>OY783228.1:80780282-83731532 GCA_963678685.1 Patella ulyssiponensis
CGGACTAAAATAAAGATCTATATTTTGTTTCGTTTTTTTTATATTTTCGATTGCCTACACTACATGAAAATCTGTCCCGTTGTATTGTGAGGTCACGTTTGGGGCCATACGAGAGGCTTTTGACCCTATGACGTCAGACATTGATATCGATCAGCGTTGACGTTTCTAAGGGTTTATCCACAGTACCGTGCAGAGCACGTCAGGACTCGCCGTAACAGACCGTTTCTACGGTCAGTTCCTCACATCAACATGAACGTCTGATATATAACAACTCTTCCAGATCCTAGTGTTGTGAAGACAAGTAAAACGAAAACTTGAACTATAAAAAACCCCCAAACAAAATAGGATATATGTTTTAATCAGATTGCGTCCAGCCGAGCCAAGCGACCCGGTAATTCTCTTTGGACTGGGTGGCTGAAATATTGTAATGTGTGCGCTTTAGAGATACTACCGTCTGTCATTGAGTCAAATGGTGTGGTTTCCATTATCATCGTGTACAAATTATTGAAAAAATACTCGATTTTGTGTATAATTTTCAACTTTCTTTTAAAAATACAAATTGTCTCCCCTTCATGCGCCAAGGGAGGTAATTAACAATACTGGATGGAGGCAGACCACCATTAAATTTTACATCTCGGTACCCACAAATTGTAGTTCGTCTATTTATAGCAGTTCTCTCTCTGTCACTTTTCTCCCCTTTTGCATGCCCATTTTTGTTGATTTTTTGGCCTAGAATGGACTAAGAGGGTTTGAATTAATATTTTCTGCAAGGTTTTGGTAAATATTCATGATTTTGAGGCGGAAGGATAACGGCGTTATGAGGTTGGCTACGGTGATATGTACGGCAACTAGATACATGTTTTGAGTATGCTTCTTCAAGTTCGTGTATCTCAAAATTTTGGTGGTCAACCTCATAAAAATTTTAGTGCAAAGACATGGCCATGTGTTCCTCTGTCTATAGTAAAAAGCATTTCGCCCAACGAAAATTTGGGGATAAGTTGGAGGTGGGCAAAGAGTCCAGAATTAACATTGAAGTCAATGGGGAAATTAATGGTGGTCTGCCTCCTGACACGTGTGAAAATAAAATAAACATTGATCTTTTCTTTTTTGCTAACTGTCGTTTTGAAGAGAGACAACCAATATGTCGCGTGTCAAGGTAACAAACAAAGTGTAGTTAACTGTAAATCTAATCTTTTTTCTAACATATTTGTGATGAAGGCTTGGAAATCTTATTCAATAATAAACGGGGTCATAACATCATAAATAACGATAGGATTTATTTGTTATTGTAAGGGAGATAATCTCCAATAAATCACTCCGAATCAATCAGAATTTAGAATTGATTGGGTTTGACTCCACTCTTATCTATAGTCCACAGCTTTGGTGGGGGGTGGAGATTTTCATGATATCAATATGGTACACTGGAAAAATATCGATACTCCCAACTAGATAACAAATCTCATCTCTCAAATGACTCAATAATAATAGTCAATCTTGGTGTTTCGAGATAAGAGTTGTTCCTATATAGTTCAACGTTGCAAATGCGATTTTAATACGCATCGGGCATTACTATGCAAAATTGACAATATTTTTTTTATCAAAACAACGACTGATTATTGTTATTCATAATATTTATGCAACACCCAACTACAATTAAGCATATAATCCTACCTGAAACGGGTACCGGTATAAGAAATCATCGTATTTAAAATCGAGGTGTTAAGCCGTTGCTAAGACCGCCATCTTTTTAGACGGGAAACATATTGACGCTGTCATCATAAAGGCGGGGCTAAATATAAGGCTTTATAACAGCCAATCAAAAAGGCAATCATAATTGTTGGCGCATGCCTAAAGCACTGTAACTATGAATGGATTTGAAATTTTGAATGGTGGTGTATGTTCGGACAAAAACAAGCTTCATTAATTTAAAAGCGAATATTTGGAGTAAGGCGATAGTTATGTCACCACATTGGCCTCTGTGTGTTTAATGAGTCATAATAACATAAACTTATCTTATTTTGAAGATGTTACATGCATTAATAAAGAAATTGAGTTTGCCACATCAAACTGAAGGCTCCCCATCGTAGCTAAAAACAAACACATCAGTATATCTCAACGTTTTTAGCTACGTTCTGGTAGCTACCCTTTAAACCAGACAGGCCAGACATCATATACATACCGTATTGTTAATATTTAATAATGGTCTGAATTGGTCTCAGATGTCATTTTGATTTGTAATCTGTAATGTCTATAGGCATTTTTATTGAGTTGTCAAATTGATTTGTATTTGTGGAGATGGCATGTGCCATTATAGTAGATTAAAAAGGACTTTGATGAGTTCGTTAAATGAGTCGATTAACTGTAAACAATTCTTGTGGCTGGACATAGTTTATAAAAACATGTGATCAAGGTTCTCAAAACAATTCATGATTTGCCTAATCAACCCAAATCCACCTGAATGCTCCGCAAAATGCAATTTCTATGCAAGCAATTTTATGTAATACACTGTTATGTCCCTTGGTCAAAATTGCCAAACTTGCTTGAAAGTCACATTTTAAAAATAGCGAGATGCATCTATTTGTATTACAATCTTTGAGGGGCATTTAGTAACTGGATAGACCAATAAACTACAACCATTACTTATGGAAAAACGTATTTATTTGGGTGACGTTTCGAAGAGTATTCTCTCAATGTTATCAAGCTAATACATACAGTAATACAAAATTGTAAGTTCAATCTATTACTGTATTAGCTCTTTAGAACGTTGGCCAAGTAAATCAGTAATTGTTCTTCCATAGGTATGTGTTATACTTTTATTTTATTACATACAAAAATTTGAATATCTTGTTGCCACATGATTTACTAATTGTGGTCTGAATTTTTCTGCTTAAATAACAACAAGAGTTATGCACCTTTATGTCTATATAAAATTCAACTGTATGAAGACGAATGAATGATTTATTATATTTTTATTAGGTTGGTATTATTGGTGGATCTGGATTAGATGATCCAAATATATTAGAAAATAGAAGTGAGAAATCAGTTGACACACCCTACGGAAAGGTAAATTACAAATTACATTCCGATCATGTGTTTTAAAGTAACAGTGCTGATATTAATCTATAAAAACCAACCACGTTCAGTCTTTGCATGAAATTAATACATACATATTCAACAAGGGAGCCACTGTGGCTAAGTGAGTAAGATGATGGCTCGTTAAATCCCATTGTTGGCTGAGAAAATCTATCAGGATTTTCCGATGTTGTTTCCCCTTCCCCTTTTCCGAGGTGGTTTTGGAAACTCCCTTGGCAGGATGGGCCTGACAAGGAGAGCTGTCTGGTCGTTTGGATGGGACAAAAACCCGACGTCCAATGTACACATTTACATGCCCGTATTAGCAGTTGGAATAGATATAAGAGAAGGTTGTAGTACTACTGTCCTTGCAAAATTTCCCTCATAACACAACTGTGGTCTATTGATATGAATTTAACATTTACTGGGTCTTTAGCTTTCATAAAAAACTAGCTTGATATGAATTTAATATGTACTTTGTCTTAGCATATTCATAACAAATAATCTCTTGATATGAATTTAATATTAACTGGCTCTTAGCTTTCATTTAACCAGTCTATTGATGTGATTTTTAGATAAGCAAACTATATATATAAGATATGTTTTTAAGATATCCATATTTCTATTTTTACAGCCATCGGATGTGTTGATAACAGGAACAATAAAAGGAACAAATTGTATTCTATTAGCCAGGTATGTACTCAATATGTATAGATATACAGACTCCAATTTCACAAAGCATTCTCAGACTTAAGTTATGAATTTACTCAACTTTCAATCACTGTTTATAAGAAATTACGTTGATCCAGAAACACAAAACTTTGCATAAAGTTTCTTATTGATGTATTTGATACATTAAAACAACAAAAGTTTTATAAAGGGCTAGATTTTAGCTACAATATGGCAAATGATTTTGAGTAAATTCTTGACTTATGTCTGAGAATGCTTTGTGAACTTGGGTGTGGGTCTGGATATTGTTTTCTATTAGCTAGGTAATTTACTCAGTCATATTGAATAGATACTGGTTGTTGTTTTTCTTAGTGTTAAACGCCCACAGACAAGTTATAATACTTCCATTTTTATTATCTTAGCACATGCACAAATTCTTTCCTGTGGGAGGAAACTGTATTTCCAAGCCACATACGCTCACACCAGAGATCGAAACCACAACCGCAACACTCTAGATCACTAGGCCATCCCAACTATTCCCAGCCCCCCATATGGATACTGGGCTATGAAGATGAATTTATATAAGTGTCAGCCTGTTTTCAAATCTCTATCTGTATTGTATATACATGGACAACATTCTGCAAACCGAGGTCCGTGTACAAATTGGCGTAGGCCATACAGTGTACAATAAGAGTAGGCCATAGTGCTGCTGTCCTGGCAAAATCCCCTCATAGCACGCTGTATGCCGTATACCCATCTTCAATAGCCAAGTACGGAGCAGAACAGTAAGACCTTAAATCTCATTTCATTTCATGTGCAGGGCAACATGACCAGTCTCATGAAATTGTAATAAAGGTATGTTCACGGTGCTCCTGTAATCTAGAAAAACCTAGCAAGTCAAATTTTGGTGAAAATTGAGTTAGACCCATATTTGGATTTAGTACATGTATATAATAATAGGTTTTTTTCTCCTTCACTGAAAAGTCTTCTAATTATCTGAATCTAAAAAGACAAAATAAAATTGGTTCATATTCCGTAGGTTAATTCTGAAACAAAACAGTTTTCGTTTGTTTTCTACATTCAACAGTGTTACTAGGTTTTTATACGCCCACATTGAAATGTGGTCGTATATTGTCGTCGCCCCTGTCCGTCCGTCGGTCCGTCCGTCCGTCCGGCGTCCACAATTGCTTGTGGACGCTCTAGAGGCTAAAGTTAATATCCGATTGACTTTAAATTTATACACAGTGTTTAAGGTCATGAGACGAAGAAGCCTATTGTTTTTCAGCGATTTCCGATAATAACTACCAGAGTTATGGCCCTTGACGACGTCAAAAAATCTTGTGGACGCTCTAGAGGCCAAAGTTAATATCCGATTGGCTTTAAATTTATACACAGTGTTTAAGGTCATAAGACGAAGAAGCCTATTGATTTTCAGCGATTTCCGATAATTAGTGCCAGAGTTATGGCCCTTGATCACTTCAAAAAATCTTGTGGAAGCTCTAAAAGGCAAAGTTAATATCCGATTGACTTTAAATTTATACACAGTGTTTAAGGTCATAAGACGAAGAAGCCTATTGATTGTCAGCGATTTCCGATAATTAGTGCCAGAGTTATGGCCCTTGATCACTTCAAGAAATCTTGTTAACGCCCTAAAAGCCAAAGTTAATATCCGATTGACTTTAAATTTATACACAGTGTTTAAGGTCATAAGACGAAGAAGCTTATTGATTTTCAGCAATTTCCGATAATTAGTGCCAGAGTTATGGCCCTTGATCACTTCAAAAAATATTGTGGACGCTCTAAAAGCCAAAGTTAATATCCGATTGACTTTAAATTTATACACAGTGTTTAAGGTCATAAGACAAAGAAGCCTATTGATTTTCAGCGATTTCCGATAATTAGTGCCAAAGTTATCTCCCTTGATCACTTCAAAAAATCTTGTAGACGCTCTAAAAGCCAAAGTTATCATCCGATTGACTTCAGATTGATACACAGAGTTTAAGGTGTTGAAACGAACAAGTATTTTGATTTTCAATGAATTTTGATAACTGAACAGCTAAATCCATGATGTTAAATGTTTCCTATACTAATTGTTAGCTTGGGGCAAAACTTTATAAAAAGCAAACAAATTCTAATGATTTTCAGATAATTACATAAAGAGTTGTTACTCAGATTTTAGTGTAATACAAATGTTTCATTACCAAAAAAAAGTAAAAATATGCGACAACCCTTGTTGACTGCCCGGACGATTTAGCTGCTGTGGGCGTATGTTTCGTTGCCTGGCAACCTATCTTTCCAGATTACGGGGGAGTGGCATAGGACAAAAAAAAATGTATAGGCCAATTGCATAACAGAAAAGTCTAAAATTAATAAAACAATTAATGTAAATTTGTTAATTTTGTTTTTATATTTCAGACATGGTCGAAAACACAACATAGGTCCATCTCACGTCAATTACCAGGCCAATATTCATGCACTAAAGGCGGAAGGTTGTACACATATAGTAGTTACAACTGCATGTGGATCATTACAAGAACATATGCAACCAGGAGATATCGTATTAATAGATACTTTTATAGACAGGTAGGGTTATAAAAACATGGCGTCAAGTTTATGAAAAAACAAATACGTTGAGAACCAAGCATGACGTCATCACAGTCCTCGTAGAATTGTGGTATGACGGTGGGTAAGACGCTGGTTCACTTGCGTGGAGGTAGGGTTTCTATCCCTGCATTAGACGAGAAAGTTCATCCAGATTTTCCAACCTGGTTTCCCTTTGACAGTGATGCAGGGAGGAGGGCCTGACAAGGACAACTCTCTAGTTGTTCGGATGGTCTAAAAAACTGAGCTCCCATGTACACACTGGCAATTTCCCTCATAGCATACTGAATGGCATATGCCGGTCTTCATTTGGCCAGTTCGAAGCTGAACAGTAAGACGTTAAACCCTTTTTCATTTCATTTCTCAAACTCAAGGAGGAGTTGGATGGCATGGTTTTGAATCCCCTGTTGTATGTGACAAGGAGTAGGGTCGCCTGTCCAACCTCATGGGTTTCCTCCAGGTCCTCAGGTTTCCTAACACTGCTAAAGACCCCTACGCTCAAGCGAATTATTGAAATAAAAATAAAACCATATGTTAGTCCCAAAATGACCTAGCTTATGTCGAGTGGATGTTAAACCCTATTTCTCTCACTCTCTAACTCATTGAACCACAGTGGCTCTCTATATATAGACAGATAATAACAATAAGAACAACAACATAAGATGAAAGGCCACTAATGATTGTTATTATTTTTGACATTTTCAGAACTCATAAAAGGGTTCAAACATTTTACGATGGTTCTGCAAATGCACCTAAAGGAATATGTCATATTCCGATGAACGAACCGTTTTGTCCTCGAACAAGAAAGGTAGTTTTCTTTAATTTCTCTTAATGTATATCAGTTTTCATGTCATTCTCTCAGTTAATTAATTCAAATTCAAGTAAAGAATAGAATAACAAGAGTTTGTGTATAATTATAAACCTTGGCCTTTCAGCAATGAAACTTTTTTGTTATTATATGCTATAAGTAATCGTTACTCTTATCTACACAACAGTTTTTTGGGGCAGGGGCAGATTTTTTTGCCAGTGGGACAGATTTTTAAAAAAAATCGGCCAGTTTCCCGGAGTCTCTTACACATTCAATTAAACCAAAGTGAGACCTACAAATTAGTGCTGGCACGATAAATCGGTGAATCGATGTATCGCGATTCACCGTCTCACGATACCTGTATTGAATCGCGGGATGCCGAATCGATTTTTCACGATTCTTTTTTGCTTTTTATCAACTATATTATGAACTTTAAAAACTTTAAATTATATCCTCAACCCTAAACTTTATTTGAAACAATGACACTCCGCAAACGATGTACAGTAGTCTTGACATGTGTGTTACTATAAATAGCGCACAACCGTAATTACCGTTAGTTTCGTAGGTTGAGATTAACAACATTTTAACATCTTTTCGTTTTATTTCCGAATTTTAAAGTTTGCTATAAGGCTTAATTAAATAAAACATACATAAAACAACATTTTACTCTAGAATTTTTTAAATTTAGAACGGAAATATAATAGATATTAGCTCTTGTAAAAATCAAAATGGCGGTAAACACAGTCGCAATAACAAATCCTCCAGCAAAATATAAATCTAAAGTTTGGGAACATTTTGGGTTTTTAAAGGGTGACACAACGAAAATTGTTTGTAGAATATGCAAAACTATTCTAAAATATTGTGGTAATACAACCAATCTCATCACTCACTTGACAAGACACCATAGTGTCCATAGTGGCGACTGTCTTCTTGTCAATCTTGTCTAAGTTCGTCTGCTAAGATTAGAGTTTACTTCTAAATAGTAGGCCTAATCAAGTTTATTTATTTCTGGGTTTTAGTGACTTCATTAAAAACACAATCACATATTTAATTTGTTGTTTTATTGATAAATCTATGACCTAGTTATGAATCGCGATACGTATCGTATCGTGGTACATGAATCGCAATACGTATCGTATCGTGACTGCAGTCGCAATACCCAGCACTACTACAAATCAATATTCAACTGAGTAATTTAAAAATTAAATAATGCTATACTAACTTACTACTTTACAGCCTATTGCTGAATGGTACGATTTTATGTTTGCACACCCACTCTGGTAAAACGTGTTTTTGTGCCCCTGGTTATGAGACTGTATTAAAATATGATTTTTGATTGTTGAAAATACACTGAACTGTGACATATATATTTTCAACAGCTTGTCGAGACATCATTAAAAGAGTTAGGATATGGTCACCATGCCAATGGTGTTATGTTAACAATTGAAGGACCAAGATTTTCTACGAAAGCAGAAAGTAAATTATGGCGTATACAAGGCGCGGATGTAGTTAACATGAGCACAGTACCAGAGGTAAATTCCTGTCTTTTCTTGCTTTGAGACACTGTGACACAGTGAGTAAAAAGTTGGCTCGCTAATCTGGGGGTCTTCTTTTGGTGTAGAAAGTTCATCAAGATGTTCCAGCACAGTGTCCGTTGTCAGTGATGCAGGACGGAGGGCTTGGCAAGGAACAACATATATAGTCGTTTGGATGGAATGAAAAAGCCAGGATGGAATGGTGTGCACATAAAGAACCCTTGACAGTTGGATTTCGTTATAAAAGTGTAAGCAAGAGCAACGCTGTCTGGCAGAATTTCCCTCAGCATAACTGCATGGCATTTTCCCATCTTCGTTAGCCTAGTTTGAGCGATGAAATAGGACGTTAGAGTCCATGTTTTATCTTTGTCTTGAAATAACCTAGTTTGTGTTGGTGGACCTTAAGCCCCAACTCTCTCTCTCTCTCTCTCTCTCTCTGTATTGAATATTGTATTTTTATTTTGTAGGTTATATTAGCTAAAGAGGCTGGTCTCTGTTACGCTTCTATGGCATTAGTAACAGATTATGATTGTTGGCGTGACGACACAGAGGCTGTAAGTTCAATGGTTACACAATATAATCTGTTATTCATAAATGTTACAATGACAAATTTTGATAAATTCTATAATAATTGGTACTGGATTTTAATCATTCTATAATAACTTGTACTGGCCTTTAATCATTCTATAATAACTTGTACTTTAATCATTCTATAATAACTTGTACTGGACTTTAATCATTCTATAATAACTTGTACTGGACTTTAATCATTCTATAATAACTTGTACTGGACTTTAATCATTCTATAATAACTTGTACTGGACTTTAATCATTCTATAATAACTTGTACTGGACTTTAATCATTCTATAATAACTTGTACTGGCCTTTAATCATTCTATAATAACTTGTACTGGACTTTAATCATTCTATAATAACTTGTACTGGACTTTAATCATTCTATAATAACTTGTACTGGACTTTAATCATTCTATAATAACTTGTACTGGACTTTAATCATTCTATAATAACTTGTACTGGACTTTAATCATTCTATAATAATTTCTTTTGACCTCTGATTTACCTCCACTGCTAAAGACCCTAAAGTGCAAGTAAATTATATTGAAATAAAGTTATGCTATATGTAGGTCTTAAAATAACCTAAATAGGATGGTCTAATCTGTGAGATTTAGATCATAAGGTCTGTCATTGGGTCAAGTGGTGTGGTTTCGATTCCAAGCTCGTATGTGACAAGAGAGAGAGAGAGAAATGGGTTTTACCGTCCACTCAACACAACCAGGTCATTTCGGGACTAACATATGGTTTCAATTTTATTTCAATAATTCGCTTGCGTGGAGGGGTCTTTAGCCGTGGGAGGAAACCGGAGTGCCCGGAGGAAACGAGAAGGCGTCTCTATCTCCATGCCACATACGCTCACACCAGGGCTCGAAACCACAGCCGCAAGCCAGAGGTGACCGGCCAGCTAGAGGTCGAAGCCCGGCCCTCTAGACCACTAGGCCATCCCAACCCCCCGTATGTGACAAGGAGTAGGCTCGTCTGTCCAACCTCGTGGTCGTTCCCCAGTTTTCTCCAACTGCCGAGGACTCCTACACGCAAGAGTATTATTGAAATAAAATTGAACCATGTAATGTTAGTCCCGAAATGACCTGGTTTGTGTAGTAGACGGTAAACTCTCTCTATAAACAATTTTTCAAAATGTTATTAGGATAAATTTTGCTCAACTCATGTTGTTTTCTATTGTAGGTTAGTGTGGAGCTGGCTCTAGAAACATTTAAGAAAAATGCTCAAAAAGCTATAAACGTTCTCTTAGATGTTATTCCAAGAATTGCAGCCGAAGACTGGACACAAACACTCAAAGACAACGAGGTTATTGTTTTCATTTTGTCATATATTGAGGTGGCGGAATAGGCTGGCTGCTCTGTACAATGCAGTTTAACAAAAACAAAAAATGGAATTAGAATTTAATTTAAATATTTGACGTGTTTAACATTTTTGAGAACCTAATACTTCTAACTGAGCAATAAACTAAATTTTATAGCATGACATTTGAAAACAAATTGTTTTTAAACATACATTATGCAAGAGCTAAATCTGCCCATTGCAAGTCTTTCTTTAGGCCTGAAATGTTATATAAACTATTAATTAGACATTTATTAACAAAACAAGACCATAATCAACTCTCAATGGCATCGGATACTCAAGATTTTAACTAGATAACAATGGTTTGCCATTTAAAAATAGGAAAGTCTCGAATATACCAGTGTCCTGGTTACCACTATGCACACATCTTGTCAAAACTACAAACAATAATAATTTGGCTCAGAATGAAGTAATTTGAATGAAATTTTCATTTAACATTATCTATTTTTGAGCTATTTTAGCAGGAATGGGCAGCTCTTTATCTGAATCTTACATAATGTATCTTTAAGCCTATATAGGCCTACATTCTGATTCATTTTTGTTTGCAGGAAACATCAAGAAAATCTGTGATGTAAATGGTATAATGATATTATCTTTGAAATTTCTAGAGAAGCTTGTATAACCTATTTTCCAATATAATTTTTTTACGTTTAAGACTTTAAGTCTTTAAGTTAAATATTACTATCCAGTATTGTTTGATTACATAGCAGATTATGCAGATACTAAAGTTGATTTTATTTTGCGATGGAAATATTTGCTTGATCATGTGAGATTCCACAAATGATATTGAACATTCATTATGCAAGAGCAAAATCTGCCTATTGCTGGTCTTTCTTTAGGCCTGAAATGTTATGTCAACTATTAATTAGACATTAATTAACTTATCCAGACCATAATCAGTTCTCGATATCAAGGCTAGTCTGCGATATTTGTTGGATTGTAGTTCGATTTGGTGCAAAAATATCCCAATGATTTAACAATTAAATGGATAACCTGACTACTAGTTTTGTGTTACCGAATTTAGTCATGATGATTGAGGTTTTTTTTTTTTGTTTTTTTTTGGTTTTTTTTTTATTATAAACAATATTTATTCAGATAACTGAAAGGATTGGGGAACAGGACAAGGCCTATATCACCCCTCTCCAGTGATTGAGGTTAAGTGAAATGTTTTTTATTTGATTATTTTGGTAATCTTCTACAAGGTTATTCCATAAAACAATAAATGTGTTGAGGGTTATAAGACCTATATATGATAGGATATTTACATTATCGTCTGCTAACAGCCAGGTTCAGTACACTAAATCATAAAGCATTCTCTTAGTTAAAACGGCAATTTCATATTTTTTAGTTATATTTTTAAAATATATTAAAATAAAGCCCTAAAATAGATTGTATCTATAAACAATCCTATCTTGTTAAAGAATAATCCTATTAATCCTATAATTCACTCTATTGCCAGTTGAGAAATTGGCAAAAATATCATTTTCAACTTCAAATTCAAACGTTTGAAGATCGCCATTGCATGGAGGGGAATGGGAAAACAAGGGAGGTAATTCAAGTAATTGTGTTATTATTTTCGGTGTCAGGAATTTTTATGCGTATGAAATATTGCCCATGATCGTATAATAATGAGTGGACAACCTTTTGAGCAAAAGACACACAAATAATTATGTTTTGACTTTCTTAGAAAATATGAAATTTCCGCTTTAAGTTAATTTACTCAACATTCAATCACTGTTTATGAGAAATCTTTGATCCAGAAACACATAGTTTCTTATTGATGTATTTGATACATTAAAACAATAAAAGTTTTATAAAGGGCTATATTTTAGTTAAAATAAGGCGAACAATTTTGAGTAAATTTTCAACAAAAGACAAGACACTTATCCTTGCCAACCCGAAATCCTGCACCACTGATAATGGAAAACATTGACGGAAAGTTTGAGCGGACAGTGGTGCCATGGCCCACTCTTATATCGAATTCCAACTGCCAGGGCTTCTTTTACGTACACGTCAATATGTACGCGAGACCTAGGTTTTTTGTCCCATCTGAAAGACCACTATACATTGCCTCTTGTCAGACCAGGCCCCAAGTTCACAAAGCATTCTCAGGCTTAAGTTAAGAATTTACTCAACTTTAAATAACTGTTTATGAGAAATATCTTTAATCCAGAAACACAAAATTTCGCACATAGTTTCTTATTTATGTATTTGACATATTAAAACAATAAAAGTTTGATAAAGGGCTATATTTTAGTTCAAATAAGGCGAACACTTTTTAGTAAATTCTTAACTTAAGTCTGAGAACGCTTTATGAACTCGGGGCAAGATGTCAATTTAACTCTAATTATTATTGTTAGATTATAACTTTGTTTCTTGTATCATTTGTTGAATAAAATTTTATGCAATAATTATGACATGAAAAATATGTTTGCAATTAATACGGGAAGGGAGGTAACTCTTTAAGAATATTGGAGTGATGTCCCCTTAATGTTCTTCTTTTGAAGTTACAAAAGGTTGTAGGATGTAAACAAGTGCTCGAGATGGAAAGTTCAAGGGGTGTTTCCGTATTTTACTGTGATTGGGATATTGAAACAGTCGATACAAAAGAAGACGATATGAATGAAACGTCAGTTAAAACCGACACAGACGAAATGTCGACATCGGCAACGGACGTCAGTAATGAATTAACATGTGACACTCAACAGGCTTCATCCAGTACTTCACCGACACCGAACTCGGTCTCTGACAGAACGGCCACGGGGCAACAGGGTCAGGGAGAAACTTTGAGACTGTGTGGGTGGTTGTCCAAACAAGGAGCTGTTGGTTTCGTTAAAACTAACAAGCTATATTGGTTCGTGTTTGGAGATGACACATGTAAACTGTATTATTACAGGAATCGAAATGACTTGCTTCCTCAGGGAGAGATTGACATATCAAAGGCTTCTTTCTCTTATAACGTGAATAAAGAAAAGCTTCAGGATGGTGTTCTTGAAATTCGGTATGGAGATTTTCTTTTCTTAATTATTTTTTTTTGTACAGTTGCTTCACCATTCCAACCATGGCTGTCATATACTATATATATACATAGATTATTCATTGACAACTTACAATTATTTTGTCTCAGCATCTGCTGAAACACTTTAAATGAAATGTGGTTTAACGTCCTATACTTTTTGCTCTAAACTGGGCTAATGAAGATGGGCATACGCCATACAATGTGCTATGATGGAAATTCGTAGGACAGCGACTCTATGGCCTACTCTTAAATCGAATTCCAACTGCCAAGGGATCTTTTATGTGCACGCCAATATCTACACAGGTCACAGGATTTCATTTTTTTCGTCCCATCCAAACAACTAGACAGCTGTTTTTGTCAGGCCCTCCGTCCTGCATCAATGACAAGGTGAAATCACGCCTGACTGACACACTTAACCCTTAACCGATCACGGTCGCATATAGAAAACCTCTAGATGTACTCCAAATGTACTTACATGTAAACTTTTATTAGTCATTCAATGCCTTGAAACACTTCACGTTACCATATAAGGCTGTTATAATATATATATACACATGTAAGGCATTTCATACTACAAAAGATGTACAAATGTAGTGAACAGGTTAATCTTTTGGTACCCCAATAGTGAATAACAGAGCCGATAAAATGTATTAAAGTCTCTGGACCCTTTTGACAATAATTGATTAATATAAACTATCGTGTAATTTTATGATACCATTTTATTAAGAAGATGAATCATGTTTATTCTTACCATGGATAATTTATTTCAATTCAATATCTATCACATAAATGAAGTCATGTGTTTATTCAGGAATATTTATCATTATTGACATTTTGCTTAACCCTTTTAATATTAAAATATGGTATCCAGACAACTCATCCCAAAGACAGCTCATCCCAAGACAACTCATCCCAATATAAGACAACTCATCCCAAGTTAGAAGACAACTCATCCCAAGTCAAAAGACAACTCATCCCACTATAAAAGACAACTCATCCCAACTTTAAACCATGGGTAGATAGAGGAATACCTGACAACTCATCCCAAAGACAACTTCTTCTCGGGCGGGGGTTGGGGGAGTTTGTTATTGGGTGGCTAAATGGTTAACATGTTCACATTGGATCAGAAAGTCTGCCATTGAGTCAAGTGGTGTGATTTCGATTCCCCGCTTGTACATGACAAGGTGTGGGGTCACCTGTCCAACCTCGTGGGCTTTCTCTGGTCTCCTCCCACTGCTAAAGAGCCCTATTTGCAAGTGAGTTATTGAAATAAAATTGAACCATATGTTAGTCCCAAAATGACCTCTCGCTCTCTTTTTCTTTCTCTCTTTCTTGATTAGTTCAATGATTGGTATACATGCAAATACACTTGTATGTATTGTTATGAATAAATGGAGAAATTAAATGTGGTTTAAAGACATGCCAGCACCACCCGGGCTATATTGTGGCAAATGTGCTGTAATAGACAGATACTGAAGTTGAGTCATAATTTCTACCTAATTCAAGAAATTCAAATTCCCTCATAAGGAAGTTGATTTTTCTCCATGAATATTTCTCCAGGGTTTATATGATTTATATTTTATGGACACTCCTGTCGTGAATAAATTGGTTAATTATTATCACGGGCATGATAAAGCAAATTTTTTCTTCAAAAGTCTGTTGTCCACAAATGTAATTTTTTCTCAACTACGAGTGTGACAACGTAAAGAGTAAATGGTTGTTCGTGACAATGAAAACAATGGCGACAATCAATACAATATACATGTATCACTGCAAGAGAAGAATTGTGTTATTGCCTCCGTCTTTAAGCTAAACTAAATAGTACAACACAACAGGAAAATATCAGATTCTGAATATACATGTACACTTCTGCAAAATGACCCACGACTGACAGGTCTGATCCAGTTTCGATCATTTTCCAAAGCTGTCAGTCCCAACCAGCATATACGGCCGACATGGGACCCATGATGTTCTGTCCTAGGCTTGATTGATTTCCCTCATAACACACTGTATGGCATATGCCTTTTTCCATTACCCCAGTCGGAGCAGAACAGTAGGACGTTAAACCCCATTTCATTTCATTTCTTCCAACGAAACAAAATCCAATGAAATCAACAATTTTTTGATTGACCCAAAGAGGTCAGGTTATTAAAGTCAACTTGGTAATCTGAATGACTATTATGTAAATATTTTTCTACATAAATTATATTTACTGTGAAAATAAAATCTTGTCATGTTTCAAGTTGCTAGTAGAGTAAGCTTGACAAATATTGTAATATTATAGTTAAAAATAGCTGAAATGGGTAGAAATGGATTTATATTTTAATAAAGATTATGAAGTATATATATTTAGCTTAGCACTTTGGGCCATTATTAGATGTTAATGTTTTTTTTTAAAAAAACTAAACTTAGCTACATGTAGGCTGTCTGTAAAAGAACAGACACTAAGTTAGTTGACCAATATTATAAGTCCTAAATAGAGGATTTAAATAATTTTGTTGAGCGGTCCTATTTATTCTGCTTGCATTTAATGTAATTGAAAAAGTTTATTTAGTCTTTGTATGTAAGACAGATGTCAGACAGATTAGGAACGCATTACAAAACAGTATTCTTAGTTTTTGACATGGCAGCCATTTAGGACAGAGATCTCTGTGTGAAATGCCAGTCTAAATATAGACTATGAACTCAGTATTGTTAACTAAGCTTAATTGGTAAGCTATGATTTCCTATATCCTGGTTTATCAATAATACACTGTACTCAACTATTAATGCTACAGTGGCGGACATAGAATATTCGTTTGAAATATAGGGGTGGGGGAAGCGGACCAAGCTATTTATTTATTTGCATTCATCATAACTTGGTCCGAGTCGTCTTATATCTTGACCCATGTATTAAACCAAACAAAACTATTTTGGGATGAGTGTTTTTTTAAAGTTGGGATGAGTTGTCTTATATTGGGATGAGAGAGAGAGAAATGGGGTTTAACGTCCACTCGACACAAACTAGGTCATATCGGGACTAACATATGGTTTAATTTTATTTCAATAATTCGCTTGCACGTAGGGGTCTTTAGCAGTGGGAGGAAACAGGAGTGCCCGGAGGAAACCCACGAGGTTGAGAAGGCGCCCCTATCTCCATGCCACATACACTGACACCAGGGATCGAAACCACAGCCGCATGCCAGAGGTGACCGGCCAGCTAGAGGTCGAAGCGCGGCACTCTAGACCACTAGGCCATCCCAACCCCCCTATATTGGGATGAATATCTAGACCAGAATATAACATTCAATTTTACCAGCTACATCAGCTCAACCAACACAAAGCTCAAATATAAACATTTCACAGAAGCATTATAATAAGTGAAATTTATATACAACTGTACTGTCATTTATACTGGTATAACTACAGTAGACTTCATTAGCCAGTCGCAGAAGAACAGTAGGACGTTTAACCCCATTTCATATTAATATTAGTCAACTGGAAAAGAAATGAAAAATGGGACTTAAGATAGGCATATTCATGCAGTGTGCCATGAGGAAAATTTTGTCCAGATCATCGACTCATGCCAATTGCTAATGGTTCTTTTACATGCATGTCAATGTGTAAACATGACTTCGTTTTTTTTTGTCCCGTCCAAACAACTCGACGCTGTTCTTTGCCTGGCCCTCTGTCCTGCATATCTGACAATGTCTGAGAAACCATGCTGGGACATTGCATAAACCTGTCTGGACATCAATTGCATCTTTTAAACTGGGTCCCATCAAACCCTGTTTCTATTGATTAAACGTTTCACACATTGAAATGCGCTCATGCATGTGCATGCACACTCACTGTTACGTGGATGTATGTTATTGTCATATCTTTTTGATATTTATGTTGTAATATATATATAAAATTTTATTGATTTTCGGATTCTTACTGTTTGAGTTATTGCCCTTGATCACACAAATTTTATCAAACAACTAAAACAAACCTGTTGCACCTGCATATGAAATATATAGGAGTGGAGATGAGTTATATCAATTTTGTGTTTTATTATTTAGATCCGAGGGTAAAACACATTATTTAGATGCCCAGGACAGATCTAAAATGATATACTGGTTACAAGAATTACAGAGAAAACGCCGAGAATACAGTCAAAAACGTACTTCATTGTCTACAGAAAGAATGCAATTAACTATTAAGGTAAAAATTTATTTTGTTAAAATCTCCAAATGTCATTTGAGGAATGAGGTTGGAGTGGCCAAATGGTTAATGCGTGTGCATTGGATGACAAGGTCTGTCACTTAATCAATGGCATGGTTTCGATTCTCCACTTATTTTGTTATTATATCTCTGAAAGTCTTTTTGAAGAATGGAGTTTGGGTGGCCGAATAGTTAACACGTGCACGTTGGATCACAAGGTCTGTCATTTATTTAAGTGGCGTGGGTTTTGATTCCCTGCTTACATGTGACAAGAAGTAGGATTGCTCGTCCAACTTCATGGGTATTCTCCAAAAGCTAAAGACCTCTAGAATGGTATGTACATGTAATACCAAGGTCCTGTATATACATTGAAGTGAGCGTAAAAGATCCCTTGGCAGTTGGGAATCCCCGCTTGTACATGGCAATGAGTAGGGTCGCGTGTCCAACCTTGTGGGTTTTCTCCAGGTACTCCGGTTTCCTCCCACTGCTAAAGATCCCTACGCACAAGCAAATTTTTGAAATAAAATTAAAACATATTTTAGTCCTGAAATGACCTAGTTTGTGTCGAGTGGTTGTTAAACCCCATTTCTCTCCCTCTCTCTCCTTTGGCTGTTGGAATTTGATATAGGAGTAGTCGCTCATGCAGCTGCCCGGGCAAAACAGTAGGACGTTAAACTCCATTTAATTTCATTTCAAGTAGCTTTTGAGGGTCCATATATTTTATTAATTTATAATAATAGTAATAATGATTGATTAACATGGCGTTAACAATTCAACTCGGCAAAAGTAAGTAAAACTAATATAAAATTACAACAATCACAAAAAAGACATGAACAAAAAACATTGATTATTTAGTACACATGAATAAAGTCTAACACAAAAACAGCTAGAATCGTAGTATTAAATCAGTTGTATTTTGTTAATTAGTGAAAATTACTTACTGATATAATTAGTTATGTAATTGTTTATAATTATTTCTAATTATATCCTGAATGATATTAATGACTGTGGCAGTAAATATAACATTACGTCATGTTGTGAGTTTATGAAATAATCAGGCATATATACCTGTTTACCTACATCCTTTATGAATAAGGCCACACAAAATAAATATTCTGCTGTTCAGACAATCCATAACAAAAATCTGTGTGTGTATTGTGTGAGGGGGCCAATGGTTAGCACATGCACGCTCTATGATACAGTCTGCTACTGAGTCAACTGGCGTAGTTCAATTCCCCAGCAAGGAGTAGGGTCGCCTGTCCAACCTTGTATGATTTCTTCGGGCCCTCCACTGCTAAAGGCCCCTATGTGCAAGCAAATTGTTGAAATAAAATTGAACCATGTGTTAGTCCCAAAGTGACTTAGTTTGTATCTAGTGGATGTTAAACCCCATTTCTCTCTCTTTACCGAAAATCTGATACAGGAGAGAGGTTTTAATTTTTGTATTTTCATTTTGTCTAAGTGTCACTACTAGACTATATAACTTTTCTTATTCATCAAATTTCAAGCCACTACTTTTATATGATGTTGTTTATGATTAGTCAGTATCATTAACATTTCTCAGTTTTGCAATTTCGATAAATTTTTTACGTGCAGTAATTAATGAGCATGTTTTTAATTTTTATATGCCCACATTGAAATGTGGTCGTATATTGTCGCTGCCCCTGTCGGTCCGTCCGGCATCCACAATTGCTTGTGGACACGCTACAGGCTAAAGTTAATATCCGATTGACTATAGATTTATACACAGTGTTTAAGGTCATGAGACGAAGAAGCCTATTGATTTTCAGGGAATTCTGATAATTACTGGCCCTGGATCACTTCAAAAAATCTTGTCGATGCTGTAGAGGCCAAAGTTAATATCTGATTGACTTTAAATTTATACAGTGTTAAAGGTCATGAGACGAAGAATCCTATTGATTTTCAGCAATTTCAGATAATTACTGCCAGAGTTATGGCCCTTGATCATTTCAAAAAATCTTGAGACGAAGAAGCCTATTAATTTTCAGCGATTTCCGATAATTCCGGCCAGAGTTATCTCCCTTGATCACTTTGAAAAATCTTTTGTAACGCTCTGGAAGCCAAACTGATCATCCAATTGACTTCAGAATGATACACTAGTTTAAGGTCTTGAGACGAACAAGTATATTGATTTCCAATGAATTTTGATAACTGAACAGCTAAATCCATGATTTGAAATGTTTCGTATACTAAGCGTTAGCATGGGGCAGAATTTTATATAAACCAAACAAATTCTAATGATTTTTTGATAATTACTTAATGAGTTGTTACTCTTTATCAGATTTTAGTGCAGGCTATTATAAATGTTTCATTACCGAAAAAAGTAAGAATATGCGACAACTCTTGTTGACTGCCCAGACGATTTAGCTGCTGTGGGCGGGCGTATATTTCATTGCATGGCAACCCATCTTTTATATTTTGAAACAATCTGAGATTTTATTTTTGTTTTTGTGCTGGTGTTTCTTTAGGCCTTTAATGTAATATAAATTATTAATTACTCATTTATTAACATGACACGACCCATGTTCCTTAAGCAACGTTCGCGAGTTATACAACATTTCTCCGTTGCTTGAATACTCAGCAATTCCCCGAACTTTGCGCTAGTTGTTTTTACAAGTGACTAATTAGCATTGTCCAATCAGAGTTCGTGGCACCAAACACACTATAAACAAACAGGGTTTTTTAAATTGAGAAACTCGTGGGAAAACAGCAACCGTGACATTGATCGATCTTTGAACTTTGCAACTCGATTGTCACATGTAGGCATTTTAGCTATAAAGCACAAGACTTGGTATTCACGACGACCGATGAATCTGATAGGTTCACAAGCTGGGCTTGTGACAATCGAACTTAGTGGCGAAATATACAGGGTATTACGTGAAGGGCTTGATAAGATGTATGTAGTTAAGGCGAGATCAAGCCTTCTATTGAAGATGGACAAGACCATACATGTAGTCGTCTTTCTATGCCATAGGATGGCTCCGATTCTAAGTACATTAGAATGGTTCATCCATTTAATGATTTGATTTAATTTAAAAATGGAGAAGCAAAGCTAAGCCTCAAATAACCAGTACCATGGTTACGATAATAAACAATCAATACACACATCTTGTCAAAACTACAAACAGTGATAACTTGGATCAGAATGAAGTAATTTGAATGAAATTTTCAATAGATCATTTGCATCATTTGCATTATCTATTTTTTGTGACTCCTTTGGTTTCCCACCACTGCTAAAGACCTTTACACACAAGCGAATTATTGAAATAAAATTGAACCATGTGTTAGTCTCAAAATGACCTAGTTCGTGTTGAGTGGACGTTAACCCCCCCCTCTCTCTCTCCCTCTCTCCCACTATATCACTGGTCTGTCATACTATATATACAAATTGGTATTGCCTAAGTATATGTAATAGCTTTATTGATTATAACTGGGCTATCATATGTATATATAAAGGCTATAAATGCTGAGGGTTATAATCAAGCTATAATTGATTTCTAATTATTATTATTATAGAAGCACCAACAGACAGGTGGTTTATTGAGCTCGAAACCTCCAGTAACAGACGACAGAATGAAATCGACCGACGGTACTATTCCTTCCCTCGTATTACCCGGAGACGAAGTAGAAGATGATAGAATAACAGCACCGATGAAACCAACCAGTTTCTCATCGGGTTTAAAAACAGAAATATTAAATGTGATATCTAGTATAAAAAGCCAGTCATCTTCAACTTCAGGTACTAGTTATACATGTATAGGTCCCAGGCAGGGTGGGGGTTGGATGGTATATAAACCTAGTCACGTTCAACCTCAGGTACAATTTATATTTTATATAGGAGGGAGAGGGGAGGATGGTTTGATATCTGGTATAAAAACCCAGGCACATTCCACAGCAGCAGGTTCAATTTATACATGTATCTACAGTGTAGGGGCTAGGGTAGGGAGTGGATGGTTTTATATCTGGAATAAATACCCAGTCAACTTCAACTTCAGGTAGAATTTATACATGTATCTACAGTATAGGGGTTGGATGTTTTGATATCTAGTATAAAAACCCAGTCACCTGCAACCTCAGGTGGAATTTATAGATCTGTAGAGGAGAGAGGCTGGGGTAGGGGCTGGATGGTTTGATATCTAGTATAAAAGCTCAGTCACATTCCACAATAACACAAAGAATTTATACTTGCATTTATATACCGTATAGGCAATGAGGGGTTGGATGATTCGATATTTGGAGGGGGTTGGGATGGCCTAGTGGTCTAGAGTGCCGCGCTTCGACCTCTAGCTGGCCGGTCACCTCTGGCTTGCGGCTGTGGTTTCAAGCCCTGGTGTGAGCGTATGTGGCATGGAGATAGGGGCGCCTTCTCAACCTCGTGGGTTTCCTCCGGGCACTCCAGTTTCCTCCCACTGCTAAAGACCCCTACGCGCAAACGAATTATTGAAATAAAATTAAAAACCATATGTTAGTCCCGAAATGACCTAGTTTTGTCGAGTGGACGTTAAACCCCATTTCTCTCTCTCTCTCGATATTTGGAATAAAAACCCAGGCACAATCCACCTTGTGTAGAATTTATGCTTATTATTTGGGTGGTGGGGGAAGGGGTGGAGATGGTTCGATTTCCAGTATGTCAGTTTTCATTAGCCAAATCAGAGGAGAACATTTCAATTCTCTGCTTGTACGTGTGAAGGAGTAGGGTTGCCTGTCCAAATTTCATGGGTTTTTGCTGGGTCCTCTGTTTCCTGATTTCCTCCCTCTGCTAAAGAGTCTTACGTGCAAGTAAGTTGGAAATGAAACGTAGAATAAGTCATAGTGCTGTGGTCCAGGGAAAATGTCCCGGAAAACAGAAAATAAATGAATTCCACCACTGGTTTCTAAGAATTAACGACGTGGGTCATATTTAGAGCCATGGCAGACATTATCTTGGCCTGCATTCGTCATCTTTGACACCGTGCTCTAAGAAACCAATGACGATTTGTACAAATTATTGACTATATTTTAACCAAGCCTTTTATTTGTTGCCAGAAAGACATTCTCCGCCACCATCACCACGATCTGGTTCGAGTAACGAAGAATGGTCCCTATTAGAACCTGATCCAGTCTTTACCTCAAATCCGCCCACAACATCGTCACCCAGCCAATCGCCCAGTTCCTCTAAAAGTCAAACCAAATTTTTAAATACTCTAAAGAAAATGAAGATTGGGAAGAGAACGTCGAGTGATGGTAGTATTAAAGTACCAGCGACGGCTGTTTGTGTGCGCTGTAAACATGTAAGTTGGATTTGGGTTTTACATTTTAATTTTTGGTAAGTTGGCCGAATGGTTCGCTCATGGTCGCTACATCACAAGGTCAATCATTGAGTCAACTGGTGTGGTTTTGATTCCCTGGTTGTACATGACAAGGAGTAAGATCGTCTGTCCAACCGTTTGGGTTTTCTTCTGGTCCTCCAGTTTCCTCTCACTGCTACAGACCCCAAGGCGAATTATTGAAATAAAATTGAACCATATGTCAGTCTTGTAATAGCCTACTTTGTGTTGTGTGGACGTGAAAACTCTCTCTCTCTCTAAATATCTAAATATCTAAAAAGGTATTTTTCATACAATAATATAATTTCTCTAACAAGTGGAGGGGGGGGGTGGGATGGCCTAGTGGTCTAGAGTGCCGCGCTTCGACCTCTAGCTGGCCGGTCACCTCTGGCTTGCGGCTGTGGTTTCAATTCCTGGTGTGAGCGTATGTGGCATGGAGATAGGGGCGCCTTCTCAATCTCGTGGGTTTCTTTCGGGCACTCCGGTTTCCTCCCACTGCTAAAGACCCCTACGCGCAAGCGAATTATTGAAATAAAATTAAAAACCATATGTTAGTCCCGAAATGACCTAGTTGTGTCGAGTGGACTTTAAACCCCATTTCTCTCTCTCTCTCTCTAACAAGTGCTTTATTTCAAGTCTTGACCACAAGTTTCTGGAATTTAAAGGCACATTTATTAAGAAAGAACCCAACAAATATAAATATGTTTCCTTTGATTAGTTCGATTCACTGCCATTTTTTTTTAAAACAGCTTTATGAAGAAAATGTTTCATTAAAAGAAGATTTGAAAGCCACAGAGGAAGAATTACAAGCACACCGGGAAATAGTAAAATTATTACAAAAAGAAATAGATACCAAAGCAAGAATAGTAAATACAAGGTACCATAAGTATGATCTTTTAGAGCAATTAACTATAACACTTGGGTTGCATTCCCAGTTGTTTTCAAATATGAGTGAAGTCTGTGTCACCACAGGCCCGGGACTGTACAGCGCAGTGGACGCTTACGGCTAGCCCCCGGATCCATTCACTCTCTTTGTTTTGTTTATGTTTGTGGTCTTTGAGTATGATGTCTTGTCCATATATTTGTTTTTGTGTAGAATTGTGTGTGGTGCAGCCCTCCTGCACTTACTATTATAGAAAAACAGCTACTGATTTATTTAGGGAAAGTTTCGTAGAATATTCTCTCAATTGTACTTGCTTGAATACCGGTACGTTGAAAGAATATTCTTTCAAAACGCCACCTAAATAAATCAGTAATTGTTCTTCCATAAGTATGTGTTATAGTTTATTGTACCATAAGTTACAATATCAACAACAAATCTAAACTTGGACACTCCATTCATTTATATTTTTTTTAAAAATGCTCTACCTCTGAGTGTTCCAACACCGTTGTCAATATACTATCCCTTTATTGTTATGACGAGTAACAATGTTACAAACCAACCAAAGGCACCAACCAAAATTATGGACACAAGCACTTCAATCTAAACGATCAGTTGTCAAATCTCTGTACAACCCCGGTAAACGAGCTACCCAAACCTGCCAACAAGCCAACCACATTAACCCCGCAAATTAGTAACCATGGGAACCACAGCAAGGATTCGGAATAGTATATATAGAAATGCCCGCCATGTGAGTCCATAGTGGTATATAAAAATTATTTGTATATTTTAAATCCACTTATTAAACATACATTATGCAAGAGCTAAATCTGCCTATTGTAGGTCTTTCTTTAGGCCTGAAATCTTATCTGAATTATTAATTAGACATTATTTAACTTATCCAGACCATATAATCACCTCTCAATGTCTTCGCTAGCCTGTCATATTTACTTAATTAGAATCCGATCTGCTGCTCCATGCTCATTGAAAATTAAATCAAAAAATGGATAATGAGACTATGTTTTTTATCGTACAGACTTTAGTAATGATTATCGAGGCTAGGCCTAAAATTCTTGGTTCAGAATGGATCAATTTGACTGAAATTCCAGCAAATTCCCTTTACATTATTTAGTTTTGAACTATTATAGTGAGAACTGTCAGCTCTTTATCTAATCTCCCATAATGTATGGAACTATTGAAATGAAATTTCGGTTTAGAAAAGTAGGACGTTAAACCCTATGATAACATTAATCCATCACTATTCCATATATTAAATTATTTGTATATTTTAGTAGTGAAAGTGTTGGTAAAGATGAAGGTGAACTATTAGAGATGTTAAAGGATCGAGATAAACATATCGTGGAATTAGAACACTGTTTATCTTTAGTGCAGGAAGAAAAATCTACGTCTGTACAACAAACAAGGTAGGCTGACTTATTTTACATGATAGAGGTTGCATGACTGAATTCCAACCTCGAGGGTTTGCTCTGAGTCCTCCGGTTTCCTCCCACTGCTAAAGACCCCTACGCGCAAGCAAATTATTGAAATGAAATTAATCCATGTGTTAGTCCCAAAATGACCTGGTTTGTGTGGAGTGGACGTTAAACCTCATTTCTCTCTCGCATGGCTGAAGGGTTTAGTAAAAGAGGGTCACAGTGGCTAAATGGGTAAGGCGCTGGCTTGCTAGCCTGGAGGTTTGGGTTTTGGTTCCCTGCATTGGCTGAGAAAGTTCATCCAGATTTTCCGGTGAGGTTCCTCATTGTCAATGATGCAGGACGGAGGGTCTGACAAAGACAGCTATCTAGTTGTTCAGATGGGATGAAAAAAAACTGAAGTCCCGTGTACACATTGGCGTGCGCGTAAAAGATTCCTTTACAGTTGGAATTCGATATAGGAGTAGGCCGTAGTGCTGTTGTCTGGGCAAAATTTTACCCCATAGCACGCTGTATGCAATATGCTCGTCTTCATTAGTCCAGCTCGGAGCAGAACAGTAGGACGTTAAATCCCGTTTTATTTCATTTTGGTTCAGTAAGATTTGTCATTAAGTCAAGTGGTGTGGTTTCCATTCCCAACTTGTTCGTGACAAGGAGTATGGTTGCATGCCAAACCTCGTGGGTTTTCTCCGGGTCATCTGGTTTCCTCCCACTGCTAAAGATCCCTACGCCCATGCAAATAACTGAAATTACTAACAATGCAAGGTGGTGACTGTCTTTTACATGATGGAGGGGATTTGGTATCTTGTTGATTTTTGTTTTGCGTGTAGTGCTGTCCTTCTGCACTTACTATTGAGTCAAGTTGGCCGACAGAGTTCCTCAGGATTTTACGGCTTGGTTACCTTATGTTAATGGTGCAGGTGGGTGGGGGGACTAACAGTGTCTAGTCATTTGGATAGAACGATAAAAAGCAGAATCCAATGTACACATTGGTGAGCATGTAATAGATAGTTCGGATTTGAAATAAGAATATGCCATAGCGCATATGTCTCATCAAAATTTCCTCATAGCACACTGTATGGGACATGCTCGTCTTCCTTATCCCAGTCGATGCAGAAAAGTTAAACCTCGTTTCATTTCATAAACTTGATACTTGACCGTGGCGTTTCATTTTCTAGGATTAGATTTTATATTTGAATAAAAGTTTTCTTACATTCATAAATATTAATGACATACATTATAGACTGGTATTTTACCGTGAGTCATCGTAAGGAAATATCAAGTTTAACTCTTATTTTTCATATGTTGTCTTCTAGATGATATAGATCCATATCTGTGTACAAGAAATATCAAATTTAACCCTTTTTTTTATTAATATGTTGTCTTCTAGATCATATAGATCCATATCGGTGTACAGGAAATATCAAATTTAAACCTTTTTTTATTCATTATGTTGTGTTATAAATTGTAGGGAACCATATCGGTGAGATCTTTGTTATAATAGTATGCCTTTATAGCTTACGTTAAATCCCCATTTCATTTCATTTCATTTTATTTTTTATTTCCTTTATAGACTGCCTTTTTTATTACTTTCTTTAAAATCAAGCATGAATTAGCATGACAGTGTCCTTTTGTAGATGAAAATTATTTCCCTACTTCGATATCTGTATAGGAAATCTTCTACACATTCTGACCGAGTCCTTTATCTGTTTAGTTAATTCTCTATGCATTCTAACAGTGTCCTTTTGTAGATTCGAATTATTTCCCCATTTATATCTGTTTAAGAAATCCTCTACAAATTCTGATTATGGCCTATGTTTAGAATTATTTTCTGAATTATGTTTATGTAAGTATTTATTCTCTGACCTGAATGACGACACCCCCTAATATGAATATATTCTCCATTAGGCAACGTCCCTTGATAGTCAGTCATTACGACATACATGTAGTTATTTTCTGTCCTGCTTGACATGCCAGTACGAATAAATTACACATTTGCCATAGATTTTGAAAACAATATCTCTTTCTTGATCAAGTATACACACATTCACACAGATGTATCAGCCTATCAAGCTCTAGTGACCTTTTGACAGAAGTATTGCCGTCCGTCTTCTCGTATTCATTTTGAAGACATTTATAGTAGATGGAAAAAAATATGTTATAAAGGTTTTATTCTGATCTTGATATACATGTCAACAATTATTTAGGGGGGTTGGGATGGCCTAGTAGTCTAGAGTGCCGCGCTTCGACGTCTAGCTGGCCGGTCACCTCTGGCTTGCGGCTGTGGTTTCGAGCCCTGGTGTGAGCATATGTGACATGGAGATAGGGGCGCCTTCTCAACCTCGTGGGTTTCCTCCGGGCACTCTGGTTTCCTCCCACTGCTAAAGACCCCCACGCGCAAGCGAATTATTGAAATAAAATGAAACCATATGTTAGTCCCAAAATGACCTAGTTTGTGTCGAGTGGACGTTAAACCCCATTTCTCTCTCTCTCTCAACAATTATTTAAACCTAATCTGATTAAACCACAGATCTATATTTCGTTTCGTTTTTTTATACTTTCCATAGCCTTGACTACACGAACATCTGACAAGGGTCATACAAGCGGCTTTTGACTCAATGAAGTCGGACATTGATTAATCAATAAGCTTTGACGTTTCTAGTGAATTACCCACAGTTCTGTGCATGACACGGCAATAAGTCGCCATAACAGACATTGGCTATCCCTCACATCATCCAGAACATGTCAATTAATGATAACAACTGTTCTAGATCCTAGTGTAGTAAAGACAAGTAAAATGAAATTGTGAAATATAAAAAACGAAATGTAATAGGTTCTGTGTTTTAATCAGATTGAGTCGGCGGTAAATCCGACCCTTACAGACATATATATATATAATGCTATCACTAAATACATTTTAAAGGTATAAATCACATCTTTAGTACATGTGCCAGTACATTTACTTTGACGTGAAATTCATAACTTTAGATATGCAGAACAGATTTGTGCCATTTTTCGGGTAGAGATTAATCTATAAAAATATTGTAGTGATTCCTGTGGTGCTAAATGACGTACGGGGTGCTGGATGGATGAATGGTTAGCACATGTGCACTGTATCATAAAGTCTGTCCTTGGATCAACAGGCATGGTTGCGATTCCCTGGTTGTATGTGACAAGGAGTAGGGTCCTCCGGTTTCCTCCCACTGCTAAAGACTCCTACGTTCAAGAGAATTATTGAAATGAAATTGAACCATATGTTAGCCCCGAAATTACATAGTTTGTGTCAAGTGGATGTTAAACCCCATTCTCTCTCTAACAGATATTGTGTCAGTCCTGCTTGTTATTTTACAGTTATCATATCTTATTTATGTTATAACAAACTAACAGCATCCATAACAGTAACAAATAACAGCTTTGTAACTTTTAATATATTTACATTAGTAATGAGACTATGTAAGCCAGAATACTTTATGGTCACCTTTTAGCTATTAATATATTTGAATTATTAATATGAGATTATGTAAGCCAAAATAATATGCTGTCATTCTATTAGCCTTTAGTATGTTTAAATTAGTAATGAGACTAAGTCAGAATAATAAATCGTCATTTATTAAACTTTAGTATATTTAAATTAGTATTGCGACTAAGCCAGAATAATATGTTGTCATTTATTAGCTTTTAATCATATACTAATTGATCCACTCTAAATTAGTCTGAACCAAGATTTTATCGATTAAATAGTCGTTTGAACAATATGGAAATCTGAGGTTCCATGTATGGGCGTACATTCAAAAAAAGATCAATTGGCAGTTGAAATTTGATGTAATTCGAAGAAATGAGGCAAATTTTAAAAAGTAACCCTCTTTGAAATCTGAGGTTCCATGTACATATTATTATTGGCATGCATTTAAAAGATCCATTGCCAGTTGAAATTTAATATAATTCAAAAAAATTAGGGAACCTTTTGAGATGCTCAGCTTTTAATTGAAGTAGGATGTTTATCAAACTTGATGTAGATGTTTAATATCTTGAACATGATGACTTTGATTCTAATTCAGAGTAAGTGATGAAACTTGGTGTCATTACCACAATGTTGTGACTGACTTTGATATGAGCGTTTTTGTTCAAGTTTGGGGGGTTGGATGGCCAAATGGTTAGGTATCCTTGTGGGTATTCTGGGTCGTCCGCTTTCCACCCTCTGCTAAAGAACTCTATGCGCAAGGGACTTATTAAAATAAAATTAAAAACCAAAATGACCTAGTTTGTGTTGAGTGGACATTAAACCCCCTCTCTCATATTATTATGATTTATTTATTCCCCTGGTATATATGCATGTTCTCTTGTACATATTTAACAACATGAAACTAATATTATTATGACTTATTTATATATTCTCCTGGTATATATGCATGTTCTGTTGTACAAATATTATATATATTAGATTTAAATAACTGAGCATTACAAGCTCACCCATCATTACAGATTACCATCTCACCCACCATTACAGATAACATCTCACCCACCATTACAGATTTCCAACTCACCCATCATTACAGATTACCATCTCACCCATCATTACAGATGACCATCACACCCACCATTACAGATGACCATCTCTCCCACCATTAAGCATTACCATTACAGATTACCATCTCAACTTCCATTGAGATTACCATCTCACCCACCATTACAGATGACCATCTCACTCGACTCGCCCATCGTCACAAATTACCAAGTCACCTATCATTACAGATGATGAATATAGCTGCAGGATCAAATGCATATTAATTGATTGAAATTATAAATTATTATTACTAATTAGGTTTCGAGGGTGAGGGTCACTACAAAGTACATTTTGTATTTCCTCCAAAGCATCCATTATCACATAGCTTAACTTTTTATAATTTTCAGGCAGCTTGAAAGTGAGTGTGCGTCAATCAAAGAGCATTCAGCCATGTTGCAAGAAATGCTTATGGCCAAAAATGAGATTATCGAAAAACTGACATCCCAAATTTATGAATTAGAAAATAGTCATGGTGACCGTTTACATACAGTAGCTGTTACCAATGGCGACCCAACAACTTATCCCAGTGCCAAAGAAGTTGAAAGCTTAAAGGCTAGTATTTGTGTCTGTATTTTGGGATCTGGTAGTCTGCTAGTCGACTAGTCATATTTGTAATTGAAAAAAATTAGAAATCTATAAGTTGCGAAAAGCTGGACGCGATTTCTCTTGTGAAACGACTAGTTTCAATTCAAACTCATTAGTCTGAAGTGATATGTTCCCTTTATATAGTCACTAAAGACCGGAGCACAAAATGAGTCTTGCGTGGACCCGCGCAGTGCTGTATCACCAGAGTATACATCGGTGTGCACGTAAATGATCCCTCGGCAGTTGGAATTTTATATTAGAGTAGATCATAGTGCCACTGTTTGGATTAAATGTCTCTCATAGCACACTGTATGGCATATGCCTGTCTTCATTAGCATAGCCGTGACAGAATAGTAGGATGTAAAATCCCATTTTATTTCATTTAGACATGACTCTACATGTATATGTATTGTGAATTGGACATGTATTTTATGACACTTAATATTTCGATGCATCATTGCATCCCCAGTGTTTGAGGCATTGCTCAGCTTTGAATTGGTGTAGGTCTGTTGTTGCATCCCCAATGTCCCAAGTATTACTTATATTTGAATTCGTAAATTTGAAATGATTTCTAATATTTTTTTTTTATTTTAATATAGGATGCATGTGCAGCGTATGAAATACAGAATAAATTTTTAAGTAAAGAAATTCTAGAATTGAATGAACTACGCCATTTTGATATGACCAGAGAGAAAATGATATTAATGTAATTCTGCTATTTTCTTTTTACTGGATATTAGTTTTTGTTTTACTCTTTTTATTTTATGTTTTTTAAGTTTGTTTTCTGTTTTGGGGTTGCTTTTTTTTACTTGTTATTCTTTACTGTTTGAGTTTTTGTTACTAGATACAAGAGTATTTATTTTGGTTTTAGTTGTTTTTTGACTTCATATATTTTTATTTTTTTTTTACTAGATACAAATGTACGTTTTTATTTTGGTTTTAGTTGTTGTTGTCTTTTTACTAGATAGCATTTGCTATTTTTGTCTCTTTTATTTTTTTTCTACAGCTATACGTTATTTTCTCAGTTTGTTTTGTTATTTTCAAGGGTGGGGGGGGCCAAATGGTTAGTGTGTGTGCATTGTATCTTAACGTCTGTCATTGGGTCAACTGGCGTGGTTTTGATTCCCCGGTTGTACTGGACAAGAAGTAGGGTAGCTTGTCCTACGTCGTGGTTCTGTCTTGAGTCAATTAAACTATATGTTAGTCACGAAATAACCTAGTTTGTGTCACACAGAAATTAAACCCTTGATGTCATGTGACAAATATTTGACCAATAAGATTAAAAGACAAAACATTTTTTACATTTGATATATGATTTTTTTTTGTAGAGATACAGCCAAGTTAGAAGGAGATTTTTTACAGACAAGAAGTAAATATCTCTATCTATTAAAGGAATTAGAAAAACCCAAACTAGGTAGGCCTAACTTTGGTTCATTTTCCCAATTGTAACTCCTTTTTAATGAATAGCTTATATTACAAGTGTTTTTTTATAACAGGTTAAACTTGCTTACCTCCCTTTACAACTGTTTACCTGTTAGAATTACCAATATTCAGGACATGGCCTACACAATTTTCCAATTGTCCAACCAGGAATATGCCCAATGAGACATCAATATATGATGAACGATATTCAAAATTCCAAAATATATTAACTGTGCTCAGAGTGTATAACTACCATCTCAAATATTGTAATGATATTTATGGGATCAAACCAAAAATATAGTAGTTATTGAAAATAAGTTATAGCCACAGCACAAAGATGAAAATGTAGTGCACCTTGGATATATATACCTAGCTGAACAATATAAACATGGGCTACTCAGTCATACTTATTTGGTTTTTTTTAATTTATTGATCCTGAATAACATATGCTACAGGCCCCTTACAAGTTTAAGGAAGAAGTTTACGATATATTTTTTGAATATCACTTGTTTATTCCCAGTGAAATACTTTTTCAAACCTGAAGCTTTTGCAAAGTAAAACAAAGTTTCAACTTGTCGTGTGGGGTTGGTTATTAAGGCCCATATTTTCGAAAGTAGATTAGTGCTAATCATAAATTTAATCTCTGATTGTCTGACCTGTCATATTCTGGAAAGCTGACAAAATTTTAAACTAAGATTTTTATAAACCTTGATTAGCCTAATCATTGAGTTAATCATTGTTCAAGAATACCATAAAATATGATATTCCATATTTTAATCTTTGACTAAGTCACCCCATACATTTGTCGTCTACTGGGCTAGTACAGTTTGCTATCCGGGTATTTTATCAAAGACATCAGCACTCTTATATCGAATTCCGACTGTAAGGGGACCTTCGTTGTGCATGTTCTTGAAAGAAACGACCAAGAGTTTACAACCTTGATATGATGTACATAATAAAGCCTGCATCCTTCCTGTTCACAAGGGTGGATACATGATTTTTCAAAAGGGGTGGGGATGAGGTTCAGCCAAGCCAAAGTCTCATCGAGCGTATTGAGAACAGCATATTTTGTAAAACATAAGGCAAAGTCGACTAGAAATGACATTTGTTGTATTAAAAGAGTTTGTTGCAGTTTCATATTTTCACACAATATTTCAAACAAAGAGATGTAAGAAATGAAAAACAGCCAAGTTCAAAGCTATATTTTAGGTCTTTAAAGCTTTATAATTACAAATATACTGTTCCTGTTGTTATATAATAAACGATATCATATTTAATATATCTCATGTTATTTGATGTAATTGACACTCAGTTTTTTTTTTTGTTGTATGTATGGGGGGGTTGGGATGGCCTAGTGGTCTAGAGTGCCGCGCTTCGACCTCTAGCTGGCCGGTCACCTCTGGCTTGCAGCTGTGGTTTCGAGCCCTGGTGTGAGCGTATGTGGCATGGAGATAGGGGCGCCTTCTCAACCTCATGGGTTTCCTCCGGGCACTCCGGTTTTCTCCCACTGCTAAAGACTCCTACGCGCATGCGAATTATTGAAATAAAATTGAAACCATATGTTACTCCCAAAATGACCTAGTTTGTGTCAAGTGGCGTTAAACTTCATTTCTCTCTCTCTCTCTCTGTTGTATGTATAAAATTGCAAAAGCAGCATCTAAACGGCCAATTAAAATCCATTGAAACATGAAAAAGACACAATTTATGTTTATATAATGACATGCCAAGCAGGGCGTTGCGAACAACTTTATTAAAAATGATAACTACATTTTCATCTTCCAGGTGACTGACCTATGTCTGGAGTCTATTTAGATGGTCTATCTCGACTATATTTTGGAGAATAAAACTGCTTAATTTTGTGTTCAAAGCTTTTTTATGTAATCTCCCATAATGTATCTTTAAGTACTATAATTGTATATTGTATACTAATTATACCAATTTGCTCCGGGGTCCAGAATCACCAAGGGCCTAATTGGTTGAGGGCTCTAATTTACCCAGTGCCCAAATTTGCCAGACGCCAAATTCGATGACTTAAAACACGGGGCATACTAATTAATTTGATACCACATGTGTGGGGGTGAGCCCGGTGAAGATTATGTTTTGCCCAGGACCCAGGACCCATTGGCCTGGGGCCCTAATTCATTGGCCTAAAACATTCTCAGGGTCATGTTGGTTAATTTGATACCACATATGTGACCCGCTCCCACGAAACCAGACACTTGTCGCACAACTTCATTTTGTACAATGGGTACCAAAGCGTAAACTGTATGCCTTCTTGTTACTATTAATGAGCCGTACCCAACTCCAGATGATACGACAAATTAAAAAAGAATTGCATTTTTGGAAAGCTTAGCTGTGGACTATTCAAATATGGTGCCACCTCTATTTTTATAAAAATGACCATCCGTCTGGTTTTGTGGGAGCAGCTCACATATGAAGGGGTGAAGCAGGGTGACATGCACACGTAAATACTTTGATTTTATTTATATAGATTATGCTGACAAGGACAGTTGTCTAGTCATTTGGATGGGTAAAAAAACGAGGTCCAGTTTACACATTGGCGTGCACCTAAAAGATCCCTTGACAGTTGGAATTTGATATAGGAGTAGGCCGTAGTGCCGCTTACTGGTCAAAATTTCCCCTCATAGCACACTGTTCATTGTATGCCGGGGGGTTGGGATGGCCTAGTGGTCTAGAGTTCCGCACTTCGACCTCTAGCTGGCCGGTCACCTCTGGCTTGCGGCTGTGGTTTCGATCCCTGGTGTGAGCGTATGTGGCATGGAGATAGGGGCACCTTCTCAACCTCGTGGGTTTCCTCCGGGCACTCCGTTTTCCTCCCATTGCTAAAGACCCCTACGCGCAAGTGAATTATTGAAATAAAGTTGAACCATATGTTAGTCCCGAAATGACCTAGTTTGTGTCGTGTAGACGTTAAACCCCATCTCTCTCTCTCTCTCTCATTGTATGGCCATTTCATTTCCTTTTATTTATATAATGCGTGTGACGGAAACTGAATAAATAGCATGTTTTGTTTGTGTGTTGTGTGGTCCTCCTGGCGCCTTCTCAACCTCGTGGGTTTCCTCCGGGAACTCCGGTTTCCTCACACTGCTAAAGATCCCTACACGCAAGTGAATTATTGAAATGAAAATTGAAACCATATGTTAGTCCCAAAATGACGTAGTTTGTGTCGAGTGGATGTTAAACTTCATTTCTCTCTTTCTCTCTCGTGATCCTCCTACACTTACTATTATATAGAGAATCTCCTAAAAGTCTTTTTTGATATAAAAAAGGACGAGTTGGAGATTTTTTTTGACACCCAATCCTTTCTTACATGCACAAATAAATAAATATAATTCTTTGGTATAGATTTCACTTTTACTGAATCTGATTACATTACAGCGTAGTGATACATCATTTTTTGACAGTAGTTTACCTATTGCAAAGTCCTATATATTGAACCAGTATTTCCATTTCCTTCAAGGTCAATTAAAAAGAACAGTTTCTATCTAACAAAAAAGGAAGTTACTTTTTATTTAAAATAAGTGGTTTCTTTAAAATAAAAGAAAGTAGTTCCGTTTTGATTGACCAATCAAATTCATAAGAAGATATGGCAGTAGATTATGTAGTTTATCACACAAGCGATATCTACTGTCAAATGTGCTATTGGGTGATAAATGAGTATTATTATTATGTATAATGGGATTTTGTCAGCCGCTGTACGTGTAAATAACTAGGTAATTTGATATAATTTGTCTCAACAGCTTCAATAAACAACATTATCTGATATATTCCATATTTTAATCAATATAAACAGTCAAAAGGATCAGTTTGTTCCTGGTGTAACAGGTTGGATTCATACACAAAAACTTGTCAATACAGTTTGATATATAATTTAGGCAAGACAAACGGCATTGTGCGTACATCGGCAATGGATATACTTGAATATTAAAATGTTTATAGCACATGTGATTGATTAAATCATTAAGGTTACGTTCAATGGAGTCATTTTCTCATTCAATTCAGTGGCCGTGAAAGTAGTTCAGTGTAGACCTGAGGAGATGTAGTCTGTTTGATTTGGATAGGTTGTTTTCGGAAAGGTGGACATTTTAAGGGATGGTCGGATTTCCTATCAGAATGATTTTACGCTTGATGGATCTATGTATCAGAAATTATCACCGTGATTTATTTTAGATGAATTTTGGGTAGAACTACTTAATTTGAAATATCAAAATGTCCCGAACTTTATTTCGATTGTTATGTGTCGATTTGGACGACGGGATGACGCCGGTTCCTACCTTGATGTTGGAGAGTCGTAGACATGCGCGCAGAGTTCGCATGCAGCAGTTAAAACGCAGAAGTAGATCGAAATCTCCATTCAGAAGAAGAGGTAAAAACATTGATTTCGGACGTAAATTGGAAAATCTTCATTGTCAGTCGTTTTTGACTTTATAAAATGAACGGTTTCTTGTTGTCTGGATGGAACAAAAAAGGCTCTGTATACACATAGGTGTGCACGTGAAAGAACCCTTCACAATTTGTTGGAGAGTAGATAGAAGCACAGCTGAGTGGACGGAATAGATTTCTTGGAAATTCTCTTGCAAAATGATACAGTGGAACAGCTGTACCCCATAGGGGCAGAGTAGGAAAACAGGAGAGAGAGAGAAAAATAGGGTTTTAATCCACTCAACACAAACTTGATCATTTCGGGATTAACATAATAATGGTTCAACCCACGAGGTTGGACAGGCGACTCTACTCCTTGTCACGTTCAATCAGGGCATCAAAACCATGCCAGCTGATTTAATGACAGACCTCAAGATACAATGTGCACGAGTAGGATGGATAGATAGAGAGAGAGAGAAATGGGGCTTAACGTCCACTTGACTCAAACTAGGTCATTTTGGGACTAACATATGGTTTCAATTTTATTTCAATAATTCGCTTGCGTGTAGGGGTCTTTAGCAGTGAGAGGAAACCGGAGTGCCCAGAGGAAACCCACGAGGTTGAGAAGACGCCCCTATCTCCATGTAGCATACGCTCACATCAGGGATCGAAACCACAGCCGCAAGCCAGAGGTGACTGGCCAGCTAGAGGTTGAAGCGCGGCTCTATAGACCACTAGGCCATCCCAACCCCCCATATGAGGATAGGAAATCACAGAGGAGGAAATTGAAAACAAGTTCGACTTCCTTTCTGAAAGTGCTTGAAGGATTTTGGTAAAAATTGATATAAATGATGCATGGCTTGTAGTTATTCAAATTTTTTGAATTAGATGTTCTGGACCAAATAGTGCTTGTTCTCCTAGTTGCTTTTAGCTATGGCGTTGAATGGCTAAATGGTTAGCATGTGTGCGATGTATCACAAAGCCTGTCATTGAGTCAATAGGCGTGGTCTCGAATCCCAGGTTGTACGTGACAAGGAGTAGGGTCGCCTGTCCAACCCCTGTATGCAAGCGAATTATTGAAATAAAATTGAAACCATATGTTAGTCCCGAAATGACAAAGTTTGTGCCGACTGGACGTTAAACCCCATTTCTCTCTCTCTCCTGGTTGTTTTTAGCTAAATATAATCCGATTGTGATGACCAAACTGCTGGTGGGTGTTTTGTGTTTGCTTGCAACTTAATTCTAAAAGTGTCTCCTTTACCAATATTTGTTTTTATTTTTTGATTTAGGTGGAGAAGAATCAGAAGAAGCCAAGAAACAGGAGGCCATCAATCAGTTATTAGAAGATGCTCTTGAATCGGAGAAAACACAAAGAGTCACTGACAGACAACAGTTATTTCTTTCTTCACAAAGGTAAAAATTTGGTTGATTTTTTACGATGATGTTTGATGTTCGAGCATATTTTTGTCAGTTCTGTCCACTGGTCTATATGTTATTTGTTCAAAAACTTTAGAAAATCAAAACTTGATCATTTAATTATGTTTAAAAAAAGGAACTAATGTGAATTCCTTTAAAAATTGATCAGATTCTTCGATCCAACAATTGAAAGAAAATCCTAAAGTCCTAAATTTTAAAGTAGCATTAAGAAAGATTAGATAGAGAAGTAACAGTCTCTCTGTAATAGTTAAAAAATAGTCAAATTATTTTACTCAGAGCCGAGAAAACTGATAATAAACAGAGTCTCGATTATCCATTTTTACGTTTCATCATGAACAGCCGTTGGATCGCAGTTCATATTTAAATCCGTTTAAAATTCTACCATCAGATGACATCGAGAGTTGATTATGGTATTGTCATGTTAATAAATATCTAATTAATAGTTTATATATCATTTCAGGCCTAAAGAAAGCCCTGCAATCAGCAGATTTTGGTCTTGCATAATGTATGTTTAATTGCTGTAGCACTGCTTTCTGTTTGCTTAAAACTGAACCTGTGAAGATTTTCAGATAGAAAATTTAGTATGCCATATTTTGTTTTTGTTAGTACTCAAGAAGTTGATAAATATGGTTTCCAGAAGTGGGTATATGATGATGATGTTGACCTGATCCTAGCTCGAGCTGGTCAGTTACAGCATGAATCAGACAGACTGACCAATAAACTTAAGGTAATACATGTCTTTTTGAAATGAGATGAAATGGGGTTTAACGTCCTACTGTTCTGCTCCGAACTTGGCTAATGAAGACGGGGAAACACCATATAGTGTGCTATGAGGGAAATTTGGTCCAATTCCAACTGTCAAGGGATCGATAACGTGTATGCCGGTTTTTACACAGGACCTTGGCCGAGGCATGATTTCCCTCATAGCACACTGTATGGCACATTCCGGTCTTCATTGTATTCCACTACTTTAAGCAGATGTGTTACAAATATTACAATGTGTCCAATATTGATCTACAAACCTAATTGACTCAGCTTTTCATTTTATAAAGAGAGAGCTTAACCTAGATTTGATTTTAATACTTTGTATTCTGTACTTTAACACTCATGACACGATGACCGTAATTTGCTCGTCTGTTCATGTAGAAAATGTCTATTGATTCTATTTTCCTGTTAGATAATAAATTTATTGTGAGAGATAAAAAATGGGGTTTAATGTCCACTCGGGACTAACATATGTTACAATTTTATTTCAATAATTCACTTAGGGGTCTGTAGCAGTGGGAGGAAATCATAGAACTTAAAGAAGACCCACAAGGTTAAGCAGGTGGCCCTACTACCCTACTCCTTTTTCTTGTGGGATTGAAACCAATTGTTAAAGATGCATTATGTAAGAGCTAAGAGCTGTATCTGTCTGTCACAGGTTTTTATTATGTCTTCAAATGTTATATATTTTTTAGACAAGCCTGTAATCACCTCTCTTAGACAGATGGATGGCATAGATTTAAACTCATTGAGAGAGAGAGAGAGAGAAATGAGGTTTAACGTCCACTCGACACAAACTAGGTCATTTTGGGACTAACATATGGTTTCAATTTTATTTCAATAATTCGCCGGTGCGTAGGGGTCTTTAGCAGTGGGAGGAAACCGGAGTGCCCAGAGGAAACCCACAAGGTTGAGAAGGCGCCCCTATCTCCATGCCACATATGCTCACACCAGGGATCAAAACCACAGCCGCAAGCCAGAGGTGACCAGCCAGCTAGAGGTCGAAGCGTGGCACTCTAGACCACTAGGCCATCCCTACCCCCAAAACTCATTGAAATGTGATCACCATTTAATGGTTTAATTTGACAGTATAACGTTTCTATGCTAAAAAACAATATTTGCTACATCTTGTCAAAACTACAAACAGTGATAACTTGACTCAGAATAAAGAAATTTAAATGAAATTTTCAATATATTAGTTTTGAATTATCTATTTTGGAACTGTTATAGTAAGAACAAACAGTTCTTTATCTAAATCTCATATATTATAAAACTCCATGCTGTCAGTGATGCAGAAGGAGGGCCTGACAAGGACAGCTGCCTAGTCGTTCGGATGGGACGAAAAACCGAGGTCCTGTGTACTTATTGGAGTGCACGTAAAAGATCCCTTGGCAGTTGGAATTCGATATAAGAGTAGGCCGTAGCGCCACTGCCCGGGCAAAATTTCCCTCATAGCACACTGTATGGCGTATGCCCGTCTTCCATTAGCCCAGGTTAGGTGCAAAAGAGTGGGACGTTAAACCCCATTTCATTTCATTTAACATGAAAATTAAATGATAATAATTTCCATCTATCTGCTCTCATCTGGAATGGGATGGGAGAGGTTGGTTGTCGGTGGACCAATGGTTTATTGTGTGTGCTTTAGATCTTTAGGTCTGTCATTGAGTCAAGTAGTATGGTTTCAATTCCTTGCATGTACATGCAGTAGGAGTAGGGTCGCCTGTCCAACCACCTAGGTTTACTTAGGAATTATGGATCTAACTTTGATTTATGGAGAGAGATATGGTGTTTAACGTCCACTCGACACAAACTGGGTCATTTCGGGACTAATTATTTATGGAGTTTGTAAGAAAGAAGTGGCTTTATGATTTAGTCTCATGTTATTCATATTTTCTCAATATGTGTAAATATCAAAATGTGTCATTTTGTATCACTATGACTCAATTGATACCACTATGTGCCATTTAATATCGTAATGTGTCATTTAATATTGCATTGTATCATTTAATATCACAATGTGTCATTTAATAACATGTGTCTTTTAATAGTGTAATGTGTCATTTGATATCACAATGTGTCATTTAATATTGCAATGTGCCATTTAATATAGTAATGTGTCATTTGATATTGTAATGTGTCATTTAGTATCACAATGTGTCATTTGATATCACAGTGTGTCATTTGATATAACACTGTGTCAATTAATATCACAATGTTTCATTTAATATCACAATGTGTCATTCAAAGCTCTCCCTGTTGATCATTATTTTCACTAATTGTGATGAATATATAATTTTGGCAATTTAATAATTTTGGTATTTAAACAATGTGTTAGTTTTATATAAAATTTATTTTATTTTAACAGGAAGCAGAAGAAGCCACATCACATCAAGTGAAATGGGAGAACTTTATGGTTGGTCAGAGTGGAAAATATCTGACGCGTTCTCCAGAATTAAAAACATTGATACGATTAGGTATTCCACATGAATATAGAGAACAAATATGGAGAGGGTAGGTCACCTCACACTTCATGATTTTATAGACAAGACAGAGAGTCAGAGAGATAAGGGGTGTAAAGTCCACTCAACACAAACTACGTCATTTTGGGGCTACCATATGATTTGATTTTATTTCAATAATTCGCTTGTGTGTAGGGGTCTTTAGCAGGGCGAGGAAACCGGATGACCTGGAGAAAACCCACAAGGTTGGACATGCGAACCTACTCCTTGACTCACTGACAGATCTTATGATACAACAAGTAGGTAGGCCCTACTAAACATTCCGCCATCAACCCATTGAGATGTCTACAGCGTAGTTTGTAGCACCATGAGTCTTCTGTCTGACGTGGAGAGCGTCTATGGGTAACCGGTCGCCACATCTTACATACGACTCATGCATATTGTTTTTGCTACATATTACTGTTAGCCTTGTGATCGTCTAGGATTTATCTCTGATCGTCTTTGCTTCTCCTTCACGTTGTGTTCACTTCTTACTGGTTTCTTAAGACGTTTGTCTTCTTCAGTTATAACAATGCAGCAGTTCGTTTTTACCTTTTATGTAGCATAGGTATACATAAAAGCATAGTACATATTACAATTATAGTCAATACTAACTAAACTCTTCTCAACCTAGACACCTCGCGGTGCCTAGGACTCTTAGATGGTAACCCTCTGGAATCTAATCGAAGTCTGCTGAATTCTCACGAGTATCCTAATTTTGTATCAACTGGTTTTGGACATTCAATTATCTAATTGGTCAAACATGATGTAAATAATTAGAGAGATTGGTTAATTGAGCCCAATGACGTTAAAACCCACCCTTAAATGGTCATGGAAATTTACTAGATAAATTTCCCATGAGATATTAATTATCATGTTGTTGACATACAGAGCAAGTTATGTTTTGGCTAAACTACTCTTTTTATAAAACAATATGTCATTTTACTCTAAGTGATATTTAGTACATACTACATATTATGTGAATATGTTAGAAACATAAAACTATATCTTATCTCCTCATTCCTTGTGTACAATCTTTAAAAACAATGTCACCACGACTATATTGCTACAAGTTTCGCCTTGTCAGTGCTGTAGGACCGGTGCTCTGGCCTAGGAGCTGGAAAGGACATGGTCGCTCATTTGGTGCGAAAAAAACATATCCGGCTCTGGTCAAGGAGCTGGAAAGGACATGGTCGCTCATTTGGTGCGAAAAAAATATATCTGGCTCTGTTCTAGGAGCTGGAAAGGACATAGTCGCTCATTTGGTGTGAAAAAAACATATCCAGCCTACACAGTGCCATACATGTAAAAGGATAACAGACAGTTGAAATAACAAAAGAAAATAGTCCATTGCGCTACTCTCTGACCAAAATTTCCCTCATAACGCACAGTAGGACGTTAAACCCAATTTCATTTCATTTTATTTTTATATTTACTGATATGAAATATTTTTTTCAGGTGTATTAATTTGTATGTTGGGGAAACGAAGAGTAAATTAGGTCCATCATATTATAAAGATTTAGTTCAAAAAGGAAAATCATCCAACTCGGCTAAACAGGTAATATTTATTTTATTTTTGCTAAACAGATATTTGAAAACATGGTATCGCCTAGTTGTTCTATTTTAGCACAAAGTTCTGTACAGACCTTTAAGATCTTGAGTTGTTTGTACAGTGGTTCCAAAACTGTACGATTAATTTCAAAACCTGGTTTGGAAATTGCTAAAAAAAAACTCCTATAAATCCATGGGTTGTAAAGTGTTTCCCAAACTTTTCCCCCTCGCAACTACTTTGGGCATTTTACAATAATCTGTGAATAATCACCCTATATGTATTTATGCTGTTCAATCATAGGTTCCCCGTATTAGAGACATTATGGTTTTGTCCGTGTACCACCACTTTTCACCAGTTATCAAAGGTTTATCTGCAAAGTTGTGCCACACACACCTAATCCTAACACCTCTAGGGGTGGGGGTGGGGTGGGGATGTCCAAATGGTTGAGGCATGCGCGTTGTATCATAAGGTCTATCATTGAGTCAACTGGCATGGTTTCAATTGCTGTGTTGTATGTGGCCCAAGTAGGGTCGCCTGTCCAATGGATAATCAAGACTATGTTTTTTATTATACCGACTTTAGTATTGATGTTCGAGCCTAGGGCGAAAATTCAATCGCTAAAATGTTGGTTTAGAGTGGATCAATTTGACTGAAATTTTCAGCATATTCCCTTTACATTATCTAGTTTTTATCTATTATACAATACAATAGTTCTATATTATTTGATTGTGTTTTTATATAGCCTCTCTTGGTTTATCAATATGTCATTTATTTTTGTATTTTTAGATTGAGTTGGATTTATTAAGAACCTTACCTACAAACGTCCATTTTGAATCGTTAGATTCTGACGGGATAAAGAAACTACGCCATGTTTTATTGGCCTATAGTATGCATAATCATGACATTGGCTATTGTCAGGTTAGTATGAGAGAAAGAGAAACGGGATCTAACATCCACGCCAGGGCTGAAATTTACGGGCGACTGAGGCGAGATTCTCGCCCTACAACACCAAACTTCGCCTGAAAACTTGACCAGGGGGATGTCAACTTCGCCCTACCAGTTCTCTAGAAATGATAGATGTCTAATGTCCTGACAGTAAAATCAAAAAATGTCAGCCATGTTTAAATTTACACTCTCCCGTCCATTCTGGTGTTGTCGTAATTTAACTTTGAAGTTGTCGTAATTTTATATCACGATGTAATTTTTAAACAAACAAATTCAGATACTTGTTTCCTTAAATAAAAAAAATAACTATAAACTGAGTGTGTGTTGATACAAAATATATCAAACTTATTAGTGTTTTTATACGCCCACATTTTCATGTGGACGTATTATGTCGTCGCCCCTGTCCGTCCGGACGTCCGTCCGTCCACAATTTGTTTGTGGACTCTCTACAGGTCACAATTCTTATCCGATTTTGACGAAACTTGAAATATAGGTTTATCCCCATAAGATCTCGGCTGCTTTCGATATTGGCATGTATCGGATGGAAACTTCATGGATTATGGCCCCTGATTGTACGAAATATCATGTTTTTAGCTTGTGGACCCTATAGAGGTCACAATTTTGAACCGATTTTGATGAAACTTGACATGCATGTATATAACCCCAAGATCTTGGTTCCTTTCGATATTTGCGCCCATCGGATCGTAACTTCCTGAATTATGGCCCCTGATTGTCCGAAAAATCGCCCTTTTTAGCTTGTGGTCCGTCTGGAGGTCAAAATTATTATCCGATTTAAAAAACCGTTCGAGTATATCACCGTTACATCGTAATGAAGGTTGAGTTCAAATTTCGTGAAAATCGGACCAAAATTGACATACAAAATGGCCGCCGTTTGTACGCGAATAGTGTGAAAATATGTTATTTCAAGGTTGTGGACCCTATAGAGGTCACAATTTTGAACCGATTGTGATGAAACTTGACATGCATGTTTATAACCCCAAGATCTTGGTTCCTTTCGATATTTGCGGCCATCGGATCGTAACTTCTTGAATTATGGCCCCTGATTGTCCGAAAAATCGCCCTTTTTAGCTTGAGGTCCCTCTGGAGGTCAAAATTATTATCCGATTTAAAAAAACGTTTGATAATATCACCGTTACATGGTAATGAAGGTTGAGTTCGAATTTCGTGAAAATCTGACCAAAATTGACATACAAAATGGCCGCCGTTTATACGCGAATAGTGGGAAAATATGTTATTTCAAGGTTGTGGACCCTATAGAGGTCAAAATTTTGAACCGATTGTGATGAAACTTGACATGTATGTTTATAAGCTAAAGATCTTGGTTCCTTTCTATATTTGCGGCCATCGGATCGTAACTTCCTGAATTATGGCCCCTGATTGTCCGAAAAATCGCCCTTTTTAGCTTGTGGTCGCTCTGGAGGTCAAAATTATCATCCAATTTAAAAAACCGTTTGATTATATCACCGTTACATGGTAATGAAGGTTGTGTTCAAATTTTGTGTAAATTGGACCCAAATGGACAGACAAAATGGCCCCTGTTTGTACGCGATCAGTGTGAAAATATGTTATATCAAGGTTGTGGACCCTATAGAGGTCACAATTTTGAACCGATTTTGATGAAACTTGACATGCATGTTTATAACCCGAAGATCTTGGTTCCTTTCGATATTTGCGCCCATTGGTTCGTAACTTCCTGAATTATGGCCCCTGATTGTACGAAAAATCACCCTTTTTAGCTTGTGGTCCCACTTGAGGTCAAAATTATTATTTGATTTTAAAAAACGTTTGATTATATCACCGTTACATGGTAATGAAGATTGAGTTCAAATTTTGTGAAAATCGGACCAAAATTGACAGACAAAATGGCCGCCGTTTGAACGCGATTAGTGTGAAAATATGTTATATCAAGGTTGTGGACCCTATAGAGGTCACAATTTTGAACCGATTTTGATGAAACTTGACATGCATGTTTATAACCCAAAGATCTTGGTTCCTTTCGATATTTGCGCCCATTGGATCGTAACTTCCTGAATTATGGCCCCTGATTGTCCGAAAAATGACCTTTTTTTTTAGCTTGTGGTCCCTCTGCGGTCAGAATTATTATCCCATTTAAAAAAACGTTTGATTATATCACCGTTACATCGTAATGAAGGTTGAGGTCGAATATCGTGAAAATCGAACCAAAATTGACAGCTGTTCTTGTCAGGCCATCCATCCTTCATCACTAACAAGGGGAAACCATGCCAGAAAATCTAGGTGAACTTTGTCACCCAATGCAGGGATCAAACACCCAACCTCAAGGCTACCGAGCCAGCATCTTACCCAATTAGCAACATGATTCCCAGTCGAATTTGAAGCCTACTGAAATGCACCTTTATAACCCAAAGATCTTAATTCATTTCGATATTTGCACATATCATATTCTAGCTTAATAATGTAATAAAAATCACTTTCGGTATTGCTTGTTCTCTATCCATCTCTCGAAAATGTGGGCGTATCCTGCCTATCTTTAATTCATTTGGGCCAAGAACAATGACGGTAGGGTTCAAAAGGTCAAAAGATTGAGTACTCTGTAACGTGTCAGCCGACATCTTTGTTTACATAATAATACATTCTTTTGTTTTTCTATGATCAATTTAATCCACTAGTGTGTTATTTTAAAATTAATTAACAATATAATGTGATGATAGACATAATTCTAACAAAGAAAAACATTAGATTTTTTAACTAAAAGCTTTCAATTAAAATCTAAATATTTTTATTTTCTTTGTCCGGTAATGGCGGTAAATCGTAATTTGTTAACACATGGCAAGGGCGTGATTAATTTAATATTATTGAAGTCAATTTTACGAAATATGGAATCAGTATATAAAGGCAAACAACCTAGAGATAGTGTCATTTGCTACATTGAAAAACTTAGAAGATGGAAAATTGGCTGGAAGGTTGTTCACCCAAACCAAGGTCAAGTCCACAAAGTTCAAAAAAACGGCAACGAGATGAAGAAGAAATTACAAGTAGTAGTACTGTTTGTAGTCCAGCAAAATGTGCTTATTGGCTGGGAAAAGAAGAAATTGCTAAAACAAAATTATTTTTTAACATTCTGAACTGACTTTTCTTTGACTTTACTAATGTCTCCCTGCTTACTGAACAGAGAATGCAGCAATGCATGAAATTTGACCTCTCCTTCAAGTCTCCCAATGTCTCCCTCACTTCTCCCTATTTTGTCTGTAGGGAGAAGTCACTTCTCCCTAAAATTTGTCTCCAGTTTCAGCCCTGATCCACGCGACACAGATTAGGTCATTTCGAGACAATTTTATAGTACTTGCTTATTTTAATGATTTTCTCTCTCATAGGGGCCTTTACTAAATATAATGTGGTCACTGCACTGAGCTTATAATGTAGTGCTGGCTCATGAAGTTAGAGTTCCCTATTTTAAAACTTGTCTTGACTGTATGCACCTAAGTGAGCAGAAATATTGTTCCAAAGCTTCTGAATTTATCAAATTCACATGTGGTTCCACCCAACCTAACGTCAAACATAGTGTTATTTTTTTTATTGCAGGGTTTAAATCGACTTGTAGCTATAGCATTATTATTTTTAACAGAAGAGGAGTCGTTCTGGTGTTTAGTAGCTATAGTAGATCATATTATGCCCAAAGATTATTATACTAAAACATTAGCAGCTGCACAGGCTGATCAGGTAAATATTATATGCCTTATATCAATGGTAGTTGAACAGGGTAGTCCAGGAAATTTTGCTCGGAAAGCAATACTGCGACCTACTCTTATATTCCAACTGTCAAGGGATCTTTTACCTCCACACCAATGTGTACCTGGGACCTTGGTTTTTTGCCCATCCAAATGACCAGAGAGCTGTCCCTGTCAGGCCTTCCGTCCTGCATCACTGACAAGGGGGAATTACGCAGGAAAATCTGGATGGACTTTCTTGACCAATGCGGGGATCGAACACCAGACCTCGTGGCTAGCAAGCCAGTGTCTACCCACCGTGACCCCTAGGAGTTAAAGGGTTAATATTTATTGATTGTTTGTTTCAGAGAGTGTTAAAGGACTTAATACAAGAAAAGTTACCCAAGTTATTTAGCCATTTTGAGACGTATGATGTTGACCTATCATTGTTTACGTTTAATTGGTTCCTGACCGTATTCGTTGATAATATACCGCCTGATACATTTCTAAAAGTCTGGGATTCCTTCCTCTATGAAGGCAGTAAGGTAAAACTTATATTTTGAGTAATTATGAAGGTAGTAAGGTAAAGAAAATAAGTATGCTTGTGTAATTTTAATTGTAACTCTTACACACAGTTAGACATGAAAAGCTATTATAATGCATCCTCTTTTGAGAACTTTAATGTGACATAATACATGCAAGATGCCAACTAACGGAGGACATTGCAAATTACAAAACTAAAAAATAACATGATTTAAGCATACATTATGCAAGAGCTAAATCTGCCAATTGCTGGTCTTTCTTTAGGTCTGAAATGTTATCTAAATTATCAATTAGACATTAATCCAGACCATAATCAACTACTGATGTCAACACCAGTCTGCGATATTTATTGGATTAGAACCCGGTCTGCTGCTGCTGATTAAATCAGTAATGATGATCGAGGCTAGCTGTGATATTAACAGAGTATTTTTTCTGTTACCAGTTTCTGATGTAAGTAATAAGTATTATATTTTACAGGTGATGTTCCGGTTTGCTATAGCTTTCTTAAAACTTGTTGAAGACGACATATTAATACAAACCAGCTCTTTAGCAATAAACCGTTATATGAGAGTCATAGGAGACAAATTAACTCATTCAAAGAGAATATCACAGGTATGTGTAACATTGGGGACGCGCGATTCTCAGTCTGGAACGTATCGAATTGACGGAATCGCAATCGAGTGACATGGAATTCAGTCCTGTCACAGTTCTATCAGTTTCGACGTCTGAGGTGGTGTGAGAAGAATCATGACGTAAGTAAGCACAACACGTATTTTTCAGCTGTCGTGATTGGTTGAGATATTTTCTTCTGCACATGTCACAAGTGATGTTGCTTGAAATCCCCCTTTTTACTCGATTGTCACTATTTATGTTATTAAGTGAATTCAATTCCGGAAAGTTCAATCGAGTATCCCCTTATTGTCGGGAAGTATCATACTATATATATATAAATTGTTTAACAGATTGTTATTGTGTATTGTTGTTTTGGAATGTTTAAGAGATTTTTGTTGATTGTTTAACAGATTGTATTTTAAATGATTTAATTGATTGTTGATTCTATATGTTTTAGATTGCCTTTCATGACTTAAATCCATTCCCAATGCGTACAGTGTCTTCCAGACGACTACATCACTTACAGCAAGTCAGAGTAAGTTTTTCTTTTAAAAACCTGTCCCGATGTCATTTCAGTGACATATTGTTAGCTGTCAAGCAAATATTTACTGCGGATCAGTGGCTTTAACTTGTGTTACCAATAGGTAAAGTTCGAACAGGATGCTAAAGCAGATTTTACAGAACATATGTGACCCCCTCCCACGAAACCAGGTGCTTGGCACACAACTTTATTTTGTACTACAGACACAAAAGCATAAACTGTATGCCTTCTTGTTGCTGTGAATAAGCTGAACTCCATTCCAGATGAAAAGACAATTTTAAAAAGAATTGTATTTTGGGAAAGCTTGGGCTGTGGACTGTTCAAATATGATGCCAGCTCTGTTTTTATAAAAATGACCAAGAGTCTGGTTTTGTGGGAGCAGCTCATATATATCAGAATGTATAGACAGGCCTGGAAATAATGGTTTTAGGTGTACCTGATAAAATGTCAGGCACCAATGACATATGTAGTACCTGACATTTTCAACTTAGTTCCGGACATGTATTAATAATATTAATAAATAAAAACAAACCAGTGCTGGACAAAATGACAGGCACCTGAGGTTTTGTGTCTGACAAAGCCAGAATCTGTGCCTGACATTGTCTGTGACAGTTGCCTTATTTCCAGGCTTGTGTATAGAATTTTATTTTTCCGAGGGGTATTTGGTGGTTGGGCATGTGTGCTTTAGATCATTAGCTCTGTCATTGAGTGACGTTGTGTAGTTTCAATCACAGACATGTACGTGACAAGGAGTAGGGTTGTTTGTCCAACCTCGTTGGTTTTCTCCGGTTTCCTCCCACTGCTAAAGACCCCTATGTTTTAATTGAATAAAAATAAATCATATGTTAGTCTCGAAATGACATATATAATAGTAATAATATTTTATCTACAGACTGAACTAGCTGAATTGGATATTATACGACAGAAATTTTCTTCCAAAGCGATACCAGAAGATAGAAAGGATTATTATGATGATGATGAGGATGAAGATGATGAAGAGGAATTATCGTGAGGTTGTTGAAGATGAGTTTTAGTGTGATTGTGTGATATTTAACTGACGTTTTTATATGATCAAAATATAGATATCAGAAATATTTATTTTTATAAACAATGAAATGTTAATCGTAGGGTAAGTTTCTGTTCTTTGTTTGTTGTTAATCTTTAGCATATCAGTTTCTATCTATATCAATCAAGCCTGGAAATAGGGCACCTGTCATGGACAATGTCAGGCACAGATTCAAGCTTTTTCAGACACAAAACCTCTGGTGCCTGTCATTTTGTCAGGCACTAATTTGTTTTTTTTTTAATGATGTTATTTTGTCCGGCACTAAGTTGAAAATGTCAGGTACTATTTCATTAAAAAGCATGACATTTTGTCAGGTACATCTGTTATTTCCAGGCCAGTTATATGTCGTACGACCAGGGGTTTTCATCCCTTTTGTTCTTTGTTTATAGCTTCTATTTATATATCGTAAGATGGTGCCCAACCATTTCAGCTTGAGGGAAGGAGTAGCTGGCCATAGGGATGGTCTTTGAGGGCCTTTTAGACTCTGTCCCTGAAACCATCCGTTCATGGCCGGAACTTGATGAAGCTGGCTGGTAACCAGGTGGTTTCGTATTGTAATCAAACTTGTTTTAAACATGTATGTATGTATATAATGTATACAATCATTTACTGGGTTCAACACTATTAAGTCTACCAAAGCCTTCTATCAATTTGTCTCTTTATTGAAAATCATAATACATCAATCGTGCAAGTAAGTAAATTTAATGTGTCACTTTTATTGTATTAAAATTTCATAATACATTTGGTTTGTACAGTTTGTTCCATTTAGCCAAAGATACTCCAATATGAATCCAATATTCCACAGTTAAAAGTATTAGCGACCATAAATAATATATTCTATAATATTGTCATTCCGCTCCATTAGTTGTAAAGCATAAATTATTTCTAGAATATATATTTAATTTTATATATACTGAGCGCCATAGAAAACACATCAGATGGTTAATTCCATGCTATGTCGCTGCACAGCGTGAGTAAGAGCCAGTTGTAGTTATAAAGCGTTGATTTATTCACAGAAAGTATTTTGACATTTATTGTATTCAAACTTGGTTATTGGAACAGTTTGTATAATTTATAGTTTTGTTAAAATTGAAAATCTATGTCAGTATCGAGTACATAGATGTCACAGATTTCTCTCACACAGCTATTAATTTTGTTCCAATTCGAACATTCCATAGTAATACCTATACCTCAATTGACTTCAGTAAAATAAATTGAAATTTTATAGTATTTGTAGTAAAATTTGTTATAATTCCGTGGCCTTAGTCAAACTGTGTTATTGGAATAATTTGTGTAAGTTATATATATAAACAGATTGTTATATTGATCCGTGTGATTATTATATAAAGAAGAGTTTTTATATAAACCAGTTATTTATTTTAATGATGTAACAGCTGTAGTATATATAGGTTTCATATTAAATTATAAAAGTAGTTTTCTCTATACAGGTCACTCGCCTGTCCAAACTTGTGGGTTTTCTTTGGGTACTCCGGTTTCCTCCTACTGCTAAAGACCCCTACGCGAAGGGAATTATTGAAATAAAATTAAACCATATGTTAGTTCCGAAATAACCTAGTTTGTGTTGAGTGGACATTAAACCCCATTTCTCTCTCTCTATACAGGTCACAGTTTTATGGAATACAATTACTGCTTATTACTGAGCGACGTTTCGACTAGGCTTCTCTTGTCATTATCATTGCTTGATAATGATTTGAGAAGCCTAGTCGAAACGTTGCTCAGTTATAAGCAGTAATTGTATTCCACAGAATTATGACCTGTATACTCCAGTTCAATTACTTAATGCCATTGAAACGGTGGCGGACTGGGTCTGAAAAATATTGGTTGCCAGGAGACAAAGGGGCCCACCCACCAATACAATTCCATCATTTCATTTTTAAAATGAAAATTAAATTTTCAAAAAATATATAAGTGGAAACAACAAGATGTAACTAGAATTGTCCTCAGGGGCCAACCACTTGCCATTGGGCAAGTTGGAAACCTGGCATGTCCGTCACTGCTTACACTGTCACTTATAAAACAGCTGACTTTATATTAATTACTTCCATTAAAATAGTGTTTAGTATGTGCAGAAAGTTGTATACATAGGCGTAGTACTTTTAATCACATCCAAATGACAATACAACTTCCTTGCCAGGCCCTCCGTCCTGCACCACTGTCAAAGGGGAACATTACCTTCACACTATCTTCAAATTGTTTACAATATCAGCAATAAATTCATTAACTGTACTCAAATTATCTGCAATATCAGCAATAAATTCCTTCAATGTACCGGTACTCAAATTATCTGCGATATTAACAATAGAATTATTCTGACAATAATTTCATGATTTATTATAGTAGTTTAGAATTTTTACTACGCATTTCATCAGGGCTTCCACTCTTACAGTTTTTGACTGTCAGAATTTTGCAAATTAAATTGGCATATCAGGTCTCTATCTATGGTACAGTTCCATGAAGCCACCTGTCAAAAATTCTGTTAAAAAGAATAAAGATATGTTAGTTTTACAACATGTACCGTAAATTGTACCGAAGGGTCCCTTGTATTTTCGTCAAATGTTTCAGACAATCACAGTCCGACCAGCACATATGAATGAATTGGAACCCATTATATACAAATATATCTCTACAATTTACATGTATATATACATTACCCAGAGCATTACTTAATCCAACTTCCCTCATAGACAATGATTGTTTTTAATATGATTGAATTATTTTAAGTGATAAATTAAAGATACATTATGCAAGAGCTAAATCTGCCAATTGCAGTCTTTGTTTATTTAGGCCTGAAAGACATTAATTAACTTAATCAGACCATAATCAACTCTCGATGGCATCGCTAGTCTGCGATATTAACTGCATTAGAATTTGGTCTTCTGCTGCTGATTGAATAAAAAAAACAGATAATTGAGACTGTTTTTTTTATCATACCAGCTTTAGTAATGTTGATCGAGGTTTGGTCCAAAATTCAGTCGCTAAAATCTCGCTTCAGTGTGGATCAATTTGACTGAAATTTTCAGCAAATTCCAGTTACATTATGTAGTTTTTAACTACATGTATGATTGTGAGAAGGGCCAGCTCTGTATTTTATCTATGTATGTTTAATAATACAGTGTGTTTTTAATCGTTATATAGAATTGTTTTGTTGTTGATCTATCTATCAAGCTATTCTTGCCTTAATCTTATTTACTCCTTGTTTCGCAAAAACTTTCATCTGCAAATGCTGACCTCCTTGAACGCTAGCATAACACAACAATGACTATCTTTTAGTGGTTTAGCTTTTTATCACTAACTTTGTTATTTTCAAGGGAGCATAATTAAAAGATATGTTTAATGCTTTCTTGGTTTCATTCTGGATTTTCTTATGCACATGTCAGGGGCGATTCCAGGGTTTTCAGAAAAGGGGGGGGGGCGTGCTGCACCAAGTTGGGAGTGCGAAGCCCGACCCATGATTTTTGAGTGGACAAAAATGCCCACAAGGACTAAATTTCATACTAGTACTGTAAATTACGATTTCCAACCTAAACTGTTTTTGTTCTCCTTTCCCGCGAGAATATATGGAGCTAAAAATTGCTTGCCACCGCAATAAAATAGAGGGGCCGTGCGCCGGGTGCGCCCCCCTCTGTATCCGCGCCTGCATGTGGAAATGTGGATGTATAAACCCAATTTATAATATATATTCAACCCACCGGTTTAATCTATTTTTGTATGACATTGTATATCTACTTTGATAATTTGATTCGACTGACCTACTTTTATTAGTAGGACTACCACATGTATTATTAGTATAGTACTTGTATTATTAGTATAGTACTTGTATTAATAGCATTGTACTTGTATTTATAGTATAATAATTGTATTAGTAGTATAATACTTGTATTATTTAGTATAGTAGTAGCCAGTAGTAGGCCTATTTGTATTATTAGTATAAACTTGTATTATGTAACATTTGTGATACAATGAATAGTACAATATTTGTAAGTTTTTTAATCATAGGCTATAATATTAAGTGCCATTATATTGAAAGCAATTTGTGCCATACAATAGTTAGATTTTCTATTCCATATTAAAAATTAATAATATTGTTGCCATCAATAATTATTGTTAAGTTATTTATTAGAATGATGATTATTATGTATATTTTGTACCATTCCATAAAGTGCAATAAAATAATTAATATTATGAAAGATTTCACCGTTTTCAATTTAATCAGGGACGGATCCAGTGGGGAGAGGAGAGCCTCAAATCCCTCCTCTGGTTGTGTATAAGCTATATAATAATAAACACCAACTGGGCTAATGAAGATGGGTATACAGTGTGCCATGAGAGTAATTTTGCGGGATTATATCTTTAGAGATGCATTATTCAAGAGCAAAAGTTATCCTATTGCCGGTCTTTCTTTAGGCCTTAAATGTTATATAAATTATTAATTAGACATTTATTAACATGACATGACCATAATTAACTCTCGATGCCATTGGATGCTAAAGATTTTAACTAGATTTAAACAGCCAGCTAGAGGTCGAAGTGCGGCACTCTAGACCACTAGGCCATACCCCCCCCCCCCTCTAGTTTTACATCAACATTAAAGACACATGTTTACCACATATTTGTGCAAGAACAAATAGTTGAACACGCTGTGAAGCTAGAAATGACCAGTGGACATAACTTACCGCCACATAAGACAATTTATTATAAATATTATTACCTGAAAGTAATGAAGCTGTGTAAATAACAAACTACATAGGTCATTTCAGGACTAACATATGATTCAATTTTATTCCAATAATTTGCCTGCGTGTAGGAGTCTTTAGCAATGGGAGGAAACCGGAGGACCCGTAGAAAACCCATGAGGTTGGACAGGCGACCCTACTCCTTGTCACATACAACCGAGGAATTGAAACCATGCCAGTTAACTCAATGCCAGACCTTATGATGCAATGGGCACGTGATAACCATGCGGTCATCCAACCCCCTCAGTGTGGATAACACAAAATATAATACAACCACAACCTTTATTCAACTCAACTCAACTATATATGTAGTAAATATTGATGAACAAATGAAACTTTCAAAATAATGAAATATAACATATGGCCACTGAGAGTTTATAAGAGTGGCTACTGGCGGTTCATAAAAGTCATCAAATAATGGTAGTTTATAATCATGCACAAATTGCATATTCTAACAAGAAAAGGCGTTTAATCTCCTTCTTTTCTAAACCAACCCGGATAATAACTCTGTTTACATTACGAATTTTAAGCATGCCAAATGAATCTTGACCTTTCTATCCGCAAACTTTGACAGTTTTGTCATCAGTTCTGTCAAAATGGCTGCCAAAACTAAATCAACCGCCATAATTGTTTTCATTGCCATAATTGTTTTCATTCGGGTAATTTGCATAGGGACTGGTTATTTTAGAGTAAGTGTAAATGGGGCTAATAAAGATAGGCATGACACTTTGCCTAGGCAGTGGCACTATGTCCTACTCATTTATTTCGACTTCTAACTGTCAAGTTAATCGATATGGCACTTTAAATAAGTAACACAGATTCTCTCTCACGAACGCACACATAATTTATCGACTGATCAAACACACTTCATTCATTCATTATGGAAAAGATTTCCTGGCTCCTTCATTGGCTAATTTATCGGCTGCTTCGTTTCCAGGGATACCACAATGACCTCTGACATGAACCTGTAAAAAAAACCATTTATAAATAAAATATCTAGTTGAAATTTTCAACATATTGAGTTTGGTAAGGGTTCTGAGATCTGAGTACTGGTACCATATTTAGCAATGTGGAGTGACTGGTGTTGAGATAAGCAATGAAACATACATTCAAAGCAGCTAAGTCGTTCAGGCAGTCAACAAGGGTTGCAGCATATTTTTTCTTTTGGCAGTAATGCAAACATTTACAACACTCTAAAATCTGATTACGAATAACAAGTAATTATCGGAACAAGTAAATTTCCAAAAATATTAAAAATCAATAGGACTCTTCATCTCATGGCCATATAAAAATAAAGCATTTGTCTTTGGCATGGACCTCCTGAGCATTCCTGACCCAGGATCACTTGTTCGGACTGATTCACGACCTCAGTAGCTCTGGTGTTTGAATGACTGACAACAACTGTTTCCCTTTCACTGATTTCAGTGCTCTGACAGCAGATAAAGCTCAGCCAATGAGACGGAAATGAAATGGGGTTTAACGTCCTGCAGCGACTAGGATAATAAAGACAGGGAAAGTGAGACAGATAGAAGAATGTCAAATTAATTACCCATTTTACATTTATTCCTTTTAAAGCTTCGTCTAATTCTTGAAAATCATCTTTGTTAACGACAGGTTTTCCAGATGACAAAATCCATCCATTTCTTTTCCAACCTTTGATCCATTTTGTTATACCTGTAAACGTAAAGTATGTTATTTCATGGGGGACACTAAGTCTTGACTTTCCCCACATCTATTGTTTAGAGTCTGGGTCCACCAGGCCATGACTAATTAATCAACAAAGGGGGGGGGGGGTAAAAGTATAGTCTGTAACAAGTTTGTGATACTTCAACAAAATGAATTAAATAATATTAGAACAGACTATAGTCCAACACCAACAGTCTAGTTACCTCCTAATCCTTTATCAAAACAATCAAATGCGGGGAAAGTGAGGTTGAACCAGTATAATATAAACTCATGTTTATCTGGCGGAGGGGATCACAGTGGCTAAATGGGTAAGGCGCTGGTTCGCTAGCCTGGAGGTCGGATGTTCGATCCCTGCATTGGCCGAGAAAGTTCATCTCGATTTTCAGGCGTGATTTCCCCTTCTCAGTGATGCAGAAGGGGCCTGACAAGGACAGCTGCCTAGTCGTTTGGATGGGATGAAAAACCGAGGTCCCGTGTACACATTGGAGTGCACATAAAAGATCCCTAGGCAGTTGGAATTCAATATAAGAGTAGGCCGTAGCACCGCTGCCCAGGCAAAATTTCCCTCATAGCAGACTGTATGGCGTATGCCCGTCTTCCATTAGCCCAGGTTAGGTGCAAAAGAGTAGGACTTTAAACCCTATTTCATTTCATTTCATTTATCTGGAGGAGCTGTAGCAGATCAGTGAGGGGGAGAATTTTATGTGCCAGTAGTTCTTTTACATATATGCCCCTGATAAATAGAAACCCGGTTTACAATTAAACCATTAATTTGATTCCTGTTAGACCTTCACAATGTTGTAATTTAAACATAAGTTATGCAAGAGGTAAATCTGCCTATTGAAGGTCTTTCTTTAGTCCTGAAATGTCATCTAAATTATTAATTAGACATAAGTTAACTTATCCAGACCATAATAAACTCTCAATGTCATTGCTAGCCTGTGATATCTACTGCTGCTCAATGCTCATTGATGATGAAATCAGAAAATTTGTAAATCGAGACTATGTTTTTTATCGTGTCGACTTTAGTAACGACAATCAAGGCTAGGCCTAAAATTTAATTGTGGATGGATGGACGGACAGGGGCGACAACATAATACATACACATGAAAATGTGGGCGTATAATAACCAAACTTACTATTGATTAGAAATTCGCTGTCTGTATATAAAATTAGGTTTTTAATCTTCCTCTCCTTAGCTTGTTCAATGGCTATTCGAGCTGCCTGCAACGATTCAAATGTTTGAAATTATAATGGATGTGTGGACATCATAAGGTCCGATATCGATTTAAGGGTCAAAAGTTTGATACTTGAAAAGTTCAATGTTTTAGGCTAAATCAAAAAAAAACTTTTGTTAACGGTTCCTCGGCCTAAAAAATTAGTCATTCAGTCAGTTTTGGGTATGAGAGAGAGAGAAATGGGAAATTCGGAAAAAAGTTTATAGGGTCGACGATTTGGGCTATCAAAATAGGGTGGGTCGGTCAGCTAACCATTCTTTTAGTCGATTTAGCACCTCACCTGTCACTCTTAATCATTCGTGTCTTGCATTATCCATATCAAATTGTTTTGATTCAGATTTTGATCCACATAAATATCGTGATATAAATAAGTTTTATTTCTACATCATCGGCAGGATTAAACATTGATCCTGTGGTTTTCTTGGTAAATATTGACCTGGTTTTGAATCGTGATACAAATCGTTTCGTAGTACCTGAATCATGACACAAAATAGTAACATAGTATGTACACTTACATGAATTTCAGCTCGGTTGTTGGTCTGTCGTCCTGCTAATTTTTCACTTGTATTACTGAAACAAATTAAACGTAAAAATGAAATGAAATGAAATGGGGTTTAACGTCCTACTCTTCTGCACCTGATCTGGGCTAATGGAAGACGGGCATACGCCGTACAGTGTGCTATGAGGGAAATTTTGCCCGGGCAGCAGCTCTACGGCCTACTCTTATATGGAATTCCAACTGCCAGGGGATCTTTTACGTGCACGCCAATGTGTACACGGGACCTCATTTTTTCGTACCATCCTAACGACTAGGCAGCTGTCATTGTCAGGCCCTCCTTCTGCATCACTGAAAGGGGAAACCACGCCGGGAAATCGCGATAAACTTTCTCGGCCAATGCAGGGATCGAACCCCCGACCTTCAGGCTAGCGAGCCAATGCCTTACCCACTTAGCCACTGTGATTCCCAAAATGTAGACAAACAGTGCATGTTTAGCATAAAGGCACGTCAGAGAGCGACAAGAGAAACTTGTTGAAACGTAGTGTGAAATAAACCTGAGTGATTTTATATTATATGTTCAGTTACTACATGCTGTATAAAGATTAAATTATCACACACTAATGCAATGAGAATTAGATTAACTATTGTCTCATTGCACTTTGAGCATGTTTTTGGTGGATTTGGAATTCTACAAATGTACATTATTATTATTATTTTAACAATACCCACCGTTTATCATTGGCACCCCAGAATACCCCAATACCCGAACAAGCACCATTTTTACCATTATTAAAACAGGCACCATCAGTATAAACTTCTACCCCATCATCATCTTCAAATGGTTCTCCTGATAAATATAACAATGTAGTCAAAGTAGCTTTTTTTGTCTTTCCCAAACTTAGAGGTATCCCCCCTTTATGGGATTGTGTTGTATGAACTCTGGTAGTTCTCTCCCCTTTGACTTCCATGTTGATCTTTATAGGGATACTTGACTGAACATTCCAGAATTGAATTCTCTCAATCCCACAAAAAGTGACATTACAGCTAATTATTGCGTCAAGGTCTTGATATGTAAACAGGGTTAGTGCTCACACTAACACTATCCATACTCTGAGGGAGAGAGAGAGAGAGAGAGAGAGAGAGAGAAATGGGGTTTAATGTCCATTCAACACAAACTAGGTCATTTTGGAACTAACATATGGTTTCAATTTTATTTCAATAATTCGCGTCTTAAGCAGTTGGAGGAAACAGGAGTCCCCTGAGGAAACCCACGAGGTTGAGAAGGCGCCCCTATCTCCATGCCACATACGCTCACACCAGGGATCGAAACCACAGCCGCAAGCCAGAGGTGACTGGCCAGCTAGAGGTCGAAGCACGGCTAACCATACTCTTACCCATAGACCTAACCATCCTTTGCCCTAACCCTGTTTACAGTGCTGGATTAACCATAAGGCAAAAAAGGCACGTGCCAGGCCACAAAATAATAAAGTAAAAAAAAATGGCCTGTAGTGTCATATTGCGTTGCATTCCACTCACATTGGGTCAAAAACGTCTTGGTATACTGGCACTTTTCTGCATTAAAAGTGATTTACTTCATAAAATTAACTTTAAAAAACTAACTGACGAATTTGCAGTCACAAAAGCACGCAAAGTCGTAATCTAACTAGGCAGTGAATGGGAATATGTAGGCTACTTATAGTAAATACAGTACTGTCAATGTTTTGAATTTGTTTGTAATAAATTTTCTGTTGCTAAATTTAACTTAATTCCTTTTGTCAAAGAGCCCAACATATCTGTATTTTCAGGCCACCCATCAAAATGTGCCTTAGGGCCAGCAGAGCCTTAATCCGGCACTGACTGTTTACATCTTGTTGGTGCGATCGGAATCCATAGATAGATGATTTTGGATAAGAATTTTTTTGATTTTTACCTGTAAAATTATTATTGACCCAAGCATCAGTTAGAGATTTCTTCACTTTTGATGGTGGTTGTTCACTTGTACTACTCATAGACCTTTTTAATGGTGTACCATTATTTGAATTTCTACTTGAAATAGGAGACTGTGTCACTGCAATAAATAACAAAATAAATCATATAACAATGAACATTATCCTTATTAAAGATACATTATGGGAGATAAGATAAAGAGATGGCAGTTCTCACTATAATAGTTAAAAACTAGATAGTGTAAAGGTAATTTGCTGAAAATTTCAGTCAAATTGATCCACTATTAGCCGAGCACGAAGTGAGTGAAATATTCACATAGCCTCGGTCATCATTAATATAAACAGTATAGTCTCGATTATCCACTTGATTGATTTAATTATCAATGGCCGTTAAGCGGCATGTAGGAATTTAATCCGCCAACATCAAAGGCTAGCCTTGACATCAAGAGTTTATTGGTCTGGATAAGTTAATTAATGTCTAATTGATTATTTAGGTAACATTTCAAGCCTAAAGAAAGACCTGTAATAAGCAGATATTGCTCTTGCATGCTATTTCAAGAAATGAAATGAAATGAGACTTAACGTTCGACTGTTCTGCTCCTACTGGGCCCATGAAGATAGACATACACCATAAAGTGGGAGAACGCTAGATCAAAGACGGTCCTCTGCATTTTAGTACATATGACGTCATAGATTGTGGGTTAGGGTTAGGGTAAGGGCTAGGACCTGTAGATTTCGTCAAAGTCTCGAGATGTAAACAGGGCTAGCCCTAACCGTAACCATGGGCCAAGCCTAACCCTTACCCTAACCCACAATCCACATGTGACGTCATAAAATGCGTAGGACCGTCTCCGATCTAGCGTTCTCCCATAAAGTGTGCTATGATGGGAACTACGGCCTACTCTTGTGTCGCTTCACAACTGCCAAGGATTCTTTTATGTGCACAAAGGACCTCAGTTTTTTGTCCCATCCAAAGAACTACGAGTTATTCCTTGCTAGTCCTTTTGTCCTGCATCCCTGACAAGGAGGAACCACGATGGAAAATCATCTGTCCTTTTTTAAAAAACATCGTAATTTTAATGTCCTGGAACTAACCCGGACCTTCGCTTCAGTCAAATATCTTGCATTATAAGATCTGTTTACGAGCAGAACAGTAGGATGTTAAACCCCATTTCATTTCATTTCATAAGATCTGTCATTGAGTCAACTGGCGTGGTTTCGATTCCCCAGTTGTACACGACAAGGAGTAGGGTAACCTATTCAACCTCGTGGGTTTTCTACAGGTCCTCTGGTTACCTCCCACTGCTAAAGAAAAGAAACCTACGCACAAGAAAATTAATGAAATAAAACTGAACCATATGTTAGTCCTGAAATGACCTAGTTTGTGTCAACTTTCATAATATTGCTTTTAGCAACGAAATGACATTCAACCTTATAATCTTCTGTAGTAAAATAGGGAAAGAACAGGATAAAACAAATACAAACCATTCAAAGAAGTTTCTAGCGTTGTTAAACCGTCTGTCAGACGAAGAAGTGTTTGTGATATCATGCCGACTTGTTGCTGTAACTGTTGAACGCTGGCTTTCATATTAATCATAGTTTCCAGAACACCCGGAGTACTCGCAGTAAACCCACGACCTCTCCCACCTGGTGTAGAACAGGAACTTGAACTTGAACATTCTGGTTGACTGTTCTGGCTACTTGAAAAACCTCCGCCAATAAATTCCTCAGCTTCGGCCTCGGTCGGAAACTTACGATATTCTGGTTTAGGGAATCCCTTGACTTGTGCTTCACACTCTTTCCTTAAAAATAAAAGTCAAAATGTAGTACACTGACATCAATTTAAAGAGTGAGAGAGAGCGAGAGAGAGAGAAATGGGGTTTAACGTCCAGTCCACTCGACACAAACTAGGTCATTTTGGGACTAACATATGGTTTCAATTTTATTTCTATAATTCGCTAGCGCGTAGAGGTCTTTAGCGGTGGGAGGAAACCGGAGTGCCTGGAAGAAACCCACAAGGTTGAGAAGGCGCCCCTATCTCCATGCCACATACACTCACACCAGTGATCGAAACACAGCCGCAAGCCAGAGGTGACCGGCCAGCTAGAGGTTGAAGCGCGGCACCCTAGATCAATAGGCCATCCCAACCCCCCAAATTGAAAGAGTAGTCTTACCATTAAATAATTAAATGTACATTATGTAAGAGCTAGTTGTTTTTTGCTATAATATTTTAAAAACAGATAATGAAAAATGAACAGCTGGATTAGATTCAAATATGCCGTTGAACGGCCATTGTAATTAAATCACAACATTGGATAATCGAGACTACTCTGTTTTTATTAATGATTTTAGTAATGATGACCGAGGCTATGCAGAAATTTCACGGGCTTCGTTCTTGGCCTATAGTGGATCAATTTGACTGAAATTTTCAGCAAATTACATTTACATTATCCAGTTTTTAACTATTATAGTGAGAACTGCCAACTCTTTATCTTATCTCCCATAATGTATCTTTAATAAAATTGAAAAGATTTATTTGTTCTTTGTGTTTATGACAGATGTGAAATGGAGTAGAAGAGTATACTAATTTTGGGATATGGTGGGCATTCAGGGCAGTGAACTATTCGCGAAGCATGAAGTAGATGGATTTTTGTGTGCAAAAAGAGTTTTGGTTTTGATGACTCCCTGATCATAAGAAACAGTAGCATTAGCGGAGAGAGAGAGAAATGGGGTTTAACGTCCACTTGACACAAACTAGGTCATTTTGGGACTAACATGGTTTCAATTTCATTTCAATAATTCGCTTGCGCGTAGGGGTCTTTAGCAGTGGGAGGAAACCGGAGTGCCTGGAAGAAACCCACGAGGTCGAGAAGGCGCCCCTATCTCCATGCCACATACACTCACACCAGGAATCGAAACCACAGCCGCAAGCCAGAGGTGACCGGCCAGCTAGAGGTCGAAGCGCGACACTCTAGACCACTAGGCCATTCACCCCCCCCCCCCAGTAGCATTAGGTCTCAAGAGTATGAAATGAAATGAAACAGAGTTTAACTTTCTACTGTTCTGCTCCGAACTAGGCTGATGAAGACGGGCATACGCTATACAGTATGCTATGAGGGACATTTTGCCGCGCAGCGACGCTACAGTATACTTTGACATCGAATTTCAAAGCCAAGGGATCTTTTACATGCATGCCAATGTGTACACAGGACCTCATCGTTCTTCCCATCCGAACGACCAGGCTGGAAAATCTGGATGAACTTTCTCGGCCAATGCAGGGATCGAACACCCCAAGTTGCCATATAAAAAACAAAATTACATATTTTATTTTTGTCATAAAATATCTTACCATGTCGGGTATATTCCAGGAATTCTTCCAACTCGAACGGCATAAAACATATCACAGATTAAGAGTCTTTTCAAAATATTCACCAAAGTCGCCAGCCTTTAATCATGTAATGTCTAACTTCAAAGAATTCTGTCCTTCAGGTTTTCCTAAGACATGCCTAGACCTACCAAAATAATGAATATTGGATAAAACCTGCAATGAAAAATACAGCCAAGTTGAATGAGCAGTCCTAACCTTCAAGGTTGTAGCAGATGATAACCTTAGCCTTCAGAGAGAGAGAGAGAGAGAGAGAGAGAGAGAGAAATGGGGTTTAACGTCCACTCAACACAACCAGGTCATTTCGGGAGTAACATACGTTTTCAATTTTTTATTTCAATAATTCGCTTGCGCGTAGGGGTCTTTAGCCGTGGGAGGAAACCGGAGTGCCCGGAGGAAACCCACAAGGTTGAGAAGGCGCCCCTATCTCCATGCCACATACACTCACACCAGGGCTTGAAATCACAGCCGCAAGCCAGAGGTGACCTAGCCTTCAGAGAAATGAAATGAAATGGGATTTAACGTCTTACAGTTCTGCTTCGATCAATATGGCATGTCTTGTACAATAGTCTGCAAATCGTAGTTGTTTCGATGTGACGAAAAACAGGTCCCATGTACATGTAGATGTTGGCATGCACATTTAAGAACCCTTTACAGTCGGAATTTGAAATATGAGTAGGTCGTAGTCCATTAAAATTTTTCTTTGTGTGCGTGGGATGAGTTGCCTTATATGTTGACTCATGTTTTAAAGTTTGGATGAGTTGTCTTTAAACTTGGGATGATTGTCTTTTAACTTGGGATGAGCTGTCTTGGAAGATGATTTTTCTTTAGGATGAGTTGTCTTTGGGATGGGTTGTCTTTAGGATGATTGTCTTTAGGATGAGTTGTCTTTGGGATGATTTGTCTATAGGATGATTGTCTTTGGGATGAGTTGTCTGTTTACTGATTATTACTTATTATTGTAGTTGGATGTGTCAGAAATTCAATAAACAATCGTTATTTTATAGAAGAAATTGACAGTTTTGCTTATTTATGCAGGGTGTAATTCACAGTGTACTTTTCCAGATGGCCATCTCTTATCTAGTTATAAATGCTATTTCATTTCAAAGTTCAGATTTTCTGGCGGGGTTCACAATTGTCAGTGATACAGGATGGAGGGTCTGACAAGGAGAGGTCTAGTCGTACGGATGGGACAAAAAAGCGAGATCCTGTGCACACATTCCTGTGCACGTAAACGATTCCTTGACAGTTGGAATTCAATATAAGACTAGTTACTAGAAGCCTGTTAGTGTTAGTAGGCCGTAGCGCTGGTTCCTCAGCAACATTTCCCTCATTCATAGCCTAGCACACTGTATGACATATGCCGGCTTCATTTGTTCAGTTCAGAGCAGAACAGTAGGACGTTAAACCCAATTTTATTTCATTTCAATTTACCTGTTATTCAATAACTTCCAGATACATGTAATTTTCGGAAAATGCTAAATCATATAAAGCGAGTAAGATATAGAGCGAGGAACATGTCAGTCAATTTGATTGACAGTTCAATGTACGGCCTTGACATTATGTATAGTAGAGGCTAAAATCAGATGTTGGATCTACTTGTAAATATTAATTTGTTTGGTCTCACTATAACTGCGTCTGTTTAAATTAAAAGATTTTGGAATACCTTTTAAAATAATTTCCATAAAAAACACGAAATTTGAGTGATTTTATTATTTTAAATTAAGAATATTATCCTAAATGTCCTAGAAATAGAGAAAATCATCGCATTATACCACACATAGAATTAGAACCCATCGGTTTCGCTTTATCTTATATTTGAAAGAAATTTGGAGTATTTCTTTCAATTAATTTCCATAAAATAAAGATATTAGAGGGATTTTATTGTGGAGTATTTTTTGCAATTAATTTCCATAATAAAAACGATATTAGGGTAATTTGAATATATAAATTAAGAATATTATTCTCTATATCCTAGATATAGAGAAAATGGTTGCCTTAGTACTACATTCGTCCTCGCTTTATAGTTAGTTTTTTCTTACGTTTAAAAGATTTTGGAGTATTTTTTTCAATTAATTTCTATTAAAATAAAATTGATATTAAGGTGATTAGATTATATAAATTAAGAATATTATCCTATATATCCTAGATATAGAGAAAATCGCTGCCATATACCACACATTGAACCCAATGGTCCTCGCTTTATAGTGAGTCTTTTTCTTATGTTTCAAAGATGTCGGAGTATTTTTTTCAATTAATTCCCATTCAAAAACTATATGAGGGTGATTTGATTATATAAATCAAGAATATTTTCCTATATATCATAGATATAGAGAAAATCGTTGCCTTATAACACACATTCAACCCGATCTTCCTCGCTTTATAGTGACTCTTTTTCTTATGTTAAAAAGATGTTGGAGTATTTTTTTCCATTAATTTCCATTCAAAAACGATATTAGCTTGATTTCATTTTATAAATGAGGGATTTTACCCTACAAATCCTGGAAATAGAGAAATCGTTGCCTTATACCATACATGGAACCCAATCGGACACGCTTTATAGCGAGTTCTTTTCTTATGTTTAAAGGATTGCGGGGTATTTTTTCAATTGATTTCCATAAAAAAAACTATATTAGGGTGATTTGAATATCTAAATTAAGAATATTATCCTATATATCCTAGATATAGACAAAATGGTTGCCATTTACTACATATAGAATCCAATCGTACTCGCTTTATAGTGAGTCATTTTCTGATGTTCAAAAGATGTTGGAGTATTTTTTTCATTTAATTCCCATTCAAAAACTATATGAGGGTGATTTGATTATATAAATCAAGAATATTTTCCTATATATCATAGATATAGAGAAAATCGTTGCCTTATAACACACATTCAACCCGATCTTCCTCGCTTTATAGTGACTCTTTTTCTTATGTTAAAAAGATGTTGGAGTATTTTTTTCCATTAATTTCCATTCAAAAACGATATTAGCTTGATTTCATTTTATAAATGAGGAATATTACCCTACAAATCCTGGAAATAGAGAAATCGTTGCCTTATACCATACATGGAACCCAATCGGACACGCTTTATAGCGAGTTCTTTTCTTATGTTTAAAGGATTGTGGGGTATTTTTTCAATTGATTTCCATAAAAAAAACTATATTAGGGTGATTTGAATATCTAAATTAAGAATATTATCCTATATATCCTAGATATAGACAAAATGGTTGTCATTTACTACATATAGAACCCAATCGTCCTCGCTTTATAGTGAGTCTTTTTCTGATGTTCAAAAGATGTTGGAGTATTTTTTTCAATTAATTCCCATTTAAAACTATATGAGGGTGATTTAATTATATAAATCAAGAATATTTTCCTATATATCATAGATATAGAGAAAATCGTTGCCTTATAACACACATTCAACCCGATCTTCCTCGCTTTATAGAGACTCTTTTTCTTATGTTAAAAAGATGTTGGAGTATTTTTTTTCCATTAATTTCCATTCAAAAACGATATTAGCTTGATTTTATTTTATAAATGAGGAATATTACCCTATAAATCCTGGAAATAGAGAAATCGTTGCCTTATACCATACATGGAACCCAATCGGACTCGCTTTATAGCGAGTTCTTTTCTTATGTTTAAATGATTGTGGAGCATTTTTTCAATTGATTTCCATAAAAAAAAAACTATATTAGGGTGATTTGAATATCTAAATTAAGAATATTATCCTATATATCCTAGATATAGACAAAATGGTTGCCATTTACTAAATATAGAACCCAATCGTCCTCGCTTTATAGTGAGTCATTTTCTGATGTTCAAAAGATGTTGGAGTATTTTTTTCATTTAATTCCCATTCAAAAACTATATGAGGGTGATTTGATTATATAAATCAAGAATATTTTCCTTTATATCATAGATATAGAGAAAATCGTTGCCTTATAACACACATTCAACCCGATCTTCCTCGCTTTATAGTGACTCTTTTTCTTATGTTAAAAAGATGTTGGAGTATTTTAATTTCCATTCAAAAACGATATTAGCTTGATTTTATTTTATAAATGAGAAATATTACCCTATAAATCCTGGAAATAGAGAAATCGTTGCCTTATACCATACATGGAACCCAATCGGACTCGCTTTATAGCGAGTTCTTTTCTTATGTTTAAAGCATTGTGGAGTATTTTTTCAATTGCTTTCCATAAAAAAAAACTATATTAGGGTCATTTGAATATCTAAATTAAGAATATTATCCTATATATCCTAGACATAGATAAAATGGTTGCCATTTACCACATATAGAACCCAATCGTCCTCGCTTTATAGTGAGTCTTTTTCTGATGTTCAAAAGATGTTGGAGTGTTTTTTTCATTTTATTCCCATTCAAAAACTATATGAGGGTGATTTGATTATATAAATCAAGAATATTTTCCTATATATCATAGATATAGAGAAAATCGTTGCCTTATATATAACACACATTCAACCCGATCTTCCTCGCTTTATAGTGACCCTTTTTCTTATGTTAAAAAGATGTTGGAGTATTTTTTTCCATTAATTTCCATTCAAAAACGATATTAGCTTGATTTTATTTTATAAATGAGAAATATTACCCTATAAATCCTGGAAATAGAGAAATCGTTGCCTTATACCACACATGGAACCCAATCGGACTCGCTTTATAGCGAGTTCTTTTCTTATGTTTAAAGGATTGTGGGGTATTTTTTCAATTGATTTCCATAAAAAAAACTATATTAGGGTGATTTGAATATCTAAATTAAGAATATTACCCTATATATCCTAGATATAGACAAAATGGTTGCCATTTACTAAATATAGAACCCAATCGTCCTCGCTTTATAGTGAGTCTTTTTCTGATGTTCAAAAGATGTTGGAGTATTTTTTTCATTTAATTCCCATTCAAAAACTATATGAGTGTGATTTGATTATATAAATCAAGAATATTTTCCTATATATCATAGATATAGAGAAAATCGTTGCCTTATAACACACATTCAACCCGATCTTCCTCGCTTTATAGTGACTCTTTTTCTTATGTTAAAAAGATGTTGGAGTATTTTTTTCCATTAATTTCCATTCAAAAACGATATTAGCTTGATTTTATTTTATAAATGAGGAATATTACCCTATAAATCCTGGAAATAGAGAAATCGTTGCCTTATACCATACATGGAACCCAATCGGACTCGCTTTATAGTGAGTTCTTTTCTTATGTTTAAAGGATTGTGGAGCATTTTTTCAATTGATTTCCATAAAAAAAACTATTTTAGGGTGATTTCAATATCTAAATTAAGAATATTATCCTATATATCCTAGATATAGACAAAATGGTTGCCATTTACTAAATATAGAACCCAATCGTCCTCGCTTTATAGTGAGTCTTTTTCTGATGTTCAAAAGATGTTGGAGTATTTTTTTCATTTAATTCCCATCCAAAAACTATATGAGGTTGATTTGATTATATAAATCAAGAATATTTTCCTATATATCATAGATATAGAGAAAATCGTTGCCTTATAACACACATTCAACCCGATCTTCCTCGCTTTATAGTGACTCTTTTTCTTATGTTAAAAAGATGTTGGAGTATTTTTTTCCATTAATTTCCATTCAAAAACGATATTAGCTTGATTTTATTTTATAAATGAGAAATATTACCCTATAAATCCTGGAAATAGAGAAATCGTTGCCTTATACCATACATGGAACCCAATCGGACTCGCTTTATAGCGAGTTCTTTTCTTATGTTTAAAGCATTGTGGAGTATTTTTTCAATTGATTTCCATAAAAAAAAACTATATTAGGGTGATTTGAATATCTAAATTAAGAATATTATCCTATATATCCTAGATATAGATAAAATGGTTGCCATTTACCACATATAGAACCCAATCGTCCTCGCTTTATAGTGAGTCTTTTTCTGATGTTCAAAAGATGTTGGAGTATTTTTTTCATTTAATTCCCATTCAAAAACTATATGAATGTGATTTGATTATATAAATCAAGAATATTTTCCTATATATCATAGATATAGAGAAAATCGTTGCCTTATAACACACATTCAACCCGATCTTCCTCGCTTTATAGTGACTCTTTTTCTTATGTTAAAAAGATGTTGGAGTATTTTTTTCCATTAATTTCCATTCAAAATACGATATTTGCTTGATTTTATTTTATAAATGAGGAATATTACCTTATAAATCCTGGATATAGAGAAATCGTTGCCTTATACCATACATGGAACCCAATCGGACTCGCTTTATAGCGAGTTCTTTTCTTGTGTTTGAAGGATTGTGGAGTATTTTTTCAATTAATTTCCATAAAAAAAAACTATATTAGGGTGATTTGAATATTTAAATTAAGAATATCTTCCTATATATTCTAGATATAGACAAAATGGTTGCCATTTATCACATATAGAACCCAATCGTCCACGCTTTATAGTGAGTCTTTTTCTGATGTTCAAAAGATTTTGGAGTATTTTTTTCAATTAATTCCCATTCAAAAACGATATTAGGGTGATTTGATTATATAAATCAAAAATATTATCCTATATATCGAGACTGAAGACTCATTTTTTCCGTGAAGCCTACGGCGATAGACTTAAGTTTTGACTAGTGTTTTTCACCCTTGTGCAATCTAATTAAAATATAGATCTATATTTCGTTTCGTTTTTTTATACTTTCGATGGCCTACACTCATGTAGATCTAACTAGTTATAGTGGAAGCTCACGTTCTATGACGTCAGGTATCAAGCACGGGACATTTGACCCGATAACGTCAGTCATTCGATTAACCAATCAGCGACCGCCATGCTTTTCAAAATCTACGTTTGTTTTGTTATGATTTCTATCCGCTGGTGTTTATAGTATAGACGTCGTTGGCTGGTAATATCTACCCACAGTTCCACGCATGAAAAGGTCAAACGGTCGATTCGACAGACCATTTGATTGGCTGACCCCTCATTTCAGCCAGAACACGGATTAAATAACAAGTCCTCCAGATCCAAGAGTAGTAAAGACAAGTAAAAATGAAATTTTGAACTATAAAAAACGAAACGAAATTGGATCTGTGTTTTAATCAGATTGACCTTTGTGTCATTGATGATTTTCCATGCGCGGTTGAGCAGTTTTCTGGAAATGGCGCATTATAAGTATTTTCATTCATTCATTCATTCATTCATATATCCTAGATATAGAAAAAATCGTTGCCTTATAACACACATTGAACCCGATCGTCCTCGCTTTATAGTGAGTCTTTTTCTTATGTTAAAAAAATGTTGGAGTATTTTTTCAATTAATTTCCATTCAAAAAACGATATAAGCTTTATTTATTATATGAATGAGGAATATTACCCTATAAATTCTGGAAATAGAGAAAATCGTTGCCTTATACCATACATGGAACCCAATCGGCCTCGCTTTATAGCGAGTTCTTTTCTTATGTTTAAAGGATTGTGGAGTATTTCTTCAATTAATTGCCATACAAAAAACTATATTAGGGTGATTTGAATATATAAATTAAGAATATTATCTATATATCCTAGATATTGACAAAATAATGGTTGCCCTTTACCACATATAGAGCCAAATCGTCCTCGCTTTATAGTGAGTCTTTTTCTAATGATTAAAAGATGTTGGAGTATTCTTTTCAATTAATTTCCATTCAAAAAATGACATTAGGGCGATTTGATTATATAAATTAAGAATATTATCCTATGTATCCTAGATATAGAGAAAATCGTTGCCTTATAAATATATCACACATTGAACCCAATCGTCCTCGCTTTATAGTTAGTCTTTTTACTTATGTTTAAAAGATTTTGGAGTATTTTTTTCAATTAATTTCTATTTAAATAAAATCTATATTAAGGTGATTTGATTATATAAATTAAGAAAATTATCCTATATATCCTAGATATAGAGAAAATCGTTGCCTTATATCACACGATGAACCCAATCGTCCTCGCTTTATAGTGAGTCTTTTTCTTATGTTAAAAAGATGTTGGAGTATTCTTTCAATTAATTTCCATTCAAAAAGCGATATTAGCTTCATTTTATTATATAATTCAGGAATATTACCCTATAAATTCTGGAAATAGAGAAAATCGTTGCCTTATACCATACATGGAACCCAATCGGCCTAGTTTTATAGCGAGTTCTTTTCTTATGTTTAAAGGATTGTGGAGTATTTTTTTCAATTAATTTCCATAAAAAAAAACTATATTAGGGTGATTTGAATATATAAATTAAGAATATTATCCTATATATCCTAGATATTGACAAAATAACGGTTGCCCATTATTGGAATTAACTTCAAAATTTTCAACAAACTTATTAAAATTTTCATCAGATTGAAATACTTCTGTAGACATATTAGGTGGTATTGGAAATCGTACTGCCTCAGAGAAAGATCCAACGATAGTAGTCTCAACTTCAGGGAGAATAAGTTTTATGTTCATCAAAAGATAATAATAATAAACGGCCCCTTGCAACCTTAACCTTCAAAAAAGTGGGAAGGGCCTAAACAACAGAAGGGCGGGGCTTAAATTATACTCGCTTTATAGAATTTAGCAAAATCGTCCCCGCTTCATGATATTTAGCACTTACCGTAATTTTCAGGGATTGAGAGTAAAAACCGAAAGTAGACCTGAAACCACGATCGCTCTCAATTTATGAACGTCACTCGAACTCTTTTCCAATTATCAGTCAAGCCAAATAATTTGTGTGGTGTATTTTGTTTTCTTTAAATTCTTACAGAAGAATGTAAACTTATAAAGAATTGTCTTTGAAGTAGCCTACACCACAAAATTATTATGAAATTAATGGAAACGTGTAGGCCAAAAATATGTAAACTTCTGGTAAGCACTATTTCAGAGCTACCACAAAGTGACAGGCATCATACACACCAGTGCAGAATGATTGACAGCTGTCAGCCTTCACCTTAGAAATATCAAGGGAAATAATTCTAACAACTGGAGGCAGACCACATAAATGTTAAAACCTGTTCTACTGCTATTCCAGGCCACGAATTTAGAGTACATTGTAGAACCATAAACTAATAATAATATAGCCATATTTATATCCCTAACTTTGACAATGGCCCATAATGCCATTAATCCCCCTCCCCGCACATGCACAAAAAGTCACGAAAGAAATAGATAAACATTCAATGTTTTAATTTTTCTATAACCCCCACCCCACATCCACACACACACACACCATAGTTATATTGGCTTTCACAGCAGGATTGCTTTTATTTAGAATGTCCCCAGCAGTATTTTCTCCATTGGTCCCAACAACATGATTTTTTTATTAGCGCCCACGGCACGATTTTTTAAATATTGCATGTTATAATAATATTAGTATTTCTATGGTCCCAATGATTTTATATAGATTGCCAGTCACAGCAGAATTTTTATTCGCATTAGCCCCCACAACAAAGTTTTCTTTAGATTATCCATCACGTCGGGCCTTGAGTTCACTAAGCATTCTCAGGCTTAAAGCTGAACTCCGATTACAAAACTACAGAAATGATCAAATAAAAAAAATTACTGCCAAACATAATCGCCATACTTGTTTTCAATTTGCAGAAGAAGTATGGCCGCTGTACGGTGTACGAAAACAGAGGCAGGCCACGCCCACATCCAGTATACACTTTGGCCACCACACTGTCCACATCCGGCTAGCAATATTTCAACTACCAATTACCAGCTACTGACTGGGCGGTTTTTCTCTATAAATTGACTGAAAATATTATTGCTACACAATTATTATGTCTGATCAGGTACATATTATTTTACAAATTAGAAGAAATAAGTAAAGTCCGGTGTACCTTTGCTCTAAAAATGAAAGAAAACTACTCCAAACAACAACAAATCTATGTTGTTGACATAACATCAAGGGACATAACCACCTATGTCCCTTGATCGTCATAAATAACAACAAGATGAAAAGTATTTTGAAGTGAACACATACTTCTTCGATGGAGAGAACAGTTGTTTTATTGCTGCTTTGAATATATTTTGGAACGATAATACTGAACTTTATAATACTAGAAATCATTTGGTGCTTCTAACATGTTGTGCAAAACCTTTCAAGAAATAAGAATAAACATGGTTGGATGATGTCGGTAGATTTGTTGATTGTTTGGGGTAAGACAATTTTTCCCATACTTTTAGAGCAAAAATATACCGTAGGTTACTTATTTCGTACAATTAGTAAAATAATATGTACCTGATCAGACATAATAATTGTGTAGCAATAATATTTTCAGTAAACTTATAGAGAAAAAACCGCTCACTCAGTAGGTAATTGGTAGTTGAAATATTGCTAGCCGGATGTGGACAGTGTGGTGGCCAAAGTGTATACTGGATGTGGGCGTGGCCTGCCTCTGTTTTCATACACCGTACAGCGGCCATACTTCTTCTGCAAATTGAAAACAAGTATGGCGATTATGATTGGCAGTAATTTTTTTTATTTGATCATTTCTGTAGTTTTGTAATCGGAGTTCAGCTTTAAGTTAATAATTTACTCAACTTTCAATTACTGTTTATAAGAAATATCTTTGATCCCCAAACTCAAAACTTTGCACATTGTTTCTTATTCATGTATGCCTATTTGATACATTAAAACAGCCAAGGTTTTATAGGCCTACAGGGCTATATTTTAGTTAAAATAAGGCGAACAATTTTGAGTAAATTATAAACTAAAGTCTGAGAGTGCTTTGTTCAGTTTGGCTTTCACAGCAAAATTTTTCTTAAGATTAATGCCCCCACCATTATTCTCTAAAGATTGCCCCACCCCACCCCTCAAAGCAGTAATTATTTATAATGGTTCCGATTTGCCCTCACAGCAGGATGTTCAATAGATTAGTCTCAACAATAAGATTTTCTCTAGATTACTACAGTATATTTATTACTAAATTATTACGGCATATTTATTACTATTACATCATATTTATTATTATTATTACAGCATATTTATAGTGCCCCCTTTCATATTCCGTGTTTAGGGGCACTTTACAAAGTGACAATGTAATCGTATAAAAAACACAAAAAAAACAACAACCAAATTATGGACATATCAGTTGTATGCAGTGTCTGTTAAAGTGGCTTTAAATAAACGTTTTAAAACGGGTTTTTTTTATACTGCATGGAATATTATTCTATAAAACATACAGTTGAAAACTAAAACAGCCCCCATAAGAGTCTTACAGAAACTGCGAATGTTCGGCCCAGCAGAATTTTTTCGTCGGAATAGCCATCACAGCACAATTTGTTTTCAGATTAGTTCCCACAACACGATTTTCTATAGATTGGTCCCAACAGAGGGTTTTGGTTTAGATATCCATCACATCAGGATTTCCGTTAGATTCTTTAGAATATCAATTATATCAGGAATTTCTTTCTTTAGATTATTATCCATCACAGCAGAATTATTCGGCACAATAGCCATCACAAATTTTGGGTCAAAATAGCTATCACAGCTGAATTTTCTATCGATTGGTCTCGATAGGAATAATTCGTTCTCAGCAGGATTTTCTATACATTGCACCCAACAACATTATTTTTTCGAAGATTATCATTCGTATCAGGAATTGTGGTTAGATTAATCATCAGAACAGCAGAATTATTCGGCATAATAGCCACCAAAACAGAATTTTTCATCAGAATAGTTATCACAGCAGAATTTTCTATAGATTGTTCCCGCAGCAGGAATTGTCATCAGATTATTTAGTATATTCAGCAGAGGAGGAATAGTCATTAGCATATCCATCACAGTAGAATATTTTCATCACAACAGCCATGACAGCAGAATATTTTCATCACACAGCTAAATTTGTTTTTAGCTTGGTTCCAACAGCAAGATTTTCTATAGATTGGTATAAACAGCACGCTTTTCTATAGATTGTTTTAAACAGCATCATTTTCCTTTAGATTATCCATCATATAAGGAATTTCGTTAGAATATCCATCACATCAGGTTTATTCGGCAGAATAGCCAACACAGCAGACTTTTTCGTCAGAATAGCTATCACAGCAGAATGTTCTATAGATTGGTCCTAAATTGAAGAATTGTGGTTAGATTATTCAACAGAGCTGGAATTTTCGTCACAATAGCGATTACAGCAGAATATTTTTTATCACAATAGCCATGACAGCAGAAGTTGTTTTCAGTTTGGGTATCTTCTATAGATTGGTTTAAACAGCTGGATTTTTCTTCAGATTATCCATCATATCAGGAATTTCGTTACATTATCCATCACAGCAATGTTATTCGGCAGATAACCACTAAAACAGTGTTTTCGTCAAAATAGCTATCACAGCAGAATTTTCTATAGACTAGTCCCAATAGCAGGAATTGTGGTTAGATTATTCAGCAGAACAGCAATTGCCGTTAGAAAATCCATGAAGGCAGAATATTTTCGTCACAATAGCCATGACAGCAGAATATTTTCATCACAAAAGCATAACTGCAAAATTTGTTTTTAGTTTGGTTCCAACAGCAGGATTTTCTATAGATTGGTTTAAACAGCAGGATTTTCTAACTGAAAGAATTGCGGTTAGATTATTCATCAGAGCTGAAATTTTCGTCACAGTAGTGATTACAGCAGAATATTTTTATCACAATAGCCATGACAGCAGAAGTTGTTTTCAGCTTGGATATCTTCTATAGATTGGTTTAAAAAGCTGGATTTTTCTTCAGATTATCCATCAAATAAGGAATTTCGTTAGATTATTCATCACAGCAATATTATTCGGCAGATATCCACCAAAACAGAATTTTTCGTCAGATTAGCTATCACAGCAGAATTTTCTATAGATTGGTCCAAAAAACAGGAATTGTGGTTAGATTATTCAGCAGAGCAGGAATTGTCGTTAGAAAATCCATGACAGCAGAATATTTTCGTCACAATAGCCATGACAACAGAATGTCTTCATCACAACAGCCATATACAGCTAAATTTGTTTTTAGCTTGGTTCCAACAGCAAGATTTTCTATAGATTGGTTTAAACAGCATGATTTTCTATAGATTGGTTTAAACAGCAGGATTTTCCTTTAGATTATCCATCATACAAGGAATTTCGTTAGAATATCTATCACAACAGGCTTATTCGGCAGAATAGCCAGCACAGCAGACTTATTCTGCAGGATAGCTATCACAGCAGAATTTTCTACAGATTGGTCCTAACTGGAAGAATTGTGGTTAGATTATTCAACAAAGCTGAAATTTTCGTCAGAATAGCGATTACAGCTGAATATTTTTACCCAAATAGCCATGACAGCAGAAGTTGTTTTCTGCTTGCATATTTTCTATAGATTGGTTTAAACAGCTGGAATGTTCTTCAGATTATCCATCATATCAGGAATTTCGTTAGATTATTTATCACAGCAATATTATTCGACAGATAGCCACCAAAACAGAATTTTTCGTCAGAATAGCTATCACAGCAAAATTTTCTATAGACTAGTCCAAACAGCAGGAATTGTGGTTAGATTATTCAGCAGAACAGGAATTGCCGTTAGAAAATCCACGAACGCAGAATATTTTCGTCACAATAGCCATGACAGCAGAATATTTTCATCACAAAAGCATAACTGCAAAATTTGTTTTTAGTTTGGTTCTAACAGCAGGATTTTCTATAGATTGGTTTAAACAGCAGGATTTTCCTTAGATTATCCATCATATAAGGAATTTCGTTAGAATATCCATCACAACAGGTTTATTCTACAGAATAGCCAGCACGGCAGATTTACTCTGCAGGATGGCTATCACAGCAGAATTTTCTATTTACTGGTCCTAACTGGAAGAATTGCGGTTAGATTATTCATCAGAGCTGAAATTTTCGTCACAGTAGCGATTACAGCAGAATATTTTTATTACAATAGCCATGACAGCAGAAGTTGTTTTCTGCTTGGATATCTTCTATAGATTGGTTTAAAAAGCTGGATTTTTCCTCAGATTATCCATCAAATAAGGAATTTCGTTAGATTTTTCATCACAGCAATATTATTCGACAGATATCCACCAAAACAGAATTTTTCGTCAGATTAGCTATCACAGCAGAATTTTCTATAGATTGGTCCAAAAAACAGGAATTGTAGTTAGATTATTCAGCAGAGCAGGAATTGTCGTTAGAAAATCCATGACATCAGAATATTTTCGTCACAATAGCCATGACAGCAGAATGTCTTCATCACAACAGCCATATACAGCTAAATTTGTTTTTAGCTTGGTTCCAACAGCAAGATTTTCTATAGATTGGTTTAAACAGCAGGATTTTCTATAGATTGGTTTAAACAGCAGGATTTTCCTTTAGATTATCCATCATACAAGGAATTTCGTTAGAATATCCATCACAATAGGTTTATTCGACAGAATAGCCAGCACAGCAGACTTATTCTGCAGGATAGCTATCACAGCAGAATTTTCTACAGATTGGTCCTAACTAGAAGAATTGTGGTTAGATTATTCAACAAAGCTGAAATTTTCGTCAGAATAGCGATTACAGCAGAATATTTTTACCCCAATAGCCATGACAGCAGAAGTTGTTTTCTGCTTGGATATTTTCTATAGATTAATTTAAACAGCTGGCATGTTCTTCAGATTATCCATCATATCAGGAATTTCGTTAGATTATCGATCACAGCAATATTATTCAACAGATAGCCACCAAAACAGAATTTTTCGTCAGAATAGCTATCACAGCAGAATTTTCTATTGATTGGTGCCCAACAGCAGGAATTGTGGTTAGATTATTCAGCAGAGCAGGAATTGTCGTTAGAAAATCCATGACAGCAGAATATTTTCCTCACAATAGCCATGACAGCATTATGTTTTCACCACAACAGTCCTATACAGCGAATTCTTTTTAGTTTGGTTCCAACAACAGGATTTTCTATAGATTGGTAAAACAGCAGGATTTTCCTTTAGATTACCCATCATATAAGGAATTTTGTTAGAATATCCACCCCAACAGGTTTATTCGGCAGAATAGTCAACACAGCAGACTTATTCATCAGAATAGCTATCACAGCAGAATTTTCTACAGATTGGTCCTAACTGGAAGAATTGTGGTTGGATTATTCAACAGAGCTGAAATTTTCGTCACAATAGCGATTACAGCAGAATATTTTTTTTCATCACAATAGCCATGACAGCAGAAGTTGTTTTCTGCTTGGATATCTTCTATAGATTGGTTTGAACAGCTGGATTTTTCTACAGATTATCCATCATATCAGGAATTTCGTAAGATTATCCATCACAGCAATGTTATTCGGCAGATAACCACCAAAACAGAGTTTTCGTTAAAATAGCTATCACAGCAGAATTTGCTATAGATTGGTCCCAACAGCAGGAATGTGGTTAGATTATTCAGCAGAGCAGGAATTGCCGTTAGAAAATCCATGAAGGCAGAATATTGCGTCACAATAACCATGACAGCATAACATTTTTATCATAACAGCTAACAGCAAAATTTGTTTTTAGCTTGGCTCCAACAGAAGGGTTTTCTATAGTTCGGTTTAATCAGCAGAATTTCTCTTTAGATTATCCATCATATAAGGAATTTCGTTAGAATATCCATCACCTCTTGTTTATTCGGCAGAATAGCCAGCACAGCAGACTTTTTCGTCAGAATAACTATCACAGCAGAATTTTCTACAGATTGGTCCTAACTGGAAGAATTGTGGTTAGATTATTCAACAGAGCTGAAATTTTCGTCACAATAGCGATTACAGAAGAATATTTTTATCACAATAGCCATGACAGCAGAAATTGTTTTCTGCTTGGATATCTTCTATAGATTGGTTTAAACAGCTGGATTTTTCTTCAGATTATCCATCATATCAGGAATTTCGTAAGATTATCCATCACAGCAATGTTATTCGGCAGATAACCACTAAAACAGAGTTTTCGTCAAAATAGCTATCACAGCAGAATTTTCTATAGATTGGTCCCAACAGCAGGAATTGTGGTTAGATTATTCAGCAGAACAGGAATTGCCGTTAGAAAATCCATGACAGCAGAATATTTTCGTCACAATAGCCATGACAGCAGAATATTTTCATCACAAAAGCATAACTGCAAAATTTGGTTTTAAGTTTGGTTCCAACAGCAGGATTTTCTATAGAGTGGTTTAAAAAGCAGGATTTTCTATAGATTGGTTTAAACAGCAGGATTTTTCTTTAGATTATCCATCATATAAGGAATTTCGTTAGAATATCCATCACAACAGGTTTATTCGACAGAATAGCCAGCACGACAGACTTATTCTGCAGGATGGCTATCACAGCAGAATTTTCTATATACTGGTCTTAACTGGAAGAATTGCGGTTAGATTATTCATCAGAGCTGAAATTTTCGTCACAGTAGTGATTACAGCAGAATATTTTTATCACAATAGCCATGACAGCAGAAGTTGTTTTCTGCTTGGATATCTTCTATAGATTAGTTTAAAAAGCTGGATTTTTCTTCAGATTATCCATCAAATAAGGAATTTCGTTAGATTATTCATCACAGCAATATTATTCGGCAGATATCCACCAAAACAGAGTTTTCGTCAAAATAGCTATCACAGCAGAATTTTCTATAGATTGGTCCCAACAGCAGGAATTGTGGTTAGATTATTCAGCAGAACAGGAATTGCCGTTAGAAAATCCACGAACGCAGAATACTGTCGTCACAATAGCCACGACAGCAGAATATTTTCATCACAAAAGCATAACTGCAAAATTTGTTTTTAGTTTGGTTCCAACAACAGGATTTTCTATAGATTGGTAAAACAGCAGGATTTTTCTTTAGATTATCCATCATATAAGGAATTTCGTTAGAATATCCATCACCACAGGTTTTTTCGACAGAATAGCCAGCACGGCAGACTTATTCTGCAGGATGGCTATCACAGCAGAATTTTCTATATACTGGTCCTAACTGGAAGAATTGCGGTTAGATTATTGATCAGAGCTGAAATTTTCGTCACAGTAGCGATTACAGCAGAATATTTTTATCACTATAGCCATGACAGCAGAAGTTGTTTTCTGCTTGGATATCTTCGATAGATTAGTTTAAAAAGCTGGATTTTTCTTCAGATTATCCATCAAATAAGCAATTTCGTTAGATTATCCATCACAGCAAAATTTTTCGGTAGATAGCCACAAAATAGAATTTTTCGTCAGAAAAGATACCACAGGAGAATTTTATATAGATTAGTCTCAACAGCAGGAATTGTAGTTACATTATTCAGCAGAGCAGAATAGTTTGGTCACAATAGCCATGACAGCAGCATTTGTTTTCAGCTTGGTTATGATAGGAGGATTTTGTATGATAAAATCATCATAAAGTGTTATGCTTTCTTGTGTTACAGAAAATATTTGCCTACACATTAGGTGTTTCCTTTAGAGGGGCCACGGTGGCTCAATGTTCCACTCAGTGTAGACTGACAAAGGTCATCATGGCATGCTTTTCCAATGTTGTTTGTTGTTCCCCCTAATAGGTTAGGACGGAGGGGGGGGGGGGTGGAATTTGAAATAAAGAATAGTATTTTGCAAAGGTCATAATGGCATGCTTTTCCGATGTTGTTCTCTCTTGTGAATAGGTTAGGAAGGAGAAGGGGGTGGGGGCTTGGAATTTCAATCATATCACACTGCATGGTGTATACCTGTCCTAATATGCCAGGTAGGTGTAAAAACTAGGATGTTAAACCCCATTTCATTTCTTTACATCAGATTGGGCCCAAATGCAGCATTTCCCCATACTGCAGAAAACATTGGGACCTTAATTTGTAAAAGAAAAGAGGCATAACAAAAAGAGTGATTGAAACATGCAGATGTATAACTTTATTTTTCATATTTGGTCAACATAAAATTTACTTCTCCACAGCATATATTTATTTTGTTCACCACAACAAATACTGAGGATTCTTTCAACAAAATGTTGCATATAAATTGTCAAGATTATAAACACGGAAGTTGCAATTCTGGAGATATGGTAAATGTAGCATTGCAAATAGAGAGTTTTTCTTGAATCTTCTTTTTAATAGTTTTGTACATAGATATACAACTAATTGGAATCCCAGTGCCTGAAAGAATAATAAATAGTCTTCTTTAATAAATGAATTTAATCATAGTGTAAGTGTACATAAATTAACTAAAATTACAAATTACCACCACTACCATCAAAGAATCAACAAATTGGAGACAGTTCCAGATGCAGGTTTACAACACAATGTAATGAAATTTTATAAATACACCTCCACATGACACAAACTAGGTCATTTTGGGAGTAACATAGGGTTCAATATAAGCAGTGGAAGGGAACCAGGAGAATCAGGATTTCAACAATTTGCTTGCGCATTGGGAGTCTTTAGCACCGGAAGGAAACCAGGAGAATCCAGAAAACCCAGGAAAAACCCAAAATAGCCAGTCTGAAAGTTACGTTAAATGGTTTATGAGATAATGCTTTGTAAATGAAATCTGGGCGGACAAACCTCGTACTATATTCGGCTCAGTATAAAAGGGTTTTACAAGAACAAGAAATTACCTTATTGCTGACAACGTTAAATCTGAAGCCTCTTTTCTGCTTTTCTTTTCTCAGGACCGCACGCCTATAATGTTAACGATTGTTATTGTCAATGTTATATACTACATGAAATAAACTTAAATGGGTTTTAATTTCCAATATGGAGCTAATGAAAACAGGCAAACCCAATGCAATGAGGTTTGAGGGAAATTTTGCCTGGACATGGGGGGGGGGGTTGGGATGGCCTAGTGGTCTAGAGTGCCGCACTTCGACCTCTAGCTGGCCGGTCACCTCTGGCTTGCGGCTGTGGTTCCAAGTCCTGGTGTGAGCGTATGTGGCATGGAGATAGGGGCGCCTTCTCAACCACGTGGGTTTCCTCCAGGCACTCCGGTTTCCTCCCACTGCTAAAGACCCCTACACGCAAGCGAATTATTGAAATAAAATGAAACCATATGTTAATCCCAAAATGACCTAGTTTATGTTGAGTGGATGTTAAACCCCATTTCTCTCTCTCTCTCTCTCTCTCTCTCTCTTTTGCCTGGACATAGGTGCTATCAAACACAGGATGACCATGTCTAGCTATTGCACACACTTTACACATTGAGACTTTGGGGCTCCCAATATTATAGAAATAAAATGAGGTATAACGTCCTACTGTACTGCTCTGACTGCTATGAGGGGTATTTTGCCTAGACAGTGGTGTTACGGCCTACACTTATATCCAATTCCAACTGGCAAAGGAACTTTTACGTACACGTCAGGGGGGTTGGGATGGCCTAGTGGTCTAGAGTGCCGCGCTTCGACCTCTAGCTGGCCGGTCACCTCTGGCTTGCGGCTGTGGTTTCGATCCCTGGTGTGAGCGTATGTGGCATGGAGATAGGGGCGCCTTCTCAACCTCGTGGGTTTCCCCCGGGCACTCCGGTTTCCTCCCACTGCTTAAGACCCCTATGCGCAAGCGAATTATTGAAATAAAATTAAACCATATGTTAGTCCCGAAATGACCTAGTTGTGTCGAGTGGACGTTAAACCCCATTTCTCTCTCTCTCTCACGTACACGTCAATGTGTACACTGGACCTCTGTTAATCTTTGCATCCCAACAACTAGGCAGTTGTCCTTGTCAGGCCCTATGTTCTGCACCACTCACTAACAAGGAGAAACCACGCCGGAAAATCGAGATGAATTTTCTTGGTTAACACTGGGAACTAATGATGGGTACTTTATCATTTTTAGTATTATAGGCTGAATTGCTGTCAAAGGATAAAACCACTTACATCAATTTCTACTTTGACATTAGATTTTTTAATAGACTATCAGAGCATCATCCTGAAGAAAAATGAAAATAGAACAAAATTAAATAAATGAAGCTTTATAAAGATGCATTGTTACTTAGACTATTTAAGCTTTGCTTAACTTGACCCATCAGCCATGACCCCTGTCAATAATAATAGTGCCAAATAACAATTGATACCTTGGGTAACATTACAAATTAGGTGAAGGTGAAAATAAAAATAAAAATTGAATTTTAACGCCACTCTTCGGGTAATGGCATAGCATGCCATTGCATTTTACTAGTTTATGCCCTATCCAGAAAAAATGTCAACATTTGAACATTGGTTTTTGAACTACAAGAAATCGCAGTTTGACTTGAGCCATTTCGCCATTTGCCAAGGGATCCTTTACGTCACATGCACATCAATGTATTGACGGAACCTTTGTTTTTCGTCCCATCGGAAAGACTACACAGTTGTCCCTGTCAGAACCTCCGTCGATCAGCACTCATAAGGGGAAGTAACGTCGGAAAATCTCGATGAACTTATCAATTCTCGCCCACTGACCAATACCGCCCGGTACAATTATTGTATTACAATATGGAAAGACATATTTACGGACCAAACGACCGTATATCGATCGATATCAAAAGACACTTCCTACCTGGTACATTGAAATTCCTGGTGTTTCGTGTTATACGTTGTGTCGTCACGTGTACTTTTGTCGCTTTCGTTTATTTCTCAGCTTCCTAAATGCATTAAACAGCTTGTACATCTCAATTGTCGGTAGGTAAATGGGTATCGCCATCAAATTCAAATTGATGATCAATATATCAATTCGCTGGTGAAGCGAGCTGCTAACGCGACCTTCACCGATCATGTCAAGGCGTGGTTATGCTTCTTAATTCCCGCCTACAAACGCGTTAGAATTACTGCTCATCTAGTTATTGGTAGCTCCTCCCCTTTTTTATATTTAGATAGATACGGTATAGCATCAACCTAAACTTCTGGTAATGCAACGTTAACCAGTCTCAAATAATAATTGTCCAGACGCATTCAGACTTCTCTCGCCAATTCACGTACGAAACGAGATCCCGTCGTCCTTTTCCGCTGCGGACATCATCGAGGTTAGGTGATATTATTAGTCGCTATTCCAAAGAGAAATAAGTCCCCCTATTTTATCATCTTGGTGTCCGAAATTGAATGTATCAATTAATAAACATATATTTTATCTATGAATTGTTTTTTATGAGCGAGATGGCTTCAAATAACCCAGATTTTAAACGGATCTTGCGTTGGCCGTAACGTAAACACTGAAATATCACATGTCGAATGTTAGTCAACTGAGAAGTCTTACCCCTCTAATTTGATAGTTTAGCTTGCAGGGTAAATATATACTGATCAAAAAGTATACTTAAGAGCCCATACTGCAATACTATTTTCGTGGCACCGATATATTGCAATCCAAATTTATCTTCGTCTATAGTAGTCTATACGAATTCGGAAGTGGTCCCCCCCAAAAATTGAGTCATGAGTGTGTAGGCTTTCACCCATATTGATCAATAGCTTGGCATTATAAATAAAGGGAGATTTTGCCCGGACAGTGGTGCTACAACCTACCTCTAACATCAAATTCCAAGCGCCAGGGGATCTTCTAAGTGCACACCAATATGTCAAGACCTTTGTCCTGCACCACTCTGGGGAACAAAGCTGGAAAATTCTGATGAACTTTTTTGGCCAACACTAGTAGACATACTGGAATTGTCAGAATATCACAAGAATATCAGTCATAGCATACTTCATGGTGTAAATGCACGTCATCGATATTAACAGTTGCAGAGAAGTAGGATGTTGCATTCCCTTTCAACCGTCTGTGAACAAATATCCAGCAGATGTCTTGGATTGGTTCAGTCAGTATGGCTTTTCTCGCCAATCGGTATTTCCCTGTGTTAGATCCTAATGTTGGCTGAGAACATTCCTTGGGAGGGCCTGACAAGGACAGCTGTTTAATCTTTCGAATGGGACGAATAAAACAGTTCCCGTGAACACATTGGAGTACACGTAACAGATCCCTTCGCAGTTGGAATTCGATATGAGTAGGCCGTACTGCAGCCCCCAGGGCAAAATTTTACCCATAGCAAACTGTATGGAGTATACCTATCTTTATTAGCTCAGTTTAGGAAAAGAACAGTAGGACGTTAAATCTCATTCCATTTCATTTCACACCTTGTGTGTGGTGAACCAACATGTACATGGTGGGGGGGGGTGGCCTAGTGGTCTAGAGTGCCGCGCTTCGACCTCTAGCTGGCCGGTCACCTCTGGCTTGCGGCTGTGGTTTCGATCCCTAGTGTGAGCGTATGTGGCATGGAGATAGGGGCGCCTTCTCAACCTCGTGGGTTTCGTCCGGGCACTCCGGTTTCCTCCCACTGCTAAAGACCCCTACGCGCAAGCGAATAATTGAAATAAAATTAAAAACCATGTTAGTCCCGAAATGACCTAGTTGTGTCGAGTGGACGTTAAACCCCATTTCTCTCTCTCTCTCTCTGTCCAACTTTGTGGGTTTCCTCCCAGTATCCTCCCACTGCTAAAGTGACCCCTACACACAAGCGAATCACTGAAATAAAATTGAACCATGTGTTTGTCCCGGATTGGTGCAGAAAATATCAAACCATATTTCTACTCAACAATCTGATGTAAGAGTCAAATTTCCTGTTCGATTGATTTTGTTCAAAAAAAAATTCAAGATAATCTGTCAATATTTTGTAAAATGTTTTTTTTTTTTCTTTTTTAGATGTATAACTTCAGATCAAAGATCCGCAAGCCTAATGGCGAGAGGCCAAATGATATCGAATACAGCCTAATGCAGGTTAGAAATGGTTCCACTACTGATGTCTTCCGTCTTACTCCAGCCACAGTAGTGGTTTTCCTACAGAGTTCCTTTGCGCAAGTTTTTTAGTCAAATGACTACAAAAGTTTACTGGCCTATAGCTCGCTTAATTTACAAATAAACTGGCCCAAAACAGTACTGCACGTAGCTTAACATATACTAAATCAATTTTTATTGAAATAAAGGTGAGGCCTTACCGCATAATTATATGATTTGATGAAATGCATCTGCCACTCGAAATTTCAACTGGCCGGTGTCATGGCCGCAAGTTGCGTAATACGTCACTAGGCCTACAACATGAACAGCGCTATGCAAAGAAAAACTGTTCGGTAACTATTTTAATGGTCCAGTCTTCACTATTTGTGATAGAATTACTTATTTCAATACAAACTGTAATGATGTGTGTTGACAATTGTGCGTTTGAACCTATTTGAACTTGCGTAAGGGGTCTTAGACTGTATCAATTGTTACCTTAAACACAGTTTAAGGTTACAATTATAAATGCAGGTATGTGGGTTTCGATGATTTTCCCACATTGTCCCAAACTATGGAACTCTTTACCTGTGCATCTAAAATTTTCACAATGTTTGTAAACTTTTAAATAAAAATTAAAATCTCATCTCTTTGAATCCAATTATAAAGTGACACAGAGTAAGGTGACTAAGGTTGCTTATCCAACCTTATGAGTTTTATCTGGATCCTACGGTTTCCTCCCACTGCCAAAGACCCTCATGCACAAGCAAATTTTTGAAATAAAATGAAACAATATGTTAGTCTCGAAATAACCATGTTTGTGTTGAGTCGAGTGGACACTAAACCCATTTCTCTCTCTCTATTGACATAGAAACTAATATTTTTTATTTTCATGAAGGCATTACATTTGATCAGAAAATAATACATCAACATTTTGTTTTGTTAGGCTTTATTTGTTAGGCCCAAAACAGTACTGCACGTAGCTTAACATATACTAAATCAATTTTTATTGAAATAAAGGTGAGGCCTTACCGCATAATTATATGATTTGATGAAATGCATCTGCCACTCGAAATTTCAACTGGCCGGTGTCATGGCCGCAAGTTGCGTAATACGTCACTAGGCCTACAACATGAACAGCGCTATGCAAAGAAAAACTGTTCGGTAACTATTTTAATGGTCCAGTCTTCACTATTTGTGATAGAATTACTTATTTCAATACAAACTGTAATGATGTGTGTTGACAATTGTGCGTTTGAACCTATTTGAACTTGCGTAAGGGGTCTTAGACTGTATCAATTGTTACCTTAAACACAGTTTAAGGTTACAATTATAAATGCAGGTATGTGGGTTTCGATGATTTTCCCACATTGTCCCAAACTATGGAACTCTTTACCTGTGCATCTAAAATTTTCACAATGTTTGTAAACTTTTAAATAAAAATTAAAATCTCATCTCTTTGAATCCAATTATAAAGTGACACAGAGTAAGGTGACTAAGGTTGCTTATCCAACCTTATGAGTTTTATCTGGATCCTACGGTTTCCTCCCACTGCCAAAGACCCTCATGCACAAGCAAATTTTTGAAATAAAATGAAACAATATGTTAGTCTCGAAATAACCATGTTTGTGTTGAGTCGAGTGGACACTAAACCCATTTCTCTCTCTCTATTGACATAGAAACTAATATTTTTTATTTTCATGAAGGCATTACATTTGATCAGAAAATAATACATCAACATTTTGTTTTGTTAGGCTTTATTTGTTAGGCCCAAAACAGTACTGCACGTAGCTTAACATATACTAAATCAATTTTTATTGAAATAAAGGTGAGGCCTTACCGCATAATTATATGATTTGATGAAATGCATCTGCCACTCGAAATTTCAACTGGCCGGTGTCATGGCCGCAAGTTGCGTAATACGTCACTAGGCCTACAACATGAACAGCGCTATGCAAAGAAAAACTGTTCGGTAACTATTTTAATGGTCCAGTCTTCACTATTTGTGATAGAATTACTTATTTCAATACAAACTGTAATGATGTGTGTTGACAATTGTGCGTTTGAACCTATTTGAACTTGCGTAAGGGGTCTTAGACTGTATCAATTGTTACCTTAAACACAGTTTAAGGTTACAATTATAAATGCAGGTATGTGGGTTTCGATGATTTTCCCACATTGTCCCAAACTATGGAACTCTTTACCTGTGCATCTAAAATTTTCACAATGTTTGTAAACTTTTAAATAAAAATTAAAATCTCATCTCTTTGAATCCAATTATAAAGTGACACAGAGTAAGGTGACTAAGGTTGCTTATCCAACCTTATGAGTTTTATCTGGATCCTACGGTTTCCTCCCACTGCCAAAGACCCTCATGCACAAGCAAATTTTTGAAATAAAATGAAACAATATGTTAGTCTCGAAATAACCATGTTTGTGTTGAGTCGAGTGGACACTAAACCCATTTCTCTCTCTCTATTGACATAGAAACTAATATTTTTTATTTTCATGAAGGCATTACATTTGATCAGAAAATAATACATCAACATTTTGTTTTGTTAGGCTTTATTTGATTTGGAGACGAACAGCGACCTTAAACTACAGCTTAGAGAACTCCACATCATTGCTGCAAGAGTAAGTACACATTTATTTAGTTTGAGAAAACGGGGGTCATAGTAGCTAAGTGGGTAAGATGTTGGCTAGCTATCCTGGAGGTTGGTTGTTTGATCCCTGCGTTAGCTGAGAAAGTTCATCAATATTATCTGTATGGTGTATGCCTGTCTTTACTAGCCCAGGAGGAGCAGAACAGTGGGACCTTAAACCCCATTTCATTTCAGTAATTTCCATTCATTACTTCTAGGGTTATGGCCCTTGTTTAACTTTAATTTATGACCAACAAGTTATCAAAGACAGATGGAAGCTTCAAATTCAACTTGTCGCAAAACAGTTTGAATAAGATTTCAATAAGTATAAATTCTTTGTTTTAATTTCAGGAGGTTGAAGTTGCTGGTAAAAAGGCTATTGTTATTTTTGTGCCATATATTCTTTTGAAAAACTTTCAAAAAATCCAAACTCGTCTTGTAAGAGAATTGGAAAAGAAATACAGTGGCAAGCATGTCGTCTTTGTAGCCCAGGTACAGTGGATTTATTTATTATATTAAAGATACATCATGTAAGATTTAAATCGATTGTCATTGAGTCTACTGGCGTGTTTTCGATTCCCCGGTTGTACGTGACAAGGAGTAGGGTCCCTTGTCCAATGTCCTCCGATTTCCTCCCACTGCTAAAGACCCCTACGCGCAAGCGATTTATTGAAATAAAGTAAATTCATATGTTAGTCCCAAAATGACCTACTTTTTGTGGAGTGGACGTTAAACCCCATTTCTCTTTCTCTCTTTAAATCGATTGTTGACCAATCTTGCTATAATTAATTTAAAGATGCGTTGTGCAAGATATAGATATAGTTCTTACTATTCATGGTGTAATTGTTCAAAAATAGATAATGAGAATGGTGAAAATTTTAGTCATTTAATTCTGAGCAAAGTTATTAATGTTTGAAAATTTTTCCAGAGGTAGCCTAATGTATAATATGTATAATAACTAAAGGACAAAGGATGACAAGCCCTTATTGCAAACCTACCCCCTGGTGGTGGTCTCGGATTGGATTCAGGCGTTTCCTTTTTATACGCCCACATAGAAATGTGGACGTATATTGCCGTCGCCCCCGTCCGTCCGTCTGTCGGTCCGTCCGTCCGTCCGTCCGTCCGTCCGTCCGTCCGTCCGTCCGTCCGTCCGTCCGTCCATCCGTCCGTCCGTCCGTCCATCGTCCACAATTTCTTGTGAACGCACTAGAGGCCAGGGTTAATATCCGATTGACTTTAAATTTATACACAGTGTTTAAGGTCATGAGACGAAGAAGCCTATTGATTTTCAGCAATATCCGATAATTACTGCCAGAGTTATGACCCTTGATCACTTTGAAAAATCTTGTGAACACTCTAGAGGCTAAAGTTAATATCCGATTGACCTTAAATTCATACACAGTGTTTAAGGTCATGAGACGAAGAAGCCTATTGATTTTCAGCAATATCCGATAATTACTGCCAGAGTTATGACCCTTGATCACTTTGAAAAATCTTGTGAACGCTCTAGAGGCTAAAGTTAATATCCGATTGACCTTAAATTTATACACAGTGTTCAAGATCATAATACAAAGAAGCCTATTGATTTTCAGCAATATCCGATAATTACTGCCAGAGTTATGACTCTTGATCACTTTGAAAAATCTTGTGAATGCTCGAGAGGCTAAAGTCAATATCCGATTGACTTTAAATTTATACACAGTGTTTAACCCATTTTTTACGGTAGCGAAACAACTCGCGGCACGTGCCTCACGGTAGCGAATCAACTCGCGGACCCTTCATACTTGGCAACGGCATTAGCGAACCCAAGCGAGAAATCAATCAACTTACTTCTATTGTTTCTATGTCATTAATTAATGGTGATTGGGTAATAAAAGTAAAACCCGTGATGAAAAGGAATGTTTAACTCGCTAATCATCCAATAAAAAATATATGTTTCAACACCGGATCTTTCAGTATTTACGTAAAAGGTCAGAGGTGAAAATTCACACCGTGTCATTCAATTTGGCACTATTCCAATATTTTCACGCTGTCACTTACGGCTAATAATTATATGATATTGAGAGTGAAATAGAATCAGATTTTATGATTTACTGCCAGGTATATTGTGGAATATGATAATGTCGAAGAAATCAACTATTTATTATTTTTTTTGACGTTATGATGCGAAGAATGCGTTTACTCGAGCCGAGATCAAGCGTGTCGCCGCCATTTTGGATTCGCTCGCTCAAACAGATGACAACAGGAAACATACGGCTAATAATTCTAGACTTTGGAAAGCTAAATTGAATCAAAACTTTTAGGATTTAATACAAGCTAAATAGGGGAATATTACACTGTCGAAGATTTCAAATATATATTTTTATTTTCGACGCAATGAAGCAAAGAAAACGACAATTCCCGTCATATATCCAAAGAAAGGCAGAAATGTTAAATGCCGTAGGCGATGAAGTGACTGTTATTTGGGGTGATATTTCTTTTTAAAAGTTATATTTATACTTACTTAGAACACTGCTGCCAACACGAAGGATTATATTTTTGTTTTATTTTTTTAAAAAAAACTCGTAAGGGATACTTTTTCACATTATTTTGCCAATATGATAGAGAAAAGTCATAATTTTAGTGGAACTGGCTTTTCAATATTATTTATAGTAATATACATGATACTTTGTAAAATTGAATTTTATATCATTGGAAAGAACACGACAATGTGTACATTTTTGTAACAGAGTATTTTTATGTATAAAAAATATTTTTTTAATTATTTGCAATTTTGTAGAGGGTATTAGGATTAACAATAATCCTGTAATTGGCTTAGGAAGATGGGCCCTGCTGGTTCAATTAGCTTAGGGTTAGGGAAGATAATCTTTTAGTTGGCTCAGGGTTAAATGGGTTAAGGTCATAAGACGAAGAAGCCTATTGATTTTCACGGATTTCCGATAATTAGTGCCAGAGTTATGGCCCTTGATCACTTCAAAAAATCTTGTGGATGCTCTAGAGGACAAAGATGATGTCCGATTGACTTCAAATTTATACACAGTGTTTAAGGTCATGAGACGAAGAAACCTATTGATTTTCAGCGATTTCTGATAATTAGTGCCAGAGTTGTGTCCCTTGATCACTTCAAAAATTCTTGTGGATGCTCTAGAGGCCAAAGTTAATATCTGATTGACTTTAAATTTATACACAGTGTTTAAGGTCATGAGACGAAGATGCCTATTGATTTTCAGCGATCTCTGATAATTATTGCCAGAGTTATGGCCCTTGATCACATCAAAAAATCCTGTGGACGCTCTAGAGGCCAAAGTTAATATCTGATTGACTTTAAATTTACACACACTGTTTAAGGTCATGAGACAAAGAAGCCTACTGATTTTCAGCGATTTCAAATAATTACTTCCAGAGTTATCTCCCTTGATCACTTCAAAAAACCTTGTGACGCTATAGATGCCAAACTTATCATCCGATTGACTTCAGATTCATACACAGAGTTTAAGGTGTTGAAACGAACAAGTATTTTGATTTTCAATGAATTTTGATAACTGGACAGCTAAATCCATGATGTTAAATGTTTCCTATACTAATTGTTAGCGTGGGGCAAAACTTTATAAAAAGCAAACAAATTCTAATGATTTTCAGATAATTACAAAATGAGTTGTTACTCTTAATCAGATTTTAGTGTATAACAAATGTTTCATTCCCCAAAAAAGTAAAAATATGCGACAACCCTTGTTGACTGCCCGGACGATTTAGCTGCTGTGGGCGTATGTTTCGTTGCCTGGCAACCTATCTTTGTTAGTGCTGCCGACCCGAGTAACAGTTTAGTCATTCGAATGGTACAGAAAACTGTGACATGCATGTAAAAGAACTCCTTTATAGTACAATATGTCAATGTTATTTTGCATACTCGTTGCAGTTGAGTAGAGCATTAAACCCCCATTTCGTTTCAAATCATGGCATTGACGGGGAAAACCTTAACATTTTCATGTTGGCATAGGACATTAAACCCTATTTCATTTTGTATGTATCATTGGTCGTCATAATGACTGTGTGAATGTTGTGTAAATTAATTTTGATGTTAATATTCATTATTCTTTTGTTTTAAACAGAGAAAAATCTTGCGTCAGCCACAGAGAAACTGTAAACAAAAGAACCGAGGCAAAAAACAGAAATTACAGAGATCTCGACTGTAAGTGTTAATTGTATGTTGATTTAAAAATGAAAACACATCAGATTTTTTTTCCAAGTCCGTTCCACATTTAATTAAGAAGGGAAAGCAGATAACCAGAGAAATAAAATATTTATGTTGGTCTACAAATGAATTTTGTCAAGCTTTTAAACCACTATTGTCATAGAGCTTGGTAATCCATTCTCTGCTGTCACTGAGTCCTTGGTGTCTTCCCACAGCTAAATACTCCTATGTGCAAGCGAATTATTGAAATAAAATTGAACCACATGTTAATCTCAAAATGACTTTGTTCGTTTTGAATGGACCTCTAAAGTCTCCCCCTTCCCTTCCCTTCCAATTTCAAGCAATTTTAGAGAAATACATGTGTATGCCTGCAGGTAGGGTATTAGATCCCTGCATTGGCTGAGAAAATTCATCCAAATTTTCCGACGGAGGGCCCGACAAGGACAGCTGTCTTGTTGTTTGGATGGGACGGAAAACTGAGGTCCCATGTACACATTGACATGCATGTAAATGATCCCCTGGCAGTTGGATTTCGAAAAGTTGGAATTCGAGTAGGCAGTATGCCAATTTTCTCCAGAAGTGATGTGTGCATCAAAGACGTTGCTACCGATGTAAGGTCTGTCATTGAGTCAACTGGCATGGTTTCGATTCCCCGCTTGTGTTTGACAGGGAGTAGGGATGCGTGTCCAACCTTGTGGATCTTCTCTGAGTCCTCCAGTTTCCTCCCACTGCTGATTGTGCAAGCGAATTATTGAAATAAAATTAAACCATATGTTAGTTCAGAAATGACCTAGTTTGTGTTGAGTTGACCGCAGTTCCCATGTCTCTTTTTAATAGATATATATGCATACTCTTTTACTAAAATTTTTTTTTTTAGTCGAACTTTAACCAAGGTACATGAAGATCTATTAGACGATATTTGTTATCCAGCTGAAATTGTTGGTAAAAGAATTCGAGTAAAATTAGATGGTTCTCGACTAATCAAGGTTCATTTAGATAAAACTCAACAAACTAATATTGAACACAAAGTACGTTATAATCTCTTTTTGTCCTCTTCTCAAAATACCCTGATGATTCAAACGTTAAATTATGTTGGCCGGTACTCTGGCTTGGGTTCAAATCTCGAGGCCTCTGGCTGATAAAACTTTCAGGATGTATCCACAGACGCCCGTAACTTGGAAAATATTTCAAAAATAACATCAAGCACTACGACAAAGTATGTCAAAAGTCCGATACATCCATGTTCGTAAGCTAGATTAATGGTTCGATTCCGATTTCTACCTTTGTGGACAATTAACTCGAACTTAGTGGCAGATAACTCGTCTGATACCGATTCTCTTTCAGCAGATGTAACAGACTTCAGACATTATACTTAGTCACAGCTTGATGTTATTTTTGAAATATTTTCCACATTACAGGTGCGTGTGTGTGTATCAAGCCTTGTGGTCAATTTAACCAATGCATGGAAATTGTCGGGATATTTTGAATTTAAAGTTTCTATGTTGTTTCTCTAAAGATTGCCAAGAAAGTACTCGGTTTCTTCTGTGTAATTTTCTCTTGCGCCGTGAAGGAACAGGGTGTTTGTTCTGATAGAGAAAAAAACTGGTAGCATGTAACAGAACGAGAATTGGAATTAAGAACAAAGAGTGGGACAAAAAAGCGAGGTCCTGTGTACACACTGGTGTGCACGTAAAAGATCCCTTGACAGTTGAATTCGATGTAAGAGTAGACTGTGGCGCTGCTGTCGGGGCAAAATTTCTCTCATAGCACCTGCGTGCTGTATGCCCATCTTCATTGGCCAAGTCGTAGCAGAACAGTAGGACGTTAAACCCAATTTCTTTTTCACTAGTCTGGTTGGTCTTCATAACAATGAGTGGGGCCCTATTTTCATTTTGGAATTTGTGCTAAATGATGATAAAATTTGAATGATTATTTATGATTTTAAAACAATCACTCTAATTTTTTACTGATAAGCACAATTCCAAGCACAACAATTTAAATGATTTACAACCAGTTGAAATTTTAATTTGCATAATTCTTTTTGACGATAAGTACGATTTTCATAGAATGGCTTAATCCTCACTGAAATGTACTAAATGCTATTAGATTTATATGGGATGCATCTAATTATTCGGATGGGTTGGAAAACAGAGGTCCTGTTGCAATCGGACATTAATAGTATTTTGTGCAAGGGATTCCCCAAACGGCAATCAGACATTAATAGTATCATGTGCAAGGGATTAACAAATCCCTCAAACGACTAATGGAGACTTATGGCTTGCTCCTGGATCCATTCACTTGATCTGACATTCGTTTGTTGTTAGGTGTCTGTCTATATTGTTACATGTACATAGGTTTGTGTTGTGTAATTGTGTTGGGTGCGATGTTGTCCCCCTTGTCCATGTTATTGGGATATATTGTCAAAGGGATTAATGATCCATTTAATTACGTTGAGACATTAATATGGAGTATTGGATATATTGTCGCTGGCAAGGGTTTAACAAGACGTTAATTTGGAGTATTAGATATATTTTAATATTGTTTATATTTTTATTTTCAGGTTGACACATTCACAGCTGTGTATAAAACATTAACTGGTAAAGATGTGAAATTTGAATTCCCAGATTATGGTTTGTAAAAATAAAGAGAAATAAAGGGAATCAAACCTATTCGTTGTCTTTTAAAATACAGGATGTCATGTGTTCAAAATGCTCAATTATATGCTGGCTGATTTTAACAGAAATCAGTAACATGTTGGTTCGCTAACCCAGGAGTTTCTGTGTTTGATTGTGTGTTGATCAAGACAGTTAATCAGGAATCTGAACAGTAGGCAGAAAACCCTCTGGAATATCAATAAAATTGGCCCATTATGACCCAAAACCTCGCACCAAAGTTCTATTGATGCGAGGGAAAATTGAGATCCCCTGCATACATTGACGTCTGTAAAAGATCTCAAGGCAGATGGACTAAAATATAAAAGTAGACTGGTCAAGAGCAGAACTGTAGGGCATTAAACTCCATTTCATTTCTGTTAAAGCCTCTAGGCAGTCACAAGATTTTGGCCAAGGGACTAGAATACTGTTACTGAAAGCAGAATATTGATGGGGTTTGTCATCTCCTGACCACAGGAGATCACATGAGTGGGTAAAACGCTGGCTCGCTAGCCTGGAGGTGGGGTGTTCGATCCCTGCATTGGCCGGGAAAGTTCATCCAGATTTTCCGGTGTGGTTTCCTCTTGTCAGTGATGCAGGACAGAGGGCCTGACAAGGACAGTTGTTTGCATGGGACGGAAAAAACAAGGTCCTGTGTACACATTGGTGTGCACATAAAAGATCCCTTGGCAGTTGGAATTCATTATAAAAGTAGCACACTGTATGGCCTATGCCTGTCTTCATTATCCCAGTTTAGGAGCAAAACAGTAGGATGTTAAACCCCATTTCATTTCATCTCATGACCACAGTGCTTCATACTGAATCTCAAAACGTTCAATCAGGTTCACATTGTTGATTGACATGGGTTACAGCACAATACGCCCACACTGAAATAAATTCTCTAGAACATTGGATGCTCGCAATTTTCAATGAATTTAATATTATTAATGTGGATAATTGAGACTTTGTTAACTATTGTAACAATGGTAGCGACAACATTCTGCGATCCTCCAAACAACTCTCAGGATACAGTAATTTGACTGAAATTTTCAATATACATTCATTTTTATACGCCCACATTTTCATGTGGACGTATATTGTCGTCGCCCCTGTTCGTCCGTCCGTCCGGACGTCCGTCCGTCCACAATTGTTTGTGAACAGTCTACAGGTCACAATTTTTATCCGATTTCAATGAAACTTAAAACATAGGTTTATCACCCTAAGATCTCGGTTCCTTTCGATATTGGCATGTATCGGACTGTAACTTCATGGGTTATGGCCCCTGATTGTACGAAAAATCACGTTTTTTAGCTTGTGAACAGTTTAGAGGTCACAATTTTGAACCGATTTGGATGAAACTTGAAATGTATGTTTATAACCCAAAGATCTTGGTTCCTTTCGATATTTGCGCCAATCGGATCGTAACTTCCTGAATTATGGCCCCTGATTGTCCGAAAAATCGCCCTTTTTAGCTTGTGGTCCCTCTGGAGGTCAAAATTGTTATCCGATTTAAAAAACCGTTTGATTATATCACCGTTCCATGGTTATGAAGGTCGAGTTCGAATTTCGTGAAAATCGGACCAAAATTGACGGACAAAATGGCCGCCATTTGTACGCGAATAGTGTGAAAATATGTTAAATCAAGGTTGTGAACAGTGTAGAGGACACAATTTTGAACCGATTTGGATGAAACTTGAAATGCATGTTTATAACCCAAAGATCTTGGTTCCTTTCGATATTTGCGCCAATCGGATCATAACTTCCTGAATTATGGCCCCTGATTTTCCGAAAAATTGCCCTTTTTAGCTTGTGGTCCCTCTGGATGTCAAAATTGTTATCTGATTTAAAAAACCGTTTGATTATATCACCGTTCCATGGTTATGAAGGTCGAGTTCGAATTTCGTGAAAATCGGACCAAAATTGACGGACAAAATGGCCGCCATTTGTACGCGAATAGTGTGAAAATATGTTAAATCAAGGTTGTGAACAGTGTAGAGGACACAATTTTGAACCGATTTGGATGAAACTTGAAATGCATGTTTATAACCCAAAGATCTTGGTTCCTTTCAATATTTGCGCCAATCGGATCGTAACTTCCTGAATTATGGCCCCTGATTGTCCGAAAAATTGCCCTTTTTAGCTTGTGGTCCCTATGGAGGTCAAAATTGTTATCCGATTTAAAAAACCGTTTGATTATATCATTGTTCCATGGTTATGAAGGTCGAGTTCGAATTTCGTGAAAATCGGACCAAAATTGACGGACAAAATGGCCGCCATTTGTACGCGAATAGTGTGAAAATATGTTATATCAAGGTTGTGAACAGTGTAGAGGACACAATTTTGAACCGATTTGGATGAAACTTAAAATGTATGTTTATAACCCAAAGATCTTGATTCCTTTCGATATTTGCGCCAATCGGATCGTAACTTCTTGAATTATGGCCCCTGATTGTCCGAAAAATTGCCCTTTTTAGCTTGTGGTCCCTCTGGAGGTCAAAATTGTTATCCGATTTAAAAAAACGTTTGATTATATCACCGTTCCATGGTTATGAAGGTTGAGTATGAATTTTGTGAAAATCGGACCAAAATTGACGGACAAAATGGCCGCCGTTTGTACACGAATATTGTGAAAATATGTTATATAAAGGTTGTGGACCTTATAGAGGTCACAATTTTGAACCGATTTTGATGAAACTTGACATGTATGTTTATAACCCAAAGATCTTGGTTCCTTTCGATATTTGGGCCCATTGGATCATAACTTCCTGAATTATGTCCCCGGATTGTCCGAAAAATCGCTTTTATAAAAACCAAACAAATTCTAATGATTTTCTGATAATTCCTTAATATGCGACAATTCTTGTTGACTGCCCGGACGATTTGGCTGCTGTGTGGGCGTATGTTTCGTTGCCTGGCAACCTATTTTCTATTTTCAAACTGTCACTCACAGTAGCTGTTTATTCAAATCTTACATAATGCATGTTTCAAATGGAAATAACTAAATATTATTTATTATAAAACGGTAGAATTAATATAAAAATCTTACCAATTTACACAATACATAATTTTTTTTTTATACAGAACACCAAAGTTTTCATTTTAAATAAATGGGGAAATTTATGTATAAACACAAATGAAATTTATAAGAGGAAAATTGACCATATAAAGGCATGGATTGAAAGCAAAACATCCACCACCAAATTACATGTAAAAAGATCAATTCATGAATTAAATATTTTCCTTTACATATATTGTGTCACACATTTCACTCCCGAAACGTAGGGTCTTATAATAAAAGGGAAAAAAAAACTGGAGAGGCTTGTAAACTTGTTTGTGATGAAATACAAAAAATATTCCAACAGTTTTTACCACAACGGCTTAGTTCAAAGTAGGGCTTTCACATGGAGAGGAGGAATAGACATGAAGTATGTTGAAGATCCCCTGATACCAGTAGTTGGAAAAGAGTAGGTTGCAGTGTCTGATAAAATTTCTGAATAGCAAACTGCATGATGTATTCTCATCTTCATTACCCCAGTTGATGGAGTTTAACGTCCATTTGACACAAACTTGGTCATTTCAGGACTAATACTAATAGATGGTTTAATTTTATTTCAATATTTCACGTGATGCGTAGGGGTCTTAAGCAGTAGGAGGACCAAGAGAAAACCCACAAGGTTGGACAGGCGACCCTTCTCCTTGTCACATACAACCAGGGAATGAAAACCACACCAGTTGACTGATTGACAGACCATATGATACAATGTACAGCACGTGCATGCTAACCATCTGGCCATTCCCCCCCATTATACCCCAGTTTTTTCATTTTATTGTTAAAAGCAACTGTGAAGAGAAAGTCAGAAGGAGATCTCTGTTAATTAGTGGAATTATTGGCTTTAAATCACAGATAAACTCGCACATTTTTTCACAAATTTAAAAATTAATTCACATCTTCCATTACATAGTGTCAACTTTTCTCTGAAACCCGTTCCACATTCGAATTATCATTGTCTTGTGTTGTATTACAGTCCGATACGATGCTGTCACTTTGATTCAATATCTCTGTTGGTGTCGAGTTCTCTAACGTGTTTACGTCGGCGAAGGAACTTTCCATCTCACTTTCCGTTATCGTTTCTTGTCTCTGAACCAGATTTAAAGCACTTTCAGTTGGAACAACAGGGTTGCCATTAGCAACAGGGTTGCCATTAGTAACATTAGTTTGTTGTTGATTATTAACCTGAGCCATGGACTTACTTCCTCGACGCTTTCCTAACACTTTCACGTAATTTGCGGGAATAAGTCCTGTCTTTCCATCATTGCTGGCCAACAGCCATCCTCTTACACGTGGTTGTAATTCTGTAAATAAAAGCAAAATAGATTTACAGCAGAGCCCTTATCCTTGGTATCCATAGGGGGACACATAATCCAATTAACTGATTCCATTGGTCATGTAGGTTGATGCTACAAACCAATTAACCAACATTTGTCTGCTCCGAATGGGCTGAGGGGGGTTGGGATGGCCTAGTGGTCTAGAGTGCCGCGCTTCGACCTCTAGCTGGCTGGTCACCTCTGGCTTGCGGCTGTGGTTTCGAGCCCTGGTGTGAGCGTATGTGACATGGAGATAGGGGTGCCTTCTCAACCTTGTGGGTTTCCTCCGGGCACTCCGGTTTCCTCCCACGGCTAAAGACCCCTATGTGCATGCGAATTATTGAAATAAAATTGAAACAGTATGTTAATCCCGAAATGACCTGGTTGTGTTGAGTGGACGTTAAACACCATTTCTCTCTCTCTCTCTCTCTCCGAATGGGCTAATGAAGATGTCCATATGCCATACTGCCATACAGTGTGCTATTACTGAAATTTTGCCTGGACACTGGCACCATGCCATAATCCTTCTGTCATGGGATCTTTTACGTGTACGACAATGTGTACACAGGACCTCGGTTGTTCATCCCATTCAAATGTCTATATGCTGACCCTTGAGGGATAGTTATTTGGATGGGATGAACAACCGAGGTCCCAATGTTTATGAATAATGAGTATCTTACCTTTAGGAGCAACATTAATTTTTTGACCAGCCTGAACAGAAACTTCTTCTGTTGATTGGGCCGTGAAATCAAACAGAACATCAGCTACAAAATGATCATCTTGTCCGTCAGCCCATTGTGGAATTCCTGTAGTTATAAAATATTACTCATTTATAATTTATTATTGAAGATAGAGAGAAATGGGGTTTAACCTCCACTCGACACAAACTAGGTCATTTTGCGACTAACATGGTTTAATTTTATTTCAATAATGCGCTTGCCTGTAACACTGGGACAAAACTGGAGGAAAATCGCAAGGTTGGACAGTCAACCCTATTCCTTGTCAGGTACAAGCGAGGAATCAAAACCATGCCACTTGACTCATTGACAGCCCTTATGATGCCACCCAACCCACCCATTTATTAGTATGTGTAGGGAAAAGACTACACCCAACACAAAACTGACAAGGCATACCTGTGGACAAGACAAAGTACACACACAACACATTGCAAGAAATGATCAACAAATATCAAATCAAGTGAATGGATTCGGGGGCTATCCGTAAGCGTCCCCGGACTCCCCTGTGCTGTACTTTCCATGGCCTGTAATTAATAATCGGAAGGTTTGTTTTAGTGACGGTCCAATTATCGGTAAATCACCATTGGTAAGTGGCCTATCGGTAGGAAATGGGTATCAGCTGATACACGTCCATTGTGCCAATATTTTCTTGACGATATCTATTCAAAAAGACATGGCAAATACTATTACAATATGATTTGATTGTGAACCAATCATTCACTCTTGATTGGTACTCGGCCCTTTTATTTTAACTGCTGTCTGTGTGACTATTTAGACATAATACTCTATGCTGCTCAGCTAATACATGATGCTCAAGTCGTAAATCGTAATACATGTAGATGGTTGTACAACGTACATGTATTTTTAACTCTATTTCCGAGATAAAATAGAACCGTGCTTTTCTCAACTAACAACGACATGTATATATATACTATTCAAAAAAAGTAGGGGATATTTGATTTGTAAGTGTTATTAAAGTCACCTAATGAAACTGACGAAGAAACAAATGACAAAATGAAATGAAGTTCACATTCATCGATTTATTCCAAATGATCGTTAGACTAAGTAAGGCACAGACTGACCATTATAAGGGTAAAATGATACCCGGGGTCAAACAGCAAAGTTACCACAGCATCACAACAAAGTCAGTAACGGGTAAATCCTCCTCTGTTTGCCAAACAAGCATTGATCCGACGTGGCATACTCCTAATGAGACGTCTAAGGTCATTTTGGTCCAGATTGTCCCATTCCTGTTGCAACGCAGCAGCAAGTTCTTGGACATTGGCAGGACGTTGTTGACGTTGACGTAACCTCTGTCCAAGCATGTCCCAGACATGCTCGATGGGGGAGAGGTCGGGACTCAGTGCTGGCCAAGGTAATGTGGTGATGTTCTGTTGTTGGAGGTAACCTAACGATCCTGGCCCTGTGACATCTTGCGTTGTCATCCTGGAAGATGAAACGGCGGCCATGACGTCGTGCCAACGACACAACATGGACTGCCAAGATGTTGTCCCGGTAGTACTGGCCTGTAACACGCCCTGCAACAACATGTAAAGCCGTTCTTCCAGCAACAGTGATGCCTCCCCACACCATAACAGAACCACCCCCAAATCGATCATGTCTGATGACGTTAACGTGTTGTGCCGATCTGTAGCATGCCAAGGGCACGTAACCTTTCATTTTGGGTAAGCCGACGCATATCAAAATTTGTTTTCTGGTCACTAAAACAATTAAACTGATGTTTCCACCCTGGAATTCAATGCCACAATGACTGTAACATTCAAAGTCAGAGTCGTGCAAATCTTGGGTTGGAACCCCATGATGATCCCAAGCATCACCTGCATTCCATGCGGTAGCTATTGGTGCGTTTTGGCATCACATGTAACTGGAAATGTTTCTTCTGTTAGGTTCTATAGTGACTTTTTTCGTAGTCATTTGCATATTTTAGTATTATGCCCCCAAAATCAAATATCCCCTACTTTTTTTGAATAATATAATATATACCGTACATCAATTATCGTGACATTGGAGACATTTTAATGGGAAATATTTGAATGTGTTCAATTACTAAATGCCATTGAAACAGTTCCATTACATTAATTTTCTTTTAATTAACTTAAAAAATGAATATAGCATTATACAGACCTGATGTTGAAACACCTGCAAAAGATGAAATAAGCTTCCAGATCAACCAGGGTCCTCCGAGGATAATCCCCAAAAACATCAGAATCGGCCAGGATGTTTTCCTCGCTTCTGGTTCCGCAGCAGATGCTGATTGTGCCACAGCAGCAGCAAACGCTCTGTTCCATTCAGCCACTGCAGTGCCCTGAGGTCTCAATCTGAGAAACTCCAATATTCTACGAAACACATATTTTAAAGTTCGAATAAAAGCCAACGCTGAAAACATTTGCATTAATTGAGTTTTTAATCGTGAGAAATTGTCTGCTACGCCGATGACGGCTCTGAAAGAACTATAAACAGCTTGAAATGACGAATCTAACATCATACTAACAGACGTAAAGGCGTTAACTATGCTCTCAATCGACTCGAACGCTGGTCTAGAATTTTCTTCTGCTTGTCTTGCGAAGCCACCGACTGGTTCTCCCGACATGCCATATCTGTTCATACCACCATAGCCTGTTCCGTAACCACCGTAAGAACTGTACGGGCTGTTGTACATTCCGTAACCGCCAACGCCTCCGTAACCCATACCTCCTCCGTAACCTGACCCGTAACCAAATCTATTAAACGACGAAGCCATAGGAGCAGCAGACGGTCTTGCTGGAATAGGTGGAGGCTGCGCTGATAAAGGCTGGATACCACCATTATTGGGTAATGAGGTTGTTGTTAGAGGTGGACCGCTGAAAGAGAATTAAAATTTCATTTCTAATATCAGTAAGATGGGAGGGTTAACCTTAGTCACAATGAAATATTCTTAGTGCATACACTTAGGCCGACTGTCCGTGCACAATTTACGAGAGAGACCGAAATACGGTTTAACGTCTACTCGACACAAACTATGTAATTTCAGGACTAATTCAATAATCTGCTTGCGTGTATGGGTTTTTAGAAGCGGGATGAAACCGGAGGACCCAGAGAAAACCCACGATGCTGGACAGGCGACCCTTCTCCTTGTCATATACAACCAAGTTAATCATGGACTTTAGGCTCCAAGTTAAAAAGTTCTTTTGACTTTAGGTATGTAACATGTTGAATTTAGTGTTTTTGTTTTGTAAAATTTATTTTCAAGAAGTCACACTGGAATGAGAAAAACCAGTTTGCCAGAGCAAATCAAGGGCCTTCAATCATAGCTAGCCATGACATCAGAAAAGACAAATTGAAGATAGCGGTCACTGGTCAGGATAAAACCTGGGCGTGACATAAAAACTAGATGTAATTAAACTGGGTCCACACCTGTAGCCAGGGCAGTCAAACTAGCCTACAAACCATATATTATAGATTGAATATCTATGGTGTAGACATTGACAACAATACTTTTTCACTACTTTCAGATTCTAAGAATGTACACGGTTGGTTGAATTTACCTGGACATGAAATTTGAACCATCGCCATATTCATTCTGGTGATTTATTCCAGTTCTTTCCCAAGGTTTGGATGGGGAAGCCATGTTGTTTGTTATCTGATCTGTGAACTTTAGACTTGGTTTACCAGAAACGTTGAATGGAAAGACGAGTAAGGGGAGAAAACTCTATTTAAGCGATACAATAGGGCACAGACCACCGATTTTATTCGCAACGATTAAGGTATGCTTCTAACATTGGCGTTATGCTAATCCAGATTCATCGAGTCGCCGAGAGCCGTGGGTGTTGAAGAAATTAATTTAAACTTATTTTATTGCATCGACATTACTTTATACAATACAAAGGGATAAGATAAGTTGGCGCTATTGCCCTTTCGCAACTTGACCATTCCCCTTTGTCGTAGAGACTTGACATTTTCAGAAGATGTTAAGGGCACCGAGAGGTGACCACGGTAACTGGTAGAGGTACGAAAGTGTAATAGCGCCCAGAAGTTCTAACAATGTATAAACGTCGTCTCATTGAAAAAACAGTCTGACGTCTGGTTGAGATATGCTGTCACATTTCGGCCGCAGAAGGCTAATCGCTAAATTGATCAAGACAATGTGCATACCTTGGAAACCCTTCCGCCATGGTTTAAATCACAGATTGGTTTATTTGATTAACGTTTTTTTTTCACATACATCCCGAACTACAGTACCGGTATATGACTTATGCCAGTCTTCATTCTCCCGATTGTGGAAGAAAAATAGGACGTTTCATTTCATTTCCCCTTGTTACTTTGGAATACATTACCTTATTTTATTCGAAAATCACCCTCCATCATTACATTCAAATCGCACTTGAAAACTCATTTATTCAAGCTTTTTACTGATTTTTACATATTTGACTGTTTTATGTGTAGTTTTATATATTTTTATATCATTTTTACATTAGGAACTGTTTTAAGGAACTTCTTTTTTTATTATTATGAACTTCTTTCTTATGATAAATTGTATTTTTACTTTGTTATTGTTAAGCGGATCTGAACACTTCGGTGAAAGATGCGCTATATAAATGTATTAAATAATAAAATAATAATAATAATAGTATGAAAATGTTACCAATGACACCTAAATGTTATCAGATTTTAAGAGAGAGTGTCTAGTCGTTCGAATGGGACGGAAAACCGAAGTCCCATGTACACATTGAAGTGTACGTAAAAGATCCCTTGACAGTTGGAATTCGATATAAGAGTAGGCCGTAGCTCCGCTGCCCGGGCATAATTACCCCTATAGCACACTGTAAGGCATAGGCCTATGCCCGTCTTCCTTAGTCCAGTTTAGGAGCAGAGCAGTATGGCGTTAAGCCCCATTTCATTTCATTTCTTTAAGAGACAAAGAGGGATAAATGGGGTGTAACGTCCACTCGACACAAACTAGGTCATTTCGGGACTAACATATGGTTTTAATTTTATTTCAAAAATTCGCTTGCGCATAGGGATCTTTAGTAGTGGGAGGAAACCGGAGTGCCCGGAAGTTGAACAGGCGACCCTACTACATGTCACGTACAACCGAGGAATCGAAACTAAACCAGTTGAATCAATGACACACCTACATGTTATCAGCTTTAAAGTCAAACATTAATCCCTATTCAGATAGAAATCTGAATAAAAATATATAGCTTAAAAAAAAATATAAATATAACATATTACTCAAATACATCTGTGACTAAATGATCACCACTACGTGTTCTTTTATTAATCCGGCGATTAGACAGGATTAACGTAATATTAACCGTGTACTATCGAGTTTAACTAGTCTAATCTCATTGGGTTTACAACACATAACCGCTGTGATCTACAAGCACTAGGGCAGAACGATTGCTGTCAACAATAGAACTAGACCTTTAATACATTTATATGCCGCACTTGTAATGGAAATAACGACTATAGTGGTCTAGTGGATTTATAATATGTGTTTTAACATGACTTTTACAAAATGTTTTGATGATTAATTTGTGAACATGATCATTTAGTTTTTTGAGCCGGGTGGAAATGTAGAAACTATACACTGTGATTATATGAAGTCTATTGGATTTTTAATGCGTTCTAACATAACTCCACAAACTGGTTAGGCCTATAATTCTTGTTCATGGCTAGTTAGTTTAAATTAGTTAGTGTTTGTAACAGTTCACCAAATGTTTTGAGTCGGGTGGTAATTTGTAAGACGCAAACAATGACGTGAAGCTAACGGAATACAACTTGTTTGTGTATGCGCCGTGCATTACATTATTTGGTTTGTTGATAATCTCTCAGCGTTGAAATGTTTTTATAAAGGACTTCACTTAGAGTTCTCCATCTCGATAACACTGTGATTTCAAATTTATAAACTGTGATGTTATATCGCTCTAGTCTAATAACAAAGAGGCTAAACCGAAGCACGTTTTGTGAACTTGAAGCACTAAAATTAATGTTTTCATAAAGGACTCCACCTAGATTTCTTAATCTCTCTAACCCTGTGATTTCAAATTCATAAGTCGTGTTGTTTAATCGCTCTTGTCTAGTGACGAACACGGGGAAGTGAGTTCGTGGATTTCTTAATCGTGATAACACTAGGATTTCAAATTTATTGATAAATCCCATTCCTCCATTTAGAAGCAGACGAAACCCGATGACGGATTATTAATGTGATTTGAAGTTTAATCTCTCGTTAGACGAAATTGAAGAATGTTTTCTGATCTCGTACGATTCACTTGAGATTCTCCAGAGCGTGAATTGATCTTGGCTGAGTAGTGAATATGGTTCGTAGATGTTCGTGATTCTGTTCGATGTTTAATAACATTTACATTCGATCAACAAGGTAGATGTTCCGGGGCGTGAATTCATATGATTTTTATAAGTGAATATGGTTCGTAGATGTTCGGGGCTCTTTTCTATGTTTAATAACACTTCAATTCATTCGCGAACGTGTACAATGATCCGGTGATGAATACGGTATATCAATATTATTAAGGATTTTTTTATGTCGAGCTTATATGAAGGACATTACACGGTGAGTGGACAAGATAGGATTGTATATCTATTCTATTCATATATAAAATCAAATAAGTTTATTTCATAAAGGATTATACACAATGGCCGCAGTGTATAGAGGACAGTTGTATATATATTGGTACACGTGAGGGACAAGATGGCCAGGTTTGGTGATAAACCGTTTGCTGGAGCAAAGAAGAAGGAAATACCAAGGTAAATATTGATAAGGAAATGAAATGGGGTTTAACGGCCTACTGCTCCGACTGGGCTAAAAAGACCGGCATTCGCTATACAGTGTGTTATGAGGGAAATTTTGCCCGGACAGCGGCGCTGCGGCCTACTCTTACATCGAATTCTAACTGTCAAGGGTTCGTTTAGTATACACGGGACCGCGGTTTTTCGTTGTCCCATGTCAGCCATCCATCCTGCAGCTGACAAGGGGGCATCACATCGAAAATTCCCAGGGATCCAACACGATAAATCCAGAGTCTTACTCTCTGACAGACCGCGGCTCCCTTATCAATGCGGAAGTGTTTTTTTTTTTTTTTTTAATTAATAATTCAATTGGAAATGCACTGGATACAATTCTATGGCATACCATCACTGTTTATAACTGAAAGACGTTTCAATTGAGATTCTTTCAAAAAATTGCGTACAGTCATAGACAAAGGGCGGGGGGGGATGGGTCGAAGGGTTAGCATGTGCGTGTTGTATCATAAGATCTGTCATTGAGTCAACTGGCGTGGTTTCGATTTCCTGGTTTTTCGTGACAAGGAGTGGGGTGGTCTGTCCAACCTCGTGGGTTTTCCCTGGGTCTTCTGGATTCCTCACACTACTAAAGACACCTACGCGCATGCGAATTATTGGAATAAAATTAAACCATATGTTTGCCCCGAAAAGGCCTATAGTTTGTGTCGAGTGGGCGTTAAACCCCATCTCTTTCTCTCTCTCCCTTGCATTCTGCAAGCATATAAAATCAAGTGGATCACATTTTTTTTTCAAAATGCTTTATGTCAATGGGTACGACGGAGCGGGCAATTATCTTTATACAGACCTATGTTAGAAATGTATATAATTACTAGTGCGTATATTATAACTATCAAAACAACAATCTTATACAGAGTATATTTACCGATAAGATAACGGTGGCCATTTACACTAGAAATCGATATAGGAATACAGTCGATACTCATAAAATCTGTAATAATAGATTGATTATCGATTATTAATTGATTTGATTTTAGTACCTACTGCTCGTCTTGTTACGCTTGATAAACTATGTACCTTAAAGCAACACAACCCCAGTGTAAGAGGGAGGGGGTGTATATTATTGTTGGACACTACTTCTATATTTACAAAGAATTTTGTTAACGAGAGATTACCCTCTCCCCCTCTTTCTCTCTCTCTTTCTCTGTCTTTCTCTCTCGGACAACCCTATAGCATTCAATAAAATCTGAACCTTTAATAATTATATTGAATAAATTAGATAACGCTTATCTCTTTGTTTAGATAATTCTTTTTATGCTTGACCCGTATAATCACGTCACCCGCTCTCTCTATGTATGTCTCTCTGTCTCTGTCTCTGTCTGTCTGTCTGTCTCTCTCTCTCTCTCTCTCTCTCTCTCTCTCTCTCTCTCTCTCTCTCTCTCTCTCTCTCTCTCTCTCTCGGATAGCCCATTTAGCATTCAATAAAATGTAAACCTTCAGTAATTACACTAAACAGATTAGATAACACTAATCTCTTAGTATACTTAAATCTTTTTATGTCTCGGGCAAATTTGACTTGGATAATCACGTCACCGATAATTAAATGACAAACACTAGTAGATAGAGATTAGTCAAGCAGATAAAACATAAATGGGCAACATTTAAGCGATCTAATCTCATTGAACGTTATTTAATATTATAAATAGCTGTATGTGTTCAATAATACCAATCACAGTCGACATACATGCAGTCGAATCGTTTAGTAACTGGACAAAGCAATAAATTAGAACATATTATACTTATATAGGGTAACAATTTATTAGTCTTTTACGAACTTTGACAATCTCACGACTTTTTTGCACCTATGCAAATAGTATACAACATTTGATAAGGAGCCCATAAACACTACAAATTGTTTCCAGTGCTTTACAAAACATCCTCATTGGTTATGAAATGAAATGGGGTGTAACGTCCTACTGTTCTCATGAAGACGGGCATTTGTAACAGTCACAGTGAACTATGAGGGAATTGTTGCCGGGACAGCGGCGCTAAGACCTACTCCAATATCGAATTCCAACTGTCAAGGGATCTTTTACGTGCACGCCAATGTTTACAGGGTACCTCGTTTGTTCGTCCCACCGAAGGAGTAGATAGCTGTTCCCGTCAGGCCTTCCTGCACCACTGACAAGGGAAAACCATGTCGAAAAATCCCGATGAACTTTCTCGACCATTGCAGGGGTCGGACTAAATAAGCCCAGTTAGCGGAGAAAAACTGGACATTTAACCTCATTGATTTTATTCAAGCTCTGAAATATAAATGCTTTCAATTGTTTGGTTTCCTATTACATATCTACCCGATGTAGTCCGTCAATGGTCTAGAATCTAACAATTGTTCATTATGTTGACTTTTTAATCGAAATCAAGTAGAATATTTACACACTGTAACAAAGCAAATACAACTAATGCTTCTCCCTGTGTAATACCCAGATATCTATAATCATCAGAGAGAGAGAGTGAGTGAGAGTGTGAGAGATACGGAGAGGGAGGGAGAGGGAGGCAGAGCGAGGGGGTGAGAGGGAGAGAGAGGGAGAGAGAGGGAGGGAGAGTTTGAGAGATATGGAGAGGGAGAGAGAGGGAGGGAGAGAGAGTGAGTGAGAGGGAGAGTTTGAGAGATAGGATGAGAGAGAGGGAGGGAAAGTGAGAGTGTGTGTGTGAGAGAGAGGGGGAGGGAGGGAGACGGAGAGATTGAGATAGAAATGGGGTTTAACGTCCACACAACACAAGTTAGTTCATTCCGGGACCAACACATGGTTCAGTTTTATTCCCATAATGTACTTGCTCGTAGAGGTCTTTAGAAGTGGTAGGAAATGGGAGGACTTTAGCAGTAGGAGGAAACCGGGGTACCCGGAGAAAACCCACGAGGTTGGACAGGCGACCCTACTCCTTAACACGTACAACGTTACCAAATCTTTGTTATTGCTAAAGAAAGAGACCTTTTGTATCAAAAACAAATAAGACCAAACCTCGTTCCTGTGTAATAATAGCCGATTTCTATAATCCCGTTCGTTCGTGGGCTCAACGCCCGCTTCAACCTATAATCCCGAATTAGTTTAGACCTTTAGTTCTTATCACTAAATGGGGGTTGGGGGAATGGTTAACGCGTGAGTCAAGTGGCGTGGTTTCAATTCCCCGATTATACGTGACAAGGAGTAGGGTCGCCTGCCCAACCTGGTGGGTTTTCCCTCACTGCTAAAGACACCTACGCGCAAGTGAATTATGGAAATAAAATTGAACCGTATGTTAGTCCCGAAATAACCCCATCTCTGTCTCTGTCTCTCTCCTTCTTTCTCTCTCTGGCCGGTCACCTCTGGCTTGCGGCTGTGGTTTCGATCCCTGGTGTGAGCGTATGTGGCATGGAGATAGGGGCGCCTTCTCAACCTCGTTGGTTTCCTTCGGGCACTCCGGTTTCCTCCCACTGCTAAAGACCCCTACGCGCAAGCGAATTATTGAAATAAAATTAAAACCATATGTTAGTCCCAAAATGACCTAGTTTGTGTCGAGTGGACGTTAAACCCATCTCTCTCTCTCTCTCTCTCTCTCTCTCTCTCTCTCTCTCTCTCTCTCTCTCTCTCTCTCTCTCTCTCTCATGCACCCTCTCCTTACCGCTGTCTCTTATCTCTCCCCGTCTCTCCCTTTCCTTCTCTCTGTGCCCCCTCTTATCACTAAAGAAAGACACGGTATAATATTAATAAACATGACAGAATGCCCCATCTCTCTCTCTCTCTCTCTCTCTCTCTCTCTCTCTCTCTCTCCCCTCTCTCTCTGTGCCTACTCTTATCACCTGAGAAAGATACGGTATAATATTAATAATCACGACAGAATGCCCCCTACTGACCCAACACGTGTATAATCATACACCGTTCTTACAAATATACCCGGAGAACAGCAAAGTAAATACTGTCTAATGTACAAGTAATTGAAGATAAATTGATTTAATGTATATCCAGTTTCAAGAAGCCGCTTTAATGTCGATATATAAACTTGTCTGTTGCTATCCACGGTGATTTTACGGACGTACAATTTACTGGTTTAAAAAACAAAACAAAACAAAAAAACAAACAAGTTAATCTTGTTATTTTTTATTCAAAGTCACAGCCCGTTTATTTTGTTTTCTACTTTTAAAAGACAATATCTGGCCCTGGGTTCATTGAGCGTTCTCAGATTTAATTTAAGTTAGCCTTATTTCAACTGAAATATAGTCTTTTATAACACTTCTGTTATTGTAATGTGTCAAAGTTTTGTGTTTCTGGATCAAAAATATTTCAGATAAACAATGATTGAAAGTTGATTAAATTCTCAACTTAAGTGTGGGTATGCTTTGTGGACCATGTGGAGACGGCCCTGCACATATGACGTCATAATGTGGATTATGCTTTAGGCTAACTCGAGACTTTGACGAAATCTGCATTTCCTAACCCTAATCCTAAAATGTGCAGGACCGTTTCCGATCTAGCGTTCTCCGCACCCTGAACCTGTACTGTCAATGTGACCTGATTACGTCAGTAAATGGGCGTGATTGTGTAGATTCATTTCGTCATTAGTTTATCTTAAATTTAAAGAATATCACAAACTGTTACATCTAATGAACACCGTCGTGTAAGCTAACCGGTGAATCTGATAATATTGAAATATATTTTCTGCTAATGTCAGCGATGGATGGAGGTTTCAGCAACAGAGGTTAGGACTGCAGTGGTTAATGTCACGAAGGTAAAGGCAACGGAGGATAAGGTCATGAAGGTTAAGGCAACATAGGTAAAGGTCCTGAATGTTTAGACTGCAGAGGTTAAGTTTAGAGATATTTCGGCAACAGATGTTTAATGTCACGAAAATTAAGGGAAGAGATGTTAATGTCATGAAGGTTAAGGCAACACGGGTTAAGGTCCTGAAGGCTTAGGCTGCAGAGGTTAAGGCCCTGAGGGTTTAGGCCAAAGAGGTTAAGTTCACAGAGGTTTGGACAACCGAGGGTTAATGTCATGAAGGTTAAGACAGAAGTTAATGTAATGAAGGTATCGGCCACAGAGTTAAAGATCACAGAGGTTTCGGCAACAGGCTTAATGTCACGAAAATTAAGGCTACAAATGTTTCGGCACCGAACGTTGAGACGACCGAGGTTAATGTCATGAGTTTTAAGACCATAGGGGTTTCAGCAACAGAGGATTAATGTCACGAAGGTTAAGGAACATATGTTAATGTAATGAAGGTTAAGGCCACAGAGGTTAAGGCAACAGAGGTTTCGGCATCATGGCTTAATGTCACGAAGAATAAGGCTACAAATGTTTCCGCGCCAAAGGTTAAGATCACCAAAGTTACGATCATGAAGGTAAAGACCACAGAAGGTTAAGGCTACAGTAGTACAGAAGGATAAGACCCAGTGATTTTAATGGCCACAGTGGTTAAGGCAAAGGACAGATAAATATTTACACTTAATTGTCATACACATTATGCTGTGAAATAAACCGAGCCAATATCTTATACCTTTTTCTCTTTGTAGCAAGAAAAAACCAGATCGATATTTAAATCCATTAATTGGTTGGGATCCAACACCGTACAACGACGACTTCGGTAAGTCCAGGACCCTGTTTTACTAGAGATAAATTCAAATTTAAGCAGATAAATCAATCTATATTATCCAATCGAATTACTAAAATTTGTAAGACTCTGTAGCTTAAAGAATTGATTTTGATCCACATAGAAACAAAATATCGTTCCGCTTTGCTGACGTTCCGCTTTGCTGACGTTCCGCTTTGTTGAGACCTTATGACATTTGGCCTCAGAAAATAATATCCTGACAACATGCTAAAATACTTGGCGGCCAACAGAGAGAGAGAGGCGGACAGAGAGACATAAATGGGGAGAGAGATGGGGAGCGAGGTAGGGAGGGGGCATGATTTCGATTCCCTGCTTGAACGTGACAAAGAATATGGTCACCCGTCATACTTCGGTGTCCGTAATATACTGAAATAACTACTCGTGACTAACGTCACTCGTGTTGTTTCAAAATATTATTAAATGTCTCGCTGTCGATCATTAAAGCACACATATAGTAGTCTATAATTTTATATTATTTCAGATATATCAACATGGATGAAATGGCAAAATGACGGGTGTTTTAAAAACAGTAAGTATATGAAGATTGATGGAATATCATATACCTTGATAATTTGATAACTTTTCGACGGCCTCATTGCTCACTGGTTGGTGGATATGGCCGTACGGTTAGCCCGTACGCGCTGTATCATAAGGTCGGTCATTGAGTCAACTGGCGTGGTTTAGATTCCCAGCTTGTACGTAACAAGGTGTAGGGTAGCCTATCCAACCTCGTGGGTTTTTTACCGGTCCTCCCTTTTCCTCCTACTGCTAAAGACCCCTACACGCAAGTGAATTATTGAAATAAAAATTGAACCATATGTTAGTCCCGAGATAACCTGGTCTGTGTCGAGTGAACGTTAAAATTAAAATCAGTATTGGTCAATTACACTGGGTTGTCTGACCCCGTTGGTCTAAGCCTCTGTTGTTTTGACCCCGTTGGCCTTAACCTCTGTGGTTTTAACCTCTGACATTGACCTTTGTGGTCCTAACCTGTAATTTTGATCGGTATGGGCTAAATCTATGTGGCCTTTTGGCCTTAAAATCTGCGGTTTATGTCTCCGTGGCATTTACCTCTCGTACTTTAACCTCTTTGGATTTAATATCCTTGACCCTAATATCTATGTTGGAACCCCCCATTTGAATTAAATCAAAATTTCAATATTTCCAGGAAAACCAAAGGACGAGGATCTGTACAGACATATACCAAGTGGTAGATGCAGCCAGATAGAAAATGTAGCAACGTTTGAAAATGAAAGTTTATCTGAGAAATTCCGCCCAAAGAAAAGTCAGCAAGTCGACGAAGACAAACTATACAAAGATCAACCCGAAAAGGTGGCAGGAAAATCTGTCGAGTCATCAAAGGACAAAAAGAGTGAACCACCGAAACAGAAGTACAGACAATGCAAAAGTGCACTTCCCTCCGTAACAACCGATCAAGCTGTGACCGTAAATTGTGCCACCGTACAAAAACCCAGTAAAGAACCAAAGTCAACGGAGCATATAAAATCCACGGAACACAAAAATGTGACTGTGAACAAAAAAGATAAAGTGGATGATGAGGACGAAGATGTAAATGATGATGGATACGGTTCTAAAATCTCGGGTACCGATGATGCCGACACCGGAACTGACATCACGCCGGTTCCTCTGCTTGATCTCGTGGGAGTAACGGAAGAAGAATCACGCATAGAAAGGACTCCATCGTCTTTTAAATGGGTTCGAGAAAAAGAGAACGGTGTTAATAATAAGATTACTAAATTAACGTTTGGTCAGAGCGATCATCCCGTCAATACAGCGGTTAACCGTAATGATATTATAAACAGTTCGCGGGCATTCGTCACCGATTATATCAGACGTTGCCAACCCCCATCTTCCTCCAAATCAAACAATACTACGGACCAAAGACCCAAGAGTCTGGTTTTAAGCCGTGTGGGTATACACGACTCGAACTCAACGGATGGGGCCGTCGCAGACGGAAATTTACCAGAGTGTGTTCCAAATCGATCTTCCTCGGTTATTGCAAAAACGAATCCAGAACTTAATGTTTCAAATCTAGTTACGGAGAGTGTGCCCAATAGGACTAGTAGCAGACAAACAGTCTCTAGACTAGGTAACAGGACGGGTAGTCATAGAAACGTGGATAGCAGACATGGTTCAGTAGTCGACCACGAGAGACAATCTGTGCCGTTTTTTCCCATGACGGATTTATTACCGGCAGTGGATCTGAATATCCACACGAAGCAGCAAGAGAGATATGCAAAACACAGCGTGGAAGAATACTATGGTCGAATAGGTTGTGGTAATTCTGGGGAATATGGAGATATGAGTGGTATAGAAGCTCTATCTCAAACATTAGATAAGGTAGATTTTTTGTTGAAATACGTCTTCACATTATTTAACAAAAATTTCCATTTAGAAGTAAATTTTAAGATTTCAATTTCTATCAATTATGGAGTCCCGTTGGCTAGGTGAGTAAGGCAAGTCACCCACTGTCCCAAGCATTTTTTTTTCTCATGGCACACCCTGAGTGTCATTAATCCAGTTATTGTGTGTGTGTGTGTGTGTTGGTAGATGGCTGAATGGTTAGCGCGTGTGCGTTGTATTATAAGGACTACCATTGAGTCAACTGGCGTGGTTTCCATTCCCCGGTTGTTTGTGACAAGTAGTAGGGTCGCCTATCCAGCCTCGTTAGTTTTCTCCGGGTCTTCCTCCAACTGCAAAAGGCACCTAAACGCGCAAGTGAATTATTGAAATAAAATTGAATACGTTAGTCCCAAAATGATCTAGTTTAAACCCAACACCTCTCTTTATATAAATATATTATTTTACCCAATCAGCTTTAAATACCGCTTTTATGTTATTTTCAGCATATAGGCCCACCAGCATTTCGTCCTCATTATTTAAGATCACCATTACAGAGAGCTCGGGAACAAAGCAACAAAAGAGTTCTTGGAAAATTAACGCATTTAGCGGTAAGTAAAATGACTAATTGGATAAATTAACCAACGTGTCCTAGGATCTTGATGATTATTAACCAGTTCTTGGATAGTTGAAGACCTTGCATAGAAACCGGTTAAGACAGTTCCACAATATGCTGTTCTTTTTTAGATCCATTTAAAAAATTTGTAAGAAGGCTGGAAGGTTCCTGATTATACTGTTCTGAATATTCATTTACAATCTGTGCACGCGCACCATAGTAAAATAACTGTGTTTAGACCTGCAACACAAGTCGTTAGATTTTTGAGAGATAGTCATTGTGTTGGATGTCACTGTATTTGCATCATCATCATAACATATGTTAACTTCTCCAATAAATGAGAAACAGGGTCCCTTGAAAGTGGGCACGGGGGGGGGGTGTATTTCAGGATTATTTATCGTCCTTACTCGAGGATACCTTGACAATCTGTTGGAAATAATGCGCCTTGGGAAGATTTATAGCTTAGGAGCGTCTTCCGATAATGCGCTACGAAAAAAACTTTTTTCGAGGAGATATGATAAGATATGTATGACTAAACACCGGAACGTAATATCAGCATACTACAACAAAAGCGTTAGCATGTCTTAACCCAATCCCTATTACTACGGCCATAACAACTGAAGTGACCATCATCGTCATCACCATCACCATCGCCATCATCATCACCATCGCCATCATCATCATCTGTATATTGTATTTCAGGATGGATCTGAGATGTATAAAATATGTACACCACGATTTTATGTAGATAAGACATTAAATCGTAGATCAGGTTCCGCAGATAGGTAAGTTCTATAATGTTAACACCTTTATATCCTAATACACCCTTGGTATACCACAGCAAGTAGAACGACACGGGGTTCTTATAAATGATGGTACATGTATATTATCAGCATTGTAACTGGACATCGAGGGTTTTTTTCATGTGTGATATTGCTAAAATACAGGTGTATATGCCCAGGGTAACCAGATAATGTCAGTGGTGTTGACACTTGGCAGACTCCGACAAACTCCGGTAATCTACTTCCGGCCTCGGCTGTATGACGTCAAGTGGTATGTACCTACACCTATACAATTGCGATGCGGCTACCGGTTTATTTAGCAGGAAAATCTGCCGCTCTTAGAAAGAAATCCTCAAAATTGCGCGTGTGGAGTTTTCATTGCAAATTTATCCCTTTGTTTAAGAATATCAGACATATGTGGAAAAACAGCTTCAGACATTGAAATCTTTGCATGATAAAAAATTCTTCACAGGCGTCTCCAATGGCGGAATTCGTCTAAGCTAGATGTAGGGTACTGGAATCTGACGAGGTTTGCCGAGTGTCTCGTTGGTTGTTGCATGCTACTTCCTGTTTCCAACTTGTTCTAGGCTCATGGAGAAGTACACCACATTGTATTATACAGCCCTGTCTATCATCAAAATGATCCCTTATTCAAGAAATGAAATGAAATGGGTTTTTACCATCCGTTTTTCAGCACCCACGAAGTTTCCACCTTCTTTTATTATAGTTTCGGACTGCCAATACACGGGATTTGTCGTCCCATCAGAACGATAAGACACATTTCCTTGTTATTCCCTGGCACCACAACATAAAATCAGCCTGGCAAATCTCGACCAATAGCGGGAGCAAACCCAGGAGCGAGATCGTTCATTTCGGACGTGGTTTCCCTTTGTGAGTGGTGAAGGACGGTGGGCATGACAGGGACAGCTGTCTAGTCGTTCGGATGAGACGAAAAAGCATGGTCTTGTGTATACATCGTCGTCGATATAAGAATAGAACATAGTGCCGCTACCCGGGCAAAATTGCACCCATAGCACACTGTATGACGTATGTCCGTCTTCATTAGTAGGACGTTAAACCCAATTCATTTCATTTCGGTTTAATGCCCTACTGTTCTGCTCCGACTGGGCTAATGAAGACAGGCATACGCCATACATGTGAGAAATTAGCCCAGTATAGGAGCAGAACAGTAGGACGTTAAAGCCCATTTCATTTCCTGTCTTTGTAACATCATACAATCCTTATGCACATCTTTATTGGTCTGCGTCCTGGCTATATGTTATAAGATGTTTAAACCTTTTCCATTTCCCACCCTTTCTTGAAATAATATACAGACTATGTTGTAGGACACCTCGAGTCAAATTATGTTTATTCGGATCAGTGGCACCCAAATCAGCTGAACCTAGGAGAAAATCTGCACAACTTGTAAGCCGTTCAGTCAATTAGAATAGAGCACCACACCGTTGCTATTTGTAGTGTAGATTTAGACTCACTATTGGAAATATTTTATCTTTTTTTATCTTATATTAAACATTTACTAGAAAACTAAAAAGCCAGGATCGTGGGTTCCAAAGCCGTTGCTCTGTCTAATCGGACAGACCCCAAAAGAAAATTAAATATACTAGAATTCAGCCAAAGGAAATTGACCCAAATTCAGCTGACGTTAGAGGTCGATGCCGTCGAGTAAGGTTCGCTTCAGGATGTGTTCTGAAACAGAATGTTATCAAAATCCTTAAATCCTTAACACTTCTGTTCCAAACTGAAGACAGAACAGTTCTTCGAGTTATCAGTAGTATCACAACAGTTCTTGGGAACCCGCCTCAGATGCGCCGTCCAACTATAATTCCCTAAGGTGCCCAAACATCAGAATCCCTAAACTGTTAGTTTATAGACCAACCTCACCATTTAAGCGAAACAGACTGACACCTGAATCCCTAGACTACTAGATTTAGATATATTATTTTCATTTTTATGCTGAACACAGCCGAAGTTATAGACCAGCGCCACCATTTAAGCCTGGGAGACTGACACCTGATTTATCAAGAAGTAGTGCTGTTGTTTCCCGGCATGGGCTGTTGGTTCACCTCAATTTATGGCGATAGATAGGACGTCTGAATGTGAGCGAGGGCACATGTTTGCTGTTTATGATTGCCTAACACACAATTTAAAAGATCTCAATGAAGAAAAATAACTGTAACCAATTTAAACAAATTACGGCTAAATATGGAGATGGGATGATAGCTAAATCTTTACCAAGGCCCTAAACTTATCCCGGAACATATTCTGTCAACTAGTCTAATACTGATCATGGGTAGATCTAAATATTAAGGCCACTTGCAGATTTCGTCATGGTCATGATATGTAAACAAGGATAGCGCTAACCCTAACTCAAGCCTAGCCCGAAAACTAACCCATGACCCTCGCACAATCACGTGCACTAACCCTGTTTACATCCACCTTGACAAAGTCTGCCGGTGGCCTTAATATTTAAGATCTACCTAAAAATAAGCCCATAGTGAGGCGATAGGTTAAGCATAATTTAATATTAAATGCTGTCAATAGCTTATCGGGAAAAAAAATTTCAGCCAACGAATTAACATTTTTACAAGCACCGATGGACTAATTTAACAAACCCTCTTAATATAGATTACTAATGCCCCAGCTTTGGACCAAACAAGTTTCTGTTGTGGTTTATAGATTTTATAGTAAATTTAACTCGGACCCATGAGAAGTTTTTTACGAGTTTAGTTAAAGTAGCCAAGTCGTTAACTAAAATCAACATTGATGTTGTGGCTTCTGATATCCAATATTTAAGACAAAATAAACATTTTACCATTGGTACACGAATCATGTACAGTAATACCTTTCAGTGCCATTTGTAAAGAGGGACTCGGAGAACGAGGCTGGACATAATCCACAAATCATGTCAAAAGGTGAAGCAATTTTCTTATCTGGAGAGCATGTGCAATAAATACTTTCGGTGTAGACTGGAATAACCACACGCTACATATAGGGATGAGTACTTTTCTCGGTTTGTGGCATTTCTGAAGGGATCGCATACATTCGCAGTATCCATGGGTGTTTCTCGTTTGTGCTTACGACCTGCAAAATTGGTCACGTAGCCTTGCCAGTCATCTAGTTGTTATCTTTAAATAGTTCGATAGTAGTGAGGGGGCACATTAAATGAAGAAAGCGACATTAAATTCCTTTTACATTCCGTCGTCTCGAATGGTTTCAGATTTGCGAAATGTAACGAGCAATACAGGAGTTTTCTCCCTTCATTATAATTTACATCTAAACTACCAATCAGTTTCACAGAGTTATTGCTAAAGCCATCTAACTCTGTAACAAGATGGACGAGTGTCCTTTATAAGTTCATATATGCCTTCTACATGTGACGTCACATCATGCGGTGTCGAGCACTTTTTCCACATTTAGACTGGGTGTAAAGCGGTCGGGCAGAATTTTACATACCCATTTACACTCAATAGGAAATAATTTTACCTACGAATATTTCAAACACCTTTATTCATTTTTCTATAATACTTCAAAAAAAAAAAAAAAAAAAAAAAAAAATCTAGAAGCTAATTTGCAGGAGGTATAAAGTTAATATTTCAAGGTACTGATGTCACCTCACTCAGAAATTGTAATGGTCTAGCGAATATTCACTGCTAATCAGTATGTAAACCTACATGGGGGGGGGGGGACTCGATTGAACGTTCCAGAATTGTATTCTCTCAATTCCCAAAATAGTGACAATGCACCGACTGCATACGAACATATAATTATGAATAAAGCTGAAACATATTCGTTGTTTTTAATTACAGAACGATTCTACTCACTACACCTCCGTTAGCGGGGACTGACAGAACTGTGTCCGGACAGAATTCCGCGTCATTCGACTGCAATTCTGTTTATTCGAGACATACCGAATTGTCGATCTAGGAACGCCGTTACCACAAAAAAAAAAACGCTATCAGCTGCGATAGTGTCCATGTTATCGGAAGTCAACGGAACACTGTATACCTTCTTGTTAAATGACTGTCATGATAAAAACGAAATATGAAAAAAAATATTACAAAACAGCAAAATTAGAAGAACACCCCACCGAAAAAATGCGCTGGTTATTTCCAATGGAATCGTTAACACAATGTGTATTTTAACAAGTTTTTAATATTTAATATTTAAAACCATAATGTATATTTTTTTTATTTATGTTTTTTCTAATATTTAATTTTATAGTTGTAATATTTAATTTTTTAGTGCCAGATATTTTTTTCTTGGTTTATTTTTATAAAGTTATTATATTAAAAAATAGTCTAACATATCCACGTAATGTAGGTTATTTTAATTAACCTATATAAAACAAAAAGACATCATTAATTCTGTAGAAATCTGTTTTTTATTGGACATTATATTTTCCTAGTTGGAGTTCACACAAATAGTTGATTTATTATTTGAATAAGTATCTGTACATTTACTTATAAGCCAATATTGTTAAGCAGATATTATGTACGAGCTAAATCTGCCTATTGCAGATCTTTATTTGGGCCTTACATGTCATATAAAGTGTTAATTAGATATTTATTATAATGAACTCTTGAGGGAATCGAATGGTTCCGATTTTGGATAGATTGAAACGGTTCGGCCATTTTCTGATTTATTTTAAAATTGGAGAAGCGAAGCTAGGTTTCTAAAGACCAGTACGGAGGTTAAGATCAATGCACACACCTTGTCAAAACTACAATCATTGATAACTTCGGAGGCGGAGGGGTATCTAGGACGTGCGCGCTATGTGGCTTGGTTTTAATTCCTCACTTGTACGTGACAAGGAGTAGGGTCACCAGTCCAACCTGGCGGGGTTCTTCGAGTCCCCATGTTTCCTCCTACAGTTAAAGACTCTACGCTCACGCGGGTTATTGGAATAAAATTGAACCATATGTTAGTCCCGAATTAAGCCACTTTGTGTCGAGTGGACGTTAAACCCCATTCCTGCCTCCTTATTTGCACTCATTTTTTTTTTATCAGTGAGAATAAACCTGGGGACCCGGAGAAAACCCACGATGTTGGACGGGCGACATCACTCTTGGTCACGTTTATGAAGAAAATCGAAATCCCCCCCCCCACCTCTCTCTCGTAAGAAAATTTTGCCTTTATAATTCGTTTCTAGTCTACGGTAATTGCAGTATTTGAACAAAGATGTCGCCATCACTTTTACAGAGACAAAATGATCGAGACTCAGTTTACTGTGTTTGTGTTTTTGAAAGATTGACCAATTGTCTTGCTGTTCAAATCTAATTGTTTTTTAACTTTAATTTCAGAGTGCTAGGGCCAGTAGTGAGCGGACCGTTCAAGAAACCACTGTAGAGAAATGACATACACTTTGTAAATAATGATGTTAATTTATTGATTCAATAATTAAAGAAAATACCATCACTAAAAAAATGCGTTAATTTATTTTTTTTTCTAATTACTAAACAAAACTTTCTTTAGAAATCTAAAGTCCACGACGCAATCAACCAAGAAAACTGATTTCCTTTTAGTAACTTCAGAGAAACATCGAAAACGTTCAAATGTTGATGACTACTCTTTGAAGACTACCATTAGCCATTCAAATATGTAAGATGGCGGCAATTGGTCAGGGTCCTGTTACACGAAATTTTAACTAAGGTGAAATCCAAATTTTAATAATTTGATTGGATAATATTAGATTGATTTAAGTGCTTAGCCAATAAAAATTGAATTATTTACTAAAATTTGGATTTTATCTTTAGTTCAGATTTCGAGAAACAGGGCCAGGATGGTCGAGTTTCAGGTAACGAAAGATCATTGTATACGATAAAGTCACACCAAATAGCCTGATTGGATTGATGGTTATCATCATTTATTTTTAGTTTCATCTAAATCGGGCAACAATTATTGAGGGCTCTAGAGGGTGAACAAACATTGTGCGCAAAATACAAATGTCGTAACTCCAAAACACACACAAACCAGACACCACTAACATCTTGTGATGCTTCCTGCAGAATAATTTTGGACTCTAGAGGGCCAACATTCTTTGTACATAAGTCGCATAAACAACAAAAGCAATAATCATATGGCATGAGGTCTTTTGATCGTTAACATCGTTATCATATATCGTAAGTTACATCTGAATCGGAAGGAAAAATGGTGGACACGGGGGTTCCATAACCATCATACATATTTCAGAACTATACGTGATAAGCAAATTCGAACCTATCCGATATGTGAGTCATAAACATATATTTTAAATTTCATCAAAATCGAAACAAAATAGAGACCTTGATTGCCCGAAAACAAATTTGTTCAGACATCCGGACATGGGTGGGGAAATATCCATTTTATTATTGTCTATATTATTTTGGAAGCGAAATGGGGCCTAACTTCCTACTTTTGTATAACAACTGGGCTAATAAAGACGGGATTACGTCATGCATGACAAGGCACTCTTTCTTGTCAGGTCATCCTCTCTACACCACACATAGGGGGTAACCACAGCGGGATCGAATGCGGGATTACCTCGTAATCGAGACGTCAATGAGACGTTACTCTTCCGACATGAACAACCGATTTCTATTCATTTCAAAAATTTCGTATTTTATTAAATGACAAACCCTAATATTTGTTTTCAAACATTATTTGATTCTGATTGAATAAATTAAAAGTACCATCAAGGCCGAGTTTTAGTCACGATCTCCTGGTATCTATTGTCCATTGCCACTTTGCTGTTGAATGGAAGTCTTAGCGCCCCCTATATTACGTACAGAGTTACACCCCTTGAATAACGGTGACAATTTCAGCTATGGATTTTGGGCGTGTGCGTTTTTGATAAAATAAAATTAATTCATGGAATGGATTTTCTTCACAAAAATGGATAATTATTATCAAATGCATGAAAATGGTAGACAGTAATATCGAGGGTTGGTACAGAGAAAGAGAGAAATGTCATTTTGGGACTAACATATGGTTTCAATTTTATTTCGATAATTCGCTTGCGCGTTGGGGTCTTTAGCAGTGGGAGGAAACCGGAGTGCCCGGAGGAAACCCACGAGATTGAGAAGGCGCCCCTACCTCCATGCCTCATTCGCTCACATCAGGGATCGAAACCACAGCCGCAAGCCAGAGGTGACCGGTCAGCTAGAGGTCGAAGCGCGGCACCCTAGACCGACCACTGTCTAAATCCGAGCTGTACCCAAGCCAGGTCTAATTTATTATTTCTATAACATCTGAAGCCTAAATAAAGACTTTCAATATGTTGAGTTAGCTCTTGCATAATGCATGTTCATGTTTAATACAGATTCTACTGTAATTCGTACACTTTTTTTTAAAATTAATTTATAATTTCCTTATTAGGAGGTCAATCCCGTTAAGCGGCCAATCATGAAGATTCCCTTGAGGTGCTGCTTAATACAGATTCTACTGTAATTCTTAATCTTTTTTTTATAACTTCCTTTCAAATATCTTCCAAGAACACGTGAACAGTTCCAATTGAACGACAGTAGTTTGTGCCTGCTTAGTCCATTCTACGCGTTTTTTTAAAACATTATTGTGTCGTTTGTGAAAAGCCATTTTTGATTACGTCCGCATTGTCTGGTGAGATGTGTTTTTCGTTGTAAATTACCCTCGAAGTCATGAAGTACACGAGCCGTGTACTGATTATAAAATGTTCATTGTATCTTAAATATTGAATATAAGGATATCATATTGTCATGGCGAGATACAGACATCAATATAGATTTAAATGGACCAACCAATATTCTAAGCCGTGTTTTTTAATTTTGAAAAATAAAGAAAATATTGGGTTAAAAGTTAAAGCTGAACTCCGATTACAAAACGGGGTGTTTTCACTTTCCCAGCAGCTATTGTTTTCGAGGTAAAATCATTGGTCCAGTACTAATTAGGGTAACAATGATGTTAAAACTATAGTCTTTTTCATAAAAGCATGTACATATCATATATATTTTTCATATCAATATCAACTACTTTACATACAAGTTATTTTATTAACATGTATATTTAAAATCCGACTAAATGTGATATCGAATTTCCGTATTCAAATAAAGTCGTCAAACCAGTTAATAATCCTTGTTTTTCATCATGTATTCTTCTGTTTAATTCTATGTATTTTCTTTTCTTATGACGTGAAACGCCTCCATTTCCATATTGTAAAATTTCTGTGTAACCCTGTTCTGACTTCTATGAATTTAAAAATATTCGGATGGTTTGACGATACTTTCTTTAACTTTGAATGCCAACCTTCAACATTGTTGGTTGTTCTTGCTCCTTCAGCATAGTAATGGTTCCATAAACTTATATCTACACCTTCGACCCACTGTTCTGTAATATAGTCTGCAAATTCGCGAAACCCCAGGAATATCCATATCCGGGTATTCTAAGGAGTAAAACCAAAAGTCGTCAATATCACCAGGTTTTACAAGGGCTAACGTGGCCACTCGTTTCTCCAAACTAGCCACAGAATTGTTCTTACCATACAGTTTCTGCAAACCATGTTTCTTGGAGGTTAAATTGAACTGTTCATGCAATAATTAAAAGAGTGTATAACTCACTAATCTATAACTAATCCCTAATCCGCTTAATTAGTAGGGTTAATCTGCTGGGAAAGTGAGAACAAACCAACAAAACTACAGAAATACTTAAATAAAAAAAAATTAAAACAAGTATGCCGGTTGTTTTGGGCGTTACCCGTTTTTTTTTATTTAATTATATCTGTAGTTTTATAATCGGAGTTCAGCTTTAAGTTCCAGCACAAGACTTAAGGTGCCGTCACCGTACCCCGTGCCTTATCCGTTTAAATCTCGTATAAGGAAGGGTTGCCTGTCCAACCTCCTGGGGTTTCTCCGAGTCGTCCGTTTTCCTCCCACTGCTAAAGACAACTACGCGCAAGCGAATGATTAAAATAAAATTGAACCATATGTTAGTCCCGAAATTACGTAGATTGTGTCTAGAGGACTTTAACACCCCCTCTCTCTCTCCCCTCTCTCCCTCTCCAACGCCGGATTAACCATGGGGCACAGGCCCCAGGGCCCTCCACATTACATTAGGGCGCCCCCCACAAAAATCTCAGATACGCGCCTCGAGCATGGTCGGACCGAGGACTCCAACGGCCGGTGACCTAGTGACGGGGCCCCTCCAATGCTCCGAGGGCCCTCCAGCGGAAGCCCCTGGGTCCCCCTCAATCGATGATGTTTTGCGATCGACATCCGAGAATTTGGTGTAATCCAAATTTCTGGGGGGGGGGGGAGAAAGCCCCCATACCCCTCTTGCGGGGCTTCGCGCCTTCGGCGCTCGCGGTCAGTGATCCGCCCCCCCCCACATGTTCCAGGTCCCAGGGCGTTGTCCCCCTCTCTCTCTCTTTTAGGGCAACTTCAAAGTCCTTTGTTCCGATTGGTTTCTATGGTGAGCCGCCAGTTTTTAACTGTCTGACAATTGATCTGAGATTTAACTTTCCACACGAAAAGCCCCAGAGGAGAAACAAAATAATGAACAGAGTTTCTCGATTATCACGTGTCGAGGGAATCAAATCAAACATTTCCAGGATTAAGGTCATTGAACCAGCAACCCTTTTAAGCTGTGTTAATAAACCCCAGAAATCCTAACAAACTGGTGTTTATGTAACAATATCTATAATCACTGTACTAGGGAATCCACCTTTTAAAATCTTAAAGACTAATAAATCTTAACACATTGATGTTTATAAACACTATACTATAAAATCCACCATTTAAGTGGTTTAAATCCAATGCTTGGTTCCCACTATCGTCCGATGTGTTACCTTCGGATTGTCCCTATTGAGACTACGATCGGGTACCTTCAGGATCACGCTGGCTAAGTGCGTGGTTAAGGCACTGGCTCGTTAGCCTGGAGGTCGAATTTTCCGATTTTGGACTGTCGACAAGCAGCATAAGTTTAGTATGCACACACACACACATTAAAATAATTGTACTAGTAAATATTAAACATACATTATGCAAGAGCTAAATCTGCCTATTGTAGGTCTTTCTTTAGGTCTGAAATGTTATAAAAACTATTAATTAGACATTAATTAACTTATTCAGACCATAATCAACTCTCGATGTCAAGGCTAGCATGAGATTTTTGTTGGATTGTAGCTCGATTCGCTGAAATATTTTCCTTCGTGAGTTACCAATAAAAATAGATAACCGAGACTACTAGTTTTGTCTTACCGACTTTAGTAATGATGGCCGAGGCTTAGCGGAAATTTCATTTGCTTAGTTCTAAGCTAATTGTGGATCAATTTGACTGAAATTTTCAGCAAATTGCCTTTACATTAGCTAGTTTTTAACTATTGTAGTGAGAAGTGCCAACTCGTTATCTAATCTCCCATAATGTATCTTTAATATTGTTTCAGTGGCATTTAGTAATTGAAGTGGAATAAACAAGTAACAATTACTGGGCAACGTTTCGGCTAGACTTCGAAATGTCTAGATAATGACTAGAGCAACCTAGTCTAAACGTCGTTCAGTAATTGTATTCCATAGCAGTAATTGTATTCCATAGAATTGTGACCTGGGCCCTGTTTCTCGAAATCTTAACTAATGATAAAATCCAAATTTTAGCAGATACTTCAATTTTGATTGGCCAAGAGCACTAAACTAAATTTGATATTATCCAATCAAATTACTAAAACATGGATTTCATCTTAAAAAAAAATTTCGTGAAACAGGCCCCTGGTTTGCGAGGAAGTGTTTAGTCAGATATCTCTGATGTTTGACAAGTAAACATCAGCTTAGGCAAACCAACATAAGTATTTAATATCATAAATGAGTTAAAAAAAAATCCATAGATTTCTCATATTTATATTATTGATTTATAACTATGCTAATCCTACACGAGTTTTATTATTAATGTCAAAGATATAAGATCTCTTATTCACCAAGACCTTGAATAAGTTACAAAGATATAAGATCTTGTATCCAGCAAGTAACAAAGGCAGCATATTAAAATGGATGAGATTTCCGTTCTGCTTCAAACAACCTCCGACTTCATTAGCCCAGATTAGGTGTAGAACTGTAGGATGTTAAACCCGATTTCATTTCAAACAACATATTCTGGAGGAGAGAGAGAGAAATGGAGTTTAACGTCCACTCGATACAAACTAGGTCATTTTGGGACTAACACATGGTTCATTTTTTTCACTAATTCGCTTGCGCGTAGGGGTCTTTCGAAATGAGGGGGGGGGGATCGGAGGACCTGGAGAAAACCCACAAAGTTGGACAGGCCACCCTACTCCTTGTCACGTACAACCGGAGAATCGAAACCACGCCATTTGACTCAATGACAGACTTGGCGGGGTTTCAATTTCCCGGTTGTACGTCCCGTCTTCCATTAGGGGGGTTGGGATGGTCTAGAGTGCCGCACTTCGACCTCTAGCTGGCCGGTCATCTCTGGCTTGCGGATGTGGTTTCGATCCCTGGTGTGAGCGTATGTGGCATGGAGATAGGGGCGCCTTCTCAACATCGTGGGTTTCCTCCGGGCACTCCGGTTTCCTCCCACTGCTATTTATATTAAAATAAAATTGAAACCATATGTTGGTCCCAAAATGACCTAGTTTGTGTCGAGTGGACGTTAAACCCCATTTCTCTCTCTCTCTCTCTCTCTCTCTCTCTCTCTCTCTCTCTCTCCCGTCTTCAATTAGCCCAGGTTAGGTGCAGAAGAGTAAGATGTTAAACCCCATTTCATTTCATTTCATTTCGTGACAACCTCGCGGGTTTTCTCCGGGTCATCCGGTTTCTTCCCCCCCACACTGCTACAGACCCTTACGCGCAAGCGAATTGTTGAAATAAACTAAACCATATACTAGTACCGAAATGGCGTAGTTTGTGTCGACTGAACGTTACCCCCCTCTCTCTCTCTCTCTCTCTCTCTCTCTCGCTCTTTCAGCAACCAATTATATTCAATTTTTCATTATACTATAGATAAATATTGTATTCAATGCAAACAAATAATAAAAACTCTAGTTTTTAATCGAACAATTAGTTATACATGTAGTTCAATTAAAAGATTTAAAAAAATCATGAAACTTTTAAGATATTGAAACAATAAAATTAATGCCAGAAATATGTTGTTTCCACCAATTATAAATTTAAAAAAAGATCTTTAGAATTATAAAGAAGCGAATTGAAAAAAAAAAACGACACAAAAATATAAGAATAACAATGTGATCAAAAAGTGCACTTTCGCCAATTATGATATTAAGAAAAAGACTTAAAATGAAGCGAATTGAAAAAAAAGTCACTAAGAACCTGTTAGGATGACAATGTAAGCACACATTCCACTTACAAACAACAAGACCGTCGCGATATTTCAACCTATTACAAGAGCCTGAAGAACACTACAATCCTTGAGTGGTAGGCCTATTTGGCGATTGAGTACAATAAACATTCGTCTTCGATTAGTGTTTAACGTCTGCTTTCATCGATGATGATATCGCGGACAGGTTATTATTATTATCCAGCACAAATGAAAAGAGAGAGAGAGAGAGAAAGACAGGGAGAGAGAGGGAGAGGGGGAATGGGTTTAACGTCCACTCGACACAAACTAGTTCATTTTGGGACTAACATATGGTTTCAATTTTTATTTCAATAATTCGCATGCGCGTAGGGGTCTTTAGCCGTGGGAGGAAACCGGAGTGCCCGGAGGAAACCCACGCGGTTGAGAAGGCGCCCCTATCTCCATGCCACATACGCTCACACCAGGGATCGAAACCACAGCCGCAAGCCAGAGGTGACCGGCCAGCTAGAGGTCGAAGCGCGGCACTCTAGACCACTAGGCCATCCCCCCCCAGATAATGTAAAGGGAATAAGTAGAAAGACCAAAGTACCCTGTGTAGAGCCACGAGATTGGAAGACACCCCTACTAATTGAGGCAGATAGTGCAATAAGGCAGATACGTACCGTTGTTTTTTTTAATGAGATAATTTTTTTTTTCAAATAATCCAATTGTAGCATTTTTTTTTGTTTGTAACAACTTGTTGATTTTTATCATTATGATTCCTCTTATCACGACATTATGTCAGTCTTAGTGTTCTGGTCTAAAAATATGAAAATACTATTTATGACAGATTGTGTGAAGGGCACTTGTTCATTCATTTTATTGCACTGGCATCCTCACTGTTGTCACGTACACCCACAGGGTCGAAACTACGCCACTTGACGGGCCTTTATGATATAAAGCGTACGCGTTAAACTACGTACATTGAATGGGGGTTGGATGGCCGAATGGCTAGCATGTGCGTGCTGTATCATAAAGCCTGTCATCGAGTCAACTGACGTGGTTTCGAATCACCAGTTGTACGTGACAAGAAGTAGGGTCGCCTGTCCAACCTCGTGAGTTTTCTCCGGGTCCCCCGGTTTCCTCACACCACTAAAGACCCTACGCGCAAGCGAATTATCGAAATAAAATTAAACCATATGTTAGTCCCAAAATGACCTAGTTTGTGTCGAGTGGACGTTAAACCCCACTTCTCTCTCTCTCTCTCTCTCTCTCTCTCTCTCTCTCTCTCTCTCTCTCTCTCTCCATATGTTAGTCCCGAATGATCTAGTTTGTGTCAAGTGGACGTTAAACCCCCATATCTCTCTCTCTCTCTCTCTCTCTCTCTCTCTCTCTCTCTCTCTCTCTCTCACCACCCCACACACTGGAGAACGCCAGATTGGAGCGACACCCAAGGAAGATCATCAGCGCCACCAACAACTAATAACAGTGAAATCAACTTATAAATCTAACGTATTTTTTTAAACTAGGAAATATCACGAACCAAATTTTCATCATCCTAGGTCAGTGTTTATGTGGAGACTTAACCTCCCCTAAATTCTTAAACCTAAGGCTAACCCTGAACCAAGCATAACCCTTACCCTAACGTTAACGCACAATCCACAATCCGCGTTCCCACTCGCACTCCTGGTTATCCAAAACTTAAAAGGTAAAAAATATTAAAGAAAGAAAAACATGCCCGCATCAACACCGGCTTTCGTTTTGAAGATTAATTCGAAATTTTATGCCCATTTGTGTACATATTGAATTTCGTGACCAACGCAGGGATCGAAGAAGGGATCTCCAGGCTAACGAGCCAATGTCCTACTCACCGGGTCACCATGGCTTATAAGTATTAGGGCGCGGATACGAGAATATTATCAATTCATGCTATATATATAAACCACTATCCATCGGGACGCTCTGATATATTGTTAGTTTTGTTGTAAATGTCATCGATCTATCGATCCACGATATATTCAATAGTTCAATCATTGTCACAAGCTTAACTTTACTATACATGATTTACATTAACGTTAAAGGTCAATATTGGCGTCAGTGATTAACTCGTTAAACATGCTCCAAATTGCTACAGTGGATGCGTAATTAAGATTTCAAGAAATGGAAGTGACGAAAGCAAAAGTAAAACACGACTTATCGTTCTATATCACGGACTGAAATGACGAGTGATAACAGATACACGGGCGAATCTCTGCTCACTAATAATTCCTTCGAGGACAGAAAGTTGTTATTTGGGACAAAAGGAAAACACGACTTATCATCACGGACTGAAATGACGAGTGATAGCAGATATACGGGCGAATCTCTGCTCACTAGTAATTCCTTCGAGGACAGAAAGTTGTTATTTGGGACAAAAAAAACCCCCCAAAAAACAAAAAAATTAAATTTGTGTTCCAAAAGTCAAATTAAGATTATTCGGACAGCGATCTTTCCAGTATAATTCAGCAACACTTTGGAATAAACTACCACTAGAAGTTAAAGATGCACCACCTTATTTCAATTCAACAGAAACACACCTGTTTCAAGAACACTATATGAGACATAAAACTGTCTTAGCACATAAATCATAACGTCGTCAGACTTTTTGTAGCGCCATGAGCATATACTAGTGTATGGAGTTTAGCGCGTTAAAGGTGCATTATTATTATTACTGTATGTAAGATGATATCTGACAATTAAAAATTTGACTGACACTAGTTAAAGAGAAAACGAAAAATAAGAGAGAGAGAGAGAGAGAGAGAGAGAGAGAGAGAGAGAGAGAGAGAGAGAGATAAATAAGGTTAACGTCCACTTGACACAAACTAGATCGTTTTGGGACTGTCTCTAACCGGGGGTTTGGGATGGCCTAGTGGTCTAAAGTACCGCGCTTCGTCCTGTAGCTGGCCGGTCACCTCTGGCTTGCGGCTGTGGTTTCGTTCCCTGGCGTGAGCAAATATGGCATGGAGATAGGGGCGCCTTCTCAACCTCGTGGGTATCCTCCGGACACTCCGGTTTGCTCCCACTGCTAAAGACCCCTACGCGCAAGCGAATTATTGAAATAAAATTGAAACCATATGTTAGTCCCAAAATGACCTAGTTTGTGTCGAGTGAGCGTTAAACCCATTTCTCTCTCTCTCTCTGTCTCTAACCTGGAGGTCGTCCGAGTTCAATTCCGGCGTAACGCGTTGTAGGCGAGGGTTCCTCGAGATTGCCCGGCGATGTTTCCCATTGTCTGTGATACAGGACCAGGCGATGAAACACGCCTAGTCGTTTGTATGGGACGGAAACCCGCGATACTGTGTCGTTGTGATATTATGAAGACAGTAGTTGATGAGATTAGATGTTTATTACTGGGTTTCATACACGAGAATGATGAGATGCGCATGTACAATCTACAAGGGAGGCAGTGACATCACTTCCTGGACTACTATAACGCGTTATTATAATACGTATCACACGTAACAGTACCCTTAAAAGTAGGAATTCGAAATTCCTATTTACAAAGATATGACGAATTGAAAATTTCATTGATCAATCCATCCACAAACGTCACAGATCAGATCGGGTTTTTATTATTGGGCTTCATGCAAGATAATGATACAATGAGTATGTACAATCAACGATGGCCGCAGTGGCGTGACGTCACTTCCTAGACAACTATTAAGGTTATCACGTGTAACAGAGCCCTTGAAAGTAGAAATTCGAAATCCGGTTACAATTCAGCGGCCATCTTTTTTTGCCTTGAAGTCAACCCGTTGCTATGTAAATGTTGAATAATCAATCTGAGTACATATTATCGTGGATTAAGCAGTGAGAAATTTGATATTTTTAGGAAAAACAATGCAAAAGGCGCTTGGTTACTTTAAAAATAACCCATTTTGAGCTCAACAATTATTCTAACATCAAAGTAGTAAAAGCCAATATATATGGATATAATAACATGATTGAATCGTTAAGTAATAGAAATTTGTTTGGGTCAAAAACATATAAAATCACTTTCATTAACAAAACAATTTCACGAGCAGGAAAGAATACATGCGTGTTTAACTTAAAGGGTGGATAACTGTATTCTTCAGAACCTTAAAATAGACGAAAGCGGCACGAAGAGCGCCACGAAGAGCACATATTCAATCATGTATATAGATCGATTCAGTTTTTAAATTTTGTATGGACATGTAATTCTACTTCAATTAACACTCCAAGTTGGATGAGAGTCGTCTCTAAGTTACAAATGGCGTCCGAGACTGTAAGAATTCTAATTATTGATTAGAATTGTGATGCACGTATAAAACTAACAGAAGCTTTAGCTTATTTACTTCTAATAAAGGATATATTTAAAATGCCCAAGGTACAAACAAAAAACATGGAAAATACATAACATGTATACAAATACATACTTATCGATTGAAATTTTCCACATTTATTTCTAAAATAAAAACAAAATATATACCCCCATATACTATTGTCCAGATTTTAATTTTAGTATAGTAAGGCGTATGTCCGTCTTCATTAGCCAAGTCAAAGCAGAACAGTAGGATGTTAAACCCCATTTCATTTCTTACGCTTGGGTTGTTTCATTACAAATAGATGAACTGCAATGAGAACAATGGGTTAATACTGTCCGGGAGATTGGTTTCTTTCGTCCCTTAAGATAACTCAAATTACTCTAATTTATCTTAAGATGATTGAAATTAGTCTGACGAATTGTTCCTTGATTTAGATCGTCAGCGTAGAATATTGACTATCTAATCAGTGAGATTTCTTAATGTAATGTAATATCCATAAAGATGACTTCCTTTTATATTTAATACTAATAACGCAGATTGACAATAAATGAAATGAATGGAGTCAATGTCCTGTTCGTCTGTTCAGTTGGGCTAATAAATACGGGCATACGCCACGCAGTGTTCTATGAGGGAAGTGTGCTATGAAAGACATTTTGCCTTGGTAACGGCATTATGACCTGCTCTTTTTAATGGAATGCCAACTGCCAAGGGATCTTTTACGTACATGCCAATGTATAAACGGCACCTTGGTTTATTGTCCCATTTTTTCCCCATGAACCGCGGGCCCCCTAAACACCCCGACAGGGGGCCTGGCAAGGGACAATGTATTGTCGTTCGGTTGCGACAAAAACAGAGGTCCCTTGGCGTGCACGTTAATCGAGACTTTGTTTTTTCTTATCGTACCGATTTCAGTAATGATGATATAGGCTAGGACTAAAATTCAATCTCTGATATCTTGATTCAGGGTGGAGCGACTTGACAGAAATTTTCAACATATTCTTTTGACATTATCTATATGTTAACTATTAAAGCTAGAACTGTCACTTCTTTATCTAATCATCCCCTCTAACGCCCCATTTAAAGCGATAATTTCATATTTTCAAAGAAAGTCAAAACATAATTATTTCTATGTCTTTTGCTCAATAGGTTGTCAACTCGCTACTATACTATCATAGGCATTATTTCCCACTCTTATAACTCATTAACACAGGAAATGATAACACAATTACCTCCCTTATTTTTCCATTGCCCCTATGCAATACCTATCTTCAAACGTTTGAATTTGAAGTTGAATATGACATTTTTGCCCATTTCTCAACTGGCAATAGGATTAATAGGATTATTCTTTAACAAAGTAGGACTGTTTATAGACAACCATCTATTTTAAGGCCATATTTTAATAAATTTTTAAAATTTACTTAAATAGATGAAATTGCAGCTTTAAGCCTTTGATGGATTGCACTTTAATAAATATTAAAATGTAACAATGAACGCGATGGTGAACAGGGCCGTAACTGAACAGGGCCGTATCTAGCGGGGGCGCAGAGGGTACATTACACCCCCCAGAACAATAAGGCGTCCCGAGAAACGGCGCCCCCGCCCCATCCCAACAAAATAATTTGTCAACCTTTCAATTATAAAATAATACTCTAGATTATGATCACACAGTGGCACTGATCAGTCGGTCGGTTTTAAGGGCGCCCACACGTCAATGGGTTCGTTGTCCTGATCCAAAGTGAATTTTTCATGTTCTTCTAATCTTCATCTGATTTCAAATGTCAAGGGTTCTTTTACTCGGCGGCGACAATACACCTTCGTTTCACCAAGGATGTTTAACATTTAAAACATTGTGATCTTGTCGTCATAACTATGCACGGAATGTTTAAACTAACACGAGCAATAGGGGTGCTTGATTGTAAGTCCGGGACGTTCAGAATTGACAGAATCGCAATGAAGTGATACGGAATTCAGTCAATGTCACGGTTCTGCCAGTCCCAACAGAACGAATATGTTTCAGCAGCATGGTCGTTTGAGATATTTACTTATGCAGTCGGCACATGCGTTGCACTCCGAAATTCCGCTTTTCACTCGATTGCCATTAGTTTTGGAATTGAGAGACGATTGATTCCGGAACGTTTAAACGAGTATCTCCAATATTTCATGAATTCGATCTTAAATCGGCAAAAAAAAATAATCGCAATAATATATATCTTTGAGACAAAAAGGCCGTTGAGTAAGGATGATGTTATACGTACGTATGTTAGTCGGGTGTACGATATTTGCATTGGTCGAGAAAGTTCACCCAGATCGATCTTCCGGCGTGGTTCCCCCTTATCAGTGATGTAGGACGGAGGGCCTGACGAGGACAGCTGTCTAACCGTTCGGATGGGACGAAAAACCGAGGTCCCGTGTACACATTGGTGTGCACGTGAAAGATCCCTTGGCAGTTGGAATTTGTTATAAAAGTAGGTCGTAGGTCAAAATTTTCCACATAGCACTCTGTATGACGTATGCCCGTCTTAATTAGCCCAGTTTAGGAGAAGAACAATAGGACGTTAAATGGCATTTCATTTCTATATTCAAAGATCAAAACCTTGCACGTTTCAACAACAAAGTCTGTGATATCATTTCAGCTTATATTTGAATCCTATACCGACTACAATACTGTTAACATTAAATCCCCTAAAAAGAACACGAGACCAGGATGATTCACTTCGGTACAGTATTCGGCCACAGAACACTAACGATTTCCCCATTGATGTTAATGTTAATTCTGGCCTCTTAGACCAACTCTAACTTTTTCCTAAATTTTTGCTAGGTAGAACGCTTTCTGCCACGGGTGAAGCAAGTTCGGGAAAGAACTTATATAGGCTTTGCCTGTTGTTCAATCCTTTTCATATGAATAAATTATTGTTTAAACTAACATGTGGCAAACTCTTGCCCAAAAGCATGTATATGGTTCACCATAAAAAATTGAGATACACAAGCTGGAAGTAGAGACAAGTAAAAATGCAATTTTCGGCTCTACATTTCAACGAAATCAACCTTAAAACTCTTGTATCATTCCGCCTCAAAATCATGAATATGCACCACCAAAACCTGACAGAAAAAACATTTTCAAAACCTTTTCGTCTACTCTACACCAAAAAGTCAACAAAAATCGCCATGCAAAAGGGGGAAAGGGAGAGAAAGACATGTACTAAAAATAACTTTCGCCCTACATTCGGATGACGGCGTAGAAACATTTAGTGAGCTGTGTCCATTCACAATTAAACATTTGTCAATATTGGAAATCCTCTGCATAATGTAGCGTGGTATGAACAGTATACGGGTCTTCTGTCATTCTCTGTAACCTGGATGGCGAGGGAATATAATTATTAAAATTATCTCCAGTGAAGTAAGGATTAGTCGTTTGTACCCTCTGTGGGTGGTTTATTAATTGGTTAATGGGAGCATACAATTATGTTCCGATACTTATTAAGTTCAGATTGGTCTTATGACAGCCTCATTGAGCGGTCCATTATTGGAATCGCACACTAGCTTTAAGCCACAACACCAGCTATTAACACCCCATGCGAAAAATTATAAAGTACAGATGGGTCTTCTCGCACTCTCTATGGGTGGTTTATTATTGGGATCGGGCACTAGCTTGATGGCGGGGCTTGGTGAACAGCCGGAACACCCCTTTCCACAGACACCGGATATTATTCGATGTTCCTCGCTTATGGTGGTCACGTGACTGCTGGCAGTATCCGCCACCCAGGAAACATCCGGATCAACTATCAGTCCAGTACCAGATAGATTTATAAGAAAGTTGCCTAGAGGCGTACAATTATAAGAAGCATCCACACAATCACCTGCTGTACCAAAAGTTTGTTCGGAGTTGTTAGTTATCGCAAATGTATAATCGTTCCGCACAGCACCCGTACCCGGAGCGAAGCTAATTTTCATGAATGTTGTTAATCCCAAGGCGTTGGTATTAATGGTAACATCATCTGCCATGATTTTGAGGCAAGTTTCGTCATAAACATATATGCTTCTACTGGCAAAGTTGTGTTCTTGCAACGTAATGAATGCCTCTGGATCAACTGTCTGCATGTTGTGGCAGTAAACCTTGGTGCGGACTCCATTTTGACTAGGTGGATACAACCAGTACTCGTCGTCAGTGAGTGCCGGGTTGCACTGTTCATGGAGATATCTACAGTTCTTGATCTGTTGATACGGGTAACATTTAAATGCAGTCCATGTTCCAGCCACACTACATTGCACTGTAACATTCGTATAATAATCTCCCTGGCAAGGAGTATCCACAATATCACCAAAATCATAAATCTTCTTGGTGAACGTCGTCTTGTTCGCGAAGGGTTCGGCGGAATCAAAACATCCAATGACTGTACAGATATAGCTGTTGAGTCGTGGTTCACATATTGCGTTATAACCACACATATGATTTTGACAATAATTTATATCCTTGTTCGTCCAACTGGATAAATTACTCGTCAGATATCCATTGGAATCTTCAATATTCTCTTCCATCACCGCCTCCCTCTGTAATTCACAAGTCCCAGAAGAATCCTGAAAATTAAAGGCGTTGCACAGCGAAAAGGTAGCACATGATCTTAAACAGCTCATTAATCCGACACTTCTGCTGGTCATAAACGGTTCCGTTTTAATTCTCGTGTTTTCTAAAATACCACGAACATTCACAAACTTATCAATAGTTGAACACATTTGACCAAGGAGGCACCGGTTTTGTGTCAGTAGTAACAACAACACTGCAAAGCGTGAACACATCTTTGGTAATATCGGCCCCTGTTTTAAGTGGGACTGTGCTCTGAAGAACTTTCTTGTCTGCGATACCACTTCGGTGGAAGCGAACGTTAAATAAAGCTATTTTACACACACTGAAGAATGTGAGCTCTCGGTCACAGCAGCGCGGCAACCCGTGAACACATCTCATGGACTATCAACCCTGTCTGTTACGAATGGGACTGTGTTCTGTTAGAGCAGCTCAGCAAATCGTGAAAGCATCTTATGCAATATTAACCGGATCTGTTTGGATTGGGTTTGTGTTGTTTAATACGGAAGATGGTGAGCCCCAGGTCGTTCAATCTGTCATATTGATCGCAGGTTTGTTATCAGATTCTACAAGCACAATGTACATAAAAAACTACGGATATTTCTTCATGTATTTCATAAAACTTGTCACATACAATCGATAAATTCACGCGACAAGTAAAAGGTTAAATGTACAGTTCTTTTTTTTTGTATATATTTTCGAAATAAAGCGAAGATCAACGAAATGGAATTGAGAGAGAGATAGAGAGAGAGGGGGGTGTTAACGTCCACTCGACACAAACTATGCCATTTCGGGACTAACGCATGGTTTAATTTTATTTCATCAATTTGCGAGCACGCAGGGGTCTTTAGCAGTGGAAGGAAATCGGAGGGCCCGGAGAAAACCCACGAGGTTGGACAGGCGACCACACTTCCTGTCATTTCCTTTAAGTATTGGTATATATCGGACGGTAATATCCTGGATCATTGCCCTGGTTTGTACAAACAATTGTGTTTTCAGGTTGTGAACCCTCTTGAGATAGCACTTCAAACATATCATTGTTACACCATAATCATGATAGAAATCAAATTTCGTAAATGTGGGACCGACACTTCCCCGCAATATTGTCTCGCCCTTTTTCGCTAATAGTGTAAAAGCATGTAATAAGTATGTCAAGATGGGCCTCCTATGGGTTAATTATCAACATATGGGTTTAATTATCAACAGTTCTTGAAAGAGTTTGTGTGGGATTTATGCTTTTTACGCAAAATGCGGAATATGGCCAAAGATTGTGGACCCTTCATCTGATTCAGATGGAACTTAAATTAACATATATATTAATGGTCAAACGATCTTGGATGAGTTCCATTTGGGTGTATATTGACTACCGTGTTTTTTCGAGTAGGTTTTACTTACCTTATATACATGTTATTGTAATATCAAATATATAATTACCGTTATTTTCTATTTCACTACCCATCGTATGTGTTATTATTGGCAGTCTACGGGCGAAATTTTAGTAAACCCGTACGTGAGACTTACACGTCACCTGCACCTGTTCGGTGCCGTAGAAGATCGCAGGTTGACCGTAGAGACTTTTGGTCGTAGACATACAAAATTTCCACCTGGTTACTTGCTCCTGCAAACACTACCACCCGTGCGAGGCAAAAACTTTACAGTGAGTTCTGAGCTAGGTATAAGGCAACACGAATGACTAGAAAGATCTATGGATCGTTTATTAAAATATAAAAGTTGTTTTTATGGAAGTGTTCGTGTGTTAGTGGAATTTAACATTACAGCCCGACTGTTGCATAATCAATTGAACAAATTAACAGCTATTACGGATTTTTTTAAATGAATTATTGACTGGTTTATGAGTATTGGGTTAAAATTTTAAAGATACATTATGGGAGATTATATAAAGAGCTGGCTGTTAGCACTATAATAGTTAAAGACTAGGAAATGTTAAAAGTGAATTTGCTGAAAGTTTCAGTCACGTTGATCCACTCTGAACCGAGAATTTAGCAATTGAATTTTGAGCCTACCCTCGATCATCACTATCAAAGTAGTTACGATAAAAACATAGTCTCGATTATCCATATTTTGGATTTAATCAGCAGCTTCAGATCGGGTTGTAATCCAGTAAATATGGCTAGGCTAGCGATGACATCGGGATTTGATTATGGTCTGAACAAGGTAATTAATAATTTAGATAACATTTTAGGCCTAAAGAAAAACCTGCAATTTTCATATTCAGCCCATGCATAATGTATCTTTAAAATGTTGTGAAACTTGTGTAACAGTGCAGTAGGGCCGCGGTGTAAGGACAGGCCTGCTTAGTTTAAAGTGGCTGTATTTTCCGTCCCCTTTTATGTAGTTTAACTGTAGATTCGCCCGCCTAGATGCGGAAGTGAATGGCACACAGAACAATTGTGCTGGATAGACTTTGGTTACCATGGTAACAATCTGTGCGTCGTTTGCATTTTTTTTTAGGAAAGTATTTAAGTTTTCACTGCCTAATCCACGCTGTCGGTGGCGCTGGTTTTTTGATCATATTAGATTTATTTTGTCTTCAGTATTGATTAATTTCCAAATTTTGAAGTCTTTCTGAATACTCAACCTGATTTTAATATAAAAATCATTTTGGACTGATATTCCTTTTACATATTCCGTCGATCAGGTTGGTCTAACACTTCTGCTTTAACTAATAAGGTCTTGTTATTGAGGCAAGTGGTGTCTTATCAAATGGTTACTTGCCATTGAGGAAAGTTCTGCCTTGTCATTGAGGCAAGTTGTATCTTGTCTTTGGAGCAAGTAATGCTGAGGACCCGGAGAAAACCCAAGAGGTTGGACTGGTGACGCTACCCTTTGTCACGTACAAGCTTGTTTCAATGGCAGACCTTATGACTCAACACGCGTGCGTTAACCACACCGCCACACCACCCGCATTACAGAAAGTGCTAAAGAGCGTAGAGAAATCGGCGTCCCACGGATTTTAATATGTTCATGTTGTTTTAAATATTTGATATTTTCACGGTAAGATAACGAAATGAAATGATGTTTAGCGACAGCGTCCTACTGTTCAGTTTCTAAACTGGGATAATGAAACCCGGCATACGCTATACAGTGTACTCTTATATCGATTTCCAACTGCCAAGGGATCTTTTACGTGCAAGCCACAGTGTACACGGAACCTTGGTTTTTCGTCACATCCGAACGGCTAGACAGCTGTCCTGGTAAGACAACAACTAATGTCTAATAATGAGTTAGGGTTTTAGCTACTTCAGCGTCACTTGAATAGTTCTGCATGTATGAATAACGAAAATACAAAATCGAACGCACCAACTTCCAGCCATCTTCAACAGTAGAAACAAAACAAAACATATTTTTACCAACTTCCGGTCATCGTCTGGTAAGCTCCTTTAACATTGTATTACTATATGCGCGGCTTTGTTAACTCACCTTGATGACCAATATGGAATTCTAATTCGTGTTTTGAATTTCAAGACTATGGCTAATATTGAGTTAGGACTTTGGCTACTTTAACTGGGGTTGGGAGGCCGAATGGTTAGCGTGCGCGCGCTGCATCATAAGGTCTGTCATTGAGTCAACTGGTGTGGTTTCGAATCCCCGGGTGTACCTGGCAGAGAGTAGGGTCGCCTATCCAACCTCTTGGGTATTCTACGGGTACCCCGGCTTCCTACCCCTACTAAAGACCCCTACGCGCAAGCGAATTATTGAAATAAAATTAAATCATATGAAATGACCTAGTTTGTGTCGAGTGGACGTTAAACCCAATTCCCCCCCCCCCTCTCTCTCTCCCCCTCTCTCGCTTTGGCTATATACTTTAACCTCACCAACGTCCGACTGTCTTCAACTATAAAAACAAAAATAATACATATTGTAGCAACTTCCGGTCATCGTCTTGTAAGCTATTTGCGAGGTTTTGTTTAACTCATCTTGATGAATGCTGTGATTGATTAATACAAACTATAAATGATTAAATCGATATAAACCGTGTATTGTTATTTGCTCACCTGTTTATTTCTGATACTCGTCAGTTTTTGTCAACACGTATGAGGGATTGAGATCGAGTCAATGGGCATTATGCAAGAGCTAAATCTTCCTACTATTGCAGGTATTCCCTTAGGCCTGAAATGTTTTCTAAGTTATCAATTAGACATTAATTAACTTATCCGTACCATAATCAATCCCTGATGGCATCGCTAGTCTGCGATCTTGAGTGGTTTATGACCTGATTTACTGCATAACCTCCCTTCACGATTAAATCGATGCCAGCAAATTGTCATTACATTAGCTAGTTGTTTTTAACTATTATCGTGAGAATTGCCAACTCGTTATCTGAACTCCCATAAGTAATTATCAGAAAATCATTGTCCGACATCTTGTAAATTGAAACGTCACACATCAAAAACAGTTGTTCCGAAAAAGAATAAGAACAAGATGAGTAGCAATATTCGCAAAAATCTGGTAACGAGATAGTAAAAATAAAAATAAAAATATTAGTTTTATACGCACGTTGTTTTAATAACTTTTAAAACACAGATCTTGTTTCGTTTCGTTTCATTTATTTTTATAGTTCCAAATTTTGTTTTACTTGTGTTTACTACGTTTGGATCTGGAAGAGTTGTTATCAATGACGTGTCCTGGATGATGTGAGGGATTAGCCAATGAAACGGTTTGTTAAACGACGAGTTCTTTGCCTTTTGATGCACGGAGCCGACGTCATTGGGTCAAAAGCCGCTCGTTTGATCGGTATTTTAATCACATTGAATGGATGTCGACATTTTCAAACTCAACGAATAAAGGGAGGTAACTTTCAAAATGTAGCTCAGGTTTAAGACTATAGTAATTCTCTCCGGTTTGTAGACACTTCTCTCGACATTGATTTCATTTTCTTGACCTATAATGTCATATCTGATGTCTTTAATCTACACATATTTCAGGGATTTTACCATCTCCGTCTTAATTAGCCCAGTTTAGGAGCAGAATAGTAGGACGTTAAACCCCATTTCATTTTGATTTTTGTGTACGCCATGGCAAAGGAATAGTTAGACTTTGACAAAATTGAAACTCATTATTCGTGTCAGTATACTTCCGAATCCTTCCGCCTTATGGGAGATTAGATAAAGGGCTGTCAGTTCTCACTATAATAGTTAAAAACTAGATAATGTAAAGGGAATTTGCTGGTCATTTCGGGACTAACATATGGTTTAATTTTATTTCAATAGTTCGCTTGCGCGTAGGGATTTTTAGTAGTAGGAGGACGTAACAGTCTGTCCAACCTCGTGGATATCTCAGGGTCCTCCGGTTTCCTCCCACTGCTAAAGACCCCTACGCGCAAGCGAATTACTGAAATAAAATGAAACCATACGTTACTCTTGAAATGATTTAGTTTGTGTCGAGTGGACGTTAAACCCCCGTTTCTTTCTTTCTCTGACCTCTGTAATTCGACGAAGAATATGCGCTGGTCGGGAAAAAAATGCTACACACTGCATGCTATATTCCTGTCTTCTGTAGCCCGGTTAGTGCAGCACAGTAGGACTTAAATCGCCATTTAGGTTACCGATTACCGTTTCATTAAGTTACCGTTCTAAATGATAAGTTCCTTTACTATTTGATCTAACAAGCAACGGAGTTAATTATTGGACGTTTTTGTCAGATGGTCAAAATTAAAAATTGTTGAATTTAGAACTTGATCAGATTTGCTACTGGTGGTCTGAGGACAAGCCCCCATGTCTGTTTATATTTCATACGCTTTATCATCGCCTAATATGGCTGCTTTAAGGCTATAAAACTGGCCAATCACAGCTTTTAGATTGCTGGTGAGGCGGAAGTACATTTTGAATATAAATCAATCGGAAAGTTTTGATATATGAATTTTCACTATATCCAGTTGATATCATTGTTAATTACACCTTTAATTAGATAATTTGACATGCCACTACCAGGAAGCAGACATAACGTGAGAAAGACGTCATATAGGCCGCAATGGACTCTATATAGAACAAGTGAATGGAATATAACATAATAGTTGGGTACGAGACCTAAAATCCGTGACCAATTTGCGGGGAAGTTGTTTTGAAGGTGGTTTCTACATGAAAAAAACCTGCTGAAGCGATTAAGCTTGGGTGCCTCTCTCTAAAATGCTGGCGGAAGCCGCTAGAGGGCCAAATTCAAAATGGTGGTCCGATGTGGCGGGAAAATATAAAATTATGTAATATAGGCTTCTGATGTGTCTATTCGTTATGTTTTAAGGGTCTCTGAATCGAAATATTGTAATCTAAAATCAATCCAACCACTAGTTTTGCCAATATGGCCGAAAAATCCAAGATGACCACCATTTTTGCCCTGGAAAATAGTTTCGGGGTCGATGTCTGCAATTTTTATGAATTTGTGTCATCCGATATACTCTGTAGTCAACTGACGCTTAATAATGGACCCATGTAATATTTAATCACGCATGATAATCAACATCACCAACTTATCCAGTCAAAGTTTTACTTCTCAGAATCACAGTCATCCGATTCAAAAGATAGGTCCAGTTTTGATTGTTCAGATTCAGAAGTTGTAGTTTCATCGGAATCTTCATCACTTGCACTATCACTGCAGTGAACAAGTAAGTCACTTAAACGTCCTGGTAATGCTGGGTTCACATATCTAATTGAGCCGCACTGTCCATTATGGAGCAGTTTCCAACCATTACCAACGGAAAAGTGTGTGATCTCAGACTTTCAGTAATTAAGCATTAAATAAGCCTGAAAATAAAATAAACACAAGACACAACTATCGTTATGCGAACAGTTGTTTTATTGATAGTTCGAAGGATGAGGAGGATGCCGCTATTGCATTTATTTTCCTTGCTGGTGCTCATCTCAGAAGACAACATTGTCACGGTCGTATTTCATTAGTATCACTATCGGTCGCCCAAACGCTGCTGCGTGGCTCGCCTAAACTATTTACTTGTAATATATTAAGGCTCGCCCAAACTCTCTACCCGCAATGCACGTGTATACAGGTAGCATATAAGCCTGCCCATCGGGCTTGTTTGGTAGATGAATTATGACTGTGGTAAAGAGGACTCGATACTGCCACCAAGTAATTGGGAGAGTGAAATTATAGTTTTAACTTTGTTGTCTTGGGTTCCTCTGTGCAGGATTCGTATGTTTTACTCATCGTTGTATATTTTAGTATGAGTAAATAAGTTAGTATGAGTAAATTTATGTACAAATGTTGACTAATTTTACAGGTCCCCTTTGGGTACCTACTGATTGTTCCTGGAATGGTATCGTCTAAGAATAGTTGTCGATAAATGGTATCGTCGTTGAATAGTAGCCGATACATGGTATCGTCGTTGAATATTAGCCGATACACGGTATCGTCGTTTGAATATTAGCCGATACATGGTATCGTCGTTGAATATTAGCCGATTCATGGTATCGTCGTTGAATAGTAGCCGATACATGGTATCGTCGTTGAATAGTAGCCGATAAATGGTATCGTCGTTGAATAGTAGCCGATAAATGGTATGGTCTTGCCGATAAATGGTATGGTCCCCGATAAATGGCATCGTCGATGACTGGTCGCCGATAAATGGTATCGTCGTTGAATAGTAGCCGGTACATGGTATCGTCGTTGAATAGTAGCCGATACATGGTATCGTCGTTGAATAGTAGCCGATAAATGGTATCGTCGTTGAATAGTAGCCGATGAATGGTATCTTCGTAGTATGGTCTTGCCGATGGGTGGACAGTTTCTTCTTGGAATGGTATCGTCTAAGAATAGTCGCCGATAAATGGTATCGTCGACAGTTTGTTCCTGGAATGGCATCGTCGATAACTGGTCGCCGAAAAATGGTATCGTCGAAGTATGGTCTTGCCGATGGTTGAACATTTTGTAACGTCATAATTCATTTAGTGCGCGCACTAGTGAAAGAATTATGTTGTATATTTATGTTGTACTATATAAACTGAATTCTTTTTTTTTTTCTTAGTTTTCTTTATTCCCCAAAACGGTCACGCCTCGCCCATCCTGTGACAAACATGTCTTCAGACAACGCCCACGGTGCTGGGTCCGGCCAATTTTAGAACTCGCAATGAACTGGGTGAATTTCACACAAGTTTCCAGGCCTTGAAAGAGGCCGGGAGATGGATCTCCATACAATATGGTACTGGTAATTGCGTGTTCCCTCTTGTGCAGCTGTAAAAGAATTGACATTGTCTGTGTTCCCGGTCACAAGACCACATATTCCGTGCGCGAGGCCACATGTTCCCCCCTGGGTACAACCTATGGGAACAGGCACATTATAAAAAACAAAGGTTCATTGTCCTTGTGGCGCGTCACAAGGGAACACGCCACAAGTGAACAGCCTATGGATACAGGGCCTTACATGGGTCCATTATTAAGCGTTGATTAAATTGAAATAGAAATCAGTTGACTATAGAGTATATCAGATGATAAATATCGGTGAGTATTATTGTTGGTTGCCATCTATCGACACAAATTCATCAAAATTGAAGACATCGACCCCGAAACTATTTTCCAGAGCACAAATGGTGGCCATCTTGGATTTTTCGGCCATATTGGCAAAATTAGTGGCTGGATTGATTTTTGATTACAATATTTCGATTCAGAGACCCTTAAAACATACGAATAGACACATCAGAAGCGTATATTACATAATTTTACATTTTCCCGCCACATCTGACCACCATTTTGAATTTGGCCCTCTAGCGGCTTCCGCCAGCATTTTAGAGAGAGGCACCCAAGCTTAATCGCTTCAGCAGGTTTTTTTTCATATAGAAACCACCTTCAAAACAACTTACCCGCAAATTGGTCACGGATTTTAGGTCTCGTTGTTGGGTAATAAACTCAACATTAATAATATTGATGACGTTTAGTCTCAGTCCAAATATAATGCGGTACTAACTTGCTCCAAGAGAGCTAACTATACAACTTCCTGTAATCTTGTTTCCTTCATTAAAAGTCACATGGCAGATGTTTTTCCTGTCTTTCTTTATTTATTTTATAATCCCCATCAATCGACATTAATATAATGTCACAACAACCACCAACAACACAGAATCCAACAGGTTATGGGTCCAGGAGCAGAATTCCAGTGTTTGACGGTGATGAACGAAAATATGAGTTGTGGGAAGTCAAATTTCTCGGAGGTATGCGAGTCAGAAATCTCCAGAAAGTATTCTCGTCCCTTGAAGATAATACCAGGGTGATAGACAATAATCAAAATGAAGAAGCGTTCGCAGAACTTGTACAGGTACTGGATGATCGTTCCCTTTCATTAATTATCCGTGAGGCTAGAGATAATGGTAGAAAAGCACTTAGAATATTACGCCATCATTATCTACCCACAGGCAAACCTAGAATAATAACCCTGTACACAGAATTGACATCATTAGTCAAGCAAGATTCTGAAACTGTTACAGATTATATTATTAGAGCAGAATCTGCTGCTTCAGCACTGCGAAATGGAGGAGAAACTATAAGTGATAGTTTACTTGTAGCTATGACAATGAAAGGTCTACCAAGTAATTACCAAGCCTTTACTACTGTGGTTACTCAAAGAAGTATAGCTATAACATTCTCAGAGTTCAAAGTGGCATTGCGAAATTTCGAAGACACAGAAAAAATCAACGCACAGGCACAGTCATGTACCGGCACACCAATTATGAATTTATCTAACTATAAGTCAAGATGGTGTGAAAACTGTAAGTCTAACACACATGATACAGCTTATTGCCGAAGGAATTCATCTAAACCAAAACGTTGGTGTGAAATTTGTAGAAGTAACTCTCATGATACATCATATTGTAGAAATAAAAGTCAAACAAGGTGGTGCGAGATTTGCAAGTCTAATACACATCTCACTAAATCCTGTCGTAAGAAAAAGGCTGACTTAAAAAGTGTAAAAACGAACAATGATGATGATTTAAATCACAGCTTTGCATTTGTTGTTGCATCCTCTACTCTTAAAAATAGCAAAGCTGACAATTTACTTGTTGACAGTGGTGCGTCAACTCACATTATAATTAATAAAGACAATTTTATAAGATTTCAGAAGAATTTTATTCCAGAAAAACATGTTATTGAATTAGCTAATGGTACTACAGCTGAAGGTGTAGCATTAGGACGAGGTAATGCCATGGTTACACTCCATGATGCCATGGGAAAAACCCATGAGATAACCCTTTCAAATGCCTTATATGCACCAACTTTTAGCCAAAATATATTTTCCGTCCGTGCTGCTACCCGAAAAGGAGCTCGTGTTGAATTTAGTGGAGACTCTGGTGTTATCAATTTCAAAGAGTATGACGGTGACAATTTTAATATTTATAGTTCAAATAATTTGTATTTTATCAATACATTTAATAGTAGTCAATCACGTACACTCAAAGAATGGCACCAAGTCTTAGGACATTGTAATTCAAAGAACATCACTGACTTACAAAAAGTGGTAAATGGTATGAAGATAACAGATCCAGATTCAAATTTAGATTGTGAAATATGTTCTTTAGGTAAAATGACACAAACTCGTTCTAGAATTCCAGATGACAACGCAAAACAACCTTTTGATGTTGTACATATTGACCTTGCAGGTCCTGTTGATCCTGTAGCTAGAGACGACTTTAAATATGCATTAGTTTGTGTTGATAGTTATTCTAACCTTTCTTCTGTTTATTTTCTTAAGCAGAAAAGTGATTCTGTAAATGCCTTTAAGAAATATCTTGCAGATATTGCCCCTGTAGGTAAAATTAAATCTGTGAGAAGTGATCAAGGCGGAGAATTTATATCAAAAGAATTTAGCTCTCTACTCATTGAAAATAAGATAAAACATGAGAAAACTGCCCCTTTTAGCCCACATCAGAATGGGAAAGCTGAACGCATGTGGAGAACACTATTTGAAATGGCAAGGTGTTTACTTTTGCAATCAAGTCTCCCTAAAACCTTATGGACATATGCCGTTATGGCATCCTCCTATATTAGAAATAGGTGTTATAATAATAAATTATGTATAACTCCATTTGAGGCTGTTACTAGTAAGAAACCAGATTTGAAACATATGCACATATTTGGTCAAACTTGTTTTGCTTTGATACAAAATCCAAAAAAGTTGGATGATAGGTCAGAGAAAGGTATTTTTGTTGGCTATGACAGGGATAGTCCTGCTTATTTAGTATATTTTCCTAATACTGGTTCAATTAAGAAAATTAGAGTTGTAAAGTTTCAAAATGATGATCTAGATGTCCATGATAAACCTATTGAAAATGATAGTGATGAGGAAGATTTTGTTATTCCAAAAGAAAAACAAAATATTCCAATTGATGATGTTGAAATTGAAATCCCTTCTGTTTCTAATCAAAGTTCAAAAACTAGAACAAGATTTAAACCTAAACATCTTGATGATTATTACATTGACAAGGAAATTGATGATCATTTAAATATATCTGTCCATCATTGTTATAAGGTAAATTTAAATATTCCTAAAACATATAATGAAGCAATTTCTAGCAAAGATTCTGAAAAATGGAAAATTGCTATGGATAAGGAAATGCAAGCTCTTAAAGAGAATGAAACCTTTGAACTTTCTACATTACCACCAGGTAGAGAAGCTGTTGGTGGAAGATGGGTTTATACCATTAAACATGGTTTAAATGATGAGAAAGAACACAAAGCAAGATTTGTTGCTAAGGGATACTCTCAAATTCCTGAAATTGACTATCAGGAAACTTTCTCTCCAACAGCTCGCATGAATTCACTTAGAATTTTAATACATGTAGCAGTACAAAATGATATGATTATACATCAAATGGATGTTAAGGCTGCATATTTGAATGCGCCTATCGATAAAGAAATTTATGTTGAACAGCCTAATGGCTATGAAATGTCAGATAAAACTGATGAAAAATTGTATCTCAAATTAAAGAAATCTTTATATGGTTTAAAGCAAAGTGGTCGGAACTGGAATCAAACTCTGCATGAATATTTGATTAATTTAAGTTTTTCTCAATCACAAAATGATACATGTGTTTATGTTAAATATTCACATTATAAGCCTTCTGTAATTCTTTTAGTATGGGTTGATGATTTGTTAATAGCATCTCAATGCGAAGAAGAAACGAAAATGATAAAATTAAGTCTCAATGAAACTTTTAGAATGAAAGATCTTGGTAATGTGTCATATTTTCTTGGTATTCAGTTTCAAATTCTTAATGGAACAATTATTATGTCACAAACAAAATACATTGAAAGTCTTTTACAAGCTTTTGATATGCAAGATTGTAAACCAAGATATACCCCTAGTGAAATGAAAGTTAACTAAATAAATGATATTTTGCTTGATGAAAATAATTCTAAAATTTATAAACAGATAATTGGAGGCTTAATTTATATCATGACAAGTACAAGGCCAGACCTTGCTTACATTGTAACTTATTTATCTCAATATATGTCTAAACCAAATGTATATCACATGAGTATGGCTAAGCATGTGCTTAGATATCTTAAAGGTACTATTGATCAAAAATTAATCTTCAGTAAATCTGAAAAACCCCTGACTGTAATTGGTTATTGTGATGCTGATTGGGCAAATGCAGAGGATAGAAAAAGCATCACTGGTTTTGGTTTTGGATTATCAAAGGAGGGTCCTTTAATTTCTTGGAAATCAAGAAAACAACCGACAGTAGCTTTATCAACATGTGAAGCAGAATATATGGCTCTTGTTTCAAGCATGCAAGAAGGCATATACTTGCTCTCGTTCATTAGTGAATTAACTGGTCAAAATTTGATCAAATTTTTACTTTATTGTGACAATCAGGGTGCAATAGCACTAGCTAAAAATCCAGTTCAACACCAAAGAACCAAACACATTGATATTAAGTATCATTTTATTAGAAATGTAATCCAAAATGGTACAGTTGAAGTTTCATATATTCCATCTGAGCAAAATATTGCTGATGTATTCACAAAGCCTGTTAATAGAGTGAAAAATAGCAAATTTAGGTCCTTTCTGATGGGAAATTTATATGAATAATCACATTATTATGTTAATTTTGTTACTTAGCATAATCTTAATGTTTAATTGTTAACAATTATATAACTTTTATATGCTGAGTTTAAGAGGGGGTGTTGGGTAATAAACTCAACATTAATAATATTGATGACGTTTAGTCTCAGTCCAAATATAATGCGGGACTAACTTGCTCCAAGGGAGCTAACTATACAACTTCCTGTAATCTTGTTTCCTTCATTAAAAGTCACATGGCAGATGTTTTTCCTGTCTTTCTTTATTTATTTTATAATCCCCATCAATCGACATTAATATAATGTCACAACAACCACCAACAACACAGAATCCAACACTCGTACCCAACTATAACTTCTAACATGACATGCTTTTCCCTCAACCGAGGCTATTTGTACTAATCGTGTAGAAGGCGTTTATCCAGTCTATTTAAACAATACGCTATTGGTACTAATTGTAAAGACAGACAGCGGCGACGACAATAAACGACGGTCAATCAATCAGACATATCAGAAGAATATAATACATCGATCAATTATTCGAAATGACGACAAAAAAATTCTTTATTTTCAGAAACGCCCCCCCCCTCTCAGCAAGAGTGTATTAAAAACACGTGGACCAGGAAACGAGCATGGCGTAATCGTAGAAATAAAATGAAATGGGGTTTAACGTCCTGTCGTCCTATTGTTCTGTTCTGACTGTCACTGGGCTAATGAACGGGTATACGCCATATAGCGTGCTATGGGGTCAATTTTCCCTGAATATTGACGCCACGACCTGCACTTATATATCCCGACTGCCAAGGGATCTTTTACGTGCACGCAACAATGTGTGCACGTTGCCGCCTCGATTGTGGGGACAATCTGAAGGACTTTCTTAACCAATGCAGGGATCGAACCCGGGACCTCCAGCTTAGCGAGCCAACGTCTTACTTACTTAGCCACAGTACCTCCCTCGTAAATCCAAGATCTTAATCTTTATAACCACAAAAATTCCAGCTGATAAAAATTTTGAAGTCGGTGACGAATACGATTTTTTTTTGCTAAACCCACCCTGCATACTACCCTATACTTCCGGACCTCAAAAGTATGACTCTTAGCTCAAAACTTGACAGTAAATGTTAACTGAAAAACTGTCTCCAATGCTGGCCCGCAAAGTCGACAAAAATACAATGTGTGAGAGAGACTGATGGCCGAATCGTAGCACGTCTGTCATTGAGTCAACTGGTGTGGTTTCGATTCCCCGGTTGTACGTGCCATGGAATGGGGTCGTCTGTTCAACTTCGTGGGTTTTCTCTGGGTCCTCAGGTTTCCTCCCACTGCTAAAGACCCCTACGCACAAGCAAATTGTTGAAATAACATTGAACCATCAGTTAGTCCGGAAGTGACCTAGTTTGTATTGAGTGGACGTAAACCTTATTTCTCCCTGTCTTCCTATAAAAACATCTTAACTAGCAGTACTTGAGCAATAGCACTGCTAGATTTATTTGTTGTTTAAAATGTCGGGGTATAATACGTGTCTTATGTGATTGTTTATATGTGAAGCGGTCCACGTGCACTTACTAGTATAGTTCTGGCCCCTAGTTTACAAAGCATTCTCTGACTTAGACGAAGAATTTGCTGAAAATTGTTAGCCTTATTTGAACTAAACACAGTCCTGTATAAAACGTCTGTCATTTTAAGAGAGAGAGGGAAATGGGGTTTCGTCCACTCGACACAAACTAGGTCATTTCGGGACCAACATATGGTTTAATTTTATTTCAATAATTCGCTTGTGCGTAGGGTCTTTAGCAGTGGGAGGAAACCGGAGTGCCCGGAGGAAACCCACGAGGTTGAGAAGGCGCCCCTATCTCCATGCCACATACGCTTACACCAGGGATCGAAACCACAGTCGCAAGCCAGAGGTGACCTGCCAGCTAGAGGTCGAAGCGCGGCACTCTAGACCACTAGGCCATCCCAACCCCCGCCCCGCCCTTTCATTTTAAAGTATCAAACAAATTAATAAGAAACTATGTGCAATGTTTTGTGCTGTGTTTCTAGATCAAAGATATTTCTCACAAACGGTCATAGAAAGTTTGGTCAAGTCTGAGAAAGCCTTGTGAACGCAGGGCAATAAATACTAATTTAGGCTGGAAAAAGTTGTGTCCAACCACCGCGACTGTGTCTGAACAAATGAGAATAATCCATGGGGTAGTTCAGAAGATGTAAAAATGTTTTTTTTTAAAAAAGATGGAAAGACGATGGAAATGATGCATTGGGTCACTTCTAGTCCCGGGTTAGACTTGTGTTAAGGCTGCGTTGCAGTGGTGTATAACTGGTATTCGTTTTAGTGCCTTTACCTAAGTCATTCTCCACATAAGTTTAGCGGGTGTGGGCTGCAAGGAGAGACAACTCTGTTTAGGAAACTGTACCCGAGCCTCTCGATTTAGTACATGTACTAGTGTTTGTTTACACCAGTGTATAAACTAGTTTAATACCAGTGTTAACACTGGTGAAAAACTAAAAAAAAACCACGTGTAACTGTTCTAACGCTTTAAATCTTTGTAAGAGCTGGCGAACTGATAAAAAAAAAAACATCAAAAGAAAGGTAATTGGGGAAAATGAGCCGCTTCCGGGAAAAGTAACTAGGATCTATGTCGAATTTTTGTAATGTGATTTGATCATTATTCAATCGAAATTTCATACATGAAATTTCTCGTAAATGAGCATGTCTGCGATCTACATTTCTTTGTCTTACGTTTTGGACATATACATGTATGGAAAAAAAATCATTTTATGCTTTAAAACTAAATCTAAAAAACTTAAAAGAAATTTCCTTTTTGTAGTCTGCTGTTTTACACCAGTTTTGTTTTAAATGACTTGGACTTACATTTTATTTAACACCCAGGGGCTAGTGTTAGAGTTATATAATTTTTTTTAACAAGATGACATCTTTTATGAAGCTATTATAATCTAACAAACATTTATGGAATTAGATAATGATATTGCACAAAGTCCCTTATACTATTAATTTTTCAGGTAAATTTGTGCCTTAAATCGAGAACTTGATATTGAAAATATAGGTAAACTGGGGTCTCCGGTATATGTTAGGGTATATGTTAGTGTTTAAGTAACAAAGATAAGACACTGGTGTTCATATTGTGTAAATATATCCCTGTTTAACACAACCTCAACACCCCAGATCTTAACTCGGATTGATTTCAAATACAGAGGGGGTCTGAGGTTGAGTTAGATTTTCGTTGTATGTGTCTGATGAAATGTAATTATAGGCTATTTTTTTTATTTTTTTAAAGTAAATTTTATCTTTATCTTTAAAGGGACAATCCCGTTTTTAAACAGAGTCTCAAAAATAAAAGTCCGAGTACGTATGAAATTTAAACACCAAAATATCCATGAAGGCTATATTTACTTTGTCCCAAAATTTCAGCTCAAAATATTGAGTAGTTTTGGCGTGAAAGTCAAAACTGCTTATCCGGACACGTAACCTTTTTAAGAATTCGTGTCTATTATTTTGTTGATGACCTGATAATCGACTCCCGTTTATTGAGAGGTCTATATAGTGAGTGACCAGAGTACTGTACTTGATATCGAAAGGTAAATTTCACCTACACATTATTTTTTATAAATGAAGCCTGGTTTTATGTAGACACCGCAGAATACAGCTTGGGACACGGATTTCCTTTACAGATGGAGATTGACGGGTTTAAGTTGTTTGAAAACGAGGATTTTTAACACAAAATAAGCAGTTTTATTCTCCAAAAAATTATCGGGATTAGCCCTTTAAATTAAACTACAATTGAATTGAGCAAAAATATGATACGATAATTGTCTAATTTTTAACACAAATATTGATTTTAAGATACAAAGTTTAATTTCAGTTTTCAAATGTCGAAATACGACAACAAATGATTAAATAAGAATTAGGGACTATGAATTAAGAACTAAGAATTAAGAACATTGAATAAAGAGGCCTTCCATACAGGGGACCTCCTGCAGAACAAATGTCGAAGTACAACAAATGAAAAAATAAGAATTCAGGACTGTGAATTAAGAACACTGAATTTTACCATACTGTTCTGCTCCCATCGGTCAAATGAAAGTGGGCTTACGTGCCATGAGGGACATTTTGCCAGGAAAACATGTTTCGTTCCATTCGAACTACTAGGCACTGTTCGTTGCCAGGGGAAATCACACCGGGAAATCACGAGAAACTTGCCCTGATAAAACCGGGATCGAATCGACCAAGTGCCTTAGTTACTAGAGGGGTTTGGATGGCCTAGTGGCCTAGAGTGCCGCGCTTCGACCTCTAGCTGGCCGGTCACCTCTGGCTTGCGGCTGAGGTTTCGATCCCTGGTGTGAGCGTATGTGGCATGGAGATAGGGGCGCCTTCTCAACCTCGTGGTTTTCCTCCGGACACTCCGGTTTCCTCCCACTGCTAAAGACCCCAACGCGCAAGCGAATTATTGAAATAAAAAATCGAAAACATGTTAGTCCCAAAATGACCTAGTTTGTGTCGAGTGGACGTTAAACCCATTTCTCTCTCTCTCTCTCTCTCTCTCTCTCTCTCTCTCTCTCTCTCCTTAGTTACTAGGGCATCTCGGCCTCCAGCACAGGAAACGCTAGATCGTTTCGACTGTTGTTGTTTTGTTTATTAAATACACTATTTTATTTCACTGGGTCAACCGCTTTGATATCACTAACAATGTCGGAAACCCCAAAAAGCATAAACCGGGAAGGAAGACTTGTTCCAATTTTTTGAAGCCTGTGAATGTTAATAGATTTCCCTATATAATTGATAGCTAACATAATACCGTGGGCGACCATTAATAGATGTGACGCGATACACCGTGGCAGTCATCAGAAATAGAACCATCCAAATATGTGCGTCTAGGGGAAAATTCCACCAACCCACTCCGAATTCCACCTTGAATGCTTCAATTGAAAAGTTAATTAACACTTTACATTTTGTTTCTTGTCTTTTGTTCAAATACCAATTAATCACTTTAGTTTTGACGTTTATAAAGTTTATTTTAAGTATGATTGCGCAACAACGCCTTAATGCGATAATGGAAGATTTAAAAACTGATTTGACTTGTTACCACTGTTTTTCGTGTATTTTGTACACGGTGAACAGTCCATTTGCTGATTGCTCTATTTTGCTTATACCGTTTTTTAGGATTTCGAATTTTGTCTAATGATTTGGATTGTTCTTTTTTGGTTTTATTTTATTTATGTAAATTTTTAATCTACTCGGTCCACCTACATTCAATGATGTCGTATTAGATAAAGTTTTGGGATCCTATTAAGTAAATGTTATTCACGGAATGCAAGCAAAAAAGGTGTGTTAAGTTTATTTAAAATACATGATGTGTTGATCGTGCACGCCTACTCAATGGACTCGGAACTAAGCAAAATGACATCTCAACCATCTCAAGGAATTGTCACGTCATAAAACATATTAAAGTTTATCAAGTAGAATGCTAAATCGGAGACGTCATAGTATGACGTCATATGTGGAGTGTGTGTAAGGGTAAGGCTTAGACTTGGACCAGGGTTAAGGTTGGGACTAGCCCTGTTTATATCTCGAGTCTTTGATGAAATCTGCAGGTCCTAGCCCTTACCATAACCAATGACGGCATATGGGCTAAAATGTTCAGGACTGTCTCCGATTTGGCGTTCTCCGTTTATCAATCGAGATGCAGTTGTCCAACTTTTCATGTCGATCGCAGCTAATCGGCGGAGCGTGAGGCTTTTTTCGAAGAGCGTCGCTCCCTTTTCCCCCACAGAAAAAGAGCACCAAGATGAGTGTGGCTTCGGGAACAACTCTTCGTTCAACAGGGAATCACGGTGGCTAAATGGGTAAGGCGCTGGTTCGCTAGCTTGGAGGTTGGGTGTTCGGTCCCTGCATTGGCCGAGAAAGTTCATCTGGATTTTCCGGCGTGGTTTCCCTTTGTCAGTGATGCAGAACGGAGGGCCTGCCAAGTACAACTGTCTAGTCGTTCGAATGGGACGAAAAACCGGGGTCCCGTGTACACCTTGGCGTGCACGTAAAAGATCCCTTGGCAGTTGGAATTCGATAAAAGAGTAGGCCGTAGCACCGCTGCCCGGGCAAAATTTCCATCATAGTACACTGTATGGCATATGCCCGTGTTCCATTAGCCATGGTTAGGTGCAGAAGAGTAGGACGTTAAACCCCATTTCATTTCATTTCTTCGTTCAACACCCCCCCCCCCAATGTCTCGCCCACTCAAAACGTTACATGTGATATTTATGTGCCAGGTTAATGATGCGTAGTAAAATGTTTACCCGGAAAGCACCGACTCTTCCTCGAGATTCACGTGCTTCCTTTCACTGCTAAAGACCCCTACGCACACGCAAATTATTGAAACAAAATTAAACCATATGCTAGTCCTGAAATGACCTACTTTGTGACGGGTAGACATTAAACCCATCTCTCCCTCATCTTTACGTGCACGCTGGACCTATTTTTTTATCCGTTCCACCCGAACAACTAAACACTGTTCTGGACCACGGACTATAAATATGATGGAACTATACTTCTGTGCTTGTTACTCGCGAACAAGCGTTTTGTTGCGTCCTGTCTCAAATGGAAATAATTCTCTTTTCTTTGGCATCTAGAAATTAACATAAATGTATCGCAACTCGTATGATAATGTATTATGAATGCATATAAAGTGATTTACATTCAATCGTTTTTCTATTTACTGTAATTTCTAATCAGTTTTGTTCGGCGAAATACTTGAAGAATGCAAACTGAATGGCAGCCTTTGTTTATTCCAGTGTTTTCCCGTAGGATGTGTTTAGCATCGTTCATCGAGTCACTTCATTACCAATGGCACTCGAAAGCCTTCTGAAATGGGGTCATATTTATTGCAAAATATTAAGATTGCAAAATAATAAGATATTTACAAATATACAGAGAACTCCTTCGCGTACGATTACGGGGTTAAATGGTCGTAAATACGAACTACGCATGTCGCTGTGCTAAATTTAGAATATAATACACGTGGATTTACCTTTATAACGCGTTCGTAAGGCCTGATCTTACAGAGGAGTAGAGATTGATGCCCCCCCCCCCAATTGACTAAAACTCATCAAGTGTTTATAACGTCAGGAACTTTCCTGACGATGCCATTTTCATCATGTAATTAATCACGTTACCATTGACCTCTAGGTCAACCATTGTAGTGCGCGAGTTGACGGTAGAGATACTGTGGCTCAATAATGAATGAATGAAATGTTGTTTTATGGCACGTCAGCTCCGACCAGGCTATATTGCGCCAAACATATGGTGATTATTTCGAGACAGGTTTATTATACCACAGACAAAAATCACAGGGTTGCATAAAAAAAATTGTATCACAGTAATTAAAAAGAAAAATATAATAATTCTTTTATGCATATGAATATAAAAAATTATGGTAAAATCACGTTTCTTTTATCATATACACCCGGTTTTGCAAACATGACAATGGTAAAAATGCAGCCTTACATCATTGAGATGCTTGCACTCAGTCAGAAGGAGCTTAACTGTCAAAAGAACATGACAGTGTTTCTACTCTGGCTGAGACTGAATCTCCGGTTGTACGTGACAGGGAGTGGGGTTGCGTGTCCAACCTCGGGGTTTTTTCCCGGGTCCTCCGGTTTCCTGCCACTGCTAAAGACCCCTACGCACAACAGATTTATTGAAATAAGATTAAACCATATGTTAGTCCCTATATGACATAGTTTGTGTCGAGTGGACGTTAAACCCCATTTCTCTATGTCTCTGGCATAAGATGAAAATATCACATGTACGAGATCGATACAAGGCAACCTTGTCCCTCCTATTGGATCTATAGGGGTTTGGCCAGTCTCGTAAGAGAGGTTTAATGTGATGAAGTTTGTTTGTGCCTGCAATATCCCAAGACCGTTGCCAGCGGCCATAAATGAAATGATTTATACATGATTTAAAGTCGTTATACGGTATTAAAAAGGGTGATTGTGGGAGATCTAAAGCAGCTTTGGCAGCAACATTTGCTTGATCATTTCCCCCTTTATATCAAGGTGCCTGGGTAAACAGTAAACGGACAACGTCTTTGTTGTTTAACTCGAAAGACGGTGACAAACGATAAATATCTGCTACTAATGGGCGTTCAAGCTTGACGCGAAGCCAGAGAATCATTAAAGAAGATGTAATGTAGTGAAGTTTGAATGAACTACAAGAATGGCATGGAGCTCTGTAGTAAATATGGGAGCAGCAGGTGGAAGTCGGACAGATAAGGGCTCAGATGGCGTCACGGTAGCCGAAGCTACCCGATCACCATCCTTTGAACGATCCATGAAAACAGGAGCATAATTACCATACTTAGGTCTCTAAAGAACTAAGTGAGATCGAAATTTATCTTTGGGGCAGGTATAGTCCACGGCGGAGTCCTAACGAAACAGGTATGAATGCTGATGATAGGGTCTAAGTATATTGTTAAATGAAATATAATTTGTGTGTTCCACGCAGTCCAAAGTGTTTCGGCGCTAGACCGCCAACCCTGTGAACGATCTAAGTATTGTCCCTTATGTAATTGCACCGTCAACTCGCCTACTTATTTACACTAAAGTTAATTTCCTGTTGACAATAGATTCCTTGTTATTGGAACTGTGATCAAAGGTAGTGTGTGTAAATTCCCACATCAATTGACTGTGGCCAATTATAGCAATACATCAATTGCCGGAAATATCTGTTTACGTGGCTAACAACCATTTTTAAAGGGATCATATACTTTGGGAAATTAAATGGGGTTTAATTTCCTACTGTTCTGCTCCTAAACTGGGCTAATGAAGACGGGCATGTCCCATACAGTGGACTATGAGGGAAATTGTGTCTGGGCAGCGGCGTTACGACCTATTCTGATGTTGAATTCCAACTGCCCCAGGGATCTTTACGTGCACGCCAATGCGTACACGTCACCTCGGGTTTTTGTCCCATCCGAATGACTACACAGCTGTCCTTGTCAGCCCCCCGCGTTCTGCATCACTGACAAGGAGAAACCTCACCAGCATATGCTTTGTGCTGGTTGTGTTTGGTTAGTCCCGAAATGACCTAGTTTGTGTCGAGTGGAAGTTAAACCCCATTTCTCTCTCTCTCGCTGGTTGTGATGGGGGGGGGGTAAAGTTGGGATGGTCTATCGCGCACGCTTTAGGTATAAGATCTGTCATTGAGTTAAGATAAGTTGTAGTATTGTAGCATATCTTACCCACGGTATATGTTTCGCATTGGTTGAGCATTATGATTATAATGTAGGAAACTGGATAAAAACCGCGTGTTTTTTTTTGCAATTTGCTAGGGGGCGCACACACTGAAAACCATGATGCAAAGCTCGTTAATGCGCCCCTCTCACTTAGCCCTTGGTACACGCCCAACCTCAAAACCCAGCCGGGACTTCCAGCATTTTCATTTACAAAAACCCATCTCCTTTGGCCCAGTCGGCGCAGAAGCACAAGACCTTAAACCCCATTTATATACAAAACATGAATTGTCGAGAAAGGCCGAGAAATGAGGTTCCGACGCACATGACATATTGGCACTCCACAGTGCGAGATGATATATCACTATGAGTGACGTAATTAGCTTCCGCGTTGAAATTAACCGATGCCATAATTTGTCATGAGTGATTGTAATTTAGGGGTATTGGTTAGCATGTGCGCGCTGTATCGTAAGGTCTATCATCGAGTCGATTGGCGTGATTTCGATTCTCCAGTTTTGCGGGACAAGGAGTAGGCTCGCCTGTCCAACTACGTAGGTTTTCTCCGGTTCCCCCGGTTTCCTCTCACTGCTCAAGACCCCGACGTGCAAGTGAAGTATTGAAATAAAATTGAACCATATTTTACCCTCCAACATTGTTGCTCATTTTGAGTGTGACGCTGACTCGTTAACCATCGCCTTTTGAATTCGACGTGGGGCACCTGACAGATAGTGATGGATGAACGGTCTAAGCATAAATCAATGTTGTGTTTGAATGACAACGTATGCCCTTTGGACTTAGTAAGGCTACTCTCATTTTTCAAAAGGTAATGACTGAGATCTTATGCAACATGTCCCTGTCTGTGTCTTCGTTTATCGAGTCCATTAATTTGAATTTACATCTGAAATATTTTGATTATATTCTAACACAAAGTTAGTCTACGGTGTTATTAATACACAATCACTGAGTTTATTACAATGCGAAGTTTCGGCGGGGAAACTTTCGTCTTTGTCACGCAAAATGATACAATATGTGATTGCAACAAAATTAACAATGAAAAACTATAATGCAACAAACAAAACAATGAAATACAACATTTTAACAAAAAGAACAATGAAACGCGAGTGATAAGGGGTCACTAAACCAACACAGAGGGTTGGGCAAAATCCTATTAATTTATTAAGATCTGTATGTTTAGCACTATTAAAGATAATTAAAAATGTATGGGGGGGGGTGATGATATTGATGACCCAGAGAATCTTATTGGGTTTCAGCGTGTTTACAATTAATGTGGGCTTATGGTTTATGTTTACAGCATAACAACAGAATGTATCATTGATGAGGTCATTGGTCTACTTGTAAAGTCCTTATTAACATGTCACCGACAAGACTAATATACATTTCTTTAAGTCTACAGAAAGTCGTGTGTCAAATTTTAAATTAAAAGATAAAGGGCTAATTTTCTATGTTTTCACGGCGTCAAGGTTTTCATCATAATCCGCATTACGATGATCAATAATATAACAATAGATGAAAGCATATCGATCTGTAAGGGATATATTTGGTGATCATATGACGTCTGTTGAACAGTTTCTAAGTAAACGGTTATTCAAGACTTGCGTGGGCGTCGTATCACTAACAAGGTAACAGAAAGCCATTAGTAATGATGACGAGGGTGGTCATATTTTATTTCTTAATGTCTGAATAAGAAATGCAAATAGCAGATAAAAGCCTATTGCTGTTTAAGAGATTGGTTGTGTGTTTGGTCTAACTTCTGGCCCATCATAAGCATTAACATTATCCCTTGCTAATGTTGATAACTATTTTGAGCTTCTTTTTCATTTTGTTAACAGTGCACGTGTTATTTTCAATGTTTGTCTAATGTCCTCCTGATATTGATAAGCTATTTGTTACAGTATCGGAAGTTTTGTATGACGACTGATAGGCTATTGAAGATCTGTGTTAAGATTGCTATACGAGAAGGAAATTGCTAGATGCTTGTACGTAATTACCCGTAGGCTTCAAGACCGAGATTTTTTAAACGTTCGCTTCCACTGAAGTGATATCACTGACAATCTACAGCTACGTACACTCCCATTCACCGTCCCGTTTGCTTGAGTTGGGTTCTATAACATATGCCCCCACCAGTTGGCCGTGAGGTGATTATTGGGGTCACGGTGGCTCAGTAAGTAAGTCGTTGGCTTGTTAACCGCGAGGTCCTGTTTTAGCCGAGAAATTTCACCTGTATTTTCTAACTTTTTAGTGGTGCAGGACGGGTGTCCTGACCATGAAAATCGCATAGTTGTGCGGATGGGACGAAAACCTGGCTCCCGTGTACAGAAAAGATACCTTGACTGTTGCAAGGGACTGCCCCAGTACTGTAGGGGATAGTCGCGGGGCTGCAAAGGACAGTTACAGTGATGCAGGGGGCTGCCACGCCCTTGCAAGGGAAGGCCATCCTGTTGCAAAGGGCTGTCACGGTGTTACAATGGACTCGTGAGGTTCTCCCGTACTTACTATTAGAGTGGAGTTTTTGCCAACTGGCAGGATATCACCATCTACACGACTACCACCATTAAACATACATGATGCTAGAGGTAAATCTGCCCATAGCAGGTCTTTCATTAGCTCTGAAATGTTATCTAATTTTTAACTAGACATTAATTAATTTTTCCAGGGCATTATCAACTCCCGATGCCATCGTTAGCCTGCGATAACTAAGGGGGTGGGGGTGGATGGCCGAATGGATTGCACGTGCGTGCTGTATAATAAAGCCTGTCATTAAGCCAACTCGTGTGGTTTCGAATTACCGGTTGTACGCGACAACGAGTAGGGTCGCATGTCCAACCTCGTGGTTTTTCTCCGGGTCCTCCGGTGTACTCCCACTGCTAAAGATCCGTATGCGCATTTAGTGGATCGAATATATTTTGTGATGGATAATTTAACAAATGGATAATCGAGATTTTGTTTATTATCGTACCAACGTTAATAATGAAGATCGTGGTTAGTCTAACCTTGAATCGCCAATATATCGGTTTAGAGTGAAGCTTTTTTCAGCCCATTCCGTTCTCATGATCTACTTATGAATTTTTATAGCGAAAATTGTCAGCTTTTTATCTAATATTAGCCAATGCCCCTTTACATGCCGCTTGCATTGCGTCTTTCTTGTATATAATTATATTTTTATGTTTTGAGTGAAGTCTGTAATATTACAGGCCTTGTACTGTTAGAGTGGGAGCCCAGGGGGTTAACCTAGCTGAAAAGTGTACCAATTTTCTCCTATATGGTATCAATGCATGTATATCTGGTATCATCAGAATGTAAGTCTGCCGTAGCAACAAATGGATTCTCTGTTACTGAATCATAAAGTTATTTCTGTAGAAGTATTTATTCGTAATTACTGTTCTTCTGATGACATTGCTGTTATCGTCTGTTCTAATTAAATCTTCTGGCGTGGTTTCGAATCCCCAGTTGTACGTGAAAAGGTGTATGGTCGCCTGTCCAACCTCGTGGGTTTTCTCCGGGTCCTCCGGTTTCCTCCCGCTGCTAAAGACCATTACGCACAAGCAGATTATTGAAATAAAATTAAAAACCATATATTAGTCCCGAAATGACGTAGTTTGTGTCAAGTGGACGTTAAACCCCATTTCTCTCTATATATATCTTCTTGACCTTTTGTCTTTCAAATTGATCTGGATGTAACAAATACAATGAAATTGAATCGAGTTTTACGCCCCACCCTTCTGTTCCGATTGGGCTAATGAAGACGGGCATGCGCCATACAGTGTGCTATGAGGGTAATTGTATCAAATTCGAACTGCCAATAATTCTTTTACCTGCCAATATGTTGGTTTACCCTCTAGTCTATGTAGGTGCCGTTTTCGATCCGGGTGTTGGCCGGGATGGATGGAGGGCCTGATAAGGGACAACGTATAGCGGTTCGGATGTGACATAAAACCGAGGTACCAGGTACACAATGGCGTCCACGTAAAAAAAAGCCCTTGGCCGATGGAATTCAAAATAAGAGTAGGCCGTATTGCAGCTTTCCGAGCACAGTTTTACTCATAGCACACTTCGTTTACTATTCTAGCACAAATAAGAAATTTCCTTGAGTCTGATTGCTCGAAAAATGTGGTCGAATGGACAATACACCCCCTCTAAATACGAAACAGGAAGTGCTTATCTCCTAATTAGAGTAGGGGTTTAGTTTTTCGTGTTACATAATGCTCTCGTTGTTGTGCTTTAATCCGGTTTGCTCGTTACAGGTTTTCCGAGGTCATATCCCGATTATGATCCTTATTATTGTTTAATCTTTAGACCTTGTCACACATGACGTCAACCGGCAGACTATCACCATTCAGCAGACGACCACCGGCAAGACCTCTCGCATTAATCATTAATCATGTCTTTCTTGTTAATATTTTTTTTCATTAAAAGGGACACCTCTATGTTTTAAAGGCCTCGGTTTTGTATCCATTCACCTGTTATTCTTTGCAGTCTAGACAGGGTGCTTGCAAATGGTGTGGGACGACACTTCTAAGGGAGCGGCAACACGTGAATATATATGGACTATGGAGTAGTCTGAGACTGAGATAGCAAATCACAGGCCCCCACTTCCCTTACACTATGTAAACCAATTCATATTTCAGCAAATGACGAGAGTAAAATTATGATTTTTTCCCAAAAAATATTATGGCGTATTATTTGATCAAACGGAGAGAGAGGCAAATGGGGTTTCTCCTCCACTCGACACAAACTATGTCATTTCGGGACTAACACGGTTTAATTGTATTTCAATTATTCGCTTGCGAGTAGGGGTCTTTACCGGTGGGAGGAAACCGGGGGACCCGGAGAAAACCCACAAGGTTGGACAGGCGACTCCACTCCTTGTCATTTACAACCGGGGATTAGAAACCACGCCAGTTGATTCAATGACAGGCTTTATGATTCAGCCCCCCCCCCCCTGATCAAATGGGGAAACGGAAAATAAACATAAGTATTGAATCGATTTAATAAATAGTTTTTTTTAGATAAGGTGTTAAAAGTAAAATAAAAAATGTCCTTTTAAAATTTCTTTAATCATAAGAAAACCATTGAGCGAAATCCATTGAGCTCAGTCACTGAACAAAGCGGAGTTACAGTATGCAGAGGTGGGAGGAGGGGGGTGTCACTGAAAATTTTGTCCTGGGGTGCCGAATGTCTGTGAAGCTGTCTTTTCCGCAGGTTTGTCATGTCGGGTTTCTTTGTGCGTGGGGCGGTTCACCTGGGTACACAGATTTAGCGGTTTTCCTATTTTTACTATTAAGGTCATGGTTGTATGAAACCAACAACGGCAAACATTGTATATTCCAACACATACTCCGCGCAGCGTTTCGTTTGATTACAGGTAATCTCACTACACACTGCTATTATGAGTGGATATTGTTGTGTAAAATTTTGATTGGTCAGTAGTCCGACTACAATCACTACCTACCATACAAAAGCTTTACATTTAAAACGAGTGCCAGTATTGGACCAAATATGTTTACATAACGTTACGTCATGGCTCACGCTTTTATTATGCCTAATTAACCCGTGCATAGGAGAATACTGCAGTAAAACTAATTGTGTGACAAACGAGGCTATCAAGTCGAATGAAATGTAAACAATACTGTTTGGAAACGAACATACTTTCACCGTTTTTAATACCTTAAATCACTGTCCAAAGTTTTAGGGAAGACTCAGATTAAACAAAGGACTGTCATGTTGCTGTACTTAAGTGATAGCTTTCATTGAACGGGGAGAATAGACACACTCCCGCAAAAGTTCAAGAAACAGACGCTATTCCAGCAATGGCTAGAGAGAGATTTCTCGGGCCATTGCTTCAGGAATATGATTCCAACCCAGAATACAAAAGTTTCGATTCCGCGCTTGTACGTGACAAGGAGAAGGGTCGCCTTTCCAAGGTTTTCTCCGGGTCCTCCGGTTTCCCCCACTGCTAAAGACCCCTACGCGCAAGCAAGTTATTGAAATACAATTGAACCACGTGTTAGTCCCGAAATAACCTTGTTTATTTTGCGTGGATGTTAAACCCCATCTATCTTAAAATAAAATGACATAATCCATTACGTAAAATACTATTTGCGTCTGCACTTTTAAATCGTACACCCGCGTGGACGTTAAACCCCATAGTGTTATTATGTAAACGAAAAAATGCAACTTCATCACTTTCATGCGCCATTGAAGGAACGGCTACATATAGCTCAATAAGCGAGTTTATCACATTAAAAAGCTTTATTCGTATTCATTACGCGGTTGACGCGGAAACTTAGGATTTTAAACCAATTTCCTTTCATTCAAAAGCGTGAAAGAGACATTATTTAAGAATTAGATATAGAGCTGGTCACCATTCCTGTTATACTTTAACAAAATATAATAAAAAAATTCAATTCCAAATTACTTTATTCTGAGTTAAATTACTTTATTCTGAGCGAAGTTATGAATGTTTGAAGTCTCGACAAGACAGTCTCGATTGTCAAGTACCATTGCTACGATAATAAACGAAGTCCAGGTATATTTATCCATTTTATCGTTAAAACTCATTTCGATTCAGGGACCATAAGAACTAAAATTTTACATCTAATTGCTCGGAGATATAAGGGGGATTGGGATGGCCTAGTGGTCTAGAGTGCCGCGCTTCGACCTCTAGCTGGCCGATCACCTCTGGATTGCGGCTGTGATATCGATCCCTGGTGTGAGTCTATGTGGCACTCCGGTTTCCTCCCACTGCTAAAGACCCCTACGCGCAAGCGAATTATTGTAATAAAACTGAAACCATATGTTAGTCCCAAAATGACCTAGTTTGTGTCGAGTGGACGTTAAACCCCATTTCTCTTTCTCTCTCTCTCGGAGATATAAAGCCATGCGTCCTTGAACTTTACTGAATTATAAAAACAAATCCAAACGTCCTTGACACAGGTAATTGTTTAGACTGGTTTCCAATAATATTCTACACAACGTTCTCTTGTATTACATACAACTAAGATATCTATGATATACAGTACAGAAGTCAGACTTTTATTGAAACAGGACAACAATAATAAATGATTTCCACGTTCAGTTTCTAAGAAGACTTATTGACCCCCCCCCCCCGCCCCAACATCTCTCCTATCATCTTTGAATGGCAATCATGTCCCCCCCCCCCTCCTACTCAGTCGAGCGACCCACCTTCATCTTTGTAATGACGGTCATGACCCCCACACCAACCCCAACTCTCCGATCATCCAAATAATGGCTGACATGGCAACACAACGCTAGTATCGTCTTTCTATGCCTCGTTACGTATAAATATAAAACATAGCCATCTCTCCACACTCAACGTTTATTTTCATTTGCATATTTATAGTTTTATCTTTACGGTAAATGATATATTTTAGGAACCGAAGACAACAGGAAGAATGTGAGGAGGTGTATACTTGGCTGTCATAATCTGTTGATATTTTTGGTATCGGGGAGATAGAAATAAATAAATACAGGAAAAAAACAGACGAAGAAAAAAAACGTGACAAGTAAACGCGATGTTTTACGACAACCGCAAACTGTAATCTGAAATATGTTAGTCTCTATCATCCAAACAACGTATGTTGAAGACTAGGGGATTCTGGGTGACCGACACTACGAATATGTGGGTTCCATAGAAGCGACAAATAGATTCCCGGTTTCTGAATCATAAAAATATTTCTGTAGAAATATTTATTCATAATAACTGTTCTTCTGATGTCATTGATGCTATCGTTTGTTCTAATTATATCTGCGTGACATTTTGTCTTTCAAGTTGACCTGAATGCATCGAATGGAATGAAACCAAATTGGGATCTGCTTTGCACCGACTGGGCTAATCAAAGGCGTTTTATAGCTGAGGCGCTGGAGGCGCCAGCCTCCTCACGAAAAAAAATCAAAGAAATTGAAAATATAATACGGGAGAAAAAAAGCTAAAACCGATGAGAAAAATGAAAATGTACCATGGTAGGCCTACATGGAGGGTCCTAAAGGCAGACAAAAGGGACCCCGTCTGACAAAAGGGCCCCTATGGCCAAGGGAAAGTGCCCCGAGGCCTAGTCTATTGTTTTCTAAACACTGTTTCTGTCGAATCCACTACTGAATCAGAATTCAGTCATTGCGAAAAAGGGCCCCCCAAATAGTATAGCCTCCGCCATGATAAGCCTTAAATCGCCCCTGGGGCTAATGTAGACGGGCGTGTGCCATACAGTGTGCTGTAAGGGGAAATTGTGTCCGGACAGTGGCATTACTAGTATACAGGTCACAATTCTATGGAATACAATTACTGCTTATTACTGTGCAACGTTTCGACTAGGCCTCTCTAGTCGTTATCACGCAATGAAACGTCGCTCAGTAATAGCAGTAGTTGTATTCCATAGAATTGTGACCCGTATACTAGTAGTGCCGCTGTCCGGACCTGTATACTCTAGTTCAATTACTAAATGCCATTGCAACAGTTTTTCAGGCACTACTAGTACTAAGTACTATTATATCAAATTCCAACTGACAGGAGATCTTTCACTTCTCAATGTGTACACGGGACTTTGGTCGTTCTCCCGTCCATGCCAAACCCTTCGTCTTGCCCCACTGACAAGGAAAATCGATACCGGATAACCCCGACTTAAAATGAAATTGAATAAATCGGAGCGACCTTCTATTCTGCCCCGATTGGGCTAATGTAGACGGGGTGAACTATGAAGAACATTTTGCCAAGCGTTCGTTCGCGTGAAAGAGAATTTGTACACGGGACCCCGGTTTTCCGTTCCATCCGAACGACTTAACATCGACCCTTGCCAAGCCGCCGTCCTGTACCACTGCATTGGAATCCACGCCGAAAAAAAAGGGAAAGTACTCTCTCGATCAACGCAGGTTTCCAGAATGTCACAATAAATAATGTCGAACAGAGCGGAGGCATCATTAAAAGTAGCGATGCGTGATTTACACTTTCCGGAAAATATAAATACCGAACGATATTGAACCATTTTTTTTTGTTAAATGGATTTGATATTTTTTTTATTTCTTACAATATTGATGTAGTTTGTCTTGACTGCAGGTTCACCTTCTCGGTTTCGTTTCGTGTGTAGTGTGACTCTCCTATACGTACTTGTACAGACAGAATACAGAGAGAGAGAACGAGAGAGAGAGAAAGAGAGAGAGAGAGAGAGAGAGAGAAATGGGGTTTAACTTCCACTCGTCACAAACTGGGTCATTTTGGGACTAACATATGGTTTAATATTACTTCAATGTTTTTAGCAGTGGGGGAAACCGGAGTATAATACTCCTTGCCACGCACAACCGGGGATTCGAAACCACGCAAGTTGACTCAATGGCAGGCTGTATGATACAGCGCTCGTATGCTAACCATTCGGCCATCCAACACCCAGACAAAATACAAAGACGGAAAACATGTGGCAGCCGCCCAAAAAATTGTAGGAAGCGAGCATTTGTAATGTAAGAAATATATGCGTGGAACTACTCTGAGAGTTCATGTTTTTTTATTGCTATAAATAAAATATTTTGCCATTTGATATCACACGACCGATACATTAGTTACTGGCAATTGTCCTTTGTAAATAAATACAAGATTGGATGGTTATCGTCTTCGGGAACAATGTTAACATCAGGCAACTTGGCTGTTGCCAGATATAGAGACTTCTCTTTTGTGTTTTGTTCTATTTCTGAGAGAGTCATTTGGTACACACGTCTTAAATGTTAGGTTAAGTGTAAGATGTCTGGTGCCTTGCAGATGTTGGGGAGGGACAGAGGCCCAATGTATCTATTTCTATGACAACCAATCAAAGGGTAAAATTGAATTAAGATTTTGAAATTATCGCTGTTAATTGGGTTGTACAAGCAACCATCTTTAATTTGAATAAACCTGTATCTCATTTTTCATTACATATCTATTGACTTGATTTGGTATTTGTTTATTTTTTGCAATGTCTATAACCTGTCTTATCCGCATGTTTATCTTGTGGATTTTGTTTTGCGTGTAGTGCGGTCCTCCTGCTGCTTGAGTTTTGTAGGCATACACTCTCAAATAGTTGGTTTCAGGCATCGCCACTCCTTTGCACATTACTGACGATTCCAAAGCTCATTAAAACATAAAATCAGTTTCGTTTGTTTTTTTTTTGATAGTTCAAAATTCGTTTTACTTGTGTTTACTTCACCAAAATCTGGAAGAGTTGTTATATTACCGGCGTTTGGGTTGAAGTGAGGGATTACGACGACTTCTGGGCGTGTCATGTAAGGAACTCTGGGTAAACCACTAGAAACGTCAAAAGTTCCTCGTACGAATATGTTATCGTTGATCGTGATATTGTCTTTAGCGATCGGCGCATGCGTCGTAGCCCGCAATCTCCCTTTGCACTTGAATATCACTATTGTGGGGTTTGAGAGACTTGTCTAGACAAGATTTACTACATGATAATTGACAACAACCAGTACAATCTAACCAGTAGAATCAATTAACTTACCAAGCCTAGGAAGAACTCAGGCTTCTCGTGAACCCAGGCTTGCTTTTTTTTTACTATACAACGTAATTGGCCGGGAGTGACCGGAGAGTTATGCAGGGGCGGATCCAGAGGAAGGGATGATGACAGATTTCCTTAACAGGAACCTGGCAAACCCCCTCCTGCAAAACTTCCTAGATCCTGCTCTGCACTGTGGCGTATTCATGAGACAATAAGTCTTATCATCTATTATCTAATAAACACATTACACAAAACATTTAGTATTCAAACATTGGGATTTGCAGTGGGGGGGGGGCGTCGGGAATGGTTAACTAGAGCGTGTTTGATCACAAGTGGAAGATCTAACATTTCCCTATCTTAAAGCGAGGGGGTTTTGGTGGCCGAATGGTTAAAGCGTGCGTGTAGGATCACGGCGAATTGTTGAAATAAAATTGAACTATGTGTTAGTCCCGAAATGACCTAGTTTTTGTCAAATGAACATTAAACACCTGTCCGAACTTGTGGGTCTCCCGGTTTCCTCCCGCCGATACAGACATTTACGCGCTAGAAAATTGTTGACAAAAAATTGAAATATACGTTTGTACCGAAATTACCTAGTGTGTCGAGTGTATGTTAAACCCCAACTCTCCCCCTCTCTCCCTCACACACACATACACACCCACACATATAACTTGCAACAATCCATTTCGACAGTTTTATACTGCATCGGTTTCTTCTATTGACTAATGCAGGGACATTTACCTTTATCGGAGAAAGGAAATACGTTGTAAAGTCTGCATGGATCTGGAACCGAGGATATTATCACCTTGGAATGGAAACTTGTATCAGAACTCGACGTTTATCAGAAGATTCGTTTCCAAAGAGAAAAAACAAAAATTGGAGTTTCTTTTGGAGAACAGTTCCTGGTTCCTGGTCCAAAAATGTTTCCTCTACGTGGCGACTATCCAGTGCCTTGAACAAACATTATCACACCAAGGGGATGCCATGTGTCATGGCGATCGTACTTGGGAACCTTTGCGAAGAACAGAAGCGCTTGAGGGTCACTTCATGTTACAAACATAATGTTAGACCAAAATGATAGCGTATCGTCTTCACGAGCCGCTCAACTATCTTCCCATCCTAAAGGTCAGGGTTGCCTTGACTGCAGGGATTGGTCGACTGGGATTAGTCAGTTAGCCGTATGAATGAACCCTATTGATTATCAGTTATTCGCGGAACTTTTGTCGTTTTGGAAATGAAATGGAGTTTAACAATGTTCAGCTCCAAACTGAGCAAATGAAGACGTACATACGCCATACATGTCACCTACTCGACACAAACTACGTCATTTTGGGACTAAATTCAAAAATGGGTTTGCGCGTAGGGGTCTTTAGCTGTGGGGAGGACCCAAAGGAAACCCACGAGGATGTCACATACAAGCCTGGAACCGAAACCAACCCACTTGCCCAAATCAAAGACCTCCTGATCCAACGTGGACGCGTTAATCATTAAGATACGAATTAAAAAGTACGACACAGATGGTTAATTCCATGCTACGTCGCTGCACAGCGTGCGTAGGAGCCAGTGGAGGATACACGCGCTGCTGATATCTGTGTCGTACTTTTGGTTTTGACCCCTCTGACTTTTTACCGTTGATTACAGATTAAAAATCCATAAGTGTACAAATGTGTTGTTATTGATGAGTTCCCATTTGAATATTGTTCACAATAAGAAGCAAAATAAATAAGATACAGGATCATTTTGTTATACAAAAGTGATGCGTTTTCTATGCCCTCAGTATATTTTGATAATGTTAGGATCAGACGCTATAGCCCCGTTAGAGCAAATATATTTTGCAATGCCTGGGAACTGTCATAATAGACTCAATCCCTATTTTAATATATGCTTTAGCTATTTGTATTTCGTATTCTCGGCATTGAATATAGCAGCAGTACGACATTTCGTTTCGTTATGGTATATGGCTCCTCATGCGAATACCTAAATTTAGTTTACCGGCAGGTTTATTCGGCATGTCATTTATAACCGGAGAACTCATCTATCATGAATTACTACTGTCTGTTCCAGGTGATACTCCAACTCGAAAAATGCTTACCGTGCCCTCATTTTTTAATTAAAATGGCTAAAACTTTGTGACATACCTGGAATTGACGTCTCTTTGATTTCTTCCCTTAGCCCAAATGACTAGAAGTCAGATACAATCCAGTATTCTCTTGTAAATTTCACATATTTAGACATTGTCACTTTCTCATAACATCAACATTACGAATGCGCGTGCGTTTAATGGAGCACATGCATTTCGCATTAGGGTAGACAGGTACTTTACAATTTGGTGCATTCGGTTAGAAATGTGACACAGTGAAGGAGAATTCGGCCGTCTTTTTCGCGACAATAATACTTGTTAGGGTTTCACACTTTGAAGCTTGTGTGAAACAATATTGTTTTTGTTCAGATTGATATGTTTTTTTCTGTTTCCACCTTGATTATTTCGCACAAAAATTCTCATTGGAAAATTTGGAGTGACTTAAAGATTAAAACTATTTTGAAAAGTCGGCACATGCCATAACCATGCGAACTCTCAGAAATAAGTAAATTGATGTAAAAGGTTATAGCCTTATTTAAAGTTTGAATAAATATGTCTGGTAAAATGATTCTGAAATTTTTTTCTGCGACTTTATAGCTCTGTTTAACTGGATATAATAGTGTAAAATTATCTTATTTTGAATATGATGCGTGCATTGATAAAGAAACTGAGTTTGCCACTTGGAACTAAAGGCAGGCATCCAACCGTAGCTAAAAACAAACACATCAGGATATCTCAACGTTTTTAGCTATGTTCTCGTAACTACTTTTGAGTATGTTTTGCAGCCTCCTTCCACAATTTCGTTGATAGCGGGTTAAAATTTACATGTAGCTTATATCGATATAAAAAAATTACAACCTTCGGACGGTTGGCGACTAAATATTCAAGTTAGTGGGACAAACAGCCGTGGTCTGGGATTCAGTAAATAGCTCTTTCAAAAGAGTTATATTCTACAGGAACGAAACAACCAACTGCTAATCAAAGTAGGGTGAAACGACTTAAAGCACCCCTTGTCCAGTTAGACTCGTCCAGATAACTAGGCCAAATATGGCAGGTTCAATTAGTAAGATGTAAACAAATAACGATTTTTCATAGGAGAAAGGACATAAAGCATGATCTGAACATAGTTCTCACAAGACAGAAAGCAATGGGATGACCATTCCAGGTATTACACGAAGTTTTAGCCATTTTAATTAAAATTTGAATAAATGACAAGCGATTTTCGAGTTGTAGTATTACCTGGAACAGACAGTAGTTTGATTTTAAGTTTTTTTTTTTGTATTTGGGGCTTTGGGGTGGGGGGGGGGTATGTATTCGTGGTGTTATAAAACAAAATACATAATATACGTTAAATTTATATACCAAGTTGTTGCTTTGGTGGCGCTAATGATCGTGACGATAGAGGTCTTTTGCTTTTCCTAATTTAGTTCTAACGACAAAAATCAAATATATTTGATGTTCTGTAATCGGCCTACAAATAGACTCACAGACCCGTGATGACCAGAAAAACCCACTAATAAAGTGTTTCAATATTAAACATGGCTTCCTCTTGATTAAAATGACACCCACGTTGTACAAGATACATTATGCTAAACCGCTGACATTCATTTATATTCATATGGAATCCCGTGAAACCTACAAATTGCGAAAGTTGGGTCTCAGAAAGAAATATCGGCCAATATACGTTCCAATTACAAATATCACAGACGAATATACGGGCATTGGGTACACACTTCCGATCTTCTGATACTTTGGTTTTGTTTCTTTATTTAAACATACATTAAGGAAGAGCTGAATCTGCCTTTTGTGGGTCTTTCTTTACGCCTGGAATGTTTTCAAAATTATTAATTAAATAATATCTAACTTATCCAGACCATAATCAACTCTCGACGCTATCGTGTATATTTGATTTTCATTGGATTTGAATCTCATCGTACGTTGAGGGAGATGGGCTTTACATAGGCTAAGCCTGTTCCCCAATCCCATTTAGACGACCTGAATAAAAGTTTGTTTTTTTTTTTTAAAAAAAAGTCCGTTGATGATTGAACGCAAAAGTGGATAATTGCAACAGTGGTAACAATGACAATTGGGGCTACAGAGATTTTAAAATAAGGTTTTATTGGCTTAGAGTGAAGCAATTTGACTGACGTTTTCAGCACAAACCATTTTCATCATCTATGTTTTAGCTATTATATTGTTAATTGCCAGCTTTTTTCTAATCTTCCATAACTCCCCTTCAATACATTATGGATCAGTGTGTAGGACGTCGGTCTGGCTATGCCGTGTTCGATTCTTGCCTTGCCCGAGAAGGTTCATCGGGATTTTGCGGTGTAGGGCTAAGAGCTCAGCAAGTGTCAGCGTATAGTAGTTCCGATGGAACCAAAAACCGAAATTCCGTGTACACATTGGCGGGCACGTAAAAGAACCCTTCATAGTTGGAATTCGAAACAAGAGTAGGCTGTGGCAACGCGATTCAGGCTAGAGTTCCCTCATAGTTCACTTTGGGGCGTATTCCCGTCCTCACTATCCCTGTCGGAGCAGAACAGTAGGACGCTAAACCCCGTCTCATTTCATGTCATTTTAAGTCGTTCAAAGAATATAACCAGAACGTGAGAAAGGTTTTAAAAATTTACCTTTTCAAAGGTCACATGAGTTATTTAACATGGCGAGTTTCTCCTGATAGCATCTTGTTATCTGAGATATCTTCACTATCAAATACACAATTTCTGCACTTAGACCAGATAGTTGTAAAACTGTTATTTTGATTATTGAATGGGAGTTTGTTTGCCAACTAATACATCATATACATGTAGTTTCAATCAGATATTTGCGTTCCGATCTCAAAGATAATTTGGATTGTTTTGTCTGGAAAGGGCAGAAAATGGGTGACTTGTTACTAGTAAGACGCAGTATGGATAACTAAGACATGAAATGAGGTTTAACGTCCTACTGTTCTGCTCCCATTGGACTAATAAAAGTGAGCCTACGTCATACACAGTACATTGAGGGAAATTGGGCTAAGGACAGGACTTAAGCAAGGCTGACACTTGCACGATTCCGTGGCACGCATTGACACGACTCGAGTCGGCACTACACCGTCCGATTTGCGCAAACGCGTCGTGCCAATGCGGGAAGTGCGTAAGCAATGCGCTAACTATGCGTGAACTCGTCGTGCCAGTTCGTGTCAATGTGGACACTGATGGGCACGACAAAATCGTGGCCAAAAGTCGTGCAAGTGTCAGCCTGGCTTTAGTAAGATGGACATACGTCAAACAGTGTGTTCTGAGAAACATTTTGCCATGACAGTGTCACTACGACCTACAATGTCCAGTTGTAAAGGGATTATTAGCGTGCACATCAATATGTATACGAGACCTCGCTTTTCGTCCTCCGTCCCGCACCACTGACAAGGGGGAACCACTGCGAAATATTCCGATGAACTTTCTCGGCCAACGCAAGAATAGAGAGAGAGAGAGAGAGAGAGAGAGAGAGAGAGAGAGAGAGAGAGAAATGGGGTTTAAGGTCCACTCGACATTTGGGACTAACATATATGGTTCCATTTTATTTCTATACGCTTGCTCATAGGGGTCTTTAACAGTGGGGGAATCGAAGGATCAGGGGAAAACCCACGAGGTTGGACAGGCGACCCTGCTCCTTGTCACGTACAACCGGGGAATCGAAACCACGCCAGTTGACTCAATGAATGACAGTATGATACAGGAATTTGCCAGGTCCTTGAGACAATGCACGTATATCTATACCGTCATCATCTCGCGCTTTGAATACACCTGAATATATAGTATAAACATAGAGTAGGGTCACCCAGGGAAACACTCATGACAGATAATCCCTGGTTTAATATTACGGTTCTTTTTACTTTTCTTTTCACGGGAGGTGGTGGGGGTTCAGATAATTAGCCATTAATTACGGGATTGGTTGAGTCGCTACGGTGGGATGGTATCAACAAAGGCCGTTGGATAGGCAATCTTTTTAAACTCAAATACTGACCATTGGTCGCGTGAGAGGAGTGACCGTTCATTTAAGAGATTATACCAAAGAATTTTTTAGCGACAGTTTATTGTGAGCGCTTACAAGATGTCGCTGCCCAGGAGTGGCGGCGCTGACAGATTAGACCCTATGAACAATTTAGATAATTTTGGGGATTTTGTAAAGACTACTCCCACTTTGTCATCAGTGGAATTCCATTATATCCAGTTCGCATTCACCTTTATACATATCATGCACATTTACATAGCTGTGCAGATGTTACATACATGATCTTCTGATGCAGGAGGGAGGGCCTGACAAGGACAGCTGTCTAGTCATTCGAATGGTATGAAAATCCCAAGGTCTCGTGCACGTTAAAGATACCATGAGAGTTGGAATTCGGTATAAGAGTAGAGAGAGAGAGAGAGAGAGAAATGGGGTTTAACGTCCACTCGACACAAACTAGGTCATTTTGGGACTAACATATGGTTTCATTTTAATTCAACAATTCGCTTGCGCGTAGGGGTCTTTAGTGGGAGGAAACCGGAGTGTCCGGAGGAAACCCACGAGTTTGAGAAGGCGCCCCTATCTCCATGTCACATACGCTCACACCAGGGCTCGACACCACAGCCGAAAGCCAGAGGTGACCGGCCAGCTAGAGGTCGAAGCGCGGCACTCTAGACCACTAGGCCATCCCAACCCCCCAGGTATAAGAGTAAGCCGTAGCGCCGCTGTCTAGGCAAAATGTCCCTCATAGCACACTGTATGACGTATGCCCCCGTCTTCATTTGCCCAGTTTGGAGCACAACAGTAGGACGGACGTTAAACCCCATTTCATTTCATTTTGTGGGAATATATCTTTCGACTTAGTCCCGAAATGACCAAGTTGTGTCGAGTGGACGTTAAACCCCATTTCTCTCTCTCTCTCATCTTTCGACTATACAGACAAAATTAAAATTGTACGTTAAATTCCTTTTAAAGTACTGTATTTCCCTTCACGTAAAATTGACCTACCAGATGTTACATACATAGCGTAATTTATTTACAACAACTTCGATTTTTAACAATATGTAATGACAAAACTCTTTTTTTATTGTTTAACTTTGAAATAATTGGGTAATTATTGGAAAGATCACTAAAACTTTGGCGAATGACCGTACAATGACAGAAATTTAAATCCAGCAAATGGCTTGAAATTTGCTGGATCTGTGTAGGATTTAAAACAAAATTATGGGGTTTTTTTTTGTGTGTGTGTGTGGGGGGGGGGGGCTGTACTTTCAGGTGTTCGATTATGTAGGCCTACAGTATTTTGTCAATTAATGACCGATTCAATGAAAGTTAAGATTGACAGAATGTATTCCATCTGAACGTTTGTGGATTATAGTGTGTATTTATATGATCATATCAATGATACCGATAACAGTACACGAGATACTGTAATACCGTGATAATCTACCATTGACAAAGATAATTAAACGTTGTATAGTAAGAGAGAAGAAACTGATGCAGCATAAAACTAGAGAATGGATTAATGAAAGTTTCGAGAGAGAGAGAGAGAGAGAGAGAGAGAGAGAGAGGAGGAGGAAAGAGAGAGAGTGAGATATTAAGGTCCACTCGACATAAACGAGGTCATTTCGAGACCTACATATGGTTAAATTTTATTTCAATAATTCGCTTGAGCGTAGATCACCTTACACCTTGTCACATACCACCGGGGAATTGAAACCCAATGACGGACCTTAAAATACAACGCACACGTGCTAACCATTCGGCCATGATAATTAAAGAAGTACGTATAGTTCTATTTTTTAAAAACTTAAAATTGACGAAAATGGATCTAAAAATCACCCATTAATATAATTTGAGTGTATATAAAATGTTTTACATTCCATTTTTAACATTTACTTTCAATGCTATCAGATAGCCGGTTGTGCGTGGCAAGGAGTAGGGTCGCCTGTCCAACCTCGTCAGGTTTCCTCATTGAAATAATTTCAAACCATATGTTAGTCCTGAAATGACCTAGTTTGTGTCGAGTGTTTTTAAATGCTAATATCATGAAAAAATAATAAGTTAAAAGTTTAGTCCCTTTAAGTGGACCTCGGTTTAATGTAAAATTTAAACGACTGCGAGTGGACGGCCGTACTCTAGTTACGACATTTCAGTGTGGGCGTATATGAAATTATTGACCATCGTGACTGACCTCGATTTGTTGACCCATCGGAATCACTGCTATACACGACATTATTTCAATGTAGGCGTATACAAATTTAGTACCCTGCCACAGTGCGGATGGTTATTAAACACTAGAATAAGACCTTTCTACTTCAATAGACGATTTACCAACAACAGCATTAATAAATCACCAGAAAGAATTAAAATACTGCCAGCTTTCATCTCTGTCCTCAGTTCAACAATTAATTTGGACATCGTTTGCTGAGCGTTCAGCGTGGGCTTCCATGAAATGAAGAAACAATTTATTTTAACCCAGTGGGCGGAAAGCCAATGAAATAAATTGGATTCCTTGATCATTAAAAGTACAGAGAATGAATTTATCATAAATTAGTGCTGATGGATTTAAAGTAGAGGTAGTGGGGGAGAATAGGTGTGTGGGGAGGGAGGGGTAGTAGCGTCTGCTCAACACATGAAACTAGGTCATTTCAGTACCAACATTTGGTGTAATTTTATTTCAATAATTGGCGAGCGAGTAGAAGTCTTTAACAGTAGGAGGAAACCGACGGATCCGAACAAAAACCACGATGTCACGTACAACCGGGGAATTCAAACACACGTCATACTTCGGGAATAGATCTCTGTCCTAACTGGCCGCCATATTCAAAAATTGTTATACTGTTTTTTAATGTGGTTTTACTCCTGTTAACGTCTTAAATGGAATCAGAATAAATACTTAACAAATTTCGCGAAGTATACTTAGTATTTTCGACTAAAATCTTCGATTTGGGACTTAAAATGTTCGTCAACTAGCTTAATGTCTGTTCGGAAAGCGGAGCTACCTGTAGACAGATAGTCTAAGTTTAGTACATCACACCACTGGACTCAATCACAGACCAAAGCCAACCCCCACGACTACATATAGAGTTAACCCCTGGCAGTAGATCGTAACATAACTGTCCCATTGCACACACCACATGGCATATATATAATTGAAATTAAAGATGGCAAAATAAAACTACATTTTTATGCTAACGTTTTCACCACGATAGCGGCTCATCAGGCGTTTTATTAAACAATAATTCAATTAACAATAGTCTATGACGTCACAGTGTCATAGTTACATGATAAAATTATTATACAGGCAAGGGTAGTTAGTTCTTAGTCTACAGACTACAAATATTTAATCCCACCACAATCTTTATTTCATATAACTTAATTATTCTCTTATTTAGAATTAAGTTTTGGGTGGTACTTCTTAATAAAATATATATATATATAATGCCCGTCTCCTTTAGCTATGTTGGATTAGGACGTAAATACCATTCTATTTTAATTCTTACCGCTGCTAAACACCCCCTTACGAGCAAACGAATAATTGATATAAAATGGAACCATCAAGTTTGTGTCCAGTGGACACTGCTAAAGACGCATATGCACAAGCGCATTATTGAAATAAAATTGAACCATTTGTTAATCCCAAAATGACCAAGTTTGTGTCGAGTGGACGTTAAACACCCTCTCTCTCTTTCCCTCCCTCCCTGTCTTCACTCCTACAAGCAAGCGAATAATTGATAACAAATTGAACCATGCATATGTTGTGTTAAGTGGACACCACCTCCCTCTTCTCTTTCCCCCTCTATCCCAGTTTCCTCACACTGATAAAAACCCTTACGGACAAGTGAATTATTGAAATAAAATTGTACCCTAGTTTTTGTCGAGTGGACGTTACTCCTCCCCCTTTTTTGCCTCTCTCTCTCTCTCTTTCTGCCCCCCTCTCCGCCCCCAGTTTCCTCTCACTGCTAAAGAACCCCACGCACAAACGAATTATAGAAATAGAAATGAACCCACGTGTGTGTCGAGTGGAAGTTAACCAACCCACCATCTCTCTCTCTTTCTCCTCTCCCATCTCTCTCTCCCTGACAGTCTCTATTATGTTAGAGGGTGGGGTGGATGGCCAAATGATTAGCGTGCGCGCTCTGTATCATACGGTCTGCCATTCAGTCTTGTCGCGCAAGAGAATTATTGAAATAAAATTAAAAATCATGTGTTAGTCCCGAAATGACCTAGTTTGTGTCGAGTGGACGGTAAACCATGCATATCTTAGTCCAACAATGATGTACATGTAGTTTGTATAAATGCCGAGCCCCCACCCTCCTGTCTGTCTCTCCCCCCTCCCCCTCTGTCTCTCTCCCAGTAACACCCCCCCCCACACACACACACATGCTGCTAAAGACTCCTACGCGCAAGCGAATTACTGCAATAAAATTTAACCATATGTTAGTCCCAAAAAGACCTTGTTTGTGTCGAGTGAATATTAAACTCTCTCTCTCTCTCTCTCTCTCTCTCTCTCTAATTACCTACAGTATGTATATATATACAAGTGTTTATGTGAAGGTCATTGTTAACTGGTTAACGTACTCGTTGTCCTCTTAACCCGCTTCGGAATTTCACCTATTCGCTGGGTAACGGATAAGCTAGTTTTATAACACAACATCATGCGCGTGTTCTTAATTTGATCATTAATCGATGTAAGCATGGCCAACTGACCAGCTCAATACTATTTCCAATAGCTTAACCCCCCGTATACGATACGACACACAACAAAACACAATATAAACAAATGCTGATGTAATACCTTATTTCTGATTGGTCGTCCTCAGCCTGTTTCCTTATGATTGGTTAATCCGGACCGCACCCCCCAATTCTATGAATGAAATGCTACTACGTTCACAACTTCTTACAATTAGATATATCTTCTAGAAAGCACAGAGAATAGTAGACATTTCATTCTGATTTACTTGGGAGTTTTTATTACTTGGCCCCTTGACTCGTTTACGCGTTTTATAGACGAGTGAGTGTGAATTTAACGTTTTGTTTACTTTTGACGGCACAAGTACTACTACTACGTCTGCTACTACATAAAAAAACTTTTTTTTATAACAAGGAGATAAAAAATATATATATAATACCTCAAGGAGAAAAAAAACCTTTTAATACAATTTAATGAAAGATTGCTGTTATTCGATGGCTGCTCAAGATTCGTTTTTAAATGAAAGAAGTTCACTGACAGAAGAACAAAAGTCAAAAGGGTAGGTTTAGTCTATTTACATAAGAATGACGAGGTTAATCACGAGTGTATGTATGTGTGCAAAAGATTTTTCTAACGTCCGCTTCCACTGAAGTGATATCGCAGAGGTTGACCGTAACTGAAAATAACTACTGATTCACAAACTACGTTTTTTTTTTGAAAAAACATAGTTTAAAATGTTCTATGAAATTTAAATGCAGATTTTAAAATATTTTAAAACGAAAACAAATATTGGACATCTAAAATATGAGAAGTAACGTATCGACCTATAAAAGTTCGCGTAATACTTTATGTTTATATTGCGACATACTTGTGACATTTAAAAAACGTTTTGTCAAACAAAAAAATAACAAATAACCCAATAACCTACAAATTTTGATTTATGTAGGTATTATTGATGTTTAGATTTATTTTGTGTACTGGCGACGCAAGCGAAAGATTGCATAAGACAATAGTAACCTTCGAATGTCTTGGCTCAAATCGAACAATATTACATGCCCTTAATGGCAATCTTCCAAACTTATTGCGACGTTATTTAGGCTCGCTTCAAACATAAATAAACAATTCGGAACATTGGATGCGCGTCTTGTATGATATTTCTAAAATTATACATTGGATACTGTGGATGTTATTTAGAATGGGGTCTAAATTATGCATCGGCTGTTATTTAGATAGGTCTAAATTATACATTGGATGTTATTTAGATGGGTCTAAATTATACTATGGAGGTTATTTACAATGGCATCTAAATTTTATTTTTAGTAATTGTTGTTATAATTGTGTCCAAATCGTACATATTCGACACAATTTTATGCGATAAATTAATGTCTTATTTTAGTATCGCAAAATGTAACCAAAAAATGTTATTGATAACCGTGGTCCGGCATATTGCGTTTTCTGAATAGGAGACAACGTATAGCCGTTCATATGGGACGAAACACGGGGAATCCGTCGACACATTGGCGTGCATGTTAAAGATCCCTTGTCAGTTGGAATATAAGAGTAGGCCGTAGAGCCGCTGTCCGGGAAAACTTTCCCTTGCAGAATATTGAATGGCGTATGCACGGCTTCATTGACCCAATCGAAACAGAACAGTAGGACGTTAAACCCCATTTCATTTCATCAGCACACGTGTTATATTGTTCACTTTTTGTAAATGTAACTTATTCATCCAAAACGATATTTTTATGTACGTATATTCATAGTGAACAATATAACACACGGATTCAACACCAGACTTGCAATTGCTCAATTTCGAACCCAATTTAAAGAGCCAATTCCATGGTTGTAACGGTAGTTTGTCTATATTCTTGTGCGTTTTATCAAGTTAAAAGAGGATACCAAGAACTTAAATATATTTATAGTCTCCGAAACAAGAAATCATAACACTCAAGTTGAACATTCATATACGCTCTTTAGCATAATATGAGAAGAGTAGGCGACAGTGCCGGGAGACGTTAAACCCCGTTTCATCCTATTGCGTTATTTTAGGATTTTTCAGGGATGTTTTTTTATCATATTATTCAGATTATGCAAGAGCTAAATCTGCCTATCGTAGGCATTTCTTTTGGCCTGACATGTTATCTAAATTATTTATTAGACAGTAATTAACTCATCCAGACCACAACCGAGACTTTGTTTTTCATCATAGCCTTCCAACTTTAGTTTTGATGATCGAGGCTAGCCTAAAATTCAAAAAGCTAATATCTCAGTACATTATAATTACTTTATCTATTGTTTTACTTTTATAACGAAGCGAGATCCGTGACGACTTCATCTAATCTCTCATTATGCAACTTTAACGTATTAAACTGATATAATTATAACTTTTTTCATGAAGACGAGGGAGAGAGAGAGAGAGAGAGAGAGAGAGAGAGAGAGAGAAATGGGGTTAAACGTCCACTCGACGTAGGGGTCTTTAGCAGTGGGAGGAAACTGGAGTGCACGGAGGAAAGTCACGAAGTTGAGAAGGCGCCCCTATCTCCATGCCACATACGCTCACAGCCGGGATCAAAACAACAGCCGCAAGCTAGAGGTGACCGGCCAGCTAGAGGTCGAAGCGCGACACTCCAGACCATTAGACCCCCCCGCCCCTCTTGATGAAGACCAATATTGTTTATCTCGATTAACTTTTATAACGCCGACTTTTATCTAATCTCCTTTAATATCCCTTTAATAATGATGCTGCTGTTTTGTTATCATATTCAGATATAAATATACACGTACATGATATCGTGTACCGTTATATATATATTTATCTATATTATAGGTTTATCTTTACGGTATACTAACCTACTGACTGCACTAGTCACATGATGATACAAACTGGTCTTGACCTCCAGGTTATTTTGGGATTATTATGGTTTACCTTTGTCAATCATAAACATACTCTCTGTCACCATAAAACACGCAAAAATGTTATCCACGAACTGGTCTAGTTAATGTCTATTAATAATAGATTTACCTTCTCCGGTATACCTTTTTTTGATATTCAGATTTGGCGGACGTTTGGTTAATGTCTATTAATAACAGGATTACGTTCTCCATTCTACATTTATTTAATATTTGGGACCTAGAAATTGACCCAAATGGGTCGCAACAAATATGTTAATGTAATATAATCAATTGCCCCCGTTTTGTCTCTAATTCCATATCAGTTATTTCCAGCGGAAAAACGGAATGAATCTCAACCGAAAAGAAATTTCTAGTGTCTGATTATTCTAGCCTATTGCGCATGCTCTCTAGATAAGTTATGGTGTCACCGTTTGACATGAGTTGTGGAATATATCAGGCCTCGTTCTTTCTGGTCACTAGTTATAAATGTCGCCGTTGAAACGCACTAAGGTACACGATTCGTGTACCAATGGTAAACTTTTTTATTTTGTCTTAAATACTGGATAACAGAAGTTTACCGTTTCAAGGTAAGATAACAACATCAATGTTGATTTGAATTGACAAATAGTTCGTGTTTTCAACGTGTAAGACTTTGGATGATATTGAGCTAGAGACTTAGCTACTTTAATATTCCTATCTGGCGGATGTTTGGTTCATTCTGGTACTTGGTGAATCCATTTTCAGGTTATCGTTTAAATGTGGTTGTGTATTGTCGTCACATTTGTCTGTGTACGCGTCAACTATTGAGTTGGAAGTTAAGCGCGGTGTTTTTGTTCCTCAGATAGAGAATTCTGTTGATTTTCATTAATTTCTGATAATTATCGTTGAAGTTAATGCTCTTGGCCAATTTGACAAAAAAAAATCTTGTTAAATGCCCACAAATTTCGTTTCGTTTTTTTATACTTTCGACGGCCTACACTACATGAAGATTTGACAAGTTATAGTGGGAGTTCCCGTCACTGCTCAAACGGGCGGCTTTTAACCGTATGACGCTACACATTGGTTAACCAATCAGCGTTGACGTTTCTAGTGTTTTACCCACAGTTCCGTGCATCAAAGGGCTAAGATTCCTCGGCTGTTCAAGTAGAGTCGCCTGTGCAACTTCGTGGGTTTTCTCCGGGTTCCCCGGTTTCCCCCCCACAAAATTTAAACAACTGATAGTCCGGAAATGACCTAGTTTGTGTCGAGTGAACTTAAACCATATTTCCCCCGCCCTGTTTTTTTTAAAAAACAAAAAAACCCAACAAACCAAAACAAGTTTGAGCCTTAAATCTAGATCAGGAATTAAATTGTGACGCAATATGGAAGCGTGCACCATTGCCCAAGGAACAAGCGTGGTTGGTCGTACTTGAATTGACAGAGCCGTCGGCCCTTTTCGAGGAGCCTCGCCCCAAAGAGGTACAACAACAAGATAGGTAGCGCCCGGGGAACAGTTCCCGATCAAACAGATATTCCCGCGCTTTTATTGCCAAGGTCATATGGGAGCAGTTCGTATCAACAGTGACGTAACGACTTAATCTATTTGTTAAGGCCAGCTCAATATTCGTCAAGGCCGCTGAGATGTAAATAAGGTTAGGGCAGGTGATTGTTGGTGAGATTGTAGGTTAGGGAAAGCATAAGGATAGTCCAATGTTGGGATTAACGCTAGCCTTGTTTACATCTCATAACCTTAACCCAAACTCGGGGATCACGTGGCTAAATGGAAAAGGCGCTGGTTCGCTAGCCTGGAGGTCGGGTGTTCGATCCCTGCATTGGCCGAGAAAGTTCATCTCGATTTTCTGGCGTGGTTTTCACTTGTCAGTGATGCAGAACGGAGGGCCTGACAAGGATAGCTGCCTAGTCATTCGGATGGGACGAAAAACTGAGGTCCCATGTACACATTGACGTACACATTGACGTGCACGTTAAAGATCCCTTGGCAGTTGGAATTCGATATAAGAGTAGGCCGTAGCGCCGCTGCCCGGGCAAAATTTCCCTCATAGCACACTGTATGGCGTATGCCCGTCTTCCATTAGCCCAGGTTATGTGCAGAAGAGTAGGACGTTAAACCCCATTTCATTTCATTTCATTTAAACCAAACTCGATTAAATCATGAATGAAATTTGACCAGCAAATCGTATCCTAATCCAGTAAAAATCGCAGACAAGCAATGAAATCTAGAGTTGATCATGGTCTGGATAAGTTAACTAATGTCTAATTAATAATTCAGATAACGTTTCCGGCCTAAAGAAAGACCTGCAATAGGCATATTCAGCTCGTGCATGGTTGCGTTAGTTAGAAAGTGCGAACGCATTCAACTTTTATGTAACACGTTGTTTTATCCTCGGTGTTATATTGTGAATCAAATCGTGCCGTGTTGTCTTAAACAACCCGATATAATCATTCATACAGTCCTTTAATCTGAACACAATGGTCGACAACTCCCACGCGCAACTTTAATAAGCTCCCAGATTTTTTAAAAAAAACAAAGCCAACATTGTATAAATATCTAATATTGGTGCGAGTATATTTACATAAAATCAATAAGTAAGAACACATGGTGTAAATGAACAATGCTTATTAATAACACGGTATAACTCTAGATGCGTGGGAAGGCCTTGAAGCGCCAGCCAAGATGTAGCCGTTATTGATTTCTGTTTCGTTCATTCAACTTTGACTGACGAATAGCTAACTATTCTATTTAAACAGGAAATGTTCTGATTTGATTAAGTTTGCTAGCTATTAGTACCTTCATGGGTTTGTCGCCGTGCAGGTGAAACACGAGGTTTCCATCTGCAAAAGGTCTGATGGAGAACGAACACCCACTTCTAACCTTAAGTCATCCAGAAGGATTTCTCCTTCCAGGTTCCCAATTCGGTAGGCGTAATACTTGGCTGCCGCGAATGTACGACGCTCACAGAGGCTTTTCACTACAACACTAACCAGTACCGGGACTAGACAGCGGAGTGGACGCTTACGACTGCCCCAGGACCCGTTCACATGAACTGTGCAACGGAGTGGACGCTTACGGCTGGCCCCCGGACCTGTTCACATGAACTGATATTTGTTGCTTACTTGTTTTGTTGTTATTGTTTGGTCCTCGTGCACTTGCTATATAAGTACAAGTTAACATCTAAGGTTGAAAGCCCCCCCCCCGTTCACCATACCTCTGAAATTGTTTGTTTCATCACAGAGCAATGGCAGGAAATCTTAAAATTGGATACATTTTATTTAACAAGCAAAGTTTCAATACACAAACCGTTATCGTTATCAAGCAAATAATGATTACTTAACACTACCTGGTGTTTTAACGTCTGCTTCCACAGAAGTGATATCGCAGAATTAGTTCATCAATATATTGCACCACATTAGTTAACAGAAATCTGGTGCAATATATAGATGAACACTTTGGAAGCCATTTAGCAGATAAAAAAATAACAAATTAATTAACAAGATGAAAGATGTAATATACCGACAACAAGTAAAAACCATTTTAGCAGATGACACAATAACAATTAATTATGTCTATTTACCCTTTTGTAGCGACAATTTTCTCGAATTTTACATTAATCGATTTAAAAACATTTGTTGAATGCAAAGTACAGTTAGGTTATATAAACTTTAACCCATTAACTAAAGATCGGCGTTCTGCAGATCGCGACAACTCCAACAGTGACCAAATAGTAGACACGTAACTTCGGCAGATAACTTAGTTCTTTCTTGTAAATAATTTTGGTTTACGCCCGCGGCTGTGCAGCACAGAGGACGCCAAGGATTGGCCCAAGGATTGGCCCCCAGATCCATTCACTTGATTGATATAATTTGTTCATTTCTTGCATTGTCAGTCTATGTTGTGTTGTCCGCATTTTGTCTTGTCGGTGTGGTTTTATGTGTAGTGTGGTCATCCTGCACTTACTATTGATGTTTTTGGCTTTAATACTCTAAGCGCTTTTAATAATGCTGTTCATCACATACAATCGACATAAAACTTGTAATTATGTCTATACCTGGGACAACATGGCGGACTTCTCGTTTGGATATAGCTTTAATAGTAAATGACATCAAAATTCCAAGATGGCGGTTCCTTGTTCATATATTACTCCTGTACTTGTTTATAAAAAATAAGATAAAGTCTTTTTTTCGGTTGATTAATTTGTTATAATAATTATGTATTCATCGGTATTTCGAAAAAAAAGATGAAATGTTTCTTCTTGTATTTCAGATTTGTATATAGAAACGAGTTACCGAGGGCGTATAGCAAGCGGTTGACCATCCACTACTGTATAATTGGTCTACTGTGTCTGGTCATCAGCATACTGATTGGAGTCATAGTCATTATTACGTCATCCCCGGACCAGATATTAGTAGAGAAGACCAGAAGCCACAGCAAGAGGCACCACACGCGACCAAGGGAAGATAAAAAACACATAGGCGTCTTTACAGAGATCACTGAGGCAGAAACCCAGTCCATCATTAAATACCTGAAAGTCAATGCATCGTTAGAACTCTCCGATCCTACAACAGCAAGACCTAATTCAAATTTTGTTCACACTATCGAGCTGAAACTGGCTCCCAAAGAACAGGTTCTCAAATATCTTGACCATGATGGACCAACTCCAGTTAGGTCAGCATTCGTCTCTATCTTCAAAGGTGCGTCCGTTACACCAGTTGTAGAAGAATATGAAGTCGGTCCTCTTCCCAATATAACATATGCCCATTTGCTCAATACGACTTCACGACAGACGAGAATACCCTTCAACGTTAGACCATTTTCTATGGTAGAATTCCGATCCATATATACTGATATTTTACCCGTTGTAGCCAAGAAAGCCAACTTCCTTCTGAATGAGAGTTATGGTGCTGAGTTTGGTAAGCACTGTGGTGACCGATGCTTGAAGTTTTCTATGACGCCTATTTCAAGTGCTTATTTGGCCAAAGGAGAACGTAAGGCATGGTTCTGGTTTGCATATGATTTAGAATTTTATACGCTGCATCCTTTGGACTTCCAATTCCTTGTTGATATGACTGATATTAATCCGGCAAATTGGCAGGTCCAAAGTGTCTGGTATTGCAGCACACTCTTTGACACACTTGATGAACTTCTGGAGAAATACAGACAAAACACGATCAACAAAACTAAGGTACCTTATCCGGCTGTCAAAGAAGACGAATTACTCACATCACTTCATCTGCGCGGCGACGAGTTCCCAAAACTCAACTTAGAAGCTCCTCGACAATTTGAACCTAATGGGCCCCGTTATACAATTGAAAATGATGAAATTACATATATGCAATGGAAATTCACCTATAAAATGTCCCCAACGATAGGACTGCAGTTATTCAATATTCGATTTAAAGGCGAAAGAATTGCTTATGAACTTAGTATGCAGGAAATAGCTGTTCTATATGCTGCAAACAGTCCAGCTTCCAGTATGTTGTATTTTGCGGATAGTGCAGGTTTGTTTGGTACCAGAACACGTGGTCTGCTACCAGGTGTCGATTGTCCAGATTATGCCCACTTCCAGGATATAGAAATATACACTTCTAATAATGGTGGCTACAGACGTTTTGAAAAAGCCATGTGTATATTCGAACAGAACAATTTGATGCCTTTGAGAAGGCATAGAGCCTATGGTAAAATTGGTGCTTTTTATGGAGGACTTTTAGATATTAACTTAGTTGTGCGGATAATCATTTCCGTAATTAACTATGACTATGTGGCGGATTTTATCTTCCATACCAACGGAGCAGTTGAGGTAAAAGTTGCGTCTACGGGATATCTTGCGTCTGGGTTCTACACACCAGCCGAAGACCAGTACGGTACCCGGATAAGAGAAAACGTCATCGCGCACCTGCATCATCATCTGTTTCATTTTAAAGCTGACATCGATATCAAAGGAACAGCTAATCGTTTTTCAACATGGACAATCAAAACCGAAAACAAAACAGACGAATGGTCTTCAGCTCCTCAAAATTGGCACATACAAACTAAGATAAAGAAGAGTCTGAAACAATCGGAGTTAAGTGCCGTTCATAAATATAACTTTAACCATCCCAAATATCTCATATTTTCTAATGCTAATCAAACTGATAAACTTGGTAATCAAAAATCATACCGTTTAAAAATAAATGGCATTTCAAAAATGAAGCTGCCTCAGGGTCTGGGGTTCGAGCCTTCCGTGTCGTGGTCCAGATACCAGATGGCAGTGACGAAACAGAAAGATGCTGAGTATACCAGTAGTTCTGTATATGCCATGTGGGATGCCAGAGATCCTGTGGTGAACTTCCAGAAATATCTAGATGATAATGAAAACATTGTAGATGAGGTGAGTACTATCTTCTTTTTTTTGTTTTGTATTACTCTTTCAATTTAGGAATCAGCGGTGTCAAAACCCAAATACTTTGGTTTAATCTTTCCATGTAAGAATTAATGGGGCCATTGCCTCCACATTTTGGTGCACACAGTTGTCGAAAAGTCCACAGAAACGTCTATCCCAACACATAAGCTATACTTTTAGTACTTTTCGAAGAAAATAAAAACTTTCAGGTTCTTGTGTTAAGTACCTAATGCCAAAAGATAGCAATATCTTTATAATATACGTGCCGGCATTATATTAATCTTCGCGATTATCCAGCCGCCCAATTTAACAATCACACTCCTTAAATCTGATCATTTCCGAACATCCGGTATTTTGTATTTGGCACTTTCAATGTGATTAAATACAGATGTATATTTCGTTTCGTTTTTTTATACCTTCAATGGCCTACACTACATGACGACCTGACCGGTTATAGCGATAGGTCGCGTCAGAGGTCATAAGAGCGGTTTTTGACCATATGACGCCAGACGTTTGCTTAACCAATCAGCATTGATGTTTCTAGTGGATAACCCACAGTTCCGTGCCCAACACGCCTAAAGCTCGCTGTAACAGCCCGTTGTATTGGCTAACCCCTCACTTCATCCAAAACATGTCAATGATAACAACTCTTCCAGATCCTAGTGTAGTAAAAACAAGTAAAACGAAATTTTGAACTATAAAAAAAGAAACGAAACAGGATCCGTGTTTTAATCCGATTGGCACTCTTTAACACATAATGTGAACAATGATTTAAAAAATTTCACGAGTTATAGCCAACCATTTAAGATCATAATATTACAATCTAGCCTTTATGTGTAAACGTGACATCGGACAAAAACCCGGACCCATTCAAACGCATCCGTATTTGATATGCTTTACTTTACATCAATCGTTATTAAAAAAATAACTGAAAAGGACAACCTTAGAAAAGGCCCAACCATGACGACGTCTTGTCAACATCCTGCTATATGTAGATATCTAAAATGCCATTCATATTTTATGGTTGGCCTGCTGGAGATATCACCAGCTTTAATCTCATTCATAACATAGTAGCAAAGAAAATATGCAGAACCTCCTACGAGCCTTTTTGATATCAAGTCGGTAAAGTTAAAACACAAAACAAAACAACAACAACACCCCCCCCCCCCCAAAAAAAAAACCCAGTGTTTTATCAAAAAAGACGAGTAGGAGATTTTATTTATCACCCAACCCTTTCTTACGCGCACAAAAAAATAAATATAATTCTTTGATATAGATTTAATTTTACTGAACCTGATTACATTGAGGCGTAGTGATACATCATTTTTTGACAGCATGTCTCCCATTGCAAATTCATACATATTGACCCGGTGTTTCCTTTAAGGTGATGGTAAGTATTGTAATTAGGAACTTTTCTCCAAGAATATTACTGGACCCAAAAAGCAGTTCGTTTTTAAATAAAAAAGTAGTTCTTTTTTGTTTAAAAAAGAAAGTAGTTCCTTTGTAATTGACCAATCCAATTCATGTAAATTATGAAATTTATCCCACAAGCGATTATTAAGTGATAAAGAATCGTATGTAATTGGAATCTGAAAGTGGGAGTTACCACAAACATGGTTCACAATAATTAATCCTTAATTATAATAACGCCATGCTTATTGGTAAAGGGGCTAAACCTATAATTCAGTATTTGTTATAATATTCAAAATTAAAATCACGAATTAGAATTTAATATTGGTCCATTTCAATCAATATTGATGTTATCTTGCCATGAAATTATGGGATCCGAATACTTAATATTTAAGGCACAATGAACATTTTAGAATTAGTACACAGTTCGTAAATTTTATGGTTTCGGGTGCCATCTTTAATTAATACCGAAAGACATATCCTACATAACAATGCGAAAGTAAATATCAATGGTGATTCACAAATGACACAATAATAAAAGAACGTATTTCACCGAACATAATTCATCAGAAATTACAATAATTGTATTTAAAACAGAATATAAATCACTTTATATACACTCGTGTCACATTAAAATATTTGTTTTAGAAAATATGCTTAAAGCGAGAATTTCATATTCTTAAGTTATATTTTTAAAATGTATTAGAATAAAGCCTTAAAATAAAAATGCACTCGTGTCACATTAAAATATTTGTTTTAGACAATATGTTTAAGCGAGAATTTCATATTTGAAGTTATTTTTTTAAAATATATTAAAATAAAGCCTTAAAATAGATGGTATATATAAATAATCCTACAAATCACTATTGCCAGATGAGAAATTGGCAAAAATGTCATTTTCAAACAACTTCAAATTTAAACGTATGAAGATAGCTATAGCATTGGGGGGGGGGGGTAGAAAAAAGAGAGGTAATTGTGTTATTATTTCCGGTGTGAATGATTTTTAAGTGTTGGAAATAATGCTACAATCGTATAATAGTGAGTTGACAACCTATTGAACAAAAGACATATGTAGAAATAATTATGTTTTGACTTTCTTAGAAAATATGAAATTCTCGCTTTAAAAGACATAAACTTTTAAACCGTTACCACGGTACTAGATATCTATCTTCGATTGGGCTAACAGATAATAGTTTAACTCTCTCTCAACTGTAACGAAAAAAGCCTTGTTTTGTCTGGAATATTTGAAAAAAAGACATTGGGTGTGGGAACGAGGAATTAGGTACATTTTATGATTGGGTGGATTCTGGAAAATTACAGAGAGAGAGGGACGGTAACATGGTTCAATTTTATTTCAATAATTCACTTGCGCGTAGGGTCTTTAGTCGTGGGATAAAACTGGAGAACCCGGAGAAAAACCCACGAGGTTCCTTGTCACGTACCGCCGGATAATTGAAATCACGCCAGTTGACAGACCTTATGATACAGCGCGCACCTGCTAACAATTCGGCCATTCACGTTCGTGTGCCCAAAACTGGACCCTTGACCATTGGAATTCGAGCAACGAGTATCCCGGAACATCGGAGTTCGGGTAAAATTCAGCTCACTGAGGGACGGTAAACCCCATTTCCTCTCCTATATTTTCCCCGCTATTTTGCACGCGATACTCCTGCTGTCCCACTGACACACATTGCCCATGCTCCATTTGGCAGTTCTCCTAGTTTATCGAGAGTTCACCTAACGGTAAGAAGGGCAATGTAATTCATAAACATTCCTTGTTTCCTGTCGAGTTTTAAATGCTGAGAAAAAAATACTGAAAGTAAACGAGCCAATTGTCGCTGTGGTTGAAAAGCTATATGTCAATAACGTTAATTGTTCTCTTAGATCTGTCTAGGGCATTAACACCATGGTGGTTTGGGATATTAAGTGCAATATGCTGTGGTTTAAAGCGACAAACAGCCAGATATGTAAATATTCTGGTAGTTTATTTCTTGACAAATACCCATTATTTATATCCCCATATAACGTCACTTCCTGTAAACCAAACGCTATTTTGGTTGCCAATAGTTTCAGTGTTAGAGTTTTCAAAAATTTTATTTGAAAAATGTTAAGGTTTGACTTACACCCGACATTTATCTCCCTGAAACGTCACTTCCTGTAACCCAAACGTTATTTTGGTTGGAGCATAATTTCAGATTTAAAGTTTTCAAAATAGTATCCCTTTATCTTTATACTGCGGTTAGGGTTAGAGTTGATTTTTGGATTCGTCGATCTTAAACATACACAATGCAAGAGGTAAATCTGCCTATTGCAGGTCTTTCTTTAGGCCTGAAATGTTATGTAAACAAAACTATTAATTAGACATTAATTAACAAAACAAGGCCATAATCAACTCTCGATGGCATCAGATACTCGAGATTTTAACTCGATTAGATCGGTTCGTCATTTACAAAATTAATTTAAAAATGGTAAAGCGAGGCTAAGTCTAGAATATACCAGTGCCCTGGTTACCACTATGCTAACATATTGTCAAAACTACAAACAGTCATAACTTGGGTCAGAATTGAATGCAGTAATTTTCAATATCTTCATATTACATTATCTTTTTTAGAGCTAGGACAGTAAGAATGGCTAGCTCTTTATTTAAATCTTAAGGGGGGTTGGGATGGCCTAGTGGTCTAGAATGCCACGCTTCGACCTCTAGCTGGCCGGTCACCTCTGGCTTGCGGCTATGGTTTCGAGCCCTGGTGTGAGCGTATGTGGCATGGAGATAGGGGCACCTTCTCAACCTCGTGGGTTTCCTCCGGGCACTCCGGTTTCCTCCCACTGCTAAAAGACCTCTACGCGCAAGCGAATTATTGAAATAAAATGAAACCATATGTTAGTCCCAAAATGACCTTGTTTGTGTCGAGTGGACGTTAAACCCCATTTCTCTCTCTCCCTTTAAATCTTAAATAGTGTATCTTTAAATTGATGGATTTTTTCATTAATTGGACTATAATGGGTTAGGGCCTGTATACTTAACCTAAACGAGCACGAGTGATTTATAAGAATTATAAGACCTTTTGTTGATCTGGGTAGAAATATTTTTGTTATGATTATTACTTCGTCAAGCGTGGAAGGCTGCTTAGTGATATGAATATTTGTTGGGGGATAACAAAGGACATGTAGAAACCACATTGGGTGTAAATCTCTGTAGGTTTTATAACATGAATCGTTCCTATTTATGACCTCTTCAAGGTGGATAAACGGTCGGCTAGAGATCCAATATTCATCATATCGTTTAGCTGTATTCTATAATACAAAATGTTGAGTCAGCAAAATAAAATGACTATTTGCAATGTTATGGCATGTACACATGCATAGATGACATTAGTTCTGATAGTTGGTCGTGTGCCATCATTTCGAGGGTGGATCTGCATTTGGTAGACATAATATAGGCCATTTTAACCTGCCTCCCATCATTTAAAATAACAGTAATTTGGCTGAGACTAAGCGTACAGCAATATATTTAGTAGTCCTTGCAATTCTCGATTGATTCATAAAGGGGCTGTTATTCCCACTACATTAGGCATCCATTTTTGCGTTATAGGTTTTAATCTTACCCTAAGCGTAATCCGAACCCTAATAGAAAGTAGAAAGTTCCACGTTGACAAAGTACGGACGGTTAACGGCCGGTTTTTCAGTGTAAACGAGATCGAAATAGAGCAGGGAGTCGGATCAAACATGATAACCCCACAATATATACACAGTGGTTATTTCCGATAAATACATGGCTATAATACGGTATATAGAGACACACAGTCTTACTGAGAGAGAGAGAGAAATGGGGTTTAACGTCCACTCGACACAAACCATGTCATTTTGGGACTAACATATGGTTTTAATTTAATCTCAATAATTCGCTTGCGCGTAGGGGTCTTTAGCAGTGGGGGGAAACCGGAGTGCCCGGAGGAAACCCACGAGGTTGAGAAGGCGCCCCTATCTCCATGCCACATACGCTCGCACCAGGGATCGAAACCACAGCCGCAAGCCAGAGGTGACCGGCCAGCTAGAGGTCGAAGCGCGGCACTCTAAACCACTAGGCCATCTCAACCCCCTCCCCCCCCCCTAGTCTTACTACCAAAGTGCTGCTATAAACATCCAAGGATCGCACATAATTTAACAAAAATGTAAAGATATCAGTAAATGTAATGGCAATAGATTGTAATCATCGCACATAATATGTCAGTAAATGTAATGGCAATAGATTGTATTCATGGCACATAATATGACAAAAATGTAAGGGTATCAGTAAATGTAAAGGCAATGGAATGTAATCATAACATTTTTAAGTAATGATCATGTAATGATCTTTTAGGGGCATTTAGTAATGGGCCATGTAATGAGTAATGGAAGATTTCAAAAGCAATGAGTAATGGAAATGGGTAATAAAATGTAACCATTACATTTCTAAGTAATGGGCCATGTAATGAGTAATGGAAGATTTCAAAAGCAATGCGTATTGGAAATGGCTAATATTAATGGTAATTGAATGTAATCATTACATTTTTAAGTACTGGTCATGTAATGCGTAATGCAAGATTTCAAAAGCAATGAGTAATGGAAAGGTGATTAATTACATTCCAAAATTATGTAATGTCAATTACATTTCAATTAACTATAACAAGCATAAAGTTTTAGCATCACAAGAATCAATTAAGTATATTTTACGCAAGTGCAAAATATTGGAATTTTTTTTTAATAAAAGATTTAAATCAGTTCTAAAAAAAGAAAAAAAAAGAAAAAAACGCCGAACAAAAACATAACTGTGATTACTTTTGATTTAGGACACTTTTTATATGTAAAAGCTTAAGCAAAATTGATTCGTGGATAGGTGTTCGTGTAGATTATCCACAAAGATTATCGCTAATCAGTTTGCTAGTCCTATTAAAGGTTAATCTCCCATTGACAAGTGCGAAATCAAACAATGGCGTTCAAGTATTTCATCATTTTTATAATAAAGTTTACATACTTTTTTATAAAATGTGTATATATTTTGATTTGCAAGTCATGCTGAATAATACCCCAGTTGTACAGACAAACTTGGGTTGCTTATGAATTTTCTCTAATGGCTTAAAATCAAATGTAATGAACTATAGTTTTTTTCATGCGCTGTCCCTCGTTTAAAAATTTACTTTTGCCTTGATGTGACATATCCTACAGGAAGATCTATTAATTATAATCGCTTAATGACAGAAAAATATTTTTTTTTATTAACAATGTTTATATAAAAGGAAGAAAGAAAATGTAATGATAACATTTAAAATGTAATGTTAATGTAATGGCGGCTGCCATGAAAATGATAATAACACCCACGCAAAATCCACTATTTCGGTTAGTAGTATGAAAGCTTGTGTACTCTTCATGCCTTATCTGGCCATCCATCACGTCTGCGCCGACATTTCCCGCCACTTTCATGAATGCACTTGAGATCCGGTTGTAGAAACGCGTCAAAACATTCAAATATTTCTCAATATTTGGCAAAGTTCCAACAAATGTCAGCCAACAATAACACACATTTCTTAAATAATGTAAACAATTATGGCAGACCAGGTTTTTGTTGAAGAGAAGAAAGATTGACTGACGTAGGTGTGGGATAGGTCGGCCATTGGGTGCAACATACCGCGAGTAACAATAAAACGATTAAAGCACATTCGACCGTTATAATACAAAATCGTGAATTAATGTTTATATAAACGTATGTAATCGTCTTTAAAGGAGCTTTGTCAATCCGTATGCAATCAACAGTAAAGAGGCTTTATCAATTTGTCTAACGCATAAATATCTCACGAAGGCGGACATACGGATTTAAATACTGATGAACGGTGCCTGGAAATGGTGCCTTGACGGCAGCGTTTTAGCTGCTCATCTTTACAGCAACCATTGGTTATTTTATGTGCACGTCAACTTGTACATGGAACTTTGGTGTTATAGGTCTTGTCCTCGCCAGTAACGCCAGGGCCCTCCAAACAGCATCCCCCAGCATGGCTAGGCCCCTCCTTCCAGCATTGCTAGGCACATCTACCCAGCACCTCCAGGTCTCCCCGTCCAGCTTTGATAGGTCCCTCCTCTAGCATTGCTATGCCCCCCTCCAGCATTGCTAGATTATTGTTCCACAAAACAAACCAACATATTAATCCAAATGAATATCCCCCCACCCCTTTAAAAGTCGAAAAACTAAATTTGTTCAACAATGAAAACAGTCTTTCAGATTTACGTTGGTGTTTTCAGGTCGAAACATCTGCACCAGAATAAACTAAACCAGCAGCTGTCCATTATCGACCCCCACAAGCTAGTTTCATATTTACGTGTTTAGTCATCATCGATCGCTATTATATGTCAATTTTGTGAAAACTAGGGTATTATTTATACACGTTACTGATCCATATGTAACTGCTCACGTTTTGAAAACAAACAAATCAAAACGCCTCCGCTCTCCGCTTCTTGATTTACATCTCGTTCAAATGACGGGCTAGTGACGTGTGGTATAATGTCAAAGGTATTATAAGATGATAATATTTAGGTTATTATCTTTGTAAAAGGTCTTTGTAATGTCAGGACGACGATGGCGTTTCATGCCAATCTGGTAATTGTTCGGTTTTGGGTGTCATCTCAACAACTGGGCACACAATTGAAGAATGGACGTGATAATACCCCCAGGTCGGTCCTTCTTGGGAGGGATAATGAAATGGAGTGCGTCCGTCTGCTCGTCCGTCCTTCCGCCCCGATTTCATTTCCGGAGCATACCTCATAAACCGCCCAAGACATCTTTCTGACACTTTCTACAAACATTAACCTTTTATTGTAGCTGTGGCTTTTGCTAATTTAGAATATCTGGGATTTATATTTTGTGTGTTTCCATGGAAACAAATTTGAATTAGTTTTTTGTGTACAATTTTGTTTTCGGACCATACCTCATAAATCATTCAAGATGTCTTCATGAAACTTTGTACAAATATTAACCTTAATTTGCAATTTCTGGGATTAAATAATTTTTGTGTTTCCATGGAAACCAACCGTGCCTTGACGATCTCCTGTGATCAGAGTATGAAACTTCTGACTAGTCCCATTGATATTCCAAGAAGTTGATTTTCCTTTTGCCTTCTAAACAAGGGGGGGGGGTTGGGATGGCCTAGTGGTCTAGAGTGCCACGCTTCGACCTCTAGCTGGCCGGTCACCTCTGGCTTACGGCTGTAGTTTCGATCCCTGGTGTGAGCGTATGTGGCATGGAGATAGGGGCGCCTTCTCAACCTCGTGGGTTTCCTCCGGGCACTCCGGTTTCCTCCCACTGCTAAAGACCCCTATGCGTGTAACCCGGGTAGAGCCACACCTATAAATAAAACACAAGAAGGTGAATTTGAAGTTTAATACTGTAATTACATGTAAGTAATAGGTTGTCCGAAGACAGAACGTCCACGAAATGGCGACCTAGATTCCCAGGATGCAATTTGGGTAGAATCTAATCTTTGGACATGGACTGAACCTAGTTTGTCTAAATTCTGGCAATGGATTTTGTAATAAGTGCAAGCATAGGATTAAACCAATTCACTCAAACTAGTAGACATCTGAATGTTTGTATGTAGCAGGAATGTTACCATATTACAAATAAACCATATTATACATGTATGTACAAACATGTGGCTGGCTACACGCGCAAGCGAATTATTGAAATAAAATTGAAACCATATGTTAGTCCCAAAATGACATATTTTGTGTCGAGTGGACGTTAAACCCATTTCTCTCTCTTCCAGACAAGTGCTTGGCGCGGGATGACGATGACTAGTCATCTTTTCTTAAGTGAAAATGAAATGGGGTTGCACGTCCTACTTATCTTCTGCATCAAGATGAAAATCTAGTACTCTAACAGCTGTCTCCCAGCGACGACCAAACTAACGCACACATTGCGTTTTCACATTAAAATACACGCGTCGATCTTACCTAATACGACGGATATATTTTTATGTCTGTATCACCATAATTGTGTCATTACTTACACAAATATTCGAATGAGTATACAATGAAATGAAATGGTGTTTAACGTCCTACTATTCGGCTCCGAACTGGGATAATGAAGACGAATTCCAACTGTCAAGGGATCTTTAACGTCACGCCAATGTGTACACGGGACCTAGGTTTTTCGTCCCATCCGAACGACTAGGCAACTTGTCAGGTCCTATTGAGTATACCATGTCAAGTCTACCATGCCAATTAAAAACTAATGCAATTTGATCTGTGTTTTCACGCAGGTGGTAACTCGGATCCGACTGTCCGATTTAAGTCGCATCACGGATCCAACCAATCTATATGATTCACATCCTGATAAGGTCAGTTGTCTTGTCGTTCGGATTGGACGTAATATCCTGGTGCACGTAAAAGATCCCCAGCCTGGTGGAGTTCGATATAGCGCCCTATCCGGACATAATTTCCCTCATAGCACCCTGTATGACCTACACCCGTCTTCATTAGCCCAGTCAGAGCAGAAAAATAGGACGTTAAACCCCATTTCATTTCATTTTATCTTTTCGGTTTTATTTTGTGTGTAGTGTGGTCCTCATGTGCTTAGAATTACAATTTACCTCTTTGAATCCAGAACATGGTTTGAAAACACCATCTTTTTACCATTTTGTTTTCTATTTGCAGGATTTGGTTTCCTGGATCACGCTTGGTACTTACCATATACCTCAAACGGAACACATGCCAAATACTCCAACCGTAGGTGGTCATCTCTCATTCATGTTGACTCCATTTAACTATTTTGAAGAAGACCCTTCTATGTCCTCCCGCGATGCCATTCGGATTTCACCCAAAGACAAAAAACGCCCACTCGATGGTGCGAATGTTGAAAGGTATGGAATGCCAACCGTGTCATCTTGTGTTAAAGACAGCGAATCGCTGGAAAACATGTTAAGAAATAGCAGTCGATTCTTATTCTTCTAACGAGAGAAAGTGTGCGAAGCGGAAATGAACATTTTTATAAAAAGGTTGCCAAACTTTGAAATCTATCTCGTTAAGCCATGACAAAAATATGGAATGTTGTTTTTTTTTTATTTAATTAAAACAATAATCCGGCGACATAAACTATGACGACTTCGATGTTAAAGGACAATATTGATGTCAGTCATTATTACATATGCGATAGAGCTGGTTAAACACGTTATAAATATATATATAACAATCACTTGAATAAACGGGAAGTGACGACAAAAATGACAAACACAAGTTATCCATCTGTATAACTGACTGAAGTAACGTGTTTAACCAGTTCTATCACATATGTAATAATGCCTGACACCAATATTGTCCTTTAACAATGAAGCGTGATATACATGAGATTAGTTAGAATGGGCCTAGTGCTATTTATATATAGACCTATATATTATATATATTTATATTGTGTTAAGTTATTATTAACCATGTTCATACTGTATTATATATATATGTATATGTATGTAAAATATAAACTATGTCAATAGTATGTACAATGTATATAGAAACAATATTTAAAATAAGCTGATGACGTTGACTGTGAATCTGACATCGTTCACTTCTGAACCTAGAAATCTTACTAATGAAAATGTTCATCATTAAATTATACAAATCATCATTTCAGCAAATTCCCTTTACATTATCTAGCTTTTAACTATATATCTAATCTCTCATAATGCATATTTAATTATAGCATGGTCTTAACACCTTAGTTACATGCACAGTTGCACACTACTAGATGACTACTGATTATTTACAAAATTAAATGGTTTCAATGACTTTTAGTAATTGAACTCGAATAAACACGTAACAATTCTATGGAAAACAATTTGTGCTTATTACTAAGCGATGTTTCGACGAGGCGTCTCTCGTCTTTGTCGAAACGTCGCAGTAATTGTGTTCCATATAATAGTGACCTGTCAAAACAGTAGGACGTTAAGCCTCATTTCGTTATACTTCAGTAGTAAAAAACGTTTTTTGTTAAAGATACAGTATGTGAGATAAGATGAAGAGATGGCAGTTCTCACTATAATAGTTAAAAACTAGATAGTGTAATGGTAATTTGCTGAAAATGTCAGTCAAATTGATCCAGTATTAGCCGAGAACGAAACGAGTGAAATATTCACATAGACTCGGTCATCATTACTAAAATCATTAATATAAACAGCATAGTCTCGATTATCCACTTGATTGATTTAATTATCAATGGCCATTAAGCGGCATATAGGAATTTAATCCGCCAACATCGGAGGCTAGCCTTGATATCAAGAGTTTATTATGGTCTGGATATGTTAATTAATGTCTAATTGGTTATTTAGATAACATTTCAGGCCTAAAGAAAGACCTGTAATTAGCAGATTTTGCTCTTGCATAATGCTATTTTAAGTGAATGATGTCAGTTCTACAGTGATATTAAAGAAACGTGAATAGTGATGGGTATTATGTCTTCAGGTGCTATATAATATTAGTCTTATTATTAAATTCATTGATAGTCATTTTTATTTCACTTGTAAACATTGTAGGGCTAACAGTTGTATTAACCAAGATGAAGTGCACTATTATATTTTCAGCATTTAATTAGATTTATTAACTTTCAAAAACGGCAAATCCCCAAATAACTGAAGATATCGATTCCCATAATATACCGTAGATGTTCGTTACTCATTAATCACCACCCAACCTCCTCTCTCTCTCCTTACCCCCCCCCCCCCCCCACTCCATCATACATAGTTAAAACAAATTACGGTTTTCAATATCTGGATGATGCAATATTTGTCAGAACTTCTGGTAAAGGAAACCTTAGGGAATCCTAGAACCTATAAAATAATACTACACCCATTAGCACCGTGATACTGGCGATCGAATTACAAATAAACCTTTCAACAAACTCAATGTATATCTGATAGTCATTATTATACAGTTAGTTACAGGTTGACGTGAAGGGTGGTTGCCTGTAGGACACAATAGCCGGGCTACTTGAAATTAAAACTGGGTGATTGACAGAAAGTCATATATAATTTGTGCATTTATGAGTATATCTCCACCATGGGTTTCATAACCTACATCTGCATTTAACGTGCTCAAAATAGAAAATATTTTACGTGTAGTAAACAATAGACTTTATTGTTTCTGTTCATATTCTTGATTTATGTTTTAAGAACAGAAATAATGTATAACAATCAATTTGATTAAAACACAGATCCTATTTCGTTTCGTTTTTTATAGTTCAAAATTTCGTTTTACTTGTCTTTACTACACCAGGATCTAAAAGATTTGTTATATTACCGGCGTTCTGCTTGAAGTGGGGGATTAGCCGATCAGCGAGTTCTTGGCTGATTGTTTAATCAATGTCTGACGCCATAGGGTTAAAAGCCGCTCGTGCGCCCCCTGACGCGACCTTCCAGAACAACTGGTCAGATCAGATCCTCACGTAGTGTAGGCCATCGAAAGAATAAAAAAAAACGAAAAGAAAATGTAGATCTGTATTTTAATTTGACTGTATAACAATAAACGTTGTTATAGATACAGGACCGGATTACCCCCTCGACAAAAAATTTGGTATAATATATAAATTTGCCATTAATTATGTTGTATGTTGTTGTGTTTGTGTCAAATTGCATTTGTGTGAATATGCCGGACAATGACAAGATTATGCCCCCATTTTCATTGTTAATGCAAGAGCTCCGTGACAATTGTAGTCGACCGCCCCATTGACTAGAATATTCCCCTTTTCACTGTGCTGCAAGGGCCGCGTGCCATGATTAGTCAGGTGCCCCCTGCACACATAATCCGGTCCTGTATCTATCTATATATATAGATATATTTATATAAGTCATATCGATTATTATTTTATAATGTAGTAATATCATAAGGCAGCTTTTTATTTTGTAATTGTAATTGTATTGTAATATGTTAATTATTGTCATTATTATTTTCGAAAATGTTGTGCAATAAAAATAAATATATACTTTTTATCGGATTGTTTGACTCATCCTTGTGTAAGCGTAGACTAAATTGGAATGAAATGGAGACTGGCATAAACTATACGGTGTGCTATGAGAGGAGCTGTGCCTGGACCTCGGCGTCAGCGCCTACTCTGATAGTTTGGCTCGTCCTTGCGTTATCGTAGACAAAATTGAAATGAAGTGGAATGAGGTTAAAACCCAACTATACTGCACCGATGAGATGTATGAAGACTGAAATATACCATACAGTGTGAATTGAGAGGAATTTTGCCTAGACAGTGGCGTTACTACCTACTCTGAAAGGGTTCGGTTACGTCTAAGTGTACCGAGCAGGACAGTAGGACGTTAAACCTTATTTCATGACCACAGTACCCCGTTGACTCCAATGTTAATTATCTTTACTTAGACTGGCTTGATCTGTTTTCCCCAAACATTCGTTGGATTGAACAGATGACGCAACATGTGACCTCTTGCTCAAAAACAAGGATGAGGTTTACCATGGAAATCTCCAGATACACAAACTGGAACTATCATAATGTAAGGTGGTGGCAGGGGCGTCGTGGAAGCTCGGCGTCTGGCGTCGAAGCAGGGGCGTCGTGCAGGCTCAGGGTTTAGGGCGCTGTCAGGGGCGTAGTTGAGCCTCGACGTCTAGGGTGTTTACTGGGTGTCGTGGTTTCTCGGCGTCTAGGATGCTGACTGGGGCGTCGTGGAGGCTCAGAGTTTAGGATGCTAACAGGGGCGTCGTGGTGGCTCAGCGTCTAGGGTGCTGGCAGGGGCGTCGTGATTTCTCAACGTCTAGGGTGTTTACTGGGTGTCGTGGTTTCTCAACGTCGTAGGCGATGAAAGTGGCGTCGTGGAGGCTCATCTTTTAGGGTGTTGGTGGGGGCGTCGTGGTGGCTCAGCGTCTATGGTGCTGGTAAGGGCGTTGTAGAAGCTCAGTGTCGAGGCACTGACTCACTAATCAGGAGGTCCAGGGATTAATCAGGGTGTTGGTCGTGACAGTTCCCGGGATTCTCGAATATCGCTTTCTCTTGTCGGTGGTGTAGGTATGGGAAAGTGCCCAGTCGTTCAGAAATGATAAAATGCCTAGGTCTCGTGTGTACACGTTGGCGTACACATGCAAGAACCCTTGCCAGATCAAATACCAACACGACAGTACTTCTGTATCACCAACAATTTCAGTTTGAGTGACCTTTTTTGTAATTTTGTATTCCCGGTAAGTAGATATCCGGCTTTTAAATAAGAAGAAAATTATTCTTGCGGGAAAAGAACAATATCTTATGCTATCCAAAAAGTTGCTCGCGGTTATCCAAATCACATTAAACACAGGAAATGCCTAAAGCCTTTTGTTCCATGGGTGGCCTGGAGAATGTCTTGTCATTAAGTGCATCAATAAGATCAACGTTCGTCGTAAAGGTTAATGGAGACCCTTGGTTATTGTTTGCAGATTAAAGTATTTTGTTTTACCCCTTATACAAGTCTCCAAGACCATTTATTACGTCGGGGATATGATGGCTAATCGAACATAAACAATAAAATCCCCCAAGGTTAACTGAACAAGAGCAACAACTCTCTAAGCACGCCCACGAGCACGACAGTTTTCTTTCTTTTGGTATTACAGCGTCTGGTCAATTTGATGGGGCGAAAGAACGTTTTAAGTTGACAGAATTGAATTAAATGCAAAGAAATGGGGTTCTGCTCCGACTGGGCTAATGAAATCGAACATATACCATACAGTGTGCTATGAGGGACATTGTGTCCTGGCAGTGGCACTACGACCTACTATTAAATCGAATTCAAACTGCCAATGGATCTGTTACGTGCATGCCAATGTGTACACGGGGCCTCGGTGTTTTGTCCGATTGGAAGGATTTGACAGCTGTTCATGCCAGGTGGTCCGCCCTACCCCACTGACAAGGGGAAACCACGCTGAAAACCTTGATGAACTTTCTTGGCTAGTTGAGGGATCGAACCCCGACCTCCAAGTTAGCAAGAGAGTGAGAAATGGGTTTAAACGTCCACACGACACAAACTATGTCATCTCGGGACTAACATATGGTTCAATTTTTATTTAAATAATTCGCCTGCGCGTAGGGGTCTTTAGCAGTGGGAGGAAACCGGATGACCAAGAGAAAACCCTCTAGGTTGGACAGGCCACCCTACACCTCTCCAGGTTAGCCAACATCTTACTTTCCTGTGGTATCATATGCCCACGCCTCTGCTCAGACCTGGAGAAAAATACTTTTCAGTTCGTTAGCCTTGCGTCAGTTGATACAAAAGCACTTATACACAGTACAATTATATAAGATAATCCCTCATTGACAAGTTTATCATACAATGAATAGAATTAATACTATCATTATATAAGTCATATTATTAATGATATAATGCCTAGGTCATATTATTCAAATATTATTGGGATTAGTGGGTTGGGTGGGAGTTTGACTGGATTGAAACGAAACACGATCGTCATTTAATAATTTAATTGTTTATTATCTTAACAACTACGCTTTTCTCCAAACATTCGTATCGTCGCTCAGATTGAAGTAATCTCTCTGAAATTTTCAATGTATTTGATTTTTATTTTCTATTGTTTAATCATTATAGATAGAACAGTCATCGATGAAAGCTGTCTGAAATTTTCAATGTATTTGATTTTTATTTTCTATTGTTTAATCATTATAGATAGAACTGTCATCGCTTTACCTAATTCTTGCATATGCATCTCTAAATATTACCATCGAAGTGTATATATGCTGTTTTCCTTAAAGCCCAAATATGTGTGGTGTAATGGTCGAGAGCGAGACATTAAGCATATTGATACTGCACGAAGCATTAGCCGAGTGTTGTTTCAACATATTACGCAATGTCTTTAGCTCGAATACAAACACTATTACGCACGTACTTTTAAATGAAATACGTCACGCGAGTCTAATATTTTATCTAGTATAGATAATGTACGATTTGCAAGTTACCCGTACATTATTGGAAATAATGGTACACAACATCAAAGGATGGCGTCACATCTGTATTTTATATTGAAAAAACACGAGTGATGTTAGTCACGAGGTGTTGTTTCAATATATTGCGCAATGTCTTAAGCTTGAGACTATTAAACAACTTAAAATGCTGACACTCGCATGTGCTTTGCAGTGAAATGCGTCACAGGGATCCAAAATTGTAACTAGTATAAATAATGCACGCTTGGCAAATTGCACGGTCTGCCTCACTTCTGTGTTCATCTCAGTTCGTCTAAGGTTAAATCTGTAAGTAATTCGAAAATGTCAATAGCAATAAGCCGATTATCTCGTAGTCATCTATCAAGGAACTGGAGTTTTACTGGAAGGATGCTAGATCATAGTGAATACAATTTAGCCACGTGATTACCTTTTAGTTATAGTGCGCGGTTTCCCCTTGTCAGTGGTGCAGGATATAATTTACATTTCTGAAAAGGTCAATGAAATTTCTTTTCAGTGGTATTCTGTGTGATATCTGGAAATGTCGTATTTTGACATTTAAGACCCAAGCCACCCCGTTCCCATCACTTAATAGAGTTTAAATACCGTTCAAGTTTTTTCTGGCGCATTTATTTTATACTCCTTGTCACGTACATCCGGGGAATCGAAATCACGCCGGTTGACTCAATGACAGACCTAATGATACAACGCGCACCTGCTAACCTTTCAGCCCCCCCCCCCCAAAAAAAAACCCCCATCACTGTTAAACACACGCCATATATAATCCAACATAGTAAGTAGTAAATTAAATACCTGACCCAGAGTTCACAAAGCATAATTGTTGGCATTTTACATGCTACAATATAGCCATTTATAAACAAATGCATGAATAAAAAACGATGTGCAAAGTTTTGTTTCTGGATCAAAGATATTTCTCATAAACAGTGATTTAAAATCGGCTAAATGCTTAACTGAAGTCTGAGAATGCTTTGTATACTCGAGGCCTGGTCTATATCACTAAATGGGTTTTTAATTATTGCTTTAAAATAGCCATTAATGATTGACAAAATAATATTGATTTGATGGGACTATCCCAATTTGAACAAAAAGTCTAAAAAATAAAGTCCGAGTACGTTTGAAATTTAAGCGCCAAAATATAGAGGAATGGTGTATGTACGCCAAAACAGCTTAACTGGACACATTACCCTTCTAAGATTTCGAGTCAATTTTTCGTTGAGTGACCTTATAATCGATTTCCGTTCCTTTTGACATCTACACAGGGAATAACTCAATGACCCATGTCCTGTATTTGATAACGAAAGGTAAATTTCACCTATTTATTATTTTTCTAAAAAAAAAAAAAATAGTCTGGTGTTAACCAGACACTGTATAATACAGCTTGGTACATCGGTCTCCATTTCCAGTTGAAGATTGGCGGGTTTAAGTTATTTGATAACGTATATTGAGTTAGCTCGATCACAACGTAGGGGATTGTAAGGGATTTTAACTCAAAACTAAGCAGTTTTATTCCCCAAAATATTATCGGGATTGGCCCTTTAACAAAACGTGTTCTGTTTACAAAAATACAAAATATTATTTTAGATACGAAGTCACGGTGTGCCCTCTTTTTCGAGATACAATTAAAACAGACTAAATACTATTTTAGACACGCTAGACTGACTGAAGAGACGGGTGATGCAATGAAAATATTAAGTAAACATTGTCTCACCTGTCCTGACCTTACCTATATCATTATTAACATTTCGTTTCGCTTTATTTTTTATACTGTTTACGAAAAATGTATATTTAATTACATGGTTATTTGACCCAGACAGAGTTGTATCAAGTGCATTTCAAAATTATTTCGTAATACACCATCGCTGTTTATATAATTAATGTCAATGGGTCATAATATGGTATCAGGAGTTATATAAGTCTGTCTAATTTGATCAAATCTCATCGCGCCCTTCCAGACATTTCACCCATTATCTCTACGGGTAGCCGTGTGTTTAATTTGATACAATCTCATCGCGCCTTTCAAGACATTAGGCCTCTACGGGTAGCCTTGTATCTACTTTGAAAAAATCTCATCACGACCTTTAAGACCTCGCGCCCTTTCAGACATTGTATGGTTTATTAATTAATTGTAGATTTAATTAATTGTAGATTAGTTATGTGGGTTATAATGATAATGCGGATTATATTTTCAATGTAGATTTGATTAATTATGTAGATTATGTATTGAATATGAAGAAAATTACTGGTCTTACTCCTAATATGATGAAATTATAGGTTGGAATAATCTCCCTTGGGGAGAATGTTTTGTGGGCTCCATTTTTTGCATGTGAGAAACACATGTTGTACTGTCTCAGTATGTGTTGTTATTACAACACATTATTAAACTATAATATAAAGATATGATTAGAGCTGCATGGTGTAAGTGTTTAATTATATGTTTAACAATTTAAATCAAATAGAAAGCTTTTTAAAGAAAGAAATTGTAAATCAATTTGTGCTTCACAAAGACACAAGTCAGTCATCTCAAGTTGGTCATGTCTTCAGGTCTAGCTACAAGAAATACTGTTAAATTATTAAGTCAAGTGTTACATAATGGCAACTTGGTTTGTTTATCATAGTTATAGTTATGCCTTGTCTCCGTGTTTGTTTACATGTACTTAGAGTGTGTTTTATGTTTTATTGTAGTTTTCACGGTAAAATTGGTTCTGCAATAAAGTAAGAGGAATTTGTTTTATCGTTAGCCGATTGATTATCTGTGTCCCATAGAGAGTCATGATAGTGAAAAACCATCGTCTTTCTTACAAGACCAGGTAACCAGACAAGTAATAAGTGATGTAACAAGACAAGTAACAAGACAAGTAACAAGACAAGTAACAAGATAAGTAACAAGTAAACATGGACGAACAAGACAAAGCAGATCAGGCGATTGGTGGCTATGAACTTAGACAAGTACACAAACTCACTGACAAGTCTCAAAGTATATATCATGAAACAGTACAAACATACAAATCTAAATTACTCAAACAAAAGTACAAGATTAATGAACTATTTAAACATGTTAAATCTGGAATTCAAGACAAGTCATTGCAGCCGTCTGTAACACAGGACCTCAAGTCTGCGTTTAGAATTTATGGCGAATTATCCGAGCAATTTAAAGAATATCTTATAAGAATTAAGACAACTGAAAGTGAGCAAGAACTGTCAGGTCACAATTATGTCTTTAACTCACTTCGTACACAGTTGGAACAAGTTTTTGATGAAGTAACAAACTTTTTATGGGAAAATAAAAGTGTAGGTAAAAGTTCACATGGCACATCAAAAAAATCTTCTATTAATTCAGTTTCGTCCAGTATTTTAGCAAAACAACGAATGAAGGCAGAGACGGCCAAAGTAAGGTTTAATTATGTGAAACAAGAAACTGACTTACAAAAACGTTCAGTAGAGCAAGAAATGCTTCATAAGAAAGAACAGGTAGAACTAGAAACTGCACGAAAAATACTTCAGTCAAAAAGGGAAGTAGACGAAGCGGAAGCTGAACTTCAAGTTATTTCTGATCAGTTGTGTGCCCTAGACCAAGGGGGTTCATACATAGACTCGAAAGAACGAACTGAAAGATATGTTCAAGATCAAAATGACAATTTTCTGATTAAAGAACAAATGCCACCAGATATGGCATTTACTCAAACAAATCGTAAATTAAATTTTCATGATATATCTACTAATAGTTGTGTAGGTATCGAAAATCCAAATCTTGGGGAACAAGTCCCAAGTACGACACAAGACGAGACACACCACGCAAGAAAACTTAACACTATTGAAGATGTTTCTCGTTATCTCTTGAAGAAAGATATCCTTGTTTCAAGATTATCTAAATTTGATGACAAGCCTGAAAATTATGTTGTTTGGAAAAACACGTTTCGTGACGTCATGAATGAAATTGACTCAAATCCTGCCGAAGAGTTTGATCTTGCAATAAAGTGGCTAGGACCTGAATCCAAAAAACATGCCGTAAGTCTCCGAACGTCCAACTCAAGGAACCCAGCTGCTGGTCTAAAATTAATGTGGGCAAGGCTCAATGAAAGATATGGAAGCCCAGAAATGATAGAATCGTCTATCAAAAATAAACTTGCTAACTTTCCCAAGGTTACAACTAGAGATAGGGTCAAAATTTATGAACTCGCTGACACATGTGACGAGATTTTATCGTTGAAAAGTGACACTAATTATAGCAATCTTTTAAGTTACTATGATGCCTCAGCAGGCGTAAATCCTATCCTGCTGAAGCTTCCGTCTTTTGTACAGGTCAAGTGGCGAAGTAAGGCAATTAACTACAAGAAAGTGCACCAAGTGACTTACCCTCCGTTCAGCTTTTTCGTTGAGTTCTTGTATGAACTTGCGACGACCATGAACGATCCAGCCTTTATATTTGAAGACAATTTGACTTGTCTTCCCCGTAAAGAGTATCATAAACCGTCTTTCAAGGTAGCTGTACATAAAACAGCTGTTTTCGAACCCAAAACTGATAGGCAGATTCCACGGTCTCAGTTCAGGTGTCCATTGCATAATGCCCACCACTCTTTAAATACATGTGTAGCTTTTAAGGACAAATCAATTGAAGATAGAAGAAAGATTGTCAAGGACAATGATATATGTTTCAGGTGTATTGATTCAAAGGAGCATAGGGGTTACAAGTGTCCTGTTACTATCCAGTGCAATGATTGTGGCAGTGACAGACATTCCACAGGCATGCATTATGACTACTTACCTAAATATAATGTACCAACCGACAGTAACCATTTTGATAAACCTCCAATCAAGCATGGCGGGGAGCATACCGAAGCTGTATCTACTAAATGTACTCAAGTATGCAAAGATAACGCGGTCGGGCGATCTTGCGCAAAAATTGTTTTAGCGAAAGTGTTCAGCGGTAAAGACCCAAATCACCACAAACTTGTATATGCTATATTAGATGACCAGAGTAATAGAACCCTGGCAACACCAGAACTCTTGGATGAATTCAATGAATGTGATTCAAAAATAATAAACTATAAATTGTCTTCGTGTGTGGGTAATGTTTTGACAACTGGTAGACAAGTTGATGGGCTGATTATTCAGTCTTTTGATGACTTTTATACATTTGATTTACCTTCTGTGATCGAATGCAGTAATATTCCAAATTCCAAAGATGAGATACCGAACCCAGACATTGTTAAACATTATGCACATTTAAGTGAACTGGAATGTTTCATTCCACCAATACAAGATGGCTGTGACATATCGTTGCTTATCGGTAGAGACTTGCCCGCCGTACATCATGTGTCAGATCAACGTATAGGCAGTGAAAATGCTCCATTTGCTCAGCGCCTTCCAATGGGCTGGGTGATCATTGGTGAAGTATGTGTTGGAGAGGTACATGCGTCAACAGACATTAAAGTGAACAAGATAAATATCCTTAGTAATGGTAGACCCACCTTACTAGACCCATGTAAACAATCAGTGACGTGTACAATTGAAGATTCTTCAATTTTTGATAAAACTCCAGATGATGACAAGGTAGGACTTTCACACGAAGACAGGACGTTCTTAAAATTAATGGACAAACAATTTGAAATGAACTCGCAAGGCCAATGGTCAGCTCCATTACCCTTTAAGACTTTAAGATCGCGACTTCCGAATAACAAAGTACAAGCTGAAAAGAGACCTAAAATATTGGATAAGAATCTTCACAGGGATATTGTCAAACGTGACCACATGATGACCTTCATGACAGGTATTTTAAATAAAGGTCACGCAGAAGTAGCGCCACCTATACAAGAAAATGAGGAGTGTTGGTTTCTACCACTCTTCGGCGTATATCATCCCAAAAAGCCAGACAAGATAAGAGGAGTATTCGACTCATCAGCAAGTTTTCATAACATTTCCTTGAACGAAGTTATGGTGTCAGGCCCTGATCTTACAAATAACCTGATTGGCGTTTTACTACGATTTAGACAGGAGAGAATTGCTGTTTCAGCTGATATCGAGCATATGTTTTATTGTTTTTATGTGATACCAGAGCACCGAAGATATTTGCGATTTTTATGGTACAAGGACAATATCTTTGGTAATGAACTTATAGAATATCAAATGTGTGTTCATGTATTTGGAAATCGACCTTCACCCTCGGTTGCAAACTACGGGTTACGGAAGGCTGTTGAAAACGCAGAGCCTGAAGTAAAAAACTTTGTATCAAAGAACTTTTATGTAGATGACGGGCTCGCGTCCTTCTCAAGCGAAGCCGAAGCTTCCGCGGTTCTGAATAAAAGTAAGGAAACCTTATGGTGTAACGGAAACATTCGACTTCACAAGTTCGCTTCGAACAGCAAGGAATTCTTAACTAAATTTGATTCCAAAGACTTAGCGAAAGATTTAATTGACATGAATCTAAGTGACGATTTGCCTATGCCGAATAGTTTAGGACTGGTCTGGGATTTGAACTGTGACAAATTTGTGTACAAGGTTTCATTGCAGGATAAACCGTCTACAAGACGCGGTATTCTATCCATCATAAATGGATTATACGATCCACTCGGATTTATCGCCCCAGTTGCTGTCAAGGGAAAGGTTATTCTTAGAAACTTGTTAAGGAACAATCCCGACTGGGATGAACAGTTGTCGCCAGACGTTCTCGTTGAATGGAATAACTGGAGGGACTCGTTGTATGCTCTAAATGATGTCAGTATTCCAAGATGCTATGTTGCTGATGGTCTGAGTTCCCTTCAAGAAAAACAGGTGTTGGTGTATTGTGATGCATCCGAGTCAGCTATTGCGGCCGTGGCATATATCAAGGGCATTGATAAGAGTAAAAAGGTACATCATGGATTCATTCTTGGAAAAAGTAAGGTCGCACCTCTACATTGTAACACTGTGCCTCGTCTTGAGTTATGTGCTGCCTTGTTAGCAACCCATATAGCTAAGATTATTTCAGAAGAGTTAGCGATACCATTAAGTGAATTCACATATTTCAGTGACAGTAGAGTGGTTTTAGGTTACATTAATAATGAAAAACGTAGGTTCTATGTCTATGTGTCTAACAGGGTGGAACGTATTAGACAAGTTTCCTTACCACAACAGTGGAACTATATACCCACTAACTTAAATCCTGCTGATCAAGGCACACGTTTCGTAAATCCCACTGATCTGCAGGAAAGTCTATGGTTACATGGACCAATTGCTAAAGCTCAAGAATCTCGAAAGATAAGCGAATACAGTGATTCTAGCGAAAATGAAATATTTCCTCTGATTCAACCGGAAGGGGATAAAGAAGTCAGAATGGAAGTTATAACCAATAAGACTCAAGTTCAAGAACAAGACTGTTTAGGTTCAGATCGATTCTCAAAGTTCTCTTCATTGAAGAGACTAATTTGTGCTATTATGGTATTGCGAACATTTGTGAAACACTTTAAGAATAGTAGATCTAAAATAACTTCTACTATTAATCACAAACTTGATGAATACAAGAACGCAGAGATTTTTATATTCAAAACTGTACAAGATGAACATTTTGCAAGTGAAAGAAAGTGTCAACAGAACAAGAAACATGTTAACAAGAACTGTAGTATTCAGGATTTAAATCCATATTTAGATGACAAAGGACTTTTACGAGTAGGTGGTCGTCTAAATAATTCGGACATGAACACTAGTCAGAAAAATCCGATAATTCTTCCAGGAAAGAGTCATGTGGCCAAATTATTGGTTTTACAATGTCATGAAAATACAAGACATCAAGGTAGACACTTCACCGAAGGAGCCGTAAGAGACGCAGGTTTTTGGATAATTGGAGGCAAGAAAATTATTCGCTCTTTATTGTACAAGTGTGTCATTTGCAAAAAGTTACGTGGCAAGTTAGAGGTACAAAGAATGGCCGATTTGCCAGCCGATCGTTTGATCCCAGGTCCACCATTCAGCTCAGTGGGTGTGGACACGTTTGGTCCATGGGCTGTAATTGCTCGCAAGACAAGAGGTGGTGTTGCAAATGCCAAGCGATGGGTTTTAATATTCACATGTTTAACCACACGAGCCATACATCTGGAAGTCATAGAAGAAATGTCTACATCATCCTTTATTAATGCGTTACGGAGGCTCATATCGATCCGAGGAAATGTAAATATTTTCAGATCCGACCGTGGTTCAAATTTTATAGGAGCTACAGATCCTTTAAAAATCGATGTTGTTAATGTCGAAGACCCGAAAGTAAGCAACTTCCTTTTCAACAGAGGCTGTAAGTGGTTATTCAATCCGCCCCATGCGTCACATATGGGTGGCGTATGGGAACGCATGATAGGAATTGTGAGAAAAGTTTTAAATGGTATTATGCTGGAACATGGTAATCGAGAAATTACACATGAAGTATTAGTAACATTTTTCGCTGAAGTATCGGCTATAGTTAACTCCAGGCCATTAGTACCAGTTAGTTGTGATTCCGAACAACCATTCATTCTGTCACCAAACATGTTACTAACGCAAAAATCAAGCTCATCTACATCGTTTGACATAGGTGAATTCAATACCAAGGACATGTTTAAAGCACAATGGAAGAGAGTTCAATTTCTATCAGATTTATTTTGGACAAGGTGGAGAGGGGAATTTTTGTGTTGTCTTCAGCAAAGACAAAAGTGGTTGGAAACCAAACCAAACATTATGGAGAATGATATTGTTCTACTCAGAGAAAAGATGTCCATCGTAACACATGGCCTATGGGTATAGTCGTTAATGCATTAAAGAGTAACGATGACATTGTGCGAAAAGTACAGGTTCGCGTATGCAAAGATGGTAAAACCGCGGTATACACTCGTCCCATTAGTGAATTGGTAGTTTTGGTCAGTGAACAGTAACTGTTTTTATATAAATCTACTGAATATCAAATTAAGACTATTTGAACATTTTCAGTGTGAGCTAGTAAAGCTTAAACATTACCGGTAACTGTTATTATTATATGTTATTGTATGTGTCAAATGTAAATGTTTTATGTAAGTTTTGTCAGTGACAAATTATCATTGTCAGACGGGGAGTGTATTGAATATGAAGAAAATTACTGGTCTTACTCCTAATATGATGAAATTATAGGTTGGAATAATCTCCCTTGGGGAGAATGTTTTGTGGGCTCCATTTTTTGCATGTGAGAAACACATGTTGTACTGTCTCAGTATGTGTTGTTATTACAACACATTATTAAACTATAATATAAAGATATGATTAGAGCTGCATGGTGTAAGTGTTTAATTATATGTTTAACAATTTAAATCAAATAGAAAGCTTTTTAAAGAAAGAAATTGTAAATCAATTTGTGCTTCACAAAGACACAAGTCAGTCATCTCAAGTTGGTCATGTCTTCAGGTCTAGCTACAAGAAATACTGTTAAATTATTAAGTCAAGTGTTACATAATGGCAACTTGGTTTGTTTATCATAGTTATAGTTATGCCTTGTCTCCGTGTTTGTTTACATGTACTTAGAGTGTGTTTTATGTTTTATTGTAGTTTTCACGGTAAAATTGGTTCTGCAATAAAGTAAGAGGAATTTGTTTTATCGTTAGCCGATTGATTATCTGTGTCCCATAGAGAGTCATGATAGATTATATTAATTAAATTTTATTAGTTTTGTAGATTTTATTAGTTTTGTGGATTTTATTGATTTGGTGATTTTATTGATTTGGTGATTTTATTGATTTGGTGATTTTGATTGATGTAGATTTCATTAACGATGCGGATTATATTAATCATGCAGATTAAATTGATTATGTAAATTCAATTGATTAGGTGGATTTTATTGATTAGGTGGATTTTATTAATTACGTGGATTTTATTAATTACTTGGATTATATTAATAATGTAGATTTTATTAATTACATGGATTTTATTAACTACTTGGATTATATTAATGATGTAGATTTTATTAATTACGTGGATTTTATTCATTACTTGGATTATATTAATGATGTAGATTTTATTAATTACGTGGATTTTATTCATTACTTGGATTATATTAATGATGTAGATTTTATTAATTACGTGGATTGTAATTTTGTGGATTCTATTAATCGTGTAGATTTTAATGGTGGATCTATCAATTATGTACATTAATTGATGGATTTTATTTACTATGTAGATTTTATTAACGAAGTGGAGTTTATTATTTATGACGAGATTGAATTCACGCCTCAGATTGCGTCAGTATGATGTTGTTTTTTTATTGTATTATTGACAAAATATAGCCCTCGTTGCCAGAGAAAGTCGTTCCTTGGTAAAATAACCCTTTCTTGCTGACCTATTGGATTATTACAGAATCCGAAGATAACCGGTTTAATGCCATATGCGCGCCCACCGAACAAATTGACCGCGAGATACTGATATTAAAACACATGAAACGGGGTTTAGCGTCCACAATTTTTCCAGCAAGTGGCTAATGGATACCAGAAACTACGCTAAACGTGTACACGGGATCTCGATTTAGCGTCCCATCCGAATGACCAGACATTGTCCTTGCCGTGCCGCCCGGGAAAGCCACGATGTCTTAGTAGGTAAGACGTTAGGTTGGAGGTCGTGGGTTCGATCTCTGGATCGACCGAGAAAGTTCATTTGGATTTTCTGACGTGGTTTTCCCGTTGTCAGTGGTGTATAACCGTTGCCTGACAAGGACAACTGTCTAGTCGAAATTCTAAGGTCCCGTGTTTTACGTAGGCCTGCACATAAAATATCCCTTGGCAGTTGGAACTCGATATAAGGGTAGGCCATAGTGCCGTTACCCGGGCAAAATGTCCGTCTTCATTACCTTAGTTGGATCAGCAGAGTAGGACGCTAAACTCTATTTTATTTGATTTTTTTTATTGCAACTCGTTTCTTAGCAGAATAATCCCTTCTCGCTGACATGAATCGACAAGTCAAGTGAATTACTCACTGAGCCACAACGGCTTTCCTGCTGTAAACAGTTTCAGAACCATTGACTGTTGGAATTTAAAGCCTCAATTCAGTCATTTATTTTCACCCGTTGTCATTTTCCCAGTTCGGAGCATTTTATTTATTTGCGGGGGCCTCTTTTTGGCTAAGCACTAAAATCAATCTAATATTATCGAATCAAATTACTACAATTTGGATTTTATCGTAGTTTAAATTTCGTCAAACAGGCGCCAGGGCACAGAGAAGTGTTCAATATTACACTTGTTTTTGACAGTGTATGTTACTTCTTGTTTCGTAAGAGAAAAAAAACAGCCGTTAACATTCCCATCCTTACGAAAGCACATGATATTTACTATTATTTGCTATCTAATGAAAGGAGTGGGGTTGTTTACTCAGCCATGTTATGGCTATATCGGTAGGCCAACATGTGTGTAGCAATAGAAACATGTGGTGTGTAGACATATGAACTACATATACATACGTGATGATGCAATACCACGAAGCACAGAATACGTACTAGTGTTACCCGGGTAAAGCGTCCTGTAATAAAGCCAAGTCACTGTTTTTAGAGAGCTTTAAGTAGAAGTAGGAGTCACGGTGACTCAGGTGGTCTCGGGTTCGATTCAAATGTTGGCAAAGACTTTCGATTATGAATAAAAAAAAAATTATAACGATTCGAAGAGAAGAGATGAGGTGTCGACATGTTATATATCAACTGACCTTAATACACGTCAACTATTTCGGTATGTGGTTATAACGGCCATGAAACGTAAAGTGCGATCGCGTTTTTTTTAAAACAAGGTTATTCATCAATGGAAAAGAAAACCATATATATATAAAATACATACATACAAACATAATTCATAATATATACATGAATTTTAAATCAAATATGATCAATTGATAATTCAAAATTAGTACTGAGCAATAAATATTACCTTTAGCATACATAAAGAAATATACATTATATATATATATATATATATATATTTAGATATATATATATAAACAAATAGTGACTAAGTGGGTAAGTCGCTTGCTCGCTAGCCTGGAGGTCGAGTGTTCGATCCTTGCATTGGCCGAGAAAGTACATCCAGATTTTCCGGCGTGGTTCCAACTTATCAGTGACGCAGGACGGAGGGCCTGGCAAGTACAGCTGTCTAGTCGTTTGGATGGGACGAAAAGATCCCTAGACAGTTGGAATTCGATTTAAGGGTAGGCTGTAGTGCCATTGTCCGGTAAAATTGCCCTCATCGCACACTGTATGGCACATGCCCGTCTTAATTAGCCCAGGTTAGGAGCAGAACAGTAGGACGTTAAATCCTCTTCATTTCATCTTTTATAAACAAATATTTTTAATTCTGTATATTAACTAATGCCAAGTTTAATTTACAAGATGCTGTATCCGTCTTTTGTGTTGTATATTATCTTAGTTTTCCTTTCAATGTATGAAGTATATTCGTGTCAAATTATCATAAGCTTTTGGCTTGTTTTTGAATCCTTACCTTTTGACAGTGTATTTATACAAAATCTTTCTTTTTTGAATAAACTATTGTTAAAATTAAGTATAACGTCTGGGATATGGAACATTTTCTGTGACTTTACATGAGTAGATATGGTATTTTGATAACAATATAAGTAAATTAACAATATTTAATTCTTTTTCATTTTTTAAATTCTCATGTATAATTATATCCAAGTGTTTAATTATACTAGTGGGATTTATATACAATATTAGTATAGATTTTCATGTGCACATAATGTGGATTGTGCGTTAAGGTTAACTACGTACATCTGATCAAGGCCTTCACGGTACCCTGCATATTTCGCCACTAATTTCGATTTGGTACAAGCCCAGCGTGTTAGACTATTTTTGTTTTTAATTTTAATTATTAGCATCATGTTCATGCTTTTTTCATTCTTAAAATATTTTGTGGATATTTGTATGCTACCTCTTATGGGCAGTTTAGATACAATAACAATCTATGTATCTATGCATCTACATGTATGTATCCATCCATCCATCCATCCATCCATCCATCCATCCATCCATCCATCCATCCATCCATCCATCTATCTATCTATCTATCTATCTATCTATCTATCTATCTATCTATCTGTCTTAAGTCCCCCCCCCCTCCCTATAGACAATATAACACGGCCAATTAATAATTCAGTAACAATTTATTTGACCTAATACGTCCCCCATCAAGCAATTTATTTGATAAACAAATGCGTCATCTAAACTTTAACATTTCATCTCACCAATTAATAAGTGAACGAACAAAATATACAAATTGTTGTGCTTTATGATCCAACTGTTTTAATATCATAGGAAAATGAAAACAATAGCTTCATTAATAACGGCGGATGACCTTTCTTGTCAGCGCCTTTATTTGATAATGTCTCCAATTCATATTGTTGATTAGTTGTAGGTTAAGTTCAATTTGACTCTTCCTCGTTTATCGTCTCCCACGCGATCTCGTTTATTTTGAGTCTTGAATCAAGACAGGAGTAATAATAGATATAAACTTGCAACAGGACGCGTGGGGGTGGGTGACCTCGTAACAGATTGCACGCTAATAGGTGGTCTAATGATACAACACGTGCGACTAAGATCATAAATTCTGTCATTTATTCAAATGTCTGGTTTCAAGACCAGGAGTGTGATCGTCTGTCAAATAAAATGAATTGGGATTAAACGTCCTACTGTTCTGCCCCGTTATTAATGACGACGGACATACGCCAATATTTACACGAACCCGGTGTTTTACCGAACGACTAGACATTTGTCCTTCTCAGGCCTTCCCTGCATCACCCACAAGGGGAACCACACTCGAAAATCTGGTTGAACTTTCTCGGCCAAAGCAGGTATCGAACACTCGACCCCCAGACACCACGACCCGGGTACGTCACAGTGCCCTATAACGATCAAGCGTGAAGTAAAATTAAACCACATGATATTGTCGAGTGGACGTTAAACCCCATTTTGTAACCCAATCATAATTGATCTATCATCTCTATATTGAAAATTTATATAAGCCACTGGACTGTAACTGTTGGCAAAAAATCGCGCACGGCTTTCCCGAGGGAGATTCAATTATGTCCGGCAACGTTCGCGGGGTTCCCAATTTCCAAGGAGGATTCGCAGAGCATCGCTCTTGTGTTGCAGAAAATTTGAACAACATGTTCGCAAAAATCGCGTTGCAATTTTTCGATCAAAATATTCACAATGCTGTCGCGGGTGTTTCGAATTCTACCACATTGTCCAGTATGTGGAAACATCGCTAAATGAGCACATAGCCCTTACTTGCACGCTGCATAGCGTTTGCCCGTTTCATTAGCCAAAATGGTGAAATAAATGAAATGGAGTTTAACGTCCTACTGTTCTTCTCCGACTGAACTTTCTCGGCCAATGCATGAATCGAACACCCAACCCGCAGGCTAGCTAACCAGCGTCATATACATTTAGACAACGTGGCCTCCTCCCAAATGGTGAAGAAGAATAGCAGGATGTTAAACCCAGCTTTATTTCATATCAAAGGCGTTATTCTGTGACAACTCTCTAAAAACTCAACAATAAATTAAAGGGAACTAACTGCAAACTTAAAGCATGGTTACATACGGGCTCAGACTAGCAATTATTTGGTCACTGACTTCAATGTTACATGGTTGTAACATCACAGGCTATAGCTTTTTATAGCTTTGGAAATCCCGTCATCATAATTTTCTAGTGAGTTGACCGTTGCGATTGAAACACGATCATCATTTACTATTTCAATTTAAACATGACGAATGCAGACTTATTGTCAAGTACCATTGCTTAGATGAAATTTGAATACACGTATATTCAAACTTTCAGTAAAATTACTTTATTTTAAGCAAAAGTATGAGTGTTTAAAGATGTGACATAGATTGTTTATTATCTTAGCAATGTCATATCTTTAAACACTCATAACTTTGCTTAAAATAAAGTAATATGAATTACATTTTCAATATATCGATTTTTCATTATCGTTTTTTGAACTATTATAGGACGATCTGTCAGCCCTTAATGTAAATCTTACATAATGTATCTTAATATAACCCCTGGTGGTTGGAAATCCAAATAATTTCGGTCATGGTAAATTATAATAATAATTATAACGACAAAAACCAAAACTTTATTCAATAATGGCACTTATTTAATTTGCAAACAAAACTAAACTAATCTTCTATACCCCCCCCCCCCCCCAAGCTGAAAAAACATATGTATATACATTATTAATATCTGAAGACGCCCATAGAAGGCGGACAGGTAGCTTATATGATTTAATGTATGTCAGAATGAAGTAAAGTGGAGAATTTTTTACCTGGGCGTATTTTTTTATTTATTTATGCATTTATCTACCGTAAACAAAGAAATACTTGTACTTTATCTACTTTAATATATATATACGTATAATATCAGGATGAATTAAAAATCATTTGAAATGCTAAAGCTTTGTAAAGTGAGAGGTTTGGGAAGTCACTCCTTAGTATCAAACTCAGTAATTGTGTATCCATAAAATTGTACCTTGTGTTAATATGTTCAATTACTAAATGCCAATCAAAGAAGAGATTTCAGTTGTTCGGCCCGGTCGGTTGATGAACATCAAGTTAAGTGACCTGAGGAATTTTGTACGAGTGTAGGTCATAAAGGGCTATGTGAAATGGGGCTTACTGCAATATACGACTGATGTTTGTGCCAGGATCGTTGTGTCTCATTCCCATTATATGCCAGTCCTGATTGCCCCAGTTGATGTACATCTAGGTGATTAATGTTTCGTGTGTGGGCAAGTGGCAATGGGGTTTAAAGTTCTATTTTCCCGCTAAAGGCAATATGAGACTGGTGTTTGAGTGTTTATGCAAGAACGGCTTCAATCCCATTGTGGTGAAAAAAATTAACTACACAGCTTCCATGTGGATCTAGACCACTAATGATCTCCCTTTATATAAGCCTTCACTCCGCCTCGACGAAAATACACATCTTTTTCAATTCTGTCATTTCAGCTACCATGCATCTCCGGTTTCTCTTTTTGCCACTTTAAAATTTAAGGATACATCATGGGAGATTAGATAAAGAGATGGGAATTCTCACCATAATAGTTAAAAACAAGATAACTTATCCACTATGAACCGAGATTTTAGCGATTGAATATTGGAGCAAGCCTCGATAACCATTACTAAAAAATACAGTCTCGATTATCCATTTTTGATTTAATTTTGAATGAAGTCGAACAACAAATCGGATCCTAATCCAATAAACATTGCAGGCTAGCGATGGCATCGAGAGTTGATTATGGTCTGTATAAATTAATTAATGTCTAATTAATGATTTACAAAATATTTCAGGTCTAAAGAAAGACTTACAATAGGCAGGTTTAGCTCTTGCATAATGTATGTTTAACTATAACAACGTGTCAATTACCATGTATGTGGACAGACCATCGGTAAGATTTCGCAACTCCTGTCCCTACCTTTATTTACTCTATATCTATATGTAGTGTGTTTAAAACACCCCCCCCCCACTCCCTAAAATAAACCCAACCCCATATCCTTTTAACTATAAATGAAAGGAATCACATGAAGTATTTTTGTGTTGCTAGAGAGGTTATCTTTAGTTGATCGTTTTAATCGTAGATGTGTATAGTGAGCTTGATATGTAAATTGCACAATTTTGTTAGTTGTATATAGAATACCGGACAATTCGACTATAAACTTGACAGTGGTGATCTCAATTAGTCAGTTACAAGGTGAGTGTTTAAATCTTTTAGTTTGACGTCAGTAGTGGTGCAGGGCGGAGGAAATGGCAAAGGTTTGGATGGGGTGGAAGACCGAGGTTCCGTGTAGACTAACATATGGTTTAATTTTATTTCAATAATTCGCTTGCGCATTGGGGTCTTTAGCAGTGGGGGGACCCGGAGAAAAACCACGTGACGAGTCAACCTTGACCATTCAAAATTCTAAATGTGTTAATTTCGAGACGTCGTCTAACTTCTATTCATCTTAGTTCTATTCCTTATTTCTTCCACGCATTTCGAATTCCAACTGTTGAGAGTTATGTTACGTGCACGCCAACGTTTACACGGGACCTCGCTCTATCCAAACGACTATACCGCATCTGCATCATATAAGGTATCACATAATTTTTAGGTGATATACTCTGGTATATATACTTATAGCGCTATTTTTATTTCTGTAGAGAATTCGGAAGAAGTTATACCAATCTACAAAACAAAGTAGTTAGGCAATCTACAAAACAAAGTAGTCAGGCAATCTACAGAACAACGTAGTCAGGCAATCTACAGAACAAAGTAGTCAGGCAATCTACAGAACAACGTAGTCAGGCAATCTACAGAACAAAGTAGTTAGGCAATCTACAGAACAAAGTACTTAGGCAATTTACAAAACGAAGGCGTCAGCCAATTGAAAAAACGAACAAATCCGCCAATTTACAAAACGAACAAATCCGCCAATTTACAAAACGAAAAAATCCGCCTATTTACAAAACGAAGAATTCAGTCAATCTACAACAGGAAGAAGAAACATGATTAAAATTTGTTTATTTGTGGTGGTCCAGGTTGTTGTTCTCATGTCAACAACCAGATCTGATGACACCGACAACCTAACCATGACAGCATCAATTCCTATTATAGACGTGCGTGCTTTTTACGAATTGGCTGGAATAGATGTGGACAAACTCCTTAAAGAGGCTACAAATATCACGGAACTTCAAGAATCTCTAAACACCACAATTGTTCAAGAGGCCTTTTCTAGAAATGACACCGATCTAATTCTGCAGAAAGTTCGTGACATTATACATGCTAGTCCATTGCTACAGAGTTACTTGGTACCAGAAAAGGATGGCGACCATGGTAAGGAATCTTCAACTATACTTACAGCCATGGAAACGAGTGGAAATATGACAGCGTCAACTAGTGTTTTAAACATTGGTGCTTTTTTCAAATTAGCTGGAATAGATGTGGACAGACTCTTTAAAGAGGCTAAAAATAACTCAGAACTGCAAAAAAAACTTCTTCCGTCGTTAACCTCCCTAAACAAGACATTTGTTCAAGAGGCCCTTTCTAGAAATGACACTGATCTTATTCTGCAGAAAGTTCGTGACATTATACATGCTAGTCCATTGCTACGGACTTACCTACTACCAGGAAAGGCTGAAGACCATGGCAATGGCAACGGATCATCAACTATATTTATTATTTCTAATATTTTATTACAATCTTGCATGTGTGTCGCTGGTTGGTTAATTTGGACTAATTAAAGGGACAATAACACTCTTGCTGGCTTGGCAGCTCAAGAATATAAATAAAAGCCTTTTTCTAAGTATTAGATGTTTAAGTGTCCTACCTGTTGTGTAAATTATCCATTACATCCTATTTTACTTGTCGAGAGGGTTCGAAAATATTTTAATGTCCAAGTCACATTTGAAAAGGATTTACGTTAGGCTTTCCAAATCATTTAGTTGAATTGTCCAATTTTTTAAATTAGGTGTGTTAGGATGAAATTTGCATCATCGATTAATTGGAATATTGTAAAATAATACAATTTGTTGACCAGAATAAAGATTGGGGCATTTTATTCAGTTACAACAAGAGTGGTATTAAGCCTTTAAAGGTTCATCTGGAAATGTTTCTGAAAGTGCACGTTAATGACACCCGCAAGTTGAACTTCGCCCAACTATCTGAACCTCTCCAACACACAACAACTCTACAACCATCTACTAGCAGTGGGAGGATGGACAGACGACCCTATTCTTTGTCATGCACGAGCCGGGAATCGAACCCACGCACCTTGACAGAGTAAAATGAGATTTAACGTGCTAGTTCTTTGCACGTTGGAGTCAAGGTGGTTAAGTCGTTGTCTCGCTAGCCTGGAGGTCGCGTGTTCGATCCCTGCATTGGTCGAGAAAGTTCATTGTGATTTTCTGACGTGGTTTCCCTTGTCATTGGGGCAAGACTGACGGTCCCGAATATACAATGGCGTGCAAGACTGGTGCAAGAAGACGGCCCCGAGTATACATTGGCGTGCACGTAAAATATCCCTTTGATATTAGAGTAGGCGTTATTATAGTGCCGCTTCCCGGGCAAAAGTTCTCTCATAGAACAGGATATCTTATACGTGTACGCCATTGTGTACACGGGGCATTGGTCTTTCGTCCCATCCGAACCACTAGACAGTTGTCCTTGTCAAGCCCTCCGTCTTGCATCACTGACAAGTGGGGACCACGCTGGAAAATCTTGATGAATTTTCTTGACTAATGCAAGGATCGCAAACCGACCTCCAGACTAATGTGCCAGCGTTGATAGCATAGGCATATACTATATATAGGTATAGTGATATTTTATGGAACCCATAAGTCAGACTAGAACCGATTACTTCTTTTACCGGGGAGCCACGGTGGCCAAGTGAGTAAGACGCTGGCTCGCTCGTCTGGAGGTCACGGATGCAACACCCGTGTTGGCCGAGAAAGCAAATCGGCGTTTTCCCGCGTGGTTTCCCATGGCAATTGTACTGGACGGAACGCCTAACAAGGATAGCTGTGTAGTTGTTCAAATGGGACGAATAACCGAGATCCCGTGTACTCGTTGGCGTGCACGTAATACATCCCGTCTTCATTTGTCCAGTGGGAGCAGAGCACTAGGACGTTAAACCCGATTTCATTTTATTTCATTTCCCCACATTAACACTTGCAATATACTACAGAAGACTTTCCACCTCGTGGGTGGTACAGGCCCATCAGATATTAAAACCATTTCACTCCCTGGCTATGGACAGTGTTGGATTGTAGACAATTCAAGGGTCACAACTCTGTTTTATCAAATGGAAGCAGACTACCAAGCAATCTGTAAAAGAAAGCGCAGCAGAGTCGCACTACGTGCAAAAAACCCACAATAAGACAAACATGCGGACGACACAGAATAAACAACAATCGTGCAATGGGATATACGTCATGAGCGAAAAGTCAAAAATTGACCCCATAAACATTTTGAAAGTAGCATACGTTGTGGGATTCTATTCTGGCCTTTTGTAGACATTTAAAATTGGTTGATCATGAATTGTTTTGGCTAGTCTTTGAGGTTTTTGATGGAAATTTAGTACTTATGCACTGACAATACAGGTTTACAGAAACTATTCCATAAACACATTACTTACTCACAGAAACAATATTCGAAGTATAGGGGGGTTGGATGGCCGACTTGTTAGCACGTGCGTGCTGTATCATAAATGGTTTCGAATCCCCGGCTGTATGTGACAAGGAGTAGGGTCCTCTGGTTTCCTCCCACTGCTAAAGACCCCTACGCGCAAACGAGTTATTGAAATAAAATTAAATCATATGTGTCAGTCCTGAAATGACCTAGTGTGAGTCGAGTGGACGTTAAACTCCATCTCCTCTCTCTCTTCTTCTCTCTCTCTTTACCTGTCTCTCTTCGCAGCATCAGTCTCTTATGGACAAATTATTTGTTCATTGACTTCAATGTTAAATGGTTGTAACATCACTGGCTGTAGCTTTTTGCTCCACATTCCGTTGGTTCCAATCTTTTTAGGCACAATGAGGACCGCATTTGGCAATCTCCTCATCATAAATTTGTAGGAGGTTGACCGTTTAGATTTTTTTCTACGGGGATTTGAAGTTGACTGGGTGCAAATCTTACTTCCGACACAATGATTGCCCTGCAGAAAGACACTTTACACTCCCTATCCCCCCGCTGTAATATCATCAGTATTACCCCATACTGCTATGAAATTGCAAATTTGATCCCTTTTCTCCAATTCTAGACCAAAAAATCAACCCAAACAAATAAGGGAAAAATTGTCTATTTATAACTCGCACTACATTTATCCATCATGAAATAAGAGGAAATAATTCATAGTCTTAGTCCTTATAGATGTATACATATTGGAATTTGGAGGGATCGGTAGGGGAAATGTATTCCTGCAGAGTGTGTAGGGGTGGGGTTTTATATGCATCTAAACCATTAAACTTGTTATTAATTTCAAATTAATTGATTTTACACCAGACACTATGGTAGCTTCACGTGTTTAAAATCAGTTGAATTATATCCCGGGCAATATTGTAAGTGTTTAATAATAATTTCAACTTTAAGGTGTTTAATAATTTCAAATTATTTCAGTCGCCTGCTGTGTAATGTTACACCTTGAGCTATTGAATAATTTAAATTATTTTACGATTGACAATAACAATTTCAGAAATGAAATTGGATCCATCAACCGACCCGGGTGTTACACAATTGAGGATATATCATTGAATACCCTCATGAAATCAATTAGCAATCTTATCACAGGGATATCAGACGGGTCGCAAGGGGTCAAACCATGGCAGTAAACATGACAGGACTAACAGACAGACAAAATCCGTTAGGAAGTCATTAATCATCACAGCTGTCCTGAGTTACGCAAGATCTTGGAATGGTAAAGCAATCTGCACTGGAAGCTTAATCTGTTATTATATAATGACCAGTTGCAAACCAGGCCCTAATTTAATCGGAAATAATATACCTGGAAATAGTTGATTGGCCAACAGCTACCTGTCTGTCCAGGGTATTAACCCACCCCGACCGGATACTGACCAATCAGGTTATGGTGCATGGGTGTGGTATCAAGAATGCAAGGCTGGACATAGATCCGGCCCAATAATTAAAAGATCAGGAAAAGCGTCTTGGAGTCAGTTAGGTCCAGGCGTGGACGTTAGGCGGGGTCGCCTAGTCTACCTCAGGGGTACCAGGCAGGTCTCAAGGAGATGAGTAGTTTAACTTTCCTTAGAGATACATTATGTAAGATTTAGATAAAGAGTTGGTCGTTACTATTAACAGTTCCAATATAAATCATAAAAAAATCAATATTTTCAAAATGTTATTCAAATTACTTTATTCTGAGTGAAGTTATCACTCTTTGAAGTTTTGACATAAATTGCTTGTAATGGTAGCAACGTCATTTTTTAATGCATTTCAAATTAAATCATTAAATGACGAACGCATTTTAATCCATTTACACATTTGAAAATGCCATTCAAATTACTTTATTTTGAGCGACGTTATCACATTCGATTGTTCCAGAGAGTTGATAATAGGCTTGTCATATTAATAATGTTTTTATAACCATTTATATAACATTTGAAGCGAAAAAAAGGAGCTGCAATGGGAAAATGTCGTAATTTTGCGTTTGTTTTAAAATAACCTAATAAAAAAAAACAATGAGGGAGATTGAGGAACAAGCATAGTGTCCCTACTAAATGTTTATTTATTAAAATTTGCGATTTTGTGCTTAATGGGGATCGGAGACAGACAGAACTATTCATATTAAAAATATATACAAAATATGTACGTAGAGTGGTGGGCGAAACCGTATTCTTTTTATTTGGATATTACTTCACATGAAAATTAATTGGTGTTTTTAATGCATTTACAATGAACATAGATTCGTGATACTTGTTTATCTATATAAAACGATTTTCAATCTTACATCAGTTTTGTTATCTATGGCAGCCGTTTTGTGATTTTAATCATTTTTTGACAGAGTGTATTCACTGCTTGGGTATATTAATTTAGAATGGAAAACCGAGGTACCGTGTAAACATTGACGTACAAGTAAAACATCATTTTACGGTTGGAATTCGATATAAGATTACGCCGTAATGCCTCTGTCCGTACAAAATTTACCTCATAGAACACCGTATGGCGTATACCCGTCTTCATTAGCCCAGTAGAGTATCGGGATCATTGTTCACAACTTTGCCCAATAATAAAAAGTAATTGTTATAGAAATGCGCCCTGCATATTGGTGGGTCAACACAAAGCAGCAAATTTATTGACCAAACAATTTCCTGTAAATGAAACGAAGTGGGGTTTAACGTCCCACCACCGGTCAGCACCAACTGGGTTAATGAAGAAGGACATAACATACATTACTGATTTTTATGATTGATCTTTACACAGCCAGTGTATAATGTCCACGGGACACAAACTAGATTATTACGGGACTAACATATGGTTCAAGGTTATCTAATATAATTCACTTGTGCGTGGGGTCTTCAGCAGTGGGAGGAAACTGGAGGACCCGAAGAAAAGTCACGATGTTGGACAGGCTACCCTGCTCCTTTTCACGTGCAGACAGGGAATCGAAACCATCCCATTTGGATCAAACAAGTGGCTTCAGACCAATCATTAACTGTGGTTTACCCACAGTTCCGTGCATGGCACGCCAAGAAGTCGCCGTAACAGTGAGTTTCATTGGCCAATCCCTCACACCAACCAAAACAATGGTACCAAACTCTTCCAGATCCTAGTGAAGTAAAGACAAGTAAAACAAAATTTTGAACTATAAAAACGAAACGAAATAGGATTTGTGTTTTAATCAGATTGTTCTCACTAATATCAGGGCGTTCCTTATTTCTATTATGAACGGTAACATGTGTCACACTCTTCAATTATGATCGCGTTATTTCACTGAACAATACAGAGTTGACATACACGCCTTGCTTTAGGGACACTGTATCACCGTTGGGTGAAATGGTATGAAAAGTAATTTGGTCACCGTTGTCAGATTCATGAAGCAAAAATATCTAGAAAATTACTATTTTATTTTCGGACTTTTTTTTCTTTTTTTGGTAAAACACTTGTCCATTTACGGTGGTTGCCAGATGGTAGACATATTTATTCATATGCTAAAGTAACGAGCAACAATTATTTTTTATTTCTAAAGCTTTTTTGTAATAAAAGGTTGGTTGGCCTAAGTGTTCAAACAGAACGAACGAAAGGTTTTGGCTTTTTCGTCAAATCTTTCTCAATTGTAATAGGGGTTGGGTTAGGGCATTTTTAACACATGCTCTTAAAGATACATTATGGGAGATTTTGACAAGGAGTTAGCCATTCTTGCTATAAAAGTTCAAAAATAGATGTTGAAACAAGAATATATTGAAAATTTCAGTCAAATAACTATATCCTGAACAAAGTTGTTACCACTATAATTTTTTACTAGAAATAGTGGTTAAAATCATCGACACCCTTTTCCCACTATGGCCGATTGTTGATTGACAGGCGTTAACTCCACCTACATAGTCTCGATCATCAAGTAATGTTAAAACGGTATCTAGTGAAGCTTGTGTATAGCCTCGGTCATCACTGTCTTTTATGAATAATTTCCGGAAGTATGATGACGTCAACGTCACGGAGAAACCCCACCCACGACGCCATAGTGATTAAATCAGTCGACGAAATCCTGTTTTAATCCGAGCCCAATCCAAGCCATCCGTGGGTCTACAGTGTTCATTTTGGGCTTGTTGTTTAAATAAAGATCTAATTTATAATTTCTATGACATCTGAGGCTCAAAGGAAGACCGACAAAAGTCAGTTTTTGCTCTCCCATAATGTATGTTTAAGCTTGCATTATGCAAGAGCAAAATCTGCCTATTACATGTCTTTCTTTAGGCCTGAAATGTTATCTAAATTATCAATTAGACATTAATTAACTTATCCATGTCATAATAAACTCTCGATGTCAAAGCTAGCCTTCGATGCAAGCTGGATTAGATTCAAATATACCGCTGAACGACCATTGTAATTAAATCACAACATTGGATAATCGAGACTACTCTGTTTATATTAATGATTTTAGTAATGCTGACCGAGGCTATGCAGAATTTCACGCGCTTCGTTCTCGGCCTATAGTGGATCAATTTGACTGAAATTTTCAGCAAATTACATTTACACTATATAGTTTTTAACTATTATAGTGAGAACTGCAAACTCTCTATCTTATCTCCCATAATGTATCTTTAAGTTTTCGGCTTGTCATTTTTTAATTATAGGTTGAACAATTTAGGTTCTCCTGGCCTTATCTTGGACGAGTTCACGTTAAACTCGTTGACATTTGGTCTTACTCTTGTGAATTAGTAGTCTCATCTGATTGTAATGAAACATGGCACATTGTGTTTTATTTAAGAGGGTCCCGCCCACTAATTATATTCCATGTTAAATTAATGGAATTAAATTTAACACTCTAAGATTCAATATTGTTTGGTGTCATTTTAATGCAAATGATCACCTTATGCTGCAACATTGTTTACTGTGGACACCTTAAGTTTTGATATTGTTTAGTGTGAATTCAATTACCCCGCCTTCAGTTTCAATATTGTTTAGTGTGAACACAATTGCCTCACCATACGTTGCAATATTGCCTGGTGTAACTAACGTCACTTTTGAGAGTTGGGTATAAAAGTACCACAAAACCAAACTAAAGGGCAGAGGAAATATCAACATAAACTGGAGAAATTAAGGTAAGGTAGTTTCACTGTAACATCCATAGTGTGGAGAATCAATCCTACAATATTTATTAACTGGTGTAGTTTGCGAGAAGTCCTGGTAGCACGTACAAACTGTAAATGTTGTTTACCACCTGTGGAAAACAACCCATCGACGGGCTTTTTACATAACACAGTTCCTATAAAATAAACTTACAATTATGCATTAAAATCTTTTTTTCACAGATGGCGAAAATAACTATGGCGATTTTAATGGTTATACTGATGTTAGGTATCATTTCTGATGACATACTACAGGTAGCTGCCATTACCCCACGGGATTCTGCTACAGGAGGATGGAAGCGTAAATGGGCTAAAGCCTGGCGTAAAGGATGGCATAAAGTATGGTTTAGAAGATCACGTGGTAGTTGGAAGAAGCGGGAAATGGTAGAGGACGTGGATGACTTGAAGGAGTTCGAACGATTCGTATCCGACCACATGGCTGCTGATCCTTAGTGTTGAAGATACGATCACTTATCGCAAGAGTAGGTCACCTTTTAATGTAATACAAATAATTCATCTGCTCCAAACACGGTGGGACTTGTTCCAAAACTGTGAGTTTCTAACACACCTTGACGACACGTCTTCGTTATGGTGTCACAATTCTAACATGGCCGCGATGGCGCCACGTTCAGTTCATTGTCCAAAATAGTCTCTATCAACATTGTCAACATTTGGCAATAACAGGTCATTGACTACATTATCCGGTCTTTCACATTATCATAAACAACGTCTAAAGGTAACTCGTCCTAAAACAAGACGTTGATTAATATAAGAATGCCATTTTGGAAAATCCATTTGATACATGCCAGTTCAATATTCAACACTCTTAAATTTTTTTTTATTGAAAAAATTTCTCTTTTTATGGGCCATGTCTATGCTTTTTAAATTAATCCTAATTCGTCGTTACGATTAATGTTTGTTTATATTAATGCAAGAATTATGGGATTTATTGTGGGCAGGGAACTCTTAATTGACCTGGCCAAAAAAACTGGATAATCAACCACATTGAAAACCAAACTCCCGGTTACGCATGGGCAATGCACTTTACGTCAAATATTGACAACGGTCCCAGACTCTCCGTGCGTTGAAGACTAGTAGGTGGTTCTGGGTGACCGAGACTATGTCCAAAGTAACCAACGGCGAGGACAAGACATCAATATGATCAATGGGAAATTTAAAACAGTATAGTTTAGTATAGACATCATACACAAATGCTTCGAGTTTTCAATGACAGAAAATACAAATTTCTGTAGTTAATAATGAGGGACCATCGGTCACTTATATTGAATGCGATGAGTCCAATAGTACAGGGGCGTTCGTGTGTATTCAACAACTGGAATTATACGACCAAATGTGCACGTAGACAGATAAACCCTAGACAAGGCAATTGACATGTTTGTCCCATGGGGTGGGTGGAGAGGGGTGGGTAGGTGGAATGCCGAATGGTTAGCATGTGCGCGCTGTATCACTAGCGTAGTTTCGAATCGAGTAGGGTTGCCTGTCCAACCCTGTGAGTTTTCGCCTATTATTAGTTAGCCGCAGGTTCTCTCCCTCTGTTGGCCGACTAAGTTCCTCCAGAGTTTTTCGGCGTGCCCCCTTCCCCTCCCAGATGGCCAGGCAAGAGTCAACGTATATTCGTATATTGTTTTTTCCATTGTCAGTGGTGCTGACAAAACAGCTGTATCTAGTCGTTGGGGCTTGACGAAACACCGAGGTCCCGAGTATACATTGGGGTGCGCGTAAACGATCCCTTGGCAGTTGGAATTCGATTTAAGAGTAGGCCAGAGCGCGGCTGTCCTGGCAAAATGTTTGATTAGCTAATGACGTCACACAAAATCAAGTTTTACCATTTCATTTTCATTCTATTACGAATTGTCCTGGGAGTTAGTGCTGCGTTATGTTCACGTTGTGAGATTTGAGTGGCAAATATGGTGTCTATAATAAACAATGCACGAATTCCGTTTTAAATATGTAAGTTGTTATATTTCATTATTTTAACAACTTCTATTGTAGGTGCCAGTCCATGTGTAAAAGGAAAGAGAATTAAAAAAGAATACAATATTGCGGATAGTTTTTGTGTTTTTTGTACTATCTAGACTGAATGACGCAAGACTGGTCAATACATCCATTCAACTAAGCCATTTAGTGATTATCATCTGAAGAGACCAGGGGAAGAATGATCTAAGACACAGACTTTTGGACGAGAATGCTTGACGCTAACAGAACAACGAGTGGGTTAATATACAAATTCAAAATGATGTTTAATACGAATCATTATACCAGTACAACAAATGACTTTCACTTTTCAGCCAAATTAAGATCAAATAAAGCGTACGATGACCGTATTTGTCCGGGAGGTAATTACAGAAGGGCATAGGTTCGATGTGACTCCGATCGTTTTTACCTGAAATGGATTGTTCCACAGAAAGCTTATACAATTTACCACCAAACGGCGCAAACAACTGGAGTTCATTGAAAAAGTGACTTAGATCGTTCCTCCCCTGCTCTCTTCAAATGGAATAATTGCGCTAAGGGTCTTCTTCAGTTAGAGAGAAAGAGAGAAATGGGGTTTAACGTCCATTCAACACAAACTAGGTCATTTTGGGACTAATATATGGTTTCAATATTATTTCAATAATTCGCTTGCGCGTAGGGGTCTTTAGCAGTGGGAGGAAACCGGAATACCCGGAGGAAACCCACGAGGTTGAGAAGGGCCCCCCTATCTCCAAGCCACATACGCTCACACCAGGGTTCGAAACCACAGCCGCAAGCCAGAGGTGACTGGCCAGCTAGAGGTCGAAGCGCGGCACTCTAGACCACTAGGCCACCCCCCCTCCAAAGCACGACAAAAGAACCAATCTTTGTACAATTTTAACTATTCAGTGCAATCGCTATCAGTTCCGGAACATGAGAGCCTCGTTTACGATTTGCCCAACATTAGTAGTCCCCAATTGAAACGGCGACATCAGCTCGGCTTAAAATGTTCTAAATGTAGCCAAACCCAACAGTATGTATACAACCTTGTGACAAAAACCATGACTAATTTAATTCCCCGACACATTCCACGAAAGTGAATGTCAAATCCCCCCACTCAACAGGTCACTGACGAAAGTTAAATCTTTTGATGGGAGTATCACTTCGAGAATGATTTCTTCTAACCATTCAGTAATCACACAGCTATCACGCATCCGGTCAGTATTGTACTCGTAATCAATGAAATGGAATTTCCTTGCATGCGTGTCTGCGCCAACTGGGCAATAGAAGAACGCCATACAGATAGTAGATCTCTCGCCTCCCTTGTCAGTGGTGGTGGACGGTGAGTCTAGTCTTTCGGACAGAGATTGGGGTAAAGCATTATTTTAGTATTGAATGGAAACGGTCAGAGGGCAGCGTCCGACCAGAGACCATTCATCAAGGAACTATGGCGGAGACACAACCCACCTAAATAATGGAGATATTGGTTCGGATGTGTCGATCGTTGCAATAAAGTTTCATGCGGATATTTTGAGGACTTGGAAAGGGAGAGTTTAAAAATGGTTCTTTGGACCCGATGAATTAGGCTCAATAACTCGTAACTCTATAGTTCTCATCATGATCCAGACAATAGTTTTATACATGTATTTTATTTAATATCGCTTGCCAATGTGAATTTAAGGTTCAAGCTCATCAGCAGCAGATCTCTCATACTCGTCATCATCATCCCACAGTTTCAGATCATTCACATGCCTCTTAAACCAATACCTTCTAGGACTATCGTCTGGAAATGTAGGGGTTGGATAGAAGGGGGGAAAAACTAATCTTTTATTATCATCCAAAAGCCCCGTTTCATCGCGTCTCGCTCTCAGATCATCCACCAACACATCTTTTTTAACTGCATTCTTACCGTGTCTATGTTTGTGTATATAAATATCGATAAATGCTTCTGCAATGCATCCTAGTATAGTTACAACCAATAGCAGTTGAACCCAAGTCTTCATCATCTTAAAAATAAAAATTGACATTTGCATCAATATCCTCTCTTCAAATTTATTATTGTATTGATTATTGGGTAGTGCCAGGTACTCTATCACTTTCAACAAATGAAATGATCATTTAGGTTCTTAGACATAGAACTTTATGACCTCAGCTGGTTTTTGATAATATACGATATTGACTTTTCAACTCTGTATAAACTTCTGTTAAGGCAAGGACTGGCTATGATCTAATTAAACATGTAATTAATCTCATATGTCATTTACGAACTACATATGATCTGTGTACAAGCTTCACGTGACTTCAACGTACCATGCCCTGGTCAGTAAGCATGCCATGGCGAGATAAAAGAGACAATTGCATGTATTACCATGTGTCTTATCTATTGTCCGAAGATATATAGCGATCTGAGTTTGCTGACAGTAAGACGACTAAAGACAGGGCAGAGAGAGACGAAGAGACCGGCGTATGGACTCGTCTGAGTTTAGCCGATGCTTTGGCAGAGGAGCGGAGTGGTGGATTTGGTATTGTTATACATGTTCCTGTTGTATTCTAGTTAATGATCACTTTTAATCGATCATATTTCATAACGGGGTCTAATCCCAATGCCCTTGGTTATTAGTCCATATTTAAAGTTTTATGATTACCACAAAAATATGAAAATATACGGAGCCCGGTAAGGGACGCAAAAGAAAAATATAATAAAAATACGCACCGGAGAAATTTAGGTCTTGCAAAGAGGACAGCATAACGTGAAGGATTTACATTACTAGACACTAGTCTTGTCATGTCTAGGTTAAAGCTGTATGCGTTATATAATATGTGCGGCACCAACCTGGGAGTTCGAGAGATTGGCAGTTGCATTAGATGATTTTCATAATATAACCACGATTTAATGTCTATCGATATATGTTTGTTATAAGACACCCTTTCTCAAAAACAAGAATATCATGAGCAAAGAATCAGACAAATTCTAAATGAAACCACACGTGGTAAAATACCCGATGAGATTTACAACATTGTTTATATTTTGGCGTTACATTTTATTAACTTTGATAGATTTGATAATAAACAAAACCGTGTACATGAACCCATCCACGATAAGCTTACTCTCTTGTACTCAGTTTACATTAATTATATGGTGTTTTAGCTCTGCTATTTCGCACGTCACCGTTTATATATGACTCCGTCTTCCTCTGGTTGGAAGGATGTGTGAAGGGGGGGGGGTCTAACCCGCGTATTTTACTAAGAAGTTTATCATTGAATGGCCGAATGGTTAGCACGTGCGTGCAGTATCATAGAGTATGTCAGTGAGTCAACTAGCGTGGTTTCGAATCCCCGGTTGTAATCGACAATGGGTTTTCTCCGGCTCTTCCCACTGATAAAGACCTCTAAGCAAGCCAATTATTGAAATAAAATGAAACCATATGTTAGTCCCGAAATTACCTAGTTTGTGTCGAGTGGACTTTAAACCCCATTTCTCTCTCCCTGAAAATTGTGAAATTGATAAGCCTCATACCTTGTAAGCGCCTTAAAGATACATTATGGGAGATAAGATAAAGAGATGGCAGTTCTCGCTATAATAGTTAAAAACCAGATAGTGTAAAGGTAATTTGCTGAAAATTTCAGTCAAATTGATACTCTATGAGTCGAGCACGAAGCAGGTGAAATTCACGCATAGCCTCGGTCATCATTACTAAAATAATTAATATAAACAACAGTCTCGATTATCCACTTTTTAAATTTAATTATGAATGGCCGTTAAGCTGCATGTCGGAATCTAATCAAGCCAGCGTCGAAGGCTAGCCTTGACATCGAGAGTTTATTACGGTCTGGATAAGTTAATTAATGTCTAATTGATAATTTAGATAACATTTCAGGCCTAAAGAAAGACTTGTAATGGGCAGATTTTGCTCTTGCATAATGCATGTCTAAGCATTTTTATGGATAAGCCGCGCTATATAAAAAAAAACCCTCATTATTACTATCATTATTAATAAAGATTCATCTCTCCCCTCTCCTCTCACTCAAACGTCGATTTGCACATTATCTGTAAAGCTCCCCATCCCCACAATTATTAAGCTTTGCATTTTAACAAAATATGATTTGGGATAACTTTAATACTGAATTTATTTGATTTTAGTTTTGATACAAACTGGAATTTGAATATAGTTTGGCAAATTTATCAGGTTTATGGTCCTTAACTTCTATTTTGGGGGTTAGTCTTTTTATTTATTATTAAAGATCCATCTGGAATAGATTTCTCAAAAACATGTACACATTAAGAGCTTCATATGCATCTGTCGGTTTCTTTAAACTATTTTCTTCTGTGTATAGATTAGCAAGTCGGTAGATTTCTTGATCATATGGTATTTTACGGCAGACACATTCCTCAAAACATGCTGTCACTTCATCGTCCCTTACAGGAATCAGGCAATCGTGTGTATCAAACAATTCAGGGGCATTGTATAAAATACGCGGACATCCATTGGTAGTGTATTGCGCTGGTCGGATCCTATGGTAGTTCCAAACCTTGACTACATCATCTAATTCCTTCTAAAAACAATTACAATAATTCTACTAGTTAGGCCATACTGTGGTAGTTTGATTACTACAAAAGTCATCTTCAAAAGGACACCACGATAACTATGACCTACTGCCCTGGGCTTGTGACATAAGTAAGTCTCAATCCGGGGTGCGTTACTCTGGCACAATATGTATGTCATAACGTCACTCCTGTGTCGCGGCAAGTGATTTTTGGTCCTCACTTTGCCGCAGAAGGATATTCAAATCCTAAGCACCGGGATAGCGTATGTTCCGGATCTTACAGCAATGCATTACTCATAGAAATATATATATGTTAACTGGTTCAAACTTGTTACCCTTTTTATCGATTTCTGTTCTTAGTTATGAAATACGGTTTCAATATTGTCACTCGGCAAACCTCAGCAGACGAAATCCGCCATTGGTACTATTTTCAAGTTCCCAGACTACCAACAGCGTCGCCCATGGCGACGCATTTAAAGAATGTTTTATCATACAAAGCTTTCAAAGTCTGAAGCATTTTTTTAAAACAAGGACAACTTTAAAATGAAAATTCTACACACTCATCGAACGACGCAATTTTTGAGAACTTTTTTCTAAAAGCGGCAAGTTTTTCAGAAAGTAAACTGGATAGGTGTAGGTACTTAACGTCACACAACCGAGGACTTTAAACCCCATTTCATTCTATTTCTTATTGGAAATTATCCGGCGCGCGCCGGTTATTATTATTATATTTTATTTTTTTGCGTCCCTTACTGGGCAATGCAAAGAAATGGAACTATCTGTCGATAATTGAACCTATGAAGAGTATCAGTTGTTATATGTTCGTATTCAATGGCCTCGGCTATTTATTTGGCGACGAAGATGTAAAATACATCAGCATTTAAGGATTTACATGAATTGTCAATGATCAGTTCAGAAGTTAATCTTTTGGATCGATGCTCGACACTTCGCTCAGTAATTTCAATTGTCAACATTTAGCAGCAAATTTAGTGAGCAAACATCGTTTATTTTAGCCAGTTTTCTATGGTGACGGATTTGTATCATGTAGTGATTTCGTGGCATCGCCATTCATAAGGCGACAACCCGACACCGCATTTTAACCCGACAATACGACATTTTCACCTGTCGCGTAAAAATATTTATTGTGGAGTTAAATTGTGATGTCGGGTTGACGTGATGTCGGGTTATCGGTCATATTCTTCCCAATACTATGTCAGTAACGTCAACGCGAAACAAACTTTGTCATTTTGTCACGAATTTCACTAATTCGCTTTATCAGTTGAAGAAAACCAGAGGGTAAGGTGAGAAAACCGTCGAGATGGAAAAGACGACGTACAAACAGGGAATCTAAACTAGGCTGCAATGAAACACAAATAGCTATCTTTGAATATAATATGTGAAAGTATTACAATAAAGTCGGGGGGTTGGGATGGCCTAGTGGTCTAGAGTGCCGCGCTTCGACCTCTAGCTGGCCGGTCACCTCTGGCTTGCGGCTGTGGTTTCGATCCCTGGTGTGAGCGTATGTGGCATTGAGATAGGGGCACCTTCTCAACCTCGTGGGCACTCCGGTTTCCTCCCACTGCTAAAGACCCCTACGCGCAAGCGAATTATTGAAATAAAATTGAAACCATATGTTAGTCCCAAAATGACCTAGTTTGTGTCGAGTGGACGTTAAACCCCATTTGTCTCTCTCTCTCTCTACAATAAAGTCTTACCTTGGCTGTATGTAATATCGACCCTGATTATTGCCGAGATACAATAAGGCCCCGAGTTCACAAAGCATTCTCAGACCAAAGGTAAGAATTTACTCAACTTTGAATCACTGTTTATGAGAAATATCTTTGATCCGGAAACACAAAACTTTGCACATAATTTCTTATTGATGTTTTCGATTCATTAACATTTTTTCTCAAGGGCTATATTTTAGCTAAAATAATAGTAAATTGTTAACTTAAGTCTGAGAATGCTTTGTGAACTCGGGGCAAGGCTTACCTTAGCTGTATGTAGTAATAATTCTGATTATTACACGTGTAGAGCAGATCATACCTTTATATAAAGAAAAACTTGATTTGTTTTCTCACCAACAGTAACACGATAACAGAGTGGTTCTTATTTCTAACATGTTTCTTAAATTAAATTTTAGGCCCGTGGCTTAATGAACACTGTGTCTGCCGTTGGGTGAAAATATTTAATTTTGGACCAGTGGTAAAATGGACACCGTGTCTGCCGTCGGATGAGAATATTTAACAATCCCCAGAAAAGGTACGAAAAGTAATTTTGTCACAGTTGTGAGATTCATTCACTAAAAACATTTCGAATTCATTTTTTAAGGTTTTGTTTATTGGTAAAACACGTTAATAATTACGGCTGTTTCCAGTTGGTAGTGTTATCTATTTTTTTCCTGAAGGAACGAACGGCAATTATTTTATGTCACCAAAGATTTCTAATTTGTAATAGGGGGGGGGGGGGAGCTAGTGTTCTAAACGAACAAACAAAAATATTTTTTTTGTCAAATCTTTCTCAACTGTAATAGGGGCTGGGAGTGGGAGGGACGGGGACTGTTTTAGTGTTATAACATATGCACTGTCAAAATGATTTTCAATTTGTTATTTGGTATAGAGTGAACAGTTTCCGCCCGATTGTATTGAAACATGGTCTCTGACCCTATCTTGGACAGAGCTAAGGGAGAGGGAGATGCGATGACCAGCTTTGCGACCGGAGTTTTTAGTTTTTGGGCTCCGACGCAAATGCCAAAAAAATCATAAGGTTTCAATTCGGTTTTCAATATTATGATCCTAATATTGCGTGGGTCAGAGATGCTACAAATTCACACAGCCCAATATTATCCGATGGCTCTGAGAGACCCCTCATCCTCACCCGGACACATTATTGGTCAACGCCTCCATCATCTTGAATGATGTCATTTATAACTCTATTCGTTTGCTCTTGCCGCGCTTCGACCTCTAGCTGGCCGGTCACCTCTGGCTTGCAGCTTCGATCTGGTGTGAGCGTATGTGGCATGGAGATAGGGGCGCCTTCTCAACCTCGTGGGTTTCCTCCGGGCACTCCAGTTTCCTCCCACTGCTAAAGACCTCTAGCTGGCGGCTGTGGTTTCGAACCCTGGTGTGAGCGTATGTGGCATGGAGATAGGGGCGCCTTCTCAACCTCGTGGGTTTCCTCCGGGCACTCCGGTTTCCTCCCACTGCTAAAAGACCCCTACGCGCAAGCGAATTATTGAAATAAAATTGAAACCATTTGTTAGTCCAAAAATGACCTAGTTTGTGTCGAGTGGACGTTAAACCCCATTTCTCTCTCTTTCTCTCTCTGTCATCCGATGGTAATGATACGTGGTATGTTGCGTTATACCAGCGAGACCGGAAACGAGTTGTCCCGTGTTAAATTTATGACGGGCATACGCCATACAGTATGCTATGAGGGAAATTTTGCAGAGGAGCGGCGCTGCGGCCTACTCTTATATCAAATTCCAACTGCCAAGGGGTCTTAGGTGCACGCCAATGTGTACATGGAACCTCGGTTTTTCGTCCCATTCGAACGACTAGACAGTTGGCTTTGCCATGCCCTCCGTCCTGCATCACTTACAAGAGGAAACCAAGTCGGTCAATGCAGGGATCGAACACCCGACCTCCAGGCGAGCGAGCCAGCGTCTTACCCACTTAGCTACCGTGATCTCTCGGATAACAATGAAGGTGGTCAAATGCATCTATAGTCAGGGACGTCATTTAAGTAGGCGGTCACTATAATTCTTGTATGTTTATTCTTTGGTCTTTCAACTACAAACTCTACATGACTAGCTAACCCAATCTATATTTTAGAGGAAGGGGTGGGGGCACATATATCATATAGAAAAACGAGACAGACCATCACTCTGTCTGTTCCAAATTAGTTAACACAACACGTGGCAGTATTACCTATCGTATAATTAAAGTAATTTGATATCATTAGACATATTAAAGTTGAAATATTGCTTAGTAGAGTGTAATTCAAGTAATTACAAAATTAATGAATACCTGTAAGCGGCAATATTGTTTAATTGTGAATTTTAATAAATTGGACACCTTGGGTTGCAATATTGCCTGATTCCCCTAACACCACATTAGTGTTTAAGGAATAAAAGTATCATAAGAGCAACAGGTAGAGACAGTATCAACAGAAACTAGAGAAATCAAGGTAAGATACTTTTACTGTAACATCATAGTATGGAGGATCAATCCTGCAATATTTGTCAAACTGGGTAGTCTGTGAGAAGTCCTGATAGCACATAAAAACTGTAAATTTGTTTACTATCCATGGAAATATTCGCGGAAAACAAACTGGCGACAGGCTTGTTACATGGCGAACAGCATTGATCGAGGTTCCCGGCTTCCATTAGCCCAGGTTAGGCGCAGAAGAGTAGGACGTTAAACCCCATTTCATTGATCGAGGAAATTTATCCCAAGGATGTAGACCTGCTGAATTTTACTATAATTTTGAAGTCTTCAAAGTCTCTATGTTTCGGGTCAGCGCTACAGGACTCATGTATTGCAATGAGTCCGCTACCATTTTGTTTTCCGCCGGCCAAAATTTGGCAATAGACCTGTTTTAAAACCGATTTAATTTCAGTCAGAACATTATCTAGCAATGCCATTTTAATTAAATGTTAAATAATCCAGCTGATAGGATTAAGAAGATACTTTACGTTTTCAATAATTAAATTCCGATTTTTTTATCGTGTACATATTGGCGTACACGTAAAATAACCCTTGACAGCTCGAATTCATTAGCCCTGTCTGTATTGAAATTTAGGAACAGAATAAATGAAATAAATTATCGGCCCCAAAGGGTTCCAAAATTTTTTGCTGGTCTATATCCTTAATGTGGCCGCCATAGAAGGTCTGCTAAAACGATATCGTAGTCTTACAGAAGAAACCCAATACATCATACACCATCCGCTGTTAGAATGACTGGTGGGATTTATCTATAATTAAGCTTAACAATCAGGGGCCTTATTCACGAAATTTTTAACTAAGTTAAAATCCAAATTTCAGTTATTTGATTGGATAATATTAGATTGATTTTAGTGCTTAGCCAATCAAAACTGAAGTATCTACTAAAATTTAGATTTTATCTATAGTTAAGATTTCGTGAATCAGGGCCCTGGAGCCTAGCACTTCAATATCTAGGCCAAGATGTTCCCTATTTTAACACTTGTTAAAACAGACGTTCATCCTCATCTAGTCGTGACGGTGGGGTGGGTATGAATTCACTTATAATTATGAAATTAAATTTTATTTTCTTCACAGATGGCGAAAATAACTATTGCGATTTTAATGGCTATAATACTGATGTTAGGCATCATTTCTGATGACATACTCCGGGTAGCTGCCATTACGGTACACGATGATGTCCATCTTGGCACTGGAAGAAGACCCCGTGGTAGGAAGTTTAGTGTCAGCAGACCCCGTGGTTGGGGTGGTGGTGGCAGCAGACCCCGTGGTGGTAGCAGACCAAGTAGTGGAGGACGAGGTAGAGGTTGGAAGAAGCGGGATGTGATAGAGAACGTTGATGAGTTGGAACGATTTGTATCTGACCGCATGGCTGATGATTCGTAATGTTGCAGATACTAACACGTACCCCAATTAGTGTAAGTCATCTTTTTATTTAATACAAATAATTGATCTGCTTCAAACACGGTGGGACGTGGAATTGTTCCAAAACAGTGTCACTAACATACACAGGGAGCGATAAGCAATTTGATTGTTCAAGACTTTGGATGTTCGATTTTCCGGCGTGGCTTCACTGTCAGTGATGCAGTACACATTTGCGTGCACGTTAAAGATCCCTTGACAGTTGTAATTCGATATTATAGTAGGCATTAGTGGCGGTGTCCGGGCCAAATTTCCCTCATAGCACACTGTATGACGTATGCCCTTCTTCATTAGCCCAGTTCGGAGCAGAACAGTAGGACGTTAAACCCCATTTTATGTCATTAGGTTTATGTTTTGACCGAGTTCAATAAATAATATTTCCCGCTAATACTAAGCAGATCAATCTGATTAAAACACAGATCCAATTTCGTTTCGTTTTTTATAGTTCAAAATTTCGTTTTTTCTTGTCTTTACTACTCTTGGATCTGGAGGACTTGTTATTTAACTGGTGTTCTGCCTGAAATGAGGGGTCAGCCAATCAAATGGTCTGTCGAATCGACGTTTGACCTTTTCATGCGTGAAACTGTGGGTAGATATTACCAGCCAATGACGTCTATACTAACACCAGCGGATAGAAATCAAAACAAAACAAAAGTAGATTTTAAAAACCATGGCGGTCGCTAATTGGTTAATCGAATAACTGACGTTATCGGGTCAAATGTCCCGTGCTTGATACCTGACGTCATAGAACGTGAGCTTCCACTATAACTAGTTAGATCTACATGAGTGTAGGCCATCGAAAGTATAAAAAACGAAACGAAATATAGATCTTTATTTTAATTAGATTGTAAGCAGATCAAATCAACTTCTTTGACTTTGATTCTATCAGATAGAGAGTGATGAAACTTAGTGTATCGTTGATAATCAGTTTGATTGCTCGATACGTTTGAAAAACGTGCAATTAATTGATATGTGTCATCTATTTATTTCGGGATTTCGGACTCGCTTTTGGGTTCGCGGTGGCTAAGTGGGTTAAGACGCTGGCTCGCTAGATTGGAGGTCGAGTGTTCGATCCCTGCAATCGAGAAAGTTTATCCAGATTTTCCGGCGTGCTTCGTTCTTGTCAATGATGCAGGACGGAGGCCTGTCGAGGACAGCTGTCGGAAAATGAAGTATGTTGTCAATATAAGTTTCGTTTGGTATACGTTGTCAACTCGGGAAACCTGTTTTGAAATATGTACATGGTTATTTAGTATTTCATTATTTAAGTGTAATATTATTTTTTAGGAAGCAGTCGATGTGTAAAATGAAAGAGAATTAAAAACAATAATGCAGATACATGTAGTTTCTTAGTTTTATTGTACTACATGAGGATTATCGCCCTAAGATTGCTAAAAATTTTGGACGTTCGAACTTATGACGTCAATCGAAAGAGAGGTGCGTGTGGGCCTTTAGCTGTGGGGAGGGGGGGCGGAGGACCGGGAGACAACCAATGAGGTCGGGCAGGCGACCCCACTTCTTGTCACGTACAATAAGGGAATCGAAACCACGTCAGTTGACTGAATGACAGACTTTATGATACAGCGCAAGCCCTAACCATTCGCCCATCCAGCCCCCTCCCCTGTCACGTGATATAACAATGTCTATTTTCTGTCTAAACCGCAGGTTTATCTTATAGAGTTTTGTTTTGCGTGTAGTGAGGTCCTCTTGTACTTACTATTAGACATGATAATATGCTCTAAACGGCTTTAGACTTGTAGTTGTTTCTACGTCACGACGTTATTCTGACTTCTATATCGTCGGTGGGCTATCAAACTAAAAAGTCAGAAAAAAGTGACGTAGGACAGAGCCTTACTGTAGTTGGCACTAAGGCCTCCACCCCACCCACACAAACACACACCCTTTGAGTCTAGAATGGAAGAGTCTTCCAGGAATACCCAGGTTTTGGTGACTAATCATGATTTGATAATAATGACGTCACAGTCAATAGATTTCTTTTCAAATCCTTTCAATATTTTTATCAATTGACTCTGAAATGTTGGGATCGTTTTGGATATAAAGATTGAGTTATAAGCGAAAAAATATATCATGGTTTTAATGTGGCAGTAAAATGTGAGAAAAGTACTGGTCTGATCCCACATACTTGCATTGTGAGGCACAAAATTGGATTTACCTCCCTTGTACTTGAAATGAAATGAAATGGGGTTTAACGTCCCACTCTTCTGCCCCTAACCTGCCCTCCCTTCTGCATCACTGACAAGGGGGAACCACGCCGGGAAAGTGTACTTATGAAGAATAACGTGAAGATTGAATTGGGTAATGGGCATTGAGCTTCGGTTAGATCTCGACCTCTATGCCGGTCACCTCTGGCTTGCGGCTGTGCTTTCGATCCCTGGTGTGAGTGTATGTGGCATGGAGATAGGAAAACCTCGTGGGTTTCCTCCAGGCACTCCGGTTTCCTCCCACTGCTAAAGACCCCTACGAGCAAGCGAATTATTGAAATACAATTAAAAAACATATGTTAGTCCCGAAATGACCTAGTTTGTGTCGAGTGGACGTTAAACCCCATTTCCCTCCCTCCCTCGGTTAGATCTATTTTATAAGGTCAAATTCACGTTTGATCTAAGGTCACGAGATATAAACAGGGCTAACCATATCCCTACCTCTGGGCCTGACCCTAAACCTATAATCTCGCCAACAATCACGTGCCCTACACTTATTTACATCTCGGCGACCCCGACGAAATCTTAGAGTTGACCATAAGAAATAGATCTAGCCCTGACGATTTTTAATACTCATCCACAGATTATAAAACGAAACGTAAAAGAATCCGTTTTAATCTGATCGTAAACGTTGCTGCTTTGAGAAATCACATGAGGCTTAACGTTCTACTTTTTTGGAACCAACTGGGTTAATGTCGACGGGGACTTCGAGGGGAATTTTGACCAGATATTCAGCATACTCTTACTTCGAATTTCAACTGCCAAGGGTACTTTTACGGCGATGTGTTTCATCCCACTAGAACGTCTGGGTACTGACCGTTGCCATGCCTCCTGACCTGCATCACTGACAAATAGAAACCTGACAAATCCCGAGGCAAATTTCACGGCCAACTCCGGGAGCAATCTTCGTGCTCATTCAGCTGGTGGAGCTGTCCTTTCAGTCTGACCTCCAATATTCTTTAGTTCGCTGTAAAACATACCAGCATTGGCCGAGAAAAGTTCATCCAGATTTTCCGGTGTGGTTTCCCCTTGTCAGTGATACAGGACGGAGTGCCCGACAAGGTCAGGTGTCTAGTCGTTCGGATGGGACGGAAAAAACCGAGGACCCGTGTATACATTGGCGTGCACGTAAAAGATCCCAGTTGAAATTCCATATAAGAGTAGGCGGTAGCGCCGCTGCCCGGGCAGAATTTCCCTGATAGCACTCTCTATGGCGTATGCCCGTCTTCATTAGCCCAGGTTAGGAGCAGAACAGTAGGACGTTCAACCCCATTTCATTTAATTTCGCTGTTTGATATCATGACTAATGAGGTGTTCCTAATCGAGTTAGAGTAATAAATGTATCTCACAAAATCATTTAGGGCTTTCCAATGTCCGATCCTGGATGTTATTAATTAAAATTGGAAAACATGATTTTAAATTCAAAACATATACTCTCTAACCTCCCTCCTTATGTATTTACCACGCCATTTTTCTTATTGTCTTGTTTTTCTAATACTCTGAGTGGGTCAAACACAAACTCTGATTCCAATTATAAATCTGTTAATGATCAAACTATTGTGGAAAATAAACGAGTGGGGAGGGTGGGGTCAGAATAAAAACAAATAGATATCAGCACTGTTTTGTATCAATTCGTTTGTCTAATATATAAAATATACAGGACATGTCTTATTTGTTTGTTTTCGCAGAAAATGAAATTGAACCACTTAGGTGTAAATTTCCAAGTCAGTGTTAAAATACAGTCATTTTACTGGCAACTCTCTGCCAGTCAATTTACGGTAAAAATACACACAAATTATTTAAAGTGTGTGACAGGTCATCCTCGGTTGGTATAGTGGAGTAGAACGGAATGAGTACACTGGGTAACCGAGGATGGTGACAGGCTGTCTGCTACATTGCATAAAGTAGTTAAGTTAAGTCTCTAACTCAATCTCATCCAAAATCTTTGACAACGAAAACATGAATTATTTGTCAATTTAAATCAACATTAATGTTGTGATCTTAGCGGGAAAAGATGGGCTTCTGATATCCAATATTTAAGACAACATAAAAAATACACCACTGGTACACGAATCGTGTACCATAATGCGTTTTAGACCCAGTTTTAACAAGGGACTTGAAGAACGAGGCTAGACGGTGACAACTGGAGTGCATACTGCATACGCAATAAAAACTATGTAGACTGGAATAACTAGACGCTAGACATTCGATTGAGACTTCAGGCGCAGGCCCTATTTCGCCGAACAAAGCTAATATGAAATCAGAGTAAAGACGGCAATGATTGAATGTAAATCAGTTTATATAAATTCATATTACATTATTATACGCTTTGTGACTCATCTGTGTCAAATTCTAGGTCCCAGATATTAGCGATTTAGCTCCTTTAAGGTGGAAGCGGAGATTTAGACCTCAAGGAGCGAACGAATGACCGAAGCTATGATTCTCACAAAAGAGAGAGGGGACCTGGAGAAAAACAAAACACCGCTCGCTCTCTTTCTTGTTCTCAGGTATCGCTACTCTCTCCGTACTGTAAGGTATTGCTGCTACTCTATCGGTCTCTCTCCGCCTCTCTCTTTCTATCTTAAAGTAAATGTGAAGTGCTTGTTGATAGGGAATACATAATGGTCTACAGGACGTTTATCTCAGTCCATTCGACAGAATATCCGATATATAGGTCGAATACAGCAATTACTTTTAATGACGTACGTAATGGAAAATAGAAATTATTTTGTCCAATAATGGTGATGTACATTTTTTGATGTAATAACTATATTCCTAAAAGACATGATTTTATTTATAGTCGTCCATACATTAAACTGAAACGTGTCATTTTGCTTTTACACCAATCAAAGAGACTTGGCCGTTTTTAAAGAGTGCAAGGCGACACAATCAAAGATAGAGAAATTGAGTTTAACGTCCACTCGACACAAACTAGGTCATTGCGGGACTAACATATGGGTTATATTTTTTATTTCAATAATTCGCTTGCGCGTAGGGTTTTTAGCAGTGGGAGGAAACCGGAGTACCTGGAGAAAACCCATGAGGCTGGACAAGCGACCCTACTCCTTGCCACGCACAACCGGGGATTTGAGACCACGCCAGTTGACTCAATGGCAGGCTGTAAGATACAGACCACGCACGGTAACCATTCGGCCATCCAACCTCCCAATCAGAGAGAGAAAGAGAGAGATTAATGTCCACTCGACACAAGCAAGGTCATTTCGGGACTAACATATGCTTCAATTTTATTTCAATAATTCGTGTACGCTTAAGGATCTGTAACAATAGGACGAAACAGTCGAATATCCGGAGAAAACCCACGAGGTTGGACAGGCGGGAAACCGAAACAAAACCAGTTGACTCAATGAGAGACCTTATGGTACGTTAAATACACCAGGTCTGCAAATGAAATGAATTGGGTTTTAATCTACGGCAATTGAGTTCCATCTGCCAGGGGTTCCCTGTACGCGGACGTCAACATGTACACGTGCCTTCCGAACGAATAAATGCTGATCAATTCTATACCACTGACATGGAGAAACCACCAACGAAATTCAACTCAGGAATTTCCCCTTGGACATCCAGGTTAGAGCGCCCTAAAGCACACTGTATGGCGCATGTCCCTCTCGATTATCCCGGTTCGGCGCAGAACAGTAAGGCGTTAATCCCCGTTCCATTTCATTTTCTGTTTCAAATATACTCTTCAAAAAAAAGAAACGAACAACCGCTTTTTCATCATTTTTTTTTATTTAAACAAGTCGTTCTTTCCATAAATCTTACTTGTTTAATGTCATTATGTAAGGATAAAAGAAATTCATTATTGGTTTTAAATGTAGTGTCACTAATGGTGTCTGGTAATCCTTTTTATCGAAATTTGTTATCGCTTGATTGCACCAAGAAACATGAATTTAACAACTTCGCGAGCTTTTTGCATGGAACCTAAATCCCGGGGTTCTCGGTTTCCTAATCAGTTGCACATGTAAACACTCAACGAAGCAAGTGATGCCACATCTGAACGAAGACCAACGCAACAGCAGGTGAATCCAAGACAGATGTAGCCAGGCTACGGAATGTTTCTCTTAATTCCATTTCTCGCCTTTGGGATAGGTGCCGACAGCGAAGTTCAACACGTGACCGCCCAAACTCAGGCCAAACAAGAGTGACCCCACCTGTCCTTAATAGTCACTTCCGGTTACGTCATTGACGTAAATGGTTTTCAACAGCGACCGTTACTGCAGCAGCAATTCCCGGGCGGCGTAGAAGCTCGCACCAGACAGTCTGTAAACGCCTACGTGAAACCGAATAACGAGGCAGACGTCCCCGTTAGAGCTTCTGTTTTGAAATACGCCGACACCATGAAATCCAACTTTAATGGGTTCAGACACTGAGGGTATGGCCACAGCAACACTGGAGAGCATTTTGGTTCAGCGACGTGTTGCGGTTCTTGTTACAACAAGGCGATTGTAGAGCGAGGATATACCGACGACGAAATGTAACTTTGCGTTTCTTTTTGGGGAGAGTATATAAGCTAAACAGTATTTGTTGATATTTTACAGACGGGTGCAGGGTTTGGAGAATTTTATTTGATTTTTCTTTACAGTTGAGCCAATAAGAAGTATTTATATATTAACACCGGGTGCAATTTTATGGATAGGCCTACAGTTACCGAGCTTAATACTCTCCCTCTCTCCTTCCAACCTTCAACCAGACGAAGAATGACTCGTTTATACCAACATAATTGTTCCGATCACCAACACTATAAACCGCAGAATGCCTCGTTCCGCATTTCTGTCCAAACGAGGTAAAACAAATGCCTCGTTGTCTGGAGTTCCAAAACGAGGTTTTTTAAATTACCCTGTTTTTGGAACGAGGTATTTTGTCCAGAACGAGGCTTGGTAAAAATGCCTCGTTTACTAAACGTGTTTTTTTCAAGATAGTTATTAGCAGTATTTCCTGTCAGCGAATTTGTAAAAATTAAAATTTATGTTACTTAATACGAAAATATAACCAGTCCAAACTATGATATAATCAGAGAAATAGACAAGACAAGAATACACGTCATAGATGTAAGTGTAAAGCAACATCAGCTACCTTGATTGATTTATTGGCCCAATCAGTTATAGGTGTTAAGAAACAACTGTGGTGTTGTGACAATTTATTGGGGCCAATAAATTAATCAAGGTAGCTATGTGTCTGCAATAGTTTTACACCTAACTGATATCGTAGACAACAAATTAGTGTTTATCTGGTCTAAATACAACAAATAATCCATTCTTATTAATCAAAAAAGCATATAATTTCATTTCTTATTTCCAATACGCCAGTTTATTATTTATATTTATTGTAAAAAAATTACTTGACTATAGGTGTTAAGAAACAACTGTGCTTTATTTCCCATTTAATTGACAATGGGTATAAGCCAACAAATTCATCGCTGCGCGTTTATGTAATTTTGCTCCAATAATATTTTGTGCAATGTTATGGGGTTTCAACAGAAACAGTCAATGCTATAGTCAAGTTATTTTTTTACAATAAATATAAATAATAAACCGGCGTATTGGAAATAAGAAATGAAATAACTTGACTATAGGTGTTAAGAAATAACTGTGCTTTATTTCCCATTTAATTGACAATTGGTATAAGCCAACAAATTCATCGCAGCGCGTTTATGTAATTTTGCTCCAATAATATTTTGTGCAATGTTATGGGGTTTCGACAGAAGCAGTCGATGCTATAATAGTCAAGTTATTTTTTACAATAAATATAAATAATAAACTGGCGTATTGGAAATAAGAAATGAAATAACTTGACTATAGGTGTTAAGAAACAATTGTACTTTATTTCCCATTTAATTGGTATAAGCCAACAAATTCATCGCTGCGCGTTTATGTAATTTTGCTCCAATAACATTTTATGTAATGTTATGTGGTTTCAACAGAAACAGTCAATGCTATAGTCAAGTTATTGTTTTACAATAAATATAAATAATAAACTGGCGTATTGGAAATAAGAAATGAAATTATATGCTTTTTTGATTAATAAGAATGGATTATTTCTTGTATTTAGACCAAATAAACACTAATTTGTTGTCTGCGATATCAGTTAGGTGCAAAACTATTGCAGACACATAACTACCTTGATTAATTTATTGGCCCCAATAAATTGTCACAACACCACAGTTATTTCTTAACACCTATAACTGATTGGGCCAATAAATCAATCAAGGTAGCTGATGTTGCTTTACACCTACATCTATGGCGTGTATTCTTGTCTTGTCTATTTCTCTGATTATAATATCATAGTTTGGACTGGTTTTATTTTCGTATTAAATAACATAAATTTTAATTTTTACAAATTCGCTGATAGGAAATACTGCTAATAACTATCTTGAAAAAAACCACGTTTAGTAAACGAGGCATTTTTACCAAGCCTCGTTCTGAACAAAATACCTCGTTTCAAAAACAGGGTAATTTAAAAAACCTCGTTTTGGAACTCCAGACAACGAGGCATTTGTTTTACCTCGTTTGGACAGAAATGCCGAACGAGGCAATCTGCGGTTTATAGTGCAATAGAGCAGGCAGTGGCGACACCAAACAACTTCGTAATGATGGTTGCTAGGCAGAAATGTAAATATTCTAAATTCGTTGATGTTAATCCTAAACGTGTAAAGCATCTATTAAGAAGACATTTTTCGTTTAAATAATAGAAACAAGATGGAAAAAAATGAAATTTACACTGAACAAATAAACGAAATTGGATCATACATGTCTTAATCGAGAAATTACATGAATGGCAGTTAGAAATTCCATGAATGGAAATTACATGAATAGAAGTAAGAAATTAGACGATAGCATGTTAGAATTTTGAATCTGATATACCGCCATATGATTCGAGCCAATGTTTCGGCTGAAGGTGAATTTCGATTCTGATTGATTTGGTGGAATAATCTGGCTAGTGTATCACGCTGTAGTCTGTATATTTACATTTGAACTCACAAATGATGCACTAAGCAAACATCGGCAGACTCCGGTACTCTACTTCTAGCATTGGCTGCAAAACGGCAAGTGATATGTACCTACGCCTATAGAATTGCGATGCGGCACCGATTTACTAATCAGGAAAACTTTCCGCTTTTAGGTAGAAGTTCTTAAAATTGCGTCCTTTCTTATACTTTCGATGGCCTACGCCAGACATTTCATTAACAAATCACTATTAACGTTTCTAGGTCAAGGTCGCACCAAGTGGTTGCACCTTCAAGCTCACTGACAAAATTGTGATTTTACTCTACGATACAAGATCACAAATGTCTCATCTTTAGATACATCATTTATAGTGTGAGTTTAGATATATCATTTATAGTGTTAATGATTCTATATTTGTGCTTTTTGGTAATTTTTATTACTTGGATATACTGCATTTTTGGACCTCTCAGCAGCTTCCGACACCACGGACCATCAAGTTCTTCTTAAAACTCTTGAAGAACGCATTGGAGTTACCGATGATGCCCTTCTATGATTATCTTCATATTTGAGTAATCGCCATCAATCAGTTATCAATAATAATATCAAATCAAACCCTAACAATCTTATATACGGTGTTCCACAAGGGTCTGTACTGGGTTCAATTCTGTTTACTGTCTATACGCTTCCAGATGGCGACATAGCTCGGAGCCATGGATTAGATTTCCATCTCTATGCCGACGACACCCAACTCTATCTGGGATTTAAACCAACGGACTCTAAAACGGCTACAGGTTCTCTGTCTAAATGGCGAAAATGTATAGAAGATATCAAATATTGGATGACAAATAATTTCTTAAAGCTGAACGATGAAAAAACGGAATACCTCACTATTAGCTCCAAACAGTCGAGATCCAAAATTAACCTTTCGGACTTTAAATTAGGAAACTGTGTTATTCAACCTTCAGCCAGTGCTTGGAATCTCGGAGTATTACGGATTCCACACTTCACTTAGACCAACATGTCAATAATATTAGTAGAAAGGCACATTTTCATATCAGAACTATTACTGTCTGTTCCAGGCAACACTACAACTCGAAAATTGCTTGCTATTTCTTCAATTTTTAATTTAAATGGTTAAAACTTAACGACCTACCTGGAATGATCACCCCGTTACTTTCTATCGCACATTTACCAATTTCAGATCAAGATATGTAACCTTTCTCTCTTGAAAAATCCTTCTTTATTTACTTCGCGGTATTGAAGTCTGCCATGCTTGACCTAATTATTTGGGATAAACCAAATCGAACAGGGGTGTGGGTATGGCTTTGAGTCATTTCGTCCTATCTGACTGTTTAGATAGTTGTTTCGACCTAGTAGAATATAACTAGCTTAAAAGAGCTATTTAAGGGAAGTAATATAAATTTGCTATTTGGTTTCAGACCACAGTTTTTTGTTCCACTGCCTTAGATATTTAATTTGCTAATACGGTATTATTTTAGATATTCTAGTCTATTTCTTTTTTGATTTATTTTTGTATTTTGTGAAATGCCCCTAAGCAAATGATACTTTGACAGAAAACGGAAAGGGGTAGTAGCCACACAAGGTCAACTTCTGTTAGATCAAAGGCACGTCATTGCGTTTTTATGTTCAGACCACGAGTTATTATTTTTTTTACATTTAATTTATTCATATTGATTAACCCTGAACTTCATTAAATTTCTGCAAGTCTACCTTTTAAACAAGAAAACAAGAAAGCAGAAATAAACTGTTTTATAGAAATCATTTATTTACACAAATTCACAGAAAGTGCTCCAACTATATACATCACTGAAGTTGTCTGGCCTACATTCACGCTATCTATTATACAATTTACGTACACAATGTACACAGTGTTATCAATCTCCCTGTCAGTACATTTCGCATTCATCCACCTTTCACACAAATCAGAGCCCACCCAATCAACAATCGCATCCGACTCACTTCCCGGTGGGTTCTCACAATCACATACACTACAAACACGTCTATATTATCAGCACTCAAATCTTTATTTGCAACACCACCGGCATCCATAATCTCAGCAACATTTTCACTCTCACTCTCTCCACTGACATTCTGTTCACTCTCATACTCGAACTCACTGTCACTTCCGAATGAAATGACAACTGGTGGTACTTCTTCATTTAATCTCCCCGCTCCCCACCCAATGGGTTATATTTTTTACGATTAGTTTTTTTTTATCTATTCAACGACAAGATCTGAAACAAACCGTGTGCGCCTGTCGAACGGGAAAATAAATAAAAATGGATACCGATAATCGATACTAGTCCATAAAATTATAAGATATCGTAAAATATTTACACTTCATCCGTAAGGTTACCATGCTATCTAATGCTGAAAATAAGTGTTCTGTGAGGAATATTTTAGAAGACATGCACTTCTGTGAATATTTCAAAGGAATATTAAAATACCGGAAACCAAATAAAACAAACCAAAACACACGCACACACAAATTGTTGATATTGTAACAATAAATGTATTTATTTTGCATGAAACGTTTTGAAAAAAGCTCTGAAAATAATCGAAAATAAGTATTACTGCCGCAAAATGACGGTGCGAAACCTCCCGCCCAAAGTTTTATTAACCGAATGCACCCGATTTGTGGAATACCTTCTACCCCTACATGATGTACGAGTGAAACAATTTACACATGCGCAGAGTCAATGTTGATGTTCTGAGAAATTGAATGTTTCGAAAAATGTGAAATTTACAAGAGAGTAGATGATTTTATCGAACTTATTGGCGTTAAGGTTCAACGAAGAAAGTAATGGGGTGACCATTCCAGGTAGGTCGTTAAGTTTTAACCATTTTAATTAAAAACTGAAGAAATAGCAAGCAATTTTCGAGTTGTAGTGTTGCCTGGAACAGACAGTAGACATATTCGGCGATATCTAGATAACTCGTCTGTAAAATCACTTGTTCAGGCCATGGTAACAGCACAACTTGACTATTGTAACAGCATATTATATGGAATCAATCAAACTTTACTTAACTCCAAAGGATTCAAAATACCGCTGCGAGATTAGTTATCCGAACTCCAATCAGATCACACATTACACCAGCTCTAAAAGAATTACATTGGCTCCCTATTACATACAGAATCCAATATAAAATTCTAGTTATCGCTCACAACTATATTAATGGCAGAGCACCTCAATATCTGCAAGAATTACTAAAAGAATACAAACCAACACCTACATCCAGAACCAACTAAGGTGATAGGATGTTCATGAAGTCTGCTGCTGTTTTATGGAGCGATCTACCCCTAACTCTAAAACAAAAATAGATGATACGAACACCTTTAAATCCAGATTAAAAGACTATTCTTTTCACGAGAGCTTACGACTAAGCGCAACTGAGCAGGCATCCTGGATAAATGGCGCCATATAAATGACTTATTTAATTTAATTTAATTTAAGTTAGATTACCAACAGTTCCGTGCCAAGAACTCACTGTAACAGACAGTTTCATTGGCTAATCCCTCACATCAAATAAAACGCTGGTTTTATTACAACTCTTCTAGATCCTTGTGTTATAAAGAGAAGTAAAATGAAAATTTGAACTATAAAAAACGAAACGAAATATGATCTGTGTTTTAACTAGATTGACATTTGTGTCAATTGGTGGATAATTTACATGTATGGTATTCTTAATCCTTATATCACAAATCAAGAGACGCAGGAGAAGAACGATCCAAGTCACATTTTTGTCTTTCCGCATAGAAGGCAAAACAAACTTTTGGACGAGAATGTTTGACGCGATCCGAACAACGAGTGGGTTTAATTATGTTTAACACGAATCAAAATTACCAGTCCTTAAACTTCAACTTTTCAGGCAAATTAAGGTCAAATAAAGGGTGCGATGGACTATTTTTCCGGGAGGCCATTGCAGAAGGGCCTTGGTTCGATGTGACATCGATCGTTTTACGTGAAATTGATTGTTCCACAGAAAGCTTATACAATTTGCTACCAGATAGCGCTATTAACTGGGGGTCGTCAAAAAAGAGAATTAAACCGTTTTACCCTTGCGCTCTTCAAATGCTTTCAGGAGTGACTCCCCATATCGCCTATAATCATTTATTTAATCTTAAGGGAATTAAAATGTTCGACAATATTATCTGAAAATATTGGTTAGACAGGTGATGTAGCCTGATGGGAAATATACTGATCGAACAATATTACTGGAAAAAAAAATTCCTAGACTGGTTATGTAACTTGGGTAACGTCAAGTCAACCGTTTAGTTTACTGTCTGGTGAAATTAACGATGAACAAATCAAACATCTTGACAATTTGTCTCAACGGTGACATGGAATATGTCTAGTAGTTAGAGTTTGCATAAATTAAAGGATGTTGTCCTGTTCGTGTCAGCATTTTCTTGGAAGCCACGATGACTCGAGGTTGAGGCGCTCACTAACCCGGGGTGGTGCGGTGGTGGCCGAAAAAATGATTTCTATTTGACAGAAATGAGACGTTAAATATACGAAATGAAATGCGCCGATTGGGGCATTAAAGACGTGTATACGCCACACAGTGTGCTATGAAGGAAATTGTGACCGGGAAGCTGCACAATGGCCTATTCTTATATCGAATCCCAACTTAAAACAAAACTCACTTAGTAATTTAGACGATTTGATTAAAACATTTCGTTATCTTTTTTATAATTGAAAATTTAGTTTTACTTGTCTTTACGGCACAGGGATCGGGACGTGTTGTTGTGTAATAGGCGTTCTAATTATCATTGACGTGGATGATGTGAGGAATTAGCCAATGAAACAGTCTGTTACAGTAAGTTTTTGGCGTGAAGTGCTCTTCACTACAACCGGTCAGAGCAGCATGCAGTAGAGGCCACTGTTAAAAAAATGAAAAGAAATATTCCAATCAGATTGTAATTCAGCTACAAACGCTTGGAAATAGATAATGCAAACACCACAAAAATAATAAAAGAATTAAAAAGATTTCCAACAGACCGACCGACCGTATTATTTTCTTGGTATCATCTCGACAAAAAATACCCTTTTTTTTATCGATACTTATTGATACACTAACATCTATTCATTTTGACATATTATTTTACGTCGGTATTATGAATCATCTGTTTATTTTATGTTGACTCATCACATTTTTTATATTGAAACAAATGCCATCAATTATTTTTGAAATCCTATTCTGTTGACATCGATGTATTTTTTAAAGTTTAGACATACACGTTTTGACGTGATGAGTATTGGTGACGAATGTTTTCTTCTCAGAACGAGACTCCTCGTCATCCACAGAGGGAATAGAACCCAGTACATTCGAGTTTAGAGTGCAGGGACTACCGTGCCCACTTCGGAATGTTATAACAGAATGTGTTGCATTGGACATTTAGAAAAGAACATTTTTCAATGTGTCAGCAAGATTCCTGTAATGGAAAACTAAGACGAATAAGAAATTTTGGACGACATGAAATATGGAGGCATTTATGTATAGCAATTCATATCAGTTGTATAACATAAAACTATTACTTTTAGCAAATCATATAAGTTGTATAACATATATAATATTATGTATAGCAATATATATATATATATATATAATATTATGTATAGCATTATGTAAGTCGTATAACATAAAAATATTATGTATAGCATTACATAAGTCGTATAAAATAAAAATATTATGTATAACATTACATAAGTCTTATAACATAAAAATATTATGTATAGCATTATATATAAGTTGTATAACATAAAAATATTATAAAACAACGAAATATTATGTATAGCATTATATATAGGTTAAAGAGGCTGTAACTGTAACTTCACAAAAGTGAATTAAATTTCTATGTTGGTCCATTTCAATCCATTTTGAAGTTGTTATCATGTTGTGATAATATGGGATCCTAATGTCAAATATTTAAGATATAATGAACATGTTAAAACCATTACACACGACGTGTATTCTACGGTTTCGGGTACCATTTGTAATGAACAAAGAAAAGCATATTATCCTTCAACACAACGCAGAAGTCAGGAGTAATAATACTGGTTGTTTCACCAACAATAAAATCATAATAATCAAAACGCACAGAACAGACTAATCTGGCGTAAACAACCGCTGTTCACTTTGGGCTATTTACGCATTTCACCAAACAGTGTTGATTAGAATTTACAATAAAAAATCAAACATTGAATCTAAATCACTTTATATACATGGAGAGTTAGGATATCCTAGTGGTCTAGAGGGCCGCGCTTCGACCTCTAGCTGGCCGGTCACCTCTGGCTTGCGGCTGTGTGGTTTCGATCCCTGGTGTGAGCGTATGTGGCATGGAGATAGGGGCGCCTTCTCAACATCGTTGGTTTCCTCCGGGCACTCCGGTTTCCTCCCACTGCTAAAGACCCCTACGCGCAGGCGAATTATTGAAATAAAATTGAAACCATATGTTAGTCCCAAAATGACCTAGTTTGTGTCGATTGGACGTTAAACCCCATTTCTCTCTCTCCCTCTCTGTCTCTCTCTCTCTCTCTTTATATACATTCACATTTATCTTACATTAAAGATACATTATTGGAGATAACATGAAGAGTGTGCAGTGCCCGTTATAATAGTTAATAACTAGATGATGTAAGGGGAATTTGCTGAAATTTTCAGTCAAATTGGTCCACTATGAACCGAGATTTCCGAGATTGAATTTATGATATAGCCTCGGTCACCGATATTAAAATCCGTACGATAAACAAACAAAGTCTCGATTATCCATTTCATTACCGAAAGTTGAGCAGCAAATCGGATCCTAATCCAGTAAATGTCGCAGACTAGCTATGGCATTGAGAGTTAATTATGGTTTGGATAAATTAATTAATGTCTAACTGATAATTTAGATAACATTTCAGGCCTAAAGATAGGCCTGCAATTGACAGATTTAGCTTTTGATTAATGTGCGGCATTGTCGTGTATTTTGTTCAAGTTAAATTATGTAAATATGTCTTCGAAGCCTTCAAATTTCGGAAATCATTACTCACCCTGTGAGCTGTTACTTCTATATAATCTCATGTTATGAATTTTTCTATTTTATGTGTTACCATTGCTGTACTGTGTTTAAAAGCTAAAAGTCAATGACTTACAGCTATGTGAATAAAAACTTGAAAACTTGTGCATTGTGAACAGTCCATTTGCTGATTACACTATTTTGCTTATACCGTTTTTTAGGACTTCGAATTTTGTCTAATGGTTTGGATTTTCCTTCTTGCTTTCATTTAATTTCGACCCATTTTCATCTATTTAAAGGTTTCAAAAAAGAGGCATACGCCATTTATAAGCCAAACTTTCTCGTTAAGTAGCAACCCATATTTAATTAATAACCCGATAAAAAGAAACTTGTATTAATTTATATAAAGTGTTACCAGACAACATGGAGTAGGTCTGATACTAATAAAGGCTCGTATCGCGGGAAAAGTAAATATTATACCAACTTCAAATCAATGGCAATCAACGATTTGCGATAAGAATGCTTTATGAATACCGCGGCACGTGTTGCGTGGAATTTATCGACTTCTTGCACTCTCGAAATCTTGGCGAAAAATGAACCCAACCCGTTTTGGTTTATATTACCACCTTTAACACGATAGAATCGCCTTCTTTAAGACTTTAGGCCAGTCGGTGCAGATAGCTAAGAAGTTAAACCCCATTTTATTTCGGATTATGGAATCTTTGCGATAAAAGTTGAACAATGTTGGGTTTTCTTCATTAGTGTACGCATTGTGCATGATCGATATAGAACCAAGCCGTAGTTTCGTACGATATGATCAGTGTATTGTATTTAGTGTTTTAGTAACGTGCGTACCTGGCTGAGCGACAGATTGATTTTGTTTAGAGAGTAGATTGAAGCGTGAAAGATTATCATTGGTCAACTATAGGAGAGTAGAAATTTAATTAACTCATTCGTATATTGCCAGTCGGCTCCAATCAATGGGGAATGACTCGGAACTAAGCTTGTTTCAAGAACATTGTGAGAGGAAGGAAGCCGTTATTAATATGTTGTCATGCTACCCGAGTTTCATCAAAGAAATTGGAGTTTTATTAGAATTCGCTGGAATTGTGATATACTCTTAACGAGGTGAGTTGATTTTTAAATTTTTACGACGTTTTGTTTTTATTTTTAAATAATTGAACAAGTTATAAATTAATTAATTTCGTACCCGATGAATCTTTGTAAGATATATATTTTCAAAGTTTACTTGTATGATATATATGTTTTGCAATATTTTCTTATCTTAAAATGTAAGTAGTTTTCTTTTATCTAGACAAGAAAATTAATTCCAATCTGATGACTTTATTAAATTAACAGTGCATTTTCTATAAACCTAGCCATGTAGTTCTTGTAGATCAAACTAGTGATGTATTTCATCTAATATGCACTTGATGTCTGATCGTTACGGAGTTTGAATCACCACATGGAATGGGGTATAAAGTCCTATTTTTCTGCTCTGACTGGGCAAATGAAGACGGGCATACAAGGGAAATTTTGCCTGGACAGCGGCGCTAGGTGTACTCTTTTATAGCATCCATCTTGCAAGGGATCTTTTACGTGCACCCAATGTGCACACGGGACCTTGGTTTTTCGTCCCACCCGAACGACTAGGTAACTGCCTTTGTCAGACCCTCCGTCCGGCACCACTGACAAGGGGAAACAACGCCGATAACTCCCGAATAACTTTCTCGGCCAACACATATATATAACGACCCCAATTATTCTTCAGTTTCTGTCGGGCAAATAATTTAATTGTTCTTGCAGTTTTAAGCGAATATGGGTGTGTGTGGGACCCGGGGATGTCCGAATTGTTATCATGTGCACGCTGTATCATAAGGTCTGCCCACTCGACACAGCTATGTCATTTGGGGACCAACGCATGGTTCAATTTTATTTCTATAATTCCCTTGCGCATATGGCTCTTTTGCAGTGCTAGGAAACCGGAGGACCCGGAAAAAACTCACGAGGATGGACAGGGGACCCTATCACGTGTGCACTGTATCATAAAATTTGGACGTTAGTCAACAGGCGTGGTTTCGATTGCCCGGTCGTACGTGACAAGGAGTAGGGTCCCCTATCCAATCTCGTGGGTTTTCTCCGGGCCCCCGGTTTCCCCCCACTCCTAGAGACCCTATGCGCAAACGAATTATTGAAATAAAATTGAACCATATATTAGTTCCGAAATGACCTGGTTTTTCTCTCTCTCTAAGGTATCTCTCTCTCTCTCTCTCCCCTCTATCTCTCTCTGAACAAACAGTCTTCTCTTGGATTGAATTTAATCAAACCGTTAGTTAATGGATAATGAAAGCTGTCTAGTCGTTCGGATGGGGCGAAAAACGGGGGTCCAGTATACACATTGACGACAAGCACGTTAGAGATCCCTTGGCAGTTTGAATACGATATAAGAGTAGGTCGCAGCGCCGCCGTCCGAGCAAAATTTCCCTCATAGCACACTGTATGGCGTCTGCCCGTCTTCATTAGCCCAGTTCGGAAGTCCAATTTCATTTCATTTGAGATCCCCACAACGCGATAACAAAACTTAAATTTACATCTAAGTCTAAGAAATGGCTTTTGATAGAAATTGAAAAATACCTTCATTTTCACAGCCACTAAACTGTTCTCGATCATAGGGTCATATTTAACGGGTCTAAAGCCATCTGGGGGAATTAATTAAAACAGATTTGATAAAAAGTATACACCCATTGTTACAGATGGTTTTAGATCGAACGTCAATGCTGTTAAAACACACTACTGGGATTTCGTTTTTACCTTCTGTGAAATGCAATAATTCTAATGCAAAGATATCAGCTTAAGGAAAGTGTCAACCCAACATCAGGGAGAAAGAGCAAAAGAGAGAGGGGAGGGGGGGGGGGGGGTAACGTAACTAGGTCATTTCGGGACTAACACATGGTTCAATTTTATTTCAATAATTCGCTTGCGCGATGGGGTCTTTAGCAGTGAGAGAAACCCGCACCCCGGAGAAAACCCACGAGGTTGTACAGGCAACCCTACTCCTTGTCACGCACAACCAGGGAATCGAAACCACGTCAGTTGTCTCAATGACAGACCTTATGATGCAGAGCGCACGTGTTAACCATGTCGACATCAAACCCCACATCAATACCATGTTCCAGTATTTTATGATATACGACAATCTCCTCGATTCGTTGAATCTATGCATGTAATAAACCTTAATTTCCCCAGTCTTCCATTTAAATTCGAATACCAGTGCCATATGCGTATATTTCATTATATACGTCAATATCATTGGTTGATCATTTGAAAGTACCCAATACTATATGCACGTATTTAATTACCCTACTGCAATCTTATTAGGTGATAGCACCCAGTCATCTTCATAATAACGAGGAGCGATAGTCCGGGGCGGATCCAGGATTTTCAGAAAGGGGGGGGGCGTGCTGCACCCACTTGGGAATGCGAAGCCCGGCCCGTGATTTTTGAGCGGAAAAAATGCCCTCAAGGACTAATTTCATCCTAGTATTGTAAATTACAATTTCCAACCTAAACTATTTTTGTTTTCCTTTCCCACGTGAATATATGGAGCTAAAAATTGTTCGCCACCTCCAAAAAAGAGGGGGCTTGCGCCGGGTGCGCCCCTCTCTGGATCCGCGCCTGATAGTCAATCTGATTAAAAAACAGATCTATATTTTATTTTGTTTTTTATACTTGCGATGGTTTGCACTACATGAAGATCTGACTAGTTGTAGTGGAAGGTCATGTCAGAGGTTATCCGCGCGGTTTTTCATCTTATGACGTCAGATTGACCAATCAACATTGATGATTCTAGAGGGATTTACCCTCGGTTCCTTTCGTCGCACGCAACAGACCACTGCATTGGCAAATACCTCACATTGACCAAAACGCGGGTTATATAAAAACTCTCCCAGATCCTATTGTAGTAAAGACAAGTAAAACGAAAGGTTTAACTATAAAAAAAACGAAACGAAATAGGATCTGTGTTTTTAATCAGATTGGGTGCTGGTCTGATAGGAGGAATGGATGGCCGAATGTATCATACGGCCTGCCATTGAGTCAATTGGCGTGGTTTCGAATCCCCGGTTGTACGTGGCAAGGAGTAGGGTCGCCTGTCCAACCTCGTGGGTTTTCCCCAGGTCCTCCGGTTTCCTCCCACTGCTAAAGACACCTACGCGCAAGCGAATTATTGAAATAAAATTAAACCATATGTTAGTCCCGAAATGATCTAGTTTGTGTTGAGTGTACGTTAAACCCCATCTCTCTCTCTCTCTCTCTCTCTCTCTCTCTCTGGTCTGATAGACATACCTCCATACTCTACTCTTTGACAAAATCCAATTAGGATATGTTAGTTACTATATAACTCACACATCTGTACCACGTGTCAATATCTCTACACTCAACACAGATCTTGATCCGAACCCGACAACTTTAACCCGACTAGATTGACTTATTTATGTCAAAGATAATTGACTTATTTGTTTCAAAGATTGGTTTACGAATGCCTGTCACAGAGCTTTATACAATCTTCAGAATCAAGTACTAGTATATGTTTACCTGAAGTTAGTGTTATACACTATGTATACTTAGTTAACGTCAATAGCTATAACAGCATGGCTGCGATATCTCCCAAGTTGGAAGCGGGGATTTAGGCCTCAAGGAGCAAACGAAAGAACGAAGTTGTGATTGCCATAAGTCTGTATTGTCAGCCATGAAACCAAAGACAGGCGATCCCACACTTTGTCAGAGAACTATATGTACTCTATTTCGAGAATATAAGTTTTCAATTTAAAATCATGTTTTCCCCAGTTAAATAATTCGAACCCTGCATTGGCCGAAAAAGTTTATCTAGATTTGCCTGCTTATGCCCCCCCACTTGTCAGTGTTCATTTGTCTAGTCGTTCGAATGGAACTAAAATCCGAGGTCCTGGGTACACATTAGCATGCACTTAATAGATCCCTTGGCAGTTGGAATTCAATATAAAAGTAGGCCGTAGCGCTGCTGTCCTGGAAAAATTTCTCTCATAGCACACTGTATGGCGTATACTCGTCTTCATTAGCCTGATGCGGAGCAGAACAGTAGGCCGTTAAACCCAAATTTCTGTTACTACTGCCCATTGCGTTTTGATTGTTGGGGGGTTGGGATGGCCTAGTGGTCTAAAGTGCCGCGCTTCGACCTCTGGCTGACCGGTCACCTCTGGCTTGCGGCTGTGGTTTCGATCCCTGGTGTGAGCGTATGTGGCATGGAGATAGGGGCGCCTTCTCAACCTCGTGGGTTTCCTCCGGGCACTCTGGTTTCCCCCAACTGCTAAAGACCCCTACGCGTATGCGAATTATTGAAATAAAATTGAAACCATATGTTAGTCCCAAAATGACCTAGTTTGTGTCGAGTGGACGTTAAATCCCATACCCCCTATCTCTCTCTCTCTCTCTCCCTCTCTCTTCCCATTGCGTTTTGGTTGTTGCTGATATCTAAACCTGTAATGTTTTAAACATAATAATTAACCACGGAGGTTCAAATTATAATACTAGGTTCCAACTGTCATGTGATGCGCTACGATACGATTGGACAGTAGGACGTTATAAACACCATTTTATCTCATTTCTATAGGTAATCTTATAATTACCATTCATAGACTGTCATTATATCGTAATTAAATATGACTGTAATTACTGGTGAGAGGTTTAATTATTGGCATCTTGAAAGAGAGAGAGAAATAATGAGATTTAACGTCCACTCGCCACAAACTAGGTCATTTTGGGACTAACATATGGTTTCAATTTTATTTCAATAATTCGCTTGCGCGTAGGGGTCTTTAGCAGTGGAAAGAACCGGAGTGCCCGGAAGAAACCCACGAGGTTGAGAAGGCACCCCTATTTCCATGCCACATACGCTCACATCAGGGTTCCAAACCACCGCAGCAAGCCAGGGGTGACCGGCCAGCTAGAGGTCGAAGCACGGCACTCTAGACCACTAGGCCATCCCAAAGCCCGAAAACCCACGAGGTTGGACAGGCGGTCCTATTCCTTCTCACGTACAAGCGGTGAATGGAAAGCATGACCATATGATTTAAAGCGCACACGTGTAACCATTCGTTTTATTTATTGTGAGAGTATACAATTTCTAATCATTACACTCGTCGGATATAAGTATGAAATTTTGTTTAATGTTCTTCTTTTTGCATTAGAAATAGTATCTCGAAAGTCACGCTTCCGTCTTTCGAGCACTGTCACGACTCACACGCTATCCTGGACAAACCTTTCTCTGGACCCTACGGTATCGCCCGACTGCTAAATACATCTAATCGGTAGCGAATTGTTGGAATAAAATTGAACCATGAGTCAGTCCCCAAATGACCAAGTTTGTGTCGAGTGACGTTTCCCCCATCTCTCTCTCTCTCTCTCTCTCTCTCTCTCTCTCTCTCTCTCTCTCTCTCTCTGTGTTTGTTGGGGTGTCTGCATATATCGTCCATGGGTTTGCCCTATGTGTAGTGCGATCCCCTTTTTCTTAAAATTGTAAGATGACCGAATTTTTCACATCACTTTTCTTTTATTATCCGGACTTATTCCTTTAGTATCGCCTCGTTGACGAAAACATGCGTCACGACTTACCTAAAGTACGGGGTGTTTTTCACTTAGCCATAGAAGCAACTTCCGCTTTACTGAACAAATAGAAAGATTACTAGTTGCCCCATGGCACTGGTTGAAGTTGTAAACAAGAAAAGCTGGCCAAGATCAACCAAATTGCCTTTTAGCACTCATCGGATTATTGTCAGACCGTAAAAGTGAAGTGACCATTATTTGTAAATTACTGTTCGTCTGATAGAGTTATCGAACCTGATGACGGTATGGCCAGGTTTCCATAACGAGGATCAAATACGGTCCAGGGGAAAGGTCATAGGTCTCATTCTATTATAGAATTATGTTGTTCCAGACAGTACCTTTTTAGGGCCTTTGTCGAAGTTGATTACCATGATTTAAAAGGCTCTGCGAAAAGGCATATTCTGTAAAGCTAGTACCAACAAAGTTGTGCCATCTTTCATATTGTTCATTACAGAAACTTTAGCTTAAAGGTGCACAATGCGAGAGCTAAATCTGCCTAATGCAGGTCTTTCAGTAGGCCTTAAATGTTATATAAATCATTAATTATATATTAATTAACTTATCAAGACCATTATCAACTCTCGATGCCATCGGTAGCCTGTGATATTTAATGAATTTGAATACGTTTCGTAATGGATGAAATAACCATAAAAATGGATAACCAAGAATTTATTTATTATCATACCAATTTTAGTAATGACGATCGAGGCTAGCCTAAAATCAAATCACTAATATCTCGGTTCAGTTTTCAGGAATTTCTCCACCAATTCTCTTTTCATGATCTATTGTTGAACTATTACAGTGGGAACTGTCAACTCTTTATCTAACCTAACCTAATGTCCATTTAATATAGAATGTTAAACGAAATGAAATAAAATGGAGTTAACATTCTAATTTTCTGCGCCAACCGGACTAATAATTAAAGACCTGACTTGCGACTCGACTTGAAATATCGAATCGGACTCGGCAGTCGAGACGTCTCACGACTTGAAAAAGCTTCGTACTCTAGTCGCAGCAAGGAGGACATAACACTAACTTACCTTATATATCATTCGCCATTAATTGCTGACTCTTTTGATGAACTGGCGACTTGAACGGGACTCAGACTTTGAGAATGCTAGAGACTTGACTCGGGCACGATGCATGGCTACTTTTGACGCGACTTGGACTTGGGGTCTCACGACATGTTCCCAAGCCTGAGAATACTTTTTTTTAACCCGGGGCCTGGTATCATTCTTCTAACTCTTCTGCTAAAGAGAGGCAGGGAATGTCAAGTATATCAATTAACTAACGTTATAGATCCCACCTTATACTTCCCCACTGAGCTAAAATACTTGTGTGAACTTCTCATTCGGAGTTGTCTTTCCTAGAAGTTTCTGATTTGAAGAACTATAATTAAAAGCAATCGGATTCCAATGTGATTAAAACACAGATCCTATTTCGTTTCGTTTTTATAGATAAAAACTTCGTTTTACTGGCCGTTACTACACTAGGATCCGGAACAGTTGTTTTCATTGACGTGTTCTGGATGATGTGAGAGATTATCCAATGAAAAGGTCTGTTACTGCGAGTCTTGGCCTTTTGATGCACGGAACTGTGGGTAAATCACTAGAAACGTCAACGCTGATTGCTTAATCAATGTTTGACGTCATAGGATCAAAAGCCGCTCAGTTGACCCACTATAACGTCTTGTACCGTAGCCCATCGAAAGTATAAAAAAACCGAAACGAAATATAGATCTGTATTTGGATCAGATTGACCTGATTCTGGTTTGTTTAGACTTGCTCATTCCGTAGATAAGTTAGTATTCTACAATTATACATCTTGTTTGCATGTTTAAAGGAGAACTGTCTAAGGACATTATTGGAATTAAGGCCATAAAACCTCGTCATGCATATCTAAGGTTATTTAGTCGGTTGCAGTTTCTCCCCAATTACACATGAAGGTAAATAGTCGGTTGTTCTTCCGTGAAGAAAATTACACAAGAGACACTGTGCTTATCAGTTCACTTGCACTGATGCGAATTCCTACCAAATATTATGCTAGTTATTATTACTGTAAATGTTTAGTATGTGTAGACAGTGGTTAGAAATTCTACAGTTGGCATTAATTATCAGGTGTGTAACTAGCTATAACTCACACCAATTCTATTCTAGTGTAAACCAATGATTTATCATATAACTTATCGATATAGAATACATAAACCTGGACAATAGCTGTGTATATCATTCAATAGCCATGGTCTTTTACAACACCTTTGTGTCATCATACCTACTTAAAAAACACCCTCTGGTTACATTATGTTCGAGGTTTTCATTAGTTAAATTCATTTGAAAGAGGTCTACATTATTATCTTCCAGCATTTCCCATTACTAATTATGTATTATCCGTTAAATTTACTCATTATTCATTACACATTATCTATCACTCTTTATCTATTGTCCATTATCTATTTGCTATTATCAATGACTTATTCTCCATTACTTATTATCTATTACTTTTTGTTTATTACTCATTATCTATCACTCATCAGCTACTACCCATTGTCATTACCCATTATGTACTACCCATTATATATTAGCATTATCTACCACCCATTATATATTACCCATTACCTATTGTCCATTATCTGTAACTCAGTATATATTGTCCATTATCTATTACTCATTATCTATTACTCATTATCTAATGTCAATTATATATTACCCTTTACTCATTATCCATTGCCCATTAAATATTACCCATTACTCACTATCTTTCGCCCATTATCTATAACTTATTACCCATTATCTAATAATTTACTATTAAAACATTATGTGTTTTTTTTTAAATAAAGAGAAGAGCCTGCCGCAAAAACGAATCCATGCCAGCGGTCACAAATGGGAAGATAGCAAAACCATTTTCTAATATATAAGAAAAGGTTTCGACTTCTCCTATGTTTTTTCTGCGATATCACTTTAGTGGCAGCAGACGTTAAACGGCCAATGTGTTACTACACATTAATCATTGACCAATATTGTTTTGTTTTTGCAGGGTTTTCCGAGAAAAAGCCATTTTGTTTCCTCGACAAAGCAGCACATGGATTTAATAACACTCGAGAACCTATCAAAGATGGAGGTTGAAAATATGACAAACATATCCGGTTCAAAACAATCAGTGCCGTCCAGTGCTGCAGATCTACCGGAAGTGATATGTTTCAGTTTTTTATTTTTTGTCATTGGTATAATTGGCATTGTGGGTAATTGTTTAGTGATGTACGCTGTGATGCACGATAAAAAGATGCGAGCCTCGGCTACGAATTTACTAATAACGAACCTGGCTTTTGCTGATATTCTGATCATGGTATTCGGAGTACCGGAAATAATTCAATTTATGTTAAATAAAGGTTGGATACTAGATGTTATATCGTGTAAAGCCAATCGTTATATATTAGTTACCAGTTTGTATGCTTCAGTTTTAACATTGGTGGCTATTTGTATCGAAAGGTAAGTCCTTGCCTTGTATACTATTGCAGGTATAAATTAGAACAGATTTCTAGTCGTTCGGGTGGGAAGTAAAACCGAGGTCTCGTGTAGACATATGCGTCCACGTAAAAGATCCCATGACAGTTGGATTGCGATATAATAGTAGGCCATAGTGCCTCGGCCCGGACAAAATTCCCCTCATAGCACACGGCGTGGCGTTTGCCTATCTTATTAGCCCAATCGGAGCAGAACAGTAAGATGTTAACTCGTTTTCATTTCATCTCTCTGTATCTCTCGCTCTCCCCACCCCCGGCCTCTGTCTCGCTCCCCACCCCCTCTTTATCTCTAAGGTATCGCCTCCATCTCTCTCTCTTTCTTTCTTTCTCTCTCTTGTTTAACACAAAGATTGACAAATGTTATGTATTCAATTTCCGACACTTCTAGACAGCGTTAATGATGTCATCCTACATACATATATAGGATTACAATGGAGGAAGCCAAATCGACGTTATTTACATGAATGTAGGAGCGCAAAAAGTATCTGCGCCAATAGTGGGAGCCCTGACCACCCCACCCTTCTTTCTAGACATTGGACGGACACGTGCCTGTTATTTTAAAGCGATGATTTCATATTATTTAGGAAGGTCAAAACATAATTATTTATTTGTCTTTTGCTCAATAGGTTGTCAACTCACTATTATACGATCATATGTATTATGTCCAACGTTTAAAAGTCATTCACACCGGAAATAATAACACAATTACCTCCCTTGTTTTTCTACCCCCACCCCTGGCATTAGCTGTCTTCAAACGTTTGCATTTGAAGTTGAAAATGACATTTATGCCAATTTCTCAACTGGCAATAGTGAATTATAGGATTGATAGGATTATTCCTTAACAAGGTAGGACTGTTTATGGATACTATCTATTTTAAGTCTTTATTTTAATACATTTTAAAAAATATGAAATTCTCGTTTTAATGATTTTTTTGTGGTTTGTCAGGTCCGTCTCATCACATTTACATTACAGCGAATTACTTGATAATAAAGGTCTGTACAGCTTTAGCGACATGCTGCCTTTTTAATGGCTTGGGTATAATGACAAACTATAGTTTCTACAGATTCTATCAGATCATGATGCTTTATTTAGAACAGGTCGTAATAAATATTCCAGTTTCTTAACGGTTAGCTTCCATTTATGACCATTGATGGATTTTCTTTATTTGATCGAATGTCAACTTGACATGAAAAATATTAAAGAGAGAAAGGGAGAGAAATGCAGTTTAACGTCCACTCGACACAAACTAGGTCATTTCGGGACTAACACATGGTTCAATTTTATTTCAATAATTCGCTTGCGCGTAGGGGTCATTAGCAGTGGGAGGAAACCAGAAAATATTAAAGAACTACGAACTATTAATGGAATCTGACGTAATGTGTTCATATCATATTTTTATCATGAAATCGTCAAATTGTTCACGGTTTATCCATACAGTCGGAAGTCACGACCCAGTAAAAAATGGCGCTGGGGTTTGATACAGGTGTTGGTAGAGAATGCGATGGGGGAGGGGCTGGAGGGGTTTCGATTCCCTAGATGTACCTGACAAGGTGTAAGGTCGCCTGCCGAACCTCGTGGGTTTTCTCTGGGTCCACCGTTTTTTCCTCCTACTGCCTAAAGACCCCTACGCGCAAGTGAATTATTGAAATAAAATTGAACCATATTAGTCCTGAAATGACCTAGTTTGTGTCGAGTGGACGTTAAACCCAATTTCACTTTCTGCGATGGCTGAGAAAGTTCGTCGACATTTTGCGACGTGGTTCCTCCTTGTCAGACGACCCGACCAGGGATAACGTATAGTCATTCGGATGGGACGAAAGACCGAAAACCCGTATACACGTTAAAGATCCCTCGGAATTCGATATAAGAGTAGGCCGTAACGTCGCTGTCCGGGCAAATTTTCCTTCATAGCAAATTGTTTGGCGTCATCATTAGCTCAGTCGGAGCAGAATAGTAGGACGTTAAACCCAATTCCATTTCATGATCTAGAAACGTGGCACCATACACCTTCATTCATTTATTCATTCAATTCCACCATCGTTTGCTATCAACTTTTCAGATTAGACCATGACACCCACATCCTCAAATACCATTCTAAATACTTAGACTATCTACTGGTGATCCTTCACTCTCGCTCGACATGACATATTTAATAAATAAAAAATCCTACCCTAACAACTGTCAAACAACCGCCGAGACGTACCCCATCCTCCAGTATTTATCGCTTCCCGGTTAGACTATAATCCAGCTATATATCAGTCGAGTACGACCCTCTCTCGTCATCGTCAATAATAGAAAACACGTCAGAGATTTAAAACTGTCTGGAGAGCGTAATTGATAAAATAACATAATTACATCCAATCATTTGTAACATAATACATCACCGGTATGTAATGATATCGCAACCAGGGGCGGATCCAGAGAAGGGAGGGGGTGTCGTTTGTCATCAGATATGGGATGGGAAGGACATTCAAAGCGCAAGATATCACAATTAATGCTTTGCGGCTATGAAATTGAATCGCAGTGTGATCGTATTAATTCATAATAAAAATTGACGCAAAACGGGTGTTGGAATTTTCTCAGTGAAAAGCGCAATGTATGCCTACGTAATTTAGAGACGATGATGGCACCATGAATTGCCAACTGTCAAATTTCCTTAACATGTACCAGTCAAACACCCTCCTGCAAAAAATTCCTGGATCTGCCCCTGGAAATCAGACTTTCTCATCTGTAAATAATATACATCCGCAAACGCGAATCTCTATGGCCTACACTACCCATATTCCTGAAGCAATGGCCCGAGAAATCTCTCTCTGGCCATTGCTGGATTGACTTCTGATTCTTGAACTTTTGCGGGAGTGTGTCTATTCTCCCCGTTCAATGAAAGCTATCACTTAAGTACAGCAACATGACAGTCCTTCGTTTAATCTGAGTCTTCCCTAAAACTTTGGACAGTGATTTAAGGTATTAAAACGGTGAAAGTATGTTCGTTTCCAAACAGTATTGTTTACATTTCATTCGACTTGATAGCCTCGTTTGTCACACAATTAGTTTTACTGCAGTATTCTCCTATGCACGGGTTAATTAGGCATAATAAAAGCGTGAGCCATGACGTAACGTTATGTAAACATATTTGGTCCAATACTGGAACTCGTTTTAAATGTAAAGCGTTTGTATGGTAGGTAGTGATTGGTTGGTAGTCGGACTACTGACCAATCAAAATTTAACACAACAATATCCACTCATAATAGCAGTGTGTAGTGAGATTACCTATAATCAAACGAAACGCTGCGCGGAGTATGACACTACCTTATGTAGTAAAGACAAGTAAATCGAAATTTGGAACTATAAAAACGAAACGAAATAGGATTTTTGTTTTAATCAGATTGTGAATCTCGTTAATGTGATCTATTTAGGAAGACATCCGAGGATCAAATCTTTCCACGTAAATATTTTGTTTTTTTATTTTACCAGAAATCAACTCTATATATGTATACGGTTTGGGAGTTATCCTTGTTCCGGGTTTACTTAACTCTTATAACCAATCATCGGAGGGCTCGACTCAAGCACGCCGAAATAAACAAGTGATATATAGTAGTAGATTCCGTGTCTATGAATATTATGATATCTATTAAGAAATAATGACCTCAGGTCGATATTACTTTACGCTTTACAATTATTGTTTAGTAAAAAAAAAAAACAAGTACAATTAAACATACATTATGAAAGAGTTAATTCTTCCAATTTCAGGTCTCTTTTTAGGCCTGAAATTTATCTCAATTATTAATTAGACATTAATTAACTTATCCAGACCATAAATCAACTCTCGATGTTTAGGCTAGCCTTCGATGTTGGCTGGATTACGATCCGATTTTCTTAACGCTCATTCGTCGAGACTATTTTGTTTTTATCGTATCGACTTTAGTAACGATGAACAAGGTTAGACCCAAAATTCAATCGCTAAATTCTTGGTTTAAGGTGGATCAATTTGACTGAAATTTTCAGCATATTCCCTTTACATTATCTAATTTTAAACTATTACAGCAAAAACTACCAACTCGTTATCTAATCCCCCATTATGTTTCTTTAATCGATTTCACAGTTTTGTGTTTTGGAATAAATTCAGAAGCATTCAGATGTTTGATGATTTTAGGCGCCAACTCTGTGGTCGTATTTCCAAGAATCGAGCCTTTACTCCGCAAAATGAGAAAATGGAATACTTTTTTTAAATTATGCAAAATCATATAACTCCACTGTGTACGTTCAACCGTTTCTGCTACGACTGGGCTGATGGGGACCATACGGTGTGCTTTGAAGGCAACTTTGTCCGACAGCGGGGCCACGGCCTACTCTTATACCGAATGCCAACTGCCAAGGGATCTTTTACGTTCACGCCAATCCGAATGACTAGATATCTGTCCTGCAACCCAGACAAGGGGAAGCCACGCCGAGAAAATCCCGATCACCTTTGTTTTCTTAAAATAAGAAAAACGTGATGGTTACTATACTAGGTGTTGCCTTTTGACGGGAGCCTTGACATGAACGTCTGTTACTACTGTTATGTTATGTATTGAAAATGTATCCGACATATTACACGTTTATTGATTTTACGACTGAATCATTTTCATTACTCAAATAGAAATGAAATGAAATGGAGTTTAACGTCCTACTCTTCTGCACCTAACCTGGGCTAATGGAAGACGGGCATACGCCATACAGTGTGCTATGAGGGAAATTTTGCCCGAGCAGCGGCACTGTGGCATACTCTTAAATCGAATTCCAACTGCCAAAGGATCTTTTACGTGCATGGTAATGCATACACGGATCATTGGTTTTTTCATCCCATCCGGACGACTAGCCAGCTTTCTTGGCCAGCCCCCCACCCTCCTGTATCACTGACAAGGGGAAATCACGTCGAAAAATAAAGTTGTTCAATTGGAATGAAACTCGCCGTATGATTCTCTTAGCACTGTGGCCCACATTATTTAAATCCAATTCCAACTGCCAAGAGATCTTTCACGTGCATACCAATGTGTACACGGGACCTTGGTCGGCCGCTCCCCCTCCCGTCTGGCATCACGTCGGGAAATTTGTTCAAACTGAATAGAGGCCTGTATCCTAATCTGTCAATTACAGTTACAGTATCTGACGATATGCCCATGCTCGGTTGCCATGTACAGTTGGCCGTAGGATTATTGACTTTACAGTTGAATATATTTCATCGTTCAAATTATATTAAAATCACCGTCTGGGGAATATTTTAATGACCGGCTCTTACAACAACCCGTCATCCTAGATTACCACTTCCACAGAGGACACACAAATGCTTGCTAAGACATTTCGCAGGAGATTAAGTTTAGTCGCGTCGTTTCGGAAATTCTGTCTGACGGAACACTGGCGGGACCATTTCGTTCATTCGTCGGGCTTAACGTCCACTGACACTGAGGCTGATATCTCAGAAAATAAGTCCAATCCATATGTCGTCTTGTCTGACTAGAGCGAAACTGATGTGATTGTTGTCAAATAAAATCTTTATAATTAAGTTTCTCGTCACTCTTGATACAAATTGTGTGAGTAAAATATTTCATTTTGCTGAATTCATGTTAAATTAGATCTAAATTGTCTGATTATCTTTGTTTTAAAAAAAAAACAAACAAAAAGCGTAGGAATTATTTTCATTGACATCCAAAATATGTGACGTTATTGATCAGACACGTCATAGAAATAGTTTTCTGAGACACGTAATCTCGCCTCACGGGCAAGATTTGTTGAGTTGACATGCCCATTGCCAGTTTTGCACAGTGTACAGAGCAGTAGGACGTTATATCTCATTTCGTTTTATTTCGACTGCGTTTATTTATTTATCGGATAAACGCGTCTATAAACTATTGTCAAGTTACTCTTTTTTATAAACAGTTATATCAGGCCCTGAGAGGAGGAAAATGTTCTGGGGCGAGCCCCCCCCCTCCCATTCAACATCTAGAAGATGCACTAGCAGATGGCAATAAAGCAAAACCTTTTATACATACTCATATAAGCTTCAAAAGGGAACAATAACATTTCAGGCATAATTTCCCGTTTCAATTTTGAAATTTGAAATTCATGGGACCTGGACGCCGCACCAGCTGCACCCGAACAAAATATGTGAATAGAGATTGGGGAACGGTAAATTACACAAATAAGTGACTTTTTAGACGTAATTTAAAAATTGATAAGGTGCGACACCTGCGTAAATTGATCGAAAGTTTACTTCACAGCAGTGGGCTTGATGTGAAAAATATCTTTCCCTTGCCTTGTTGGGCTTTAAATTTGATATAAATTATTATTAAGATATTTATCCACACAATAATCAACTCTCTATACCCTCGGATGGCTTAGATATTGGGGGGATTACGCAATGTCCGTCATGTCTGCATTAAACGATCTAGTCTTATGGCCGACAAGCCTAGATTTTTTAGAAATTCATAACGCCACACATCGAATTATTGCATGCGCGCTGTATCATAAGGTCTGCCATTCATTCAACTACCGTGGATTCGATTCCCCGGTTGTACGTTCAAAGTAGTTGGGTCGCCTGTCTAACCTCGTGGGTTTTCTCCAGGTCTTCCAGTTTCCCCCAACTCACTGCATACCCCTATGCACAAGCGAATTATTGAAATAAAATTGGATCATATGTTAGTCCCGAAATGACCAGTTTGTGTCGAGCGGCAGTTAAATGCACACGTGAAAGATCCCTTGGTAGTTGGAATTCGATTTTAGAGTAGGCCGTAGCGTCGCTGTCTGGGTCATTGTCCCTCATAGCACATTGTACGGCGTCTTCATTTTCCCTGTCAGAGCATGATAGTAAGACGTTAGACCCACTTTCATTTCATATCGCTCTCTTTATATCAACTTTCAACATATTTACACGTGTTTTTTTATTAATACCGACAGTTTCTACACATTATTCGAGATGGTGTCACCAGTATTGTCAATACACCAGATGTCGTTCTGTCATATCTCAAATAACAATATTGATTAAACGCTATTCTACTTTCATTTTACCTTGAATATGTCTATAATAGATTCAAGATGCTGACACGCGTATCCCGGTGTTTTGTGTAAATTAGTTACATTATAAATAAATGGGGGATCACGTGGCTAAGTGGGTAAGGCGCTGGCTGGCTATCCTAGAGGTCGGGTGCTCGATCCCTGCATTGGCCGAGAAAGTTCATCTCGATTTTTCGGCGTGGTTTCCCCTTGTCAATGATGCAAAACGGAGGGCCTGATAAGGACAGCTGTCTAGTCGTTCGAATGGGACGAATAACCGAGGTCCCGTGTACACATTGGCATGCACGTAAAAGATCCCTTGGCAGTTGGAATTCGATATAAGAGTTGGCCGTAGCGCCGCTGCCCGGGCAAAATTTCCCTCATAGCACACTGTATGGCGTATGACCGTCTTCCATTAGCCCAAGTTAGGTGCAGAAGAGTAGGACGTTAAACCCCAGTTCATTTTATTATCTCATTTATGAATAAATGGCAACCAGGACATACATAAACGAGGTCTTCGGCAATTTCTTCGTGTGAGAAATTCATGTCATTGGATATTATAGATGTTATTTAAAAAAAGAAATCGCTGTGATTTAAATACGAATCTGTATTTCGTTTTGTTTTTTCATACACTACATGAAGAATTAGCCGGTTGTGGTGATAGGTCGCGTCAGAGGTCATACGATCATTGATGCTTCTAGTGGATTTCCACAGTTCCTTGCACGACACGCCCAAAGCTTGTCGTAACAGACTGTTTCAATGGCTAATCCCTCACATCATTCAGAACACGCCCATGGAAACAACTCGTCCAGATCCCAGTGTAGTAAAGACAAGTAAACGAAATTTTGAAATACACGAAATGAAACAAAATATCATCTGTGTTTTAGTCATATTGAGAAAAAACAAAAACACATAATATGTCTCTCCGTGCTATCTTTTAGACAATAGAGAGAAATGGTGTTTAACGTCCACCCGACACAAGCTAGGTCATTTGGGACTAACATATGGTTTTAATTTGATTTCAATAAATCACTTGCACGTAGGGGTCTTTAGCAGTGGGAGGAAGTCGGAGTGTTCGGAAAAAACCCACGGAGTTGGACAGGCAACCCACTCCTTATCACGTACAACCGGGGAAGCCAAACCAATGACAGGATTTATGACACAGCGCGCACGCACTAACCATTCGGTCACCCAAACTCCCAAAGATGGCGACAAACCTATCTCCTAATGTAGATGGCTATATACCTATCTCCTAATGTAAGTAATAAATGTCTTCATTTCAACTGCTCATTATCTCATTGTCAACGACTGGTCAGAATCAGTGAAGATGCTTTTAAAAGCTGTCGATATTTTCAACACGGTAATGAAGTATCCTTAACTATGACAAATGGTGGTAAAGAGAGCAATCGATAGACAATACAGTGGTGTCCACCATACCACGATAATTCTAGTCAATATCTCACTAATTCTACTCATACACCAGGAGATATTGATGCTTGTCACTAATTAGTAACTAATTTTACACATATCACACGATATTAGTTACTATCAAGCATCTAGATCACACTAGAATATAATGACTGGTACTATACGCGTCGCTAAACCACTTGTCTTACAATATTCCTGGCACTATCCAGCATCGAGAAGCACATTAGAATATAGCTACATTAATCGTACTTCCAGCATTTACACCACACTAGAATATGGCGGTATTCCTGGTACTATCGAGCATCGAGACCAACTTACAAATAAATATATTACTGGTACTATCCAGCATTTCGACGACCCTAGAATATAGCTATAGTACGGGTCTCAATATCACCCTAGAATATAATGTCTGACTAAATTGCTACTGATCTTTTGTAATTTTAATTATTTATTATCCTAGAAAATTATATCTTTGTAATTTCGATATCTCCGAGTGTTCCAACCTCGTGGGTTTTCTCGAGTCCATTGGTTTCTTCCCACTGCTAAAGACCTTGTGTCACTTACAACCGCGAAATTGAAACCACGCCAGTTGACTACATGTCAGACTTTATGATAAAGCGCGCATGTCCTAACCATTCGGCCATCCAACCCACCCCATCCCTGTACTACAATATGTCTGTCAATGATATCATATGGACACAGATCTGATTAAAGTACAGATTAATATTTTGTTTCGGTTCTTCTACTTCCGTTTGCCTCCTCTACATGACAATCTGGTCGTTTGTAGTGGTAGGTCGTTTCAGGGTCCATACGAGTGGCTTTTTACTCATTGGCATCAGCCATTAGATTAACCAATCAGCTTTGATGTTTCTAGTGAGATACCCACAGTTCCGTGCACCGCATGCTAAAACTTCGCCGCACATACAGTTTCATTGGCTGATCCCTCACATCAACCAGGACGATGGTTATATAACAACTCTTCCAGATCCTAGTGTAGTAAAGACAAGTAAAACTAAATTTTGAACTATAAAAAACGAAAAGAAATGTGATCTGTGTTTTAATCAGATTGGTATCGACACAGGACAGCATTAATTCCTACGAATCTTGTGCAAATGTTACTTATAGTCTTTCACCCCCTTTCCCTTTTCTTAAAACGTTTGATCCGGTCAAAGGGTCAAGAATGAACATCAGAGTCATTAGGGAAATCAATGGTGTACTATGTCAATTTAGACCATACCAGAATATGTCTGCAAACGGCATCATAATACATAAGGTGTCATATTTTTGATTAATTGCAATTGACCAACGGATTCATAGAAAAACGAAAGGTTACAAAATGGCGGCGTTTTACTTGTACATGTACCCACTGACTCACACTTATTTCAATAGACTGTGTTCCTGTAAATCTGATTTAATCCGTGGGGTCATGCCCTTGATGGAGGGGGTTATGTGTTGAGACACAGCCACAGGACATTGGATTCTGGAGTGGAAATGTCCTAAAAACGTTAAGGTGGCTGTTCGGGGCTAATTCTACCCTGCAGTCGATTGTGCTCATAAAATTAAAGACTGCGATATCGTCAGGGTGATTATTCCTAAAATTATTTTACAAAGTCATGTCATGGATATTGTTTACATTCAGGTCACGGCTATTGTTCGTAGTCATACCATGGCCATTGTTCCTATTCATGTCATAGTTATTGTTCTTAGACATGTCATTGCTATTTTCCTAGTCATGTCATAATTATTGTTCCTAGTCATGTCATAATTATTGTTCCTAGTCATGTCACAGTTATTGTTCCCAGTCATGTCATGTTTATTATTCCTATAAGTCATGTCATATTTATTGTTCCTAGTCATGTCATGGTTATGGTTCCTAGTAAAGTCTAGAATATTGTCCAATCATGTTTATTGTTCCTAGTCATGTCATAGTTATTGTTCCTAGCTAAGTTTATTGTACGGAGTCGTAGCATTGCTATTGTTCCTATTCGTGCCATGATTTTTGTTCCTGGTGAAGTCACGGCTATTGTTCCTATTCATGCCACGGTTATAGTTCCTGTTCAAATATTACTCAATCAGCTTAAATTAGAAATTACTGAACCAAGTGGGAATGGAATATCTAGGTTAGTTATATTGTGATTCACTCTTTCTACTGGTATTTCAATTGATTAATGCCAGTGGGAATTGAGCTCTGTAATTTAAATTCTTGTGGTAGCAGGAAAATGAAATGGCTGCCATATCAAAAAAATAGTATACTGTTTCGTAATGCATTTCCACCCCGTTTCACATCTGTTACACACACAGAGACAAAATAAAGTTGTTCAATTTTATTAAGTGGAGGCCGATTGAATACCCAATAAAATTCTAGAAATATGCTTACTGTTTTCAAATTAAGTCGTCGATTTAAGACTTAAAATGTCGGTCAACTAGCTTAGTGTATGTTCTCAATATGAGGAATGGGCTGAGAAAAGATCGCATGTATGGTAATTCAATATCTGGCGTAGTATGGGTCCTCTTTTTTTCCGTCGGGGTGGGTGGTTGGTCTTATCATATGTGATACCTAAATTATCTAGTAATCATTAACCTGTAACGGTTAATCTCCGTGATCTTTGGGGTATATTCTATGTCCAGATTAATCTGATAGGCGAGGGCGGCATGCGATATATACAGGGGACTTTGGGGTTATTCTTTCGAAAGTATTTCTTTAATCTTATAACGGATTATTATACCAGGGTAGTTTTTTTTGTCCATAGGAAAACATGATACATTGTTGTTCTAACAGGAATTCTGAGATATTTCCATTTTACTTATATCGTAAAGTCCACGATTTCGGTTATGCTGGTGAAGAAAAATTCAAATAAAAACTCGAAAAACACTCTGTCTGTCGGCCTTGGTTTTTCTTTTTCTCAGGATATTTTCTTGAGTCTTTCTCTCTCCAGCATGACCACGGTATTGAATAGACACACGAGATTAGGTTGCGTTAACTTTGCGTGAACGCTGTATATACGTTTTAGCTTTTAATTTACGACATAAAGACAAGTTACGTTTACGAGAAGTAAAAGTTGTTATTTTCATTTGACGAGGGCTACACTTTCCTTCTTAATTCTGTGCTCCAATAAAGATAGAAAAGAAGTAAACGAGGTTTAACGTCCTACTGTTCTGTTCCTAACTGGGCTAATGAAGACGGGCACACGCCATACTGTGTGCTATGAGGGTCAAACGCCGCTCATTTGACCCCTGACGTGAACTCCCACTGTAACCTGTCATAAAAAACGAAACGAAATATAGATCTACATTTTAATCAGATTGACTCCGGCATATGTACGATGCCATTTTGGGTTGAAGAGAAACAGTTCCTGATCGATTTTTTCGTTGTTGACAACCGTGTAATTAAATTTGTTGAAACTATAGATATAGATAAATGAAATGCAGTGAGAAGAAGCCAACTGAAAGTTGACAAATATGGTAATTAAAGATATCTATTCGATTCTCGCCTACGCACATTCCTTGACAAGGCCGTGAAAATTACAAAGAATCTTTACTCATAAAGCAATAGTATGATTGATACGAAGGGAAATAATACACGTATTTATTTTATGAACATTCTCCAGAGCTGTTTGTTCTTGTCATGTTTACGTGTTATTCCTGACAGTCTTGACTTTGTCAGATCTTATTATTACTTAAATCTCTCTAAAGTATTCACAGTCTCTATGATGTATGGGGGTTGGTTGACCGAATGGTTAGCGTAGACTGTCATTGAGTTAACTGGCGTGCCTTCGATTCCCCTGCTGTACGCGACGAGGAGTAGGCTCGCCTGTCCAACCTTGTGGGTTTTCTCTGGGTGCGCCCCGGTTTCCACCCACTGCTAAAGACCCTACGCCCAAGCGAATTATTGAAATAAAATTGAACCATATGTTAGTTCCAAAATGACCTAGTTTGTGTCGAGTGGAGGTTCCATCCGATTTCTCTCTCTCTCTTTCTCTCTCTCTCTCTCTCTCTCTCTGGTGTATTCTTGTCTAAATGATCTGGACCTGAGATTCCTGGCGGCAAATGTCACCGGAACCTCTGTACTTACTAACACTGAACAGGGGACATGCTGCTGTGTCTCTACTATGACGTCTATGATTGTAAATGATCTGGACCTCAGACTCCTGGTGGCAAATGTCACCGGAACCTCTTACTAACACTGAACAGGGGACATGTTGCTGTGATGGATCCCAGTATTGCTAGGGATTCACTGGCGTGGTTTTTCCTCTTGTCTGTGGTGTAGGATGGATGGCTAGACAAGAAACAGCGTCTGATGGATGAACACCCAAGATCCCTTGAACACATTGTTCCTATTCATGTCAACTCATTCAGATCAACCGTCTTCCATTAGCCCAGGTGCATAAGAGTAGGACGTTAAACCCCATTTCATTTCATTTCATTCAGATCAAATCAAATATTACTTCACTCACTCAGCTAAAATTAAAAACTACGTCACTAGTTCAGCTAGAATTAATTACTTCACCATTTCCGCTAAAATTAAATATTACTTTGCTCGTTCAACTAAATCAACATTATACTCATTCAGCTAAAATCAAATATTAATTAACTCGTTCAGCTAAAATCACATATTACCTCACTCATTCCGCAAAAAATTGAAAAATATTGAATTCGACCACCACCAAACCACGATGACTTCTTCTATTATACTACTGGGAATTGAAATTGTCCTCACTGGCGACATTAACACAACAGGTATTATATGACTCGCGATTTTAACAAGACGAACGCATTAAGTTTCGAAACCCACTATTGTTCGATTTTTTTTTATTTAATTAACAATAATATTGTCTGTAAGACACATGTGTTCAAATGGCCTCGTAGAGCAGCCCAACAAAATAACATGAAATGAAACCTGATAAAGAAGTTGTTAAAGTAGACCAACCAAGGATGAAAAATATGGGTTGATTATATTGTGATTCATTCTTTCTGCTGGTATTTCATTAAATTAATGCCAGCGGGAATTGGGTTCTATAATTTGAATCCCTGTGGTATAGCAGGGAAAAGAAATGGGATTTAACGGTCTACTTGTCGGTTGCAGAAGGTTATTGAAATATAAGGGACAATTTGGCCCGAGCAGCGGCACTGCGGTTTACTCTCATTTCGAATTCCAGTAATTTGTTGCTAACAAGAGTAAACCGCGATGGGAAATATGTACAGGGGACTACGTTTTTTTTAGTATCGTCCGAACGACTGTGCCTCGTCTTTGACAGACCATCACTACCGCTGACAAGGTAAACCACACCGGACAATTCAACAGCCAACACTGAAATCGAACTCGGGTCCTCTTGGTTGTTGATCCAGCGCCTTACTTACTGAGTCACCGATTGTGCCTCGTCTATGACATCACTGCCACTGCGAGATAAACCATGCCGCAAAATCCGAAGGAACTTTCCCGCCCACCACCCCAACACCGGAATCGATCCCGGATCCTCTTGGTTAGTTAACCAGCACTTTACTGACTGATCCACCACGGTCCTCGATTGTTGAGATATATCATAGATTAACCACGATCTGTGTATCAGTCGATTCGTGTTCAAAGAGCCCACAAAGAGTAGATAAAATACCAGTTGTGATGAAGAAAATAACTATAATAATAAATATCGGTAGAGTCAAGACCTAAATCATTAGAAATGAAACCATCAATTACAGAGGAGAAATAATGTAGGGGTTTGGGGCTTATTACAGTTATTAGCACCTTTTTGTTCTTGTACTAAATCTTTGATATACGCATGTATTTAAAATCTGAAGTTCAGAGAGTAATATCCTGCTCGCTTAGGTCGATATTCTCACAGACTATTCCCTTTTTGTCAAAAGCATGAAATGGGGTATACAGGACTGGTAGTTTTCGACTGCCATTTTGGAATTAAAATATTTTTGATGGGCCTCATTTTAATCCATATTTATCCAATTTGGGAGATTCTGTACCGAAATGAAATGAAATGAAATGAGGTTTAACGTCCTACTGTTCTGGTCCGACTGGGTTATGAAAGGGGTATACGCCATACAGTGTGCTCTGAGGGAAATTTTGTCCGGGCAGCGGCACTTCGGCCTATTCTTATATCAAATTTCAACGGCCAAAGGATCTTTTACGCGCATGTCAATGTATACAAAGGACCTCGGGTTTTTGTACCACCCGAACTACAAGAGAGCTTTCCTTGTCAGGCCCTCTTTCCTATATCACTGACAAGGTGAAACCACATCGGTCAAAGGGGGGATAAATTAACTCGACGATGATCTTGACTTTATACAAATGGACACAGTATACACAAAACTTTTCCTTTTCCCCCTTTTGCCTGGGATTTTTGTTGACGTTTTGGTGCCGAATCGAAGAAAATGGCATGAAAATGCATTTTCTGCCATGTTTTGGTGAATATTCATGATTTTGAGGCGGAAGAATACAAGATTTGAGAGATTGATTAAGCTGAAATGTAGGACCGAACATTGCATTTTTACTTCTCTATACTTCCAGCCGTGTATCTCAAGTTTTTCATGAAGAACCTCATACGTGGTTTTGGGCAAGAGGTTGCCACATGTTGCTCCATCTGTGGCAGAAAGCCTTCTACCCAACGAAAATTTAGGGAAAAGTTAGGGAAGAGACGAAAGTTAATATTAAAGTCAATGGGGAAATTATCAGTGATCTGTGGCCATCTTAGATTTATACAATTATGATTGATAACCTCGAGGTCGCGTTCGCATTGGAATGACATATGTGGTTCAATGTATACCGTAGGTTCGCATGAACGTAGGCAATGTTGAGAACATCATTATAAGTCCAGTGTGATGCGAGACAGACGGGATATGGTATAATTGGAGAGATAACACGGAACGAATGTTAAATCAGGTTGACTCGAGTTTATTAGAGCCGTGTTAAGCCTTGACTTAGATTTACATGAAAGACACGCGACACTCCATAGAACAAGGCCCTGTAACAATATTATATATGGACTCAGTGTTATAGATTTTCGATAACAGCTCAAAGTTAGCAAATATTTCTCTTTCAGGAATCGTTCAATTAAATCGTTAGGTTGGGTGTTAAGTAAACCCTTGTCGCTGGTAAATAGCCCCAACTCACTTGGCGTAAATGTTAAATTCAATATTTGATTAATTATGAAAAGGACCGTCGAGTCGAGTTTGGATAACAGTCATCGCCCACCTCACTCCAATAGGAACTTATAAACAAGCTAATTAGAATTATTTTAAAACTAGATTGAATAAAAGAAAAAAAAATCTTCGCCCACTTCACGTCAACTTAAAAACAGATTTAATTTTACAAATAGCTTGGATAAAAGAAAAGGAATTAAATGGAGAGGGGGAAATTGAGTTTAACGTCCACTCGACACAAACCAGGTCATTTCGGGACTAACATGGTTCAATCTTATTTCAATAGTTCGCGCCTGAGCGTAGTGGTCTTTAGCAATGAGAGTAAACCGGAGGACCCAGAGAAAACCCACAAGGTTAGAGAGGCTACCCTACTCCCTGTCACGTACAAGCGGGTAATCGAAACCACACCAGTTGACAAAATGACAAACCTTATGATACAGCACACAGCTGCTAACCATTCGGCCATTTAATCCCACATGCCTTTGTGCCCGAACAGGGTTAATGAAAACAGAAGAATAAAAGTGACAGTTTTGATCATCAATTAGAAACATTTGTAACTGAATAGAGCAGCACGATTAATAATTTATTTTAGCGACGTTCGAAATGTCTAGCAACATTTATTCGATTCGCCAGAAACTTGATAATTTATAATAACTCAGGAATTGATTTTAACTCAATATGTTTTATTTTAAATCAAATTGTACAGTTCAAACAACGTACACCGGACACGTTTTGGCTCAGTAACACTTAAAAGCATGGTTAAACTTGGAATATCCGCAAATTCAAAATGGCGATATTTCATTAACTGATGAAATATTATGGCTTGACATTACCACTACAGCTTAATGTGAAATCATGAGATGCTATTTAATAGGCCATATGGATGTTTATATATATGAGATTCGAAATAAGAGGATTGTATTCTTACCCCCGGCCCCGGCTTAGCCGATTTACAACTGATAGTACACGTGCACGCAAAGAACCATTAAAATACAGTTTTGACGTCATCAATTGATGTTGATGTATCATTATTTCAAATATTGGTACAGGCAGTATACCAGGCGTACATTATATATACTAGTTAACATTTTGGACCCGTGTGATGTATTTCATTGCAAAGCATGTGCGAGTGTCTGTAGTTCCACTAACCATGCAAAACTTTCCTCATAGACCAATCGGTACAGAACTGTATGACATTTAACTACATAGCAGCTGTAGACCCAATTACTCTGAATTCTAGATTTGAATAGATTGTAGTTTACATGAGAATCAATGCTGTATCGGATTAGGGGGATTACGCATTATGTTGAGAGTAAAATAGATCTGGAGTTTACATCTGTTAAAAGTCGGTTTTCATATCAACAAAAACCAATAAAATAGTTTAGCTTTCAGTTTAGAGATGTTGAAGTGTTAACCGCGCGAGATGCAGACTCGTTTGACGAGAAATAGACGTTTCATCTTCGAACGTACGGCGTACACATGACGGGGCTGTTACCTCAATGTGAAGTTTCTGGTCAAATTCAGCCAATCTGGCAGATGTTTTATGAAACGGAAGTAACGGGACTTATCTCCTTTTGTGATGTAAAAATAACTTTGGCATAAGGCCAATGTCCTTGAGAAAACTTCTCTCGTGCTTGCGAAAGTTCACGAATCCGTGCTGCACTGTAAAACGTTTGCCGTACGCTGTGTAGACGTTTCAACTTTTAGCGCATGAGCATACACTGTTGTAGACGTTTCTACGTTGAGCGTTCCCCCTTGCCATTGATGCAGGACGGAGGGCCTGACAAGAACAGCCGTACGATTGTTCGGGTGGGACGAAAAACCGAGGTCCCGCGTACACATTGGCGAGCATGAAAAAGATCCTTTGGCAGTTGGAATTCGATATAGGTATAAGAGTAGGCCGTAGCGCTGCTGCCCGGGCGAAATTGCCTCCGTAGCACTTCATTGGCCCAGTTTAGGAGCAGAACAGTAGGACGTTAAACCCCATTACATTGCCTTGTTTTGTGTATCATACGGCCTGCCATTGAGTCAACTGGCGTGGTTTCGAATCCCCGGTTGTACGTGGCAAGGAGTAGGGTCGTCTGTCCAACCTCGTGGGTTTTCTCCGGGTACTCTGGTTTCTTCCCACTGCTAAAGACCCTTACGCGCAAGCGAATTATTGAAATAAAACTAAACCATATGTTAGTCCCGAAATGACCTAGTTTGTGACGAGTGGACGTTAAGCCCCCATTTCTCTCTCTCCTCTATATCTCTCTCTCCCTCTCTCTCTCCATTTTATACCCATTTTTTGTTATGCTAACTGGCATCACATTTCTCACTCGTTCGGAATCATTCTATTACACTGACTTGGCTTCCGAATATTTTATTTGATATGTACGATTTCATTTCTGGGTTTAAGAGAAATAGTTCTTGACCGATGTCATCGTTGTTGACAACCGTGTAATAAGGTTATGGAGAACTATTTTTTAATATAAATGACATGCAGAAAGCAAAAGTTGACAAATAGCGTAAGATATCCTTTCTTTGTCGCCCACGCACACACACGCGCGACTAAACAACTTGTGGATCGTTGTCTCCCAAGGCCGTGAGAATTACAAAGAATCTGAACTCATAAAGCATTGTCTTATGCCATAATGTGATTATATCCAAGGAGAAATAATAGACATGTTTATTTATGAATTCTCGGCGTGGTTTTATTAATCCAGATCATTTTGTTTACAAGTTATTGCCATCTTTATTCTTTGAATCCTCAGATCGTGTTATTTAGATGTCTTTGATGTCTTTTAGTCTTTATAATGTAAATAATCTGTACGATTCCCCATAAATATGGGGTTACGAAAATACTATATACTGGAAAATACCGACAAACACCGGAAAACACACTAAATACCGGAAACACCCTAAAGGTTAGCGTTAGGTTTAGTTTCCGTTATAGTATAGCCCGACTCCGGGTTATCTATTTAGGGTGTTTTCCGGTATATAGCGTGTTTTCCAGTATTTCGAGTTTGTTCGGTGTTTTCCGGTATTCAGTATAACATGATGTTTTCCGGTAATCTGGTAACTTTCCGGTGTTTTTCGGTATAAAGTAAAGCCCTGGTGTTAGAGGGGCATGGAGGGGACATTCCTTACTGAATGCAAGTGAATTCATTCCGTTTGCAATTTGTGATGAATGGACGGTAAACCGTACGAACCACAACCACGGTAAGAAGTTATCCGCGAAACATCAACTTTCATCATTTTCTATTTCACTTGCTCCAGCATTATGTTAACAACCCGTGGTTTATCCCTTGTGAAAAGAACATAACATAAAAAGCATTAAGATTAAATGAAAATAAAAAACCAAAAACAGCCAGAAATACACAAAAAATGTCTATCAACTTTAAAGACGACCCCGAAGAACATATTGTGAAAATCTTTTCATATAAAAAAGATGAGCGAAAAAAAGTCATTTCAGCTTTTCAAGAAATCTACTCTGCTATTATCTCTGTTGAAGAAACCATAGGTAAAACATGCAATTATAGATAATGTGTAAAGAACTTATTATAAAAAAATCTTAAGATTAAAAAAAAACAGCAAAAAATAAAGACTTTAAAGACGACCCCGGATTGTGAAAATGTTTCATATAAATATGAAAAGCGAAAAAATATCATTTCATGTTTACAAGAAATCTACTCTGCTATTATCTCTGTTAAGGAAACCATAGATAAAAACTTAGAATGAAATGTGCCGCTTTGTTATTTAATGCCATCTGATATTTGATATCTGATATATAGGTCGCCATTCTGTTGTATACAGTGGCGTCGAGAGAAATGAAATGGGGTTTAGCGTCCTACTCTTCTGCACCTGGCCTGGGCTAATGGAAGACGGGTGGCGCCGAGAGACTAAGGAAAATTAAATGAAATGAAATAGGGTTCAATGCCCTCTGTCCTGCCCCTAACCTGGGCTAATGAATATACAGGTCACAATTCTATGGGCTAATGAAGACTGGGAGACGAAGGACGGGTGTGGGTTGGAGTCCCATGACGCAACTCGAAATAGACTAATAATTGATATTGGATGTAGTAGAATCAGTAAAATTTTCTTTTTTGATTAACAGAACATTTTTTTTGTATCTTAAAGTAGCTAAGTCTCTTTCTCAATATCATCCAAAGTCTTCGGCATTGAAAACATGAATTAATTGTCAATTTAAATCGACATTGATGTTGTCTTATCGCGAAAAGATGGGCGTCTGATATTCAATATTTAACACAAGATAAAAACACATAGTGTGTTTCAGTGCGATTTGTAACAGGAGACTCGAAGAAAGAGACTAGACATATTCCACAAGTCATACACTGAAAAAAAACTTGTGTTGAAACAACACAAACAACACAAGTTGGGTGTTACTATTTAACAACACAAACTTGTGTTGAAACAACACAAACTTGTGTTAAATGTTGAAACAACACAAGACTTGTGTTAAAATTTGTCAAATAACACAAACTTGTGTTGAAACTTGTGTGAAAATCTACACAATACTTGTGTTGAAATTTCTGAAACTTGTGTTGAAACTTCTAAAACTTGTGTTGAAATTTCTGAAACTTGTGTTGAAATTTCTGAAACTTGTGTGGTTTCATACAAACTTGTGTATAACCACTAACAAAAACTTGTGTTGTATTTTACCGATTTATATCCAGTATTATAGCAACCCTTGCCATTCAATCGCCTCCCCAAACTAATTTTTGATAAATGACATAACAATTATTTTATTTGATACAATATTGTTTATTCAATAAAAAATATGAAAAATTAAATTAATGCCAAATCAATAATAAACAGTCATCTCAAAGGTTAACAAACAAAGTTAATTCCAATAATAATAAAATTTTGTTAGATATTGACAAATAAGAAACATAATAAAAAGAATAAAAAAAAAATAGCTGTTTAAATTGAAAAAAAACAAGCAAGCACTGAAACATTTGGAATATTAATAAACAAAGTTAATTCCAATATTAATAAAATTGTTTTCAATAATAACAAAACTCCCCACCCCACCCCCGAATCACAAAATAAAAAAAATCTATTTAAATTTCTTTTTGAAATTAACCTTAAAAAGAACTAAGAAAATAATAGATACGTACACGATATCCGTACCCCCACAACATACATTTTACATATATCTAAATTTAGTAAACAACCAAATCAAGCACCATATTATGCATTAAATTGAAATACTTTTAAGAAGAGATATTCCCTTTAAAAGATTAGGAATTCAAAAATTTCTACAGTACATAAAAGGAAACTAATAGATAAGATAGGGGACAAATAATTATATATAAATGAAATAAATAAGGCATAAAAATCAAATAAAATTGAGAATTTTCAAACTTTGTAAAAAGAAAACAACTATTGATGAATAAAGTCATCTAATAGAAACGAGGCATACACATTCGGAATGTTTACCAATTGTTTAAAAAATAGTGGTTGATTTCATCATACAATAATACATTTTCTAATTATAGACTGTTTCTATTAATTATTGATAATTCCTCTTTTATGATTACACTGCAGTCTATATAATGAAACAATATTTAGAGAGGGCTTGGTGTTTGACACTAAAAGGTAATGGTGACAAATAACATTCGGGTTCGGGTTTCCACAATAAAAGAATTTGATGGCGTTATATTCAGAATTTAGAGTTGCTTTCTTTCTTTGGTATTAATATTTACTAAATACATATTCTTCTCCAAGGATGTTCAAGTCCCTGAAAAATATAAAAATCGTGATTAAAATACACTTATCGACAAATGGGGTTTCGATTTGGATTTTTCTTTGCACATCAGTCATGGCAAAATAAAAGTAAAATAGCTTACTGTCTCGGGGGGAGGGGGTCATAATTGAACAAGGGAATGTCAGGTAGCATTATTGCTTACTCCTCTTTCAAACTCAAATTGCATTCATCACCAATTTACACACTGAACCAAATGGCCAGTCAGTTTGATGGCGTTATACGAGTCTAGAACCATATCAAGCCATAACTATGTTCATTTGAAGTTTATCTCTGTTTCTGATGAATACACACCCACCTTTCTGTGTATAAATGGGTTTTGTACAGTCTGTACAAGTAACATTTCTGGGGATTACATTTAACCCATTAAGTTTGATATAGGTTTATAAAAAGTCTTACCTGCTCAACACTCCCTATGTCTTATAGTTTATAGCATGCAGTTAAACAAGATAATTTCCAATTGTTCATGTTCTTGGTCTAAAATAAATAAAATACTTTAACTATAAGTCAAATCTTTAGTATTAAGCAATTGGATAAATACAATTGTCGCTGGTAACATTTGAATAAATACAACATATCATGAATATAACTGAGTGGAAGTTTGAATTATTATTTGTCTAAGACAACTGGTCATTTACAAATTGAAATAGCTACTCTTCATAAAGTAAATACATGAATAATTTTCCCAATTTACCTGGATTTAATTGTAGGTCTTTGTACGAATTCACATTTCTTTTTAAAGCAATTAACTATCGCTGGATTGTGTTGCTAAAATCTACTGCAATCTGAAAAATAGAACACAATCATCAGTTGTATCAACTATCTACATGAATGTAGGTCATGTCTGCTTTTTTTTTCATCAAAATAGCGGTCAGAAAGGAAAAACAAACATTGCAATTCAAGACTGACTGTTGTCCAGGCTGTATCCTAACAATGGTTTTTTGAATATTTAATCACACCGAAAAACAATTATGCTCACGCGGTTATGATATAATATTGAATTAGCTTACCTAAAAATATACTTTTTGGTCAGTTTGTCTGCCGGCCATTTTACTATCAATGGAACACAATCATCAGTTGTATCAACTATCTACATGAATGTAGGTCATGTCTGGGTTTTTTTTCAAAATGGCGGTCAGAAAGGAAAAACTAACATTGCAATTCAAGACTTAACTGTTTTTCAGGCTGTATCCTAACAACGATTTTTTGAATATTTAATCACAACGAAAAACAATCATGCTCACGCAGTTATGATATAATATTTAATTAGCTTACCTCATAATATACTTTTTGACCAGTTTGTCAGCCCGCCATTTTACTATCATTAGCCACACGTACTTCGGTCAATTAAAATGGGCGTAGATTTTGTTTTAACCGAAACGAAAAATTTGCGTTATAAATACATTGCATTATAAAATACAAAAAAAATCGCAAACCTTTTTTCACATTAATATCACTTTTTGAGTTGGTTCTAATCGATACTAATACACGAAGGAATTATCACACTGCTTAAGAATAGTGTGTGAAAGAGCATTATTTAACGTCCGCTTCCTACTACTAGGAAGTTAACCTTTTGTAGTATAGTAGGGTTTGATATCGCAAAAATACTGCAATAAATATTTCTTCCTTTTTTTAAAAGTAATTTATTTTGATTGGTCATTTACAAGCGAGCAATACATGTCAAATTTCGATTTATAAACCAATTAAATTAAATAAAAAGATTAGCTCGACTATTTCCACGCCCATTCAATCAGGTTATAAAACGTAGATATAACACTATTGTCACACCTCGAAGATTTTGTTTGATGTGTAAAGTTTATTGGGGCAATATCAATCAGACACTTACAAATGCAGACATTGTAACAACCCGTCTCTGTCTATTGTCTGAGACAAGACGTGAAAATAAACAAATAGTAGAATCAGAATTTTATTATGTGTATAATTAAAAAGTTTTAAACTAGATAATAATTGACTAAAGCGTTGATCTCTTTATATTATACTGTTATAAAATACGTTGCTGTAAAAGATGAATTAAATGTATCGCACTGTATATACCTGGCGATTTCAACTTAATGTTTGTAATAATTAATATAAGGTTGTAGTTAATTAGGAATATTAAAAAAAAGAAAATCAAGTGAATTCCTTGACCTTCAAATTCAGGAAGATTGGTTTTACTTTACGCTAAGCCAGTTCCCCAACCCATTCAGATTTTCCTCAATAAAAATCATATTATTACAGATAATAAGTAATCTAGTACATGTTATCTTAAAATTCGACAAAATGTATTATAAGAAAAAACACACAAGATTTTATAATTCTACACAAGTTTGTGTTAAGACATTGAAAAGAACACAAACTTGTGTTGATGCAATGTAAAACAACACAAGCTTGTGTAGAATATTTTTAACACAAGTCCTTGTGTTGACATCCAACACAAGAGTTTTTTCAGTGTACCAAACAGTGACGCCATTTTCTTATGTAGAGAGCATGTGTAATAAATAATAACAGTGACTAATTTCTATTCGATTGAGACCACTCACGTATATCACCGAACATAACGTTTTAGAAATTAAAGAACATACGGAAATGTTTGAATGTTTGAATCGCTAAAGCTTTAATCGCTAATATTTGACACAATTCGGTCCCAACGCATATAATAATGTAATATGAATGTATGTAAATCAGTTTACATACATTAATATTACATTATTATGTGCGTTGGGACCGAATTGTGTCAAATATTAGCGATTTACCTCCTTTGTAAGAATGTTATTTAAATATATCAATACAAAATGGCGTGAATGGGTCACGTGTACTGGATTGGATGGGATGTTGTAAGAATGGAGATTTTGTCGGAACTTATGATACACGGAAAAGGGGCTAAAAATTTGATAACTCTCTCTCTCTCTCTCTATCTCTCTCTCTCTCTCCCTTTCCCTTGTGTGTAGGGGTGCTCATCGGTAAGAGGCAACCGGAGTACCCAAAGAAAACCAACAAAGTTGGAAGGCAACCATAGACCTTGTCAAGTTCAACCCGGAAATCGAAACCATGCCACCTGAGTCAATGACAAACCTTATGATGCAACGTGCACGCTTTAACCCCCCCCCCCATAACTGGATGATTTAATATAATATATGATATCCCATTTCAATTATAATACTTATTATAATATCTTATTTCTATTTTCAGGTATATTGGTATTATCCATCCAATTAAAGCTCATATACTGTGTAATAGAAGACGTATTGCCGTGGTAATTGGATTAATATGGCCGCTCTCGTGTCTGGCCGGATCACCTACGCTCATTTTTAATCAGATTCTACCGGGACACCCCAACCATACAGAACTGAAATATTGTATGCTACATTTCCCGGACAACCCCGATCTATATTTCCTGGTGTTTAAATACAGCGAATTTGCTTTGTTTTATATGAGTCCGTTGGTAATACAAGTGACTGTTTATTGCATCGTATCCAAGCAACTATTCACGGGATCTGAGAAACTCCACCGTCGATTAACCGTGCTTGATGAAAATGGATTAGCGAAAGAGAGGTCATCGGAAGCCGTACAGGCTAGAAAAGGCGTAGTGAAGATGCTGATTATGAGTGTTGTGGTATATTTTGTGAGTTACTCGCCTCATCAGATTTTATTTATTTACCACTCTATTAACCCACAATATTTCCACGATAATTGGACTTTGCGAGTATTTGTAATGATCATCGCTTACGTCAATTCCGCCGCGAATCCAATCTTATACAGTATATTCAGTCAGAACTTTCGAGCCAGTTTCCAGAAAGCTTTCTGTAAATTTAAAAAGGCCAAGCGACGGCCGAAACCACGACGTCAATCAACATTCAGTAATAGTTCGCGGTTTGGCCGAATGGCTAGTCTTGTTCATTCGGCAAACACCGATCTTTAGAAACGGAATAATGTAAACAATTCCCCACTTCATCATTCATCAATATCAAGTGACTGGCCATTTTTGTTATTTTATCTTACGTGTAATTTAATTAACAGAGGTGTCAGATAAATAAACACCGGACCAGGTTAGCGTTCATTATCGTACCGGAATAACGTTATAACTTTATTTATGTTGGACAATTCCAAACGAAAATTAACTCGGATCGAATTCCGCCATTGCAATTAAAGTTGCTGTTATTGAACCACGATTCCAGAAGAAGCAGGAAGATTTCGAGTTTCAACTACGATTGTTTTGGTTATATTTTTTATATATGTAAGAAAACCTAAAATGGCAAATAATTATGTATAAATTGACACGACAGGAAATAATTCCGAAGTGTTCTGTAATTACTTACTTGTGTTTTTATTTACATAGTGCATCGCGAAGTGACTGGCCATTTTTGTTAAAAAAAATAGTGTCAATAACTTCTTGAGTTTGACAATTGGATATAAATGACTTTTGTGATTATTATGAGCAACTGAAAGCATAAAAAAGTCTTTGGAGTGATTTTATTTCCCAGCACACCGGAAACCACGTCACAAGCCGACACTTTGTTGTTGTATTTCTGTGATATTGTCAAACTACAGCAAACATGGATAAATCATTTTTAACAAGTTTTATAAAGGAATTTGATAAATAAAATGGGGTTTAACGTCCTACTTACCTCCATCGACTGGGCTAATAAGGAAGGGCATACACCATAAATTGTGCTATAAGGGACGATTTGCCCGGATAGCAATTGAATTCCGACTCTAAATGGTTCTTTTACGTGCACACCAACACGTATACGAAACCTCGTTTGTTCGTCCTGTCCGCACGACACGTACCCTTTCTTTCAAACCCCAGTCGCATTCTCTTTGATCAAGACGTCCTCTTGTAATATATCGCATCCTTTTTTTAAAGTGAGTTGGATTGTTGAATGGTTAGCACGTGCGCGCTGTATCATAAAACCTGTCATTGAGTAAACTGACGTTGTACGTGACAAGGAGTAGGGTCGCCTGTCCTACCTCATGGATTTTCTCCGGGTACTGTGGTTTGCTCCCAATGCTAAAGACCCCTACGCGCAAGCGAATTATTGAAATAAAATTAAACCATATGTTAGACCCGAAATTGCCTAGTTTGTGTCGAAATGTTAAACCCCATCTCTCTCTCTTTCTCTCTCTCTCTGTCCATTTGCTTAACATATATCCAAACGGGACAGTTTATTTTGGTTACCGCATGTTTTGTTGTTTTAAATGAATTGGACCAATATTTATTTAGCTTGACGGTATTGAAGATGTTGTATATAAGTTATTTATTGTGTTTGTTTACTGTATCAGACGTCCAAAGATCTGGTGACCTAATTAAAATAATGATTCACGTCATTTCCGTCTTGTTTTTAATGACGATTAAATTATGTTACTTAGCTAAAAGTTTCACTTCCGGTTTAATGTTGTTGTGTATAGGGTGGAGTCTGATCGATACCCTGTCCAACCTCGTGGGTTTTCTCCGGGTCTTCCAATTACCTCCCACTGCTAAAGACCCCTGCGCATTGGCAAATTATTGAAATTAAATACATGTGTTAGTCCCGAAATGACCTGGTTTGTGTCGAGTGGACGTTACACCCTACCTCTCTCTCTCTCTCTTTTTCTCTCTTTCTCTCTGAACGACATAATTTATGTCCACACGTTGTCTCCATATATTTAACCCGTGTTCCCTATGGGCCTCCGTCCCTATTTCTATTTTTAGCATAAAGAACTCAGAAACTAATAAAATATTTAGTTTTTATTAGGAATTGTATATCATATGAAAACATCTAAGAGAATATACAAATTAATATGATACAATTTGCAAAAAGATCGAATTGATATCTGACAAGATAAGCTATTCCAAATTCTTTGTGAAGGAATTAATATATTATTTAGATGTGATAAAATCTTAAAGCCACTGATCGCCATATTGAAATGAAATGAAATGGGATTTAACGTCCTACTCTTCTGCACCTAACCTGGGCTAATGGAGACGGGCATACGCCATTCAGTGAGCTATAAGGGAAATTTTGCCCGGGCAGCGGCGCTACGGTCTACTCGTATATCGAATTCCAACTACCAAGGGATCTTTTACGAGCACGCCAATCTGTACATGTCCCACCCGAACAAGTAGACAGCTGTCCTTGTCAGGCCTTCCGTTCTGCATCACTGACAAGAGGAAACCACGCCGGAAAATCGAGATGAACTTTTTCGGCCAATGCAGGGATCGAACACCCAACCTCCAGGCTAGCGAACCAGTGCCTTACCCGCTACGTGACCCCCCCCCCCTTTACAAGCGTGAATATTTAAAGGGGTATCAGACTAAACAACTGTTCAATTCCTTTCAATGCCAACAGAAAGATATACAGAATTGACAGTTTCACAATAAACAATCCCGTGCCACCTACAGGTAATGGACCTCTTATTAAAAAGATTGAATACAAACTAGGAAATAACTTAACTTTGAAGACAAGACCATAATCAAGTTTCGATGCCACCGGGTAGGTCAGATGTTAGGTAGATTAGAAGGGTTCGTCCATTTTATTCTTGAATTTAAAAATGGTGCAGTGGGACTAAGCCTCGCACAACCAGTACTGTGGTTACAATCAGTGCACAAATGTTGTCAAACCTTCAAAGGCTAAAATCTTCGCTGGCATTAGATTAATTTGCATTAAATTTTACATGATCTATTTTTGAAATAATGTAGCAAAAACGGTCAGCTCTTTATCTAAGTTTTAGTGTATCTTTAAATAACCAATTTGAGTACAAGTTGAATGGGTCAAATCCGGATATATTAGATATATCCTGACAAATACAAACTAATTAAACGTTAAATAATCAAATTGAATACATTTTTGAGAGGATAAAACCTTGAGAGATAAGTTATTGTCGAATCGATACACATGACGACCAGTGGCTTAAAAATAATAATTGTATTTATAGTACTAATGTCTTCTAATAAGCTTTGCAATAATAATAATAATAAAAATATTTAATAATTATATAACGACATTTTAAAAACACGTACGATAGTACAAAATGGACAGGGACCCGGTCGTGGCGTCATGGCCTCCATCTTGGAATTGCGGCGCCATATGAACAAGGAGAACACACACGCCGCAGGCTTTTTACGAAGTGCGTCGCCCTAAAAAAGCAAAACAAAAATCAGATGGTAGCACGCGTGACGTCAGTTCCTGGTCCCCGGTCCTAAAATGGATTATGGGATTTGATATAAAAAAATGATACATGTACAAAATATTAGGCAGTGCCATTTTTGAGATTTGAACAATCAGGTCAATATGAGTATGTTAATAAACTAAGTACTTATATTTGCTAAAAAAAAAATGAAATATACACTATATTATATGTGATTATTATGTATGTACTATATAATATTATACGTACTAAAGGCACATTCACACATCTCCAACTAATTTAAGATACATATTTTTCATTATAATTCATAGCACTTTTATGCATATTATTCTCTATCATAATTCATAACGCCTAATAATGAATCATAATAATTAAAAAGATTAAAACATGGACTTGGGGTGAGGGTGTGGGGGCGATGGACTTACTTCACGTGAATTTTCAAATGTATTAAGTAAGATTCTATGTGGACGGGTTTTTCGTCCACGTCGATGTCGCTGACCACTGGACTGCATAGAATATCTAGTAGAAAGGTTTCTGATTTGTGGAGGCGTCTGGTAAAGTGTAACGAACTAATACCCTTGCTCTTATGCAGGGCGAAATGTCCGGCCTTATTACCGCGGACTATCTTATACATAACGTTATTATGCAAGGCAGTGAGAGAAGGTAATACTTTAAGTACCCGAGCTTTAGGACGAGTTTGTTTTCGGGTTATGTACAATACTAGCGGTCCTTGTGGTAATTGTTTCTCCGGCGATAAAACAGAATTGGTTCCGTTCTTGGACATCTCTCGATGTTTCTGGAAGAGAAATGAAATATGAGAGTTTAAGTACATGTAATTGTATTTGCGTGAAATAGTCTCTTATCGTCAGCCGTGAACTGAAAATGAAATAAAATGGGGTTTAACGTCCTACTGTTCTGCCCCAACAGGGCTAATAAACAAGGTATATGTCATACAGTGTGCAATGAGACAACTACTACATCAAGAAAGACTACATCAAGAAGGCAGTTTTGGATCCAGGACTTTTTTGAGGGGGTGACAACCACATGTTTTGTCTCACTGACCGCGGTTTACGGAGCTAATTTCTGCCTCTAGTAACATAGATGCTGATTGTGTGTCTGATAAGATGCGCACGGTGTGCTGTATAATATATATATACGACCATGCGTGCATGTCCCAGTGGAAGCTTGTTGGGCCCGAGATTCCCATACACCGGCGGGGAGGGGGTGACTAGTAACCCTAGTCACACACCCCCCTGGATCCGCCCCTGGAAAGCTACTGTGAGTTTAACGGTAGATGCTAACCGTAGGGTGGTTGGGGAGGGTCGGGTATTTCCTGAATCCAAAACGGCCACTTTATAGACATGAGAATGTTGAGAAATACTAACCTTCAACCTTTTAGGAGGGACAATTTCAGTCTTCTGAAAAGCGTTAATATTCCCAAAAATTCTCATTTACATAAAGAGGCCATTTTGTACTCCGGAAACACCCGAACCTCCCCAACTGACCTTCAAATGGCATGCCCCGAGTTTATCACCATCAGAAGGACTTAACTACGGATTAGTTCGATAACAATTATCTAATCAGCTATAGTTCCTTAATTGACTTATCAACTTGATTATAGGCGTAAACAATGTCTCATTAAGGATGCAGACCACTATCAGATCGTTTCAGGCTGGATTTACACTCGTTACATTGAACATCATTATACAGTTATAATTACCAGAGAGAGGACAATCGACGCGACACATTTGACCACAGGGGTATTAGAGTTCAGTCTACAGGGGTATTATGCATAGATCATTAGTCGGTATTCTACATACTGACCAGTGGTCAAGTTCATGGAAAATAACACAGTATTAGAAATGTCATTAAGTTTATATTCTGCCTGACCACAGGCGTCTCTCCTCTTCTCTAATCATACTAAACCTCATCTTCAATAGAAGGCTTGATCTCGCCTTAACTACATACATCTTATCAAGCCCTTCACGTAATACCCTGTATATTTCGCCACTAAGTTCGATTGTCACAAACCCAGCTTGGGAACCTATCAGATTCATCGGTCGTCGTGAATACCAAGTCTCGTGCTTTATAGCTAAAATGCCTACATGTGACAATCGAGTTGCAAAGTTCAAAGATCGATCAACGTCACGGTTGCTGTTTTCCCAAAAGTTTCTCAATTTAAAAAATCCTGTTTGTTTACAGTGTGTTTGGTGCCACGTACTCTGATTGGACAATGCTAATTAGTCACTTGTAAAAACAACTAGCGCAAAGTTCCGGCAATTGCTGAGTATTCAAGCAACGGAGGGATGTTGTATAACTCGCCAACGTTGCTTAAAGGGACAATAACACTCTTGCTGGCTTGGCAGCTCTAGAAAATAAATAATAGTCTTATTCTAAGTACTAGATGTTTATTTGTCCTAAACCTAGACTGTCTGTCCACTGTTAGCTCCCCTTAAGGACCAACACTAAGCTAATCGACCGACATTTTAAGTCCTAAATCAACGAGTATATTTCGAGAATTTTGTTAAGTATTTATTCTGCTTCCATTTAGAGGACAATATTCATGTCAGCCATAATCAAGACGTTCCAGAAATAATTTCAACATAGAGCATAATGCCACGATAGATGCGTAACGAAGTTTTGGAGAAACGAAAGTGACGCAAAAAGTGAAAACAAGAGTTATCCTCTCTATAACTTACTAAAATAACGAACGATAACAGATACACTGTATATAATGAAAAGTGAAATTCAATTATTTTTTTGATATGACAGATATCCTCTCAGTCTCGTGTAACACCTTTAAGCCGGGATTCCATGTGTACGTACTGCGTAATGCGGAATGCGTAGTACGTAATGCGTATTTAACACTTTGCACTAAAATGGTAGGAGTTGATTCCATGTACACGTAATGCGTAAAGCGTGATGCGCAGCGCGTAGTACGTGTTTCTCGGGACGCTCACAAGAGTGTCCGAATACGCAATACACGTGTATACGGAGACCGGAAAAGGCGATTCCCCACGGTTTTTCGAAACGTGCTAGTTTTGGGATGGCAATATTCGGTTCTCATCCACATATAATACGCCACTCACGCACACATGGAAACTGACAATACGCGTTACGCAACACGCATCACGTAACACGCATTCCGCACGCACTGCGTACACATTGAATCCCGGCCTTAAGCCGGGATTCCATGTGTACGTAATGCGTAATGCGTATTACGTAATGCGTATTTAACACTTTGCACTAAAATGGTAGGAGTTCACGTAATGTACACGTAATGCGTAAAGCATGATGCGCAGCGCGTAGTACGGTAGTACGTGTTTCTCGAGACGCTCACAACGCAATACGCGTGTATACGGAGACCGGTTTTCCAATCGGGATGGCAATATTCGGTTCTCATCCACATATAATACGCCACTAACGCACACATGGAAACTGGCAATACGCGTTACGCAATACGCAACACGCATCACGTAACACGCATTCCGCACGCACTGCGTACACATGGAATCCCGGCCTTAATGTTTAACAGAATTATCGGTGAGCTGAAATTCGACCATTTATATATTGTATCTCATTATTTCGATTGTTACCGCCTGTCTCTCTCTCCCTCTCTCTCTCTCTCTCTCTCTCTCCCCCCCCTCTCTCTCTGATAAACTAGAGGTGTTATGGAATTGTCGTCGACAATAAATAGTAAATTGTTACCCTAAGATGGTGTCGTTTTTGGACGTCTCTTTTCACTCGATTTAAACTTTGTAGGTATTTCTCAGCTCGCTGTGTCACGTAATGCTCGCTAATCAGGATGTTCAGATCCTCATCGTCGTCGATGCTGCGCTTCGCTCTCTTGGATAGAGGTATATCGCCGAAATCTTTATCACAGTGATAGCATGCCTGGCCACCGGGTAGTTTTCCTCCATCCGGTGCCGGTACGTGAGGAAGCTGTACTCCGTCTGGGTAGTGGGGGATACCCCCGCCTATCGGGGGAGTGATCGTTGAAATACAGTGTCTGAAAAATAAAAATATAGGGTTACCAGACAAAGAAACATACTCTCGCAGCAGCCAAGTCGTCCGAGAGTCAACAAGGGGTGTAGCGTAGGCCTATTTATTCTTTTATTGGTAATTGAAGCATTTACAACACACAAAATTCTGATTAAGAATAACAAGTAATTATCAGACATCATAAGAATTTGTTTTACCATTAGTTCTGCAACATGCTAATTTTTAGTATACAAAACATTTAATATCATGAATTCAGCTGTTCAAGCTATCGGATATCATCAAAATCATGAATTTAGTTAGTCGAGTTATCGGATGGATATTATTGAAAATCAATAGACTCCATTGTCTCATGAAATCAAACATTGTATATCAATTTAAAGTCACTCTGATGATAATTTAGTCTCGAGGGCATCCACAACATTTTCAACGTCATCATGGATTAGCAATAATTATCTGAATTAGTTATATCTAACCATCTTGTGTAGAATTATGTTGTAAATGGTTTGATGGGTCTATGACCTGCTCTACAGAATAAAGATTATCGAGGGCTACAATTCTAGCAATAATTATCAGAAATTAGGTAGATCTAACAATATTGTGTAGAATTATGTGGTAAATGATTTTATAACTTTTACTGAATAAAGATTATAAATACATGATAACTACAGCCTCTAGATCGCCCACAACCAATTTTTAGATGTCAGAGGACCCGACCACCACAATGGGCCATCGGACGGTGGTGACAATATATGACCACATTTAAATTATAAATTTGCAAAACTTTAAGTTTACTTGATATGACACGATGACAATGAAATAAATATATTATCAAAGTGATTTCCGTGTAAAAAAACGGCATCAGCTTGCATCCGTATAAACCTTGTTATCATTCAGAAAGTCAGATAAGGTGAAAAACTCAAGGCAGTAAAAGAGTTATAAGAAAAAGTGACCAACAAAATCTACGACAACGACACCCAGTTTTCTGAGTCCCACACACAAAACCTGGGATTTCTACAGATGCATTCAATTAACATCTATATAGATTAGAGAAGTCTTTCAATATCAGTTCCATATTTCAATGAAAGGATGTCTGCTGAATCAGAATGAGCAAAGGGTTTAAATGGATAAAAACACTTATATTGCCCAGTACAATTAGTCTAAAGAGAAACCTAGTTTCATACCTTACTGGACCGGTGTTGAAAGCTGTAAGGTTTACAACACACATTCATTCGTCCCTTATCTGCACCAACTGGGACCATGTTGCTAAACTCTGATATTTTTAAATGATTCCCAAGCAGGGGTCTTTGACAGTGGACAAAATCTATTGATATATATGAATGATTACTTGGTACTGTAAACGACCATCACTAAGACATATACCAAACCGGGATGGAACTCACGACTTGCATAGATAACATGTCTTATAATCCGAAACAGGAATTAGACAACTTGGTCACTTATCCCACCAAACACGAAACGGAGACCACCATACACAACCAATGCAGTTAATAGGTCAAATATGATCAATCATAAACACCTGGTACCGTTAATAGGTCAAAGTATGACTAACCATAAACAACTGATACAGTTAATAGGTCAAATATGACAAACCATAAAGAACCGACACAGTTAATAAGTCAGTCAAATATGACAAACAAATACTAACCCGGGTCCCATTGGCTGAAATCCTGATGGACATCCACATTGAAAACCGCTCACTGAGGGCGAACACGTAAACAAACAAGGACTTCCACCACAGGCATTGGTATCTATAATAAAAATCACATTTACAGTCAATTCAATATTCATATTTATTCCAGGGTTGAAGCTGTGATATTCATATCCTTCTGTTATATATGTACTTTATTAGATTTAACCCCATGATATTAAACATCTATAAGGTTTGTCTATTTCACACCATTAACAGATAAAGCGGGTGAATATTAGAGAGGGATAGAGATGGGGTTTAACGTTCACTTGACATAATGTAGGTCATTTCGGGACAGAAAGATAGTTCAGTTTTAATTCAATGATTCGCTTGTGCGTAGTTGTCTTTAGCAATGGGGGCGGGGCGGAGGACTCGGAAAAAACGCACAAGGTTGGACAGGCGACCTACTTCTCTGGTGAATATGAAATGCAATTGGGTTTAACGTCTTACTTTCCTGCACCAGCTTGGCAAATAGGGAAAGGCATACGCATGCAGTGTGCTATGTGGTACATTGTGCCAAGATGTGCACACGGTACATCGGTTCTTGTCTCAGCTGTTCTTGCCAGCCCCTTCTGACATTATGCACCACTGACAAGGGGACCCCGAAAAGTTTTCGCGACCAACACCGCGATCGGACCCGAGCTTCAACTGACCTAAATATGATAAGACCTGATAGAACAACCACGATCATACCACGATTTCAATCTAGCGCGAATCGTGACAGTGGCAACCCAACATTACTGGCTGAGCCACCGTGGCTTTTCTGGTGAATAGGACTATTTTAGTTTAAACATCATTAGGAATAAGTGGATCAATTAGTACGTTGTTTCTCCAACAATAATATAGATTTAGAAATATCAATAAGATTAAAATAACATCTTTTATTTCATATATTACGTTGTTTCGATAGATAATAAATATGTCTATAAATATTATATAGCGAAAGTTATTCATAGACAATACTACCTAAAAATACTCAAATCAAATGGGGCTTTAATTTTTAATGTCAGAATCAATCGGGAAAATGATGTCGAGTATACCATCTATAGTTTTCTATGAGGGACATTGTACCACGAAGAGTCGTAACACAATAAGAAAGAGAGAGGTGGTTTAACGTCCACTCGACGCAAACTAGGTCATTCAGGAACCTATATATTGTTCAATTTTATTTCAATAATTCGCTTGCGCCTAGGGGTCTTTAACAGTTGGGGGGTTGAACAGGCGACCCTACTCCTTGCCATGTACAAGCGGGGAATCGAAATCATGCCACTTTACTCAATTATAGACCTCATGATTTCAGGCGCCAATAAACCACGCCCCCCTCCTCCCCTTCCTCAACCCACCACTCCATTTCATTTAGCGCAATGTTTGAAATATACGTTAAAGAAATGTGTCTTTAATTAGAAAAACTTACCAACACAAGACGACATGTCAAAATCGAATGTCTGGCCTCCATTACATTCACAGTCATATGATCCCGGTATATTAACACAGATAGCAAACCCACACAAATACTCGTCGGTACATTCATTATCATCTGGAAATATAAACAACATTTACATTATCATCATCTGAACATATAAAGAACATTTACACCCTCACGACATAGTCATCTGAAGATATAAACAACATTTACACCATCTGAAAATATAAACAACATTTACATCATCGTAATTTTCTCATCTGAAAATATAAACAATACTTATTGTATATTGGTATATTAAAATATCATGTGTTCATGTATCTTATAGACCTATGTAACGGGGGCGGCTTTGAATATATAGCCTACAGAGGAAGTTGGGGTTATTCTCATGAAAGTTTGTCTTTAAACCTATAACAGGTTATTCTTCCAGGGTAGGTTTTTTTGTCCATAAGAAAACATGACATTAGTTTTTTCTCACAGGAATTCTGGGATATTCTCATTTTGCGTACATACAAAAACATAGGCGGTTTATAAGTAAGATAAGGTCCTCGACTTCGGTTATGCTGTGGGAAGAAAGATTTCAGAAAGAAGCCACGACAGAAAAACCTCGGCCTGCCGATCTCGATGTTTCTTTTTCTCCGGTTATTTTCTCCAGTTTTCGATCTTTCCCCAGCATAACCTCAACCTCGTGCTTTATCCTACAGAAGCAGATGCCGTTCGTTATAACTTATGAAATATTATAACTCGGTTGATGGAATTGACAACAAATAAATATTGCGAAAGTGTGGAATTATTATTGGTGATATATCACATCGGAGACAGATACGCTGCGTCATAGATTAAAAAAACAAATCAAAATACAAAGACATTGAGAAAATAAATTGGGAAAAAATCAAAATGTCAATTGAAATGTCAGACTGAATAATTCTGACATTACGACACAAATCTTATCTTCTTGGAGCACAGTTAATGTGCAAAATATATCGAAGGTGCGATTTTCATCCAAAGGCCAAAGTTTATGAAGAATTTATATTTATTTTGGTAGAATATAAAGCGTTAATCCGGTCACCCTACCTGGTTTAGAACACAGGTGTTTATAATGTCGCCCTAACTTGTGTAGAACATCAAGCGTTAATCCAGTCACCCTACCTACTAGAACATTAAACGTTAATCTAGTCACCCTACCTGCTAGAACATCAAGCGCTAATCCAGTCGCACTAACAGCTGTAGAACTTTATAAAAGTACAGTCCACAAGATTTTGAGCTTGCGTATTTTTCGCTATGTCAACCGGGCCACTAAAATCATTCGGGGTAACTCGATTCCTCTAGTCGCCCTACCTGCTGTAGAATCTTTTAAAAGTACAGTCTGCAAGTAACTCGATTCGTCTATTAGTACTCGTGATGTGAATGCCGAAATAAAGGAAGGCTGGGTCTACTTCTTAAAGCGAGAATTTCATATTTTCTAAGAAAGTCTTTTGCTTAATAGGTTTTCTATTCATTATTATACGATCATAGGCATTATTTCCCACACTTAAATTTCATTTACGCCAGAAATAATAATACAAATACCCCCTTGTTTTTGCATTCCCCCATGGTATAGCTATCTTCAAACGTTTGAATTTGAAGTTGAAAATGCAATAGTGAATTATAGGTTTGATAGGATTATTCTTTAACAATGTAGAACTGTTTATAGATACCATCTGCTCTAAGACCTTATTTTAATACATTTTAAAAATATAACTTAAAAATATGAAATTCTCGCTTTAAGGTCGCTGAGATGTAAATAACACTAGGACACATGATTGTTAGGGAGATTTTATGTCAGGGTATCGTTATGTCTTCGTCCAGGTTTAGGGTAAGGATTGGTATTAGCGCTAGTGCTGTTACAGGGAGAGAGAGGGAGAAAAGAAAGAAAGAGAGAAAGGGTGAGTGAGAGAGAGGGTTTAACGTATGATTTAATTTTATTCCAATAATTCACTTGCGCGTAGGGGTCTTTAGCAATGTGTGAGTTTTCAGAAATTTGCATCCGATATATTACGGATTGCAACATACCAGAAGAAAAGTCAAATACACAGTTTAATTTCATTGTTTATAGAAAGTACATCGACTCGAAATAAATCACTGTGCAAAAGCACAAATTAATTGTAAAAAACACTCTCACGCTTTCATGTTTTTTGTTTAATAAAAACGGAAATGATATATACGACACAAGGTCGAGGTGTCCTACAGTCAGTCATGGGGAGGTTTGGGAGAGAGAGAGAGAAATGGGGTTTAACGTCCACTCGACACAAACCAGGTCATTTTGGGACTAACATATGGTTTCAATTTTATTTCAATAATTCGCTTGCGCATAGGGGTCTTTAGCAGTGGGAGGAAACCGGAGTGCCCGGAGGAAATCCACGAGGTTGAGAATGCGCCCCTATCTCCATGCCACATACGCTTACACCAGGGATCGAATTCACAGCCGCAAGCCAGAGGTGACCGGTCAGCTAGAGATCGAAGCGCGACACCCTAGACCACTAGGCCATCCCAACCCCCCATTGGCGAGGTTTGGAAGTCAATTTTGGAATCTAATAACTATAAAAGGAAATGGGGTTTAACGTCCTACTGCTCTGCTCGGACTGGAATAATAAAGACGGGTTTGCTATTGAGGAATGTGTGCCCGGACAGCGGTGTCAGGACCTACTCATATATCGAATTCCAACTGCCAAGGGATCTTTCACGTGTACTCCAATGTTAACAGGGGACCTCGATTTGTCGTCCAATCCGAACGACTAGACGGGTGTCCTTGTCAGACCCTCCGTCCTGCACCACTGACATGCCGGAAAATCCCGATCAACTTTCTCTACCAACACCAGGATCGAACGAATACGCGACCTCCAGACTATCCAGTCACCGCCTTACTCACTTAACCGTGGTGGCTTCATGAGTATTAAAAGAAAACCTGTTATGTTGTGGAAAATGGGAATTCATACTGGAGTTTAGCATACACTAGTTTCATTATCCTCGACTAACAACGTGCCCGCGAGAGAGAGAGAAATGAGGTTAAACGTCCACTCAACATAAACTAGGTAATTTCGGGACTAACACTTGGTTCAATTTTATTTAAATAATTCGCTTTCGCGTAGGATTTTTTTCAGACGAAATTGAAGAACCCGGAGAAAACCCACGAGTTTGAATAGGCGACCCGACTAACCAAGTAACCAGGGGCCTGTTTCACGAAATTTTAACTAAGATAAAATCCAAATTTTAATAATTTGATCGGGCAATATTAATTGATGTTAGTTCTTAGCTTATCAAAATTGAAGTATCTGCTAAAATTTGTTTTTTATCTCCAGTTAAAATTTTGTGAAACAGGGCCCTGGTGCTTGAGGAGGAAAGGGGACGATGGGGAGGTGGGTACATACCGACACATTCTCCTTCACCACCAGGGGTAAAACCATCACCACATTCACAGTTAAAACTTCCCACAGTATTTTCACAATCCCCATCACATTTACCATCAATACATTCATCTAGATCTACAATAATACAATAAATAACACGTAATTCACCAGAGTGAGAGAGAGATAGGGAGTGAGCGAGAGGGAGAGAGGGGACGGGGCTTTAACGTCCATTTACCATCAAACCATCAAAATCTACAAAGATAGGTTGCCAGGCAACAAAACATACGCCCACAGCAGCTAAATCGCCCGGGCAGTCAACAAGGGTTGTCGCATATTTTTACTTTTTTTGGTAATGAAACAACTCATTATGTAATTATCTGAAAATCATTAGAATTTGTTTGCTTTTTATAAAGTTTTGCCCCACGCTATCAATTAGTATAGGAAACATTTAACATCATGGATTTAGCTGTTCTGTTATCAAAATTCATTGATAATCAAAATACTTGTGGGTTTCAACACCTTAAACTCTGTGTATCAATCTGAAGTCAAACGGATGATAAGTTTGGCATCTGTAGCGTCACAAGGTTTTTTGAAGTGATCAAGGGAGATAACTCTGGAAGTAATTATTTGAAATCAATGAAAATCAGTAGGCTTCTTCGTCTCATGACCTTAAACAGTGTGTGTAAATTTAAAGTCAATCAGATATTAACTTTGGCCTCTAGGGCGTCCACAGGATTTTTTGATGTGATCAAGGGCCATAACTCTGGCACTAATTATCGGAAATCGCTGAAAATCAATAGGCTTCTTCGTCTTATGACCTTAAACACTGTGTATGAATTTTAAGTCAATCGGATATTAACTGTGGCTTTTAGAGCGTCCACAAGATTTTTTGAAGTGATCAAGGGCCATAACTCTGGCACTAATTATCGGAAATCGCTGAAAATCAATAGGCTTCTTCGTCTTATGACCTTTTAAAAACACTGTGTATAAATTCAAAGTCAATCGGATATTAACTTTGGCTTTTAGAGCGTCCACAAGATTTTTTGAAGTAATCAAGGGCCATAACTCTGGCACTAATTATCGGAAATCGCTGAAAATCAATAGGCTTCTTCTTCTTATGACCTTAAACACTGTGTATAAATTTAAGGTCAATCGGATATTAACTTTGGCTTTTAGAGCGTCCACAAGATTTTTTGAAGTGATCAAGGGCCATAACTCTGGCACTAATTATTGGAAATCGCTGAAAATCGATAGGCTTCTTCGTCTTATGACCGTAAACACTGTGTATAAATTTAAAGCCAATCGAATATTAACTTTGGCCTCTAGAGCGTCCACAAGATTTTTTGAAGTGATCAAGGGACAAAACTGGTAGTTATTATCGGAAATCGCTGAAAAACAATAGGCTTCTTCGTCTCATGACCTCAAACACTGTGTATCAATTTAAAGTCAATCGGATATTAACTTTAGCCTCTAGAGCGTCCACAAGCAATTGTGGACGCCGGACCGACGGACCGACGGACGGACGGACGGACGGGGGCGACGACAATATACGACCACATTTCAATGTGGGCGTATAAAAATACAATAAATAACACGTAATTCATCAGTGAGGGAGAGATAGGGAGAGAGAGAGAGGGGAGCGTGAGAGAGAGAGAGGGGTGGATTGGGGTTTAACGCCCATTTACCATCAAAACATCTACATGTAGATCTACAAAAATACAATAAATAACACGTAATTCATCAAATCTCTCTCTCTCTCTCTCTCTACCTTTCTTGGTAGAAGCCATGTCTGGATATAAGGAATATGAAAGACGTACGCATCCTGGGTCAAGATTTTACACTCGGCCATCCAATACTCCGGTATAGGGGTCTTTGGCAGTGGTAGGAAACCGGAGGGCCCTTTGAAAACCCACGAGGTTAGCCCTTTTAAATAAATAAATCTGATAAAAATTGTGATCTCAAAAAACAGTTTGAACGACGACAATAAACGACTGGATTGTAATGACTATGTAGGCGTATGTCTGTATTGTAAAACGAGGTATCTTATTCGTGATGCAATAAAACTTAAAGAAAAACAACCCAGGAACACATTTCCTCAATAATTACATTCCTAAGGCTCTGTGCTTCTTGAATAATTTTCTCTTGACAAAACTTCGTAATTGAACTAAAAGAAATGTTTAGTTGAGGAATTAATACGCTGTTATTTAATAACAAAATCCGCACAATCTCTCTCCATTACGGAATAGAATACAAGAAATATTTAAGCATTTACCTAAACACTTTTGGCCAGTTTTATCCAATCGGTAGCCGCGAGGACAAACACATTTAAAACCACCGGGTGTATTCCTGCACTTTCCTGGCGAGCAGACGTCCGTCTTGTCCAAACATTCATCGATATCTGAAGAGAGAAATGAAAAAGACGACTCTAATTAGTTTACATAATTATTTAAAGTATTGTCAACTATTTTCTTATTTGTGCAGTTAGTAATATAACGGAATATAACACATAAATGGGTACGGAGTACACATAAACCATAACTAGGTACGAAATATAATTAAAAAATACGTACGAAATATAACCCATAAATAGGTACGGAATAAAACCCACAAATAGGTACAAATTATAACCCATAAATAGGTAGGGGATATAATATTGGGGTGCACGTTAAAGTTCCCATGGCAGTTGGAATTCGAAATAAGAGTAGACCGTAGTGCCGCTGTGTGGGCAAAATTTCCCACATAGCACACTGTATGGCGTATGCCATCGTCTTCATCAGCCCCATCGGAGCAATACAGTAGGACGTTAAACCCCATTTCATTTAAAATGTTACAATCTTTTATTTACCTTCACAATTTCCAGTTGAACCTCTTTCATATCCTCCTGGACATTCACAATCAAACCCTCCTAACGTGTTGATACATTTAACATTACGACAGTTGTGTAGGTTCATCAGACATTCGTCTACATCTAGATAAAAACATAAACAATCAACATGTGTATAAAATCTAAAAATATAATACCTTGATAAACATTCATTAACATCCATGCCCGTCGGAACACAGGAGGACAGAGAGAGAGAAAAAAAATGGGGTTTAACGTCCACTCGACACAAACTGGGTCATTTCAGGGCTAACACATGTTCTACTTGCGTGAAAGGGTCTTTAGCAGGCGTGGGGGAGACCGGACGACCCGGAGAAAACCCACGATGTTGGACAAGCGACCCTGCTCCTTGTAACGTGCAACCGGGGAATCAAAACCACGCCAGCCGACTCAATGACAGACCTTATGATACAGCGCGCACGTGTTAACCATTCGGCCATCCAACCCAACCCTGTTCTCCACCTATACCGTATAGAAAAGACACAGAGAGTCGTTCGGGTGGAACTAAAATCTTAAGTTATAAAAAGTACAGAAAAGACACCTAGACATCCCCGTTTTTTTATGTTAATTTGATTTGAAATTTTAAAACAGTCACATGTTACATTACCTTGGCAAGTATGACCATCAATAGACAAAGAAAATCCCTTTTCACACGAACACAGGAAACTTCCAATACTGTTTCTACAGTTACCATCACATATTGGAGGTGTAACAGCGCATTCATCAATATCTGAAATATGTAAATATATCATATTTAGGTGGTGATACACCACATTAAATATAAATTTACCATAAAGGTGGTCTTCCACCACATTAAGATACCACATTTAGGTCTTACACCACATTCAGCAATATCTGAAACACATAAAGATACCATTTAGGTGGTGTTACACCACATTCACCAATTTCTGAAACATAATATAAAGAAACCATATATAAATATAAATATAGGTTGCCAGGGCCAGGTCACAAAACAAAGTAAAGACAAGAAATTGTGGTAACTTGGTAGGTTAAAGATAAATTATAGGAGATTAGGTAACGAGCTGCTAGTTCTCACTGTAATAGTTCGAAATAAGGTAATGTAAAAGCAATTTGCTGAAAATTTCACTATGAACCGAGAATTTAGCGATTGAATTTTGGGCCTAGCCTCGATCATCAATACTGAAGTAGGTACGATAAAAACATAGTCAAAGTTATTCAATTATCCATCGAGAGATGATTATTGTCTGGATAAGTTAATCAATGTCTAATTGATAATTGGGATAATATTTCAGGGCTCGATTATCCATTTTTTGATTTAATAAGACTGGGTTCCAATCCAGTTAACATCACATGCTAGCCATGATATCGATAGTTGACAATTGTCTGGATAAGTTAATTAATGTCTAATTAATTGTTTTTATAACATCTCAGGCCTAGAGAAAGGCCTACAAGAGACTGATTTAGCTCTTGCATAATATCTCGTTAATTAAATTTCAAGTATATCAAAGGCATGAGTAAAGACAGTGCTATCTTTATGTTTTATAAGAATATTAACAAATATAAAGTAATAATAGCGGGGTTTAACGTCCACTCGACACAAACTAGGTCATTTCGGGACTAACATATGGTTCAATTTTATTTCAATACTTCACTTGCGCGTAGGGCGTCTTTAGCAGTGGGAGGAAGCCGGAGGACCTGGCGAAAACCCACAAGATTGGACAGGCGACCCTCCACCTTGTCATGTACAACCGGGGATCCCAAACCACGTAATACTATATATAATAATGTAATAATAAGATTGTAAATCTCCACGGAAACATCAATTACTAAAATATTTAATAACAAATAAATGTTGTCATATATGTTTTTTTTAGAGAACAAAGAAATATTATTACTTCATTTTCTGTGATAGAAATATCAGCCAAATTCATATATCAATAACTGACAGTTTGTAGGAGGTAACTTTATCGATGCTGTTCGCCCCCGTACAATTATTTTTGTTAAAATTTCAGAATCTTTAAAGGGCAGTCGTAGTTGCCAAGGTTTCAGAAACAATTAACGATAAAATTGACCGATATCAGATAGCGCATATTTTATCGGTGCATAACGGGGAGGTGTTAAAAGGTTGTGGGACCATACGCTACGTTAACGACTAGCTAGAAATTAGGGGTCAATGCCCTGAAAGGGTTTTGGTATATATTCCCTTATATCTCTTCTTAGCTACCCTGATTTTTAACACCTCGATCAAAAACGAAAAGATAGGAAAATACAAGGAATCGGTCATTCTATTTACAGCCATTATGTCTTTTATACATTACTTGATGACATATTTGCATTTATTTTTTTCTGCCTGGTTCCGGTGAATATGCTTGATTTTGACTAGGAAGGGCAAAGCGATATGCATTAGAAAAAAGATCTTCGGGGAAAGTGTTACATATCTATGCATAGTTTACCACTGTGTTACATACGTATACATAGTTTACCACTGTGTTACATACGTATTCATGGTTTACCACTGTGTTACATACGTATACACAGTTTACCACAGTGTTACATTCGTATACATAGTTTACCACTGTGTTACATACGTATACATAGATTACCACAGTGTTACATTCGTATACATAGTTTATCACTGTGTTACATTTATATACATAGTTTATCACTGTGTTACATACCTATAGATAGTTTACCACAGTGTTACATTCGTATACATAGTTTATCACTGTGTTAATACGTATACATAGTTTACCACTGTGTTACATACCTATAGATAGTTTACCACTGTGTTACATAGTTTACCACTGTGTTAAATAGTTTACCACGGTATTGCATACCTATACATAGTTTACCACTGTGTTACATGGTTTACCACTGTATTACATAGTTTACCACTGTGTTACATACCTATACATAGTTTACCACTGGAATCAGTTTTAAATCCTGGATTACAAACGCATCGATAGGAACCCATGGTATTAAAACATCTTCCATTTCTACAGGCATCTGGCATTCCAATACATTCATCAATATCTGAAAATAATTCATACATAAAATTCAAGTTTAGTTGTTTATTCATCCCTTGGTTTGAAATACAGTACTGTCCGACTGACCTAATGAACACGTGGCCTGAATCTCACATCAAGGCGAAACAACGGACCCCCTGTTTAGAGAGCTAATGTATTACTCTCTGATCCAAACATTTCAGAGAGATCGTATTATGATCTAATTGGGTCAAAGGTCATTCAAATGTCTTCCTGTACCAAGTGGGGTTTAACGTCCACTCATCACAAACTAGGTTATTTTATTTCAATAGTTCGTTTGAGGTACCGAGGACCCGGAGAAAACCCACGGGGTTGGACATGCGAGCCTACTCCTTGTCACGTACAACCAGGGTATCGAAACCACATTAGTTGACTCAATAACAGATCTTATGATATCATGTACCAAGTAGACTGTGTATCGGTTTCTGCTAAAAAACAATTCAGGACAAAGGAGATAAGATATCAATTCATTCCTACCTGTTCCATCTGGCTTATAACCTGGCCCCTCTGGACACAACACTTTAAATTGAGCTGAAATTATTATAGAAATAAATCATGAAAAAACAACCAACATTCATATAAAATCATTTTCACAGAAGGTTATAGGAACCAATTATATTATAATTTATATAAATCATCTGTTTTGATTTTATCTAAATAATATAAAATATATTTAACAACCCTTGTTATTGTAAAATCTCCACTCAAGTTTTTAATAACCAATTACATTCTAATTTCTGTAACTCATGTTTCGATTTTATCTAAATAATGTAAGAAATGAATTAAACATACAATATGGGAGATTAGATAAAGAGCTGGCAGTTCTCACTATAATACCAAAACATAGGTGATGCAAAAGGTATTTGCTGAACATTTCAGTCAAATTGATCCACTCTGACCTGAGAATTTGGCGATCGAATTATCTACCGAGCCTATATCACCATTGCTAAAGTCGGTACAATAAACAACATAGTCTCGATTATCTATTTAATGATTAAATCATGAATCAAAGTTGAGCAGCAAATCGGATGGGATCTTTTACGTGCAGGCTAATCTGAGCGCCAAAAAGGTTTTACCAACTGACAACATAGAAACAGACTGGAAAATTCAAATAAAACTTTATCGACCAAAACCAGGATCGAACTCGGACCTTCTCTACAATTTGGACGAGTATCGGCTGTTACATACCTGTTCCAGGTCTAGGACATCGTTCACAAGCTGGTCCCCAAGCTGTAGCTAGACCACAACAACACTCTGATTTTGTTGCAATCTGCGACGTACGTGTTCTTTCACATCGTCCATTATTCAACATGGGGTAGCAATAACCCGATCGACCGTCTATAAAATTTAAAAAAAAACACATTATAATCCTTTCGACCGTCTATAAAACATTAAAAATACACATCATAATAATCCGCCTTACAATAACCCGATAACACATTATAACACGTTCTACTATTACCCAATCGAACGTCTATAAAATTTTAAAAACAATACATTATAACCCGATCCCGGTAAGATCACAACATAATTCATGTTTTCAATGTCGAAGACCTTGGATGATATTGAGTTAGAGACTTAGCTACTTTATGGATAGCCCATAAAACCAGCAACAATTAAACAAGATTTATAATTACCAAAACATCGTTTTCCATCTGGACTGGAATCATATCCTCTATTACAGATACATCTATAACCTCCCTGGGTATTTCTACATACACCATTTGCACATACACCAGGCTGGGTACGACATTCATCTATATCTGTTCATAAATAAAATCAAATAAAATGAGGATTAACGTCCTACTGTTATGGGTCCTTTTTCTCGAAATCTTAATTAAAATCCAAATTTTAGTAGATTCTTCAATTTTGATTGGTCAAGAACTAAAATCAGTACAATATTATCCAATCAAATTGATCCAATTTGGATTTGTCTTAGTTACAATTTCGTGAAACAGGCCCCTGCTCCTGTTAGGCTACAATGTGTTATATGTGGGAAATTTGCACGGGCAGCGGTACTTTTGCCGATTATTTTATATATCGAATTCCAACTGCCAAAGGAAATTTTACGAGCTTGCCAATGAAATTGGACAGGCGAACACATGCCTTGTCACATACAACCGGGGAATCGGGCCAATTGACTCAATGACCGACCAAATGGTCTAATGCGAACGATTAAGGCCATTCGGTCCCAAATCCCTAGGGTGAAGTATACTATATTATTTATATTTCAATTAAAATAAACATATCGGAAGTCTGAGGTTCGTTAAAATATCAATAATCTCAGAAATCATCTGGAATCAGTCGAGACGGTTACAGGTCTCTAATTGGTCTTCTATAATACCATAATGTCTGCATCAGTTCCGTTCTAACAGAGTATACACAGATCTAACGAGTTGTCCACTAAACATCTATTGTTCCTGTTTATATGATCTTATCGTATGTAAAACAGGAAAAAAGTAGTTTGCCAGAAAACGAAACATACGACGGGTAAGCTGTTAAGTCTTCCGAGCAGCCAATAAAGATCGCCATATGCGATTGGCCTATCTTTAATACCGATGAATATACTATTCATATGTTGATTTCGTTTTCCGGTAATTTAACATGACGGCCAGCTACCTTGATGGGTACAATCATATATTCGCAGATCTTGCCACGATACGTTAAAATCTATTGACAGAAACGCTTTTTGCGACGCGGCAAACATTCGTTGCGAGATACACTTGTTGCAACACAACACACATTCTGTTGCGAGATAAACTTGATGCTGACTAGGCAAAATCTGTTGCGACACAACAGAAATCTGTTTGCGAAACGGCGGTAATCTATTTTGTGGCACGGTATAACCATAAAGTGACACGGCACAAACAAACTTGGTTAAATTTTGTAAGAAAATAAATGTAATAAATTCCTGTCCAACCTTGACATTCATCCTGCCCAATAGATCTATAGCCTTCTGGACACACACACAGGAACGATCCTATAATATTCTTACAAGCGTATTTACATCTATTTCTCCTTGTGGTACACTCATCAATATCTACAACAGAAATATACAATAATATCAAAACATATCAGCAGATATTGACAGGGTGCTGCAATGCCCCTGTAAGACTGGTGTAGCATTAGGCATTATCTGACTTATATTGGCAACAACAGAAATATATAAAATATTAAAACATATCGGCAGGATATCGACAGGGTTGAGGTGAAATGAAATGAAATGAAATATATAGTTTAACGTCCTACTGTTCTGCTCCAAAATGTCTAATGAAGACGGACCTGTTATAAAATACCCCATAGAGTTGTGCTGAAGGAAATTTTGCCCGGACAGCGGCACGCTAATATGAACACGGGACCTCGGGTTTTCGTCCCCTCCGACGCAAACTATGTCATTTTGGGACTAACACACATTTGGATTTTATTTCAATAATTTTCTTGAGCGAAGGGGTCTTTAGCAGCACGACCCGGAGAAAACCCACGAGGTTGGACAGACGACCCTACTCCTTCTCACATACAACCACCCCAACTGGCCGTACGATACAACGCGCTAACAGCCCGGTCCTCTGTACAGGACCTACCCCTAAAGCTTACCCTGCAACCTCGCGAACAATCATGTGCCCTAACCCTATTTATATCCAAGCGACATTGACGAAAATAGAGCTGGCCTTAACAAAAAGATTTAGCCAGGGCGAAAACTCTCATATTCTCACCCCTGTTATCAAGCCATGGGTTGAATTGTGGTAGAGAAAATGAATTTTCGAAGGAAAGTTTTTTTTAATTTAATATCCCAGATAAAATCGACAAAAGCAATAAAGTTACAACAAAAAGAAATATTATCTATAGTGTACATGGCCGATTCAGCAGCGTTCCCAGTTGACATGAACCAATTAAGCTAATGAAGACAGGGAATACGTCATACAATGCGTTATGACAGAAATTCAACTCGAACAGCTGTAAGCATTTACAAGTGTCAGTGACAAGGACCATATCTCTGCAACAAATTGACGCACGTCAACTCTTAATTACGATTGTGTTCTCCTTATAGGATAATAAGATTCTCCCGTCTCATTTGAAATTGCGTTTTGTGGATTGCTTCTGTGAGTTTATTTTGGGGGAGATTATAATTCCCGGACTGCCCAGCCCAGAGGACTTTACGACTAGCAACTCCCGCCATCCCGCAACCCGCCATCAACCATTCATGTGATTCTCTAATCATTCAAGTGTGTACTGATGAGATGTGTTTTTACGGCGCCACCGAGAAGTACTGGCAGTGGGATCATTCTTCTGCGTCAGAATTTCGCGCAAACTCTGAGAAGATAAGGGGGGATGGATGGCCGAATGGTTTGCCTAGCACGTGCTCGCTGTATCATAAAGCCTGTCATTGAGTCAACTGGCCTGGTTTCGAAACCCTGGTGGTACGTGACAAGGAGTAGGGTTGTCTGTCAAACCTCTTGGGTCTTCTCCGGGTACTCCGGTTTCTTTCGACTGCTAAAGACACCTACGCGCGAATTAAAACGTATGTAAGTCCCGAAATGACCTAGTTTGTGTCGAGTGGACTTTAAACCCCATTTCTCTCTCTCTCTCTGTGAAGATTAGGAGTGTCATTTCTTTATTTCACAGCATTGTGTAAGAAGACCATGCATTGCAATTTTCATATAGTCCCTTAATTTGTGACTTCAAAGTGTTACGAAATTGATTTGTAGCCTTGAGCTATAGTACACGATATCTTAAACGAAATTTGACAAGAAGAGTGCTTAAGTAGTCGTTTCAATTCGTTTGTGTCTCGGTTCGTCCGTACGTACTTTTAATACGTGGACACTCGTTGATGAAGGACACTTTTAAATTTGTCTTCAGAAAATAGGTTAAAATACCAGTCTTTTGAATCATGGAGCCATAGTACAAGTAATTATATGTCACTTTTAAAAATCCGACTTCTCGCATTTTTATGACAAACGCAATTAGCTTGTCTATTAACTCTTTTCCTGTCAGGACTATGTATCTTTATTGTTCGTTCTTCGAGGAAATAGATCACAAAATGTAGGACTTGTATATTTCAAAATAAATTGATTATTTAAAATTCAGGAAGCCCGATAAAAGATTTTTCCATTATTCCATTGGACAAAAGGAGAATTTTGGCCTTGACAGGGAAATGAAATGAAATGAGGTTTCTGAACATTAAAGGCGTGCAGTGCCATCAAGGAGAAGGAGAGAGGGAGAGGGGATGGTAGAGAGAGAGAGAGAGAGAGAGATTTAACGTTCACTCTACACAGACTAGGTCATATCAGGACTAACATATGGTTTAATTTTATTTCAGTGATTTGCTTGCACGTAGGGGACTGTAGCAGTGGGAGGAAACCTGAGGACAAGGGGAAAACATACGAGGTTGGACAGGCGACCCAACTCCTTGTCACGTACACAGGTGCGGATCCAGGAATTTTTGCAGGAGGGGGTTTGCCAGGTTTCTGTTACGGAAATCTGCCATCATCGTCTCTAAATTACATAGGCATACATACAAATTGAGCGTTTTAAACAGAGAAATCTTTTTATACTGATGTAGGATCACTGTGTGATGTAATTTCATTGATGCAAGGCATTATTTTTTTTCATGTAGCTGAGCAGGGGGGGGGGGGACCCCCCAACCCCCCCCCCCTCTGGATCCGCGCCTGGTACACAAGCAAATTTTGAAATAAAAGTTGAACCATATCTTAGTCCCGAAATTACCGAGTTCGTTCCGATGGATATTACCCCCACTCTCCGCGCCTGGTACACAAGCAAATTTTGAAATAAAAGTTGAACCATATCTTAGTCCCGAAATTACCGAGTTCGTTTCGATGGATATTACCCCCACTCTCTCTCTCTCTCTCTCTCTCTCTCTCTCTCTCTCTCTCAAGTTCGCTAACAACACACTTCGTCTCGATTTTTGATGTTTTAAAGTCAATAGAAAATGAATTAAACATGGTAGGAAGAAATGTAGACGATCTCTCTAATTGATAGATGTCAGACATCTTATAATTCACTCCTTCAAATAGATGACTATTCCCTTTTATCCACGCTTTTCTCATAGACAGACAATGTCATCTAACCTACTTTTTAATAAGAGAGCCGCAGTGGGTCAGTAAATTAGACGCTGGCTCATTAAGGGGGGTTGGATAGCCGAATGGTTAGCGCGTGCAAACGCTAGGATCAAACACGGGACCTCCTGGTTAGCGAGGCAGCGTCGTACTCACAAAGTCACCGTGGCTCCCATGGTTCCATCGAACGGGAGTAATGCTGTAGCCAAATGACTGATAAAATTAAATAAAATGGGGTTTAACGTCCTACTGTTCTGTCCGTAAACTGGGCTAGTGAAGAGGGCACAGCGGGCTACTCTTATATCGAATTCCAACTGTCAAGGAAGCTTTTACGTGCACGCCAATGTGTACACGGGGACTCGGTTCTTCGTCCCATCCAGACATCTGTTCTTGTCAAACTCTCCGTTCTGTACCACTGACAAGGGGGGAATCCTCGCCCGAAAATCTGGAAAAACTTTCTAGGCCAATGCAGAAACCAGTGTCTTACCCACTTAGCCACTGTAAGCCCCCAAATGACTGATGGATATTGCCGGAAACAGACTTACAGAAAAACGGATCATATTTACCTTCACAGTGGATGTTATCTTGAGCAATTTTATATCCCATTGGACAGACGCATCTGAACGATCCGGGAATGTTTACACATCGGAAGGCACATTGGTTAGCTGACGTAACGCATTCATTCAAATCTAAAAGAAAACGAATAAACTAATTATACATAATTACCTGGGGGTTTTTGGGTCTATAAGATTCCCTTTTCTCAAGGAGAAATGCTGCCAGTCATTAAAACATACTGTCCCAACCGATGCCAAGACAAAGACGGCAAGGAGTTGGGGGTTATTGCGGGTCCAGACACGTAACCTCGCTTTCCCGTCCCACCCGAACGAATATACGCTGTCCCTTGTCAGTTCCTCCGTCCTGCACCACTGAAAATCCGAACCATGTCGGAAAATCCACATGAAATTTCTCGACCAGCACCGTGGTTGAATACGGGACCTCCAGCTTGGCGAACCAACGTCTTGGCAATTAGTAACTGGGTTACTAACGTAACGTTACACCTACTTATGGAAAAAAGCTACTGTGTATAGTTTATTCTTCCATTTAGTTTTCTTGTTATAATGGAGTGAGTGAGAGTGAAATGGGGTTTAACGTCCACTCGACACACACTAGGTCGTTTCGGGACTAACATATGGTTTAATTTTATTTCGATAATTCGATTGCGCGTAGGGGTCTTTAGCAGTGGGAGGTAACCGGGGGACCCGGACAAAACCCATGGTTGGACAGGCGACCTTACTCCTTGTCACGTACTATTGTTATGGGCGCCAACGTCTTTCCCACTAAGCCACCGCGTCTCCCCTAATATCAAAGGGAACCCTAGGACAACTTTACCCTTCGTTTACTCTCACAATGTGAATTATTTGGCTAAAATAAATACGTGAAATTTATGAAGAAACGAGAGTTTGAGCCACCATCTTGGATCTTTGTGAAGCAACGAGAGTTTGAGCCACCATCTTGGATCTTTGTGAAGCGACGGACGGAAGGATACATCACGCGAGATAAACAAAGGGAAACTTAACTCTGGGGTCTGGGTTGATATTACTTATCACTTACCTTCGCATTTTCCAGTGGAGCCCGGTGCGAACCCATCCATACACGAACACTCAAAACCACCTAACATATTGGTGCATGTGCCATTTCCACACATAGATCTATCTCGACATTCATTAGCATCTGAAGTTGACAATCACGTTAATAGTTGATTTTATTAATCAAACAGTTGGCTCTCAATAACATTCATCAATATTCATAATATACTACTTGAATTATTATTTGTATTTTACCCTTGCTCTCTTATCTAGTGACATTCAATTAGTTTTTTGAATTGTCAGATATCCTCTCATAGTCTCGCGTAAAAACTTTTGATCTTTCAAGGAATTTTTAGTGAACAGATATTCGGCTGTATATATGTTATCACTCGTAACTTCAGTCAGTTATATAGACGGATAATTCGTGTTTCTTTTTACGTTTGTCACTTCCGTTTGTTGAAACCTTCATTACGCATCTATAACCATGTTAAAATTATATTTGGATCGTGTTTAACGAGTTCTATCACATATGTAATTATGACCAAAACCTGTATTATCCTTTACTTAGGACTGCTTTAAAGTTGCAATAGCATTTTTTTAAGTTATATTTTTAAAATGTATTAAAATAAAGCCCTAAAATAGATTGAACCTATAAACAGTCCTACCTTGTTTAAGAATAATCCTATTAACCCTATAATTCACTATTGCCAGTTGAGAAATTGGCAAAAATATAATTTTCAACTTCAAATTCAAACGTTTGAAGATGGCCGTCCATGGAGAGGAATGGGAAAACAAGGGAGGTAATTGAGTAACTATTTCCTCAATCAACCTGTGTCACCCATTTTAATACCCCAAAAATTTTGCCCATGATCTTATAATAGTGAGTTGGCAACCTTTTGAGCAAAAGACATAGAAATAATTATGTTTTGACTTTCTTAGAAAATATGAAATTGTAACTTTAACCCTACAGCTAGGTGCTACATTTAAAACCAAGCAAAATCATATCAACATACCAACACATCTGGTTCCGCTGGCATCTAAGGTATAGCCTGGTCGACATTCACACCGGAACGACCCATCAGTATTGATACACGCACCTTCTTCACATATACCAGGATGCATCAAACACTCGTTCACGTCTGCCAATAAAAAAGTAGTTTGACAGGCAACACAAACCAACCCCCGAAACAGTTATGTCGACCGTCTGATCAATAAAATAAAGGATATCGTATTTATATTCGTTTGCAGGCAAAAGAGAGAGAGAGAAATGAGATTTAACGTCCGCTTGACATAAACTAGGTCAAGGTCATTTCGGGACTAATGTATGGCTTAATAATTCACGTGAGCGTCGGGATCTTTTGCAGCGGAAGGAAACCGGAGGACCCGGAGAAAACTCGGACAAGCGATCATGCTACGATAAAGTCCTGAAATATCCACTGGATTTTTCAAATTGATCAAGGGCTATAACCCCGAGATAAATTATTGGAACCATTGAAAATCAATAGGCTTCTGTGATGCATGTACATGAACAATGTGTATCGACGACGACTATGGAAGAGCAAACAGCTCTTTATTCAGTGGTCTTAATCCTTTTTTCTTAATTCTTATTTCCTCATTTGTTGTCGTATTTCGACAACATTAGAATATAGACTGGTTACGGTCTTCACATCGTCAGTTATTAACATGAACAGAATACATGATAATGTTGGCCTCGAGGGTGTCGTCAGACAATTGTGGGCGCAGACGGGCCAAAGGGCGGATACAGATGTCGATAATATACGACAAAATTCAGCGTAGGCAAAATCAAACAGACCCTGGATGATGTAACCTTTAACAGTCTGGAAGAAGTTTTCCTGAAATCAACAACTTAGACAAAACATTTCAATCATGTCGTAAGATATCAGTCATAACAATAATAATTATGTCTAGTAGTCTGTTATCACGTCGTCTGCTACTCCATGTTTACCCTTACCTGTCATTATTTCTTCTGGCATGAGCTTGACGTAGCCGTAACCTTCTGGACACAAATGTCGGAATCCCGCTATAGAAAAGAAAAAATGAAATGAAATGGGGTTTAGTGTACTACCGTGTGCTATAATGGAATTTTTTGCCGGGCAACGGCACTACGGCCTATAATATACTCTTATACCGAATTCCAATTGTCAAGGGATCTTTTACGTGTACGCCAATGTGTACATAGAACCTCGGTTTTTTGTCCCCTCCGAGCAACTAGTCAGGCACTCCGTCATGCATCACTGACAAGTGGGAATCACGCCGGAAAATCGGGATGAACCTTCTAGGTCAGTGCAGGGATTGAACACCCGACCTTCAGACTAGCGAGCAGCATCTTACCCACAGTGATCCCCCTATCATTATTCTAACTTTCAATTATGTTTGTGAAGGACAAGAAGAAGCGTTTGAACTACTTTTATTCAAGAAGGTCTAAATCAGAGCCTTATATATAGAGAGTCTGGCCAACTGACGTCGTGGGTGCCATTTTGTTACCCATTTTCACGTAGAACATAGAGCCGCAGTACAGCGTGTGACCGATTTATATGTTTTAGATTTGTGCAAATGTATTTTTATGTTCACTCGTGTGTAGGGGTAGACAATAATTTTAATAAATCAATCACAATATGTAAATTTTATTGACGATATTTATTTTTTTTTACCTTTTAAACATTTAAAAACACAGCAATAATCCAATATATCGTTTATCTAAAGGTTAAATTGAAAGTATCGAATAATGATTCAAAGATTACCTTTGAAATTAGAAACAAATTTTTTTTATTATATTTTAAGGGTGAAATATTGAAACGGGTTCCATTGATTCCGATTTCGTTTCTGATTTTTTTTTTAAAATTAACATTAAAAATACCGCAATGAACCAATATAATTTTTTATTTAATTTTTATCGTATGTTATTATCCCGCGTAGAAGGAAGTAAGGGGGAGATCTTGAAAAGGGCTCTGTCCATCCCAGTATCTTTATGAAACTTTATTTGTAAACACATCATTATAGTAGTTGTGCCAGGTTGTGCCTTTTGCTAATTAGAAATCTTTAGGATTTAATCATTTGTGTGTTTCCATGGAGAAGGAGGGCCTGACAAGGACAGCTGCCTAGTCGTTCGGATGGGACGAAAAACCGAGGTCCCGTGTACACATTGGAGTGCACGTAAAAGATCCCTTGGCAGTTGGAATTCGATATAAGAGTAGGCCGTAGCGCCGCTGCCCGGGCAAAATTACCCTCATAGCACACTGTATGGCGTATGCCCCGTCTTCCATTAGCCCAGGTTAGGTGCATAAGAGTAGGACGTTAAACCCCCATTTCATTGTTTCCATGGAGACGTTGGGTGGTCGTGTGATCTAACACGTGCGCTTTAATCATAATTTTTGTTATTGAATCAAGTGGCGATGTTTCGACCTAAAGACAGGGAGTAGGTCGCCTGTCCAACCTTGTGGGTTTTCTACTTGTCCTTCAATTTCCTTCCATTACTAAAGACCCCCTACGCGCAAGCGAATTATTAAAGGTGTACCATACGCTAGCTCTCTTTCGAATCTCCGGTTGTAATTGACAAGTAGGCCTACTAGGGTCCCCTGTCCAATCTCGTGGGTTTTCTCCGGGTCCTCCCACTAGGTTTTAAGTGTCAAGGAGTAGGGTGGCCTGTCCAGTCTCGTGGGTTTTCTCCGGGTCCTCCGGTTTCCTCCCACTGCTAAAGATCCCTACGCGCAAGCGAATAATTGGAATAAAATTAAACCATATGATCTGGTTTGTTTCGAGTGGACATTACCCCCCCCCCCTCCTCTCTCTCATCTCTCTCTCTCTCTCTCTCTCTCCCTCTCTCTCTCTCTCTCTCTCACACACACACACACACCATGGGAACAAATTCGAGGTAGATTTTGGTGTACAATTTTTATTCAGAGGAGCAAAAATAAATGATTTAGCCTTTCATTCAAAATTGCCGGAAAACGAAATTCAAACTTCGACTCCCTACAAAGACCAGAAAAAGAAAAATAATAATCTGAATAAAAAGAATTTTTTTTAAGCTGAACGGCTTAATCCGAATAACTAATAATATTGATGACTTCAGTTAAGCGGGAACTTTGCTAGGCCTACACTGTGTGTCTCAAGCTCATAAATTGTTGAAGATTCACCCCTGGATGGAGATATCAAAAATAATCACTTATAAAAAAAATGAAAATAAAAATGGCCATATCGATGAAGTTAAAATTCGAAAAACATCTACTAACTAGGCCAGAGCAGACCGGGCCCTACACGGTATTCTATCAAACTCAGAAGTGTTATTCCCAAGTACATAAATCTTTTTCGAAAATTCACTCGTGGATGAATTCATTAAACATATACAAAGCAACACAAACCGCAACACTTTATGCCATATAGACGAAATTTAAATCGAAAAACATCTATTAATTAACAAAGGCTAGGCCTATATAGGCCTATTTGGGCCTACACTGTCAAAGCGTTTTTCAATTCATAACAAATCTTTGAAAAGTCATTCATAAAAATATAATAACCTATGAAGTGAATATGTCATTAGGTTCGGAATTTCTTCAAACTACAAAGAGAATCTATGGTCGCTTGAAATCATTAAAAACGCGAATGACAGGATAATAATTACCGGTAGGCCTAGGCTACTAACTCTACACAAAGTCACAAGATGTAATTTTTGCCACAATCGACGCCTTTTCGCATTTTTTGAGAACCTGTGCAAATAAATCCCTTGCCCATCATTTGTGTGGCATTTCACAGCCACAAAACAGACCAATAACATAAAAAAACTTGGATAAAATGTAATTTAAAACACGTCAAATTATAGGTTACTATAACAGACGATTCTTTTCAGATGGGTAACATAATGGCGTCCATGTGTCACGTGACCACCATTAGCCAATCATAATCGGGACACAGGTTGGCCAGACTCTCTTTATATAAGGCTCTGGTCTAAATGACATTGTCGACTTAAATAAAATTAATCGTATGATGTTACGTCTGGTGATCTAGCGATATTTGAGATATATTCCTAGTTCATGAAACAACCGTTCAGGTGAAAAACAAAACTATAGGTGGGGTTAAGAATTGCCTAGTGCTCTAGAGTGTCGCGCTTCGACCTCTGGCTGGCCGGTCAACTCTGGCTTGCGGCTGTGGTTTCGATCCCTGGTGTGAGCGTAAGGGGCGCCTTCTCAACCTCGTGAGTTTCCTCCGGGCAAGAATAACTAGCTGTAAATGTACACCATAGACCTGTGTCCTTGTCGAAACGTCGCTCAGAAATAACAAGTAAGTGAATTCCATAGAACCGTGTCCTGTGTATTTCTGAATAGTGTTCATTATAAAAACAAATTCTTACCATCTCCCTGTGATGGACAGACCTCACAGGGATATCCACCCCAACCTTCACCTTTAGTACAACAACATTGAGCTCTGGTGGTATTCATAGGACGTGGGGCTGAGCATCTACCATTTACAAAGCGACGGAAACATTGCCCTTTACGCATATCTGTAAAATAAAGAACAAAAACACATTATCATCGGAAACAGCTCCTAATCTATTTGTATCCACAAAAAATAACAAGACCGAAAAATAAACTAATATGAAAATGAAATAAAATGGAAGGTAATACGTTTTGTACTGACTTGGCTAATGAAGACGGTCATACTAAAAGTAGTGTGCCACGAGGGAAAGTTTGTCCTGACAGTGCCGCTACTGCCTATTCCTATTGCGAATTCCAACTGTCAACAGCGCGCTAACTACAAGTCAACGCGCAATGAGGACAGTGTCCTTCGCGGGGACCACCACCCTGCATCTACTGAAAACGGGAAACCCCACTGTGTCGAATAAAGGACCTCCTGGGTAATGAATCAGCACATCAGTCACCGAGGCACGACACAATGGGTTATTATATAACATTAATATTACAGATGAATTAATCAACTTGGCGACACATTGACATCTTACCACCGCCCGCGCCTCTGCCCCCTCGTCCATTCTATTAAAAGCACCATACCTCTACATTCTCTGCCATCACTGGTGAGTGTAAACCCGGGTTGACAAACACATCTAAAACTACCAGCTGTATTCTGACATCGTCCATTGAAACATAACTCTGGTATGGATCGACATTCATCAACATCTACAATCAAACAGTTGGCTTTAAATAACGTCCATCAGTAACACATGGCTTTCAATATCATTCATTACTATTTATAATTATTATAACACTTGGCTTAAAATAACATTCATCGATATTTATAATAACACCTGGCTTTCAATAACATTCATCAGTATACATAACACGTGGATATATCATCCATCAATATTTATAATATAACACTTGGCTTTAAATAACACAGAACGACACACATAGAGAAATGTAATGGGGATTACCCATCTACTTTTCTGCAACGAAGGTGCTAACGATGACGGGTATCCAACAGTGTGCTATGTCAAATTCCAACGCCAATATGTACCAGAGATCTCGACTAGACGCTGTTCTTGTCAGGCCTCTTGTTCTGACCCACTGATAAGAGGAGGTCCCGACCGACCGAAAAGGTCTAGGACCTTTCTCGACCGACAATAGTATCGAAACAGGAGTACCCATAGAAATCCCATGAGGTTCAGAAGGTTCCCTTATCCCCAAGCGATCTATATACGATCAAACCAGGGATATAAAAACTACGATCGCAAGCCACCGACATGCAATGTATACTATTTAACTCACCGATACACCGATCACGTGATCTGTCTAACCTGTAACCATCAAAACACGTACAGAAGAAACTCCCCTCGGAATTTTGACAGGTTCCATGGCGACAGACACCTCGTCTTTCAGAACATTCATCAATATCTATACAGATAAACAAAAACAGATAAACAAAAAAAGTATAGTTATTACTGTTTTGTGTTTCCATTATCCACTTTTTGCATTATTAAATATCTATCGTAATTCAATCCGTTCCAAATCACTACCGTCCGATGCTCTAGAGAATTGATTATGGGCTTGTCATGTGAATGGATGTCCGATTAATAATTTGCATAGCATTTGAAGTCAAAGGAAGATCTGCAATAGTCAGATTTATCTCTTACACGCCATTGAAGAGAAGACCACTGTAAAGATTGGTCGCATTATTTCTGTTACGTCTTGTTTTGTAAATAATTATTTTTTTTAATTTTTAGTGAAGCCTGTACCATAACAGGCTCAGAACTGTACAGCGCAGTGGATGCTTACGACTGGCCCCCGGATCCATTCACTTGATTTTATATTTGTCAGCAGGTTTATCTTGCAGACTTTTGTTTTGCGTGTTGTGCGGTCTTCCCACACTTGCTATAAGGTATCTTTAATTTAGATGTTGTATTTTTTTTTATTTCGACGACTTGGGATTCCTTAGTAATTAGTTGTATTTCCAAGAGTATGATATAAGCCTCGGGCCATGACTAAAACAAAAACGTCCGAATTCTAAATCACTTTACCGTAACTCATTCGAGGTGTCCAAACAATTTCATTTATAGCAAAAGGACGAGAACAACGCGCTATGGCCTAGTCTTTATTCAAATTCAAATTGTCTCTTGTATGTCGCATCACCAGGGCCTTCAATCCTGCACCAATGGCAAGGCGAAACCACAATTGGAAATCCTGGTGAACACTAGGACCGAACCCAAGAGTCTGCTGGCTAGAAATGTTAATTTGCAATGGAGTTTAACGTCCAACTGTTGTGCTCCAACTGAGCTAATGAAACGAACGCATTAGTCAACAGTGACTCTTCTGCTCCGACTGGGATAGTGAGAAGGAAAATGTACTATAAAGATACTAAAACACAGAATGATTCCACACAACAATATTTGGTCATCATTTTTACTCCTGGGAATTGTATTAAAGTTAAAACAACTGAAATGAAAAGGGGTTTAACGTCCTACTGTTCTGTTCCGGCTGGGCTAATGAAAAAGAGCAGGTATTATAAAAATAGAATATAAGTTAAGCTTTACCTATACAGTTGAGTCCATCATTTGACTGGGTGTAGCCTTCTTGACACTGACATCGGAATGAACCAAGTTTATTAACACATCGACCGTTCATACAAATACCAATCATACTTCGACACTCATTAATATCTGATAAAATAAAGTAAATATCAGGAAATATCTGTATCTGTATCTGTGACTGTTGTTTGTCTGTTCAGTGTTCGCACCTACACTAGGGGCTGTACCAAGGCTGTGGTCTAAGGGCGCCTCGAGGAGGGGAAGGACATGAGCCTGGTGGCATTGTACTACCATATCCAGTGTGTGAATTACACTACTTCCCGTTTCATTAAACGCCTATAAAGGAGTGTCAAGGGGTCTTCTTTGCTTACCTTGGACGCTACCCTAAAAAGGCATCAAGTTTTTACCAAAAGGAAACCGAATCTAGCAGACCTCCTAATCCATCTAGCGTTTCCTACCCATGAGAGGCTTAGCCTATTAATTGCCCCCACCCACCCACCCCTTGCGAGTTTCTCATATTTGTCTGCGATATCATCCAAACCGAAAGCGGACAGCTTGTATACTGATTTTATTAGGATCTCTTGAGGGACACAAATCAAAGGAAAATGAAATGGAAATACAGATTTTATTAACGACTCTAATCATGATTTGAAGAATAAGAATCTCTTTTTTCAAAGCCACAGATCTTCTACCATTGATGCATTTTTCAAATATTTCCTCCAGGGCGTTCATATTTTAATTCTTTTGTAGATACTGCTAGTAATACGCAAAGTAATTACAGGAAATAACTTTTTACCGTTTGATAGGTTTCTATTCTTTCCTGGCTTGACATAAACAAAATATTTTAATGTAGTGACACAGTGACGAGGATCTGAATCTGGGCCGTATCTAGCGGGGGTGCAGGGGGTACATTGCGCCCCCAGAAAAATAAGGTGCCCCAAGAAATGGTGCCCCTACGGGATTACTTGCTGGCAACTTTGATTGGTTTAGTCCCCGCGCTCAATAACTTGGGCATTATATTGGCACCCAAGCACTCTGCTGCACCCCCACTTTTAACATCCTATATACGGCCCTGATCTAAATCATATTTGAAGATCCCTGCCTGTTCGTGATCATTTGTAACACAATCTGTTAATGTTCGCGCCCTTTTATTTGAACTCTTCACAGATTCCAAATTCAGCTTTCAATATAGCAGGAATATAAACCCTAACTTTCAAATTAACATACCACAAAACAGGGTTTAACTTCCACTGAACACAAACTAGGTCATTTCGGGACTAGCATGTGATTCTAATTTCTATTTTTATTTCAATAATTCGCTTGTGCGTAGGGATCTTTAGTGGGAGGAAACTGGATGATCCGGGGAAAACCCACGAGGTTGGACAGGCGACCCCACTCCTTGCCACGTACAACCGAGGAATCGAAACCACGCCATTTGACTCAATGACAAACCTTATGATGCAATACTTACCAACACACTCTCCACGTGGTGACCTTTCAAAACCAGGATCACACAAACACATGTAGTCCCCCATCTTGTTTCTACACGTACCATTTCTACACATACCAGGTCGTGATGTACATTCATTGATATCTGTACAGTTATAAAAAAACATTTAAAGTTATATTCAATTGGAATTAAGTAGAGAATTTATTGCCGTGAAGTTTATATTCAGACCCCGAGTTCATAAGGCATACTCTGACATAAGTTAAGAACCGACTCACTGTTTATGAGAAATATCTTTGATCCAGAAAAGCAAAACTGGGCACATAGTTTCTTATTGATGTAGTTGATACATTAAAACACCAAAAGTTTTATAAAGGGCTATATTTTAGTAAATTCTTAACTTAAGTTTGAGAATGTTTTGCGTCTGGATAAAAATAAGAATCATTTACAGTTATATTCATTCAGCAATAATATTATCATCTATCACGACACCCATTAATATGAAATGAAATGGGGTTTAAGGCCCTGCTGTTCTGTTCCGACTGGTCTAATGAAGACGGGTATACTTTATACATTGTGGTATGAAGGAAATTTCGCACAGGCAGTGGCGATATTGTAAACTCTTATACCAAATTCCAACTCCCAAGGGTCTTTTACGTGTATACCTATGTGTTCACAGGACCTCAGTTGTTCGTCACAAACAAATGACTACACAGCTGTCCTTGTTTGCCCCCCCCCCCCACGTCCTGTTATCTGTTATAATATCACGGATAGTTGATTTGTTTGTTTCGTTTGTCTTATAGAAATTTCAGGACAATACTTGAAGTAGCGCTAAGGGGGCTTCTATGATATAAGTTAAATTGATGGGAAGGGCAGTAATTGATTAAAAGTCGTCTGTAAATAAAGTAAGAAAAGTCGCAATAACTACATTTGTAGGTTAATAAAGATAATTCAATGACTATTTGGAAGCCGATGTAATTTCACAAGACCCGGAGATATGTAGTAATCTGCTTTTGTTTTTAGTTAGAGAGAGCTTTATTCTGGATCTGTTGGAGTTAATTTAGATCATAGATACCTACTAAAAGAGGAAATTACAAATCTATTTATATACATGTATATTACGTCTGGGTGTACAATAACTTACCGATACATGAATCTCGTCTTGCCGAGAGCTTAAATCCATCTCTACAGATACAACTAAAACTTCCAACCACATTGAGACAGTTGCCATTAGTACAAACACCAGCTACTTCTTGGCATTCATTTATGTCTTACAAAGTATTAAAAAAGAAATAATTTCTTTATTGAAACATTGAAAAAGACAAGAATAGATATTGGATGGGAAAAGGGGGGAGAAATTCCGGAATTCGATTGCGTTCTATAACGAAGACACCGTTGTTCGAAATAGAAATCTAAAGGTTGTGTGGTAAGGAGTATTTTTGTTTGCCCTACGGTTTAACTTATGCACCATTCACTTATGACAGAGGTGGCAATTTGTTCAATGAAGCCACATTTGTCTGCACCAAATTCAAACTGGTCTTACATACGCATCACGTTTGTGATCACAATAATGAACAGTAATCTTTGCTGGTTCCACAAAAGAGTCCCTTTCTAGACAATTTCCTTCAACTCTGAAACAAATCAGTTTAACTTATGGCTTCCGTCAAATCCGAAACTTATCTTACATACTTAACTCGCATCATCGCCCACAATTCATTTAGACTTTGAAACAAGTCAGTCGAAATTATGACTTACCTTCACATCGTCGTCGATCGGATCTGAGTTTATAACCGGGTGGACAGGTGCATTCATAACTACCAGGCGTATTGGTGCATATAGAATTACCCATACACGGTGGTAACTGACGTCGACATTCATTTTCATCTGAATATTGTAATCATAGAAAATTATAATTCCCATTTCCGAACAGGACAACAAATGCATTGCAACAAAAGACATATTTTCTTTACAGAAAATAAACAATGAAATGAAATAAATGAATGTTCTGCTCTTAATGGGCTAATGAAGATGGGCATATAACATGCAATGTGCTATGAGGGAAAGTTTGCCCGGACAGCGACACTATGGCGTACTCGTATATCGAATTTCCACTGGTAAGGGATCTTTAACGTGCACGCCGCTATATACATGTACACCGGACCTCGGTTTTTCGTACAAGCAGAGCGACCAGGCCCTCTGTCAAGCACATAAGAGATAAGGGGAAACTGCGTCGGAAAATCCCAATGCAGGGGTCGAAAATGCGACCTTCAGGTAAGCGTGCCAGTGTCTTACCCACTTAGCCACCTGGTTGCGCTCTTGTGTTTATATCATCAGCGGAGGATGGCGAATATTTGGGAATTTTCAATTGAACCAAAATCTTCCAGTGTCATTTAGGGATCGGGAAACACATTAACAGAACACAGTTTTTATGGGATAAAATCACCAGTTTTACTCTAAAAGCACGACGTTCCGACAAGTATTCTCTTTTCGTTATCAAGCACAATGTCGAAACGTCGAGCTTTTAGAATAAAACTAGCAATTCGTTCCCATAAAAACTGTGTTCTGTTAGAATTGAACCAGTTTGGGTGGATGCTTAAATTTCACAATACTGTTGTTTGCTGGAAAGTCAATCGATAGAATTGGATAAATTATTCTTGCAGATCTCACCTTCACAGACATGCAGATCCTGGTTATAATTAAAACCTCTATAACATTCACACCTAAAGCTTCCGATTGTATTAATACATCGTCCATTTTGACACAAGTTCGGCATTAATTCACACTCATTTACATCACCTAATAGTATAAAACAAATGTAACAATCTGACACAAGTTCGGCAACAATTAACATTCATTACATCACCTAGTCGCATAAAACAAATTGATTTTATAAACTTAAAATAACAATCACAATTTAACATTCTGACACACGTTCGGCAAAAATTTGCATTCATTTACATCACCTAATGCATTCCACCAATTGATTTTTCTAAATAAAAAAACAGCAGCAATTTAACACTCTGACAAAAGTTCGGCATTAATTTACATTTATTTACATCACCTAATCAAATCAAATAAATTGGATGGTATTTAAATAACATTTCAATTTAACATTCTAACACAAGTTAGGCATTAATTCAACAGTAAGTTTTAAATTGTAATATACTACCATTACTAAAACATAACTTGTCATGGGGAATACAGTTGCTCGGGGACAAGGAAAGGGGCAACTTGCTGGGTCACTAACCAGGAAAAATGAAAATAAAACAAAAGAAGTTTGACGTCCTACTGATCTTTATTGACTGCGCTAATAAAGACGGGCTTACGTCATACGGTGTGCTATGAGGGATATCATTTAATCGGACAGCAACACTGTGTCTTATTTTAAGTACACGCTAATGTGTACACGGGACATCGGTGTTTCGTCCAATCTGAGCGACTAGACACCTATCAATGTCAAATCCTCCGTCCTGACTCCTGCACCACTGTTGAGGGGAAACAGCTGGTTCAAAAAAGTAAGATGTTAAACCACATTTCATTTTGTCATCTACGCACCCTTTGTTCCTTCGGGAGGGGGTGTGGGGTGTGGGTATTGTGGTCTGTTTCACATCATATCCGTATCTAAAAGAAATGGATGATATACGTAAAGAATGTTGCAGTCCTACCTGTTATATCTGGTGCGCCACTTTCACATAAAACTTTATATTGTACTGAAAAAATATATTATAATATTGAATTAATCAGCCGAATGTACAAAGATGTACTGTAATGTCTTCACGGATAAAATCAATCCGATTAAAACACAAATCCTTTTACGTTTGGTTTTTTATAGTTCACAATTTCGTTTCACTTGTCTTTACTACGCTAGGATCTGGAAGAGTTGTTATGAGGTATAGCGAATGAAATGTTCTGTTACGGCGAGTTTTTGACGCGAAGGGCACGGAACTGTCGGTAACACACTAGAAACATAAACGCTGATTGGTTAATGGCATGTCTGACGTCATAGGGTAACACGCCACTCGTATAAAGTATGAAAAAAAATCAGAGTGGGGATAAAATAAAACAGAGAGTGAACTTTTAAAAACATGAGAAGCTGCACAAAATGCTCTAGAACAACTAAGCATTCCCAGTTTCGTCATGACGCCCTACACTACAAACGCCCCTCTCTTTCTTAACCTAGCAAATCCTTGGTCACGAACTTAAAAGTTACTCACATGATCTTTGTCTGGGACAAGTTTCACAATTAACACCCCAGGCAGCGCCAACAGTACAACAACATTGTCTTTTGGTCAGATTGCTAGATACAGGATTCTCACAGATAGAACGGAATGGTCTTCTTGTCGTATTCAAATATTCCAAAAAGCAACTTTCTTTTCTCATATCTGAAAATAACCATTTTCTATAGTTTTCATTTTTTCAAAATTAATGTTTTAATAAATTATATTGATATTTGGCTTCTAAATAAATCATTTTGAATGTCGCAACTGTTTCATATTTATTTCCATCCGTTCCTAGTTAGCATTTAGATTCGAGATGTATGAAAATGTAACAATTATATATTCGGATCGAGGTTGAAATATAGCCCGGAATGTAGCAGTATTTCTTGGACTGTTTAACTAGCACTGTTCAAGTATTACGTGGAATGTTAAACCACGTGGAATGTTCATATATTATGTAGAATGATAATGTTAAACTGCCACGTGGACTGTTCGGGAATTAGTGGAATGTAAATCCACCACATGCACAGTTAAAGTATTATGTGGAATGATAAACTACCACGTGGACTGTTTGAGTATAACGTGGACTTTTAAACCACCACGTGGACTGTTCAAGTATTGAGTGGAATGTTAAACTATCACGCGGAAAGTTAAAATATCACGTGGAATATTCAAGTATCAAGTGGAATGTTAAACTCTCCAGTGGGATGTTGAAGTACTACTTGGAATGTTAAAGTATCACGTGTAGAATGTTAAAATATCACATTCGTCCATTGGCTCGCTAATATACAAAGGGAATTGACCCTAATCCACATAACAGAGGGGCTCGTAAAAACAGATTTCGGGGGTTTTAGAATTACAGTACATAACCCAGTCACGTGCATCTTACCCATACAATCTCTACCACCATTCATAGCCATATAGCCTTCTGGACAGATACAGGTATAATTGCCTTCTCTGTTTATACAAGTTCCTAATCCACATATACCAGCATCGACTTCACATTCGTCTATATCTATAAATAACAAAAGATACAGATATAAGTCTTAATCCAAATATCTATAAATATCAATAAATACTTCACATTCGTCTATATCTATAAATAAGATGAAATACAGATATAATTCTTAATCCAGATATCTATACATACAGATGTAATTCTTAATTCATATATCTATAAATATCAATAAATACTTCACATTCGTCTATATCTATAAATAAGATGAAATACAGATATAATTCTTAATCCAAACATCTATATCTATACATACAGATGTAATTCTTAATTCATATATCTATAAATAACAATAAATACAGATGTAATCCGTATATACCACTATCAACTTCACATTCTCATCTATATCTGTAATTAAGCATATGTTATTTAAGATCCTTGAAGTTCCAAGCTAACTGGTAAACTGATACCATTGAGATTTATGAACCTGGGCCTTTTAGTAATAGCAATTTTTTGTCATTACATCATGTAAGTGGTCATCATTATAAACTAGTGTTCAGTATGTCTAGAACGTGGTTAGAAATCTTACTTACATTAGGTGTATAACTAGCTGTAAAAGATGTCACTACTGGTGTAAATGTGTGACTGTTTATAACACCCATCACTATAGAATACGCAAACCTGGACAATAGTGGTGTACATCATTCAATAGTCACAGTTTTAACACCTTAGTGACATAATACCTTAACGGCCACTGCCTGATTATTAACAATATTTAACTAACTATTAAACAAGAGCTAAATCTGCCTATATATTGCGGGTATTTCTTTAGGCCTGAAATTTTATCTAAATTATTAATTAGATATTAAGTTATCCAGACCATAATCATCTAACGATGGTAATTTGGATTAAGATCCGACGTGCTGTTCAACTTTCATTCATCTTTTATTGTACCAACTTTAGTAATGATGATCAAGGCTAGGCTCCATTTGACTGAAACTTTCAGGAAATTGCCTTTACATCATCTAGGTAATGATGATCGAGTCTAGACCCGCATTTCAATCGCTAAAATCTCGGTTCAGAGTAGATCAATGTGACTGAAATTTTCATCATATACCCTTTACAGCCCTAGTTTTTAACTGTTATATATAATCAAATCGACATTTCATTGTGGATTCTCGACATAGTGAGAACTGCCAGCTCTTTATGTTTAAGATAAGTAGTTTGACATACAACATATCGCTGATCGCATGATATAATGTTACTTACCAACACATTTATGCATGGTTCCATCGAGGTGGAATCCAGGAGGACAAACACACAGATAACTTCCAAACATATTCTGACATTGTCCGCCATTACATAAATTATCAATTTCCTCACATTCGTTGATATCTTCTAGTACCAGAGTTAGAGTGTTTGGTCTGAAACCTGGTCCACCTGGACATAGAGCGTTATATTCACCTGAAGCAACAAGAGTCATACACCGATTAGTGTTCTCCGGTTTTATCCAACTGCTAAAGACCCCTACGCGGAAGGTGCCAGGTTCCATTACGGGGTGTGATGGTTGGATTGTGGAATGGTTAGAGCCCGCGCGTTGGATGATAGGGTCTGCCATTGGCGTGGTTTCGATTTCCCGGTTGTACGTGACAAAGAGTAGGGTTTTCTCCCGGTTCTCCGGATTCCTCCTACCGCAAACGAATTATTGAAATAAAACTGACCATATGTTAGTTTGTGTCGAGTGAACCAGTATTTTGTATTGAAACTAAACGATACAATGGATTGTTCTTACTTGTTCCGTTTCTAGGGCAGTCCTCACAGAAACCAGGCACATCACCCCATCCTCTTCCTACCGAGCAACAACATGTCGCCCTAGCAACTCCTCGAGTTATTTCATCTCGACATACACCCAGTCTTCCGCGAGTCGAAAATGGCGGAGTCATATAACAGGTACCAACACGCTTGTCTAAAATAAAAAATAAAATAAAATCTGATGACATTTACAAACTACTGATGACATTTACGAACTACCAATCTAGAATAGTCACAATCTGATTAAAACACGGATCCTATTTCGTTTCGTTTTTTGTAGTTCAAAAGTTCGTTTTACTTGTCCTTACTACACTACCTTCTAGAAGAGTTGTGAGGGATTAGCCAATGAAACCACCTGTTAGGCGAGTTTTTGGCGTCGGGTGCACGGAACTATGGGTAACTCACAAGAAACATCAACACTGATTGTTTAATCAAATGTCATAGGGTCAAAAGCTACTCGCATGACCTCTGACGCGACCTTTCACTACAACTGGCCAGATCTTCATGTAGTGTAGGCATTGGTTAATTGTCTTATGAAACGGTGCCAAAAGAGGGAAGAGGAGAGAACTCTAAAATTTAAAATTAATATTGAAGATTGACAAGGGGAAACCACGCCGGAAAATCTGGATGAACTTTCTCGGCCAATGCAGGGATCGAACACTAAAATGTTGTAGAATGAATACTTACCAACACAGCCAGTACCAGTTGGATTGAGTTCATAATTAGACAAACACTGACAAACATAACTCCCCTGTCTGTTAACACACGTACCGTACTGACAATTATCAGGATTTAAACATTCATCTATATCTGTGGTAAATACGAAAATAAAATATCTATACCTGTTTTAAATACGATAATAAAGTATCTATATCTGTTTTAAATACGAAAATAAAGTATCTATATCTGTTTTAAATACGAAAATAAAGTATCTATCAATACTAATATTTGTGACTGGCGTTTGTCTAGAGTTGGTGGCTACACTATAGATCTGTCCCTAGGCTTAAATTTGGGGTAGAGGGGTAGCTCAGACCGAGGAGTAACATGGGTCAGGGGGTGCTGGACTGCCGCTTCCGGTTTCGAAGTTATACTACACTACTTTTTTCGGTTCAGAATAAAGTAATTGGGATGGAGGTTCGTTTACATCATCTATTTTTCAAAAATTATAGCGAGGACCGCCAGCATTCTATCTAAATCTTACATAATGTATCTTTTAGGTCCTGCTTTCTGGGACCAACCTGACTGTCGAAGACGGGCATACGCCATGCATTGTGCTGTGGGGCTACAACAAACCCTTTATTTTAGAAACCAACTGTCAATGGGTCTTTTACGAGCACACCCAGGATGGACCCGGTGACAAGTCCAGTCTCGGTAACCATTCAGTGGTAAATACGTTTGGAACAAAGGTGGACTGAAATTGCCCATACTGAAAATGGAGTAAATGGCTACAAACCTGTACAATTTCCGCCTGTTTGATCTAACTGGTACCCTTGGTTACAGATACATCTAAACATTCCAAATACATTCTCACATCGGCCATTAACACAGAGATTGTGGAACATGTCACATTCATTTATATCTAAAACACAAAACACACCCATTGTTTATTTGGTCAGAGTACCCTCATTACCATATTCAGTTGGTCAGAGTACCATCAATAACAGTCAGTTGCCAAGAGCACCACCAATAACACATGTAGCTGGTCCGAGTACCACCCATAATATATAGGCCTACAGTTGATCCGAGTACCATCAATAACATATACAGTTGGCCAGAGTACCATCAATAACATGTTCAGTTGGTCAGAGTACCATCCATAATATATACAGTTGGTCAGAGTACCATCCATAATATATACAGTTGGTCAGAGTACCATACATAATATATACAGTTTGTCAGAGTAACAACCATAATATATACAGTTGGTCAGAGTAATAACCATAATATATGCAGCTGCCGAGAGTACCATCCATAACATATGCAGCTGGTCAGAGTACCACCTATAACAGTCATTTCCCGAGAGTACCACCAATAACATAAGCAGGTGTTCAGAGTATCATTAATAGCTTTACGCAGTTGTTTGGGGTTTCAATAATAACATATGCAGTTGTTCAGTACAGGCAATAACATATGCAGTTGGTTAAAGTATAGTTTTAACGGGAAACCAACTGCATATTATATATGTTATTGCCTGTACTGAACAACTGCATTATGTTATTACTGAAACCACAAATAACATATTCTGTTGCCCAGAGTACAATCAATTACATACTCTGTCCCCAGAGGTAAAATGGGTGTTGTGATCATGACTTATAATCATCTCGCCTAATTTAGCTTTAACTTACCAACACAAGCTCTTTCATCTTCTGTGGGTGCAAATCCCATATCACATTCACATCTAAATAATCCTGGCAGATTTAAACATTGACCATTCTCACAAAGATTAGGATTAACACTACATTCATCCACGTCTGAAATAAAGACATTACCAAATCAGCTTACATTTAAAATATCAAGGATGCATACTTTTCATAATAAAACACAAAACAAGGTAAATATGGATATAACTACTTTTCTACTATGAATAGTTAACCGCGCTTCTCGATGTATTTATAATTTCAGTGTTTTGTTTGGTGTTTTGGTCTTCAAAAAAACTACTGATATTTGAATCCCCAGCGCACATAAAAACCCAGTGAATGGTTAGACCAGATTGGAATTGACTTGAAGAAGGACCGCCGGTCCAACCTCGCAGTGCTCAGAATTGATCTATTTGCAAACAACCTGTGTGCGCAAGCGAATTATTGGTTTTGCTAGTCCCAAATGACCGGAACTCTCTCCTCTATCTCATATAGTCTTCTAAATAAAAAAATAATCCTGGTGTCATTTAGAGCTGATAACCGGAATAAGCTTGCATGAGTCTCTTGGCTGCAAATGTGACTAAAGCCCCCCCCCCAGCAAAATTGAAAATGGGGCATATTCCTTCACATAACGTCTGGTTGCCTTACCGTAGCTGCGAAACTTGTACTCCTCCTCTACCGTAACAATTGACATGTTTATTAATGATACAAATTACATTAATGTTAGAACTAATTTGGGGAGCATTTTAATATTGGGTCCTTTTGGCTGCTGCCAAATTAGCCGTAACAATTGACATGTTTATTAATGATACAAATTACATTAATGTTAGAACTAATTTGAGGAGCATTTTAATATTCCGTCTTCCATTAGCCCAGGTTAGGCGCATTTTAATATTGGGTCCTTTTGGCTGCTGCCAAATTAGCCGCCTTCAGATAAAATGAAAAGACAGTTGTAGGTTAATGCAGAAGATTTATAGAATATTCTTTGATTAACAGGAAGCCAAAATAAAAACCAAGAAGACCGGAGTTATTCGTCTGGGTATTATTCGACAGACAGAAGTCACACATAACACCTTTTCATAATTAAGTTGCACCATTTTGTTCAAGTCCATCAGCAAAGAAACCATCCTCCACGGGAACCCGAGTGATTTTATATATTTCCCATCGGCAGGGAGACAACGACCCATGCGAACCCAAGTGTATTTATGAGAAGGTCTCACTGAAAGCGAGAGAGACAGAGAGCGAGAAATAGGGTTTAACGTCCACTCTACACAACCTAGGTCATTTCGTGTCTAACATATGGTTGAATTTTATTTCAATAACCCACTTGGTTAGACAGACGATCCTACTCTTTGGCATGTACATCCAGAGAATCGTAAACCATGCAAGTTGACTCAATGACAGACCTTATGATACAGTACGTGCTGACAATTCGGCCACCCACCCCGCAAAAATTCAAACCCACCACCACTGAAATCACCCTTAAGAGGACCCCAGTGATTTCATATATAATCGACATAAATCGCACAGGAAGCATCCTATTCAAATTAATAATATTTCCATACCTCTGCATTCAAACCCATCACCACTGAAGCCATCATCACAGACACATCTAAAGCTTCCAGGTACATTAACACAAGCAGCATCTCTTGCACATCCACCATTATCTCGTACACACTCATTGATATCTACAAATAATGTAAATACAGCGCTAGTTTATTGACGCAGAAGAGGAAGCGTAAACACAGGTGTCTAACTTACCTTTACATGTAAAACCACCCCTTCCCCCACCCCTTGTAAATCCTTGTATACTTACCCCTACATGTAAAACCGCCTCCCAATAATTCCTAGTAAATTTACCTCTACATGTAAAACCAACCCAGTAGATCCTGGTAAACGTGCCTCTACATGTAAAATCACCTCACCTCCAAGTAAATCCTGGTAAACTTACTTCTACATGTAAATCCACCTCCCAGTACTAAATCCTGGTAAACGTACCTCTACATGTAAAACCACCCAGTAGATCCTGGTCAACGTACCTCTACATGTAAAACCGCCTCCCAATAATTCCTAGTAAACTTACCTCTACATGTAAAACCAACCCAGTAGATCCTGGTAAACGTGCCTCTACATGTAAAACCACCTCCAAGTAAATCCAGGTAGCCTTACCTCTTCAAGTAAAACCACCCCTTCCCCCACCCCTTGTAAATCCTTGTATACTTACCCCTACATGTAAAACCACCCCCAGTAAATCCAGGTAAACTCACCTCTACATGTAAACCCACCCCCTAGTAAATCCTGGTAAACTTACCTCTACATGTGAAACCATCGCCAGTAAATCCTGGTAAACAGTCACATTTATAAGAACCTCTCGTGTTGATACATCTAGCACTGTCATCACAAGCTGCTTCCCCAGATTCACATTCATTCATATCTGTAAAATGTATAAACGAATCATAAAGCCGACTATTGTTCCGCACCAGATGGGGTTTCACACTCTCTTGTTCGGCACCAAATGGGGTTTTACGACCTATTGGTCAGCTCCAATTATCATATATACACACGCTTTGTGCTGCGAGGAGCTTTTACTCTTCATAGCATTCCAATAGCCACCGCATCCAATTTAGGGTTGACCTTGCATTTTGGTCACACCGAACAATTAGACACCCTACAATTACAGGCCTTATCGGTCAACACCGAGTCAGCGCCTTGAGCACAGGGCCAACATGACTCACGAACATTTTTGTAAGCAATTACAGACTGAAAAGTAAGTGTAAAGCTGAAAGATCCATAGGAACCATCTCGGTCTACACTGAGATCGAATCCGGAACTCCTGGCGAGCGAGCTCGAGTCAGCTCCTTATTCAGTGGGCCATAATGGCTCTTGAACATTTTATGAGCAATTACAGGCCTAACCGACAAGGAGATATGAAGCTGGAAGATCCATAGGAACGTTGACCGAGATCGAATTCGAGCCACCATTCATTGGGCCACCATACTCTTTGTAAGCAATAAGACACTGAAACGTCTATAGGAAACATGTTGGTCAACACCAAAATCGCATCCGGAACTCCTGGTTTGACAGCCAGGGCTTTATCACTGGGCCACCATGGCTCCTGAGCAACACAAAAATACCCAAACAAGATTACCAGTGCAGCCAGCATTACTGTCTTCTCCGTCTACAGCATATCCATTTTCGCATTTACATATAAACGATCCGTGTGTATTCTGACAGTATCCACTTAAACATAGATTTCTATTCAAGAAACATTCATCAATATCTGTAAGAATAAAAATAAAATATTTTTATCATAGGTATATCTGTAACTGTTTGGGCATACCTCGAGACTGAAATTCGGGGAAGCGGGTGTTGTACTATTTCTGGTTTCACAAAACTCCCATAAGGAAACCATACAGGACCTTATCCATACAACGCCTGGTAAACAGCTAGTTATTATTTTCACAAGAACGGTCGTAGAATATAAATCAAGAACCGACCATTATGATACTTGACGTCATCACGCGCATCAATCTTTGAATTGTGACGTCTTATCACGAACCGATGCGCAATTCTAAATTGTTAGATCTATCGAAAAGAAACCGCGGGAACCGGGACCTTTTTTGGCCTATCTCTGCAAGTAGTATGTATTGTCCAGTCTCGATATCTCGACACGACTACCATATCACAACCAACTATCATCTGAGCTTCTTAGAAGTTGTTAACTTGACTACCCGTGATTCATCGCACCGTATTAGATCGAAAACGTGTATTGTTATTGTGTTGTTACAAGAAGTAGGGTCGCCTGTCCAACCTCGGGGGGTTTCTCAGGGTCCTACGGTTTCCCCCCACTGCTACGACCCCTGCACGCAAGCCAATTATTGACATAAAACTGAACCACATGTTAGTCCCGAAATGGCCTGGTTTCTCTCTCTCTCTCTCTCTCTCTCTCTCTCTCTCTCTCTCTCTCTCTCTCTCTCTCTCTCTCTCTCTCTCTGTGTAATTGTGTTAAACTCACCTAAACACTGTCTTTGATCCGGAGAGGTTGTAAGTCCACCATCACATGAACACCTGTATCCACCTGGTTCGTTGATACATCTACCACCTTTACAGGTATCACTCTCTGTACACTCATCAACATCTGGTGGAAATAAAATAAAACTATGATAGAGTTGGTAATGAGTATGTCCTGACAAAACTATAGACCTCGGCAGATTATTAGCAACGAATGTGCGGTTCTGACCCAAAGTTCACAAAATACTCCCATATTCAAAATTGTTCGCCTTACAGCCCTGTATAAAACTTTTGTTGTTTTAAGGTATTTACATGAATGAGAAGCAATAAGCAAAGTTTGTGTTTCTGGATCAAATATATTTTTCATAAACAGTGAGTAAAAGTTGAGCAAATTCTTGCCTTAGGTCTGAGAATGCTTTGTGAACTCGGACATTGGTCGGTTGATTAACCGTCATGAAGGAAACTGAAATAAAACTAAGGGAAGGAAGAGGAAGGGGGCAACGCCGCAAACACTGTGATATGGACAACAGAGTTTCCGCCGTCACAAAAACGAATTGTCAATGGTTCTTTCATGCACACACCAACATGGGACCTCGGTTGTTTGCTCCACCCGAACTATTAAGTGCTGTTCCATGCCAAGGTCCGTAAAACGAACAGATTTACATTCAATATGCCCTAGTTACAAAAACTTACCAACACAAGTCCTGCCATCTATCATAAGATTATATCCAGCTTCACAGCCACAAGAAAAACTTCCCGGCGTATTAATACATTCAGCCGCACAACCGCCATTTCTATCTCGACACTCATCTGTATCTGTAAAAATGAGAGCGAATTGGAGTAGTCTATTGTGAGTCAAAAACTGGAAAGCAACATCAGCGGTACCGGCCACTCTTCTTGAAAGTCTAACTGAAGCGTAAGCGTTGCGTTCTGTAAACGGATCCAATCTGGACCACAAAGATCTTCTGATCGACAGAGACCTTCTGATCCATTCGGCCATCCAACTTCCGAACAACGTACATGCTACGTTTCATAAGGTTGCTGTTAATGCAAAATCAAAATTGTTCTGCTCTTATAATCCATGAATAATCAATAAAATCACAAAACATCCATGAATAATCATTAAAATCATAAAACATCGATGACTAATCAATAAAATCAGATTGATGTTCTTACCTATACAAGAAGTTTTTAAAGGATTTGGTTGATAACCTTGTCCACATATACATTGATAACCTCCCATAAAGTTTTCACAATGACCATTAGAACATATACTACTGTCTGTTCCACATTCATCAACATCTGAAATATCAAAATGTGACAAGAATTAGTACACTGTAAAAAATTTCCATTTTTTATGTCGCCGAATTCCGTAGTTTAACACCTTTTTTTCTGTTAATTGATGGATTTTTTTGAGAAATTTTGTTAAAAGAGTGAATTATTTCTTCAAATTATGTGTTTTATGTAATTCTGTGGAATATTCAGTATTTAACAGGAAATTTCCGTGAAATTTAGGGATAGAATATTTTATTCCCTTCTATAACGGACTTAATTCTGTTATTTTACGGAATAAACTGTGGAATGACAGGAAAGTTACGTGAAATTTAGGGATAAAATGTTTTATTCCATTATTTAACGGACTATTTCTGTTTTCAGATGCAACGATAAGAAATCGTATACATATATAATCATTCCTAATAATTATCATTTTATAGTATTCATTTCAATTTATCAACCATAATATGAAGGATCATATTGTGTAAAGTTTGGTACATTAATAGTCATGTATTACTAATTTCCATTATTTATAAGATCTAAAAAGTGTATTCTCATTCATCATACGGTAATCAGATTGTAAGTATTTTCATAAATGTGTAAAAACAATTTTCAACGCCGGTGAGTATAGGTTGTATTGTCTGAAAAATATAACCGATTGGCCAGTGTAAGCCGGTTTGCCGCAAACTTACATCTGAAGCCTCTAACCGATCCTAACACGGACCATTAATAGTGTTTCGAGACACCCTTTTTCTCGACGAAAGGTATTCTTATATTAACGCAAATAGGTTACGGAAAAATATCGAACACGCTTATGAAGTCAATGGTTAATTCAATGAAATTTTTATCATTTTCGAGTCTAGGAAACAAAATTTACCAGTATTTATTTTTCATTATTTGAAAATGGAATTTATGTTAAATGAGGGAATTTCTGTAAATTACAGGAAAAATAAATACGGATAAAATTTTCCTGGTAATTTTTGTTTCCGGAATTTTTTCCGTTTTTTCACGGATATTTTTGTTACTGTGATCCCGGAGTTGGCCGAAGAAGTTTATCGGGATTCTTCGGCGTGGTTTCCGTTTATCAGTGGTGCAGGACGGAGGGCCTGCCAGTGACAGCTGTCTAGTCGTTCGAATGGGTCAAAAACTGAGGCTCCGTGTACACACCGGCGTGCACGTAAAAGATCCCTTGGCAGTTGGAATTCGATATGCGTAGGCCGTAGAGCCCCTTTTCCCCTCATAGTTTACTGTATGGCGTATGCCTGATTTTAATAGCCCAGTTCGGAACAAAACTGTAGGACGTTAAACCCCATTTCATTTCGGTTCACTGTATGGCCATAGATGTCATTGTACAAGGGTTGACCGAAAGAAAGGTTTTGAAGAATCTACGACCGCTGATAAGTGTACGGTCATTGTCAGACAATCTGATTACAATACAAATCTATATTTGGTTTCGTTGTTTTATACTTTCAAATGGCCTACACTACATGACGTTATAGTGGGGTTGCACGTCAGGATACAACCAAGTGGCTTTTGACCCTATGATGTCAGACACTGATTAATCAATCAGCGTCGACGTTTCTAGTGGTTTACTCATAGTTCTGTGCATCAAAGGGCCTAAGAACTAGCCGTAATAGACTATTCATTGGCTAATCCCTCACATCATCCACAGCACACCAATGGTAACAGCTCTAACAGATCCTAGTGTATCAAAAGCAAGTTTTGAACTTAAAAAACGAAACGAAATAGGATGTGTTTACATCAGATTGGTTTTCAGATAACGACTATTCTCAGACCGCGATACATACAATGTTTATTGGTCATCAGAGCCGTATGTAATGTTCTATATAGCATACCTTTACACGACAGACCATCAAGGCCTAACTCATGACCATCTGGACAATTACATCTATAACTCCCGGGAGTATTAACACATACTCCACCACGACACATTGGTCCGTCACTTTTACATTCATTGATATCTGTATAGAAAAAAAACCATGGCATTATTATTTCACAACTTAATTAATATCAGAATGATAACTTTAAATATGGAAAAACGTGTGTTTCTTAATATCAGATATATTCAAAAACAGTTTGATTATCAATCCATTCATTACAGCTTCTGGTAACGCGTTGATGTTGTTTTACCAATATTTTGTGAACAATAATTCAACGGTACTTTACGGTGGCTGATTTAGGACACGCAGGCAAAAATATCTGGAGAACTGGTCTTAATTATCTGGAGCGCTTGACTTAGTATTTCAAGCGCTCGACTTAGTATCTCGAGCTCTTGACTAAGTATCTCGGGCGCTTCAGTTGTTTTTTCCGAGTTCTAAATCAGTCACCATAGTAGTCCTGTGCAAGAGTCAACCCAGCCTATTGCGGGACTGATAATCGAGACGTTGTGTATATTACCATTGCAATGGTACTTGGCATCGAAAATATGAACTGAAAATCGGTAATCGCCTGAGAAAATTTTCGTTGTTTCTTATCAAAACTCCAACATTAGTAACTTCACCCAGAATAAAGTAATTTGAGAGACATTTTCAATATATTCATTTTTCATTATCTGTTTTGGAACTATTATAGCAGGAACTGTCAGGTCTTTATCTAAATCTTATATAATATATCTTTAAACAAATGAGGCTCAGTATAATTGCAGAATTCTGTATTCATTCGTTGGTCAACGTTTATGCAATAGGCATTTAAATATTTACAAATAAAATTGTGGGGAATGCCATATAAAGGGAGATAACCATGTTTATTGTCGTTTCGTTACTCACCCATACACATGGTGTCCATCATAACGCCTTCATAACCAGCATCACAAACACATCTAAATCCACCTAAGGTATTCTCACATCGTCCATTATTACACACAGCAGTTAATGAAATACGACATTCATCAATATCTGAAACAACAATTAACCGTGATTAAAGGGGGTGTAGCTCTTTATTTTGGAACCTTGAAATAGACGTAATTGGTTCTAAACGCACACATTAATGTAATATGAATGTATGTTAAGTGATTTATATTAAATTTTTGAAAAGAATAATGAAATTTCTAATCAATTATGTTCGCTGAAATACGTGAACCTTTCGTTTACACCTGCTTACTGCATTCTATGAGGTTTTTTTTTGAATTATTGTTTTGTCCTTTGTGACTCGGCCTTTACTCATAATTTCCACATTGTGTTGTGCGGCATGGTATTATTTGTCCATTATAAAATGGCAGTCGAAACCGTAGAATACACGACCCGTGTATTGATTATATAATGTTAATTGTGTGTTAAATATGGGTATTAGAATTATACAGTTTCACGGAAAAATAAAAGCATTGATTGAAATCAACAAATGTTAAATTGTAATTCGTGTTTTTAATTTCGAATATTAAGGAAAATACTAAGTTGAAGATTTAGCTCCTTTAATGAATCACGACAAGGGGCCTCCTGCACAACTCACAGGAAAATCACGATGAATTGTCTAGACCAACACCAGGATTGAACCTCTGAGCTAGCACCATACACATAGTTACGTCACTGATAACATCACGTTACAATGTTTCATTAGCATTCAAATGTCGCACTATTTAATGCCTTTTTCATAAACTATATGCAATTCGATTGGTTGCCATGACAACATCATAAACTATATATTTACCTCTATAATTGGTTGCCAATATATCATAATATTTACCTGTACAATTGGTTGCCATGCCAACTATATAAACTACATATTTACCTGTACAGTTGGTTCCCATATCATCTTTAGCGAATCCCGGTTCACAAGTACAGATGAAACTACCCTGGGTATTTCTACATCTACCATTCTGACAAATATCAGGAAATAATTGGCACTCATTTATATCTGTAAATAATATTATCATTGAAATTTAGTAAATCAACTGGAATCACACAGGTGACAATTCTATGGAATATAAAAACATGGCTTGATTATAATCAGTAATTGTATTCCATAGAATTACAACTTATTAAAAATACGGATCTATATTTCGTTTCCTTTATTTATACTTTCGATGGCCTACACTAATGTACGGGTGGCTTTTGACCCTATGACGTCAGACATCGATTAATTAATCAGTCGGCGTTGACGTTTCTAGTGGTTTACCCACAGTTCCACGCATGGCACGCCAAGAAGTCGACATAATGGCCCGTATCTTTGGCTAATCCCTCACTCTAAACAAAACGCCTAAATGAAAATTTTGAACTATAAAAAACGAAACGAAATAGAATCTATTTTTAATCAGATAGGTCGAATTTTGACCTGTGCACTGTACATATTAAATACAGACCCTTAAATTATTAGGCAGGCCGTACACTGTATAAAGGAATCAACCCTAAAAGGCGGTTGCATGTACAATGCATATGAATTTAACTAGCCAACAAATATACTAAATGAAACTTTTATTATTTGGACAGATTCATTCATAAATTTGAATGTTTAAACACTAATGATATCAGATACCACGCATTGACAACTTACCGAAACGCGCTTTAGATTTAATCAAATGAAATGGGGTTTAACGCCTTTGCTAATGAAGACAGCATACACCATGCAGTGTGCTATGAGGGAAATTTCCAGATCAAGACCACATGGGTCGAGGAGGTGTAGATCAAGTACATGCAGTTATCGTTATTTTGTTAGTGCTTATATTATTTGACGAGATAATTTCGTTGTCAGACTTAAATAATTGAACTGTTTGGACATCTTCAACAACTCTGTCTTATTTACCTCCAAGCTCGAAATTTGGGTTGTCCACACACAGCTGTTCAAACGCCTCTGAAAATAAAAACAGGCATGGTGAAAAACATATGTTTTAAGTTTTCAGCAACCAAGTCTCTAACCCAATATCATCCAGAGTCTTCAACATTGAAAACACGGATTACTTGTCAGTTTCTCTAAATCACCCGGTTTCCTGTCACCTCTAAAGACCCCCTCCCCTCTTTAATTAACAACGGTCCGCCAGACGATCCAGTGTTCATCAAGGCCGTACTTAGCGGGGATGCCGGGGGAACATTGCACCCCCCAAAAATAAGGCGCCCCAAGCAATGGCGCCAGTACGGGATTACTTGCTAGCGACTTTGATGCGACTTGGGCATTATATTGATGCCTAACCACTCTGCTGGTTGACAGGAATCGCCCCCATATATATTTATATCAGTTTACCTGTTCCACGAGTAGGGCATGGCTGACAAGGATCACCCCATGCTGTACCAATACTACAACAACATTGACCACGTAAATAAGCACCTGCTACTGGTCTCATACAGAATCCTCTATTATAGTCCTGATAACAAAGTTCTCGTCTCATATCTACAAATAAAATAAAACATTATTTAAGGATAGATAACTATCAATATATATACGAAATAAAATGGGGTTTAACGTCGTGCTGTTCTGATCTGAACTGGGTTAATGATGCACGGACACTGTCAACATTATTATTCTGGCAAATATGTGGAGGAAACACCATTTATACCATATTTGTATTATGTAATGGCGGCACATATTAGATGTGTATTGTACAGGATAATTCTTTTTCATCACCAAAGACCTTATGGAAAGTAATGTTATGCCAAATGGACAAGTACATTTAAATACATAGCAACACAACGTAATCTTGCTGGATCTAATGCTTATCCAAATGGACAAGGGCATTTATAACTACCAACACAACGTAATCTTGATGGGTCCAATGTTAAACCAAGTGGAATGTCAAACCAAATAGAGCATTTAAATACATACCCAACACAGTGTAATATTGCCGGAGCTAATGTTAAACCAAAGGGAGCATATTTAAATACATACCAACACAGCGTAATCCTGTCGGATCCAATGTTAAACCAAATGGACATGTACATTTAAATGATCCTTCTAGATTCACACACTGGCCACCACCTTTACATATATCTTGAAACACTTCACATTCATTGATATCTTTAAAATAAAAACAAAAATATCCATGATTCGACAGAGATTGATTTCATGCCCCAAAACACACGACTTGTAGTCCCTGAAGGTTTTCTCATGATTATTGTTTTCATTTTGTGGACAATGGAAGCATTTTATAGACACTAAAAACTGGTCAGAGATAAGCAAAATTTGATGGAATATTGCTAGTACCGGTACTAGCTTAAACAAACCATGTATTGGTAACCTGATTATAAATCAATTGATCTAAATTCATTAGGAGAAATTAAGAGAAACACCAAGGAAACATGACATTATTTTAGCCTGTTAAGTATCGAGTGGATGACGACAATATCGGGCGACACTGCAATAATCGGTGTATATAATCAGGAATCATGTGATGTTAACGTTAAACATTCGGCCACCCACCCCTTCATCCCTAATAAACAAATACTCACCGACACAGTTGACACCTAATCTGTTTGCGAACCCCTTAGGACACTGCAGTTCCGCTGAAAATGAAAACAGTAGCTTAGTATACTGCAAAATGTATCACATTACACCAATCTATTGGTGGCGTACGAAACTGGATACTTCATAAATTATGATATTTGGTATTTTAATGTTGTTGTACTGTATTAACTTTTTGGTGGCCTTTGATAACTAAAGAGTAACACACTTGGACATGGTTGACAATGTACAGTGTGTTTTATACACATTCATTGTATAGGACATGGTTGACACGAGAATGTACAGTATGACACGAGAATGTACAGTGTATTGTATATACTTTCTTTTTGTAGGACATGGTTGACACCAAAGTGTACAGTGTGCTTTGTACACTTTCTTTGGGTAGGAAATGGTTGTCATGACAATTGACAGTGTGTTTTATAGAACATGGTTGACACGACAATGTACAGTGTGTTTTATATATTCACTTTTGTGTAGGAAATAGTTGACATGACAATGTATTGTGAGGTTTTTTTTTATTCTTTGTGAAGGGCATGGTTGACGATGTACAGTATGTTTTATATACTTTGTGTAGGACATTGTTGACATGAGAATGGAAAGTGTTTTATATACTTACTTTGTGTAGGACATGGTTTACACGGACTACCCCAGGCTTTACCGATACTACCACAACATTCAGCTTGTAATAACATAGAATCTATAGATCCTTCACATACTCCATTTTTTATCGTTAACCAGCAGGCTCCACGTTTATTATCTACAATAACAATAATAATGGTCGTTTTAAAATCAAACAATATTTATCTACATGACAACTATCTTTATTTAAAAATCGACAAGATACCTTTAAACATACATTATGCAAGAGCTAAATCAGCCTATTGCAGGTCGTTCTTTCGACCTAAATTATTCATTCGATATTAATTAACTTATCCGGACAATAATCAACTCTCGATGTCAATGCTACCCTGCGATGTTTACTGGATTAGGACCCGATTTGTGCCAACGAGTGAGTGCACAGATGGATCTCAGTTTTCGTCCCAATCCAAATGATTAAACGCCTTTGCCTTGTATATGCTATGCCTTTCACCCTTGGCAACAAGCAAGAGGGAACCAGACACGATGTTCCAGAAGAACTAACTGAAACTTACCTAAACAAATAAGGCCTGTTGGATCTAATACCGTACCAGGTGAGATACATTTACATTTAAAACTACCAGCTAGATTTATACATTGTCCGTTTATACAAGGATTTTCTCTGCACTCATTCGTATCTGAAAATATAATACTCAGTTTATGTAGGGATTCGATATACACTCATTCGTATCTGAAAATATAAATTGTATATTGATTTGATTTACATTTATTATTACCAGAAAATATAAAACCCAGTTTATATACGGGCTTGATATACATTTATTTTTACCAGAAAATAGATCAAATATAAAATTCAGTTTATACACGGGTTCTCTCTATTCGGACCTGAAAATTAATCAAATATAAAATCAGTTTATTCACGAGCTTTCTCTACATTTATTGGTATCGGAAAACAAACAGAAACCTCAGTTTTCATATGAAGAGAACAGGGGAAAAACGATCTAAGTCACTCTTTTAACGAATCCCAGTTAATGGCACCATCTGGTAGCAAATTGTATAAGCTTTCGGTGGAACAATCAATTTCAGGTAAAGACGTTCGGAATCACATCGAATCAAGGCCCTTCTGAAATGCCCCCTTTTATGCAAAAAGACAAAAATGTGACTTCCCCTGTACTCTTCATTATATATTACACACATGCTAGTTAATAACATCAAACGTTGTGGACAGATACATTGATAACTTACCCACACTCATTCTAGATATAGAATCAAACGTTGTGGACAGAAACATTATTAACTTACCCACACACATTCTAGATATAGCATCAAATGTTAGTCCTTGTGGACAGATACATTGATAACTGCCCGGTGTATTCCTACATTGGCCACCATCACATAAATTACGATCCCTCGAACACTCGTTAATATCTGAAATATATTAACAATAATGATTTTATCATACATTCACTGGGTGCGAATAACCACGAGTTAAGTGATAATCATGGGTTAATTAATTCGTGATCTTTAATTTTGATTAATTCGTGATTTTCAATTTCATTTAACTCGTGATTTCTAATTTTAATTAGCTCGTGATTTTTTATTTTAATTAACTCGTGATTTTTAATTTTCATAATCATTTATTAACTCGTGATTTTTAATTAACTCGTGATTTTTAATTAACTCGTGATTTTTAATTAACTCGTGATTTTTAATTAACTCGTGATTTTTAATTAACTCGTGATTTTAATTAACGCGGCAATTTTAATTAACTCTTGAATTCTCATTAACTCGTGAATTCTCATTAACTCGTGAATTTTCATTAACTCGTGAATTTTCATAAACTCGTGAATTTTCATTAACTCGTGAATTTTAATTTCAAGTAACTAGTGATTTTTTATTAACTCGTGATTTTTAATTTTTATTATTATCTATTAACTCGTGATTTTAAATTTTAAGTAACTCGTGATTTATAATTCTCATCAACTTATGAATTTAAGTAACTCGTAATTCTAAATAACTCACGATTACTGATAAACTCACTCACGAATATTAATTAACCATGATAGTGATTTGTCAACATTTTTATTCACGGGCAGGTTGAAACTTACCACTGCAGCGTTTTCCTGATCTATCCACCTGATATCCGGGATTACAAATACATCTATAATCTTTTCGTATATTCTCACAAACACCATTTTCACAGATATTGGGAAACATCCGACATTCGTTGATATCTACAAATATTAGAAAATACACATAGGCCTATTTTAACACCAGATGCCCTAGCAGTTGACAAATATATAACGAACAGGTCGTAGTGTTATTGTTCTTTCATAAGTTTCTACATGAACGGATTCAAAGATAGCGCTTACTTGCCATCTTGCTTCCTTGCACGCTTTCCCGCTAGCGTACATCATCCGTTATTATTATTAAACTTAATTACCATAATATACAGAGTTACCTACCGTTACACACATAGCGCCTTACCCACTCAGCCACCGTGACTCCCCGTAAGGGGTTAAAAAGCCCTCAACTGATGATCAGCGACTTACCTGCTCCATCGTGGTCCATCCCATGTCCGTTACGACACAGGATTTTAAAGGCAGGATCAGTCATAGCTGGACATCTTTCACATCCTGTACCCCAAGCAACACCAGGACTCACCATACTACAACAACAACTAGATTTGGTGACCAGCTGATCAAGAGGATTGACACAGCGACCATTCCGTACCTCGGGAAAACATAAATCTCTCTTCGTATCTGTAAAACATACACAAAGGACAATCAGTTCTAAAGGGTTTCTTAATTTTTGATGGGCATGATATATGCAACACACAATTCAAGAGACCTCGTAATCCTAATTACAACATCAAATTTTACATTTATAGAGGAAATGAAATAGGGTTTAACATCGTACTGTTCTGTACCGACTGGGCTAATGAAGGCCGGCTCACGACTTGCAGTGTGTTATGAGGGACGTGAGGTCCTACTCCTAAATCGATTGATATTTTTGTCCCATTCGAACGACTATACGTTGTTCCTTACCAGGCCCTTCGTCCCGCAATACTGACGAGGATCATCCGCGCAGGACAAACCCAATGAATTTTCTAGGTCAAATCTGGAATCGAACACGGAAACCCCAGTTTAACGAGCCAACGTCTTACTCGCTGAGAAGGCGTGGCTCTGGCTTTACAGTAAATCTGCAGTAAATGTAATAATACCCAGTTGGATTGTTGAAATAAAGGTGTTTCACAGGGGTGATCAAAGCAGAGGTAGTCAACATGGTAAATCAATTCTTGTCTACTGTAACCAATTGCAAATCAACCCACTGACCAAAGCTTAGAAATACTTTCCCGTAGCTTCAAAGAACTATTTATAGCTTCCTTCAAAACTTGAGTAAACGTTGGGAGATCTTGGAGTTGGAAACTAAATTTGGCAACACAACTCATCTCGTCAGATGCTTAGTGCCACGCTTCCAGTACAAAGTATCCCAGGCTAGCAGTTAGCCTGGAAGCAACACACGTAGACCGTCGCAGAATATGACAACACCGCGACTCCGTTTTAAATGGAGAAAGGGAGATCATTTCGGAAGTAACAAATGGTTCAATTTCATTTCAATAATTTACTTGCGCGTAGGGGTGTTTAGCAGTGACAGGAAACCAGAAGAACCGGACAAAACCCACGAGATCGATACCAACTTTGAAAGTCGAATATAAACATATTATTGCAAATGGTTAATGCACAATCTGCTTTTCTAGAACGTACCTAGACAAGTTCTTCCATCAGGACCAAGAGTCATCCCACCACTACATTCACATCTAAAACTTCCCTGGTTATTTATACATTGTCCATTAACACAACTATTAGGATTTACCACACATTCGTTTATATCTGCAAACATTGGTACAAACAAATGTTTATATCTACCAGCATTGGTATAAACATTAAATGTTTCAATATAATTAAAAATAAAATACATATGTATTTTTCATTTCTGTTTTTATACTTTCGATTGCTTCTGCTACTGGACAAGAACTTACCGATAGAGGATTCACCTCCCGGTGTCAATATAAATCATAAAGAGCACAGGAATCGATGGAAGATGGTATATGGAAAATACTTATCGATGTAGACTTCCCTTCCCGGTGTCAATAAAAATTATGGAGTAATAGAGGAAGGAATCGATGGAAGATGGTATATGGACAGGAACTTACCGATACAGACTTCACCTCCCGGTGCCAGTATAAATCCTGCTTCACAGATACATTTAAAACTTCCATCCATGTTGATGCACATACCATTAGTACACATCCCCGTTCTTCTACATTCATCGTAATCTGCAAATAAAACATAATTGATCATTATAATCTATACAAATTAATCCCAATCATCAATATCGCCATAATGTTCCGGTTCTATGAATTTCGAGAAATGTTTTGGAGAAATATTATCGAAGAAATGTTTTTGGAGAAATGTTTTGCAAGATTTGTATTTGTAGATTTGTATTAAGAAATTTGTTGTTCAAGATGTCTACGATGAAATGTTAATGTATATTATTTTTTTGATTATCTAAATAAATTTTATCTTGATATCAAAATGAAATTAAATTAAACAAAAATATATTTTACAAATCTGATAAGACCAACGTCTGATTTGTAAAACAAATATGGATGCAAATGTTCAATTTAGTGTACAGATGTCGGGATACGTCAATAAAGGAAGAAATAAGAATTAAGGACTATGAAATAAGAACAATGAATAAAGAGCTGTTTGGTCTTCCATACATATCAAATCAAGTGAATGGATCCGGTAATGCCACAAACATCTACAGTGCTGTATAGTCCCGGACCTGTAATGATACAGGCTGCACTCAAAATGAAAAACAAAACCGGTTCACAAGAAAGACGTAACATAAATAATACGACTGATTATGACGGCGGTCATGTCTTGAATGGTAGTTGGCGTCATGAATAAAAAACGTCAGACGATTTTAATAATTTGAATAATCATTTAGTGTTAAAACAGTGTGTAATGCATACTTTACCTGAACAGAATGCACCATCAGGAGATAATCTATATCCAGTATTACACTGACAATAGTAACTTCCTTCTGTATTTCTACATTGACCATTAATACACAGCCTACCGTTCTCTGTACATTCATTTATATCTAAAATACAAGAAAGTCGACTACAGGTTTAAAGCTATATAGGCAAATCAGGCTGGCGTCAACAGGGAACGGGACCACGGTGTTAAGCGGTACGACGCTGCTTCGTTAGTCTGGAGGTCGCGTGTTCGATCCCTACATGGAACGAGGAACCTTATCGGGATATTCCAATGGTATCACCTTGTCAGAGGTGAAGGACGGAGCGCCTGACAAGGACAAGTGTCTAGTGGTTCGGATGGGACGAAAACCCGATGTCCCGTCTAAACATTGGCGGGCGCGTAAAAGATCCCTTGGCAGTTGGAACTCAATGAGGACACTAATAATAATACTAACTATATGTTAGGACACTATCCATCTCGTGGCATATTTCAGAAAACTATAACCGATATCACATCGTAGATCATAGTTTCTAAATGAACAATCTAACTGACCTCTAGCATTATGGATAAACCGTGATACTGGAAGACTTACCATAACAAACCTTCCACATATTCGACCCATGAAAGATGGTACATTTTAGCTTCTAAAGGGATGGCTTAACTGACTTCGGCGCAATAATAATTCAAAGGCTCTAGCATCATGGATAAGGTTTGATGCATCGACACAATAATAATCCAAAACCCCTAGCATTATGGATAAACTTTATTTCTGGAATACTTACCATAACAGACCTGCCTATTATTGGATTGCTTATATCCATCATTACACTGACACTTATATGATCCATCCATGTTGACACATATACCATTAGGACACATTCCTTCGGTGGCACATTCATTCATATCTATAGAGCGAAATATGTAGAATCTGTCAGGGAATAATGACGATAGTATGTCTAAGAACAACTGGGTTGCGATGGGGGTGTATCTTGCCGTGATTACAATATCCAATATTGAAAACACAGCATTTCATAATCAGTACACGGGTCGGATACCGTGTGGTTTCTGGCGCCATTTTGTAATGAACAATTAAAAACATATCCTACAACACAATCTGGAAGTAATTAGTAAAAGCTGGTTCACACACGACAAAATAATAATTCAAAAAACGTGTACAATGCACTAAGCAGGCGCAACCGACTGCCGGTCAATTTGAACTGTTCACGTATTTCACCGAACATAATATATTTTATTTCAAATGTTGAAGATAAATCACTTTACATACATTAATATTACATTATTATGTGTTATTTTAAGGTTCCAGAAATAGTGTCACCCACCTTTTAAAGGGGTTTGAACTTAACATTATGTTTAAGGATTAGCCTATTCCGTACCGTACCTGTACAGTAGCCATTAGGTGAAAGAACAAAACCAGCATCACAATCACAGGTATAACTCCCTGGTGTATTAACACACCGACCATTACCACAAACCCGCGGTCTTAAACATTCATCTTCATCTACAAATAGATTTATAAAATACACGAAATGAAATGAGGTTTAACGTCCAACTGTTCCGTTCCAACTGGGCTAATGAGGACGCGCTACATTTTGCCCGAACGGCGGCATTAAGGGTTATTCGAATACCAACAGCCAATGGAACTTTTACTTGTACGGCAATGTGTACACGGGGCATCGGGTTTTCGTCCCATCCTAATTTCTACTGTCAAAGGATCCTTTACACGGGGTATCGCTTTTTCGTAACATCCAAACGACTAGACAGATGCCCGTGGCAGGCCCCCCGTCCTGCATGACTGGCTTGGGGAAACTACGTCGTAAGAGTCACGATGTGCCAATGCAGGGATCGAACACGCGACCTCCAGGCTAGTGCGCTAGCGTCTTACCCACTTCCGCACCATGACTCTCCAACTGTCAGTCGATCTTTGACGGGCTGCGACCGGTAGACACGAAATGTTGGATTGTCTTCCACCAGAATGATTTATCAGGCCCGAAGAAGTTTCTTAACGAGTTGTTAGTTTGCCAGTGCCACATTCACATATCACCGAGGCTTCGGAATTTTTGGAATGGAATTGGGCATTAACATTGTAGAAACATTGTAGATAATTAATTTAAGACATTCTAAGTCGGGTAAAAACTAACCGAAAGCGTCCTGCTAGAAAATCACACGTCAAGTTCATTCTATACACACAATTTACCCAACGTATGCCCAATTTCATTAGCCCTTTTATTCAACGAAACCATTTTGTGACATATTTTACACGAAAACTTATTAACATATTTAACATAGATCATTCCAAAAAAATATAATATTCTTTTTTCTTCTAAATGAATAAATCAAAGTAGTATTTTTAAAATTGAACTGCAGTTCAAGAATTGCAACCATGTGGTGTAGACATATTTCATGCCTCAAGTAAAAATTATAATGGTTTCAAGCGGGTTGTTTAAGTGCGCTGACTCCAGTATGTAGTCATACATGGAATTTATGTCTAAACGGTAGCACAGCAGAAAATGGATTTTGTTTCTGAATGACTGTCACATGGCCGCACATGTAATTCAACCAAACCGGAAACCCAGTTGTACTATTTCCTAGAGAAATCTAAGGTCAAAGTCCATGTAGATGTATAGCCACGAAAAACACAAGTCAATTACAAATTAAATTTACCTAAGAATTTCCGTTGCAGTTCTCATCAATTAATACATCGTGCTCGAAGAATCAAAGTATAGCCAAGAATAACACTAGTCAATTACAAATTAATTTCTCTAAGAATGTCCGTTGCAGTTCTCATCAATTCATAAATCGTGCGTGAAGAACGACATTATTTCATTACAATCGCGCGCGAAGAATGACATTATTTCATTACATTCTAGTGCCCGTTTCATGAAATTTTAACTAAGATAAAATCTGAATTTTAGTAATTTGATTAGATAATATTAGATTGATTTTAGTGTTTAGCCATTCAAAATTGAAGTGCCTACTTGGATTTTATCTTTAGTTAAGGTTTCGAGAAACAGGGCCGAGGGCATTAAGCTGTTTTTGAGAAGGTATAATCGAAACAATTGCAAACAAAGTGTTGTCAGGCAATGAATACTCGCAGTCCAGCGGAATTTTAATAAGGGTCTTTCAAGTTTTCGTCTGGTGCAATAGAGTCCGGTTGGTGTTGACGTGTCATAAAACAACACTTCATTTTATTTCAGGTTTATGCACAAGGGAAGTAACTCGTTGTAGGTTCTCTCTGAACTGAAAATAGTTTGAAGAGAGCTGTGGACGGAGTTATGAACATATATTATAAAATACTATTATGCTCATTGGTCGAACAAGTTCAATAAAAGAAATCTAACCTATACAGTTGCCTGCTTGATGTCTGAAACCTCGATTGCATTCACAACGAAACGAATCAGGCGTATCCACACATCGGCCATTTTGACATAGTTTATCAAACATGGCACATTCGTCAACTGGTCGGGTGAGGGGCTCTGTGCTTTCACATAATCTCTTGTAAGCATCTGAAAGAATATTGTGTAAAATTAATGATTTTCTTTGGTCATAGTTTGTGTATTCATTCACACGATACCAGGGGCGGATCCCCGATAAAAAAAAACATAGTCTCGATTATCCATTTCATGATTAAATCATGAATGAAATTTGAGCAGCAAATTCGATCCTAATCGCAGTCTAGAATTGATTATCGGTTAGGGTTAATAATTTAGATAACATTTCAGGACTACAAACATACCTGCAATAGGCAGATTTAGCTCCTGCTTAATAGATGTATTAAGTTTGATATGATCTGTACAAAAGGCTTATCTTTAACATTTCTTTCCTTTGATGTTATTGACCAAAATGCACCACTGTCGGATCCTGTCGGTGATTATAGCTCTAGAAACGAATCCGATATGAGTCTTCATGAATGGTACAAAATCTTCCGTCGATGGGAATGCATAGTATGACCTTTATTCTAGTTTATATACCTTGTAATGGACATACTAGTTTAGTTACCTTGACCTTGTAATGGACATGGCTGACAGAATTGTTCGCCTTGTCCCCACCCTTTGCCAATGGAACAACAGCAATCTTTTAATGATGTTCTTTCAGCTATCCTGTTCTGACAATTCTGATTCACTACATTGGTATAACAAAATCCTTGCTGAATACCTGAAAAAGGTGGAAAGGGTACACAATGTATTAATCGTTATTTTAGGTAGAGGGGTCAGTTGTTTTTCTGTCAGTATGGTACAATTATACCTAAATCGTTAATATTTGGGACCTAGAAATAACGCATAAAAAAATTGATAGTGTAAAATGGATGTATATAAACTGATTTACATTCAATCTTTTCTGTTTTTACTCTTATTTCAAATCACGATTTGCTAGGCGAAATACGCCAGAAGTCTCAATCGAATAGCGTTTAGTTATATCAATCTATTATTAGTATTTATTGCGCATGCTCTCCAGATAGCAAATGTCGTCACTGGTTGACATTACTTGTGGGATTTGTCTAACCTCGTTCGTTGAGTCCCTTGTTACAAATGGCACTGAAACGCTTTATGGTACACGGTTCGTGTACCAAAGGATAATATGTTTATTTTGTCTAAAATATCGGATATCAGAAGCACATCCTTTTCCGGTAAGATCACAGCATCAATGTGGATTTGAATTGGCCAATAATTCGTGTTTTCAATGTTGAAGATTTTGGATGATACTGAGTTAGAGACTTAGCTACTTTAAGCCCGCCCTGTACAATTAATGTTGCATTTTACTTTCTTTCCCTGGTTGCATCCGAAATGAAATGAAATGGGGTTTTACGTTCTATTGTTTTGCTCTGACTGAGCTAATGAAGACGAACATACGCCATACAGTGTGCTATGGCCTACCCTTATATCGAATTCCACCTGGTTTGACGTCTTACTTAGCGTGCCACCGCGGCTTCCAAAAAACAATATAAAGAGGGACTTTATAACGTTGTGGGCGTATATCATACCTTACATTACAATGTACAACAAAAAGGAAAAAACTCCCCAATTATTTGAAATATTCTGAATTTGACATGGGTGTAACTTGAAAGATGATAAATAAAAAACACTTTTATCAGACAATGGCCCATTCACTCCATTGAGATCCATCTGCTCCATACTTCGAGAATAGATCTCTGTCCTACATGTCCGCCATATACAAAAATTAGAATACTGTTTTGTAATGCTTTTTTACTATGTTTTACATCTGTCATAGACACAAAGACTAACTAAACTTTTTAATTTTATTAAATAGAAGCTCTATAAAATACTCAACAAAATTCTCGAAGTATACTGGTACTTAGTGTTTTCAATTAAATCGTTGCTTTAGGACTTAAAATGTCAGTCAACTAGCTTAGTGTCTGCTCTCAAGCGGAGTTAACTGTAGACAGACAGCCTATGTTTAGTATGCCAATAGTCGTGAAAACAACCTAGCAATCAAAGAGAGTTATTCAGGAGGCGAGGTTGTCTTCTGTCTTAACTATTTTATGTATCATAGCCAATAATTATCGTTGGTTTAACGACTTCCATAAACAGAATAAAGTTATCCCTGAAAATCTTACCCTATACAATATTGAACAGGAGTATAACATGCCCATTTCAGGGCTCAGAGCAGTTAACTTTTTAAACTGATAAACGTATTAAAGAGATTAACGCGTACATAGACAGGAATTAACTCGTAAACACTTTGTGACGCCATTTAGGCATATTCGGCAGAAAACAAATAGTTTACAGACCTGTGAATGGGCCTAATGCATGACATATTATCATTCACAGACCACATGCATTGCCATTGTCGAAATATCTTGGCTTCCAGTCTCCCACTCGAAATTAAGGTTCAACGCCGAAGGCACAAAATTTGATTTTTTAAAAAAACATTTTCCAGTCAAAATGCCGTCTAAATTTAAGATTTTGAGTTCAGAATAAAAATAATGTTCAAGAATATTTTTTTTTACTCCCTGAAACATATTGAATACGAAAATGTCCATGATTTAGGGGCTTTGATAAATAGCTCATATTAACCCGTTACCTACAAATGTTTAACTCGATAATCTGTTAAAGGAAATTTTATTTCGCTCTCGCAGCCATGATCCCTTTAAAATGCTTATATACTGCATCCTCCACTCTACAACGGAGACAGACGTCTACCACGTGCGATATAAATTATTTGCATAAATACAATAACATGCTTTTAAAGTATTTGATTTCATTCATATGGTGTACAGAAGGGAGGAGGTCATCCTCCATACTTTAAATTGTATGGTTTGTTCCATTTAAAACAGGCTAGTTTGGATGGCCGAATGGCCGAGTCAACTGGCGTGGTTTCGACTGTCCAACCTCATAGTTTTTATCCGGATCCTCTCTCGTGCACTTCTAACAAGCGGAAACCAGGTTGAACGATCCGTGAAACCACGGGAACAGAACCTACGACACTCTTACTTATCGTACCATACTCACAGGGACCCCATATGTCCATTGGAATTTCCGAAACCTCCCTTTAAGAAATGAAATGATGATGAAGACGGGCATACTCAAAACAGGGTGACAGAGGAACATTTGGCCTGAACAGCGGCGCTACGGTTTATTCTTATATCGAATTCCAACTGTCAACGGATCTTTTAGGTAAAAATAAAATAAAACCAAGTACGAACAATCCAAACCATTAGACAGAATTCGAAGTCCTGAAAAAAACGTTATAGGCAAAATAGTGTAATCAGCAAATGGACTGCTCCCCGTGTACAAAATACACGACAAACAGTGGCAACAGGTGTCCGGAAGAGTAAGCTTACCCTGCCTGGCACGCCACACCCGCCATAGCTGCATCCAAACTATTAGGCAAAATGTCGATAAAATAGCGTGATTGGCCAATGAACTATCGGTATGCAAAATGCCCTTGATGAACTGTGTTAACTATGTAGTAGACATATAATCAGGGAGATAGTATTAGTATACGTGTCAATTAAATATATCTAGAACAATAGCCGAGAGAGACACGTTATATTTACCAATCAAGTCAATATGACGGCCATAAAACTTTTTAAAGGTTTTTATAAGTTTAGTGCGCACGTATCCTTGTAGTTGAAGCTTAGATGACAAATGCCTCGATCTACTTAAAAAATCAGAATAAAAGGAACAAGCTCTCGCGTAACGAATTAGCTGAGACACAAACACTTCATGAGCTGGTGATATTGGAATGTTACTACTAATAAATGGAAAGTTAACAATCGGAAAGTCACAGTCATCACGTTTATCGTACAATTTAACAATCAGTTTATGGCAATTGTCAAAATCGAGACGCAGATCCAAGTAGGAAGCGTAATTGTCACTGTCAGTGGTGTTTTTAATTTCCAGCCCATCAGGCTATATGAATTCGACATAATCACTAAATTTTGGATTATTAAAAGGTGTATGCCAATGTGTATATTATGAGAACCTCGCTTTAAGCCAGCATTAAATATGAATAAGCCAAGTCTGTAAACCGGACATGTGTACACGGGACCCTCGCTTTAAATTAGTTTAAAACATAAATAAGGCAAGTTTGTAAACCAGACACGTGTAGACGGGACCCTCGCTTTAAGTCAGTGTCAAACACGAATAAGCCATGTATGTAAACCAGACACGGTAATCGTAAAACTAGATGTATATTAATAGGTAATTTGTTTTAAAATAACTCAAATATTTATATAATATATCATAATATTTACAAGAACATTTGACAGGAAGTTGTATTGGTTATATCAGAATTCGGGAAACATCGCGTGCGGTTAAATGTTTATATATATAATATATTTGAAACTTTGAAAGGCATGTTTTAAGTGTCATTCATGACATTAATCGCAAGATCTCGCAGATAACGGATATAAATTTATATCAAAGATCTAGTTGCGCTATTTTGAATTTTAAAGCTATTTTAGTAAATTGAAAACATTAAGTTAGGCTTTAAAGGGGCCCAATCGCTAATATTTGGGACCTAGAAATTGACACAAATGGATCTCAATGCATATAGTAATGTATTATGAATGTATAAATGATTTACATTCCATCGTTTTCGATTTTAATCTAATTTCTAATCAGTTATTTTCACCGAAATACGCAAGAAGTCTCAATCGAATGGTAATCTCTAGCGTCTGGTTATTCCAATATATACCGCATGCTCCCCTGATAAGAATATGACTTGTGGAATATGCCTAGCCTTGTTCTTCGTCTCTTTTATAGCAAATAATGCTAAAGCCATTATGGTACACGGTTCATGTACCAATTATGATAAAATATATATTTTGTCTTAAATATTAGACATCAGAAGCTCATCTTTTCCCGGGTCACAACATCAATGTTGATTTTACTTGACAAATAATTCGATATAATAGTAGGCCGTAACGCCGTTGTCCAGGCAGAATTTCCCTCATCATGGCGTCTGCCCGTATTCATTAACCCAGCAGTGGGACGTTAAACCCCATATCATTTCATTTCCCTGCCCGGAAACGTTAAACACAATTCCATATTGCTTTTACACTCGTATTATTTTGTCGTTGTTTTGGCAAAGTGGGGTACTAGAGAAGAATGTAGTCAGACCAAAAATTTACACTCATAATGAAACACGGAGAAATGCCGACGACCTGACCTGACCTGACCTTCTATTTCGAACGGAATCGTCGTTAAAGGTTTCGCCTAAAACACAATTATGGCATCCGTCCTGGGTCGCAGCTAAAACACACCGGATCTGGCTATTAAACTTACTTGGTAACTTTCTTTCACAAAACAATATCGTTTCTAATTTGACCTTTCATTTCGTCGGAAACACCAAATATCCAAGTATTTCCCGCTCATTCTGAACACATCTGTGGGTCATTAAAGACCTAGAGAACATTAGAGTCATTTCTGGGATACTAGGTTTTTGGATGGGTGGGACTTGTGAAAATATACAACCTCTTAATTGGGTTGTATTAGTAGAACAATGTGTACACTCAATGACCCTTGGTCAATGTTAGAACTTGACCAATTTTCTCTTGAAAATTGTAAGAATTGGCCAAGACGAGGGCATTCGACTTTAAGGGAAGGGAAAGCTGTTTAGTCGTAGACATGAAATGAAATGGTTCTGCTCCGACTGGGCTAATAAAGTTGGGGTCAGACATACGCCATACAGTGTATGCCCGACACAAACTAGATCATTCCGGGTCTATTTTCGGCATCAATTCAATAATTCGCTTGAGGGTATAGGTCTTTAGCAAGGGGGGGTGGGGGTGGAGGACCCGGAGAAACCCCACGAGGTTGGACAGGCGACCCTATTCCTTGTCATATACAACGGGGAATCGAAACCATGACAGTTGACTCAATGACACCCAACAATCTATGCATAACAGTATTAAAGGCTTACTTGTGCATCTGGAACGATCAATGGAAGCCTCATATCCCGGTGGACAGGTACAGAAATAACTCCCTTCTGTGTTAGTACATTGTCCAACACCACATATAGATGGGTTAGCCTTGCATTCATTTATATCTGAAAAATAGCAACAAACATACCACTATTATTATTATATTATAGAATACACAAACATTAAATAAGGTTTAACATACAGGAATAATCGTAGGCCGGTTCGAAACTAATACCCCAAAAACTGGGCCTATTTTAGGGTTGGGTTTTTTTAAAACGTAACTGGGTCTCTCATTTTTTTAAAAAACGTAACTGGTCTCTCTTCTTTTAATTTAAAGACTTAGTCCCGAAATGACCTAGTTTGTGTTGAGTGGACGTTAAACCTTATTTCTCTCTATTTAAAAACGTAACTGGGTCAGTTAACTTTTTAAGGACGACACAAGTTGAACTACCAACAGCTTCAGAAACTGAGTGTGGATAATTTTATGGAACAAAGAGAAAGGTTAGCGGCGTTTCAAAACATTTTAAAATATGATATATAATTGTCAGTTTACCTTCACAGACTTGAGTTATTGGGTTTTGAATTTGTCCTTCTTTACATCCACATCTATAAGATCCTAGCGTGTTCACACAGTTACCACCCACACATAATCCTGGTATAGCCTTACACTCATTCACATCTTAATAAAACAACACAAATATATATATAGATATCACAATACCGTGGTAAAAACTTACACTTATTAAAGCACAGATCCTATTTCTTTTTGTGTTTTATAGTTCAAAATTTGGTTTTACTTGTCTTTACTACTCTAAGATCTGGAACAGTTGTTATCAATGACTTGTTGGGAATGATGTGAATCTGATAGATCAGCTAATGAAATGGTCTGTTACGGCAAGCTTTTGGCGTGTGATGTAGGGAACTTTGGGTAATTCGTTAATCAGATAGCTGACGTCATAGGTCAAAAGCCACTCATATGATCCTCTGGCACGACGTCCCACTACAACTAGTTAAATATACATGTAATGTAGGCCATCGAAAGTATAAACAATGAAACGAAATATAGATCTGTATTTTAATCAGGTCGAATATTGATTAAAAATATTGATTATCAAATGGTGGACGTACCTTGACAGGTGTTGGTTTCAGGGTTTGGAATGTAGCCCCGTCTACACGGGTGACGTTGAGCTGGGCATTGTTCACAAGGTTGTCCCCACGCCATACCAATGGTCGAGCAGCAGAGGATCTTGGTACACACGACACCAGTTAACTGCCCTCGACACATATTGTCTGAGATCTGAGTAAAACATGGTCCTGTGCGATAATCTGAGAAATAAAAAACAGTGGCATCTTAGTTATAATAAATCGACATTCGTTGATAGGTATTGAAATCTACCATTATACATTGAAAACTAAGATGTAAGGACTATGAATTAAAAGTAAGGATTAGGGACTATGACACAAACTAGACCAATTTTGCTTAATAAAGACGAGACTGGAGAGTATCCTAGTTGAAACGTCGCTTAGTATCAGGCTCAGTAATTGTGTATCCATAAAAGTGTATCTTGTGTTAATATGTTCAATTAAAGAAGACTAATATATAATTCGCTTTCGCGTAGGGTTTTTAGCAGTGGGAGGAAACCGGAGGACCCGGAGAAAACCCACGATGTTGGGCATATTCTAAGGAAGTTAAGGGATAAAATAGAGATGCTTTCTCACAAAGTATTTAGCGGATGGCTGTTTCCAATAAAAGTATGCAATTTTGGTATAATATATATGGTTGGACAGGCCTGGTAAGGTTTTATAAATTAATAATAATGTGGATAATTTATCAACGATTGGGCGTGGTAAGTTTTTGTAAATTTATAACGATTATTGCCGCTTTAATAACAAAGGCAGCACTGGTTAGTTTTTATAAATTTAGGAGTTGGATGGCCGAATGGTAAGCACGTGCGTGCTGTATCATAAAGCATGTCATTGAGTCAACTGGCGTGGTTTCGAATCCCCGGTTGTACGTGACAAGGAGTAGGGTCGCCTGTCCAACCTCGTGGGTTTTCTCCAGGTCCTCCGGCTTCCTCCCACTGCTAAACACCCCTACGCGCAAGCCAAATTTTGAAATAAAATTAAACCACATATTAGTCCCGAAATGACCTAGTTTGTGTCGAGTAGACGTTAAACCCAATTTCCCTCTCTCTCTCTCTCTTTTATAAATTCATAACAACATTGCTGATTTCATAAAGTATCAAATTCGTGAAAAATGTCTTAATATGTCGGTTATTCCTGCCTCTGTCACGGCAAATCGAATTTATAAACTAATTTATCTTGTGTTATCAAACGGTACACCATTTGTTGACTTCTCTCTTAAAGGTAATCCATACCTATTGTTGGCCACGCGGGGTTTCCCCGCTATTTATCACCGCGCGTACTTAATATACTAGAAATAACTACAAATAGTTATGAAGGCATGAAGAGTGGATTTAAGGGCTTTATCTGTGTAAATTTAGGGCTAAAATCTGACCGACTTATCGAGGATGGTTTTTTGTATAATGCGCACATTTATCATTTGAGCTCAAGATAAATTGATCGTTTAATAAAATATCCTATAACCCCGAAATTATGGTAAAGGTCAGGGGAAGGGTCATATAATCGGTTCAAGTTTTTTTTTCTCAACATAATGGCTTTTATATGCAGCTGAATCATCATAATAATACCCATAAAATGACATAATCATTAATCATATGCTTTAAAGGTAGCTTTCATCAGTATTAATACAAGAAACGAAGGCATAATGATCCGATGTGCCGAGCCAGCATCGACGCATTGAAATTAATAGCCAATAGTAATAGTAACGGGTTAGTATTTAATTAAAAGGTTTACTGAAAAACAAGTTAATATACTTAATTCGAGTTAAGTTTCCAGAATAATATAAAGTTGATATGGGTATTTGAATGATTTGTTATAGTCTAATATTCATTTATACAATTTATAAATAAACACTGTAACAGTAAAGAACCCTGAGTCAACCCATGAAATGTATAAAACTGGTCTAATCATTCAGACAACAGTATATTTCTATTTTCGGTGTGAGTGAAGAGAAATATACTTTTTGTAAGGTTTACATTATAATAACCATTTTCTAGAAATAATTATTATATCTAATTCACATTAAAGGGCACACATAAGCCTTAATCTCTTAAGGCGTGAGCATTACATTACATGGGTTTTCTCCAGGGCGTCCGGTTTCCACCCATTGATAAGCCCCCTACGTGCAAGCGAATTATTGAAATAAAATTTAACCATATTTATGATCGAGTCTGTATCGAATGGACGTTACTCTCTCTCTCTCTCTCTCTCTCTCTCTCTTTGTCTCTCTCTCTCTCTCTCTTCATTATATTTGAGTTATGCCTAATTAGTATGGGTTTTCCTAAATGTATTGCACACATAGACCATGAATAATTTATCACGACTTCGTTACGCTTTGAAGTTCAACCTTACCCCGAAATATCCGAATCTGTAAGACATTACAACCTATATCAAAGCCATAAACCCGGCAATTAAAATAGCTGCATGTTCTGCTGATAAGAGAAATTATTACATAAGATATTAGACGAGTCAGCATATCTAGGTAAGCCAAGTACACAGTGTCTTCCTTCGAGACGTTAAAATGCGACAGTGGTTTATAAATGAAAAAGGACATTCAAATAAATGGGGTTATGGTCCTACTATTTTGCTGCTCAATCCGGGGTGTGCATTGACGCAAGTTTTGAATTAAAAGGGAGAAAGTTGTCTGTTTTAGATAAGTTTCACGAAAATTTAACTAAGATAAAATTCAAATTTTAGTCATTTGATTGGATAATATTATAGTGATTTTAGTGCTTAGCCAATCAAAAATAAAGTATCTACTAAAATTTGGATTTTAAATTTACATGTAGTTAAGATTTCGAGAAACGGGGCCTGTTTCCCAAGTACCCACTCATTTATATTATAGTGAATAAAATATATCTAACAAACAATCCTCTTCTGTAACAAACCTTAAAACCATGACAGTCAATTCATCTTTTACTTGGCCTATTTTCTAACACGCGTCTTAAGGACATTAACTTACCTTGTTCACACCTTTGACCTGCAAATCCGTACGGACAGGCACATCGATCAGGTCCCACACATCTTCCGCCATTTTCACAACCCTGACGACACACGGCTTTGAAAGACAGAAGAATAGCACCTTTAATTTATCATTTGCATATTTTAAATAATATTTATGATTGCTTTCATATTTTCCCGTATAAAATTTGTACACAATTATAGAATAATTTTCTTCAAGAAATTACGAGTAAGTGGTTGTAGAAACCTTTGATACTGACTGGCCTAAAATAAAATAAAAGTCAATCAGGTTGGGTTAGGTTGGGATATAGGGAGGGAGGGGAGGGGAGGATGGGGTAGGGTTTAACGTGAGGTTACGTGACACGGTGTGAGGTTCACCTGCCGAATAGCGTGAGTGTTCCTCGGTTTCCTCCAAGACGTTGGGGCATTTATCAACCCAAATACACCACCTTGCCATTGTTTAGTACCAGCTCCCGATATACTTCTCGTGAATAAAACTGATATTTGGTGAAACGCTGGTGACAAATGATCGTCAGGGTCATCAAGTCACTCTGACTACTGGACTGGGGTGTTCGCAAGGAATAACCTCCGCTTCACTGAAGTCGATATCTCATGCAAATTGTCTTACTACTGTGAGAGGAAACCGGAATTCCCGGAGTAAACTCTCGATGTTTGAAAAGGCACCTCTGTCTCTAAACCAATTGGACTATGAAACAAAACTCTACAATGTATTCATGTCTAGGGTTTTAGAATCCACACGAAATCTAATTGGAATAGCCCACTTTAAGCATTTTCAGTCCTTTTTATTATTTTGAATTAGATCTATAACATACAAATTACATTAAACTATACCCATATGTGGCAAGCATGGAGCGTACAAAGAACCCATTAAAACGTATAATAGTGTTTTTAAGTTTTATTACCAACATTAGATTCTTGGGTGTTGCAGGTGCGACCAAGTTGTCGATTAGGACAAAAACATAGATTAGGTTTCATACATCGTCCTCCATTACAGCCACCGGTACATTTAGCTGGTAGAATCAAATGTAAAATAAAAATAAATTGAGTAATGGAATCAAATGTCAAATGGTTTGCGTGTTAACAATAATCACATATCAAAAGATCTTGTAAATCAAATTAAATATAAAATATGAATGAGCTAAAGGAAATAAACGTCCAGTAGTTTAGCTCTGCTCGATCATCATTACTAAAGTCGGTACGATAAAAAAACATTGTCTCGATTATCCATTTCATGATTTTAACATGGATGATAGTTGAGTAGCAAATGGGATCCTAATTCAGTAAATATCGCAGGCTTGCCTTGACATATAAAGTTGGAATGGATAAGTTAATTAATGTCTTAAAAAGACCTACAATAGGCAGATGTAGCTCTTGCATAATGTATGTTTAAATAAAAAATATAACACACTCTTGAAAATGCAAGAACATTATGAATTAGCTGCTGCCCTATAGTTTGTGATTTAAATTGATATAATAACAACAGGCCTCTACAATCACAAAAAAAATGTATATGAATTGGCTAAAAGAATCAAACAAATAAAGTCTCGAAAATCAAATAAATGTAAGTTAGCTAAAAGAATCAAACAAATAAATTAGCTAAAAGAATCAAACAAATAAAGTCTCGAAAATCTAATATATTCGTGGAAGCAAATGTCTAATAATTTGTGTTCTAAATAAAGAAGAATAAATTATGATTTAGCTAATAAAACAACCGCCAAATAGTTCGTGCTTAAATAACATAAATAAATATCTTGAAAATAAAATAAAACATGAAATATTTGTCTTAGAGGATGACACGGCATCGTATTATTTAACCTTTTACAGAATAACAGGATTCTTTACATAGTGTATCAAGTTTAAAACGGGTTAAAAAGAAATATGCCAAATATCGTTTACATTGCAAGAATGGGTTTTATCGTCGTGTGCCAGCTGGTCACCGTATGGCTTCTCTTAAAGCGCAAATTTCACAAATTCTACACGCTTTTCGGGTACTTTGTGAATGTTATATTGTTGTTTGAAAATTAAATACAATTTACGATGAGGGTCTATTCTTTGGATAAGCTAAAAGGGTGATATGTCATTCTATTAATGCGTTATATCAACGGAATAGGGCACAAAATGTAGCCTTGCAGCACACCGCTAATACTTAGAAATGAAATTAGATTGGGATTAACTTACATACTTTTTGCAGTATATGGGTAAATTTTGTCCGAACAACAGCCTCACGCCCCACTCTTATTTTGAATTTCAACAGTCATAGCTTTTGTTAAGTCCTACGCCAGTTGTTAAGCCAGTTATGTATCGGGAGGGGGTGCCTTGTCTGCTGCCAGTGACGGTCGAGAAATTTCGTCACGTTTTTATACGCTCACATTTTCATGTGGACGTATATTGTCGTCGCCCCTGTTCGTCCGTCCGTCCGTCCGTCCGTCCGTCCACAATTGTTTGTGAACAGTCTACAGGTCACAATTTTTATCCGATTTCAATGAAACTTAAAATATAAGTTTATCACCCTAAGATCTCGGTTCCTTTCGATATTGGCATGTATCGGACCGTAACTTCATGGGTTATGGCCCCTGATTGTACGAAAAATCACGTTTTTTAGCTTGTGAACAGTGTAGAGGTCACAATTTTGAACCGATTTGGATGAAACTTGAAATGCATGTTTATAAACCAAAGATCTCTGGAGGTCAAAATTGTTATCCGATTTAAAAAACCGTTTGATTATATCACCGTGCCATGGTTATGAAAGTTGAGTTCGAATTTCGTGAAAATCGGAACAAAATTGACGGACAAAATGGCCGCCATTTGTACGCGAATAGTGTGAAAATATGTTATATCAAGGTTGTGAACAGTGTAGAGGTCACAATTTTGAACCGCTTTGGATGAAACTTGAAATGCATGTTTATAACCCAAAGATCTTGGTTCCTTTCAATATTTGCGCCAATCGGATCGTAACTTCCTGAATTATGGCCCCTGATTGTCCGAAAAATCGCCCTTTTTAGCTTGTGGTCCCTCTGGAGGTCAAAATTGTTATCCGATTTAAAAAAAACGTTTGATTATATCACTGTTTCATGGTTATGAAGGTTGAGTTCGAATTTCGTGAAAATCGGACCAAAATTGACGGACAAAATGGCCGCCATTTGTACGCGAATAGTGTGAAAATATGTTATATCAAGGTTGTGGACCTTATAGAGGTCACAATTTTGAACCGATTTGGATGAAACTTGACATGTATGTTTATAACCAAAAGATCTTGGTTCCTTTCGATATTTGCGCCCATCGGATCGTAACTTCCTGAATTATGGCCCCTGATTGTCCAAAGAATTGCCCTTTTTAACTTGTGGTCCCTCTGGAGGTCAAAATTGTTATCCGATTTAAAAAAACGTTTGAATATATCACCGTTCCATGGTTATGAAGGTTGAATTCGAATTTCGTGAAAATCGGACCAAAATTGACGGACAAAATGGCCGCCGTTTGTACGCGAATAGTGTGAAAATATGTTATATCAAGGTTGTGGACCTTATAGAGGTCACAATTTTGAACCAATTTTGATGAAACTTGACATGTATGTTTATAACCGAAAGATCTTGGTTCCTTTCGATATTTGCGCCCATCGGATCGTAACTTCCTGAATTATGGCCCCTGATTGTCCAAAAAAATCGCCCTTTTTAGCTTGTGGTCCCTCTGGAGGTCAAAATTGTTATCCGATTTAAAAAAACGTTTGATTATATCACCATTTAATGGTTATGAAGGTTGAGTATGAATTTTGTGAAAATCAGACCAAAATTGACGGACAAAATGGCTGCCGTTTGTACGCGAATAGTGTGAAAATATGTTATATAAAGGTTGTGGACCTTATAGAGGTCACAATTTTGAACCGATTTTGATGAAACTTGACATGTATGTTTATAACCCCAAGATCTTGGTTCCTTTCGATATTTGCGCCCATTGGATCATATCTTCCTGAATTATGTCCCCGGATTGTCCGAAAAATCGCTTTTGTTCGCTTTTGGTCCCTCTGGAGGTCAAAATTATTATCTGATTTAAAAAACCGTTTGACTATATCACCGTTATATGGTAATGAAGAGAGAGTTTGAATTACGTGAAAATCGGACTAGAATTGACGGACAAAATGGCCGCCGTTTGTACACGAATAGTGTGAAAATATGTTATATCAAGGTTGTGGACCCTATAAAGGTCACAATTTTGAATCGATTTTGATGAAACTTGACATGTATGTTTATAACCCAAAGATCTTGGTCCCTTTCGATATTTGCGCCCATCGGGTCATTACTTCCTGAATTATGTCCCCTGATTGTACGAAAAATCACCCTTTTAGCTTGTTGTGCCTCTGGAGGTCACAATTATTATCTGATTTTTAAAAAAAAACGTTTGATTATAAAAACCAAACAAATTCTAATGATTTTCTGATAATTCCTTAATATGCGACAACTCTTGTTGACTGCCCGGACGATTTGGCTGCTGTGTGGGCGTATGTTTCGTTGCCTGGCAACCTATTTTTGGACGTGGTTTGCACATGCCAAAGGGGTAGGACACAGGGCCTGAGATGGAACTGTTTTTTGAAGTCCGTATGTGACGAACAACCTTTGACAGTTGGAACTCAAAAGTAGAGCGTAGCATCTCTGCCCGGGCAAAACATCCGCCATATCACACTGTCCGTCTTTAGTATCCCAGCCGGTGCATAAAAGTAGAACGTAAAACCCCATTTCATTTCATTTGTAATATATCGTGAGTCAACCAATGGTTGCTGCGTCTGTTTCAAATATACACGTGTCTACACATGGTGTGCACTAAGTTTGACGAAGTCACTGCGACAAGTGAGTAAGAAAAATAAACATAGCAAATAAAATTACAGCCGGTTTCTTAATAGTCACTTTACTCCTCACTGAATTTAGTATATATTCCGAATAGTTATATTCAGTATCGGTGTTGAATGTAGAACTAGACGGTCCCCAGGCACTTCGAACAACTAAAAAGGGACCTAAAATGACAGACAAGCATCATTTGTTCGAGGTTTCAATTTTGTTTTGTCAATGCCTTTGACAGTAACAATAACTTTGACAGCATTAGTCAAAGTGTTATTCTTTAAAGTGATATCAATTAATTTTGTTTAAGTGGCATTTAACGAAATTAACTCTTCATGTAATTATTATTCCATATAATCGTGCCATGTCTTATGGTATAAATTACTGTGTTTATTTCAATTTTTTGGTTATTTAGTTTATTTAATAATAAAAGTAATTCCAATAGTTACATTTTTAATTATGGAAGCCCGGGGGTGCTCATCTGACAGAGTGGCGTGGCTACCCCTTTCTCCCCTTATAACTACGGCCATGGATATGACAGAGTGATAGGACAAAACTTACGTATATTGCAGTGTCGCCCTCGTTTAGGTCTCGTCCAGCCAGGACAACAAATCCGTCGAAATCTTTGACCGCAAACATTTGGTCTGAAAATAAAACAACATTAACGATACAATATCATAATGATTATCTAAGATATAGATAACGAGTTGGTCGTTCTTGCTAAAATTAATATATTGGACAATTCAGTCAAATTACTTTATTCTGAGCAACGTTATCACAGTTTTGTCATATAGGGGTGCAGGATAGATGTCATGACCTGACAGAGGCCAACGTATAGTCGTGCGGATGGTACGAAAACCCAAGGCCCGATGTACGTATGGGCGTGCACGTAAACGAAAGGAAATGACATGGGTTTAACGTCCTACTGTTCTGCTCCGACACGTAATGGTACCCTAGGCAGTTGGAATTCGATGTAACTGTTGCAGACAAGCGCAACATTAAATCCCATTTCATTCCATTTTATTTGAATTTCAAAGCTGTTGTTGTAAATAATGCAAGGAATTCACAGTAAACAAGAACATTCATGTGTGACACATAGTTGAAATTATTTAACAATAAAACTTTCGTGTCAAATTTTTTTTTTTGCATTTTGGGATTTATGCTTTTGTTACAGATTTGCTATAGTTGCATAATTATGTGTAAACATTCCACTGTTTTAAACAAATGTATCAACATGTATAGTATCCGTAGCTTTTAAGACGTGCACAAATATTGTAATGTGTTTGAATAACAAGTTCGTTAGACGGAGTGGTTCGCCCAGCAGGCAGACCCGGGTACGATTCCGATTTCCTCGGCGTGTTTCAATTTCAGCTCACAAAGCGTTTTCAAAGTTAAAAAATTTACTCAAATCGTTCGCCTATTTTTAAAACTAAAATAAATCCCTTAATAAAACTTTTGTTCTTTTAGTGTATCAATTAAATACCTCAATAAGAAACTATGTGCATATTTGGGGATTCTGGATCAAAGATATTTTTCATAAACAGTGACTGAAAGTTGAGTAATTTCTTTGAAATTTTTGGGCCTGGTTTCCATTTGGCAGTGATGGAGGATAGGATTCCTAAGTCAAGGGTACATATTCGCAGTTAGAATTCGGTAAAAACAGTCAACAATAACGAAATGAAATAGTGTTTAACGTCCTGCTATTCTATTCCAATGGTTCTAATGAAGATGCACCTCCATGCACTATTAACAAGCGGAACCGGGTTGAACAATCCGAGAATTCGAACCCACGACTCTCTTACTAATGAATCAAATGCCTTAATCGCTGAGACCTTATTTCCATAGGACTTTACGAAACCTCGCTTCAAGAAATGAAATGAAATGGTGTTTAACGTCCTACTGTTCTGCTCCTTACCTGGGCTAATGGAAGACGGGCATAAGCCATGCAGTGTGCTTTGAGGCACATTTTGCCCGAACAGCTGCACTGCGGCCTACTCTTAATATTTTGAATTCCAACGCCAAAGTGTACACGAGACCTCAGTTTGTGGTCACACTGTCTGAACATTGTCCCAGGCCAGACCCTGTATCAAAGGGGATAACGCAGGAAAATCCCGATGAACTTCCTCGGCAAACACCGAGGGCGAACACGGTACCTCTAGTTGAACGAACCAACGTCTTATTCGCCGAGCCACCAAGTAACAAAAAAGACAATATCGTTGTCCCTCGCCGGGCCCTCTGTACTGTAGACTCAACAAGGGGCGGGGGGGGGGGTGTGTGTCAAAAAATCGTATTAACTTTCTCGGTCAACATAGTGTGCTCCAGGTTAGCGAGCCAACGTCTTACTCACTGAGCCAGCGTGGCTCCTTGTGAAAGTAACAAATTGTATGATTTAGAATTCCCTCCTAAATATCTTAATAATGGTGTGAACTCGTTTGATATTTGAGAACAAGGGCGTGGAGAATTCCATTATATCTTAGGGTGACAGACTGTGATCTTTGCATGGAAGTTTTACAAACAACAGATGCAATTAATATTCCAACATATTGTAGTTCTTAACAAACTATTTCTCGTAGTCTGTACACAATCACATTCAAGTTGCCATTGATGACCCCACCTTTTTATTACACGTATTATTAATTCTACAGGAAGGGACAACCAGTGCACTTTGCAAAGTAGTTTTTGCGGTTTTTTCGTCATTCTTTTTTCTTATCTTATTTTCTACATTATATAAATCTTTAATTTACTGTTCTATTTTCAGAAGCCATCTATATGCATTACCAAGTAGCACCATTCATACACAGTCAGAAGCCTTATTCATTACCAAATATTATCATACACAGTCGATCAAAAGTCTAGTTCATTACCAAATAGTATCAATCATACACACTCAAAAGTCCTATTCATGAAAATTTGAAATATTCTGTGGAAGTGGAGGGATAAAATAAAGATACGTTCCCACAAAAGTATTTATCATGTGGTTATTTCCAATAAACGTATGGCGAAAGTAGAATCATCCAATCTTACTAGAAAAATATTGGATTTCCTGAAAACACGCATAGAGCGCATAAAGGACAAAAATGTAAGGGTTTCCTTAACCGACACCACAGCGATAAGGGATGTCTGCTTGGGTGACTGACGTCAAAGGTTGCAAGCGAAGATTATCTGATTTCTCAGTGTTAGTTAACGCATGGTGTACATGTACATGCTGATAAAACCAATGAAAAGGACATGTACAGTGGATGACCCGAGAATTATTAGGCTTAGATATTTATTATAAATGGAGAGCGATTAAAGACAACATCGTCTTGTTTTGTATATGCTTCGGATCCGTTGCGGGGTACCACGTCACCCAAGTCACGTGACCTCTTTTAATAGATAGTTTATAATATAGCAGATGTATTCCCTTGCCAATTCAATATTTTGCGTAAGATTTGAAGCAAAATTTTGATAGATTAATTAGTTTGAATATGTTTTAGTTCAAATATATCATCAAATCACCCAGTTTGTACCCGGGAAGGTATCCTTAAGGATATGGCCTGTGCTTGGTTAGTGATTAAAATCCTAGTACAAATTTCAACTTATCGCCAATATGAAAAGGGTGCTTTTTTAAAATACGTTTTCGTAAATGAGGGCCCAGATATTGAAACATTGATAGCAGTAGGGAATATTGTTACATTAAAGGGACATTGGATAATATTAGATACAAAGCTGACAGATCTCAATGTAATAGTCCAAAAATAGGTAATGAAAGCGGAGTCAAATCGCTTCACTCTGAAGCGATATATTAGCTATTTAATTTTCGGCTAGCATCGATCGCCATTACTACCATGGCACTATAATAAACAAAGTCTCGGTTATCCATTTTTACGTTAAATCATCCATCACAAAACGTATTTAAAGCCACTAAATATCACAGATTAACGATGACATCGAGAGTTGAGTATGATATTCAATAGAAGGCTTGATCTCGCCTTAATTACGTACATCTTATCAAGCCCCCCACGTAATACCCTGCATATTTCGCCACTAAGTTCGATTGGGTAACAATCCCAGCTAAGGGAACCTATCAGATTCATTGGTCGTCGTGAATACCAAGACTCGCGCTTCTAGCTAAAATGTTTACATGTGACAATCGAGTTGCAAAGTTCAAAGATCGATCAATGTCAAGGTTACTGGTTTTCCGTGAGTTTCTCAATTTAAAAAAAAAAAAAACTTTCAACGACTGTATACTTGTTTGTTTACAGTGTGTTATGTGCCACGACCTCGGATTGGACAATGCTAATTAGTCACGTGTCTACACAACGGGCGCCAAAGTTCGGGAATTGCTAAGTATTGAAGCAACGGTTAGATGTTGTAAAACTCGCGGACGTTGCTTAAGGAACATGGATCTTGTCATGTTAATTAAGTCTAATTTAAATTAGTTTATATAATAATTCAGGCCCAAAGAAAGACCGGCAATAGACAGATTTAGCTCTAGCATAATATATGTTTAAGTATGTGTTACCAGTGAAACGTGCATTACATCATGTAATTCGCAAAACACTAACTCAACTCATTCTTCATAGTTGCTCAAGCCTGAATAAAAGATGACTACCGCCATCTTTAAACTGACATTAAAGGGTGTACACATGTCATCAGAAACATCTATCATAACCTAAGTATGCATCAAGTGTTTGGTTTTAAAAGACAGCGAGTGTGAGAATTGGGATGTCTAATGTATCTATGAATGGTAAAGTTTTCACGAGTCATTAAAAGGGCTTAATCTCTATTCTTTGGAACCTAGAAATTGACACAAATGTGTCGTAACGCACATAATAATGTCATGTGAATGTATCTAAACTGATTTAAATTCAATCGTTACTGTTTTTAGTGTAATTTTTAATGAGTTATGTGAAGAGACATTATAATGGCCTAGGGATCTTTACGTGAATGCCAATGTATTCACTGGACCTCGGGTGTTTTGTCCCGTCCGAACGACTAGACAGTTGTCCTGCACCACAGACAAGGGCAAACCACGCCGGAAAATCCCGATGAACTTTGTCGGCCAACAGGGATCGAACACGCAACCACTAGGCTAATGAGCCAGCGTCGTACCCACTGAGACACCGTGGCACCACTTAAACGGTATGTACGCTTTTGTGGCTACCATAAGGGTTTAAAGACGGAAAGTGTCAGAATCAGAATATCTTTACACGGTGAAGTTTGTATTCTTGTTTTAAGTATTACCACAACTATGAAACATTATATGTAAATTTAGGCAGTGGGATGAATAAACAGTTCTTCGAGAGTCAATAAACATACATTATGTAGAGCTAAATCTGCCAATAGCATGTCTTTCTTTAGGTGTGAAATGTTATCTAAATTATCAATAAGACATTAATCAAGGTATCCTACCATGGGATATTTACTGGATTAGGAACTGATCTGCTGCCCAACGCACTTCGTGATTGAATCAAAAAATGGATAATCAAGACTATGTTTTTTTATCGTACCGATTTTAGTAATGATGATTGAGACTAGTTTGAAAATTCGATTTGACTGAAACTTTTAGCAAATGCCCTTTACATTATCTGTTTTTTAACTATTAAAGTGAGAAGTGCCAGCTCTTTATCTAATACCCCATGATGTATTTTTAAGCATGTATGAGAGTTTAAAGATTGTGTGATAATTAAAATATCAAATGTATCTTTAACCGGTAAAGCTGCCATGTTTTGTGGTTATTAACCCTACGGTGAAACATAATATGTAAATTTAGTAGGCAGAGGGTAGGGAAAATGCTTTCTGTCGTTTAAACATGTCTTCGAGAACGGTTCTACGGAATGAAATCTTTAGGGCGTTCACTACATATCCTGCAAGCCTCGAGTTTAAATACCGTATCCAACGAACAAGTGCTTGACAAAATAAACTCACTTTTTAACTTTACGGAGGAATTTTCAATTTTTTAAAAAGAATTTGTCAGTTACAGAGAAAGGTCGTGGCTGGTTCACAAAATGGAAGGTGAAAGGTGATATTTTAGGCGTGTGAATGACTAAGAACGGTGAAAGCTAATCCACGTTTTCATTAGCCTAGTCGAAGTCGAACGGTAGGACGTTAAACCCCATTTCATTTCATGGTGTTTAATGTTACACTTTGAACATTCGAATATGAAAAATTTGAAGGCCTGTCAAAATTGGTTGTTTACTACCCCTTAGACGGCGCCAATTCAAACTTATGGATTTGTATCAGTTTAATGTTGACTGTGTAATATTTAATAATATCAATTCATTGAAATCTTCTAATATCAAAAACAAAAACTGAAAATGCATACAAAACGATACAAATATCTAAATTGCTCAAAAAGCTAAATCAGTATTGGATATGGAGAGAGAGAGAGAGAGAGAGAGAGAGATAGAGAGAGAGAGAGAGAGAGAGAGAGAGAGAGAGAGAGAGAGAGAGACAAAGAGAGAGAGAGAGAGAGAGAGAGAGAGAGAGAGAGAGAGAGAGAGAGAGAGAGAGACTAACATGTGATTCAATTTTATTTGAATAATTCGCACGTGAGTAGGGTATTTATCAGGTGATCTTTCACGTTGACACGTACAAACGAAGAATCGAAACAGCGCACACGTGCTAACCATTCGAGTGCACATTCGGTTGTTACATGTGTATAAAATAGATATCCATATACATGTACATATCAATGACCGTGTTATCAAAGCTTGTGCACATACTGCATTAATTATCGTTACATTTACATTGTCAATTGCAACAGAGGTCCCGTGTATACATTGGCATGTATGTAAAAGATCCGTTGACAGTTGGAATTCGATATAAGAGTGGGCCGTAGTGCTGCTGTCCCAGCAAAATTCCTTCATAGCCCAGCGGAACAGTAGGACATTAATTCCATTTCAAAATTGCCCTCATAACACACTGCATTTCTGCACGCCGGAAAATCTGGATGAACTTTATCAGCCAATGCAGGGATCTAACACCCGACCTCCAGGCTAGAGAGCCAGCGCCTTACCCACTTAACCACCGCGACCCCCCCCCCCCTTAACCTTAAAACAAATCATTTTATTAAGTTATGTAATTATAACATACCCTCTTGGTTCATCGCTTTGTAGAGATCGATGTCGATTGGTTCTTCTCCTAGCTCCATCCGTAAATAAAATAATACCAAACCCAAATATACACAAACTTAATAACACATGTTTATTTCCAAAAATAAGCATTTTCGGAAATCGAATATCACAAATCTGCTATAGAACACATAAAAATAAAGATAAATAAATGCTGATTATTTAACACGTATTGTTTTTACTCCATATTTCAAGTTAATTAGTCTCGTAGGAAGTGGGGTTGAGTAATTTGAGCTCCAACTACCGAGTGGCCTCTTAAAGACTCTACTATAATATGCAGGTTTCCTAATGATAAATGGAAGCCAACTGTGAATTGCAACAAACAATTTATGGGAATTATTGCTACGCGATTAAATCTAGTCGTCTAGAAAAGTTCTAGTGCAGTCTTTTGGGAATGTAAAAAAAAATCACAATATATTTCGTCACACAATATCACACGATGTTGGCAATCCACAGTTTAAACGTTTCCAAAAAACCGTTGAACTTCACTTTCACTGATCCGGCAAGGCAAATCCTCACAGAGTTGTAAGTCCGTGGACAAAATGGGTGCCTTGGAATCTCGAGGCACTACTCCTCTGAGCGCAAGACACGCCAATAAGCAACGAAAGCTCTGTGAGTGTTTGTGTGTATTCGGTCTGCCTTAATGTCTCCCCACAGCGTTCTCCTTTCACATCCGAACTCGATCTAAAGTTTTAATACCAGCTGAGCGACTGAGCTACACAGAACAGTAGCGGAATGCGTTTACACGTGGTTAAGCTTACACTCATAATTTACGACCGTCTACGACAAGATTATGTCAACACATTTTTTTTTTGAGGAGGAGGATCGTTGTATTTCCCACCTAATCTCCACAACAATCAAATTATAAACTTGTATTATATGTATCTTGTATCCGATTTCAGCGTAGCGTACCCAAGGGTGGAGTTCTGCGGGATGTATTAACAATTTTATTGTACACAAACATAAAAGGCGGGATAGGATTTCATAAAAAATTATCTGGCTCGGTAATGGAGCGTTAGCTGTATTATATTGAGGTTTAGCGAGAGAGAGAGAGAGAGAGAGAGAGAGAGAGAAAGAGAGAGAGGGGGTGGGTAACGTCCACTCAACACAAACTAGGTCATTTCAGGACTAACATAAGAATCGATATATTTTCAATAATTCGCTAATTGCGAGTAGAGGTCTTTAGCAGTTGAAGAGAGAGAGAGATGGAGAGAGAGAGACAGAGGGAGAGAGAGAGAGAGAGAGAGAGAGAGAGAGAGAGAGAGAGAGAGAGAGAGAGAGAGAGAGAGAGAGAGAGAGTTTAGCGTCCGCTCAAAACAAACTAGGTCATTTTGGGACTAACACATGGTTCAATTTTTATTCAATATACGCTTTCATGTAGGGGTCTTTAGCAGTGGGAGGAAACCAGAGGACCCGTCGAAAACCCACTATATGGACAAGCGACCCTACGCCTTGTCACGTACAAGCGATAATCTAAACCACGCCACTTGACTTAATAAGATACCTTAAGATGCAACGCGCACGCGCTAACCATTCACCCCCCCCCCCCCCCCTCGAGCCTTATAGACTATGATTGTGTTAAGAGGGAAATGTCGCTCTCTCCCTCGGCTAATTCCAAGTTTCAAATAGTATTCTATTTACACACCACTAGACACGTTTTGTTGCTTATTGGGCCCTTGTCCCGCACCACTGAGAGGAAGAGAGAGAGAGAGAGAGAGAGAGAGAGAGAGATTTCTATACTATTATATGGTTCGTGAGGGAGAGACAGACATTTCTATACTATTACATGGTTCGATTTTATTTCAATAATGCGCTTGCGGGCAGGGGTAATTAGCAGTGGAAGGAAACCGGAGGACCCGGAGAAAACCCACGAATGTAAAAAGGCGCCCCATCTCACCATTGACGAACCATTTTGACACCACCATGGTTCGATGATCCATTAAGGTTCTTCATATGGGACCTTATTCATAAAACCGTAAACAAAGACCTTTACAGAATAATGACGGTTCATTCGCCAATTACTAAAATTGTAGCTCCCAATCGGTGTGTGTGAGGGGGGGGGGGGCGGGGTCGAATGGTTAGCGCGTCATTGAGTCGCGTGGTTTAGATTACCGCTTGTACGTGACACAGAGTATGGTCACTTGTCCATCTCATGGATTTTCTCCGGGTCCTAAAGACCCCCACGCGTAAGTGAATTATTGAGATAAAATGACCTAAAATGAACGTTAATATCTCTTTCTCTCTCGTCAATGGTAAAGATAACCAGACAAACGGGAATCAGTTGAAGGGTAGGTGGCAATAAATGCTATAAGTTGACCTATAAATACGACAGCAGCATATGTTTAGACCGGTAACGGATATCAACCAACCGACATCATGATAAACTTCCTTGAATAAATAATATTCACTTTCCCCGCCTATCATAACACCGGGCAATAGGCTAGTAAGACGCCGGGTCAGACGTCCATCAAAATAGCAAGTCGGTATTGGTGTAAATAAACATAGCTTTCTTCCATTTACGCAAAAAATACTTCATTGGTGGCATCTGGACATATGTTGGAATTAATTTGTGTGAGTAAATTCCTTCCTGTTCCATTTTGATAGGGGCCAATGCAGGGATCGAACACGCGATCTACAGGCTAGCGAGCAAGCGTCTTCCCCACCTATGGTCCCCAAGTTTTATAAAACCTTTTACGTTTTTCCCGAAAATTTAATATTTTTGCATTTACTAAAGTAAATAAAATACGCTGACTCGGCTATACAAACGATTGTATTTAGTATATAACGGTAGCCTTAAGCGTAGTCACGGTGGTCCAGTAACTTGGATATTACAGGTTCGATCGCATTGTTGGCCGCAAAAGTTCCCCGGTATTTTCTAGTGTGGTGTCCCGTTGCATGACGGAGTTGGCGTGTCCGTAAAATTATCCCTTAGCCGTTGGACGCAGGGTAGGCGGATACGACAGTATCCTAGAACAATTTCCCTCATAGCACACTGTAGGTGGGACGTTAAACCTCTTTTCATTGTGCTTGTTATTTCGGACTAACATATGGGTAGCTTGCGTGTTGGGGTCTTAAGCAGTGTGGGGAAACAGGCGAACCCAGAGAAAACCCACGAAGTTGGACAGGCGACAACCAGGGAATCATTACCACGCCAGTTGACTCAATAACAGACCTTATGATACCAACGCGCACGCGCTAACCATTGGACAAACCACCACCCTGTTTAGAAAATAACCAGTGATTGTTTTCCACTTTATTTCTTAAGGTAGACCCGGGGGAGGGGGGTCGATTGGTTAGCGTGTTTGCGCTCTGCGCTGTATCAAAAGGTCTGTCATTGAGTGGATTCCTCTCTCTCGCTCTCTCTCCCAACACTTGTGTTCTGTTAACTCCTTTCATTTCTTAATTTAGACTTTATTTGCATGGAAACACTGTGTGAAATTTATATGTGTAATTACATATAGCTAATGTACGTTGACTCAAACTAGGAAACAAGTGTGCAATGTTTTGTCTATCAGTCTGTTGACCCTGTCTGAATGCAGTACTTAACCAACCACAACTAAGACAGACATGCTTCAAGAGGTAAGATGACATTGAACTAAAAATGAAAAATATGAATGAGCGTTGCAGTTTTAGATGACAATGACAGATTTAGCTGATGTAGCTAGTAGACTTCACAGGCTGTAAATTAATTGAAGTGCTAAACATCCGCGGCAGACGGTTTCTTTGTAAATAATTTCTACAAAATTCGCACCGTTTTAACCTGTACGTGAAAAAAATGGAATGGGGTTTAACGTCCTATTTGTCTGCATCGACTTGGCTAATAAAGAGGGGCATATGCAGTTTGCTATGGGCGCAATTGGGCTCGAACGGTGGCACTGTAGCCTTACATTGAGTCCTGGGATACACTCAAATTGTCATAGTGATCGGCAGTGAATATTCGCTAGTCCAATACACCCACTGACATCGATGCAGCTTAATGAGCCCCCAAATATTAACTGCTTTCCTTCTGCAAATTTAATTCCAGACCATTTTTTTCAAGCATTAGAAAAACAAATGAAGGTGTTTCAATTATGTGCATGTAGGTAAAAAATATTTCCTATTTAGTATAAATGGGTATGTAAATTGGGTAAAAGGCACCAGTGACGTTTTATATAAACAGTACAATGATTGAAGCTGCAATCATCTTTTATAGAGTTATTATTAGTCTTCGCAATACATCTGTGAACAGATTGCCAAAACGGCAAGGCAACATTAGTATTATTTCCATAACCCACTTTTCAGCACAAATGAGGATAAGCCAAAAAGTGTCCTATGGAAGAAAGTTTATCAGTACCGACAGTACCGTATAACCATAGTTAATCCAAAATACGGGGAGAAAGATTTCTTTTACGTGCACGCCAATGTGTACGCGTGACCTCGGTTTTTTGTCTGTCCCATTCGAACGACTAGCCAATGTTTCGTGCTGGGACCAATGTTTAACGCGTCGGCTATTGATCATAAGACCCGCGATTGAGTCAAGTGACGTGCTTTCGATTCAAAGATTGGGCGTGACAAGATTGCATTCCATTGGGTTTTCTCTCGGTCCCACGGTTACCCCCAATTGCTAAAGACCATTACGCGCAACCGAATTGTCAGTCGTGGTAGTGGTGACGGATTGATACCATTGGGTAACTTCACCGGATCCTTCGTTTACTTCCCATTGCTAAAGCCCACTAGTAAGCAGTGGATTAAGAACTACGGACGCCCAAACCACTTAGGAGATTTTCGTGCCCCCATATATTTCAAAATGTAAACAATAATAAACTATTTACACTCAATCAAGCACGTGGTTAGAGTTTTTCTGAGTTTTTATACACGTCATTATATACTGAGACAAAGATGATAACGGTAAGGAAAGACAAAAAACAATGAAAAAATAATTAAATGATATTAATTAATTTCTGAATTAAATATTTTGAATTCACCATCTAACACTGCAGAAATTATGTGGTGCCCATTTTTTTCTATCATGCCCTAAGCATGTGGGGTTTTTTTGTTGGTCTTTTTTTGCTTAATTAAAGATACATTATTGATCAAGAGTCTGGTTTTATTCTTGGTAAACGAAATACCAACATTAGCCCACGGTTTTAATTCCAAAAGAGTTACCTCCCTTTATTTGATGTTGTTCGATAAAAACCCGTTCTTCAACTCTGCTTCTATAGTAATACTTCTTTTACGTATTGAACGTTGAGAAATTCTTACCAATATGTATACTGAATTGTAAATGTCAAAATGTGATTAACCATTAGTTTATGTAGACGAGTTCTTAAAACAGAAATAAAATGGAGTTTAACGTCCTACTCTTCTGCACCTAACCTGGGAAAATAGAAGACAGTTCTTAAAAAAGATTCATATGGCAGTTGCAAGTGGGCCTCTGAGGAAGTGGCCCCCCTTCGACATTAGACAAAATCGAGAAAATTCTAATTACATGTTTTTTGAAAGTTTAAATTATTCATTTAAAAAATCAAATGATAGAATTGTTTTGTTGGGTGGGCCCCATTTGTCTCCTGGCAACCAATATTTTCAGACCCAGTCCGCCACCGCATATGGGGTAGGTTTTCATCAACGGACCCTTCCACATAACTGATTTCATTTTATGGCAAACGTTTGTGCTTGTAGTAATAAAATTAATGCAATTTACAGTTCAGTTCAGCGCATTTCGTTTTACAGGGATGTAAACGCAAGAGCATTGCGACATCACAATGGGGCAAGTGATGCGAAACACAAGTCCTAACCCACTTTAATATAAATGTCTCTTTGATCTTTGAAAAGTGAATTATTATCAACTACAACCATGGACCTTGTAATACATGTACGTATTATAAGGTCCATACTACTATTTAAATAGTTGAAGTACTCTCATATTCACAGGAAGACAAGGGGGAAATACGATATAGACAACACAACTTATGTCATTCCAGCGAATAATTCTTTTAGCATGCTGTATTTCAACAATCGAGCACATGCATTGGAAGGAAACCCGCAAAGGCGACACATGATGAACACTATATGGGCCTTTAATTGACCCCTGAATGGTCAGTCAACATTAGTATTTCTACCAGATACCGTTTGATAAAAATGAGGTTGACTGTGAATGGGGCCCGGTTATTGAAGAGCATTATGCGCAAGACAGTAACCCATGAGAGAAATTTTGTTCGGACGTCGATGTTTCCGCCAACTCATTGTCGAAACCAGGCCGCGCGTCCTGCATCAGTGACCCAACGAGGAGCACAACGTGGGTTGAAAATCCCAAGGTACTTTCTCGACAAACTCGCATCATAGGCTGAGGCGGGCAAGCGAGTCCCACCAATCAGACCCGAGTCCAACTATACAGTCGCATCAACGACCCGAGGTGAATAACCCTGGCCTTATTAGCCATGAATTGCTGTCTCATTGGATGAACTGGCGAATTGAACTGGACTCGAGCTTTGTGAAGATTTGAGACTCGACACTAAAGTCAGCGACTTGGTACTCCAGCTGGATGCAGCGACTTGGGGCTTACTGACCTTGATGGTTCCCCTCTAGGTATAAAAATAATTAGTCCTAAAATGACTAACTTGAGGCAGATCACCTTTTATTTCCCCATTGACGTCAATATTAATTCTGGCCTCATTGCCCACCTCCAACTTTTTCCCAAATTTTTGTTGTTTTTCACTATAGACAGAAGAACAAATGGCCACGTCTTTCCACTAACATTTGTATATTAGGTTGACCACGAAAATTTTGTGATACACGAGCTTGAAGAAGCATACAAAAGCATATGTAACTAGTTGCCATAGGGGATGCTCGATTCACAGTTCCGGAATTGAATTCCATAACTGGTGTCAATCGAGTGAAAAGGAGAATTTCGGAGTACAACGCATGTGTCGACTGTATAAAAAATATCTCAACCAATCATGACAGCTGAAACATGCTTTTTACCTAGGAATACGTCACGATTCTACTCACTCCACCTCAGCTGTCGGGACTGGCAGAACTGTGACAGAACTGAATTCCGCGTCACTCGATTGTAATTCTGTCGATTCGGGACGTTCTGGACTGTGAAGCGAGCATCCTCAGTCTTCAAATCACCGTGGCCAACCTGATAAATCTGTTATCCTTAAGAATATTTACTTAAACCTGGCAGAAAATGTTAATTCAAACCCCCTTCGTCCATTCTAGACCAAAAAATCAACCAAGATGGGCATGCAAACGGGGAAATTAAAGAGACTACTGGGTACCGAGATGGTGAAATTTACTGGTGGTCTGCCTCCAACTGATAAATAGAAATAGGGTTTGATGTCCTATTCTGTACTGGCCTAATGAAGATGGGCATACGCCAGGGTGCTATGAGGGAAATTTTGCCCAGACAGCGGCACTACGACCAACTCCGTTATGAAATTCCAAGTGTCAAGGGATATTTTATGTGCCATCCGAATGACTATACAGCTGTCCTTCTCAGGCCCTCAATCCTGCATCACTGACAAAGGGAAAGAAACCCTGCCAGAAAATCTGGCCAATGCTAGGATCTAACACCCGACCTCCAGGCTACAGAGTCAGTGTCTTACCCACTTAGCCACCCCCTGATAAATAGAAAAGATGAATTTAGAATATATAATTTATTTCTACTATAGATGAATAAGTTACAGTTTAATGAGAGAACAGGGAGAGGGTATATAAATAATAGACTATTTACAATAACAATATACATGTAGATAAACAGAAGAGCCATGTGGGTTGTATTTCCATATCACTATGATTAAATATTTATTCGTTCAGTCATTTTTGTATAAACCCACAGTTTCGTACTTAAAAGATCTAATTCCAAAACAATATACTTTCATAAAAATCTAATTCAAAACCTCACTTGGAAAATGAATAACAACCACTTTTAAATGTGGTTTTCATTTTTCTTTCTAGAAGAAATATAAAAAAATAATTTATTAAATATTATGGAAAACAAAAGAACAACTATCAAATTCTTTAAGAATGTTAGCACTTTGTGTTATAAGCTTGTATTAATAACAGAAATTTATTTAAAATAATAATATTCATTTATTTTGCAGTTAAATAAGTTAAGTTTAATGCTTCCTATAGGATCTATATTTGATCTTCGAGGGTCTTGATAAGTGTTTCATTGACAAAGTGAGAAATGGGGTTAATGGTCCACTCCACACATCTTATTGGTGTTGCCAATAACTGTAATTCGGGTTTTTGGTTAACACAAAATCTAGTTACTTAAAACCCACAATTCAAGAAAGTAACAAATATAAATTCTTAAAAAATTCTTAACAAACAAATAATTTGTTGGAGAACCATGATTAAAATTGATGTAGGCATAAAACAAAACAGATACATAATTATATAATTTAAATATTTTTGGAATTTTAATATAGCCAATGTTTTATTCTTTCACAAAATTAATATTCTCTTTCACAGAATTAATATTCTCTTTCACTGAATTAATAAATATTCTTTCACAAAATTCGAAAATTTTAATATTCTTTCACAAAATTAATTTCTCTTAATACAGATCCTAGACAATCTAGTAATAAGTGCAGGGTGACTGCTATTTGTAATTATTTTCTTAAGACAGCTTGCTATGTAGATTATTTATAAATTTTATTAAATGTCAAATTCCTCAGAAATGAATGAAATCCCAACATATTGTGTTTGACAGATGCTAGACATTCCAGGTTATTTGTTAATTATATTATCCTAATTCAGACAGATGCTAAACATCACAGGTTATTTGTTAATAATATTATCCTAATTCAGACAGATGCTAGACATCCCAGGTTATTTATTAATATTGAATGTGTAATTCATCAGACAGATGCTAGACATTCCAGGTTATTTGTTAATAATATTGTCCAAATTCATCAGAAATGTACGAAATATGAATCATGAACGATATCTAAAACTAGTAGAAAATATTCTTAATTAAAACTGATGCCGTTATAATGCTTCTATTTATGAATGGAAGAGTTATCCTAATGGCAAGGTATATAAATATCTAAATGCTTAGCTTTTCATTAAATAATGCTGATCGTGCAAAATATAATTTATCAAAATTATCCAAGTCATGTGAAAATAATATCTAATGCTTAGCTTTTCATTTAATAATGCTGATCATGCAAAATATAATTTATCAAAATTATCCTAGCCATGTGAAATAAATATCTAATGCTTAGCTTTTCATTTTTTTCGTAATGCTGATCATGCAAAATATAATTTATCAAAATGATCTAAGACGTGAAAATAGTATATATTCTAAAATATAAAAAAAAAAGACTGAAATTTAAATATCATATTAAAGGAGAAATTATTGGAAATTTATCAGTTGCTAGCTTTAAAAAATCGGCAGTCTATATTGAGGTAGATCAACCAACTTATTGAGAAATTAATGTTCTGTCAGAAAAACAACACAGGCAACTGACAAATTTTCAGCTTTAGCTATATATCACAGATTTCTTCAAAAATAATAAAACTTAAAAAAGATCACAAAACCCATTGCTCTAGGGGGTTTGCTTTGGCTTTTTGGTTCCTCTTGGCACCATTTATATATATATATTCTATACATAACATTAATAATATTATTTTGTAATATATGTACAAAATTCAGACGTGTGATAAAATAAGCTGAATATCACTATAGCAATGGGATCGTAGCCTAGCAACGCGATTTTAGCCTAGATGATTGAACTGTAGAGAACTAATTCATAAATTGATTCGCAATTTAAACTAAATGTTATAAAAGATGAGGGAGGGGGGGGGGCACTATTCGCACAGACCTGAAAATCCTGATATTAGTTCTTGAAAGAATCTTGAACCCTATTGAATTAGTACCGGATATTTTGTATCTGGTGGCAGACGCTTATCAATAATTAAAAACACAGAAACAAAAAAGATAGTCTGTACGAGATGAAAAGGACTGACATCATTGGGCTTGTTCCAGACAAAGCCTGACAGGTGCTTTATTTCTATACTTTCGGATCTTTAAAAGAATATTTTACAACTTGCATCTATACTCAACATAGTAAATTAAGGTACAGGTCTTTACCATCAATTTTGAGGGACATGTTTTTTTTTTGTGAATTTGACCCCTCACAGCGCAGGTTGTTTTTCAGGGACCGAGGAGTGATATTCACTTATTTTATGGGTTGATAAAGATATACTTCAATGAGATTAAATAAAATATCTGATACATACATCACAGATACATACACTTGAAAAATTTACGCCACAGGTACCGCTACTAAATTATTAGTCGCAGGACCTGTGCCATTTATGGGCATAACCGTTTCATAGACGGGACAATAAACTTTGTGACCTCGGCCATCAACGTGATCGAATTTAAACGTGGATCGGCCAGTTTCAATAATGGTGACGGGACAGGGATCTATTTTCTTAGGTGTGTAGTCCATTCTGTACATGGTGCCGTCCTCAAAGGTGGCATCGCTCTGGAATGCGGAATTATCTGGTTTGCAGCTCTTCATGGGATTAACTGGATGCTTGATATAATGTGCTTTATACGTTGGTAAACCTTCGAACGGTGCTGTGTTGGGATTATAATCAGGTTTCATGGTTGGACGACTCCTCTGACCCATGTCCCACTGTTTGAAGTCCATACTGTAGTTGGTGGTGCCATCGAAGGTTCCTGGACGAAGACCAGTGGCGGAACATGGTCTCTTCGTCATATGTTTCTGAAGAGGATGAGCCTTATACGCTAACAGATGGGTGGTGTTCATGTCCATATCGCCTTCTGGACGTTTGTAGGTATCGGGATCGTGGAAATGGGGTCGCTCTGTTGCCCATCTTCGGTAATCGTTCTTGAACGTGGTCATATCTTCTAGAGGAGCATCCGACTGGAAGGCCATGTTGGCTGGTTTACAACTCTGTGTTTTCTCGCCAGGGGGTCCAGTGTAATCTCGTCTGAACGTGGACAGACCATCGAAGGGTATACCAGACGGTTTGTATTTAGCTTGTTCTTTTGCTTTTCGTGCTTCCAGAGGATGTTTAACGTAGTAATCTCTGTAACCTGTTTTACCGTCGAATGGTATATCCGAGGCCTTGACAGCTTCTTGGGGTTTCATACTCTGACGTGGGGGTTGATTGTACTTCTGGTAATCCCGAGCGAATGTGGTTTCACCATCAAACTGTTGTGTTGGTGGTTGCCAGCATGCTTGATTACCGTAAGCTGCTTGACGAATGATTGGCCATTTTCTGAAATCGGCTGTAAATAAACAAATATACACCATCTTAGATTCATAAAAACTGACAAAGATATGACATTTAGATTCTTTAAGGAGAGAGAGAACTGGGGTTAAACTTCCACTCAACACAAACTAGGTCATTTCGGGACTAATATATGGTTTTATTTTATTTCATTAATTTGCCTGCGTGTAGGGGTCATTAGGAGTGGGAGGAAGTTAGAGAACCCAGAGGAAACCCACGAGGTTGGACAGACGACCCTACTCCTACAAGTGGAGAATCGAAAACCAAGATACTTGACTCAATGACAGACCCTTTGTTTCCATGCACATGTATTAACCATTCGGCCACCAAATGCCCCCGGTTCATTAAAGGGGTTTTATGTCCTGGCACAGGGGTTAGGCTTACATGGAAAGCCTGGCAATGTGTGTTTGGGATTGTGGAAGTTGAGATATTGGACTCAACTTACCTCGCATGCAGAAAGAAAAAAAATTTGTTTTGTATCAGAATTTCAAATGTAACTTTCTAATCTCAAATTTTAGGGACAGACTTACATTGATAGGTTGGTTCTCCTTCAAATCGAGCAGGAAGTTGACGAAGACCTTCATGTTTAATTGGAACAGCTTTAGCTCCACCTTTCTCTGTAGAATAAAAACAAACAAATATAAAAATCACATTTTAAAATTGTTTCAATGTTTTATCCGATTAATATACATTATGCAAGAGCTAAATCTGCCTATTGCAGGTCTTTGTGTAGGTCTGAAATGTTATCTAATTTAGGAGATCATGCCAGTTTGGGAGGTTGTTCAAGCCCTTAACTCTTAATCAATGTATCCCTTTAAATTTACAGCGATATCACGATATCACCTCGGTGGAAACGGACGTTAAATAAAGTTATTTCACACACAAATTTTTTAAATGATCACAAATTATATTTTACGAGGGAAATAATTAATCTGCAAAAATGGGTGTGCCTTGTATTGATCAATGCTTTTTTTTTTCATCTCAAATTAAATTATATACTTGTTGACATTAAAATTTAAAGTTTTATGTCTGATGTAATGGGATATATGCAAACTGATACTGTGGTATGACCAGGTATGTTTAAAGGGCGTAGAGAATCTTAAATGAGACGAAAATGGGTCTAGAAGTACATAATATGAGAGACTGAGTGTAGATAAATAAATTTATATCCAATTTTTAAAAAAACCTATTGTAATTTCTAATCAATTAATTTTGGTAAAATATATTAACAGTTCAAAATTTGCCTGATTAGATTTACATTTTGTCTTTTGTGAATCAACTATTTTTAATTATTTCCTCATTGTCTTGTGGGATGTTTTTCTTTGTTTATTACAAATGGTTCTCAAAACCATCAGAATACACAATGTTGATAATGTCTTGAATAGATAATTAGAATCCATATATTACGGCAAGATAAGATAACATCTATATTAATAGAAATGGACCAATATCGAATTTGTTTTCCTTTTTTTAATTTCAAATATTATGGAGAATATTGAGTTAAGAGGTTTAGCTTCTTTAACAAACATATTGGTGTTCTTTTAACAACCTATATCATCACATTATCCTATACAATAGACCATATAAAAACATGGGTGATTGAATCAATAATAATGTTGTACACAATGACTTAAAGGTGACCGCCTATACAACTGTAATACAATCAGTGTGCCGTAACCAAGGAGCTGTCTTTCTTTACCCAAATAGTCTCCCCTTTATACAGGGATTATAAAGTACCTGCGGACAAGATATATAACACCTTGTACTGTCAACATATATACATAGATCCTCGTACTCCTCAAAACAAACAAGGTCCTGTCCTAATAATTTATGACTAGATAATCTTCTTACTAGTGACTTGATTAATCTCTTAGAAAGGGTTAACGTTCACTCAACATAAACATAGTCCTTTCGTGACTAATATGGTATAATTTTATTTAGAAAATTCAATTAGTCAAATTTATCAGTGATTGGAAACTGAAGGACCATGGAGGAAACAAATAAGGTTAGACAAATGAGACGGACCTTGCTCCTTTTAATAATCAAGGTTTGAATCGTAACTACACCACTTAACTCAATGACAGACTTTATGATCTAAAGGTCATGAATTAAACCTGCATCCAATCTGATATTTGAAATGAAATGGGGTTTAACATCCTACTGTTCTACTCCGACTGGGCTAATGAAGAGAGAGAGAGAGAAATGGGGTTTAACTTCCACTCGACACAACTAGGTCATTTCGGGACTAACATATGGTTTTTTAAATTTTATTTCAATAATTCGCTTGCGCGTAGGGGTCTTTAGCAGTGGGAGGAAACCTGAGTGCCAGGAGGAAACCCACAAGGTTGAGAAGGCGCCGGGCTAATGAAGACAGGCATATGCCATAATGCAGCGTTCTATGGGGGAAATTTTGTCCTGCCAAGGGATCCTTTACCTGCACACCAATCCTTGTGAACTTCTTCAGCCAATGCAGAGATTGAACATGCTACCTCCACTCCCGGCTAGCGAGTCGGCGTCCTACCCACTTAGCCACCACGGCTCTTTGATATTTGAAAGTTATTTATTATTTTATTAACACTTAGAATGGTTATAGAATATAATTTAACACCTTTTACCGTTCAAGTATTCTTCAGCTGTATGTATTGATTTTATTATCTAATATCATGAACCAAAATTATATCACTTCTTTTATACAATTATTTAAATTTTACTAAAGTCACCTACCATTACCACATCAAAATTTCAAATAACAGATAATGTGTTTTTCTCTGTTTTACTGTATGCAGGCTGCTTTAAACATGAAGAAACTTTTTAAATTTTCAAAATCGGTTAATAAATAAGTGTTCTATGAACATTTTTCTCATCAAAATTGGCAGTATTTTTGTGACAAAAAGTAATGGACTTCTCTATAGGCAAAACACGCCCTTGAATTATGGCATTTTGGGGCCAAATTAGTATTTCAAAGATCCTACAATAACTTTGGTAATAATGAAAGCAATTAGTTGAAATTTTGAAACCCAAATGAAAAATGGATGACGAGTTCAATTCTGTCGTCAAATTGGCTCTGTAACACGTGCGTTCCGAGAAACGGCGGCCATCTTGGATTGTTGTTAAAACTGTCATTAAAATGTACTACAACTTTGAGGTTAGCATCAAATGACACTACACGGCTGTCAAAAGTACTTAATTCTGCATATTGACCTCAACGGAAAATGGCAGCCATTTTGGAATCCAAGATGGCCGACATGCCAGATTTCGTTAGAGTCCGACGTAATTTATTCGGTGCTCTAAATATGGGTTGTAATATATCAGCTGAAAGGTATTGAAGAGGGGATTACAGTTTCCAAATGTCCAATACCCACCAGAGAACATAGTAAATAAAGAAGTTGTTTTTAGACATTGTTTGTTTTCTGTTCAATATTAAAAAGTTGAATCGGAAGGCTAAGAGTACAACAGACTTGTGACAAAACTAAAAGTCCGGAATTGAAACCGAAGTTTTACTAACAACCTAAATCTTAAATTAACCAATTTTAATTGAGTTACATTTTAATAAAAATAATATTAATAGGCCTAGATTATCAATAATGTTTGATAAATAATTACAGTTTTCCATATTTACTAATTATATTAATATCTAAAATAAAACAATTTTAATTGAGTTACACTTTTATCAAAATAATAATATTAATAAGCTTTCTTGATTACTGGTAAAATGATTGGTAAATAATTAAAGTTTTACATAATTTTATTAATTATATTAATATTTAAAAATTAAACCATTTTTATTGAGTTTCATAATCCAAATGATAATATTAATAGATAGGCCTATCTAATTATTGATGAAATGTTTGGTTAAAAACTATAATTTTACTAATTCAATTAATATCAAAAATAAAATTAGCTAATTTGTTAGACCATGACATATATGTTTGTTTTTCGATTTCAAGACAACTATCAAGTCAAATCCACTAATGTCAAAATAATAAGTTTTTTGTTTACATCCTACGTGAAATAGCTTCCGTCGAAGGATTTACCCACCTTCCACCCCTATTGCTGAAATGGCACGCGAGCTTGTCCAATCAGACTCGACAACGTCAATCACGTGACTTCAACCATGCTCGTCATAGGGGATCGTCATTTTGCTATGAATGGAATCTCCCGTGAATTTTTCGCCGTAAGAATTCATCTTGGCAACCAAACTTCTGCGGCTTATTCTTCGATGAAAATAGCTTTTTTTACCGACGACACATATATCACTATAATCTCCGATATTTCATAAAGGTACTCAGCGTTTTAAAATTCAACCCGCAACATTGGATTTTAGAGAATTTTCGCTTCAAACTTTTAAAACAGTTGTATCTCAAAAACTAAACCCGCCATTTTCATCGGGGAAGTCGCGGAACCTTGCGGGAGGTCTCCTAGTGATTCGTGGAAAGTTTCAATGACGTACGGGCAGAACTTTCCGAGCTATGAGAATCCCCAGCGAGATACCGCTCCAAAACCCGGGCGTGCCGTGAACAATAATTAATTCGCTAATGGAAAAACAATGGTTAACTGTGAGTGACCTAATATTAGCGTGGGTACTTTTTAACTTGTGTTTTGAGTCCATTATCAATAAAAAACCAAAACGAAACTTGTATCACTAGACAGGTAATTGAATTGGCTTTTTATCCATATAGGTTAAAATATGTTGACACAAAATTTGAGTTTTATATCGGTTATTTTTTCTTGGCACTCTGTCCGCGAAGAGTGTCGGGCACAGTCAATATGCTGACAAAGTGTCACACTGCGAAGAGGACGAATGTGGTAATGCTACGACAAGTGTTAGATAAGATATTTTGATTGGCCTCTTTTTATTATATGATTGGTTGTTGTTTATTACTTGCAATGTCTGTGTAAATAATGTGTCCTAGTCATTCGGATGAGACACAAATGGTGTGCAAGTTAAAGAGCCTGTGGTGGCAGTTTCAATTTGATGCAGAGTAGCAAAAAACATTGATGAAAACATTCTTCTCCCTAGCATTGTAAATAGCACCCCTCCCCCCCCAAAAAAACACAGCCAATAATATACCATTCAAAAAAAGTAGGGGATATTTGATTTTTAAGTGTTATTAAAGTCACCTAATGAAACTGACGAAGAAACAAATGACAAAATGAAATGAAGTTCACATTCATCGATTTATTCCAAATGATCGTTAGACTAAGTAAGGCACAGACTGACCATTATAAGGGTAAAATGATACCCGGGGTCAAACAGCAAAGTTACCACAGCATCACAACAAAGTCAGTAACGGGTAAATCCTCCTCTGTTTGCCAAACAAGCATTGATCCGACGTGGCATACTCCTAATGAGACGTCTAAGGTCATTTTGGTCCAGATTGTCCCATTCCTGTTGGGCGTCACATGTAACTGGAAATGTTTCTTCTGTTAGGTTCTATAGTGACTTTTTTCGTAGTCATTTGCATATTTTAGTATTATGCCCCCAAAATCAAATATCCCCTACTTTTTTTGAAGTGTATAATACTGTAGCACTGCATTGAAGAGATGACAATCTCCATTCCTTTAATTGCTATTTCTCCAACTTAAGTTCCTCGACATGTGGAAGTTTGGCGATGCTCGAGGACAACTCCTTGATTAAATGCGGACTCAAATATATGACTTTGTACTCAGGAAGACTGTAGATGAAATAAATCTTTTTATACAAATTAAGAAGGATTTGTTTGTATAACCAATTAACAGTGATAATTTAAAATAATTAAATTGAAGTTCACTTTCTGATTGGATGCTTCCGTGAATTGGAGACCAAAGAGGCTGTTGCCCCCACAATCTTCCTATTCATGCCAGTACAAATGAGTCGGATTTGTCAATATTAACAAATCTTTACCTTTGGTTGGATCAGAGAATTAATCTGCAGTACCTTTTTGTAAATAAGGAGTAATGGTACGTACCTGTGTATTCTTTCTTGTATGATGTCAACATATCGAATTCACCATGTGGTTTTTTATACGCATCGGGTTGATGTACTGGTGGTCGACCAACAGGATGTGGTATGAAATCAACTCTGTAATAACAAATATAATCAATTCTATAATAACATATAATCAACTCTACAATAACAAATATAATCAACTCTTCAATAACAAATATAATCAACTCTATAGTAGCAAATATAATCAACATAAACTAATATCTTGGTTATAATATATTGAGATAATCAAGACTATATTCATAATACTTGTGCACTAGCAGGCCAATTCTACAAGTCAAATTTTAAGCAATTGGGTAATCTAGATGAGATATATGGATACAACATCTGAGATTGCACCTGAACTCATGAGCATACATGGGTTGTATTAAAAATACTAAATTCATATTTCAGGTCCTTTTTTTAGCATTATTAACCCACCCAATAGGCACTTTCAGGGCTGCCAGGAAACATTTATAGATGTTATAGAAATGTTTATTATTGGATTGAAAGAATGATATTCAATTGACAATACACTCGAAAACTCAAACGATCGGAATTGATGGCACTATGTTTTCATTGCAACACATGGGGGTCAAAATATCTGTCAAAATTCAATCACCCCTAGAATACCTTCACTGGTTTCGTCCAACATGTGACGGAAACCATGTTGTCTCGCACTCATTCCAAAATAGAAGTAAATAGGCCAGATTTTTCAAGAGAGATAGATAGAAGAGAGAATGTTTTTATTTAATTGTGTAAATGGATTTTATTTACTGGGAGTGGGAGGTCATTTCAAACACACAGGTAAGTTTATAATAACCAAAGTTAAGTAGTTTGTACATAATCGAAGAAATCCGTTTAAAATTTAAGAGAGTTCAGACAGTAGGATCCATAAAGAGGCTTATAATTAAAAGAATTAATTTTAAGAAATGTCAATGAATAAATTAAATATACGGGTCACTGATTGTATTGTTGATATATCTACTATAGATATTATTGATAGATCAGGATTATCATATAACTTTATTGTTGATATAAGATATCATATATTGTATAACACTACAGAAGTGTAGTATTATACAACATATGAGAGAGAGAGAGAGAGAGAGAGAGAGAGAGAGAGAGAGAGAGAGAGAGAGAGTGATGGGGTTTAACCTCCATTCACACAAACTAGGTCATTTTGGGATTAACATATGGTTCAATTATATTTTATTAATTTGCTTGCATGTAGCGGTCTTTAGGAGTGGGAGGTTACCGGAGGACTCCGAGAAAGTCTATGAGACTGGACCGGTGACCCTACTCCCTGTCACGTACAACCAGGGAATCAAAACCAAGCCAGTTTACTCCATGACAGACGTTATGATACAACGCGCATGTGCCGTCTAACCCTCTTTATATACTACTAGTACCGGTAGCCATTTCTTGAGATATCATGTGTAACACTATAAGGTCGATACATATGTATAGCCAAATGAAACAAAATGGGGTTTAACGTCCAACTATTCTGCTCCGACTGGGCTAATGAAGACAGGCATACATCATCATACAATGATACAATGCGCTATGATGAGGGAAATTTTGCCTACACTTATTCTGAATTCCAACCTTCCAGATCCTGCTCATACATTGAGATGGGTGTAGAAGAGTCCTTTGCAGTTTCAATTGGATCAAATACCACCGTCAGGCAAAATCTCTATTTTTTTTTATTATTATTATTCATCATTACTTCATTCCATCTATTTGATTTCTTCATTCATTTCATTCCATCATTATTACTACATGTTTACGGTTATTTTAGATTTTTTTTGCTGTTGTGTATGTTGCCCTTAGCAATAACAGTTAATTCCAAACTACAACTATACTTAATGTTACATAAGTGCAGGTGAAGAACAACTTTAATCAAATATATTCCTTGTTGCTGTGACAACAATCATTAATATTTCATTAAGGAATCAAGAGATATTATTAGCCTTGCCTGGTGCCCTGCTGAAGTCAAAGATAAAGTGATACATAAACTGATAACCAGATTAGGTTCTAATTAAAGGTATCACGATTTAATTAGCTGTAGTGAAAACTCTATAAATACTTTTAGTACTGCAGTTATGGGAAATTTATGAAATAAAATGGGGTTTTGCGTCTTTTTCTGCACTGACTGGGATAGTGATGATGGGTTTATGCTGGCTACAGGGTCTATGGAGGGAACTTTGCCCTGACAGCGACGCTACTCATATTTCGAATTTCAATTGTAAAAGAACTTTATGATCATGCCAAAAGAGACCATAATTTTTTGTTCCATTTAAAAAATTATACACTGTCCTGGGGGGGGGGGGGGAATCACGGTGGCGAAGTGGTACTAGTAGTACTGTTAATTATTTTTAATTATGTGTCTAATAAAGACAGAGAGAAATGTCATGGGGTTTAATGTCCACTCAACACAAACTAGGACTAGGTCATTTCAGGACTAACACATGTTTAATTTAATTCAATAAATCGCTTGCGCGTACGTAGGGGTTTTTAGCAATTGGAGGAGACCAGAGGATCAGTGAAAACCCACGAGGTTGGACAGGCGACCATACTCCTTGTCAGGTACAACCAGGGTATCGAAACCATGTCAATTGACTCAATGACACATCTTACAATTAAGAGTGCACAGCCACCTGACCCCAACCCCCTTATACATCACAAACGACCATTTTAATTCTTGCTATGTCGCGAGTCAACAAATCTGATTTAAGCAATGAGACTTATGCGTTTGAAATTAAGACTGTCATCTCTACGACCATCGAATAATATTGTGTAAATGGCGTTCTGTGTCCTGATGTATGTAAGAAATATTAAATCACAAATAATTGTTATTATTTGATGGCCACAGAGATAACAACAGAACACAAATTTCAAATGCATAATTGTCAATACTGGTACTGAAATATGTGAAATTTATTGGTTTGTGAGAAATGTGACGATATGTATTCTTCTACTTCTTCCTACCTGTGGGTGGTTTTATCATCCATCGGTCCTTCTCCTTTAACGGCTACATTTGCTGGTTTAAAACTTTCTCTTGGTTGCATTGGATGTTGACGATATGTCGTGTTGTATTCTGTTAATAAACATTCTCGATCCCCTCGACCAATTGGAGCATTTGGTCTGTGAGGACATCTGTGCCGACTGAAAAATAAAAATATAAAATTTAATTACATTACCGGAAAGCATATCAAGTCAGAATTATTTGTTAAAAATCAATTTTTGATCATACTAATATAATGATGTGTATTGATTGGAAATTCTAACAGTTTAAATTCTGGTACTTTAATGCCCATTGTGTAATAATATTATATATATAATTTATTCTACATAAACATAAACACACTATTTTCATTGTACCTCTAGCTCTGAATGTAAGTTTTGTTACACTTGCCCTTTACTCAATTTAGATAGGCCTAACATGGGGAAAAAATTGGAATCGTTGAAAAAATTAACTTTAAAAGGTAGGCAAAGCGATAAATGACTGAAGATTCTAATTTCTTCAAATGTCCCAATTTTTTCCCCGTTTATCTAAATTTTACTCGTCTTCGTATCGCTGATGTTCTTAAAATTTGCGCATTATCCTATAAGCTTATTTAGACTGCAATGGCGGGACTCCAGCTACATAGTACATGTACTTGCCAGGAGGAGACGTACTTTTTAACTAGGTGTCTTAGTCTTAGTATTTCTACCGGTTTTATTCTTGGAACTTTCAAAGAATATATTAGTAGCCTACCAGTTACCACAAGTTAGTGATTTGGACATTAACGTTAATTATGGATTATGGCCTATTCTCAATGTATTTGCATATCACCAATTCACCATTCCACTGATAGGACCAAGGCGGTGATTTTTTTTTGATTTTTTAAAAAAATTAGCCTAACTATAGGCCTAATTAAAGGAGCTAAGTCTTTAACTCAATGTCATCCAAAATCTTCAACATTGAAAACACGAATTATTTGTCAATTTAAATCAAAATTGATGATGTGATCTTACCGGAAAAAGATGGGCTCCTGATAATCCAATATTTAAGAAAAAATAAATATTTTACCATTGGTACACGAATCGTGTAACATAATGCGTTTCAGCCCCAGTTCTAGCAAGAGACTCGAGGAACGAGGCTAAAAACATTGTACCAAATCAAACGGCGCATGTAGACTGGAATAACTAGACGCTAAAAAAAAATGCCTTCGGTTGACACCTCTGGTTTATTTCGCCGAACATAACTGATTTGAAATTAGAGCAAAAACGGAAACAATTGAATGCAAATCAGTTTATATACATTCATATTACAGTATTATATGCGTTGCGATCCACTTGAGTCAATTTCTAGGTCCCAAATGTTAGCGATTTAGCTCCTTTAAAACAAAAAATTATTTGGTCTTGCTTACTTGGGGCAATCATGAAAGTCTCACCCGAATGGATTATGGCTAATGGACAATCAATTGTCTGCTTGGAATTCACACACAGATGAATGATTTGAGATGCTTGATCTAGATAACATTCATGATTATATGATTCGAGATTCAGAAATTACAAAATGTCACCAAACTGTGCCTGTTGTGATTGTGAATTGTCCAAGTCTGTCCGATTGTCACAGCTTTGACTTGAAAATCTTAGGAATTCTATTAAATAATGCCAACTTACCCACATGTGCATATCTCACATATACACTTACACTTCATTCTGTCTATTTAATTTGATTAAAATGTGTGAGAAACAACGATATACAAGAAAAACTAACTTGACTTATTAAATTTAACAGAGATAGCACATCAACACGGCAGGTTGCTAAGCAAGCAAATCATAGCGTGTTGATCCAATATGGCGACTGATCATAGCAACAAAATAGGGTTAAACAATTGCGTGTAAACATCGATTTTGTGGTAAATACCCATATCAGTTTTTCAGTTTCCAATAATTTGGATATAAAATACAATACATTAAGACGATGTTATCTTTTCACCTTTTGATATTCTTATAGAATGGGAGTGGTTGCAGATTTACACCCCTATAAAATAATGGATTCGCCCATGGTTAAAGTGGGTATCTTACAAAAATAAGAACGAGTTCAACGAGTTAACAACTGAAACGAAATAACACGTATTAAAGGACAGAATGTCGCTGTAAAAGAAATTGAAGATGACAACCCAAAAGATCATCTCAGCCATTCAGTATCACATCCCATTTCTTTTTTTTTCTGTTCATTTCCATAATAAGCCCACGAGTGAAAAGTGGTTTTAAAATAACGTCTGACCTTTCTGCACCGCCGGGCATGTTATAGTGTTATACGCTACGACACATTTAGAGAGACGGTCATGCACATTTTAGCACACATGCCGTCATTTGTAGGTGGGTTTGGGTAAGGGTTAGTACGTGCAGAGTTCACCATCGTCACGAGATGTTAACAGGGTTAGGGTTAGCGCAAGCCTAATTAATACTACCATAACCCTAACGCACTGGACGCACAATATGAAGTCATAGGCCTATGCGCAGAACTATCGCCGATCAAGCGTTATCCCACATGTATACAGTGGGCTATAAGGCAAATTTTGTCCGCACCGCGGCGTTTACACCAAGTCTTAAAACTGAAAAAGATTTTTCGTTCCATCCTAAAGGCTAGACTTTGTACCATGCCACCAAACCTAGCTTAAATTTAAGTAAACCTAGCTTTAATTTAAGCAGGTTTTTATGGGTTATCCATAATCCTCAAGAGGCTGACCGTCATTCATGACATCATTAGGACTACTTTTTCTCTCATCAAAATCTTCACATCTTATATCATGTAACTTCATATTATCACCTCTATTGTCATGTTTGATATGCCCCTTGGAAAAATAAATAAATAAATAAATAAACGCTTTATACTGCACTTATGTGTGATTAGATTTTTCAACCCTTCTTCAATAAATAATCGACCGTCATTGTGGCGTTAAACTTGTATCGAAGCCAGAGATGGAATAATTGTTGACAATCCAATAGTTATTTTGGGGGTTTTGTCTTGGTACAATTGCTTGAAAAATATTTCGTTTTTTTCCTTGTGTTTTTTTTTTCTCATAAGGCTAGTTCTGTGCGTTTCTTTAATAAACTAAAATGAAATTGAGTGTCAGACTTGTCCTCAAATTCCAACTGGCCAGGTACGGTCCACACAAGGCAATGAAAACTGGTGAACATTCTCGGCTCACGTCGAGATTCGAAGCGCGCGGATAATACAATCGAGAGGCCAATGTCCTCCCATAACATGTAGATGAGGTATGTCGACTTAATGACAAACGCAGACTTTAAATGCGTGCCACGACAGTCGTTGTGAAATAAAATGAAATTGAGTTTTAATAACGCCCTTCTTTTGTGCACCAATCGAGGATAAAGAAGACGGACATACATACGCCATTTAGTAAGCTTTGGAATTTTCGCCCGGACTGAAACGTTTCCGCCCACCTCTATTTATATGTCGGTTTTTTTACATGTGGTGCTAAATATAGGCTACACAGATCCTCAGTTTTTTGTCCGAACCGAACTACTAGACGTTTAGTCTAGCCATTGTCTGACTCTGTTCTAGGGGTGTGGTAACCCATGATTTTGCATGAGGAACAAGATCTCACCCCTACCCCCCCACCCCCCCACCCCCCCAAAAAAAACCCCAATATTTATATGTGTAGGCCTATGCGGGCGGAGGGGGGGGGGGGCTCCCAATGCCGTCGGTTAATATTGGGCCACGTGGAACATGCTAGAATCATTTTGTTGAAAACATCAACACATCTACCCTGTATTGCAATCTTTACATTGGCTCCCATGTCAGCAAAGAATTAAGTTCAAGTTACTCCTTTTCGTCTTCAACGCGTTAAACGGTCAAGCTCCATATTATATAAAAAGTCTTGTTGAACCCTATACTACCAGCAGAAATCTCCGTTCTCAGACAAAACATCTTCTAAAATCTCCAGCCATTAACTTACAACTTGGAAAACGTGCCTTGTCTTACGCTGGTCCTTTTCTATGGAATAGACTACCACAGTCAATGAAACAACTACCGTCTGTGGGCCATTTTAAATCTCAACTTAAAACATTCCTATTTCAAAACCATCTGTAAATAATCAGTGAAAATAAACACCAACAGTGCCTTAGAGATTTCTTCAGTATTAACGCGCTTTATAAATGACGATATTATTATTATTATATCTGACCCACGGTATATATTTGACACGTTAAGTATAATAATAATTATGATTATAATAAAAAAAAACCATGACGCACAGCTTGTCATTCATTGCGGCCTTCTCACCTATCCCCTGCTCTGTGCCCGGCACCGTTGACAAAAAGAAGCGCCAAAAAAAAAACCTTTCCCGACCACCACCGGGATGGATTGTACGGTACCTTCTGGTTATGAGACAGTCCCATTCTTACCAAGTGGCAAGGTTTGAAATTGCCCCCCTCACAAAAAATAATAATTAGTAAACGGTCCGAGTAGCGCTTTTTTTTTACAAAAATAAAATGAGTTACCCCCCTTTGACCGGTGAGACAGTCCCATTCACACCAAGTGGCAAGATTTGAAATTGCCCCCCTTCCTCCAAAAAATAATAATTAATAAACGGTCCAAGTAGCGCTTTTTTTTTACAAAAATAAAATGAGTTACCCCCCTTTGACTGTCTATCTATTGACTGAATTCCTGATGCAGGTAAGGTAGGTTGGACGAAAAAAGAAGTAAACCTAAATGAATCAGCTTCACATAGTTGAATAGGTTATAAAGGTACTACATATTATTGGTATTAAAATCAAATAAAAACGGTATAACATTAATACCACAGACATAACCATTGATCAAGGGCATGCGGCTGTGGTTTCGATCCCTAGTGTGAGCGTATGTGGCATGGAGATAGGAGCGCCTTCTCAACCTTGTGGGTTTCCTCCGGGCACGCTGGATTCCTCCCACTACTAAAGACCCCTACGTGCAAGCGAATTATTGAAATAAAATTGAACCATATGTTAGTCCCGAAATGACCTAGTTTGTGTCGAGAGGACGTTAAACCCCATTTCTCTCTCTCTCTCTCTCTCTCTCTCTCTCTCTCTCTCTCTCTCTCTCTCTCTCCATTGATCAAATATTTTAGTATCTTTTAACGCTTTTGCAAAGTAGAAGGCCATCGTTTAACTCTATGTAAAATTAAAAGCTACGACATAGTATGGTTTAACTCTATGTAATAGAAAATCATAACATAGTATGGTTTAACTCTATGTAAAATTAAATGCTACAACATAGTATGGTTTATCTCTTGTAATAGAAAAATATGACATAGTATGGTTTAACTCTATGTAAAATTGAAGGTCATGACAAAGTATCGTTTATCTCTATGTAAAGTTGAAGGCCATAATACAGTATGAAAATTTCATTCAAATTAATTTATTCTCAATTCATTTATCACTGTGCTACTTTTGTAACCACTGTACTGGTATATTTGAGTCATAGTCTCGTTTCTCCATTTTTGAATCAAATCATTAAATGGCGTAACCGTTAAAACATTAAATGGCCGAACCGTTCTAATCTAGTTAAATCTTTGGCATCCGATGGCATCGAGAGTTTATTATGGTATGGTCATGTTAATAAATGTCTAATTAATAATTTAGATAACATTTCAGACCTGAAGAAAGAACTGCAGTAGACAAATTTGTTCTTGAATAATGTATCTTTAAAGGGACAATAACACTCTTGCTGGCTTGGCAGCTCTAGAAAATAAATAATAGTCTTATTCTAAGTACTAGATGTTTATTTGTCCTACCTGTTGTGTAAATTATCCATTTCATCATATTTTACTTGTTCAGAGGGTTCGAAAATATTTTAAAATCAAAGTCACATTTGAAAAGGTTTACGATAACCTTTTCAAATCATGTAGTTGAATATTTCCAGTTCTTTAAATTAGGTGTGTTAAGATGAAATTTTTATCATCAATTAATTTGAATATTGTAAAATAATACAATTTGTTGGCCAGAATAGAGATTGGGACATATTATTCAATTACAACAAGAGTGTTATTGGGGCTTTAATAATAATATCCTTACTGTTAAAAAAAAAAGAACTCCGTGGCGCCACACATCACCCAAGGACACGTGTCTCACCGCTTTTAAAAAGTCATTTGGTAGCAAGGTTTAATGTGGAAGAAATTGCAATATGTTTACAATAATTTCTTTGACAAATAGATCTATTAAAGAGCTAATCGTTTTTTGTGCCTTAAGGCGAGGAATTACACAACTTTGAAAGGTCCATAAGGAAATAAAGACCATCAGTATGGCGTTCAAACAATTATCGCTTTTCATCATGACAGGCCTTGTCGATTTGAATAATTAACAAAGGGAAAGTGAAAGTGATTTGATGATAACACCTTCATCTCAAAGCAGAAATTCATTTAAAAAACTTAAGAAGGAAAAGCGAGGAATTCATTTCTGTCAGGTTAACTTAAAGACAATTTGTTAAAATAGGATAATTATTTTGTCTTTTCGGATAAATGGCAATCATAGACGTCCAAATAGTATTCTGGAAACGAAACGAAGCGATTATATCCAAATAGTTTCCCGAATAAAAATCACTCTCGAGACGGTTGCCTAAAGCAATAAAGAGCTAGTATGGTCTAATACAACACGTACGAGTTTAAAAGAACAGTAGGCTACACACAACCCTTAGTATAGCAATGGCGAGACGAAATGAAATGGAATTGAGATTAACGTCCTACTGTTCTGCTCCGAACTGGGCTAATGAAGACTTGCATACGCCATACAGTGTACTATAAGGGGTATTTTGCCCGGACAGTACGGTCTACTCTTATACCAAATTCCAACTGCCAAGGGATCTTTTACGCGTGCGCCGACCCGAAACTGAAAGTAACGTCGCAAACAATTTTGGGACTAACATGATACCATTGTATAGCAGTGGGGAAGGGGGGGGGGGGTGGCAAGCCGAAGAGAGAGAGAGGGGAAATGTGGGTTAACTAGCTACGACAACGTAGCTAAAAACGTTGAGATATGCTGATGTGTTTGTATTTAGCTACTATTGGAAGCCCTCAGTTTGACGTGGCAAACTCAATTTCTTTTATTAATACATGTAACATCTTAAAAAAAAACAATTTTATACTATTATGACTTATTAAGCATACAGGGGCCAAAGTAGTGACACAACTATCGCCTTTTTCCAAATATTCGCGTTTAAATTAATGAAGCGTCGTTTGTATCCGACTTGGACACGCCATAGAAGACTATCCTACGCCCTTTCTTTCATTCGGTAAACCTCGACAACTGGAACGCTTCCGAACCTACTGTGCGACGGTAAGCATTGACCGTAAATACGGCCAATGATAACATGTTGCTACACAATTTTATTAATAAAACTTGCCGCTTTGGGAAAGAAATTCTCGAAATGGTGTCATTCGAAGAGTGCGTAGTTAACGGAGGTGTGCCGATGCCTTCTTTTAATGACAGGCGGCTTTCAAAGATGGCTTCCTAGTAACGATTTACAAACGCCTCGATTTAAAATTCGATGATTTGTACCATTTCAGGTAGGATTATATGCGTAATTGTAGTTGGGTGTGTCAGAAATATTAGAAATATCAATAATTAGTCGTTGTTTTGATAAACATATGTTGTCAATTGCACTTAAAAAATCCCGATGCATATCATACCCGCACTGCCACGTTAATAGTAATAGGATCAAGTCTGATCTCGAAACCCGGAGGTCATTTCGGAACTTACACGTGCTTCAACTTTATTTCAATAATTCGCTTGCGCGTAGTTGTCTTTAGCAGTGGGAGGAAATCGGAGGACCCAGAGACTCTACTTCATGTCACGTACAAGTTTGGTATCAAAACCACGCCGTTTGACACAATGACAAACCCTTTGAATTAAAGTAGCCGCTGTGGCTTGGTGAGTAAGATGTTGGTTCACTAACCTCGCAGTCCCGTCTTTGATCCCGGGGTTGACCGAGAAAGTTCATCCGAATTTTCTTGCGCGATTCCTCCTTCTCAGTGGTGCAGGTCTAGAGGACATGGCAATGGGCAGCGTATAGTCATTCAGATGGGAAGAAAAACCCAGCTTCCTACTCACTTACTAACCGTGGCTCCCCAATAAAAAGAACCCTTGGTTTTGTAATTATCGACTTCTGTTGATGATATATTTGAAACTAAAACTCATTTGTATGAATTTAACTAAATATCCGTAAAAGGATTCACTTTACTTACCGTCCCAGGGTCTTCGTGTGCTGGAAATTATCAGCAGAGATTCGCCTGGGCTCTGTTGCTTTCTGCATGGTAGCCATTTTGGTGTGTGTTTATTTTTAGTGTACTCAAGATAGACGTAATAAACGGCGTTATTAAAGACGATGTGAAGTAGATTTATTTATGAATTTACAATCGAACAGAGTATGTGTTAACTCTTGTCCTTTAACGCCCCTGTTTAATCGCTGTAATAAACATCTTAAAGTAGCGAAGTCTCTAACTCTATATCATCCAAAATCTTCAACACTGAAAACACGAATTATTTGTCAATTTAAATCAACACCAATGTTGTGATCTTACCGGGAAAAGATGGGCTTCTGATATCCAATATTTATGACAAAATAAACATTTTACCATTGGTGTACGAATTGTGTACCATAATGTGTTTCAGGTCCATTTTAAACAAGGGACTTGAAGAACGAAGCTAGAAGGTGACGCATATTCTTATCTGGAGAGCACATACGCAATAATATAGACTGGAATAACCAGACGCTAGAAATTGGCATGCGATTAAGACTTAGGGTGTATTTCGCCGAATATAACTGATTTGAAATTAAGAGTAAAGACGGAAATGATTGAATGTAAATCAGCTTACGTACATTCATATTACATTATTATATGCTTTGTGACCAATTTGTGTCCATTTCTAGATCCCAAATATTCGCGATTTAGCTACTTTAATATACTCATTCCAGCAGTGACGTAGCCCTACAACATGCTAAAACAGCACGGGACGATATTATGGAGATGTTTATGTTGCTATATGCCTATGGGGGTGTGATGACCACTCTATCATTCGGTCTCGGGTTATTTCTAATATCAGCCTCGTAGTAGGGTATTATTTACTTACAAAATATGGTCACACTGATCAGCAGTGAGGCCGCTACAGTCACTGATAAAGAGAGAGAGAGAGAGCGTCTGCTGATTTTCCGACGGAGAAAAACAATGAATTATGTTAAACAACAAGAAAGGTACTTTCATAAAAATGATTGATGATCTTTTTATTTATTACAAATGTCAAATAATTTTGAAATATGATCAATTATGACAGATCTTATTTTGAAAAGAGTTCTTAGAATCACAATGTTTCGGTTAATATTGCCACAAGAACATTCCCTCATCTGGTAACTCGTGGCACCATTTCGCAAAAGCTAAGTGGTGTGTGTGTGTTGGAGGGATGGAGGGCTCTGCGTACATGGGTTGAGAGTTTTCGCATTGACACTAATGAGGTTTCAATACGGTTGACACGTGCATTATGACCCTTGTTCAAACAGAGAGAAAAAGGGAGAGAGAGAGAAAGGAAAGGAGGTTTAACGTCCACTCGACACAAACTAGGTCATTTCGGGACTAACATATTGTTTAATTTATTTAAATGATTCGCTTGCGCGTAGGGGTCTTTAGCAGTGGGAGGAAACCCGAGTACCTGGAGAAAACCCACGAGCTTGGACTGTTGGACTGGCGACCCTACTCCTTGCCACGTACAACCGGGGATTAAAAACCACGCCAGTTGACACAAATTTAATGACATGCTTTATGATACAGCACGCACGTGTTAGCCATCCACCACCCCCCACTGATAAGGATGATATCGATGCGACTTAATGAGTCTCCTTATCAACTTTTATCTTCCGACAAATTAAATTCTAAAACATTTTTTCGTGCATTAAGGCCAAGAACTAGCCCTAACAGACCGTTTCATTGGCTAATCCCTCACATCATCCAGAAACGTCGATGATAACAACTCTTCCAGATCCTAGTGCAGTAAAGACAAGTAAAACGAAATTTAGAATTATATAAAACGAAACGAAAAGAATTGTGTTGTAATCAGAATAGATGGAATATTTTAGGTTCCGAGGATGCATTGATGGTCATTTAGTGGTATCACTCCTCTCTTGGTAGGGTTCAGGTTACACCTCACATTATAGTCCAGTCAATCTAGCTGAAAAAAGGGCCTAACCCAAAACAAATTGCAACAGAATTTTTTTTTTTTTGGTGGTATGCATTTCAGAAAGGTCTCCTGCACATCATACTAAAAATGTTCCAAAATATTTTTGGTGGAAAGGGGTCAAATTTGCATAATATGCTAATTCCTAAACGATTAATTTTATATGTACAATTGAACTCCCCAGTCTGACAATGGACTCTCCAAATCTGGAACTATCCCTTTAAATCTACAGGAAATCTTACGGGAATTAAATTATGTATCGCAAACTTTTACTGAACCGAAAATGTCTATTAAAAGCTAAAGCAGATGTTTTATACTCATGGATAAATATCTGCTGATGCTGCACGATATTATTAAAAAAAAAACGTTGATGTAAATTTATGATCCGGCAAGAACAAACAATATTTTAAAGATAAAATAATTCATATCCCGCAATCATAGCTTCATCTGGCGTCTCGGGTCTCATTTGCGAGTGAACACTACAGACGGTTCTAAATTATTCCATGTCAAGCAATTATAGGTTCAAGTGCGATCTCTACAGACAACTCTGGAAGCTAACACGGTAATGTCTATGATTATGGTTCTCACAATTTTCGTCACACGTGCTTATTTAAAGTAATCATAATCCAACATTATCCTTCACATGTGAATTATTATTGTTAGAGATAGAAACATTATGTAAGGTTCAAATAAAGAGCTGGTCGTTCTTGCTAGAACAATTTAAAGATACATTTTGTGAGATTTAGATAAAGTGCTGGCAGTTCTCACTTTACTAGTTTAAGAATAGATAATTAAAGGTGGATATATTGAATATTTTAGTCAAATTCCTTTACTCTGAGCTAAGTAATGAATATTTAAAGATTTGACAAGAAAATATGGCTTAACTAGATATTCTCGATTGTCAAGTATTATTGACACGATACTAAACGAAGTCTCAATTTTCAGTACTCCAATCGACACTCTCCGAGAAGCGTCCATATGAAGGTTTTACGAAAATATGGCGGGCATGGCTTTGTCAAGAGGATAAGTGTTTAATTAATAATTTATGATTTGAAGCCGAAAAAGAAAAGACTGAAACAAATGATTATAAGGATTCTGATTGGTTGAATCATTACAGCTTATTCTTATACAAAATTTGAATTGTCGCAAAAGTTTAGCAAACTGTTTCGATATTGCATGCTGTCATCATTTTATACGAAGTGATTTCTCCCGAAGAGTGACGAAATCAGCAGGCTGATTTATCTCATGACCAGTGCTTTTTTAATATCCAAAATACAAGACAAAAGGGGGCCCACTACGTGCCTCATTTTCCATTTTCAAATTGAAAATATCTATTTCTTCCGACACAAGTTGTCACTAAAATGTACTAGATAGTTGTGTTCCAACCCTCCGATTCTGATGGTTTGTGTGTGTGTGTGTGGGGGGGGGGGGGCTAGTGGTCTAGAGTGCCGCGCTTCGACCTCTAGCTGACCGGTCACCTCTGGCTTGCGGCTGTGGTTTCGATCCCTGGTGTGAGCGTATGTGGCATGGAGATAGGGGAGCCTTCTCAACCTCGTGGGTTTCCTCCCACTGCTAAAGACCCCTACGCGCAAACGAATTATTGAAATAAAATTGAAACCATATGTTTGTCCCAAAATGACCTAGTTTGTGTAGAGTGGGCGTTAAACCCCATTTCTCTTTCTTTCTCTGGTGTCTAATAGAAGGGACCCTAGTGAAAATATTTGTATATATATATAGTTTGCTACCACTGAAATGTACGGGCTAACTCAAAGCAGAGTCGAAAACCCAAGAAAAAATAGTTTGATTTTGACAAACACTGTTGCCGAAATGACCCATTTAATATATCATATATCATAGTTTAGGTTTTGTTGGTCATTCGGCTCATTTTGGAGAGTTTCCGATTCATTTCACAGACGATTGATCCAATATGTCACAAAACTCCAAAATGGCGAAAGAAATTGGCTCCCCTAATGATATTGTGTCATGTGGACGTTAAATCCCATCTCTCTACCCCTTTGTCCCCCTCTCCTTCCATCTCCCGCTTCAATTACAAGATAATTAATTATGAATTGTTTTAAGATTAGTGATGCAGGACAGAGGGCCTGAAAAGGACCGGTTTCTAGTCGTTCGGATGGTACGAAAAACCGAGGTCCCATGTACACATTGACGTGCACGTAAAAGATCCTTGGCAGTTTGAATTCGATATAAGAGTAGGCCATAGTGCCGCAGCTGCCCCGGCAAAATGTCCCTCATAGCATACTGTGTGGCGTATGTCCGTCTTCATCAGCCTAGTTCGCAGTAGAACGCTAAATCCCATTTCATTTCATTTGTTTTAACATTAATACAAATTCCCTGGAGTAAAAAATGGTGACCAAATATTGTTGTTTGGGATCATTCTGTGTTTAACTCATGGATGATGAAAAATACGTTAAATTTGTCTGGTATAGAACGCTATTCACACCACCACAGAAATAATGGTTTCCTGACAGACATATATACACACACCATTAAACATTTGGTTTGAGTCATCACTAGAGGAGCTTTTTTTTGATAACTGATTCTCTTTGAAATTTACATTAAGCTATCATATATTTGATTTGATATTTGCCCAGGGGTATGCATTTAATTTTATTTAATACAGGGACATGTATTTGATGGCTTTTCTACGTGTTATTCCATTTCCCCACTGCTAAAGACCCCTACGCGCAAGCGTATTATTGAAATAAAATCAAACCATATGTTAGTCCCGAAATGATCGAGTTTATGTCGAGTGGACGTTGAGTCCCTCTCTCTCTCTCTCTCTCGCTCTCTCTCTCTCTCTCTCTCTCTCTCTCTCTTTCTCTTGAACATACTCTGTCTGGACACATACAAATATATATATTAGAATGATACGCCGTTGAGTCATCTGCAAACTTTAAGATTACTTCCGGGGTCGCAATGTTTCCCACCACTTGTAAACTAAAATAATACATGTGTAACCAAAGCGACCGTAAATGTGCAGGCAGATCTCTTTTACACCCGCTAATAAAAACATTAGTACAGTTCGTTTATTACAGAACCGCTTTTAAGAAGCAATTATATTTTTTTTTCTTCTCGGGACCACAAATCAAAGCAAGACGTTCTCCGTCGAGATTCTCAGATCAAAAGAATGTTGGTTTATCTTTATTTGGGAATCATTCCTGGTTCATTCGCATGCTACTTATTGTATTAAGGGTTACTATAGTGATGAAAGCAATTCTGAGTACTATCTTTAGATACATTTCCCACATTACCATAATACTAACGTCAAGCGAAAATCAACACCTGTGCTTTATTCATGGGTTAGTGGGGTTGGGATAGCCTAGTAGTCTAGAGTGCCGCGCTTCGACCTCTAGCTGGCCGGTCACCTCTGGCTTGCGGCTGTGGTTTCGATCCCTGGTGTGAGCGTATGTGGCATGGAGATAGGGGCGCCTTCTCAACCTCGTGGGTTTCCTCCGGGCACTCCGGTTTCCTCCCACTGCTAAAGACCCTTACGCGCAAGCGAATTATTGAAATAAAATTGAAACCATATGTTAGTCCCAAAATGACCTAGTTTGTGTCGAGTGGACGTTAAACCCCATTTCTCTCTCTCTCTCTCTCTCTCTCTCTCTCTCTCCGCTTTATTCGTGGATGTTTTGACGACAAAACGTCTTTAATCAACCCCTGCTTTCCGAAACGACCCACCTAGTACGACATTCACTGAGCTTTGAAAGAAATTTTGCTTGGACAGCGGCGCTACCTATTAATTCTTATTTCGGATTCCAAGTCTCGCAAGGGGTAATCGGGACCTCGTTGTTTCGTCGGTCTGTTGCCAGGCGCTCCTCCGTCCAGCATCACTAAACAACGCTGGGACCCCGGTTGTCCGTCTCATTGGAACGACTATACGTTATCTATTGCCATGGGCTCTCCGTCTTGCATCACTGATCAATGCTGGAAAATACCGAATTAATTCCTTTCTACGCCCACACCAGGATCGAACTCTGGAAGTCCAGTTTTGTGCCGATATGTCTTATTCACCGAGAAAAGGTTTAAGCTAGTGGACCCGACATTTTGTGTCCTAAATCGACGATTAAATAAGGTTGAGTATATGCGTTTATTTTATCGTAGTGTGTATGGCAGATGTAAAACCGAGTAAAATCGCAATACAAAATAGTACACTAATCTTTGGAAATGGCGGTCATTCAGGGAAGAGATCAGGCCCCGAGTTCACAAAGCATTCTCAGACTTAAGTTAAGAATTTACTCAACTTTAAATCTCTGTTTATAGGAAATATCTTTGATCCAGAAACACAAAACTTTGCACATATTTTCTTACTAGGGTATTCGATACATTCAAACAACAAAAGTTTTATAAAGGCCTATTTTGTAGCTGCAATATGGCAAACAATTTTGAGTAAAATCTTGACTTAAGTCTGAGAATGCTTTGTGAACTCAGGCCCTATACTCGAAGTATGAAGTAGATGGATCGCTGTATCCAGAATGTATGTCTCCCTGAAACACACGTACGATTTTTGTCAGTTTACGGTCATAAAACTAAACTTTACATATCCGTGTAGTGCCATATGTTTTTATACTTGCACATCATTAAAATTTGTTGTCAGGTTTCAACATGATTTCACTGATTTTGATTTTCGATTTTTCTTTTCATTTTTGCGGTACGTTCAAGCTGATTAAAATACAGATCTATATTTTTTTTTATTTTTTTTTATACTTTCGATGGCCTACATTAAATGAAATTCTGATCGGTTGTACAGGAAGATCGCATGAGGGGTCAAACGAGCTGTTTTTGCCCTATTACGTCAGAGAGAGTGATTAATCAATTAGCGTTGACGTTTCGAGTGGTTTACCCACAGCCTAGGAAGTCGCCGTATCAAACCGTTTCATTGCTTAATCCCTCACATCACCCAGATCACGTCAATACTAACAACTCTTCCAGATCCTGGTGTAGTAAAGACAAGTAAAGCGAAATTTTGAATTATAAAAACGAAACGAAATAGGGTCCGTGTTTTAATCCGATTGGGGTATTTTTTGATTTTATTCTGTATCATGATGACAGTTTATCGATTGTTTTGTACCGATTGATTCATTGTTCGCGATCACGTTTACCGATTCACCGACGCAGAAAAACAATGAATTATGTTTAACTTCAACCACAAGAAAGGTAGTTTCATCAAAATGATGGATGGGATTTTTGTTTTACAAATGTCAAATATTTGTGGAATATGATCAATTATGATAAATCTAATTTTGAAAACGGCTCTTAGAAGCACAATAACATTCCCTCATCTGGTAACTCGTGGCACCATTTCGCAGAATCTAAATGGTGATTGTGGTGGTGTGGGGGGGGGGGGGCTCTGCGTACATGGGTTAAGAGTTCTCGCTCTCCCTTTGATCCGTGTTCAAACAGTATCAAACACGTTGGCTAAGTGGGTAACACCCTGGCTCGCTAGCTCGGAGGTCGCGTATTTCTGGATAAGTTAATTAATGTCTAATTAATAATTTAGATAACATATCAGGCCTAAAGAAAGACCTACAATAGGCAGATTTAGCTCTTGCATAATGTATGTTTAATATACAGTAAGTGTATTCCATTTAATTGTGTAATTGATGATGACGGCACACTAGGCCAATTAGTAAGTGCAAGAGGACAGCACTTCTACACGCTAAACAAAAATCTACACGATAAACCCGAGGACAAGACAGAAAATAGACATTGCAAAAATTAAACAAATATGAAATCAAGTGAATGGATCCGTACTATTCCCTGTTGGTATCTCCACCAATATTTACCTGTTTGTGATCGATTTTATGATATGTATCTTTATTTGATGTAATATTTAAACCTATCCACTTTACAAGCCATTACGATTATAGAGATAATAAAACTTGATTAACGTAGCAAAGTTCTTCTGGCATTTGTCGCTAAAATTATCTTCTGGCATTTGTCGCTAAAATATCAAATTTCTCCAGGCTTAATCCAGGCTAATTGATTATTGAACAATAAGGAAGCAAAATAACAATGGCTGATAACCTCCCATGATGGATTCATTCAGATTTTTTTTTCAAAAGACTCCCCAAAAACAAAACCTGTCATTATGTTTCTGTTCGCCTACAGTAAAATTGAAATTGAAATGAAATGGCGTTTATACTGTTCTGTTGCGACTGGGAAAAAGAAGTCAGGCATATACCATACAGTGTTCTATGAGGAAAATTTTGACCCAGACAGCGGCGTTACGACATACTTTTATTATCGAATTGCAACTGCGAAGGGATATTCTCCGTGCACACCAATGTTTACCCGGCACCTTGGGTTGTTTGTTTCCTCCAAACGGCTAGTTTTTAAATCATCGAGTCGACAATAAAGGTTAAGTTGAACGATTTGACACAGCAATATTCTGAAGGACGTAAGTTATACTATATTGGATGTTAATATCTAAAATGTAATCAAAAATAGGCTTTAAAAGTGATTGCTTTTTAGAGATGGTCGCAGATATTGTCAATTTCAACTGCAGTAAAACTGTCACAATTGACCTTATCATTGTAACAAAACTGTTAGAATTCTAACATCCAGTAATTCTCTGAATATTTACTGGATTTGATGTTTTACTCGAATACAATTTTAGGCTTCCCTTGATACATGGATACTACAATCACGGACCAGGCCACAACAAACGGGGCATTCAGTCACTTCCATTTGTGGTTTTCCTCATGCGTTCCGATTCTCATGGTTTACAATTCGCATGTACATTTCTGTCAGATTTGGGAGGAAGCATAACAGAGTTAAGAGGTTCGTAACATTGAAAAGTGAGGCGAATAATTAGATATTCAGTAACAGGCGGATAATCAGATATTCAGTAACAAATGCAATGTTGCTCCATTTGTGGTAGAAAGCGCTGAACACAGTTAAACGTTGGGGTAAATTTACAATGGGTAAAAGAGATATCGAGAAATTTTAAGCATGTCCCCGAACCCCAGTATGAAAACTCCCGCCTCCTGCGTCACTAGGGACCCGTGGATCAGTCGTTCTTATGTTTGGTAAACACCCCCACCTCCAAACAAAATCCCGGACAATTATGTACGTCCCGTCACTAGGGGCCCGTGGATCAGTCGGTCTTATGTTTGGTAAACACCCCCACCTCCAAACAAAATCCCGGACAATTATGTACGTCCCGGACACTTTTAAAAAATATCAATTCAGATGTTACTAAGAATACTCAGAGACAATATTCGTCTCGTTTTTTGTTTACTTCCGATGGCTTACACTACATGAAGATCTAACAACTTAAAGTGACCCTATAACGTCAGACATTTGATTAACCAATCAGCATTGATGTTACTAGTGGATTACCCACGGTGAAAAACTCGTCGAAAGCTCGCCATTCACAACACGTCAATGACAACAACTCTTCCAGATCCTAGTGTAGTAAAGACAAGTAAAACGAAATTTTGAACTATAGAAAATGAAACGAAATAGGATCTGTGTTTTAATCAGATTGGCCCAATAGATTGAAGTCTTTTAAATATCCATTATATTTTAAGATTATTCATGACTTGAGTTATTTTACAACTCACCATATGTAATCTAATCAGTGTAGTTGTGGGGATCGAATTGAAATCGAAAAGCACAATATTTATGATTGTGGTGTTGATCGAAAGGAAATCGAAGACGACAATATTTATGATTTGAAGGTGCATCGAAAGGAAAGCAAAAATATTTATTTTGTAAGCTTTTTAAAAACCCCAGACTTGTTTTAATGATTTAGATAATATTGATTTCTTTTTCTTTGAACTGGCAGGGTTTCTATTCCCCGGTTGTACGTGAGAAGGAGTAGGGTCGCCTGTCCAGCCTCGTAGGTTTTTTTCGGGTCCTCCGATTTCCTCCCACTGCTAAAGACCCCTACGCGCAAGCGAACTATTGAAATAAACTTAAACCATGTGTTAGTCCCGAAATGACCTAGTTTTTGTCGAGTGAACGTTAAACCCATCTCTCTCTCTCTCTCTCTCTCTCTCTCTCTCTCTCTCTCTCTCTCTCTCTCTCTCTCTCTCTTCTTTGTATTGGGCCACGGTGGCTAAGTTGGTAGGACGATAGCCTGGAGGTCGGGTGTTTGATCCCTGCATTGGGCCGAGAAAGTTTATCCAGATTTTCCGACGTCATTCCCCATTGTCAGTGATGTAGGACGGAGGGCCTGTTAAGGACAGTTGTCTATTCGTCCGGTGGGACTATAAACCGAGGTCCCGTGTACAAATTGGCGTGCACATAAAACATCCCTTGAGAGTTGGATTTCGATATACGAGTAGGCCGTCGACGGGCAACATTTTCTTCATAGCACACTGTATGGCCAATACCCGTTTTCATTAGCCCAGATTAGGAACAGAAGAATAGGACATTAAACTCCATTTCGTTTCATTTTTATATGTTATAAAAACAGAAGTGATGGTTGTGCACCAGGTACCGCATGTTTACTACTTCTAGAAGGCGTTATACCACTTTCCATAACATAGCTAAGCATATTATAGAACATCTGATGCCGCTTCTCATTTGATGAGGTCATATGGCTAAAAATCTTATAGAACAGCTGGTACCACTTCCCAATTGACGAATTCACATAGCTAACCGTCCTATGTACGTCCTATGACATGTACGTAAAAAAAAGAATACCCCAGAAGTCCAATAAGAACAACCTTATATCTTGTTTCTTAATGAAAATAAACCTAACCTGGAAGAATAACCAGTTATAGGTTTAAAGAAAAATTTTCAGAAGTCACCTTAAAGCCGCCCGTCTTTCAGACTGCAGGTTATTCTCAACATAGAATAATATACTCAAAAGATCAAAGAGATTTACCGTCGTATAGGTACATTTACCGTTGTTATATGTTCCGACACAAAGTATATTTGCATTTATTTTTGTTATATGTTCCGGCGCAAAGTATATTTGCATTAATTATTATCAGTTCGGCTTGAGGTAATTCTAGCTTGCTGTGTTACCGGGTTTTATAAAACAAAATACATGTACACTTGAATTTGCCCTAGATACAACGTACAGCCAATTTACCGTCCTCCATTTCTTTAATAATTTAAACATTCTACCTTGTAAATGGTATAACTTGTAAAAACCCACTGCACTTGACCGATACATTGTCTTGTGCAACATCAATTCCTTGGATCTTTCTGTTGACCTTTGTTTTCTATTTGCTTGTATTAATGGAACTTTTCCCTTGAATAAACAGTCATGGCGGCGTTATTCATACAAGAACCATAAAGATTTTAGCATACGTCAACAATGTTATTTTATTTTTTCATCATGCCACCGGGTTGAATTGTCTAATAGGCTAACGACCGGTCACTGGGTTAACTAGCGTGGTTTGGAGCAGAAACTTGTACGTGACAACAAGAAGGGTCACCTGCCTAACCCCGTGACTGTTCTACGGCTAAAGACATTTACAAATGATTGAAATCAAATTGTACCAGACATTATTCCATCAATGACCTAGTTTGCTTTAAGTGGACGTTAAACTTCTCCAACTTGAAGGCGGTTCATTGAGATCAATTTTACCATGTATTTGTTAGCCTCCTCCTCCTCTCTCTCTCTCTCTCAACTGAAATCAGCGCGAGAATGATAAAAGTCAGTGTCTACCAAGTGTGAAGTGACTCAAAGTGGAAATAACTAAATTAGTGAGGCAGGGGAGCTCATCCGATTTGTTACATATCTTTATACGCTGGGTCAGTAGCCATTGTAATATCATTCATTGTTTTTATTAATACTTGATCTGTGACGTGAACTTATCATTCATCTATTCATTGATGGGTCATGTACGACCTTTACTCTAGTGATAGAAAGTTTTAAGGGAATGTTTTTATATCTAGAGTGAAGAGTGGTAGATTAAAGATGGCGATTAGTGTGTTAGTTGTTCCAGTAACTTCCTCTTCTCTATTATTTACAGTGATTAGATTTACGTTTACAGATTATAAAGAGCCAATTATCCAGAATTCTCAGACATCACTGGCGCTAAAATTATATAAGATAGACAATTATACTTGTCGTGGAAATTGGAAATGAAAATAAAAATTGTAATCTGTAAGATTTATATTGTAATATACTGACTACAAGATCAGTTTCGCCATTTACAAAATCAAGTCAATAAAAACAACAAAATATAATTATAGTTTCTGGATTTTATGATTTGACGAAAAATGAAGAAGATTAGTAATTGTTTCCACGGATTTTATGAACAAAAATCGACTGTAATTCGCCCAGAGCTTCATTTTAGTTACACGAGGGCTGTTGTTTGTATGATTACTAACAATATGGGGTCTTGTAATTTCACCGATACATATTTTATACTGTGAATTTATCACCTCAACGTAAAACTTCATTTTATTTCATTTCATACTCGTTCATATAAGTGTTTCTCATCTAACTGTTGGTGTTGACGTCATGGTATTTGTTCCCGTTCTATATATCTGGTCCATAGAATACTATCATGGTTGGAGCGGCCAGATATACCAATGGCAGGCGCGGATACAGAGGGGGGCGCACCCGGCGCACGCCCCCTCTATTTTTTTGAGGTGGCGACCAATTTTTAGCTCCATATATTCTCGCGGGAAAGGAGAACAAAAACAGTTTAGGTTGGAAATCGTAATTTACAGTACATGAAATTAGTCCTTGCGTGAGCATTTTAGTCCACTCAAAAATCGCGGGCCGGGCTTCGCACTCCCAAGTGGGTGCAGCACGCCCCCCCTTTCTGAAAATCCTGGATCCGCCCGTGAATGGCTATAGGCCAGTTAATTGCCAAACCCCATTGAAGCTTTAACGTGGAAATATAGTTCACCTAATGTTTTTTGGTGGATTATGTATTTCAATTCGTGTAGATTCAGAATCCGGATGATGCCACCCTGGCATGGGGCATCTAAATATTCAAGATGTCTGTCATGGGGCATTTTCTGGTTATTTACTTTAATTAAGTGGGGTAAAATTCCGGACAGATACTCGAGGACCTCAGTATGAAGGATCTCTCCCCCTCTCTTCCCTCTCTCTCCCTCTCCCCCTCTCTCTCTCTTTAAAGTTTCCACGAGGTGACACCTCCAGCCATCTTTGATATATGACTATATCAGGTCGTTATATTAAATATCGAACAGAAGACAGGTTTCTTTCTATAGAAATCCTATGAATACTTAAACCATCGTTTATCAAATTATTCATTGGGTAGAAATTATTACCTGGTCGTGGGTTCCGTCTCAACCAATATGCTATTTATATACTACATGTTTCATCATAAAACTGGAAGGCATGGGTTCGATCTGATAATGTACATCAGTTGCCTCTTGTCAGCGGTGGAGAACAGGAACTGCGTCTCGCCATTAGGTTTGTACGTGTACACGTAATGTACCGCTACAACGGAATTCGACTCAATGATTATGGGGCTGGTTTACTATGTCGGAGATGTGGTTTCGTCCCCCTTGTCAATAGTACTGGGTGGGGTAGTTTGGCTAAAAATACTCTCTGGTAAAGCATTTGTGCCTCTATATAATGAAAAATAATCGATTAGGTCTCTTAATTGCTTACCAGTCTTGTGCAGGTTTCCCAGGAACCACTTGTCTGCGATATCACCCTAGGTAAAAGCGGACACTTAGCCCCATTGAGAGAGAGAGAGATGGTTCGATTTCATTTCAATAATTCACTTGCGCGGCGGGGTCTTTAGCAGTGGGGGGAAACCGGAGGACCCAGAGAAAACCCACGAGGTTGACTCAATGCCAGACCCTTTGATAAAGTTCGCACGTGCTAACCATTCGCCCAACCCCAACAAATATAGGAAGCAATAAACAACAAATGTGTTTATCAAATATAATAAGCTGTTATAGTTTGATATAACCATATCTGCAAATCACGCATCGTTACCCCCCCCTCTCTGCCTGTATCTCTCTCTCTCCCTCTCTCTGCTCTGTCTCTCTCTCTCTCTCCCTCTCTGTAATGCGTCTTTAAGTCGTGGTTGTAATTAAAACCATTGATCTTAGCGGTGTGTTTGTATTAAATATGAGTTAGATGAAAGTATTGGATAAAGCTGGTTAATTGAACGATCTAAAAGTCATCTTAATAAATAGATCAAAGTCAGGTATAATATACGCTTAATTTCCTTCCCATTATCCACCATAATTACAGTTCTAGGTCAAACGTCTAGTCTGTCAGGGAATCACTTCATCTCTAATTAAGGTTGTATGAACACAAATACTGTTAAAAATTCCACATATCTCTTTATAGAAGGGCGGTCACGATGGGTAAGTGGGTAAGACATTGTCTCGCTGGCCTGGAGTTCGGTGTTAGATCCATGCTTTGGCCGAGAAAGTTCATTCCACATATCTCCAGATGTCGCGTCAAACACAGTATTCCACAAATTTTCGGCGTCACTGCACGGCATGATGAAACCACGAGGGCAAATCCCAAGGATCAAACTCGTGGCAGAAGCGCGTCATTCTTCGATATTACTCCAACTGAGCAATTCCTGTCAACTAGGCATCCACTTACTCCAATTATCCCGACTCAGGTGAAATCAAGCCTTCTGTCTGGGACCTAATCCACTGTTGGGAAACCATGGGGTGTCTACTCCTTAAACTATATTTGAAACTTCTGCGCAGACCGGAACTGTCTGCATTTTGAACGGTGACCAGAATACCAGGTGACAATGCATCTTCAACAGAAGGCTTGATCTCGCTTTATCAAAGCCTTCACTTTGTACCCTGGATATTTCGACATTAATGTCGATTTTTTATTGACCCAGCGTGAGAGCCTATCGGATTCCTCGATCATCGTAAATACCAAGTCTTGTACTTTCCAGCTAAAATATTTACCTGCGATACTCGAGTTGCCAAGTTCAAGGTTCGTCCAATGTCAAGGTTTCCCTGAAGGTCAGTATATTTGATTTGAGCGTGTTTGTGTCACGGCCTCTGATTGGACGATACAGATCACGTGTATGAATAAATGGAGATGACATAACTATGAGTTCGGGATGTTGAAAACTTACAGTCGTTGCTTCAATGCTGACAATGTTGATTTACATCCGAACATGTATGTGCCAACTCATCTTCAATAGAAGGATTGATCTCGCCTTAACTACATACATCTTATCAAGCCCTTCACGTAATACCCTGTATATTTCGCCACTAAGTTCGATTGTCACAAGCCCAGCTTGGGAACCTATCAGATTCATCGGTCGTCGTGAATACCAAGTCTCGTGCCTTATAGCTAAAATGCCTACATGTGACAATCGAGTTGTAAAGTTCAAAGATCGATCAACGTCACGGTTGCTGTTTTCCCACGAGTTTCTCAATTTAAAAAACCCTGTTTGTTTACAGTGTGTTTGGTGCCACGAACTCTGATTGGACAATGCTAATTAGTCACTTGTAAAAACACCTAGCGCAAAGTTCGGGGAATTGCTGAGTATTCAAGCAACGGAGAGATGTTGTATAACTCGCGAACGTTGCTTAAGGAACATGGAGCCAACTCGGCCTGTTCCCCTATCTTTAATGGGTACGTCAACGTTTACAAGGAGCGTCTGTTTCGTGTCCCACCAAACCCTCCATCCTCTACTATTGACAGGAAGAAACCACGATGACATTGTCAAGGTACTTTCTCTGCCACGCATGGGATCGAACCATGCCCCTTCCCCTTCGATTACTGTGGCTGTAATGAAACATCTATACTATTAGTGAGTCTGAATTGTCTGGTGCCTGGGCTCTTCCCGTTTTATGATGAAATGTGTGCTATATTATTAAGATAGTGGTTGAAGCTGAACCCATGGCGAGAAAGGTCAGAAAATAATTGCCAACAAGTAAATAATATGATAAATGGCGGTTTAAATATTTAATATAAACGATCTGATAGTGCGATACATCAAATATAACTTGAAGTGTCATCCCGTGGAGTCGTAAAACTCACGGGTCACATCCAATCTATAATCTTTTAGTGTGTGTTCCGGTGTGGTTTCCCCTTGTCCCGTGTACACATTGGCGTGAACGTAAAAGATCCCTTGGCAGTTGGAATTCGATATAAGAGTAAGACGTAGCGCCAAGGCCCGGGCAAAATTCCCCCCATAGCACACTGTATGGCGTATGCCCCGTCTTCATTAGCCCAGGTTAGGAGCAGAACAGTAGGAAGTTAAACCCCATTTCATTTAAGTGTCTGTACTATATACAGTTGTGCGCACCTCCACCTACAGAGGGGTCGGCCGAATTGTCACGTATGACAATATCTTTATTAGATAACGATATAGTTCATATTATAGTTTGTCGTGGATGTACTACATATAGATATGGATTCACGCTGGTATTGCTGAACGTTTCAAGGTCACAAGTATTTGTACATTAATAAATATAGTATATATGTTATTATTGTTTATTACAGTTTATGACAACTGGTGAACATGGTTTCAGATTGTGGTAATAAAGTTGATTTATAAACCTTTGATTTTATTGTTTATTTGTAAGATGTATGATAGTTAATATTTGCCATGGTAGAGTTATTCACTTGTCTGATTGCAGGTATAATTGCATTGAATGCATGTGGACTGCCTGTTTTGTTGTCGTGGTTTGATTGTTTGTGAGTGAAACTGTAGTTTACGTGGTGGGAGATACGAATTTATATTGTTACTCTAATGCTGGATTTTGGGAGAATCACACGTGTCCATTAATCATCATCCATTCATGAGTCATTCCTATAAATTATATTTCAACTAAATGGGTGTTAGACTGTGTGTCGTTGGTTTAGACTGTGTGTCGTTATAATGGTAATCTGTGTGATTTATGAGTAATAATTAGTACAAATGCTTGTAAGTATTGTTTGATTTTTATAAGGTTGATAATCGTAGAAATGTAGAAATATTTTGATTATTTCTTAAACATTGTGTTATGTTTTATAGGTGACATGATTTTGATTGTGACATGATTATGTCCTGATTCTGTTTCTGATCATGTTAATGTGCTATACGGTTAATGTTATCGATCTTGTTGCTGGGATCGTTACTGTTCCAGTTATTTCATGGTGTTGAAAATAATGAAAAGATCCACATGAATAACTCATCAACCTGATCATCTTCATCATCTTAAATGTGCTGTGGAGTCAGATATTTAATTTAATAACGGCTGTGTGCGCGTGTTTCGTCATTTCATCAATGTAGAACTGTGATTCGTCTTGTTGTTTGAATCCGTGAAATTAGAGAATAATTACATAAATATATATTATTGTATTATATTGTAGTTATATAAAGATATTTAAATCATATTGTGTTTTTGTTAATGGGAACTATATAAGTACATGACAGTCAATCCGCCCCCAAAAGAACCAAAGGCCCAATTTTGTGACACGAATGATAAATGGTTATTGAAACAAAATAGAACCATATGTTAGTCCCGAAATGACCTATAGCCACTGATATAGCTGGCGCCTCCACCTTTCTGGAACAGGTGCCAAGAAATAGTTCTATTATAAATAGAACAGGAACCGTCAAGAACAACAGTACGATGGGTAGCTCTTGGGTACGAGTATGAAATAAAATGAAGTTTGAGGTTGAGTTAATAAAATCACAATATAATATATAATATATCTCGGTGAAATAACAGGACTCCACATTGTTAGTAATCATTTTAATGGCAGGGCTTCTGTATCATTTACAACAAAACTCCATCGTGTACGATAATGAAACTCGGGGCGAATTACAGTAGATTTTTATTCATAAAATCCGTGGAAACAATTACTAATCTTCATTTTTCGTCAAATCATAAAATCGAGAAACTATAATTATATTTTGTTGTTTTTATTGACTTGATTTTGTAAATGGCGAAAGTTGATCTTGTAGTCAGTATATTACAACATAAATCTTACAGATTACAATTTTTATTTTCATTTCCAATTTCCACGACAAGTATAATTGTCTGTCTTATATAATTCTAGCGCCAGCGATGTCTGAGAATTCTGGATAATTGGCTCTTTATAATCTGTAAACGTAAATCTAATCACTGTAAATAATAGAGAAGAGGAAGATAAAATACGTGCTGGAACAACTAACACACTAATCGTCATATTTAATCTACTCATCTAAACTCTAGATATAAAAACATTTCCTGTTAAAACTTTCTAGAACTAGGGTAAAGGTCTGACATGACCCACCAATGAATAGATGAATGATTAGATCAAGTATTAATAAAAACAATGAATGATATTACAATGGCCACTGATCCATGGTATAAACTGAGTTATTTCCACCTTGTTACAGTTCATACATCCAGATACCACTAACATAGTTTGTTGTCGATATTAAGAGAGAGAGAGAGAGAGAGAGAGAGAGAGAGAGAATTTCAGAATTATCAAATGGTTCAATTCATATCAATAATCCGCCTGCAAATGGGAGGAGTTTAAAGTCGGCTCAAAACAAATTAGGGAAAATATTTAGTAAAATTTTATTTCAATCATTCGTAAAAGTCTTTAGCCCTGGGAGGAACCCGTAGAACATCGATTTAACCCAATCACCGGTCGTTAGCTCGTTCGACCATTTAACCCGCTGGAATGATAAAAACAAAAACAAAAAATAACATTGTTGACGTATGCTATAGTCTTTATGGTTCTTGTATGAATAACGCTGCCATGACTGTTTATTCAAGGAAAAAGTTCCATTAATACAAGCAAATAGAAAACAAAGGTCAACAGAAAGATCCAAGGAATTGATGTTGCACAAGACAATGAATCGGTAAGTGCAGTGAGGTTTTTACAAGTTATCCCATTTACAAGGTAAAATGTTTAAATTAAAGAAATGGTTGTATGTTGTATCTAGGGCAAATTCAAATGAACATGTATTTTGTTTTATAAAACCCGATAACATAGCAAGCTAGAGTTACCTCAAGCCGAACGGATAATAAATGTAAATATACTTTGCGCCAGAACATAAAACATAAAGAGATGCAAACATACTTTGCGTCGGAACATATAAGAACTATAAATGTACATGTACCTATAGCGGTGAATCTCTTTGATGTTTGGGGTATATTTTATGTCCAGAATAACCTGAGGTCTGATAGGTGGGGTGGGTTGGGGGTGGATATATATACAGAGGAATTTGGGGTTATTCTTCTGAAAGTTTTTCTTTAAATCTAGGTAACATGTTATTCTTCCAGGTTAGGTTTATTTTCCGTAAGAATACATGAAGTTTTTCTTATTGGCATTCTGGGATATTCTCATTTTAGATACATGTAAACATAGACGGTTTATAAGCAAAATAAAGTTCTTGACTGCGATTATGCTGGGTTTTCAGTCCCACCGATCGAATAGTGTAACACTATGGCTAGTGCTATGCAGTCGCTGGTTAGATGTGGAAAATAAGCCTAGAGAACTCCCCACATCCAACATGTGACGCATACTCTTTCATCTGTGTTACATATTTTCGAAGTCTTGTGATCGTCTTGAATTTATCTCTGATCGTCTTTTTTCTCCTTCACGTTGTGTATTTGTTCATACTGTTTCCTTAAGACGTTTGTCTTACCAGGAATAACAATGCAACTGTTCGTTTCTACATTTTCTATCAAGCTGGATACATACAAGCATAGTTTAGACTACAATACAAAAATCATTCTCAATCACTAGCCAGCCAAACTCACTCAGCGAGTTTTCTGCTCTCTCGGAACTCAGATTGTAATTTCTCCCAGGAATCTAAATGCAGTCTGTCTTAAAAATCTACAATGAATTCTGTTAAAGGCCTCAATGATATCATACAGAGCGGTGCAGGTTCATGACCATGAACTTGTGCAATTAAGAATATGATTGGTTAAATTAAGCAAAATGACACAATAGGTAAACTTCCATGCACATGTAATCTCGTGGTATTTTATTGACACATGTTTCGGTTCTTACTCTTTTTTTACGTGTCAACCTGTCAATTATATATTTAGTGATATTTAGTACATACTACATGTATGTGAATCTACTGACTTGCCAAAGATATTAATTAATAGCATATCATGCCATCATTGATTTCACTATTCCTTATAAATAAATTGAAACCAATGTCGCAACAACGATAGCATATTCCTGAAGCAATCCCCCTCTGCCCATTGCTGGATTGACTTCTGATATTTGAACTTTTGAGGGAGTGTGTCTATTCTTCCCGTTCAATGAACATGACTGTCCTACGTTTAATCTGGGTCTTCCCTAAAACTTTAGACAGTGATTTAAGGTATTAAAAATGCTGAAAGTATGTTCGTTTCCAAATAGTATTGTTTACATTTCATTCGACTTGATAGCCTCGTTTGTCACGCAGATAGTTTTACTACAGTATTATGCTATGCACGGGTTAATTGGGCATAAAAAAATCGTGAACCATGACGTAATGTTATGAAAACATATTTGGTCCAATATTGGCACTCGTTTTAAATGTAAAGCTTTAGTAGAGAAGCTAGTCATTGGTTGTTAGTCGGACTACTGACCAATCCATATTTAAAACAACAATATCCACTCATTACAGCAGTGAGTAGTGGGATTACCTCTAATCAAACGGAACACTGCGCGGAGTATGCAACGATAGTGCTGCAATAGACAGCTGCATCATTGACAAGGAGAAACCACGCCGGAAAATCTGAATGCACTTTCTCGGCCAATGCAGGGATCGAACACCGACCTCCAGGCTATCGACCCAGCGTCTTACCCACCTCAGCCCCCAACAAGTCTGTGTTTTTTAAAAAAAAGCTTACAAAATAAATATTTTTGCTTTCCTTTTGATGCACCTTAAAATCATAAATATTGTTTTGTTTGATTTCCTTTCGATGCCCACTACTATCATAAATATTGTGCTTTTCGATTTCCTTTCGATCCCCACAACTAACCTGATTAGATTACATATGGTGAGTGGTAGAATAACTCAAGACATGAATATTCATAAAATATAATGGATATTTAAAAGACTTCACTCTACTGGGTCAATCTGATTAAAACACAGATCCTATTTCGTTTCGTTCTTATAGTTTAAAATTTCGCTTTACTTGTCTTTACTACACTGGGATCTAGTGAAGTTGTTATCGTTGATGTATTGTGAATGATGTGGGCCATTAGCTAATGAAACTGTCCGTTACGGCGAGATTTAGGCGTGTTTTGCACGGAACTGTGGGTAATCCACTAGTAACATCAATGCTGATTGGTTAATCAAATGTCTGACGTTATAGGGTCACTATAACTTGTCAGATCTTCATGTAGTTCGGGCCATCGGAAGTAAACAAAAACGGAACGAAATATGTCTCTGGGTATTCTTAGTAACATCTCGTAATTGAAATTTTTAAAAAGTATCAGGGGCGTATACATATCGATTTTGTTGGGGGGGGGGGGGGCAAACATAAGACCGACTGATCCACGGCCCCTAATACGAGTGACGCAGGAGGTGGGGTTTTCATACTGGAGTTCGTGGACATGCTCCAATTTTCTCAATATCTCTTTTACCGACTGTAAATTTACCCCAACGTTTAACTGTGTTCAGCGCTTTCTACCACAAATAGAGCAACATGTTGGCAACATTACGCTCCAAATGCTTGCATTTGCTACTGAATATCTAATTATCCTCCTGTTACTGAATATCTAATTATTCGCCTCACTTTTCAATGTTACGAACCTCTCTTAACTTTGTTATGCTTCCTCAAAAATCTGACGAAATGTACATGCAAATTGTAAACCCTTTCTACGATTCTTAACCACGAAATCTCGAATGAGATTTGGGACGCAAAAGGAAGACCATAAATGGAAGTGACTGAATTCCCAGCGATTCTATTCTCCATGTATCAAGGGTGATGCTAAGCTAAAAATGTATTCGAGTAAAACATCAAATCCAGTAGACATGGTACAAGGGTTAATCAGCGAAATGGATGTATGAGATGTGTTGTTGACGTTTGGGAAAGTAGACGAGGGAGTGTAGGGAGTGATGGTTAGATGTATTATGAATGGTTAGAGTGGCTGTGGTGTTACGGTGAAATACTATGACGCCACCGTAACACCACAGCTTTATGATTTGTTAGACAGGAGTGATGTAATAAGTGCGACAATAATAAATAACATATTTCTGATTTTATTGTCGTCTTTTCCCCACTTGCACTGGTTGTACGCCATTTTGAAACTAGCTGACGAAGACAGCTTGGGCGGCGATTGCTCGACTCCGGGCTGCTCTGTCAGTATCTAACAAACGCATTTAGTTCGCGTACAACTTTTAACGAGAGTTGCCAGGCAACGAAACATACGCCCACAGCAGCTAAATCGTCCGGGCAGTAAACAAGGGTTGTCGCATATTTTACTTTTTTCGGTATTGAAAGATTTATAATACACTAAAATATGATTATTAAAGTCAATCGGTTATTAACTTTAGCCTCTAGAGGGTCCACAAGATTTTTTGAAGTGATCAGAGGAGAGGGGTGATATAGGCTTTGCCTGTTCCCTGATCCCATTTCATGTATTTCTGAAATAAAATATTGTTTACAAAAAAAAATAAATCAAGGGCCATAACTCTGACAGTAATTATCGGAAATTGCTGAAAATCAATGGGCTTCTTCGTCACATGACCTAAACTCTGTGTATAAATTTAAAGTCAATCGGATATTAACTTTGGCCTCTAGAGCATTCACAAGAATTTACGAAGTGATCAAGGGACATAACTCTGACAGTAATTATCGGAAATTGCTAAAAAAATCAATAGGATTCTTCGCTTCATGATGTCACGGGGTCGTTATGAAGAACACGCCACAGACATGTAAGGTTCTTTATTCAGATTACTCAGTATAATAAATCTAAATGAAATGACCATTCAACGTGTGGTTTAGTACTGCGAATACATATGGAATATGCAATCTATAAAGACATACACATGTAAATGTGTCTATTCCATACGTCTATTCTTTACGATGTTCAGCAGTGGAGTGCAATTAAATATCCGTGCATTTCGCGGGTGGAGTTAAAAACCAATCGAATCATTCAAACAATCACACGTGACGGACACACCCAAGCTTACCGACAAAGAAGAACAAACTATGGACAACCTCAACACACAAAAATAAAATACGCTAGCGCAATATTAATATAATTATTAACCCTGCGACATTCTCCCCTGCTAAGAGAAAATGCCTCCTGGCATTTCACCAGAGAACAAAACCATACATTTACAGGATACAACTAATATACCTGAAATTTAAATATTAGTAACACCAAATTGAATGTGAATTACAGATTGATGAATATACTAGTATCATTAACGTTGATTAAGTAATGTAAATTAACTCAGTAATCAGCTGAAAATAAATATTCATATGAAAATAAGACATCAATAATCTTATAGGTAGACTATACCTCCGACATTCTCCCCTGCACTAATCTGTCCTGAAAAAGATTACACAAAAACGGGATCACGCGGTTCAACTTGTTGAATCATAAGCCATTCCCCAAACCGATCTGGTGGTTTTCGATTTCTTACAGGGCGTTGCACCGGAGGTGTAACTACATAGGTATCATCAGGTGCAGACAAAGTTTCACCTGTACGATTTCGATTACTTACATCCGTGGTTGTTCCTAAATGTGTTCGCGAAGTCGAAACTGAATTGAAATCTCCCGAAAAATTAGAACGGTCGGACATTTTTATGGAAGATATATCCCTGTCACGCAAACGTCGTTTAATTCTTCTTGCGGGTATAACGTATCTAGGAACGCTATTATCATCTGAACTACCATCCTCCGAAGGAGATTCCACAGATGTGTTTGGATTACTCTTTATTCTTTTTAGCGCAGGACTTTCATCTTCAGACTCCGATTGAACGGGCTCAGAGCAAGGAATAGACATGAACGGAAGGAGAAGATTTCTGTGAAGGGTTCTTTTTGTTCCTTTCCCGGAATCCTTCTGCACTTCATAAACAGGAACATCTTGATTGGGAATTCTTAATACAATATACGGATCTTTCTCCCATTTATCTGAAAGTTTATGCTTACCTTTTATACCCAAGTTTCTGACTAAAACTCTATCGCCTACCTGTAAAATTGAATCTCTTACCTTTAAATCGTATCGCTCTTTACTACGCATACTGCGTCGTTCTGATTCAGCAGTGGCTACCTTATAGGCATAATTTAGTCTTCGTTTCAGTTTCTTGGCATAATTCTCTCTAGTTGATATCACATCTGGCGAATCATCCAATCCTAAATATGCATCTACAGCTAATTTTGGGTGCCACCCGAACATTAAATAATGAGGCGAGAAAGTAGTTGTTTCGTGTCTTGTAGCATTGTAAGCATGTACGAGCGGAGCGATATATGATTTCCAATCCGCTTTCTGATAATCCTTAAGCGTACCAAGCATACTAATTAGCGTCTGGTTGAACCGTTCTACAATACCGTTACCCATTGGATGGTACGGCGTCGTACGACTCTTTTCTACACCAGCCAACTTACATAATTCCTTAATTACACGACTTTCAAAGTTTCTACCTTGGTCACTATGTAGTCTTGCCGGAAAACTGTAATAATTGATAAAGTTTTCATATAGAACTTTTGCTGTTGTTTTCGCCAATTGATTACGTGTGGGAAATGCCTGAGCGTACTTTGTAAAATGGTCGGTGATAACCAAAACATCTTCATAACCGCCTTTAGATCTTTCGAGAGACAAAAAGTCAATACATACCAGTTCCATAGGACGTGATGTCTGTATTGAAACCAACTCGGCTTTCCGCTTTAAGGGCGTCTTGCGTCGTATGCATCTTCCACAGTTTTGAACTTTAGCTTCTACATCAGCTTCCAGACCTGGCCAATAAAATCTACGACGTACAAGCCACAATGTTCGGTCGCGTCCCTGATGACCAACATCATCATGGAGATATGTAAGCACGATGTTTTTGAACGATGATGGTAAAACTAACTGTCTAACTTCTTCATTCTCTAAAACAGTTGTTCGATACAAGATATTATTTTGAATGATTAATTTGCTCCATTCGCGTAAATACTTACGAACTTCTTCTGACTCGTTTTTGATATCTATTGTTGATGGTCGTACACCGGATCTTAATAAAGATAGAACTCTCTTTATAACAAGATCGTTCGATTGTTCTTTTACCCAATCAGTGGTATTAAAATCTTGACCAGACACTCCAGTATCATAAATTACTGGATTAAGCTCTTCACCGTCTGTTAATACTAAACATTCTGCCAATGGCAGCGCTTCCCTACCTACTAAAGCAACTTCACAGACAGCTTTTATGACGTCATGAAACATTTCGGCATGCGGCCTTCTTGACAATCCATCAGCATCTGAATTAGATTTGCCACTTCTATATACCAATTTAAAGTTGTAATTAGACAAAGAGGCCAACCACCTATGGCTGGTAGCATCAAGCTTAGCTGATTTTGTTACATACGTTAAAGGGTTGTTATCCGTCCGTACCTCAAATGTGTTTCCGTACAAATAGTCGTGAAACTTATCGGATAAAGCCCACTTCAAAGCTAAAAATTCAAGCTTATGAGCCGGATAATTACGCTCACTGGGTCTTAATCCACGACTTGCGTAAGCGATAACACGCTCGTAACCATCCTGCTCCTGGTAAAGAACGGAACCCAGCCCATCTTGGCTGGCATCTGTTGTGACGATAAAGGGCTTGCTAAAATCAGCATACGCTAATATAGGAGGTGACGTAAGTTTCTTTATTATGACATCAAAGGCATTCTGCTCCTTAGCTCCCCACACCCATGGGGTTTTGGGCTTATTTGGTTTCTTGGACTGCTTATTAGTAGGATGTCCAATCAATAAATCATTTAATGGTTTGACTAATTTAGCATAATCTTTAACAAAACGGCGATAATATCCAGTGAAGCCTAAAAAAGATCGCAACGTTTTTATGGTTGTTGGGACAGCCCAGGTTGTTAACGCCGATGTCTTATCGGGATCAGTTTGTACACCAGTAGCTGAAACTATATGACCAAGATACTTTACCTGTGTCTTGTAAAATTCGCACTTCGACGGCTTCAATTTGAGACCATAACGATGTAAACGCTCAAATACACGTTCTAGGCGTTCTAGGTGCTCATCAAACGTGGAACCAAAAATCAAGATATCGTCTAAAAATATGAGACATTCTGTGAGATGTAAATCGCCCATACACGTCTCCATCAAACGTTGAAATGTTGCGGGTGCGTTGGTTAAGCCGAAAGCCATGCGATTACACTCATAGAAACCCAGTGGGCCCACAGAGAAAGCGGTTTTCTCTTTGTCCTCTTCTTTCATTTCGACCTGCCAATATCCTGAACGCAAGTCCAATTTACTAAAGAATTTGGCTCCAATTAACGAATCAATAGTTTCGTCAACTCGCGGTAGTGTATACGCATCCTTAATAGTAATGTTGTTTAGTTTCCGAAAATCTATGCAAAACCTTAAAGAGCCATCCTTTTTTCGAACTAAGACAACGTTAGAGCAATACGGACTATTAGATTTCCTGATAGCACCAGCTTCTAACATCTCTTTTAAATGCTGTCTTACCTCTTCAAACATACCAGGGGGAATACGACGATATGCATCCTTAAAAGGAGTGTTATCACTCAACTTTATAGAGTGTTTTACCAAATTAGTATTGCCTATATCAGTAAAAGAACGTGAAAATATACTTTCCCATTTCTGCAGGAGTTCATTACCCTTCAGTAATTGTTCATTTGTCAAATTATCAGATTCTACTTTGATACCAAGCTCATCGAGGGAAGACTTATCGCCAACTTCCTTCGAAGTTGTGTCAGGTGACCACGATTCAATAACTTGTGCCGAGCTAAGTCCGCATATTGTGCTCTTGGGAAGAATCACAATCGGTTGGCAAGATATGTTACATACTCTTACAGGAACACGCACAGTGGTCCCAACTGACCCTAAGGTCACTAACCTAGGACAAACTATAAGATGCCCAGACTGTGTCGTATCCGTAAGCTCTGTGACAGCAGTTGTAATATTATTAGGTCGCCTTGCAATTGCTTGTATAGTCATTACTGTATTAGGGGCCAATGTAAACGGAACTTTATTTGTCGATTTGACTGGTATTGTTTTATCAATACATATACTGTCAACAGCAAGTCTCCAAGCTTCTGGAATGGAATCATCTTGACCAGACAACTTACAAAGTTTTATAACATTAGTGCCTACAACAACAGGAACCTTGAGATTGTAATCTGTATTGGAAGTCACTAAAACCGGAACATAAAAGTTTTCTTTCGATAAAAACGATATATTAATAGACGCTTCGATATACCCTATAAACGGAAGTTCATTTCCACCAGCGGTGTATACATTTAGTTCGAAATCCGAAATATTTCTTAGTAATGGCTGAGGATTTAAAGATTGATAAAACTTCTCAGATATGCATGTTATCATTGAACCACTGTCAATCAATGCATCTGTTTCAATTCCACAAATAGTAATAACACCAACATTGGATTTACCGATTAATCTGTTTCTAAACAAATTTGTAGGGCTAGGCAATATACCTCGCTCCGTCTGCCCTTCCACAGAGGAGGTTAAACTTTTGGGTGAGTGTTAAACTGTTGATATTCAGGTCTATTATAGGAAGAGGAACCTCGATAACCACGGTAAGTGCCGCGTCCGACACCACCACGATACTCTTGATTTCTGTTACCATGGTAACTCCCAGGCCTAGAAGAACCACGATAATTCCTTATACCTCCACGAAAATGTGGATTAATCGCAGCAAAATAATCTTTCCGCGCGTCGTCAGACTTTTGAAAAGAATCTACTTTCTTCTCAAGTTGTTGAAATTTCTTCATTAAAACTTCCATCTGTTCGGCAAGCTTATCAATTTTGTCATTTTGGGGTACTTGTACAGGATTATGATGAACCTTAGGTTGAACCTTAACATATTTATTTCTGTCAGTATTTAATTCCTGGTCCACAGAACGTATTTCGCGTAAAAGATCGTCATAACATAGAGCAGTGTCATATTTATGTCGGGTTTGACTTTTCAATGCCTCATTACGTAAGCCTGTCCAGAATTTAGACCTGAGCATATCATCTTTAGCAGCAATACCTACATGTCCATTAGCAATAGCAATTTGTAAAAGACTCTCTAATCTACAACCAAATGAAGTCACCGATTCACCTTCTTTCTGCGTCTCCGTGTAGAACTTTTGCATGATGGATTCATTAGAGCTAACATTTCCAAACAATGTATCGAGTTTCTTTAAAATATTATTAGCAGTAGCCGCTTCACCTAACGGTATAAGAATTTGCCGCGCAGTACCGCGTAATGACCGACGAATTGCTAACAAACTGCTATGCTCTGAAATAGATTCGTCGGATATAATACATGCTACTTCGAACCGCCAAACATCAAACGTTGTGTCACCCTTTTGAGGAGGTTCATCACCTGAAAACATCGGTAATTTAGGGACTTCGTTGTAAGGAATACCGGTTACATTTATATTTGGGTTGATACCTCTTTCCGGCGACGAAGATTTTGCGGTACCGGGTAAGGGCTGAGATCGCGAAAGTAATTCTTGAAAACGGTTTAAGCGGGACTGTTTAGCATTGGGAGTACTTTCTAAATATTGCGGAGGCCGTCTGTGCTTATTGAATTCCTCCTTAGTTAATACTACATATTGACTTTCTCGAAGCGTTTCAATCATATGCTGAATTTCATGTTCTTCAATGTCATCTAATTTACCACCGGATGCCATTTTATGATTGTTTAAGCTAATATGGGTATTACAAAAGCTACAGATCAGTATGGTTAATATGAGTATGCAAATATTAAATATACTAGTAAACATGAATACTGCATTTAAAGTAATGTCAAAGAATAAAATGAATTGTCATCGCTACAACCTGAAAAAAACAATGAGCCAACGCAGCGCCAAATGTAAATGTAAACATACAGCAAATACGCAACTAACCTCTTTCAACCTTTTGTTACCTTGAAACTTGTGATGTAAGTGTAAAGTGCAGATCGTGCAGACTTAAATCTTAATCTTAATCTTAAATATCACATGGAGCTGATTCAGATGTAACTGCAAAAATAAATTAATGATGTCAAAAACAAAACAAAATAATAAATCTAATTAACTAGGGATAAAGACAGAAAAAAAAATTTAAGACACAAATTTAAAGGGACGGTCGGGTCGGGAAAACTACACATGTCTGGGTTGGTAAAAGGATATCAAACAGAAATAGATTCAGCTTTATACAGCTGATTCCAATACCGGAAGGGTTTGGGTGGGTTGGGACTATATTCCTCTAAACACTATGAATGCTTAGAGTAACTTAAATAGCAAACAGGTACTTACTTAATTTATACATACTAGGTATAGATAGGTATAATTACTATAATGATTCATAAAAGAAAAAATAATTAGCACAAATTTTAAACAGTTAATGTCTTTTTCGTCGATTGCAAAGAATCCGCTGACGCTGCATTGCTGTTAGTTCTGGAACCGCGTTGTGCACAAATTTTTACAGAGCTCTTGGTTTAAACGAACTGTAAACACGAACAACAAAACTTACATCGAAAGAAGCACTTTCCAAGAAGAACGTTGGTTTAATTCAGGAACAGTAGATCAGGAACCACCACTTTAACACACGAAATGTGAATATCGCTAGCTTGTTGAGATGATCATTTACCATAATTTATACCATTTCACCATTAAAACGTTGGGCGCCAATGTCACGGGGTCGTTATGAAGAACACGCCACAGACATGTAAGGTTCTTTATTCAGATTACTCAGTATAATAAATCTAAATGAAATGACCATTCAACGTGTGGTTTAGTACTGCGAATACATATGGAATATGCAATCTATAAAGACATACACATGTAAATGTGTCTATTCCATACGTCTATTCTTTACGATGTTCAGCAGTGGAGTGCAATTAAATATCCGTGCATTTCGCGGGTGGAGTTAAAAACCAATCGAATCATTCAAACAATCACACGTGACGGACACACCCAAGCTTACCGACAAAGAAGAACAAACTATGGACAACCTCAACACACAAAAATAAAATACGCTAGCGCAATATTAATATAATTATTAACCCTGCGACAATGACCTTAAACACTGTGTATAAATTTAAAGGGAATCGGATATTAACTTTGGCCTCTAGAACATCCACAAGATTTTTTGAAGTGATCAAGGGCCATAACTGTGACAGTAATTATCGGAAATCACTGAAAATCAATAGGCTTATTCGTCTCATGACCTTAAACACTGTGTATAAATTTAAAGTCAATCGGATATTAACTTTGGCCTCTAGAGCATCCACACGAATTTTTGAAGTGATCAAGGGCCATAACTCAAACAGCAATTATCGGAAATCGCTGAAAATCAATAGGCTTCTTCGTCTCATGACCTTAAACACCGTGTACAAATTTAAAGTTAATCGGTTATTAACTTTAGCCTCCAGAGAGTCCACAAGATTTTTTGAAGTGATCAAGGGCCATAACTCTGATAGTAATTATCGGAAATTGCTAAAAATCAATAGGCTTCTTTGTCTCATGACCTTAAACACCGTGTATAAATTTAAAGTCAATTGGATATTAACTTTAGCCTCTGGATCGTCCACAAGCAATTGTGGACGCCGGACCGACGGACGGACGGACAGCACTTACTACACTCGTCACTAGGCTTCCTATACATATTATAATATTCAATTTACACCCTTTTTAATTAACACACCTTGTCTAGAGTTATAATCCGAATGTTATTTTTTTTATCGACATTCGTAGGTATTGACCTTGTTTGCTAGATTTTTATACGGCAAACGTATAAAACCTTGACCTATTACTCAGTGATAAGCTTCCGCTGCAAAAAGAGTTCTCGCCTTTTATTATGAGTATCATGTGCGGCAGGTTAGTTTGCTTCTAAAATCGCTGTTCTCCGTTCCAAAAAATACAAATGTAATTTTCTACCAGACAACCATGGTTCTATTCACCGAGACTAGATAATTTCTCTCGGTGTAAGGATATTATCGCCATGAATAAATTCATACACTGTTGAGAAAATAATACCGTTGGTTTGCTTTGCAACAAATGGAGCGCGCATCAACTCAGTCCTAAAAAATTTTCGCGTAATAAATATGAACGGTCTTCAGACATTCGGTTTATAATTAGCGATACACAGGTACAGTGGCAAGTGTTATGCTTCACAGAATAATAACTCAAAAGTACCTACGCGCGAAATCCCCGATTTTGGTACATGGAAAACAAAAAAAAATAGTGCCCGTGCGCGTGCCAGTAATAGAAAAACTAAGAGTTCGCGCATAAAAAATGCACGAACGTACCAGGCGCGATGTCATCCAGTAAATATTCAGTGAATTACTGGATGTTAGAATTCCAACTTTTTTGTTACAATGATAAGGTCAATTGTGACAGTTTTACTGCAGTTATATTTGACACTCGACCATCTCTTAAAAGCAATCATATTTAAAGCCTATTTTTGATTACATTTTAGATATTAACATATCTAATGGGACAAAAAAAAAGAAGCCCCGTGTACACATTGGCATGCACATAAATTATGCGTTTGAAGTTGGAATTCGATATTAAAGTAGGCCATAGCGCCACTGGCCGGGCGAACTTGTCCTTATAGAACACAGCATGGCATATTCCCGACTTTTTTTTCCAGTCGCAGCAGAAGTGTATGAACGCCATTTCATTTTAATTTCAATTTTGCTGTAGGCGAACAGAACCATAATGACAGGTTTTGTTTTTTGGGGAGTCTTTTGAAAAAGATCTGAATGAATCCATCATGGGAGGTTTTGCTTCCTTATTGTTCAATAATCAATTAGCCTGGATTACGCCTGGAGAAATTTGATATTTTTAGCAGCAAATGCCAGAAGAACTAAGTTACTTTAATCAAGTTTTATTATCTCTATAATCGTAATGGCTTGTAAAGTGGAAGGGTTTAAATATTACATCAAATAAAGATAGATATCATAAAGTCAATCACAAACAGGTAAATATTGGTGGAGGTACCAACAGGGAATAGTACTGGATCCATTCACTTGATTTGATATTTGTTTATTTTTGGCACTGTCTATTTTCTGTCTTCAGGTTTATCTTGTATATTTTAGTTCTACGTACAGTGCTGTCCTCTTGTACTTACTAATAGGTCTAGTGTGTCGCCATCAAGAATTAATTACACAATTAAATGAAATACACTTACTGTATATTAAACATACATTATGCAAGATCTAAATCTGCCTATTGCAGGTCTCACTTTAGGCCTGAAATGTTATATAAACTATTAATTATACATCTATTAGAATTACAAGACCACAATCAACTTTCCATGCCGCCTGATCAGTCCGATTTTAAACAGATTTGAAACCGATCTGCGGCTCAACGACGGTTGGTGATTAACTGTAAAAACGGCGATTGACAATTGACAGTAAAGATGGATAATCAAGACTTTATTTATTATCGTAACAACATTAACAATGACAATTGAGGCTACATTGTTTTTGAAATAATAATTTCTCGACTCAGAGTGAAGTAATTTAATTGACAGTTTTAGCATATTGCCATTATATTATCTGTTTTTAACTATTATAGCGAGAACTATCACATGCCCGGGTCCTGTTCCATATAGAACTTATGGTTCAATTTTGATTCAATAATTTGCTTGCAAGTAGCAGTGGGAGGAAACCGGAGGACCCGGAGAAAACCCACAGGTTGGACAGGCGACTCCAATCATTGTCGCGTATTAGCGGGAAATTGAAACCACACCACTTGACGCAATGGCATACCTTATTATGTAATGCGCACACGTTAAAGTGATAATTTCATACTTTCTAAGAAAGTCAAAACATATTCATTTCTGTCTTTTGTTCAATAGGTTGTCAACTCACTATTATACAATCATAGGCATTTTTCCACACTTAAACGTCTTTCACATGAGAAATAATAACACAATTACCTTCCTTGTTTTCCCGTCCCCCTCATGCACTAGCTGTCTTCAAACGTTTGAATTTGTAGTTGAAAATGATATTTTTGCCAATTTCTCAACTGGCAACAGTGAATTATACGATTAATAGGATTATTCTTTAACAAGGTGGGCCTGTTTATAGATACCATCTATTTTAAGGCTTTGTTTTAATAGATTTTAAAAATATAACTAAAAAATATGAATTTGCCATTTTAACCATTCGGCCACCAAAACCAAACCCTCTATAGGCGGAAGTGAGTACAACTGTATATTGTACTCACTTTAACGTCCTGCAATTCTGCTCCTAACCTGGGCTAATGAAGACGGGCATACGCCACACAGTGTGCTTATATCGAATTCCAACTGCCAAACGAGCACGCCAATGTGTACGTACATGGGACCTCGGTTTTTCGTCCCATACCAGACAAAACAACTGTCCATGTCAGGCCCTCCACCCTGTATCATTGACAAGGGGAATGGGTGAAATTTCTCGGCCAAAGTATGAATCTAACACCGACCTCCAGGCCAGCAAGCCAGTGTCTTACCCACTTCGCCATCGTGCCCGCCCTCCTATAAAGAGAAATATGTGGAATTTTTTAACGGTATTTATGTTCATACAACCTTAATTAGAGATGAAGTGATTCCCTGACAGACTAGACGTTTGACCTAGAACTGTAATTATGGTGGATAATGGAAGGGAAATTAAGCGTATATTATACCCGACTTTGATCTATTTATTAAGATGACTTTTAGATCGTTCAATTAACCAGCTTTATCCAATACTTTCATCTAACTCATATTTAATACAAACACACCGTTTAAGATCAATGGTTTTAATTACAACCACCACTTAAAGACACATTATAGAGAGAGAGAGAGAGAGAGAGAGAGAGAGAGAGCAGAGAGAGGGGGATAGAGAGGGGGAGAGAGAGAGAGAAGGAGGGGGGAGGGAGGGAGGGAGAGAGCTTGGAGCGAGAGAGGGGAGAGATAAAGACAAAGAGAGAGAGAGAGAGGCTAAGTTAGGATGATAAACGTCATTTATCTCCACTGTAAATCAATATAGACAGATGCTATTCTTAAGATCAAGATTCATTTCGAGTAAGTGAATGCTAATCAAGCTTGCCATTGCGGATAGCTCTTCCCATGATTTCATCCCTCGGAATAGTCCAGTAGGAATAACATCTAGTATGACACTTCGCTAACTGTAGCTAAATAGATGCTTAAGGGTAATGGTTACAAAACATTCTTTGGTGTTCCCACGGGTCAGAGGGTACGGAGCTGGCTCACTAATCGAGAGGTCTGGGGTTTGATCCTCTGGATTCAATGAGAGAGAGAGAGAGAGAGAGAGAGAGAGGGAGAGAGAGAGATGCTGTTTCTCCTAAACTTTCTTTGTCACCTGAATTATCACAGTTACAGGTCTATGATATGGTCTCATTGTCGGGAAAATGGACGGTTGACCTAATCGGGGCGGACCCCCAGTCCCCGTTTGCTATGGGCGGTGACTCGGGTAAAATTTAAATTTATTCGATGTCCTACTTATCTGCACCTACTGGGATAATGAAAAAGACCAGAAGTCATGCAGAGAAATGTTGTCCGGTCAGCAATTTCATTTGTTGGTTTTTACGTGGAAGCCAAGGCGTATACGCGTCCTCGGTTTTCTTCTCATTCTGAGGACTAGCCGCTGATTCTTTTTAAGGTCCCCGGCATGTATCTCCAGGGCCCTGTTTCACGAAATTTTAACTTAAGATAAAATCCAAATTTTAGAAGATATTTCAATTTTGATTGGCTAAGCACTAAAATCAATCTAATATTATCCAATCAAATTACTAAAATTGGGATCTTATTTTAGTTAAAATTTCGTGAAATAGGCCCCAGGGCCTTAAGTAGCTCAGAGTAACGAGTGGAAGGGGGTGGGAGGTCAGGGGAGCTGTAAAATTGATGGACAATGTATAATATCTATTGTTTTTATGGTGGACAATTTTTTTTCAGTTACGGGTCTGCGTGTCAATGACAATGGGGCCTAAGCTATATAGGGTAAGAAATCTCGAGCATCCGGCATCGAAACCGTCCGCGACTAGCGTCCTACTACAAGGCCATGTGGTCCTATGTATCATTAATGTCACAAGACTGAAATAAAAGCTAAAGTCAGTCATTGTCTCTGAAATACTGATCGGATTTCTAATACCATATATCAATATGACTAGATGAAGGCTTACACGGAAATGTTTTTACTAACAATGTCGAATGGCGTCGTATATTTACTCAAAGATTTGTGTCATTTCCCCATCAGCTTACGGCGTGAGCTTATCTCTAAATTTGTAACGATGAAAATAATATTTTGATTCAGTGATACAGTTCTTAACCTCCTACGGTCCTGCACGAAACCCGACTATTGAAGACGGACATATATATACTCCTTTCAGTGAGATATAGAGAGGAGGACGGGTGTATTTATACTTACAGCGCCATGATGGTCTACTCATACTGCAATTTACGAATAGCATCTAAAAAAACTAATTACTTTTGTCCTGACAGACGTTCATCCAGCCGTCCTACTGTTTTGCTCTTAAACTGGGTTAATGAAAACGGGCATACGTGTGCTATGAGGGAAATTTCGACCGGACAGTGTCGGTAGCTCTTCTCTCGTATCGAATTCCAACTGCGAAGGGATCTTTTACGTGCACACCAATGTGTATACGGGACCTTGGTTTTGTCAAGCCCTCCGTCCTGCATCACTGAAACGGGGAAACCACGTCGGAAAATCTGGATGAATTTTTCCGGCCGATGCAGGGATCGAACACCCAACCCACGTTAGTTGAAGCAGACCAAACTAGTAGTTGATCGAAAGTAGGACCTCCTGTTTAGTGTGAGAAAGAGAGTTTAACGTCCACTCGACACAAGATAGGTCATTTCGGGACTAACATTAGGTTAAATTCTATTTCAATAATTTGTTTGCGTGTCAGAGTCTTTAGCAGTGGAAGTAAACCGGAGGAAACCCACGAGGTTTGACATGCGACCCTACTATTTGCTATTTTCCGGTGTGGTTTCCCCTTGTCAGTGATGCAGAAGGAGGGCCTGACGAGGACAGCTGCCTAGTCGTTCGGATGGGACGAAAAACCGAGGTCCCGTGTACACATTGGCGTGCACGTAAAAGATCCCTTGGCAGTTGGAATTCGATATAAGAGTAGGCCGTAGCGCCGATGCCCGGGCAAAATTTCCCTAATAGCACACTGCATGGCGTATGCTCGTCTTTCATTAGCCCAGGTCAGGTGCCGAAGAGTAGGACGTTAATCCCATTTCATTTCATTTCATTTACTCTTTGCTAAGTTAGTGAGCCACGTCCATGCTCACCGATTTCTATCTGGTGGCTCAATGTTGCTAAGAATGTTGAGATATCTCTGGTGTGTTTGTATCAAGCCGCGATTCGTTTCACCTTACAAACTTTTACCAGTAAAGTCTTTAAAATATGATGAGGCGATAAACTGCGTTTGCAAGAATTTGATTTTTGAGCAAAAAACGTTTAATGGCATGGGGCTAAAAATGCGCCTTTGATGAATAAAATTGTTCCTGCAACCTCAGTTTATCGCCTCTATCATTTGTGCTATGTATTAGTATCCTGCGCAACCTGGCACAATTTTATTTTTAAAATACCCGCTAATCTAACCTTGTTAGGGGCAGTGGCATTTTGAATGTGTCTGGCAGTGGTCATTCATGATTCATGTGGTGATACTGAACAACTTCAAAGCTGTTTTAGATGGTATAGATGTCAGCTAATCTTTCCTAGTTGTCGCCCGAAGACAGCTTGGTCCGGACCCATTCACTTGATTTCATATTCATTGTTTAGTGCTTGCAATATTTGTGTTGTCTGTCTTGTCCGCAGGTTTATTTTTTTCGTCTCTGTTTGCGTCCCCCTACATTTAAAATAAAACAAATACATAAACCATAAGATGTGACACAATTCATTTATTTAAGTTCTCTCGTCGTGTCCAAAAAAAGTATCAAAACATTTCTGTCGACAGAATCCATTTAACTGAAAAATGAACGCAAATTGCATTTCGTCGTTTCTGCACGAAACTTTACCGATTTTTTTTTATTATGTAAATAAAGCGTTACGGTGATATGACACAACACGCAATTTTCATACTTAGAGTTACAGGACTATCACTGTTCTTTATGTTTGCTGTCAGATAATTAGATTTCAACATTTGACAGGCCTCCATTTCTATAATATCCCCATGACTCTTTAATTGTATTAAGCTAATATTAATCTCTTACCATGTTTTGTTTGTAATACTAAAAGCAAACAGAGAGAGAGAGAGAGATAGAGAGAGAAAGAGAGAGAGAGAGAGAGAGGAGACTAACAAGGGAGTAACTTCCACTCGACACAAACGAGGTCATTTCGGGACTAACATATGGTTTCGATTCCACGGTTTTCCTCCCACTGCTAAAAAGATCCCCACGTGCAAGCGAATTATTAAAATAAAATGTAACTATATGCTAGTCCCGAAATGACCTAGTTTGTGTTAAGTGAACATTAATCTCTCCCTCCCCCCTCTCTCTCTCGTTCTCCCTCTCGTAATCCGTTTTTATCCATACTAGTATCGTCAAATGTGAATATTGATTTAGAAATTCTCAAAGTTTCAGCTCCGCCACTTTATATATATTCTAGAAAGAGGAACCGAATGAGAGCATCTGTTATTAATTTTCCAGTTGTTTTTGTTGAGGATGGATTTCCATTTTATCTGAATAAAAACTTTAACTTAGATTTGAGGTGTTTGATTATGTTGATGGCCATACATTCTCCTGAGAGTTTATTGTTAATATGCAGACCACGATAATTGACACATGCTGAAGGCGGGATATATATTTCTTCAACTGGTACACTGTAACAAAAAAATATCCGTGAAAAAACGTTAAAAAGTTCCGGAAACAAAAACTACCAGGAAAATTTTACCCTTATTTGTTTTCCTGTAATTTACAGAAATTCCTGCAATTTTTCAAATGAAACAAAAATCCTGATTATTACTGCTTCCAGTGCATGGAGAGAGAGAAAGATAGAGAGAATGGGGTTTAACGTACACTCGACACAAATTAGGTAGTCTCGGGACTAACATATGATTGAATTCCATTTCTTTAGCAGTGGGAGGAAACCGGAGTACCCGGAGAATACCTACGATGGATAGGCGACCCGACCCTACTCCTTGCCACGTACAACCGGGGATTGGAAACCACACCAGTTGACATAATGGTAGGCCGTATGATACAGTGCGTGCACGCTAACCTTCTTACTGTTAGTAATGACAAAATTATTCATTAAATGATTTAGGGGGTTGGGATGGCCTAGTGGTCCAGAGTGCCGCGCTTCGACCTCTAGCTGGCCGGTCACCTATGGCTTGCGGCCGTGGTTTTGATCCCTGGTGTGAGCGTATGTGGCGTGGAGATAGGGGCGCCTTCTCAACCTCGTGGGTTTCCTTCGGGCACTCGGGTTTCCTCATACTGCTAAAGACCCCTACGCGCATGCGAATTATTGAAATAAAATTAAACCATATGTTAGTCCCGAAATTACCTGGTTTGTGTCGAGTGGACGTTAAACCCCATTTCTCTCTCTCTCCCGTTAAATGTTTTAAGTAATCGGTACTCTAAACTAATATTTAGTATATATAAACGTGGTTAGAAATTATACCCTCCCCCCCAATAAAAAAAAACACATCTTTTCCAAAAGAACTACACTGGATGATTTACTTGCACTACTTTTGTTTTTATTTTTACTTTGTTTTTAAGTCGTATTATGTTTTTATTTTTATGTCATATTATATGTGTTTATGTCATATTATATGGGTTTGATATGTTTTTATTTCATATTGTATGTTTTCATGTCATATATACGTTTTTGTACTACGCATATTAAGAAATAAATATCATTGCTATTGTCATTAATAAGCAGGTGTGTAACTAGCTGTAAAAAGGTTCTACTTCTAGTGTGAAAACAACTTGAATACTGCTAATATCCATCACTATTGAATACACTAACCTAGTTACAGATACATCATGGGGTATTAGATAACGTGTGAGCGGTTCTAACTATAAAAGTTAAAAACTAGATAATGTAAAGGCAATTTGCGGAAAATTTCAGTCAAATTGATCCACTATGAATCGAGAATTAAGCGATTGAAATTTCCGCCTAGCCTTGATCATCAATAATAAATAACATTTCAGTTCTAAAGCAAGACCTACGATAGGCAGATTCAGCTCTTGCATAATGTATGTTTAATGTCTAATTAGTAATTTAGATAACATTTCAGACCTAAAGAAAGTCCTACAGCAGGGCAGATTAAGCTCTTGAATAATGTATGTTAATAATGCTGTATATCATTTGAAAAGTCCAGGGGAAGAACGATGTAAGTCACTTTTGTCACGAACCATAGTTAATGGCACCATCTGGTACGAAACTGTATCAGCTTTCTGTGGAACAATTAATTTCAGGTAAAAACGATCAGAGTCACATCGAACCAAGGCCCTTCTGAAATGGCCTCCCAGGCAAATACAAGTCCATTGTACCTTTTATTTAATTTGCCTGAAAAGTTGAAGTCAGTTCTACTGGTGATTTGAAATTGTAATTGAACCTATTCGTTGTTTTATTCGCGTCAAACATTCTCGCCTAAAAGTCTGTTTTACTCTTCATTTAACGTTATATATTACCTTAATGAATTCTGTCTGATTAGTAACAATATTCTTAACTTACTAATAAATATTATGCATATAAACTGATAACTTTGATTTGCTTGTGGCAAATATATCCATTTATAAAAGTAATTTGTTGCTAAATCAGCGATATCCACTTTATGTTGTTGTCGATGAGGACCAAATATCATTCATCTAATGGAGAAAATTTTTATTATCATCCAACCAGTCTCTACAAGACTTGACAGCATGGCTGAGGCTTGACAAGACGAGATTTTTTATGTGAAAAGTAAATGACAATGCCATCAGCACAAGTTACATTTGACGAATCGGAAAGTGTTTTGTCTTTCGTTTCAGTGCGTGTTTCTTGTCCGACAGGTATGGCCTGTAAAATTCCATTAAAGCTACATTACACTAGAGCCAAATCTGCCCAATGCAGGTCTTTCTTTAGGCCTAAAAACGACATAGGCAAAATAGTGTAATCAGCAAATGGACTGTTCATCATGTAGAAAATACACTACAAACAGCGTGGTAACAGGTGTCCGGAAGAGAAAACTTACCCTTACGGTTTTGTTTTTTTTTTAAAGTTTTGGTTGAGTAGCATATCTCCTGATTAACTAGGGTAAAAATGAGTTGCTGACAGTCGTAATGGCTCTTGACAACTGAGAGCCGCATTATTGCCAGATGCACCAGGCACTATTGAATTGTGCCAATCTGATTAAAACACAGATCATATTACGTTTCGTTTTATATAATTCAAAATTTCGTTCTACTTGTCTTAACAACACTAGGATCTGGAAGACTTGTTATATACCAGGCGTTCTAGTGATGTGAGGAATGAGCCAATGAAACGCTCTGCTACGGCGACTTCTTGGTGTGCCTTGTACGGAACTGGGTAAACCCCTAGAAACATCAATTGATTAATCTAATCAATGTCTGACGTCATTGGTCAAAAGTCGCGCGTATGACCCCTGACGTGAAGTCCAACCATAACTTGAGAGAGAGAAATGGGGATTAACGTCCACTGGACACAAACTAGGTCATTTCATGAGTAACATATGGTTTAATTTTATTTCAATAATTCGCTTGCGCGTAGGGGTCTTAAGCAGTCGGGGGAAACCGGAGTGCCCGGAGGAAACCCACGAGGTTGAGAAGGTGCCCCTATATCTCCATGCCACATACGCTCACACCAGGGATCGAAACCACAGCCGCAAGCCAGAGGTGACCGGCTAGCTAGAAGTCGAAGCGGGGCACTCTAGACCACTAGGCCACCCCCCCCCACCATAACTTGTCAGATGTTCATGTAGTGTAGGTCATGGAAAGTATAAAGAAAAGGAAAGGAAATATATATCTGTATTTTAATCCGATTGTACGGATGTAAGATATAAGTTTGGTATAATATACTGAGCGCCATAGAAAACGCATCGCGGTATAAAGTCAGAGGGGTCAAAACCAAAAGTACGACACAGATGGTTAATTCCATGCCACGTCGCTGCACAGAGTGCGTAAGAGCCAGTGGAGGACACACGCACTACTGACATCTGTGTCGTACTTTTGGTTTTTAACCCCTCTGACTTTGTACCGTTGATTACAGATTAAACATCCATAAGTGTACAAATGTGTTGTTATTGATGTGTTCCTGTTTGAATAGTGTTCACTATAAGAAGCAAAATAAATAAGATATGTTTACAGGATCCTTTTGTTATACGAAAAACTAAGTGATGCGTTTTCAATGGCGCTCAGTGATAATCCGCTGGGTTTAACGACAGGTGGAAGATGTCACGCTAGGGTCGTGCGCTCTCAAAGACTTGCGTGGTCATTTAAGAAGTTGTGGTTTGGCCATCATTTCTAAATAAACGACTCACGTCAGTCCAACCTCATGGGTTTTCTCCGGGTCCTCCGATTTCCTCCCACTACTAAAAACCCTTACGCGCAAGCGAATTATTGAAATAAAATTAAACCATGTGTTAGTCTCGAAATGACCTAGTTTGTGTCGAGTGGACGTTAAACCCCATTTAAAGAACCTTTGACAATTAAAATTCGAAAGTAGGCCGTCGAGCCGCTGTCCGGGCAAAATTTCCTATATTGAGTGGGCATATGGCATATGTCAGTCTTCATTAGATCAGTAGGAGCCGAGCAGTTAGATGTAAACATCCATTTCATTTCATTTCCCCCGCAAGCATGTTATCTGGAAGAAAACTAACTCATGTCGAAAGAATTTAATTTTACGTCGCCTAGTTAAGTTTGTCACATGATCGGTAGGAGCAGAACAGTAAGTGTTAAACATCTATTTCATTTCATTAACCCTTCAAGCATGTTACTGGAAGAAAACTAACTCATGTCGAAAGAAACTACTTATAGTCGCCTTGTAGTTTGTCACATGATTAGATAGGGGAATAACCTATTTTTAGCTTGTATTTGTGGTTAATCGTACGCATTACAAGGGGTTCAGTAATGCTCGAATAAGATTGAGTTTCTGTACTTTCCAGATATACCAAATTTGTATAAATAACCCGATAAATACTTGCGGAGGAAATTATCGAACTGTAATTGTGTGATATTATCCTTTTAAACCAAAATGACCAAATTATCGCGTAAAATGATTGATTTTAACCCTAATAATTTTCGCTTGATAATAAACCCCCTAAAGTATCAAACGTTAATTGGACAATATCAGCTGTATTTTACAGAGCTTATCCCTTTAGACAGACTACAACAAAAACCACATTCCCTTATTTATTGAAATTCTAAGTCTTCTTCTATACACAAAGGTATTGGAACATTTGGCTGATAGATTTGCAAGGAATACTAATTAGAGTGCCACATCCCAGTTTGTTCGCTCTACTTTTTATACAAGTAACCCATTTATACAGTTTGTGAAAACAGCGCAGTTTGCTCAACTATCCTTATATAGTACATATATTTATATAACAGGGATGAACGCTCTATTCCTATGTGAATCAGAAATCAAGAATGATGTCATCGCCGTAGTTTTGAGAATATAGCGTCATTTCAAGAATTTGATAGGTATTTATTTAACGAGGATATTTTGGAAATACAACAATATTCAAGAAATTGATGGAATCAGTATAACAAGTATGAACGTCCTGTTGGACCAGGAATCTAGCATGACGTTATCACCGTGATCTTGAAATTGTTATTTTAAAAAAATCGAAATCCGCTAATCGTCCAACCAACAAGCTGGTGAGGTTTGATTTCGATGGTACATGCATTGATGGCAGTTGAATCTTTAATCGAAGAACGCATTGTCGAAACATAAGAACAACTAGAGTTTTTGGTGTGAGGTGCACGGAACCGTGGGTAACCCACATCAACATCAACGCTGATTGATTAATCAAATGTCTGACGTCATAGGGTCAAACGCTGCTCGTATGACCTCTGACACAACCTTCCACTACAACCAGTCAGATCTTCGTGTAATAGGACCCTTCGAAAGTATAAAAAAACGAAACGAAATATAGATCTGTGTTTTAATAAGATTGGACGCAAAGAAGCTAAACTCCCAGACAAGCTATACAGGTCACAATTTTATGAAATACACACTGCTTATTACTGAGCGAAGTTTCGACTAGGTTTCTCTAGCCATTATCAAATTACTTAATGTCATTGCAACAATTTCCCAGAATAACTATTTGATGATCAACATAGAAAATCCAACTCTAATGAGTTTTAACATTTATCAACATTTATCACAATATATCATGATTAACAATAAAATATAAACACATTAGTTCTTTTATTAATTGATAAATAATAACAATAAACAACAACAAAAACAACAAAAATAAAACATCTATAGGTTATCTTACAATCATAATTATAAACATATAGTAAGAGGTTCGTCGTATCTGGTTTGCGTATAAGATCTTTTCAGGGGACTGAATGGCCGAACGGTTAACACGTGTGCGCTGTATCATTGAGTCAACTGCCGCCGTTTCGATTTCTTGGTTGTGCGTGACAGGAGTAGAGTCGCCTGTCCAACCGCATGGGTTTTCTCCGGGTCAAGCGAATAATTGAAATAAAATTAAACCCTCAGTTAGTCCCAATATGACCTGGTTTGTCAGGCGCACACAACAATATTTTAAAAAAACGTTTCCACGAAAATTTCAGATTTCTAGCTTTTAATATTTACACATTAAAAGAAATTACCAGAAATTACAAATCTAATTTTAAAGTTCTTGTCGGTAATAATCATCACACCGGCTCCTAATTAAATGCTGGAAATGTTTAATGTTTACACCACTGGTCGGACTAATCTCCGTTCGGGACATGGCAAAACCCTACTAGCTGGGGTGCAAAACTTTGGAATGAAATACCCAGAGACAACAGAGAGTGTACCCAACTATCTCAGTTTAAATCTCAACTAAAGACTCGTATGTTTAGAGAATAATAGTAATAATAATGTATTTATGTAGCGCCTATTATGCCTATAATTCAGTAAACTGCTGAATAATACTGGATTCTCTGTCAAAGGAAATCATGTTATATTGAAGTAAAGACATGAGTCTCTTTTTGAATTTTGAAATAGTTCCTTCATCGAATCATGCAGATAGAACCATTCTGTAAATATTCCCACAGCGCTTAGAAATAACTATTGCTATAATGTAGTAGTGTAGCGCTTTAAAAATGAAATAATAATAATAATAATACATGCAAATGGGACAATTAATTTAAAATAACATTTGAAGTCGAAACACCTACACTTTTATAGTCCGCTGCTTTTGAAGGGCATCACTCAGAATAAAACTAGACCTAAGCTACAGCTATGACGCGTTTCAAATTATAATATCGGTTGAAAGAAACTACGTCTATGGTGCCGCTAAGATGGGTTTCAAATCACTACATCAGCTTAAAACTAGGCCTGCGATGCAGCTATGGCGGGTTTCAAATCACAGAACCAGTTTAAAACAAAGCCTGGGATGCAGATATGGCGGGTTTCACATCACAATATCAATTTGTTATGAATGAAAGTCCACTTGATCCAATAAAGTAACTCACAACAGACCAGATAAAATTACTTCTACATTTTACCTTTAGATAAGGTCACCTTAAGTCCCAAACGACAACAGTATCGTAATTTCGAGTTCGTTTTAAAGATAGTGTCCAAAGTCTTCATAGTGCAAACCTTTTAACAAATTCGGTTATCTAGACATTACATTCCAGCACAGCGATTGGCTGTATTGAGTTAATTACGTAATTCAAACTTTAGAGCCAATGACGTAATGCAAACACTGTCCATCTCTACGGGGTAAATGACGTAATTCAAACACTGTCCATCTGGTCCAATGATTGGTTATTTATAGTTTCTTCCATCTCCGCGGTAACGCCGTGGTATTTACTCGTAACAAACGTACCGCCAGTATAATATCGTGAACGACTGGCTGATTTGCAGGAAAAGACACATTTGAACTCTGCTCGGAACTTCACTGAAAATATAAATATATAATTACAAACTTCTACCATTACAAGTGAGTTATCATTGTACTGGGACATATAGCTCATTAATCCCTCCTCGTGGCTAAGTGGATAAGGCGCTGGTTCGCTAGCCTGGAGGTCGGGTGTTCGATCCCTGCATTGGACGAGAAAGTTCATCTCGATTTTCATGGCGTGATTTCCCCTTGTCAGTGATACAGAAGCTGCCTAGTCGTTCGGATGGGACGAAAAACCGAGGTCCCGTGTATACATTGGAGTGCACGTAAAAGATCCCTTGGCAGTTGGAATTCGATATAAGAGTAGGCCGTAGCGCCGCTGCCCGGGCAAAATTACCCTCATAGCACACTGTATGCCCGTCTTCCATTAGCCCAGGTTAGGTGCATAAGAGTAGGACGTTAAACTCCATTTCATTTCTAATCCCTGCTCCAAACAGAATCACTTCCAACAAACAGAAATGAAATGAAATCGTGTTTAAAGTCCTAATTTTCTGCTCCTAAATGAAGACGGGCATACACCATACAGTTTGCGACGAGGGAAATTTTGTCCGGGCAGCAGCACTACGGCCTACTCTTATGTCAAATTACATGTCCCATACGACGGCTATACAGCTGTCTTTGTCAGCCCCCCCCCCCCCCGTCCTGCATCACTGACAAGGGGGAACTACACCGGAAAATCTGGATGAACGTTCTCGACCAATGTCTAACATACAGGATTTAATTGTATTAACATTCAACTTCCGTTAAGTGATCCAATATAAGGCACAAATGCCGTTAATGAAGGCAATCTCTCCTGAACGTGGTCACCGATTACTATGCGCTGTGCAGATCCGGATTGTACTATTAGACTTGAATAAAAAATAAAGACCCAGACTCTCTTTATTCTATGACGAAACGGCGAAAATATCTGCCGAGAACTTGATTTCTCCTGTCCTGTTAGACAGACAATGAAAATAGTTTAACCGTACGGAAACGCCACTGCCAAGGCAATGTTTTTCTCGTTCCACCCTGCATGACGTATTTCCACCTTCGTTATACGGATGGGTGCTTTTAAATTAAGGCGCTAAACATCCATTTCATTTCATTTATGCCGAGAACAATCAGTACCATGATAATTACATTAATATACGTATGTGCTTCACGTGCAATACAACAATAGTACGCATGCCGTCTTGCCATCGTCAGTATAATTCTGCGAATTAACCTCGTCTTTGTAATGCAAGCAATCGTTTTGCCATAAACATATGCATTATAGACAATAATCTGAATCAGGGATCGCAAAACGCCATTACCGCACCAAAATCACGAGTTGTCTAACAATTTGTGATGAATAAAAGTTGATTAACTTCTTTTATAGTCATTTTATCACTCAAAGCGATAATAATAAAATGAAGTTATAAAGTAATGAATTGATATGAGATAAAAGACAAAGTTGGCAATGTGGGTTATTTGTTGATAAAACTGTCTAATAAAGATGATGTGTTCTGTGGCCCCATGGCAATATCCATTCAACTCGAGCAATAATGTAAAGGGGTTCCGCATTAATGCAACTGATATATCGATAGTACGGTTAATATGACCATAAAGCATACTCACTACTCATGAAATTATAAATAACGGGATTAATAGCACTGTTGAAATAACACAGCCAGTGAGCTATTAGGTACATCATGGGTATTATCGGAGAGTTGTTGCCCATTAGACTCAACCATCCAGTTGACCTGAAACAGAAAAATGTATTAAATGATGCCCATTAGACTCAACCATCCATTTGACCCGAAATAGAGAAATGTATAAAATGTATTAAATGAAACCCAAACATGTCGGATAATTACATGCTTAATCTAATTTGTGGTATCTCTACAGTTCCACGACGAACACCATACCTGCTTTTGAGCAAGAGGTTGCCATCTGTTGTTCCATCTGTAGTTCAAAGCGTTCATTCCAATGACACTTGAGGGAAAGGTAGCATCGGTCAAACCGACGAGAATTAACATTAGGGTCAATGGTGAAATCAATAGAGTACTTTGCCCAAATCGAACCATTACTATTAAAATGAAATGAAATGGGTTTTAACGTCCTACTCCTCTGCACCTAACCTGGGCCAATGGAAGACGGACATACGCCATACAGTGTGCTACGGCCTACTCTTATATCGAATTCCAACTGTCAAGGGATCTTTTACATGCAAGCCAATGTGTCCTTTTCAGGCCCTCTGTCCTGCATCACTGACAAGCGGAAATCACGCCGGAAAATCGAGATGAACTTCCTCGGCCAATGCAGGGATCGAACACCCATTACTCATGAAAGCATAGACCCATCTATCTAGTCCATCTCAAATTGTGTATTAAACGACGCCATAGCTTACACTGACATCGAAATGAACTCGAGTATAATGCAGCCATCCACACGTAAGTATCTATATGAAGTATTAATACAGATTTCATCGGATTTGTTATTGTACCATTTATTACATCCATTGACTCATTCACCGATTTCTGTTCTTCCATTAGGTTCCCGAATTATCTGATGCCTCGTTTACTTATATGGGTATCACTAGACCACAATCGTTATATATAGACCAATTGTCTACACCGAGTGCCCGAATCTCCTGTTAAATTAAGCCATTTTCAAGAGTATTACCTACAAATATGGTCGAGCCAGATAGCAATCTTTTAAGAGATAACAGGTCAATTATTTATTTAAACTGTACTCGGTAAACCTATAGATTACTTTCCCCTTGTGACAGTTACGGTCTTACACGGAATATAGTGTAGTCGTTGGCATGGTACAGGAAACCGTGGTCCCGTGCCGTACACGTAAATGATATGATCCCATGCACGTTGGTATCCCATGAAGAATGGAAGGGAACGCTTCTCGCCGGTGTTTCCATTTCGCCATCAGCCATGTGTGGGGATTCAACCCGCATGTGTTACGAAATGTCGTTATTAATATTGTGTTTTGTTATAATAACATTTCAACTGCTAAGGGTTCTTTTACGTGCACACTAACATGTATATGGGTCCTCCTCCGCTACAGCTGGGTTTGCGTGGCCGAAGGTCTGTATCATAAGGTCTGTCATTGGGTCAACTGACGTAGTTTCGATTCCTCAGTTGTACGTGACAAGGAATAGGGTCACTTGTCCAACCTCGTGGGTGTTTTCCGGGTGCTCCAGTTTGTTCCAACTGCTAATGACCCCTACGCGCAAAGCGAAACATGGAAATGAACTAGTTTGTGTCGAGTGGAAGTTAAACGCCTTCTTTCTCGGTCATGGTGGCTAAGTGGGTAAGACGCTGGCGCGCTAGTCTGGAGGTCGGGTGTTCGATCCCCGCATTGGCCGGGAAAGTTCATCCAGATTTTCCGGCGTGGTTCCTCCTTGTCCGTGATGCACTACGGAGGGCCTGACATGGACAAAAAACCGAGCACTCGTGTACATGTTGGCGTGCACGTAAAAGATCTCTTAGCAGTTGGAATTTGATATAAGAGTAGGCCGTAATGCTGCTGCCCGGGCAAAATTTCCCTTATAGCACACTGTATGCCGTCCTCACTAGCCTAATGCGAAGCAGAACCATACGACGTTAAAGCCCATTTCCTTTCATTTCACAGTATAATGCAATTATAACATACACAGCAATTGTAAGCATCTTGTAGTTATAAATCGCCATTGCTTGGATTCCCACAGAAAAATAAATAACGCAATTATCAAGAGGAAGAAGTCTTGAGGTGTTCGAGATCTCGCTATAATTGATACAATTTATTCCCCGTTTAAGTGGAACCGCTTCCTGTTTTTACCAATTTGTAATACAGGCGATGTGACAAGAGTAATGCCATTTAAAAAAAAATCCCAGCTAGCTGTAGAAAAAGAAAAGGAGATATGCTAGTTGATTTAGAAATTTAAAAAAAAACAACAGATGAAATATATCATTGGTAAATCTTCTTGTAATAGGATGGAATTTAATGCTTCGTCAGTATTATTTAATATAATTAGTGATTGCTGCCATATCCGAGTCTAAAATAACATGAATGTTATAAATGGTGCCGAACCTTAAAAACTGTCTGTTAGGATACTTTGGTTTGTTTTGTTTTGTTTTTAAAGCAATTAATTTCGTTTCAAATTATAATTTTTATTTCACAATTTGGATGTTTTGCAGTCGCATCTGTTAACAACAGATAGCGTAAATATAATATCATCTAGATTCAAGGCCGGTTGCCAACCTATCAAATAATATTAGACTCACTTGTCATTTGAGATAATGAATAAATCGCTCATCCCATAGAGAGAGAGAGAGAGAGAGAGAGAGAGAGAGAGAGAGAGAGAGAGATGGGGCATGTAGGGGATCTGAGAAGACATGTAGGGGATCTGAGAAGACATTTTTGAAATAATGGACTTTTGTTTGCAAAATGTAGTACCACACAGGCGCATAGTGAAGTCTGAGAATAATATTTGGTAAGAATACGCGATACGGATGGGAAAAAATCTTGTTTGCCAAAAGTCTCTACTGACATGGCGTATGCCCGTCTTTATTAACACAGTCGAGACAGAACAGTAGGACGTTCAACCCCACTTCAGTTCATTTCTTACCCGAAGAGAAATCGCTCATCCGAGAGAGGGAGAGAGTAAGAGAGTGACAGGGGGTGGCGTATGTCCGTCTTTATTTATGTCCGTCTTTATTAACTCAGTTGGAGCAGAACAGTAGGACGTTAAACCCCATTTCGTATTGACTTACCTAAAGAGAAATAGTGTATGCACGGGCAGATAACAGACAGCAAACAGTATAACAATGGCAATCAGCATCTTGGCTACTTTACGTCTTGAGATCAACTGCGTCTCGGCATGATTGAAATGTTTTTTACATTTTGAAACTGAAAAAAGAAAATCAAAAGCATCATATGAGATATTCATTTTATTAGATTCATAGAACCCATATATTTTTTTCTGACAGCATGCGAAAGCTGAACGATTTAAATTCGTGTAACAATTGTCCTGTTTTTGCTCATTGAAGAAGAATAAGAAGTGTTTTTTTGACACATGCGAAAGCTGAAAGCAAGGATCGGATTTAAATTCGTGTAACGCATATCCGTTTTTTGCTAAAAGAAGCAGAATAAGAGGAAGGGTTGTTTATTAAAGTGTCGCATGCACATATCATAATTCAGTTAAAAACTTAATTAAAAAGAACACTGCCCATAATGGCCTATGGGACACTGGATATATTTATTTTTTCTAAAATACAGATTACTATCAGATAAAACATCGCATTATAAAATAATATCATATATCTTTTTAACAACCGGGATCTCCTTTGAAATATCAGTAGAAAAAACACTAATAACTTCGTCTTTTGTAAACATGTTATATAAACCTACATCTGTCTAACACATTTCTCTAAAAAAAAGTCGGAAAACATTTTGCATTTTATTAAAAAATGTGATTCTGTCTCAATTTCCGAGCAGAAGGGACAAAATCGACAAATAAGTGGGATTGGGGAATGACTGTATCTTTGTTTTTCGATCATTTGGTCAGAGCTACCGATGCGTAATAATGACGTGGGAGATTGTTAACTAAAACATTAGATTCAGGGTTTCCAATCCTTTTTAAACAAACAATAAGTTTTCAGTTTGTTGCCATTTAGGATTTTGTTGTCATTCCATAACTCTTGGAACAATTTCAGTTACTCTCCTCATTTTGGAATAAGTGTCGTCGTTTTAAAAGTTTTAAATAAGACTTATAAACAGTTTCAATATTACGTGTACGTTCTTTTCCAAGATTTAGGAAATCCGCTACTAGGCAGATTTTTCACACGACAAAATAATCTCAGTAACTCTGTTCTCGGTTTTTGTTAGGCACGAAGTCCATCCCATATTCCCCCTATAGCTGCTACGTTTGTGCTGTTTCGTGTAAGAAAAATTTACATGCTCGATTTTGGGCTCTGTTCAGTTTATTCAATTAATGGTGCTCAGTAATGCCCTAAATTCCCGCCCTATAGAGAATGATGGGTTGAACTAAAGGTTCGAAGAGTTCAGTAAATATAGTATATGGGAACCTTCTGCGTGGAAGTGTTTTGAACAAATGGAAATGAAATGGGGTTTAACGTCCTACTGTTCTTCACCGAACTGGGCTAACGAAGGCGGGCATACGCCATACAATGTGTTTTTAGGGACATTTTACCAGGACAGCGGCACTGCGGTCTTCTCTTATATCGAATTCCAACTGTCAAGGGTTCTTTGACACAGGGGAGTGGTGAGGGCAATTATTGAGAAGAAATTATGAGTAACAAAAAAGATTTTGGCACAAAAACCCTTTTACTGACGCCGGCCACCGCGAGCGCCGAAGGCGCGAGCACGCGGCGGGGGGTCCGGGGGGCCCTCCCCCGGGAAAATTTCGAAAATTAGAAGCCCAGAAACGCAATCTCCAGCAATCCGAGACAAGAAATACGGTAATAAAATATGATTAAATTTTCCAACTTGACTCTTTCAAAATTTTTTTAATTGGGTCAGATGAAACAATTTTTCCACTTACAAATGTTTTTCATTTTTTGAGTAATTTGATTGTGATTTTGGCGCAAAAACTTTTTGGCGCAAGGGTATGGCTACTCATGAACTCATTCTCACCACGCCCCTGCTTTGACAGACAGTTATACAAAATATATAATAGAATAGACAATTATGACACATTGACAATCGAACTATAAAAGTTGAAATCTAAATCAAAGAGTTGATTGGCTGATTTCGTACAATCGGATTTTAATTCTGATATTGACACATGTTCAAGGTAAAATCTGGTATCGGATTTTAATTATACTTAAGTCATATTGCCAGATAGCTCCCAATGTAAAGAGGCATGGTTTTACGTACTTTATTATCGATCGTTTGTAGAATTAAGATAATAGCAGATAATTTTATTGGTCTACGAAATTAGCTCAATGTTTACATATTTATTATGTATAGATGAAATGATATGAAATTAAGTTTAACGTCCCAATGTTCTCCTCCGACTGGGCAAAGAAAACGGGTATACGCCATACAGTGTGCTATGATCGACATTTTGCCCGGGCAGCGGCACTATAGCCTACTCTTATAACAAATTCCAACTACCAAGGGATCTTTTACGTGCATACCAATGTGTACAAGGGACCTCGGTTTTCCGTTCCATCCGAACGACTAGACAGTTGTCTTTTTCAAGCCTCGTACCTCTAATAATAAAAATGTATATATGTAATGCGTTTAATAATCTTTCGATATACGCATGCTCAAAGGGGAAACCTCATCGGAAATTATGTATAGATATTTGATTGCAACATCTTATGTCATCCCGGCAGACCATTGCAAGCGTTTCTCCAATTCTTTCGTAAGATAGTATCAATTTTTAACCATAATAACACGTGGTATTTGTCTATAAACAGATTCAACAAAACAGTGACCTCTTTATCGCTATGGGTAGCTGTATTTAATTACGATATTATTAATCCTCGCATCTGTTCCTGATAATTGGAGTGTAAACAGTGCACATTTCTGTGTATGTATCAGGTATGCATAACGCATTATTAATTAATTGGCTTGTTCAGTAAAGACATCCCAGTTTCTCTTCCCTCTTCTAAATGATGTTAACACGTTACCACGTTACACATCAAAGTTGATATCGTTGACTTGTTGTTCTTAGTGCTTAACGTCCGCTCCCCTCAAAGGTGATATCTCAGATAAGTTGATTTATTTTCATTATCTTAGCGCACGCGCAGGGGTCTTTTTATGCGAGGAAATCTGAGTACCCGGAGCAAACCCTCTAGCCGCACTCTCACACCAGCGATCGAAACAATGACCGCAAACCAGAGGTGACCGGCCAGCTAAGTAGGCCACTCCACACACCCCAAATTATTTTTATTAATAAACATATTTGCCACAAACAGATCAAAGTTGTCATTTTATATACATAATGGTTATTATTTGGTTAAAATTTTATTAATTTGGCAGTAGTCATTAAGGTATTATGTCACTAATGTGTTAAAACCGTAACTATTGACTTAAGTTGACTTAATGATAGACAGTGTGATGCAGCGAGCACGCGCTAACCCTTCGGCTATTTAACCCTCCCAATTGACATATAAAGGTAGGGCGTTAAAACCCATTTCATTTTTCGCCAATTTCAGAAAAAAAATCCATAATGAAAACGACTGGAAATTTCTGCCATAACAGAATTATTCCAATAAAAGGCAAGGGATTAGAAAACTGTGTTGAATGGTCCGTTTTCTTGACATTGAATGCCAATACCTGACTATATTTGGCATGAAATAGACGAGCAGCACACTAAGTGACAGTAGAGAGGTACTTCAGACTTGGCTGCGTTGAAAGATAAGATTCGATTTCTACATTCGATTGGCCAAATCAAAGTTAATCAATGTCTTCTACCGTTAACTACTGTCTTGCTTTCTATGTAACGTACTGGTCAGTTATAACCTAATATCTGTCACAATCCTACGAATTAAAGACGAACGCCTTACATTTAATTCGATCTTGTTGGCCGTGTTCATTCCGTTATCCAGTTATACAACTGTCGCTCCTCATTAAAGTTAATATCATGTTTTTAAGGGGAGAGAGAGGGTGAGAGGGTAATATTTGGTTCATAATTTTATTTCAATAATTCACTTCCGCGATGGGGTTCTTTGGCAATAGGATGGAACCGGATGATCCATAACGACAACCAACGAGATTGGACAGGAGAGCCTTCTCCTTATCACGTACAACCGGGAAATCGAAAACACGCCAGCTGACTCAATTACAGACCTTGAGATACAACGCGCACATGCTAACAATTTGACCGTATGACCTATAGCGCACGCGCTAGACCATAAGGCCATTCAACCCCCATGTCTTAAGATAATCACAGTAAAATATAAACGCTCGTCTGCGTCATCAATAGACGCCATGTTCTAGCCTGTCATTGAAATTCTGATCTCGAATCATCGATATCATAAAAGGAATACAAGTGTAGGAAATAAATTGAAGATATCATATGCCAATAGAATATTAAACGTCTCGTCTAACGAGGAAATTGTCATTGATGATAGAGCTGTCGAAAGGGTTAAATGAATTGAAGGCCACGCTTAGCTGTGAACCGTTAAATGAGTGCCGACTTCAAAGAGATAATTTAACTAATAGATGGAAGATAATGCTCAGTGTGTGTGTTGGCGAAGCAAATACTGAGGAAGGAACCATCTTTTTACGTTTATGATTATAGCTGGTAGTCTTTTACAGCTAATATAAATCTGGTCATATTTGAACTGTGTAATTTTGATTATGAGTTAAGCGTGACGAAATTTGGTATTAGCTGTAAACTAGTTATCTTTAGTTGCCCAACGTAAATAATTTCCTGAAACATTTTGTAATGGTTTCTTTCAATTCTTAATGCCAGCTGTGGACACCTCGATTGGGGGTTAAGCTTGACCAAAAGGGTATTAATATTAAGTGATTTTTATTTATTTACCCGATGCAAATAGTTTCGAGAAATCGTTTCTAATGATTTCTTTTAGATTCCCAATGTTAGCCCCATATGTGGTCTCATCTGCACTTGCGTAATTTTCTTACTTCTGGACAGTTCGATCGGACAGTTCGATTTTCCGGACAGTTCGATTTTGACCACATCTTAAAGAAGCTTACCGAAATCCAAGAGAGTGTCCTTCGTGGATTCCTTATTGTTTTGAGGGGGTTGGGATGGCCTAGTGGTCTAGAGTGCCGCGCTTCGACCTCTAGCTGGCCGGTCACCTCTGGCTTGCGGCTGTGGTTTCCAGCCCTGAAACCCCATTTCTCTCTCTCTCTCTTATTGTTTTGATATTTTTATACACAAAGCGATAGTATGGTATACGGGTCAAAAATGTAGTACTTGTTATTGAATTTTGAAAATGTCTTAAATTGAAGATTTGTTAATAGTCCACCGAAACATACATTATGCAAGAGTGAAAACTGCCTATTGCAGGCCTTTCTTTATGCCTGAAATGTTATATTAATTATTTACTGACTTATCCAGACCATCTAAATCATTAATTGACTTATCCAGACCATAATCAACTCTCGATGTCATCGCTATCCTGCGATATTTACTGGATTAGGATCCCATTTGCTACTCAACTTTCATTCATGATTAAGTCATGAACTGTATAATCGAGACTATCCATTTTATTTTCGATGATCGAAGCTTGGTCGAAAATTCAATCGCTCAAATCTCGGTTCAGAGAGAATCAATTTGACTGAAAGTTTCAGCAAAGTACCTTTACATTATCTAGTTTTTTAACTATTATAGTGAGAACTGCCAGCTCGTTATGTCATCTCCCATATTGTATCTTTAAAGTACGCGAACAGTAGTCAACACGTCTACGAACCCACCGCCACGACTAACGAAACTCACATCAGCCCCCTGGATTTGTGAAAACTGCCAGCTTTTTATTTAATCACCCATAATGTATCTTTAAGGGGGACGACAAGTCACGTCTACGACCCCTCCGCCGTGTCTGACACAATTTACGCGCGGACGACTGACGAAAATGGCGAAATCAGCCTCCTGGATTAATAGAGAGACAGAGAGGTTGGATAGGTGACCCTACTCCTTGTCACGTACAATCTGGGATTTGAAACCACGCCAGTTGACTCAATGACAGGCTTTATGATACAGCATGCACGTGCTAACCATTCAGACATCCCCCCTCCCCTGGATTAAAAACTGCATACGTAACAAGCACTTCAGATATGACGATAAAAGGTTTATGATTCTGAGTTACAACTTTTATCGTTTCATCCCTCATTCCAGACGTTATGACTGTTTCAAGTCTTCTCTAGTTCTAATTACTACATATTACGGTAATTATCAAACAGGAAATTCAATTTCCAGTTTAAGAGTATTAGTAATTATCAAAGTATGGCATTTTTAAATTAATCTTTAACGTTGGCTTACACGTAAAATTTTGCTTTGCAGGAAAGGATGAATTTTTATTGATTAAAGAGATGTTACAGTGGGATACAGTGGTTGGTCGCAAGTCGATTGTCATTCAAGTATCGGGTAGTTATTTACGTTGTTCACTGCTACACGCTAAAATATACGAAGACTGATTATTTTACATTTAATTAAAAACAGAATAACTAAATATCCAATTTATATTATATACCGGCTAAGATTTAAGTGGAGTCACATTTGTAAAGATTGCCTTGAAGACGGGAGTCCAACTGAGTAAAATGCTAGCTAAATAGCCTAGTGTAACACTACATACAGATAACAGAATATCAGCACAGTTGATAGACCTTTATTGAGAGCATGAAATAGGCATACTCCGGGAGGAACGCCATTCCAGGTCTTCTGAAACTAACAGTAAACTCTGGCTTATAAAGCATACAATTAATTAAGAAAAGTGATACACAAGCGATGTACATATTTGGCATTGTTTATATATGAGATTATAGTATCTGTAACTGCACTGCATATTTCCTTTGAATAAATAATATGTTTAATGAGATCGTGCCTTTTATCAAAACGAGCAGAGGCCATTCGTGTGCAGTCCGTAAATAACATATTGAACACATTAGATGTTTTAATAAGTCCGTGCCTAGAAGAAGTTGTGTCGAGTTGAACACGTCAATATCATTAATGATCAAAAACCAGCAGAGGTCAGAAAGTTCTATCTGTATATTTCAATTTGATGTAGAGATCACTTTGTCACACTAGTCGGATTTTCCGGTGTTGTTTCCTGACGGAGGACTTGGCAGGAAAGCTGTCTATTAGTCCGGATAGTACAAAAAAATCAAGGTTCCGTGTACAAATTGGGGTGCACGTAAAATACTCCTTTAATTTTTTATTAATAATTTAGATAACATTTCTGGACTAAAGACCTGCAATGGGCAGATTTATCACTTGCATAATGTATAGTTCTGTAGTCCGTAATAAACATTTTACTGTTTTATCCCCGAACCCTTAAATGAAGTACGATGCTTTAAAGGAGCTAAATCGCTAAGATTTGGGACCTGGAATTAGAATCTCTAGCATCTGGCTATTCCAGTCTATACCGATAATATTTATTCCGCATGCTCTCCAAACAAATAACAAGGTTAAATGGTTTTTTTTGTCTTAAATATTGGATATTAGACGCCCCCTTTTCCTGGAAAGATCACAACATCAATGTTGATTTGAATTGACAAATAATTCGTGTTTTCAATGTTGAAGACTTTGGATAATACTGAGTCAGAGACATAGCTACTTTAAGCTCTGCTTTAATATGCCAGAAATGAAAATTTTATTGCAAATAAACCGTGTTACGTAAAAGGATGTTAATTATTAAAGCAATTGGCGATAAATAAACCTCATATAAGAATCTCTGTTTTTAATTATTCTTTTAATTACAGGTTTTTTACATGATGATTTTATTGCCCCTGTGAGTAGGGCACTTGCTCGATAATCAAGACGCCTGCTTAGCAAAAATAATCGAAATATTCATCCCCAGTGTTTACAGTTAGTATTTCAATTTAATCAGACCTATCTCTATCCCACATACACGTCATAAGCTTTATCGCTAATCAAAATGCCGTGGTGTAGATTGAACACAGGTACGGTCAGCTGCACCCGCTTCTCCCCCCCCCCCCCCCATCTGATCTGGAGATATACTGTAGACGCAAATCTATGAAATACAATTACTTAACTCTTCTGGGTGACTTTTCGAGTGAATAGATTTCTTTAACTCTTCTAACCGGCTTTTCGATAAGAATCATCCAATCTACTCTGAAGCAAATGATCAACGTATTGTCGCCGTGTTATACCTTAAATCTGAAGGAAGTGATCAACGTATTATCGCGATGTTATTGCTCGAATCAGATTAATATTACGATATTATCTGTTTAATAAAGCCTATTATTCCTGAAATAATTAGTATATTGTACTCTGTATAATAGTGACGACAGTCTATAGTTGTTGTTGTCATAGTGATCTGGACGATCTAATACAATTCACAGTTTGCAACATTGTACATGGAAACGTGTAGGGGTGGGTGGGGGGAATGGGGTATCATTCTTCACCAACCCTTAAAGCCAAATACAAAAATACAAACAATAAAAAGAATATTTATGTAAACGTATGAAAATGAAAAGTAGAAAAGCTAAAACAAAACAAAGTAAACAGGCAATTGCTATTTTCCCAGTTGAGAACTTTCCGCGTCGCTCCATGACGCCACAGAAAAATATCCGTTTTTAGTAGAAATAAGCTGAAATAAAACAGGGTTTAATGTCCTTCTGTTCCGCTCTATCGTCGTCGGATTTCAACCGTCAAGGGTTCTTTTACGCATACACCGAATTCTACACGAGACCTGGGGGTTTTCGTATCATACGAACTCCTAGTCACCGTACCTTACCAATGCCCAAATCCCGGGGAACCATTTTGGCAACCACCGTGATCGATCACTGGATCCCTCAGTGACTGAATCAGTGTGTTACACATTCGGCGACCATGTCACTCCCTTAAAGTAGCACTCCAGCAATTCGTGGATCCGCGCTGATCGAAAACGGATGAAAGGCACAGGCGCACAAGATAAACCAAATGACAGCAGAATAATTTGCTCGATAAGCTTTCTTGATATCCTCATCAGTAGATATAATTCCTTGCTGATAATAATCATTCGCCTTTGGGTTATCGGCGAATCCTGTGGCTTTAAGTCTTAATATCAAGACCTGGATATCACTACGACTAATCATCAAGGCTTAGTAAACATGTAGGATTTCAGATAATTATTCAGATTGGGGAACTACATGGGGTTAATGGATGTTATGAATTTATGACAAATTAACTGTCCGATTGATTCACGATTATACAGTATGATGCGTGGCTTTATTAGCTCTCAATGTTAATAAGTTGGTTAACTGTCGAGTGTGTCACGGTATAGCATGTGTGATTGAGTTATCCCGAACTAGACATTCGTCAGAGATATATAATCCCCTATTTGTTATAGACTAAAGACGTTTTGGTATAAATGGTTAGCATACGATTATTGTGACTTATGCGACTTAGTAAAATGTATGCTAGATCGTTTCGTATATAAGAGAGGAAGACATTCGGTTTAAAGTCCATTTAACACAAACTATGTCAATTCAGGACCAACATATGGTGCAATTTTATGTTAACAATTCGCTTGTACGTAGGGTTCTTTAGCAGTAGGAGGAAACCCACGAGGTTAGACAGGCTCTCGATTCATTGTCACGCATAGGCTTGGGATGGAAACCACGCCACTTGACTCAATGACAGATTATATGATCCAAAGTGCACATGGGAGATCACGATGGCTAAGTGGATAAGGCGCAGGTTCGCTAGTCTGGAGGTCGGGTGTTCGATCCCTGCTTTGGCCGAGAAAGTTCATCTCGATTTTCCGGCGTGACTTCCCCTTGTCAGTGATGCAGAAGGAGGGCCTGACAAGGACAGCTGCCTAGTCGTTCGGATGGTACGAAAAACCGAGGTCCCGTGTCCACATTAATTGGAGTGCACGTAAAATATCCCTTGGCAGTTGGAATTCGAAATAAGAGTAGGCCGTAGCGCCGCTGCCCAGGCAAAATTTCCCTCATAGCACACTGTATGGCGTATGCCCGCCTTCCATTAGCTCAGGTTAGGTGCAAAAGAGTAAGACGTTAAACCCCATTTCATTTCATTTCCAAAGTGCACATGATACGGGGTGTGATGGTCGAATGGTTAGTGTGGCGTGACAAGGAGTAGGGTTGGCTCCGCTGTTATATCGAATTATTGTTAATTATTGGTTAATTTGCTCCAGTGGACTGTGGATCCACGACAGGTGCCCGAATAAACATTGCACATGACAGGTTTTATACTCTGCTGCCACCAGTTTACACAGCTAACCAATTATTGGATTGTTACATAAACCTCTTGAGACGATAACCATATCAAAATATTCACAATATATTTGTCTTATAAATGCACATATAATCCATAGTCTGTCTGTTTTGTCAGAAAATAGAAACTTAAGCACACTTAGAGTACAGTGACGGGTCAACGGCCGACACAAAACCATAAACGATTATTATCCACTTCCCCAAAATGGAAAGTAAAACACACTTAGTTTGCAGTGACAGATCAACGACCGACACAAAACCATAAACGATATCCACGCTCCCTTTTCATGATCCAGTTGGTGTTAAAAGCAACATTTGTTCCAAGGAGACGATTCCAAAATATAAAACGATTTCCCCGCGTTCTGCATAATTGAAAACAAGATGTAAAAGCTATCAACACCCACCGTTCTCGCGAGAGTATGATATTGGTGTTGGAATTGATTATGCCAAATAACGAAATCTGCAGTTCGGACGGATGTTGAATTTTTTAGACGGTCGTGTTAGGGTTTGGCGGAGAGATTTTATCATAAACTAGCGAAAATGTCCTATTACCATTATGCCAGGCGTTGTTTGGCGGCGTTGTTATAGTCAAAGCAGTTGGAAAACTCGGGTCGGTTTGGGGAGATTAAATGCAGCTAGTACCAAACGTTCACACAAGCACATCACTGCTACAATCATTTTCTCAGATACAGAGTTCACAAACCATTCTCAGACTTAAACATTAACGAAAAATCATTCGCCTAATGTTAACTTAAATATAGCCCTTTATCAAACTTTTGTTGTTTTAATGAATCAAAAACATCAATAGGAAAGTATGTGCGAATTTTGGGCATCTGGATCAAAGATATTTCTCATAAACAGTAATTGAAATTTGCGTAAATTCTCGTAAAACCGGGGTCAGTTCAGCAACAATTGTGCTAATGATGACAGACATAGGCCAACGTCATATGGTGTGCTAAGGGTTTAATGCTGCCCATCGAATACCAATTATGGTCCTGCGCCATTGATAAGGGGAAACCACTGACAAATCTCGCGGAAGGTTCTCGGTCAACACTGATAAAATTGAGGACCGGCTAACAGAACCAGTACCTTGTTCACCGAGCCACCATGGCTTCCGTATGGAATGTCAACTTCAGACATCGTTTGATATATTGAGAGTAGTTTGAACAAAGGTTTCCGTGTACAACAAATCCATGGAGGATTGACTTTTACAACATCATATAGCCTTGTTTCTGATCTGATTAAAACACAGATTCTATTTCGTTACGTTTTTATAGTTCAAAATTTAATTTTATTCATTTTCACTACACTAGGATCTGGAAGAGTTGTTTTATTACCGGATTTCGGGTTGATGTAAAGGATTAGCTAATGAAACAGCCTCTTATGGCGAGTATTTGGCGTGATTTGCTCGGAACTGTAGATAACCCACTAGAAACATCAACGCTTATTGGTTAATCGAATGTCTGGTGTCATAGGGTAAAAAGCCTCTCGTATGATGTCAGGCGCGACCTTCTACTACAACCGGTCAGATCTTCATGTAGTAGAGGCCATCGAAAGTTCTAAAGAGAGGGAGAGAAATGGGGTTTAACATCCACTCGACACAAACTAGGTCATTTTGGGACTAATATATGGTTTCAATTTTATTTCAATAATTCGCTTGCGCGTAGGGGTCTTTAGCAGTGGGAGGAAACCGGAGTGCCCGGAGGAAACCCACGAGGTTGAGAGGGCGCCCCTATCTCCATTCCACATGCGCTCACACCAGGGATCGAAACCACAGCCGCAAGCCAGAGGTGACCGGCCAGCTAGAGGTCGAAGCGCGGCAATCTAGACCACTAGGCCATCCCAACTCCCGAAAGTTCTAAAGAACGAAACGAAATAGATCTGTATTCTATCCAGATTGCCTTGTTACTCGAACAAAAAATACACATCTCAATTATCACAAAATATGCTAAAACTTATCAGCATCGTCAAGGAAATTCATTTGCCCTAAAAGAACCTTTAATACAAATTCTTGCATGTAGAATAGGTGCCATAATAATTAGAAAGAATTTTGGATGGGTAATTTATTGATTTCACCACCACATGTAGCGCCGTTACTTAACGAAAAACATGTCTGAATGATCACACAAATTTGATGAAACTTAATGGAATCGTCAAAGAAATAATTTTATCTTAAAAAACGTTTAATACAAGTTTTAGAGGCATGTTCGAATAAGTAGGTGGGGTTAAGGAGTCATTTGGTTCGTCTCAAGAGAGATATCGAAAGATTGCATTAATTGGATTAAGCCTCTGGGACGAGAACACACAATAACGACGTGGGTATGATGATAAAGTGTTTGTAGATGACAATACACCGTAATTAAGAAATTGCTTGTAGTATTTATGTATTCAACAAAAACGACTCCAGTCGTAAAGTTCCTCGGGTGGACTCCAGGGTGCAGAGGTGATTGACTTGGTGCGTAGTGTAATTAAGAATAGTTATCTTTCAACCATTACGCAAACTTATGATTAAGAAGTCGTAAAATTGTCATCCATTTTCACGCAATTTTAAAATTAAGCAAGTCTTTATAAAAGGGGCACATATTCATGGAAACTTAAAATCATGCGGTCTTAAAGGGGTCACCCATTCACACAAACTTAAGATTAAGCTGTAGCCTAGTAAAGGGACCGCCCCTTAAACATGCATTACGCAAGAACTAAATCTGCCTATTGCAGGTCTTTTTTAACTAAATTATTAATTAGACGTTTATTAACTTATCCAGACCATAATCAACTCTCGATGTCATCGCTAGCCTGTGATGTTTACCGGATTAGGATCCGATTTGCTGCTCAACTTTCATTCATGATCCAATAATGTTTACTGCACTCATGAATATTCAAACACTTTTCTTCAATTCTACACCAAACAGTCAATTCAAATATTCTTCATTTAGATCAAAATGCCAGTTAAAACCCGAAATAGTCTGGTCCCAAGCCCCGCTTCCTATCCCTTAGAGAGCTAGTCGAGTTATGTAATATTAGGTTATTCGTTTAAGAAGTTCATCAAGCCAAGCGATTTCTGGTAATTATTATTTAAATAATTGAACATGTTAAGCCAGTTTTATCAAATTAACTGACAATATAATCATTATATAGAATGCCGAACTGCGAGAGTTAATGTGAATGAATTAGTTATAAAATGATTATTTAGATTGCTGAACTCAGAGAGTTTATACGGATCAGCTAATAATACAAACATTACTTAGATTGCCGAACTACGAAGATTAATATTACGCCTTTACGACAAAGTGCCATTATGAAAGGGTAATAAACTGTCCGATAAAATCCCTTTCGTACATGTTGATCTGCTACTTGATTAGAGCTCAATGTTTATGGGTTTGATGGCGGTCAAATATGCCAAGAATATTAAGCTAAATGGTTCCAATGGCATTTAGTAATACATGTAGAACGGGAATATACAGGTCACAATAATCTATGGCGACGTTTCGAATAGACTTCTCTTAGTCTTTATAAGGCAGTGATAAAGTTACTTTTGTTGATCAGTGGGCGGGATGTCAAGCAGTGATAAAATCACTTCCGTACATGTATTTCATTTTTCATATATGTATATTGCTATTTATTTTATGTTCATCATCTCATCTCATCTCATCGTCTCATCTGTTAATAAACCGGCGGATAGATTTACCTTCTCTTCTCTTATCTTATCTCTTAATCCACCGGCGGGGCGATTTACCCAATACTACCCAATCCCACCCCAAATCATGCTAGCCAATACTACAATATATTGATGTGAAATGATGTCATTACCACATATGTGAATAAACGCGGTGTTGGCATTTGAACTTAATGCACTTCCGGTAAATAGCTGTCCATTCAGTCAGTTCTGAATTCACCCGTGCCACGCAATATGCTGACTATTGGTACATTCATGTCTCCACTACAATATCTCTTAAGTCTCTCGATGAAACTGCTTCCATATAATACTGCAGCTTCCATAGTAATACACTAGAAGATATTTTCATAAATGTCGGTTCTATATATGTAGGGTGCCCCGAGCTAAAAAAAATCTCGAAAACTATTTACAGTTATTGCACTATATCTATACAAACAACAACCCCAGATAATCCTTTATTATAAACTGTCAAGAAACTGTACCTGCGTGCTTTATTTCACAAGATATATTCATTCGACTGTACGGTAAAATACACTGATTGGGTGTACTAGCGGCGGACATTTGTATTTTGGGATTTCAATGTTGACAGAGTTATGTTTTCTTGGAAATTGAAAATTATGAATTTCTTTTCCGATAAGAATTAACCACTACTACCATTCGGGACTATTCGTTTAAATCGTAATTTGCTATCTAACAAAATCTGCTCCATGTATCGTTTGGATCGGCCATTCCTGTGTAATTTATATGTGTGCAGCCCTATTTACATTTGTTTAAGTTTTTGTTGATACAATGGACCGATCTATGTATAGTTTCTATACCCATAGATGTGAACGTGCCTTTGTAAATTTATATTTGATGTCCCATTTAACCCTTGTGCGTACACGTCGCGCGAAAAATGTCGGCAACAAGGGGTAACCTAAGACCCCAAACATAAATAGGTTTTGGATGAATAATTGTATTCAAATACGATCAAACTACAGCTTCACATCAAGACTGAACAATAATCAATCAGACTAAAACAAATTATTTCAGGTATTGTCACTGACGATAGGAATTATAAGATTTTTTTTGAAACCATACAAATCTAAAAATATCGTAATTGTCATGTTCCATGTAGAATCGTCTATTGGTGGGGTTGGTAGGGTACCTTGATTTGCTTTCAGATCTGGATTTCTAACCAAAACAATATCATCAGTAAGAAAGATTCCTAATACAAAGCTAGCACCGATTACAGAACAGATCAGACACCTGTAAAAAGCAAAATATTGAAAGGAAGGGGGAAGGGGTCTACAAGACCCCTGGTGTCCGATTATTTAATAATCGAAGTTTCTTGTCAAATGATGAATGTTGCCACTGCCTCACATCCATTCTATTTGCAGCATTATACTCGACATTAAGTACCTGACAATGTATAACATTCTCGCTAGACAATTATGAACCAATTTCTCACAAACGTTAATGATAGGGTCCTGGGGACCCGAAAAAACCCTTGTATAATGTTAGGAAGTATGTTTATTTCAGGAAAGTTTTGTGGAATAATTAAGAGTATTAGATGAATAATGACAGACTATTTTAATCAATCTGAATGAAAAATATGCAATAGCTGATCAAGTTATATATAGATTTGAGATGTACCTTGACATTCTGAAGTTGGATTTGAATAAGTGAATACAAACTAGAAGATACATAATTAAGAACAAATTCAAATTCGGGATCCCGTGCCTTACTGTATGATAGCATTTACACAAGAATAAATATGCTGAATATATTATTATGTATTTCCTATAAATGAAACGAAATGGGGTTTAACGTCCTACTGTTCTGCTCTGAACTGGGCTAATTCCTATAACTTTATTGGGACTGAAAGCGATCGATTACATTAACAAAAACACATGTCTTCGTGACCAGTATGTTAGATCTCCTTTCGTAACAGTATGTCAATCTATTTTCTGTTTTAAAATCACCAAGAAAATTTGTTATATGCTTGGCCATATAATTCACAAATTGCGGCATTGTATTTCTAATTTCAAAATTACGGATTTACTAATGGGCCCAGCTATATCATCAAGATCTGCCAAAATAATTTGCGCAGATTTATCAGCCATATTTCGAAGTCCAATAATCATTGGTGTATGAGTCGAGTCGGCGGTTATTGCATATGTGTGCCGAATTAGGAGCCATATTTTGGTGTTTCGTCCGTATATAAAGTGGTGTTTTTTGCCGACTTTGGGGTTTCCGAAACATGTTTTAAAGATACACCGACGCGCTCACATGATATTCTTTGGACTGTAGTATTTGTTGGAGTGTAATTAGATTTGAGTCCCACCACTATCCCGGGGAAAAAGGGGTTGTCGAGATAATCGTTATATAATTTTAAAGATTTATAAGAAGTTTGTATATGTTTACCCAGCTTTCTCGCCTTTGTCTCAGTCTGATCAGCCTCCTTCGAATACCGTTGTCATCAAACGTTACACTGTCGTCATGTAAAGCAGTAATTATAGACTGGCGCTCTGTATTGGTCGGAAATTTATTGATGATACCTAGTACTAGCCTGTAATTCTTGCAAAGGCAAATTTTATTATTGTGTCGAGATCATAGCTATCGCCCAAACCACTGCTGGATAGTAATTCATCGTTGGACGTCATGCCTGCTAATTGAATCGATTAAAAAAGTCCGTCGGTCAATTCCTTTCCCCTTAACCCTAAAAGCCAGTTGTCTCGAACAGTAAATCTGGTCAACCGAGACTACATTTCGCTTCGATAAATTTCCGGTAGCAAATTTAAAAATGCGAAACAATTGTTATATTTTCTAATTTGGTAAAACTCGTCTGGGGCAATACAACGTCGATTTCACGAACCTTTCAAAATTAAAAGAAAAATACCGGTTGTACTCTTATCTTGCCCAAAACGAGTCATTAGGAGATGTTAAATCGCCGAAACTAAACGCCAGCACTCTGTAAATAAATAGCGAATTGAAAAATAAAAACGACAATAATTTTTAGAATTTTTAACGTAGTTAGCGATCCAATAATATTGAAAGACAAACGCGTGATGAAAATATTTTTAACGTGTCTTTATTTACAATTTTATGTTGTGACAATACCACGTGCATGGCTGTATACGGTGAATATTTGGTCCGTGCACGTGCTCCCATTGTGCCCGAGCCTGTATTGTCATCATTGAGAAATTCGTCTTTGCACAGTAAACACCTCTCGAGGTAAGACAAACTTTCTTAGAGGCTATATTGGACAGCTCGGGGCACCCTATATTATATGGATATGTTTTAGCTTATTTCTGTTATACACATGCCCTTGATGTAAATAAGGAGGATCACGTGGCTTAGTGGGTAAGACGTTGGCCCGCTAGCCTGGAGGTCGGATGTTCGATCCAGATTTTCCGGCGTCGTTTCCCCTTGTCAGTAATGCAGGATGGAGGGCCTAACAAGGACAGCTGTCTAGTCGTAGGGATGGTACGAAAACCCGCGCTCCCGTGTACACATTGGCATGAACGTAAAAGATCCCTTGCGTTTGGAATTCGGTATAAAATTTCCCTCATAGCACACTGTATGGCGTATGCTCGTCTTCATTAGCCTAGTTTAGGAGCAGAACAGTAGGACGTTAAACCCCATTTTATTTCATGCAAATAAAGTAATTTGTTGTTGTTTCTTACAACGACTTTGATTATCAAACAGCCTATATACACTGCCATCAATTGTGTAGATATTGGTTTTGCTTTTTTAAATTTCGATGGTCTTTACTACACGAAGATCTGATCAGTTGTAGTGTGAGGTCGCGACAGTTGATTAACCAATAAGGGTTGATGTTCCTAGTATAGTTCCCACAGTTCCGTCAAGAACTCGCTGCAAAAGATTGTTCCATGGGATAATCTCTCACGCCAACCAGCATGCAGGTAATATAAAAACGCTTCCATTGTAGTAAAGAGAAGCAAATCGAAATTTTGAACTATAAAAAAACGAATTGATATATGATATGTTTTAAACAGTATTCTCCGGTCAGCTTGTATTTTATTATTCAAAATATGATAAAGTATCTTTCATATTTTCTAGGAACAGTGCATTGCTTATTAAAAGTAACTTCTTTTTTTATTAAAAAATAAATTATATTTATTTAATTGACCTCCATGGAAACACTGGCTCAATATAAAAGACTTTGAGAGTTTGAATTATACTGTCAAAAAATGATGTATCACTACGCCGTAATGTTATCAGCAGAGTCTCGCGGTTATTTTTTACTTTATCGGCTTGTGTTGATATTTTTTGATACCACAAAAGACTCGTGGGAGATTCTCTATATATACATAACATTTTATAGATAATAAAGGTAATCAAATTAACTGCCACACGATTAATTTACTCGCCAGGGGTCATATTCTTGCGAAGAACGTTTGGCAGTTAATTTTATGAATGTTTATATTACTAAATATTGTTTTAACGGGTATTAAAAAGTAAACAGCCTCGACGGGTTTCGCATTCGTGCGTAGAAAGTTTGATAGTTATAAAGCGGAAACTTCTGTAATAACTTTTTTATTATTGCGACCGCCTGACGATACCAATGGGAGAAAGGGGGGGGGGGGTGACGGCCACTAGACACAAACTAGGTCATTTCGGGACTAACATGGTTTACTTTTAGATTAATAATTCGCTTGCGGACAGGGGTCTTTAGTAGTGGGAGGAAACTGGAGGACCCGGAGAAAACCGACGAGGTTGACAGGCAACCATACTCCTTGCAGCAATAGTTATTTATAGACTGATGACCATCTGATATATTAATAAATTAGTTTGCGATTTTTGATTTAATAATACATGATTAAACTACACAGAGCAAAATGGTTGTTTTTCTTATTTCAACTTCGTCGTCTTAGAAACCAACTGCAAAGCCAAAAGAAAATGATTAAACTGAGCAGCTATCTAAAATGCATTTATCAGTTGTAAAGGGAGATAACTGCGCAAACATTTCAATTTTCTGCAAGTTATCGAATATATATTTGTTGTAAGTAATTATTCCAATGTGCTGCTATTTGATAATATTGGGTAGTATTTGATAATTATTTTGTCATTATTGGTTATTATTTGCTTGTTTTGGTAGGTAGGCAAATGAAACAGTCAGACATCAGTAATCGTACGAGAAAAACATTTCCCGCGATATAAATATAAGTCGCTAGTTTAAAAATCAAGTAATATGTTTTTTTTAATCAATATGTTGCTGTATTTGGGTAGTATGTGGTTACATTGAAGTGATATTAGCTAGTCTTGAGTAAATCACCCCGCCGTTGATCAGCTACATGTTTGCATGTTTGATGACATGTTTTACCTTGATAAAGGAATTAGTAAAACAAATCAAATCTTTCAACCCTTGTTAATTACTGCCATTTATTGTTTTCTTTCTTGCTTGTTTGATATTTCTTTATTATAAACTTATATAATAAGATGTATATGCACTTTGTAAATCTTATTACTGTGTAGTTGCTAGTTTGGTTTTTTTTTTGGGTAAGAGAGACTAAAGTAACTAAAGTCACTGTCTATTATTATTAAAACTTCGCCATTTTAAAATTTAACGATAAAAAGGATTATTGAAACGTGATTCTCTTATCAAGAGTTCAAACACTCATAACTTCGCTCAGAATAAATAACTTTTACTCAGATATTGAATATAGTTTGAACTATTCTAGCACAAACGACCAGTCTTTTATCTAAATCGTACATGATGCATCTTTAACAAATCAATATGGAGTTATTTCACACTTTCATTGCTATATATTAATCACAATAGATACACATGCTTTAAACATAAAATACCAGATAAATCACTAAAAAAAACCACTAGGAGCAGGTGCGTGTTCAAATGGACATGACGAATGGGATGTAATGGGATATAATTTGAAACTTATTATAAAACCACAATAAAACAACTTATTGTTATGGTGGATAACAATGATTTCACATATTGACGATAAATTAATGTAAAGTAATTATTTATTGAACATAACATGGGACCAATAAAACTTGTATTATAAGCATCAACCACGGCAGAATGGTGTTATTTAGATGGTTGTAAATAACGATGGCTCGGTGGGAAGGTGCTAGTTTATAACAGCCCAGGAGAAGGGGTTGACTGGTCGAATGGTTTACCGCCTACGGTTTAGATCATGAGGTCTGTCGCTGAGTCAAATGGCGTGGTTTTGATTCCCCGCTTCTACCCCACAAGGACCAGGGTCGCTTTTCCAAGGAGAGCGCTAGATCGGAGACGGTCCTACGCATTTTATGACGTCACATGTGGATAGTGGGTTCGGGTAAGTGTTAGGCTTGGCCCAGGGTTAGGATCTCGAGACTTTAACGAAATCTACAGGTCCTAGCCCTTACCCTAACCCACAATCTATATATGACGTCATATGTGCTAAAATGCGTAGGACCGTCTCCGATCTAGCGGTCTCCCTTTTCCAACCACGGCGAATTTCTCCGGGCCGTACGGTTTCTCCCCACTGTCTAAATATTGAAATTGATCTGATAGCGCGAATGTTGCCCTCCATCTATGAGACTTCCGCTTTTCGTTGTTGTATGTGGGTGTGTGAACTACACTTTCTCGATCAACACCTGTCTCGCACCTAGGATGTCCCACTACTGAGGCACCATTCTCCCCAATGACTATAGACCGTTTCCCTGCCCATACTCACATCAGGACATCCTCAGTCACCACCAAGACGAAATCCGGCATCGTCTCGTTAGTAATGCAGCACATTATTCCCCGAACTCCGGGGTTATTACTACCGACTCCGGACACTGACGGAAGAAAAAGTAAAAACGGTAGTTCAGGAAGATAATCTCGTGAAATAATTATTGTCATTCCAATAACACGAGATAAAGGCCATTTTTATCATAAGTTAGAAGCAATACAGAACGGATTCATTCTACTGCCAAAATATTGTCGTAGCATTCGTGTTTTCTCTCTCTCTCTCTCTCTCTCTCCCTCTCTCTTTACTTGATATGTTAACCCACAGCGTAAACATACAATGTAAATCGACAATCTGTATAAAACGAAAAGTCAATAAATGAAATGAAACTTATTAACTTTCCATACACGGATTCAGACCCCTTGAGGCTAGAACAGGTTTTGATGACTAGCATTCAGATATTTCTGGAGTTCTTCTGTCTTTATACCAGAATCAATAGTTTCTTCTGACAGTTTGTATGAAAGGAAATGAAACACGAGAATTAAAGAAATAACGCAAAGCGCTTTACAATGGGTGTTCTCGTTGAAGGAACTCCCACCAGGCGTCGCTAGTAAAAACTTGGTTCCACGTCGTTGGTAAAAGAACCATATGTCGACGTATCGTGATTACATTCCATTTCAACCACTACAACTAACGTTTGTCCACACACCAGTTCAGGAAAACACATCGTCAATAGAAGGTTTGATCTCGCTTTAACAGGCGTCACGTAATACCCTGCATATTTTGGCACTAATTTCGATTTTGTACAAGTTCAGTTTGTGCGCCCATCAGATTCCGACTTATCTGTAGCGAGGACGCCCAATGGTTCGAGTCCACCCCCTGTGTAATAAATATGACAATGACAACTGTTTTGTCACTTGGGCAAAGTTTACAACAGCGACTGACAGGCCCTATAGAGCACCCTTGGGTATTTCTGGAGCGACCTGGATGAAAGAACCGTGATCAACCTTGGCCTATCATGTTGTCAGTAATTGTGTGAAGAGCCACTGTTGTAGATCTATCCATAGCAGTCGTACTGACAACGTGTGCAAGGTTATCTCCCAAAACTTAGACAGCCATAATTTAGACAGCCATAACTTAGACAGTGAAGTAAGTGATTAATTAACACAACACCCATAGCTGCAATGGAACAGTCCTAATCAGTGGTGTAATTGACCCATAGGGAGATTAAGTTTGTTGGGCTGAGATGTTTTGATTTGAAAATGAATGTCTTTGATGCAAGTTTGATTATCAAAACAATAAGTTATGTTAAAACTGTTGAGATGTATTGATTTGAAAATATATCTAACTTTGATCCAAGGGTGATTATTAATTATTTAAGTATGTGCAAGAAGCTGAGATGTTTTGATTTTAAAATGTCTGCCTTATGTCTGGAGGGATTTCACAACAGGTTGAACCGCTCTCTCTCCCACCGACATCCCAACATCTTCCGCTTTGTTGGCATCATCAAGAGAATCGAGAATGCAGATCGAGCGAAACTGGCACAGCTCAACTTTGGAGCTGCAGCTCCACCCTAGAAGAGAGTCTATCGGGAGTTAGAGAACAGATTGGTCAGACTCAAGCAGCAGCTGCAACAAGGTGACAAAACCAAGATTCGGTGTCTGGACGCAGTCGGCCATTTGATCCATCGCGGATAGACACTTTGTTAACATTCGCATTGAAGATTTGTGAACATAGAGTATTAAAATTATTATTATTTATATAAGTAAAAACTTGACCAGTAAAGAAATGAAAGAAATGGTACTATATTTGTTGTTTTATACTTGTTAATAAATCTGCTTTAACATACCAATGTTACAATTAGCTGTTGTTTTGAGCTGGCTGTCTAAGTTTTGGGATTTTTTCTAGAATTTCTTGGACTATTCCATTATCAAATATAGGTAACAGGTTGCGGATTAGTTGTGCACCTGACCGTAAATGTTGTTGTTTTAAGCTGTCTAAGATATGGCTGTCTAAGTTTTGGCAGGTTACCGTGTGCAAGATTACTCACAAATATCCACGAATGACCAGTACGGTTTATATAGGTTTTGGAGACAGCCGTTTACAATCTTGGCTCATCATGGCCGACTATTTTTCAGCCTTCTTTATCCACGGAGAAGACCGTTTAGAATCTTAGCTCATCATGCATGGCAGACTAGTTTTCAGCCTTCTTTAACCACTTTTGGAGAGAACTGTTCAGAATCTTCGCTCATAATCTCAGGCTATTTCACTACATTATTTAACCACTTTTGGAAAGAACCGTCCAGAATCTTGGCTCATCACCTCTGACTATTTCACAGCACTGTACGGAATTTCCGACGTCTTAGGGACTATAATGGACACATCTTCCGGTTTTGGTGTACATGTGATGGCAAAAAAGAGGTTTTAATGGATACTAATTGTTTACGTTCTCTTGTTTCTCCAACAAACACACGGTCGTCAAATTAATGTGTATTTCTTACAGCATTGTGTGTGGTGGCAGAATAATGGGTATTGTTCACAATAATCTAGAAGTCTGATTGGATGATGAAGACGATAGTGATTGCAGAATGAATGGTTGGCGATGACAACTTGGAATTAGCGCCCACTTCCATTAACAGACATCGCAGGCAACAGAATGAATAAGCGAGGGGTATATTTTAAATAGAAATTTATTTTTCAAGTTCCATGCTATTGTTGACGTATGTCAGAAAACGAAGATATGCGGCGTCTGGTAGTTCAAAAAGGGTCATCAGAATTAGAAATTGATCTGAAAAAACAACAGACAAGGGACCAAGACAACTAATTACTTTCATATAAAATCGTTGGCGTTTCCTCAATCATTCCGAAGACAGACCTCCCAAAAATGACCCCGACGACTTTGAATAAACAAAATATGTGTTTGTAACTTAGGACAAACCAGAATTGTAGCCTGTGGCGGATCGAACAATAATAATCGACGAGGTCAAATACAAACATGAAGGTAATAATTCTGTTTTTACATAATACTACAATCTAAACACAAGGACGAGTGTTAATACCGAATGGAAATATTGCCTGTCAAATATTACTCGTTTTAGTTTTCTTTCCGACTTAGTGTGAGTAATTTTGGGACGCGTCATAGGTTTTCAAATATAAAATAGAATACACAATTGTCTAAGTAGAAGTTATTTTACCCTCACGGGAGAGATATAAACGTAGATTATTGAGTATTTGATTGGGTGAATCGATGATAACGTGGGTAGCTTAGAGACTGAAAGTACTTTTGTTTTTGTGTGTAATATACATAAAAAGGGGGTTAACCTTTACTGCACCATGAAACAATTTTACCCGATTTACTGCCAAAGATTGTTACGTGTTCCTCATGTTCCTGCAAGGAGTGCGAGTTTTACAACATCTGGACGTGGCTAGATTACTTCACAATTCCCGAATTTATCGCTACGTCATCTACAGACACGTGGAAAGAAGCGTCCAATCAGAGGTTGTGATATAACGACCTTCACGAAAACCTGGACATTTAATGACCCTTGAACTTTGCAACTCCATTAGCACAGGTAGACATTTTAACTTGAAAGCTGGCTGACATGATAAAGCGTCTTAACTTTCTGATTGGGCACACATCCCCCAAACAGTTCGAAATTCAAAAGGGGGTGGACGCTATTTGCTGCACAGCACAAAGCATGGCTGGTCGATGCAGAACAGGAAAACGCTAAACCTTTCTAAGTCGACTAGATTAGCCATATTAGATATTTTGGAGCGTAATAACCGCCGAACTGAATATTCGAATATCAGGCAAGTATATCCGAATACATGAGTTCAGCGATCGAATATTCGAATAGTCCGGTCGAACACTACAGAAGGTCATTCGTTTCCAAAACCTAGAACTTGGCTAAATCCATTCAGCCGTAAATACATCCAATATATTTCGTTATATTACGTTAGGGATCACGGTGGATAAGTGGGTAAGTCGCTGGCTCGCTAGCCTCGAGGTCGGATGTTCGATCTCTGCATTGGCCGAGAAAGTTCATACAGATTTTCCGTGGTGGTTTCTCCTTATCCGTGATGCAGGACGGAGGACCTGACAAGGACATCTATCTAGTCGTTCGGATGAGACGGAAAATGGAGGTCCCGTGAGCTCATTTGCGTGCACGTAAAAGATCCCCTGGCAGTTGGAATTAGATATAAGAGTATGCCGTAGCGCCGCTGCCGGGGCCAAATTTCCCTCATTGCACACTGTATGGCGTATGTCCGTCTTGCTTAGCCCAGTTTAGGAGCAAGACAGCAGGACGTTAAACCCCATTTTATTATATGGCGTTAACCGAGTACGTGTAATCACTTAGATATTGGTAACTCTTAACGTTGATCACTTCTGAAAATGAATATAATATATTCCCTGTGCTGCTCCGACGTGTTGATGAAAGATCATCGTATGTTTGTGCCTAGAAAACCGTAATAATGTTTGACTTTCAGCTGCCATTTAGATTGAAGATATTACACAAGGCTAATAGAAATGATTGCCGGAGTCACGTTATCAATATTAGGTCGTGATGAAGTTATTAGGGTTAGTACCGTACGACGATAATAATTATTGAATGAATGCAGGATATTACCATAAATAAAGGTTTCATTCACAACCGATTACGCTAATGTTGCCAACACGCTGAGATATTCTATCATGAAGGCATAGAAAATATTATTCTAAGAGTTTTATTTCCTGAGTGGGGGCGAGAGGGTTGTATTGACGTGATCAGGTATCCTATCAGATGTCCCACCGTTTTAGAATCGGCATCAACATTTTCAGCATAGAGTGAAATAAATAAAAAAAAGAAGTTCAACGTCCTGCTTTTTCGCCTAATCTTATTTTAATGTCTACTTTCATTTAGTTGTTAGTGTTGATTTCGATTGAAATTGCACACAAGAAGTCCCAGTTGCTCACGAGAGACAAATGGGGTTTAACGTCCACTCGACATAAAGTAGGTAATTTCGGGACTGACACATGCGCTTACGTGGCAAGGAGTAGGGTCGCCCGTCCAAACTCGTGGGTTTTCTCCGGGTACTCCGGTTTCCTCCCACTGCTAAAGACCCCTAAGCGCAAGCGAATTATTGAAATAAAATTAAACCATGTGTTAGTCCCAAAATGACCTAGTTTGTGTCGAGTGGATGTCAAACCCCATCTCTCTCTCTCTCTCTCTCTCTCTCTCTCTCTCTCTCTCTCTCTCTGTCTCTGTGTTGACCATTCGGCCATCCACCCCACACCCACAGCCACTACCGGAAATGCATTCGAAATAATTCCTAGTCTTATCCCTAAGTGATAAATCCAAGTTGATTTTATCCATCTAGCTGCGTCATGAGTAAAGCAGATCCGACAGCTGGGCAAGGATACACATGATACTGGATAAAACGTCCTCATTTTCTCTCATCACCAACCGGGCTAACGAAGAGAGAGAAATGGGGTTTGACATCCACTCTACACAACTAGGTCATTTCGGGACTAACATATGGTTTTTAATTTTATTTCAATAATTCGCTTACGCGTAGGGGTCTTTAGCAGTGGGAGGAAACCGGAGTGCCCGGAGGAAACCCACGAGGTTGAGAAGGCGCCCCTATCTCCATGCCACATACGCTCACACCAGGGCTCGAAACCACAGCCGCAAGCCAGAGGTGACCGGCCAGCTAGAGGTCGAAACGCGGCACTCTAGACCACTAGGCCATCCCAAACCCCCGCGGCTAACGAAGGCGGACATTGCCAGTACAAATGGTCTTAAGAACCAGCTTGACGGTACAAGGTAAAAAGTTCAATTATTACCACAGTCATTAATGTCCGTTCGTATTTTATTAACGTATTATAATAAGGTGGTGATTGAGCCTCGCTAATTAAGATGGTTATATTCCGGTTGACACCCACTTCAACACAATCAGGCTGTTTGTTTAGAAGCAGCCTAAAAGGTGTTCGATATATTTCCGACAGTATCGTTATAATAGGATCTATGGTGATGACATGTCAGACGGGATTAACTCGGCTTCCAATAGATTGATGAATAAATCAGCTCGTTACCGGAAGATGATTAGAACATATTAGTAATGAAGCCTTTTATTTCGGCTCTCCGCCATTATCATCTTCAACAACAGCGCCATCATCGTTAACTCTATAATATTCCTAATTATAACCATTCGCATTAAAGGTCGTAGTGTTGATGGCAGGGAAAAGTGACTGTATAATAACGCTTGTCTCGATGATACAGCCTGCTCGGGCTATCCGCAGTAATGCGTAGGCGACATGCATACTGCACCCTGCGATCATCTGCGTCATACTTCGCGGCGCGGAACTAGCTGTAGACTGGCAGCCTAAGTTTGGAATGAGCCGATATATATACGAATAGATAGTCTCGATAATTCAGCTCAATGGCGATTTCATTGGAAATGCATATTTATGGTCTCGATCATCCAGCCTGTTTACGCATTGTATGGCCGACATGTTCAAAGATGGTCTTGATAATCAAGCCCTTAGAGAGAGTCATTGGTAATGTATAGCCAACTGGCATTGTTATTGGGAATAAAATGCCGATATAAAAATGATAATTTCAGTAATTGTGGAAACGTGGGCAAGAGTGTGCTCCGCACGCCATTTTTTATAGGCAGCCAGCTGCAACGCCTTTGGATAGAATCCGAATACGGAGATGAGCCCCACTTCGGACGCTGTAAAACCACACACACACACACCTGAATAACCTACACATGGTTGTTTTAAGGGTCAACACCTCGCCACCTCAGTTTATCTCACTGTGATGGCTGCCCCGACTCCGTCCTAAATCCGAAGACGGGCATGTTTCGAATCAGAATGAATTTAATAATTAATAAAATTAATTAATTATAATTGTGCATGAGTTTGTAAAAATTTAATTTTTTTTTTGTATTGTCATATCTTAAATGGCTGTGTTAATCATGTTATTATTTGGTATATGTTCGTACTGAAGGAATCAAACCGGGCAATGCCGAGGAACTTTCTCAGCCTACGCCGCGACCAAACACAGGGTCTTTGGTCTTTTAGAGATAAGTAGACTAGTTAAGCGAGACTAATATTGAAAAGTAGTAGACTAGTTTAACGAAACTAATGTATATAATTTGCATATTCTCGCTCGAGATTAGAAATGTAGTGGGTAAGTAGTTTAGACAATTTGAACGAGACTATTATTATAGACGTAAGTAGACTAGTTGAGCGAGACTAATATAAAGAGTAGATTACTAACCTGGAACCGATGCTCCTGGGATGGCTAAGACCCACAGATGTCTGGATATGATCGAATAAAATATACCGATGACTAAAATAGGTATAAGATAGAGTCCTATCACTAGAAAAGCTTTATATATAAGATCGGTCTCACTTGACCAGCTCATCTGACAGTAGGTCAAATATTCCGGTATATCCTGGTACGTTCTCTCCAGGAACATGTACAATAAATTTGGCAGAGAAACCAAGGCAGCGATAATCCATATGGACACGATGGTTACTATAACTTTTCTAAATGATATTCGGGACTTGAGAGGATGACAGATGGCGTAGTAGCGTTCCACGCTGATTGCACACAGGGTCAGTACTGAACAGGATACGGACATCGTCTGAAAATAGACAAAAACAAAACAAACGTGAGATATACATAATAAACATGCGAGAAAATATCGTAGCTTCCAGGGGCCTGTTTCACGAAATTTTAACTTAGACGAAATCCAAATTTTAGTAATTTGATCGGATAATATTAGATTGATTTTAGTGCTTAGCACTAAAATTTGGATTTTATCTTTAGTTAAGATTTCGCGACATAAGGCCAAGATTATAAAGCTGGAAATCCTAAATTTAAGTCGGACATTACCAAATATTTCATGGCTGTTAAAGGAACAGGACCAGAGCCTCAACATCACGCCCACGCCGCCATCTTGGAATTGTCGATGCACAATTGCCCAAGGAGCAGGCATGGACAGATAGGTAGTTCCCCGGGGCCTAGTTCTGGGTCCAAAAGAAGGCGATTAGCGTTTTAAATATAGCCTTTATTTTAAAATGTTCGGATTAGCATGTATGGGACCCTGGCTGAAAATATCACTGGGGTCCTTGCATCATCAATGAATATGTTCGGTAATTGCCCCCGAAAGTCGTACAAACATTTTTGATTTAAAAAGTAATTCGGGGCCCATGGACCCCCCCCCCCCCGAAACTTACAAACACCGTCAATAATCCGACCCTGTTGATATACATTTGATCAAGCCGAAAGGATGACATAAAGACTGGCCAATCTTCGTACATTGTGGATATAATATACATCGATTTGCATATACATTCAAAGATGAGATGCCATCATAAACACACATGGAGAATTTATAATAGTTCCCGTAAGTTGACTGGATCTCCTACCGTACGGTCTAATCAACAACATACATGTAACTTTGTTATACTTTGTTATACAGCTGATCCAAATTCATTATTTAACGAAACCAGATTTTCTATGTTAATGCTATTTTTGTATTAACAATCTTCCAAAATGCAATCAAGGCTTTAACTACACTATATTTATTTTATTCCAACTTTAATTTAATATTTAAACATCTTTTATTACGTATATGTGTACGATTTATAAGCATGCTAAGTACTTAAAGATACATTATGGGAGATAAGATAAAGAGTTGGCAGTTCTCACTATAATAGTTAAAAACTACATAGTGTAAAGGTAATTTGCTGAAAATTTCAGTCAAATTGATCCACTATAGGCCGGGAACTTAGTGCGTGAAATTTCTGAATAGCCCCGGTCATCATTACTAAAATCATTAATAAAAACAGAGTAGTCTCGATTATCCAATGTTGTGATTTAATTACAATGGCCGTTCAGGGGCATATTTGAATCTAATCCAGCTTACATCGAAGGCTAGCCTTGACATCGAGAGTTGATTATGGTCTTGATAAGTTAATTAATGTCTGATTAATAATTTAGATAACATTTCAGGCCTAAAGAAAGACACGTAATAGGCATAATGCAAGTTTAAATAACAAGCATATTTCCTCCGCGGTACAAAGATCTAAAAAAATGATTGCGTAATTTTAAACTTGTATTGTACATGAGCTAAATCGGCCCATTAAAGGTCTTTCTTTATAGGCCTGAAATGTTTTCTAAATTGTTAATTAGACTTTAATTAACTTATCCGGACCATAATCAACTCTCGATGTTATCTCTAGCCTGCAATATTTACTGGATTTCATTGCATTTTGTGATGGATATTTTAATTTGAAAGTGGATAAACGAGACTTTCTTTATTATCATACAAACGTTATTAATGACGACCGAGACTAGCCTTAGAATCGCCAATATATCGCTCCAGAGTGAAGCAAATTTACTGAAATTTTCATCTATTTTGTTATCATTTTCATGGTACAATTTCTTAGGACCAATTTTGCCATCTATGCGCTGTTGATGAAAATAAATGTCGAGGAGTTTTTTTTTTTTGTTGTTGTTATTTTTTTGTTATCTTATGTTTTAATTTGCCATAGCCATATATAACATGTTTTGTATTTTCATAGCATTCCAATTTAGATTTAAGAGTATTGCATTTTATTATCTCGTTACCCCCACCTCCCTTATTTGCGATTGCCCCTTCTTCATTTGCCCAGACAAGTAGAACATTAAACACTACTTCTCTGTTGTTCTCTTTCGTTTCGTTTATGCTTGAGTGGCCGACTTATTTTTAACATTACATTCAGACAAAATTTAATTTGAACTTAGATTACAGTTATGTATGTATTTTAATTGCGTAATATTATTTCTTAAGATGTGGCACAGACGTATTATTTTATGTCGTCTGCGTCATTTCTTACACCGATTTCCCACCCTTTCTTTTACTTATTGTTAATTTTATCTTAGACCAGAGCTTCTGTAATGACCTTTTACATTTATTTTGAATATGTAATATTCTTGTTTTTTATGGTCTGAAACAGAGGTGTTATTTTATGTCGTCTGCGTGTTGTTTTGTCTTGTATAGAAATAAGCTTCTTTGAATAAAAGTTTTTGGATTTAAGAAACAAGTTTTATGGAAAATTATTGCTAGGTTTATAAGTAAATTAACAGATCAAAATTTAATCAACTCGGCACCGATCTAATTATATATTGGGTTTTTATTTCGTTTCGTTTTTATAATTCGTTTTTGCACGACACTGGTAACCTATAAAATACGGAATATAAAACGAAAAACGAGTAATAATTACATAAAACCAGACTGAATCGACACTTAGGTTTTTAACCCTTTAGCGCCGACGGTATCAGATTTGATACCACTAATTAACTTAACTAATTAATAAACTAAATTTTGAACAAATAATCTATCACCCGGTTTTTCATGACGAGAACGCCTATGGTATCTAATATAGTACCATACAGTACTGCTATATTGAGTACATGGGGTTCACTTGTACTTTCAAATATGGTAGCTCCCACGATTGAGAAATTTAAATTTTTTGACCAGGGAAATTGGAGTATTATTCAACAAAATAGTTAAGTTTACCCAAAATTAATATATCATTCATGTATATAAGAATACAGAGAAACTTAATAACAGTTCACAGTATATTCAATTGCAAACTTAATCGCTCAGTGTGTGGTGAAAAAATGTGGTATTAAATTTGCTACCGCAGGCATATTATCTGTCAAATATACCTGATCTTCTTCAAAAATAAATTCCAACATTTCCATCCCAACTGTCAATGTAATGTAAATTTATGTCTGAACAAAGATAGAAATTTGTTTTTTTAGCTTATCACAAATAAATATGATATCAAACCTGAGTTTTCCGATATATTTCTCAGTTGAGAAATGAAATGAAATGAAATGGGGTTTAACGTCCTACTCTTTTGCACCTAACCTGGGCTAATGGAAGACGGGCATACGCCATACAGTGTGCTATGAGAAAATTTTGCCCGGGCAGCGCCGCTACGGCCTACTCATATCGAATTCCAACTGCCAAGGGATCTTTTACGTGCACGCCAATGTGTACACAGGACCTCGGTTTTTCGTCCCACCCGAAGGACTAGGCAGCTGTCCTTGTCAGGCTCTCCTTCTGCATCACTGACAAGGGGGAAATCACGTCGGACAATCGAGATGAACTTTCTCGGCCAATGCAGGGATCGAACACCCGACCTCCAGGTTAGCGAACCAGCGCCTTATCCACTAGTCATCTTTCTCTAAAGCCTATGGTATCAAAATCGATACCTGTCCAAAATTTGGGAAATGATTTCTGATGAATTTTTTTTTTGTGGATTAGGTTTATTCACACCCCAGGCATCATGAAAAAAACAATTTGTGAATTTTTGAAGACCTCCTTCATGGTTTAGGCTCTAAAGGGTTAAACCACATTAAAGCAGTCTCGTCCATTCATATCCGTCAAGCAACAGTTTGCTTTAACAATTGATTTAGAAAAACCGTGCTGCGGTGACATTTGCTACTGGGAGTTGTGTATTTTGCTACACAAAAAAAAATTATTTATAAAAATATTATAGCTACGCTTGCTTTTATTGACATTGACCGTGTCTAATTTTTCAGGATTTTAATGCGAACAGAAACGTACTCAGATGGATTGTTTAATATTCAATTAAAAAAATAAAATCAAAATATCAAAGGCAAAAACTCTCCTGGAAAAGAAGGTCATCAAAAGCTTTAAGCGAACTTCAAACGTGTTTAATATGTTCTCTTCTGCAGTGGATGTCGAATGTTGAGAGATTTTCAGTTATTATATTTTTGAAAATACTAATTGAAATTGATCCACTGTCCTATACTCCTTTCAGAGACTCGACTTTCATGAAAGTGCAAGCGATTAAGAGGGGAAGGGGGGGGGGAATTGGTAACAGTCCCTTATATAACGACCAGACAATGTACATGTATGTTATTTTAAGGGTGTACGGCCCTATTCGCTGGTACCCTTAATACACGTAAATGGTTCTAAATGCGACAGAGAGAGGAAGAGAGTGGGAGAGAAATTGAGGTTTAGTGTTCACTCGACACAAACTAGGTTGTGTTCGTGTTTTTTTTTTCAAAACCCACGAGGTTGGACATGCGACCCTACTCCTTGTCACGTACAACTGGGAATCGAAACGACGCAAATTTACTCAATAACAGACCTTATGATACAGCGCGCACGTGCTAACTATTCGTCCATCCAACCCCCGGTTTGAAAATCACACATTAATTTGATATTTATGTGCTAAAGTGATTTATATTCAATTTATGAAAAAATTGTACGGCGGTCGTTTACGCCTTCTTGGCACATCTGCATTTGTTTTGTATAATTATTATGTTGTCGTTTGTAAATCAGATATTACTAACTACTTCCGATTTGTTTTGTGGGACAGGTTTTTCTTTATTCATTACAAATGACACGCGAAGCCACAAAATACAAGTTGTGTCTTAAATATACATTATGCAAGCGCTAAATCTGCCTATTGCGGGTGTTTTTTTAAGGCCTGAAATGTTATCTGAATTATTAATTCGACATTAATTAACTTATCCAGACCATAATCAACTCTTGATGGCATCACTAGCCTGCGATCTTTAGTGGATTATGATTTGATTTGCTGCATAACTGTCCGTCACGATTTAATCATGAAATGGATAATAGAGACTATTCTTTTTGTCATACCCACTTTAGTAATGATCGAGGCTAGCCGGAAATTTCAATCGCTTAATTCTTAGTTAATGGTGAATCAATTTGACTGATATTTTCAGTAAATTTGCCTTTACATTATCTGGCTTTTAACTATTGTAGTGTGAGCTGCAAACTCTTTATCTTATCTGGCATAATGTATCTTTACATATTGGATAGTAGGATCGAATTTTCACTTCAAGATAATAACATGCTGAACCAATATTGAGTTCTGTTTTCAATTTCAAACATTATAGAAAATATTGAGGTAGCTCTTTTAAGTAACCCTAGAAATGAGATATGCGCAATAGTCCGGTTTTCCATTTCTCTGAGCAAATAACAGAAACGGTATTATCATCCATAGAAAACACCGCAATGGTGACAGAAACAAAACATTGTCCGTCCATAAAATTGGAAGATGAGTATAACTCATGTATTTATACCAGCTACGTTTCTCATTATACTACCCCAGTGGATAGAATAATTGCGTCATTGTCTGGACAGTAGTGTTATTTGTATCTCATTGTCTAGGTATATTAAATGCTTTATGTTAATGTCTTACTAGTTGGTGTGTTTTTATTCTAGATCTCGGCTTTTTTATGGCAAGAGAGAGAGCGCGCGAGGGAAGAAGGGAGAGAGATAGGGGTGTAACGTCACTTCACGCACGACTAACCTTTCGTCCAATTTTATTTCGCTATTGTGTAGGGGGCTTTATCAGTAGAAGGAAACCGGAGGACCCGGAAAAAATCCTCGAGGTTGGAGAGGCGACCCTACTCCTTGTCAAGTACAAGTTGGAACGTCCCCCAAAAAATTTGAACTACAGTTAGCATAAACATAAGCATTAAAGTATGATTAGCAACCAACTTTAAGAACAACTTGTGATTTTCAGCGGACTTTCTCAAGTTGCGGTCATTTGACGGGTGCTTCTGGTAAATAGATTGAAAACGTCTACAACATCTTATCTGCGATATCACCTCCGGGGAAGCGGACGTTAAATAAAGTTATTTCACTCACAACATGACGAAATAGTAAGAAGTCTCGCACCTGTAAAGTTTAATATATACATGTACAGCATAGGTATGATAGAAATGGCTCAATTTTATTTCATTAATCCGCTTGCGCCTAGGAGTTTTTAGCAGTGAGAGGAACCCGGAGGAAACCAACGAGATTGAACAGGTGACCCTACGCCTTGTCACGTACAACTGGGGAATCGAAACCACTCCAGTTGACTCCATGACAGACCTTACGATACAGCGCGCACATGCTAACCATTAAATTCGGCCTTCAAACCCCTATAAAACTATACAAGTTATTATATTTGCCAAATACAAAAAATACATATTCATGTTTTTCTTATGAAATTGGTTTATCATAACGAGAAAATAAGGCCACAAATAGATTGTAATGGATTCATAGATAATGGATTTTGAAAGATTATACTAAATCATTACTACTTAAGATTGGATGATATAAGATATAATTATTGATTATGGTTTTATCTCAATATGGAAAAGTTAATAACAGACCTTGTTGTTCTAAATCACGAATATGTAAACAATAATGATGAGGCATTTTTGGTTTTTTGTTTTGTTAATAGGTTGGTTTTTTGATCGCCAAAACGCCTACTCAGACAGGGCTACGTGGTCAATCTCCAGGAATTCTAGTATTGTGCCTTGGCCAAACCCGCGAAATTCTAGCACTGTTTCATGGCCGGAAATTCAACTCAGACTCTTTTCATGGTCAGTCTCCGGGCAACTCAGACAATCCTCTGGCCGTTCAAGCATTGTTCCATGGTCAATCCCCGGGGAACTCAGACACTGTTTCATGGCCAATCCCCGGGGAACCCAGACACTGTTTCATGCCAATTCCCGAGAAACTCACGCAATCCTACATGGTCAATCCCCTGGGAACAAATAAAATGAAATGGGGTTTCAATGTCCTAAATATATGAGCACCAATTAGTGTAATGACAACGGATATACGGACAACAAAACACTGTTATTGGCAAGGTCTTTCTGTCCAGCATCACCGACAAGGGGAAATCACGTTGGGAAATCCCGCGGAACTTTCTTAGCTAACACCTGGAGTGTGGAGGAGTTCTGGTTAGATGGTCAACATTCAACTCACTAAGTCCCCAAGGACAAATGCCCTAACTCAATCATATTAAAACACAAATCCTATTTCGTTTTATTTATTATAGTTCAAAATGTCGTTTTACTTGTCTTTACTACAGTAGGATCTGGAAGAGTTGTTATATTACCGGCGTTTTGGTTGAAGTGAGGGATTAGTCAATGAAACGGTATGTTACGGTGAGTTCTCGGTGTGCCAGTCACAGAACTGTAGGTAAACCACTATAGAATCATCAACACTGATTCGTTAATCAATGTTTGACGCCAATGGGTCAAAAGCTGCTCAAACCACCCCTGACACGACCTCCGAGTTAAACTTGCCAGATCTTCATGTAGTGTAGGCCATCGAAAGTATAAAATAAAACGAAACGAAATATAGATCTGGGCCCTGTTTCACAAAAGTTTAACTTTAGTAGTTTGATCGGTTAATATTAGATTGACCTTGGTACTTAGCCAATCAAAATTTAAGAATCTCTTCAAATTTGGATTTTATCTTTAGTTAAGATTTCGAGAAACATGACCCAGTACTTTAATCATATTGGCTCTAACTGAACTAGACAACTGTCTAGTCGTTCGGATGGGACGAAGAACCGAGGTGCCGTGTACACATTCGTGTGCACGTAAAAGATCCCTTGGCAGTTGCAATTCGATATAAGAGTAGGCCGTAGCGCCGCTGCCCGGGCAAAATTTACCTCGTAGCACACTATATGGCGTATGCTCGTCTTCCATTAACCCAGTTTAGGAGCAGAAGAGAAGGATGTTAAACCCCATTTCATTTCATTTCGTTTCCGTGTGGTCGAGTGGATTAACGCGACGGATTTGGATCGTGTTTAACTTTCGGTGGATCGACCTCTTGTTTGTACGTGACGACAAGTAAAGTCGCCTGCCTAACCTTGTCTGATTCCTCGGGGCTTGTCTTGTTTTCTGATGCTTCTTTCCGTCGTTAAAAACCAAGACATGAAAACGAATTAGTGAAATCAACACTTGACAATGTCTAAGAGCCGACATGCCTCTCTCGGAAATTTGTACATTACTGAACACTAGGAATCAGTTCATCGATATCGCGTGAGTGATTTCGTCTCCCGTCTTGTAGTTTATGAGCTTATTTTTTAATGAAATACTGTACCATGTAATAAGTGATTTCGATTTCCAGGTTGTACGTGACAAGGAGCTGGGTCGCGTGTCTAACCTCATGGGTTTTCTCAGGATCTCCAGTTTCCTCCGACTGCTAAAGAACCCTATGGTTGTGAATTATTGAAATAAAATTGGGTCGAGTGGACGTTCGTTAATCTCTCTCCCCCCCCCTCTCTCTCTCTCTCTCTCTTATACCATGTAATGAATGAAACCAAATCCACATTATTTTATATTGGAGAAACATGGCATGGGTTAATTGTTATATTCAATTTTAATTGGTTCTATATGAAATATCAGGATGGTTATTAATTATATTACATTATGTTGTTGTCTAGACGACAGATAGATCACATTTCTACGACAAAAAGTTTGCCGCAAGCTAATGTTAAACTGTCTGAAACACGTCCTTTAATCCAAACATTGTAAAACAAGGCACGAGTCACACCAGGCGACTTATCTTGCAAAATACTAGATATTGACCGATCTGGAAAATATCTTTCTAGGGTTAGGGTTAGGGTTAGGTTTACAATTTACATATCAAACGTGCAAATTGAAGCTGTAAAAACGGTGGATTGTGCGTAAAACTATTCCGAAGGGTTGGGGTTAGAATTGTGAGTACACATGGAAAGATATTGTTCAGATCAGCCGAGGTTCAGTATAGTGCACTCATCCTAAGGTTTCGTATCCTTGGGACAAATCATTTCAGGTGAATTTGAAAATTGGTGACTTTATTCACAAATACGTAAACTATAATTTAGAACTTTCATTGGTCAAGCTTGTTTTTGTACTACGATTATAACTGCAAATCAATGATGCAATATGACTTCCCCTTTACAATATTGTAGTTTCCGTTTTCGTGAATTAGGCCCTGATTTTTTAGGTCTACGTAATCATCGTAAAGTACATAACAAGTTTAAGTCCTGGAGAATTCGATCCACATGCAAACTGAGCAGCACGCCCTTTTAAAATGGCTGGTATTCGAAAACTGGAGAAAGCTCACGAAATTTTGCTGGACAGACGGTCCTACGCCTTGTCACGTAGCCTACAAGCTGGGAATCGCAGCCATGTAAGACCTTGTGGTCTACAGCACAGCACACGCGTTCGATACCACCCCACCCACAGGATTAAAGGGGGTATCCATCAGTGTGATAATGCCTTAAGGAAGAGTACACGTTTCTAATCGATCTACAGTGCACGCTTTTAGACTCTCTACCCCTCGCATTAAAGGGGCTATCTACACCAGGGTGGTCATGCCTTAAGGAAGAGTACAATTTTCAAATTGATTTAAAGCGCACACTTTAGACCTCCCCCAAAACCATCCCCAGCATTAAAGGGGGCTATCCACCAGTATGAACATGACTTAAGGGAGAGTAGAAGATTCTAATTGATCTACAGCTCCCCCTCCCCTCCCCGCATTAAAGGTGATATCCACCATGCCTTAAGGAAGAGTAAACGTTTTTAATTGATCTACAGCCCCCCTTCCCCCCCCTCATTAAAGGGGATATCCACTAGTGTAACTATGCCTTAAGGAAGAGGAAACGTTTCTAATTTGTCACGCTTTAAACACCCCCACCCTCTCCTCGCATTAAAGGGACTGTCCACCAGTGTGATCATGCCTTAAGGATGAGTACAAGTTTATAATTGATCTACGCTCCCTCACATTAAAGGGCCTATTCACCAGTGTAATTATGCCTTAAGGATCAGTACACGTTTTAGACCCTTCCCCGCGCATTAAAAGGGATATCCAACAGTGCGACCATGCCCGAAGTAAGGGTACAGATGTCTAATTATGTTATGTTATCTAAAATACTTAATACAGTATAATCTTAAACCAGGATTGTGTTAGACTAATTTTCCTTTCAGACGGTCAAAATCCGTCTAGAATCGCCTTAGCTGAGAAAGTTAATTACTATATACGCATATATTTCACGAAGTCGAAATATTCCCCTTGTCTTTAAAGAAAATATATACATGTTGTGTGGTTGTCGAAGGGCTTTGGTCGGGAAAAGATGAATCATACTGGGCTATTGAAGGCCGGCACTAGCTATACAGTGTGCTGCTAGAAATAGTGTCCCCGGAGAGCGGTGCCATAACCCGTACTCCTATTTCTGTTGCCAATCGCCAGGAGATTTTTAACGGTCATTGGATCTGTAAGGTATCCCGAATGGTATACACGGGATCTCGGGTTATTGTTCCAGCCGAATGACTAGACGTCCCCCATTCTGCACCATTGACACGGGGAACCCAGATTGAGTAATCATGCATTTTGTATACCGATAGTCCATATACCGATAGTCCATTGGCCAATCATGCTATTTCATTGAGATTTCGTCTAATAGTTGGATGCAGCGATGGCGGGTGTGGCGCCAGGCAGGGTAAGCTTACTCTTCCGGACACCTGTTACCACTGTTTGTCGTGGATTGCTGATTACACTGTTTTGCCTCGACCGTTTTTATTGGACTTCGAATTTTGACTAATGGTTTGGATTGTTCGTACTTGGTTTTATTTTATCTCAAGAACTTTCGCACGTTCTTTCCAACAAACTCAGAGGGTTGGATGACCTAATGGTTAGCACGGGCGCATTGTATTATAAGGTTTGTCACTGAGTCGGCTGACGTTGTTTCCATTCCTCAGTCTTACGTGACAAGGTAAAGGTTCGCCTGCCCAACCTTGTACGTTTTCTCTTCGTGTCCCCGGATTTCTTCCCACTGCTAAACACCCATACGCGCAAGCGAATTACTGAAATTTAAATTGAACCATACATGTTAGTCCCCAAATGACCTAATCTGTGTCGAGTAGATGTTAAACCCACCTCCCTTACTCTCTCTGTCTACACCGACCTTTGTCGATAGTGTTTGTCCCTCGACAAGCCCCCCCCCCCCGTCCTCTACCACTGACACGGAGGAACCACGCCAGAAAATCCAGATGAACTTGTCGATACCGGGACTGAATGTTTATTGATTGATTCAGTGACAATCTCATAGACCGGGTAGACTCTCTTTCGAAAAATACTCATCGCTTCACCAATTCAAGCACGATCGAAATGATATTTATCAAGATTGTTCCTTGGCCACTCGCGCATCATTTTCGATTTGACGCGTCATAATTTTAAGATGGCGTCGACTACGTCATGCACGGTTCCCTCGTACAGTTTTGTTATTTTGTTAATATCAAAGAGGTGTTAGTTCTCACTATAGAATAGTTTTAAAAAGATGATGTTAAAGGAATATGCTGAAAATTTCGGTCAAATTGCTTCACCCTAAGCCGACAAAACCTTATTTTGAAATCTTTGTAGCCTTTAATCATCACCGGAAGCGAACAGCAGATCGGATTCAAATCCATTGAAAATCCGGCAGATAAGATGACATCGAGATGTCATGACAGTCAATAAATGTCTAATAATAACAATTCAGGCGTAAAGGCAAGACCTGCAATAGGAAGATTTACCGCTTGCATAATGCATGTTTAACTTAACAATCATGCTTGTGTGTTATGCTATATGGCAGAACAGTCTTTTGTAAGGATTAATATACTTCTTTTAGTCGTGACAGTTAAAAACAGAAGCAGATCTTTCAACGTTATTTTATGATTAAGATAATGGGTAATAAAAGGACGAGGAATAAACTGGATTATGCAAAAAATAGAAATCAGTCTCTATCAACTTTCATATTTTCTTAGATAATAATCCTATAGTGACGTAACTTTCAGAAAAAAATTATTTGAGAAAAATATTATATTTCAGGTGAAGATGCATTAAATTATGTTTTTTTTGTTATAGACGCTGGTTCGCTAGTCTGGATGTCGCTTGGTCGATCCCGATGTTAGTCGGGATTCTTCGACGTGGTTTCCCCTTGTCAGTGATGCAGGACGGGGAGCCTGGCAAGGACAGCTGTCTAGTCATTCGGATGATACAAAAAACTAGGTCCCGTATATAGTGGCGTAATTTTGAGAATATTTTTGTAAAGATGCATTAGGTGAGATTTAGATAAAGGTCTGGGTGTTTTGGTTATACATTGGCGTGCACGTAAAAGATCTATGATATTGGTTGGGCCGGAACCCACGACCAGGCAATAATTTCAAGTCAATGAATAATTTGATAAACGATGGTTTAAGTATTCATAGGATTTCTATAGAAAGAAACCTGTCTTCTGTTCGATATTTAATATAACGACCTAATATAGTCATATATCAAAGATGGCTGGAGGTGTCACCTCGTGGATTCCTTAAAGGGAGACAGGGGGAGAGAGGTGGGGGGGGGGTAACTTCCCCTCGACACAAACCAGGCTCCAAGTTCACAAAGCATTCTCAGACTTAAGTAGAGAATTTACTCAACTTTCAATCACTGTTTATAAGAAATATCTTCACTCAGAAACACAAAACTTTGCACATAGTTTCTTTTTTATGTATTTGATACATTAAAAACAACAACAGTTTTGTAAAGGGCTATATTTTTGTTAAAATAAGGCGAACAATTTTGAGTATATTCGTAACTTAAGTCTGAAAATGCTTTGTGAACTCTGGGCCAAGTCATTTCGGACTAAGCCAGTTCTATATCAACACCTTACATAAGGTCTCTTTAAATAAGTGAAATCCAACTCTCTTACACTTAAAGATATTGACAATTAATTAAGCGATGACTTTAACGAAGATCCGACTTGTTTTCAGAACCCATATTCATAAACTGTAAATTAACATTAAATAAATTTCTATTTAATAGCTAACTAGAGTGAAAGGGAAAAAAAGCAGAAAATAATATCCGGCCTGTTTTCAAATCGCAGATTAATATACTATAAATGAATATCATATAAATTTCTGTTTAATGTATAATGTTAGAAAAACAGAAGATATGAAATGAAATAGGGTTTAACGTCCTACTATTTCGCCCTTACTAGGGTTAATGAAGACGGGCATACGCCATACCGTGTGCTATGAGGGACACTTGTAAGTGGTGCTAGATCGAGGGCCTAGTAAGGTACAACTCATAGTCGTTCGGATGGGACGAAAAGACGAGATCCAGTAAACAAACGGGCCAGTACAGTAGAATGTTAAACCTCATTAATAATTTCATTTCATTTTTCAACCCTGTAAACGATTTGGTCAATATAATAATATGATAGCATGTACTGACAATAAAAAAAACTCCCTCACACACACCCGCGGCTGTTATTTATGGAACATTCATTTTGAAAAGTAAATAATTTATGTCTGTATAACAACAGAAACCTTTGATGTGGTGACAATTCCGTTTTAAAAGTAAACAATTCAATCCCTACGACGACCAGAAACCTTTTAGTCTTTGTGTACCAACATGGTGACGCATTATACAGTTCATATATTTAAAAGACATGCGCGAACATTTGTACTGACAAATTTGGATTTGTACTGACAATTTGATATCACAACTTAAATGACAATGGCCCCACGATTCCGTTAGGTATAAATTCTATAGCAACTTTACAGAGAATGACATCACGATTCTGTTAGGTATAAATTTTATAGCAACTTTACAGAGAATGACATCACGATTCCGTGATTTTATCGAAACTCTACTGGCAATGGCGTCACGATTCCATGTTATGTTAAAGTAGCTTAGTTTCTAACTCAATATCATCCAATCTCTTCGACATTGAAAACACGAATTATTTGTCAACATTGAAGTTGCGGTCTTTTACCATTCGTGTACCATATTGCGTTTCGGTGCCGTTTGTAACAAGGGCTTCGAAGAACGAGGCAAGACATATTCCAAAAGTCATGTCAAACGGTGACGCCATACACAGTAAATACACGATAAATAATGTCATTGTAGACTTGAATAACCAGACGCCAAAGGCTACCATTCGATTGAGATTTCTGGTGTATATCGCAGAACATTAGTGATTTGAAATAAGATTGAATGTAAATCAATTGGTATACAATCACATTACATATCATTATATGTGTTGTGATCCTTTTGTGTCAATTTCTAGGTTCTAAATATTAGCGATTTAGCTCCTTTAGGGATGTATAAAGATACGAAGAATTGAACATTCCGTTACAGATTGAACATTCCGTGATGAATCGAACATTCCGTGATGAATTGAACATTCGGTCGAGCTATGCTGTATGTAACAAGTACGTCACCATCTTTATTTGTTAAGAACCAAATTGTCGGACCTATTTTAAATGTGACCGAATTCATGTCAGGATATTATCAAGCGTTCGTATTTTGATTTTTGGTTCTTAATTAAATCTTAAATTATCAATGTGGGTACATATTAGCTCGGTTTCCGAAATGTGAAAATTACGTAGAATTTTAATTAATTGTTTTTTTATTTATCATTAAGATATTCATTTAATTGCTAAGAAACACGGTGACCGCCATCTTTATTTTGCCTGAACCAAATTGATGGATCTGTTTTAATTGTGATTGAATCTAAGTCGGATGATTATCTAGTCTTCGTATTTCGATGAAGCTTTACGAAATTTTATATTTATCAAAAAAAGAGAGTCAATCTTGCTATGTTACTTTAATAGTAAGTGCAGGGGGGGGGGGGGGCTGCACCACACATAATTTACACAAAGACAAATATATGGACAAGACATCATACTCCGAAACCACAAACAAACCAACAATTCAAATAAAGTGAATGGATCCGGGGGCTAGCCGTAAGCCTCCACTGCGCTGTATAGTCTCTGGTCTGTAGTGATACGGACGACATCAATTGAATTGGAAAACAACCAGGAATATAAACCCAGAGAAACCATTCTGTAATTCCAGCATGAGTCATGATCTGTTATATGTTACAAGAAATATGAATATAAGCATATTGAAAACCTCCTGAAAGAAATGTAACTAGGCTTTGAATAATTGATACTCGGTGACATCATTAGGCATCGTTATGTTTAAATTGTATATTAAATAATCATTAATACCTATCTCATTAATGCAATCACGGTGTGCATCTTTGCCTATCATTAATATGTAATCCGTAATCACTGTTTTAAAGAGAGAATTTCATATTTTCTAAGAAAGTCAAACCATAATTATACCCATGTATTTTGCTTAAAGGGACAATAACACTCTTGTTGGCTTGGCAGCTCTAGAAAATAAATAATAGTCTTATTCTAAGTACTAGATGTTTATTTGTCCTACCTGTTGTGTAAATTATCCATTACATCATATTTTACTTGTTCAGAGGGTTCGAAAAGATTTTAAAATCCAAGTCACATTTGAAAAGGTTTATGTTAACCTTTTCAAATCATGTAGTTGAATTTTTCCAATTCGTTAAATTAGGTGTGTTGAGATGATATTTGTATCATCAATTAATTTGAATATTGTAAAATAATACAATTTGTTGGCCAGAATAAAGATTGGGACATATTATTCAATTACAACAAGAGTGTTATTGGGGCTTTAATAGGTTGTCAACTATTATACGATAGGCATTATTTTCCACACCAATAAATCATTGACACCGGAAATAACACAATTACACCCCTTGTTTTTCTATTCCCCCCATGGTAAACCTATCTTCAAACGTTGAACTTGAAGTTGAAAATGACATTTTTGCCAATTTTTCAACTGGCGATAGTGAATTATAGGATTAATATGATAATTCTTTAAGAAGATAGGACTGTTTATAGATACCATCTTTTTAAGGCTTTATTTATATAGTTTCAAAATATAACTTAAAAATATGAAATTCTCGCTTTAAATAAAACCTATATCAATATATGCCCTAATTAATACTGCTAAACTCTAATTAAAACCGTTAATTTTCACATGTATTACACACTAATAAAATATTAATGATTTTAAGTCATGGTTTCTAGAAGTTATTCAAGAGTTATTCATGATTACCATCTTCACATTGATGATTACCCATAATTATTAAATACATTGATATCGACAGATCTGAAGCTATCCAGGATTTCCATCTCTAATTTGATGATAATCATATAATGATTAAATATTCTGGTATATAATATAAAATAATTATAAAACAAAATAATATACAGTTTATCGCCCTACTTGTTTTAGGGGCTAATGAAGGTTAGCATACGTCATGCGATGTGCTTTAAGAATACAAAAATAAATATACATTTAAAGAAGCTAGATAGGTAGTATTTGTGACTTAGATTTTGACGCATATGGGTTGCAACGCATATATAATAATGTAATATGAAGGAATTTAAAGTGTAACATTCAATCGTTTCCGTATTTATTCTAATTTCAAATCATTTATATTCAGCGAAATACTCCAGAAGTCTCAATCGTATAGAAATCTCACGTGTCTGGTTATTCCAGTCTAAATCGATAGTATTCATGCTCTCAAAATAAAAGTATGATGTCACCGTTTGAAATGACCTGTGGAATATATCTAGTCTGGTTCTTCGAGCCCCTTGTTACAAATGGCACTGAAACAGATTATGGTACACGATGGTAAAATGTTTATTTTGTCTTAAATATTGGAAATCAGAAGCCCTTCCTTTCCTGGTAAGATCATAACATCAATGTTGAGTTAAACCGACAAATAATTCGTGTTTTCAATAATGTCGAAGACTTTGGATGATATGGTTTTAAAGTGACAAATAATTCGTGTTTTCAATTATGTCGAAGACTTTGAATGATATTTAGTTAGAGACATAGCTACTTTAAAGCGATAATTTCATATTTTCTAAGAAAGTCAAAACCTAATTATTTCTTTGTCTTTGCTCAATAGGTTTTCAACTCACTATTATATGATCATAGGCATTATTCCCCACTCTTATAAATCAGTAACACCGGAAATAATAACACAATTACCTCCCTTGTTTTCTATTCTCCCCATGCAATAGCTATCTTCAAACTTTTGAATTTAAGTTGAAAATGACATTTTCGCCAATTTCTCAACTGGCAATAGTGAATTATATGATTAATAGGATTATTCTTTAACAAGGTAGGACTGTTTATAGTTACCATCTATTTTAATATATATTTCAAAAATATAACTTAAGAATATGAAATTACCGCTTTAATGTGTAATTGTTTATTCTCTTATATTCATATAATATAAATCAATGTTGCCGTCGGGGGAAATTCTGCATATCTGTATATTTCAAGCGGCTAGGATTTTTGTTGTCTACATTATGTCTGTTTGATGCTGGCTTTAGTATATTAATATTTACATGTATATTAAATCGATGTAACACCTGTTGTACAATCAAATTAGTAGATATAATAGCAAAGTTACAGGGATTCTGGACAGACATGAATCAAAATATAGTCCCCCATTTCTGGAATATTGGCGAACCGACTCGTGGTTCTGCATGGTCTAGGCTAATGAAGACGGGCAAATGCCATTGGATGTTAGGCCTAGCCTTGATCATCATTACTGAAGTCGGTACGGTAAAAAAATCGGCCTATACGTACATGGTCTAGTTACATTTGAAAAATTGCGCCGCGATAATATGATTTGTGACGACATCTATATATTAAAGATAAAATTATTTGTCAACATTGAAGTTGCGGTCTTTTACCATTCGTGTACCATATTGCGTTTCGGTGCCGTTTGTAACAAGGGCTTCGAAGAACGAGGCAAGACATATTCCAAAAGTCATGTCAAACGGTGACGCCATACACAGTAAATACACGATAAATAATGTCATTGTAGACTTGAATAACCAGACGCCAAAGGCTACCATTCGATTGAGATTTCTGGTGTATATCGCAGAACATTAGTGATTTGAAATAAGATTGAATGTAAATCAATTGGTATACAATCACATTACATATCATTATATGTGTTGTGATCCTTTTGTGTCAATTTCTAGGTTCTAAATATTAGCGATTTAGCTCCTTTAGGGATGTATAAAGATACGAAGAATTGAACATTCCGTTACAGATTGAACATTCCGTGATGAATCGAACATTCCGTGATGAATTGAACATTCGGTCGAGCTATGCTGTATGTAACAAGTACGTCACCATCTTTATTTGTTAAGAACCAAATTGTCGGACCTATTTTAAATGTGACCGAATTCATGTCAGGATATTATCAAGCGTTCGTATTTTGATTTTTGGTTCTTAATTAAATCTTAAATTATCAATGTGGGTACATATTAGCTCGGTTTCCGAAATGTGAAAATTACGTAGAATTTTAATTAATTGTTTTTTTATTTATCATTAAGATATTCATTTAATTGCTAAGAAACACGGTGACCGCCATCTTTATTTTGCCTGAACCAAATTGATGGATCTGTTTTAATTGTGATTGAATCTAAGTCGGATGATTATCTAGTCTTCGTATTTCGATGAAGCTTTACGAAATTTTATATTTATCAAAAAAAGAGAGTCAATCTTGCTATGTTACTTTAATAGTAAGTGCAGGGGGGGGGGGCTGCACCACACATAATTTACACAAAGACAAATATATGGACAAGACATCATACTCCGAAACCACAAACAAACCAACAATTCAAATAAAGTGAATGGATCCGGGGGCTAGCCGTAAGCCTCCACTGCGCTGTATAGTCTCTGGTCTGTAGTGATACGGACGACATCAATTGAATTGGAAAACAACCAGGAATATAAACCCAGAGAAACCATTCTGTAATTCCAGCATGAGTCATGATCTGTTATATGTTACAAGAAATATGAATATAAGCATATTGAAAACCTCCTGAAAGAAATGTAACTAGGCTTTGAATAATTGATACTCGGTGACATCATTAGGCATCGTTATGTTTAAATTGTATATTAAATAATCATTAATACCTATCTCATTAATGCAATCACGGTGTGCATCTTTGCCTATCATTAATATGTAATCCGTAATCACTGTTTTAAAGAGAGAATTTCATATTTTCTAAGAAAGTCAAACCATAATTATACCCATGTATTTTGCTTAAAGGGACAATAACACTCTTGTTGGCTTGGCAGCTCTAGAAAATAAATAATAGTCTTATTCTAAGTACTAGATGTTTATTTGTCCTACCTGTTGTGTAAATTATCCATTACATCATATTTTACTTGTTCAGAGGGTTCGAAAAGATTTTAAAATCCAAGTCACATTTGAAAAGGTTTATGTTAACCTTTTCAAATCATGTAGTTGAATTTTTCCAATTCGTTAAATTAGGTGTGTTGAGATGATATTTGTATCATCAATTAATTTGAATATTGTAAAATAATACAATTTGTTGGCCAGAATAAAGATTGGGACATATTATTCAATTACAACAAGAGTGTTATTGGGGCTTTAATAGGTTGTCAACTATTATACGATAGGCATTATTTTCCACACCAATAAATCATTGACACCGGAAATAACACAATTACACCCCTTGTTTTTCTATTCCCCCCATGGTAAACCTATCTTCAAACGTTGAACTTGAAGTTGAAAATGACATTTTTGCCAATTTTTCAACTGGCGATAGTGAATTATAGGATTAATATGATAATTCTTTAAGAAGATAGGACTGTTTATAGATACCATCTTTTTAAGGCTTTATTTATATAGTTTCAAAATATAACTTAAAAATATGAAATTCTCGCTTTAAATAAAACCTATATCAATATATGCCCTAATTAATACTGCTAAACTCTAATTAAAACCGTTAATTTTCACATGTATTACACACTAATAAAATATTAATGATTTTAAGTCATGGTTTCTAGAAGTTATTCAAGAGTTATTCATGATTACCATCTTCACATTGATGATTACCCATAATTATTAAATACATTGATATCGACAGATCTGAAGCTATCCAGGATTTCCATCTCTAATTTGATGATAATCATATAATGATTAAATATTCTGGTATATAATATAAAATAATTATAAAACAAAATAATATACAGTTTATCGCCCTACTTGTTTTAGGGGCTAATGAAGGTTAGCATACGTCATGCGATGTGCTTTAAGAATACAAAAATAAATATACATTTAAAGAAGCTAGATAGGTAGTATTTGTGACTTAGATTTTGACGCATATGGGTTGCAACGCATATATAATAATGTAATATGAAGGAATTTAAAGTGTAACATTCAATCGTTTCCGTATTTATTCTAATTTCAAATCATTTATATTCAGCGAAATACTCCAGAAGTCTCAATCGTATAGAAATCTCACGTGTCTGGTTATTCCAGTCTAAATCGATAGTATTCATGCTCTCAAAATAAAAGTATGATGTCACCGTTTGAAATGACCTGTGGAATATATCTAGTCTGGTTCTTCGAGCCCCTTGTTACAAATGGCACTGAAACAGATTATGGTACACGATGGTAAAATGTTTATTTTGTCTTAAATATTGGAAATCAGAAGCCCTTCCTTTCCTGGTAAGATCATAACATCAATGTTGAGTTAAACCGACAAATAATTCGTGTTTTCAATAATGTCGAAGACTTTGGATGATATGGTTTTAAAGTGACAAATAATTCGTGTTTTCAATTATGTCGAAGACTTTGAATGATATTTAGTTAGAGACATAGCTACTTTAAAGCGATAATTTCATATTTTCTAAGAAAGTCAAAACCTAATTATTTCTTTGTCTTTGCTCAATAGGTTTTCAACTCACTATTATATGATCATAGGCATTATTCCCCACTCTTATAAATCAGTAACACCGGAAATAATAACACAATTACCTCCCTTGTTTTCTATTCTCCCCATGCAATAGCTATCTTCAAACTTTTGAATTTAAGTTGAAAATGACATTTTCGCCAATTTCTCAACTGGCAATAGTGAATTATATGATTAATAGGATTATTCTTTAACAAGGTAGGACTGTTTATAGTTACCATCTATTTTAATATATATTTCAAAAATATAACTTAAGAATATGAAATTACCGCTTTAATGTGTAATTGTTTATTCTCTTATATTCATATAATATAAATCAATGTTGCCGTCGGGGGAAATTCTGCATATCTGTATATTTCAAGCGGCTAGGATTTTTGTTGTCTACATTATGTCTGTTTGATGCTGGCTTTAGTATATTAATATTTACATGTATATTAAATCGATGTAACACCTGTTGTACAATCAAATTAGTAGATATAATAGCAAAGTTACAGGGATTCTGGACAGACATGAATCAAAATATAGTCCCCCATTTCTGGAATATTGGCGAACCGACTCGTGGTTCTGCATGGTCTAGGCTAATGAAGACGGGCAAATGCCATTGGATGTTAGGCCTAGCCTTGATCATCATTACTGAAGTCGGTACGGTAAAAAAATCGGCCTATACGTACATGGTCTAGTTACATTTGAAAAATTGCGCCGCGATAATATGATTTGTGACGACATCTATATATTAAAGATAAAATTATTTGTCAACATTGAAGTTGCGGTCTTTTACCATTCGTGTACCATATTGCGTTTCGGTGCCGTTTGTAACAAGGGCTTCGAAGAACGAGGCAAGACATATTCCAAAAGTCATGTCAAACGGTGACGCCATACACAGTAAATACACGATAAATAATGTCATTGTAGACTTGAATAACCAGACGCCAAAGGCTACCATTCGATTGAGATTTCTGGTGTATATCGCAGAACATTAGTGATTTGAAATAAGATTGAATGTAAATCAATTGGTATACAATCACATTACATATCATTATATGTGTTGTGATCCTTTTGTGTCAATTTCTAGGTTCTAAATATTAGCGATTTAGCTCCTTTAGGGATGTATAAAGATACGAAGAATTGAACATTCCGTTACAGATTGAACATTCCGTGATGAATCGAACATTCCGTGATGAATTGAACATTCGGTCGAGCTATGCTGTATGTAACAAGTACGTCACCATCTTTATTTGTTAAGAACCAAATTGTCGGACCTATTTTAAATGTGACCGAATTCATGTCAGGATATTATCAAGCGTTCGTATTTTGATTTTTGGTTCTTAATTAAATCTTAAATTATCAATGTGGGTACATATTAGCTCGGTTTCCGAAATGTGAAAATTACGTAGAATTTTAATTAATTGTTTTTTTATTTATCATTAAGATATTCATTTAATTGCTAAGAAACACGGTGACCGCCATCTTTATTTTGCCTGAACCAAATTGATGGATCTGTTTTAATTGTGATTGAATCTAAGTCGGATGATTATCTAGTCTTCGTATTTCGATGAAGCTTTACGAAATTTTATATTTATCAAAAAAAGAGAGTCAATCTTGCTATGTTACTTTAATAGTAAGTGCAGGGGGGGGGGGCTGCACCACACATAATTTACACAAAGACAAATATATGGACAAGACATCATACTCCGAAACCACAAACAAACCAACAATTCAAATAAAGTGAATGGATCCGGGGGCTAGCCGTAAGCCTCCACTGCGCTGTATAGTCTCTGGTCTGTAGTGATACGGACGACATCAATTGAATTGGAAAACAACCAGGAATATAAACCCAGAGAAACCATTCTGTAATTCCAGCATGAGTCATGATCTGTTATATGTTACAAGAAATATGAATATAAGCATATTGAAAACCTCCTGAAAGAAATGTAACTAGGCTTTGAATAATTGATACTCGGTGACATCATTAGGCATCGTTATGTTTAAATTGTATATTAAATAATCATTAATACCTATCTCATTAATGCAATCACGGTGTGCATCTTTGCCTATCATTAATATGTAATCCGTAATCACTGTTTTAAAGAGAGAATTTCATATTTTCTAAGAAAGTCAAACCATAATTATACCCATGTATTTTGCTTAAAGGGACAATAACACTCTTGTTGGCTTGGCAGCTCTAGAAAATAAATAATAGTCTTATTCTAAGTACTAGATGTTTATTTGTCCTACCTGTTGTGTAAATTATCCATTACATCATATTTTACTTGTTCAGAGGGTTCGAAAAGATTTTAAAATCCAAGTCACATTTGAAAAGGTTTATGTTAACCTTTTCAAATCATGTAGTTGAATTTTTCCAATTCGTTAAATTAGGTGTGTTGAGATGATATTTGTATCATCAATTAATTTGAATATTGTAAAATAATACAATTTGTTGGCCAGAATAAAGATTGGGACATATTATTCAATTACAACAAGAGTGTTATTGGGGCTTTAATAGGTTGTCAACTATTATACGATAGGCATTATTTTCCACACCAATAAATCATTGACACCGGAAATAACACAATTACACCCCTTGTTTTTCTATTCCCCCCATGGTAAACCTATCTTCAAACGTTGAACTTGAAGTTGAAAATGACATTTTTGCCAATTTTTCAACTGGCGATAGTGAATTATAGGATTAATATGATAATTCTTTAAGAAGATAGGACTGTTTATAGATACCATCTTTTTAAGGCTTTATTTATATAGTTTCAAAATATAACTTAAAAATATGAAATTCTCGCTTTAAATAAAACCTATATCAATATATGCCCTAATTAATACTGCTAAACTCTAATTAAAACCGTTAATTTTCACATGTATTACACACTAATAAAATATTAATGATTTTAAGTCATGGTTTCTAGAAGTTATTCAAGAGTTATTCATGATTACCATCTTCACATTGATGATTACCCATAATTATTAAATACATTGATATCGACAGATCTGAAGCTATCCAGGATTTCCATCTCTAATTTGATGATAATCATATAATGATTAAATATTCTGGTATATAATATAAAATAATTATAAAACAAAATAATATACAGTTTATCGCCCTACTTGTTTTAGGGGCTAATGAAGGTTAGCATACGTCATGCGATGTGCTTTAAGAATACAAAAATAAATATACATTTAAAGAAGCTAGATAGGTAGTATTTGTGACTTAGATTTTGACGCATATGGGTTGCAACGCATATATAATAATGTAATATGAAGGAATTTAAAGTGTAACATTCAATCGTTTCCGTATTTATTCTAATTTCAAATCATTTATATTCAGCGAAATACTCCAGAAGTCTCAATCGTATAGAAATCTCACGTGTCTGGTTATTCCAGTCTAAATCGATAGTATTCATGCTCTCAAAATAAAAGTATGATGTCACCGTTTGAAATGACCTGTGGAATATATCTAGTCTGGTTCTTCGAGCCCCTTGTTACAAATGGCACTGAAACAGATTATGGTACACGATGGTAAAATGTTTATTTTGTCTTAAATATTGGAAATCAGAAGCCCTTCCTTTCCTGGTAAGATCATAACATCAATGTTGAGTTAAACCGACAAATAATTCGTGTTTTCAATAATGTCGAAGACTTTGGATGATATGGTTTTAAAGTGACAAATAATTCGTGTTTTCAATTATGTCGAAGACTTTGAATGATATTTAGTTAGAGACATAGCTACTTTAAAGCGATAATTTCATATTTTCTAAGAAAGTCAAAACCTAATTATTTCTTTGTCTTTGCTCAATAGGTTTTCAACTCACTATTATATGATCATAGGCATTATTCCCCACTCTTATAAATCAGTAACACCGGAAATAATAACACAATTACCTCCCTTGTTTTCTATTCTCCCCATGCAATAGCTATCTTCAAACTTTTGAATTTAAGTTGAAAATGACATTTTCGCCAATTTCTCAACTGGCAATAGTGAATTATATGATTAATAGGATTATTCTTTAACAAGGTAGGACTGTTTATAGTTACCATCTATTTTAATATATATTTCAAAAATATAACTTAAGAATATGAAATTACCGCTTTAATGTGTAATTGTTTATTCTCTTATATTCATATAATATAAATCAATGTTGCCGTCGGGGGAAATTCTGCATATCTGTATATTTCAAGCGGCTAGGATTTTTGTTGTCTACATTATGTCTGTTTGATGCTGGCTTTAGTATATTAATATTTACATGTATATTAAATCGATGTAACACCTGTTGTACAATCAAATTAGTAGATATAATAGCAAAGTTACAGGGATTCTGGACAGACATGAATCAAAATATAGTCCCCCATTTCTGGAATATTGGCGAACCGACTCGTGGTTCTGCATGGTCTAGGCTAATGAAGACGGGCAAATGCCATTGGATGTTAGGCCTAGCCTTGATCATCATTACTGAAGTCGGTACGGTAAAAAAAATCGGCCTATACGTACATGGTCTAGTTACATTTGAAAAATTGCGCCGCGATAATATGATTTGTGACGACATCTATATATTAAAGATAAAAACCGCAAGATTTTGTCTGCCATATCACATTCATGTAAGTACATTTCGGCCAGTGGACATTTCGGCCTCGGACATTTTTACTAGTGGACATATTGGCAAACGGATGTATCGGCCAATTGTACAAAATGTATTATTATTTTTTATGAAATTTTTTTTTTGAAAATGAGTACGGTAAGTTTTTAAGGAACGAAATGGCCTAAGGCAAAATATCTTAGTCCGAAATGTCAACTGGTCGAAACGTCCTACATTCTATCACACTAGAAGTAGGCGTTAAACCCGACGAAGCAATCAACCAATGTGCCGAATGATTTATTTTTTTATTAAATGTAACAAATCTAAATAATCTATTTTGGTAATTTCGAGAAATAGGATTTCAACAAAGAAAACAATTACAAGGAGGATTCGTGGGTGAATGATCGATTAAGCCACAGGGGGACTAAACCAGTCAAAAAGAATCGACGATCGCATTTCTTTAGAATGCAAAGCCATGATCTAAAGCGCTGGGGTATTAAACAAAAATCCTAAATGACGGGGCCATTAAAAATACATGCACAAGAAAAAGTAGATATCTGGTCAGTAGATAGTCATCGAGCCGACATTAACCGGGTGATTGGATTGACAACTCTGATTACCAAACAATTCCAGATTCGTGAAAACAGAACGATTACAACGCGTAATACCGCTGATTATTCAATGACGCTATTACGCGGTACTAAATAAGAATAGGCCAATTAACTTCACCGTGGAATTGACTAGAAAAGCCGTTTACAATGACGTCTTATCGCTTCTAGAACGGCAGCTAAACAACTCGAGACATAGGATCTGTACCTCGGCGATATTTCACTCATTTAAGATCGAATTTATCTTTTGTGAAAATACGAGCGAATACAGTAGCATCATTAGAGCCGGTAAATCAAATCGTTCAGACTGAATCTCGTGTATCATGAAAACAGATTTATTTTTCCAAGTGATAAATTACTTTTTGTTATCGGGGTGTAATAAACGAGGGAGGCGATAGTCTTCAACAAGCATGACTTCACATGGAAATAGCATATCTGCCTGGACCAGACCGGTTCATACACGGGGCTGAATCAGTTATGTCTTCTTTTAGCGCATCGCTTTAGGTTTACAAGCATCATAAAACAAGATTATGTCAATATTATCCGTCACTTAACGAGCAGGGAAGATTTTCCTGAGTATGTATATATATGGGGCGTGAAACAACAGCGGTACTATTTATAAAATAAATAAAAGTGTATTGATACGCCAAATTGAATTCATTTGTTGGATAGGTTATCGGTATTAATATTAAATACACAGTCACGCCAAAGAATACAAATATTTTCCATAATATAAACATGGCTGGCATTAAACGCGAAACCGCTGGATATTTGATACATTTTAGTTACAACCCGGGTGGTTTCCTCTTGTCAGTGGTGCAGGTCGGAAGGCCCTGAAACCGAGATCTCATGCACACCTTGGCATTTTTTCATAATATAAACATGACTGACATTAAACGTGGGACCTTTGAACATTTGATACTTTTTGTAATATACTTCTATACAAGGTTTCCCCTTGTCAGAGGTGTAGGACAGGGGACCTGTCATGTAAAGCTGTCTAGTCGTTCGGATGGGACGAAAAACCGAGGTCCCGTACTCACATTAGCGTGTGCGTTAAAGATCCCTTGACAGTTGGAATTCGAGTTAAGATTAGGCCGTTGCGCCACTGTTACGGATAACCCTCTTAACACACGGTACGGCGTATGCCCGTCTTCATTAGCCCCGCCGGAGCAGAACAGTAAGACGATAAACTAATACATTTCTTCTCTTCCCTGTCAAATGTTGCTTTGGAGGCACGATGACTCGGCATGTAAGTTACTGACTCCCGGATTCGATCCCAGTTTTCGTCGGAGAGACTGAAAAGGCGTGACGCGTATTGTCGTTCCGGTGGTAAGAAAGATCGAAATCATGACAGGGAACAGAGTATAAGGTAATAAATACGTGTACATTTTCTCTGAAGCGTTCATTTGTAACACTTCCAAAGACACCTCCCTTGAAACCAAGATCTCGTGTACACGTTGGCATGCACGTGGTTTTAAGTGAGTCTGCGCATGGCCAACTGAACCACTGAGGTCGCTTCTGGTTGAAGCAATGCCCTCAGAAGGTTACGACGTCAGAGTAATGTCCGCCTACGGAAATAAAATAAACTGAAATGGCGAGAGAGATAAATGGGGTTTAACGTCCACTCAACACAAACTAGTTCCTTTCGGGACTAACATATGGTTTAATTTCATTTCAATAATTCGCTTGCGAGTAGGGGTCTTTAGCAGTGGGAGGAAACTAGAGGACTGCGAGAAAAACCCTTCGGGGTTTGACTGGCGACCGTACTCCTTGTCACGTACAACCGGGGAATCGAAACCATGGCAGTTGACTTAATGACAGACCTTATGATACAGCGCGCACGCGATAACCATTCGGCCATCCACCCCGCGAAATGTACGGAGTTTAACGGCCTTGCTAATGAAGCCATAAAAATGAAAGTCGTTCCGTTTTTTCCCCATTCAGTAATCTGCAGAAATAATATTTCTATTTGTACTCGAGTTTTCTGCCCATCCCCTGCCGATAACTATTATTCCACATAACAAAAGAATAAAAACCGAGTGTTTATTTTAGAAACAAAATAATAATCACTGAATACTGATGTAACCAAAACATCTGAAACCCATAAAAACATAGAACAATCGATAAGTGAATTGTCTTCCGCCCATTCAAGTACGACTCTGAAGTAGAAGCTAACACGAATAACTCTTCGTTATATCAGAAAACCACAAAAACTTTATAATATTCATCGTTTGAAGTATCTTTGTTATCGGAATAACTTGTATATGTTTATCAGTGAGAGGAAGAAACACGCGGAGTAACAAAGATTCCACGTTGTTGAGCAGTTAACGGAAGAACTATTGCAAGAAAAGGGCGTAGGTTTGTTCGTTCATCCATTGTTTCAAGTTTGTAAAAGACAAAATGCAAATTTTCGAGAGGAAACAATACATTCATTACAGTACCTGTTTAGCCATAAATAACATATACGAAAGGTTTTTGTTAACTATAAGCCTACCTCATAACACTGCGAAAGCCAATTATTGAAATAAAATTCAATGTCTTAGTTCTGGATTGACCTAAGTAGTTTGTGTGTGTGTCTCTCTCTCTGCTTCCCGTCGAAGTGGGAGCTCCGCATTAAAACAAAACTTCAGGACAACTGAAACGTGAACTGTTAAATATCTCAGCGATTAAAAACCGCTGACTATCCATACAGCAGACCCGGCTTTAAGAATTCCGGATAAAGCGCTGATTACTCTCTCTCTCCCTCTATCTTTTTGGTCCTTTAACTGGCCTGGTCTTAACAGCGGCGTTTCACTGTATGCAGTGGACATTTTGGACTTTTTAGATGCGACTGAAGTCTGTTTTGTAATCTTAATGGTCAAATCTATACCCTGGGTCTTGGATTCCAAATCAAATATAACAACAACTCCACTACAAAGACGTTTTTAATGCAACCAGGCTTATTTGAAATGAAACGACATGATTCTAGTATAAAGAAAGATCAATACATTATAAGAGGTGGACGTTAAATAAAGCTATTTCACACACAAGACCAATTGATATGTCGTCTAGCAACTGAATAATGCTAAAACTCTCAAATAAGAAAATGACGAAAATCCATCATTTCGTTATCGATAGATTTCGTTTGGAAAACCCCTTCACCTGTCTGGTATAAATCCAATTGGCGTACTAGTCGACTTCCTCCAGTAACCTCGCCAGGAAATAATCCGAGAGAAATGTTCAATAAATTAATTTTGTATTTTCTATTTTTGAAATGTTGTAGCCATAACGGTGAGCTCCTTTATCTAAATCTTACATAATGTGCCTTTAACGCCGATTACACTATTCCCATGTCATCTTTCTGTCACAAAGCCGGATAAATTCGTCTGTCAACATTCATCCCCTAGACGAATACAACGCCATGACATTCGATTAATGAAACAAGCGACACGAAATGGAATCCTGCTTTATTCTTAAAAGACATTCAAGATTTTACAGATCATGCCTTAAAGGTGCTAGGTTCCCAGTATCACGATTCGTGCTGCGATTGAAATTGTGGAGTAATCGCGTTGATGATATCAAGTCTTATCATATATTGAGGTCAGACGCAGCAATCGTGTTGATCATATCGAAATGTATCCTAACGTACCTGATCGAGGACTCAATAGGGATAATCCTATCGTAACGGATCGGACAACGGTGGGAATCCTCACTTCAGACCGGAATGGCGTCCTTACTGCGCTGCTCCTATCGTACGGCCATAAGGACATACACAGGGTCGCCAGCAAACATATATACAACGCGAGAAAATGTAAAAAAACCTCATAAACTTGAAAAAAGTCGCGTTCTCACAGCTTTACAGATCCGAGCGAAGAACCTTGGCAAAACAAACGCCGTGACACGGGGATCATTGGCGATCATGGAGACCACAGAACGATATGTGGCGTTTCCTCCACGCTTATGGCGATCTTGATCTGCTGTCAGATGATTTTCCATCGCCGTAGTAGCCGAATAAAGACGCTATCCTGGTCTAACGTGGTAGAATTTAGCATTAATAGTTCAGTCCGCCAATTGTATTATGCACAGAACAACCTTCCATCAAGTTAAAGATGAGTGATTATATAAGAGCCACGTCCGTCTATTGCAGGTGTTTATCGTGGCTTCAAATGTTATATAAATTATTAATTAGACATTTATTAACGCTGCAAGTCCATAATCAACTATCCAGGCGATTGTAAGTAGATTATAACCCCACTGGCGTTTAAAATAGAAACCTGCATGGCGTATGTACGTCTTCATTTGGGCAATCGGTGCAGAACAGCAGGACATTAAAACCCATTTCATTTCATTTATGTCAAGAACGTCTAGCTCTTTATATAATTCTTACATAATAAAATAAACCCAAGTACGAACAACTCAAACAAATAGTCAAAATTCGAAGAACTAAATAACGGTCGCGGCAAAATAGTGTAATCAGCAAATGGGCTTCTCACTGTGTACAAAATACACGACAAACAGTGCTAATAGGTGTCCGGAAGAGTAAGCTTACCCTGCATGGCGCCACACCCGCCATAGCTGCATCCAAACTATTAGTCGAAATCTCAGTTAAATAGCATGATTGGTATGCAAAATGCACATGATGAGCAGTGTTAACGATGTAGTGTACAGACATAATTAGGGAGTTAATATACCAGTCAGTTCAATATATCTTGAATAATAGTCGAACGACCATGCTATATTTACCAATCAAGTCATTATGACGGCCACAAAACTTTTTTAAAGGTTTTAATGAGTTTAGTGCGCATGTATCATTGTGGTTGAAGCCTAGATGGCAAATGCCTCAATCTACATCAAAAATCAGAATAAAAGGAACAAGCTCTCGCGTAACATATTAGCTGAGACACAAACACTCCATAAGCTGGTGATATTGGAAAGTTACTACTAATAAATGGAATGTTAACAATCGGAAAGTCAAAGTCTCTTTAAGATCTCTGCCACAGTTTAATCATAATAGTTACAATTTGTCTATTCCAATTAACATAGCATCATAAATAAGTCTGCTGTACAAGTCTCCGTGGATTCGACCAGACACTTGATCTGAACTAACATGAAATCAAAAGAAATTTGACGTCTTAATTTCTACACAAGCGGATCTAATGAAGACTCTATGCAATGTGTTATGAGGTATATCTGACTCTAGGGAGAGGGAGATTACATAGGCGAAGCCTGTTCCCGAATCCCGTTCAGACATCCTGAATACAAATATTGTTTATAAACCAAAATCTGACTCCAAAGTCGGCACTATAGACAAACTCTTACTTCGCTTGACTCTTTCCGTCTGCCTTGGGATCGTTAACACTGGCCCAGAAGGAATACGCGTACATCATTTTGCTCTCACTACACAGAAAATCTAACAGTATTCTAATGAATGAGGGGCCAAGTTGTCTTGTATTAGATCTCTGGTTCAGTCAGTATGACGCTGGCTCACTAACCCCAAGGTCTAGTTTCCCCGATGCCAGTGGTGCCGAAAGGAGTGTCTGACATCGCACAAGTAACATAAGAAAATATACGTTTGCTTATACGTTCCCACGATCACGATTCGCGCTACGATTCAAATCGTGGTTTAAATCGTGGAGTAGTCGTGGCAATCCTATCAAGTCTTATCATATATTTTAATCGGATTTGAATTATCGTAGGTTAATCCCAAAAGCTGTCCACCCTAATACTAGTTTCCACTATCACGATTCGTACTACGATTAAACTCGTGGTTTAAATCGCGTTGATTCTATCAGGTCTTATCATAAATTGAGGTCAGTCATACAAACCTATGCGAACGTATCTGCACGTACCAGATCGTGGACCCAATATGGGTAATCATATCGTAACACATCGCACGATGGTGTTGATCGTATCAAATTGAATCTGCATAATCGTGTCGTAACGCATTGCACCAAAGTGGGGACCTTGAGTAAATGTGTATATTTCTAGTGTGCCCTTAAAGCCCCAATAACACTCTTGTTGTAACTGAATAATATGTCCCAATCTTCATTCTGGTCAACAAATTGTATTATTTTACAATATTCCAATTAATTGATGATATAAATTTCATCTTAACACACCTAATTTAAAAAATTGGAAAAATTCAACTAATTGATTTGAAAAGTCTAACGTAAACCTTTTCAAATGTGACTTTGATTTAAAATATTTTCGAACCCTCTGGACAAGTAAAATAGGTTGTAATGGATAATTTACACAACAGGTAGGACACTTAAACAACTAGTACTTAGAATAAGGCTATTATTTATTTTCTGGAGCTACCAAGCCAGCAAGAGTGTTATTGTCCCTTTAACTTCCATAAACACCCGGTAGAATCGTATGGTATAGAAAGTTCATATGGCTGCTAGGTCCTGCATTGGTGGTGCACTAACTTTGGTCACATCTGAATTGGTTTGACCCCATCATAACCGACATCTAAGTGTCAAAAGTATAATCTCGTTGCGTGTAAATGAAACAAGGTACATGTGTTTTAGAATACTATTCCTACCACCAAGATGAACTCCATTTCAGAAAAACAATCAATCGCGACAGTACCAATAACAACCTTGTTAAGATACCGTGACCCCCTCGTTGACCACAGATGCAAATCTCTCTCTTCGAAAAGACCATATCTTTGTTTTAAAACCCACGGGAATAGTGTCTGTACAAATTTAGGAATAATCAGCGCTTTATCCGGAATTCTTAAAGCCGGATCTCCTTTATGAATAGTCATATTAAACAGTTCATAATCATGTTTCCGTTGTTCTGTAGTTTCGTTTTAAAGAGGAGCTCACACTTTGTCGGGGAGCAGAGGGTGATGAATGGGGTTTAAAGTCCACTCTACACAAACTAGGTTATTCCGGAACCAATATGGTTCAAGTTTATTTAAAATAATTTGCGATTAGGGGTCTTTAGCAGTGGGGGAAACCGGAGGACCCGAAGAAAATCCACGAGGTTTGACATGCGACCCTAATCTTTGTCACGTACAACCGAGGAATCGAAACCACGCCACTTGACTCAATGGCAGACCTTATAACACAGCGCGCACGTGCTAAGCATTCCACACACACACACACACACACACACACACACACCCACACCCACACACACACACACACCTTTGCTGGGAGCAACGGCGGTGGTTCAGTAGATGTGGACTGCTTCCCTAATAAGAGGTTTCGGGATTCGATAGTAGAGTTGGCGGAGAAAGGTCCCCCAAAGAGATGTATAGATGTGCAATTATTTGGCTTTAATATCCCACTGTTATCCAACAACCCGACTATTCAAGACTGTTATACGCTGTGCAGACTGCTGTGTTATTTAAAAAATTATGAAGTTTCTCGCAAGAAGACATCAAAAACGTTTTATTCTCTCTACAAGAAGTCATGGCTTATTCGGAAAACGATATTGTTCAAAATTAGTTTCATAATGAAAGTGGTGATATTCCTCTAACGCAAATAATAGCAGATTAAAAATATATTCCTGGAATGTCACTCCAACTCAAGGCGATGGGGAACTTATTCGCACAATTTCTAATATTTATCAATGTCCAGACGAGATGGAGTCCTGTTCTGGGGATATTCTGATAACGACGATTACAAGACTATGTTTGTAATCCGAAATCATCGTGGCCTGGGGCCGGGTAGCTGACCGGTCAGGGAAATGAACTCTGACTGCTAAGGTGTCTAGTGGTGTGGATTAACATGTACCTAAGCGAACACGGACAGGTGGAAGTTGACGACAGATACGTCCAAATGCATTTGAAAGAAATAACAAATGTATTAATAACTGTGTGAACATAATAACAATTTTATGAATAACTGTTTTGAAAATAGTAACAAATTTATTAATAACTGTTTAAAAATAATAACAACTTTAATCATAACTGTTTCAAAATAACATATTTATTAAGAACTGTTTGAAGGTAATACCAAATTTATTAATAACTTTTTGAAAGCAATAAATATATTAATAACGTTGTGGGGGCAATGCCATATATATTAATAACTGTTTCAAAATAATAACATATTCATTAAGAACTGTTTGGAGGTTTAATGATTGCATTAATAACTATTTGAAAAGAATAACAACTTTATTAATAACTGTTTAAAGATAATGACATATTTATTAATAACCGTTTCCAAAAAATATATTTATTAATAACTTTTTCAAAACAATAACCTATTTATCAAGAAATGTTTGCAGGCAATAACAAATTCTATTTAAATAATATTGTGGGGGCAATATCTCATTGATTTACAACTTAATATTTTTTTTAACAAATCTTTGAAGGCCATACCGTTTTTATTAATACCTATTTGAAGATAAATTGAACACGAAAACAAATAAAGGTAATTCGTCATCGAATGAGTTATTTCCTCCGCCTACACGAACATTTTTCATTGAAGCAGAAACAAAATCCAAATACCCTGTATTTAATATCAAAATAATGGACTCTCGCAGATTAGAATAAACGCTTTCTTGTTATACATGTTATCATAACTAGCTTAGTGACTGAAAAATCCAATTTCCTAACATTAATTACATCTAATCATTAATTGTGAATTCCATCATTAAATACTGCGTCGATAACAAAATAAACAGCACGATTAAATTCCTTGTAAAAAATGGTTATTATAGCGTTATTACGAACTTAATACATAACTTCACGGTGTGTTTTTTTACAGCCATTATTTAAACAAACCTACTCGTTTACATTGATGAAAGATAAAGTGGGGTTTAATGCCCTACTGTTCTGCTTCGAACTGGGCTAATGAAGACGGCCATACGTCATACAGTGTGCTATGAGGGAAGTTTTGCCCGGACAGCGGCACTACGGCCTACACTTATATTGAATTCCAACTTCCAAGGGATCTTTTACATGCACGTCAATGTGTACACGGGCCTATCGTTTTTACGTCCCATCCGAACGACTAGACAGCTGTCATTGTCAGGTCCTCCGTCCTATATCACTGACAAGGTGGAAACCACGCTGGAAAATCTGGATGAACTTTCTCGGCCCAATGCTGGGATCGAACAAAAGATCTCCAGGCTAGCGGGCCAGCGTCTTACTCACTTACTCCGTTTACATTTATACCCGACTTAATAGTCTATAAGTAAAAATGGTTCATTATTTATCTTAATCTATCAAGGGATTATTTTCCATTCACTGTTCTTTCATTCTCAACTCACAACATTCTTATTTTAAACCCTGATCTGTAAATAATCAGTGAATATAAAAACCAACAGCGCCTTTGAAACTGATTTCTTCAGTATTAACGCGCTTTATAAATGACGATATTATTATTATTATACAACATAAATGTATCTAGGTTTTCTGTCAGTTACCAATATACAGTGTAAAAACAGACAATTGTGGTTACAGGCAATTAAAACCACAGCGGTTCTCTGTTAGTTGTCTATATACTATGCAACCACAAAATTGTAACTATGGAGAATTTAATTCACAGTGTTGCTATGTAAATATGTTTAAATTGTTGTCATTGGTGGACAGTTTCGGGTGGGTGGAAACCCAAAGGTTCCGTGTACACATTGATACGCACTGCATTGTTTATGCCCAGTGTCATTGGCCCAGTCGGTGCGGAAATGTGCGGTGCAGCAAACGCACTTTCAATATCGAAATTCCATTCATCTTCAAATGGCCGATGTTGGATTACTTGTGTATAACTTCAACGCAATAAAACAGTTTCAAACTATTAGAGCTTTTTATGTCCTGTAGCGAACACTTAAACCCATCAAAGTTTGGTAATGACAAAGTTATCAGTCGTTCTTGGTCTTGTGGGAAAACCATATTTTAAACTACTTGGTCTTGTGGGAGCGACGATACTTTAAAGTAGCTAGGTCTCTCACTCAATATGATCCTAAAGTCTTACACGTTGAAAACACGAATTGTTTGTCAATTCAAATCAGTATTGATGTTGATATTCAATATTTAAGACAAATAAACATTTTACCATTCGTACATATGAATCGTGTACCATGGTGCGTTTCGGCGTCATTTGTTACAAGTGACTAGAAAGAACGAGGTTAAACATATTCCATAACGCATGTCAAACAGCGACGCCATAACTTATCTGGAGAACATGCGCAATAGACTGGAATAGCCAGACTCTAAAAATTTCTATTCGGCTGAGACTCATGTCGTATTTCTCTGGACAAAACTGATTTGAAATGAGTGTCAAAACGGAAAAAATGAATGTAAATCAGTTCATAGACAACCATTATTACATGCGTTGCTACCCATTTGTGTCAATTTCTAGGTCCCAAATATTAGAGATTTAGCTCCTTTAAAACATCTTGGTGTTTTACAAGCTATTACAAATAATCACTCTGAAATCCCCTCCGTCTATTTTTGCTAAACTTGCTCTGCATTCCAATCTATTTTCATTTAGCGTTTCAAATTAGTCCATCCAGTTCTTATTTCCCCTTTAGATAAAGACTGCAAGAAACTCTCTGGGTTTTATCAGCGGGCTCTTATTGGTTTTCTTTGTCACGTGATTTATATCCTTGCCTGGGAAAATAGCATTAAACGTTTGTCTTTTGTACTTTCATATTGGCTTTTTTTAAGCCAAAAAATCATCCTCAAATATCTATATTATCACAAACTTTAACTTTTTGAAAGTTACGCTGTTTACTTGTTGTAAGAAATTAATTGATTGATTCAAGAATTCATTCATTTATATCATTTAAAAAACGAAGCCGTGTTTTCAACTTGGCCTGTGTCTTTTTGATGTCAAAACGTGATGTGAGTTTAAAAAGAAATAGGAAGCAACAAAGGGTTATATCAAAGCGAAGTATGTTATATCAAAAGCGATATCCATAAAAAAGGGATCCATGCCGCTCCTCGTTTGTTCTCGCAGCATACATTATTGCGCTATGACCTGATTACACTATTTTGCCTATACTGTTTTCTGAGAACTTCGAATTTTGTCTAATGTTTTGGATTGTTCGAACATGATTTTTTTTTATTAGTGCTGTTATCTCAAGTTTGTTATGTGATAGGAAGATTCTAACTCTAGGCCGGTTTGGGGGGTTCGGGGATTTCCGGAGTTCAAAATAGCCAATTTAAATACTATCCCCGACAGATAGAGAGAGAGAAAGGGAGGGGAGAGAGAGAGTGAGTAAACGTCCATTACACACAAACTAGATCCTTTCTGGACTAACATAATAATGCAATGGTTCAGTTTTATTTCAATAATTCGAATGCGCGCAGTTGTCTTTGGCTGTAGAATGAAACCGGCGGACCTGGAGAAAACCCACGAAGTTAAATAGGCGCAGCTATTCCTTGTCACGTACAAGCAGGGTATCGAAACCACGCGAGTTGCCTCAATGACAGGCCTTAAGATCGAAAGCACACGCAATACACCATTCTGCCCACACTGATCAGCAGTGAATATTCGCTTGGCCGCTACAATCACTGAGATAAGGATGACATCGACACGACTTAATAAGTCCCCGGTATTAACTTTTGTCCTCCGACAAAATAAATTCTAAAACATTTTTTTGAAGTATAAGAAAAATAAATAAAGACGTTTGAAGTATCTGTTGTTAAAAAATATTTCCTATTTAGTGTAAATGGTTATTAAAATGAGTAAAAGGCATTATTTTGCGCGAAGCAGTTACGTGTTATGTAAACAATGCACGAGCCATTGAGCCAATGACTGACGCCGCGTGAAGTCAATGCATGTGTTGAAGACAGTCATCTGTGACAGAGATAATTCGTAAGTAATTCTCTGTGAAACAGATTGCATTCTGCCACTCACCCCGCCACTTAGGCAATAGCGTGATTCTGTGGATTTAGCCTCAAACACAGGCATAAAGTAAGTGTCTGTGTTCCTTCTAAATAATAACAACATAGCCTTAGATAATTACCAATTCCAGGGACTAAAAAATGTCTGGCACGGCAAATTCGCAAAATTTAAATACCACTCTTTTGCCAATCAATTGTTGTTCGTTCAAATTTAATTACTGCAGCATCCCTGGGTTCATTTTGTGTCTGCTTGTCTTTTTTTTTAAGAAACATTTTGATTTGATAGAAGTTAAAGGGGCTAGGTCTTTAACTCAATATGTTCCATACTACATGTATATAAATTAAAAACACGACTTAGAATTCAATATTGATAAATTCCGATCAATGTTAATGTTGTTATCTTGCCGTGAAACTGTAGGATCCCAATATCGAATATTTAAGAGAGGGAGAGGGAGGGAGAAACTAGGTCATTTCGGGACCAATACAAGGTTCAATTTTAATTCAATAATTCGCTTGCGCGTAGGGGACTTTAGCAGTGGGAGAAATCTGGAGGACTCGGAGAAAACCCACGAGGTTAGGACAGGCGACTCTACTCACGTACATCCGGGGATTCGAAACCTCAATATTTAAGTCATATTCAGCATTTTTAATCAGTACACGAGTCGTGTACCCCATGGTTACGTGTTTCAATTTGTAATGAACAAAAAAAACATATCCCATAACACAGTCTGCAAATAATTAGTAAATGCTGATTCACAAACGACAAAATAATAATTATAAAAACGTGTAGCATGCATTAAGCCGTTCAATTTTAACTGTCACGTATTTCACCAAACATAATTGATAAGAAATTACAATATTTTTTTTTTACAAAAATGAATATTAATCACTTTACGTACATTCATATATTATTATTATTATGTGCTTTTAGGGTATCTTAGTCCCGAAATGACCTAGTTTGTGTCGAATGGACGTTAAACCCATTTCCCTCTCTCTCTCTCTTTTAGGGTATCTATTTCAAGGTACAAAAAATAGAGTCACCGCCCTTTAACTTAAAAGCAAAATCGGTAATATAAGAAGAGGAGAAGAATAAAACGGGGATGGCTTTTGGGGTACAAACACATCTTCCCGCGTTCTTTCCCCTTCTCGGATAGTGCAGGACAGAGGGTCTGACAAGGACAGCTGTCTAGTCGTTAGGATGGTACAAAAAACCGACATCCCGTGTATACATTGGCGTGACGTAAATTGGCGTGACGTAAATTAACCCTTGGCCGTTGGGTATAGTGCCGATGTCCGGGCAAAATTACCCTTATAGCACGCTGTATCACGTCTCCATTACCCAAGTTGGAGCAGAACATAAGAACGTTAAACGCTATTTCATTTCATTTCTCATAATATCATAATTATAGATAATTATCTGGAATGTTACCTGATAATAAGGTATTAAATAGCTAATTACTAGAACCAATTATTGGGTCTTTAATTTCACTTGGATAGATGCCAAACTCATCAAAGGAAAAAAACAACAAAACGTCTTACGTATCTGCAACAATGAAATGGAATGAAATGAAATGGGGTTTAACGTCCTACTCGTCTGCGCCTAACCTGGGCTAATGGAAGACGAGCATACGCCATACACTGTGATATGATGGAAATTTTGCCAGAGCAGCACTACAGCCTACCCTTATATCGAATTCCAACTGCCAATGAATCTATTACGTGCACACTAACCAGCTGTCCTTGCAAGGCCCTCCGCTGCACCAACCAAGCTACGAGGTACATTATGCCGTGGGAGCGGCGGTGCGAACTACTATCGTTTAAATGTCCAACTGGACACACACAGCATATTATGTATCAAGTTCTGGTCCAGACCTGAAAATACCGAGTAACGTTTCCGTTAGTGAACCAGCGTCATATTAACCCTCTCCTGGTTTTTGTTAATTGTCAAAATGCCACAGATATTTCAAAATGGGAGATACGGCAAATTAAGAGTTTATTAGCTGTAGCAGCATACCACGGTTAGAGGTTTTCTAAATAGAATGAGCAGATACTCTGCCCCGCTAACGTGTAGGAAAATCGAGCAATATAGGTCGGTAGGGAAAACAAATTGCAAAAGAAACCAATGCAGTATGGTTCAATGATGTCAGACAACACCATACTCAAATTCGACCAAAGCGAAATGACGTAATTAATGAAATTCAAATGGCCGTCTTCAGGAAGTTTTAGATAGGATATCTCGTTACCATTGTATTTTAGCCGCGGGAAAATAATTAATTCCCTTTTTTTAAATTATTCAAACACATAGTGGTTAAAGAAACGATATCTGCCGCAAAAAGTATTTTAAAAAAAAGTATTTTGCACTTGGTGGCAACTATTTGGTAATAAAATGGCATTTATCCCATACAATCGGCGAGAATGTCGTAAGCTATGCCGTTTACTATGAGATTTATATGATTTTCGATGTCTCTGCATTAAATATGCCTGTCTTCATTAGCACACTCGGGACAAAAGAATAGGACATTAAACCCAGTTCTTATCTTGCTTGAGTGTTTCTTTAGTGTTTCTAGTTTTTGCGTATATTTAACGTGTGACAATTTTAACTATTCATAAAAAAAACAACGTTAATTCATGACTACAGGTGACCCCAAAATGTGCAAGAGCATTAACTTTTTGGGTACTTCGGAAACTATTATACCCCTTTTCATTCCAGAAGTATATGGGGGGGGGGAGGCTTTTCACGGTGGATAAGACGCTGACTCGCTTGCCTGGAGGTCCCAACATAGGCCGAGAAAGTTCAACGGGATTTTCCGGCGTGATGATACCAAACACTGCGGCGTGCACGTAATAGATCCCTTGACATTGTATGGCGTATATCTATCTTTATTACCTTATTTCATTTCATTTCAGTCCATCTCTGAAAAGGGAGGATAACGATAGGATGTTAAAACCCGTTGCATATTTCCACATAACTTGATTACTTTAATATTCAGTAAACATACTCGATTTAAAATTCGTATATTATTTTAGTTATGAAAAAATGTTTCCGTTTCACCCACTAAACACTTTATTGTTAATTTGTGTAGAAAGATAACGTATATTGAATCATGTTACAAATTTCCATATTACATGGTAGACTTTAAATTATCATATAAATTAACAATTCATATATTGCTCGAATATTTTACATCGAATTACTGAAATAAAATTGAAAAATTGAACCATATGTTTGCCCCGAAATGACTAAGTTTGTGTCGAGTGGACGTTAAACCCCATTTCTCTCTCTCTCTTTCCCTCTCATTTTGAGACTAACATATGGTTAATATCTTATCGACACGTTACTTTGGTTATTTTGAGACCAACATATGGTTAATATCTTATCGACACGATACTTTGGTTATTTTGGGACTAACATATGGTTAATATCTTATCGACACGATACTTTGGTTATTTTGAGACTAACATATGGTTAATATCTCAACTCGATATTTTGGTTATTTTGACACTAACATATGGTTAATATCTTATCGACACGATACTTTGGTTAATATTGAAACTAACATGCTTAACGTCAAATCATCACATAGCTTTGGTCCCTTCTGAAGGATCAGTTCCACTAGCATTGTCCGTCCTTTGCGTGCCACGCCGGACACCTGATTTAATTGAGACACTAACATTATTTCCATAAGCTTAATTTTGTGTTAGCTGTGATACCCATATACTAAACTTAGCCTGCTTCACTAAAGTTAATTCCACTTGAGAACAGACACCAAGCTAGTTGACCGACATTTCAAGTCCTAAATCGATGATTTTAGTCGAAACCACTAGATATACCTCGAGAATTTTGTTGCATACTTATTCTGCTTCCAATTCCATATAATACAATTATTAAATAAAGTTTTGGGGGGATGGGATGGCCTAGTGGTCTAGAGTGCCGCGCTTTGACCTCTAGCTGGCCGATCACCTCTGGCTTGCGGCTGTGGTTTCGATCCCTGGAGTGAGCGTATGTGGCATGGAGATAGGGACGTTTCGTGGGTTTCCTCCGGGCACTCCGGTTTCCTCCCACTGCTAAAGACCCCTACGCGCAAGCGAATTATTGAAATAAAATTGAAAACCATATGTTGGTCCCAAAATGACCTGGTTTATGTCGAGTGGACGTTAAACCCCATTTCTCTCTCTCTAAATAAATAAAGTTTATTTAACCTTTGTGTGTATGATAGATGTGACACGGAGTAGAACCGCAGTATACTAATTTTTGGATATGGCGGCTATTTAGAGCAGAGATCTGTTCTCGAAGTATAGTATTCGTTGTATATAAATCCAAGCTATGTATTAGACAATTAATCATACACAACTCCCAGTCATCTTCCCAGGTCAGACTTCAAACTGTCCTACTTAAAATCTCTCTGATGGTTCGTGTCATTTCCATGACAATTGCTAGATGTCATCACTGACTTTAATACTAATTCCAGTCTGTTTGAATGCTCAAATTCTCCTTGGGTTCAAGGACACCCTCCAATACAACCCTCCGGTTCCAGACAGCAAAACCCCTTGGTACGCCACCGAGGACCGAAAGTTAGATTTTGTAGATACCAATTAAGGCTTCGATATCCCATTACGTCATTAGATACTCGACCGCGATGTCATAAATAGCATATAGACAAGACAGGCGATACGTTGTAACAGAATATATGTCATTACGTCACACCCTGCGTTATTACAAAGCCCTGTATAGCGGAAGTTACGACAACCCATTTACAGGCGCCATTGTGGGTCCCAACTATGATGCCATAAAAACTATTTTAACAAAACGTTTTATCTTTTCTTTGGGTAACGTTTTACGGGCTACAATTTATCCTAAACAAATTGCAAAAGAAACAAGTGCTGTTTGGTTCAATGATAAATATGTCAGACAAATTCATACTCAAAATCGGTCGAATTCGGCCAAGGAAAAATGACGTAATTTACGTAATTCAATACGACGTTCTTCGGGAATTATCGGAGAGCGATATCCCGTAATTAATGTCTTTCAGAGGTGGGAGGATAAATGATTTCTTTTTAAATTCATCAAAAACAGCTACCAGGACGGATCGGGGGTCGTGCACATCTAAACTGTAGTGCGGGTAGAGTCTCTAAACCATGATGTACCCTGTAGGTCAGAGTGAGACTATAGACTATGATGTATCCTGTAGTTCGGATAGAACCCCCCAAAGTAATCATGTACCCTGTAGTTCGGATAGAGTCTCTAAACCATGATGTACCCCGCAGTTCGATGTACCCTGTAGTTCAGACAGTCTCTAAACCATGAACTACTCGATAGTCTCCAAAACATGATGAACCCTGTAGTTGGGATAAACCATAGTTTTGTAAATATGAATTGTAGCCTACGATATGTTAACCCTGAAATGATATAGATTCTCTTACATGAATATATTGTTAACGCGCTTTAAATATCTGGATGCAATAGACTTGGTGTAGAAAATTCTAGGTAAAATAATAGTAAGTACAGGAGGATCGCACTACACACAAAACCAAAATCTTAAAGATACACCTATGGACAAGACAGAAAATAGTCACTGCAAAAAATAAACAAATATCAAATAATGGGAGACATCTTAATTTATTCAGCTCGACGTTAGACATAAAATACGGTTGGTTTAACGCGAATATTCAACTATATACGGTATGCAAAATAGATGATTAAAATCACCAATGTTGCATACCGTATCTAGTTGAATCATATCATAAAAATATCTTATTTCACTTTATTGCTCCTTTTAACCTATTCAGAATTGTTCTGTTGAATCTTATTTTTAAATATATTAAATAACGTTTTTATCTGATGTACAGTAGGCCTATCTTTTATTTTATTTTCATGTGAATTGGGCTATATAACAATAATTTACTATACTTTTCGTTTTAAAAATATATGTTTATCTCCATAATCTTTTTCGTGGCAATCTATGACATATCTATCCACACCCTGCATGTCTGGGCAGCCAGTTGCGACACACCAATAAAATAGGGTACATAAATGAATAGTGCGTAGGTACTTGGGACACAAGATGGCGTCTTTTTACACTTGACGTCATATTTTCATGACGTCATATGACATTTCTGGCTACACGAGATGAGATATACTTTACAGGAGATCACTCCGCGGGATACCGGTGAAGGTGCGGTTGTTTTTTTTTAGCTGATATTGTAACGGAACCTTCTCAAGGACAGACAATTCCATACTTCGGTGGATACCGATGAAAGTGCGGCTGATTTTGTAACGGGAACATCTCTATGACAGACAATTAAGTATGATACTTCTATTTTGAAAGATAATGCAAGCAAATGGGGTTTAGCGTCAAACCGCGCCTGCGGGTAACATTGCCCGGGCAGCAGAGTGCTATGAAGGTAACATTGCCGGGACAGCAGAGTGCTCTGGGGGCAACATTGCCGGGGCAGGAGAGTGCTATGAGGGTAACATTGCCAAGAAAGGAAAGTGCTATGAGGGTAACTTTGTCGGGGCAGCAGAGTGCTATGAGGGTAACTTTGTCGGAGCAGCAGAGTGTTATGAAGGTAACTTTGTCGGAAGAGCAGTGTGCTGTAGGTGGAATAAAAAAAACACCATGTTATCTATTGGCAGCGTGGTAAATATACCCTGTCAGTAGGAAACAATCGCAGCACGCTCTGTTAGGCCTAGAGCACAACTGGCCGCAGGGTTTGGTATTTGACACACCAGCCGCGAGAAACCGGACGACAACTTTGATTGTGCAGGACTAGAAAACCAGCTCTACGGCCAACCTGCGATCTTTTAAGGAGTCGGGCACGCGCAAGTGACATGTAATTCTCACGCACAGTTTTACTAAAATGTCGACCTCATAGACTACCATTAGCAGCATGTACGGCGGGGTTTGGGCTAGGCATAACACACATATGTCTGCATATAGCCAGGTTGCAGGAAAAAATTGGAGTTCAAATCGCACTCAATTTATTTTCAATTCGTCCATAGCGTCAGGAGCACTGCCACTGGATTTGGTTTTAAACATATTATATATCGAGTACCACGTGAATATATACGATACTCACATGACAATACCGATGATGACGTAATCAATCCATTCTTCATTTGGACAGCAAGTGGTAGTCAGTTTAGCTGGTGGACATGGGATAGACACACGTTTTTTTCCAACCCAAGGTCTTTCAGTTGTGTAGACCCTCTTGCATTCAGACGTATCGCTCTATTACCCCCCCCCCCCCGATACTAAATACTTCTGGAGGCTGAAGGAATTGCCATGGTGGGAATTGGTGCAAATATAATGGATTTGAATACGCTTACGCTAGGTTTAAACATAGCTTGTATGATACTCATTCTTTATCTAGTATGACATGAATACATACATTACCGACAGAATTGATTTCAAACGAAGCCTAGACTAGGTTTAAAATAGCTTGTACGATATTAATTCTTTATATGATAATATGTCAGTCAAACTGGGATGCAAATCATAATTTATCAAGAGGTTATTTTATTATTCACAATGATAACCTAATCGAAATAGCGTTTAAAGTCCCACTGTTGTGCTCCGATTGGTCTAAAGATGGATATACGCCATACAGTGTGTTATGAGGGCGGTTGTACCCGGGCAGCTACGCTACGGCAGGCTCTCGTTGAATTTCAACTGCCATAGGATCTTTAACGTGCACACCAAACCGCATCACTGACAAGGGGTAAGTACGCGCGAAATCCCGATGAACTTTCTCGGTCAACACCGGGAGCTAACCCACGACCTCCTAGCGTCCTACCCACTTACCCACCGGCGCTCCCAAATGAATGAGGAATAATCATTTATTACGTAATTGCTTTAAATGTGATCTTATAGTTTCATAATTTGTATCGTCTCTGATTGACTAAGATTATACCCTCATTCTCCCGGGAGGATAACTCGCATAAACAATTTTCTCATATATAATTATGGGTTGTAATGGACACATAATTGGAAAATTGGAAAATCGAAAATTGGCCAAAGTAACAATTAGCGGTCCAGCTGGACCGGATGATTGTATGTCCAGTACGGAAAAACTGTTCATTTGCTGTAACGCATATTTAATTTTATTCATACTGGTATGGAGTGATCGCTGATTAGGCAGGAGAATCAAGAAGCCGTAGGGGCACCAACACCCAGTCTTTATAAAGGGGTAAGGATGGAGTGATCACTGATATTACGCGGTGGGGGTACCAACACCAGTCTTTAAATGGGGGTAGGGTGGGGTGATCACTGATATTACGCGGTCGGGGCATCAATACCAAGTCTTTATATGGGGGTAGGGGTGGGGACACCAATGCCCAGTCTTTATATGGGGGTAGGGTGGCGTGATCACTGATATTACGCGGTGGGGGCACCGAGTATTTATATGGGGATAAGGTGGGGTCCCAGGATGATGTCTCTTCCTCTAGTGAGAAAAGTATCACAGTCGTGTGCTTTGTCCTTTATCATCAAATGGTTGGATGGGATTTACCATTCGAAGCGCGAGATAATGATATAGACATATGTGGTATAACAGTTAATATAAATGAAATTGAATCACAATAAAATTGACGTCAAACATGGTGTTGGATTTCTCTCTTTAAAAAGTTCAGTACGTATATATGTATATATAATTTAGAGACGATGATGGCATCGTGCTCATGCATCGTCAACTGTCAAATTTCCAAAACCTGACACCCCCCCCCCACTCCCAACAAAAATTCCTGGACTTGCCCGTAGTATAGTATGTTTTAGCCAAGGTACAGGCCCGTAGCCAGCTCTAACAATTTAGGGGGGCTACTGATTTTTTGGAGGGGCTGAGGATGTGGCCGGCTAAGAACACTCCTAAGAAATCATTATTGTTGACGAAATATTGGAGGGGGGGGGCGAATATTCGATTTTTGGGGGGCTAAGCCCCCCCCCCCCATAACCCCCGTGGCTACGGGCCCGCCAAGGTATACCTGGCGATTCCATTTCCCAAGTGCGTTGACCTTTTCGGCTGTCAGGAACATGATAGAGTCGATGTATATTTTATATCTGAGCAACTGTATACGTTTAGACGGTGTTGAACATGCTAGTGTATCATATTTGACACTGATCGAGTTATATGATTATAAAAAAATAAAGATCAGAATTTGAACATCTATTCAAGTTATAACGGATATATATAGCAATTGCCTGTCCAATCTAATTAAAATTCAGATCTATATTTCGTTTCGGTTTTTATAATTTCGACGGCCTACACTACATGTAGATCTAACAAGTTATAGCGGGAGGTCACGTTCAGCCAGTTCAGATGTCAAGCACGCGACATTGGACCCTATAACCTTAGTCATTCGGTTAACCAATCAGAATCGTTACTGCTTTGTTTTGATTACTATCGCTGATAATGCCTACCCACAATTCCGCGCAAAAAAGGTCAAACCCTCGATTCGACAGACAATTTGATTGGCTGACCCTCATTTCAAGCAGAACACGAGTTAAATAACAAGTCTTTCAGATCCTAATGTCGTGAGGACAAGTAAAACGAAATTTTGAACTATAAAAACGAAACGAAATAGGATCTGTATTTTAATCAGATTGTTGCCTGTCAATAGTCTGGGGACTACGTGGTTTGTCCATTTGAGAGGGGTGGGAGGATATTGGAATTTTCGACTGCGGGTTACCCGAATACAGCAATAGTCTGGAAACTACGTGTTGTCCATTTGAGAAGGGGTTTATTGGCATTTTCGACTGTTGGTTACCAATATTTACGTGTCAATAGTCTGGAGACTACGTGTTTTGTCCATTTGAGAGGGGATGTATAGGAATTTTCGACTGTGGGTCACAAGAATATAGCAATTTCGTGTCAATAGTCTGGAAACTACGTGGTTTGTCCATTTGAGAGGGGACATACAGGACTTTTCGACTGTGGGTCACAAGATTATAGCAATTGCGTGTCAATAGTCTGGAAACTTCGTGTTTTGTCCATTTGTGAAAGGGGTGTATTGGAATTTTCGACTTTGCGTACCAGAATGAATTTGGTTTTGCCGTGATGAGACGCACATGATACTCCTCACATTCCTGAAGAAATGGCCCGAGAACTCCCTCTCTGGTCATTGCTGGATTGGCTTCTGATACTTGAACTTTTGAGGGAGTGTGTCTATTCTTCCCGTTCAATCAAATCTATCCCAAGTACAGCAGCATGACAGTCCTTCGTTTAATCTGGGGTCATCCCCAAAACCTTGGACAGTGACTTAAGGTATTGGAAACGGTGAAAGTATTTGTTCGTTTCCGATTAGTATTGTTTACATCGTATTTGTTTGATAGCCTCGTTTGTCACGCAATTAGTTTTTCTGCAATATTCTGCTATGCAATCGTGAGTCATGACGTAACTTAATGTAAACATATTTGGTCCAATTTGGACCTGTTTTAATCGCAATGCTTTTATAAAGCAGTTAGCTATTGGTTGATAATCGGAACATTGACCAGTTATAATTTGGAACAAAAACTTGCTTTCGTTAAAGCAGTGTTTAGTGGAGTATGGATAGTGAGAGAGATATGTCACTCCGGGACTAACATATGGTTTAGATTTATTTCAATAATTCGCTGTGCGCATAGGGGTCTTACGCAGTGCCGTGGGGATAACCAATGAGATTGGAAAGCGACCCTACTCCTTGTCACGTACAATGGATACATCGAAACTACAACAGTTGACTCAATGACTGACATTATGATACAGCGCGCACACGCTAACTATTTAGCCACCCACCCCACCCCAGTAAGGATAGTCCCTGTTACAAGAAGATTATGCCTTACATCTATGATACAGATTGGTATATCACCTGCCGCATTCGTAATATGCTACGTCATCGCCCTTTATCCAATTCGCAATCTTTTTTATTCCTTTATGGATAGTTTATAGTTTGTGATCGGAATCTACCGGTTTCCTCAAAATAAATTGTTTCGATGATAATCCCCCTTTATGTTGCGGGCGTTGAATGGCCGAATGGTATCATAAAGCCTGTCATTGAGTCAACTGGTTTCGAATCTCCGGTTTCACGTGACAATGAGTAGGGTCGGCTGTCCAATCTGGTGGGTTTTCTCCGGGTCCTACGGTTTCCTCCCACTGCTTAAGACCGAAATGACCTCTCTCTCCTCCCTTTTATGCTAAGAAATTTCTTACCTGGAAAAATATGGCTATTTTACACATCATTTCACCAAAGAACCAGTTTTCAGTAATTTCCTGTAGAACGGTCGGGGGTTGACAGAATAAAACAACCAAAAAATCGGCAACGGCTAAATTAACTATGAACAAGTTGGTCACCGTCTGCATGTGCTTGCTTCTCCACACGACGAAACACACCAAAAAGTTTCCAATTGTTCCAATAAAGAATACCACAACGTGAAGAAGAATTACGATCCATTCTTCCGGGGACGGGAACATAAACTCTTGGATTTTTTCAATGAAACCGTCTCTGGTGCCGCAGTATTCGGGTGGGAGATTCCAGCATGAGTAATTAACGTTACCTTTCGAGTTGTTCAACGTGGAATTCTCCATGGCAGTTACACAAATTAGAAGCTAACAACGTTCTGGTCAATCGTAAGCAGATCTACAGCTTGGAACTCTCCATGACCGTTACACAAATTAGAAACTAACAACTTTGTGTTTAATTGTAAACAGATCTACAACCCATATTGAAATATGATATGCATCGCAAAATATTATTATGCCTGTTCGTGGTTTATAGCAGTATTTGATATTCACTATGACACCAACAGAATATTACTCCAGCAACAGCAGTTAACGTTTAGTCTGAATCAAGCCGCTGTTCGTATCGCAGCTACGCATCCCCGTTTATCGACCGACCGGAACGACTAACACATTGACTAGAATGTAACGAACACAGCACACGACTTATATAAACTATTTCTAACTCTATAGGGAAAGCTTTTTACGACGTTGCCTTGTCACATGCTTAAATATCGAACAGACAAAACTTTATAAATCACTCAGTCTCCAATAAAAGTTCTAAAACTGTGTCTTCCAGGTTTTTTGGAGGTTTTTTTTTATAATCCTTTATCAGGAATAAAATGTTATAATATAGGCAACAATAATTCACAGATATGTAACAAATGGTCTAAGAAACACCGCAGCAAATCTAAGAATCCTCTGTGTGATAAACACGTCCGTCAATATTCTGTACTATAGTGATTAGAGTGCGTTGATTGGTCGAAGCGACGCGTGTAAGCTCCTCCCCTACTGAATATCGACCAATCTGACGAGGTGAAGAATAGCTTAATGAATAGTTGTTAGATATAGACGTAGCTATTCTATTCATATATTGATTAACCCGAGTTACAGATAATTCAATCAGAACTACAAACAAATCTGAATTATGTTCTTAAATGTTCTTTATATCTTTAGTATTCATCATGTTTGCCAGCAATCTGACGATTCTCACGATTTATGGCCGCGACCATAGGTATTGTTTAGTCGGTATAAATCTTTGATCGGTATCCTCCTCTGCGCTAGGCCTACGATTTATTATTTGGTGTGGAGGAAAACACGTTGTTAAAATATACAGTGAACTTGTTTGTGGGAATGAAATGGAGTTTAACATTTATTCATAAACTGGGCAAATGGAGACGGGCATACGCCTACAGTGTGCTATGAGGAAAATTTTGTCCGGGCAGCAGCGCTACGGCCTACTCTTATATCGAATACTAAATGCTAAGGGGTCTATTACGTGCACGCCAATGTGTACACGCGGCCTCGCTTGTTGGTCACATCCGAACAACTAGACAGCTGACCTTGTTCGACCCTCCGTGTTGCATCACTGACCAGCGAAAACCACGCCGGAAAGGCTGGATGAAGTTTCTCGGTCAATGTAGGGAACGAACACCCGACCTACAGGCTAGCGAGCCAGCGTCTTAACCATTCTGCCATGAAAAATAATTGAAGAAGCTTAAACCACCTTAAATATACATTATGGGAGATTAGATAAAGAGCTGGCAGTTCTCACTATAATAGTTTTAAACTAGATAATGCAATGGGAATTTGCTGAAAATGACAGTCAAATTACTCCAATCTGATGGGGGGTTGGGGTGGCCTAGTGGTTTAGAGTGCCGCGCTTCGAGCCCTGGTGTGAGCGTATGTGGCATGGAGATAGGGGCGCCTTCTCAACTTCGTGGGTTTCCTCCGGGCACTTCGGTTTCCTCCCACTGCTAAAGACCCCAACCATATGTTAGTCCCGAAATGACCTAGTTGTGTCGAGTGGACGTTAAACCCCATTTCTCTCTCTCTCTCTCTCACTCCAATCTGAGCCAAGATATTAGCTTCTGAATTTTACGCCTAGTTTCGATCATCATTACTGAAGTCGGTACGATAAAAAAAAAGTCTCGATTATCCATTTTTCGTGTTCACTTATCAATGAGTGTTGAACATAAGATAGGATTCTAATCCAATGAAAATCAAGACACGTCAAGAGTTGATTATGGCCTTCTCATGTTAATAAATGTCTGATTAATAGTTTATATACCATTTCAGGCCTAAAAAAAGATCTGTAACAGAGAGAGAGAGAGAGAGAGAGAAATGGGGTTTAACGTCCACTCAACACAACCAGGTCATTTCGGGACTAACATACGGTTTTAATGTTATTTCAATAGTTCGCTTGCGCGTAGGGGTCTTTAGCAGTGGGAAGAAACCGGAGTTCCCGGAGGAAACCCACGAGGTTGAGAAGGCGCCCCTATCTCCATGCCACACACGCTCACACCAGGGATCGAAACCAGAGGAGACCGGCCAGCTAGAGGTCGAAGCGCGGCACTCTAGACCACTCGGCCATCCCAACCGAGATTTAGCTTTTACATAATGTATTTTTATTAATAGAATTTTTTAAAATGAAACGGCCGAGACGCACACACTAAAGTGTATTCAACCCACCCAGGTATGTCTTACAGTATAATTTCGTAACGATTGGGTTTACAATCAATCTGCTCTGCTCTGACTGGGCTAATGAAGACGGGCATACACCTATAGAGTGTGATATGAGGGATATTTTGCCCTGACAGCGGCGCTGCGGTCTAATCTTATATCAAATTCCAACTGCCAACGGTCTCTTAGGTAAGGTTTTCGTCGTTTACTCGCGTCACTCGAGTCGACTCCATTGCAGAGTTTACCCGGGTGAAACATCCCCAACGGTCCGAGTAGTCTGAGCAGTCACATGACATCAAAACAAAATGGCGAGACACCTTTATTTATTTTGTTTTATTTTTTCGCAATGGCTGCCTCCATTCGGAATCTTATTTTAATTCAGGAACTGTTAGAGGACGAAGAAGAAGAAGATTCCGAAACAACCGACTTACCTCTACCTCTTCTAGCGAGCCTAGTGACAAAGGACGTCATTTTGTCACGTGACGAACCCTTTTACTCTCCGTTCAACGGGGAGTAAACGGATTAGTCACGTGATGCGACTTGAGTCAGTCATGTGACCAACTCGATTCAAAACGCGAACGGTCTGGTGTCGACTCGAGTGACTCAGGTGAACTACGAAAACCTTACCTAACGGACACGCCAATGTGTACACGGGACCTCGGGTTTTTGTCCAATTAGAATAGACAGCTGTCCTGGTCAGGCCATCTATCCTGCACCCCTACCAAGAGGAAACCACGCTGGAAAATCCCGATGAACTTTCTCGTTTCTGGGCCAACAGTTCCCAAAATGACTTCATCTGCAGGTTTAACATTCTGACTGATTGATCGCACCTGTCAAGATATGGTATATTTGGCACAGCACGGGAAAACATCAATGTTTATTTACACTACAGATATCATTAAAAACAGTTATTTAATTGAGGATACAATGAAATGACATGAAATAGGGTTTAACGTCCTACTCTTCTGCACCTAACCTGGGTTAATGGAAGACGGGTATACACCATACAGTGTGTTGTGATATGTGGGGAATTTTGCCCGGGCAGCGGCGCTACGGCCTACACTTATATCGAATTCCAACTGCCAAGGGATCTTTTACGTGCATGCCGATGTGTACACGCGACCTCGGGTTTTTCGTCCCATGCGAACGACTAGACAGCTGTCCTTGTCAGACCCTTCGTTCTGCATCACTGACAAGGGAAAACAACGCCGAAAAATCGAGATGAACTTTCTCGGCCAATGCAGGGACCGAACACCCCACCTCCAGGCTAACGAGCCAGCGTCTTACCCACTTAGCAACGTGACCCCTATTTAATTGAAGACGCAAGTGCCACTTCACACAATCTGCTACAATTAGTATTTTTTTGCATGTTTAGACTAGAGCACTAAAATCGACAAATGCCGTGTTAAGAGGAATCAGGACAAGTATTCTGCTAAATAATTAAATATTCTTATTTATAATCAACGGCACGTGTCTGCCTTATGCACTAGCGCCCTCATTTATTTGTACAGTGGACTCTGTCAAATCCGACATCGTACGGGATCGTTACAATATGTCGGATCACGCAGAGTGTCGGAATACCCATTTTTGTCAAACCGGAAATATTGTAACTTCGAAAACCGGAAGTATTATTATAATGCAGCTTCGAATCACCAGAGCATTTAAATCTACAGATGCCTAAAAAAATTTATAAGTGATAGCAGAAGGAACACCCCACAGACATAAAATTACATAAGACAAACCCACGGACAGCACACAATATACAGAGAGTGAGAGAAATGGGGTTAACGTCCACTCGACATAAACTAGGTCATTTTGGGACTAACATATGGTTTCAATTTTATTCCAATAATTCGCTTGCGCATAGGGGTCTTTAGCAGTGAGAAGAAACGGCAGTGCCCGGAGGAAACCCACGAGGTCGAGAAGGCGCCCCTATCTCCATGTCCCCCTATCTCCATGCCCCATACGCTCACACCAGGGATCGAAGCCACAGCCGCAAGCCAGAGGTGACCGGCACTCTAGACCACTAGGCCATCCCACCCCCACACAATATACACATACACATCTAACAACAAACCGTAAGCATCCATTTTGCTTTACAGAGAGAGGGTGGGAGTTAGGCTCCTTCCCGAACCCAGAATTGAACCACGGAAATCTCCAAAACACAACCTGACTACTGAGATGGTAATATGGTCTCCATAATTTTCATGTAACTCATGCTGCACGTGCTGTTCATCGGGGCCAGTTTCATAAAATGATTGAATCATTCTCACTACAACTTCAGCAGCATGCCACGACAGCTCAGACGAAATAGGCGCTTGGAAGACTCGGCGCTTGCCAATCACTTCTATGCCAATGTTCGGACAACCACCACCAGGGATGACCTCCCCCCAACTGGTACACCAAGAGACAACACGCCTGATAGTGGGAGCACCTGGAAAATCAATCAGTACCAATACAGTACGCCGCCGTGCTCTGATCTCCTTTCACTGCTAAAGACCTCTACGCCCACGCCAATTATTGAAATAACATTAAAAACCATGTTAGTCCCTAAATGACCTAGTTTGTGTCGAGTGGATACCCCCCCCCTTTAATTTTAGCCGTGTGTATGTATGTTATCAAATTGCACCTTACAGGTACATTGTCACGATATCGTGTGGTTATTTCCAATAAAAGTATGGAAAGTATAGGCGCTCAATCTTACTAGAAAAATAATAGATTACTCGAAAAACATGTATGGGTGTCACTAACTGGCAACCCCATGACTTTTTGTATGCTTTCTTGACTGTGAGAGCGTTTGTTTAGGTGGTTTGGGGAACAATGGGGAGTGTAAACGTACAACAGAATCTGCCATTAAACGGTGGAATAAGACAATACCGCGAAAGGGCGAGTATATAAATCGGTCATTACAGAGTACCCCAGATGCGTGGCGCAGTTCAAAAATGAGAGAAGATAGAACACATTGAACAAGCATCCAAAATATTACGGGTGTAATTATTAATATTAATATTAAAATTAAAGGGTGTGTATTTCATCCAAGCTATTTTATTTCCGCTTTAACATGGCAATATGTAGGCATATGTACATAATTTAAGTTTAAAGCGGAAATTTCATATTTTTAAGTTAAATTTTAGAAATGTATTAAAATAAAGCCTTAAAATAGGTGGTATCTATAAACAGTCCTACCTTGTTAAAGAATAATCCTATAATTCACTATTGCAAGTTGAGAAATTGGCAAAAATGTCATTTTCAATTTCAAATGTTTGAAGATAGCTATCACATGGGTGGATAGAAAAACAGGGGAGGTTATTGTGTTATTATTTCCTGTTTGAAAGTGTGGGAAATAGTGCCTATCATCGTATAATCGTGAGTTGACAACCTTTTGAGCAAAAGACCCGGCCACGCAGCTCCCAAGACCAACACGTCAATAAGCTAAGGTTGTATTTCTACCAACCTCTGTCTACAGCAAACGACCCTTCCGGGTAGGGTTGGTGGCCTATGTGGCATGGAGATAGGGGCGCCTTCTCAACCTCGTGGGTATCCTCCGAGTGGACGTTAAACCCCATTTCTCTCTCGCTCTCTCTGTCTACTCTAGGGTAGAAAAGACTTTTAAAACCGAGAGTCATATTAACAGCCGTCAGTTTATTCGCCAGTTTCCAGTGATGCAGGACTGAGGGCTTGACAATGACAGCTGTCTAGTCGTTCGGATGGGACGAAAAACCGCGGTCTCGTGCACGTAAAAAATCCCCCGGCCGTTGGAATTTGATATAAGAGTTGGCCTTAATGCCGCTGTCCGGGCAAAATTTCCCTCATAGCATACTGCATGGCGTATGCCCGTCTTCCAGTAGCTCAGGTTAGGTGCAGAAGAGTAGGACGTTAAACCCCATTTCATTTCATTTTATTTAAACCAAACTCGATTAAATCATGGATGAAATTTGACCAGCAAATCGCAGACTAGCAATGACATCTAGAGCGGATCATGGTCTGGATAAGTTAACTAATGTCTAATTAATAATTCAGATAACGTTTCCGGCCTAACGAAAGACCTGTAATAGGCATATTCAGCTCGTGCATGGTTACCTATAGACCGTGAAACGGTCACAGTTTAATGCGATAAGTATGGGTATATCAACTTAATCGTTGTTGGGTTTTCTTCCACTTCCAGCTTATACCCCCGTCCTTAATCTGCTGCTACGCCAACGGAAATAGTCTCAGTGAGCGTCCAAATCGTCATTAGCGTGGTAAAAGCGAAGTGGAAACGCCAGATTTAGTGCTATGGTCCCCTTTGATCGATATTAGCGTGGTAAAAGCGGGAACAGCCAGATTTAGTGCTATATGGTCTCATTTGATCGTCATTAGCGTGGTGGAAACGCCAGATTTAGTGTTGTGGTCTCCATGGTCGCCGTTGATCAACACAAACGCCAAGGTTCTGCCATCTGACCTGGAAAGCTGTGAGAAGGCGACTTTTTTCAAGTTTGTAATTTGGGGGGACATTTTCGCGGATTGTGTTCACGTTTGCCAGCGATCTTGCGAATTTTCTGGTCACCGTACGGCAAGGACGCGACCCCAGTTTGACGTGGGTTTTAGTGATTAAAATGGGATATATACGGCCCACGTGGCGTTCAAGGTGTTGGATAAATTTGACCCCCCACCCCCACTATAGAACACAAATGAACCAAAAGCAAAAATGAAAACAAACCACCAAACCCCAATTTTCTACTTAGCACAGACAAACAATAATGTTCCCAACTAACCCGCCTTATCATTCATATTTGTCGATTACAAATATCTAGATATCGTCAAATTCAGATTAATTTATTTATTACCATGATAACACGATTTAAAACATTCCTTTGTGTTGTTCCTGATCGAATGTAGAGACATATTTATTGACGTCTACCACTTTCCTCTCGTCGACCGCCTTCTTGTTGACGGCCTTCCTCTCGTCGACCGCCTTCTTGTTGACGACCTTCCTCTCGTCGACCGCCTTCTTGTTGACGACCTCCCTCTCGTCGACCGCCTTCTTGTTGACGACCTTCCTCTCGTCTACCACCTTCTTGTTGACGACCTTCCTCTCGTCGACCGCCTTCTTGTTGACGACCTTCTTCTCGTCGACCGCCTTCTTGACGACCTTCTTCTCGTCGACCGCCTTCTTGACGACCTTCCTCTCGTCTACCGCTTTCTGGTCTTTCCTCTCGTCTACCACCTTCTTGTTGACGACCTTCCTCTCGTCGACCGCCTTCTTGACGACCTTCCTCTCGTCTACCACCTTCTTGTTGACGACCTTCCTCTCGTTGACCACTGACTTGTCGTTTCTCACGTCGGCCGCCTTCTTGACGACCTTCTTCTCGTCGACCGCCTTCTTGACGACCTTCCTCTCGTCGACCGCCTTCTTGGCGGCCTTCCTCTCGTCGACCACCTTCTTGGCGGCCTTCCTCTCGTCGACCACCTTCTTGTTGACGACCTTCCTCTCGTCGACCGCCTTCTTGGCGGCCTTCCTCTCGTCGACCACCTTCTTGTTGACGACCTTCCTCTCGTCGACCGCCTTCTTGGCGGCCTTCCTCTCGTCGACCGCCTTCTTGTTGACGGCCTTCCTCTCGTCGACCGCCTTCTTGTTGACGACCTTCTTCTCGTCGACCGCCTTCTTGACGACCTTCTTCTCGTCGACCGCCTTCTTGACGACCTTCCTCTCGTCTACCGCTTTCTGGTCTTTCCTCTCGTCTACCACCTTCTTGTTGACGACCTTCCTCTCGTTGACCACTGACTTGTCGTTTCTCACGTCGGCCGCCTTCTTGTTGACGACCTCCCTCTCGTCGACCGCCTTCTTGGCGACCTTCCTCTCGTCGACCACCTTCTTGGCGGCCTTCCTCTCGTCGACCACCTTCTTGTTGACGACCTTCCTCTCGTCGACCGCCTTCTTGGCGGCCTTCCTCTCGTCGACCACCTTCTTGTTGACGACCTTCCTCTCGTCGACCGCCTTCTTGGCGGCCTTCCTCTCGTCGACCACCTTCTTGTTGACGGCCTTCCTCTCGTCGACCGCCTTCTTGTTGGCGTCCTTCCTCTCGTCGACCGCCTTCTTGACGACCTTCCTCTCGTCGACCGCCGTTTCGTCCTTCCTCACGTCGACCGCTTTCTGGTCTTTCCTCTCGTCTACCACCTTCCTGCTGGGCATGAGCCACAGCCAGTACAACCAAGAAACATACAACTGCTATCTTCATGTTGATGAATTAGTAATGTAATGTTAAAACGACCAGCGGTATCTCTTATATACTATTGGTACGCCTTCTCTGCCAGATGTTTGGTAATTTAATAACGAACTGATTCTAGGTCTAATGGTAGTTAAGGCACGTATGTTTACATAACGCCGTATGAAATGACATCATATAATATCCTTTCAATCTGGTTTTACCTGTCTTAAATGTTTTCAAAATGTTACTTGTACATATTGTTGAAAGTTAATTCTAATTGTTGGGAAAGAAACCACTGTTATAAACAATATGGAAGACTGTGACAAGTTTTAGTTGTTTCTTAAAGATGCAGTATGGAAGATTAGATAACGAGTTGGCATTTCTCACAACAATAGTTAAAAAAATAGCCAATGTTAGGGGAATTTGCTGACAATTTCAGTCAAATTGATCCACTATGAACTTGGACTAAGCGAATGAAAGTTCCGCGTAGCCTCGATCATCATTACGAAAGTCGGTAAGACAAAACTAGTAGTCTCACTTATCGATTTATGCTGTTGCATAATGTATGTTTAATGCTGTTTATATTCAGATGGTCAAGATCCATGCATGTAGAGGGGGTAAATCCGCTTTACATCTTTCAACAATTGAAATGAAATAGGGTTTCGTCTTACATTTCAGCAATAAACGAGCTATTGACGGACACATGTCAAGAAGCGTGCTACGATGAGGTGTTTTGAAAATCTCCAAAATTCTTATCCAGGGATCCGATGGGGAATTTGCGTGTCATCCCAGGGATCCGTTGAAAGTTCGTATCATCATGGTCCTTCTCGTGTCGTCTGCTGGTATAAGTATGGATTATGAATGTGTATACATAGTTCTCTCAAAATGCAGACTATAAAGTTATAGGGGCGAAGGGAAAAGTGACTAGAGCCAAGCAGCCGAGGTGCCTTGACGCCCTCTTTCAAGCCTTAATATGAATCAGCCCTCTCTAGATGTTCTGCTCCAAACTGGGCTTATGAAGATGGACATACTCCATACAGTGAACTATGATGGAAACTCTGCCCTGACACTACGGCCTACACATATATCGAATTCCAACTGTAAGGGATCGTTTACGTACACGCCAATGTGTACACGGGACCTCGGTTTTTCGTCCCATCCGAATGACTAGACAGCTGTCAGACCCCCCCCCCCCGTCCTGCATCACTGACAAGGGGGAACTACGCCTGGAAATCTGGATGAACATTCTTGGCAAATGCATGGATCGAACACCCGACTTCGGTACCGTGACCCCCCCCTCCCCAAATCTCGGAGGTATGGCTTTGTAGTGGGGTTTGAATGGTCTCTAACTGCAGCACTCGATACTGTATCTGAAAAGGCATGATTGTGTCTTTAATAAAAGAATCGGAGGCGCGGTAAATTCATTCATTGCTCCTGAATCTCCAACCTATGCTAGACGAGAATATCATTTACTATTCACTTGTCTGCTATATCACCCTCGGTGGTAGCGACCGTTAAATACTTACGAAAGAACGAACGATGCGTGAATAGTGCTTGACGATAAATGGTGCAGAACGATAATGCTGATTTCGTCTACCCAGTACGCGACATTTCGAAATAGTTCGGTTCAAACACGTCTCCGTCTAAAATTACAGCTCTGCCTATATTGTACAAACCGTGATTTCGGATTTCGCTAACGTATTCCAGTCTCGTGTACAGTTTCCAGGCCAACTACTTCCACGAACTTGGGACCCAACCAAGATACCGGACCACACGGGGCTACAGAACTCTCATTTGATTTTTTGGGCCGACAAAATTGCGGAAAATAATTAACCTTTATCCGAGAATATCCCTACTAGATGAGTATGAAATTACGGGAACCCGGTCCCTCATAACCGGAATCCCCAACAGTAGCTATGAGGGCATATTACACGGACACCAGTGTATCCGCTTACTCGTCTTGGAATTACAACTGCTAATAGTTCTGTGTGGGCTCCATTTAACCGATACAAAGTTTAAAGATACATTATGGGAGATTAGATAACGAGTTGGCAGTTCTCACTACACTAGTTAAAACTAGATACGTGTAAAGGCAATTTGCTGAAAATTTCAGTCTTAGAGCTAAGCAAATGAAATTTCCGCTAAGCGTCGGTCATCATTACTATGGTCTGTAAGACAAAACTTGTAGTCTCGGTTATCCACTTAATCGGTAAATCACGAAGAAAAACATTTCAGCAAATTGAACTACAATCCATCAAAAATATCATGCAAGCCTCGTCATTGAGATTATGGTCTGGATAAGTTAATTAATGTCTAATTAATAGTTTTTATGACATTTCAGGGCAAAAGAAAGACCTTCGTTTTGTACTGAAAATAAAGCAACTCATTTTACATTCTAGGATTCGTAATTTTATAAAAGTGTATTAGACACGCGATAGTAGCTGGAGTTACCCAAACTAAGAATTTGTTGTTATTAATTTAAATTTGTAAGTTAATCCCTACATGTGATGGTAGTGGAGAGTAAAGATTTCCTAAACTACAAGACACGAATACAATTCAATCAAATCATAGAGACGAAGTCTTAAAAAAAAAACAACGATGGTCCCCTTTGGACGACCTCCTCCATTGTCATGAATGGACAACTAAAAGTTAATGAAGAATATGCTACCCCCCCCCCCCCCCCCGCCACCAACACACATCCCTCCTATTATGCATTGGACACGTGATAAAAGAAATTGTGTGGACGATACGTTAAACTCCATTACGCCTCGTCTGGCAGGTGTTGTTCAGTTTGATGATATAAAGAATCTTTGTTTAAATGTAGTTAAGTCACGTATATTTACGATACCTCGTATTAAATGACATCTAAATATAAAATCATCGGTTACTAAAGAAGTACTTATATTTACATATGTCTTATGTAGGTAATCTCTACACCAACCTGATCTGCTTGTAAACTGGACAGATGTTTTCAACAACTGACCAATTTTCATGCGTTTGCATACTTTTTCATTACAGTTGTATGGCGTCAGACAAAAGTAAATATTGACTGCCGCGACTGAGGTATTAGTCTTTTTACGTACACAATATGTATGTTATTGAATTCCACCTTAATGTTACAGTGTTATAGAACAGTTAGTCTGGCTTCGTCAAGTTGTTTGTGTAGTTCAGGACTTGTACACGTAAGTAAGGTAGAGTTAACTTTAACCGATATTCTAGTGTCGTTCTTATCAGAGAGCACAAAGAGCTGAGAAAGGGCTAATGTAGGTGGCGTTTATACTGCACTGCTACGGAGAATGGTCCCAGAGCGTTTTAAGATCACCATAAACGTAGTGGAAACGCCAGATATAGTACTGTGGTATTCATGGTCACCACGGCGAGTTGTATTGTTTCCAACTTTATATCATTTCGGTAGGAGGGGGGGGGGTGTGAATGGTTAGGACTTTTACACGTAAGTAAGGTACAGTTAGCTTTAACATATATTTCCGCGCCGTCCTTATCTGAGAGCACAAAAAGGCGAGAAACGGATATGGTATAAATTAGCCACCACAAAATACCCAGTGGCGTAGCCAAGTTCTAAAAGTACAGCCATGACACTCGCCGAATAATTTTAAATTTATTGTACATTTTTTAAAAATACACTTCGACCATTTCAACTGCTCTCCCTGGAATACCCTTTTGCAAAATTGTTTTATTTATCAAGAAAGTCCAGACCAAAACGTACAGTAGGCCGTAGCGCCACTGCCCGGGCAAAATTTCCCTCATAGCACACTGTATGGCATATGCCCGTCTGTCTTCATTAGCCTAGTTTAGGAGCAGAACAGTGGAACGTTAAACCCCATTTCATTTCATTTTGTATTGTGCAGGTTGATGGGTCCAGATGATTATTGACAGTACTGGCGTAGTTATAAGGTGTATCCATTATTACAGCTACCCTCCCTACGGTCGCAGATATTATTCGATGGCCCTGCCAAGGACCAATGCATCGGATGTTTTGGGCAATGTTTAATTTCACGCCAACTTCAGAAATATAGCATTTACTTGACAATTTAGCAGGCCCTAAATCGGACTAGTGCAAATCCTCATCTAGATATTTAGGATTGGTGTTTCCGGTGTTATTACTTTTCCAACAATATATAGTTTATTAAACTACCAGGGCCATGTACCGGACACGTGTTTTCTAAACAATCTGGAAATGTTACACCAAGTAAAAACCTATATTTTTTTTAACAGGAATTTCGTAAACGATTTTGTACATTGTTTGTCTTTTGAGAGGGGTTAACTAGTCCACCGCTACACTAGTTGATCGTTATAAGAAATACTATAAATATGGGTAGGCCTATCAATACACTTATTGGTGGCCAAGTGAACCCGCGGACTAGTGATCTTTCATAAACTGCTCTTTGAATTCCTAGCGTACATGAAGACCTAGTGCAGGGTTAAACCAGATTGAAATCGACTTGAAGAAAGGCCGCCGGTCCATCTACAGTCGTCTAAATAAAAAATAATCATGACGTCATTTAGAGCCGGTAATCAATTGAAGACAACTCTAAAAAACACTAACGTTGAAAACAAGTGAGCTGATTTTTTCAAATAGAAAGCGATTGAATATCAAGCGAAGTATTTCTGTAAAGCACTAGAGATCACAACGAACGTTCTTTATTCCACTTGGTTGATACATATCAACACTACACCAGTCTCAAGAGCGGGAATAGACACGTTGGAATTGTCCTTCACAATAAACTTGATGTTCCTGGCTTTACAGAATAGAGTCGTACATTTCAGTAACATGCTACTAAATGACATGCAATTTCTAAACTGGGTTATTAAAACAAGTAACAGCGTTCTGTTGACCAGATCGTAGCCATATTGGAATTGTGATGTCTTATGCGCTATCTTCCAAGAGACAGGACAGTCAAGTTTCATGTCAGTCGTACTTGAATCATCGCCGCCAACAAGAAAGAGAACGAAAACAACACGATGGGTAGCACTTCGGCTGTCTTAAATGGTTTGTTGTGAAATAAATGGGGTTTAACGTCCTATTGTTCTGCTCCCAACTGGGGCTACACAGAGAAAAAAAAGTGGGTCAAAACCGCGTAAAACTTACTCATTTGGGTGAGTTATGAGAAAATACTCAGCTAGATGAGTATTTTGACTCAGATTGGGGGCAAATAGGTCAGCTATGACTCGGTTTGTTGAAACTTGCGGGAAACTTCTGAGTCATTAACTAGTCACCTCTGAGTTATAAATATTCAGTGATGAATTTGACGTTATTGAGTCACAGTCTAGTCAAGGGTGAGTTACGTGTGAGTCCTTTCGGTCACACGTATTATGACGGCAGTTTGAGGAAGCCTGGACTAAAATAACATCTATAGCATCTGCAAATATCAACAATGGAAAAAGTGAATCATATGTATTTTTTCTAACAACCTAGTCAAGAGGTAGTTCTTCCGGTGAAGTGAATTGTGGGTGGACGTTTTATGGCGGCAGTTTAACGAAGTCTGGACGCTTGTTTGATTACAAGACAATCGAAGTCATCTACCGATATCTGCCACAGAACAGGTAAATTATTGGTGTCTTTGTTAAGGATACAGCCTTATTCAATATTATGTTTACTATATTACACAGATAAGGTAGCATATGTGAAATAGACCACTGATTTTGTTTTTGATTAAAAATTTCAGATTCAAATTTATGAAATCGACGTGTGTAGACCTTGATGGGTCCCCTTTGCTTTGGGTAGGAATTCATTATGATCCAATTAGTGCTTTATATTGAAATCTTAAGTTGATATTCAACATAATATGAATAGAATTGAAAATTTCACCATATAGATAGGCCTGGGTGGAGTATTGCCATATTGCATTGGCAGGGGCTATGCGGATAATTAAGTCAAAACCGAGTCGCCAATTGGTTCACAGATGAGTCATATATCTATATATCTCTCCACAAAAGCATATGAAAATGAGTCGGATTCTCTTTTGGCTTTTTAGCCCTAACGTGAAGGGTGCGAAAAGGTGCAAAGTGAAGATTTCGCGGTACGGTTGCAACGTGAAAAAGCATGAGGTGAAAAGCGAAATTATATATGAAATGAAATGGGGTTTAACGTCCTACTGTTTTGCTCCTAACATGAGCTAATGGAAACGGGCATACGCCATACAGTGTGGTATGATGGAAATTTTGCCCGGACAGTGGCGCTACTGCCTATTTTTGTATCGAATTCCAACTGCCAACGGATCTTTGGTTACATCCGAACGACTAAAGAGCCGTCCTTGTCAGGCCCTCCGTCCTGCATCACTGACAAGGGGAAACCACGACGGAAAATCTGGATGAACTTTCTCGGCAAATGCAGTGATCGAACACCCGTCTTCCAGGCTAGCGAGCCAGCGTCTTACCAAAATTATATATGTATTATAGTCCTGACTTATATCTTGTGAGGTTTCTGCAGGTTTCAATGTCTGTTCTGTTATGTCCTGGTGGCCCAGTAAGTATGACGCTGTACCACTTAATCGGTGGTCCATTGATTGATATCAGTGAGGGACGCGAAGAAAGATACTCGGAATTTGCCAAATACGGTTGCCCCATTGTCATTGATGCAGGCCGGAGTGTCTGACAAAGAGAGTTCCTTTAACTGTGGAAAATCCAAATATGAAGTGCACACGAACACAATTTTCCTGGTGTGTAGCTGCCTGGTGGTAGGCTTTTCGCACGTCTAACAACCTTATGAATATTATTTATGGGCTGCCAGGAATTTACAACTTTTGAAGGTATTTTAACTGAACACAAGGTATACGCTATTGGGTTCACTAAATCGCACTTTAATCGCCTTCCGAAATTCTCTTATAATATGATTGTTTTTACAGGAAGAGCTGGATATTCTGAAATTACAGCCCTTCCTATTCTGCTTAAAGAGGACCTAAAAAAAATGCTGTGTCCAACAGATGCGGTAAGCAAAAAAATATTTGAAGTTTTACAGAGGGGGGATTGGGTTGTCATTTTAACACCTGCTACAACTTAAAACTTCGATTAAAACAATAAAATATTTAAGAAATGAAATAAAATGGTCTTTAAAACCCTAACTTTCCACAGCGACTAGGATAATGAAGACGGGCATAAGCCACAATGTTAAAGGGGGGGGGGGATTTTGCGAGGAAAACATCCACTTATTTCAAATTCCAACTACCAAGTTTTCTTTTACATTTTACGTGTACACGATAGCTATAGGGTATTTGTCCGATCCTATAGCGAGTCCGTGTCTTATCGTGGTTCCCCTAAATATCTTCTTGAGTCTTGGATGTTTGTTTTTGTATCATTTCAGAGACCAGCGAGAATAACAACTCCCATTATTCTACATCAAGGGGATATCATGGATGACGAAACTACATATGAAATTCTAATGGATGACATCGTTTTGGCTCGTCCATTAGAATGTGTTGTAACTTAAAATGTAACTTTATATGCCAAAGATTGGTCTTCAACTTCCTGAATGACTTTTTAATATTGTGGATTATATATGGGTCACGGTGATTACTTGATATTAATTAACGTTCAAATATAATCATTGCACAACAATCAGGCTTGAGTTTGAATTGCGCGAAAATCAGACTGACACTTCTTAACAAATTGTCCATCCCACCTTTACGGAAATAGTGGCCTGCAACTTTCTTGGTTATGCCCCATGCCTTTTACGCAAACTTTTGACACACAATAGATAACCTATATTTTCTGTCCGGTTTAGATGGAACTTAAATGATATGAACAAAATGAGTTTGGGTTTGGTGTGCATCAGACCTTCAGTTAGGGAGTTATACTCTCTTTGCCAAAAACCTTGTGAACGCGAACGGGGCTCTTCCTTATTATGGTTATCAAAATTGGTTTGAAACAACGGGTCGCGATATAGAGGCTACAACATTTAACGGATTTCTTTCATATTTGGTGAGTAGCATTTGGATCACGAGGTAAGAACTATATCGATATTTAGTGTTACGTTCTGAAGTATCTCCCTTAGATGTTACAGTGAATTTCATGAGAAGCATTCGGCAAATGGGTGAAAGCGCTTTCTTATTTTCGTTGTTCTCCACCAGCCAATTGTGCCCATATATTGCATGACAACCACTTTTACTTTAAACGATAGAATAAAATATGTATAACTTATATGGAGTGTTTTATTTTTAAATTAAACATACGTTATTTTTAAGTTTTTATTTTAATATTGTTTCCTTATTGAGCTGACATAATGCTGATCACATCGGTAGAAACGGTGCACTAATTGAAACATAATTTGATATTATTGTTAATACACCAGGCATAAGGTTGTTGGAAAACTAAGCATACGCGAATAACATCTTCGTATTCGTTTGTATACGCCCACATTTTCATGTGGACGTATTATGTCGTCGCCCCTGTCCGTCCGTCCGTCCACAATTGTTTGTGGACTCTCTACAGGTCACAATTCTTACCCGATTTTGACGAAACTTGAAATATATGTTTATCCCCAAAAGATCTCGGCTGCTTTCGATATTGGCATGTATCGGATCAAAACTTCATGGATTATGGCCCCTGATTGTACGAAAAATCACGTTTCTAGCTTGTGGACCCTATAGAGGTCACAATTTTGAACCGATTTTGATGAAACTTGACATGCATGTTTATAACCCAAAGATCTTGGTTCCGTTCGATATTTGCGCCTATCGGAACGTAATTTCCTGAATTATGGCCCCTGATTGTCCGAAAAATCACCTTTTTTAGCTTGTGGTACCTCTGGAGGTGACAATTATCCGATTTGAAAAACCGTTCGATTATGTCACCGTTACACCCTAAGGAAGGTTGAGTTCGAATTTCGGGAAAATCGGACCAAAATTGCCATACAAAATGGCCGCCGTTTGTACGCGAATACTGTTAAAAAATGGTATATCAGTGTTGTGGACCCTGTAGAGGTCACAATTTTAATTCGATTTTGATGAAATTTGAAATTCATGGTTATAACCCAAAGATCTTGGTTCCTGTCGATATTTGCGCATATTGGATCGTAACTTCTTGAATTATGGCACCTGATTATACGCAAAATTGCCTTTATTTAGCTTGTGATCCCTCTAGAGGTCACAATTATTATCCGATTTAAAAAAAACGTTTGATTATATTACCGTTACACCGTAAGGAAGGTTGAGTTCGAATTTCGGGAAAATCGGACCAAAATTGCCATACAAAATGGCCGCCGTTTGTACACGAATACTGTTAAAAAATGGTATATCATGGTTGTGGACCCTGTATAGGTCACAATTTGAATTCGATTTTGATGAAACTTGAAATGCATGGTTATAACCCAAAGATCTTGGTTTCCTTTCGTTATTTGCGCATATCGGATCGTAACTTCCTGAATTATGGCCCCTGATTGTCCGAAAAATCGTTATGGTCCCTCTGGAGGTCACAGTTATTATCCGATTTAAAAAAAACGTTTGACTCTATCACCGTTACACCCTACGGAAGGTTTAGTTCGAATTTCGAGAAAATCTGACCATAATTGCCAGACAAAATGGCCGCCGTTTGTACACATTTCTAGGTTGTGTACCATCACACCATAATCATTGTCAGCTTCGAATTTCATGAATATCAGACTGGAACTGACCAACAAAATGGCTGCTCCCAATACAGTATGAAATACAGGACTTAATCATGAAGGAAAAATCACTTTCGGTATTGCTTGTTCTCTATCCATCTCTCGAAAATGTGGGCGTATCCTGCCTGGCAGTGCCAGCCTATCTTTACAGATATTTTTCGTCAACTTTGTGCAATGCCAACCAAAGAATCATTAAAAAAGAAGTATTAAAACCTAATTAATTAGGATTCCAGCCTGTGTGGAGTCATTTGACTCGTTGTGTAAGGCTAATTATGTGACTCAAATATATTTGCATTGATTCACTTTACTAGTCACTTGACTCACTGTAACTAGTTGTGTTACTCATCTCTTGTGTCACTAGACTCACTAAAGTAGTCGAAGAACTCACTTTACCTGACGAGTCAATTGACTCACTTAACGAGTCGTTTTATGGATTTTTTAGTGAGTCACAAAATAGGTCTTTTGACTCATTATTTGAGTCCCAAGTAAGTTCCAAGTTAGTCAACGAAAACGGAGTCGTTTTATGGATACTCACACAAATGAGTCAATTGACCCACTTTTTTCTCTGTGTAATGAAGACGGGCATACAGAGTGCTATGAGGAAAATTTTGCCCGGATAGCGACACCACGACCCGCTCTTATAACGAATTCCAACTGTTAATTGATATTTTACGTGCACGCCAATGTGAACACAGGACCTCGTTTTTTGTCCCATCAAAACGAAACGACAGCCCTCCGACTGCGTCATTGACAAAGAGAAACCACACCGGAAAACTTGTAAGCTTAAATTTTTATGTAACAGAATAGCGAGATCTGGTAAGTTGATCAGATAATTTTACTTCCTGTGCTGAATATTAGAATCTGTGCATCGCGTTTTTCATAAACAACTAATAGATTTTGGAACCAAAAATCATCCGGTTCTGAAATCACAACCATTAATGCGGAAATATTTCTATGGAAGAGGTAATTTATTATTCTATCTATACGTGTGTGGATGGATTACTAGATCTGCAGGTTAACGCTCATGTGAACAATTTCCCAAATGATATAATATATCTGGCACATCATTACCCAAATGTAATTGTTTCGAATCCCCGGTTGTACAACCTCGTGGGTTTTCCCCGGTTTCCTCCCACTGCTATATACCCCTACCTCTCCAAATGTAATTACTCGAATTCATTTTAGGTATCTTACAACTATAAACTCAGCGTTGAAAAAAATAATGGTGAAATTGTCAACAGTTACTGTTAATGTCCACATGCATGTAGAACCTGCAAACATCTAGCTGCAGTTTACCAATGCCGGTTAAATTCATTGAAAAAAAAATGGACAATGTAACTCGAAGAGAAGTTGTACAGAGAATTTGCATTCTTTCCACATGCCAAAAAGGCAAAATGAAGGCAAGAGAGCCAGTCCAGAGTCAAACCAAAAATGAAATGGAGTTTACTGTTCTGCTCCGACTGGGCTAATGAAGACGGAACCCACAGATGGTCAGGCAAAACAAAACAAAGATAAGTGGCAGCCGTAGTGCTACACAATTTTAGTCGAGGCCCGTGTTGGCATGTCAGTCTGAGATACATGGAGTAGGATCGCCTGCTCAACCTCGTGGGTTTTCTCCGGGTCCTCTAATTTACTCCCACGACTAAAGATCCCTACGCGCTAGCGAATTATGAAAATAAAATTGAACCACGTGTTAGTCTCGTGTGTGGCATTCGGCACATTGACACCTTAATCTACCATCAGAATATATCCCTGACCTGGTCACGGCGGCTAAGTGGATAAGGCGCTAGTTCGCTAGCCTGGAGGTCGGGTGTTCGATCCCTGGACTGGCCGAGAAAGTTCATCTCGATTTTCCGGCGTGATTTCTCCTTGTCAGTGATGCAGGAGGGCCTGATAAGGACAGCTGCCTAGTCGTTCGGATGGAACAAAAAACCGAGGTCCCGTGTACACATTGGAGTGCACGCAAAAGATCCCTTGGCAGTTGGAATTCGATATAAGAGTAGGCCGTAGCCCGGGCCAAATTTCCCTCATAGCACACTGTATGGCGTATGCCCGTCTTCCATTAGCCCAGGTTAGGTGCAAAAGAGTAGGACGTTAAACCCCATTTCATTTCATTTCACTTCAACTCTCATGGCCAAAGACTAGATAAATGTTTTCCATGACAAAGAATGGAAGGAATATATATATACTCCTCGAAGTATTAATGTGTTCGACCAAAAGTGTCACTGAAAGAATCAAAATGTCGGCCAACCAGCTTTGTATTGAGTTAACTGTTGCCAGTTTTAGTTAATACAACCCAACAGTGAGGCTGTTGTCCCCCGCCGAAATCCCAAAATAAATAAATGACACATATTAATTAATCGCACATTTATTATTATTCAATAGTATGGAGCAATCAACCTATACACTAAGTTTCATCACTCTCTGTCAGATAGAATCAAGATTAAATTGTCCCAAATCATCGACCAATGAAATTGATTTGCTCTCCTTAGCTTCAGCTCAAAACGTTAATCACTGAACTCAGTCAAGGCATTCAGCTTTTGAAGTTTAATCATTTTACCTCAATTAAAAGCAGAGTTGTTGTGTTCCAAAGCATTGACCAATCAAATTACTTATTGCTCCTTAGCCTAAGCAGACAATTCTCACTATCAAACACAATCAAAGTAATGATATAATGAATCTATATTCTCAGTTTCATCGCTCACACTTCATTATAACCAAAGTTACCATGCTCCAACGCATCAACCAATCAGATTGCTTATCTCTGCTTACTGTAAGCAGGAACTGTTCATCATCGAACTCCACCAAGGCATTCACCACGTTTTAACATTCTAGCTCAGTTAGGAGAGTTATTGTGTTCCAAAGTGATTATCATTCTGCTAACTCTGAGCAGAAAAACGGGGATCACGTGGCTAAGTCGCTAGCCAGGAGGTCGAGTTTCCAGCGTGGTTTCCCCCTTGTCAGTGATGCAGAACGGAGGGCCTGACAAGGATAGCTGCATGGTCGTTCGGATGGGACGAAAAACCGAGGTCCCGTGTACACATTGGAGTGCACGTAAAAGATCCCTTGGCAGTTGGAATTCGATATAAGAGTAGGCCGTAGTGCCGCTGCCCGGGCAAAATTTCCCTCATAGTACACTGTACGGCGCATGCCCGTCTTCCATTAGCCCAGGTTAGGTGCATAGGAGTAGAACGTTAAACCCCATTCCTTTTCATTTCACTGAGCAGAAAATGTTCAATATCGAATTTAGTCAAGGTATTGGTGTAATGAAACTATACACCAAGTTTCATCACCCTCACTTAATTAGAACTAAAGTTATCGTGTTCCAAAGCATCAACCAATCAAATTGCTTCTCTGTGCTTACCCTGAGCAGAAAATGCTCATCTTCGAACTTCGTGAGGGGGCTTGGGATGGCCTAGTGGTCTAAAGTGCCGCGCTTCGGCCGGTCACCTCTGGCTTGAGGCTGTGGTTTCGATCCCTTGTGTGAGCGTATGTGCAATGGAGATAGGGGAGCCTTCTCAACCTCATGGGTTTCCTCCAGGCACTCCGGTTTCCTCCCACTGCTAAAGACCCCTACACGCACGCGAATTATTGTAATAAAATTGAAACCATATGATAGTCCCAAAATGATCTAGTTTGTGTCGAGTGGACGTTAAACCCCATTTCTCTCTCGAACTTCGTCAAGGCATTGAGGGGATCACGTGGCTAAGTGGGTAAGGCGCTAGCCTGGAGGTCGGGTGTTCGATCCCTGCATTGGCCGAGAAAGTTCATCTCGATTTTCCAGCGTGGTTTCCCCTTGTCAGTGATGCAGAACGGAGGGCCTGACAAGTATAGCTGCCTAGTCGTTCGGATGGGACGAACAACCGAGGTCCCGTGTACACATTGGAGTGCACGTAAAAGATCCCTTGGCAGTTGGAATTCGATATAAGAGTAGGCCGTAGTGCCGCTGCCCGGGCAAAATTTCCCTCATAGCACACTGTATGGCGTATGCCCGTCTTCCATTAGCCCAGGTTAGGTGCATAAGAGTAGGACGTTAAACCCCATTTCATTTCATTTCATTTTCAAGGCATTGACCTAATAAACACATACACCAAGTTTGGTTATTTAAACTCAATTAGGAGAGTTATTGTGTTCCAAAATTTCGGGCAATCACATCTCTCTACCAGCCATCAAGGTCACTTCGCTCACAGAACCAACTTCTCTTCACGGTGTCTCGCGTCCACTCAACATCCTTTGAAAAAAGATCCTTCTCTTACTCTGCATCTATTAAATGGAACTCTCTGCCACACAACATCAAGTCCTGTCACAACCTCTCTACATTCAAGACTCAACTGAAAACTTTCCTCTTTAAACAAAACTGAATTCTACAGCTACTTTCACATCTACACAGAGCACTCACTTGGTTGGATGTGGAGCATTATCAAATACAATATATTATTATTATTATAGTCAAGGTATTGATGTAATGAAACTATACATCAAGTTTCACCCCTGTCACTTAATTAGAACTAAAGTTTTCGTGTTCCAAAGCATCAACCAATCAAATTGCTTATCTTTGCTTACCCCAAGCAGAAAATGCTAATCTTCGAACTCCAATGTATCGACCTTATAAACTCCTACAACAGACAGGCGAACTAGTTTTAATAGTTCTCCACTTTCTTCGACAGGCGGGGGACAAAAATATTGTTTTACATTCATATTTAGGGGATCTCCAGTACAAGCCTATCGCAACAAGGCTGGTTTTGAAGATCATGTTAGCAAACCAGTGAACAACCCGGCTCTACAAATGAAACTGAGATGTAACGAGCAAATATTTACATCCCAAAGTTGGTATTTAAACTGCAGCTAAAGACGATATACTGATACTCAATATTGGGTAGGCAGTTAGATCACAGAGGCTGAAGCAATAGACCAGGTACAAGTGGACAGTCATAAAAACAGGGAGTGGCGTTTGACTGCATCTCGGTTTGGGGATATTGACTGCAAGAAGAAATACTGATAAACTTTATATATGTATTTGATTTTTACCCGTTCTAAATGACTCAATTGTAATACATGATCTAAAATATGAAATGCTGCATGCATGTTGTTAGATAAGTAAGAAATGTTTATGTGCAACCATGATTTCTGTATCTTGGTGCGACTTCTGATGGAGTATTTGATGATAATAAAATCATAGAAATTAAATATTCTCTGAATGCATCGTCGTAACAGTAGCCCGAGGACTATATTTAGAAACGTCGTAACAAAAGCCACGATGTTCTTGAAAAAGTCAGTAATTTCGAAAGGTCAGACATGTTTTTTTTTTATAAAATATTTACACATAAAGATATTCATATAGAAAAAATAGGTTGCCAGGCAACGAAACATACGCCCACACAGCAGCCAAATCGTCCGGGCAGTCAACAAGAGTTGTTGCATTTTAAGTAATCACCAGAAAATCATAATTGAAACTCACCCATAACTACGGTGTAACTGTGATATAATCAAACGTTTTTTTAAATCAGATAATAATTGTGACCTCCAGAGGGATCAGGACCACAAGCTAAAAAGGGTGATTTTTCGTACAATCAGTGGCCATAATTCAGGAAGTTACGATCCGATATGGGCAAATATGCAATAGAACCAAGATCATTAGGTTATAACCATATATTTCAAGTTTCATCAAAATCAGTTCAAAATTGTGACCTCTATAGGGTCCACAACCTTGATATAACATATTTTCACACAATTCGCGTACAGACGACGGCCATTTTATCCGTCCACTCGGGTCCGATTTTCACGAAATTCAAATTCTCTCTTCATTACCATGAAACCGTGATATAATCAACCGGTTTTTTAAATCGGATAATAATTTTGACCTCCAGAGGGACCACAAGCCAACAAAAGCGATTTTCCGGACAATCCGGGGACATAATTCAGGAGGTTATGATCCGATGGGTGCAAATATCGAAAGGAACCACGATGTTTGGGTTATAAACATACATGTCAAGTTTCATCAAAATCGGTTCAAAATTGTGACCTCTATAGGGTCCACAACCTTGATATAACATATTTTCACACTATTCGTGTACAAACGGCGGCCATTTTGTCGTCAATTCTAGTCCGATTTTCACGAAATTCAAACTCTCTCTTCATTACCATGTAACGGTGATATAATCAAACGTTTTTTTAAAATAATTTTGACCTCCAGAGGAACCAATAACTAACAAAAGCGATTTTGGACAATCCGCGGACATAATTCAGGAAGTTATGATCCAATGGGCGCAAATATCGAAATGAACCAAGATCTTTGGGTTATAAACATACATGTCAAGTTTCATCAAAATCGGTTCAAAATTGTGACCTCTATAAGGTCCACAACCTTGATATAACATATTTTCACAGGAATTCGCGTACAAACGGCGGCCATTTTGTCCGTCAATTTTGGTCCGATTTTCACAAAATTCGAACTCGACCTTCATAACCATGGAACGGTGATATAATCAAACGGTTTTTTAAATAGGATAACAATTTTGACCTCCAGAGGGACCACAACTAAAAAGGGCGATTTTTCGGACAATGAGGGGTCATAATTCAGGAAGTTACGATCCGATGGGCGCAAATATCGAAAGGAACCAAGATCTTTGGGTTATAAACATACATGTCAAGTTTCATCAAAATCGGTTCAAAATTGTGACCTCTATAAGGTCCACAACCTTGATATAACATATTTTCACACTATTCGCGTACAAACGGTGGCCATTTTCACGAAATTCGAACTCAACCTTCATAACCATGGAACGGTGATATAATCAAACGGTTTTTTAAATCGGATAACAATTTTGACCTCCAGAGGGACCACAAACTAAAAAGGGTGATTTTTCGGATAATCAGGGGCCATAATTCAGGAAGTTACTATCTGATTGGCGCAAATATCGAGAGGAACCAAGATCTTTGGGTTATAAACATGCATTGCAAGTTTCATCCAAATCGGTTCAAAATTGTGACCTTTACACTGTTCACAAACTAAAAAACGTGATTTTTGGTACAATCAGGGGCCATAACCCATGAAGTTACAGTCCGATACATGCCAATATCGAAAGGAACCGAGATCTTAGGGTGATAAACCTATATTTTAAGTTTCATTGAAATCGGATAAAAATTGTGACCTGTAGACTGTTCACAAACAATTGTGGACGGACGGACGAAGAGGGGCGACGACAATATACGTCCACATGAAAATGTGGGCGTATACAAATAGAACATGACGCTTAATATTGTAAAGATTCTTTATTACCTAAGCTTGAATTATTTTATCAGTAATACTTAAGACCCTATATTAACATCCGATTTATAACAAAAGTGTACTTTTACAGTAGTTATGTAAAACATAAAATTATTCAATTTGATATCAGGTAAAACAAGACCTTATGTAGCATATCATTTAATTTGACATCTGATCCCTACTGAGATGGATATGTCTCTTATGTATTTAATAATTCCGTTTGACACCTGGTCTTCCCAAAGGGGTATATCATCCATGTGTTTAGTAATTTTATTTGAAACCTGGCCCTCACAAGGGGGTATGTCACCTGCTTTTTATACTTTAATTGGCACTTGGTCCAGCCTGTCAAAGAAATGTCACAAAAGTGGCAATCAGAATTATCTGTCGTCATTAATCAGCCTTTAATTACATGTTAAAATACAGATGTGACGCCGACTTTTGGTGTTGGCGTACCATTATTTCAAATAATCAAACGGGCAATGTGCCAAGCGTGCACTCTTTATACTAGTTGAAATGTTGTATTGGATAGTGTTTGTATTTTAAGTTGATAAATGGTCTCGTTGCGTAATATATGGATACAGCACTTAATGGCTCCGCACTCGACCATTAAACCACAAAAGTACATATTAAATTGCTATATAATATTGTTTGCGGTTGATTATAGTTTAATGTTACTTTGGATGTCACCTTCGCAAAAGGAACTAGTACAATGCAAAGGTTGTACACAATTTGTTTTATTTAATTATTGAATTATTAATATTGGTATACATTACGAACTATAAAATACTTTATTCATTATATTATATTTGTCCCCCGCCTTTCGAAGAAGGTTGAGGGACTATTAAAATGGGTTCGTCTGTCTGTCCGTCACACTTTTTGGGACACAATAACTCTCTTCCTAATTGAGCTAGAATGTTCAAACTTGGTGTATGTGTTTATTAGGTCAATGCCTTGATGGAGTTCGAAGATGAGCATTTTCCGCTTAGGGTAAGCAGAGATAAGCAATTTGATTGGTTGATGCTTTGGGACACGATAACTTTAGTTCTAATTAAGTGAGAGTGATGAAACTTGGTGTGTAGTTTCATTACAGTAATACCTTGACTAAGTTCGATAATGAGCATTTTCTGCTCAGGGTAAGCAGAGCGATACGCAATTTGATTGGTCGAGACTTTGGAACACAATAACTCTCCTAATTGAGTTAAAATGTTCAAACTTGGTGTATATGCTTATTAGGTCAATGCCTTGATGGAGTTCGAAGATGAGCATTTTCTGCTTAGGGTAAGCAGAGATAAGCAATTTGATTGGTTGATGCTTTGGGACACGATAACTTTAGTTCTAATTAAGTGAGAGTGATGAAACTTGGTGTATAGTTTCATTACAGTAATGCCTTGACTAAGAGCGATAAGCAATTTGATTTGCCGAGACTTTGGAACATAATAACTCTCCTTCTAATTGAGTTAAAATGTTCAAAATTGGTGTGTATTCTCATTAGGTCAATGCCTTGATGGAGTTCGAAGATGAGCATTTTCTGCTTAGGGTAGGCAGAGATAAGCAATTTGATTGGTTGATACTTTGGGACAAGATAATTTAGGTTCACCTTGATTGATGATTTTTATGCCAATACAATGACTGCATTCTCATTCAGTAATGGATTCGACAGTAACAGTGTATAGAAATGATTGACTTGGACACGAGGGCCCTTCCCCTTGGCCAGAGGGGCCCTTTTGTCTACCTTTAGGGTCCCCCTAACTAGGGCACATTTACATTTTTCTCGTCGGTTTTAGCATTTTTCTTTATAAAACACTTTTGGATGACACTTCGTGTACAGTTTGATTGCTCGATACGTTTGAAAAAAATAAATGTGCCATTAATTAATATGTGTCATCTATTTATTTTGGGATTTCGGCGGGGGACATCAGCCTCACTGTTGGCTTGTTTAAATTGTTATTGGGAATGTGATTACGAAAGTCGCTTGACAATTGATGGAAATGAAGTTTGGTGTTCAGACGATGACATTAATGGGTAACGGATGCTCATCATACTAGTAAAAGCTAGCCACGAGGCCTGGCACCAAGTTCATAAAGCATTCTCAGACTTAAGTTCAGAATTCACTCAACTTTCAATTACTGTTTACAAGAAATATCTTTGATCCAGAAACACCAAACTTTTCTTATGGTCTCTTATTACGGTATTTAATACATTAAAGATACATTATGGGAGATTTTTATAAGGAGTATAGCTATAACAGTTCAAAAATAGATGATGAAAGAAGAATATAATGAAAATTTCAGTCAAATTATGTTATTCTGAACATAGTTATCACCACTGTTATTTTTGACTAGAAATGGTTTAACTCCACCTACATAATCTCGATTATCAAGTAATGTTTTCAGTGACCGTGGTAGGCCTACATTTAGCATATTTGGTTTGAGACGGGGCTGCAATTCAACTCGTATTACATTTATTTTCTAGTACAAATTGGAATTAATACTTTTAATATATAGAAAAGAAGAGAAAGTCGGCAACAGAATTTTAAAGTTTGAAAGGAATGGACCAAATCAAGGAGGCAGTACTGTAAATAATCGTACTGTAGCAGACTTCTTCCGTTGCCTGCGTGTATTCTTGTACTAGGTAGACCTACGTAACTCCCGAAGCAGGCGAACAGGAAAAAAGTGATCCAATGGGGCTGCAGTTCAGCTGGTTGATGTTAGCTGCGATGATTATCAATTTCCATAATTTTACTGTAAACGTCAGTAACAAAAGAGCGACAGCGTGTTGATCTAATTACCTCGCTCAACAACGGCTCGCTTCATACACTCTATCATTAACAGCCTCGATCTAGGAGTATGACGCCATTTATAATGAAATCGATCAATGAAATCCAAGCCATCCGTAGGTCTACAGGGTTGATTTTATGCTTGTTGTTTGAATAAAGATCTTAATTTATCATTTCTATGACATCTGACGCCTAAATAAAGACTTGCAATAATCAGATATAGCTCTTGCATAATGTATGTTGAAAACAAAAGTTTTAAAATGGGCTATATTTTAGCTACAATAACGCGAACAATTTTGAGTAAAATTTTGACTTAAGTCTGAGAATGCTTTAAAGAACTATGAAATTTAAATTTAAGCCCATCCGATAGACCTCGTTTGCTGGCAGACATCAAAACTTTATAATTGTTGCCGAAACCTATCACTCTAGCTGCTGTAGCCTTTGAAGGTCGTTGGGTTGTTAGCATATAAACATCTTTGGTTGTAAAATATCCTGCACAATGATACTAAGGTCAGCCTTTATACTGTCCTTTGATTCAAACATTGAAAAAGTGTTGATCGTTCCATTATTATTTATCTTTCACCAGCTGATCCACCATGGTTATCACGTTATATGACACAAGTCCTCGAGGTGAACAGCTGAAATATGACACGAGTCCTCGAGGTGAACAGCTGATTAAAGTTTTCAGCGTTATATTAATTTTGTATATACGGAGAAAACGTGCGTTGTGCATCAACATTTGGAGGCTTTGAACTAGGAATTTCTGTAGCATCTAATATTACAATTTCAGTGCCCTGTAGGAGACACGAAAAGAAAATGGGCGTGGCTCTGCCCCTGGGGGTTGGACATGCACCCCAAACGATATGGATGTTCCTTAGGGTACAAAGAATGTGTATGCAAAGTTTCAAGATCATAAGTTAAGAAATGTGGCCTGTAGACGACAAACAAACAAATACTAGAAATGGGAGTGGCTCTGCCCCTGGGGGTCGGGCATGCACCAAAAGCAATAGGATCTTCCTTCGGGTAAAAGGAATAAGTATACCAAGTTTGAAGAAAATCTAGTAAGAATTGCGCCCTGTAGGCGACACAAAGACACACGAAAAGAAAATGGGCGTGGCTCTGCCCCAGGGGTTTGGGCATGCGCCCCAAACGATAGGGATGTTCCTTAGGGTACATACAATGTGTATGCAAAGTTTCAAGATTATTAGTTAAGAAATGTGGCCTGTAGACGACAAACAAACAAATACTGTTTAAAATTGATATCGCAGTAGAACAGTCGTGTATTTAATAATGTGATCAACCGAGGACGCACATTGTGTTTTAATACCGTCAAATGGGGACTTTGTGTATGGTGAACACCAACAATCGAGTACATACACATTCACATCCGAGGACGTTACAGGTGTATATCACTAATAATAATTGAGTGGGTTCAACACTGTATATCGTAGAACAGGTGCAGCACATTAAAATAACATTTTTTGTTATTGATTCAGACACTTTTAACTTTCTAAACCAGTTTGACTGGGGTTCTACAGAGGACACCCCGACTTGACACTCATTGCGGTCTTTAATCTGAATATAACTACCTTTCTGCCCCCCCCCCCTTGATCACCCATGGCAAAAAGACAAAATAACCGTTTATATACTATTCAAAAAAGTAGGGATATTTGATTTTGGGGGCATAATACTAAAATATGCAAATGACTACGACAAAAGTCACTATAGAACCTAACAGAAGAAACATTTCCAGTTACATGTGACGCCCAAACGCACCAATAGCTACCGCATGGAATGCAGGTGATGCTTGGGATCATCATGGGGGTCCAACCTAAGATTTGCACGACTCTGACTTTGAATGTTACAGTCATTGTGGCATTGAATTCCAGGGTGGAAACATCAGTTTAATTGTTTTAGTGACCAGAAAACAAATTTTGATATGCGTCGGCTTACCCAAAATGAAAGGTTACGTGCCCTTGGGATGCTACAGATCGGCACAACACAGGCGGTTGTGGCGCGGACGATGAATGTTTCTCAGTCTGTCATAAGCAGGCTATGGTCCAGATACACAATCTGTACAGGACAGACCACGCTCAGGTCGACAACTCAAGCCCAGGATCGATTTATCCGTACCTTGGCCTTGAGAAATCGTGCCATCGCTCGTCTTCAAACAGACACTGGTGTGAGAGTGAGTGGCCAGACGATTCGGAATCTGCATACAAATTGGGATTGGTATGGTGGATTAAAATGTTAATAACAAAATCAGTCCTTTGGCAATTTGAAAAATGTCAGATCACTAAGGTAGTCCAATTGTTACGTAGTAATAAAAACAATTGTAACTAAGCTATATTACTACTTGAACTTGTGCATGTAATTAATATTTGATTGCTTATGATTTTATTCCTGTCGTCGACAGTAATCTTTTATGTTACGCCAGCTCCGGGTTTTCAGAATAGGGTGACGTTTCTGGGCATCTTCGATATCCCTCTTGCCCGGCATTCTAAACTGGATAATTTCTTTTAGTGAAAGGATGGCGATTGTTTCGTCTTCTGACCATGACCTTTTTGTCTGTGCTGGACTGGTTTTATTTGGCCTTTCAGTGCGTTGAATTGGTGGAGCTTCATCATCTTCTTCTGAAGATGAACTATCTATGTCTGCTTCTTCTTCATGTTCATCAAAGGGAATTGCATCTAAGGATTTACCGGCATATTTTGTCAGCTGGCCTGTGTCCATAGCGTTAAACAGTCTTGAAAGCTTTGCTACACGCGCCACTTCATCGGGTAACGTGTAGTATTCTTTATGGACCCTAATGTCATGCCCCATATAACTTGCTAGTAGCTCCAGGTCGTTTTCCTTTAGGGCTAACACCTGTGATGCTGTAGCTACCTGTTTTCTCAGTTTCGTTGATCTTAAATTTTCAGGGTTTTTAGTAACTCCTTCTGAAACTTCCGCATACAGTCAGAGGCTCGGATACAACCAAGACTATTGTAGTGTGGCCGTGGAAAGAGGTACGTGTTTTCTGCAGTTACTCCCACAGCCTCTCTAAATTCAATAAGCAACGCAAGACGTTCTACCATTTGTGGTGTTAGCAGTACGGGGACTGTTCGACCACGCTTTCCGACTATATCTACTACTTCAAATATCCTACAAAGGTTTTTTTCCAATTCGGAAATATTATCAAGATCTGTGATTCGGGCAAAGTGCTTCTTTTTGAAGTCTGCTAATTTCATTTTAGATACCTCTCCTTGTCGGCGGCGATTGAGCTTAGTTCAGGTTTTTCCTAGCCTGCTTATCAGAGGGTTTCTCACGTAACATTTCAACATTTTCTTGACCAGTTTTCTCAAGATATCTCGACAGACTCACAACATCTTCATTAGTTGGTAAAACTTCAGGGTTATTGCGCTTAAGGTCACTCAGCGTTCTGTTGGCGTGCGATGAAACTTCCACTTCCCACTTCATTTCACAGAGTTTATAAAAGTTTTCAGATTCGTCTACGCGATAGTTATCATTCGCCATCAGGGCATTAGCTTTAACAATTAGGGCGCATTTCTTCACAGTGTGTCCTAGCTTTAACGCTAAAGATGGAGTTGCAAATGTATGCGTCGTATTGTCGAATTTTGCGACATCGTGAACCGCTTTTATTATATCCTTAAAATATTTTGTATTAATGTAGAAATCTAAACAAGCAGTTGGATTGTTGGTGTTTTTTCTTAGAAAGTACAGAAGCTTAACAATTTCTCTTAATTTTGTTCTAATATAATTGTGCTGTTCCTTATTATGACCCTGTTTGAGATATTCCCGCTTTGCGAGCTCTAATATTAAGTGATCACTTTTAGCTATACGTGAGATGTTATCAGACTTCATGTGGTAAAGTAACTCTCGTAATGTTTCTTCTATATCTGAAGAAGCGGACTTCAAAAGTTGACTCTTCTGACACATTCGTTCAGAGAATTTCTTTTTTTTTTTGCGCCATCGATTTCATGTTCATCTGTTGAGTCCATTTTTTTTCGCTTTTGAGGCATAAACGGACATTTATGCTTCTGTAGATCGCGCCGTACATAGTAGCCATAACAATATATACACGGGCCATAACTATCACGATCCACATCATCATACGTTGGTCTATATGATACCACCAATAGAGACTTTTGGCAAGTGGAATTTTCCGTATCTCGTATCCGTATCGCCACGTGATACGTTGCGTCAATGTAGTTTTAGAGTTTTGGCAGACTTTCGCGCCGTGTACATATGGGTAGCTGAGCTGAGCTGTAATACAGCATGGTGGCAGGTATCTACCAATACCAACACCAGTACTAGTCAAGTGCCTAGCCTACAAATTCCTGAGTGGAATAGAGTCGCTCGACAGTGGCTGAGCTATACAAAATTTAAAAAGAAATTTAATGTCGAATCACCTCCCTAAATTGAGCACGTAGATCAACCAGCAGGCAGATTGACAGACAGTCAGACGGGAAAATATCAAAATTCTGCGAAAATCTAATCAAAAGCAATCATTAAATTCCTGTCTTTATCATGGTTATAATCGCATCAAATATACATCTTCGTGTTCAAGGGTACACATAGATTCATAAAAACACAACATTTTAACGTCTAAAAGCAGCAAAAAGTACGGTTAAAAGACGACGATTTTATACGGACTTTTTCCGTATGAAAGCTGTTCTATACGTGCTGCCGTATTCGTGTGCAGTATCACGTATGAGAAATACACAAACATTGTTGACGTCACACACAAACTCTATACGGATACGCGATACGGACCAGAAATTTACGCTTGCCAAAAGTCTCTATTGTCCCTTCACGCTTCCGTATTACCTGACAATTGTGCTTATGGTTTCCAAGATTTCCTATTTTACATAGCAATTTGGATTTCTTGTCACGGTCTCTTTCCTGGATATACCTGGAAACTTCATCTTCATCTCCATGCATTTGCACCAAGTGTCTTGGAAGTTTTGAAACGGATTTTTCACAAAAAACACAATATTGCTTTTTGTCCCATTTCCTTTTGTTATTTGTGTTGTTGGTACTAGAAACATTCATTTTAATAACCTTATCTGTTGATGAAGTAGGTTCGTCGCTAACTATTACTGTCGATGTAGGAGGTTGGTTGGATGGGCTGTTAAACACTAGTGGCTGATTCGAAGTGGATGGTCGATCGGAAATGGGTTGGTGGTCAGATATTAAGTTGCAAGTTGGTTTTTGGCCACATGTTGATGTCGGTACATGATGGTTAGAAAATATGTCAGAAGTTTTGGTACTTAAGAATTGTTGCATAGGACTGATTTCAGATTCAACGGAGTTGTCTGAATCTGTAACCATTTCCGAGTCATCAGGATGATATTCATTTCCTGATGAATAATCCGAAAATTCATCGTGAGCATCTGATGCCGTGTCATCGGCACTATTTAAAAACCGTTGAGCACGAAGATACGTGTGAATCAGAAATCAAGCTTTGGTTGCTTTCTACTAATTGGTTTGAGTTGATTTCTGTTCGTTTCAATAATTGTCTTCCTTTAAATGTATTGATTTCACTTCCTGTCTTGGGATTATCGTTTTCGACTTCATAATCTCTGGTTTTGTTTTCATTTTCTTCTATTTCAAATGAGTTGATTTCTCTACGCTTCCAGGATATTTCCATTTCATTAGGGTTGATATTCTTTTTCGGAGGATTTTCATCTTGTTCGATGTTACCAAGATTGATCTTATTCTTTTTTGATAGGTAAACCTTTTTTTCTTTTGATAACTGGGATTGTTTTAATTGGATTTCGCTTCGGTTGACTTCATTATCGTTTGTGTGTTTTTTATTTAGCTCTACTACATTTGGTACGATTTCTCTACATTTAGGTAGATCAGAATGGTTTCCATATAGTTTCGTTCCACTTGATTCCATTTTACTTTGTTTTTTACATTGTTCTATTCTGATCTGATGTGACAACAGTCTCTTAGTTATATGATCATCTACATACCTAACAGTGTAGGAACGTTTGTTTACTTTCAATATTTCAGCCGAGTACCAATTGCCATCCGCAGGCCATAGGGCTTGTACCCAATCACCCGCCTTAAAGTTTGCAGACTTTGCCATCTAAAAAAAAGAATTGTATTTAGGTCAGTTTGTTTTTACAACCAAGCCCCAACAAACAATTAAGCATTTTTAAACATATTAAAAACGATTCATTTAGGTTTCCAAAACGTTTATTTTCAGCGTTTTAAAAACAACAAAATGTGGACTCGTTTTAACTTTTCTAAAACGTTTTGGCCGAGGGTTTGAACCTTTCTAAAATGTTTTGGCCGAGGGTGATTTTTTAATGTGTAGAAACATTACAACGATGTTGTAAAAACATTTGATAAAACATGAAATAAACGTCTTGTGTATTACAATTTCTTAATTCAGAAAAGTTAAAGTTTTCGGTTGTCTGTAAATGTCGATGTTATTTTGTAAAAGAGAAAACACCTCTGCTTTCTACTTGGATTCATTTTATTTTTCATTCCGTTACCAATTGATTCGAACAAGTGACACAATTTTTAAATTAATCTAGATACGCCCGAGTTCTAATCTATTTAATATCTACGGTGGCCGATAAGGGACATGAAAAATAATATAATTTGATTTTTTTAATATTCACCCAAGTCAATTTTAATATAATTTGTTTTTTATAATTTCCACCCAAGTCAATTTTAATTTAATTTGTTTTATATAATTTTCACCCAAGTCAATTTTAATATAATTTCGATTTTGTTGTCCCCCGCCTTTCGAAGAAAGCAGGGGACTATTAAAATGGGTTCGTCCGTCTGTCTGTCTGTCCGTCACACTTTTTGGGACAAAATAACTCTTCCTAAGTGAGCTAGAATGTTCAAACTTGGTGTATGTGTTTATTAGGTCAATGCCTTGATGGAGTTCGAAGATGAGCATTTTCCGCTTAGGGTAAGCAGAGATAAGCAATTTGATTGGTTGATGCTTTGGGACACGATAACTCTCTTCCTAATTGGGCTAGAATGTTCAAACTTGGTGTATGTGTTTATTAGGTCAATGCCTTGATGGAGTTCGAAGATGAGCATTTTCCGCTTAGGGTAAGCAGAGATAAGCAATTTGATTGGTTGATGCTTTGGGACACGATAACTTTTAATTGAGCTAGAATGTTCAAACTTGGTGTATGTGTTTATTAGGTCAATGCCTTGATGGAGTTCGAAGATGAGCATTTTCCGCTTAGGGTAAGCAGCGATAAGCAATTTGATTGGTTGATACTTTGGGACACAATAACTCTCTTCCTAATTGAGCTAGAATGTTCAAACTTGGTGTATGTGTTTATTAGGTCAATGCCTTGATTGAGTTCGAAGATGAGCATTTTCCGCTTCAGAGATAAGCAATTTGATTGGTTGATGCTTTTGGACACGATAACTTTAGTTCTAATAAAGTGAGATTGATGAAACTTGGTGCATAGTTTCATTATAGTAATACCTTGACTAAGTTCGATAATGAGCATTTTCTGCTCAGGGTAAGCAGAGCGATACGCAATTTGATTGGTCGAGACTTTGGAATACAATAACTCTCTTTCTAATTGAGTTAAAATGTTCAAACTTGGTGTATATGCTTATTAGGTCAATGCCTTGATGGAGTTCGAAGATGAGAATTTTCCGCTTAGGGTAAGCAGAGATAAGCAATTTGATTGGTTGAAGCTTTGGGACACGATAACTTTAGTTCTAATTAAGTGGGAGTGATGAAACTTGGTGTATAGTTTCATTATAGTAATACCTTGACTAAGTTCGATAATGAGCATTTTCTGCTCAGGGTAAGCAGAGCGATACGCAATTTGATTGGTCGAGACTTTGGAACACAATAACTCTCCTTCTAATTGAGTTAAAATGTTCAAACTTGGTGTATATGCTTATTAGGTCAATGCCTTGATGGAGTTCTAAGATAAGCATTTTCCGCTTAGGGTAAGTAGAGATAATTAATTTGATTGGTTGATGCTTTGGGACACGATAACGTTAGTTCTAATTAAGTGAGAGTGATGAAACTTGGTGTATAGTTTCGTTACAGTAATACCTTGACTAAGTTCGATATTGAGCATTTTCTGCTCAGAGTAAGCAGAGCAATACGCAATTTGACTGGTCGAGACTTTGGAACACAATGACTCTCCTTCTAATTGAGTTAAAATGTTCAAACTTGGTGTATATGCTTATTAGGTCAATGCCTTGATCGAGTTCGAAGATGAGCATTTTCCGCTTAGGGTAAGCAGAGATAAGCAATTTGATTGGTTGATGCTTGGGACACGATAACTTTAGTTCTAATTAAGTGAGAGTGATGAAACTTGGTGTATAGTTTCATTACAGTAATACCTTGACTAAGATCGATAATGAGCATTTTATGCTCAGGGTAAGCAGAGCGATAAGCAATTTGATTTGCCAAGACTTTGGAACACAATAACTCTCCTATGAATTGAGTTAAAATGTTCAAAATTGGTGTGTATGCTTATTAGGTCAATGCCTTGATGGAGTTCGAAGATGAGCATTTTCTTCTTACGGTAGGCAGAGATAAGCAATTTTTGGATGACACTTCGTGTTCAGTTTGATTGCTCGATACGTTTGAAAAAAATAAATGTGCGATTAATTAATATGTGTCATCTATTTATTTTGGGATTTCGGCGGGGGACATCAGCCTCACTGTTGGCTTGTTGAATTTCCACCCAGCGCGTGATGACATCGGAGAACGCTAGATCGGATAAGATGACGTCATATGTGGATTGTGGGTAAGAGTAAGGTTTTTTTTCCCTCTCTCACGTTTTGTGATCGAGAGATAGTGTTTGTTAGCGTTGCTGGTTCATTTTTCTCCAGGTCACTGTGAGCGGGAGAAGTCTCCAGACCCCCCCACCCCCACACACATTTCATTAAAAAATTGTGTGTTAGCCAAAACGAGACTCCCGGTCACCTCAAATTGGAGTTTTGTACCATTGGGGTCCGGGGATGATCAGGGCAAGTTTTGAGGGATATGGAGTTGTATTCCCAAGGGGTCGGGGAGGGCATGCGCAATTTTTTTTTTACCTTTGGTCACCTACTCGCATTGTACTCTCTGAAGGTGTTCCGAAAAAAAAATTCGGGAGGGGGGGGGGTCCATGCTCCCCATTTGTGTTTTTTTTTAGCAAAAAATTCAAACAATTTTTTCTGAACTCTCGGGCCATGTGGTAGTGCTCAGTGACTTGGAATTCTATTAAATGGAGGATAATACGCCTGGTTACTGATTCGAAAGAAAAGAATGGATTCTGATTTATAGGGGCCGAGATATAGGGCCCCAAACATGGCCCCTCGTTTCAGGCAATCGCTCAAACTTTGCCAATTTGGACCAAAAAACACCCGATTTCGTTCTGTAAACACCCATTGGGAGGTTTCGAGGTTGGAAATTCTTGAAGTATATCGACGCCGGGGAGTCGCCCGGGGCCGTCACATTTCAGCCTCGGCGACCGGTAGTGGGGGAAATCGTGATTTTTTGTATCAAAATGCCTGAAAGGCCCCCTTTGCCTGACCGCAGCTTAATACATTGTTATGACAGAATTTTTTTCAAAAATGGTCCTATCTCTTCGAAACTTCGACTTCTTCCCCCGCCCTCCATTTCCACCTTGGGGCATCCAAAAATGGTCTCAAAATTAAAATCGAACATCTAGTTCCATCTCTATTTTTTTAACTTTATGTACCCCCGGGAAAATGGCCACCGCTCACTCCCCATGGGTCGGGATCAACATTTTCTTTTTGGGAAATGTGTTTGGTCGAAAGATGGGTGCTTGGGTGGAATACCTGCCCTGAAAATTTGGTGTCAACTGACCCTCCAGAAGGGTCAGGCGTAGCAATAATCCACATGAAAAATGGGCATTTCGGTGTCCCTTAGAAAAAGCCCTTAACTCAGCCCCTATGGGCAGTGGGTCCATAAAATTTGGAGGGCGTCCAAAGGGGTTCCGATTTTATTCAAGGTCTCACGTAAAAGTTGAATTAAGGGTAGGAAGGTGTCGGATCAGAACTCTACTCGACCTGATCCCCCCCACCCGATCTCCTTCCAAAACTTTTGTCATTTTTAGAGGATTCAGGGGTTTAGCCTGAATTCATAGGCCAAGGTGGGATGGGGGTTAGGCTACCCCTCCTTAAGCCCGTTTCTACCCTCCGCTGAGACATGTTTTTCTCAAGGTCACGTTTTGCTACACCCTGCCCCTCCCTGTGGACCCAGGGGCCTCCAATTCTATGTCCACAAAAAATGTTAATAAAAGAAACAACGTTGAATTAGTTGGAAGACAATAAGCAAGCCCTCTAAATGCAACAGACAACAGGAAATACCAGATGAGAAATACAAATTCAAAGTATTCCATTCAACCTGAAATACATAAAAGAGTACACCTCTGGATCGGAAATTGAAAATGGAGACATTTATACACGAAATAGTGTAGGCCTATAAAGGTCAAACATGTCAAACCGAGAACATCCATTAACAATAGACACTTCTAACCAAGGAGGTGTATACGTAGACACTGATAATGCTCTTTTTACTGTTAATATGCCTAGCTACCGTAACTGTTTTTTTATAAGCGGTGTTTAACACTAGTTTTCACATTATAATTGACGAATAAGTACAATAATAATCAATTAGTCCACGTGTGAAGGAAAAAAGTTCGAAAATTCAGTCATAAGTAATTTAAAGTAATGTAATGATTATATGGCTTGATTTTTAATATCAAACAGATTGAAAACCGTTATCCCGCGTAGGTCTTTTGTCCAAGGTATGATAATAACAATAGTAAAACTCAGCTCCTGTAGGCTCCGTGAAGTTACAAATGGCGGAAATAACAACTTACTTCTCCCACGTGACCATATGATGTGTATGGTGGAAATCATATAACCGAGGTCTTAATACACTCGCTGTCCAATAAACACTAACCGCGGGCCTAATACACACAATCATATTTTTCCCTTTTCCGATCACACACACGAAAGATACACCCTAACTGTAGAATACCGCCTAACGCGGAAAACCTCAGATCGACCTTAAAATCAAATGGGATATCAAATCCAGGCTTCTGAAGATCGTGACAGTCCTGGTTTCAGTTCAAAAAGTCCTCGGTTGACCACACGTCCGCGATTAGAAGGTGTGTATTCAGATGTGTGTCCTCGATATACACCATATACAAACACACACACACAGTCAGAGGCGACGGCATAATACGTTCACATTATGAATGTGGACGTATAAAAAATACCATCAAGCCTTCATACTTGAGATTAAAATGAATGACAATAACCCAACAGTAAAAATAGTCCTTCGATTTAGAGAAAAACAAATTACCATCAGATCAATTTTCATTTTTTAAAAATAAAAAGGAATATGAATTTTCATTGATAACAAGGAAATACATTTGCTTTATTCTATATTTTAGGCTTAATATACTGCTGTATTATTACTAGCCCAAGGCTCTAATATTAACAGTACACGCTGGTTCTTAGAAGATTAAGTTACAAAAGAGATTTACCAATGTTCTAGAGGATTGGCTTAAAATCATAGATATATAGTACAAAGTAATTTATCATCATTGCCCATAGTATCCCTTTTATAAATACTACACTGTATAACCATATAAATAATAGTTCGTATGTTCTCAGACCCTAGGTTTCTGTTAAATATCAATCTCATTAAAACACAGATCCAATTTCGTTTCGTTTTTTTATAGTTCAAAATTTCATTTTTACTTGTCTTTACTACTCTTGGATCTGGAGGACTTGTTATTTAATTCGTGTTCTGGCTGAAATGAGGGGTCAGTCAATCAAATGGTCTGTCGAATCGACCGTTTGACCTTTTCATGCGTGGAACTGTGGGTAGATATTACCAGCCAACGGCGTCTATACTATAAACACCAGCGGATAGAAATCATAACAAAACAAAAGTGGATTTTGAAAAGCATGGCGGTCGCTAATTGGTTATCGGGTCAAATGTCCCGTGGTTGATACCTGACGTCATAGAACGTGAGCTTCCACTATAACTAGTTAGATCTACATGAGTGTAGGCCATCGAAAGTATAAAAAACGAAACGAAATATAGATCTATATTTTAATTAGATTGGTTAAAAATAGTATAAAATTCACTGCTATATAATATCAAATAATAAACTCCCAATTTCTCTAATTGGTTTGGTACGTTATCTCCAAAAAGGAACGGGGATTACGTGGCTAAGACGCTGGCTCGCTAGCCTGGAGGTCGGTTGTTCGATCCATGCATTGGCCGAGAAAGTTCATCTCGATTTTCCGGCGTGGTTTCCCCGTGTCAGTATTCAAAACGGAGGGCCTGACAAAGACAGCTGTCTAGTTGTTCGGATGGTGCCGTGTACACATTGGCGTGCACGTAAAAGATCCCTTGGCAGTTGGAATTCGATGTAAGAGTAGGCCGTAGCGCCGCTGCCCGGGCAAAATGTCCCTCATAGCACACTATTTGGCATATGCCCGTCTTCCATTAGCCCAGGTCAGGTGCAGAAAAATAGCACGTTGAGCCCCATTTCTTTTCCAAAAAGGAACGATGTGCGTTTCATGTTTAGGGAGCACAATTCTCCTCACAGGTCCTGTACCTTTATTAGATTCTCCCAAGAGGGTCAAACACCATCAAACTTCCTTTTGGATGCAGCTGTTGAACAATATTTTAGTGTTTACCGAGTCTGCTGGCGTAATAACATTGCCCACCGTCGAAGATCTGTCAGTAATAATATTCTGTCCAATACGTGTACTCGTAACAATGGACTCCCGCCTTGAAAGAACAAACGAGCTGAACTAAAAGTAATCACACTGTCAAACAACGTCCGAACAGACCCAACTCTGCTAGTACACTGAACTTACACAGTAAGTGGTCGATAATTACGAAAACGAAATGCTCGGTCGCCCCCATCTTCAATAGAAAGTTTGATCTCGCCTTAACCAAGTACTACCCTGCATATTTGGCCACTAATTTCGATTGGGTACAAGCCCAGCTTTTGAGCCTATCAGATTCATCGATCGTGGTGAACACCAAGTGTCGCCCTTCTAGCTAAATGTCTGCATGTGACAATCGAGTTGCAAAGATCTATCAACGTCAAGGTTACCGGGGCCTGTTTCACCATATTTTAATTAAGATAAAAAAACATTTTAGTAATTTGATTGGATAATACTAGATTGATTTTAGGGCTAAGTAAATCAAAATTGAGATGTCTACTAAAATTTTGATTTTTTCGTAGTTAAGATTTCGAGAAACATGGCCCTGGTTTTCAGCGAGTTTTTCAACACTTTGGGGGCCGCCATGTTTGTTTACAGTGTGTTATGTGTCACGACTTCTGATTGGACAACGCCAATTAGTCACGTGTAAACACAACGGGCGCCAAAGTTCGGGAATTGCTGAGAATTGAAGCAAAGGTGAGATGTTGTAAAACTCGCGGACGTTGCATAAGGAACATCGGTCGCCCCCTTCATAGCGGTATCTTATATTGATTTAACAGCAATAGACACCTGAAATTAAGTTTTGCTACAATTTGTTTAACGTCAAATATTTTGACCAGCCTAATTAGGTCACAATTCTATTGAATAGTTACTAGGCGACGTTTCGGCAAGATATAGAGATAAATGGGGTTTAACGTCCACTCGACACAAACTATGTCATTTCGGGACTAACATGGTTTTAATTTTATTTCAACAATTCGCATGCGCGTAGGGGTCTTTAGCAGTGAAAGGAAACCGGAGGAAACCCAAGAGGTTGAGAAGGCGCCCCTATCTCCATGCCACATACGATTACATCAGGGATCGAAACCGCAGGCCAGAGGTGACCGACCAGCTAGGGGTCGAAGCGCGGCACTCTAGACCACTAGGCCATCCCAACCCCCCGTTTCGGCTAGGATTTCTCTGGTCTTGGCCAAGAGCCTAGCCGAAACGTGGCGCATTAATAAGCAGTAATTATACACAAAAGAATTGCATCTTTAGCAAAACGTCACCCTGTTCCTCGAAGAAAATCAATTACCTTCAAATGGACTGTCGTCCCGATTTCAGACAGTAATATGATATAGAAATTAATTAGCACGAACTCAACGAGAACATTTTAATAAAATGGTAATTGGCAAACTAACAAAAAGTTCTTGTCAGGTGGAAACTGGTGTTTTTTGATTGGTATGCCATGTTTTCCCGTCGGCTAAGCCGATCAGTCACGTTATATTGGTATCAAAGTTGAACAAGTTAATGGGTCACCGCACGTAGGCGGTATTTTATAAAGGGAACGATGCTGTTGGTCGGTGAGGCGGGGTAACGTCCTGTTCTGCTCCAAATGTGATAATGAAGACGGGCTTGCACTGTGCTATGATGGAAATTTTGTCCCGACAGCGATGCTAAGACCGTGTCGTTTATCGAATTCCAACAGCCAAGTATTCTTTAAGGAGCACGCAAATGTGTACACAGGAACCCAGGGTTACGTTCCATCCGAAAACTATACATTATCGGTAAACCCGACGAACTTTCCCTGGCAACGCAGGGATCGAACAAGGGGCCTCCGGGTTAACAGCCACTGTGGTCCACATGGTTAAAAGGTGCATAGCGTATAAGGGTTTCTTGGTGTAGTTGTGACTGGTGGGTGTGTCAGTCTGTTGTTTGCCATTGATGTGCACGTTAAAGAACCATTGACAGTTGGTATTCGAAATTAGGTCCAGAAATTTCAGGTATCCATATTTAAGGGTTGTTATGACAATCCACGAACGCTGGAGGTCCCACGACTGAAGATGCCATTTAGGGCACCGGGCCACATAAATTGAGCCTAAGAAGGGCACAGATACGAGTAGGGAAGGGGAACCCCCCTCTGTTAATTTAAATATATTTAGGAAATAAAATCAATAACAGGGCTCAATGGGAGATTAGATAAAGCGCTGATAGTGCTCGCCATAATAGTTAAAAATAGATAGCCTTTACTGAAGCATGTACGTTAAATCATCCATCACAAAATGTATTTCAATTCCAGTAAATATCGCAGGCTGGCAATGACATAATAAGTTGATTTTGGTCTAGTGTTTTACAGGGAATCCAGTCTTTTTCTAGAAGATTGAAAATTTCTACTTTCAATATACACGCTATATCAAAATTGTTAAACATTTACTGGAAATAAATACTTTGCTGGAAACGTGTCTTTAGTTAATACATTTCGGGCCCTAAAGAAAGACCTGCAAGAGACAGATTTAGTTCTTGCTTAAAGGATGTTTAAGACCATTAAAGTAGGCATGTGTTTGTTAATCCTGGCAGTGTCATCAATATCCTGATGGTCATTACTGCAATTGTTACAGACAGGAAAACACACTCTACCATTAACAAATGGTTTGCATTTTACTTAGATTGTAATTAATTGATTGTCATAATCAAACAGTTATCGATCTTGTGTCCCACGATTAAACAAATAAATACCTAGAAATGTATTGATAATGGTGCCATTGTGTGCAATGTATTTATGTCCATACAACTGTAAAGTTCTACTACTAAGTAACGGTTACGCCAACATAAACGGATTTCAACACTGGTTTAACTTTAATAACGTTTTAATGCACTTAGTTATTGCTTGTCAGAAATAGTATATAAAGAGAGAGAGACAGAGGAGAAATGGGCTTTAACGTCCACTCGACGCAAACTAGGTCATGTCGGGGCTAACATCGTTCAATTTCATTTCTACAATTTCCTTGCGTAGGGGTCATTAGCAGTGGCAGTAAGCCTGAGGAACCGTACAAAAACAAAAAATCCACGAGCTTAGACATGCGACCTTACTTTTGGTCATGTACAACCGGGGAATCGAAAGCATGCCAGTTGTCTCAATTACAGACCTATTAATTCAACGCGCGACCTACCCGCCATCCCGAAATAATATGAAGATGGAAACAATACAACACTGTAAAATGAATTGAAATGAAGTTTAACGTCCTGCTGCGACCTGGGCTAAAGAACCGGGCATACGCCATACGGTGTGCTATTGGGGATATTTTGCCCGTAAAGCGGCACTACGGCCTACTCTTCTATAGAATTGCAACTGTCAATGGATCTTTTCGTGCACACCGATGTTTACACGGGACTTCGGTTATTCGTCCCAGTCGAATGGCCAGACAGCTATCCTTGCCAGCCCCTCCGTCCTGCATCACTGACAAGAAGGAGTACAATACTGTGAATTAATTGTCTATATTAAAAATTTAAATAACGAGATTTAACTTAGTTGTCCCCATCATAAAATACACGCTCTGCATCTATTTTAAAAATATGGTATATTCACTTAAAACGGCAATTTCATATTTTTTAGTTATATTTTTAAAATGTATTAAAAAAAAGCCTTAAAATAGATGGTATCGTTAAACAGGCCTACCTTATTAAAGAATAACCCTATAATTCACTATTGACAGTTGATAAATTGGCAAAAATATCATTTTCAAATTCAAACGTTTGAAGACAGCTATTGCATGAGGGGGATGGGAAAACAAGGGAGGTAATTGTGTTATTATTTCCGATGTGAAAGATGTTTAAGTGTGGAAAAAATGCCTATGATTGTATATTAGTGAGTTGACAACCTATTGAGCTACAGACATAGAAATAAATATGTTTTGACTCTCTTAGAAAATAAGAAATTATCACTTTAAAGTACTGCAAGTTAGCCCCCTAACTTGCCATTATTAAGGTCTTTGGTTACCAAGTAGTCGCGGTAAACCAGTCTACTAACTGTTGTACGGTTTATTAACGGGTCTGGATTAACGAGACTAGTTTCTACAAAATGGTGCTTTGAAACCTTTGAATTATCCTATAAACCAAAGATAAAGGAAAGGGGGAGAAAACCTATAGATGGAAGGAACATCATAACCGATAGGGGGAATGTTTGTTTGTCTCGTGACAGGTAAGTCCAGATTGAGCTCATGTAGACGTTCTAGTCAGTAGTCCACTAAGAAAATATTTTCTTGGGAATCGAATTTGTCGCCTTGACTAACGGGATATTGTTTCAGTCCAATCTGATTAAAACACGGACCCTCTTTTGTTTCGTTTTTATAGTTCACAATACCGTTAACTAGTCCTTACAACACTAGGATCTGGAAGAGTCGTTATCATTGACGTGTTCTGGATGATCTGAGGGATTAGCCAATGAAACGGTCTAGGCCCGTTGGTGCACGGAACTGTGGGTTAACCATTAGAAACGTCAACGCTGATTGATTAATCAGTCTGACGTCATAGGGTCAAAAGCCGCTCATATGAACTCTGACGCGACTAATCCCTACAACCGGTCAGATCTTCATGTAGTGTAGGCCGTTTGTTACAGTTAAACAATCGGTCTAATTTTTCAATCACGGAACTGTGGGTTAACCATTAGAAACGTCAACGCTGATTGATTAATCAGTCTGACGTCATAGGGTCAAAAGCCGCTCATATGACCTCTGACGCGACTTATCCCTACAACCGGTCAGATCTTCATGTAGTGTAGGCCGTTTGTTACAGTTAAACAATCGGTCTAATTTTTCAACTGCAGCATGTTTTGCTTCAACACGGGTCAATGATGTGTCAGGAATTAAATATAGGATCGACATAGTAAAGGCGGAAATCAAAACCCCCTAATTAATTTCTGAAGTTATCTTGCAGAGTTATGGCCCTTTGTTCCTACAAACCCTGGGTCAACAAATCTTCATCCATATAACATAAAATCAATATGGCAGAAGCGGGTATTCAAATTGTAATTCCTTAATTAAAGAGCTGTCAGTTCTCACTATAATAGATAAAAACAAGATAATCCAGGCTATGCATGGTTGGTTTTGTGGACTAGCACGGGTGGGAACCGGATTTGAAAAATCTCTTGCCGATCCTACGTCGGAATTCAGCCCCTGGAGGGGGGGGGGCATCTATTGCACTCAAACTAGGTAATTTTGACATAAAACCAAACCACGTGACTTAGTGACAGACCTTGTGATTTAAAGGGCGAGCACACATGATCCCCACTTCAGAAACGTGTTATGGAAACAGATCAATAGTTATTTGTCCAAACGTTCACAGAAAGAAAACCGCCTGTTTAATACATTTTAAAAAAAAAAAATACATCTTTTGCAAGCAGCGAGAGGGGGGGGGGTAGCGCGTGCTCATTGTATCACAAGGTCTGTCGTGGTTTAGACTCCTCGGCTGTTCGTGACCGCTTGTCCAAACTCATGTTTTCTCCGGGTTCTATGGGTTCCTCTTCGAATGGACGTCCCCCCCCCTCGGTTGTAAACCGACCTCAAGGATCAGATAGGTTCACAAAAGGCAGACCTGTCCTTTAAAACAGTGGGAAACCAGTCGACGAAACAAATGTAATCTTCATATGGAATATTTGATGGATCTGTTTGACACGTGATCTGAAAATAAAATGAAATAGCATACAGTAGTCTAAAAACAGACGTTTTATTTTATTTGTCCACTTCATAAGAATTCAACCCACGGTGATATTGTATTGAAGATATCTAAACAGAGCGAATTGTCACCCGACCGGGATCTAATCGCTCGTCCATCTCCATTAGCCCAATCGGAGAAGAACAGGAGGACAATAAACCTCATTTCATTTCATTTCTTCTCTTCCTGTGTGTGTGTGTGGGGGGGGCAGTGGTCTAGAGTGCCGCGCTTCGACCTCTAGCTGGCCGGTCGCCTCTGGATTGCGGCTGTGGTTTCGATCCCTGGTGTGAGCGTATGTGGCATGGAGATTGGGGCGCCTTCTCAACCTCGTGGGTTTCCTCCGGGTACTCCGGTTTCCTCCCACTGCTAAAGACCCCTACGCGCAAGCGAATTATTGAAATAAAATTGTAACCATATGTTAGTTTCAAAATGACCTAGTTTGTGTCGAGTGGACGTTAAACCCCATTTCTCTCTCTCTCTTCCTGTGGACAGTTCATTTGTAAGCCGAATCGACTTTGAGATGCTTGCGGAAAACCAACGTTTGTTGTTAACGTTATTCGATCTTCTGTCCGGCGTGACAATAGTAAATAAGAATAAAACCGGTTAACCGGTCATTTTACAAATGGAAGAGGGTGTTTTTGTTGTACACAGGGTAGTTAGAACTACGGGTGAGGTTAAACCAATTTAGTTTACTTCAACAATGGTCTTGTTACAATGATGCTTCTCTGCTCCAAGTCTATTTACGAGGTGATCCCAATGGATAGATACTAAATACAATATTGCCGAGGTGATCTTACTAAATTAATAAAAACAATATTTACGAGATGTTCCTAATTCATACATAGTATTATGTCTATCTTGTATCTCCTGACGACGATTTCGAATAACGATTATGATAATCATTTTCTCTTCTTTATGGTAAGTCCCGCCATCACGATTTATTTTAATCGTGGAGCAATCGTGGCGATCCTCATACTCCGCGCAGTATTTCGTTTGATAAGAGTTAATTCCACAACTCACTGCTGTAAAGAGCGAACATTCTTGTTCTAAATTATGATTTGTCAGTAGTCCCATTAACAACCAGTAGCTGACAGCGTTACAAAGACTACCTGTAACACAAAGTGCCCGATTGGACCAAACATGTTTACATAACGCTACGTCATGGCTCACGATTTTATTATGCCCAATTCACCAGTGCATAGCAGAATATTGCAGTAAAACTAATTGCGTGACAAACGAGGCTATCAAATCGATTAAAATGTAAACAATACTGTTTGGAAACGAACATACTTTCACCGTTTTTAATACCTTAAATCACTGTCCAAATTTTTAGGGAAGACCCAGATTAAACGAAGGACTATCATGTGGCTATACTCAAGTGATAGCTTTGATTGAACGGGAAGAATAGACACACTCCCGCAAAAGTTCAAGAAACAGAAGCTAATCCAGCAATGGCCAAAGAGGGATTTCTCGGGCCATTGCTTCAGGAATATGGGCGATCCTATGATATTGTATTTTGCCTAACTATGAACGAGCGCTACTCACTGTATCGTTATTGTTTTTGGTGTTCGCGATCGTAACCTCACTTTCACCTTGCCAAAATAGCTCATCGGTCGAATATTGATATGACGTCACCATTCCAATATGGCTACGATGTTTCAAAACTGGACGTCATTCAGTAGCATGTGCATGAGAAATGCAACCATTCTGTACAGTCATGAAGAACTAGTATATTGTGAAGGACAATATTGTTTACTCCACGTTGTTTGTTAATCGAGCAAGAAAGCCGAAGTGATACCCATCGTGAGGTTTTTGTTCTTCTTGGTGGCGACGCTGACGCCGATTCAAATACGGCTGACATGAAACTTGACTGTCCTGTCTCTTGGAAAATAGCGCATAAGACATCACAATTCCAATATGGCTACGATCTGGTCCACAGAACGCCGTTACTTGTTTTAATAACCCAGTTTAGAAATTGCATGTCATTTAGTAGCATGTTACTGAAATGTACGACTCTATTCTGTAAAGCCAGGGGCCTATTTCACGAAATTTTAACTAAGATAAGATCCCAATTTTAGTAATTTGATTGGATAATATTAGATTGATTTTAGTGCTTAGCCAATCAAAATTGAAGTATCTACTAAAATTGGATTTTATCTTAAGTTAAAATTTCGTGAAACAGGGCCCAGGAACATCTAGTTTATTGTGAAGGACAATTCTAACATGTCTGTTCTCTCTCTTGAGACTGGTGTAGTGTTGATATGTATCAACCAAGTGGAATAAAGAACGTTCGTTGTGATCTCTAGTGCTTTACAGAAATACTTCACTTGATATTCAATCGCTTTCTATTTGAAGAAATCAGCTTACTCGTTTTCAACGTTAGTGTTTTTAGAGTTGTCTTCAAATGATTACCGGCTCTAAATGACGTCATGATTATTTTTTATTTAGACGACTATAGATGGACCGGCGGCCTTTCTTCAAGTCGATTTCAATCTGGTCTAACCCGGCACTAGGTCTTCATGTACACTAGGAATTCAAAGAGAGGTTTATGAAAGACCACTAGTCTGCGGGTTCACTTGGCCACCAGTATATGGTTAGGTCTAAGTGTATTGATAGGCCTACCCATATTTAATACTAGTGTACTAGTGTAGCGGCGGACTATATACCCTTCTCAAAAGACAAACAATGTACAAAATCGTTTAAGAAATTCCTGTTAAAAAAAATATAGATTTTTACTTGGTATAACATTTCCAGCTTGTTTAGAAAACACGAGTCCGGACCATGGCCCTCGTAGTTTAATAAACTATATATTGTTGGAAAAGTAATAACACCGGAAACACCAATCCTAAATATCTAGATGAGGATTTGCACTAGCCAGATTTAGGGCCTGCTTACAATCGCCATAATTGTCAAGTAAATGCTATATTTCTGAAGTTGGCGTGAAATTAAACATTGCCGAAAACATCCGATGCCTTCGTCCGTGGCAGGGCCATCGAATAATATCTGCGACCGTAAGGAGGGTAGCTGTAATAATGGATACACCTTACTACGACAGTACTGTCAATAACATCTAGACCCATCAACCTGCGCAATACAAGATGAAATAAAATGGGGTTTAACGTCCTACTGTTTGTCTCCTAAACTGGGCTAATGAAGCTAGACGGGCATACGTAATATAGTGCGCTATGAGGGAAATTTTGCCCGGGCAGTGGCGCTACGGCCTACTCTTTTATCGAATTTAAAATGCCAAGGGATATTTTGGACTGAAATGGGGTTTAGCTTAGGGTGGATGGCGGCTGACTTGTTTTCTCGGAGTATTATGTACAAACCTCCTCACATACGAATTGTTATTTCGGATTTTTTCTCGTTGGTTGGAGGGCCCCTAAAACTCTAGTAATGAGGATCCCACACCTTATATAATGATAATAAATTTATATACATGTGTCATGTACGTAGCTAGAAATCACAGACCTGTACGATTTGGTCTGGACTTTCGCGATAAATAAAACAATTGCGCAAAAGGGTGTTCCAGTGAGAGCAGATGAAATGGTCGAAGCACTTTCTTGTGTAATTTTAAAAATGTACAGTGAATAACAAAATTATTAGTTATGTGTCATGGCGGCCGTTTTATATGCGCTCGTCGACTCTACTTTTAGAACTTGGCTATGCCACTCGATATTTTGTGGTGGCTGATTATTACATACCTTTCTCACCTCTTTGTGATTTCAGATAAGAACGACACGAGAATATACGTTAAAGCTAAAACTACCTTACTTACTTGTAAAAGTCCTTAATCACAGAAACAACTTGACGAAGCCAGACTAACTGTTCTATAACACTGTAACATTAAGGTGGAATTCAATAACATACATATTATGTACTTAAAAAGACTAATACCTCAGTCGCGGCAGTCAATATTTCTTTTTGTCTGACGCCATACAACTGTAATGAAAAAATATGCAAACGCATGAAAATTGATCAGTTCTTGAAAACATCTGTCCAGTTTACAAGCAGATCAGGTTGATGTAGAGATTACCTACATAAGACATATGTAACTATAAGTACTTCTTTAGTAACCGATGATTTCATATTTAGATGTCATTTAATACGAGGTATCGTAAATATACGTGACTTAACTACATTTAAACCAAGATTCTTTATATCATCAAACTGAACAACACCTGCCAGACGAGGCGTAATGGAGTTTAACGTATCGTCCACACAATTTCTTTTATCACGTGTCCAATGCATGATAGGAGGGATGTGTGTTGGGGGGGGGGGGGGTAGCATATTCTTCATCTCGTGTCTAATACACTTTTATAGAATTACGAATCCTAGAATGTAAAATGAGTTGCTTTATTTTCAGTACAAAACGAAGGTCTTTCTTTAGCCCTGAAACGTCATAAAAACTATCAATTAGACATTAATTAACTTATCCAGACCATAATCTCAATGATGAGGCTTGCATGATATTTTTGTTGGATTGTAGTTCAATTTGCTGAAATGTTTTTCTTCGTGATTTACCGATTAAGTGGATAACCGAGATTACAAGTTTTGTCTTACAGACTTTAGTAGTGATTACCGAGGCGAAGCGGAACTTTCATTCGCTTAGCTCTAAGTTCATAGTGGATCAATTTGACTGAAATTTTCAGCAAATTGCCTTTACACGTATCTAGTATTAACTAGTGTAGTGAGAACTGCCAACTCGTTATCTAATCTCCCATAATGTAGCTTTAAACTTTGTATCGGTTAAATGGAGCCCACACAGAACTATTAGCAGTTGTAATTCCAAGACGAGTAAGCGGATACACTGGTGTCCGTGTAACATGCCCTCATAGCTACTGTTGGGGATTCCGGTTATGAGGGACCGGGTTCCCGTAATTTCATACTCTTCAAGTAGGTCTATTCTCGGATAAAGGTTAATTATTTTCCGCAATTTTGTCAGCCCAAAAAATCAAATGAGAGTTATGTAGCCCCGTGTGGTCAGGTATCTTGGTTGGGTTCCAAGTTCGTGGAAGTAGTTGGCCTGGCAACTGCACACGAGACAGTGGAATAGGTTAGCGAACTCCGAAATCACGTGTTGTACAATATAGGCAGAGCTGTAACTTTAGACGGGGACGTGTTTAAACCGAACTATTTCGAAATGTCGCGTACTGGGTAGAAGAAATCAGCATTATCGTTTTGCACCATTTATCGTCAAGCACTATTCACACAGCGTTGGTTCTTTCGTAAGTATTTAACGGTCGCTACCACCGAGGGTGATATCGCAGACAAGTGAATAGTAAATGATATTCTCGTCTAGCATAGGTTGGAGATACAGGAGCAATAAATGAATTTACCGCGCCTCCGATTCTTTGATTAAAGGCACAATCATGCCTTTTCAGATACAGTATCGAGTGCTGCAGTTAGAGACCATTCAAACCCCACTACAAAGCCATACCTCCGAGCTTGGGGGGGGGGGGGGTCACGGTAACTAAGTCGGGTGTTCGGTCTATGTATTTACCAAGAATGTTCATCCAGTGATGCAGGACGGGGGCGGGGGTCTGACAGCTGTCTAGTCATTCGGATGGGACGAAAAACCGAGGTCCCGTGTACACATTGGCGTGTACGTAAACGATCCCTTACAGTTGGAATTCGATATATGTGTAGGCCGTAGTGTCAGGGCAGAGTTTCCATCATAGTTCACTGTATGGAGTATGTCCATCTTCATAAGCCCAGTTTGGAGCAGAACATCTAGAGAGGGCTGATTCATATTAAGGCTTGAAAGAGGGCGTCAGGGCACCTCGGCTGCTTGGCTCTAGTCACTTTTCACTTCGCCCCTATAACTTTATAGTCTGCATTTTGAGAGAACTGTGTATACACATTCATAATCCATACTTATACCAGCAGACGACACGAGAAGGACCATGATGATACGAACTTTCAACGGATCCCTGGGATGACACGTAAATTCCCCATCGGATCCCTGGATAAGAATTTTGGAGATTTTCAAAACACCTCATCGTAGCACGCTTCTTGACATGTGTCCGTCAATAGCTCGTTTATTGCTGAAATGTAAGACGAAACCCTATTTCATTTCAATTGTTGAAAGATGTAAAGCGGATTTACCCTCTCTACATGCATGGATCTTGACCACCTGAATATAAACAGCATTAAACATACATTATGCAACAGCATAAATCGATAAGTGAGACTACTAGTTTTGTCTTACCGACTTTAGTAATGATAACCGAGGCTACGCGGAACTTTCATTCGCTTAGTGGATCAATTTGACTGAAATTGTCAGCAAATTCCCCTAACATTGGCTATTTTTTTAACTATTGTTGTGAGAAATGCCAACTCGTTATCTAATCTTCCATAATGTATCTTTAAGAAACAGCTAAAACTTGTCACAGTCTTCCATATTATTTATAACAGTGGTTTCTTTCCCAACAATTAGAATTAACTTTCAACAATATGTACAAGTAACATTTTGAAAACATTTAAGATAAAAAAAAACAGATTGAAAGGATATTATATGATGTCATTTCATACGGCCTAATGTAAACATACGTGACTTAACTAACATTAGACCTAGAATCAGTTCGTTATTAAATTACCAAACATCTGGCAGAGAAGGCGTATCAATAGTATATAAGAGATACCGCTGGTCGTTTTAACATTACATTACTAATTCATCAACATGAAGATAGCAGTTGTATGTTTCTTGGTTGTACTGGCTGTGGCTCATGCCCAGCAGGAAGGTGGTAGACGAGAGGAAAGACCAGAAAGCGGTCGACGTGAGGAAGGACAAAACGGCGGTAGACGAGAGGAAGGTCGTCAAGAAGGCGGTCGACGAGAGGAAGGACGCCAACAAGAAGGCGGTCGACGAGAGGAAGGCCGTCAACAAGAAGGCGGTCGACGAGAGGAAGGTCGTCAAGAAGGCGGTCGACGAGAGGAAGGACGCCAACAAGAAGGCGGTCGACGAGAGGAAGGCCGTCAACAAGAAGGCGGTCGACGAGAGGAAGGCCGCCAAGAAGGCGGTCGACGAGAGGAAGGTCGTCAACAAGAAGGTGGTCGACGAGAGGAAGGCCGCCAAGAAGGCGGTCGACGAGAGGAAGGTCGTCAACAAGAAGGTGGTCGACGAGAGGAAGGCCGACAAGAAGGTGGTCGACGAGAGGAAGGAGGTCGACGAGAGGAAGGTCGTCAACAAGAAGGCGGCCGACGTGAGAAACGACAAGTCAGTGGTCAACGAGAGGAAGGTCGTCAACAAGAAGGTGGTAGACGAGAGGAAAGACCAGAAAGCGGTAGACGAGAGGAAGGTCGTCAAGAAGGCGGTCGACGAGAAGAAGGTCGTCAAGAAGGCGGTCGACGAGAAGAAGGTCGTCAACAAGAAGGCGGTCGACGAGAGGAAGGCCGTCAACAAGAAGGCGGTCGACGAGAGGAAGGCCGCCAAGAAGGCGGTCGACGAGAGGAAGGTCGTCAACAAGAAGGTGGTCGACGAGAGGAAGGCCGCCAAGAAGGCGGTCGACGAGAGGAAGGTCGTCAACAAGAAGGTGGTCGACGAGAGGAAGGCCGCCAAGAAGGTGGTCGACGAGAGGGCGGTCGACGAGAGGAAGGTCGTCAACAAGAAAGCGGCCGACGTGAGAAACGACAAGTCAGTGGTCAACGAGAGGAAGGTCGTCAACAAGAAGGTGGTAGACGAGAGGAAAGACCAGAAAGCGGTAGACGAGAGGAAGGTCGTCAAGAAGGCGGTCGACGAGAAGAAGGTCGTCAAGAAGGCGGTCGACGAGAAGAAGGTCGTCAAGAAGGCGGTCGACGAGAAGAAGGCGGTCGACGAGAGGAAAGCCGCCAAGAAGGCGGTCGACGTGAGGAAGGTCGTCAACAAAAAGGTGGTAGACGAGAGGAAGGTCGTCAACAAGAGGGCGGTAGACGAGAGGAAGGTCGTCAACAAGAAGGCGGTCGACGAGAGGAAGGCCGTCAACAAGAAGGCGGTCGACGAGAGGAAGGTCGTCAACAAGGAGGCGGTAGACGAGAGGAAAGTGGTAGACGTCAATAAATATGTCTCTACATTCGATCAGGAACAACACAAAGGAATGTTTTAAATCGTGTTATCATGGTAATGAATAAATTCATCTAAATTTGACGATATCTGTAGATATTTTTAATCGACAAATATGAATGATAAGGCGGGTTAGTTGGGAACATTATTGTTTGTCTGTGCTAAGTAGAAAATTGGGGTTTGGTGGTTTGTTTTCATTTTTGCTTTTGGTTCATTTGTGTTGTATAGTGGGGGTGGGGGTCAAATTTATCCAACACCTTGAACGCCAAGTGGGCCGTATATATCCCATTTTAATCACTAAAACCCACGTCAAACCGGGGTCGCGTCCTTGCCGTACGGTGACCAGAAAATTCGCAAGATCGCTGGCAAACGTGAACACAACCCGAGAAAATGTCCCCCAAAATTACAAACTTGAAAAAAGTCGCCTTCTCACAGCTTTCCAGGTCAGATGGCAGAACCTTGGCGTTTGTGTTGATCAACGGCGACCATGGAGACCACAACACTAAATCTGGCGTTTCCACCACGCTAATGACGATCAAAGGAGACCATATAGCACTAAATCTGACGTTCCCGCTTTTACCACGCTAATATCGATCAAAGGGGACCATAGCACTAAATCTGGCGTTTCCACTTCGCTTTTACCACGCTAATGACGATCTGGACGCTCACTGAAACCATTTCCGTTGGCGTAGCAGCAGATTAAGGACGGGGGTATAAGCTGGAAGTGGAAGAAAACCCAACAACGATTAAGTTGATATACCCATACTTATCGCATTAAACTGTGGCCGTTTCACGGACTATAGGTAACCATACACGAGCTGAATATGCCTATTGCAGGTCTTTCTTTAGGCCGGAAACGTTATCTGAATTATTAATTAGACATTAGTTAAATTATCCAGACCATGATCCACTCTAGATGTCATTGCTAGTCTGCGATTTTTACTGGATTAGGATACGATTTGCTGGTCAAATTTCATCCATGATTTAATCGAGTTTGGTTTAGATAAAATGAAATGAAATGGGGTTTAACGTCCTACTCTTCTGCACCTAACCTGAGCTAATGGAAGACGGGCATACGGCATGCAGTGTGCTATGAGGGAAATTTTGCCCGGACAGCGGCATTACGGCCAACTCTGATATCGAATTCCAACGGCCGGGGGATTTTTTACGTGCACGAGACTGCGGTTTTTCGTCCCATCCGAACGACTAGACAGCTGTCATTGTCAAGCCCTCAGTCCTGCATCACTGACAATGGAAACTGGCGAATAAACTGACGGCTGTTAATATGGCTCTCAGTTTTAAAAGTCTTTTCTATCCTAGAGTAGACAGAGAGAGCGAGAGAGAAATGGGGTTTAACGTCCACTCGGAGGAAACCCACGAGGTTGAGAAGTCGCCCCTATCCCCATGCCACATATGCTCACACCAGGGATCGAAACCTCAGCCGCAAGCCAGAGGTGACCGGCCAGCTAGAGGTCGAAGCGCGGCACTCTAGACCACTAGGCCACCCCCCCCCCCTTGTTTTACCTTAGAGTAGACATAGATGATATATGTGGTATTTTAATCACAGAATTGCGGCTTCCATTCGACACGATTCACGTAAGTAGTCGCATAAATGGGTAAAGGGGTGTTGGGTGGCTGTAGAAGGGTCGTTTGCTGTGGACAGAGGTTGGTAGAAATACGAACTTAGCTTATTGACGTGTTGGTCTTGGGAGCAGCGTGGCCGGGTCTTTTGCTCAAAAGGTTGTCAACTCACTATTATACGATCATAGGCATTATTTCCCACACTTTAAAATCTTTCAAACAGGAAATAATAACACAATAACCTCTCCTGTTTTTCTATCCACCCATGCAATAGCAATCTTCAAACGTTTGAATTTGAAATTGAAAATGACATTTTTGCCAATTTCTCATCTTGCAATAGTGAATTATAGGATTATTCTTTAACAAAGTAGGACTGTTTATAGATACCATCTTTTTTAAGGCTTTATTTTAATACATTTCAAAAATTTAACTTAAAAATATGAAATTTCCGCTTTAAACTTAAATTATGTACATATGCCTACATATTGCCATGTTAAAGCGGAAATAAAATAGCTTGGATGAAATACACACCCTTTAATTTTAATATTAATAATTACACTCGTAATATTTTGGATGCTTGTTCAATGTGTTCTATCTCCTCTCATTTTTGAACTGCGCCACGCATCTGGGGTACTCTGTAATGACCGATTTATATACTCGCCCTTTCGCGGTATTGTCTTATTCCACCGTTTAATGGCAGATTCTGTTGTACGTTTACACTCCCCATTGTTCCCCAAACCACCTAAACAAACGCTCTCACAGTCAAGAAAGCATACAAAAAGCCATGGGGTTGCCAGTTAGTGACACCCATACATGTATGGGTGTTTTTCGAGTATTCTATTATTTTTCTAGTAAGATTGGGCGTCTATACTTTCCATACTTTTATTGGAAATAACCATACGATATCGTGACAATGTACCTGTAAGGTGCAATTTGATAACATACATACACATGGCTAAAATTAAAGGGGGGGGGTAACGTCTTACTGTTCACCACGTGGCTAATGAGAAAGAGAGAGAGAGAAATGGGGTTTAACATCTACTCGACACAAACTAGGTCATTTCGGTACTAACATATGTTTTTTAACATTATTTCAATAATTGGCGTGGGCGTAGAGGTCTTTAGCAGTGGAAGGAAATCAGAGCACCCGGAGAAAACCCAAAAGGTTGGACAGGGGACCCTTCTCCCTACAACCGGGTATTTGAAGCACACGTTGTGATCCCGCCTCCTCTCCCTGGACCATGATTTTGGAACACCACAGGACCTACTCTCTGGTTCCGGCCGATTCCACCCAAACCATTATGCTTGGATCTCTCCATGAATCTAGTTCCATGAAACATTAGTCAGAAAAACGCTGGCCACATCAACACCATATTCTGTGGTCCTGCCATTTGCAGTTGATACGCAGTACCGACTCTCATCTGTAAACAGAACAGTTCTCCATTGCCTGTGTTGCCCGTTCTGGTGTTGTTGGGCAGAGGGTAGACGTTCACGTCTATGGCGAGGGGTGAGGATCGATCCACGGTAAATGGATGTTCTCTTTTCTGGGACGGCGGCGTACTGTATTGGTACTGATTTATTTTCCATGTGTTCCCACTATCAGGCGTATTGTCCCAGATGACTGTGTGAAAAGATTGTCGCTTTAAGATCTTGGTCTACCAGTTGGGGGGGAGGTCATCCCTGGTGGTGGTTGTCCGAAAGCGTTGCTTAAGCCTATAGGTGGTCCGAACATTGGCATAGAAGTGATTGGCAAGCGCCGAGTCTTCCAAGCGCCTATTTCGTCTGAGCTGTCGTGGCATGCTGCTGAAGTTGTAGTGAGAATGATTCAACCATTTTATGAGACTGGCCCCGATGAACAGCACGTGCAGCATGAGTTACATGAAAATCATGGAGACCATATTACCATCTCAGTAGTCAGGTTGTGTTTTTGAGATTTCCGTGGTTCAATTCTGTGTTCGGGAAGGAGCCTAACTCCCCCCTCTCTCTGTAAAGCAAAATGGATGCTTACGGTTTGTTGTTAGAGGTGTATGTATATATTGTGTGGGGGTGGGATGGCCTAGTGGTCTAGAGTGCCGGTCACCTCTGGCTTGCGGCTGTGGCTTCGATCCCTGGTGTGAGCGTATGGGGCATGGAGATAGGGGGGCATGGAGATAGGGGCGCCTTCTCGACCCCCGACCTCGTGGGTTTCCTCCGGGCACTCCGGTTTCTTCTCACTGCTAAAGACCCCTATGCGCAAGCGAATTATTGAAATAAAATTGAAACCATATGTTAGTCCCAAAATGACCTAGTTTGTGTCGAGTGAACGTTAACCCCATTTCTCTCTCTCTCTGTATATTGTGTGCTGTCCGTGGGTTTGTCTTGTGTAATTTTATGTCTGTGGGGTGTTCCTTCTGCTATCACTTATAAATTTTTTTAGGCATCTGTAGATTTAAATGCTCTGGTGATTCGAAGCTACATTATAATAATACTTCCGGTTTTCGAAGTTACAATATTTCCGGTTTGACAAAAATGGGTATTCCGACACTCTGCGTGATCCGACATATTGTAACGATCCCGTACGATGTCGGATTTGACAGAGTCCACTGTACAAATAAATGAGGGCGCTAGTGCGCATTTGTCGATTTTAGTGCTCTAGTCTAAACATATGCAAAAAAAGTACTAATTGGAGCAGATTGTGTGAAGTGGCACTTTCGTTTTCAATTAAATAGGGGGATCACGTTGCTAAGTGGGTAAGACGCTGGCTCGTTGACCTGGAGATGGGTTGTTCGATCCCTGCAATGGCCGAGAAAGTTCATTTTCCCTTGTTTTCCCTTGTCAGTGATGCAGAACGAAGGGTCTGACAAGGCCAGCTGTCTAGACGTTCGCATGGGACAAAAAATCCGAGGTCGCGTGTACACATCGGCGTGCACGTAAAAGATCCCTTGGCAGTTGGCATTCGATATATGTGTAGGCCGTAGCGGACCAACGATTAAGTAGGAAAGCGGACCCCACGGCATCTACAAGTCCCCCCCCCCTTAATCGTCATGATTAGACTACAGTGTACTTGTATTCAGAAGCAACATCTCTGTAATAAAATTTGAAAAATAATGCGCTCAAAGCTCCAACTCGATCTTGCATTTTCACTCTGTAGCTTTCCATGGGGAACTGTATTGTCTACATGAATCCTTGGATAAACTCACAAAACTAGTTTTAACATGAGATTAATCGGTTGTATATGCGTGTTGCTTGTACTTCATGTGACCCATGCACAGTGAAAGGAACAAATTAGTCCGCTCACATAACAAGGGGAAGAAACCGCGACTGTCCGTTTGGCGAAGCAATATCTTACTCACCGAATCGCTGCAACTCCCTTATCACTCCAGTAATATTAATTTACCATAGCAATGTATCCAAATAGCTTGTGTGATATGACACAGATGGGTGAAATGTTAACTTTAAAATTTAGAATCGCTTTCTTCATCTTCTAGACTCATTACTCATTTTTTTGTTTTAACCCTTTTTTTTTTAAATCCGACACGTTTCTTGTGGGTTTTATATGGGTTCGTTCTCCTCTAATTTTAGAACTTGACAACACCCATTGGGTGTTCATTGGTGGCTGATTGATAAAACATCCCTTTCCCGTATCCTCGTGCTTTTAATACACGTTGAAGCTAACTCGATTTACTTAGGAGTATTAATCATGAACCACAGAACAACTTGACGACGACCGACCCACTGTACTATAAAACTGTGATATATATTATAACAATAAAGGAATGATATTTCCAGTCCATATTTCTTTTACTTTAAAATCTATTGAGGGAGAGAGAGGGATGGGGTTTAACGTCCACTCGACACAAACTAGGTTATTTCAGGACTAACATATGGTTTTAATTTTATTTCAATAATTCGCATGCGCGTGGGGATCTTTAGCAATGAGAGGAAATCTAAAGACCGGGATAAAACCCACGAAGTTTGATAGGCCAAATCTATATCAAGGTCGAGTCTGGGACAATAAAAACATCGTCAAATAAAATGTTGATTTGATTGTTGGGTTGCATTAGAATAGGAGCACGGTGTTACTATCAGACACTTCGTCCCCACGGCACTTCCGGCCAATTCATGACAGGCTCCGTAATTGTCATACCGCTTGGTCACATGTCCACATGTAAAGCGATTATTTGTTAGGACGAATACTAACACGATTTTCTTTGATATTATTTAAAATAGGGGTTGGGGTGGATGGCGTGCTGTATCATTAATCCTGTCATTGGGTCAATTGGCGTGTTTCGAAACCCCAGTTGTACCTGCCAAGGAGAAGAGTCGCCCGTCAAGCTTCGTGGGTTTTGTACGGGTCCTCCGGTTTCCTGCCAATGGTAAAGACCCCTACGCGCATGCGAATTATTAAAATAAAATTATACCATATGTTAGTCCCGAAATGACCTAGTTGGTGTCGAGTAGACGTTAAACCCCATTTATCTCTTTCTATTTGAAATAGTTTTCAAGATGGCGAATAGTCACATGACACCTGGGAGAATACCCTCATATTAAAGTCAACTTTGGATAATGGCGTCAAATAATATTTTTCAATGACTACCTGTCATGGCGTCTGGCTTTGTTACAAGACGACCTTGAACCTCTCGTTATGTATCTCAACAACCTGTCAAAAACACATTTAGACAATAACTTTACGACCCCTGGAGGCTAACACTGTTTAAACACCCACCTTAAACGTCCATGTCTACAGGAAACTCGTCTATTTTGTAGTAAGGTTATTTTCTCAAGAATGTTAAAGATTTATTGTTAAATAAAAGTCTGGAGTTATTTAAGGACTAGCTAAGACAACGTTGTTGTTTCGGACGATGATGTTTCCACTACTCTATCTTTGAATAGGAAACTAGCTAGGGTTATTTTATGAGCACAACTAGACTCTTTGCTTTGCTAGACCTTCCATCCTTCACCCCATTGGATAACTAGTCTCCTTTTATTGCTATACTTTCCACCCCCCACCCCACTGAACAACTAGACGCCATTCATTGCTAGGACTTCCAGGACTTTCACCCTCCAGGCCCCTGAACAGCTAGACGCCTTTCATTGCTAGACCCACTCTCATTTCTAGAGTAAGGCGGGGGGTGGGGGTATTTTAAGTATTAATTATTATTCGTGTGTCTGTAAATAACATATTACACGATACCAAGCTATTTTACACGATATCAAGATGTTTTACACCATATCAAGATGTACACCGTAACAGAATGATGTTTTACACCATATCAAGATGTTTTACACCATATCAAGATGTTTTACACCATATCAAGATGTTTTACACCATATCAAGATGATGTTGTTGATTTTTCGATTGAGGCCCTGGATCCTGGATCATTGTGTATCTTTAACTCATGGAACTAACATATAGCTGGCTAGACTATATAAAATATCAATAAACTATAACACATATTTATGGAAAAACATCTACTTATATATCTGAGCTACGTTTCGACGTAAAAGAGTATTTTCTCAACGTTATCAAGAAATGCAAAAATTATGAGGCCAATTTATACAACAATTCCTGAAACCACACATAGTCTTTTGTATTACTGTGTTAGCTTCAGGTAATACTCTTCGAAACGTCGCCCAAATAAATAAGTAGCTATTTTTCCAGAAGTATTTTTATATGTGTTCCAAAGATTATATATATATCTCATAATTGAGAGACAGTCTATGTGTCCCGACCGATCGACTATACACCGTAAAAGATCCCTTGGCAGTTGGAATTCGATAAAAGAGTAGGCCGTAACGCCACTGTCTGGGCAAAATTCCCCTCATAGCACACTGTATGGCGAATGCCCGTCTTCATTTACCCAGTCGGAGCAGAACAGTAGGACGTTAAACCCCATTTCATTTCATTTCCGACCAAACACTGTCCCAGGGCCAGCATGACCACCCTGCACCACTAACCCCGCAAAATGGAGCTTGGAAATCCAAAATAAAAACAATTGTCGGAAGAACTGTGCACCTCCGGTCCCAAGAATGTATTGCCGTTACCTCAATATGTTGCGTCTGTGGCCAACACATGCTATTATTGAACTAGTACAACCCCGGTCCCATGAATGAATGACCGATATTTCAGTATATGTATCTGTGGCCAACACATGTTATTATCGAACTAGTATTTATTACATTGTAAGTGAACTTCGAATTGCTACATGCAAACATTATTAATGTCAGCCATAGTGTTATTTTACAATATTTTATAGAAATTCATCACAAAATCTGTTTATAATCACTTAACTAACGTCAATTACATCGTAGAATGGCCGTCAAAAGGGATGCCGCCTGTTCAAGGACCAATTTACGTTTCATTCGACACACTCAAAACAGAGAAAGAGAGAGGGAGAGACTTCTCGAAACGGAATTAATGTTCCGAGGTTAAAATTAACATCTAAAATAATGATCAGTCTTGCAACCATAAAACATTCGTGCAGGAAGCAGGACAGTGCGCATGACTAGGACAAACCTTCTGGTGTAGCAACATAGTTAGTGCCATGAGTCGCTGGTTGGATGTGGAAGTGAAGTTACAAGAAAACTCCCCACAAACTATCCAAAACTCACCACACCCAATGAGTGACTCATGGCACCAGGAATAACACTGCATCAGTTCATTTTTACATTTTATATATTAAGCCAGATACATACTATGTATGAATTAAAATAAATTACAATAGAAATTGCTACATCTCACCATTCTGGAATTCAATGGCTGTCTGACGAATACTCAGAGATGTGATACTTTTGCAGCTTTGAGTTTGGACCTTCAGGTTTCTAACTGGTCAAATGTTGTTCTTAGTGCTCAATGTCCGCTTCAGCCGAAGGTGATATCGCAAACAAGTTGTCTTATTTTCAACTGCATTATCTCCGCGCACGCGCAAGGGTCTTCCCGGTGGAACGAAACCGGAGTACCTGAATAAACCCACCAGGTTGAGAAAGATTGCCCTCGTAGCACACTGCATGGCGTATGTCCGCCTCCATTAGCCCAGTCGGAGAAGAACTGTATGATGTTAAACCCTATTTCATTTCATTTCCTAAAACATTCGGACGTTTGTGAGTTAGTGGGCCTTTAATAACAATATATGTGCAGTTAATAATCAATTTTATTACATCTATTTATTGTAAGAATGACTGTAGAATTATTATCTAATAATAAAGCTATCTATCGTGTTATGTTTTACAATATGATCTGGGAATTAAACAATCTATTATCTAAAAGAAACCTGTATCGTGCAGCGAGATAATTACATTTGTTTATAATATAAAATATGTTATTGTCAGTAATGCCTGTTTTTTCAATTGGACATGCAGAATTAAAATGAACAAAACGAATACTCAAGTTATTGCTTCCAATTCGATTTGGGTTTTGCTTTTATTAGGAATATTTTATTCGAGATATCGGAATGGGATTGAGAAATGAAGAATCCAGAAGAAGAACAATCTGGTAGCAAATTGTATAAGATTTTTGTGGAACAATCAATTTCTGATAAAACCAATCGGAGTCAAACCATCGAACCATGGCCTCTCAGACAAATACGTCCATCGTACCCTTTATTTGACCTTATTTTGCCTGAAAAGTTGAAGTCAGTTGTACTAGTAATTATGATTCGTGTTAAACCCACTCGTTGTTATGTTTTGCCTTTCATGCTAATGTGACTTTGATCGTTCTTCCCCTGGATTCGGGGAATCACGGTGGCTAAGTGGATAAGGCGCTGGTTCGCTAGCCTGGAGGTCGGGTGTTCGATCCCTGCATTGGCCGAGAAAGTTCATCTCGATTTTCCGGCGTGATTTCCCCTCGTCAGTGATACAGAAGGAGGGCCTGACAGGGACAGCTGCCTAGTCGTTCGGATGGGACGAAAAACCAAGGTCCCGTGTACACATTTGAGTGCACGTAAAAGATCCCTTGGCAGTTGGAATTCGATATAAGAGTAGGCCGTAGTGCCACTGCCCGGGCAAAATTTTCCTCATAGCACAGTGTATGGCGTATGCCCGTCTTCCATTAGCCCAGGTTAGGTGCATAAGAGTAGGACGTTAAACTCCATTTCATTTCATTTTCCCCTCGATTCTTCAAATGGGTTTAATGGTTCGCCTGATATCCCTCAATTGATATTGGGTGGCGGGTGAATAGGTTACCCGGATGATAAAGACGGAGAATGGATGTTTTACGTCCACTCAAGTTGGCCTGTGTGCAAACCAGTTCACTGAATAGATATTGTTGGAAGGATGAACGAACTGTCGCTCTAATAAACAGTAATCATCCCTAAACACTTAAGCGGGTGAGGGGGATGGTTGTCATTTGACATACACTTAAAGTTACATTATGGGAGATAAGATAAAGAGATGGCAGTTCTCACTGTAATAGTTAAAAACTAGATAGTGTAAAGGTAATTTGCTGAAAATTTCAGTCAAATTGATCCACTATTAGCCGAGAAAAAAGCGTTTGAAATATTCACATAGCCTCGGTCATCGTTGCTCAAATCATAAATACAAACAGCATAGTCTCGATTATCCACTTGGTTGATTTAATTATCAACGGCCATTAAGCGACATATAGGATTTTAATCCGCCAACATCGAAGGCTAGCCTTGACATCAAGAGTTTATTATGGTCTGGATATGTTAATTAATGTCGAATTGATTATTTTGAGAACATTTCAGGCCTAAAGAAAGACCTGTAATGAGCAGATTTTGCTCTTGCATAATGCCATTTTAACATAAACTGGGTTGTTTCGAGACGAAGATATGGTATCGGTATATTGAGAAAATCATTTTTGATTGAACACGAAACACGTAGTTTTGACAAACACCTGTCATGTAAGACATGCACAGGTATATGAAATACAATTTACTTTTTTTTTACTTATTTAAGTTATATAATTCAATAGTTTCAATTGACGTAGTTAAGTCTATAACTCAGTATCATTCAAAGTCTTCGACATTGAAAACTCGAATTACTTGTCAATTTAAATCCACATTGATGTTGTGATCTTACCGGAAGAAGATGGGTTTCTGATATCCAATATTTAAAACAAAATAACCATTTTACCATTTGTACACGAATCGCGTACCATAATGCGTTTCAGCGCCATTTGTAACAAGGGCTCAGAAAAACAAGGCTAGCCATATTCCAAATCTCTTAGTTGGATTGCATGTGCAATAAATATATTGGTCGACTAGATTAACCAGACTTTAAATATAACCATTCGATTGAGACTTACGACGTGTTAAAAATTACAGTAAAAACAGAAACGATTGAATGTAAATCAGTTTATATACATTCATATTATGTTATCATATGAGTTGCGACCCATTTGTGTCAATTTCTAAGACCCAAATTTTAGCGATTTAGTTCCTTTAAAGTACAGTAAACATATTACCGCAAGTCTCAATGTTGCCTTATTTTCAGAAAGTCAGGACGATTGATCAAGGCGAGCTACGGCTCGATCGCATTGTGATGTTAATGTATCGCTATTCAGAAAGTAGAGATATTTTCTTCTCGATATATTTTGTATTAAATCCAATAAATCTTTAAAGGTATAAAGAGATTTTTATTGGTAGTTAGGTGATAAAGATTATCCTTGACAATGATGCGAGTCTTATCAACTGTCAGATGAGATACATTTTATTCCGATACGCCTCCCGGGATATCATAGTTAAATACTTCAACACAACTAAAAAAACAGTTATATCTCTTCCATAAAACCCATCTAGGTCCTTTGTTGCTGGCTCGAGAGAGAGAGATGGAGTTGAAAGTCCACTCGACACCCTGGGTCATAGTTACAGACTTTAACACAAGTAAAACTGATATCACCTGGTTTTATTCAAATAAATAACCCTTCCATAAAAAAAACATCTTGCTTTCTGGTTCCTGTATTGTTTCATAATACGAAGCTGTCAACAGAATGTAGCAGAGCTACCAAACACGCAAGATCTTGTCATCCATTTTATAAAACATAAAACATATTATTGTCGTTCATCTGATTGCTAACATTAATCATAAAAACTGTTTTACGGCCGTGGAGATTATTACAACGTAGATTTCTACCCCATAACACTCCATCATTCCCAAGGTCGGTTTTAACACTAATGGATCTAGTCAATAATATTTCTTGAAAATCTTTCTATCTTTGACTTCATCTGGGTTTTTCAAACAAATGAAAACCGTAATGAAATATTCATGAAATTACGATGTTTTCTTAAAAATAAAAGTATACACGGGAGCTCGGTTTTTCGTCCAATCCGAAGGACTAGACAGTTGTCCTTGCCAGACACTCCGTTCTACATCAGTGGCAAAGGGAAACCACGCCGGAAAATATGGATGAAGTTTCCGGGTCAATGCAGGGATCGAACACCCGACCTCCAGACTAGCGACCCAGATGTTTAAAGAATAATATAAAGTCTTACATGAAGTTTAAACTAGTGCTGTCATCAAGAACCTGACATAGAGACCCAATACTGTAACAAATGACATATTTTCAAAACCAGGAAAAGTCATACCATAATCTATTATACTCAACATCTGCCATTTTACTTGTAACGAATAATTATTTACAGTCTCTTAAATATAGTCAAAAACCATTTTAACGCCAAATATAAGCTACAAATGGATTTATCATATATGACAAAAAAAGGAAAATGTTTGGCCGAGATTCGTGCTGTGTGACAGGGGAATAAACACCTATATTTATATAAAAGATATATAAATAAGCATTAAAATGAGATTCGGGTAGATCAGCGTAAAGACATTTGAGTGTTGAGTTCCAGGAATCACTTAAAAATTACATGCTGCTGTAGTGTATATATATATAACCAGATTATTTTCATTTTATTTATTTGTGTTATATGCTTGATAACGACTTGTGAAATCTTGTTGAAACGTCGCAGTGAAATAAACCATAGTAATTGTTATCCATAAATAGTGTGTTATTTGGTGAAAAACGGATCTTTAATACGAATAACAGTTGGCAGAATACACAACAATATAAATCAAATATTCTTTAAAAAGTAACTACCGCCCATGGCCAACTCCCTTAACATCTCCCTCCCCCTTCTTTTAAAGCTACTGCTTTATTGGACTGTACTATTCTTTTTTAAATGATAACACTGACCTACTTAGAGTAGACCGTTTTCCCGAGCGTGCATTATAATCCTTGGAAAATGTCAAAAGGATTTGTTCAACTTCTTAAATTATGGAAGCCTATAGCTACCATTGGAATTTCAACTGTAAGGCGACAGCACAAACAACTTTAAAAATCTGCCCGAAAATAGTCAATTAAGAAATAAATACACAGCTCTTTTAGCGCCTTTTCTTTTGTCGCGATTTCTACTTTTCGAGTTGTATTTTAGTAGAACAAATAAATTCCTTGGGTAATTTCTCTGTCTTCTACCATGGCTTCATTGTGCTCAATTTAATACCTGTGGGGGTGGGCTTTTAGATCACTAATTGTTTCGATTCCTACCTCCTACCTTGTATGTGAGTAGGGTCCCTTGGTCATTGAATTAGTGGAGTGGCTTTAAATACACCAATATGAGAATATGTTTAACATGATTTTACACCAGAATGAGCGAATATTTAACATGATTTTACACCAGAATGGGAAAATATTTAACATGATTTTACACCAGAGGGAGCGAATATTTAACATGATTTTACACCAGAATGAGAAATTATTTAACATGATTTTACACCAGAGGGAGCGAATATTTAACATGATTTTACACCAGAATGAGATTTTATTTAACATGATTTTACACAAGAGGGAGCGAATATTTAACATGATTTTACACCAGAGGGAGCGAATATTTAACATAGCTTGAACGTGAGTAGGTTCCTCCGATCGCTTGTCTTGTCCGTAGATTTGTTTTGTGTAATTGTGTATGGTGCAGCCCTCCTGTACTTATTGTTAGATTATGTCTTGTCGGAATTAACGGACGCCTTTACCTAGGACGATAAATTCCTAGTCCATGAAGACCACAGACGGCGGGTCAACAATATGAATCCATTAATCAATTAATTATCTAGTTTTACATATAAAAACAATAGAAATCCGTCCTGTTTTATTCATGTTAAACAAACAAGAACAATACACATAAACTTAATTTAGATTCATCTCAACAAGAAATCGATGGAGAAATGTAAAAATCGAATCGTTGCTGGAAGTAAAACGTTCAAGTAACTTGTATTCTATATAATTATGCCATGTTATCAATAAGAAGTTTAAACATATTCTCGCAGGTGTAAAAATCATGTCAAATATACGCTCATTTTGGTGTAAATCAAATTAAACATTCGCTCATTTTGGTGTAAAATTGAGTTAAATATTCGCTCATTCTGGTGTAAAATCATGTCAAATATTCGCTCATTCTGGTGCAAAATCATGTTAAATATTCGCTCATTCTGGTGTAAAATCATGCTAAATATTCGCTCATTCTGGTGTAAAATCATGTTACATAATTTCTCATTTTAGTGTAAAATCATGTTAAATATTCACTCATTCTGGTGTAAAATCATGTTAAATATTCACTTATTCTGGTATAAAATCATGTTAAATATTCACTTATTCTGGTGTAAAATCATGTTAATTAAATAATTTCTCATTCTGGTGCAAAATCATGATACATATTCGCTCAGTCTGGTGTGAAATTATGTTAAATAAGACAAGCAATAGATACAAAATTTAGATTTATTTATAATCCACATACACGCGCTCAAACACAAAAATTAGTGTCTATTTGAGCGTCAATAAAAATATCAGTGCATTTCGGAATGGGATTTTCGCACAATTAGTTTTTTGCAGCTTTCACCTAAATCTGGAATTTATTAATAAAAAAAGTGAACCATAAAAATACCGAAGCGCAATGACAAACGATACTATACTAGTAACAATTCTTAGTGGCTTCGCTCAAAATCTTATAATCCGATTAAAGGTCCGTAAACAAACTTGAACTAGTAAAATTTCTTAGTCGCGTCTCTTAAATTCTTTGATCCATTTAAACGTCAAAATTCCACAAGTACATAAAAACATCTAAAACCAATGCTCAACAGTCGATGGAATCTGAATCCCTTCCAAGCTACAATAAGGTGATAGTTGAATCTTTAATGGGAAATAAAGTCGCACATTGTTTAATTTTGTTCTGTGTTTACAAAGATACTGCGTTGTCTATAAATGTTTTGATGAGTTTCTTTTTACGCGATTAATCCCTCTCCACTCAGAAGATGATTTATCGTCGATGTTTAGATTTTGTTTCCTTTGGCAGTTGTTAATAATCAATTCAAGTAACTGTTAAAGTGGGCGGAACGTTTAAAAACCGGAAAGACTGTAGTTTTCCTCAAATGGCCTTTGTTTGCGAATCAATATTATTATTTGCTTTAATATTTGTGACAGTCGTTCGTCTGTTCGCGGTTGGTGGCTACACCAAGGCTGTCCTAAGGCTGTTAAAGCGAGCGAAATATTTAAAACCAGACAGACCGTAGATTCCCGCAAATAGCATTTGTTTCATATGGCCATATTCTTATTTATACTGATATTTGTGTCCAGGGTTGGCGGGCACATTAGGACTGCCCTGTGACTGAACTTATCCACTAGTTATTTTATATATAAACTCATGCCTTTGTATTAGGAAATCTCTGTCTGGTGGAACACTGGGGAAGCTTCTCCCTATTAGTGGCGCAGTGAGAAACGTACTGGCTAACTATCCCCGAAATCACGGGTTCAAAATACCAACACGCAATAGCTCATATTATGAGCCGAAGTACGACGCTGCGTCGCTAATCGGATCGTGTCGTTTTGCTTGTTTTTACTACACTAGGATCTGGAAGAGTTGTTATCATTGAAGTGTTATGAATGATGTGAGGGAAAAGCCAATGAAACGGTCTGTAACGGCGAGTTCTTGGTTTTTCAATGCACGGGACGGTGGGGTAAACCACTAGAAACGTCAACGCTGATTGGTTAATCAATGTCTGACATCATAGGGTCATAAGCCTCTCGTTTGACCCCTGACGATAAATCCCACTATAACTTGTCAGATCTTCATGTATTGCAGGCCATCGAAAGTATACAAAACGAAATGAAACGAAATTTAGGTCGCCGGTTCAATCTCTTTTGAGATTTTCCTGTGTGATTCCCACTTGTTGATGGTGCAAGTCGTTGAAACTGGCAAGGAAGGGTATCTAGTTGTTTGGACGAGACAAAACCCAGGGTCCCTTATACACGTTGGCGGGCTCGCAAAGCACCCTGGGCAGTTGAAACTCGACGAAGGCTAAGCGGAAACGCTACTGTCCGTGTAACATTTCCATCAGAGCTTTTTCTTAGCCCTGTCGACAGAGAAAGGTAAGGTGTTAAACCCCATTTCCTTCTCATCTGTCTAGTCGTTCGGATGGGGCGAAAAACTAAGGTCTCGTGTACACATTGACGTACGCGTAAATGATCCCTTGGCAGTTTGAATTCGATATAAGTGTAGGCCGCAGCGCCGCTGCTCGGGTAAATTTCCCTCATAGCACACTGTATGGCGTATGTCCGTCTTAGTTAGCCCAGTATAGGAGCCGAACAGTAGGACGTTAAACCCCATTTCATTTCATTTGTATACTCAATAGTAAAAATACATTCCACAGTCTGGTGGAGTTCGATATAGCGCCCTTTCCGGACATAATTTCCCTCATAGCACACTGTATGGCGTATACCCGTCTTCATTAGTTCATATTAGGAGCAGAACAGTAGGACGCTAAACACCATTTTATTTCACCCTAATCGATTTATTGAGAATATTATCAGAACTAAATACATAGTACTTAACAGATATGCCAGTTACCGATTTATTGGCACGTTTTATAGAATCTCAGAATACCATACATGTCGTGTCTATGGTGATCGATTTGGAATTGATTCTCGGGGGTTTCCAATAGTTCTATCTCGAAGCCCACGAAGCGTGTCTGTTATATACATGTTGTTTTGGACATCAGATATATTAATTACCGTAGATAAAAAGGATTGTTCGATATCCATTAATAGGATTATCTCAACATATCAGAAAACTTGTTATTGGAGTCCAAATAAGTGTTAACTATTGTCGGGCCGGTTGAGAAGATGAGAGCGTTTCCATACAAGGGGATGGGTGGTCTGACGCTTGTGATTTAGATCATTAGATCTATGATTCAATCAAGTGGCTTGGTTTGGAACCTACGCCTGTACTTTACAACCTCGTTGGCTTTCTCTGGGTTCTCCAATTTCTGCTCCAATAGTGGGGGTGGGCAGTTGAATGGTCTTACGCGTGTGCTTTAGATGTCATGGGTCAGGAGACGTGGTTTTGATACCAACCTTATACATGACAAGGAGTGGGGTCACCGGCCCAACCTCGAAGTTTTGTTTTTCTGAATCATCCGGTTTCTTACCCCTGTTGACGATCCCAACGTGAACGTGGGCTGTTGAAATAAAATTGTGGTATAGGGAAGTCCCGAAAATATGACATGGTCTACATTCTATTTCAGTTGGTTTCCTATCCCCCTGAACATGGATTCGTCCGTTGAAATAACTGACTAAAAAAGATGGCATTACGTTTACAACAATAACTCGACTCCATTCATTCATTTATTTGATGTTACAATTCCTCTGCTCTATTGATTGGGAATTAGAGTCTGATCAATGAACCTAATTGATTTATCATCTATATCTGAGTGGTTTTGATGGGGTTTGGTGATTCTCTATAATCGCTAACAGTCGGCACAGTTCACGAACTTGCCATTTGTCTTTAATACAAATCACAGACACATCGCAGAATAAAAGCATTAACAATAACCAAGGTCGTTTATTGTTCTGGTCTGCTAAATGGACAATATGGCGGACACGTAAATCATATTCCACTCCTGAAGGCAATAACAATATCCTGTTTCAAGTTTGATTTACTATAATTGGGAGAAATGGACAGATTGTTAGTGTCCGATTCGTATTGAATTAAGGCCAGATTAAAATAATTACTCGTGTTAATGTTAAACCGTAGATGTTAATGTTAAAGCAGTGGAAATATTGGCTCAAACTTCTCATTTTATCAAATTCGCGTGTGGTTCCCCCGAACTAACGACACACTTGATATTGTCTTATTGATATTGGACCAACCGCTACTAAAATTCCTGGACACACCCGTGTGTGATTTGTTATAGTAAGTTTGGTGTCGGGAGATGTTGGTTTTTTTTAGTACGTTTGGTGTCGTTTTCAGCTGCGAGTGTCCGACGTTGAGTTGTTGCAATACGTTTGGTGTCGTTATGGGCTGCGACTGTCGGGTGTTGGGTTGCTGCACTGGGTGTCCTTTTCGGACGTGACACTCGAACAAAAAACAAAAGGACCTACCTGCAGCCCTAACAAATGCAAAGTCGATGCCCCCAACACAAAACAACACAACACATGATCCAATTTCACAGCATCGATACTTGACCCAAATCAAGGATTTGCATGGGCAAAAAACCCATGGATTTTATCGAAAAGGGAATTCAATGAATGTCACAGATGCAGGACGGAGGGGGGAAACCCGAGTTCCCGTGAACACAATGGAGTACACGTAAAATATCTCTTGAAAGTTGGAACTCGTAACGCCGCTTTCAGGCCAAAATATCTCTCATAGCACGTATGCAGGTCTTCGTTAATCCAGCCGTTTCCCCTTATTCTGCCCCAAGGCACATGCGCAATGGCCTATACCTATTTCGATTTTCAAACTGTCAGTAGATCTTTAACGTGCGCCCAAGATTGCATCAAAGTATCAGTATAAAGAAAATACACAAAATATACAAAAGGTAAATTGAAATGTTATCTAAATTATTAGACAGTAATTATTAACTTATCCAGGCCATAATCACCTCTCGGTGTCAACGCTTGTCGAAGATATCGATTGGATTAGGATGTGATTTGCAACTCAACTTAAGTCATTCCTGCTGTTAAACTTCAACGGACCAAACGATCTTTTCACTTTGCAGCACCTTTTCTCTGGAATTCTCTACCCTTAAACATCAAAGGATCAAAAACTCTAGACATCTTCAAGTCACGTTTGAAGACACATCTATTTGACGAAAATAAACACTACAAGAATCCACATAAACTTCAAGGAATTTTATCGAAGTATTGTTTGCGCTATACAAATTGTGTGTTGACTGATTGATTGAAAGTCTTGTCTCCATCTGGCTGCGCCTGGTTTTCTCTTGTAAGCCTAAATCGCTCTCATTTTATTAAAGATTATCACAGGAAGGGGTAATTTAATAAGTATATAGATATTTTCTCTAAGAATGGTAAAATATTAATACGATTAATTGAAAAATATAATAAAAATATTAACAAAAGCAGCATGATTTGTCTTATCCTGTCAAACAATATCCCGGGGATATAGATAGTAGAAAGATATTAGTATTACGGATTCGCGTGCAAGAACTGAACTGAAATGAAATGGAGTTTAACGTCTTACTGTTCTTATCCCATTGAGCTAATGAAGACGGGTATACACCATGCATTGTGCTGTGAGGGAACGTTTACCCGGGCAGCGGCAATACGACCTAGATTCATATCGAATTCAAACTGCAAAGGGATCTGCGCTACAAAACACCAAACACTCAAAGGAAAGTAATTTTACTGAAACTCTCAATATAATAATTTTTAATTACCCATCGTAAAGTTTTACAGCAAGAAGGTTTAGCTTCTTATCTAAATCTTGCATAATGCTACTTCAGCACACATAACTTGGCTTGGATATTCATGATTTATGGCAGTTACAAGTACAGTAATTCATTAGTTGGAAATACATGCATGCGTTTTGGCAGGTATAGGCATTCCATAAATTATGTGTATTATGTTTTTTTCTCTTAGCCAAGAAACACTTAAAGTAGCTAAGTCTCTAACTCAATAGCATCCAAAATCTACGACAATGAAAACACAAATTATTTGTCAATTTAATTCAACATTAATGTTGTGATCTTACCAGGAAAAGATTGGCTTCTGATATCCAATATTGAAGACAAAATAAAAAATTTATCGTTGGTACACGAATCGTGTACCATAATCCGTTTCAGGCCCATTTTTAACACGGGACTTGGAGAACGAGGCTAGACGGTGACGCATGGAGAGCATACGCAATAATGTAGACTGGAATATCCAGACGCCAGAGATCGGCATGCTATTGGGACTTCATGCGTATTTCGCCGAACGTAACTGATATGAAATTAGAGTAAAGACGGAAATGAATGAATGCAAATCAGTTTATATGCATTCATATACGATTATTTAATGCGTTGCAACCCATTTAGGTTCATTTCTAGGTCCCAAATATTGGCGATTTAGCTCCTTTAAATACAGCCTTGAACTACCGATTTAAAGGAGCTAAATCGCTAATATTTGGGACGTAGAAATTGGCACAAACGGGTCGCAACGCATATCATAATGTAATATGAAAGTATGATTTACATTAAATCGTTGAATGTCAAGCTATATCTAGCGTCTGGTTATTTCAGTCTACACCGATAGTATTTATTTCGCATGCTCTCCAGATAACAATATGGCGTCCACGTTTGACATGACTTGTGGAATATATCTAGTCTCGTTCTTCGAGTCCCTTGATACAAATGTCGCCGAAACGCATTATGAATAGAAATGTCACTGAAACGCATTCTCATTGGTACACGAATCGTGCACCAATGGAAAAATGGTGTTCTTTTTTTTCTGCCTTAAATATTGGATATCAGAAGCCCACCCTTTCCGTTTAAGATCATGACATCAATGATGACTTACGTTGACAAATTCATGTTTTAATGTCCAACACTTTAATGTAACGCATTTAATTTTTGAAAGACTGCGTATACGCGCCCTGTGATACTGATAAAAAATGTCTTTGTTTTCTTGCTAAAAGTTACATAACGTATAGCAATGTAAATGAAATGAAATGAAATGGGGTTTAACGTCCTACTCTTCTGCACCTGACCTGGGCTAATGGAAGACGGGCATACGCCATACAGTGTGCTATGAGGGAAATTTTGCCCGCGCAGCGGCGCTACGGCCTATTCTTATATCGAATTCCAATTGCCAAGGGTATAGCTACGTTGATTTTAAGAAACTAATTGAAAGTAATGAAATGAAATGGATTTTAACGTCCTGCTCCAAACTGGGCTAATAAAAACGCGCATACGCCATACAGTGTGTTATGGGGGAAATTTTGCGCGGACAGCGGTACTACGACCTACACTACGTCCTATGGGGGAAATTTTGCCCGGACATCGGAACTACGGACTACTCTGACACTAAATCCCAACTGTCAAGGAATCTTTTACGTGCACGCCAATGTGTACACGGAACCTCTGGTTATCGTCCCATCCGAACTACTAGACATCTGTTCTTGTCAGACCCTCCGTCCTGCATCACTAGATGAGCTTTCTCGGCCAATGCAGGGATCGAACACCCGACCTCCATGCGAGCCAGCGTCTTACCGGAAAACCTGGATGAACTGAAGAAACGAGTTACCTTTCAATCTAACTGATTGAAGTAGTTAACGATCATAGATACAAGATCCATTATCAGCCCACTTATAATTCCTTCGAAGACGAAAGTTATTAAACGAGACTGTGTCTAACAATTTGCTCAAAACTAACAATTCATAAAAAAGAACTAACTAGAGAAAGTCCGTATATTTCGCTGTTCTTATTCTTTTCTACTTAAACATTTTAAATGATAATTACAGTTATTACATAGACCTATAAACTAAACATACTAGTAATTATTGTTTTTTCGTGCATTCTTAATTTCTATTCATTTTCAACTTACACATTTTAAGCGATAATTACATTTATTCCGGTAGACTTATATATAAAAAAACATACTATTAATTTTTTCTGTGCATACGTTTGCTTTTATTCATCTTCTACAGTTTAAGCGATAAGTGGATCACGTGGCTAAGTGGGTAAGATGCTGGCTCGCTAGCTTGGAGGTCGGGTGTTCGATCCCTGCATTGGCCGAGAAAGAACATCTAGATTTTCCGGCGTGGTTTCTCCTTGTCAGTGATGCAGGGCGGAGGGGTTCATAAGGACCGCTGTCTAGTTGTTCGGATGAGACATAAAACCGTGCAGGTAAAAGAGGTTCGGAGTAGAACAGTAAGACGATAATTACAGGTTCTTCAGCATACTGATCACCAGTGAATATTCGCTAGGCCGCTACAATCACTGGTGTGACTTAATGAGTCCCATATAATAACTGTTTTTCCTTCTGCAAATTAAATTCTAAAACATTTTGTTTATGAATAAGAAAAATAAATAAAAAGGTGTAAAGTATTTGTAGGTAAAAATTATTTCCTATTTAGTGTAAATGGGTATTAAAATGAGTAAAAGGCGCCATTCTGCGCGAACCAGTAACGTCTTATGTAAACCGATATAGTGCTACTATAAAAACATATTCGAGCATATTCATAACGTAAAATTATTACAAAGTTATTTAAATTATGATTCCACCGGCTACACCATGTAGATTACAAATATCATTTCTGGATTTCTGCGTGCGACTAATGATATCATAGCTCTCCGAATTGTTCTAACTATTCCAGTAACTGCTGTATCAGCTGAGCAATCATTTAGCGAAGTAGGCTACTCAAAAAGGGGTGACGCAAGGTTACATCAGCTGACGGCATGTTGCTTAGGTCGTACGGTGCGTTACTGTGAAATCATCACGGAGTCACCCTATCCACTATGCAAGAGCTAAATCTGCCTATTGCAGGTCTTTCTTTAGGTCTGAAATGTTTTCTATAGTATTAATTAGACATTAATTAACTGATCCAGGCCTTAATCATCTCTCGATGGCATCAGATTTCTCCGATATCAAATACGGAGGACCGAGACTTAGCTTTGATCAACCAGTACCGTGGTTGAAATTATTGCACACGTTTGTCAAACCTTCAAAGGCTAATAATATCTTCGCTTGCAATAGAGTAATTTGAATGAAATTTTCAAATTATTCATTTTACATTATCTACTTTCGAACTATTATAGCAAGAATGGCTAGTTCTCTATCTAAATCTTACATAATGTATCTTTAACAATCTAATTAAAATATAGATCTATATTTCGTTTCGTTTTTTATACTTTCGATGGCCTACACTCATGTAGATCTAACAAGTTATAGTGGGAGCTCACGTTCTATGACGTCAGGTATCAAGCACGCGACATTTGACCCGATAACGTCAGTCATTCGATTAACCAATTAGCGACCGCCATGCTTTTTAAAATCTACTTTTGTTTTGTTTTGATTTCTATCCGCTGGTGTTAGTATAGACGTCATTGGCTGGTAATATCTACCCACAGTTCCACACATGAAAAGGTCAAACGGTCGATTCGACAGACCATTTGATTGGCTGACCCCTCATTTCAGGCAGAACACCAGTTAAATAACAAGTCCTCCAGATCCAAGAGTAGTGAAGACAAGTAAAAACGATATTTTGAACTATAAAAAACGAAACGAAATTTGATCTGTGTTTTAATCAGATTGGTATCTTTAAATAACTGCATGCTGGTATGGGCGACATAATACACTTGAGTCTAGAGATACTCTCTCGTTTTAATTATAGCAATTGGTGCATTACGTGTAAATTGTTTTTATGTGGTTATTTTGTCATTAACATTCTCACGTTGAATTGTTTCAGGTATTATGTTTTGGTTTTTTTTTTTGGCTTTAGTGTCTAGAATTCCCTGTTCGCTTATTATCATTTGTAACCAAATTCATTAATTGCTATTTAATTGTGAAAACAAAACAAAAACTACCAACGCCTAACGACATGTCGCACGTTCGGATAATATTTAAGATGATTTTATACTATAAAGAGATAATATTTAAGACGCAATACTTCCTGTAGGGTTTTTTATAACACAGAAGCCGGAAGATTTTTACAAAGGGGGGTTGGGTGGCTGAATGGTTAGCATGTGCGCGCTGTATCATAAAGTCTGTCATTGACTCATTTGGCGTGGTTTCGATTCCCCGGTTATACGAAACAAGGAGTAGAGTCGCCTGTCCAACCTTGTGAGTTTTCTCCGCGTCCTCCTGTTTCCTCCCACTGATAAAGACCCCTAAGTCAAAGCAAATTATTGAAATAAAATTAAACTATATGTTAGTCCCAAAATGACCTAGTTTTTGTCAAGTGGACTTTAATTCCCATTCCTCTCCCTTTCTCTCTCTCTCTCTCCCCTCTCTCCCTCTCTCTGCTTTTTACAATCGTTTAAAGGAAGCATTTCTCCCTGTGTTATTTCTAGAGATTTAATATTCTTTGTTCAAGAGCTAAATCTGCCTAATGTTGACCTTTCTTTATGCCTGAAATATTAAATAAATCATTAATTAGACATTAATTAACTTATCCAAATCATAATCAACTCTCGATATCATCGTTGGCCTGCAATATTTAGTGGATTGGGATCCCATTTGCTGCTCATCTTTCATTTATGATTTAATCATGAAATCGATAATCGAGACTATGTTTTTATTGTACCGACTTCAGATTTGATAATCGAGGTTAAGCCGAAAATTCAGTCACTAAAATCTCGGTTCAGAGTGAAACAATTTTACTGAAACTTTCAGTAAATTCACTTTAGATTATCTAGTTTTTAACTATTACAGTGAGAACTGTCAGCTCTTCATCTGATGTCCCTTTAATCTAAATAAAGTTTATGTGTATTGTTCTTGTTTGTTTAACATGAATAAAACAGGACGAATTTCTATTGTTTTTATATGTAAAACTAGATAATTAATTGATTAATGGATTCATATTGTTGACCCGACGTCTGTGGTCTTTGTGGACTAGGAATTTATCTGCGATATCGCCTTAGGTGGAACGGGCGGAACGCCCACCCGGCCACCTACGTTATTTTTGGAGTATTATATGGTTCAATTATATTTCAATAATTTGCTAGCGCGTAGAGGTCTATGACAGTAATCCTGCAAGGTTGGACATGTATTTTGAAATGCTGACGTATGCATTTTTCAACGTGAAAATTAGAATAATATTGGCAACGTTATCCTTCCGTATCAATCTAAGCTTACCGAAAGAATGTATTGTTCTACTAAAATAGACGCGTTTGAACTACATTTACAATTTGATGAGTCGAACAACTCCTTTTGTTATTTTCAAGGATTATACGCCCGCCCGCCTGGGAGAATTGTCAATCTGATCAAAACACAGATCCTATTGCGTTTCGTTTTTTATAGTTCAGAATTTCGTTTTACTTGTCTTTACTACATTAGCATCTGGAAGAGTTGTTATATAATAGGCGTTCTTATTGATGTGAGGAATTAGCCAATGAAACGCTCGGTTATGGCGACTTATTGGCGTTCCCTGCGCAGAAATGTGGGTAACCCCCGGTAAAAGTCAACGCTGATTGGTTAATCAATGTCGGACGTCACTGGGTCAAAAGCCGCTCGATTGACCACTTAAGTGAACTCCTACTTTAGCCTGTTAGATCATCATGTAGTGTAAGCCATCGAAAGTATAAAAAACGAAACGAAATATAGATCTGTATTTAGATTTGAGAGGATAGTGTGGGTGGAATGGCGTGGGTTGTGTGTCTCTAATGCAATATGGGGGGGGGACCTAGTGGTCTAGAGTGCCGCGCTTCGATCTCTAGCTGGCCGGTCATCTCTGGCTTGCGGCTGGGGTTTCGGTCCCTGGTGTGAGCGTATGTGGCGTGGAGATAGGGGCGCCTTCTCAACCTCGTGGGTTTCCTCCGGGCACTCCGGTTTCCTCCCACTGCTAAAGACCCCTAAGCGCAAGCGAATTATTGAAATAAAATTGAAACCATATGTTAGTCCCGAAATGACTTAGTTTGTGTCGAGTGGACGTTAAACCCCATTTCTCTCTCTCTCTAATGTATTATATGAAAAGTCAGATCTTCATGTAGTATAGACCATTGAAAGTAATAAAAACGAAACGAAATATAGATCTGTATTCCGAATGGAGTGGTTAGGGTGGGCGGAGTGGCGTAGCGTGGGTTGTACTCTGTTGCAATAGTTGTTTATTCTCGCAATAGTAGATGAATACCAGACACTCGACACAATTCTATTTCCTGTTTTGTGTTGCTTGATTTGTATTGTTGTAGTGTGTTGTTTAAGGCGATCTTGGGGTCTGATGTTTGTATTGATGACGTTGTTTTATTTGGTTGCCATAGGTAACGATTCGTAGTTTCTCCAGCCATATAAGTACATTTTGATGTAGGCTTAGTAAAAGAAAACAATTAAAATTTTGAATGTGAGTTTATATGTTTGGAATCGATCCATTGGGGGAAGTATAACATAATTATATTAAGATAAAATAAAAACTCAAATAAACAAATTATTTATATACGGTGAAATTGAAAGTAGAATGGAAAAAATATGAAATGAAATTGGATTTAACTTCCTGCTTTTGTGCTATGATCGGACTAATGTAGACGGGCATATGTCATACAGTGTGCTATGAGGGAAATGATGCCTGGACAGCGGCACTACGGCCTACTCTTATGGCCTTCCAAATACCAAGGGGTCTTTTTCGTGCATGCCAATGTATAAACGGGATCTCGTTTTTTGTCCCATCCTAACGACTAAACATTTGTTCTTGTCAGGTTTGTTCTAGACAAGGATAAACCACGCCGTTTCTATTAGAGATCAAACTTTCATAAAATGGTACAACGTGTTTAAAAACCACGTCAGTTAATGCCAATATTTGATAAGGGTATAAATCTCTGTCAAATGTTCCCCATGCTTGTTAAATATGATGAATCCATATTTAGATTGTGTCTGTCAGTCAGATCTGTTTTACTATATTGATGAGACTCCAAATAATTATTTGTCACTCGTTCAATTTAAAATATTATGTTTTATAATAGATTATAGGATTTCGTGATTATGATCTTCTGTCAGAGACAATAATTAATGAGACCATAAGGTCCTAGCTTTAGAAAACTCATATTTTCTATAATAAAAATAGCATCAGAATAAAATGTATTGAAATGAAACTCTGGACCAAGTAAATAAGAGAGAGAGAGAGAGAGATAGAGGCCTCTCTCTCTCTCTCTGTCTCTCTTTCTCTCTCCGTCTCTCTACCCCCTCTCTCTCTGTCTCTCTCTGTCTGTCTCTCTCTGCCTCTCTGTCTGTCGCTCTCCCTGACTCCCCCTGACTCCCTCTCTCCACCCCTTCGCTAATAAAGACGGGCATATACGCCATGCAGTGTGCAATGAGGGAAATGCCCATGGGGCCTCCGTTCATCGTCCCATTGGAACGACTAGAAGCCGCGTTTTGTCTTGAAGAGGTCTAAAATCGATTTTTTGTGAAAAGTAAAACATCTCGTAAATAAACAAATTGATAGATTTATCATTATATATAAAACCTGGAAATCATCTTCAACACCTGTTCCATGTTCAAATCCCAAGATTATAGTTTACATCATTGATTTATAATTCACTATTTGTCAGTCTAATCTCTAGACGACCATTTAAATAATTCATATATCTTAGTTTTATCCAAGTTTATATATTCACATGTCACTAAGATTTTTTTATCAGATAAGATCTATCCCTTTTAAAATACCAGTTGTCACTCAAGATGGATTTTGTGTGATGTGATCGATCCATTTCGCCGACAGTAGTTTTTACTAAGGATTTAAAAATGTTTTAAAAGATTTATTGGACTTTACATATAACTACAGATTTGCCTACATGCTAAAATATTCGATCCTATCATCATTAACGCATGCAGGCGGTGCAGAATGGTTTGCTCCATGCAGTGCTCTATGGCGACTGACATGGTTCCTCTTGTTCATAGGTGCTTTACAAGAGACAACGTATAATCGTTCGGATGGGACAAAACAAACCAAGATCTTTTGTTCACATTGGAGTGCACGCAAAAGAATCATTGACAGTTGGAATGCAAAAAGGAATAAAACGTTATGGCACTCTATATCGCGTATGCCTGCTTTCATTACCCCTGTCGGGGCAGAATATTAGGGCCTTCAGCGCCATTCCATTTGATTTCAAAAGGTAGATGCTGTAAACTCAAGGGGCTTTGAATTCCGATTTGAACGGAGGAAAAGTAGCATTAGCGCGTTACCCGTCCACGATTGGTGGGTCAATAATCCAGGGCTGGGCCAATTCTTTCCCGCACCATCGAAGGATCCAAAGTCATGTCGCTAAGAATACTTGACGGTCAGAAAGCCCAGATTGAAACTAAACGATGAATTGTCCCGTAACCTGATCAAAACACAGATCCTATTTCGTTCCGTTTTCTTATACTTCAAGATTTAGCTTTACTTGTCTTTACTACGCTAGGATCCTGGTGAGTTGTTATATTACCAACGTTCTGGTTGAAATGAGGGATTATCCAGTGAAACAGTTTGACGTCATAAGGTCAAAAGCGGCTCGTATGAGACGTCTCGCGACCTTCCACTGCAACTGGTCAGATGTCTATGTTGTGTAGGCCGTCGAAAATATAACAAAACGAAACGAAATATAGATCTGTAGATCTGTTTTTATTTGTCATGGGAATGATGAAGTATCATGGGAATGACGACGATGATTTGTCACGAGAATGATGAAGTGTCAAGGGGAAGGAATCTACGTTGTAATAATCTCCACGGCCGTAAAACAGTTTTTATGATTTATGTTAGCAATCAGATGAACGACAATAATATGTTTTATGTTTTATAAAATGGATGACAAGGTCAGCTTGTGTTTTTGGTAGCCCTGCTATTTGTCACTGTTGACCCGTTGACAATTTCATATTATGAAACAATACTCTATAGAATCGGGAAGGGGGAATGGTTAGCTCGTGCGCGCTATATCATAAAGCCGATCATGGAGTCAACTGGCGTGGTTTCGAATCCCCGGTTGTACGTGACAAAGAGTAGGGTCGCCTGTCCAACCTCGTGGGTTTTCTCCGGGTCCTCTGATTTCCTCCCACCGCTAATATCCCTACGCACAAGCGAATTATCGAAATAAAATTTAACCATACGTTAGTCCCGAAATGAACTAGTTTGTATCGAGTCGAGTGGACGTTTTACCCCATTTCTCCCCTCTCTCTCTCTCTCTCTCTCTCTCTCTCTCTCTCTCTCTCTATACTATAGAATCAGGAACAAAGGAGCTAGATGGGCTTTATGGACGGGGTATTACTGTTATTTAGTTGTGTTAAAGTATTTAACTATAATCCCTTGAGTCACATTGGAATAAAATGTACCGTATCTGACAGTTGATAAGACTCACATCATCGTTTTTACTAAGCATTACTCCCTAATAGAATTCTCTTTATTCTTGTCGTCTATCGCCTTCATGTCCACCATCTTGCTCTCGTCGACCTCCTTCTTGTCGACTGCCTTATCATCATCATATCATCATCATCACGTTCCTTTCGACCTCCTTCCTCTTGTCGAGCACCTTCATGTCTACCTCCTTATTTATCACAAACAGGCTCGCCTGTTTCACAAAAATTTAAGCTAAAATCACTAAAATAGATTTTAACTAAAATAAACATGATTTTATATCTTATGCATTTTACATAGATAGATTGCAACGTAAAATATAATTGTAATAGTTTACTGTCTGTAAAAGATTTTAACACACTTGAAATTATTAATTTATCTTTTGACAAATCATCATGAGTAAATACTTTGAAGTCTAGTATTATGGACTCTTAGGAAAGAAATTGCTATTGTAAACCATTGTACACGTAAATAATTTTGCTAAAATTTTCAGCAAATTGTCTTTAAATTATCTAGATTTGAAATATTATAGTGAGAACTGCCAACTCGTTATTTAATCTCCCGTAATGTATCTTTAATATGAGCACTTTGTCACAGATATCTCGATAAAATGTTGGGGATAAAAAAAATACAACAGATAAGACTTGTGGAATATGTCTAACTTGTTCTTTGTGTCCCGCGAACCACTTAACTCATTTGAAGAGTCCAGGGAAGGGACGATTTAAGCCACATTTTTGTCTTTTAGCATAAAACGTAAAACAAACTTTTGGACGAGAATGTTTGACGTGAACAGAACAACGAATGGGTTTAATTACAACTTCAAAATGATGTTTAACACGAACCATAATTACCAGTACCGGTACAAGTGACTTCAACTTTTCAGCCAAATTAAGGTCAAATAAGGGGTACGATGGACTTGTATGTGCCATTGCAGAAGGGCCTTAGTTCGATGTGACTCCGATCTTTTTATCTGAAATTGATTGTTCCACAAAAAGCTTATACAATTTGCTACCAGATGGAGCCATTAACTGGGGTTCATGGAAAAAGTGACTTAGATCTTCTGTCTCCTGGACTCTTTATTTCTGAATCCCATTCCGATATCCTGAATATAATATTGCTAATAAAAAAACTCAAATCGAATTGGAAGCAATAACTTGAATATTTGTTTTGTTCATTTTAATTCTGCATGTCCAAGTGAAAAACAGATATCACTGACAAGAACATATTTTATATTATAAACAAATGTAATTATCTTGCTGCACCATACAGGTTTCTTTTAGATAATAGATTGTTTAATTCCCAGATCATATTGTAAAATATAACACGATGGATAGCTTTATTATTAGATCATCATTCTGAATTCCATTATTCACTTCACAATTTTATTAAAGGCCCACCCAATCACTGTACGATGGATTTCGTAGACATTTTAAAGGACAGTATTGGTATCAGTCATTATCACACCGTCAATTTTTGTTTTGAATTGTCGGATATCCTCTCACAGTCTCATATAGCAACTTTTAGTCTTCAAAAGAATTATTAGTGAGCAAAAATACGCCTGTGTATCTGTTTCCACTCGTCACTACAGTCAGTTAAATAGAAAGATAACTTGCATTTTCCTTTTGGGTTTGTCACTTCCGTTTGTTGAAACCTTGATTACGCATCTATCGTAGCAATGATCATATTTAGAATGTATTTAACAAGTTCTATCACATATGTAATATTGACTGGCACCAATATTGTCCTTTAATGATGGCCAAGTGTTTCGTAATGTAAGAAATTTTGAAAGACTATGCTAATTGTCGAGAAATCTGCAGCATTTCATTCTAACAAATACCGCCAATCAGTAGCCACTGGGGCGGGGCTTAGGAACCGGCTTCACGTTGATTAATGGCAGGGGTAAAGGGCAAAGTTATCTCTCGGATCGAGATTGGTTTTCCTGGTATGGAACTAAATGTAAATTTGGCCTTGACCAGACGACGTTAGTTAAGTGATTATAAGCAGGTTGTGTTATGAATTTATGTAAAATATTGTTAAAAAAACGTTATGACTACCATTAATAATGTTTGCATGAAGCAATTGGAAGTTCACTTATAAGGCAAAAAGTTACTAGTTCGTTAATAACATGTGTTGGCTACAGACGCAATACACTGATCACACAACGAACAATACGAGTTCAGTGATTATAAACAGGTTTTGTGGTGAATTTCTATCAAGTAATGTAAAAAAAACCAATAATATGCGTTAAAATGTGGTCTAAGGTTGGCTTAAGCAATTAGAAGTTCAGTTGTTACAATGTAAATTCACTAGACCTAATTCAATAAAAACAAAATACTACCACAGCCATGTTATGTCGGGACTAACTTATATGGTTCAGTTTTATTCCAATAATTCCCTTGTGCGTAGGGGTCTTTAGTAGTGGGTGGAAACCAGAGAGGGCCAGGAGAAAACCCACGAGGTTAGACAGGCGATCATACTCCTTGTCACGTACAACAGGGAAATCAAAACCACGCCAGTTGACTCAATAAAAGACCTTATGATACAATACACACGCGCTAACCATTCCGCTATCCAACTCTCCACAACAGCTTCTTATACGATGCAAATATTATAATGTATATACTAGAGCAATGAGTTACAGCTATACCACCCTAGGATACAAAGTGTAATTTCATCAAGAGATTTTTTATATTCGCAATGATAACCAGATCAAAATGGACGAGGTATAACAATTTAATACATAACAGGAATATAGTTATATAATTTCTATCGTCTCGAATTGTCTAGGGCGATATCCTGATTACCCCGAGAGTAGATCGCGCATAACTAAGTTTCTATCATTATGGGTTATAATGGATTCATAATTGGATGATTCGAAATTGCCAAATTGTAGGTCTAGCCGGGGTGGATGGTTGTAGGCAATCGGTTTTACAGTAGTGAAGTGAAGCTGTGCCAGGTGACTGACTTGTAAGTTCACGTATGATAAAAGAGAGAGAGAGAGGGAGAGAGAGAGGGAGAGAGAGAGACAGACAGACAGACAGATAGAGAGAGGGAAATGGGGTTTAACGTCCACTCGAAACAAACCAGGTCATTTCGGGACCTTAGAGAGAGAGAGAGAGAGAGAGAGAGAGAGAGAGAGAGGGGGATGATCTTTAACGTCCACTCGACACCAACTAGGTCATTTCGGGACTAACATATGGTTTAATATCATTTCAATAATTCGCTTGCGCGTAATGGTCTTTAGCATTAGAAGGAAACCGGAGTACCCGGGAAACCCACGAGGCAGGACACGTTTGGTAAAGGTGACATCACATCATACTCGGGCGTTGTTTTCCTCGGGCGTTGTAACGCAAAATTATCCGGGCAGGTTGATGCTTTTTTACTCATTTTACGCCTTCGCGCTCTATTTTATCTGTACAATTTACACTAAATAGGAAATATATTTTATCACCCAATATCGTATTGACAGTAGATATCGCTTGTATGATAAATTACATAATCTACTGCGATATCCCCTTAGGAGATATCGCTTTACATGAATTTGATTGGTCAATCAAAAAGGAACTACTTTCTTTTGCTTTAAAGAAACAACTTATTTTAAATAAAAAGTGATTTTTTTGTTGTTAAAAAGAAAGTGGTTTTTTTTAATTGACCTTGAAGGAAATGCTGGGTCAATATATAGACTTTGCAATAGCTAAATTGCTGTCAAAAAAACTGATGTATCACTACGCTGTAAGAATTATATTTATTTATGTGTGCATGTAAGAAAGGATTGGGTGATAAATAAAATCTCCAACTTGCGTTTTTTTATATCCAAAAATATCAACACTCATTGATAAAGAAAAAACACTTGTAGGAGATTTTCTATTTATCCAGGCTTCGCCTTTTTTTTAGAGTTTAATTTGCAGAAGTAAAAAAGTTCATATTTTCGGTCGTAGGCTCAAGTAGCAAAATTAAAAATGTGGGTCCAAAAGGCAAACAGGTGCGGATCCAGGAGATGGGGGGGGGGAGACTTACTTTAAGGGATTCGGTGTCCCACATAATCGGAAATGGCACGTGCAGCGTCCATTCTCCCAATGTCAGACTTACTTTAAGGGATTCGGTGTCCCACATAATCGGAAATGGCCCCTACAGCGTCCATTCTCCCAATGCCGCCGTGGTGGGCAACAGACTATTCGTCGTGTGATTTTCGTCTTGACACTTTAAGGGAGGTATGTGAGTTCTAGACACCCCGCCCCAAACCACCCTAATGTGAAAGACCTGAAACCGCACAGTGACCATTATGACCTGGGTTCTATCCCCGTGTGGAGCGAGTACAAACTACCCTGGCTTTTCCCCTGTCAGGGGTGCAGAACCAAGGGTCTGGAGAGGTGAAAAACGTCCAGTCGTTCGCATCTCCAGGGCTTAATCTGTTTCTTAACATAGCTCTTTTTTTTGGGGGGGGGGGGTGGATGGCCAAACGGTTATCACGTGTGCGCTGTATTTTAAGATCTGCCATTGAGTCAACTGGCGTGGTTTCGATTCCCCAGTTGTATGGTCGCCTGTCCGACCTCGTGGGTTTTCTCCGGTTTCCTTTTACTGCTAAAGCTACGGGCAAGCGAATTATTAAAATAAAAATTCAACCATGTGTTAGTCCCGAAATGAACTAGTTTGTGTCGAGCGGACGTCAAACCCTATTCCCCTCTATATATGTAGTATGTTCGTCAAAAAAACGGAGAACCCAAAGAAAACCAAGGGAACTGAGTAGGCCGCTCCACTACTAGCCAGCCTGACCACAGAAACTCTCTAGCAACCCGTTCCACACTTAATACTTTCAAATGAGTCCTGGTAAATTAGGATGGAATTATGATCGGATTACAGATAATGTCTTGAAAGGGTGCCACTTATCCCGTCTACTCTCCGATGCTGTAACAAGTCATTACTATATAATAAGGTTGTAATTTGTGATCAGCTCGGCGGACATCGAGACATCGCTCCATCGTCTTGTTAATAATACACAGAGCCAGTCAGTTTGGGTTAAAACGCCATCTTATCTCCAATAATTGTATATTATTAGGCTATTTATGGCCACGAGCGGCTCGCGAATCAAATATATATGTCGTACCTTTTAAAGAATGTCCTATTGCCATGTTCCCGAAGCAACGACTGCGAGTTTTATTTGCAACATCCAACCGTTGTTGAAGTTCTCAGAAATCCCAGAACTTAAGGCTACCTTCTACCTTTACCGAAGACACGTGAACCGCAGCTTGAAATCAGAGGTTGTGACACAAACACACTCAAATCAAACATGGCGACCTCCAAGGAAGATTGACCTTAAACGAACCTTGAAATTTGTGCTGTGGGAGACTCTATCCTCTGTCACGGACAACCGAGGAATCGAAACACTCCAATTGATTGAATGTTAGACTTTATGATACAACGAACACGCGCTAACCATTTGGACATCCAACTGCCGGATCCATAACGTGTTTGGCTAAATTTTGAAACATGGATCCTCGTAGTTCGCATGAAACTTCACTTTGGATAGATCTAAATAATGTTGGACGATTTGAAATGAAAGGACTGCTTGATCGAAAACTATAACGTCATCAAGATTTTGAAAATAAATGAATAATTTACTTCTATAATGTACCAGGAGAATATTATTTGATGTTCAAGTACTGTTTAAACGGGGCTAGTAAGGCCTGGGGTTTATATAAGGTTTTCAATTTCCATGATATGGTGTCTGATTTTACTTTGATTGAAAATACGGTGGTATATTAAATTTCACAAAAAAATGATTAACTTAAATGAGCTAAATCGCTGATATTTTGGACCTGGAAATTGAAATGGGCCACAACGCAGCGCATTTAATAATGTAATATTAATGTATATAAACTGATTTACATTCAATCGTTTCCGTTGTTATTCTAATTTCAAATCAGTTATGTTCGACGAAATATTTCAGAAGTCTCAATCGAATGACAATATACCGAGCGTCTGGTTTATTTCAGTCTATATCGATTGTATTTATTGCGCATGCGCTCCAAATACGAATATGAAGTCGTCGTTTGACATGAATATGTCTAACTTCGTTCTTCGAGTCCCCTTGTTACAAATGACAATGAAACGCATTATGGTACACGATTCGTGTACCAATGGTAAAATGTTTATCTTGTCTTCAATATTGGATATAAGAAGCCCATCTTTTCAAGGTAAGACCACAACATCAATGTTGATTTAAATTGACAAATAATTTGTGTTTTCAATGTCGAAGACTGTGGATGATATGGAGTTAGAGGCTTAGCTACTTTAATCAGATTTAAAAAATGCCAGGCCTAATTTTTTACAAAATGAACTTTTCAAGACTTACGCTAATTAACCATTTTTTCATAGCTAGTTCGATGTTTAGAAGCGGAAATCTGAAGAAAAAAAGTTGATATAGCAAACAATTTTCACTTGAATACATCTATTTGTTTCGCTCGGTTTTAAATAATTAATTTTTGGTAGTGTTAACTGTACACGATATCGGCCTAATTCATTAAAACTAACCGATAACATAGGTAGTACTTCTCTCCGCCATATTTTTGTACAATGAGAGAGAAAGACGGGGGGGGGGGAGAGTGGAGGTCAATATATAAACCTTGCTACAGCCATACAATTATGATACGTCTACCGAGGAAAACCTGCCGGGTCAATATATGGCCACAGATCACTAATTATTGCCCCATTGACTTTAATGTTAATTCTCGTCTCTTAAAGACCGGTTGTAACTTTTTCCCAAATATTCGTAGGGTAAAACGCTTTCTGCCACAGATGGAGCAAAATCATGTATTTGGTTCTTCATGAAAAACTTGAGATAGAAAAGCTGGAAGTAGAGAGCGCTAAACATGCAATTTTCGGCCCTCCCTTTCAAGGTAACGAACCTCACAACTCTTGTATCCTTCCGCCTCAAAATCATGAATATTCACCAAAACCTGGCAGAAAATGTATTTTCAGACCCTTTCTTCGATTCTACGCCAAAAACTCAACAAAAATCGCCATGCAAAAAGGGGGAGGGGGGGAAGGGAGAGAAAGACTAAAAATAACTTTCGCCCTCGTGACGGCCCATGAATATTTAGAATATTTAGTGATCTGTGTCTATATACCCCTTAAGCTACAGTCATACAATTGTGATGCGGCTACCGAGGAAAACTCGCCGCTTTTAGAAAGAAGTTCTCAAAATGGCGTCGTTCGAATATGTCTAATTGGTATTCGACGATAGTGTGTACATAAAATATCTAGTTAGTATTCGACGGTGGCATACAGAATTTAAACGCCATTTCACTGCATTTATTTGTATTCCTTTCTTAATATATGACAGCAGAATTTTTTAAAAAAATTAATTACCCACAGAATAGATGACTTTTCTACCGACATGGACGTTTATGGTGGATGCTTTAACACTGTTAGCCTCAAGGGATCGCAAATTTCTTGTCTGAATGTGTTTTTGACAGTTTTTACTCCTAACTGTCAAGACTTGTGACGAAAGGTTAATGTCCCTCTATCATTGTATGTATTGATTGGACAAGGTTATTTGACGTCATTATCGCGAACTGGCTTTAAAATGAGGGTATTCTCCCATCTGTCACGTGACTATTCGCCATCTTGGAAACTATTAATACTGTCAAGACATACAAGAACATTGTGTGGTATACGTCATAACCAATACTCGGTTGGTAATTCCTGCGATTGTCATGAATCGCCAGGAAGTGCCGGGGGGTCGAATCCGATGCTGGAATATAATGGTGTCAACTTAAAAAGACGTATTTGCGTTTCGGGGGAACTACGTATAATTGGTATGAATAGAAAGCTTCTATATCTATATTAAATACTGTCAAATGCTGAAATCAACCTGGCATACAGTGTACAAATGTCGAAATACGAATACAAATCAAGATTTTGATCTCTCAAATGAAATAGCTTAATTGGGGGTTTTCCTCACTTAGAACTTACAAGGTGAAAGCTCAGCTTATGCGTGTTTTAGGGGTCCTTGGGTGAATCTGCGATCCCTTCGCCTGTGGAAACATGTGACGTAGGTGATCGCGATCTCTCGTATGCTATTTATTAGCATCTTTCCAGTGGCATTGAAAGGGGCATTCAATGGGATATAAACACATCTTTTCGTAATGGCAGAGGCCCAGCGATTCTAGTCTGGCCTACTCCCGCGCTCAATTTAAACTGGGCTTTATACACGGCATAACCCTTGAACCGGAAATAATGATATAATGTACAAACTAATTTTCACGCCTTGAGCAGTCTTATAAGATTAAATAATTCTCATAGATTTTCAATATATCGAGATGATTTTATAAAGTGCGGGATTTTCACTCCCCTGTTCATTAATACAGTTGAAGGCTTTTAGGACATTTAAATTAGTTTAAGACGACAGAAAGAACGGTGTATGAACGCAAGATGGACGTCGGGCTCGTATTATCAGGTAACACGACAATTAAATTATCATTTTATTTGACGAGGCTTTTATTGTCCCAGATTCTACTCATGTACTATCGACCTTTTTAGATTTTAAAGTAAAAGAAATATTGACTGCCGCGATTGAATTATCAATCCTTTTATTGTTATAATAAGAATATTATCAAATTGCATCTTTAATGTCACAGTTTGATAGGACAGTGAGTCTGGCTGGCTTCATCAAGTTGTTCCTATGGTACATGAGTTCTAAACCTAACTAGGGTAGAAATAGCAAGGGACAATAACAGCCCCAGCCCCAGAAAATAAATAATAGCCTTATTCTAAGTACTAGATGTTTAAGTGTCCTACCTGTTGTGTAAATTATCCATTACGTCCTATTTTACTTGTCCAGAGGGTTCGAAAATATTTCAAATGAAAGTCACATTTGAAAAGGTTTACGTTAGACTTTTCAAATCAATTAGTTGAATTTTTCCAATTTTTTAAATTAAATGTGTTAAGATGAAATTTATATCATCAATTAATTGGAATATTGTAAAATAATACAATTTGTTGACCAGAATGAAGATTGGGACATATTATCTAGTTACAGCAAGAGTGTTATTGGGGCTTTTAGAGTATATTCTCGTTTTGTGTTTATTTGAAAGCACGAGCAGGCGAAAAGGGGCGATTATATGAATCCGCCACCACAGAATTCCCCAGGGGCGCAGCCAAGGTTTACGTACTGAATGTTTAAAAAAAATCAAAACAAAAAAACAAAAAAGTTAAAAGATGTATTTTGTATTTCTCTTAAACTTTTTAAAGACATTGTTATGTTACATTATTGGGTTGATAGTGAGAGAGAGAGAGAGAGAGAGAGAGAGAGAGAGAGAGAGAGAGAGAGAGAGAGAGAGAGAGAGAGAGATAATGGGGTTTAACGTCCATTCGACACAAAGTAGGTCATATCAGGACTAACATATGGTCTAATTTTATTTCAATAATTTGCTTGCGCGTAGGGTCTTTAGCAGTTGGAGGAAACCGGAGTACCCGGAGAAAACCCACGAGGCTAGACAGGCGACCCTACTCCTTGTCACGTACAGGGAGAGAGAGAGAGATGTTTTAACGTCCACTCGACACAAACTTGATCATTTCGGGACTAATATATTTCATTTCAATAATTCGCTTGCGCGTAGGGGTCTTTACTAGTGGGAGGAACCTGAGAAACCCACGAGGTTGACAAGGCCATCCTACTCCTTATCACGTTCGGTAGATAGGAGAGACGCGGTGACTCAGTGAGTCAGACCGGATATCAAAACAAGAAGTCTCGGTATTGCTCGCGGAATGGCACAATAAACTGGTGTCTCGTGTAAATAATGGTGTTAAACCCCATTTCATTTCCCGAAAAATCTTCCAAGGACAAAATGAAGTAAAGAGTTAACAAATTGTCACCAAGGGCTTAATATGTGAATCGGTTGTTTGTCTTTCCAGGATTGGCGACTAGGCTGGAGCTGTTCCGAAGCGGACATTACGTTAGTATATAAGGATAGCGCAGGACCGGGGAGTAACATAAGCTAGGTGTCGTTGGCCTACCGCTTCCTCTTCTGGATTTACTGATACAACCTCGGCAGCAGTTGTTGTTAATAAATGTGCTTCGACAGAGAGTGATCATATCCCTTACCCCACCCGCCCCGTTTACCAACACCGCATGAATACGCCAAATAGAAATTGCGTTATCAGTGACAAAAAATAGAATCATTTATTACAGAAGAAATTTATTCAATTCTTATAAGACATCTGTTTTGTCTCGTTGTGTAATAAAATTAGCGTCATTATAAAAAGTGAAAGCGCTAGCAAAAGTTATAGATCTTATTTGTTTTATATAAATATATACCCAGAAGAGCAGTGATGTATTTCTTCACAAACTATTGCCTCAATTAAAAATAATGATGCTATTCGTTATCAGAGATCCTGTAAGCTATAACAAAGAGCGACTTCTATTAAAGTAGCTAAGTCTCTAACTCAATATCATCTACAGTCTTCGACTTTGAAAACACGAATTATTTGTCAATTTAAATCAACATTGATGATGTGATCTTACCGGGAAAAGATGGGCCTCTGGTATCCAATATTTAAAACACCAACACCCAAAAAAATTCACCATAATGCGTTTTAGCGGCATTTGCAACAAACGAATCGCAGAACGAGTCCAGATATATTCCACAAACGGTGGGCTCATAGTCTTATCTTGTCCGTTCGTTACTGGAGTTTAACGTCCACTTCCACCACGGGTGATATCGTAGACAAGTATTCTTACCTGGACAGCATGCGCAATAAATACTATCGGTTTAGACTGGAATAACCAGACGCTAGAGATTGTCATACTATTGAGATTTCTGGCGTATTTCGCCGAACATAACTGATTAGAAACTACAGTAAAAACAGAAGCGATTGGAGGTAAATAATACATTCATACTACATTATTATAGGCGCCGCGACCAATTTGTGTCAATTTCTAGGTCCCAAATATTAACGATTTTGCTCCTTGAACTTCATCAAGACATTTTGAAAAGGTATAATTGTTTACCTCTATCCATAAATCATTCAATTAAATATTTACACATCCTCACGTAGAAGATTAATGTCTTTTATATGTAATGACCTTTGACCTTTGTGTTTATAATTGACCGTTAGAGGATTATAACGTCTGATATAACATGGAACAACTGAATGATTAAGCAATTATTTTTGTTTTATAATGGGCATTGGGAATGTAAATAAAGAAAGGAAGATTTCTGATATCCTATAACTATATCCTATATCAGTTGATAGGCCGTAGCGCCACTGGCGGGACAAAATTTACCTCATAATCAACTATGCCGAATGACCGTCTCCATTAGTCCAGTCGGAGCAGAACAGTAGGATGTTAAACCCCATTTCATTTCATTTCATTTCAATGTAAACACAAGAACCTCTGTTTTCGTCCCATTTAAAACAACTATACGTTGTCCCTCATCAGGCATTCCTTCCTCCAACACCGACCATTGGGAATCACGCTGGGAAATACCGATGATCTTTCTTGTCTCACATAGGGATCGAACACATCACCTCCAGGATTGCGAACCAACATCCCATCCACTGGGCCACCTTGACCCCAATCTTCATTCGGCCTATATTGCGCAATATTTGCCAATTCTTCTGAATTTTATACCCCGGGTCAATAATTAAAAACTAAATCAATTTTGTAAAATAATACATATTGTTTACCGCCAACACCGGAAAACCCCACTGTTTAAACTTCTTGAAACACATTCATTCACTATAAAATAAAACAAATTATTATAAAAAAGCGAAAATATTCGCAACAGATTCATAAAGTACACGGTGGTGGTGCTTTTAATAAATATTGTTACTGGGTATAAAACAGGGCCGTGTGTAGGATTTTAAAAGTAGGGGTGCAGTAGAGTGGTGGCGCGCCAATATAATACCCCAGTTACTGATGTTGATCATAATCAAGTGTATTATTTATAATTGAAACTCGGTCAAAAATGGTATGTTTTCTTTAGGGGGCGGGTATTTCTAGGAACGCCTTACTTTTCTTGGGGCGCAATATACCCCATGCACCCTGCTAAGTACAGCACTGTTTTACTGCCGCTAGAAGTCAAAAGTAGATCAAATTATTAATATACCCATGAGAGCTTGTTTTATTTCCGAGATTGTTCTGTAGGTCGATATTTCTACATGTCTGATGAATTCACGAACACATCAAAAACCCAAACCCGCGTTAACACAATATTCATGGTGGAGAAAAAGTCTTCTCAAGTCAAATATTATTTTTATAAAAAAATTTATAAAGCTTTTTTTTTTATTTCAGTGAAGGTTCCTGAACCAGCCGGTAATGAAGCCAGACATGCGCTATGTCGTTTGCTATGAGGACAAGTTGGCCAACTCAGCAGCCTTACGACCTACTCTTATTACTTTCCGAACTGTCACGATTACATAAAGCGTGAGTGAATTCTTAACTTAAATATACATTATATGACATTAAATTACGAGTTGGCAGTTCTCACTGGAGAAGCGAGGCTAAGACTCGAATGGCCAGTATGTTGGTTGCAATCAATGCACACATCTTTTCAAGACTACAACCATTAATAACTTTGCTCAACATGAATTAATTTGAATGAAATTTTCAATATATTAATTTTTCATTATCTATTTGACATATTACAGTGAGGTGCTGCCAATAATATACACGAACGACCAGACTCTTTTGGTTGACAGTCCCTCTCTTGTACATCATTGCCATGGGGAAGCCGATCTGTTTTCCCTGTAATTTCTAATCCGTTATGTTCGGTGAAATACGCCAAGAGTCCAAATTGAATGACAGTCTTTGGCGTCTGGTTATAACAGTCTACACTGTGGGATATGTAAAGCCTCGTTCATCGAGTCGCTTCATTAGATATTGCGCTCGAATATTGAATATCAGAAAGCCATCTTTTCACGGTAAGATAAAACTGTCAATGTTGATTTAAATAAGCAGCGTTTGCAATGTTGAAGACTGTGGGTGATACATTCTGCCCACAGAAGTCCATCTACTTCATACTTCAAGAATAGATCTCTGCACAAAATGTCCGCCATATTCAAAAATTAGTAATTGTTTCGTAATGCGGTTCTTCTCCCTTTCACTGTCTTACACAAAGACAAAATAAAAAATTTTCAATATTATTAAATAGAAGCACAATAAAATCTTAACAACATTCTCGAAGCTTACTTAGTGTTTTCGACTAAATTCTTCGATTTAATTAGGACTTAAAATGTCGGACAACTAGCTTAGTGTCTGTTCTCACTCGGAGCTAACTGTAGATATAGACAGCCTAGGTTTAGTATGTGGATGATATTGAGTTAAAGGCTTGCCTCCTTTAAACCTCGGATCAGTTCACTTCGTGATAATCCAATTTCCTCACCAAGAACATACCCTTTAAGACACATCTAAACTAACCTATCTCATACAGAATCTAATGAAAGTAATGAAGCATGGTATACAGTTCACACTCCATTGTATATGGTATCAAAGACCATTCGATGAGTGTCATCAATATTTCTTTCTTCATTGATGTATGTATTTACACTTACATGACCAGAATACGCTTTATATAGGTTACTGGTGTAATGTATTTCAAGGCACACGGTGTCAATTTAGAAAGAGACAAATGATTGATCATGCCGAATTTGAACAAAATCTGTTAATAATTGCAACCTGTAGAATATTTACAGACAAAATAATAACATAAAAGCGGGATTGGCACCACCCCGCGGGGTAGGGCATGCACCCGGAGAAAACCCACGAGGTTAGACAGACAACCCTACTCTACTCTTTGTCATGTACAAGCTTGGGCTGGAAACCACACCCCTTGACTCAATGACAGACACACAGACAAGGCCGGCGGCATAATATGTTCACATAATGAAATGAAATGGGGCTTAACGTCCTACTGTTCTACTCCGACTGAACTAATGAAGACGGTTCACATTATGAATGTGGACGTATACAAATGGATACGAATGCAACTCAAACTGCAATGTGAGTGTGAATCTACTTCCACTTGATCAACCATTTTCTTAATTGCCAGTTTTTTGTTCCATAACGCGACAACCCGACAACCCGACATCACGACAACCCGACTACCCGACAACACGACAACCCGACAACCCGACATCACGACAACCCGACAACCCGACAATACGACATTTTTACCCGACATCACGACATTTTTACCCGACATCACGACATTTTTAGTGTCGTAATGTCGGGTAAAAATGTCGTGATGTCGGGTAGAAATGTCGTGATGTCGGGTTGTCGAGTTGTCGTGTTGTCGGGTAGAAAGTCGTGATATCGGGTTGTCGGGTTGTCGGGTTGTCGCGTTATGAAAGGCGACATCACGACATTACGACATAATACCAATCAGCCACCATAGCTAACGATTATTGACCGTTGTTCCTTCAATCTATTATATGGAAGGATAACTCTTAAAATCTTCGTTACGCATCTATCGTAGCAATGATCTCTGTGTTGAAATTATATTGGGAAAGTGTTTAACAATATCACATTATGCGATAATGAATGACACCATTCATTAGACAAGTTCGAAGTAGAACAGTAGTACATTAAACCCCATTTCATTTCATTTTAAACACCAATATTGTCCTTTAAGTAATACAATAAAAAAAGCATGAATCGATAACTTTGAGTTGTTTTCTGTTTGTTATAGAATATTCTTCTTCTTGACGTTATTTAAGTCAGAAGTGTGTCGAGCGGTTATAATAATACAATAACCGATATGAATCGATTAGTGGGAGTTTTTATTGTTTATGAAGAGCGATTTGTTATAGATCCTTCTTATTTGGTTAATTCACGTGATTATTGTTTAAAGTTGGGGGGGGGGGCGAATGGTTAGCGTATCATATGGCCTGCCATTGAGTCAACTGGTGTGGTTTCGAATCCCGGGTGTACGTGGCAAGGAGTAGGGTCGTCTGTCCAGCCTCGAGGGTTTTCTCCGGGTGCTCCGATTTCCCCCCACTGCTAAAGACCCGTACGCGCAAGGGAATTGTTGAAATAAAATAAAACCATATGTTAGTCCTGAAATGACCTAGTTTGTGTCGATTGGACGTTAAACCACATTTCTCTCTTTTAAAATAGCTAAGTCTCTAATACCCCCGTCAGACTGGGGTGGCGTTTTTACTGCGCTGCTACGGCGACGACGAAAATTGATCTCGGAGCGCGTCAAGATCGCCATAAGCGTGGTAAGAGCGTGTTGGAAACGCTAGATATCGTGCTGAGGTGTCCATGGACGCCAATGATCGCCAAGTCACGGCGTTTGCTTTGACCATGTCCAAAACAAACGCCAAGGTTCTGCGATCTGACCTGAAAACCTGTGATAACTCGACCTTTTTAAAGTTTGTAAATTTTTTGGACATTTTCTTGCTGTGTTCACGTTTGCTGGCGACCTTACACAATTTCCGGCCGCCGTACGATCGAAGCAGCGCAGTAAGGGCGCCATCCCTTCTGGCGGGGCATACCAGAGAGAGAGAGAGAGAAATGGGGTTTAACGTCCACTCGACACAAATCAGGTCATTTTGGGACTAACATATGGTTTCATTTTATTTCAATAATTCGCTTCCGCGTAGGGGTCTTTAGCAGTGGGAGGAAACCGGAGTGCCCGGAGGAAACCCACGAGGTTGAGAAGGTGCCCCTATCTCCATGCCACATACGCTCACACCAGGGATCGCTAGAGGTCGAAGCGCGGCACTCTAGACCACTAGGCCATCCCAACCCCCCGGGGCATAACTCAATATCATCCAAAGTCTTCGACATTGAAAAGACGAATTACTTGTTATTTTAAATCAACATTGATGTTGGGATTTTGCCAGGAACGATGGGCTTCTGGTATCAATAATTTAACACATAATGAAAAATTTACCATTGGTACACAAATCGTGTACCATAATGCGTTTCATCGCCGTTTGTTACAAAGGATCTAGAGTTTGTCATTCGATTGAGACTTCTGGCGTATTTCACCGAACATAACTGATTTGAAATTACAGTAAAAACGGAAACGATTGAATATAAATCAGTCTATATACATTCATATTGCATTTTTATATGCATATGCGTTGCTACCCATTGGTGTCAATTTGTAGGTCCCAAATATAGCGATTTAGCTCCTTTAAGACAGAAATTATCACAGAATGGCACACACAATAACAATATTGTGGGAGACAAAGATTTTGTGGGCTATTTTTGTTTATTTGATAATATTTAGAAATTACTCCGGAATGCTGCACGTAATAAAATTATGGAGACAAAGGCTTTGGTAATTCAGTTTCATTTCGGCCTGTTTTGCCGGGTATTTTGTTTTGTTATATTTGGAGCTAACGATCTTCTTCCTGTAAAGAAACACCATCATTATTCTTTTATCGCAAAATAATGGCATGGATTTTCTTCCATATTTTATTATAACATGCCATTCATCATAACATGTGAACGTGCGTGTAATTAGTAATAACCAGTCAGGAGCAGAAAATGAGGACGTTAAACCAACCCATTTGATTTCATTTTGTATGATAATAAGATAATTAGTCCTGAGGTATTACGCACGTTTGGACATGAATATTATTCCTTTATTATATCTGTTGTGGAATATTCGGACTAGGAACTGGTACCTGTTATTCTTATTTCTAAATATAACGATTTAAAGTGTTCCATTCGAAATATCGCTGTGGTCACGTGGACTTAGTTTTCTGGGTTTCAAAAGTGACTGTTGTCGTATGAGAGAGAGAGAGAGAGAGAGAGAGAGAGAGAGAGAGAGAGAGAGAGAGAGAGAGAGAGAGAGAGAGAGAGAGGTGGTATTTAACGTCCACTTGACACAAACTAGGTCATTTCGGGACTAACAGATGATTCAATTTCATTTAAATAATTCGTTTGTGCGTAGGCGTCTCTAGATGTGGAAGGAAACCAGAGGACCCGGAGCTAACCCACGGCGTTCAACATGTCGCGAACACCGAACATTACATATTACATTAACATAAAATTCTTCCAGACTCTTGTAAGAGCGAGACTCTTCAAGAGCAAGCCCCAGGATTATTCAATTCGAGTATGATTTAACAAGCAAATAGGGAGATATGATCGGAAATCAGGACTGTTGTCTGTTGATCTCATTAGAGATCAGATTATTCCGGCGGCTTAGTCTGCTAGTTTTTTATCGCTTTAAAAATTCTTTTAAAACAATGGAAAATAACATCCAATCGATGACTGGATCCCCAAGCGTTATTAGTCTACGACTATAGTCATAATGGAAAGACAATGAGAAGCATCAGACTGTGGAATAATCGAATATTGTCATATATAAAAGAAACGTGAAAAAATGAAATAAAATGGGGGTCTTATTGTTTTGGTCCAACTGGACTGATCAAAACTACCATACGCCATGCTGCGGGGGACATTTTGTCCGAACGGCGTAACTGCGACCTACTCTTACTCCGCAGGGGTCTTTTTAGAGCACGCCTATGTGCACTGCAGCTATCCTTATTAGGCATTCCGACCTGTTGCATTGACAAGGGAAAACCATGTCGGAAAATCCCAAATGGGGCCATTCAAGTGGGTCAATTTGCAGACCCTCACCCAAAACATCTATGTTACTGTACATTAAAAAACTAGAAACTGCAACATTTGTGATACAGCCTACACATTGACTGAGAGGTACGGGCATTTTGAGTTTCATGAGTTACCGATAAGTTTTCAAAAAAAATATGTATCAACAATTTTCTCAGAATTTTTTCAGGACAGCGGCGATTCCACCAACCCATAATCGAAATTTCATCTGTCACGATTGGACCTCGGTTTTTGTTTTCGTCCTATCCGAACCACATAGCAACACTTCAGTTGTAACTATTGTCTTGTACCGGTATTCGAATCTGATGTCGTTAACACTTCTAGATGATAGGACGAATCGGTTGGTTGTAGGTAGAAAGTCAACATGAGTTCTCATGCTAGACACAGAGCTACAATTGCTACCTGGTGCTTTAACGTCTGCTTCCACAGAAGTGATATCGCAGGCAAGACATAGGAGGGCCGATCGAGGCTTCTTCCTGTTTTTAGAATATGATTTTGCGATCTTCCCATTTGCGGCCTTTGGTCATGGGATAGGTTTAGTGTGAAGTTCTTCCCTTTATTTAATAAATAAAATATATTACTTAGAGAATAAGCCCATGTCATGAATGGTCGCAAAATCCAAAAATTAGTATATTGTTTTGTAATGTGGTTCTATCCCGTTTCACATCTCGCAACACACAATGATTAAATAAACCTTTTAATCAAATGGAAGCAGAATAAATACTTCTGAAAATTTCTCGAAGTGTTACTTGGAATTTTCAACTAAAATCGTCGATGTAGGACTTAAAGTGTCGGTCAACTAGCTTAGTGTCTGTTCTTACGCGTAGATAACTGTTGACAGACAACCTAAGTATGCATGAGTACTAGCGATTAATACTTGATAATAATTGGTAGGGAAATCAGCACCGAATTGACAGCCGATGGATGTCTTTTATCGGGTATAAACGGTTAGCTTTTACAATATTTATTTGATATGATTGGACTCTTTGACGTTATTGAGAATAAGATCATTGGAAAACTCTAAAGATGTAATTGACCATAGACTTAACAATGAAGTCAATGGGGAGAAAATTACCAGTCTGATACCTAGAGCGGTCAATTTTTATTGCGAGTTATCCCCCTTTATATGTCAATTTCCTGTCTCCAACATAAACAACCTGAAAGGGAAGAACTTCCACTAATTTCAGGCGATTTACATCAAAATGGCATCTCAACATAAAATTCAGGCGTATATGGATAAACACAGATTAGAGCCATTGTTTGAGGTAAAATATTCAACTATTTAGAGATTTCTTGGCGAGTTTTTTGTATTTATTCCGACTAAAAATGCACGACGTGACAAGTTGCAACTAGTTCAGGTCTGATGACATGAACGTATAGTCTCATTACACTCACACTGTACGTTCAGGAATGGCGCTCTATTGAATCCCTGTTTAAACAAAAGTTTCCGACCTAAGTTAATTTTACTGCTAAACGGTCGCGTGTCAGCTGTCATTCACAAGAACGCCTGTAAACAATGAATTTAAGGAACATATTAGTGAGAAGAAGGTGTCCTTGCTTACCTCACTAGAGACAGTAGGGTTACCATACGTCCCGGTTTTACCATGACAGTCCCAGTTTTGATGGTCCTTTTTCGTTGTCCCGTCCCGATGCCTCTCACATGCCTAAATGTCCAGGTTTTTAAATCAGGTGTTTTTCAATTGGAAATAATAACACCAAACACATCAACAAGTGATTAATGACAGTTAAAATTCGATATATGGGAGTAGGCCATAATGCTGCTGTCAGAGCAAAATTTCCCTCATAGCATACTGTATGGTGTATGCCCGTCTTCATTAGCCCAGCCGAAGCAGAACAGTAGAACGTTAAACCCCATTTCATTTCATTTCTTGATTTCAGGATTTAATGAATAAAGTTTTACGTGATATGCCAGAAGATCCAAATATTTATCTACTTCGATGTCTATATAAAAAAAGTGGTTTAGATATCCCTCAGGTAAGTGTTTATATAACAAAGCTCGTTTCGACCACAGGTAGATGTATCTGTACCAATTTGATTTAGTTTATCTATAAATAAACTTGAGTCTGGTGCTATTTGGATGGGATGAAAAATTCTTGGTAGTTGGAGTTTCATGAAGAAAAGACTGAAATGCTTCTGTCTTGGAAAAATTGTTCTCACAAGTGTAGCTTTATTCCCTGGTTGTACGCAACAGGGAGTAGAGTCGCATATCCAGACTTGTGGGTTTTCTCCAGGCCCTCTGGTTTCCTCCCACTGCTAAACACCCATATGGACAAGCGCATTATTGGCATGAAATGGAACCATATTGGTCCTGAAATGACGAAATTTTTGTCAAGTGGACATTAAACCCCATCTCTCTCCCTAGCTTCAGAAGATGAACAGTGTAAATCAGTCTCAAAATGACTGAAATATTGCGCTGACAAGACATGAAACCACGTCCGGTTTCTTCTTACTTCTGAAGACCCCTACTATTGAATGGTTAGCACGCAAGTATCATACCGTCTGTCATTGAGTCAACTGGTGTGGTTTCGATTCCACGGTTGTACATGTACATGACAAGGAGTAGGGTCTCCTGTCCAACCTTGTGGGTCCTCCGGTTTCCTCCCACTGCTAAAGACACACTATGCGCAACCGAATTATTGAAATAAAAGTGAACCATGTGTTAGTCCCAAAGTGACAGTTTGTGACGAGTGGACGACACTTGATATGTTAGTCTTGAAATAACCTATTTATTTCTCTTTTTTTTTAGGAGGTTCGTTTTGGTGGAATGAAGAGAAGCAGTACAGATTTTGGTAAATGTTTTATCTATTTAATTAATTAATTACCTTGAATGACATTTAGAAGTAGAGATATAATATTCATAATAACCCAGCTTTATTGATTTACTACTTCTTAGTTTATTACATACAACGTTTCAATACTCTTACAGGTGCTATATACCGTTGTGGGATTTTGAATGTTAATTTCGACAATCAGGATATTCCCATATCCAAGATTTGTGCTTAGCTTGAGGTGAATGGTTCGGCGAACATGTTTGATCCGACTCCCTATTCTATTTCCAACCCTTTTACCTTCCATCACTTTCACATTTTAGCGTTAGGGTCAGGGTCAGGTATTTATGATTGAAACCTATTAATTCAGGGTTAGGGGTTTAAGATTTTAACCAATGCATAAGACAAAATCTTCTACAACAATGAAATATGGAGACATGTCAAACAAGAATGCCAATGGTTCATCGCTGGAAGCAATCTGTCCTCCTTGTCACATGAACTACAGGGGGACGTAACTCTGTGTAATAGTTGAATATCTGAAGAGAACAGACGGTTAAAAAGATCTATACTGTGTTAACCAAATTGCAGTTTTAAACAGAACGGTGTCAGTACGCCGCGGTCTCACAGTATATGTTGCAGCCTATATTGTACTTACAGTAAAATCTGTGTTAAGCAGTCTCTTTCTCTCTTTTTCTCTCTCTGTCTCATATATCTAAATGGTTCACATTGGTCGCAAGGTGTTTCTGACATTTCTTGAATGACTTAGCTCTTGGCGTGGCTGTTGTATTGTTGCTCCTGGCAACCGTTTTTTTTTAAAACAAAATGTTATTGTATTGGAAATCATTTTTCTGTTTAGCGAGATCTCGTACACCTGAGAGAAGTCGTAAATTTCAAACATCAGCAAGTGCAGGTAAAACTAGTTTCATTATTTAGAATAAAATAAAACCAAGTGTGAACAATCCAAACCATTAGACAAAAAACGGTATAGGCAAAATAGTGTAATCAGCAATTGTTCTGCTCACCCTTAGCCTCTGTTAGTATTACGGAATCTTCAAGTCCTAATTTAAGTCTTAATTAAAAATGTGTAATGTATGAGCTAAATCGGCATCTTACAGGTCTTTATTTTGACTTCAAATATTATATTAATCATTAATTAGACATTTACATGTATCCACATGCCAAGCCTATAATCCATTCTTTAGACCACCAGACGGCTAAGCAGAAATTTAAATGTATTTGAACATCCATGATGAGATTTAAATTTATTGATGTGCAGTTTTAGGCCTGATCAATTTTTATAATGTGCAGTTTTAGGCCTGATAAATTTATTAAGGTGCAGGTTAAGGCCTGATAAATTTATTAATATGCAGTTTTAGGCCTGATCAATTTATTAATGTGCAGTTTTAGGCCCGATAAATTTATTAATGTGCGATAAGACCTGATACATTTATTAATGTGCAGTTTTAGGCCCGATAAATTTATTAATGTGCAGCTTTATGCCTGAGGGATTTACTAATGTGCAGTTTTAGGCCTGATAAGTTTATTGATGTGCAGTTCAAGTCATAAGTTTGTTAAATTTAAATGTGCACATGTAGGCCTGTAATATCAGTAAATTTAATTTCTATGTAGATGACGGATTGAATCGTGCGTATGATAAACCATGGCAGACGTCTCCTTCACCAAACAGACGCACAAAACCAAAAACAGAGGATTTTAAAGCAGGTACTTTGATGTTGTGTACTTATTTGGTGTGTCTTTCGCTTAACTAATTTATTTCTAAAAATCTGAATTTTTCTTATGTCTAATTATGATTATTATCTCCAAAATATAAATGTCATAATTTTTAAGATAACAAATGGCATCAGAATTTATTGTAAAAAAATCAACAGCACTAGACTGTAAAAAGCACATATTTTTGATACCGGTACACCTTTCAAAGAAACTTCTCAGATTGTCTTCCTTTCCTTCCTTTTCCCTTTGGTCCTTCCATCTCTTTTCCTTTTTATTTCTTTTCATTTTTATTTTGATCAAATTCACACTGTTCACTGCTTCAGAGAGACAAATCACAGGGGCGGATAGGAAGGAGTTTGCCAGGCTCCTGTTAAGGATATTTGACAGTTGACAATGCTTGATGCCATCATCGTCTCTAAATTACGTGGGCATTACAAACACATTGAACTTTTTAAAGAGAGAAATCCAACCCCCTGTTTGATGAATTAATAAGATCATATTTTGATTGAATTTCATTAATGCAAAACATCACACATGTTTATTTTGTTATTTCACGCTTTGAATGCGGAACCCATTCCATCATTTGATAATAAAGGATAAAGCATGTAACTGTTACACTTTCTCATAAAGTGTTGTTTTCAATTTTTTTATGTAGCTAAGCAGGGTTGGGTTTGTATCCCCCTTCCCCTCTAGATTCCCCCCTGAAATCAATAGGTAGTTAAATGTTTGTTAAATGTGAGAATACTGAAGTTTATTTTACCAACAGATCTGTTTCTTAAACTTGATTTACGACCTGATTTAACCAGCTGTTTAAAAATCACTCCTTGTATTCTACATCTAGATGGCAGGTTTACTTTTATTATAAGCATGAGTCAAATACGCATGGCTTGATGGGTCATTTTTAGTTTGAGTCAAAGACGCCTTGATTGATTGGATGAAGGCATCACATGTTTACCGATACTTGAATTATGGAATTCTCAGATTTATATTCCTGCTGTTAGAAGCTTTCCAAAAATGTTTAGCTTCATGGACCTTGTTGTGGAACTGTACTCTAGAAATTTTGACTGCAGGCCTACAGTGGTAGATGTAATATTGATAGAGGCAGTCATTAATATATTTAAAGCATGGCTTAGTGGAAAAGATGAACATTGATCTATGCATCCTTTAATATATTTAAGCATGGCTTTACTCGAATCTATAAGAGAACATTGACATACATGTAGGCAGCCTTTAATATATTGAACATGCCTTTATTGAATTGGGGAATAAGAACTGACAAGGGGGATCGTCGCCGGAAAACCCCAACTAATTTTATTCCATTTAGATCTCAGCTACCTGATGAATAAGAGAGTTGATTATGGGCTTGACATGTGAATGCATGTCTAAATAATAGTTTATGTAACATTCGAAGCCAAAATAAACCCTTAAGAAACCAGTCTTCGTTAGCCCGGTCAGAGCAGAACACTAAGAATTTCATTTTATTTGACAGCCATTTTCTGTGATGTCTTTGTGAATTAAACATACATAAACATACAAGAGCTAAATCTGCCTGAAAGGTTATCTAAATTATTAATTAGACATTGATTAACTTATCCAGACCATAATCAACTCTTGATGTTAAAGCTAGGCCCCAAATTCAATCGCCTAATTCGCAGTTTAGACTGGATCAATTTGACTGAAATTTTCTGCAATTTTGCCTTAATATTATCTAGTTTTTAACTATTATAGTGAGAACTGTCCAATCTTTTTCTAATCTCCCATAATGTATCTTTAATATAACCTACTTGTGAGTTTGAATAGCGTTTCCTGACACAAGTTAATTGAAAGCTATCAATATACCTGTGCAACACACATTAAAAATCTATTTATGGATTAATCATTACTGGTTTAAGATGATGGCCTTGTCATCTTGATGAAGCAAAATGAAGACCTAGTTTTTGACACAACAAGATGTTTTAACTCTGTGAGGCCACAATAACAAACTATTTATGGAATAACAATTACCCGGTTTATTGATATTAAATGTTTTCATGATGGTCCAGTCATCTTCATCAAACAAAATAAGGGCCTAATTCTGCAGAACTATGTATTTTAGCCGTTAGTCCCGAAATGACTTAGTTTGTGTCGAGTGTACATTAAACCCCTTTTCTCCCTCTCTATTTTAGCCATTTGTGTGGCCATAGTTATAAATTATTTATTAATTAGACATTAATTAACTTATCCAGACCACAATCAATTCTCGATGTCAACAATAGCTTGCAATATTTTGAAGATTGGAATACATTTCGTGAACGATAATTGAACGTAAAAATAGATAATAAAGACTTGGTTTTTTATCGCATCGACTTTAGAAATGATGATAGAGGCTAGTCTAAAATTCAAAAGTTAATATCTCGGTTCAGAGTGGATCAATTTAACTGAAATTTTCAGCAAATTCCCTTTACAGTATTTAGTTTTTAACTATTATAGTGAGAACTGCCAGCTCTTTATTTAATCTCCCATAATGTATCTTTATTTTCAGCATGTTCCATTAACGTTATATGTTTTTTAGCTCTTTATCTAATCTTTAATTTAGAACGCAATTTCATATTTTTTAGTTACATTTTTAAAATATATTGAAATAAAGCCCTAAAATAGATTGTATCTATAAACAGGCCTACCTTGTTAAAGAATAATCCTATTACCAGTTGAGAAATAGGCAAAAATATCGCTTTCAACTTCAAATTCAAACGTTTGAAGAACGCCATTGCATGGAGGGGAATGGGAAAACAAGGGAGATTATTCAAGTAATTGTGTTATTATTTTCGGTGTCAGGGATTTTTATGCCTTTGAAATATTGCCCATAATCGTATAATAGTGAGTTGACAACCTTTTGAGCAAAAGACATAGAAATAAATATGTTTTGACTTACTTAGAAAATATGAAATTCCCCCTTTAAGTAATAAAATTTTGTTGAAATCAACTATTAATTGGAACTTTTTTTTGTTGTGTTATGAAATCTGCTGTCAAAAGAAAATATGGTTTGTTGTCTGTCATTCTAATCACCAAGGTCCTGAGAACACAAACATATTGGCATGCTCGTAAAAAGACACTTGGCAGTTGGAATTCAAAATAACAGTATCCAAGCAATATTTCGGTCATAATGCTCTGTATGGCGCATGCCCTCCGTTGTATGGCGTATGCTCCTCTTTACTAGCCCACTTTCATTTCATTTTCCGTGTATACCTTGGCGTGCATGTGAACGATTTCTTGACAGTTGGAATTTGAAGTAAGAGTAAGCGCGCTGTATTGTACATGTATGGTCTGCCATTGAGTCAACAAGTGTGGTTTCGTTTTCTAGGTTGTACATGACAATTTATAAGATCGCCTGATCAACCTCGTGGGTTTTCTCTGGTTTCTTCCCACTCCTAAAGATCCCTATACGCAAATGAATTATTAGAACCATGTGTTAGTCCCAAAATGTCTTAGTTTGTGTTTACTGCAGGTTAAATCCCATCTCGCTCTCTCTCTCTCCCTCTCATTCTGGGGGGTTGGGAAGGCCTAGTGGTCTAGAGTACCGTGCTTCGACCTCTGGCTGGATGGTCACCTCTGGCTTGCAGCTGTGGTTTCGATCCCTGGTGTGAGCGTATGTGGCATGGCGATAGGGGCGCCTTCTCAATCTCATGGGTTTCCTCCGGGCACTGCGAATGCGAATTATTGAAATAAAATTGAAACCATATGTTAGTCCTGAAATGACTTAGTTTGTGTTTGTTGGAGGTTAAACCGCCATTTCTCTCTCTCCCCCCTCTCTCTCTCTTTGCTAGCCAGTCAGTGCAGAAAAGAAGGACCATTTCATTTCATTTTTCGTGTGTACATTGGTGTGCACGTAAACGATCTCTTGACATTTGGAATTTGAAATAAGAATAGGCTGTTAGTGGCTGCTGCCTGGTCAAAATTGCTCTATATGACATATACCTGTCTTCATTAGCCTGGTTGGTATAGAAGAGGAGGATGTTAAACCCATTTTATTTTATTTAAAGTCTGTAAAGTCGTTACTTCAGTGCCTCTATTAGTTACAAAATGAAATGGGGTTTAACGTCCTACTCTTCTGCACCTGACCCGGGCTAATGGAAGACGGGCATAGGCCATACAGTGTGCTATGAGAGAAATTTTGCCCGGGCAGCAGCGCTACGGCCTACTCTTATATCAAATTCCAACTGCCAAGGGATCTTTTACGTGCACTCCAATGTGTACACAGGACCTTGGTTTTTTCTCCCATCCGAATGACTAGGCAGCTGTCCTTGTCGGACCCTCCTTCTGTATCACTGACAAGGGGAAACCATGCTTTACTAGTTACCAACAAGGGTGTTTGTGTATCAATATTGCCCAAACCATTGGAAAAACAACTGCCAGGAAAGGATATATAAGAGTAGGTACTGTATGGCGTCTGCCCGTCTTCATTAGTGCAGAAAAGTAGGACGTTAAACTTCATTTTATTTCTGTTTACAGGAAGAAGATCACCAACTAAACATGTCGAATGGAATACGGACAACAAAGTTAAAACAACCTCCTTTGATGATATATGGGAAGATCAAAGTCAGCCACGAAAAGATATCCCTATAGCAACGAAAAAACGGGACCAATCACCTTCTAAACGTACAGCATGGGCGTCAAATGAATTTGGTGTAAGTCTATAATGATAATAATAATTGATTTATATAGCGCCAACAATTCAACTCAGCGAGTAGTTCTCAAGTGCTTTACATAAGTACAACTAATGACCTATATGATCGAAATACAAATCTATATTTCGTTACATTTTTTATACTTAGATGGCTTCCACTTCAAGAAGATCTGACAGGTCATGACACAGGTCATACGAGTAGGTTTTTACCTTATGGCGTCAGATTCTTGATTAACCAATCAAAGTTTAAACTGCTTTCAAACAGCTTAATGAACACCATTCTTTTATAAGCAGCTTTAAGACAGTTTTTATGTATGACCAAATGTTGATATTTTCAGAACGAGAAGACGAATATATACAGCAGTAATAACTATACAGGTCCTCGTCGTTCTACGCGACAGTTAATAACAGAGGAAGATCTTTTAGCTGATGAACTTCGACCTGTAGCCTCCATCAATCAGGAGAGAACAGAATCCAGAGTATCGTCAAGGTATCTTTTCATCATGGTTCAGTTCTGTTAAAGTAGCTAAGTCTCTAACTCAATATCATCCAAAATCTTCAAAATTGAAAACACAAATTAATTGTCAATTTAAATCAACATTGATGTTGTGGTCTTACCAGGAAAAAATTTGCTTCCGATCCTATATTCAAGACAAAATGAATTATTGAAAGTAAAATTGAACCATATGTTAGTCCCAAAATGACTTAGTTTGTGTTGAGTGTACTTTAATTTCTGTCTATATCTCTCTCTGGTAGCAGTTGTGATGGTAATCGTGGACTAAATAGGGACAATCCTAGCTTACTACCGTGTCGCTTTCTAATTTTCTCTCCCTCTCTGTGCATATTTTAATGATGATAATTTCAGTCGTGTGAAAGGACCAAGAATGGATGCTGAGAAACATCGTCAAGAATTATCCAAGATGGTTCGCGGGTCGGATAAAGCCAATGATTCGGGTTACGAAGATAAATCTATAAGTGACGACGATGATGCTTTAGAATTATTGGGTAAATAAATTATTTATTTGGGCGAAAATGATATTTGGTTTAGAATTCTAATGTTCTGCTCCGACTGGGCTTATAAAGATGGAAATACAACATACAGTTTGCTATGAGGGAAATTTTGACGGGACAGGAGCCCTGTAGTTCACTCTTATTTCAGAATTCCAACTGTCAACTCTTTTTTAACATATACTCACCAATGTGTACACACAGGACCTTGTTTGGTTTTTTCTACCATCCATACTAATATGCATTGTCCCTCTAACAAGTGGGAAACCTTGCCAGAAAATACTGACAGTTCGAATAATTGTAGGCAGTAGCGCCCCACACCATCATAATATCTGTTTTCAATTGAAATGTTAAATCTGAAAAATGACCTAGCTTGCATTGATTCGACATAAACCTCTCCCCCACCCACTTCCTTCTTCCACCACTCCCTCCAACCCCAAGATCAATTAATGTTTTCTACATAATAATCCTGAAATGCCTTTTATTGGATGAAAATCTCTAGATTGAGTTGTCATGAACCAAACCATCTAATTACTATAATTAATAATGTTTATGTTTTTACAGAAGATTCAGAGGAGTTGTTAAAGGAAGGGGCCAGGCATGTTTCTCAAGATGGTTATAAACTTAGTAGGGTAAGTTCTCTTATTTTTAGGGGGGTTGGGATGGCCTAGTGGTCTAGAGTGCCGTGGCCGGTCACCTCTGGCTTGCGGCTGTGGTTTCAAGCCCTGGTGTGAGCGTATGTGGCATGGAGATAGGGGCGCCTTCTCAACCTCGTGGGTTTCCTCCGGGCACTCCGGTTTCCTCCCACTGCTAAAGACCCCTACGCGCAAGCGAATTATTGAAATAAAAAAGAAACCAAATGTTAGTCCCAAAATGACCTAGTTTGTGTCGAGTGGACGTTAAACCCCATTTCTCTCTCTCTCTCTCTCTCTTATTTTTGGGGTGTTGGGTGGTCTGTCAGTGAGTCAAGTGGCATAGGTTTGATCCCACACTTGCACATGACAAGGACTCAGTAGGGTCATCTCCCTAACTTCATGGGTTTTCAGTTTATTCAGGGGTTTAGATAGCCGATTGGTTAATGTGTGCGTGTTGTATCATAAGGTCTGTCATTGAGTCAACTTGCATGGATTTGATTCTCTGAATGTACGTGACAACGAGTAGGGTTTTCTGCTATGAGGGAACTTTTGCCTGAATAGTGGGGCTATGGCCTACTTTTCCATCGAAGGGATTTGTTACATGCATGCCAATATCTACATGGGACCTCAGACTTTCGTCACATGTGAACGACTAGACATCTGTCCTGGTTTATCAGTACTGAAGGTATGTTTTATAGTATACCTGTTCACTGTATATATCTCTACTGTAAACAAAGAAGTGCTTATACTTTATCTTCTCTAACTCTAATGTATATATATGGTATAAAGGAAATTTTGTGACCAACATTAAATATATTTCTAGGTATCGAGACAGAGAACTGTCGAACCGAAAGTTAAACTCAATATAAAGTAAGTAACATTTAACTGTTGGCTGTTTATTAGGATTTATAATTACTTCCTCGAACATTGCATTATCCATAATTCCAATTACCAAGGGATCTTTTACCTAAAAACCAATGTTTACACAGCACCTCAGTTTTCGTCCCATCTGAATGACTATATCCTGTCCCTTGCTAGGCCCTTAATCCTGCACCTCTGACATGGGAAAATCCTGATAAACTTTCTCAGCAGGGATCGAACATGAGACCTCCAGGTTAGTGAGCCAACATCTTGCCCACTGAACCACTGTGGTTCCACATTAATGATATAAAATCCATAGGGGATGTTAGAATGTCAGCTTGGAACATTCCGAATTGACGGAATTGAAATCAAGTGATACAGAATTCAATCCTGTCAGAGTTATATCTGTACCACCATGGTGGTGGTGTGAGTTAAATTCTGATGTAATCAGACACAACAAATATGTTTCAACTGCATGGTTGGTTGAAATATTTTCTTATTCAGTGGATGTATGAGTTGTAGTCGGAATTACCTCTTTTCACTTGATTGTCACTATTTTTGGGATTGAGAGAATTCAATTCCAGAACATTCAATAGTCACAATAGTAAAGGGAGGCTACTACAGAAACTGTAAATCACATCAGAGATGTACAAGAGTATTTCTGCTTTTGATGTGCAAGCTTAGTGCCTATTTTCTGATGCAGAAGCATATATTATTGATAAATGTTATTTTCATCAACCCAATTATTTTAGTCCAATGGTAGTAACAAGGGGTAAGTGTATTAATTGTTATTGAAACCAAACTATAAATAAATACTTGTCTACGAATAAAAACAAACAAATTATGATTAAAATATCAAACTTGATTCAAACAATATACTACAGGATGGAACTGGGTAGCACCAAGGCTGGGTTTAGACCTTAGGGTGTGGGGACCAGGTCTAAATTTAGATCTTTAGGGAAGGGGCCATGTCTGGATTTAGACCATTAAGGGCTAGTGTTCTTAATATTTGTTGAGCCCTAAGCCTAACAATTAAAGTACAAGACAAAAAAATTTAACTAACCTGCATTAATTTGTTCAAAAACAATATTTATTGAGTTTGGGAAAAGACGTCTTATTTTAATTTTTCTCAATTTGATGGATGATGAGGTCTTGCGGCTACCCTTTGAAAATTACCCCCTTTGGGTTTTTTTTCAAGACGATTATTTATTTAGAGTTTTGGTATTAAAGTTAGTTATCGTTTGAATTTTAGATCTTTATTGTTTCTGTTCCTTTTTAAATATATTTCTAAATAGTTTAAATGGTATAGTTTGAGAGAAACACAAATACTGATTACGTTTTGCAAAGTTTACATAGCTAATTTTAGTAGTAATTTCCTAATTTTATTCTACGAGCAATTTTTAGCCTTATTCATGAATCTGTATATGAAATATTTAAAGAATGAAGCCTTTTTATTGGCTAGGAACTAGTTGTAGTTTGACCGTCAACCAATGAAAATGATTCATCCTTAATATATTCGATTGAAGTTGATATGAATATAAGACCCCTGAGTATCAAATTCATTCCTATAGAACATCAATCTGATTAAAACAAAGATCCAATTTCGTTTCGTTTTTTATAGTTCGAAATTTCGTTTTTTCTTGTCTTTACTACTCTTGGATCTGGAGGACTTGTTATTTAACTCGTGTTCTGCCTGAAATGAGGGGTCTGTCGAATCGACCGTTTGACCTTTTCATGCGTGGAACTGTGGGTAGATATTACCAGCCAATGACGTCTATACTAACACCAGCGGATTGAAATCAAAACAAAACAAAAGTAGATTTTAAAAACATAGCCCTTGCTAATTGGTTGACTGACGTTATCGGGTCAAATGTCCCGTGCTTGATACCTGACGTCATAGAACGTGAGCTCCCACTATAACTTGTTAGATCTACATGAGTGTAGGCCATCGAAAGTATAAAACACGAAACGAAATATAGATCTATATTTTAATTAGATTGATAGAACATTGAGAAATCTGAGACCTTGACCTTGTTGAAACATCCATGGTAATCTGATTAAAATATAGATCTGTATTTAGTTTCGTATTTTTATACTTTCGATGGCCTACACTACATGAAGATCTGACAAGTTGTAACGATATATTTCACGTCAGAGGTCATACGAGCGGCTTTTGATCCTATGACATCAGACACTGATTAATCGATCAGAATTGTCGTTTCTAGTGGTTTACCCACAGTTCCGTGCATCGCACTACATAACTCACTGTAAAAGACCGTTCCATTGGCTTATCCCTCCACAACAAGTCAATGATAACAACTCTTCCATATCCTAGTGTAGTAAATACAAGTAAAGCAAAATTTTGAAATCTAAAAAAACGATACGAATTAATAGCAACTACATGTGTTTTAATCAGATTGCTCTATGACAGCCCTCTCTTGTAAATTGGCAGTTACTTTCTGAGTATTGGTTTACTGTCATTATAATTAGATATTAAACTTCAAGTTGTTTTTCATTTAATTTCATTTCGAAGATGGAATAAATGAAACAAAGTAAGAGGCTAAGCGTAATATTTAATTGATGTCAGCACAAAAAAATCTGGGATTTAGTTAAGAGGCCACTCACATTGAGCGGTCAGTCGTGAAAAATTTTTGGGTGGCTGCTTAATACAGATTCTACTGTATTATATGAAGTTTTATAAGAAATACAAATAGGTCTAGGCCAAACCAAATTGATATTTAGTTCTACAGGGTCTTAAACGTGCCCAACAATGTTATTTACTGTCTATGGTTGGTTGAGATCTTGTCTTATGCAGCCGCCACAAGCGTTGTGGACCAAATTTACCCTGTTCATGAGATTGTCGCTATGTCTTGAATTAAGAGAGTTCAATTCCAGAATGTTCAGTCGACTATCCCCATAAAGTAACTGCCAGTTGAATATTTCTCTAGATTTTGTTTTGTCTATCTTTTGCTTGTTACAGCTATTATCCTCAATCTTCACACAGTTATCTTTCCTTGGGTAAGTTTGTGGAGAGCACGGCAAAAATTTAGTGTGATTAAGTAACCCATTAACCATTGAGTCTCTAAATGTTTGGTAGGAATTACGGTGGCTTCGCGAGTCAGGTCCTGGGTTCCATCCAGCCAGAGAAAGTTCTTCAAGATTTTCTGGCATGGTTTCCCCTTCTCAGCGAATAAGAAGGATGGCCAGGCAGTGTCCTATTTACACATGGCAGTGTAAAAGAGAGAGAGAGAAATGGGGTTTAACGTCCACTCAACACAACCAGATCATTTCGGGACTAACATATGGTTTCAACTTTATTTCAATAATTCGCTTGCGCGTAGGGGTCTTTAGCCGTGGGAGGAAACCGGAGTGCCCGGAGGAAACCCACGAGGTTGAGAAGGCGCCCCTATCTCCATGCCACATACGCTCACACCAGGGCTCGAAACCACAGCCGCAAGCGAGAGGTGACCGGCCAGCTAGAGGTCGAAGTGCGGCACTCTAGACCACTAGGCCATCCCAACCCCCCGGCAGTGTAAAAGAAGCCTTGACAGTTGGGATGCAATGGCTGTTCGGGCAACTGTCCCTCAAGGCACACTGTATGATGTATGCCCTTCTTCATTATTCCAGTTTAGGAGCAGAACAGTAGGACGTTAAACCCCATTTGCAGATTCCTGGTACCTTACGCCTGACCAACCTCGTGGGTTTTCTCCGGGTTCTCCGTTTTTCTCCCTCTGCTAAAGACACCTAAATGCAAGCGAATTATTGAAATAAAATTGAACCATATAGACCGAGTTCGTATCGAGTGGAAGTTAAACCTCATCTCTCGCTCTCCCTGGGACATTAGTAAACAAAGGAAACCGGAACACTACATCATTGCTTTCTGTTTTGTCTCCGATTTTTCACTGTGTGGTTCTAGTCATACCAACAGGTGGTCCGACACCTTGACATAAAGCCAGGAACAGGCCACTCATATTGTCTGCACGACATTCATTGACTCATGTTTAAAAGTTTAATGTATGATATGTCAAATAAAATAATAAATAGCTGGTTTATGTGATCTATTCTAAGAAGAATAAATATGTTTATTTTATCTAATAACAGATAGTTCAGATCACCATCTTATATTTCGGAATTTGTGATAGTCAGAAATGTTGTTCTGGACAGGTCAGTGGATCTGTGGATCAAACGTTGATGCCAGTTGGCAGAAAATAATAGATGTTCAAAAATCCTGGCACAACAGCAGTATAAAACAGGTTTTTGGTAGAAATAAGAGGTGGTTTATTCAACTTTATTACATTATTTCAAAGAAAAGTCTATTTTTGTACTGCTGTTATGCAGGTATGTTTTGAATACCCAAATCTTACATTTCTTTGAAGTTCTTAGTAAAATAAACCAGCTGAAACTCTATAATGTATGTCTCAAAATTAGAATAATATTAAGGCATGAAATATAGAAACAAGAACACTTGATTCTTCATTCATACACATCATATGAATTATTTAAAATATGTTTCCTATACTATTCAAAAAAAGTAGGGGATATTTGATTTTTAAGTGTTATTAAAGTCACCTAATGAAACTGACGAAGAAACAAATGACAAAATGAAATGAAGTTAACATTCATCGATTTATTCCAAATGATCGTTAGACTAAGTAAGGCACAGACTGACCATTATAAGGGTAAAATGATACCTGGGGTCAAACAGCAAAGTTACCACAGCATCACAACAAAGTCAGTAACGGGTAAATCCTCCTCTGTTTGCCAAACAAGCATTGATCCGACGTGGCATACTCCTAATGAGACATCTAAGGTCATTTTGGTCCAGATTGTCCCATTCCTGTTGCAACGCAGCAGCAAGTTCTTGGACATTGGCAGGACGTTGTTGACGTTGATGTAACCTCTGTCCAAGCATGTCCCAGACATGCTCGATGGGGGAGAGGTCGGGACTCAGTGCTGGCCAAGGTAATGTGGTGATGTTCTGTTGTTGGAGGTAACCTGTAACGATCCTGGCCCTGTGACATCTTGCGTTGTCATCCTGGAAGATGAAACGGCGGCCATGACGTTGTGCGAACGGCACAACATGGACTGCCAAGATGTTGTCCCGGTAGTACTGGCCTGTAACACGCCCTGCAACAACATGTAAAGCCGTTCTTCCAGCAACAGTGATGCCTCCCCACACCATAACAGAACCACCCCCAAATTGATCATGTCTGATGACGTTAACGTCTTGGAAGCGCTCGTTTCGACGAAGCCACACCCTCCTACGTCTGTCCAAAAAATCAACAGTGAACCTTGACTCATCTGAAAACATCACATTGCTCCAGCGTCGATTATCCCAGTGTTGACGATCCCTACACCAACGACGTCTTGCCTGAATGTGATGATCTGTCAAACAAGGGATAACGCGAGGATGTCGGGCGTGAAGGTGACCCCTATGCAGTCGATTCAGAATCGTCTGGCCACTCACTCTCACACCAGTGTCTGTTTGAAGACGAGCGCTGATCTGATTTGCTGTGATGACACGATTTGTCAAGGCCAAGGTACGGATAAATCGATCCTGGGCTTGAGTTGTCGCCCTTGGTCGACCTGAGCGTGGTCTGTCCTGTACAGATTGTGTATCACGGTATCTGGACCATAGCCTGCTTATGACAGACTAAGAAACATTCATCGTCCGCGCCACAACCGCCTGTGTTGTGCCGATCTGTAGCATGCCAAGGGCACGTAACCTTTCATTTTGGGTAAGCCGACGCATATTCAAAATTTGTTTTCTGGTCACTAAAACAATTAAACTGATGTTTCCACCCTGGAATTCAATGCCAGAATGACTGTAACATTCAAAGTCAGAGTCGTGCAAATCTTGGCTTGCACCCCCATGATGATCCCAAGCATCACCTGCATTCCATGCGGTAGCTATTGGTGCGTTTGGGCGTCACATGTAACTGGAAATGTTTCTTCTGTTAGGTTCTATAGTGACTTTTTTCGTAGTCATTTGCATATTTTAGTATTATGCCCCCAAAATCAAATATCCCCTACTTCTTTTGAATAGTATATAATGTAGCATGATTTGTCGAATAAGTTTCTTGCTGTATGTAAAATGGTTCTGGGTTGAAATAAAAGATTATTTCAATTATGATATTGTAAGGTTCCTAAACTTTTAACTAATCTTGCTTTTAACGCCAGCTTTGATCAAATTACTTCTGCTTGTGTAAAATAGAAAAATTATAATATAGATATTTATTGTACCAAGAAATAAGGGACAGGGTGTATACACAAAAAGTTATATCATTGATTTTATTTTTCAAAATTCAACTTTCCACCTGTCCATGTCAAGGAATTGTTTTTGTCTTCTGCTTGTTTCATATAAATGTAGCATTTCTGTTTTCTGTTTTTTTTTCTGTATTTAGCTCTTTACCTGTAAATTTTGCAAGCTTTTTGTGTTAAATGCTGGTTATATCATAAAGGATCTGAAACTGAAATATTATTTGCTTATCTGTAATGACAGTTGACTATTCTTATTGTTATTGTATGTGAAATAATTGGACCTTCTCAACCCTCACGAGTTTACTCCGGGTACTCCAGTTTCCCCCCACAGGAGGAATTGAACCATGTGTTAGTCCCGATATAACCTTGTTTATGTCGAGTGGAAGTTAAACCCTACATCTCTCCCTTGAAGGGATTAAGTCTTGTTTTCTGGATATGGATCTGATTTGCTGCTCAACTTTCATTCATGATTTTAATCCTGAAATGTATTATCAAGACACTGCTTTTTATCGTACCGACTTTAGTAATGATGATTGAGACTAGGCCCAAAGTTCAATCGCTAAAATCTCAGTTCAGAGTGGATCAAGTGGACTGAAAATTATCTTACATTATCTGGTTTTAACTATTATAGTGAAAACTGCCAACTCTTTATCTTATCTCCCATAATTTATCTCTAAAATTACAATATATGCAAAATGATATCCTTTCATTATGTCCCAGAGAGGTAATTACTTTATCTAATTAACCCTTTAAGTGGGTAGGTCGTTATATAACGTCCTGATCAACTGCCACTCACTGTGTGTAGGGGGTAATTAAACGCCTTGGAGGTATTTTCCCCAACCTATTCCCCAATCAGGAATCAAAAGGTCCTAAAATGATGTTTTTCGTCAAATTAATTACACAATAAGGGTAGTTAATGTTTTAAAAATGTCACGCTTAATGGGTTAATTAAAATGTTTCTGTTTTGGTTTCAGGTAAATCACCAGGATTTAATATAGATGATTCCGATACTGAGGTCCGACATCAAACAGGTAATAAACTAATTCCAGATTCGGAATTGGGAGTGAATTCGTAGAAGACAGAGGACAATTTTCAGAATTACAAGGGAATTCGAAGAAGACTTGTGACAATTTTCAGAATCAGCCATTGATTTGCAAAAGATGCCTGACAAATTGGAGAGAGGTTGTCAGTGTGTAGACATTTTAAGGAGTTTGTTTGCAAAAGACTCCTGATAATTTTTGTATCAGGATGTTAGTTTTCGAGACTTTTGACAATGTTGCAATTAAATAGTTGGTTCAAATTGGAAGGCTTGGGGAGGGGGAGGGGGGGTGGATGGCTGTATGATAAATCCGTGCGTGCTGTATCATAAGGTCTATCAATTGGTCAACTGGCGTTGTTTTGATTCCGCGGTCGTACGTGACAAGGAGTAGGGTCGCCTGTACCACCATGTGAGTTTTCTCTGCGTCTTTTGTTCCCACTGCTGAAGACCCCTATGCGCAAGTGAATTATGAAAATGAAATTGAACCACATGTTAGTCCCGAAATAACATTGTTGTGTCAAGTGGACATTAAACCCCATTTCTCTCATTCCCTCAAATTTAAAGGCATAGTTTGATATTGGGACGTTTGCTGATGGCTCATGTCAATTTTCTCAAACAGATAAAGCAACGTGTCTTGGTGCTAAAAAGATGATTTTTTTTTTCTAAACATGTATTAATGCGTAGGTGTTCATAAAGTAGTTAGGACAATGCTTTGTTTTAATAAACGGAGGCAGATCACCATTAAATTTCACCATCTGGGTACCCACAAATTGTACTTTGTCTATTTATAGCTATTTTCTCTTTCTCTCTCTCTTTTCTTCCTGTTTTCCAATTTTGTTGATTTTTTTGTCTAGAATGGACAGCTGGGGATTTGAATTAACTCTTACTCTCAGGTTTTGCTTAAGAGGCAGAAGAATAACAGGGTTATCCGGGTTTGGCATGCTACTTTAAGTTTGTGTATCACAAAATTTTGATGATCAACGCATTCAGTCCAACAAAAATTTGGGGAAAAGCTGGAGTCGGGCAAAGAGGTTAACATTGACGTCAATGGGAAATTAATGGTGGTCTGCCTCCAAACATCGGCCCTGAATACAACTTTTGTATGACTTTTTAGCAGTGAATCAGAATCTGTATTTTTTAAAATAGGCTTACGTACAGGTAATTAGTCAGAAACAGTCAAATTATAAAAATATTATTCCCCATCAAAAAATTAACACCTTAACATCTGAGAGAGTGAGAAATAGGGAGGGGGGGGGTCAACGAGGAAGTTAATGGTGGTCTGCCTCCAAATATCTAAAATAATCTTACGTACAATTAATTAGTTACTAACAGTCAAGTTATATAAAGGTTATACACCATTAAGAAATTAACACCCTAACATAAAACGTGAGAATTATAATTTGTTTTCATTACTGACTCATCGAGTTTAAAAAAACGTGCAATTAATTAGTTACTAACAGTCAAGTTATATAAAGGTTATACACCATTAAGAAATTAACACCCTAACATAAAACGTGAGAATTATAATTTTTTTTCATTACTGACTCATCGAGTTTAAAAAACTTGCGAATTATATATAATGTGTCTTAATTAATGACTTGTTATTTAAATATAAACTATACTAATAGAAAAGTTTATCTACGTCATTGGCTATCCAGTACCAGTATTAACATATCTTTTTTTCTCTCATTTTCTTCCAAGGAACTGGGCTAGTCAATATATGTATATATGTATAGGGAGGGAGAAATGGGGTGTAAAGTCCACTCGACACAAACTAGGTCATTTTGAAACTAACACATAGTTCAATTTTATGTCAATAATTTGCTTGTCAATAATTTGCTTACAAATAGGGGTCTTTTAACAGTGGGACCCGGAGAAATCCACGAGGTTGTCACATGCAATCAAGGAATCCAAACCATGCCTGTTGACTCAATGACAGACCTTATGATATACCGGGCACGTGTTAACCATTCGGCCATACAACCCCGTGTGTTTGATCCCGTTCTTGGTCCAGGATTTTACGGCATGTTTGCACCATAACGTAAGGGGTTTGCAAGGGACATAAAAGAACCCTTGGCAGTTCTAATTTGGTATAAGAGAAGGTCGTAGTGCCTCATTATAGCACACAGAACCTCTGTAGCTAAGTGAGTAAGATACTGACACTCTAGCTTGGAGCCGAGGTCACAGGTTTGACGAGAAAGTTAATGGTTCAGAACAGAGGGCATAACAAAGACATATGTCAAGTCATTTGGATGGGACAAAAACCGAGATCCTGTGTACACATTGGCATGAACATAAAAAATTCCCTTGGCAGTTGGCAGTTGGAATTTGATATAAGAGTAGGCCGTAGCGCTGCGGTCCGGTCAAAATTCCCCTCATAGAACGTACACTGTATGGCGTATGCCTGTCTTCATTAGCACACTTTAACGCGTATGCCTGTCTCCATTAGTACAGTCCGTGCAGAAAAGTTTGTCATTAATACTCAGTTCATTTCTTTTCATTTCTAGAAGGATCTTAAACCCCATTTTATTTCATTTTCCTCTCATTTCGAAAGGGATAAAATATATTTTAATTTTTTGTATTCACCTCTACAGGTATAAAGACAGTACTAGATTCAGACGAAGAATTTGAAAGTGTGTCTCAAGTTACTGGACCGGTATGTTAATATTTTACTACTGTTGTTACTGGCCCAGTTTGTCAGTAGTTTACTACTGTGTGTTACTGGTCCGGTTAATATTTTACTACTGTGTATTACTGGTCCGATTTGTTAATATTTTACTGCTGTTTGTTAATATTTTAATTCTGTATGTTACTGGTCCAATTTGTTGATATTTTACTACTGTTTGTTACTGGTCCGATTTGTTAATGTTTAACTATTATTTGTTACTGGTCCAGTTTGTTAATATTTTACTACTGTTTGTTACTGGTCTGGTTTGTTAATATTTTACTATTGTTTGTTACTAGTCTAGTTATCAGTGTTGGCAGTTGTGACAAGAATTGGGTATAAACTGCGTCTGCACCATTTACGAGAATTGTCGATCGTTTGATTGACAGACGATAACTCCACCCACATATTCTTGATTGCCCAGTAACATACTCAATAGCAATAGTACTCTCGCATGACAGGCCTTTCATCACCCGTTTCTGATAGCGACATCACCGAGTAACAGTAAACGTTATCTTGGTCAGCCATTTCTGATTTAATTTTAGAAGGACGACTGTTTAAATCCGAGCTGTATCCAAGCCATCCGTGGGTCTACAGAGTTGATTTTGTGTTTGTTGTGTCAATAAAGAACTAATTAATCATTTCTATAACATCTGAAGCCTAAATAAAGACTTTCAATATGTTGATTTAGCTCTTGCATATTGCATGCTTAATATTTTACTTCTGTTTGTTACTGCGTGGGGGGTGGGGGATGGCCCAGTGGTCTACAGTGCTGCACTTCGACCTCTAGCTGGCCGGTCACCTCTGGCTTGCATCTGTGGTTTCGATCCCTGGTGTGACGGTATGTGGCATGGCGATAGGGGCGCCTTCTCAACCTCGTGGGTTTCCTCCGGGCACTCCGGTTTCTTCCCACGGCTAAAGACCCTACGCGCAAGCGAATTATTGAAATAAAATTGAAACCATATGTTAGTCCCGAAATGAACTGGTTGTGTTGAGTGGACGTTAAACCCCATTTCTCTCTCTCTCTTGTTACTGTATCAAGTGGATTTTAAATCCTGATTTTCTCTCTCAATTTAAAATCTCAACAGATATATCTTCATTGTGAACTTATAGATGCCCCTCTTTTGCCTGTCTAACCAAAGTTATATTATATTTTTATTTTTCTTGTAGCGAGAACCAGTTTGGAATTTTAGAGATACAACAGATTCTGATGGTAAATTTACAAACTTCATTATACTAATATTATTAATATCCGACTGACTTGCTAATTTCTGATATACTTGTATTACAGTGAATAAGTGTGGTTTAATTGTTGAGAGTGAGACAATTTGTAATATATTGAAACAACACAAGTGACTTTTGTCATGAGTTGTTGTTTCAATATATTATGCAGTATCTTAGGCTTGAGACCATTAATCGACTTAAAATACAGACACTAGCACATGCCTTGCAATGAGGTATGTCAAGCAATAAAATATTTCAAATGACCCTACTCTGAACTTAAAGGAGCTAAATCGCTAATATTTCGGACCTAGAAATTTACCCAAATGGGTAGCAACGCGTAAAATAATCTTATATGAATGTTTATAAACTGATTTACATATATTTTATCCGTCTTTACTCTAATTTCAAATCAGTTATGTTCGGAGAAATATGCCTGAAGTCTCAATAGCATGCCAATTTCTAGCGTCTGGTTATTCCATTCTACATTATTGCGTATGTTCTCCTTGTGTCACCGTCTAGTCTCGTTCTCTAAGTCCCTTGTTAAAAATGAAACGGATTATGGTACACGATTTGTGTACCAATGATATTATTTTTATTTTGTCTTAAATATTGGATATCAGAAGCCCATCTTTTCCTGGTAAGATCACAACATCAATGTTGAATTAAATTGACTAATAATTTGTGTTTTCATTGTCAAAGATTTTGGAAGATATTGAGTTAGAGACTTAGCTACTTTAATTTTAAGCTTAGCTCTATTGTCATTACTATGGTTGTTATGATAAAGACCAAACCCTGGCTCAGATTTGACTGAAATTCAGTATACATGTATCTATTTGTAACTATTATAGTGAAATGTCAGCTCTTGTTGTTCATTTTCTCTCAAGTTAAACTGTATTTAATTTGTTTTCATTTGGTTTTTGATTTTGTTTAGCTGAGACGTATGGTCATCCAGTTCGAGGCAGACACAGTGATCGTCATAGTTATACATCAACACACAAAGACAAGTAATAAAACATTTTATAGATTCTATTAACCAGCCGCTGCCTTCAAGGTTTCTTATTTGTATGATTTATTAAAATCTCCCAGATTAGTGTACAGTGATATCGCAGCCAGTAGAGGGAGGGGGTTTGTTAATATTTATCTGTGTTTATGTAATGTGAATCATTCATGTCAATTTTGATGTGATGTGAGTTATTCGGGTGTGTATGTGCGGGAGACCAGTTGTGGGTGACTGGATGGCGCCAGTAAATGGCCGTGAATGTGAGTTATTCAGGTGAGCCTGTGCTGGAGGTGTGATTTATTCAGATGGCTGTGCATGATGGCAGGTACTCTTCCTTGGAAGCTCAGCAAACAGTATGCCTGATTTTCAAATCGGAGTGGGGGGTTGGATGGCCGAATGGTTAGCATGTCCGCAATATATCATAATCGTCTGTCATTGAGTCAACTGGCGTGGTTTCGATTCCCCGGTTGTAGGTGACAAGGAGTAGGGTTGCCTGTCCAACATCATGGTTCTTCTCTGGGTCCACAGGTTTCCTCCCACTGCTAAAGACTCCTACGTGCAAGCAAATTATCAAAATGAAATTGAACCATGTGTTAGTCCCAAGTTTGTGTTGAGTGGATGTTGAAAATCATGTCTGTCTCTCTCTCTATCTGTCTGTCTCACTCCCTGTCTCTCACTCTCAAATCGGAGACCTTCATCTAGCCTATCCTGTTTTTTGTCCTATCAATCAATTTGACTTTATTAATATTATTTTCAGGAAAACAAGTATGGCCGCCACATTGCCTTTACGTTCCAGTGCTCAAACAGTATCGGATGTATTACACAGAGGTGGTGAAACCTGGTCACCAGGCATGAACGAAGAGGTAACTATTTCACATTTTCCAAAATTGTTTGAGGTGAAGGTGGAGGGGGTGTCCAAGAAATCCCTTTCTGGCCCTGGCTTGGTTGGCTTCTGATACTTGAGCTTTTGAAGGAGTGTGTCTATTTTTCCCATTCAATCAAATCTATCCCAAGTACAGCAACATGACAACCTTTAGTTTAATCTGGGGTCTCTCCTCTAACTTTGGACAGTGATTTATGGTGTTTATGAAAGTATTGCTTGTTTCCAAGCAGTATTGTTTACATTGTATCCACGTTGATGGCAATTAGTTTTCTGTAATATTCTGCAATACACTGGTTAGTTAGGCATAATAAACTTGTAAATCATGACACATTTGGTCCAATTTGGAGCTCTGTTTAAAGCATAATGATATTGTTATGCAGTTAGCTATTGATTGTTAATCGGACTATTGACCAGTCAACAATTTGGTACAGAAATTTGCTTTCATTATAGCAGAGCTTGTGTGGGATTAACTCTTAGCAAACAAAACAGTGGGAGGAGTATGTATGGAGAAACACCAGAAACTCTTGGTTAGCTTGTATTAGAAAGGTTACATGATAATTACACATGCTTTCTGTTTTCTTTTTTAAAGAGAACTGGTGGATGGAATGTTCCAGATGATTCTGATGCCAGTCTGACAGAATTTACGCAAAGTAAGCAATAGTTCTCAACAATTGACATTACTTTAAAATGTTATTAAATCAGTGTTGGAATTAGTAGTGCTCATAATTTTGGATATATGTGTATTTATAACAATCATTTGTTTGTTCAGGTTTGCCGGCTACACTAAGGGTGCCCTTAGGCAGAAATTTGTGACTTATTTTTCTGTTCAGTGTTCTCAACAACACTAGGGCTTTGGGGTATAAATGCAACTGATGGAATTGCACTGCCACTTCCTGTTTCAAAGTTTTCCTACTCCAGTTCAGGCCTCTACCTCAGGGGCGTCTCCATTAATGTTTGCAGGAGGTGGGTTGCCAAGCTCCTGTTACGGAAATTTGACAGTTGACGATTTATTCGTGGCCGACATTTTGTCAAGTACAGGACTAAAACCACTACTTCGGTTAGGTCAATTATTTGAACTTGTCAATTATCGATTAATTTTTATTTTCTGACAGGTACGAGAAGTAGACCATCTCGAGATCCTAGAGGTAAGTTAGATAAATAAATAAGGTTCTTAGATAAGCTCACTTTATTAACAAGGGGAACCTGACTCGTACGGTCGTGGTGTTGTCTGAGACTGTTACCCTGTGGCCTGTTTCGGGAAATTTTTACTAAGATAAAATCCCAATTTTAATTATTTGATTGGATATTATTAGATTGATTTTAATGCTTAGCCAATCAAAATTGAAGTATCTACTAAAATTTGGATTTTATCTTTAGTTAAAATTTCGAGAAACAGGGCCCAGGACCCTATACTGCATGTTATTCCTTGCCTTCACTATGACCAGACTGATGTAAAATAAGGTGTTCTTCCCATTGCATTTTTCCTTTTAACAATGGCTGTTTGTTCTGCTAACATTAATTAAAATACATTGAAATGCAGACAGAAGAAATTCAGTTAGTGGTCTAATGGTAAATGGTGAAATTTTTAACTTGCCCCCAACAGTGTTAAAATTAATTTAGCTTAAACATACATTATGCCTGAGCCAAATCCGCCTAAAGCAGGTTTTTCTTTAGGCTTGAAATGTTATATAAAGTATTAATTAGACATTTATTAACAGGACAAGAATATAAGCAACTCTCAATGCTATATTATGTGTTTCATTTTCTTTGGATTTGAATCTGATCAGCTGTTCAACGTCTGTTGATGATTAAACGCAAAAATGGATAATCAAGACTTTAATTTCTGTGATAGCGAAGCTACAATATTTTTTGAATTAAACTGAAATTTTCCGCATATGCCCTTTACATTATCTAGGTTTGAACTTTTTTTTAGTGAGAACTGTCAGCTCTTGATCGAATCCTCCATGATGTAATTTTATTTTTATTTTATTTCAGCATACTAGAATAAAGTAGGAAGAAGAATCACATATTATTGTTTATCGTAATTTTGTTTCAATCTGATTCAAACACAGATCCTATTTCGTTTCGTTTTTTATAGTTCAAAATTTTGTTTTACTCATCTTTACTACACTAGGATCTTGAAGTGTTGTTATGATGTGAGGAATAAGCCAATAAAACTGTCTGTTATGGCAGGTTCTTGGCGTTCACTGTGCGGAAATGTGGGTAAAACGATAGAAACGTCAACGCTGATTGATTAATCAATGTCAGATATCATAGGGTTAAAAGCCACTCGTTTGACCCCTGATGTGAACTCCCACTATAACTAGTCAAATCTTCATGTAGTTTAGGTCATCGAAAATATAAAAAAAACGAAATGAAATGGAATGGAAATATAGATCTGTATGTTAATCAGATTGAATGCTGTTTCTTTTTCAAAATAGATGGAATTCATCTGATATTGTTTTCCTATAATTGTCCGTCCTTATTTACTTGTTAATTGTATGTACTTAATACACCTTATGTGTAAATTACACAATGGCCGACAATCTATTTATTATATTATCTGTGTATAAATTTTTATATCATATGTGTAAAATTGTGTATCAGTTATTTTTTGAAAAACAATCTGTGATGAACAAAATGGAAATGAATTGCAGTAGAAATGAAAAATGAAATGGGGTTTAACGTCCTACTGTTCTGCTCCAAACTGGGCTAATCAAGACGAGCATATGCCATACCATGTGCTATGAGGGAAATTTTGCTTGGACAGAGGCACTGTGGCCTACTCTTATATCGAAATCCAATTGTTAAAGTATCTTTACTGTGCATGCCAATGTGTACGACTAGACAGCTGCCTTGTCAGGCCCTCCATCCTGCATCACTGACAAGTGTGGAACAAATTTAATGCCGGAAAATCTGGATGAACTTTCTTGACCAATGCTGGGATCAAACAACCAAACCCCAGGGCTGGCGAACTACCGTCTTACCCACTTGGTTTCTCTTACCATCCCAACGACTAGACCCTGTCCTTGTCAAGCAATCTGTCCTACACCACTGACAAGGGTGAACCACGCTGCAAAATCCTGTTGAAATCACTTGTCCAACGCCTTGATCGTTCCTGGGACCAGCAGGTTAGTGAACAAGGGTCTTACTCACCTGGAGGGTTGGGTTAGGGGTGGGCGCTGTTTAATAAAGTCTTTCATTGAACTGTACATGACAAGGAGTAGGGTCGTCTGTCCAACCTCATAAGTTTTCTCCAGGTCCTCCGGTTTCCTCTGGCTGCTAAAGATCCCAACACACAGACGAATTATTGAAATAAGATTAAACCACATGTTAGTCCCAAAATGACCAGGTTTGTGTCAATTGGACTTTAAAGCCTCTCTCTCTATCTCCCTCCCCCTCTTACTCACTGTCACACCACCACATCTAATTGATAATTTATACAATAGAGTAAACAAAAAGTCTGATCTAACAATTTATTATACAATCTGTTTAAAATACAGATCTATATTTCGTTTCTTTTTTTATACTTTCGATGGCCTACTCTACATAAAGATCTGACAAGTTACAATGGGAGTTCATGTCAGGAATTAATCAAGCAGCTTTTGACCTTATGACGTCAGGTATATATTAACCAATCAACCAAGGCCAATCTCTCACATCATCAAGTGCAACTCTTCCAGATCCTAGTGTAGTAAACACAATTAAAACGAAATTGTGAACTATAAAAACGAAACGAAAAAGAATCTGTGTTTTAATCAGATTGTTTATGATAATAATATATAACAGCACAACAATAAATAAAAACATCAATTTAACCAATAATGGGTGATGTTCGTTCGTAATAATAAACATGTTGTTTGCTTCCTTCACCGAGTGTGTAATACCCAGCACCTTGAGGGTCCCAACAAACGGATTCTCCTCTCTTCTCGTGTGTATACGGTAAATCAGCTGGTTTTCTACTGATGGCACCAATATAATCACCATCGGACGTGTCCCAGTAGTAAACATGATCTCGATACTTGATTAACATCTCTTTACCTGTAATATATACATAGTTTAAACCATCCATCAAATATATACATTGTTTAAACTACCCATCAAATATACACATTGTTTAAATAACTCATCAAATATACACATTGTTTAAATAACTCATCAGATATATACATTGTTAATACTACCCAACAAATATATACACTGTTGTTACTACCCATGAAATATATACATTGTTGACACTCCCATCAAATATATACATTGTTGACACTACCCATCAAATATATACATTGTTGACACACACACCCCCCCCCCCATCAATAAAACTACCATCAAATAATATATACATTGTTGGCACTACCCTAAACTATAACACCCACGAAGCAACAATACCCGATCACACCCCTTTTAATAGCAAGTGCGGGGGGGGGCTGCACCACACTTAATTTTACACAAAAACAAATATACGGACAAGACATCATACGCAGAAATCACAGACAAACAAACAATTCAAATTAAGTGAATGGATCTGGGGGCTAGTGAAAAGCCTTCTTACCATCGGCTGAAATATCCCATTTTCTGATTACACTATTTTGCCTTTACCGTTTTCCAGGACTTCAAATTTTGTCTTATGGCTTGGATTGTTCGTACTTGGTTTTATTTTATTTACTCCGACAGGATCGTACACTTAACTGGAGCCCCCCACGAAGCTACATCAAAAACAATACCCGATCACCCACCCTTTTATGAAACCCATTCTTACCATCAGCGGAAATATCTCCTCCTACGGGATCATTGTGGGAAGATGTCTGAGACAAGCGAGCTGAAGCAACGATTTTGGCTGTTGTTCCTTTTGTCCATCCATCATTTGAAAACTTAGCGATTAATCCGTTTCCACCGCCAACTTTTGATACCACGTAAATATCTTCATTCGGTGTCACCATTACGGTCTCACAATCAGGTTCATTCCAACTTTAATAACAATTTAAAATAAAGAGTTATTAAAGGAGCTAAATCGCTAATATTCGGGACCTATAAATTAAAACAAATGGGGTTTCTGTTTTTGCTCTAATATATAATCAGTTTTCTTCGGCGAAGTCTCAATCAAATGGTAATCTCTAGCATTTGGTTATTCAAGTCTGCACCGATGGTATTTATTGCGCATGCTCTCCAGATAAGAATATGGGGTCACCGTTTGAAATGAATTGTGGAATAAACCTAGCCTCATTCTTTAAGTCACTTGTTACAAATGACACTGAAAGGTATTATGGTACACGATTCGTGTACCAATGGTAAAATGCTTATTTTATCTTAAATATTTGATATCAGAAGCCCATCTTTTCCCAGTAAGATCACAACATCAATGTTGATATTAACTGACAAATAATTCGTGTTTTCAATGTCGAAGTCTTTGGATTATATTGAGTTAGATACTTAATTAGATACTTTGATATAGATGGCGTTATTAACTTGGAATAGCAATATAGAGGAATTGTTGATGGCGATGGCGTCGTAAGTTTGGAACAACTGTAAATGGCGAAATGAAGAATTATTAATAACCACGGCGTTCCTAGCTTGCAATAGCGATATGAAATGAAATGAAGTGGGGTTTAACGTCTTACTCTTCTGCACCTAACCTGGGCTAATGAAGACGGGCATACGCCATACAGTGTGCTATGAGGGAAATTTTGCCCGGGCAGCGGCGCTACGGCCTACTCTTATATCGAATTCCAGCTGCCAAGGATTTTTTTACTTGCACTCCAAGGTGTACAAGGGACCTCGGTTTCTCGTACCATCCGAACGACTAGACAGCTGTCCTTGTCAGGCATCACTGATTTCCCGCTTGTTCGTGACAAAGAACAGATTCGACTGTCGAACAGCAATGACTAAAAAGGCAAACGAATTACTTACGTGAAATGAAATTCCCCATCAACGTCAAGACTTTGAGATTTGAGTTCAGCAGGTTCCCGGACTCGGTATATTATATTTTTAGAACCATCACCAGCATGGTCTCCAGTCTCAGCAATGTAAACACAGGAATGGGTACCACATGGTCCAATAGCCAAATCCTCCCAATCGTAATTAGTTACGCCCGATATCCTCAACTCGGCCTCTGTCGCACCAGTTTTGCTGTTGATAGCGAAGATTCTGTTTGTACCGCCTTTATCATTTTGGGTGTAGACGACTCCCGGGAAGACTCTGCTGGCAGCTAATCCAGATGCTTCATCAACATGGTTGTCCTTTATGGTACTAAGGATTTTAGCCGACGAAAACGTTGGAGCGGCTGAAAAGGTGGCAGTATTTATGATTAATAAATTATTGTGTCGTTAGTCGCGTTGGGTATTTGTTTGTTTCCCCATTTAAAGATACGTTTCCGTGTACAAGCTGGGTGATTTGATGATGTATTTGGACTAAAATCCTTTTCAAACTCATTAATCTTTCCAAATTTAGCTTCAAATCCTTTTCAAAACACAGTTTACGCGAGGGAATACCATTGCTATTTTAAAAAATCTATTAAAAGACGTCATTTTTGTGTCACGTGGTGGATCACGTGGCTAAGTGGGTAAGCCGCTAGCTAGGAGGTCGGGTATGCGCTCCAGGAGTGTTTTTTAGATAATCCAGTATTGTTGTAGTAAGATTGGATATTTCTACTTTCCATATATACCAAAACTGCCCATACTCTTATTGGAAATAACCACCCGATAAATACTTTTCTGTGAACATATTTTAAGACAAATTTTATAACAGCTATCGATTTTTCTGAACAAGAGAAAGAGCAGGTGGGTCTGATAATAAACATGATCCGAATTAAGGGGAAGGGACATTAGTTGCAACCTGGGGGCCTACGAATAAATCTATCTGACATTTGGTGAGTGTGACCGGAATATGCCCCCCTTTCAACCCAGAACCCATTCAAGCTGAATTCAGCTCTGGTGCTGATAATGCGTATTATTTTTACCATCTCTACCAACCACCGGATGCTTATTCTGCTCATATAGGTAAAGATGCATTATGTTAGATAAAGATAATGAATTCCCTGTTGTACATGAAAGTAGTAAGGTCGCCTTTCCAGCCTACCAACCACCGGATGCTTATTCTGCTCATATAGGTAAAGATGCATTATGTTAGATAAAGATAATGAATTCCCTGTTGTACATGAAAGTAGTAAGGTCGCCTTTCCAGGTTTCTCCGGGTCCCCTAGTTTCCTCGAACTGCTAAATTGTTTTATTTTGTCCTAGATAATAAACCTCACCTCTCAACCTTCCGTGTTTCGAGATAACAGATGGTTCCACGTAGCAAAGCCGAACGCCAATCACATCGGGCGCCCGTAAGCAAAATTGACAATATTTTTCATCAAAACAAAAAAAACAATAAAGAAACTGAGTTTGCCACTTGGAACTAAAGCCATCCAATCGTAGCTAAAAACAAACACATCCGTATATTTCAACGTTTTAGCTACGTTCTCGTAGCTAATATAGTCCACGGTGATAATTTATCATCGTGACCTTTAACCTTTAACATCTTTGGAACATCTTTCAGATTTCACATGCCCTGATTGATACGACCCTTCACTTGTGGCGCCATCTGCCAAGTGCGTTCATTGCGATTTTCCACCTTCTTCCGTGGCGGGATGTATGGCCGAATGGTTAGCGCGAGCGCGATGCATCATAAGGTCTGTCATTGAGTCAGCTGACGTGGTTGCAATTTCGCGTTTGTACGTGGAAAGGATTAAGGTCGCCTGTCGAACTGTATATATTGACTACCCCGTTCCTTGAAGAAAACCCGAAGAAACTGATAAGCTTTTTAAATAACAGGATCTATTTAAGACAAATTACAATGCTCACATTTTTGTTGACAGAAGGTTAGAGTGTTAATTTTTTGATGGTGAAATACCTATATAACTTAACTGTTACTGACTAATTATTTTTACTGACTAATTATTAGTAAGTTAGTTTATTTTAGATGTTTGGAAGAAGACCGCCATTAATTTCCCCATTGACCTAAGTTACAAACACCATGATATGGTATAGAAAGTACTATTTACACACATTTTCAAATACATTCCGTGCCCAGTTTGAGCGTCCCCCCTTCACCCCCTCCCCACGTACCCACATTATTTGGGAAACTTTAACGGAGCAAGGACTTTATAGACCGATAGTATAACGACAGGTTTGTTAAAGAACATACACATTAAAGGAGCTAATTCACCTTCCTTTGGTACCTAGAAATGGACTCTATTGGTTCACAACGCATTTATATCCCACGTAATATGAATTTATATAAACTTATTTACATTCAATAGAGTATTATGTTACTATAATTTCTAATCCGTTATGTTCAGCGAAATACGCGAAAAGTCCGAATTGAATGGCAGACTTTAGCGTCTTGTTATTCCAGTCTACACTGATAGTATTCTCCTACATGGGATATGCTTAGTGACGATAACCGAGTGGCTTCATGCAAATGGCGCTCAAAATCGTGTGTTAAATATTGGATATCAGAAGTCCATCTTTTCTCGGTAATATGATAACATCAAAGTTGATTTAAACTGACCAATGTCAAAGACTGTGGATGATACTGAGTTGAAGACTTCGCTCCTTTAAACAACATTTAAATATCGTCTACCACCTGGAGCACTTTCAATATGAAAATGAATTGTTTATTGGAATTTTCAATTCTTTACTTTCAATACGAAAATAAATTGTTCATTGGGATTTTCAATTAAACGTAAACTTCAATGCATGACAAATATACTAATTGGTGATTTGTAAGACGTTTAACAGCATATCTTTCTACGCGAATGAACAATAAATTGTTCATTGGATACAACGAAAAAATTATTTTATACCTGTAAAATAAATACCAATTGTTTATATAAGTGCAGGTCTACCATAATGTAATACGGAAATTTGCAACACGGCGTAACAATAAATTGTGCATTGGCTAAAACGAAGATATATTTTTGTTATAATTGTAAAATAATATACGAATTATCATTTTATACGGGGTATATATGTTTACTGATAGATAAAGTAATCAAGTAATGCTGGAAATTGCAACATTTTTTAACGCCCCATCTTCCCCTACCTTTTTAGGGATGGACTGTCAAGGGGTTTGGTAGTTTCAGGGTTCCCTATAGACTGTTTAATGTTCTTGTGTAGAGGTGAATTTACGTCGTTTTTGATGAATTTTAAGATATATGCGTAAGCTAAAAACGCCAGGATATACTCTAGAAAGCGCCATTTACAGTCGGTTTATTAAAAATTACGAGCCTAGTTGGAGAGGAACCCGGGGCGGAGGTGTGGGGGTCCGGTGTGGTTCTCTTCTCCCCGGCGTGAAATTTCTTTCGAAAAACTGACTGTAAATTTATGTTTTCTGTAGTTTGTCCTGGTGTTTCTAGTATACGCACAAATTTGATGTTAAGCAATCTTATCGGTAATTAATTTTTGAACCCGATTTTGAATTCAGTAATCCCGAAAACGTTATTTTAGAAGCAATATCCATACGAACAAAATCGTAATTTGGGATTCTAATTGATTGCCATTTAAATTTATACCATCAAAACCCTTGCAGAAGTCATATTACAAGCCATATCCAACGGAAACAACTGATGATTAAATAAAATTCCTCTATTTTAGATTGCAGTTGGATTTTCTGCCGTTATGGATTCTCCATATCGATATTTGAGATAAGAATTGAACCCAGCGTCATCGACAACCACATCTGGAAAAATGAACATTAACTTAAAATCCGCCATTTTTGAGACAATTTTGAATTTATCTTTCGATGTGTATCTTTAAATTCAGAGACATCAAAAGCCATATAAAAGACATAGTGATGGTCTCATCTTACGATATTTTCGCTGGTTATACGGAAAAAATGCCATGTTATTATGTTTAGTTAAACTCCGCCATTTTGGATTTCATTTTAGCGGCAATTTGAAATTGCAATCATGTTACGTGGCATATTCAACAGATATAAACGACGACTAACTCATATTCGATCTTTTTGTATTCCATTTTGGCTGCCATTTTGAATTGCTACCATGTTGGATTTTTGAAATTATCTTTAAATTCAGAGACATCGAAAACCTTATAAAAAATACAGTAAAAGTCACATTTTACGAGATTCTCGCTAGTTGTATAGGGAAAGGGCATTTTTATTACCAAATTTGCCGTCATTAGCCGTCCATGTGAAAAAATACTTTTTTCCCCTTCGGATTCGTTATTTCGGCACATCTTTTTACTGTAAGTACTTTTTGTTTGACGAATTTTAATAAGAATTAGTTATTCTCTTAGCACTAAAACACACTGGTTACGCGATATCGCTCAATAAACCTCCATGAAGATCGCCATATTGGGTGTTAATTACGTTATTGTCGACCTTAAGAACAGTAGATATACATTGTCCGTCAGTTTTACAGCAACCCTGAGAACACTTTCTGCCCCCATGGTGCTCTGAGATAGTTACGGTCGTGCCCACGCGATTACAGATACCTGCATTCAGAAAAGTCGACGGTTTCCTTCTACTTAATGACCAAGTAACGGTGTACGTTGTTTTATTTATCTATACCAACCATTAAAATAAAAACATAAATCGGTATACCAGGCCCTCGGGTCCCTCTAGGAACAAAACTCCCCAAATTGAAATGTTCTGCTCCGAGTGGGGGGTTGGATGGCTGAATGGTTAGCACGTGCGTGCTGTATCATAAAGCCTGTCATTGAGTCAACTGATTTCGAATCCATGATGGGACGTGACAAGGAGTAGAGTCGCCTGTCCAATCTCGCGGGTTGTCTACGGGTCCTCCGGTTTCCCCCCACAGCTAAAGACCCCTACGCGCAAGCGAATAAATGAAATAAAATTTTAAAAAATATGTTAGTCCCGAAATGACCTGGTTTGTGTCGAGTGGCCGTTAAACCCCATTTCTCTCTCTCTCTCTCTCTCTCTCTCTCCGACTGTGCTAATGAAGATGGGCAAACACCGTACAGTGTGCTATGAGGGACATTTTGCCCGAGTAGTGGCACTATGGCCTACTCTTATAAAGCATTCCAACTGCCAAGGGATATTTTACGTTTCCTCGGTTTCTCCATCCTGCTACTCTGACAAGAGGGAACAACGTCAGAAAATCCACATGGTGAACCTTCTCGACCAGGCGACCTCCAGGCTAGCGAGCCAGCGTCTTACCCACTTACCCAAAATAGACTTACCTGCTTGTGATCCACAGAGAATTGAGAGCAGAATGAAAACAGTCGCCATGATGATCTGTTGAAGACTTATTTAACAGTAATAAGGTACACACTCATATATAAGTAACAACCACAATCATCGGTCGATACTTTCTCACCACGTGTAATTTCTAAACAAAAACCCACGTTACACACATGCGTATCTTATGATACTGATAAAACAAAAGACCCTTTTTCAAGTGAAGAGTTTGAAATCAGAATTTTATTCTTTTAGTAAGTACAGGAGGACCGCACTTCATACACAGGAGCAATGACAAACCCGCGGACACGACAGAGACTTTTCAAGAAACAAACAACAATATCAAATCACGTGAATGGATCCGGGGACCAGTCGTATGCGTCCATATGCTGCTCAGTCCTGAACCTGTAATGATGTAGGAATCACTGGATATAAGAACAGGTCATAGCGCCGCTTTTCGGACAGAATTTCCCTCATTTGCACACTGTATGGCGTATGCCCGTCTTCATTACTACATTTAGCCAAGTCGGAGCAGAGCAGTGGGACGTTAAACCCGTTACATTTTTTATGTCTTCGTTGCATGTCTGCCATGTTGTCTCAGTGTCACATGATTTCAGGTAGGTCAGCTGATTTCATATAAAAGTAAATAAAACAGGATTTAACGCCCAACTGTTCTGCATCGTACTCTGTATGCACTTGTCAACACGGTGTTGGGTTTCACGTGTGTACAGGACTTAAGCTACAGACCTTCAATTCCTAGTCATCGTGTTCAGATGTGCTGTTCCATGATAAACCACAAGTGAAACATTAGTTACAGCCCCCACTCCTCGTCAGCTTGTCCAGGTGCTATAATAAAGTACAATGATGAAACATCAGATATTGGCATTACCTGCCCCTTTGTTCATGTGTCATGCGTCATGATAAAGCACGTAATATCTATCTGCACGCTATGACCGAAAATCTATAAAACCAACCTGGAATACAGACAGTAACTGGGAGTTGCGCTCAGTGGTCTAGAGTACCGCGTTTCGACCTCTAGGTGGCCGGTCACCTCTGGCTTGCGGTTGTGGTTTTGATCCCTGGTGTGAGATACTGTGTCTTGAAGATAGGGGTGCCTTCTCAACCTCGTGGGTTTACTCAGGGTACCCCGGTTTTCTCCCACAGGAAAGACCCATGCGCGGGCGATAAGATAATAAAATAAAACTGAAAAATAAGATATGTCTGCGATTTCACCTTCGGTGGAAGCGGACGTTAAACAGTCCGAACAACAACATCACTATCAGACAGCAACTTGTCTGTGATATCACGGTAAGAGCACGTAAAACTCCGGGGAACGAACCTAATTGACAGCTGTCTTTTCACTAGAGCAGCCTTGAATGCACTGATAGCACTGTTTTCTGTCGCTAGAAATATAACGCTTTGATTCAAAGAACTCAAATCAGAATTGTGGAGAAGTAAAGAATTTGGTTATGTTGTTATTATATGAACAATCTTCATTCAGCAGAAGGTACAGGACATATGATACCATGGTTGTACAAATCTTCAGCGCTTGTCAAGGAGTTTAAGATAGGCGTCTGAAAAGTGATGTTTCTAAGTAGGTCAATGTCTGGATTATTAAATAGCTACAATTATTGTGGTGGTTGAGTTGTCGGGGAACAGGCGGATCGTAGAAGTCGAGTTGTCGGGGATCAGTGGACCGTGGTGGTCAACCGTTAGGAACAGGGGCCTTATGGTCGAGCCGTCGGGGGAACAGACTAGTATGTCTCGGGTTCGAAACCCAGCATGGAGAGAGATCAGCCATCGTGTTTTTTCAAGCCCGACTGTCGTCTGCCATTTATTCGTGACGTAAAGCAGAGAATACTAGGGTTTAATTTGTAAGGAATTCGCAAGGAATTGTTGAAATGAATTGAACAATATTTTAGTCTCGAAATGACTTATTTTGTGTCCAGTGGAATGTTTACATAACATTAAGATAGACTACATAAATCTAGAATCGAACGCGTTAGATAAACCCAGGATTATACTTTATCTCTAGAAGGTGTCAGTCATGGGCACTCACTCAGAACGTTAGAACTGATAAGAGTAGAATCATGTTGTCATTGTGCCTGGTAACTCTGCTCTGTGCTGGTTTGCCAGTTCAATATACAAATTTACATGATCATTGTCTGTGTGTCCCTTGGACAATTCCAGTGCACCTCCCTCCCCCCGTGTCAGTGATCAGGGGCTGACAAGGACAGTCAGCATCTAGTGGTTCGGGTGTACAACTTGGCGTGCACGTAAAATCATCCTTTGCAGTTGGAATTCAATACTATGTTTAAGAAAGCACACCAACGAGTACGAGCAGTCCTAAGTAATCGAGGCTACAAATGTAACTCGTTATTCTTGTTCTTGGTCATTGCAGTCTCTCGTGTTATCAGATAATAGAGAAAGAACCCAATTTCATTTTTTCTGGCTTTGACCTTACCGAAGAATTTGTGTTAAGAGTCAGAACCAGTTTATTCTTACGAAACTTAGGAACTGGTCATTAACCTCCGAACGCAAAGCAAGCAGGTCTTCTTAAAAACTCTAGAAATTTCTCAGTTTCATCAGAGAGAGAGCACGAGGGAGAGAGAGAAAGAGAGAGAGAGAGAATGGGGTTTAACGTCCACTCGACACAAACTAGGTCATTTCGGGACTGACATATAGTTTAATTTTATTTCAATAATTCGCTTGCGCGTAGGGGTCTTTAGCGGTGGGAGGAAACCGAGGGACCCAGAGAAAACCCACGAGGTTGGACAGGCGACCCTACCACCTTGTCACATACTTGAAGTTGGTCTTAACGAACAGATCTCAACCTCTCACTTCCACTGAGTGTGAGATAAAGTCGGCAGCCATGACTCTAACGTACTTAAGTAATTGAATTATAATCGATGTCCTTTGACAGATCTAATCGTCTCGGTGCGTAATAAAAAAAACCCTTCTATTTCTCTGATTGATAATTCGCTAACATCTAAGTTACAGCCGACAAGTCATTATAGAATTTGATCGGATCAAAGAATAAATCCTGTTTTCTTCCACGAGACCTCAAGGGGGGCGTTATGAGGTTTTTTTATTCTCAAAAAATATATGTTAATTATCATTAATGTTATTATGATATTCCTGAGAGATACAAAATCAACTTGTTTGTTTCTGTCATGTCTGTGGTGTATTGTATCAATTATGAAACAAAAAATGTCTTTTGTTTCAATTTATCTGAAATTTAAGATTGACTTTGTTGGTGGTGAAAATTTAGACATTAGTTTGTTTATCTATCAATCTGATTAAAACACAGATCGCATTTCGCTTCGTTTTTTATAGGTCAAAATTTTGTTTAAATTGTCTTTACTACACTAGGATCAGGACGAGTTGTTATATTACAGGCGTTTTGGTTGAACTGAGGGATTAGCCAATGGAACGGTCTGTTACGGGGATGGTGTGCCATGCACGGAACAGTGGGTGAACCACTAGAAACGTAATAAGGCCAGAAACCGTGCGTATGACCTCGGGCGCGACCTTCCAGTACAACCGGTTAGATCTTCATGTAGTGTAGGCTATTGGTTTATCTATCTTGTTTTCAAACGAGAGTCGTCGTGAATCAGAGAGTGAGACGCTAGGGTGCTAGTCTGTGGGTTCATCTGGATTGTTCGGTTCGGTATCTTCTTGCAAGTTGTACTCATAGTCGTTCGGATGGTATGAAAAACACGAGGTCTCGTGGACATATTAGCGTGCACGTAAAAGAACCCTCGACAGTTGGAATTTGGTATAAAGGTAGGCCGTAGCGCCGCTGTCCGGACACAACTTTCCTCATATATACCTGTGTTCATTATCCAAGTAGACGCAGAACAGTAGAACATCAAACGCCATTTTATTTCCAAGGGCGTCTGATTTAGCCGGGCCCGTATCTACAGGGGGGCGCGGGGGGGGGGATGCCCCCCCCCCCCGCGTGAAATGCTCGCCCCCCCCCCCGCTCAGAAATTGCTAACAATCATTAAAGTATACACAGTACCTTATATTAACCTAAAAAAGCTATTTTGTTTTTGTTTGAATACTTATTTTAAAATGCTTATTAGACGCCTAGGTAACTACATAGCATGATGATTACAACAGTCTGTTAGAATGACCTTTCCGAAAATTTCCTCAAAATGTTCGCCCCCCTACCGAAAGGTAATGCCCCCCTGCTTAATGGTGTCTAGATACGGGCCTGGATTTAGCCAGGTTGGTAACTGCATAATCACTTACAGAAGCCAAGTCTTTAACTCGATATTATCCACAGTCTTGGACATTGCAAACACGACTGATTGGTCGATTTAAATCAAAATTGATGTTGTTATTTTACCGTGAAAGGTTGGGTTTCTGATGGAAATAGAAAAGGGAGTAGGATCAAACATGATGGCCTCCTGTTGTTTTGCATGAAATATGTCTAAATTATACATCACGGTGTTTCCTATCCAGGAATTGGCCCTGAATGTTTAGCTGTAAAGAGGTCATGGTTGTCCGGTTAGAAGGAGAACCTGGGATTGATCCATATTTTAACAGAGAACGTTCATCAGAAATTTTTATCATGGTTTAAATTACAGAGTAAAAATTGACGACTTGTTTAGAGAAGATGAAATATTTAATAACAATAACAAAGAGATAACAAAATAAAACAACAATATAAATAAATAATTCATATACAATTATAAATAATTTACTATTTACAATAAACACTCCCTATCCTTGTTGACAAACAAGTTTTACACCTGTAACCTGGGAAGATAACTCTGGTAACTCTGGTATGGGTTAGTACTCATTGTGTAACTAACAGACGCAGCCATCGCTCGTGGCAGCGTGGCCATTGCTTGGTAACCAAGTCCTTGTGTCATCGGGGTAAAGTGGGATTGTGGATAACACATAGGAGAGCCAAATGGTAATGTTGACGTTGTCATGGGAACATATCCAATATCATACTGGTAACTCATAGGTCGTTTACTCATACTCATTTCTGCCATTGTATTTTTTCTGGCCCTTCTTCTGGCTTGACGACGACGAAAATCTCCTCGTGAAAAATCTTCAATACAAGCTGGATGTATGGACCAATAATTACCCTTACCATTATCAGCTCTTCCATTTTTAATAAAACATTCATTTAATGATAAATTATGTCTAATACTGTTTCTCCACGCCTTCTCTTTGTTGTTATAATAAGGAAAATTATCCATGATATATTGATATATATCTCCTAGAAGAACTTTCTTCTCTGGTGAATTTAAGATGGACATCGATATCAAGGCGATGTAAGAATGTGCTGGCTTCTCTGAAGATGTCGTTGGTGATGATAATAGTGACGATGATGGCGATAGAGAGTCTTGGGATGATGGAGTCGACGATGGTGGCGATGACGAAGTCGATGATGGTGATAAGGAAGAATATGGCACCGATACCAATGATGGCGATGAGCGGTGACTGGTGGTACTTTTGTAGTCATACGAAACATCTGGAAATTTCTTGTTGAAATTACACACCTGCTTAGAACTAAACATTGGTATACCATTGGTCTCCGTCGAAGATGATGTTAGTGACGATGAAGACGATAGAGATTCTGGTGATGATGGAATCGACGATGATGATGATGAGATCGATGAAGGAGATGACAAAGAGGATGACATCGATAATGATGGTGGCGATGAACGGTGACTGATGATACATCTGTAGTCATACGAAACTTCCGGAAATACCTTGGTCAAATTGTTTACTTGATTAGTTGTAAACGTTGGCATACCATTGATCTCTCTTGAATCCAACTTTCCAGTTGTAACAGTTCGTATGATATTGGTTTCCCTTGAATCCAACTTTCCAGTAAGGTAATCGATACTAAAGTTATTCATATTGATTATTGGATATTGATCTAATACAACTGAATAACTTGTACACAACGTCTCTAGAACACTTGTAGTTTAATGAACGTCTCTCTTCCTTATCCATTTATATGTTACTGTCTCCGATTGGTTGACATCATTCAAATGTCACTGACGTGTTCGTCGTGTTAATTGGTTAATTAACTGTTGATCAACTGATTTGATTGCTCCATGAGACCAGTGGATGATCGGACGCCATGTTTATATTTTGTGTTTTTCAGGAGAACAAGTGTTGATTTATTTATAAAATTATAAAACGGGTACAGATGTCGATATTTCAGATTTAGAGTGACTAAAATCATCAATATTTGTATTCAACAATTGTCATTTACCTATAAATTGAATCTCATTCGGATATTGGGTTGTTTTGATTTTAATCCACAAAAATTAAATCCTGTTTTAAGTTTTTAAACTGGTATATCATTCAAATATGACAGACGTGTTGATTAACTGTTGATAAACTAATTTGATTGGTTGACATCATCCAAATATGACGCGTTCGTCGTGTTGATTGGTTGATTAACTGTTGATAAACTAATTTGATTGGATAACATCATCCAAATGTTACTGACATGATCACTGTGTTGATTGGTTGATTAACTGTTGATAAACTAATTTGATTGCTCAATGAGACCAATATTTCGGAGCGAGAGAAACAAAAACAATGTTCACAAACACTACAAAACAATTGCTGATAAACATTGACAGGATTCAAGTTGATTAATATTGTCAAGAGGTTCATGGGTCAATTATCATCGATTGTTGTAACTGAAACACCATTTTCCCCATTTCCCCCTCTCTACCACCCCCCCCCTTCCCATTTCAGAGTTCATTGTTTATTAAGACTAAATATGAAACGTGTGGAAACCCCATCTCTATCTGATTGTGATCCAAATTACAAATACACAAACCCAGCCAATATCAATCACCTTGAATCTTGTTAACCCAAAATATCAATGAACTGAATTCTCTTGGCTTATATCTTTCTCTTACCGATAAAAAAACGTAATGAATATATCTGTTCGCTTTCAAAATAGAATTATATCATAATATATAATTTGTTTTGGTTTATAAGCTTTGTGTGTAGTCATTACACAGTTTAAATTAAGTTCAATTTAATTTATATCCCTCATCGTCCGACCACAACATAAATGTATATTTTAGGTCTTTCTCGATAACAGTACTAAACAATAACTGTATATATTTGTATATTATATTTATTTATTTTATTACATTGTATCTGATAAGTCGTATGACTTAAAGAACTAAATAAAGTGTAAAAGTGTGAATATTGTTGTTTTTTTTCTCAGAAATATTGGTCTCATTGAACAATCAAATTAGTTTATCAACAGTTAATCAACCAATCAACACCACGAGCACGTCAGTCACATTTGAATGATGTCAACCAATCAGAGACAGTAACATATAAATGGATAAGAAGAGAGACGTTCATTAAACTACAAGTGTTCTAGAGACGGTGTGTACAAGTAATTCAGTTGTATTAGTTCAATATTCAATAATCAATATGAATAACTTTAGTATCGATTTCCTCACTGGAAAGTTGGATTCAAGGGAGACCAATGGTATCCCAGCGTTTACAACTAATCAAGTAAACAATTTCACCAAGATATTTCCAGAAGTTTCGAATGACTACAACAGTACCATCAGTGACCGCTTATCGCCACCATCATTATCGATGTCATCATCTTTGTCATCACCATCCTCTTTGTCATCATCATCGTCGACTCTATCATCACAAGAGTCAATATCACCATCATCGTCACTATCATCATCGTCGATGGCGACCAGTGGTATACCAATGTTTAGTACTAAACAGGTGTGCAATTTGACCAAGGTATTTCCAGAAGTTTCGTGTGACTACAAGAGTGCCACCATTCACCGCTCATCGCCATCATTGGTATCGGTGCCATATTCTTCCTTATCGCCATCATCGACTTCGTCATCACCATCGTCGACTTCGCCATCGACTCCAACTTCACCAGACTCTCTATCGCCATCATCGTCACTATTATCATCCGAGAAGCCAGCACATTCGTACATCACCTTGATATCGATGTGCATCTTAAATTCACCAGAGAAGAAAGTTCTTCTAGGAGATATATATCAATATATCAGGGATAATTTTCAATATTATAACAACAAAGAGAAGGCGTGGAGAAATAGTATTAGACATAATTTATCATTAAATGAATGTTTTATTAAAAGTGGAAGAGCTGATAATGGTAAGGGCAATTATTGGTCCATACATCCAGCTTGTATTGAAGATTTTTCACGTGGAGATTTTCGTCGTCGTCAAGCCAGAAGAAGAGCAAGAAAAAATACCATGGCAGAAATGAGTGCGTGTAAACGACCTATGAGTTACCCATATGATATTGGATATGTTCCCATGACAACGTCAACATTACCATTTGGCTCTCCTATGTGTTATCCACAATCCCACTTTACCCCAAACCCAATGACACAAGGACTTGGTTACCCAGCAATGGCTACACTACCACGAGCAATGGCTGCGCCTGCTAGTTACACAATGAGTACCAACCCATACCAGAGTTATCAGAGTTATCTTCCCGGGTTACAGGTGTAAAACTTGTTTGTCAACAAGGATCGGGAGTGTTTATTGTAAATAGTAAATTATTTATAATTGTATATGAATTATTTATTTATATTGTTGTTTGATTTTGTTATCTCTTTGTTATTGTTATTAAATATTTCATCTTCTCTACAACAATTCGTCACGTTTTACTCTGTTATATAAACCATGATGAAAATTCCTGATGAATGTGCTCGGATGGAACAAGCCCAGGATCTCCCCTGTACGGCTACGGGCGCATTCTGGCGTTCTCGAATATCTTACAAACATAGTTCATCAGAGAATTTCAGCATCTGAAGGAAAGTAGCAAGTTAGCATATTTCACGGGGATTAATTTGTCTATTCAAACAGTCGTGTAGCATAAGAAGTCACATCCATGTATATTGAACTTTGAATTTTGGTCTTATCGTATACCACAGTAAATCTGATTCAAACTTTCTTGGGTTGTAACAATTTCTCAGGGATTAGGGGAACAATTAATACCACTGGGTAATCAAGCGCAAAAATGTATAAAATGGTTTTTGTTGTAATTTTGGGGTGATAAAACCATACATATGGATGGTCTACTGTGTTTATGACAATCTGAACGACAGACTCACCCTACCTGCAGAGAAGTGACTCTGACACAGTGAATAGCCATGATATTCATATGACGTTATCTAAACGTCACAGGTCAATGAGGTCACGTCAACAAACAAAATGTCAACATTACAAGACACAATGTTACATTGTAAACACGCCTTCCTGCAGCCTTTATGCCTGTATAAGCCGTACAGAAATAACGTCTTATCACTTCTTACAATGATTTTTTACAGAAATAACATCTACAACTCTAGATTTGACGCCGGCATGTTGGCACTATTTTGTGCTTCGGTCGTGTCTATTTCAGATATACACAATCAATAGTGTTAATGTTTTTAGAATGGGGATTGACTAATAGTTAATTTATTTCAGTTCTAAACAAAAATTTAAAACTTTAACGTAATTTTTAAAAAATAGCCAAATTCTGGCTGGGATTACTGAGCAAAATGGCCATTCATTGTATACGTGCGAAAAAAAAGCCAACTACCATTTAAATTTCGTGCGTTAGTTGCGTACGTGTTTATGAGTGTCTGAACACAGAAATGATAATGATTGTTCTGAAAATCGTTCAGCAAATTCTAGGATTATTTTCCAGTGCTACGCTCTCTGACTTCGTACATTATATAAAAGACCGAATAATCTAGCCAAAGACCAATATTTGTCTGAATGATAGAGACTACAAATCATGCTGTTGTAAGACAGGCCAGGGGACCACTCGGCAAACCTAGACATATTCCGGACCTACATCTGGTCTCGTCTGTATGACAGTAAGTGATATGTACCTACGCCCATACATTTGCGATGCGGCTACTGTACCGGTTTACTTTAACAGGAAAACTTGACGATATTACAAACAAACAAGACACCATGGACGCAGCCATGTTTCATCCGGGACCTTTAAAGTACATGTAGTTCCAATTATGGCGGAATTCGTCATACAGCCGAGACAAGATGTAGGTTCCGGAATCTGTCGAGGTTTGCCGAAAGACCAGGGGACGGATTTCTGAAAGGACACGAGATGTAAACTGTTGGAACTCGGTTAGATCCATTTCAGAAGACCACCAAGGTCACTAACCCCAACCGAAGATTAATTCCCAAATTGTTTAAACCTAACCCATAATCCCCGGCAACGTCACGTGCGCTAACTTGGGGAAATCTGCATGTAACCTTCTGAAATAAATCTGACTTTGAAACTCCGTGAACAGCAGATGGAAACACAGATCTCCGGCCAAACTTTTGTCATAGCAAAATGCGTCTTCATTACATCAGTTAATGCTGTGGACGTTCCTCGTATATATGTTGGGTTAGATATATTTATTATGTAGTATAGCAAATAAACGGTACATACGATATCAATCTGAAACGCGTGCTTGCTGACAAGATGGGGACTCTACGCTATAATACCTAAGTCATATATCTATATTTAGTAACATGGAAAACCCCCTCATTGGAATGGAATGTCATATCATTAAACATGTTAAAGACATACCGTCACAGATGCAGACAGCTTAAAATGAAATGAAACAGGGTTTGACGTTCAACTGTTCTGCTCCGACTGGGCTAATGAAGACGGGCATTCGCCATACAGTGTGCTATGAGGGATCTGTTACGCGCACGCCAATGTGTACAAAGGAGATGGTTTACGTTCCATCCGAACGACTAGACACCTGTCCTTGTCAGGAAGCCGGAAAGGGCTCGGGTGTTTGCTTGTTTGTTAACACCCCATTACAAGTTGAAAACCGAATACCAAACAAACAGCAGACGTCAACGCAGTGTCCAAATTAGGAAGTCATGAATAGTTACACGTCATTGAGGTGTTTGGTTGTTAAAGACCAATGTTGATAGAACTGGTTATAGTGGTTAACACATTCCAATTATTATAATTTTAACTCAGAGGCCATTGATAACGCCCCGTCTTCATCTGCCCATTTTAGAAGCAAAACAGTAGGACGTTAACAGGGGCGGATCCAGGATTGTCAGAAAGGGGGGTGGGCTGCACCAAGTTGGCAGTGCGAAGCCAGACCAATGATTTTTGAGTGGACAAAAATGCCCACAAGGCCTAATTTCATACTAGTACTGTAAATTACGATTTCCAACCTAAGCTGTTTTTGTTCTACTTTCCCGCGAGAATATATAGAGCTAAAAATTGTTCGCCACCGCAGAAAAAAAAGAGGGGGCGTGCGCCGGGTGCGCCCCCTCTGTATCCGCGCCTGGTTAAACGCCATTTCGTTCTTTCATTCATTGCTAACGTAATCGTTAGCGAAATGCTGATTGGATGTTCAGCCAACAAATGTTAGACGTTGTGCGGCCAACAGATATTAGGGGATTTACGCGACCAGTCGCCTTATTTATTACGTTTTTCATGCCAGTCGCCTCATTGCTATTGTGTTTTTCATGTAAATCAATCATTGTTTTGGTCTTCATTTTAAGTGAAGCCTGTATCAGGACTGTACAGCGCAGTGGTCGCTTACTTCCGGTCTCCACTGAGCCAACGATTGACGGTGCGTGGGGTGACGTCACATGTTGAAAGCAGCCACCCTTTGCAGAGTTATTAGAAGACTTTCGTAATACCTTTGTGAAACAGGTTGACAATGTGTTTTTTGTCCATGGTTGTAACTTAGCTTTGACGTTACGGTTTCTGCTTGCATGTGGGGGGGGGGGGTAAATGGTCGAATGGTTAGCACGTGGGCGCTGGTATCATACAACCTGTCATTGAGACAATCCCTGCATTGGCCGAGAAAGTTCATCTCGATTTTCCGGCGCGATTTCCCCTTGTCAGTGATACAGAAGGAGGGCCTGATAAGGACAGCTGCCTAGTCGTTCGGATGGGACGAAAAACCGAGGTCCCGTGTACACATTAGAGTGCACGTAAAAGATCCCTTGGCAGTTGGAATTCGATATAAGAGTAGGCCGTAGCGCCGCTGCCCGGGCAAAATTACCCTCATAGCACACTGTATGGCGTATGCCCGTCTTCCATTAGCCCAGGTTAGGTGCATAAGAGTAGGACGCTAAACCCCATTTCATTTCATTTCATGTCATTGAGACAACTGGCGTGGTTTCGATTCCTCGGGTATATCTGACAAGGAGTTGGTCGTCTTCACCGCCCCCCTCCCCACACTGCCCCCCTCCCCTACGGGCAAACCAATTGTTGAAATAATCAATATGTTAGTCCCGAAATGACTTAGTTTGTGTCGAATGGGCGTTAAACCCCATCCCTCTCCCTCTCCCCTCCTCTCTCTCTCTCTCTCTCTCTCACTTGGTTGTGGTAATATATGCAAATTGATTGATATTATTATTCCCCTTCAGTCCACAAATATCATCACAGTTTGTCTATGAGCGTGAGTACGAATTTCTAAAACTAAGCTGAAAATGATGGTTTCATTAGCATACGACCAAAAACACCGAACAAATATATTTGCTTATCTTGTCCGCAGATGACGAACATGGTAACGCAGACGACCAAATGTTTTAGGTCGAAGTCACAAAACTCCTGTCAAAGGACGAACATGATTACCGAAGCGAACGAATGTTTTTGGTTGAGAGAGAGAGAGAGATATGGGGTTTAACTTGCACTCGACACAAACTAGGTCATTTCGGGACTAACATATGGTTTCAATTTTATTTCAATAATTCGCTTGTGCGTAGGGTCTTTAGCAGTCGGAGGAAACCGGAGTGCCCGGAGGAAACCCACGAGGTTGAGAAGGTGCCCCTATCTCCATGCCACATACGCTCACACCAGGGATCGAAACCACAGCCGCGAGCCAGAGGTGGCCGGCCAGCTAGAGGTCGAAGCGCGGCACTCTAGAACACTAGGCCATCCCAACCCCGCCTTTTCGGTCGAACAATATATATATCCCCAATGACATCACACAAATCACGTGATTTCAAAAAGGAATACCTATCACATGACATTTGAATGTTTCGTACGCAGACAATCTAACACGTTCGATTTCACAAACATTGTTTCGGATCATTTTTTGATCATGTTTTTGAATAAATTGATCGGAACAACGTTTTCGTGAATTTTCGCTTAACATGTTCGATTTCACAAACATTTTTTCGGATCATTTTTTGTTCATGTTTTTGAATAAATTGATCGGAACAATGTTTTCGTGAGTTTTCGCTTAAAATGTTTTTCGTCGTGTGTGTTCGGCTTTTCGCCCTATGGCGTCTGACATTGATTAATTTATCATCGTTGACGTTTACCCGTCATTGGCTAATTCCTCACATAAACTAGAACGTCTATTATATAACAACTCTTCCAGGCCATAATTCACTCTCGATGTGGGGGTTGGGGTGGCCTAGTGGTCTAGAGTGCCGCGCTTCGTACTCTAGCTGGCCGGTCACCTCTGGCTTGCGGCTGTGGTTTCGATCCCTGGTGTGAGCGAATGTGGCATGGAGATTAGGGGCTCCTTCTCAACCTCGTGGGTTTCCTCCGGGCACTCCGGTTTCCTCCCACTGCTAAAGACCCCTACGCGCAAGCGAATGATTGAAATAAAATTAAACCATAGTCCCGAAATGACCTAGTTTGTGTCGAGTGGACGTTAAACCCCATTTCTCTCTCTCTCTCACTCTCGATGTCAACGCTAGCCTGGGATATTCAATGGATTAGGATCAACTTCCATTAGTGATTTAATCATGACGTGGATAATCGAGATAATGTTGTTTATCTTACCGACTTTAGTAATGATGATCGAGACTAAGCTGAAAATTCAATCGTTAAAATCTCGGTTCGGAGTTGATCCATTTGACTGAAATTTTCAGCAAATTACCTATACATTATCTATTTTTTAACTATTATAGTGAGGTTTGCCAGCTCTTTATCTAATCTCCCAAGATGTATTAGGTGTAAATATCGTAATAAGAGTGTTAACTATATCGTCTAATTAATTAAAAAAAAAGTCACAAAAAGCAATAAAACTATTATGCCAATTAACAATTATAAAACAATTAACGAGTTAAAGTTATTTTTTCCATGCAATTAACAAACAATACGCATATAGTTTATTTAAAAAAAACCAGTGGTGATTCACCCTAAAACCAAACAACAATACAGTCAACCAGTACGTACAAGCTATTTCATCCATATAATTAAAGTGTGTAGGTATCAAATATTAGTTGTGGGCGACTTAAAGATACATTCCCCGGTACAAACTTTTCTGGGAAAGCATCTTTAACTATTAGCTGTGTACGAGCAATTTCGTCCGTACAATCAAAGTGTGGAAAATAAAACGAAATGGAGTTTAACATTCTACAGCTCTGCTCCTTACCTGGGCTATGAAAATGGGCATACGCCATGCAGTGTGCTATTGGGGATTTTTTTGCCCGGGCAGCGGCGCTACGGCCTACTCTTATACCGAATTCCAACTTTTACGTGCACTCCAATGTGTACCTTGGACCTCGGTGTTTTGTCCCATCCGAACCAGTAGACATATGTCTGGCCAGGGGAACCACGCCGGAAAATCTGGATGAACTCTCTCGGCCAATGCAGGGACCGAACATCCGACCTCCAGGCTAGCGAGCCAGCGTCTTACCCACTTAGCCACGTGACCCCCCCCCCCACATTAAAATGTGTACGCGTCAAGTATTAATTGTGGGCGACTTGACCATTAGCTGTGGACGAGTCAAGTATATCAAAAAACCGTCAGTACGATTTCAGAGAGGCACTTTAATCAAATCCTTCTAGAAAACGACATTACGAGAAGGTTTAGAGTCTGTACTGAACAGTCTATACATCAGCATCTGGTGTGTCTATTTTATTTCAGTAATTCGCTTGCGCATAGGGGTTTTTAGCAGGGGGGGGGCAAAACCCACGAAGTTGGGCAAGCGACCCTATTCCTTGTCACGTACAACTTGGGAATCGAAACCATGCCAGTTGACGCAATGACAGACCTTATAATACAACGCACACGCGCTAACCATTCGCCCATGCACCCCACCCCCTCCACTTTAATTGTGATTAGACAGTAAAGAATATTGCATAATACGGAATGATGTTTCTATGTTTCTGTCAGGATTCTCCAATTTTGTTCAGACATTCCACAGAATTGTGATCTGTAGAATATCTCATTACTAATTACCCTTGAAAGAATCTCTAATTTAACTTACTTAACCTGTCCATGGTGTTCCCGTGTCAGACAGCGATGTTCCCTTGATTAACCAGTGAAAGAGTTAATCAACAATTAGTCAACAGTCAATCAAATAATCAAATTATCAACACTAGGAACACGTCAGTCAACTTTTGAACGATATCAACTAATCAGAGTCAGTCATATAGAAATATATATAAAGAAAAGATAACGCCGTAACTTCATAAATCAACAAGTCTTCTACATAGAAAGCACTTCTAGTTGTATGAGTTCAATATCCAATAATCAATATGAATAACTTTAGTATCGATTACCTTACTGGAAAGTTGGATTCAAGGGATACAATTGCTACAAGAGAGTTTATAGTTGACCAAAAACAACGAAGTCTCGATTGCAGTTTCGAGAAGATTCTGAGTGAAGTTTCGTACAGAAGAACTGATAGTTGCAGTTTATCACCATCCACGTTATCGACACCACAATTGTTGTCATCATCATTACCATCTTCGACAGCCAGTTCACCATCATTGTCCACTTCTTCATCATCACCATCGTCGATTTCGTCATCACCAGGGCTTCTATCGCCATCAGAATCACCATCAGCATCGCCATCAGCATCGCCACCATTTCCAAAGTCCATATCTCCATCATCGTCACTACAAGTATCACCGACCACGTCTTCAGAGAAGCCAGCACATTCGTACATCGCTTTGATATCGATGTCCATCTTAAATTCGCCAGAGAAGAAAGTTCTGCTAGGAGATATATATCAATATATCATGGATAATTTTCCTTATTATAACAACAAAGAGAAGGCGTGGAGAAACAGTATTAGACATAATTTATCATTAAATGAATGTTTTATTAAAAGTGGAAGAGCTGATAATGGTAAGGGTAATTATTGGTCCATACATCCAGCTTGTATTGAAGATTTTTCACGAGGAGATTTTCGTCGTCGTCAAGCCAGAAGAAGAGCCAGAAAAAATACCATGGGAGAAATGAATGTGAGCGAATTACCTATGAATCACCGGTTTAATCTTGGATATGTTCCCATGACAACATCAACATTACCCTTTTCTGGAGTCCCTGTGAATTACCCACAATTCCCCATTACCTCAAACCAGATGACACCAGGATTAGGATATCCGCCATTTTTTGCGGCGCCTTCCAGAGTAACGGATCTAACGTCTTCACCAATGGCTGCCACATCGTTAAGTTACCCACCAAATGCCAATATTTATCAACAATATTTACCGAACATTGAATTTAAATCCTGTTAGATGTATTGTTAATTGTCGTGGAGCCCCGGTGGCTCAGCGAGTAAGACTTTGGTTCGCTAACCATGAGAAAACTGAGGTACATCCCATGGTATTGATCGGGAAAGTTCCACGTGATCTTCCAGAGTGGTTCCTCTTTTTATTAGTGCAGGGCGGAGGGTCTGATTTGATGACCTTAGTATAAGACAACCAGACAATCTTAGGTTCATCCCAGGTATTGATGGAAAACGTTTCTAGTGATTTCCCAGAGTGGTCTCCCTTGTCAGTAGTAGAGGACGGAGGGTCGGATAGGGACAGTTGTCTTACCCTACGAACGGGACGTAAAAACAGAGATCCCCTAGATACACGTTGACGGCCAAGTAAACGAAACATTGAGAGATGGAATTCGAAATAAGAGTAGGTCGTAGTGCCGCTGTCTGGGCAAAATATCCCATATTGCACACAATACCGCGCATAGCTGTCTTTTTTAGTCCAGATAGAGCAGTGCCGGTGCCCGGGCAAAATCCCATTGGTGCTGAAAAGTAGGATGTTAAAACCATTTGATTCATTTATTATTGTACGTTATTTGTTATTAAATAAATCCATATTAAAATAGTGTGTTTTGAGATTATTTTTAAAACTTGAGAGAGAACAACTTTGTTTATTTAATGGAGAGGGGCAGTTTATTCCATTCTTTGGGAAGGCGAAAAAAGGGGACTCTTTCTCCAAATTGTATGTTTGTTTTGTATGCCTTGAGTTGTAGTTGAATTGGTGCAAACTGATCCCGCAGTGAATATTCGCTTGGCCGCTACAATCAATGACAAGCATGACATCGACGAGGCTTAATAAGTACGGCATATTAACTTTTTTACTCCGACAAATTAAATTCTCAAACATTTTTTTGAGGTAAAAGAAAAATAAATAAAGACGTTTGAAGTATTTGAAGTTAAAAAATATTTCCTATTTAGTGTAAATGGGTATTAAAATGAGTAAAATGCATCATTTTGCCCGAAGCAGTTAGGTGTTAAGTAAACATTGCACGAGCAGTTGAGCCAATGACTGGCGCGGTGAGCTGTCAACGCACGTGCTATGGACACTTATCTGTTACAGAGATAATTCGTAAGTAATTCTCTGTGAAACAGATTGGAATTGGTGACCGAAGGGAATGTTGGGAAATATACTGAGCGCCATAGAAAACTCATCACTTTGTTTTTCGTATAACAAAATGACCCTGTAAACATATCTTATTTATTTTGCTTCTTATTGTGAAAAATATTCAAATGGGAACACATCAATAACAACACAGTTGTACGCCTATGGATGTGTAATCTGTAATCAACGGTACAAAGTCAGAAGGGTTAAAACCCAAAATACGACACCGAATGATGTCAGTAGCGCACGGGCTCTTGCACGGGCTCTTACGCACGCTGCGCAGCGACCTCGCATGGAATTAACCATCTGTGTCGTACTGTAGGTATATATAGATGAATTAAATCCGTATGGTAGGCCGAATTATAGGGCCTGAGATCAGCGGAAATAGATTTAAGGTCGACGATTTCGGCTCTAAATATGTCTATGCGGTCGGGTAACCACACGTATTAATTCATGTGCCTAAAGCCGAACGCAGACGATGGAACATTTGTAGTAATATAGGTGGCAGGGTGAGAGAGAGAGAGAGAGTGAGAGAGAGAGAGAGAGAGACAAATGGGGTTTAACGTCCACTCGACACAAACCAGGTCATTTCGGGACTAACATATGGTTTAATTTTATTTCAATAATTGGCTTGCGCGTAGGGGTCTTTAGCAGTGGGAGGAAACCGGAGTGCCTGGAGGAAACCCACGAGGTTGAGAAGGTGCCTCTTTCTCCATGCCACATACACTCACACCAGGGGTCGAAACCACAGCCGCAAGCCAGAGGTGACCGGCAAGCCAGAGGTGTAGCCAGCTAGAGGTCGAAGCGCGGCACTCTAGACCACTAGCCCCCCCCCCCTCCGCATTATGTAACAAGTTTGATTTCAAGAACATTTTATCGAAACATTGTTTGAACCCGCAAACGGCGAACAAATTAATGACAACAATGTTTTCGTGATTGTTTGGCGAAAATAGTCCAAAGATTAATTACACCTGTTTAACTTGTTTGCGAGCTGAAATGTTTTTTTAAATTATTTGTTTACCACAGTTTATCTAAGACGTCATACAAATAAGACAATTATTATCGAAAAAAAACCGTTAAGGTCGTAGAATATAAGCTCATGTTTGTTTCACGACCTCATTATTAATTAGTAGCTTCGTGCCTAGGAATTTCAAAAATAATCAAACATGGGTAACCTGTCAACAAAACGAAAGTAAATAAACTAGACCTGTGATGCAGCTATGACGGGTTTCACAGGTACCCGCTAACCATTAAACGATGCCAAAGGCTGTTTCAATGAAATGAAATCAAAAAAGACTTTAAAGCCCAAGTGTTCTGCTCTGTCTGGGCTAATGAATACAGTTAAACACCATATAGTGTGTTATGAGGCTCCTTTAAGTGCACGATATCAATTCAGTTTATCTATATTTCGTTTCGTTTTTTATACTTTCGATGGCCTACACTACATGAAGATCAGACAAGTTTTAGTGGGGGTTCACATCAGGGGTCAAATCAACGTTGACGTTTCTAATGGTTTACTCACAGTACCGTGCACCAAAAGCTCGGCGCAACGGACCGTCTCATTGGCTAATCCCGCACAACAGCCAGAACACGTCAATGATAACAACTCTTCCAGATCTTAATGTAGTAAAGAACAAGTAAAAGGAAATTTTAATTATAAAAACGAAACGAAATAGGATCTGTGTTTGAATCAGGGTGTTCCTGGGCTTACTTACCATCAGATACAATACAGTGCAATATACAAAACATACGAAGAGTACATGGGAAAAACGATCTAAGTCACTTTTTCAACGAATCCCAGTTAATGGGGCCATCTGGTAGCAAATTGTATAAGCCTTCGGTGGAACAATCAATTTCAGGTAAAAACGATCGGAGTCACATCGAATCAAGCCCCTTTCTGAAATGCCCCTCCCCGCGGACAAATACGTCCATCGTACCCTTTTTTTGACCTTAATTTGGCTGAAAAGTTGAAGTCAGTTGTTGTACTGGTGTAATGATTCGTATTAAACATAGTTTTGAAGTTGTGATTAAACCCACTCGTTGTTCTGTTCGCGTCAAGCATTCTCGTCCAAAAGTTTGTGTTGCCTTTTACGCGAAAAGACAAAAATGTGACTTCTTAAATTCAAAAGGTTATTATTTACGGAAGAGTGGGCATTGTGTTTTATGTGTAAGCCCTAAAAAAATTGGAAATAATAAGCAAATGGTGATCATCGATCAAGCAAAATTTGTGGGGAATCAAAGACTAAGAACAAAGAATTTGATAACATGGATCAAAACTATAAAGCATGGAAGTGCACGTGCGGCCATGATTTAAACGTTGTTCATGTTGTTACCGGGTGCAAACTAGTCGAAAATAAAGTTGTAAAAAACTGGCTGGAAGAGACTAAAATCCAATATACCCTCCAAACCGTGCTCCTCCCCACCCAAGAATATGTGTAAGATTAAAGATTTGTGAAGTTGACAAGGAGGTAGCCTGTCCAACCTCGTTGGTTTAATCCGGGTCCTTCCATTGCACAGGCACTTGAAGGGATTAAAATAAAACTTCTTACTACTGCTTGACTATATAATATAGTATAATAAAGGTAATTCAGACGCCATCTTTGTTATGACTGGTTTACGATATATCGTCTGTCATCATCTCACAATACTCACTAGTTCTAAGCCTTTCCATCGTTTTAATTGCCAACAAGACGTTATTTGATCACTATACACGCTCCATTGTAGTTAAATTGATCATTTTACATCGTTATTAATTACAAATCAAACTTAAAGTGTGTCCACTTGGCGATTCATATCTTGAACGAACCGGAATTACGACGAAATGAGGTCAAAAGAAGTCTGTATCACCCAGTCCCTTTATAAATCTATCATTACTCGATATGTGCCTAGGAACTGGGTGATCAAGCCTCGCTCAACAGCGGCCTCGCTTCGTAGGCTCTAACACGGTGCTAAAGACCCCAACGCTCAAAATAATTATAGAAATGAAAGTGAACCATATGTTAATTCCGGAATGACCTAGTTTGTGTCGAGTGGGCGGACGTTCAACCCCATTTCTCTCTCAAAATAGATTTGATATATTTTGATATAATGCATATTATAAACCTAAATGTGCAAGGTTTACACGCTAATCATGCACTAGGTATACGCTGAAAACGCGACGGTTAAGGGCAGGCGCGGATCCAGTGGGGGGCGCACCCGGCGCACGCCCCCTCTATTTTTTCGCGGTGGCGAACAATTTTTAGCTCCATGTATTCTCGCGGAAAAGGAGAACAAAAATAGTTTAGGTTGGAAATCGTAATTGGCAGTACTAGTATGAAATTAGTCCTTGTGGGTATTTTTGTCCACTCAAAAATCACGGGCCGGGCTTCGCACTCCCAGTGGGTGCAACACGCCCCCCCCCCCCTTTCTGAAAATCCCGGATCCGCCTCTGACCATACACCTTCAATAATATTGAATATGTGTGGGCTATATTGATGTAAAATATTGTCAATAACCATCATAGCGTCAATATATTGACGGATCAAAACCATTTTGATTTTTATTGATGGTTCATCGACGAGATAATAGGTTTTTCCGTGGCTTACTAGGCAAATGAGGGAAGTTGCCCGGTTGTGTCATGGGTGTAACTACTTACAAAATCAAAAGATTGGAATATCTCGTACAACAACAGGAAGCACACACCCTAGTAACTACAAATTTGGCCCTAACTCAATTTGGATAAACAAAAATATAAAGTGAGTTACTAGATGTTGCTTTTTGGCGGGAGTACTGTAGTACTACTGCTACTTTTATAGGACTTCGTCTTTGTTGTGTTCTTGTGATCGTAAAATAATACCACAGTATTTAAAGTATAAGAACTTTATTGCCAGCTGAATGGTTTCCCAGGTCCCTTGTTCTCGACAGATAATGGCTGCTTGAATGTCTGGGTGAGTTCTAACCAATCTCGCTCTAACCCCTATTTTATATCCCCCAGTTCCTGCAGACTCAATATTAACTTTGACCCTAAATTCCATTCCAAATGCGTAATAACCTCCTAAATTTCACACAAATAAAGCAGGTGATGACACCATATTATGTCTACTAACCATAGGTCCAATAACAGGAAGAACGTGATGGACCCTTTTGTCACAAAACATCACTTGTTTTTTATGTATAGCTTATATTTCACGTTTACTGGGTACGTGGGATTGTAATTTTATAGACAAAGAATTTAAAAAATTTTCCAAAGACACAATATGGTCTTAAGGACCATAGTCCTACATAGTGTGACACGGGCATAAATAAAAATACCCCCCCCCTCCTCTTTTTATTTATTTTAACCAGATCACAACAATACACTTTACAACAACCGCTCAACAAACTGCGAACAACAAATCTCAACAGCACACGTCTAGCAAGTAAGAACGGATCTGACATCATCAATGACGTAATAATGTCTCCAGTAATGCACCTGTTACTTGACGAATACACATAAAACATGGCTACTTAACTAAATTATCGGCTCACAATGTACCCTTAGATACAACACTCTAAACACCCTAACGGCCATTGTTTATTCGTACGATAAATTTACCAACGATTAGCACGAAATTATACGTTAATCGTTTCTCTACGGTAACTACGTACCGTTCGACCCTTTTGTATCTGGAAGTCACCTGGGAATATGATATAAAACCAAACAAGAGACAAAACGATTATATTTTCACACGAAATATAATTGATTTGATGTAACAGGAAATGGTGTCAATTATATATTTTTAATCGTAAATAATATACACCATCCATTCCATTGATATTGGTTGGTTGTTTGTGAGAGAGAGAGAGAGAATGGGTTTCACGTTCACCCGGCACAAATTTGGTCATTTTGGGACTAACATATTGTTTAACCCTTTTTCAATAATTCGCTTGTGCGTAGGGGTCTTTAGCAGTAGGAGGAAATCTGAGTACCCGGAGAAAACCCACGAAGATGGACAGGCGATCCGTCTCCTTGGCACGTACAACCAGGGATTCGAAACCATGCAAGTTGACCCAATGACAGGCTTTATGATACAGCGCGCACGTGCTTACCTTTCGGCCATCCAACCACCCATTATGTCTTGTAATTTCTGTGTGGTTTGTCTTGCTCGCCATTTGTTTTGCGTGTTATTCAATTATCCTTCGTACGTTTGGTTTTGACCCCTCTGACTTTGTACCGTTGATTACAGATTAAACATCCATAAGTGATGCGTTTTCTATGGCGCTCAGTATATATTTGTTATGGTTGTAGAGCATTAGCACGGGTAGTGCAGGCAAAGAGCGGTACTGGTTGGGTCAGTCGGCGTCCGAAAGAACGTTTAACAGAACACATTTTCGGTCTACCGCATTAAGGGGGAGGGGGCGAACGGTTATCCTAAGGTCCGTCATTCAGTCAACTGGCGTGATTTCGATTTCCCGGTTTTAGTCCCAAAATGAACTAGTTTGTGTCGAACAGAACCGTGCTCAGTCGGAGCAGAACAGTGGGACGTTAGGATGTTAAACCCTATTTCATTTCACTGAATTGAAATAGGGAAGGGATGGGGGGGGGAGCACACGCCGCTGTCTGGGGTCATGTCAGGTATAAGCTGGTCATTGTCTATGATCTGACGGACACCTGACCTCCAACAGATTATGGCAGACAGGTGTTATGGTGCTCTTCTCTACCTGTTATAAACACCAGTTCACCCCTCCACCCTATCACTAATCACTGATTCACAATGCTAGCAGTATTAAAAAACCCTGTCAAATGTACCAGAGAGAGAGGGGGGGGGGGGTAACATCCACTCGACACAAACTAGGTCATTTTGGGAACTAACTTATGGTTCCATTTTATTTCAATAATTCACTTGCGCGTTGGGGTCGTTAACGAGAGGGGGGGCGGAGGACCCGGAAAAAACCCATAAATTTGGACAGGCGACCCAACTCCTTGTCACGCACAATCGGGGGATCGAAACCAAGCCAGTTGACTCAATGGCCATCTGCAACAATAACAAAACTTCAACAATTTCATCAAAATCCTCAAAATTCTGAAGAAATTCATTTCCGGGGGAATTCTGATTGAATGAAGTATGCAGGCGTACATATCATATAAATAATATACTTGTAAGGTACAAGTTTTAAGAGAGAGAGCGAGAGAGAGAGAGAGAGAGAGAGAGAGAGAGAGAGAGAGAGAGAGAGAGAGAGAGAGAGAGAGAGAGAGAGCGAGAGAGAAATGCGGTTTAACGTCCACTCGACACAAACTAGCTCATTTTGGGACAAACTTATGGTTTAATTTTATTTCAATAATTCGCTGTGGTTTCGATCCCTGGTGTGAGCGTATGTGGCATGGAAATAGGGGCGCCTTCTCAACCTCGTGGGTTTCCTCCGGGCAGTCCGGTGTCCTCCCACTGCTAAAGACTCCTACGCGCAAGCGAATTATTGAAATATTTTCGATCCCTGGTGTGAGCGTATGTGGCATGGGGATAGGGGCGCCTTCTAAACCTCGTGGGTTTCTTCCGGGCACTCCGGTTTGCTCCCACTGCTAAAGACCCTACGCGCAAGCGAATTATTGAAATAAAATTGAAACCATATGTTAGTCCCAAAATGACCTAGTTTGTGTCGAGTTGACGTTATACCCCATTTATTTCTCTCTCTCTCTCTCCCTCCCACTCTCTCCCCTTGCCAGGCTATCAAGTACTGCATCGCTGACAAGGGTGAACCAACCCAGAAAATTCCACATTCGAAAACGATAAATAAAAAACGAAAGTTTTTAAGTAAACAATATTAATTTAATGAGTAATAATAAGAACGTAACAATAACAATGAGATAATATACAATACATTCACATATACCACACTAACTGGATTAATAAATTTCATTCTTCAAGTATATATAGCATTTAAATATACATTATATGTTAGAGCTAAAATCGCCTAGACTAGTCTTTGTGTTGGTATTTAAACATGACGAACCCATAATCAACTCGTCTCTAGGGCATCAGATGGCTCAATTCCAAGTAGATTAGAACTCTTCGGCCATGTAATGATTTCATTTAAAAACGGAGGAGCGAGGCTTCGTTTCCAAGAACAACCACCTTATTGAAATAATAAACAATTAATGCCACATATTGCCAAAACTCCCAACTGTGATATTTTCGCTCAAAAATGAAATATTCATTATATTCATTTTGCATTATCTGTTTTTGAATTATTATAGCAAGAATGACGAGCTCTTTATATAAATCTTACATAGTGAATCTTTAATAAAGTTCATACCCGGGTATGGCCTTGCCGAATGTTCCCGATCTAGGACAAGAAAGGTACATGCACTGACTACAAGACAATCCGAGCAACAAAGATGACGATGGCGCTACACGCTATTGACCACACATACCTTCCGTGGAGCAGTAAACCTTATGGCAACTTAAAAGTCAAAGAAAACAGTCACATTGTTTCACTGTGTAGTTCAACTTCACCAAGATACGTTCTGGGATCCGTGTAAAATGTTTTGAAAACTTTGAGAGCTGTTTGAGGGATGAACGTAAGGCGCTGTTGTAGGTCCAACCATTGGTGAGTAGCTAAGTCCGGGTGCCATCGGATTTGAGGTAAAAGGCGTTGATGGGTAATACATGGCAGGATTGGCGTTGGAATAGGGTAAAGCTGAAGTCGTCATGGGAACATATCCGAGATTGCACCGGTAACTCATCGGCAATTCACTCACGTTCATTTCTGGCATGGTACTTTTTCTTGCTCTTCTTCTGGCTTGACGACGACGGAAATCTCCACGTGAAAAATCTTCAATACAAGCTGGATGTATGGACCAATAATTACCCTTACCATTATCAGCTCTTCCACTTTTAATAAAACATTCATTTAAAGATAAATTATGTCTGATGCTGTTTCTCCACGCCTTCTCTTTGTTGTTATAATAAGGAAAATTATCCATGATATATTGATATATATCTCCTAGAAGAACTTTCTTCTCTGGTGAATTTAAGATGGACATCGATATCAAGGCGATGTACGAATGACTTGGCTTGTCGCTGTTTCCTTTGCCAATTTTCACGCTCTCTGATTTTGGCGAAAGACTATCGGAACTTTCTGAGGAACTGGCATCGGAAGAACTATTTACACTAATATTCCTTGTTTCTGGGGCTACGGAACTTCCCGAGCTTCCGTCCGAATCACTGCCGCTTCTGTTCTCTTTCCTCGTAAGGTAATCGATGCTGAAGTTGATCATGATGTTTTCGGAAATATTTTCAGGTCAGATTATAGATTATGAACAGATGATGTTTCTGTATGGAGTATTCACAGCAATGTAGAATATGAAAAAAGAGAAGCGGAACTTGTCTTTTTATACAATTGTCTTCTCCTCTGTGATTGGTTGGCAGTATTTATCACACGTCACGGGCACGTGTTAATTACCTCCAATTATCCGTCAATCATGTCTTCGACGTCTGAACATTCGTCAAACGTCATTCCCGTCTCGAACTTTAAAAAATCAAAGTATATTTATATCTCAGAAATGTTTATGACCAAATTACACTTAAAGAAAAATAAAATATATGAAAACAAACGAAGAAGGATTTTATAAGTCATTAGGTTTGGGTTAATAAAAGTCGATAAATACATCAGTTCAAAACCAAAACAGGGACCAGGCCCCAAGTTCATAAAGCAATCTCAAACTTAAGTTAGGAATTTACTCAAAATTGTTTGCCTTTTTTTAACTAAAATATAACCCTTTATAACACTTTTGTTGTTTTAATGTATCAAATACCCAAATAAGAAACTATGTGCCAAATGTTGTGTTTCTGGATCAAAGATATTTCTCATAAACAGTGATTGAAAGTTGAGTAAATTTCAACTTAAGCCTGAGAATGCTTTTTGAACATGGTTAAATGGTTTAATTGGTTGGTTATTGGATCTAAGATAGAATAAAATATATCGAGCTTACAAACTAGCATATAAATATAAGTTACACTAAAAATCAGGAACCTGTTTCACGAAATATTAACTAAGATAAAATTCAAATTTTAGTAGTTTGATTGGATAATATTAGATTGGTTTTAGTGCTTAGCCAAATAAAATTAGAGTATCTACTAAAATTTGGATTTTATCTTTAGTTAAGATTTCGAGAAACAGTGCCCAGATATACAAAATATGCATCTCTTAAAAGAGCTAAATCGCTAACATTTGGGACCTAGAAATTGACACAAGTGGGTCGCAAGGCATATAATACTGTAATATGAATGTATATAACGGATTTACATTTAATCGATTCCAGTTTTACTCAAACCAGTTATGTTCGGCGAACGAATGGAATTCTCTAGCGTCTGGTCATTCCAGTCGATATAATATTTATTGCGCATGGCGTGGAATATCTCTATCCTCGTTCTTCGAGTCCCTTCTTACAGATGGGACTGAAACGCATAAGGTTACACGATTTGTGTACCACTAGCAAAATGTTTATTGATTCGTGTACAATAGTAAAATGATTATTTTGTCTTAAACATTGGATACCAGAAACCCACCTTTTGTCGGTAAGATCACAACATCAATGTTGATTTAAACTGACCAATAATATGTGTTTTCAATGTCGAAGACTCTGGATGATATTGTGTCAGAGTTTAAGTTTAAATCCAATATATTAAATATGGCAAATAAATAATAATTCAGTCAATTACATAAAAGAGAGAGAGAGAGAGAGAGAGAGAGGGAGAGATGTAATTTAACGTCTACTCGACACAAACTAGGTCCTGCGCACTTTAGAAAATATACAGGACCGTCTCACATATAGCGTTTTCCCAATCTACTTAAAATACAGATCTATATTTCGCTTCTTTTTTTATACTATCGATGGTTATACGAGCGACTTTTGACCCTTTGACGTCAGAAATTTTGTTAACCAATCAGCATTGATTTTACTAGTGGATAACCCACAGTTCTGTTCATAACACGTCTAACGCTCGCCGTAATAGATTAATACCTGACACCATTCCGAACACGTCAATGACAACAACTCTTCCAGACAAGTGAAACGTAATATTGAACTATAAAAACGAAACGGTTGAGCGTTCTCCCGTACACTAATTATGAGTTAATTTCTTATAATCCGGTCTATGTCTATTTATAGCGATGTTTTCCCTATAATGTACGCGTGGCCTAATACGTATGTAACGGTTTGTAACAGGATACCCATGGCCAAGACAACAATGACGAGTCGTAAAATTGTAAATTGGGTATTTATTTTAAGAATTCATTTGGTTATCGCAGTTGTCATTTACCCCGGAAGTTCATCTTCGTAGAAACGCAGACCTGTTTTGTCGATAGATTTGGTTAAGAAATAGACGCAATAAGAGTGCAAATAGAGTGTGCCATTTACATAAGGAAGGGATGGCATGAAACGGGGTCTAACGTCCTACTGTTCTAATGAAGACGGGTATACGCCATACAGTGTACTATGAGGGAACTTTTTGCTCGAGCAGCGGCACTACGGCCTACTCTTATATCGAATTCCAATTGTCAAGGGATCTTTGACGTGCACGCCAGTGTGAACACGGGACCTTCATTTTTCGTCCCGTCCAAACGACTACACATCCCTCCGTCCTGCTTCACTGACAAGGGGGGCCCACGCGGGAAAATCTGGAAGAACTTTCTTGGCCATTTCAGGGATCGAACACCCGACCTAGCCACCGTGATCCTCCAGATGAAATCACAAATATGAGCAAATTGATAGGTAGGCAAGGGCAGTGGTGTAGGGTGTCGCCCTTCGAGCTCAAGTTCGTTGATCACCTCTGTTGGTTTGTAGTTGTGGTTTCCATGCCAGGTGGTAGCGTGTGGTAACAATCTGTTTCACAGAGAATTACTTAGGCCTACGAATTATCTTTGTAAGAGATGACTGTCCAAAAATGTGCGTTGACTGCACGTGGCGTCAGTCACTGACTCAACGGCTCGTGCAATGTTTATATAACACCTAACTGCTTCGGGCAAAATGATGCATTTACTCATTTTAATACCCATTTACACTAAATAGAAAATATTTTTTAACTATAAATACTTCAAACGTCTTTATTTATTTTTCTTATACTTCAAAAAATTAAATTCTCAAACATTTTTTTGAGGTAAAAGAAAAATAAATAAAGACGTTTGAAGTATTTGAAGTTAAAAAATATTTCCTATTTAGTGTAAATGGGTATTAAAATGAGTAAAATGCGTCATTTTGCCCGAAGCAGTTAGGTGTTAAGTAAACATTGCACGAGCAGTTGAGCCAATGACTGGCGCGGTGAGCAGTCAACGCACGTGCTATGGACACTTATCTGTTACAGAGATAATTCGTAAGTAATTCTCTGTGAAACAGATTGTATCAGTGATTGTAGCGGCCAAGTGAATATTCACTGCGGGATCAGTTTGGTATGGTAATAGTACGTTATCTCAGTCACGTGGTGTTAGCTCCATTTCAAGTTTGGCCAAAATTCATGAGATGTAAACGGGGCTGGCGCTAATCCCAACCCAAACCCCTGGTCCTCTCTTTAACGATTACCGGTATTAAAACTTTGTACATCGTACTTACACGTAGCCTAATCAATAGAAAAGACATTTTAGCAGGGCATTTTTAAAAGTCTTTATATATTGACAGCGATACCCTTCCATACCTTTCTTATTTTATTTAAACTGAAAACAGATTAATGTGGAAACAGATAAAATTCGCTAAAAACAATGTGCACGAAATAATAGAAACGCTAAAAAAGTAGGTTTAATTTTTTAATTTATTGTTATCGCAGGGTGTAATGTGTGTCACTTCTAAGGATTCACGTGCCACTTCTCATCAACAACTGTGTCACTTCTAATCATTCAATGCGCCACTTTTAATCATTTACTGTGCCACTTCAGTTTCGCCATTTCTAATCATTTACAGCACCACTACTAATCGCTCAATGTGCCACTTATTTCTAATCATTCAATACACTATTCGCTGCGCCACTTCTAATCATCCAATGTGCCACTTTTGATGTATGCACCACGTATGGTGTGCGCGACCCGTTTGATGTCTGCACCACGTATGGTGTGCGCGACCCGTTTGATGTCTGCACCACGTATAGTGTGCGCACCTCGTTTGATCTATGCACCACGTATAGTGTGCGCACCCCGTTTGATCTATGCACCACGTATGGTGTGCGCGCCCCATTTGATATGTGCACCACGTATGTTGTGTGCGCCTCGTTTGTGCATGAACCGGAGGATGGTCGTCGTCTTTACAAAGATACAATTATTTAACGAACCTATTTTCAAAGCAGATCATTTCGCGCCTTGGGTTAGAGTGCGAATGACTTAACGCATGCGCTTTAGATCATAAGGTCTGTCATATAGTCATTGTCTCAACTGGCGTGGTTTCGATCCCAGACTTGTACTTGACAAGGATTCACCTGCCTCTCCTCGTGGGTTTTCTCAGGGACACACGGATTTGAATATTGTCTGTAGTTGTATTTAAATATTGACTGTTCTTTTGGGGGTTTTTTTGTCATTGTGTATGGCCTTGAACGCATTTTTTTTAACATTTTGTGCTTTAAAAAGATAATAGGAAATTGCTTAAATTAAGACAGAAATTATTTTTCCTGGCGCTAATATATGTATTAAATTATATAGTCACCGTGGTCAACAAATATATTACTTTATATAAGTCACTATAGTCCACGAATTCTTCTCATAGTTAAAAACAGACTGTACTTTGTAAACGAAATGACATGGCGACACCGACATACCGAGTACTAAGAGGGCATTTTGCCCTACAGTAGCGCTATGGCCTAATCTTATTTCGAATTCCAACTACCAATTGTTTTTTTTACTTGCATATGCCACTGAGTACACGGTCGTCCATCCTGCAACATACCGGAGAAGCCGGAGTAATTTTCTCGGACATAGTCCGGGAGGCGGAACAGAGACCGCCGATGTTTTTTAAGTAGACAGAAATATATATTCCTATGAGATTGTTACAAAATATACAAAAACAATTATATTTTCTCACTCTGTTTATGATTGTCGTCGATTCACGTCAAGAGTGATTTATTCCTGAAAATAAATTTTAAAAAAATGGAAATCGATATTAGAAAAAAAACGCTCCTTGCGGGAACTGTTAATCACCAGTTAATGGTATATATGATTACTACAATACACCATGGTTTAGTATAATTAGCGGTCCACAATTTCCACAGGCGACTCTACTCCTTGTCATGTTTTAAGCGAAATAGTAAAAATATGATTCATATTCTGGGAGCTGGGTGGCCGAATGGTTAGCACGTGCGCGCTGTATCATAAGGTCTGTCATTGAGTACACTGACGTGGTTTCGATTCCCCGCTTTTGTGTGACAAGGAGTCGGGTCGCATTCCAACCTCGTGGGTTTTCTCTGGGTCCCTGCTAAAGACCCCTACTCGCAAATGAATTATTGAAATAAAATTCAACCATGTGTTAGTCCCGAAATGACCTAGTTTGTGTCAAGTGGACGTTAAACCACATCTTCGCTCTCCCTCTCCCTATTCCTCTCTCTCTCTCTCTCCTTTTTTACAATTTCGCTTAAAACACTTAAAGTGTTAACACTTAAAATGTTAATTACAAAGTCATGAACATAATGACGCAAAACACGTGTTAATTGACGGTCAATAAATAAAATAAAACCAAGTGCGAACAATCCAAACCATTACACAAAATTCGAAGTCCTAAAAAACGTTATAGACAAAATAATGTAATCAGCAAATGGACTGTTCATCGTGTACAAAATACACAACAAACAGCAAACTGATCCCGCAGTGAATATTCGCTTGGCCGCTACAATCACTGATAAGCATGACATCGACGAGGCTTAATAAGTACGGCATATTAACTTTTTTACTCCGACAAATTAAATTCTCAAACATATTTTTGAGGTAAAAGAAAAATAAATAAAGACGTTTGAAGTATTTGAAGTTAAAAAATATTTCCTATTTAGTGTAAATGGGTATTAAAATGAGTAAAATGCATCATTTTGCCCGAAGCAGTTAGGTGTTAAGTAAACATTGCACGAGCAGTTGAGCCAATGACTGGCGCGGTGAGCAGTCAACGCACGTGCTATGGACACTTATCTGTTACAGAGATAATTCGTAAGTAATTCTCTGTGAAACAGATTGAACAAACAGTGGTTACAGATGTCCGGAACCAGTCGGACCAAATTCATATAGGTTCCGGACTTTAGCCAATCATTGGTTTATAAAACACCATAAGCAAATTTCAATTATGTGAACAGAAACTTTAAAACTTGTAGGTCTGTTTCATTATTCGATTATTAATTTCATGTTTGTATTGATGGTTTTTAAATTTTAAACAATTGGGGGGGGGGGGCTATCAACGTGTTTTCAAATGCGGAAACCCTGGTTCTACGTCTAAATGCATTTTTAACAAAACCAATTTTTGCACGATAATTAAACATACATTAGGTGAGAGGTAAATCTGCCTATATGGCTGGTATTTCTTTACGCCTGAATTGTTTTTTTAAATTATTAATTAGACATTAATTAACTGCTCTAGGCCATAATCAACAGATTAGAATGGTTCGGCGATACCTAATCTTAAAGGCTAATTTAATATCGTCGCTCGCAAAAGAGTAATTTGAACGAAATTTTGAAATTATTCATTTTACATTATCTACTTTCGAACTATTCTGACCAGAATGGCTAGCGGTTTATCTAAATCTTAGGATGATTAATTCCCGGTTTGAATTCAAAAGGATTAAAAGGAGGCCCATCAAATTATTTTATCTAACAATAATAATGAGTGGCCCACCGAAACCACGCCACTTGATTCAATGACAGTCCTTATGATACAACGACCACGCATTTACCAGTCGGACCCAATTCATATCGGGTAATTGACGGACAGTTGAAACGTGTTTTGCGTCATTATGAAATGAAATGAAATGGGGTTTAACGTCCTACTCTTTTGCACCTAACCTGGGCTAATGGAAGACGGGCATACGCCATACAGTGTGCTATGAGGGAAATTTTGCCCGGGCAGCGGCGCTACGGCCTACTCTTATATCGAATTCCAACTGCCAAGGGATCTTTTACGTGCAAGCCAATGTGTACACGGGACCTCGGTTTTTCGTCCCATCCGAACGACTAGGCAGCTGTCCTTGTTAGGCCCTCCTTCTGTATCACTGACAAGGGTAAACCACGCCGGAAAATCGAGATGAACTTTCTCGGCCAATGCAGGGATCGAACACCCGACCTCCAGGCTAGCAAGCCAGCGCCTTGCCCACTTAGCCACCGTGATTCCCTCATTATGTATACATGTGACTTTGTAATTGACATTTTAAATGTTAATGCTGAAAGATCACGAGTAATTCGTTACGTTTCCTGAAAACCGACGAATCTGTTATATCTTTAATAGTATACAGAATTACGAGTTTGATTTTTTCGTTTTAACTTCAAGGGAGAGGGAGAGGGAGAGAGAGAGACAGAGAGAGAGAGAGGGTGTGTTGTTAGCGCCCACTCGACACAAACTAGGTCATTTCGGTTCAATATGAAAATCAGGAGATTTGTCATTGAGTCCAGCGGTTTTCTCCCACAACTAAAGACCCCTACACCAAGCAAAAATAAAATAATTTGAACCACATGTTAGTCCCAAAATCACCTGTCAATTGGAAGTTAAATCCACACCTTGAACTTGAATATTGATTTGTAGGCCTCATTTTGGATTGATTGAACGTGTAAGAGACCCCGGCAAACCGGACCATTTTCCCCCGAAAAATACACCCGTCCAACTCGGCCAAAAAATCGACCCATTTGCCTATGTGGCCTATGCTGGGGGGGGGGGGGGGTGTCTCAAGATTTCCGTCTAATAGGCCCTCCGGGCCCTCAAAAGAAGCCTGCGCAGCTGAACGACTTTAGGATTGTTCAATACTCCTCCCCCCTCTCTCTCTCTCTCTCCCTCTCTCTCTCTCTGTAATTGTGTTTGTATGACGTGATGTCAACATGATAAACATGGCGTGTTGATTATATATCGACTACTGTGATGTTGACAAGGTTTGTCAAACAAATCATTGACTAGTAAGCTGTGTGTTAGATACCCTACTGATGTAATTATACGACGTGGATCATACACAACACTTAGCACGTCAACACATCATTATTTAATTTTACTTCCAACATCCTCTTTTATATAATATACAAGAAGGTACTAAGCAGCGACCCTGCTCCTTCCTCTCAGACTGTTAACTGTTTTTCATTCATTCATTCATTCATTCATTCATTCATTCATTCATTCATTCATTCATTCATTCATTCATTCATTCATTCATTCATTCATTCGATCATTCGAGAATTCGCTCGTTCATTCGTTCGTGCAATCCTATTATAATTTATAATCCAGTTATATCTTTATAATCCAGTTATAACTTTATAACCCAATTATTATTTTATAATCCAATTCTAATTTTCAATTTTATGATTCTAATTTTCATTTTCATAAATTTTTTTTAATTTTCATTTCAAATTTCATTACAAATTCATGTTCCAGTTTCAATTTTAATTATTTTTCATATTATCTTATTCATTTATTTCCAAGATATTAGAAGGAAGCGGTATAAATCGGGTGGACATGTATTGAATTTAACGTAGAAATAAAAGGATGATCAGCTTATCCAATAGTAAAAACCTCTCCAAATAAGTTTGAACTTGAGAACAACTGTTTCCTTTATGAGGTGTGTGCGTGTGTGTGTTTGGGGTGGGGTTGGGGTGGGGTTGGGGTTGGGGTGGGGTTGGGGCGTTCAGTGTATCGTGGGGATGGGGTGCCTTAAATCGTCTTATATAATAGTAACACACTAATTTCTAGCCCGGTACATCTGTAAATAAGTGTATAGGAAGCCACGTGCACAACCATTTCATTGTGAGAAAGGAAAGAGAGAGAAATGGGTTTAATGTCCACTTGACACAAACTAGGTCATTTCAGGACTAACATGTGATTCAATTTTATTTCAAGAATATGCTTGCGCGTAGGGGTCTTTGGCAGTGGGAGGAAACCGGAGTACCCGGAGAAAACCAACAAGGTTGGACAGGCAAACCTACTCCTTGTCACGTACAACCGCTGATTCGAACCCACGCCAGTTGACTCAATGACAGACCCTATGATACAGCACGCACGTGCTAACAATTCAGCCCCCCCCCCTCCTTGTGCGGAGGAAAGGGATGGGTAGTGGCGGGGTTTACTGTAGGGGACCCAAAATTAGACGCTGGCCTCTACCCCAAAGGCAGCGTTTAGATTTATTTAGATGTGTACAATGCTAGGTATCAGTGTTTTAGTCATGGGTGGTAATGAGATGAAATAAAATGAGGTTTAGCGCCTTACTGTTCTCCCCCGACTGGGATAATACAGATGGGCACACGCCGTCTACTTTTACACCGAATTCCAACTGCTGAGGGATCGTTAACGAGCACACCAATGTATAGACGGGTCCTCTGTTTTTCGTGTCATCCGATCGACTAGACAGCTGTACTAATCAGGCCCCCACTGAAAATGCAGGGGAAAGCACTCGGAAAATCCCAATGAACTCTCTAGACCAATGCAAGAACACGCGATCCAGCGTCTTACCCATTTAGCCACCGTGGCTCCCCTTTAGCGTGGAGGGCAATGTCTAATAACGGATGGGAAATGTGAAAATGTTGATATACATGATAATCGTTATGTAGATTTGGAAAGCATACAATTTATAGCACTTTACAGCTCTAATTATAAGTGTATATTAGTATGGGGATAACTTTACTTTACTTTATTTAGTTCTTTAAGTCATACGACTTATCAGATACAATGTAATAATCAAAAAATACAATAAATAAATATAATATACAAATATATACAATTATTGTTTAGAATTGTTATTGAGAAAGACCTAAAATATACATTTAGTTTGTGGTCGGAAAGTGAAGGATATAAATAAAATTGAACTACACATAACGCTTATAAACCTAAGCAAATCATATATATGATATAATTCTATTTTGGATAACACTGCTTGTATTCTTGGGGGGGGGGGGGATCACCATCATTCCGACAACATGATTTATGCCTATTGAAACCTTTCTTTTCAGGGATTCAAATTTCATAAATACCTATTGAATTCAAATAAACCTTCAGAAGAATTTTCGTAATAAAACTAATTATCGTCTTACGATAAGGCAAAACGGAAGTTCCTTTTGTTCCTTTTGCATGATTTCATTCGAAAATAAATGGTATACACATTATGGTTAATTGAAGATGAGTATGTTAAACGTTGATATTTGCCAAAAAAAAAAAATCAAAAAAAAAATCCAAGGGCATGTCTTCCATGCGCGATAACTGGAAATGATGCCAATTTTCAGAAAGCCCCCGTAGTCGGATACAATTATTGTTATACTAACTTGGATGGTGGAAAGGAGATTGTAAATTGAATGAATGAATGAATAAGACTATATAAAATGAGAGAGACCGCAATGTGGTTTAACGTCCACTCGGCACAAACTAGGTCATTTGGGGACTAACATATGGTTTTAATCTTATTTCAAAAATTCGTTTGCGCGTAGGGGTCTTTAGCAGTGGGAGGAAACTGGAGGACCCGGAGAAAACCCACGAGGCTGGAAATATAAAATGAGAATTGAAATTGAAACTGGATAGAATTGAAATTTAAATTAAATTGAAATTTAAACTGAAGCTATGATAATATATAAAAGAGGATGTTGGAAGTAAAATTAAATAATGATGTGTTGACGTGCTAAGTGTTGTGTATGATCCACGTCGTATAATTACATCAGTAGGGTATCTAACACACAGCTTACTAGTCAATGATTTGTTTGACAAACCTTGTCAACATCACAGTAGTCGATATATAATCAACACGCCATGTTTATCATGTTGACATCACGTCATACAAACACAATTACAGAGAGAGAGAGAGAGAGAGGGAGAGAGAGAGAGAGTAACTGTGCATCAACCCGTAACCCCTGCCCCTTAACCCCCACCCCTGTAGAGGTTTCATTTAGGGGGCCCGGGGCGCGAAATAGTCGGAAATGTTGCCCCCTCCTATTTGTTGTTTTTTTTGTTTTTTTTGATTTGTTTTTTGTTTGGTTTTTTTTTTACAGAGTAGACCTTTTTTCAAACCAAAATGAGGCCTACAATTCAATGCTCAACTGAGTCATTTTAAATTACTTAAATACTATATAATATACTTACTAATTTCTTTTCTACCTAATTGGGGGTAATCAGGGTCGTAACTAGCTGAGGGCAACGAAGGGGTGGTAAGTGTTCTCAGTAATGCTTTATAATATACGGACAATATTATATTTATTGTTTTTAAGGTCGACAGGGGGGGGGGGCGAAACTTACTTGCCACGGGGTAATAATTGATTTTCTAATGCCGAGTGGGTTGATTTTTTTCTTAATTTCTGGATATTCTGCTTCTAGGAGGAACAGATGATTTTAAAAGATGGCTACGGACGGCGTCAGAAAGTTGTAGTGAACGGTCGGCACATAAACTATGCAATAATTTCAAATTTCAATATTAGGAACCGCAAATTAGCACAAGTTAATCCGGGTCGTTTTAAGGTTTACCATGGCGGAGGCTGTATTATTTTGAGGGCCCTCTGTCGCAAGGGGAGGTTCTTGATTGATGACTTTCATCCCAATGCAATGACTGCATTCTCATTCAGTAGTGGATTCGGCAGTAACAGTGTATGGAAAACGATTTACTAGGAATCGGGGGCCCTTACCTTGGCCAGAGGGACCCTTTTGTCAGACGTGGGGCCCTTTTGTCTCCATTTAGGGCCCTCCTAACTAGGGTACATTTTCATTTTTTTTTCATCGGTTTTAGCATTTTTCTTCCGTTTTATTTCTTCAACTTCTTTGATTTTTTTTTTGCGAGGAGGCTGGCGCCTTCAGCGCCTCAGCTATAAAACGCCTTTGAGTTAATCAAAGAGGCGCCTACATCGAATACAAAATGCGGCTTGGTAAATTTGCGGTTTGTGGCCTTACTTCTATCCCGGTTTTGTAGTTATAAATAAATATCTTTTTCAAGCTGCTCCAGATGGGTGGCGGATATATTAGATTCAACATTCTAACGTGCTATCGTCTAATTCCTAACATCTATTCATGTTGCTTTTCTTAATACCTTTTTTGAAGGTATTTTGTAAAATATCTTTAACATCAAATTTAACTTCGCATCCGAGGGTCGATTTCACCTCAATCACGAATTCTTAATAGGGGCCCATTAAGAAAACCAGATAGTCCCTGTGCCAGCCAATAACCAGTCTGTTCCTGCCTCCAATATGTAAACCCATAATATCTCATTAATTATTGTGCTTCAATGTTTGGACGTTCCTAGCGGCAATTATGCGATTTTTAGTTGAATATTATATACTTTCAGGGGCGGATCCAGGGGGGGGGGGAGTCCAACCCACCCCCAACCTGTTCAGCTACATAAAACAGTTTATAATACAACACTTTTAATGAGATAAGTGTAACCTTCGTGTGCTTTGCCCTTTATCATTAGATGGTGGGGTCGACATTCGCGTCACTATGTCATCGTATTAATTCATAATAAAAGTTGGCATCATGCATATACGCCTAAATGACGATGGAGACCATGTATTTAAAACAAAAATTCAAGAGATGGTGGGGTGGGGATACATTGTTCTGGGAAAATTGCAAAACCTCTTCGGCAAAAATTCCTGGATCCGCCCCTGCCTTTTCTTTTCAAAATTGGACTTTCTTGCTCGCTCGACAACAGCAGGGAAGGGACACAACTCTTGTTTGAATTTTACAGGGACCAGACCACTGTTCTGATCGTATACTGGGCAATGTGGGCTTCTCTTAAAGTAATTCCAACTACAAAGGGATCTTTTATGAGCACACAAATGTATACACAAGTCCTCAGGTTTTCCATCCCATCCAAACGACTAGGCAGCTGTCCATGAACTTTCTTTGACAATGCATATACAATAAGATAGAGAGATAAATGGGGTTTAACGTCCACTCGACACAAACAAGCTCATTTCCGGACTAACATATGGTCCAATTTTAGCAGTCGGGGAAACCAGAGCACCCAGAAAAATCCAACGAGGTTGGACAGGTGACCCTACTCCTTGTCACATACAACCGGGGTATCGAAACCACAACAACAAAACAAACCAGATGATAAAATGACTTTATTTATCATTACATTAAGATAGCATGTATTTACACTCACAATTATCTTCATTTACAAGAACCTCGACACTTGATGACACAACCCTAACCCTAACCCTGGTTATAACTATACCACATAATTAAAGGCGGTTGATCCTTTGAGAGACCAATGGGGTTTAATGGTTCAATTCTATTTCAATAAGCACAGGAAGGAAATCTAAGGACCTGTAGAAAATTTATAGATTCTATCACACAGATTAAGATATAAATCTATATTTCTTTTTTTTTATACTTTTGATGACCTTTACTACATTAAGATCTGATTGGTTGTAGTGGAAGGTCGTGTCAGAGGTCATGCCAGTGACTTTTGACCCTATGACGTCAGACATTTGATTAACCAATCAGTGTTTCTAATGATTTAACTAAAGTTATGTGCATTACACGCCAAAAACTCAACGTAAAAGACCATTCCATTGGCTAGTGTAGTAAAGACAAGTAAAACAAAATTTTGAACTATAAAAAACGAAACAAAATAGGATCTGATCAGATTGATCCAATTTCAAATTTTATAGAAATTCAAATTTTAACCGATCATGTACAGCTGATAATCATCTTATTTGACCTTATGATACAGCGTGCACATACTAACCATTCAGCCATCCAACCCCCCAGCTGGCAATCAAAACAAGGCCACTAGACCAGATCTTGGACCGTCCGCCCCCTGAATGGGTTATCACTCAAGAATTGGTTCTTGTATAAAGATATCAAATGTAATTAATCAATGGTTTTCTTCCTCGCGTATTTACAAAATATACAACAATATATTTAATCATTAGCACTTCACTCTCTTACTTTATCTTTTAAGGTTGGGGGTGCTCGATCGTCAGTCCAGAACATTCTAAATTCATGGGATAGCAATCTTGCAATTCAGGCTCGTCACAGTTCTGCCATTCCCGAAAACAGAGGCAGAGTTATGAGAATTGTAACATTATCTAATATTTCACCTTTGGTTATTCTTCAAGACGATATCATATTAAGTTTGTGTATCCTTGTCTGCAGAAATTCTAGTCTTTAATTTATTGCCACCTTTTTTAGGGATCGAGAGAACTTAAATTCCGGACCGTTTCAATCGAGTACCCCCATTAATAAACACTTATATTATCAAGATTTGTACCATCGAACTGTCTACACAGATAATGACCAGACGACCTTATTCACAACAAATAAAACAAAATAATCTTAAGAATGTAGCTGTTTCATTGACCTATACCTAAAATATCTTAAAACTGCTGCTCTTTGATTTGCTCCTTTAATATATCTCAGTTAAAGTTGTTGTGAAAAAGCATCTGGATAAATACACTGGGTGAGTCTATTGTCAAGCTCTAGATCAATACACTGGTCTATTGTCAGGCTTTCCAAAAATTCACTGGACAAGTCTATTGTTAGGCCCTGGATAAATATACTGGACAAGTCTATTGTCAGGCCTAGGGTAAATGCACTGATGTCATATGTGCCAAAATGTGCAGGACTGACGATAGACTCTAGCATTCTCAGAATTTCCAACTCCCCAAACAGGCCTGACAATAGACTCTACCATATTTTTTATAATGATGATATTGATAAACATTTATAATAGATACATTATATACACGTACAAATCCAATAATATGTAACCTATGACCTATGACCTTTGTACTTAATTCAGCAACTAAAATAATTAGAGAGGCAATATTTTATAAATTGTTTTTATCTTTAAGGAGAAGGTTTATTTCTTTCTTTTGGTGTAAAATATCAAGTTTTGAGAGAGAGAGAAATGGGGTTTAAGTCCACTTAACACAAACTAGGTCATTTTGGGACTAACATCTGGGTCAAGGTTTCTTTCTTTTGGTGTAAAAGTTTTGACGTCCACGTGACATAAACTAGGTCATTTTGGGACTAACGTAGTTTAACTACATTTTAATAATTTGCTTGCATGTAGGGGTCTTTAGCAGAGGGAGGAAACCGGAGAACCCGGAGAAAACCCACGAGTTTGGATCAAGTTGTGAACATGACACAATAGATGGTAGTAAAAAAAACCACAATCGCTAGCTCACCAAGGTCCACTTTTCGGCCATATTTCCCAGCCCTGATTACTTAATTAAAAAATTTAACTACGAGTCGAATCTGAAACCTTTAAGAATATAAAACACTTGATATAAAATTACACAGAATTAAATAGTTTGTTCTTTTGTCTAAAATATCTACAAAATAAATAACAATACGAACCATATAAATATAGTTCTATATTTGGAACAATTATCTGACCAATTATCTGCCTGGCAATATTCAGAAGTAAGAGCTGATAACATGATAAAAGACTGATACAGATATGACACTTCACATTTTGGTTTTCCTCTTTTAGCTCTTTGGAATCGCATGTATACTACAATATTTTGGGAGTTAAATGTCTAAAGGAAAATCAAACCAAAAATAGTTCAATTCAGTGTGCAGTATTCACAACGATATGAGAAACGGAAATTTGTCAGCATTGCACTGTCGATCAGCAACTTTAAAAAAAGAGTTTCCGTGCTAACGATCTGGGTCACAGTGTATGCAGATTAATTTAGAAATACTAATATTCTAAGATAAAACATATTCACCCCTTGATAATGCAGTAAAATGTGAGAGAGAGAGAGTGCAAGAGATAAATGGGGTTTAACTTCCGTTAACACAAACTAGGTCATTTCGGGACTAACCCATGGTTCAATTATATTTCAATAATATAACTAGCAGTGGGAGGAAACGGGAGGACCTGGAGAAAACCCACGAGGTTGGAAAGTTAAATGTAAAAAGAAGCTATTTTAAATAGCCAACTAATTTAAGAACAGGAGATTTCTAAGTATATGTGTGAACACATGTGGAAGGTTCGGATGCTGGAAGCTGGAAGCGGTTATAATTTATTATTAATAAAAACATTACTACTGTGTATGGGCGACACAATTACGACTTGACATAAGAGACTACCCAAAAATAAGATTTTACAATCTGTCTGCTTGTTGTTCTTTAAATTATTTAACAATGTTAGATAACAATTAATAATTATAATAAAAATGCATAAACCAGAGATAGCATACGGGCCTATAGATAAAACGTCATCCAGCACATCCGTGAAAAGGACCAACGTTTTAATATCATATATGGTAGGTCGCGAACACAATTCATTGACACAGCCTCCTGAAACTGAGAAATCCCTTATACACACTATGGACAACCATCAGCATTGCATCTCCATTTCCATACCCCAAATCTTGGAATAAATTTGTTATATACATTAAATTGTCCTTTTTAATTGTTTATACATTTTAAGAATTATCATCGGTTGAGGTCAAGCGTGGAACTTTACTAGGTGAGTCATTTTCTTCGGTTTCTAAACTGGCTCTGCTTGAATCTCTTTTCTTACTGGTATTCTACAATAATAAAACCAACGTTATGCAAATATATATTTCCGTTGACTGTGATATTAAAACATTGTTTCGTTTTTTTAAAGTTCAAAATTTTCTTTTATTTATTTTCACTGCACTAGGAACTGGAAGAGTGGTTATATAATTTGCATTTGACATAACTCGTGAAATGTCTAGCCTTGTTCTTCGAGTCCATTGTTACAAATTGTGGTGAAACACATTATGGTACACGATTCATTTACCAATGGTAAAATGTTTATTTTGTCTTAAATATTGGATATCAGAAGCCTACCTTTTCCTGGTAAGATCACAACACCAATGTTGATTTAAAATAATTTGTGTTTTCAATGTCGACAACATTGGATGATATTGAGTTAGAGACTTTGCTACTTTAAATTTTATTAAAAGATTAAAAATTAAATGCTTCTTATAGAAGCGTTACATAAGCTTCAAGGACAATATTGGTGTCAGTCATTATCACATATGCGATATAGAATTGGTTAAACACATTCCAAATATAATTCTAATACAGAGATCATTGCTACGGTCGATGGATGCGTAACAAATAAAATACAGATGTGTAATGAAGATTTGAAGAAATAAGTTTACCTTTTTATCCCACTGTTGATGTAAATATCGTAATAAAATATTGGTTTTTTCTGTAGTTATAACTGAAATTACAAAATTTATATATATTTTCGGTGGAATAAAAGACAATTAAATAATTTAAACTCAAATGAAATGGGGTTTAATAGTCAATATTTGTCTAAAAGAGAGAGAGAGACAAATGGGGTTTAACGTCCACTCGACACAAACTAGGTCATTTTGGGACTAACATATGATTTCATTTTATTTCAATAATTCGCTTGCGCGTAGGGGTCTTTAGCAGTGGGAGGAAACCGGAGTGCCCGGAGGAAACCCACGAGGTTGAGAAGGCGCCCCTATCTCCATGCCACATACACTCACACCAGGGCTCGAAACCACAGCCGCAAGCCAGAGGTGACCGGCCAGCTAGAGGTCGAAGCGCGGCACTCTAGACCACTAGGCCATCCCAACCCCCCCTTGTCTAAAAGAGAGAGACCCAGCTATAATCATTACAGTTTACAGCAAAATTTGTGTACATCTGACAAAATGATTAGGCTGAAACATGCATTCTTGAGCTTGTACATTAGGCAAGCCTGGAATTAAGGCCCCTGTCACTGACAATGTCAGGCACAGATTCAGGCTTTGTCAGGCACAAAATCTCTTGTACCTGTCATTTCGTCTGGCACTGATTTATCTTTTTTCCTGATATCATCAACACACGTCCGGCACTATGTTGAAAATGTCAGGTACCATTTCATTGGTGTCTGACATTTTGTCAGGTACATCTGAAACCGTTATTTCCAGGCCTGACATTAGGGTCTTTAGCTGTGGGACGAAATCAGAGAAAACCCACTAGGGATTGAGCATGTGAACCTAGCTACTCAATGTCACATACAAGATACGGATAGAATCCACGTCACCTGACTCAATGACAGATCTTATGATCTAAAGCTCATGCATTAGATAACGTGAATGATCTAGTGTAGAAAACTCACGAGGCTGGGCCCTTGACCCCACTTTCTGTCACGTACAAGCTTGGGATAGAAAGCACTCCTCTTGACTCAATGACACATCTCAATAAGATCTTTAGCACACTTCTAAGCCCCCTCCCTACTACTCCCCCCACACTCCAAATGCTATGTGTTGGACCTCACTCACTCCCCCAAAGGGTACCGGTATGTGTTAGACCCCCCCACCCCAAAGCAGGTGTGCTAGACACCCCCACCATCCCAGATAGATTTCTATGTTAAAATTTAATATCTGTACCTTGTTCTGATGGATGTTCCTTAGTGGAAATATATACAGTTGGTCTTCGAATCTGAAAATTTATTACATTTATTTATGAAATATATACAGTTGGTCTTCAAATCTGAAAATTTATTACATTTATTTATATGAAATATATATGTAGATTTTCAATCGGAATAAATCCACTCTTGGTGGAAGTGAACATAAACCCCTAATAAACTGTCAGAAAAATAGGTTTTAACATTCATTCAAACTAAACTAGGTCATTTTGGGACTAACATATGGTTTAATCATATTTCAATATTTTGCTTGCAGGACCTCAGTTATTCGTCACATCTGAACGACTAAACAGCTGTCCTTGTTAGGCCCTCCGTTCTGCACCACTGACAAGGGGTAACTATGATGGAAAGACAAACCTAACATCCACGTATATTTAAAAAAATAAGAGGATAGAAATAGGGATTAACATCCACTCAACACCAACTAGGTAACTTCAATAATGCGCTTGTGCGTATAGATCTTTAGCAGTGGGAGGAAACAGGATGACAAAGGGAATAGCCACAAGGTTGGGCAGGCGACCCTACTCCTTAGCCCCGTTTACACTTGACCGCGATAAGCGTGCCGTACTAGGTACGGTACCAGGCCGCGATAAATTTCAAGAAATTGACCCGTTTACATTACTCTAAAATAACCGGTCTCAGAACCGTGCCAAGCACGCCAAATTTGGAACTCTTCACAGAAAAGTTAATTTCAGCCCCTGTACAAATTACCCAGATGAAATTAATTATGATGACTGATTTAGTTTGAGCAGCCATTTTGACAGAACTGATGACAGAACTGTCAAAGTTTGCAGGAAAAAAGGTCAAGTTTCATTTGGCGCATGCGCAGTAATCCGTACTCAGACCGGTTAGCGTTTACACTACGAAAATTTAAAGCGAACCGTTCTTGGTACAGTTCCGAGACCACCTCACTCCAGTGGGCCAGATTGGCACGGTACTCAGTACGGCACGCTTGTGTTTTACCCGTTTACACTACAAAAAAATTAACCGCGCCGTACTGTAAACGGGGTTAATGTCACGTACAACCCGGGAATCGAAACCACGCCAGTTGACTCAATGACCGACCTTATGTTACAGAGTGCACGAACTAACCATTCTGCCATCCAACTCAACTTCAAACAATAAAGGTACGGTATAACATGTGCATGTATTTCAGATCAAGCAAATGGTTCCCAGGGCCAATTGTAAAAGTAGGCTAAAATCAAACGGTTATATTAATTTCACCCTATTTCATTTCTTAATCTGACACTGCCAAATCGTTTTTGATTTTTGATTTACCAGTGGCCAATTGGCCGTATTGAATGGTGTTGATCGGATCTGAAGCATTAATTCATCATTCATCCTACTTCATTTATCCTCTGGAAACTTGGAGTCTTAACGAAAGTGCAGTAGTAGCTATAGCTGATGAACTAAATTTGGAGGTGCGTGTCGAATCGTGGCCCGTGAAAAGATTTCTGATTTCAAAACACTACAAAAGTGGTAATCTGTTGGAGTCTTGTTTTTCCAACTGCACAATAATGAGGGCTATTTCATATCAACTAACTGATCATAAACTAAAGCTGTTTATTTTTAAATTAGGCCTACATGTACTTACACTGGTTTTGCAGGAGGAGTCGGAATGGAATCTTGTAAAATTTGTCTCATTGTAGGAGGGCAAACCTTTCATAAAGTCCGCCTAAAATAAACAAAAAATATATGTCCTTTGAATACTGATTTGTATAATTGATATATCAATACATAATGGGCAGAAAAATTGCATTTATTCGGGGAAAAGAATCTGGTTAATTATTTTCATGCACAACTCACCATTTTGGCATAAGCATTTCCGGTTAGGGTGACGTATAAAATATGGATTAACGAATTTTTGGTTTAGACATTCCGTAAAAAAGGATGATATAAAAGTTAATAAATTATCTACAAGGATATTTCTAATTAGATAACAAAATACTAGCTTTGCGTCTAATTATTTAGACATCTCTATGCATATGGCCTAATTCGTTTCTCGTATGTTAAAGTTAAAATTTTGGTTGGCATCAAAATTAACAAAATGTCGGACGAAGAATTCATGTGCGAGGATGAAGAGTATGATTTGGTAATTGCTCTGACATTTCTTGATAAGAGATTAAAAAAACAATTATATATGTAATGTAACATGTTTTGTGAACATATGCGTTTAATTTTGTGTTGAGACACTGATCAGTCATGGCAAATATCAGCTACCAATACTTGCTAAAATTAAAAACGCCGATAATTAGTCGGATTAGCCCTTGAAAATTTAGTTGTCAGCCGGATGTATTTTGTTTGTAGAGACCATTGAAATGAAAGGCTTCACATTACTCTGGCAAACCCATCTATCTCATGGAAGCGTTTGGCTTCTTGAAAATGAATTTTACAATGGAATAAAACTATAATATCAGGCATTGCTTGCCTTAGATAGGCAGATTATATAAAAATTTCAACTTGCTTCTTTTTAGCTGGAAATGGACTCATTTGATAGATCTCATTGAGACAAATCCGGTGCTTTTTGAATTATTGCAATAGCAAGAGTACTTTTTGAGATATTACATTTTTTCAGTCGTTAAATATCGCGTTTTTTGTCTTGTCATTGTTATTAAGAAAACCGTGTCAATTAAGGCTAACGGAAAATGTCAATATCTTGAGAACTATAAATGCTAGAATGAAAATTCAAAAAGCAGTGGATTTGTCTTTCTGAGCCCTATATGATGGGCCTATTCCCAGAACACAACCGACGTTTCGACTGCTTTCCAAGATGGCGACCATCCACTTCGTCATACGCATTACGGCACCATGTCATGTTTCGGGGCGATATTTTCTACGTTCGGGGGAATGGATTACAATGATATATACATCAAAATGTTCGTTAGAAGTTACTATTTAGGTTAGAAGTAATAATAATTTATTTATCTACCTTGGTAGGGGTGTATTTTATCCTTGAAATCGAAACAAAATTTTGACGACGTTCAAAATTCACGAATAATATGCGATGACAGAAAGAATGCGCATAGTCTATGAAAGACGGCCTCTGATTGGCTCAATTTCAACCCCGCGTGGATTCTAAACCAATTATATTGCTTTTAACGAGCATTTTGTTAACCGACCCGCAGATCGTTCAACCATTTTGGCGTGCACACGGGCGAAGCGTAAATATTGCTAACGTCATCGGAAGTGGCGCCGCGGGCGGATTTTGGCGTAACTACCTTAGATAACAAACCTTGATCTTTCAACCCTCTGTCACTGTGTTTCGAGCTAAGAAGAGTACTTGATCCTATAACTATTATAAATGTGGCATTGCGGGTGTGAAATACATCAGGGTTTTTTAAGCGCAATTGACAACATTTTTTTTTATCAAAACAACGACTGATTATTGATATTTCTAATATTTCTGACACACCCAACTACAATTACGCATATAATCCTACCTGAAAGGCGTAATTATTAATTGACATTGATTTTAAAATCACAAGGTTACTAAGACCGCCATCTTTTTAGACGTAAGTTTTGTTGCACACGCCCTGTAATTTCGGAATTGGGCCTATAGAGAGATTCCTTGTCGAAACTTTTTCACTCCCCAATAAATATTACTGGGCAACTTTTCACTGCGAAATGGATGCGTGTCAGTCACTGTGAATGTCTGTATAATGTAAAGGAACATTTTTGTGAGAAAATAAGACCTTGCTTACCATATGACACAACAAGCTGTTAAAGATGTGTCCGCTGTTCTTAATTTGTTGGCAGCAGCCATTATAATCTAATTATAGGGCAACACACAAATTTTAGGTACTCCAGCGATAAGAAACTTTAGATACCAGGGACAACAAATTGAAATTTGAATATATCTGGGGTAGGCATTAAAGCAATTAATAAATGCCTGAAGATTCTATGTATTTAAATCACAATAAAAAGAAAAGAACTGGATGATGTTTTACCTCATTGATCTTGATGTTTTCATTTCCAGGAATACTCGGAGGAAAGTAATTCTGAACCAGACGTAGATTTAGAGAATCAGTACTACAACTCGAAAGCTCTCAAAGATGACGATCCGAAAGCAGCTCTTGAAAGTTTTCAAAAGGTTTGTAATATATTTGTTCCCATTTTCGATACTGGTCTTGGCCGAGATTAAGTTATTGTGATTTTCGTGCATGGTTCCGCCAAATTTATACAATTATCTTCAAATATATATCATCTTTACCCATGGGTGTTAGTCCAGATGTCAACACTCTAGAGGCTAAAGACTGAAGTTAATATCCAATAATTAACTTTAAATCTATGAGCAGTGTTTAAGGTATTGATTTTCTAAGATTTTCTAATTAATTACTGCCAGAGTTATTGCCCTTGATCACTTTGAAAAATCTTGTGAACACTCTACAGACAAGGGTTATCAGATAGACTTTAAATTTATATACAGTGTTTAGGATCATTGGGTACAAAGTCTATTGATTTTCAATTATATCCAATAATTCTGAACAGCTATATTCAGGATATGAGATGTTTTGTATACTATACACTAATGTGGGGTAGAGCTGGAAGCTAAACAAATTACATAATAGGTTGTTACTCAGATTTTATTGTCTTGTAAGACCTTTCCATTTCTGGCAAAAAAAATATATAAAGCAACCTTTGCCATTTACCTGCTTTGGGTGTGTGTTTCATGGCCTGGCAACCTATCTTTTGAATTATCTACAAAAGAGAAAGGCGAATACATCTATATTTTGTGTTTTATTTCAGGTACTAGAGTTGGAAGCTAAAGAGAAGGGAGAATGGGGATTTAAAGCATTGAAACAGATGATCAAGATAAACTTTAAATTGGTACATATTCAATTTTTGTTTTGCCAATTTTCCGTACTTTCAGTGATGACGACATCTGAAAGCTGATAAGGAAAGATCCAGAGGTGGGGTTTTGGGGGATACAACAAGCTGCCCCCTCCCCCATTCTGCTAGCAATATAAAATAAATTGTAAAGTGTTACGGTCGTGTACTTTGTCACCAGATGGTCTTCTATTAGGTATATAAATTCAGCCAGGGGTAAAATTTCTATCCAATCTGAACAGTAAAACAATCAGAGCTGAGTTCCCTGCGCTTCCCTGTCATATAACTGAGTTCCGAGGGTGACACTGAAGACAAGTAATGTTATTTTGGGGGTAATCTCCATGGCACATACGCTCACACCAGGTCCGTCTTCATTAGCCCGGTCAGACTTATTTGCTCACACCAGCTATTGAAACAACCAGAGGTGACTGAATAACTAGAGCTGAAGCACAACACTCTAGACCCCTGGGTCATCGCTATCTCAATCCCTGAGGAGTCGAGAGTAGGTGGATTTCGTATACTTTATAAGAAATGCTCGGAAGGACAGAATTATATAAGAAATGCTCAGGACAGAATTACAGTCTAGTGATGTAGAATTCAGTCCAGATGACAGGTGGTGCAAGTTGAATACAACGAATATGTTTCAGCTATCAAAGTGGGTTGAATTATTTTCTTATTCAGTCGTCATTGTAGACCGAAATCCACCCTTTGACTCATTTCCGCAACAATCAATGGAGTCTGTCCATGGTGTATTTTAACTAAAGGGAGGTAACTATGTTTTATTTTTCATTCCAGAATAATTATGCTGAAATGATGGCGAGATATAAACAGTTGTTATTGTATATTAAATCAGCCGTGACGAGAAACTACTCGGAAAAATCTATCAACTCTATTCTAGATTATATATCTACTTCTAAACAGGTAAGACAATATTTGAGTCCACAAAACAAAAACACTTGGCCAATATCTTTTTTGATTGACGTTTAGTAATTGAACAAATTAACACAAGGGACAATTTTATGGATACACAATTACTGAGTTTGATATTAAGCGACGTTTCGAAGAGGATACTCTCGTCTTTATTGCATATTCTGTATATATTTGCCTACTATTCACATACTATCATTTGCTTGATAAAGACGAGAGTATCCTCGTCGAAACGTTGATTAGTATTAAAACTCAGTAATTATATATCTATAAAATTGTACCCTCTGTTAGTAGGCCAATAATTCTGTACACAAAACAAGTGAAACAAAGGGGTCTTTATTTCAGTCCCCGAAAAGGGTGGAACAAAAGACCCATATGTCAGTCCACAAAACGAGTGGGACAAAAGGACCAAATTTCAGTCCACAAAACAAGTAGAACAGTAGGCGCATAATTCTTTCCACAACAAAAGTGAAACAAAGGCCCATATTTCAGTCCACAAAACGAGTGGAACAATAAGCCTATGATTCAGACCGTAAAACAGTGCATGGACACAACAATCTTACTTTCTTGATGGCGTATGCCTGTCTTCATAATCCCAGTCGGAGCAGAACAGTAGGACTAGAAAGTTAATTAAACACCATTTCATTTCATTATTGTAAAGGGGGTTGTCTCCCCTTAGGTCACAAACACTTTGGCGATGCTCGATTCACAGTCCAGAACATCCCGAATCGACAGAATTACAATCGAGTGACGCGGAATTCAGTTCTATCACAGTTCTGTCAGTACGAACAGCTGAGGTGGAGTGAGTAGAATTGTGACGTATTCCTAGGTAAAAACTATGTTTCAGCTGTCATGATTGGTTGAGATATTTTTTTATACAGTCGACACATGCGTTGTACTCCAAAATTCTCCTTTTCACTCGATTTACACCAGTTTTGGAATTCAATTCCGGAATTGTGAATCGAGCATCCCCAAACACTTTTATTTGGGTGTACAGATTATGTATGTAAGATTCTGTTATATTTTCTTGAACAGAAATATATTGACATTTTTCTCTTTTTACAGATGGAATTATTACAGAATTTTTATGAGACAACATTAGATGCTTTGAAAGAAGCCAAGAATGAAAGATTATGGTTTAAAACTAACACCAAACTTGGGAAGTTATATTATGATCGAGGCGACTATACCAAACTACAGAAAATATTAAAACAACTTCATCAATCCTGTCAGGTAATTGTTCGTTTACATTAATGTGGTTCAATACATAAATGAAAGTGGTTCCACCATTGATCGCCGTTCCAATTAATGTCACTTGATATCATTATTGGATGGCTGAATGGTTAGCGCATGCGTGTTATATCACAAGTTCTGTCATTAAGTCAACTGGCGTGGTTTCGATTCCCCGGTTGTACGTGAAAAGGAGTAGGGTCCCTTGTCCAACTTCATGGGTTTTCTCCTGGTCTCCCAGTTTCCTCGCACTGCTAAAGACTCGACTACGCATAAGCAAATTATTGAAATAGAAATGAACCACATATGTTAGTCCCGAAATGACCTAGTTTGTCTCGACTGGCCTTAGAATCTGTCTCTCTCTCTTTTATTGTCACTTGATATCCGCTACTGAAATTAATTTTCTTCATACTAAAGTTTACTTGGCTATCTCTTTTGGACGGACCCCTCCCCGAGAAATGCCCACCCCCCTCCACCCAACTTAAAGTAATATTCCTAGGATTTCATACTGAAGTTTACTTGATTATCTTTTTTTTTCACAGACCCCCATTTCTCTTCCCTGACAAACGGCCACCTATCCCCACCCAAATTAAAAGAACACCCCGTCAAGTGTGGTCCTACACAGTTTCTATTAGTTCGCTGAAATTACCTCCAATATTTTTATCGCTTACAGACAGATGAAGGAGAAGATGATTTGAAGAAAGGAACACAACTATTAGAAATATACGCTTTAGAAATCCAGATGTATACAGCACAGAAAAACAATAAAAAGTTGAAGGTAACATAGCAGGGATCTTTGGATAAAAATAAAAGAAATGGAATGGGGTTTAACTACCTACTGTTCTGCTCCGACTTGGCTAATGAAGACAGGCATACGCCATCAGTGTGCTATGAGGGGAATTTTACCCAGGCAGCGGAGCTACGGCCTACTCTTATATCGAATTCCAACTGTCAATAAAAGTCAGCTACAAAAAGTCCTACCTAGTCTATTTGTTTCATAAAGGATTAAGAATTTATGAACCTTTTAGTTTGGCTTGAATAAAGGCAGGACTCTACATTATTGGTGTCCCGATGATTGCTTTATTCAAGAGCTAAACCTGCAGGGCTTAAATGTTATCTAAATGTTATCCAAACCATAATCAACTCATCGCTAGCCTGCAATATTTAGCAGATTGGAATATATTTTTTGAAATATAATTAAACGTAAGAATGGATAATCAAGACTTTTTTTTGCGTTGAGTGGACGTTATACACCATTTCTCTCTCTGTATTATATAGATACTAAGTATGTGATTTATGGATATATGTTATATATATATTTATAGGCATTGTATGAACAGTCTCTGTATATTAAATCAGCTATTCCTCATCCATTGATTATGGGTGTTATAAGAGGTAGGTGATTGTATCTTAATATCAAGATAGTCAGCCACAAACTCAGGCTTTGACAGGCATGAGTGCTTTGCGTAAGATGCTGGAAGTCCCATGTTCGATCCCTTTGTTGGTCGAGAAATTTATCAGCATTTTCTGTGGTGTGGTCTCCCTTCCCCCCAAGGCGTGATTTGGGATTTAGGGTCTGGCGAGTGGAAGTGAATCGTCTTTCAGATTTGGGGGCAGGGTGGATGGCCGAATGATTAACAAATGCTCTTTGTATCATAATGTTTGTCATTGAGTCAATTAGTGTGGTTTTGATTCCCCGCTTGTACGTGACAAGGAGTGACCCTAGGATCCCCTGTTCAATCTCGTAGGTTACCTCAGGGTTCGCCAGTTTCCTCCTACCGCTAAAAGACCCCTACACGCAAGTGAATTAATGAAATATAATTGAACCATATGCTAGTCCTATAATGACCTAGTTTGTGTCGAGTGATGTTAAACCTTATTTCTCTTTCTCTCTCTCTTAAATGTTCTGTATTGGCACTGTATGTTATCAGTCTGGCTAAATTGTGTGAACTCATTTCAGAATGTGGTGGAAAAATGCATCTGCGAGAAGGAGAGTATGAAAAAGCTCATACTGATTTCTTTGAGGCTTTTAAAAATTATGATGAATCAGGAAGCCCCAGGTAAATAATATTCTTAGTTATTGTAAACATATTGATATCTCCTTCATTTTGAATTGTTTTTCTTTCTACGTAGCCATATCAATTAAATACGAAACTAATTACTCAAATGCAGCTTTTAAAAAAGTTTCTTACTGTGGATGACTGCGGTCGACCGTGACCACTTAGCTGTATAATGTTATGGTGCGTATAGTGGACAAAGACTGGTTTAGGGTTAAACCTTTGGTACATGTAAACATTGACTACTCGAGTTCCTTTGAAGTAGGGGGGTTGGATGGCCGAATGGCTGCACGTGCTCGCTTTATCATAAAACCACCTATTGAGTCAACTGGCATGGTTTCAAATCCATTGTTGTACGTGACAAGAGTAGGATCACCTGTCCAACCTCGTGGGTTTCCCAGGGTACTTTGGTTTCCCCCATTGCTAAAGACCACCACGGACAAGCGAATTATTGAAATCAAATTCAACCTTATGTTAGTCCTGAAATGACCTAGTTTGTGTCGAGTGGACGTGAATCCCTATTTCTCTCCGTCTCTCTCTCTGCTTTGTATACCGGGGGCAGAACTACAAGCCAAACAAATTCTAATGATTATGTCTGGTTATGACTTCGGAGCTGTTACTCTTTCTTAATCAGATTTTAATGTCCTGAAAATGCATTCGTAACCGCCCAAAAAATAACAGCCCTTGTGAAAGGCTCGAACGACTTAGCTGCTCTGGGTATATATTTTATTGCCTGGCAACCTACCTTTTGTTGTATTATTTTTAGGAGAACAACATGTCTGAAATATTTAGTATTAGCCAACATGTTAATGAAGTCTGGTATTAATCCATTTGATTCTCAAGAAACTAAACCATATAAAAACGATCCTGAGATTCTGGCTATGACAAATCTTGTCAGGTAAGCGAAGGAAGTTTAATCAAATTATTTTAAATTTTACTAATGACTCCAATAACTGTACTGTCAGTCATTCCTCCCAAATTTTCTACGAGCTCGCAAATTATTGAAATAAATTTGAACCCTATGTTAGCCCTAAAATGATCCCTGTCTTAGCTTGCAAAAGTCAAATATAACTCTCCAAAAAAACCTTGAAAATATAACTCATGCTATTGTATATTGGAGACACGGTGGATCGCTGTAAGAGTTGGCCATAGTGCCGCTGTCCAGGCAAAATTTCCCTCCTCACACAATGTATGGCATATGCCTGTCTTCATTAGTCCAATTGGAACAGAACAGTGGGGTGTAAAACTCGATTTAATTTCAATTTATTTCGCTATTGTATATTTCAGTGCCTATCAAAATGACGATATAAATGAATTTGAAAAGATTTTAAAAACCAACAAAAGAAATATTATGGAAGATCCTTTTATTAGAGAACATATTGAAGGTGATTTAAATCTTTACATGAAATAAGAGACTCTGATTGTTATTTGATAGATTAGTAATCTCTTGTAACGGTTTTCGGGTTGGTTTAACGCGTTATTTCAAGTACAACATGAGTAGTGTAATGGATAAGATAAATTCAGGGGCCACAGGGGCCACAGTGGCTAAGTGGGTAAGGCTCTGGCTTGCTAGCCTGGAGGTTGGGTGTTCGATCCCTGCATTAGCAGAGAAAGTTCATCCAGATTTTCCGGTGTGGTTTCCCCTTGTCAGTAATGGAGGACAGAGGGCCTGGCAAGGACAGCGGTCTAGTTGTTTGGATGGGACAAAAAACCAAGGTTCTGTGTACACATTTGGGTGAAGTCTGTATCACTACAGGCCAGGAACTGTACAACACAGAGGACGCTTATGACTTGTTTGTTTGTTTGTGATTTCTGAGTATGATGTTTTGCCTGTATATTTGTTTTTGTGTAAATTATGTGTGGTGCAGTCCCCCTGTACTTACTATTACATATATTTTCATCTGAATTTTGTTTTTATTTCAGATTTGTTACGGAATATTAGAACTCAAGTTCTTATTAAACTTATCAAACCTTATACACGTATTCACATACCATTTATATCAAAGGTTTGTATATCTAACACCATCTTTTTATATAGTAGGGAGTCGCTGTTTCTTAGTGAGCGGGGGCTGAGGGGGGGGGGGGGAATGGTGGACGTGTGGGCCTGTCATTCATTATCCCAGCAGAATAGTAAACTTTAAAACCCTTTCATTTCATTACATTACCTTCAACTTTTTATTGTTTTTCTGTGCTGTATACATCTGGATTTTTAAAGCGTATATTTCTAATAGTTGTGTTCCTTTCTTCAATATATTTGTCTATAAAAGTTGTAACTTAAATCTTTTGAGACGTGTAACCAAGTAATTAAAGTGGAAGATAATAAGATAATAGATATATATATTATTATTTTTCTGTAGGAATTGAATATTGAGGCTATTGAAGTAGAGAATTTACTGGTGTCTTGTATTTTAGACAGGTTAGTGCAAATTGTTTAATTTACGATTTTACAAATAATTTATTTATTAATAATTTTACAAATAGTTTATTTATTAATAATTTTACAAATGAAAGACAAAATGTATAGTTGTTTCCATACGAGGGGTGATGAAAGTGGTGTGGTGAGTCGAATGATGCTGATGCATTGTGCTGACAACAAGCAAAGATTTGTTGAATTATCATACCTTTAAAAGTTGCTAATGAATGTTAGCACATTTTCCTCATACCATTTGGAGCAAGGAGGATTGGGTGGCCAAATGGTTAATGTGTGGGCGTTGGATCTGAAGGTCTGTCATTGAGTCAACTGGCGTAGTTTCAATTGCCTTCTTGTATGTGACAAGGAGTAGAGTCGTCTGTCTAACCTTGTGGGTTTTCTCTTTGTCTTCCGTTTTCCACTCACTGCTGAAGACCACTGCTCAAAACGACCTAGTTTGTGTCAAGTGGCCATTTAAAGGAGCTAAATCGCTAACATTTGAAACCTAGAAATTGACACAAGTAATATGAATGTATATAAACTGATTTACATTCAATGGTTTCCGTTTTTACTCTAATTTCGAATCAGTTATGTTCTGCAAAATAAGCCAGCAGTGTCAATCGAAAGCAAATTTCTAGCATCTGGTTATTCCAATCTACATTTGGTTTGATTTGGTGCAATTTGTCTAGCCTCTTTCCTCGAGTCTCTTCATTTACCAATAGTAAAATGTTTACTTTGTTTTAAATATTGGATATCAGAAACCCATCTTTGTCCAGTAAGATCACAACATCAATGTTGATGAAAATTGACAAATAATTCGTGTTTCTAATGTTGAAGATTTTGGATGATATTGAGTTAGAGACTTATAATTAGCTACTTTAAACCCGATTTTTGTCTTTCTCTTTCTCTCCATTCAGAGCAGTAAAATCGGACATTAAACCTCTTTTCATGTCTTGTGTAAATATGAGGTTGTGTTGTTTTTCAGTACGATAAATGGACGAATAGATCAAGTGAACCAGGTTTTAGAGTTAAGTAAAGAAACGACTGGAATAGATCGGTATAACGCTCTAGATAAATGGTCAAACCAGTTGAATAATCTACAGCTAGCAATCATCAGTAAAATGTCGTAGAAAAACTTGTTAATTCGTCTCAAAGATACATTATGTAAGATTTAGATAAAGAGCTGGCAGTTCTTGCTATAATAGTTCGAAAATAAATAATGAGAAATGAAAATTTCAGTCAAATTACTTTATTCTGAAAATACATTAATATATAATTTAAAATGGCAATATACTTCGAACATAAGATCCTTTAGATCAGACAGAAAACTTTAAAACAAAACAATGCTTGTGTGGTGCAGCCATCCTGTCATGTTAATAAATCTCTAAATAATAATTTATTAAACTTAAGAAGCCAGAGGAAAGACCTGCAATATAGGCAGATTTATGTCTTACATAATGTATCTTGAACCAACAGTGCTATCAACCATGCCATTTGAAATATTGACAGTGCTTAATCCATTAGCACTTGTAAATATAACTACATGCAAATATCATTGAATACAGCCATTGAATAACCCATAGCTGCATTCAATGGTTTGGACACTTACTACTTTTATCCAGAATGACGTCACTTTCAGAATAATGTCAAACTGTAATGACGTCGCCATTGGCAACCACAATTTAATTTAATTGTAAAAAGAAAGAAAAAAGGGTGGAACCTATGATGAATTTTTAACATTATTGGTGCTGGGTTTTTGTTTGATAATCTGGATAGTACAGTGTATTGTGAGATTTGCATGCAGTTATAGAATAAAAACAGAACTCAATGACCATTGAATACTGCTCTGGTTATCCAGTGGTCCAGGAGAAAGTATATACCTGTGCAAGTAATGATATCGACAGACGACTATTTTTTTTTGCCTGATTGCTAGATACGAACGATTGATCGGTTCGCCAAGCAGAATCGTCGTCGCCGTGAAAGGGCACACAGGCGTCTTTTTCAAGCGATTTTAAATATCGACGCAATTGGATGAAAAATACGCTTGTCTGTCCCCCACTTAATATAACAATCTGATATACAATGTACATAATGTATATTATTAAACGATGTTATTCAGTTATTCATCAACAATATGATTTGTATATATTCATCCTGATGTGTATTATTATTATATTAAATATAATAAATTACTACCTGTTGCCATGGTTACCGTTATCTTTGTCCTGTGGTTGTCGGGTGGGTTTAAACAAGTATGGGGCCACGGTGGTTAAGTGGACTGGGTGAGACGCTGGCTTCCCCTTGTCAGTGATGCAGGATGGAGGCCCTGATAAGGAAAGCTGTCTAGTCATACAGATGGGATGAAAAACTGAGGTCCCGTGATCCCTTGGTAGTTGGAATTTGATATAAGAGTAGACTGTTAGACCATTTCCCTCAACACACACTGTATGGGGTGGAGGTTGGGATGGCCTAGTGGTCTAGAGTGCCGCACTTCGACCTCTAGCTGGCCGGTCACCTCTGGCTTGCGGCTGTGGTTTCGAGCCCTGGTGTGAGCGTATGTGGCATGGAGATAGGGGCGCCTTCTCAACCTCTTGGGTTTCCTCCGCGGGCACTCCGGTTTCCTCCCACTGCTAAAGACCCCTACGCGCAAGCGAATTATTGAAATAAAAATTGAAACCATATGTTAGTCCCAAAATGACCTAGTTTGTGTCGAGTGGATGTTAAACCCCATTTCTCTCTCTCTGTATGGTGTATGCCTGTCTTCATTAACACAGGAGCAGAACAGTAGCATGCTGAACTCTCATTTCATTTAATTTGATTTTGTTTCCATGGACCAGAAATTATTAAATTCCAGTTATTCTTTTATCAGTATTAGCAAAGATGGTGGGGGGGGGTGAAGGGTCTAACTTGTGCATTTTAAATCATATTGTCTGTCAAGAACTGTGTTTCCAGCCTCGTGGGTTTTTTCTCCAGCAATCGAATTATTCAAATAAAATTAAACCATATGTAAGTCCCTAATTGACCTAGTTTGTGTTGAGTTGAGTGGAGGGTTAACCCCTTTTTCTCTCTCTCTCTCCTACCGTTTTGGTTTGCTCCAGATCCTTTGTTTTTCTGCTGGTACCAAAAACATTCTTGAGGGAGTTGGGTGGCTGATAAGGTACCATGCATCATTCTACAACATTCTTAGACTAACTCGCTCACTGACAGTTCTGCCACCATCCATTTCTGAATGTGGGTTACAATTGTTAGCCATCTGGTCCACAGATTAGTCCAATTAAATAAGGGGGGTTGGGATGGCCTAGTGGTCTAGAGTGCCGCGCTTCTACCTCTAGCTGACGGGTCACCTCTGGCTTGCTGCTGTGGTTTCAATTCCTGGTGTGAGCGTATGTGGCATGGAGATAGGGGCACCTTCTCAACCTCGTGGGTTTCCTCCGGGCACTCCGGTTTTCTCACACGGCTAAAGACCCCTACGCACAAGCGAATAATTGAAACCATATGTTAGTCCCGAAATGACCTGGTTGTGTTGAGTGGGCGTTAAGCCCCATTTCTCTCTCTCTCTCTCCAATTAAATAAAATAAGTTTGTCATAAAAAGGTGCCCAAATGAAACACTTGTATCTTAACATTTTATATAAATTAATAAGCGTGATTAAATTTGCTTCATAGGCGGTTGAGCGAAGTAGCCAGGATAGACATGTTCTAATTATGTGTAAAAATTAAATGCGGTATTCAAAGTTGTAGAATGTATCATTGTAACGTAATAATATAAAGATATTTTGAATTTAAAAAGAAATTTGAATATTTTATACACAACGCAAGGTGAAGTCCTACCCAGATCCATGACAGTGCGAGTCATATCCATTGTTTTTGCTATGGTCATAAGGAAAATGTCACACTCTGATAACTATCGGTTGCTTCCTGGTTCATAAACTACAGTAGTATTTGTTTCTAAAAAAATGATTAATTACAGGATGTGCATTATTTTCTAACACCTAGCGCCTCCCTGTGTTCAGCATTAGTCTTGGACACCCAGAACCGCATAGTCTTTAATATATTAGTCTGATTAATAGAAACCAGACGTGAATTTTTTAGGAAAAAAATAATTTCTCTACATTTCACAATTTTTAAAAAATGAACTAAATCTGCTTATTGCAGGTCTTTCTTTAGGCCTGAAGTGTTATATAAATTATTTATTATACATTAATTAACTTACCAAGAGCATAATCAACTCTCAATGTCAATGCTAGCCTGCGATATTTACTGGATTAGGATCAGATTTGCTGCTTAACTTGCATTCATGATTTAATCAAGAACTGGATAAACAAGACTATGTTTTTTATTGTACATACTTTAGTAATGATGGTCGAGGCTAGGCCCAAAATTTAATCGTTAAAATCTTGGTTCACAGGATCACATTGACTGAAATTTCAGCAAAGTCCCTTTACATTATCTAGTTTATAACTATTATAGTGAGAACTGTCAGCTCTTTATCTAATCTCCAATAATGTATCGTTAATTTAAGAATTACTCAAACTTGTTCGCTTTATTTTAACTAAGATGTAGCCCTTTTTGAAACTTCTGTTATTTTAATATATCAAAGAAATACATCAATAAGAAACTAATCTCCCATAATGGATCTTTAATAACTATTTTGATGATTTCAACATGTTCAGTTGGTTATATATATATATAGATCTTTCACCACCAGCTGATAAATTATATAGGTTAGATATTAAATGGCTAAGTACGTCACACTTGACAATGACACACGAGGTAGTAATTATATCACAGTGGTTGACATGTTTATACACAGTGTTATATGTCACAGTGAATGATGATTGATTGATTGGTGAAATGTCTAATTGTTGTCATAATTTCTTTTAAAAAACAATCCTTCATTATGTGATCAACTAAACCATAAGGAAACTAGCCCCCATTTTTATCATGGTGATTTATTGTTATCCAGCGTCATTCAAACTTTTTGGGGCACAATGACTATCCTTATAATTAAGCTACAACATTCAAAAATTGTGTTGGTGTTTAAAATATGAGGTGAATGTCTTGATGAAGTTTTGAGATGAAAATTTTCTGCTAAGGTAAAGCAGAGATAAACAATTTGCTTGACTGATGCTTTGGGACATGATAACTTTAGTTCTAGTTAAGTCAGAGTGATGAAACTTGGTGCATATAGTTTCATTACATCAATACCTCAACCAAGTTCAAAAATTAGCATTTTCTGCTAAGGTTAAGCAAAGATAAGCAATTTGCTTGACTGATATGCTTTAGGACATTTAACATCAGATGTAATAAGAGAGATAGAGAGAGGGAAATGGGGTTTAACATCCACTCGACACAAACTAGGCCATTTGGGACTAACATGGTTCAATATTATTTCAATAATTTGCTTGTACGTAGTGGTCTTTGGTAGGAGGAAACCGAAGGCCCCAGAAAACCTACGAGGTCGGACAGGCAGGCCCCTCCTTGTCAGGTACAACTGAGGAATCGAAACCACTACAGCTTACTCAATGACAGACTTTATGATACAACACACACACGATAACCATACTACGATCCAGACCCCCATTTATACTCAAACAAAATAAACAACAGTATTAATCATAATAATAATAATAATAACTTTTTATTTCATATAAAAAAAAAAAATATTTAAACACAAACAAACCATAGCAATTCTCAATTTGATTATAAATTTATGAATTCATATTATTTTTGTGTAATAATAATATCTATAACTAGTATTTTTTATAAAAATATAGCAGATAAAAACATGAAAACCTTTTGATCACGATATTACAAAGCAATCTGACAGAATCTCTCTAAATCAATGATTTTTAACCAATGTGCCACAAAATTTCAACGGCACACTCAGAAAATACGAAAAAAACATGTGATCCCAATTGAGTTTTCACTGGTGTCTCCTGGATCAACGGTTGGATGAGATATTAAGTGGATTAGATACACCTGTGTCATTTAATCGACTAACATTAACATTATCATAACAACAATAAAGAATTGAGTGTAGGCTATTCTTGTCTAAACTACACACATTCAGAACTTTGCTCAGAATGCAGTAGTTTTACTGAAATCTTAAAAATTTATTTTTCATTTATCTTTTATAAACTGTTATACATGTAAGTTGGCAAGAATGGCCAGCTCTTTATCTAAATCTTACATAATGTATCTTTAAACTATTACAGCTAAATCTTAACATATCTATTGCATTTTAAAGTTAATTTCATCGCATGTAACTTCATGGGCAGGTACTTTCTCTAAATCTGTCAAATTCATAGCTAATTAGTGAAGAGACGGGTCAGTATGAGTAAAATGAGTTCTGCGCTTTTCCTGCAGGAAGAAAACGAGATTCATATTTTATATACAACCAGAAGATTCCTATGGGGATACTCGATTGAACGTTCCAGAAATGAATTCTCTCAATTTGTCAATCCCAAAAATAGTGACAATCGAGCAATTGAGTGAAAAGGGGTATATAGGGCTACAACGCATGCGTCGACTGATAAAGAAAACATATTCATTGTGTTAAATTATGTCACGATTCTCGCACCACCTCTATTGGCCAGACGGACAGAACTATGACACTTGATTGTAATTCTATCAATTCAGGATGTTCTGGACTGTGAATCGATCGAGCATCCCCTACATGTATATCTACAGCTCATGAGATTATTCATGATGTACTATCATATATACCAGTATATCTTATAGTAAGTGAAGGAGGACCGCACTACACACAAAACTAAAATCTATAAGATAAACCTGCAGACAAGACAGAATATAGACATTGCAAAAAATAAACAAATATCATATTAAGTGAATGATTCCATTGTCCAACTCTGACCCTACCCAACCCGGTCCCAATTAATTGCCTGCCAGATAGAAGGAAAACGTGCAAAATATCTGTACTTGACCATGTTAAAAATAATATACTTAACTACATGGATTTTGAATTTCCAATATGGATAGCAGAACTAACACAGTTATATGGGAAAACATGGATAGCATGAGAAATGGTGTTTAACGTCCACTTGACACACACTAAATCATTTGTGACTAACATATGGTTCAATTTTCTTTCAATAATTCGCTTACGATGGTGGTCTTTGACAGTGGGAGGAAAATGGCTGAATACCTGGAGAAATCCATGATGTTGGACAGGTGATCATACTCCTGGTCACATAAAAGCTGTGGGTTGAATCCACATCACTTGATTCAGTCACAGATCTTATGATGTAAACTGAGCAGATTCAGGAATTTTAGGAGAAGGGGGTTCGCCAGGTTCCTGTTAAGGTAATTTGACAGTTGACAATGCATGATGCGATTATCCTCTCCAAATTCTGTAGGCATACATCCACACTGACCTTTTTAAAGAGAGAAATTCAACAGTAATAGGATCTACCAATGCACCCCCAGAATATGAAGGGCTTTTGGACCACAGTGCATACTAAACATAAGCTTTCTTAGTCTACAGCTAGCTCTGACACAGAACAGACACTAAGCTAGTTGACAGACATATATATCAATGGTTTAAATTGAACAAATTTATGTAATCCTTATGTGTATGACATAATGATGTGAAATGGAATAGAAACACATTAAAAAGCAGTATACTAATTTTAGATATGGCCGTCATTGTAGAGCAGAGGTCTAACCTCGAGGAATGAAGTTACATGGATCTCTTGAGTTCAGAATTCAGACACATTTAAATAACCATCTGCATATAAAAACAGTATATATATGATAAGTTAAAGATAACTATGTATTAAATACACAAAAGTATAAATGATTTTTGAAAAAAGAACTACATTATTAATTTTGTCGATTACTAGCACTTTTGCATATTTTTAAAACTCTTCAGGAAAACAACACTTAGTTAATGTAATCGACAAATAATGTATCTGTTTTCAAAAACATCTGTATTTTTGTGTATACATTGGATATATATCTGACGTTATATTAAAAAACAAATGTAGTACACATATCTGATATTATATTTAAAATAGTACACATTTTTAATGCTATATATATATATTTATATAAAACACACTTTAACAAAGACAGACATACCATTAATTTATACATTGCATAGAATAAATGGCGTATTATATTCACATTTATAATAACACATAAAAATTGTAGTCATATTTATTATCAGGGATGAAATCAATAAAAGCATGTGTTAGTGGGAACAGATTTTATTGGACAGACAGATGTTGTTGATTTAGTTTTGACATGAATTCATTTCTACTTGATGGATGTAAGAGAGAGAGAGAGAGAGAGAGAGAGAGAGAGAGAAATGGGGTTTAAAGTCCACTCCACACAAACTAGGTCATTTAGGGACTAACATGGCTCAATTTTATTTCAATAATTTGCTTGTGCATAGGGTTTTTAGGAGTGGGTTGAAACTGGAGGATCCGTAGAAAACTCACAAGGTTGGACAGATGACCATCTAATATAGTAATAGAGAGAGAGAGAGAAATGGGGTTTAACGTCCACTCGACACAACTAGGTCATTTCGGGACTAACATATGGTTTAATTTTATTTCAATAATCCCTTGCGCGTAGGGGTCTTTAGCAGTGGGAGGATGCCCGGAGGAAACCCACGAGGTTGAGAAGGTGCCCCTATCTCCATGCCACATACGCTCACACCAGGGCTCGAAACCACAGCCGCAAGCCAGAGGTGACCGGCCACCTAGAGGTCGAAGCGCGGCACTCTAGACCACTAGGCCACCCCAACCCCCTAATATAGTAATAACCCAGTCAGTGAAGAAAAAAGTGGATGTTAATTAACTGCTATTTATTTTCATTCTATTCCTTTTTATCCGTGGGGATCATGTGGCTAAGTGGGTAGGACGCTAACTCCCTAGCCTGGAGGTCGGGTGTTCGATCCCTGCAACGGCTGTGAAAGTTCATCCAGATTTTCAGGCGTGGTTTCCCCCAGTAAGTGTTGCAGAACGTGGGATCTGACAAGGACAGCTGTCTGGTCGTTCCGATGGGAAGAAAAACTGAGGTCCTGTGTACACATTGGCGTGCACGTAAAAAATCCCTTAGTAGTTGGAATTCGATGTAAGTGTAGGCCGTAGTGCCGCTGCCCGGGCAAAATTTCCCTCATAGCATACTGTATAGCATATGCCCGTCTTCATTAGCCCAGTTTAGGAGCAGAACAGTAGGATGTTAAACCCATTCCATTCCATTTTTCTTTTCATCCGAACTTTCTGTCTTCGTCCGCCCATTCGGTGGAGAAGAATTCGAATTATCCACTTTAGGAAACTCTACATTTTAGATTAATAGGGAAATTAAATAGGGTTTATCAATCAATTACTTTTATGGGATTAGACCACAACTTATTGGAATCAGACCACAACTTGTTGGGTTATGCTGTAGGGAAATGAAATTACATGTAAATGTTGATCAACTACTTTTCTGTGATTAGACCACAACTTCTTGGGATCAGACCAAAACTTCTTGGGTTATGCTATAGGGAAATGAAATTACATAGGGTCAATCTACTACTTTTCTGGGATCAGACCACAACTTCATGGGATCAGACCACAACTTCTTGAGTTATGTCGTCTTCATTAGCCTAGTTGGTGCAGAATAGCTGGACGCTAAACCCCATTTCATTTCATTTCATTTGAATTATCTACTTTTTGATAGACTACACACGATTAATGGGGACTACATGTATTTGTTATAGATTTCTCTTATTAATGGCAACTAATATAACTTTTGTGAGAGAGAGAGAGAAAGGGGGTTTAACGTCCACTCGACACAAACTAGGTCATTTCAGGACTAACATATGGTTCAATTTTATTTCAATAACTTACTTGCGCGTAGGGGTCTTTAGCAGTGGGATATAACTTTTGTTGACAGAAATCACAAACCTGGACAATAGTGGTGTATATCATTCAATAGGTGGGGGGGGGGGGGGGGCGGGCGAATGGTTAGCGTGCGCGTGCTGTACCATACTGCCTGCCATTGAGTCAACTGGCGTGGTTTCAAATCCCCCGTTGCACTTGGCCAAGAGAAGGGTCGTCTGTCCATCCTTGTTGGTTTTCTTGGGGTACTCTGGTTTCCTCCCACTGCTAAAGACCCCTACGCACCAGCGAATTATTAAAATAAAATTAAAAACATGTTAGACCCGAAATGACCTAGTTTGTGTCGAGTGGACGTTAACCCCCATTTCTCTATCTCTCTCTCTCATTCAATACCGGTAGTCACAGTTTTAAAACCTTAGTGACAAAACACCTACCTGTTTACTAGCAATTTTAACTAACTAGATACACAAATTATGTATATAAACTGACCACTTTGATCTATTAGTGTTGTATATTTTCATTGATAACAGTTATCTGTTGCTTAGTCAACGCCATCAACGTTGCAGTATTTGTTGTGCCTGATAATGTCTGATGTCCAGGCTTGCTTATTGTCACTTTAAATGGACTACAGGGTATCTCTTCCATTCACCGGTATCTTTTACTTTCATCACAATCCAATCTGTTTAAAATACGGATCTATATTTCTTTCGTTTTTTATACTTTCCATGTCTTCTACTACATGAAGATCTGACCAGTTGTACAGTGGAAGCTCGCATCTGGTGTTTTTGACCTTATGACGTCAGACATTAATTAAAATAATCAAGAAGCGTTGACGTTTCTAGTGGTTTACCCAAAGTTCTGTGCACTTAACGCCAAAAACTCATCGTAACATACCGTTTCACTGGCTAATCCTCAGATTATCCAGGACATAAGTTGTATAACAACCCTCCAGATCACAGTGTTGTAAAGACGGAAGATGAAATTTGGAACTATAAAAAAACGCAATTTTGAAGTATAAAAACGAAAGAAAAAGGATCTGTGGTTTAATCAGATTGATCATTAGCTCCTTTTGGAACTGTCCTTGAGCGAACAATATTCGCTGACAGTGTGTGAAATAGCTTTATTTAACGTCCGCTTCCACCGAGGTGATATCGCTGACAGTTCATATCCGGCCTTATATAGCTGCAATATGAAAATACTGCTATTCCCCACCTCTGTTCTCGGGCTGTTTTAGAACAATTACTCTCTATTTGTCACCACAATTCTTAATTTTCCACCAAAAGGAATCATTTCTCACTATATTTGACACAATTTTATAAAAATTCAACTCAATTTTCAAGTAGAATTTAGCGATGAAATAAACTTGCGATTTGCGCATATCCGCATTTTGTAATGGCTCTTCAGTTTAAATATCCAGATTTTGTAATGGCTCTTCAGTTTAAATATATTTGGTGTACATGTATGTTTTTAATCGCAGAATTCTACTTGAAAATAGCGTTGAATCTTTATGTGTGTCACCTGTGGCAAGAAATGATTCCTTTGGTGAATAAAGTAGAATCAGGGTGAAAAATAGCAGGTAAGGATTCCAAAATAGCCTTAGAACAGAGGTGGGGTAGAACGTTCTTTTCATACTGCAGCTATATAAGGCCGGATAGGAACTGTCAGTGGACATTGTCTGCTCAAAGACAGTTCCTAAAGGAACTAATTTATCAAAATCCATGAAGATTCTAATTAGCTTGTAAACGTTTAAATATTTAAACAATTATTATCACTTGTGATGTCCGTTCATTTCTGATTCTATTACACAAAAGGGTTTTTTAATATCTCCGCTTAAAAACAGAATTCCTGTCACAGTGCTGTAACCTAAAATCAAAAACAGCACCTTCAACAAACGGTCAGTCTGACTGTTAAATTCGTGAGGAAGCACTTCAAAGAATGTCACGTAAACGAAGGTACCCGTGGCAATACCCTGCAACAACCCTTGCACCAGACTAGAAGTTGAAGAATCCCAAAGATTCATTATACCCATTCCAACACCAACACCCAGGGGTGCTGATATCGAAAAACCAAAGATCGAGCGAATAACCAAGCTCTGCGAAAGTCTGCTCTGTACAAGATTAAGTCCTAAACTGAATCCCAGGATGCTCTTGTGGAGAATCAACGCTGCGAAAATTCCAATGACGTCACCGGTAGTTTTCTGTAAACCGACGGCCAAGCCTTCGAATACTGAATGCATAGATAAAGCTATTAAGAGAATAATCGAGCGCAGAGAAGATTGTGGCATAATATTGTTATGATGGCTATGAGAATCACTTCTAGACAATCTTGTTTCCTTGTCACTGGCGTCACCCTGAACACTTCCTTCGAAATCAGGTTCATCACGGATACCAGTTATGGAATGGTCACTGCGTACGCTGTCCTCTTGCCAATTCTCATTATCGTTCGTTAAAAGGGGTTTTTTGTCATTGGATACGGAATTATCATGAATTCGTTTTTCTTTATACGTTAAAACAACCTGTTCCGTTATCAATATCACAAAGAATCCCAGGACCATGACAAATTCCGATATAGGAAACCCGGTAAAAATGTTAAACGAATACAGAACGTGAGTCATCGTTCGTCGTACTCCCGGTAACAGATCCAAGAAACATGTCGCTAAAAATACACCAGCCGCAAAACAACTCAACAAACTAATCACTCTTTTAAATGTTGGCTTTAATCCGCTGTCATCCTGATTATCCGAATTGGATCCTGTGTTAATCGATGACGCCTGCTCTGCCGTCAACGAACGCTTTTTCCATACATTTACCAATTTGACTGGTATTACTCCAACGATGAACGTCAGCAAGAACAAGGCCGTTAATATTATTCCTTTAACGCTTTCTACTGTTAATGTTGTCATTCTGGATTCTGTCGTCAGATCTTTAATTCAACAAATTAGATGTGTCTCTTTGATATTCTGACCACGTGTGAACAAAACCTCTTGCAATGTCAGTCGCACAGATTCTCAAGCAATTTTGTTATAACTTTATACACCTCCTCTACAATATTGGTTTGCTTTTTATTTTAGACTGCATCGAGAAACTGAACTCCCCACCAGACTCCACTCCTACAGAAGATAAAAAAATACATTACATATCTCCATAGTTTAATAGTTCATCCCCTTATAAAGTTTTAAAACTTTTGTATATAACGTTACGTTTGCCGTAGTCACAGTGACAATGACAGTAAAACACAGTTTTTCAGAATTTAATAATAATAGAATCTGAGTTATGTCAGAGTCGATGTAACTTGAAATTCGTTGTTAAATTGACTTCTTCTCTTGCTCAAGAATAAAACTTGTTGCACCCATCAGACCTTTAAATCTACTCCCGACAAAACATGTTGATAGATAGTGATATTATCCCAATATTTAGAATTTTAAAAAGGCATTTAGTAATTGTCACATGACTTGAAACTAACAAAATTGCAAAATTGAGTCCTCTCAGCCTCACGCCATGTACCATGTACCATATGACAACTGACACCGCGAACTGTGAAGACTGGATATACGAGACTTGTTCTATTTTCGATTTTCTGTAAAAATAACGGATTGACTACTGGATTTTGGAGACGGTGATCGTTTCAAAAAAAACACTCATTCAGGCTACAGCACATAGTGGTAAGATAAATTTTGTTTTATTAATTCGCCATAAAAAAATAAAACGCAATATCAAATTATTTATAAATATGATGCAAGAACCAAATCTTTCTACTGCGCAGGTCCTTTTTTTTAGGCCTGAAGTGTTATAAAAAAAATAAAAAAAAATTAAAATACAGATGTGACGTCATCTTTTCATCTTCGTTCAAGCATTGTGCCAACCGTACATTATTTATATTAGTTGAAATATTGGACTCGCATGACGTATTTCATTTTCATTGGAATGCACGTGCCGATAGTCTCTGTATTTTAAGTTGTTTAATGGTCTCATGTAAAACTACTGCGTAATATATTGAAGCAATTAACAACTCGGGACGTGTGTTTCAATACATAACTTAATTTCCCGCCCTCGTCCATTGATTGAAATTTTCAACATATTCCTCTTACATTATCTATGTTTTAATTTTTACAGTTAAGCAATCTCTGTATCTAATCTTACATATAATGTATCTTTAATAAATTGATAAATCATCCTATATGACCCACATATAAATTTATATAACATTGCACATAAATGGGCGTATTGTCACATGTGGTCATGAGAAATCAAAGATCACATCAAAAAAACACATAAAGCTTAGATGACAAACGGCCCGACATCAAACTAGCCCTCATTATATCATCCTTCACTAAGAATACTTACCCTTCACTAACTGCGAATCAAGCTGGCCGTCACTACGAAATTTGCTGGATGACCATGACCTCTGTGTAATCACGTGCTGGTGGTATGGGCTAACCCGAGCCATCCGAGCCTTCGATAAATAAAATGAATTGAAAGTATAATCTATTTTAAGTAACCCATTTCTTCGCCCAAAATAAAAATGTTTCCATCTCTTGAAAGTATGTAATCATGAATGTGCCCATAAATAACAAGTAGATTTAAAGAGCCATAGAAACCTACTTTCCGGTGATGTATGACACAAGAACTGGAACTTCGTATTAAGACACGTATTTTGACATTAAACACTCGCCCCACCCCACCACTATCTTTAATTCAGCAAGTGAAGGTAACCAAACTTGTACCAATTTTAACTTAAAAAGTATGCATTCAGCCGAAAATATAATAAATACATTTCAAGAGAGCCTGGATTAAGGTCAGTTGTCTAGTCGTTCGGAAGGGACGAAAAACCGAGGTCCCGTGTACACATTAGTGCGCACGTAAAAGATCCCTTGGCAGTTGGAATTCGATATAAGAGTAGGTCGTAGCGCCGCTGCTCGGGCAAAATTTCACTCATAGCACACTGTATGGCGTATGCCTGTTTTCATTAGCCCAGGTTAGTAGCAGAACAGTAGGACGTTAAACCCCATTTCATTTCATTTTACTCATTTTAATACCCATTTACACTAGATAGGAAATATTTTTTAACTACAAATACTTCAAACGTCTTTATTTATTTTTCTAATACTTAAAAAAATGTTTTAGAATTTAATTTGTCGGAGGACAAAAGTTAATATTGGGGGTTCATTAAGTCGCATCGATATCATCGTTATCAGTGACTGTAGCGGCCTAGTGAATATTCACTGCTGTTAGTGTGATCATGGTCATCCACCGAATTCCGTAGTGACGGCCAGCTTGATTCGCAGTTATTTAAGGTAAGTATTCTTAGTGAAGGATGAGATAGTAAAGGCTGCACAGGTATGTTGAAATGTCGGCAGGGTCAAAAAAAAGAACAAGAATTAATGATCACATGTGGCAAGACTACTCATGGGGATACACCAAAAAATGATTGAATGAAAATTTTCTATAGACCCCTTTTGTGGATGAGCCCCCAATTCGTGAAAACATAAACTAAATAAAAACGATATGCAAATTCCTTATGAACGATTCTCAGTATTCACTAAATTTACATTAAAACATCCATCTTGCACTTTACCGATGTCTAGAACAATATGTTATACCCCCATCAGACCGGGGCGGTCCCCCTAATACGCTGCTACGACGACAGAAAATGGTCTCAGGGCGCGTCAAGATCGCCATAATCGTAGTGAAAGCATGGTTGCAACGCCAGATATCACGCTGTGGTCTCCGCATGGTTGCAAATGGTCACCGAGTCATGACGTTTGTCTTGAGCACGGTTCAGCCCTATGACCATAAAAAGCTGTAAAAACGTGGTTGGGTTGTGAAGTCCTTACTACGCTACTACGGCGACGAAAAAAGCCCTCAGAGCCTGTTCAGATCACCAAGTGTGGCAAAAGCGTGGTGGAAACACCAGATATCGTGCTGTGGACTCCATGGTCGCCAATGATTGCGGAGTCACTGCGCCATGGTTGTATTAAGAACTCCATAAACGCAGTGGGAACCTCATAACATCTCCATAGGTGCAGTGGTAGCCCCATGAGGTTGTCGTGCAATCGTGCAACGGTGGTGAAATCGTAACATCGCCATGACAACGCCATAAGGACTCAGAACGCTTGTTGGGGTCACGGCCTACATGCGAAAGTTGTGGTAAAGGCAGTAGGCACCGTTACAAATTTTACCAGTTTCCCAGCCTCTGTGCCATGTGTGTACTGCACACCACTACGTTTATAGAGATGTTAGCACGCTTGTCTTACGACCGTCGCGACCCACCACGTTTTCTCAGCTTTCCAGGTCATATGGCAGAACCTTGCTTTCAGCATGTTCAAAGCAAACGCTGTGACTCGGCGCTCATTGGCGACCATGGAGTCCACAGCACAATATCTGACGTTTCCACCACGCTTTTGCAACACTTATGGGGATCTTGACACTCTCTGAGGCCAGGACCTTAGCGACCAAACCACTTTTTCACAGCTTTCCAGGTCATATGACAGAACGTCGTGACTCGATGACCATTTGCAACCATGGAGACACACCGTGATTATTGTGATCTTGAACAGCTCTCAGACCATTTTCCGTCGTGATAGCAGCGTTTGCAGGGCGCCGCCCCGGTCTGATAGGGGTATAACATATTGTTCTAGACATCAGTAAAGTGCAAGATGGATGTTTTAATGTAAATTCAGTGAATAATTAGAATCATTCATACGGAATTTGCATATCATTTTTATGTAGGTTATGTTTTCACGAATTTGGGGCTCATTCAAAAAAGGGGTCTATAGAAAATTTTCATTCAATCGTTTTTTGGTGTATCCCCATGAGTAGTCTAGCCACATGTGATCATTAATTCTTGTTCTTTTCTTTGACCCAGCCGACATTTCAACATACCTGTGGCTGTCTTGATTTCGGCTGATAAACGGCACCGGACACCTGAAATGAAATGAAATGGGTTTTTAACGTCCTACTCTTCTGCACCTGACCTGGGCTAATGGAAGACGGTCGGCAGACACCTATTTGTACATTTACATTGAAAGAACAATGATCGGAAAATACTTTTTTAAAAAAAAAAATGATTATTAATAACAACTATTTAAATTAGTATATAAATTTAAATGGGGGGAGCTGCGCGTTTAACTAAATTTTCGATTTAATGAGATATGAGATCGTATTGCTTTTTTTGTAACCATTTGGTCAATAGCTCCCAGCAAACACAAAACATTTAAAAAACGTTTTTTCTTGGTTTCTAAAAGGTTAGGTAAAAAAATATGTTTATTAAACGTTTTCTAAACGTTTGAAGTGAAAGTTTTTACGAAATTTTCGATAAACATTGATAAAAACGTTTAATATATGTTTAATCAACGTTCATAATTAACGTTTTCTTACAAAACATTTTTTTAACGTTTGCACTGAAACGTAGTAAATATGATTTTTTTTAACGTTTATGAAACGTTAATAAAGACCCAATAAATAGGTATAAATTACCCTACACGCCATATGAAAAAAATAAATTTTAAAAACATTTATTAAACGTTTAACAGACGTTTATAACTTACGTTGCCTGACAAACATTACTTTAACGTTTACGTGAAACGTAATAAATATGTATTTTTTTATGTTTTAGAAACGTTTATTATAAATGATAATATAAACGTTTTTTTAATGTTTCTTTAAGGTTTTTATATATTTACCAAAAAGAATAAATGCAACAATAAAGATCCAAAAAAACGTTTTTGTTTTTGCAAAATACCTATATTTAATGCATGTAAAAAACCAATAAGGGTCCAGATTGCCTTATCTTATACATATTTTTGAAAACACCTCCATTGTTGACAGTTGACCCAAATTTAAGCATCTGTCCGCCATAGAAGGAATACCAGCCAAACCTGATGTCTGCATTTTTATACCTGTGGTAAATTATCAAGTTTACGAGGTTGTTGCAGGGTATATAAGGAATACTGTTCTAAAGCTTCAGACCAGTATACGTAGTGAATTAATAAAAAAAAATTTTTTGAGAGAGATCCAACATGAGTTACTTTTATTGACAAATGAGGAGAGAAAAGAGAGAGAGAGAGAGAGAGAGAGAGAGAGAGAGAGAGAGAGAGAGAGAGAGAGAGAGAGAGAGCATGCATACTCGTTGCACCTACAACCGGTGAATCGAAACCACACCAGTTGACTCAGGCAGGCCTTATTATAGCTCGCACACGTGCTAACCATTCGCCCCCCCCCTCGACAACTGCAGACTAGAGTGAAGTATTTAAGAACATCTTTGGTGAACGTTAAGTTGTCTGTTGTCAAGCACTTATATAGGAGCAACAACATTTGCCCATACTCCGGGCAGCGTTTCGTTTGATTAGAGGTAATCTCACTGCCAGAGAGAGATTTCTCGGGCCATTATGCGAAAAAATGGTTTAATTTTATTTGTCATATACAGTGACGGGTCATGAGGTGGCCGGGTAGATAGGTAATTTCGACCTAAAAAAATGTGGTCTGTGGAGTTAAGTTTTTCGTTTGGAAGGTGTGGGGGGGCATTTTTTCAGCAATTTTGACCCATCGGTTACAGGGTTATGGTCATTTGAATAATGGCGGCCATGCCCATTTTGGCCGAAACCCCCAAAACGGGTGGACCGTATCTCTGGAATTGTTAATCGGATGGAACTAAAATTTGGAATATCATCTTTTTCAGCCCCCCCCCCCCACGCGGCGCGCCCCAAATTTCGGCAAAATCGAAGGGGTTACAGTTTAACTCGTTAGCTGATAATTGACATGGAATGACTAAAACATAGATTTTGAAAAAAATCAAACAATTATGGAGAGACATTAGTACAAACTATAATTCCACCAAGTTTCAGATTTTGGGTTGCTAATCTACCAGGTTTTGACCTCTGGCGTCACTAACAACAAAGATAAATTTATGAAGTTTACAGTTTTACTTAGATACTTTTGCAACTGTCCTTTAGCGAACGATATTCGCTGACAGTTGCTATCCGGCCTTCTATAGCTGCAGTATGAAAATACGGTAAAATACATTGTACCGCTATTCCCCACCCCTATTCTCAGGCTGTTTTAGAAGCTTTCACAACAATTCTTTATTTTCCCACCAAAATGAATCGTTTCTCACTATATCTGACACAAATTTATAATAATTCAACTCGATTTTCAAGTAGAATTTAGCGATGAAATAAACATGCGGTTTGTGCAAGTCCGGGTCTCGTTATCGCTCTTCAGTTTAAACGTATTTGGTGTATGTTTTTAATCGCAGAATTCTACTTGAAAATAGTGTTGAATCTTTATAAATGTGTGTCAGCTGTGGCATGAAATGATTCCTTTGGCGAATAAAGTAGAATCAAGGTGTAAAATAGTAGGTAAGGATTCCAAAATAGCCTTAGAACAGAGGTGGGGAAGAACGGTATTTTCATACTGCAGCTATAGAAGGCCGGATAGCAACTGTCAGCGAATATCGTTCGCTAAAGGACAGTTGCAAAAGTAACTAAGTTTTACCAAAAGAGTGATTATTTTTATTTTCAGCATATTTTCATGATACAAGAATGATTGCGCATTCACTGTCAGTGCAAATGAACTCATTTGACCTTTGACCCCGAATATCTCGAAAATGCCTAAACGGCAAAATTTTACTCTAGACAAGTTGGGTCTGGATTTGTGCCCATTTGATGGACACCCCTCCGCACTGAGCCTCTAGAATATATCTGAAACTCGAGTAAATTATAGATATACATGTATAATTAATATTTTGCTTCGAAAACTTATCGGTAACGAATAAAACTCAAATGCCCGTATCTCAGTCAATTTCAAGCTACAGACCACAAATTTTGCAGTTTCTAGTTTTTACATGTACAATAAGATATATATATTTTGTAGATTTTTTTTAGAGGGGGTTGATGTCTCACACTGGCACACTTGACATCGAATGACTCGTAATCGAATTTATTGATTTCAAATAATTTTCAACATTCTAATTAGAATATTTTAATTAAAACTTTTATTTACTTTTTTATTATTTAAGTTATTGGGTTTTTTTTACTGTTGTCATTGTTCATTTTCATAGCGCACAACTTCACGGCTAAGTGCTGCTTTCGCTTTACAAAATATGATACAGAAGTCCATTATTGGAATAAAATAAAACATATGTAAACTGAAATATAAATAAGACATACGATCACCACCACTATATACGTTTCCTCGTGTCAGTGGTGAAGGAAGGAGGACATGACTCTGAAAAACGTCTAGTTATTCGGACGGTACCAAAACCCGATCGAGGTCGCGTGTCTACTACGTATACGTTGGCGTGTACGGTAGCCTACGTAAAACGAGACAGTTGAAATTAATTTGCTGCCGGGAAAAAATTTCCCCAAATAGAACACTATGTGTTACGTGCATGTAGGCTATTCCAGTCTTTATTATCCCAGACGGAGCAGAACTGTGGGACGTTAAACCCCATTTCATTCAGAAGCCAATCCTTGATCCTTATTATCTCATAAACCGATCTGCTTTATCATAAAGCTTTTCATTGGGTCAACCGGCGTGGTTTCGAGTCCTCAGTTGTACGTGACAAGGAGTAGGATCGCCTGTCCAACCCCCATGGTTTTCTCCGGGTTCTTCAGTTTCCTCCCACTGTTAAAGACCCATTTATTATGTGCACGAATTATTGAAATAAAACTAAACCATATGTTAGTCCCGAAATGACCTAGTTTGTGTCGAGTGGATGTTTAACCCATCTCTCTCTCTCTCTCTCTCTCTCTCTTTCTTTCTTCTCTTCTCTTCTCAGAAACCTGTCGACGTTTTCAAGACAATCCGTAAATTTACATTCGCCGGATACACATCAACAAGTATGGCGAACAACGTGGTTGAAGGATTGGAGAAAATGGAAATAGCAGACAAAAAGAAGGCACGACGGTTCTTTTAGATAACTGATTTCCAAACAACTAGAAATGCTTTCCAGATGCAATTTAATCCGACTCGCTAAGAAGATAGGCATCACTTATGTTCGAGCTATGAGTATGGTGTGTGAGACCGAAAACGGTCTTATTGCGGCTTGACTAGTTCCCCCTTGTTGACGCTTGCTTGCCAAATCATAAATTGCTAAAGTCATTATAATATACGTGATTGATAAACATACGAATGTCCCTATTCATTTAATAATTTCAGAAACTTCTAAATATCTGGCGATGTTATGACGGGGTCTGTCATTTATTAATCATATATAAGGAAGCCACCCTGATCGATTCAGACGATTGCGATTTTTATCCCTTTTTTTCGCCCGACTATTGCATCATCCCCTGCTACCCCCAACATTTCAAAATCTATATATCGTTTTGTTTTGAGGTTTGAATTAGAACATTATTTTCATGATGTATTTTGTTCATTTTTATTATGACTAGGCATAGAAAGTATTTTCAAAGTTTCTGAGGAGTTGATAAACCTAAGATTGTATATAGATAGTAAATGACAAGTTATTTTTTAATGTTTGGGGTTTGAAGCCACGCCCGAACTTAGTTGTCTTCGCCGTGTCCTATTTCAGTTGTATTCACGGGTTGTCTAAATTTGAGTGCAGTTGCTGTTGGCATTAAGGAGAATTCATCAACTCAGATCAGTTATGGGGAGAGAACAAGAAATGAGGTTTAACATCCACTCAGTACATCTAGGTCATCTCGAGACTAACATATGATTCAACTTTCTTTGCTTGCGTGTAGTGCTGGCACGATATATTGTTGAATGGATGTATCATGATTCACCTTCTTACGATACGCGTTTTAAATCGCGAGACGCTGAATTGATGTACCAGTATCATGATTCTTTTTTTTATGTTATTTTCTCGCTTCAATAACTATATATAATAACCTGTCACTTTTAATTATCCATGTCACATGCATTATCCATGTAGATATGCAAACACCCTTAAATTGTTTTGGCCCTTACTTTGATCAGTCGGCCACAAGTAGACAATGGAACAGTTCAAGCCCTGGACAGTAACTGCTATTTCTGACTACAATTAAATACCAATTTCTTTATCCTGTTGTGTTCTTGGTGCAGATAGGGGGGGGTGGATGGCGGAATAGTTAGCATGTGCGCGCTGTGTCATAAAGCCTGTCATTGAGTCAACTGATGTGGTTTTGATTCCACGGTTGTACGTAACACAGAGTAGGGTCGTCCGTCTAACCTCGTGGGTTTTCTCCGGGATCTCTGGTTTCCTCCAACTGCTAAAGACCCCTACACACAAGCAAATTATTGAAATAAAATTAAACCATATGTTAGTCCCAAAATAACCTAGTTTGTATGGAGTAGACAAACCTCATTCCTCTCTCTCTCTCTCTTTCATTTATTTTGATCAGACGAAATTCCATCTATATATAAAGATATTGTTTCTCTAACTTACATGTACTCTAGGTTGCATCATCTCCTAAGCCCTATTCATTTGTCGTTATAGGGTAAGGAAATATTTAGGCCTATTATGATATTGTTTCATGAAATTTTATCCACTGTTATCAATAACATAATCTTGATTAAAAAACTAAATACAACCAAGGTTATAAATTTCTTTCGGTTGCATCATCCCCTATTTATTCATGCAGGGATTTATATCTTTATATAAAGATCTTGTAGTGGGAAGGTTTGACCACTGTTATAAAATAGAGTGGTTAATAAACATTGTCACAGAACTAGTAGTAAACAAGTTTCGGTTGAGTCGACACAAGCTTAGTGAAGGCCAAATTTTTGTTATAAAATAATAATATTGGAAATAATTGATGGACATGGATGAGTGCCTTGAGGTAAAACTTGTAGGTTTTGGATTTATTTATTTGATTTATGAGGTGAAACACTTGTAGTTTTTAGAATTTCTTTTTTTTTTGTATCGAATTAATGTAGTTTTTGTGTTGACCTGTTTTTCATACTACTAGTACTGTATGCTCATTTTGGTTTTCATTCTTGTACCAACAGTTTACAACAAAATTAAACACTTTTGCTGTCAGCGTAGTGATTTACCAAGAAAAATATTTTAACATATGTTGATTAAATTAACAGGCAAATCGTTTAGATGGGATGAAAATCAGAGGTCTCATATACATGTTGCTGTGCACATAGAACCAGTTTCAGCTGCTGTGCGAAAAAGTGTATGGTGGTAGGGAAAACGCCGCTGCCTTGGCAAAATTCTCATCATACCAGACTGCGTGGTGTATTCCTGTTTTCTTTAGCCTGGTTAGTGCAGAACAGGACTTTTAACCCAATTCATTGTAGTTTGAATAGCAGTCGTTGTTTTTTGTATTTCAGAGGAGAGCCAAAAAAAGCTTTCCTCAATTAACAAATTGAAAAAAATGGCTCTCCTAAAAGGTTCTCCCAGTTTCGATAAGTGCAAGGCTTTAGAAATTAAGGAGAGTGATTTAGAAATTAAGGAGAGTGATCTGATATTAAGGAGAGTGATTGGTAGATAAATGTTAATGAACCCCTGGCAATGACTTTGTAAAGGAGAATGATTTTCAATTTTAAGGGGAGGGAAAAAAACTCCCCTCGGTCGACATTCAGGTGAGCTGTAGGCGCTCGGGAGCGATCAGTGAGATCACTCGCCTTAAAAAACAATGACTGGAATAGGACATCTATGTCAATATTTGTGACTACTCTGTGTTTGTACTTGGTCTCTTCAGGGTTGGCAGCTCCACACGGGCTGTCCTGACGTCCAGGCCTGGAAATGACGGTTTTTAATGTATCTGACAAAATATGAGGCACTAATGAAATTATACCTGACATTTTCAAGCCGGACATGTACATTTGTATTACTGGTAATAACTTCAATAAAAAATACAAATTAGTGCCGGACAAAACGACAGGCACCAGAGGTTTAGTGCGTGAAAAAGCCTGAATCTGTGCCCGAGATTGTCTGTGACTGGTGCTTTATTTCCAAGCTTGCAGTGACGTCAAAATTTTGTGTATATAGTATAGGGGTAGTCCGGACCAGTGAGTAACATAGGCCTGTTGACGATGGACTACCATTTCTGGTTTCGGAGTTATGTTATTTCCGTTACAACTGTCCAATATTTTTAATAATGGAAATATATAGCAAGATTTGTGACTAACAATTATTGTTTTTGTCATGTTATGCTACTGTTGGTTCCTGGCTATATCTGTGCTATGCCAGGTCAACCACTAGTATCTAATATTTTGATAATGAAAATACAGAAAGATGTGACTAACTGTATTGTTGATTGATAATCCTGAAATATTTAATAAGGAAGTATTTGTATTCTTTGTAGGCCCCCAAAAATGATGGTAAATTATAATAGGCTCCTATATGTAAGAATAGAGTTGTTGAGAAATGCTCAGGCTAATATTTTGTTGAGTTCAAGCCTGGAAATACATGTACATGTGTAAGGCATGTGTCACTGACAATGTCAGACACAGATTCAGGCTTTGTAAGGCACAAAACATCTGGTGTCTGTCATTTTGTCCAGCACTGATTCGTCTTTTTTGTTGATATTATTAATACATGTTTGGTACTAAGTTGAAAATGTCAGGTAGAAATTTCATTAGTGCCTGACATTTTGTCGGGTACTTCTAAAACCGTCCCATTGTCGGTGATGCAGGACGGCGGGCCTGACAAGGACAGCTGTCTAATGGTTTGGATGGGATGAAAAACTGAGGTCCCGTGTACACATTGGCATGCACGTAAAAGATCCCCTGGCAGTTGAAATTCGATATAAGAGTAGACCGTAGCGCCGATACCCAGGCAAAATTTCCCTCATAGCACACTATGGTGTATGCCCGTCTTCATTGGCCGTTATAGATCATTTCATTTCATCTAAAACCGTTATTTCCATGCCTGTTCGAGTGTCAGATTTACAACCTTCGTCAGTTTGTCTTGATTATCATGTATTGATTCCAACATGAAGAACCTGTCGTTATTACATTTTAATACATGTAACAGCTGGTTTAAATACATGTACAGGGGCAGTTGACTTAATAATCAAGATGTATGACCATTGGACTCTTGCCTAGAATATCTCAGATTCAAAGGGCTTTTGTAAATGACAATCAGTATGGTCACCTGTCCAAAGTACATGTAGTAGGTCCTCTGGTTTCCTCTCAGATTCAAAGTAAAGGGGGGTTGTAAATGACAAGGAGTAGTGTCGCCTGTCTAACGTACATGTACAGTAGTAGGTCCTTAGGTTTCCTCTCACTGCTTTAAAGATCCCTACATTGAAATAAAATTGAATAGTGCTGATTTGCTGGCAGCCCTTAAACACCATTTCAGGGAGAGGCAAGTGGGGTGTCTTCTAGTCCATCGGATAGGACCTAAAAAAAACCCCAAAAGATTATTCATATAGATGTTGGTCCACTAAACACAAAATATTTTATGTTAGTCTCAAAATGACCACAGTATTATGTTGATGATACATTTAAACCATTTCTATTCATACATGTGGGGGCTGCAGTGGTTCAGTGTCATGTGTATGCACTCACTTGCTAGCCCAGAGGTTTTAGGGACGTTCCATTTATTGGCCCATTTTCGAACATTTTTTCTTCCTTTTCAGTGGTGCAGTCAAGAGGTCCTCACAAGGACAGTTGCCTAGGCATTCGCGGATGGATTGATTAAACGAGGTCCTAGTGTGCAGGTAAATCTACATTGTAAAAGACCCCTTGACAGTTGAAATTTGCTATGAGGGAAATTTTGCCCGTGCAACGGCACAAGGGCCTACTCTTATATCGAATTCCAGGGATCTTTTACGGGACCTCAGTTTTCTGTACCACCCGAACAACTAGACAGCTGTTCTTGTCAGACCATCCATCCCTCAAAGCACAATAGCGTATTGGTGTATGCCCAAAAGTAGGAAGTAATATTTCATTTTATTTATTTATAAATGTCGTACATGTATGTGATTATAATTCATTTTTTATAGGAAAGTAAAGGAGGGAAAAAAGGCAAGAAAGGTGGTAGTAGTGGAACTGGAGATGGAAATCCGTTACACGTAAGTATTCAATAGTATTATACTGTTTGTCAATTCAATAATCTACCCAATTTTCTTTAAAAGCAGAGGGGCTGGATGGCTGAATGGTCAGCATGTGTGCTGTATCATAAGGTCTGTCATTCTGTCAATTGGCGTGTATTCCATTCCTTGGTTGTACGTGGCAAGGAGTAGTGTCACCTGTCCAACCTTGTGGGGTTTCTCCGGGTCCACCTGTTTCCTGCCACTGCTAAAACCTCTACGTGGAAGCGAATTGTTGAAATAGTATTGAACCGTACATGTATGTTAGTGTCGAGTGAACATTAAACCCTATTTCTCTCTCTGTCCTTTAAACCCAATTTTTCTCTTTCTTTCCTTTAGAAGCCATTGATTGTAGGTTGCATTTTTCGGTGTGGCAAGGGACATGGTACAAAAAACTAAGGTCCCGTTTAAAGGGCACGTAAATGAACCCTTGGTGTACAAATAAACATATTGTTTTGTCATTTTGGTGGGGAATGTCAATCACACTTTTGACTCGTATTTCTGTTTGATTTCTACATTCCAGCTGACCCCACCCCCAGAATTTCTGGAAAAGAGACAGAAATTATGGGATAAATTAAAAAAGGAACATGATGATTGGTTGGCAGCACAGACTCCAGCACCAATCAAAGTAACTCTACCTGATGGTAAAGTTGTAGAAGGAGAGTCGTGGCGTACCACACCATACGATGTAGCAAAAGGAATCAGGTAATTTTCCCATTTATATTTTGTCGCACAAGTCAACACTTGTTTCCAACTGTGACGAGTCAGAGAAAGAAACAGCACCTAGTCGTTCTAAGGGGGCGAAAGACCAAGGTCCAGTATGGAACCCTTAGCAGTTTGAATTCGACAATGGGAACCACAGTGGCTAAGTGGGCAAGACTGTGGCTTGCTAGCTTGGAGGTCAGGTGTTCGATCACTGTATTGGCTGAGAAAGTTCATCCAGATTTTTCGGCAGGGTTTCCCTTTGTCAGTGATGCAGGATGGAGGGCCTGACAAGAACAGCTGCCTAGTTGTTTGCATGGAAAGAAAAACTAAGGTCCCTTGTACCCATGGCGTGCATGTAACAGGTCCTTTTGCAGTTGGAATTCGGGCAATGGCCCGTCTTCATTACCGCAGTTCGGAGCAGAACAGTAGACCGTTAGACCCTGTTCCATTTCATTTTTAATTCGACAAAAGGTAACACAGGATCCGGGCAAAATTTCCTTCATTACGCAAAATTATTTTGTTAATTTATTTTCTTTTAGTCAAGGTTTGGCTGATAATACTGTGATAGCTAAGGTTAATAATGAATTGTGGGATTTAGATCGTCCGTTTGAAAAAGATGCCACGTTACAACTCCTTAAATTTGAAGACTCTGATGGTAGGACTTTACGACATATTATGAACCTCGAAACAGTATATATACATTATTGTAAAAATCAGGAAAAAAAGGATTATCCAATTTAAAATGAAGTCAGTGACCTGGGTATTGTTTAATTTCTCGATAACTGTTAAAAAATAAACAATCAATTGATTGTTCATGTACATGTATATTGATTGATTTTTGAACAGTTGTCAGGAAATTAAATACTTGTAAATTGGACACTCATTATTAAAATTAATTAGCCAGCATTAAACTAGCTGAATGTAAGCGATATATTTTTAGCCTATTAAAACGTTTATTTTCATAGCTTAAAAGACATTGCAATCACTGTTTACAATTGGGGGGTTGGGATGGCCTAGTGGTCTAGAGTGCTGCGCTTCGACCTCTAGCTGGCCGGTCACCTCTGGCTTGCGGCTGTGGTTTCGATCCCTGGTGTGAGCGTATGTGGCATGGAGATAGGGGCACCTTCTCAACCTCGTGGGTTTCCTCCGGGCACTCCGGTTTCCTCCCACGGCTAAAGACCCCTATGCGCATGCGAATTATTGAAATAAAATTGAAACCATATTTTAGTCCCAAAATGACCTAGTTTGTGTCAAGTGGATGTTAAATCCCATTTCTCTCTTTCTCTCTGTTTACAATTAATATAAGCATGTGTTTGTTTTTTGTATTTTAATTAGGTCAATATTTCTTGTGTATTTTAATTAGGTCAATATGTTTTTGAGTATTTTAATTAGGTCAATATGTTTTTTGTATTTTAATTAGGTCAGTATGTTTTTTGGCATTCAAGTGCACATATGTTAGGGGAAGCCATGGAGTTACATTATGGTGGCCATCTTTGTTACGGTCCTCCTATTGAAGGTGGTTTTTATTACGATATGAGTCTTGAAGGAAGGTAAGTTGATGAAATGTCAAAAATATATTATTATAGTTCTTGGATCTTGCCATGTTATTTAAAGGCGGGGGGGGGGGGGGGGGGGCGAATGGTTAGCATGTATCATAAACTCTGTCATTGAGTCAGCAGATGTGGTTTCAATTCCCCAGTTGGACATGACAAGGAGTTGGGTTGTGGGATTTCTCTGGGTCCCCTGGTTTCCTCTGGAGGATCAAGAAACCCATTGGCCCAGCTTGATTTATCCATACCAGCGCATACTGGCAGTTTCCCCGGCGAGGTTACTTGATATAACCGGAAGTCGACAAAAGTTTGGCCGTGGCGTACGCCAAATGGGCCGCTTTGTCGACAGCGGCGATCACCGGCACAAGATGGCGAACATGTCAATGAGATAAAATTCACGTTAGATAGGAATGCCATTAAACACGAATATTAAAGCGTTAAAATTAAACTAAATGCTTTGAAGTTGAATTAAGGCTTCGTAAAACCACATGTCATTTATTTTTTTTCGGTAATACTACAAATAATAATTGTCTGTTTATTTTGCAGTCACATGCTTTCATGAATACTGTTTTTATACGCCCACATTGAAATGTGGTCGTATATTGTCGTCGCCCCCGTCCGTCCGTCTGTCCGGCATCCACAATTGTTTGTGGGCGCTCTTGAGGCCAAAGTTAATATATCCGATTGACATCTACTTTATACACAGTGTTTAAGGTCATGAGACGAAGAAGCGTGTGAATTTCAGCTATTTCCATTAATTACTGCCAGCAGTATGGCCCTTGATCACTTCAAAAATTCTTCTTGACACTCTAGAGGTCAACGTTAATATCCGATTGACTTTAAATTTATACAAAGTGTTAAAGGTCAAGAGTCGAAGAATTTCCGATAATAACTGCCAAAGTTATGGCCCTTGATCACTTTATAAAATCTTGTGGACGGTCAGGGGCCAAACTTATCATCCGATTGACTTCAGATTGAGGTCTTGAGACGAACAAGTATATTGATTTTCAATGAATTTTGTTAACTGAACAGCTAAATCCATGATATTAAATGTTTCGTATACTAAACGTTAGCATGGGGCAGAACTTTATAAAAACCAAACAAGTTTTAATGATTTTCTGGTAACTACTTAATGAATTGTTACTTTTAATCAGATTTTAGTGTATTATAAATGTTTCATTACCAAAAAAAGTAAAAATATGCAACAAGTCTTGTCGACTGTCTGGGCGTATGCGACTGTTGTGGGCTTATCTTTCGTTGCCTGGCAACCTATCTTTATTAAAACATGTCATGTAACGTGTTTAATATTATCCGACGCCAAAATTTTAAAATTTTTATCAGCCAGGTCACTTGATTTGCTCTGATACGGTAACCTGACCGGCGTACGCCTTATACAAACCGGCGTACGCTTTGTACAAACTGGCTCGCCTATCGGCGGACAAATCAAGCAGCCCCATTGGGTTGGACAGGTGAACCTACTCCTTGTCACGTACAACCAGGGATTCCAGGGAATCAAAACCACGCCAGTTGACTCAATGACAGACTTTATGATACAATGTGGCAGTGTGCACTCAAGCGTGGAAATAAGGCACCTGTCACTGACAATGTCAGACACAGATTCAGGCTTTGTCAGGCACAAAACCTCTGTTGCCTGTCAAATTGTCTTTTTTTACTGAAATTATTAATGTATGTCCGGCACTAAGGTGAAAATGTCAGGTACTATTTCATTACTGCCTGACATTTTGTCAGGTACATTTACATCTAAAATGGTTATTTCCAGGCCTGTGTGCACTTGCTAACCATTCAGCCATCCAAACCCTCACATAACTAAAGAGATAGGACGTAAACATTACAAGTAATAAACAATAGATATCAAATCAATTCCCATTCAATTGTTTTTATTTCAGACAGGTATCTAGTAACGATTTCCCCAATTTAGAGACATTAGTTAAAAATATAGCCAAGGAAAAACAACCATTTGAAAGACTTGAAATGAAAAAAGAAGATTTACTCAAGATGTTTGAGGTATGGTTTTATTCCTTCTAGAATTTATTTCATTTCGAGTAGCATTGTTGGCGGTTCCAGCGCTACCAGTCAGTTATCATGTAGTTATGCTGTTTTAGCTAGGTGTGACCACGGTGGCTAGCCTGGAGTTTGGGTGTTCGATCCCTACATTGGCCAGGAAAGTTCATTCTGATTTCTGGTGTGGTTTCCACTTGTCAGTGATGCAGGGGAGGAAAAACTGAGGTTTCTGTGTACACATTGGAGTGCATGTAAAAGAGTCCATGTAAGAGATCCCCTGGCAGTTGGAATTCGATATAAGAGTAGGCCTTGGTGTATTGCGTATGCCCGTCTTCATTAGCCCAGGTTAAGTGCAGAACAGTAGCATGTTAAACCCCATTTCATTTCATTTCTGTTATTGAGTAAACAAAAGTCTTGTATTAACAGTTCATTAAGCCCTGATTCCATTCATATGTTGATTGATGGATTCAGATTAGTTGACAATTTTATTCTACTTTTGGTTTACATTTTTGTTTATTTTTATTTGTAGTATAATAAATTTAAACAGAGGATATTGAATGAGAAAGTAACCACGCCCACTACCACTGTATATAAGTAAGTCATGTTTATACATATAATTTTAGTCCCAAAATGACCTAGTTTGTGTCGAGTGGACGTTAAACCCCATTTCTCTCTCTCTCTTTTATACATATAATTATAAAACCACGCCCACTACCACCAGACCCTATCCTATGCTGGGAGCAATGGTGGTTAAGGCATGGGCCCGCTATGCTGGAGGTCGCGTGTTCGATTTTCTGACATGGTTTCCCCTTGTCATTGGTGCAGGACAGAGGGTCTGGCAAGGACAGCTGTCTTGTCGTTTGGATGGGACAAAAAATCTGAGGTCATGTATATACATTGGCATGCAGGTCAAGATCCCTTAGCAGTTAGAATAGTGCCGCTGTCTGGGCAAAATTTTCGTCATAGCCCACTGTATGGCGTATGCCCGTCTTCATTAGTCAAAATTTCATTTCTATCCTATGCTCCCTTCACCCAAACGTCACCATCAAGTCAGTTCAAGACTCATTATATATGTATATATATTGAAAGAATTAAGTAAAGTCAACATTGGAAACCCACCTGTGTGGCGTATGTCTGTTTTCATTAGCCCGGGAATGGGCAGGAAATGATGCATTACGATAGGATTGTCCATGATCTGTTATGTTCGGGTATGTTTCGATACGATCAACATATTTGCCACAACTGATCTCAATATATGATAACACCTGATAGGATCACCACGATTATTCCACAATTTAAACCACGATTTCAATCGTAGCACGAATCGTGATAGTGAGAAGTTAGCGCAAACTATTAGTATTATTTGACATGTAATTGTTGTTCAATACAAGATTTCTGAGACAAGATATTATTTATTTACAGATGTGGTCCATTAATAGATTTATGTAGAGGTCCCCATGTACGACATACTGGTAAAGTTAAATCATTCTCCGTTACCAAGGTAATTATTATTTATATAATTAATTTTTGTTAATGGGTGACTCGCTAAAGAGGAGTTCTGGGTTCGCTCCCAGTGTTGACCAAGAAAGTTCCTCCTCCAAGACCAGTATATTGTTATTCTGATAGGTCTGAAAACAAGGTACACATTGGTATGCACTTAAAAAAGCCATTGACAGTTGGAATTCAAAATAAGAGTATGCAGTAGCATGCCGTCCAGGCAAGCATAGAGCCGATGTCTGGGCAAAATGTTCCTCATAGTACACAGTATTGCTGTCTTCATTAGCCGATTTTGTGCAGATAAGTAGAATGTTTAACCCCATTTCATTTTGCAAGAGGACGTACTAAAGATGTATTATGTAAGATTAAGACTTTCTACTATATTATTTTAAAGATACATTATGTAGAGATTTATGATAGTTTAAAGAAGCATTATGTAATATTAAGATAAAGAGTTGGCTGGACGTTCTTGCTATAATAGTGTAAAGATACATATGTAAAATTTAGGTAAATAGCTGACTGTTCTTAGTTTGAAGATGCGTTATTTATAATTTAGATCAAGAACTGGACGTTCTTATTATAATAGGTTGAAAAGAGATAATGCAAAATGAATTTATTGCAAATTGCTCAATTGGGAGCGATCATATTAGCTTTTGAAGGTTTGACTAGATGTGTGTATTTATTGCAAGATAGATAATTAGATATGAATACTTCAGTCAAATTACTTTATTCAGTCAATGCGAGTTCTTTATTGCATCTTTATAGATTTTTACAAGTTTAAAAGATTTGATAAAAGATTGTATATTTGTACCATTATTTTGTAGAATTCCGCCACGTATTGGGAGGGAAAGGCTGATGCTGAGACGTTACAGAGAATTTATGGAATTTCATTTCCTGACGCTAAACAGATGAAAGAATGGAAGCATTTCCAAGAAGAGGCTGCGAAAAGGGATCATAGGAAAATAGGAAAGGTACAGGAAAAAAACATTTCTCTTCCGTTAAATTAATTGATTTGTATGTTGAAGTGTCGACATTATAGTGATTAAGAATAAAAATGTTGAGGACTTTATGTTGATTATAAACCGTCTATGTTAACATGTACGCAAAATGAGAATATCCCAGAATTCCAGTAAGAAAAACCTTATATCATGTTTTCTTATGGACAATAAACCTTCCCTGGAAGAATAACCTGTTACAGGTTTAAAGAAAAACTTTCAGAAGAATAACTCCAAATTCTCCTGTTTTTATCCAAAGCCACCCAACATTCAGACTGCAGGCTATTCTGGACATAGAATATACCCCAAAGATCAAAGAGATATACCAGGTAGTTTTATGGTGTAATATTTGTTTTTTCAGGAACAAGATTTATTTTTCTTCCATGAATTAAGTCCTGGTAGTTGTTTCTTTCTACCTAAAGGAGCTCATATTTATAATATCCTTGTAGAATTTATTAGGGTAAGTACTTTAATATATATCTACACCCCCCCCCTCCCTTTATATCCCTGAAGACTGTAACATAAACCCATACCCCCAACCCATCCACTTATATCCTTGAAGACATCAACATACTCCAATACCCCCCCCCCCTTACATTCTTTAACATACCCCCGTACACTACTGCCCATATCCTTATGGACTATATGAGGGAAAGTACTTTAACATATGCCAGTCCCACCTCATATATGATATCCTTGAAACTCTATTAGGGTAAGGACTTTATGGTCTGTCTTTAGAGTCTAGTGACATGATTCTCATCCCACTCATGTACGTGACCAGAAGAAGTATCACATTTTAACCTTGAGGTTTTCGAAGGGTCCCCTGTCATCCTCCCACCACAAAATTTCCCTCATAGCATACTGTATGACGTATGCCTGTCTTCATTAGTTCGGAGCAGAACAGTAGAATGTGAAATTTTATTTCATTGCCCCCTTCCCTCTCGCTGTTTCTATAATTTGTAGTTTCAATGTAGTAAATAATTTTGTGTATTTACAGGAAGAATATTGGAAGCGAGGTTTTAAGGAAGTTGTGTCACCGAATATATACAACAGTAAATTATGGGAACAATCTGGTCACTGGCAACATTACTCAGTAAGTTATTAGTTGGTTTAAAAAAAGGGGGGTCTAGTGGTAAGCATGTGCGCTGGATCATAAAATCTGTCATTGAGTCATGTGACATGGTTTCGATTCCCAGCTTGTACATGACAAGGAATGGGATCCCCTGTCCAACCTCATGGGTTTTCTCCTGGTCATCTGGTATCCTCTCATATCCCCTATAGACCCTCAACAAATTATTTACTTTATTCCCAAATTTAGAAATGATCTGGTTAGTGTAAGGTGGACTTTGAACATCATTTCTTGTACCAGATATAAAATAAAATAACAATTGAAGATTAAGTCTAAGAATATATGGTATATTTAGCTCATCAAGGGGACTATACCTGTGCCAGACATGCCATAAGAACAACATCAAGTTAGGTTAAATGTCACAATATGTAAACAGGGATAACCCAAATCCCAACCCTAACCGTACACCTATCCCTAATGCTTACCCTAACCTACAATCTCGTCAACAATCATGTGCTGTAGTCTTCTTAATACCTGATCTTGACAAAATCTTGAGTTGGCCTTAAGAAATAGGTCTAGTCACTATGACAACAGTACCTTATGTCTGTGTGATGTACCACCTTGTAAATTATTACATAACATGATGCCCAACATATACCACAACATTTGAACATTGTTTTTATACGCCCACATTTTCATGTGGACGTATTATGTCGTCGCCCCTGTCCGTCCGGACGTCCGTCCGTCCGTCCACAATTTGTTTGTGGACTCTCTACAGGTCACAATTCTTATCCGATTTTGACGAAACTTGAAATATAGGTTTATCCCCATAAGATCTCGGCTGCTTTCGATATTGGCATGTATCGGATGGAAACTTCATGGATTATGGCCCCTGATTGTACGAAATATCATGTTTTTAGCTTGTGGACCCTATAGAGGTCACAATTTTGAACCGATTTTGATGAAACTTGACATGCATGTTTATAACCCCAAGATCTTGGTTCCTTTCGATATTTGCGCCCATCGGATCGTAACTTCCTGAATTATGGCCCCTGATTGTCTAAAAAATCGCCCTTTTTAGCTTGTGGTCCGTCTGGAGGTCAAAATTATTATCCGATTTAAAAAACCGTTCGATTATATCACCGTTACATGGTAAAGAAGGTTGAGTTTGAATTTCGTGAAAATCGGACCAAAATTGACATACAAAATGGCCGCCGTTTGTACGCGAATAGTGTGAAAATATGTTATTTCAAGGTTGTGGACCCTATAGAGGTCACAATTTTGAACCGATTGTGATGAAACTTGACATGCATGTTTATAACCCCAAGATCTTGGTTCCTTTTGATATTTGCGCCCATCGGATCCTAACTTCCTGAATTATGGCCCCTGATTGTCCGAAAAATCGTCCTTTTTAGCTTGAGGTCCCTCTGGAGGTCAAAATTATTATACGATTTAAAAAACCGTTTGATAATATCACCGTTACATGGTAATGAAGGTTGAGTTCGAATTTCGTGAAAATCGGACCAAATTGACATACAAAATGGCCGCCGTTTATACGCGAATAGTGTGAAAATATGTTATTTCAAGGTTGTGGACCCTATAGAGGTCACAATTTTGAACCGATTGTGATGAAACTTGACATGTATGTTTATAAGCTAAAGATCTTGGTTCCTTTCTATATTTGCGGCCATCGGATCGTAACTTCCTGAATTATGGCCCCTGATTGTCCCAAAAATCGCCCTTTTTAGCTTGTGGTCGCTCTGGAGGTCAAAATTATCATCCGATTTAAAAAGAACCGTTTGATTATATCCCCGTGACATGGTAATGAAGGTTGAGTTCAAATTTTGTGAAAATCGGACCCAAATGGACAGACAAAATGGCCCCTGTTTGTACGCGATCAGTGTGAAAATATGTTATATCAAGGTTGTGGACCCTATAGAGGTCACAATTTTGAACCTATTTTGATGAAACTTGACATGCATGTTTATAACCCGACGATCTTGGTTCCTTTCGATATTTGCACCCATTGGTTCGTAACTTCCTGAATTATGGCCCCTGATTGTACGAAAAATCACCCTTTTTAGCTTGTGGTCCCACTGGAGGTCAAAATTATTATCTGATTTAAAAAAACGTTTGATTATATCACCGTTACATGGTAATGAAGATTGAGTTCAAATTTTTGTGAAAATCGGACCAAAATTAACAGACAAAATGGCCGCCGTTTGTACGCGATTAGTGTGAAAATATGTTATATCAAGGTTGTGGACCCTATAGAGGTCACAATTTTGAACCGATTTTGATGAAACTTGACATGCATGTTTATAACCCAAAGATCTTGGTTCCTTTCGATATTTGCGCCCATTGGATCGTAACTTCCTGAATTATGGCCCCTGATTGTCCGAAAAATGACCTTTTTTTTTAGCTTGTGGTCCCTCTGCGGTCAGAATTATTATCCCATTTAAAAAACCGTTTGATTATATCACCGTTACATCGTAATGAAGGTTGAGGTCGAATTTCGTGAAAATTGAACCAAAATTGACAGCTGTCTAGTCAGGCCATCCATCCTTCATCACTAACAAGGGGAAACCACGCCAGAAAATCTAGATGAACTTTGTCACCCAATGCAGGGATCAAACATCCAACCTCAAGGCTACCGAGCCAGCATCTTACCCACTTAGCAACATTATTCCCAGTGGAATTTGAAGCCTACTGAAATGCACCTTTATAACCCAAAGATCTTAATTCATTTCGATATTTGCACATATCATATTCTAACTTAATGATGTAGGAAAAATCACTTTCGGTATTGCTTGTTCTCTATCCATCTCTCGAAAATGTGGGCGTATCCTGCCTGGCAGTGCCAGCCTATCTTTACGTTCATAATGGAATCTTTTTTTTGCTTTTAGGAAAATATGTTTTCTTTTGAAGTAGAGAAAGAAACGTTTGCCTTGAAACCAATGAATTGTCCAGGGCACTGGTAAGTATTTTATTTGTTATAGGAATAGATTGAGTTGGGGGGTTGGCCTAGCCTAGTGGGTTAGAGGGTCGCGCTATGACCTCTAACTGGCCAGTCACTTCTGGCTTGTGGTTGTAGTTTTGATGCCTGATGTGAACGTATGTGGCTTGGAGATGTAATAAAAGCAAGTAGATGTTTAATCCCATTTTGTTTCTGTTGTGATGGAGATCAAGATGTCCTGGAAAAATTTTCCTTGTATAACACTTCAGCATGGCATTCGCTTGTTTTCATAAGCCAAAGCCTAGAATTTCATTTTATTTGTTTTGTCTTTCTGTTACAGTTTGATGTTCGATCATTCCACCAGATCGTGGCGTGATTTACCAATCAGAATGGCAGATTTCGGCGTTCTTCATAGAAACGAATTATCCGGGGCTTTGACTGGTTTAACTCGGGTTCGAAGATTTCAGCAAGATGATGCTCATATCTTCTGTAGATTCGCTCAGGTCAGTATCCCTTTCACTCAGACTGGACAACCAAGACTATAGATTCGCTCAGGTCAGTTTCCATTTCAGTCAGACTGGACCACCGAGTTGTATATTTCCATCAGACTGGAACCCAAGACTATATCAGGATCTTTAACGTCTGTCATTTAACGAAGTGGCGTGGTATCGATTCCCTGCTTGTACGTGACAAAAGAATAGGGTTGCCTGTCCAACCTCATGGGGTTTTTATCAGGTCTTCTGGTTTCCTTCCACAGCTAAAGAACCCAGTCAAGTGAATTATTGAATTAAAATTCAACCATGTTAGTCCTGAAATGACCTTGTATGTGTCAAATAGACGTTGAAATAAAGGTTTAAAACCCAAAGACCTCAGTTCCTTTCGATAATGACATGTATCAGACCTTAGCATCCTCGATTATTACCCCTGATACCCCGGTCAGACGGGGGTGGTATCCTTACTGTGCTGCTACGACGACGGAAAATGATCTCAGAGTTAGTCGAAGATCCCCATAAGCATGGTAAAAGCGAGGTGGAAACGCTAGATATCGTGCTGTGGTCTCCATGGTAGCCAATGATCGCCGTATCACAGTGTTTGTTTTGAGCAAGGTTCTGCGAACTCACCTGGAAAGTTCTGAGAACTCGACCTTGTTCAAGTTTGTAATTTGTTTGGAACATTTTCTCATGTTGTATTCACGTTTGCTGGCGGCCTTTTGCATTTTCTGGTCACAAACTCGGTCTGACGGGGGCAATATTGTATGCTCTTTTAACCTGTTCTATGTCCGTCTTTTGCTAAATGTGGGTTTTTGTTGCCTGGCAACCATTTGTTTTTTTATAAAACTATATTTATCATTATCTACAGATAAAAGAGGAGATAGCAGGATGTCTGGATTTCCTCAGTGGTGTGTACAAAATATTTGGATTTAGTTTTAAATTAAAACTTTCCACGAGACCAGAAAAATACCTTGGTGAAATAGAGATGTGGGATAAAGCAGAAAAGGTTAGTATATTCAAATTACTATCAAATTACAATGTTAAATATGAGTTATGTAAGATTTAGTTCAACAGCTGACTGTTCAAAATAATAAAATGAAATATAAATATATTGAAAATTTCATTCAAATTAATTTATTCTGGCATAGTTATGAGTTTTTATAGATGTATTGTTTATTGTCATACCAAAATTGCTTGAAATCAAAACTGAAGTTTCAATTATCCATTTTGTTGTTAAATGTGTAAATTTTGTGGGCGTAACACTATCTAATATCGCCTGTCATTGAGTCAACTGGCATGGTTTCGATTCCTTAGTTATACGTGACAAGCAGTAATGTCGTCTGTCCAACCTTGTTGGTTTTCTCTTGGTCCTCTGGTTTCCCCCTACTGCTAAAGACAACTCAATAAAATTGAGCCATATGTTAGTCCCAAAATGACAGTTTGTGTCAAGTGGATGTTAAACCCCGTTTCTATCTCTCTATATGATATGTAATACTATCTGATATTAATATATGAATATGATATACAAGGCAAGATTCTATCAATCAGTTATAGTATAGTCTGAGTTTGATATATATTATAACTTCATTCTATTTTCAATAATTTCATATTCCTATTTTACAGGCTTTAGAAGAGAGTTTAGATAAATTTGGTGAAAAATGGGAATTAAATCCAGGGGATGGGGCTTTTTATGGACCTAAGGTAAATTCGCTTTTGTCTTCTAACTATTAATTTGAACATACTTAATAATAATAGATGACATAATTTATAGTTTTCGCTTAACACCGATCCCCACAATTTCACACAGTACTTCGGGATTGTTCATCTTCATTCATTCCCCTGTCAGTGAAGCTGGGGTGGGGCTGAAGGCAGTGAAGGGTTTAATGCATGCTGGTTAGACCATAAGGTCTGTCGTTGGCACTGAGTCAGGTAGCATTGTTTTGATTCCCCACTGTATGTGACAAGAAGTAGGGCTTAGTGGGTACGACGCTGGCTCGCTAGTCTGGAGGTCGGGTGTTTGATCCCTACATTGGTTCCCCGTTGTCAATGATGCAGGACGGAGTGCCTAACAAAGACAGCTGTTTTTTGTTCAGATGGGATGAAAAATCGAGGTCCTGTGCTCCTAAAAGGTTGCGTGCACGTAAAGGATCTCTTGACAGTTGGAATTCAAAAATAAGAGTAGGCTGTAGTGCCGCTGTCTGGGCAAAATTTCCCTCATAGCACACTTGATGACGTATGTCTGTCTTTATTAGCCCAGTTCGGAGCAGAACAGTAGGATGTTGAACCCCATTTCATTTCATTTATAGATTGATATTACGATATTAGATGCTTTACGACGTCAACATCAGTGTGCCACGATACAGTTAGATTTCCAGTTACCAATTCGATTTAATTTAGGCTACATAAAGTAAGTAATATTCTTTGACTAAAGATACATCACGTACCATTAGATAAAGAACTAGCCATTTTTGCTGTAATAGTTCAAAAATAGATAATGTAAAATGAATAATTTGAAAATCTAATTTACTTTATTCTGAATCAAGTTATCATTGTTTGTAGTTCTCATTTCTCCAATTTTAAATTAAATCAGAATATGGCTGAATTGTAACCGTGGAGATTATTAGGGATATTCTTCGTTCATGTAGGGGGCAATTTTCTTATCCGAGTGGTGTTTTTGTTAAAGGACTAGTATAACTCTGAAACCGTAAGCAGTAGGCCAACACTACTTGGCCTATGTTACTCCTCGGTCCACCCTATTCATTTTCAACCCTAAACAGACAAATGTCTGTCACAAATATTAGAGCTACTTTCTTGAAGAAGGGTTGAAAAACTGAATTTTTCAAAAAATTATTCTGTCCAAATGTGTAAAAATGTTCCATTGTTTAAGAGTTAAGGAAGCAATATCTCAACGTTGTGTGTAATTGTTTATATTTGAGTATTTGTTTAAATTTGTTTATATGTTTATTTTTGTGCGTGTATTTGTTTATATTTATGTGTTTGTATTTGTATGTTAGTTTATATTTGTGTGTTTGTTTAAATTTTTGTATTTGTTATATTTGTTAATATTTGTGTATTTCAGTGAACAGGGTGATAAAGAGAGACCAGTTATTGTACATAGAGCTATATTAGGATCTGTAGAAAGAATGATTGCTATTTTATGTGAAAGTTACGGAGGAAAATGGTATTTAACAAATGTTTAATTATTCATTATATCAAACATCCGCCAGCGATAAGTGGAAAAACTGAGGTTCCGTGTACACAATGGCACGCACATAAAAGAACCCTTGAATCAAATTAAGAGTAGGCCCTAGCCCTGTTATTCTTCCCTCATAGCACACTGTATGGCTATTGCTCGTCTTTATTTTGCCATGTCATTGTAGGAAGTTGAAGCTTGCCAGCAACGCATCTTATGTCTCTACAGACCACCTGGTACCACTCACATTAGATGGGTACATATAGCTCACAATCTTATAAAACATCTGGTACCACTTCTCAATGGATGAGTTCACATAGCTAACAAATATTTATTAGACTTTATTATGGCAAAGGGGATTGTATGGCGGAATGGTTAGCATGTGCGCTCTATACCATAAAGCTTGTCATTGAGTCAACTGGCGTGGTTGTACGTGACAAGGAGTAGGGTCGTCTGTTCGGTTTCCTCCCACTACTAAAGACCCCTACCAACAAGCAAATTATTGAAATAAAGATAAACCATATGTTAGTCTCGAAATGACCATTTCTCTCTCTCTCTTATTATGGCAAGTATGTAGGAAGAAATCATTGATTTCTCTTTTTTTCAGGCCATTTTGGATTTCTCCAAGACAGTCAATTGTGATTCCAGTGGCAGCACCATTTGATGAGTATGCTAGCAAGGTAACGTAACATTAGAAATTGCTTTATTTTGAGCGAAGTTTTGAATGTGTCAACATTTAGTGTAGATAATAGATGTGTTTATTATGGTAGTAACGGTACTTGACAATCAAGGCTAAGTCTCAAGTATTAATAAATGTCCAAATATAATTTCTATAATGTTTGAGGCCAAAATAAAAACATGCAATTGGCAGATTTATCTCTTATGTAAGTCAGATTGTAGTGGTTATGTAATTGTGAATTTTTTTTTTTTATTTTTCAGGTTGCTAAGCAACTTGAAGCAGCAGGATTTTTGAGTGAAGCTGATTTAGATCATGGGGATACAATGAATAAAAAAGTTAGAAATGCTCAGCTTGCCCAGTATAACTTTATCTTTGGTAAGTAGGATCAAATTAGAGATCTATACAGTGGCAGGCATCCTCGATATCTCCACTGGTCTCAATCCATTCTACTCCACTAGACCCGGGGTTCATCCATTGGGTATTCATATATTCCAATTATCTGCACGTGATCGTAGCTTCATTCTATGAAACAATCGAACAGCAGTTTACAAACCCATCTTAGCCTCATTGATTACGTCCCAAACAATATGTTGGCTTGTTTGTTTCATCAATATGAGAGTTACTTCCCTTCGTCAACTTCCTTTGTATTGAACGATTTGTTTGATTAGTCGATAAACCTAGCAGTCATCAAGGGCAGATAATTTGAATATGTGTCACCCCCATCGACGAACCCAGGGGTGAGTGGGATGGGATGAGACCACTGGGGATACCAAAGACGAGTGGTGTGTAGCCTTCCCAGATTTCTCCCATGAAGGGGGAACTGCAGTGGTTCGGTGAGTAAAAGATATTGGCTAGCTAGGTCCTGTGGTCGATTATGGTGTTGGCTGTGAAGATTCAACAGGATTTTCGGATTTTCAGTCGTGGTTCCCCTTGTCAATGGTGCAGAACGTATTTTCATTTCCATCAGACAAAAAACTGAAGTCCCGTATTCACATTGAATTCGAAATAAGAGTAAGCAATAGAGCTGCTGTTTGGGAAGGATTTCACACACAGTGCACTGCATGTTTTTGTTGAGTAAAAATTTAACCTCCAATACATTATATATACATATTACAGTCAGGATTTAATCAAGTCATTTACATCTGAAGGGGTAGGCCCATCTTTTTTAGCCCAGTTTGAGCAGGAAAGTAGGACGTTAAACCATATTTCATTTTATTTTGTAGTTGTGGGGGAGAAAGAATTGAGCAATGGAACGGCGAACGTACGTACTCGAGACAACAAGGTTCACGGGGAACACAGCATCGAAGACATCATTACAAAATTTAATCAGTTTAAATCCAGTAGATGTCCAGACGCAGAAGAAACGTTTTAAAATTGTTGTAATTTATTTATGTTGTCATGGTAACAATAATTCCAGATCTGTTACTAAAACTATCACAGCATCAGGCCAAATCGAATTTATTTCTAGTTCTTTGGGTTGGTGATTAACAATATTTTGTTCAAAATTTCAAAACTTAAAAGTGTTTAAGTTTTCCCAAAGAACAAAAATAAATTCAAATTGATTTTGTCTCATATTTGAATCATGGCTGTTGCTTATCACTTGAGATTTAAATTTATAAAATGTTTGAAACACAGTTTATTCAATCTTTTCTCTAACATTTAGATAAAGAGCTGACTGTTCTTGCTATAATATAATAATGACAGCTGTCTAGTCGTTCAGACGGGACGAAAAAAAACTGTGGTCTCGTTTACACATGGGCGAGCAGGTAAAGGATCCCTTGACAGTTGGAATTAAAAAAAATGAAGGGTGTAGTGCTGCTGTCTAGGCAGAACAAGTAGCACGTGGCGTCAATCATTGGCTCAATGGTGCATGCATTGTTTACATAAGAAAATTGTGCCTCTTACTCATTTTAATACCCATTTACACTAAATAGGAAATATTTTTTACCTACAAATACTTCAAACATCTTTATTTATTTTTCTTATACAAAAAAAAAAATGTTTTAGAATTCAATTTGTCAGAGGAAAAAAGTGAATATTTGAGGCTCATTAAGTCGCATCGATGTCATCCCTATCAGTGATTGTAGTGGTCTAGCGAATATTCACTGCTGATCAGTTTGTATTATAGCTAGAACTGTCAACTCTTAATCTAATCTCTCATTAATGTCCCTTTAAACCATGAAAACAAGACCAGGGGCCTGTTGCACAAAATTTTAACTAAGATAACATCAAAATTTTAGTAATTTGATTGGTGCTTAGATTGATTTTATCTTTAATTAAGGTTTCGAGAAACTGGGCCCTGTCCATTAACATATGTGTTCTACTTAGTGTAAATATTGATTTATTTAAGCCAGTTTTGAATTAAAGTATTGTTAATCAAAAACTGTCTGTGACCAGTTTATCATGAGAATTACGCGGCAGTGTTTTTTGTCTTCATATGCAATGTAAATGAAATCGTGAATCCCAATCCATTTTTAAGACTAACTGTCCCGACTATTGCTTGATAATTGGCATTTATGGGCAAATTAAAACTTATGGCTATGAGTCTGCTTTAATTTATTTCATAAAAATCATTCTCAAACATATTTAATGTTCATGCAATTCTTTAATTGTCAAAATTTTGGGAACTAGGTCTATTTATTTCACTTGGTATATGTTTATTGCACTCTAAAATAACATTATTAGATCTAGTTTATTAATACTAACTTCATATGGTTTATAATCAAATTATTTAAATGAAGGGGTGGGGGGGGGGCAATCTGATCAAAGCATATATCCTATTTGGTTTTGTTTTGAGAATTCAAAATTTCGTTTTACATGTCTTTACTACACTAGGAACTTGAAGAGTTGTTATATAAAAGGCGTTCTTTGTTGTGCATGGAAATCAAGGTATCCCACTAGAAACATCAATACTGATTGGTTAATCAACTGTCTGATGTCATAGGGTCAAAAGCCACTCGTGGGATCCCTGAGGCGACCTTCCACTACACCTGGTCAGATCATCGTGTCGTGGAGGCCATTGAAAGTATAAAATAAAGGGAAGTGAAATATAGATGTGTATTTGAATCAGGTTGGGGGTAGGGCTTAAAGCTACTAGTATATAGGAACATGTTTATTACACTCTAAAATACTAACAGTGTTAGATATAGTTAATACTAACATAAAATGGTTTATAATCTGCACATTTTTTTTTATTGAAATCTGGGGTATGTGTTAATTTTACTTGATCATGAATAGGTGGCGCCTTAAGTTTTTATTAGGTTTTATTCGAATAGGATAACTACCAAGAAAAACAACAAGATGAGTAGAGCTTGGAGCCAAATAAAGCCATTTATATAGTGTTAGATAGCAGATACTAATAACCAATCGTACTTATAATCTTAATAGTGCTAGATAATTGGTAGTTGATTTTAAGTATGGGGTATTATTAGTACATATATTAAACATAGAAGAAAGTTGTTAAAGGGACTACGGAAGGGGTTTTCTGGGGGCACAAAGACCACAACTGGGAATAAATAGTTAAAATTGTACTTTAAATATACAAGTGTCCCAAAACAGTTAAAAGACTTGAAAGATAGTGAGATATCAATTCGGACATGGGTCAATTACTACTTTAACTGAAATTATATGATAAAATATATGCAAAGACACACTATAACAGTTCTATTTAGACGTGGGGGTGTGTGAATGTTTTAACCTCTTCTCCTTCTATCATTCTAAGTCTATGGCACTAGATCCGATTTATTGCTTTCAGTATGAAATATATCTGTAAATTCAGTGATCGACATTAAATGACATTAAAACATTTCATTAGGTACACGATTGTTGTTTTGATGAAAAGCGGAGCTGCAGTGGCTCATTGAGGAAGATGTTGTCTCGCTATCCTGGAGTTCCCGTGTTTGATCCTTGTGTTAACGGAGAAAGTTCATGGTGAATTTTCTTGTGTGGTTCTGCCTTGTCTATGGTGGAGGACACAGAGAGAGAGAAATGGGGTTTAACGTCCACTCGACACAAACTAGGTCATATCTGGACCAACATATGGTTTCAACTTCATTTCAATAATTCGCATGCGCGTAGGGGTCTATATATAGCAGTAGGAGGAAACCGGAGTGCCCTGAGGAAACCCACGAGGTTGAGAAGGCGCCCCTATCTCCATGCCACATACACTCACACCAGGGATCGAAACCACAGCCGCAAACCAGAGATGACCGGTCAGCTAGAGGTCAAAGCGCGGCACTCTAGACCACTAGGCCATCCCAACCCCCCTGGTGGAGGACTGAGGATCTGGCAAGGAACAACGTATATTCGTTCGCATGGGTCAAAAAAAAAACATTGGCGTTTGGAATTCAATGTGTTCCCACAGTATGTGTTGTATACCTGTCCCCATTAGCATGGTCGGAGCAGACAGAGTAGCTGGACGTTAAACCCCATTAATTTAGAAATGGAAGCTGGCTCCATAAACGGTGCGTGATTTCTCCATTTCAGTGGTGGGGAACAGTGTCTTGTTGAGTAGAGCGTGTGAAAATTAAATCAAGCCAGTTTCGTGTTCTCGTATTACAAATTTCTTCACCGAGATGAGAGCCAAAGGAGGTTAGTTCTAGAGCTACGTACACCTGACCATGCCTTGATGTCTGAACCATTGGGTTTTTTGAGGGGCCTTATAAGTGGAACAGCTTAAGATCTATCGTCATCTATGTCCGAGTATGGTTTCTTTTGCCAAATGGTGAAAGTTTTTATAGGCTGAACACGGGACGAGTTAAACATATATATTATAAAGTATCAAATATTACAAATTAGCATTATTATTACAAAAAAATAGGTTGCCAGGCAACGAAACATACGCCCACACAGCAGCCAAATCGTCCGGGCAGTCAACAAGAGTTGTCGCATATTAAGGAATTATCAGAAAATCATTAGAATTTGTTTGGTTTTTATAATCAAACGTTTTTTTTTAAATCAGATAATAATTGTGACCTCCAGAGGCACCATGTAACGGTGATATAGTCAAACGTTTTTTTAAATCGGATAATAATTTTGACCTCCAGAGGGAACAAAAGCGATTTTTCGGACAATCCGGGGACATAATTCAGGAAGTTACGATCCAATGGGCGCAAATATCGAAAGTAACCAAGATCTTTGGGTTATAAACATACATGTCAAGTTTCATCAAAATCGGTTCAAAACTGTGACCTCTATAAGGTCCACAACCTTTATATAACATATTTTCACAATATTCGCGTACAAACGGCGGCCATTTTGTCCGTCAATTTTGGTCCGATTTTCACAAAATTCATACTCAACCTTCATAACCATGGAATGTTGATACAATCAAACGTTTTTTTAAATCGGATAACAATTTTGACCTCCAGAGGGACCACAAGCTAAAAAGGGCGATTTTTTGGACAATCAGGGGCCATCATTCAGGAAGTTACGATCCGATGGTCGCAAATATCGAAAGGAACCAAGATCTTTGGGTTATAAACATACATGTCAAGTTTCATCAAAATTGGTTCAAAATTGTGACCTCTATAAGGTCCACAACCTTGATATAACATATTTTCACACTATTCGCGTACAAACGGCGGCCATTTTGTCCGTCAATTTTGGTCCAATTTTCACTCAACCTTCATAACCATGGAACGGTGATATAATCAAACGGTTTTTTAAATCGGATAACAATTTTGACCTCCAGAGGGACCACAAGCTAAAAAGGGCGATTTTTCGGACAATCAGGGGCCATAATTCAGGAAGTTACGATCCGATTGGCGCAAATATCGAAAGGAACCAAGATCTTTGGGTTACAAACATGCATTTCAAGTTTCATCCAAATCGGTTCAAAATTGTGTCCTCTACACTGTTCATGATCACAACCTTGATATAACATATTTTCACACTATTCGCGTACAAATGGCGGCCATTTTGTCCGTCAATTTTGGTCCGATTTTCACGAAATTAGAACTCAACCTTCATAACCATCGAACGGGGATATAATCAAACGTTTTTTTAAATCGGATAACAATTTTGTCCTCCAGAGGGACCACAAGCTAATAAGAGCTTTTTTTCGGACAATCAGGGGCCATAATTCAGGAAGTTACGATCCGATTGGCGCAAATATCGAAAGATCTTTGGGTTATAAACATGCATTTCAAGTTTCATCCAAATCGGTTCAAAATTGTGTCCTCTACACTGTTCACAACCTTGATATAACATATTTTCACACTATTCGCGTACAAATGGCGGCCATTTTGTCCGTCAATTTTGGTCCGATTTTCACGAAATTCGAACTCAGCCTTCATAACCATCGAACGGTGATATAATCAAACGGTTTTTTAAATCGGATAACAATTTTGTCCTCCAGAGGGACCACAAGCTAAAAAGGGCGATTTTTCGGACAATCAGGGGCCATAATTCAGGAAGTTACGATCCGATTGGCGCAAATATCGAAAGGAACCAAGATCTTTGGGTTATAAACATGCATTTCAAGTTTCATCCAAATCGGTTCAAAATTGTGACCCCTACACTGTTCACAAGCTAAAAAACGTGATTTTTCGTACAATCAGGGGCCATAACCCATGAAGTTACAGTCCGATACATGCCAATATCGAAAGGAACCGAGATCTTAGGGTGATAAACCTATGTTTTAAGTTTCATTGAAATCGGATAAAAATTGTGACCTGTAGACTGTTCACAAACAATTGTGGACGGACGGACGTCCGGACGGACGAACAGGGGCGACGACAATATACGTCCACATAAAAATGTGGGCGTATAAAAATATCATATATTCAATTTTATCATCATTTAGTTTTATAACCTTATTTGACATTCACAAATCAATTTCAGATGTACAGCTTTTAAATTGACACGCAAATCTGGATCCTTGGGTGAACAAAAATATTTAATTGGGTGACAACCGCGCATAAATGGAATTCTAGATCATATTTTCTAACAGTATACACACGCGGTGAAGTGTATAACGTAAATAAAATAGGACCAAGGACAGAACCCTGGGGAACGCCAATTTTTAAAACACAGTGAGAATAATATTTATCATTTAAAATAATACACTGCTGTCTACCAATTAAATAAGAGAAGAATAATTAATACCAAATCTAAAAGGGGGAACATTTAAAAGATTGATGTGATTGCCTCACCTGATTAAAATACAGATCTATATTTCGTTTCGTTATTTTATACTTTTGATGGCCTACACAACATGAAGATCTGACAAGTAATAGTGAGAGTTCACGTCAGGGGTCAAACGAGTGGTTTGTGACCCTATGACGCCAGGCATCGATTTATCAATCAGCGTTGACGTTTCGTGTGGTTTACCCACAGCTCCGTGGATCAAAATACCAAGAATTCGCCGTAACAGACCGCTTCATTGTCTAACCCCTCGCATCACCCGATCACGTCAATGATAACAACTCTTCCAGATCCCTGTGTAGTAAAGACAGGACAAGTAAAACGAAATATTTTGAACGGAGTGGTTGACTTGACCAACGGCGACAGACAGGTCTATATCTAATAAAAATAAATGAATAAAGTGTAATGATGTGATATAAAACGAGAGAGAGAGAGAAATGGGGTTTAACGTCCACTCCACACTAACAAGGTCATTTTGGGACTAACATATGGTTTCAATTTTATTTCAATAATTCGCTTGCGCGTAGGGCTCTTTAGCAGTGGGGGGAAACCGGAGTGTCCGGAGGAAACACATGAGGTTGAGAAAGCGCCCCTATCTCCATGCCACATGCGCTCACACCAGGGATCGAAACCACAGCCCCCAGCCAGAGGTGGCCGGCCAGCTAGAGGTCGAAGCCTGGCACTCTAGACCACTAGGCCTGGCCATCCCAACCCCCCTGATATAAAACAAGCTAAAAGCTTTAATGGATTTGTACATTTTCTTGTTCAAGAAACAACTTCCCCGTGAAAAAGTTTACCATAGAATGTAATTTTATGTTGAAGTCCCTACCTTTGTAAAATTCAATTCAAACAATACAATTTTGTAAAATAAATTTTCCATGTACATGAAATGGCTTGCTCTAGAAACCGCTTCCTCCTGAAAAGTTTACCGTAGAAGTTAACTTTATATTTAAGTTCTCATCTTTGTAATCCCATTCGAATAAATTTTCCAAGTGGATGAAATTGTTCTAACGCACTTCACGCACAATACAAAAGAAACAGGTTTCATGTTAAATAAAATAGACCGCCACGTTCTTCATCAGTCCAAAGTAAAAACATCAACCTAAAGTAAAAAGAACAACCTCGGTTTGTTATTCATCCAGCTAGCGAGACATTGTTATTCGTTCTGTAAACTTAAAAATGGTTATTCAGCTAGATGGTTGTTATTCGTTCTGTTTTTTTGGGTTTTTGGTTTGTTTTTTTTTAGAAATGGGCTTTAACCTCGACTCGACACAAACTAGGTCATTCTTGGGACCAACATATGGTTTCAATTTTATTTCAATAATTCGCTTGTGCGTAGGGGTTTTTAGCAGTGGAAGGAAACCAGAGTTCCCGGAGGAAAACCTAGAGGTTGAGAAGGCGCCCCTATCTCCATGCCACATACGCTCAAACCAGGGATCGAAACAACAACTGCAAGCCAGAGGTGACCGGCCAGCTACAGGTCGAAACGCGGCACTCTAGACTACTTGGCCATCCCAACCCCCCTATTCGTTCTGTAAACTTAAATGATACATTATGGGAGATAAGATAAAGAGCTGACAGTTCTCACTATAATAGTTAAAAACTAGCTAATGCAAAGGGAATTTGCTGAAAATTCAAGTTACATTGATCACCTCGAAACAGATCGTTTAAATTTTAGGCCTAGCCTCGATCATCATTACTAAAGTCGATACGATAAAAAAAAAACACACTCTTGATTATCCATTTTTTGATTTAATTATTAATGGACGTTAAGCAACAAATGGGATTGTAATCCAGTCAATATCGAAGGCTAGCGTTGACATCGAAAGTTTATTATGGTCTGGATAAGTTAATCAATGTCGATCGAATTAATAATTTAGATAACGTTTCAGGCCTAAAGACCTACAGTAGGCAGATTTAGCTCTTGCATAATGTATGTTTAAGTACACCAAGGGACAATTTCAACCTCATATAAATGAAGAACTTGTGAAGGGTGATAAATAAAAACGTATCGTGCATCGAACTGGGTGTTTGGTTGAGAGCAATTGTTAATGGTGTAGATATTCTGTGCTGTACTACTCATATCTTTGTAACACGTTGTTGATGTATAGAAGCCTTTTTGAGTACATCCACCACTTGCTGCTACCCATATCTCAAATCCTTGAAGTCTGTTTTTATGAATTGCGCCTACTGAAAGAATGAACAATAAAACACATTAAGCCCTAATTTGCATTTTACATGTGAAGTTTATTATCGGGCATCGTATGTAGATCTGGGTCCGTATTCAAACTTTTTCTTAAACGTAAGTGAAAATACTTAATTTTCCCATTTAGCTAAGTGTGTTACATTTAGATCTGGGTTCAGTGGCTAACGTCTACATCACACTGGTTAAAATCATGGGATGAAGAATTACTGTCCAGGTTATGGCCCTTGATAACTTTGAAAAACTTTGGAGGAGGGGGGGGGGGGCTAAAGTTATCAGCCGATTGATTTTAAATTCATACACAGTGATTTTCTAATCAAGCCGACCGAGTGTACTGAATTATGCAGTGATTGTTCATGAGATGAATAGAGTTTAACGGGTGACGTGAGATACACTTGTAACAACTGACGTGGTAAATAAAGCTTCAGTAAAAACTAATAAAAAATGTATTGTCTGTCTTTAATTTACGAAACAATCCAATTTGTTGAAGTGAACAATATGTTCTTTGAAATATTGATTCAAATGCACAATAACACACGCGTGACTAATTACGTGTTTCTGTACCGGTAAGTGTTTTTATTAAATTTTTTGTGAAACATTTAGTCGGTTTGTGAAACCAAAACCGTAACGTAGATGTGGTTGACTTTCGGGCGTCTATTTACTGAATATAAATTTCCACTGCACATCTCTAAATATGTGTATAAGATTACCAGTGTATGGGGGACGGGGTGGGATAAATGTATTTTGGGGGACAGAAACCACTGTGTTCAAAATTTACCTGAAAAGTGTTTTTCGTTCAGTGCCAATATTGTCGTTCAAAATGTTAAATTATAATGGTACTTTTGAGAGATCTGGAATTTAAACATAAAAAACACATGTTCGGATATTATCTTCTTGATGGCTGATCAACAGTTCGCATGTATTCTTCGGAGACGCTTCAGATACCCATTCACATTGTAAATCTTCATTCCAGCCTTGTATCGCAGGGTCATCCTGTTCGATTATTGGTTTTGTAGCCTGTCTCCATATTGTTGCAACGCAAAATAATTATCGCGTTTAATGTGCAGCAAAAGACTACACGGGCACGATGGTAATAAAGAAAGAAAGTTTTGTTATTTTTCATCACAATTAAAATTCCTCCAGAAGATCTTTCTTCGATTGTCATCTACATATGTAAGTCAGTTTTCACCGTACAAGGTACAAACAATTTTTCTAAACCAGTAATTACGTCATCCCAGCCCTTTAAAAATTGTTAGAAAGTTGGGATTATATCTTGAAAAAGAAAGACAGATAGTCATTATCGCTGAAAGCATGTACCATAGGCCGAGATATTCTCAACACTTTCAATGCTAATCTTGATCGGATCAAAATATATCAAGAATAGTATTGAACGTGTCGAGAATATCCTAGAACTGACAACCAACCACGATCACCGAAATAGCTTACATACTCCTCTTCGCATTTTAAATTAATGGAGTTGCTGAAAATATTGTATTTTGCATTCTTGCTCGGGCGAAATAGACATCCCAATCATTTTTTTGCAAACGATGATCCAAATATACAAATTTTGATCGATAATGAGTAGATGACGCTAGCAAAAAGATTTTCTTGGTGAAAAAATAACAGACTTTTCTTTATTGCCACCTTGCCGTATACTGCATGGCTGGAATGAAGATTTACAATGTGAATTGGTTTCTGAAGCAAATCCAAATCCAAGAAAATATTTATCTCAATCATATGAACTTTTGATTTTAAAATCTTCTGATGAGGACTATGAATACACTAATAACTAAACATATCTCTGAGTTACTGTGTTTTTGATTTACATTTCCAGCTCTCTAGAAAAGAACCATTATAATTTAATATTTTGAACGAAAACGCTAATGAGATACTACTTTAAGCTCAATTCTGTCCACGAAAATAAATGTTGTCACGCCCCCCCTCCACCCCACGGGATCCCACCCCAGCATCCCCCCACACTATGGGAATCTTAAAAACATATTTAGAGATGTTTCATCAAGCTCTTAGACAATCATCATTTAAATCAACGTGAACTCATTTCCCGCCAATTTTATTCCCACCCCTCGACACCCACACCTGCTACCCCCAACCCATAAATCAAACAGTTGTCCAGGGGCATTATTAATATATAACATGATCATCATTTACGTCAACATAACGACACCCCTTCACCTCCACCTGCACCTCCACACACGAACACCTGCACTTGCTACCCCCACCCCACCTCCCCAGATATCAAAACAGTTGTCCAGGGTATCATAAACACTTATTTAAAGAAGGGCAGTCCAAAAAAAAAAAATTATTTTATTAATATTTTAAAGTCAACATTACATTCTCCCCACCCCCACCACACACACAAGCCCAATGTAGACATTTGATCCCCGTATATTTCAAAAGCACCCTCCGACGCCTGATCACCACCCATATTCGGAATCCACATAAAAAACTGGTCTAGAAAAACTTGGTCTCATAAATTCACAGCTCGGGTGGCGATTTCCCCCCCCCCACCTTTCAGCCACCGGACTACTTTGTATATATGATGCCCCTTATGTCAACTAGAGAGAGAGAGAAATGGGGTTTAATGTCCAATCAACACAACCAGGTTTCAATTTTATTTCAATAATTCGCTTGCGCGTAGCGGTCTTTAGCCGTGGGAGGAAACCCACGAGGTTGAGAAGGCGCCCCTATCTCCATGCCACATACGCTCACACCAGGGCTCGAAACACCAGGGCCGCAAGCCAGAGGTGACCGGACAGCTAGAGGTCGAAGCGCGGCACTCTAGACCACTAGGCCATCCCAACCCCCTTATTTCAACTAACAGTGACGTTACTACTCTTCTAGTTCTTTCAGGAATTGTCTTTGAGCGGACATGTCAGCGGAGATATCTGCTCAAAGACAGTTCCAAAAGGACAGTTCCAAAAGGAACTACGTTTTTCTTTTTTCTTTCTCTTTTTTCTTTATAGGCTTAGTCCCACTTTTTTAATGATCTTAGGGTGGGCCCAGTCCGGCACTGTGCCTATGCCTGTAATGCTACTAACTGTTAAACAAGTTGTACATAATCAGCCACTTTAATTGATAGCTAGTGAGAAGATCGACACACCACCAAGTGTTATCATCAGTATGGAAGTAGGTGGTCTTGATTCCATCCACACCCCGAGATGATGGTGAAAGATATGTTGAGCCCTGGGCTGTAGGTTTATATAAAGCGATATTCTCGTCACCTGTAATGCATAGATAAAAATTCCATAGTTATTTGTTCACACGGCACCAAGAGCGACATGAGAGCAAACTTTGCAGTATAAGGTCGACGCGAGAACAACCCCTATAGTATAATATACCAGAGCGACATGAGAACAGCCTCTGGAGTATAATATACCAGGGCGACATGGGAACAACCTCTGGGGTATAAGACACCAGAGCGACATGGGAACAATCTAAATAAATGGCTAAATATATAGGCAAAATATTTGAATTTTGCAAAATAAAAACATGGCAAGTCACAGACGACATACAGCGTAGGCAAAGACCAGTCATAGACACATCGAATGACTCAAACTAGATAAACAAAAACACAGCTATGAACTTACAGTCAATACTCTACGGAAGCCCATAAGGGTCAATCAAATGAAAAAAAAATATTCTGACTATCTTGTAATTACAATGGTTAGCACGTGCGCGCAGTATCACAAAGCCTGTAATTGAGTCAACTGGCGTGGTTTCGAAACCCCTGTTGTACGTGACAAGGAGTAGGGTCGCCTGTCCAACATCGTGGGTTTTCTCCGGGTCCTCCTCTTTCCTCCCGCTGCTAAAGACGCCTACGCGCAAGTGCATTATTGAAATAAAATTAAACCATATGTTAGTCCCGAAATGACCTAGTTTGTGTCGAGTGGACGTTAAACCACATCCCCCTCTCTGTTTAGCAGTTGGAGGAAACCGGAGGACTGACAACCTGATGATGCCGATCCCGTAACATACAATAATACTTCGTTGAGCTGGAGGGTTGGTTGCTACGAGAACGTAGCTAAAAACGTTGAGATATACTGATGTTCTTGTTTTTAGCTACGATTTGAGGCGCTTTAGTTCTATGTTGCAAACTCAATTTCTTTATTAATGCATGTAACATCTTTAAAATAAGATAAGGTAATACTCTTATCACTAATTAAACTTACAGAGGCCAATGCGGTGGCACAACTATCGCCTAACTCCAAATATTCGCATTTAAATTACTGAATCTAGGCCTATATATATTTGTCAGACATCCACTTCCATTGATATACACGTGGATGTCATTTAGTATTTCCACATGTAATTGCGTTTTTGATTGGCTGTTATAAAGCCTAAGATTGAGCGCCCGCCCACATTATGACAGCTGTTAGACTTCACTGCTCTAAAAAAGATGGCGGTCTTAGTAACGGCATAACGCCTCGATTTTAAATGCGATGATTTATACCCGTTCCAGGTAGGATTACATGCTTAATTGTAATTGAATGTGGCAGAAATATTATAAATAACAATAATCAATCGTTGTTTTGATGAAATATATTGTCAATTTTGTTTAATCGCAGCAGGAGTGAATCACGACGGGATGTGCTACATGACTATAGGCCAAAATCTTATCTCGAAACACGGAGTGTGGAGAGATAAGATTTGTTATCTAGAGGGTTGGCAGGTCGATTTGTTAGCACATGCGCACGGTATCGTAAAGCCTGTCATTGAGTCAACTGGCGTGATTCCGAATCCCCCGTTGTACGCGACAAGGAGTAGTATCGCCTGTCCAACATCGTGGGGTTTCTCCGGGTCCTCTGCTTTCCTCCCACTGCTAAAGATCCATACGTGCAAGCGATTATTGAAATTAAACTATATGTTAGTCGCGAAATGACCTAGTTTGTGTCGAGTGGACGTTACACCTCCCCTCACTCTCTTTAGCAGTTGGAGGAAACCGGTGGACAGGCGAGGATGGACAGGCGATCCTACTCCTTGTCACGTACAAATGGGGATTCGAAATGACCTAGTTTGTGTCGAGTGGACGTTAAACCATATACCCCTCTCTGTTTAGCAGTTGGAGGAACCCGGAGGACTGACAACCTGATGATGCCGATCCCGTAACATACAATAATACTTCGTTGAGCTGGAGGGTTGGCAGGTCGATTTGTTAGCACGTGCGTGTTTTATCTTAAAAGCCTGTCATTGAGTCAACTGACGTGGTTTCGAATCCCCCTTTTGTATGTCACGGGATCGGCATCACCAGGTTGTGCCCTCATTAAATACTATTCATACTCTCATTAACTTCATTCCCTCATTAATAGCATTTATGATACATTGATTTCATGTTCTCCTTAAAGATACCTTCCGCGCGTACAAACTGTGTGATTTGATGATATATTTGGGCTAAAAATATATTCAAGCTAATTAATCTATCAAACGTTTGCTTCAAATCCCTCTCAAAACATTGTATACATAAGGAGATACCGCAAGCTATAAATAATCTGCTTTTAAACGCTATGTCAGTCAGCTCATTTCATTGATGGAGGGTCCGTTTTTCAGAATATCCCTTTCCTTATTACTTACTTTTCAAAAATCAAAATTTAAAGAAGTTTGAAAAATAGAAATAGCGTTCTGTGGCTTCAAAGAGCGTATTAAAATTGATGAGTCATGAGATAAATATGCAGTTGGTGGGTGTATGAAGGCAATGGTATTTATGGGAGCATGAAATCGGTGTATGGTGACCTTTAAATTGGCATCTCGGTATCTTGTAATTACAAGATAGCTATCTTGTAATAACAAGATAGTCTATCTTGTAATTACAAGATAGGTTATCTTAGGCTATCTTGTAATAACAAGATAGCTATCTTGTAATAACAAGATAGCCTATCTTGTAATTACAAGATAGTCAGAATTTTTTTTTTCATTTGATTGACCCTTATGGGCTTCCGTAATACTCAATTAGGATCATGCGGGGTTTTTTTTGGCATTTTCTGAGTGTGCCGTTCAAAATTTCGCGGCACACTTAGGAAGATTGTGCGACACACTGGTTGAGAACCACTGCCTTACCAGAGTGACAAGAGAACAACCCTTACCGTATAACATAACAGAACGACATGAGCACCACCCCTGGAGTATAAGACACCAGAGTGAAATCAGCACAAACCTTGCAGTGTAACATGCCAGAGCGACAAGAAAACAATTAGTGATCATGACAAATCTAGTTATGTTTGATTGGTAGTGCCACAGGAGTAGGCGAAGCACCGTAGAAAGTACGATGATAAACGTACCCAGAATTTCCGCAATAATAGCAGACTACGCGAGGAAGTGGAACTTACCAAATTCAGAAGTAAATGTTTGGACGCCATCTTCAGCATTTGTGGCGTCTGCACGATGGATAACTCTATCGTAAAGATGACACTGAGATCTTCCTGGATGGTAGGCGTACGAAACACAAGGATGGTTTACTTGACATGCTAGAGCACAATCTAATGAGCTCTCTGACTGTGACGTGGTAGTTGCAGCAAATGTAACAATCTTATCTGTATAAAGTTGTACGTAGTTTGGTGAAACTATCCAGGCCATACTCAAGCCTAAAATCAAGACTGCTACAAGATTGGTCATGTTCGGCTAAGTTTCGTTTTTTATTAGTTCTCGAAAACCATTTAATTGAAGACTTTATTAGTCGCTTCCAGTTGTTCACAGACCACGAAGGAATGAATCTATCACTATATGTTTATAGTTAAACATCAAAATTTATAAAATCCACCTGCTTGTTTTTCGTCTGACTGCTAAAAGATTGGTCATGTTTCTATTAGTTCTAGAAAGCCATTTATTTGAACACTTAATAAGTAGGTTCAAATTTTTGAAGGAATCGATCTGTCACTATATATTTTTATAGTTAAAGATCATAGTATCCGCCTGTCTGTATTGTCCTGTCTTGCGGTCAGTGGCGGCGCCAGCCGTCGGTGGTTGGAGGGGCAAAGCTGGGGCAAAGTCCAAGGTTAAGGGGGCAAAGGCACGAGTATCAACTAAGGGAGGGGTCTCCCCCAGAACATTTGGAAAAACAGGCTGCCAGAAATGCAGTCTGGCAGTATTTCAGGCAATGACCGTTGAGGTAAAGTGTCAAACGAACGGACTCAACGAATCCCACTCTCGAGCGCCAATGTCGGGAGTATTTATGGAGGGTATAGGGGACCTCCCCGAGAAAATTTTGAAAAATAGACTTTCGGAAATGCTCTCTGACAGCGTATTCAGTCAGGCACCGATCGTCGAGATAAATAAATCTGACCACATACTGTCCGTAGCCTGATCACTAGTTTATACGATCAGAGACCAAAATGGCAAACGAACGGACTTGCGAACATCAACGAAGTACCTTTGTGTGCGCTAAAGTAGCGAGTCCTTGTGGGGGTTTGGGGGACCTCCCCAAGAAAATTTTGAAAAAAATAGACTGTTGGAAATGCTGCCTGACAGTATTCAGGCACCGATCGTAGAGATAAATAGAGCAGATCGGATGTCACCTCTGGCTTGGTCACTAGTCTTTCCGACCCTAGGGAGGAAAGTGTCACATGAAACTCAATGAAGTCCCCAATAATTTGAAAAGTAGACTGCCCGAAATGCAGTCTGGCAGTATTTCAGGCATTGTTCGTCGAGATAAAGATACCGTCTGTCGCCAAATTACTAGTTTATCCGACCAGAGAAGAAAGTGACAAACGGGCGGAGTGAGTGACTCAAAGTGAATGAATATTTTCGCAACTATATTTTGTGAAATAAACGGACTTGCGAACCTCAACGAAAATTTGAAAAGTAGACTGCCCGAAATGCAGTCTGGCAGTATTTCAGGCATTGGTCGTCGAGATAAATAGAGCTTAACAGATACCGCCTGTCGCCAAATCACTAGTTTATCCGATCAGAGAAGAAAGTGTCGAGCGGGCGGAGTAAGAGTGACTCAAAGTGAATGAATATTTTCGCCACTATATTTTGTAAAATAGAATGCAGCCAGGTAGCATTTCAGACATTTTTTTCCCGAAAATTATTGGGGGGGCAAACAGAGGGCAGGCAAGATTTTTGGGGGGGCAAATGCCCCCCCTTGCCCCCCCTTGGCGCCGCCACTGCTTGCGGTGCAACCTGTATGATAATATATCGACAAAAATCAGTATTTAAACATTAAGACACACAACGTGATCACAGAAGTTTAATAAATGGTTGAATACTTTATTAGTAGCCGAACCAGAAAAGCATCTACAGTGGAAAGCGACACATTAAAGCAGTGCCAGATTTACCTTTAGGCTTGGTTGGCTGGCGCCAAGAAGCGCAAGATATAGGGACACCGTCCCCCATTCAAGTAGGCTGGCGCCAAGGAAGGCAAAATATAAGGGACTACCCCATTCAAGACAGGGATCTTTTACGTGCACGTCAATTTGTACACGGGATCTCGGCTTTTCGCTCCACCCGCACGACTAGTCCGGATCTCCGATTTGTATCACTGACAAGAGGAAACCACGCGGAAAAATCTTGATGAAACGTCTCTGCCAATTTTGGCATCAAACAAGCGACTTCCAGGCTAGCGAATCAGCGTCTTACCCAGTGAGCTACCAGGTTGTATCTGTAAAATAGATTTCTTTGTTGGTTTCTCTTTGAATTTAATGAATCGTGTAGCATGTAGCGAACATATTAGAGATAAATAAGTAAACATAATGTGAATATGATTACCTCACCTGGATCGCTTCATGTCTAGTCAAGTATAAAACCTATTCGTCATTACAATCGGAACAAACAATGGAATATATCGTTGTTTTGCTGTGTCAATAAGGGGTTTGCTGGCTATCCCGGGAGTTACAAAAACATCACCAGAAAAATACAAGATGCCTAGCCATCAAACATCCCGCGCCCTTGCACTTGTTTGGAAGAAATAGGGAAAAAATTTTTCTTTGTGGTATTGGTAACTAATATAAAAATGTATCGTATTTCGCAAAGAGTGTCACTGGTCCTAATATTGTGGAAATAGAGAGCAATATCTATACTATTCAAAAAAAGTAGGGGATATTTGATTTTTAAGTGTTATTAAAGTCACCTAATGAAACTGACAAGGAAACAAATGACAAAATGAAATGAAGTTCACATTCATCGATTTATTCCAAATGATCGTTAGACTAAGTAAGGCACAGACTGACCATTATAAGGGTAAAATGATACCCGGGGTCAAACAGCAAAGTTACCACAGCATCACAACAAAGTCAGTAACGGGTAAATCCTCCTCTGTTTGCCAAACAAGCATTGATCCGACGTGGCATACTCCTAATGAGACGTCTAAGGTCATTTTGGTCCAGATTGTCCCATTCCTGTTGCAACGCAGCAGCAAGTTCTTGGACATTGGCAGGACGTTGTTGACGTTGACGTAACCTCTGTCCAAGCATGTCCCAGACATGCTCGATGGGGGAGAGGTCGGGACTCAGTGCTGACCAAGGTAATGTGGTGATGTTCTGTTGTTGGAGGTAACCTGTAACGATCCTGGCCCTGTGACATCTTGCGTTGTCATCCTGGAAGATGAAACGGCGGCCATGACGTCGTGCGAACGGCACAACATGGACTGCCAAGATGTTGTCCCCGTAGTACTGGCCTGTAACACGCCCTGCAACAACATGTAAAGCCGTTCTTCCAGCAACAGTGATGCCTCCCCACATCATAACAGAACCACCCCCAAATCGATCATGTCTGATGACGTTAACGTCTTGGAAGCGCTCGTTTCGACGACGCCACACCCTCCTACGTCTGTCCAAAAAATCAACAGTGAACCCGGGCCCGTATCTACAGGGGGGCGCGGGGGGGCATGGCCCCCCCGCGTGAAATGCTCGCCCCCCCGCTCAGAAATTGCAAACAATGATTAAAGTATACACAGTACCTTATATTAACCTAAAAAAGCTATTTTATTTTGTTTGAATACTTATTTTAAAATGCTTATTAGACGCCTAGGTAACTACATAGCATGATGATTACAACAGTCTGTTAGAATGACCTTTCCGAAAATTTCCTCAAAAGTTCGCCCCCCTACCGAAAGGTAATGCCCCCCTGCTTAATGGTGTCTAGATACGGGCCTGAGTGAACCTTGACTCATCTGAAAACATCACATTGCTCCAGCGTCGATTATCCCAGTGTTGACGATCCCTACACCAACGACGTCTTGCCTGAATGTGATGATCTCTCAAACAAGGGATCACGCGAGGACGTCGGGCGCGAAGGTGACCCCTATGCAGTCGATTCCGAATCGTCTGGCCACTCACTCTCACACCAGTGTCTGTTTGAAGACGAGCGCTGATCTGATTTGTTGTGATGACACGATTTCTCAAGGCCAAGGTACGGATAAATCGATCCTGGGCTTGAGTTGTCGCCCTTGGTCGACCTGAGCGTGGTCTGTCCTGTACAGATTGTGTATCACGGTATCTGGACCATAGCCTGCTTATGACAGACTGAGAAACATTCATCGTCCGCGCCACAACCGCCTGTGTTGTGCCGATCTGTAGCATGCCAAGGACACGTAACCTTTCATTTTGGGTAAGCCGACGCATATCAAAATTTGTTTTCTGGTCACTAAAACAATTAAACTGATGTTTCCACCCTGGAACTCAATGCCACAATGACTGTAACATTCAAAGTCCGAGTCGTGCAAATCTTGGGTTGGACCCCATGATGATCCCAAGCATCACCTGCATTCTATGCGGTAGCTATTGGTGCGTTTGGGCGTCACATGTAATTGGAAATGTTTCTTCTGTTAGGTTCTATAGTGACTTTTTTCGTAGTCATTTGCATATTTTAGTATTATGCCCCCAAAATCAAATATCCCCTACTTTTTTTGAATAGTATACTAAACAGGGCCACAATGTGGTCCTGTTTAGTAGATATTGCTCTCTATTTCTAAATACTAATGACTGATTGTTATTTACTTGACAATATGAGATAATTTATGATTAAGCTCTGCTTTTAAAAAAAAGACATGACTAGATAGCATATATATATGACTTTTATGTAATTTATAGCTGTTTGTATTGTGACAAAGGTTTGAGCCAATCAATGAAAGAATAGTACAATTGAAAATACCCAAATAACCTAGAACAGGCATCATATATACTATAATTTATGCAAAGTATCATTAAGATTGTACTGCAGACATTTACACTGACATGTAAGTGATTTAGTACTAACACGCGGCAGAACTTCCATATATGATGATCACTCCTTTCCATCTTCCCTAACCGCCGGAGGCTTTATAAGCAGGAGTTTACAGACAACTAGAGAGCAGACGACGAGACGACAGAGACCGGCGTATGGACTCACCCGAGTTCAGGCGCTGCATTGGCAGCGGGGCGGAATGGTGGATTTGATATATTTAGATGTGTTCCCGATGTAGTCTAGTCCTCGACGCAGTAATAGTTCCGCAGTATAGTTTAGTTAGTTTCTGTAATGTTGGTGTAGGCATATTTATGTATCTGTATGATATTCTGTTCCCGTTGTAAATAAACCATATATTTACGAGACTCACCTCTGTTATCACTTGTAATAGTGTTACACAGCGGCGCTACGATCTTCTCTTATATCGAATTCCAACTGCCAATGTGTACACAGGATATCGGTTTTTCGTCCCATCCGAACGAACAGACAGCTGTCCTTGTCAAATCCTCCGTTCTGCATCACTGACCAGTGGAATCCACGTCGCAAGATCCCGATGAACTTTCTCGGCCAATGCAGGGATCGAACACACTGGGCCACCGTGGTCCTTGGCTTGCCATGTCAATAAAGGTCTGGTCTGAGTAATAATTTAAATAAATGAAATGGGGTTTAACGTCCTACACTGACTGGGCTAATGAAGACAGGCCTACTCCATGCAAAGTGCTATGAGGGTAAATATTAACCGGACTGTCCGACAGCTACAACCTACTTTAATATATCCAATTCCAACTGCCACGCTTGCTTTTACGTTCAGGCCAATAGGTACATGGTACTTGGGTTGTCACTTGTCAGGCACCTCCGACAAGAAGGCACCACGCCAGAAAATCCCAATAACCTCGGTCAACACGAAACCACCAGATTAGCAAGTCAACATCCTACTCACTGAGCAACCATTGTTACCAATAATTTATGTAACATTTGAAACCGATAAAAAGTCTGACAATAGGCAGATGTAGCTCTTACATAGTGTGTCTTTAACATTGATATATTGATCCTTAAAATTCAGTCCGGTTAAAACACAGATCCTATTTCGTTTCGTTTTTATTGTTCAAAATGTCGTTTACTTGGTTTTTTACTACACTAGGACCCGGATGAGTTTTTATATAATAGGCGTTCTTATTGACGTGAGGAATTAGCCAATGAAACGCTCTGTTACGACGACTTCTTGGCGTTCTCTGTGAAACTGTGGGTAACCCCCTAGAAACGTCAACGCTGATTAATTAATCAATGTCTGACGCCATAGGATCAAAAGCCGCTGGTTTGACCCCTGGTGTGGACTTCCACTATTACTTGTCAGATCTTCATGTAGTGTAGACCATGGAAAGTATAAAAAATCGAAACGAAATATAGATATGTATTTTAATCAGATTGCGTGAAATTAAAACTAATACAGAATGTGGGATTGGAGAGCTCTTTAATAAATTACACCAATTCGTATAAATATCATAAAGTGACTTTCCATTAAGAACAATATATGTACAGATTGACACTAAAATATCAAGGACCTATTTCAAGACATTTTAACTATATTAATTCAATTTTTAATAATTTGACTGGATAATATTAGATTGATTTTAGTGCTTAGCCAATCAAACTAAAATTTGCATTTTATCTTTAAGAACAATATGTACAGATTGACACTAAAATAACAAGGACCTGTTTCACGAAATTTTAACTATATTAATTAAAGTTTAGTAATTCGATTGGATAATATTAGATTGATTTTAGTGTTTAGACAATCAAAATTGAAGTACATGTATCTACTAAAATTTGGATTTGATCTTTAGTTAAGATTTCGAGAAAGTGGGCCCAGGAACCAAGACCATTCAATTCATCATTCTTGATGTCAAGGATACACTATACAATTATCAGTGAGTATTTTGAAAAGCGGCTGCAATGCAAGATACGACTTCAATTTATAAGAGCTGGACAGAGATCAAACTAAAAAAGCGATTTTTGCATACAATCAGGGACGATAATTCAGGATGTTACTGTCCGACATCAAAGTCGGATAAAAATTGTGACCTCTAGAGGGTTCACAACCTTGGTATCACATACTCATTATACTATTTGCTTAAAGGGACGTGGCCGTTTTATCAGACAGTCTCTGTTCAATTTTCACGAAATTCGAACTCAAACGTAATTGTGAGGTAACAGTGATACATTTGAACGTTTTATTAAAATCGGATAAAAATATATTGTAGCCTATACATAGAGAATTCAAATTCTAAAAACGTAGAATCGTGGGCTATAATCCAGGAAGTTACGATCCGATAAGTGACAATTATCGCAATGATCCGAGATCTCTAGGTTATAACCATATTTGTTTATGTTTCATCAATATCGGATAAAAATTGTGACTTGTTAAAGTGTCCACAAATAAAATGTGAACAGATGTTCGGACTTTGAACGTCCGTTTGGACCAGTGATTCTCAACCAGTGTGCCTCAAGATCTTCCCAAGTGTGCCGCGAAATTTTGAACGGCACACTTAGAAAATTTTTCACTAAAAAGCCAGCAATTTGACTGATGAAATTCGAATAAAGTAAGTTCATAGCTGTGTTTTTCTTTAGTTAGTTTAGTTTGGGTCATTCTAATCCTTGTCGATGGCGGCTGTATTTTGTCTATGTTTTATTATGCAAAATTCAAATATTTTTCAAATATATTGAGCCTGGCGTGCCGCTATTTGTTCATGTGTTCCAAGGTGTGCCGTTAGCAAAAAAAGGTTGAGAACCACTCGTTTGGACGCACGGACCAGATGGGTAGTGGGGTTGGGGACCAGTTTCTGGTACAAACAGTTAGCTATTTCCGAGGTTCTTCGTTATTAGTCGTTACTCTCTGCCAATAAAGTCGTCACGTCATTTTAGTATTGCTCATAGAAATTTTAATGTAGACTAGAGTATGAGCGAAAGGACTAAAATGGCGTCATGTCCTTTTCATTGGCGGGACGTTATGACTTGTCACGCAGAATGGCGGAAATTGTTAACATTGAATTTACCTAGGACAGGTAACATTGACATTCGGGATCGTTTTATACTTCTAGAAAGGATATATTGACATAATTACTTGCATCATGTAAAAAAGTTTTTCCGTTGAGATTTAAAGGCATGAGTTAGTAAATACCAAAGCCTGGTCTACGCATGCACTATTTTGATTATAAAATATACAGTATTTAGTTTACTGGTGAGAATTACAAAAATACTTTAAAGCCCCAATAACACTCTTGTTGTATTTGAATAATATGTCCCAATCTTTATTCTGGTCAACAAATTGTATTATTTTACAATATTCAAATAAATTGATGGTACAAATTTCATCGTAACACATCTAATTTAAAAAATTGGAAAAATTCAACTACATGATTTGAAAAGGTTAACGTAAACCTTTTCAAATGTGACTTGGATTTTAAAATATTTTCGAACCCTCTGGACAAGTAAAATATGATGTAATGGATAATTTACACAACAGGTAGGACACATAAACATCTGGTACTTAGAATAAGACCATTATTTATTTTCTAGAGCTGCCAAGCCAGCAAGAGTGTTATTGTCCCTTTAACCAAATCTGATTAAAACACAGATCCTATTTTGTTTCGTTTTTTTTTATAGTTCAAATTACCGTTTCCCTTGTCTTTACTACACTAGGATCTGGAAGAGCTGTTATGTAACCTGCGTTCTGGTTGATTTGGCGTTCTAGTTGACGTGACGGATTAGCCAATGAAACGAACTGTTACCGCGAGTCCTTGGCGTGCTGTACACAGAAATGTGGGTATTGAACTAGAAACCTCAATGCAGATTGGTTTAATCAAATGTCTGACTTCATAGGTTCAAAAGCTATGCCCTGCGACACAACCTCCCACTCAAACCGCTCAGATCTTCATGCAGTGGAGGCCATCGTAAGTATGAAAAAAACGAAACGAAATATAGATCTGTATTTTAATCAGATTGCCTGTGACCAGAATGATCAACATCAGAGAATCAAACGTTATTTTAATTTTCGAAGACTAAAACAATTAATTATAAAAATAATAAATACAGGTCAATTATCATTATATTCATGTCACAGTCACAGCGTAAAATTCTGGGTAGATGAAAAAGTAGCTTAAAATGTTAAATCAATGCCGCCTGCCGGGATGTAAGGTCCAAGGCTATTCTACTTAAGAGACCTCTTCTCATTCCCCACCCTTACGACTAGAGCAAAATAAAAATGTGTATTAAAAACAATTTTGAGGGAGGGGGATGGCCTAGTTGTCTAGAGTGTCGTGCCTCGACCTCTAGCTGACGGGTCATCTCTGGCTTGTGGCTGTGGTTTCGATCCCTTGGTGTGAGCGTAAGTGGGTGCGCTAAGATAATAAAAATGAAAAATAAGACCTTGTCTGCCATATCACCCTCAGTTGAAGCAAACGTTAAACACTAACAACAACAATTTTGAGCAACACTGAGAGTGTGTAAGAAAGAAAGGCGTATGACAGTGTACCAAATATTACACACCTTGACTGGAGACACCCTAGATCTAGAGGCTATAGACCAATCTGACTAAAACACAAGATTATATTTCATTTTGTTTTTTATAGTTAAAAATTTCGTTTTACTTTCTTTACAACGAAATATAGATCTGTATTTGAATCAGATTTGCTCTAGATTTCAGTCTGGGAAGCTTATAGGTAAATCAGGCACTGGTCCAAACCAGTGTTCCACGTAGGTATACATTTATCTTTCATCGTGGAATAAAATAGTGCAGCTTTACGCTTGTATAATATTTTGGGATATATTATTATATACATATATACATACATTTAGATATTTACAATAAAAGAATCATTATAATTTGATTATTTTTCTATCACCGGTAGGAAATATTTAATCGAAGGGCTAAAATGGTATATTTAACTTTGACCCTTGATTTAACACTGATGTGGGCAAGATATAGGGAGCTGGGATTATTTTCAAGATAGATGACATACTGAACGGTTTATCAGAGTGGCATAAAGTTGGTTATTATGAATATTCCAGGATAATAGGTTTTATATTCTTAAAAATGGTATCCTAATAATTATTCTTAAAATACAGATGTGACCTCACCCTTTGATGTTGCCGTACCATTAATTCAAATAATAATATCAGGCAACTTGCCAATCATACATTATCTATACTAAGTGAAATATTGGACTCGTGTGACATATTTCATTGAAAAGCACCTGCGGAATGATCAAGGAATTGTCCAAGATTTGGTATTGTTCTGGTGTAATACTCCTACCAAGGAACTGTACTTGATTTAGTATCGTTTTGGAGTAATGCTCCGATCAAGTAACTGTACTTGATTTGGTTTTGTTTTGGTATAATAGTCGGTGTAATGAACTATAACTAAATCAAGTGTCACTTTCACGCCCATATTCACTTCACCGCACATCTAATTAATTAGGTAGCCATTGCTATCAAAGAGGAATGCATTTTTCTATGGAATCCATTACCCACGACCATAAAGGAATTCACACTCTCTTGGCTGATTTATAATCATTAATGGTGTTTTCATTTTATGATAAGTGGAGAGCTAAATATGCCTTGAGTATTAATTTTCACGGATCTGTGCACAATATAAGAACTCACTATTATTATTATTATTCTGACTAAAAACGTATTTTGGCACTGTACAACCACAATGTTTCTGTCACACGCGAACCATCCATAAAGTCTACAACAGTTACCCATGGTTACCCGTATTTTCTCGTGACATTCTCACAAAGAAACATGACTTAATAATCTGGTTTTTTCATCTGGGCTGTCATGATCACGTCTGAAAAATCAAATAACAAAAATACATTTCAAACAACCATAATGATATCAAAGTGGTCTGTTGTCAGAGTGGTCTGTAGTCAGAGTGGTCTGTTGTCAGAGTGGTCTGTTGTCAGAGTGGTCTGTAGTCAGAGTGGTCTGTTGTCAGAGTGGTCTGTTGTCAGATTATAGCAACCTGGGCTTTAGGTTGATTGGTTCGACTTTGACTGTCAAATCCTAGCAAAAGAGAGAGAGGAATGGGGGTTTAACGTCCACTCAACACAAACTATGTCATTTTGGGACTAACATACGGCTCACTTTTATATCAATAATTTGCTTGTTCATAGGGGTCTTAAGTAGTTGGAGGAGGAAACAGGTGGATCAGGAGAAAACCCACGAAGTTGGACAGGCTATCGTAATCCTTGTCACGTACAACCCAGGATTCGAAACCACACCAGTTAAATGACAGACCATATTATGATATATGGCCCACACCCTACCCATTCAGCCATCGACCCCCCCCCATCCCAATATACCATAGCAACCAGGGTTTTATGTCATAGCAACCAGAGTTATATATCATAGCAACCAGGGTTATAGATGATTAATATCATAGCAACCAGGGTTATATGTGGATTCATATCACAGCAACCAGGGCTATAGGTGGATTCATAGCAACAGGGACTCTAGACAGATTCATATCATAGCAACCGGGGTTATAGGTGGATTCATATCATAGCAACAGGGACTATAGACAGATTCATATCATAGCAACCGGGGTTATAGGTGGATTCATATCATAGTAACAGGGGTTATAGGTGGATTCATATCATAGCAACAATGGTTATAGATGGATTCATATCATAGCAACAGGGGTTATAGATGGATTCATATCATAGCAACCAGGGGATATAGGTGGATTATTCTGTAGAAAGAATATAAAATACTAATACTAACCCATTACAACAAGGTAAACAGCTGAATAAAGAACAGCCTTTTTTCTCACAAAATCTTCCTGATGAAGGTAAATCACTACATTGATCTATAAACTCAAATAACTCACTCTTCGGAAACCCATTAGCTGCATAATGCTGTAATCAAAATAAATATTGATTGTATTTCTAAACATCTTACAATTTATGGCCTGTGCCGAGGTGAATAATTAAAACTTTTGGCACTATCATAAGACTTTCTTACATCGTTCTCGGCTTTGCTCAATTGAGTCTAAATCACTATCATCTTCACCTAGTCATGAGGGAGGGGGATTGGAGGGGCATCACAAGTGGAATAGCCTAGGGACAGAGAGAGATGGGGGGGGGGGGGGGGGGTAAATGTCCACTAGACACAAACTACGTCATTTTAGGACTAACATATAGTTTAATTTTATTTCATTTATTTCAATAATTCGCTTGCGCGTAGTGGTCTTTAGCAGTGGGAGGGAATGGGAGTGCCGGACTAAAACCCCAACGAGGTTGGACAGGTGACCCTACTCCTTGTCACATACAAGCGGCAAATCAAAACAAACCACGCAACTTGACTCAATAACATGCACGCGCTAATCATCCAACCTCCAAATCGTAATAGGTTCTGTGTTTTAATCAGATTAAAAAACAAACGTACCTTGAGTGTTTCGTAAGTGTCCATGATAACTGCTATAAATAAACTGAGTACTATATATATAAATAAACTTATAAACGTGTATAAATATACTCGACTAAAATACCATATCATCTTATTGGTCGTCTGGGTGGCCGAGAACGTAACAAACATATCGTCCCCATTAACCAGTGAAAATAAACATTCTGATGATGTACTTAGGTGTCGAAACTGAAAAAAAAATAAAATTCAACCTTAGTTTAACGTTGATTATCAAGATTTTATCTACAAGATCATTTCAGGAATAACACATGGTTCTATTTTATTTCAATAGGTCGATTGCACGTGGTAGGAAATGGGAGGACCTAGAGAAAACACACCAGGTTCGACAAACGACCCTTCTCCTTGTCACGTACAAGTTGGGTATCGAAACTGAATGACAGACTTTATGATACAAGGCGCAAGGGTTTACCATTCGGTCATCCCCTCAACCACAATAATAAGGGATGGCGTAGGTCCTACACTGTAGGATAATATGATGGAATTGAAATGTGTGCATATCTATAAATAGATTTCAATATGATTTACGTCATACAGTGTGCAATGAATTCAATTCTAACTGTCAAGCAATCTTTTACATGCGCATACCCAGGACCTCCTTTTTGGTGCCATGCAAAAGGTTATAATTTATCCCTTGCCCGACCCTCTGTAATTTGTCTACAATATTACCCTTGGTGGAAGTCAATGTTAAACGCAAGAAACCAACGAACGTAGTCCTCTGTAATGCACCACTGCCACGTGGGAGCAATGCCTGAAAATCCTGATGAACTCTCTCAGCCAAAGCATGGACCGAATGTGGGACCTCCAGGTTGGCAAGCCAATGTCTTACTCACTGAGGCACTGTGGCATCAGTTTATAACGTTTATCTCACCTTTATATGATACGGTCCCAGTATAACCCATCCACAGAACATAAAACCTAGATATAATATCAACGCACACACCATAAATCGTAAAACATTCGGAAACGCTGTCTTTAACGTTATAATCAATATCTGAAAAAAACAAGGTAATTTCAGGACTAACATATGGTTATATTTTATTTCAGTAATTCGCATGCGCGTAGGGGTTTTTAGCAGTGGGGGGAAACTTGAGTGCCCAGAGGAAACCCACTAGGTTGAGAAGGCGCCCTTATCTCCATGCCACATACGCTCACACCAGGGATCGAAACCACAGCCACAAGCCAGAGGTGACCGGCCAGCCAGAGGTCGAAGCGGGGCACTCTAGACCACTAGGCCATCCCACCGCCCCCCCTCCTTCTGAGATAAAAGAATGGTTTAATTTTATTTCAATAATTGACTTGCGTGTAGGAGTCTATAGCAGTAGGAGTAAACCAGAGTACCCAGTTAAAGCCTGTGTCATTGGGTAGATGACCCTACTCCTTGTCATATAAACCCACTTTAATCGTAGTCATTCCCTTACGTACACTTGTTTGCTTACATATACAAGTAACTAATGAAATACACAAAGCATCTACCTTAAATTAAAATTAAACTCTGTTCTCAATTACGTGGATTGTGTTTTGAAGAAAAAACAACTGAACATCTAAATCACTTAAGATTTATTTCAAAAAGAAACCTGAATATCTGAATTACTTGCATTATATTTTGACCCCTGCCCTCTCCGGCCAGAAATCCTGAATAGCTAAATTACTTACAGTTTATTTCGAAAATTAATACAAATCTCTGTATTACTTGCACAATTATATCTGAATTACTTACGTTGTATTTGGCAAAGAAACCAAGATATCTGAGTACACCTGTCCATGCCATTAAACTTCCAACCCCTAATAATATACTACATAGATCATAATTCTCCGATATACTCGAAAATCTCTGAAACAAAAACAACAATTGAAGAGCACAGAGGAAAAACGATCTAAGTCAAATTTTTCAACAAACTTCTTGTCACGTACAACCAGGGTATCGAAACCACGTCATTTGATTCAATGACAGACCTTATGATACAGCGTGCACATGCTAACCGTCTACCCCCCCTTAACCTTTAGAACCCGAAATGCCGCAAAACCGGCTTGACTTTGTATCGCATATACCCGAAATGTCGGTTTTGCGGCTTGGGGCATGTTCAAGCTCCAATTACGTTGACGTCATAATTAATATGACGTCCTGTAAATCCAGGGAGGGACGTGCAACACCCCATGTAAAGTCAGTGTTCAAAGGGTTAAAGTCAAAAGAAAGACTGCAATAGGACAAACAAAAAACCAATAATAGAACAAAAGAAAGACCTGCAATAGGACAACTTAGGTCTTACATAACGCACCTGTAAGATTAGATGATACAACCAGACCATAGCAACGATAGCTCGTTAATAAGTCAGCATTAAATAATCAACACATCACCGTGGCAACCTTAAAAACCATATGCTTACCGTTTGTATATCAAAAGAAGTACGGATGTGATGCATTGTCGATGGGACTGCACGAGGCTGTACCCCAAATTTCTTCTGCAAAAATACACTATTCATGCATGGAAAACATTAGCCAGTATCTCATGTATACTACTGACATTTGAGTGAGTTTTTCAATTTTGAGTCAATTTTTGTATCTCTATAGATACGACTCTGAATGAAGTTTAGAAGTTGAAATAAATGTATGACTGTGATAATAGGTATTGTAAATCATGCTCAAAGTGCTAGGACGTGTTGTCATGTTCTAAGCACTAGGAAGTGTATGTCATGCTCGAAGCATTGGGAAGTGTATGTTATGCTCTAAGCACTGGAAAGTGTATGTCCTGCTCGAAGCACTGGGAAGTGGATGACATACTCTAAGCACTAGGAAGTGTATGTCACGCTCGGAGCACTAGGAAGTGGATGTCATATGCTCGAAGCACTGGGAAGTGGATGTCACGCTCGAAGCACTGGGAAGTGTAAGTCATGCGTGAAGTACTAGGAAGTGTATGTCATGCTCTAAGCGCTAAGAAGGGTATGTAATGCTTGATGCACTAGGAAGTATATGTCATGCTTGAAGCACTGGGAAGTGTACGTCATGCTCGAAGCACTGGGAAGGGTATGTAATGCTTGATGCACTAGGAAGTATATGTCATGCTTGAAGCACTTGGGGACGAATGTCAAGCTCGAAGCACTAGGGGAGGTGTATGTTTCATAAAGACAAAACAGAGAAGAAGATGGGGAACAACTGGTAAAAATAAAAATAGGGAGTTGCAAAGCTACTTTTACGCCAAGGAGTTTCAAAGCCACCTTTAAGTGAGGAAGTTGCAAGGCACTTTTAAGCGAAGGAGTCCCAAACTTTTTGCACACTAGGAAGCATTAGGAAACATCAATGTATCAGCGCTCTTGAAGGGGATAAATTTTAGTCTTAGGATTTGCGTAACATTTAGATAGAGAGAGAGAGAGAGAGAAATGGGGTTTAACGTCCACTCGACACAAACTAGGTCATTTTGGAACTAACATATGGTTTTCATTTTATTTCAATAATTCGCTTGCCCGTAGGGGTCTTTAGCAGTGGGAGGAAACCGAAGTGCCCGGAGGAAACCCATGAGGTTGAGAAGGTGCCCCTATCTCCATGCCTCATACGCTCACACCAGGGATCGAAACCACAGCCTCAAGCCAGAGGTGACCGGCCAGTTATAGGTCGAAGCGCTGCACTCTAGACCACTAGGCCATCACAACCCCCCCTTTAGATAAAGAGCTAGCCATTCAAAAATAGATAATAAAAAATGAACATATTGAAAATTTTTGTCAAATTACTTTATTCTGAGCAACGTTATCAGTGTTTGAAAATGTAGAGTAGATTATTTATTATCGTAACAACGGTACTTGATAATCGAAACTTAGTCTCGATTATCCATTTATAAATTAAATTATTAAACAGCGATTATGCTTAAATCAATTTTAACCTTGGCAATCTGATAGTCTAGAGAGTTGACTATTAAATAAATGTCTAGTTAAAAAAATGCCTAGTTAATAATTCATATAACATTTTAAGCCAAAATAAAGACCGGCAATAGGCAGATTTAGCTTTTATATCTTTAAGAAATTAAGTAGTTAAAGTTATTGTACATCTTGTATAAGTAATTGCTGAAAAAGATTTATTAATTTTTTGGAAAGAAAAAATAGTCAGTTAAGAAATTTTAATGAAAATTTAGGCAAAAAGATAATGGAAACCAAAATGAGTGCAATGTAAGGATCGATGATGCTGTAATAATGCTATCATACATTAGTAAGCAGGAACTTGCCTCTTATCAAATCACCATTTCATAAACAATTACATGAAAAGAAATTAAATCGGTTTTAATGTCCTACTGTTCTGCTTAAACATGCAATTGAAGACAGGCATATGCCATATTATGAGGGAAATTTTGTCAACATTGTATCGAATTCAAACTGCCAAGGGATGTTTTTGAAGCACGTCAATCTATAGAGTGGACATTGGTCTTTCATCCCATCAGAATTACTATTGGTTGTCCCTCGCCAGGCATTTTTCAGACATTTGAATTTTTAATCAAGAAAACAAAGCCAGAAAGAGAGAGTTCAAATTCAACTAGGTCATTTCGGGACTAACTTGACTCAATTGATTTCAATTGACTCAATGATAGACCTTATGATGCAATGCGCACGCATTATCCACTCGGTCACATCCCCTTTATTTTAGTAATTCAACTTTCACAATATTCTAGTTTCGCAAGGGACTTAATATAAATTATATTCGGTGAAATCTGTGATCTATCCAAATTGGTTCATTCTACCCGTTTTTAGATATTTATTTTGTTGTTTATGAATGACTAATTACAAATCTATTCCGCACTATCTTTTTTCATTACAAATGGAGCCCGAAACCATAGGCAACAAGACTTGTGAAGTGATTTTAAAATGTGCATAGTGTCTTATATATTGGAAGTTAGGATCCTATAGTTTCAAAATCTGATTAAAATACAGATCCATATTGGGAGATGCTAATTGCATATTGTTGAGGTTCGGGTATTCCCGGAGTCCAAAATGGCCGCTTTATATAAATGACTTTTTTGGGGAATACTATCTCGAAAAAAGACCCTAACCCTTTTAAGAGGGGTAAAATGTATATTTGATCTAAGTCCATTCTTCTAGAAAGGGTTAGGGTTAGGCCTTATATTCCCCCCAAATTCTCATTTATAGAAAGCGGCCATTTTGGTCTCCGGAAACATACGAACCTCTCCAACCGGCCTGCAATTAGCATCTCCCATCCATATTCCATTTCATTTTATTATACTTTCGATGGCCTACACTACATTAAGATCTGACCAGTTGTTGCGATAGCTCACGTCAGAGGTCATACAAGCGACTTTTGACCCTATGATGTCAGGAAATTTGATTAATCAATCAGAATTGATGTTACAAGTGGATCACCAGCAGTTTCGTACAAAACCGGCCTAAATCTCGCCGTAACAGACCGTTTCATTGGCTATACCACACACCATTCAGAACACATCAATGATAACAACTCTTCGAGATCCTAGTGTAGTAAAGACAAGTAAAACGGAATTTTGAACTATATAAACGAAACGAAATTGGATCTGTGTTTTAATCGGATTGATATTTTCAAGCTAAGATGACAACATCAATATGATTGTAATAGATCAATATTGAATTCCAATTCCTGTATCTAATATAGAATGGATATTATTGAGTTCGAGTTTTAGCTCCTTTAAGAATAAAACCTTTCTGCAGTCCCATCAACAACTGAAATGAAATGAGGTTTTACGTCTGACTGTTCTACTCCAAACTGGGCTAATGAAGACGGGACATCAACAATTAAACCCCAAGTGAAATATATTACCTTATTTTCTAGCATGATCTTGAAAGATGATCCAACCAGCGTGAGTATATCGTTCACTATGATTAGAACGTACCACAGGTTCAGGAACTCGAGCTGATCTGAACACGATAATTTCTTACCAAATCGCTGGAGAAAAAAATTATTGGTAGCCTGAAAATAACAAGAGATTTTCTACTTATCACTGACAGAGAGAGAGAGAGAGAGAAATGAGGTTCAACTTCCACTGGACACAAATTAGGTCATATCAGGACTAACAGATAGTTCAATTTTATTTCATTAATTGAAACCGGAGGACCCTGAGAAAACCTACGTGGTTGGACAGGTGACCCTAATCCTTGTCACGTACAACCTGGGATTCGAAACCATGCCAGTTGACTCAATGACAGGCTTTATGATACAACACGCACATGCTAACCATACCCAATCCAACTATCCCCCCCCCCCACTCCCAGACCCTTTCCCCAAGACCCCTTCCCCAAGACCCCTCCTATGATAGATGTAGGAAGTTGATTTTACCTTTCTCATTTTCTGAGCTCTGTAAACAGACCGAAGACAGAGAAACGCTGATAATATAACGATAATCATAACAAACGAATCGTAGGCTGTCATATTTCTCCGTAATAACATTTCTTCGGCTATAAAATAAACTATCCCCCCCCCACTCCCAGACCCTTTCCCCAAGACCCCTTCCCCAAGACCCCTCCTATGATAGATGTAGGAAGTTGATTTTACCTTTCTCATTTTCTGAGCTCTGTAAACAGACCGAAGACAGAGAAACGCTGATAATATAACGATAATCATAACAAACGAATCGTAGGCTGTCATATTTCTCCGTAATAACATTTCTTCGGCTATAAAATAAACAGTCATATATTAATAACATGTCGACTGTATGTAAACAACAGTGTTTAGTAATCTGTCATACTTATTGAGATGCACCTAAAAGAACGCTGCATCACCAAGCCTATGAAATGGAATGAAATAGGGTTTAATATCCTACTCCTAAATAGGCTAATGTAGAAGGGCATACGCCATACAGTGTGTTATGAAGGAAATATTGCCAGAACAGCGGCGCTACGGCCTACTCTTATATCGAATTCCAACTATCAAGGGATCTTTTAAGTGCATGCCAATGTGTACACAGGACTTCAGTTTTCCGTCCTATCGGAATGACTTGACAGCTATCGTTGTCAAGCCCTCTGTCCTGCATCACTGACAAGGAGGAACCACGCTGGAAAATCTGGATGAAATGTCTCTGCCAATGCAGGGATCGAACACCCGACCTCCAGGCTAGCGAACCAGGGCCAAGCCTAGGTGAACACCCTAACTCCTCTCATATATTAAAAAGATGGCTACCTTCAATATCTTTTGATATAAATTTAACAGTACATTCTAATCCTCCCACCTCCCCCTGTCCCTCCAACCCCTTGTACACTGAAGGCTACCTTCGATATCTTCTGATATCTACAAGTATATACCGATTCTTTAAGCCCCCACACCCTTCATATATATTATGAAGATGGCTACCTTCGATATCTTCTGATATAATTCTACCAGAACATTCTGATTCTGTTATAGTTGTAGTTAAATCTACAACCATCTGACCATCTCTCTGTCCATTATCAAACTTAACCTGGAATACATTACATATACATTATATAAAATCATTACATATACATTACCAAACGGAATAGAGAGAGAGAGAAATGGGGTTTAACGTCCACTCGACACAAACTAGGTCATTTTAGGACTAACATATGGTTCAATTTTATTTCAATAATTCGCTTGCGCTTAGGGGTCTTTAGCAGTGGGAGGAAACCGGAGCGCCGGGAGGAAACCACAGCCGCAAGCCAGAGGTGACCGTTCAGCTAGAGGTCGAAGCGCGGCACTCTAGACCACTAGGCCATCCCAAGCCCCCTACCAAACTAATAACATACTATCCAAACTAACATAAATGCATAGGTCTGTCCTTATATGGGATTATCTGAGAGCCAGAATAATTGTTTGATATATGGCTTAGCTACTTGTAAACAAGTTGCTGTATAAATTACAACCAATCTACTTACAATTAACTCTGTTTTAAAACAAGCTGGACCAGAATGTTGGGTCAATAAATCTAAATGGTAAGATCGGAACAACATTTTCATTTCTACAGATAAAAACCTGAAATATATAAAAATACATGCCGTATATTTCAAAATTTGGCAATCAAGACATATTTAGTTGGTGTTAATCTTAGGTACAATAAATGAGCCCCCTCTGGCTAAAGTATGCACCAAAATAAAGACCAGTAATAGGCAAATCAAGCTCTTACAATGCTTAAAGTATTGTTTCAAACCATGGTAAGGCAACATCAAAGAAAGATAGCACATTAGTGTTTAATTAATTAAATTTATATATGGAAAAACATTTAACTGCATCAAATCCAAAATATTTTCAGGGTTTCAGCACCCTTCTCTTTTGGAGTTACCTCCCTCTTTCCCTTCACCTTAAACATTGTGAGCACAACAGAAACTGCAGTTTTTAACAGATTGTATTCAAATTTTAGCGAAAATTTGGGGTCATGAGAGGACAAAACATATTGTCATGGTTTAGCAGATTCGACAATTCAGGACATTTAAATTAAAGTAAATACCTGTCAAATATGATTGTGTGGTTTATTTTCTCGAGATACTTTATAATATCAGGCGCCAGAGTTCCATTAGGGGTTCTTTCTGGCTCTATTTCAAAACACACTGAAAAAAACACAACATTTATACATAAAGTAATAAACCAGAACGCTCAAATATCGGAAACATCTACTAGTTTATTTGTGCGATGTTTCAAGGTGTATTCTCTCTCTTGATGTTATCAAACTGAGAAAATACTCTGTCACACATACATTGAGTCTAGCAAATAACCCAATAAGTAAACCCATGCTTGACTCTTATGCGTCACTTGCATGTCTTCAGCGCCTTAGAAGATCACAGACTGGCCGAAGACATTGTTGGTCATGCACATACAAAATTTTCTTGCAGTAAGTCTGCGAGCTACAAACCAAAAAGGCAACAGGCTGTCTCTTTTTGCTCAGTTCGTTTGATCCTATGTAACACAGTAATAGGAAACTGGAGAACCCCAAATAAACCCACGAGGTTGGCCAGGCAAAGCTCATTTGGTGCACGGAAGTAGACCATGTTTTATTGAATAAATTGAAGTTTTTAATTTCTCACCTTCTTTAACGTCAGGATCAATGATAAACGTTCTATTTTCGTATATGTTGACTCGGGTGTAGTACTTTTTACACATTACCATTTGTTTAGGTAGCGTAGATGTTGTATTTGTTGAGGAAGAATTACCGTCGGGTTTTTCCCAGTAGAATGTACCAATTGCTATCGACGGTATTTCATAGTACTGAAATATTTAAAACATTAATAAATATATTGATTCTATTTCAAGTAAACAATGTCTTAATGACTGATGTAAATAAAAAAGTTTGAAAATCATCAACAAAAAAAAGGAATCATTTAATACCAAAGATTTCATCCACTCTTAAACACAAACCCTAAACAATTTTATTTCAATAATTTACGTGCGCGTAGGGGTCGTTAGCAGTGGGAGTAAACTGGAGCAGTTTGAGAAAGCCCACGAGGTTGGACAGGCGACCCTACTCCTAGTAGGCCAACTACAACCAGGGACTTGAACCCATGCCAGTTGACTCAATGACAGACCTTATGATACAGCAGACCATCCAACCCCTGCCCAATGCTGTTGTTTTTAAACTATAGTTAACCCCCTTATACATACCTGAGAAATAATATGGTTCACATGGTCGTAGAAATTCTGTTTTGTATAAATGGCATACTCTCCTACAGCAGGTGGGTACGGCATCGTTTCGTAACTAGCTTCCCAGTCTTTCAGAAAGATATGTTTTAAAGCTAAGCGATTTCTCTCAAAATAATCAACAGTTCCAGATCTTTGACTTGCAAATATCAAAACCTACAACGATGACATTAATTAAAGAGATTACCATGGTTTCATTAATATTTTACCAGTTTAGACGGACAGACATTGAAATTAATCGACTAGAAAACTACCTTTCACACATAATAAATTCATTAACCATACATTATGCAAAAGCTAAATATTTCTATTGCAGGTCTTTCTTTAGGCCTCAAATGTTATCTAAATTAAAAATTAACTTATCTAGACCATAATCAACTCTGAATGTCATCACCAGTCTGCAATATTTACTGAATTAGGATCCGATTTGCTGCTCAACTTTCATTCATGGTTTCATCATGAAATGGATAATCAAGACTATGTTTATCAACATACCGACTTTAGTAATGATGATCGAGGCAAGACTGAAAATTCTTCTTGCTGCTCGACTTTCATTCATGACTTAATCATGAAATGGATAATCGAGACTATGATTTTTATCATACCGACTTTCGTAATGATGATCGAGGCTTGACTGAAAATTCAATCGCTAAATCAGAGTGGAGCAATTTTACTGAGATTTTCAGCAAATTCCCTTTACATTATCTATTTTTTAACTATCATAGTGAAAACTGTCAGCTCTTTATCTAAAATTCTAATCTCCCATAATGTATCTTAAAATATCCAAGATCCCAAGGGAAATCAATATAAGCGCAGGAATGGATTGGGGTTTAAAGACTAGTCAACACAATACTTGTGACAAACAGTAACTGTGTAAATGCACCTTTAATCTGAAAGCCGTACGAATGTACCTTTACTCTTATTGTACATGTATGTCCATATAAGGTATTGCGGTGAGTGTGGAGAGAGAGATAGCCAATGAGAAGGGTGTATGACACACGCTGGGCTGTTGCTGTTGGTGGTGAGTGAGATGGAAGACAGGACAAGCGTTATCAGATTTTGTGTAATGTAAAAACTGTAATAAAGATTATTCGAAGCTGAACACCTTCTTGAGTTTGAACCAACGGTACGACAATACTCCAGTCAAGTTTTCAATAACACATGTCAATTAGCGAGCAAAGGCCGTACATACTGGTTTCCAACATTCAGTAAATATAAAGACTTATAAAGCTATCAAGTCAAGGAACCTGTCTAACAAGATATCACGTTAATTAAGCATTTTGTTGAGATATCAGCCTAAGAATGCATGATCCTGACAACTTAAGGAAGCGTGATCCAGGCAGACCAGATATCAACTCAAGGAAGCATTCCTTTTGAAGTATCTATACCGGTCTATACACAAAATCAAATTGGTTTAAGGAGCTTGGATATGACTAGCTTTAAATAATAACTACACACATTCATTTTTAATATCTGCCAGATTACTAAAGTGGAACCGATGACAAAAAAAAAATAAAGGAAAAAAAAATCAAACTTTTTGTATGGGGTGTTACTACCGTCTATAGAGGTTTGAACAAAATGTGACTCGAAAATTGGTAAAATCAATATTTTTTCGGGAAATTATGTCTTTTTTTCCTAAACCTGTACTTCTGGCCCTTCTGTTCTGGCTTCCGGTCCATCCTCGGACCGATCTTGATTAGCTTATACTATACAATAAACCACTTGCTCTCACAGTAAGACACGATGAATTATTATTTCATCTACATGTGGATGATACACAATTGTAAATTTCGTTTGAACCTATTACAAGTGACTGAATATTGAAATTTGTATTGTAGACATTAAATTTTGAATGAACAACAATTTTTTAAACTTGATGCAGATGAGACAGAATGTTTGGTTATTAGGTCTTCTTTAAACAGGAAAAAGTTAAACTTTGATCAATCGATACAAGCAGGAAATAATTGCATTGTCACTTCTTAGTCAGCAAGAAATATTACTATAATTTTTAATCAAAATTTTTCTTGGGGAAATAAGTAATTTTAATTATACGTAAATATTTGCAAGTGGATGAAACAAAACCACTTATAAATTCATTAGTTATTTCTCATGAATTATTGAAATAAAATTGGCCTGTTTATTGTCATTAAACCCCAATCCTCCCTCTCTCCCAAACCTGTGGTCACATGTAAAATCATCACTTTGAACTGAGTAAATATTTATGTGAAATAAGAATTTACTGTACCTGAGCTGTAATCAGAAATATTTTCAATACTTGAAGACAAAGTTTCCACGGCCATCTACGTTTTGCTCTCCATTTGCTACATGGATCCATGAAAAGGAATTTTAACTTCCGTCGAAATTTATCCTCCAAATCGGGTGTGTAATACGACGATTTTCTCCTCATCTTGATATTCGGACTGTCCTCTGTCTCTGTGTTTTCTGTATTGTCCCTCACGCCTTCGGACATATTATTGATGCTATGTTCCACGACCGTTTCTATATTAGCCATGTCACTTAATTCTACAAAAGAACAAATACAATATCATGTTACGGTATCAAATCGTAAACTGTCCTGCTGTCATCATTAAATCATCTTCAGTAGACATGTTCCTCGATCATAATATTATAAACACACGTTTCATAAATACGTCTGTACAACAGCTTGCACGGACATTTTGACCTAACATTTGTTTAAAAATAAGATGGGCTGCCAGGCAATGAAATTGTTTGTAATGGACAAACAAGGCTATGACCATATAACAAAAGCTTGGTGTGTCGCGGCCCTGCTCCTAAGTAGGGGACTGAGCAAAATATTTTTTTTATAAGACTGAATGACCAACATTATGGTCAAACATATGTTTAAAAATAAGATAGGTTGCCAGGCAATGAAACATGCCCAAGTCAGCTGCACGTAAGTTATTTGAGCAGTCCACAAGACAAAAGCGTTTGACAGTATATTTATATCATTGCTGAATTTCAATACGATTCTTCTTTTTACTAAGTCAAATAGGGGAAGTCATGTATCACTACGCAGTAATGTTATTAGACTCAGTAAAAGTGAAATCTATACCAAAGAATTATATTTATTCATTTGTACATGGATTGGGTGATAAATAAAATCTCCAACTCGTGTTTTTTGATATCAAATAATATCAAAACTCGTTGATAAAGTAAAAAAAACTTGGCAGAGCCTGTTTTTTTTTACATTATCAACATGTGTTGATATTCCTCGTTTTTTTTACATTATCAACTTGTGTTGATATTTTTTGATATCAAAAAACACTCGTAGGAGATTCTCTATATATCTGTCACAGTCCTTACTATGTGGTAGTCTCTCTCTCTCTTTTTCTCTCTCTCTAATCCTCACTCTACAGTGTTTAATCTGTCATAGTCCTGTTAACCCTTGCTATGTGGTAGGTACATATTGTATATCACTGACATACACTGCCCTCTTTACACAACCATTTAATATAATTGATAACAACTTATTATCGCATACTATCATTATATCACAAGATAATATACATGAGTGTCAAGCTGGCCAGTCACCAGTGACTTGAAGTCGTGGTTTCGATCCCTAGTGTGAGTGTATGTGACTTTTGTGATAACCTCGTGGGTTTACTCCGGGTACTCTAATTTCCTCTCTCAGAGGGAAGACCCTTGTGTGTGCACTAAGCTTAATAATCCAACATGAGTCTGCCATATCACCAACGGTGGAAACGGACATTAACCACTAATAGCAGTCATTGTTTTTTAAGGCGAGTGATCGCTCTCGAGCGCCTACAGCTCACCTGAATGTCGACCGAGGGGAGTTTTTTTTTCCCTCCCCTTAAAATTGAAAATCACTCTCCTTTACAAAGTCATTGCGGGTTTATTAACATTTATCTACCAATCACTCTCCTTAATATCAGATCACTCTCTTTAATTTCTAAATCACTCTCTTTAATTTCTAAATCACTCTCTTTAATTTCTAAATCACTCTCTTTAATTTCTAAAGCATTCCTCTTTTCGAAACTGGGAGAACCTTGATTGAGGGGAGCTTTTTTTGGCTCTCCTCTGAAATACAAAAAACAACGACTGTAATAGTAGAAGAGAGAGGGTTCTAATCTGTTTATTTTCCCCTAAATCCCTTTTTGAAAATGAAATGAAATGGGGTTTAAAATCCTACTGGGCTAATTTACATGGGCATTTGCCAGACAATCTTATCTAGTTCCTTTAGGAACTGTCTTTGAGTGGACAATGTCCACTGACAGTTCCTATCTGGCCTTATATGGCTGCAGTATGAAGATACCGTTCTTCCCCACCTCTGTTATAAAGGCTATTTTGGAATCCTTACCTACTATTTTTCACCTTGATTCTACTTTGTTCGCCAAAGGAATCATTTCTTGCCACAGCTGACACATATTTATAAAGATTCAACACTATTTTTAAGTAGAATTCTGTGATTAAAAACATACACCAAATACGTTTAAACTGAAGAGCCATTACGAAATCCGGACATGCGCAAACCGCATGTTTATTTCATCGCTAAATTCTACTTGAAAATGGAATTGAATTATTATAAATTTGTGTCAAATATAGTGAGAAATGATTCCTTTTGGTGGAAAAAAAAAATTGTGGTGATAAATATACAGTAAGGGTTCTAAAACAGCCTGAGAACAGCAGTGGGGAGTAGCTGTATTTTACGGTATTTTCATATTGCAGCTATATAAGGCCGGATAGGAAATGTCAGCAAATATCGTTCGCTCAAAGACAGTTCCAAAAGGAACTAAATCTTACCCAGACCGCAGAACTAACTGCCAGGGGTACATGTACCTCTGTTTTCCATATCACCCGAACTACTAGACAAAGGTCCTCTGTCCTGGACCAGTGAAATTTTCTCAACCAAAATTGGGACCGAATCAGCCACCTCCAGGCCAACAAGCCAGCGTCTTACCCACTTAGTCACCATAACTCATTTCTTATTAAGATTCAGATCTAAACAAAATATTGTTTTAAAATTTAAAAAAAATACACAGTGGCTCAATAAGTAAAATCCTGTTTTATTTCCTCTATTTTTATGAAGATGAAATTTAAAAAGACTAATTGTAATAGGTCCTTGACCTGTATGTAATACAAGCTACGATCATCAGGTTTTACATGTCCTTATATAATCACATGTTTATTAACTGTAATCCTCAGCTTCCTTTATTGAAATAACACCTTCTTCTACAGGTGTGTGGTTATTAGTCAGCACAGGACAACCACACTACACACAAAACAAAACTGATTAGACAAATTGAAATGAAATGAGGTTTAACGTCCTACTATTCTGCTCCAAACTGGGCTAATGAAGACGGCATATGTCGTACAGTGTGCTCTGAGAGAAATAATGCCCAGGGCAGCGGCATTAGTACTACCGACTATTCAAGCGTCCACTGTACTGACAGTACTGGCCTGTAATAAACATTACTTTCATCTGCTCTTTGCCCAAATATTTTTTTAAATATACAAAAGGTTTATAAAACAGTATGTGCCAAGAAAAATATATTTCGAAAAGGTCAAATCACAACCATATTTGTAGCTAAATTGATCAGCCCGAGAATTTACCTGTCTGTAGCAATGCAATAGATCACTAGGGGCTCCACTGATACTTTTTTTTAGCATGGTCAAATACCCTATTGTAAAATGTACCGATGACATGGAACTTTTCATGAAGGGGAGGTAATGGAGCTTGAGTCAAGCATGGTTTGGACAATCAGAAATGTATTCTCAGCTTATTGTTTTTATATTTTGAAAGACCAAAATAATAAGGGAAAGACAAAAATGGTGGCTGTCACTACAGGCACCTGTAAAGTGAAAAATATTTCCAAAATAACATCAAGCTATGACAAAGTATATGTCTAAAGTCTGTTACATCCTTGTTCGTAAGCCAGATTATCAAAAAACTGGTCAGATTTAGATGTCTAACCCAAAATGTCTAACCGGCATCATGCTAAATCTCAGAATCTGAATATTGCAGGTCTTTCTTTAGGCTTGAATTGAAATCTCATTAATTAACTGATCCAGGCTATAACCAGCTCTCAATGTCATTGACTGTTAGCCTACGATATTTAGAGGATATGAATACACTATGTGATGGATAATTTAACTTAAAAATGGATCATTAAGACTTTGTTTATTATCGTAATTACTAACATTAGTAATGACAATTCAAGTGAGAACCAGGTCGGACGCCAGTGGAGGGCAATGCCCCCTCAAAACAAGTTTCGGACCACAGATCTAAAATCCTTGCAGTAGACTGTGCCCTCCACCCCCTAAAAACTTAACTGACCCTCCGCATCCAGCAAGCTGACTACAGACCTGGTGAGAACTGTCAGCTCCTTATCTAATCTTACCTAATGGCCCCTTTTAATATAGCTACATGTCCCCTTGGTCAAACAATAGACTGAGTACTATATATATACTAAAGGTACATGTAGTGTATATATTACTATAAACAGCTGTTATCTATTTGTTATGTCAGTTCAGTTTGTATATCACATGATATCTCTCTATCTTGATATTTTATGTTGGTCACAAGGCTCTGGTATGATACATCATTTTATCATTTGCATAATTCTGACAGATCTATTCTCATTTTACATGATAACATGACACAAGCTAAATTAGAAATAAAATCTGACAGTAATTTATGTACATTGTAATGCGAGAGAGAGAGAGAGAGAGGGGGTTATCATTTCAGTAATGCATTTGAGTACAGGACAATAATTCTTATAAAGAGAAACAAGATTTAAGGTCACTCAACTCAAATACATGTAAGGCAAATATATAATTGAATTTTACTTCTCCTGAGGCAACTGCATGATCTGGAGAAAACCCAGGAGGATGGACAGGCGACTAGATGCTTGTTTCATTCAAGATGGGATCGAAACCATGACACATGACTCAATAACAGACCATATGATCTAAAGAGAGTGTGTCAGACCATACAAATACACCCACACAAGAGAGAGAAAAATGGAGTTTAACGTCCACTCGACACAAACCGGGTCATTTCGGGACGTACATATGGTGAAAACCGGAGGACCCAGAGAAAACCCACAAGATTGGACAGGCCACCTTATGTAGCTGGATTTTAACTAGGTTTCTTGGCGTGAGCTACATGTACATGTGTTGAAAAGTAAAAATTCAATTCGGAAAATAGGTCAACCCCAAAAATAGCAGAATGCATGTACTTATATACATGTAGTGCAAAGCACTATAGTTACTTCCTTTTGGAATTGTCTATAAACAATTCTGCACTTCCTTATCTACTTAATTGCCATACGAAATTAATGAAAATAATGCCCTGCCTTTTGAGAGAGCAAGAGCATGAAAGAGCGAGAGAGAAATGGGGTTTAACGTCCACTTGACAAAAACTAGCTCGTTTTGGGACTAACACATGGTTCAATTTTATTTTAATAATTTGCTTGCGCGTAGGGATGTTTTGCAATTGGGAGGAAACTGGAAGACCCAAAGAAAACTCACGAGGTTGGACAGGCGACCCTATACTCCTTGTCACGTACTTTAACCACGGATTCGAAACCACGCCAGTTGACTCAATGACAATGAGAGGCTTTATTATACAGGACGCACATGCTTACCATTCAGTCATCCAACTCCCGTCTGTTCAGAGGCCGTTTCAAATGAAACTGGTTTAGAATTTATAAAATTGCTTCACAGGATTACCATAAATAAAATTCGAAGAAAGCACAATCAATTACCGGTACCGTACTTACTTTATGAGAGAGAGAGAGAAATGGGGTTTAACGTCCACTCGACACAAACTAGGTCATTTCGGGGCTAACATATGGTTTCAATTTTATTTCAATAATTCACTTGCGCGTAGGGGTCTTTAGCAGTGGGAGGAAACCGGAGTGCCCGCAGGAAACCCACGAGGTTGAGAAGGCGGCCCTATCTCCATGCCACATTCGCTCACACCAGGGATCGAAATCATAGCCGCAAGCCAGAGGTGACCGGCCAGCTAGAGGTCAAAGCGCGGCACTCTAGATAGGGTTACCATACGTCCCGGTTTTACCGGGACAGTCCCGGTTTTGGGGGTCCCTTTTGTCGCCCCGTCCCGTGGCTTCTCACGTGCCTAAATGTCCCGGTTTTCAAATCAGGTGTTTTTCAATTGAAAATAATAACACATAACATTTAATAACTATTGATTATTAATGTAAAAAAGTAGCGTTTGCTGCAAACACTCTTACTTCAACACAAAGGCACACCACTTCTGGGGGTTGGGATGGCCTAGTGGTCTAGAGTGCCGCGCTTCGAACTCTAGCGGGCCGGTCACCTCTGGCTTACGGCTGTGGTTTCGAGCCCTGGTGTGAGCGTATGTGGCATGGAGATAGGGGCGCCTTCTCAACCTCGTGGGTTTCCTCCGGGCACTCCGGTTTCCTCCCACTGCTAAAGACCCCTACGCGCAAGCGAATAAAATTAAACCATATGTTAGTCCCGAAATGACCTAGTTTGTGTTGAGTGGACGTTAAACCCCATTTCTCTCTCTCTCTCTCTCTCACACCACTTCTGATCTAAATATAGTTCAGTAGTCAGTACACATACATTCGGCATACATCGGCGTTCGTAGATTAACCGAGGTGTTCCGAATGTGCATAAATATAGAAATTGACATATGATCTTGGGTATAATTTTATTGGTTTCTCTGTTATAGTCCCGGCAAAAATTTTACATTACTAACACGTGACAATCGAAATAATGCCCATCAATGCCCATTCAACAACATATATTTTTAGTGTAACTACCGTCACAAAAATGGCTGAAAACGCATCTCCCGGCTTCTAGAAATGAAAAAAATTCTTGGGGGGGGGGCATGCCCCCCAAACCCCCCTAGTTAGTTCGCGCCTTTGGCGCTCAATGATTCGCGCCCATACGGCGCTCATTTTGTCGCGCCCTGCGGGCGCTCCGTGCCGAGTTATCCTTTGGTCTTCGCATGAAAATATATGTCCCGGTTTCTTCTGTGACTAATCTCGTAACCCTAACTCTAGACAACTAGGCCATCCCACGGGCCCCCCTTACTTAAATGACAAGAAATCAATAATCAAATCAATTTAATGCACATCCAAAACATATTACGTCCATGCAGACAAAACCATAAAAGGCAATGACATTTGCCAGTTGAAAAATCAGGTGTTTCTGACTAATCCCCCCATGACAAAAAAATATAAGGTGACTGGGTAGCCTAGGTAGTTGAGGTAAGGATGAAATGTTAATAATTCTAAAACTTTTTTAGTCCCTTTATATACTTGTCATAGACCTACCATACCTGATGAAAAACTACCATACGCTGAACTTCTTTCTATATTGTGTCGGTGTCTATTCGATGAAACTGTCAAATATTTTCTGTCACTATCTTCTTCGTTTACGACGACGATTTCGTCTCGACCTTGTTCTTTATCGTCTTCATCCTGTTCATTACTCCCAAAAGCTGGACTCGGTGAACGCCTAATTACTGACGTATAGTTTGCTGGGTTCATTGAGGAAATGTATTTTGCACCGACAAGGAAATACAAAACATTATTCACACTATGTCACGTAACTTCAAGTTCCCCATAATCATTATGTTTAGTCACTTTTGTAAAATGAAAACAAATGCACGTGACCGCTGGTTTTTACGACATCACGGATTTGTTGATATTGGTACAAAAAGAAAAGTCTGTAGCATTATAGTTGATAAAATAGAAAATGAACCATAGCTTTGTAACAAATAAACTATAAAACTCCAAAATCAATCGCTTAAACGAACGTATTATATTTACGACAACCATTTAAGTGAATTAGTCGCTTCGTCATTTACTGTCCACATTGTTGAGTGGTTTCGTACAACATAATACTTCATATTGCGTCGTTTCGTCCAAATCAATCAAAGAATTGGTGTTTATCATCATAACGTTATACTGCAGTTTAGTATTGTCAGAAAGATAATTGAACATGGTGTGGTTTCAATTATTTGTGTCTGTCCATTTCCATTATAAAAATATTAGACGTGAATGGTGAAAAATATTGAAGATTTGGTTCACGTTGGTCTACATTTATTGTGTTAGGAAAATAGTAAAAACGCAATTTTATTATAATAAACACGTTTTTGTCAAAGTGGTTTTCAGATAAGATGTTATAAAGGGATGAATTTGCTTTTAATCAAACAAGAACTAGATAATTTAATAACTTCGATTCCATTTCGACTGGGTCCATCCTTAAGTCCCAATGAAAACCCCTATAAAACAATCTGAATTTCTTCCTAAAAACCGAGTTCACAAATTAAACAAAATGTGAACGTAAATGTGGTGTAGTTCAGCATGGGAGGAGGGGGGAGTTGGATGGCCGAATGGTTAGCGTGCGCGCGCTGAATCATACGGCATGCAATAACTGAATCAACTGGCGTGGTTTCAAATCCCAGTACGCTGGGACCTGTGTTACTGAATCCGAGTCGAAAAACTTTGGCTTCCCAGTATATTTACTGGGCGACTTTTTACTGCTAAACGAAATGAAATGAAATGGGGTTTAACGTCCTACTCTTCCGCATTACTGCTAAACGGCCGCGTGTAAGAGTAATGCACCTATAAATGACCTTCAATGGCCGTTTCAAGTTAAAGCCGCTTGATTCACTTAAATGGCAGTTGAACGAGAGATGTGCCACTACATTGACCAGGCATGTTTAATTATTAACAATATGATTAAAACACAGCCTCTCTTTCGTTCGTGGGTACGACAGCGTCGTTAGCCTGGAGGTCGGTATACACGTGTTTTGATCCCTGCATTGACCAAAACAGTTCATCCAGATTTTCCGGCGTGGTTTCTCCTTGTCAGTGATACAGGACGAAGGGTTGGACAAGGACAGCTGTCTAGTCGTTCGGATGGGACGGAAAAACCGAGGTCCCGTGTACACATTGGCGTTCTCGTAAAAGATCCCTTGACAGTTAGAATTCGATATAAGAGTAGGCCACAGTGCCATTGTCCGTGTAAAATTTCCCTCATAGCGCACTGTATGGCGTAGGCTACACCCTTCTTTATTAGCCCAGTTTAGGAGCAGAACAGTAGGACGTTAAACCCCATTTCATTTCATTTTTCATAGTTCAAAATTTCGTTTCACTTGTCTTCACAACACTAGGATCGAGAATAACAGGCGTTCTAGTTGGTGTGAGAAATTAGCCAATGAAATGGTCTGTTACGGAAAGTTCCTGGCGTGCTCCGCGCCCATTTGTAGATAAGGGGATCACGGTGGCTAAGTGGATAAGGTGCTGGTTCGCTAGCCTGGAGGTCGGGTGTTCGATCCCTGCATTGGCCGAGAAAGTTCATCTCGATTTTCCGGCGTGATTTCCCCTTGTCAGTGATGCATAAGAGGGGGCCTGCTGACAAGGACAGCTGCCTAGTCGTTCGAATGGTACGAAATAGGAAATACTCTTTAACTACAAGTACATGTACTTCAAAATCTTTACTTATTTTTTTAATACATACAAAAAATGTTTTAGAATTTATTTTGTCGGAGAAAAAACGTTAATACCGGGGACTCATTAAGTCGCGTCGATGTCATCCTTATCAGTGACTGTAGCGGGCTAGCGAATATTCACTGCTGATCAGTGTGACTCGTTGCTAAATAAACCCCATTTCACTTCATCGCTGGAGGGGGGGGGCTAGTGGTAGAGAGTGCCGCGCTTCGACCTCTAGCTGGCCGGTCACCTCTGGCTTACGGCTATGGTTTCCATGCCTGGTATGAGCGTATGTGGCTTGGAGATAGGGGCGCCTTTTATTGAAATAAAATTGAAACCATATGTTAGTCCCGAAATGACGTAGTTTGTGTCGAGTGGACGTTAAACCCCATTGCTTGCTCTCTCTCTCTCTCTCTCTCTCTCTCTCTCTTCAGCGCTGTCATTTTTGTGTGTAGAATGGGAGATAACTCCTCAAATCAAACTATTGACAGATATTGTTTCGATCCATTTCTTTGATCTGTATTTTGTAAAAGGTTACCCCGTGCCGTTTCGATTAGGAATTATCTTGAATAAAGAATAAGTGTTGCCTTGAAGCCACCAATATTCCAATTGGAAGGTTTTCCAAACCATGATTTTTGTTTTGGTATAGCACCAGGGGCTAAGTGAGGACACAATGACAAGCTTTGCGTCATGGTTTTGAGTTTTTGCGTCCCCTTGAGTTTTTGCATCCACACGCAAATGGCAAAAAATCTCACGGGGTCAACCAGTGCCAAACAAATCGACTCTAGCATGTTTCACACAGCATAGTATTAATCTATGGCACTGTGACCCCCCCCCCCTCTCCCCGCACATACATATAAATATAGCTTTTTTGGCATCCAAACTAGATCTTGTTCCTGATGCATAATCGCGGGTCACTAACCACGCCCCTGGGCGGCACTGGGATGAGCTAATTAACTTGTAAAATTGCCCCGAATGAAAACAAAACGTCACAACGAAAATTGTCTCCAATACATGGATATCGATTTGTTAGCCGTTCGTAAATTCAAACATACCCCAATACAACTTTACCATGAAATTACTGATTAACAATCCTTTTAATTTTATTAAAGTTGTAGATCCAAAAATTGTGATGGACATTCTTTCCTCGTCGTGTCAATTCTCCAACGTTGATCCGGTCGGACAGTCTTTCCCCGTCGTGTTTAGACTAATAAGTTATCCGATGTCAATTCTCCATCGTTGATCGGGTCGGACTAAGATTGTTCATTTTAGTCAGGGTAGCGGTAGGCAGCTGTTGAATGAAACCGAAAGACCCTGAGGAAACTCACACGGTTGGAATGACGACGACTCTACTACTACTTCCTTATCACATACAAGCGGAGAGCCGAACGTCACGCAACTTAACTCAATGACAGACCTTATGATCTAAAGCGAACGCGTTAAGCCATTCAGCCACTCAACTCCCCACCATATACTGACGAGTCAGCGTCACCAAATCCGATTTAATCATGGGTACATTTTCGTGTGAGAAATTAAATAATGTCTGATGAAAGCCAATAACGATCAACGACTTTGAAGATGAGCGACAGCTGTCTAGTCGTTTAGATGGGACGAAAACACCAAGCCCCGTGTACACATTGGCGTGCACGTAAATGATTCCTTGTCAGTTGGAATACTATATAAGAAGAGTGGGTCATAGTGCCGCTGCCCAGGCAAAATTTCACTCATTGCACACTGTAATGACCGTCTTCATTAGCTCAGTCAGAACAGAACAGTAGGACGTTAAACCCCATTTCATTTGAAGGCAAGAACGTGTGTAAATAGCAGTAGTGAAAAAATTATATAGAATACTTTACACTCTACAGAGTCCAGTGTGGTGTTCAGAAATTCACATTGTCTCCCATATTTGGCACCCGAAGGTGTTTAAAGAGCGTAGACTGCTCGTTCCCAGATATGCGCTGCTTCAAACAGCGCTATTAAACAAATCATGACCAATCGAATGCTTTTAATTGATTAATTGCAGGACGCTGTGTGTTGCTGCATTGTGGTATTGACACAGTACGAGTGTTGATCTTACAGAATCGACTAAAATTCTTCGTACTCAAAGTTTACGCGGCAAATTCGATATACACATGAAACAGTCGATATTTTCAAGCTACCCCCCTTGGCTAGAACCACTCACCAGTCGTGGAATTCTTCATTTTCAACCACCTGAAAACTGGAATAAGTTGTTGAAAATTATGTCTGCGGTCAATATTAAGGAAAGTGAAGTTGTTTGTATGTGGGTGCAGGTGTATTGATTCTGCTACATCACCATTGTTTGTATTAAAGGAACGTTTCTGAAACAGTCGCGTGTCACACAAGAGAGAGAGGGAGAGAGAGAGGGGGGGGAGAGATGGCTTAACCCCCACTCGACACAAAGTAGGTCATTTCCGGACTAACATTTGGTCATACAACCGGGGATTCGAAACCACACCAGTTGACTCAATGACAGGCCTTATGATACAGCGCGCAAGTGATGAAAGATTTAGATTTAGTTAAAGTACAGACACATTATGTAAGATTTATATAAACAGCTTGTCATTCTTGCTTTAATAGTTTAAAAATTGATAATGAATTTTACTTTATTCTGAGGGAATTATCATTGTTTGAAGGTGTGGTAATAAATGTCTAATAAAAAAATTCATATATGACATTGATGCCCAAAAAGGCATGCAGTGTTTGTGTGGTGCGTGTGTGTGTGTGAGAGAGAGAGAGAGAGAGAAAGGGAGAGAGAGGGGTAACATCTTCATAGAACAACTCCTAGAATTGAACTAGTGACCCCTTAGCCAATGTGACCAAGTAACTGTTTTAAAAACGTGTCTTTGCCCCGAAAGGGGTTGGATGGCCGAATGGTTAGCGCGTGTGTGCTGTATCATTAGGTCTGTCATTGAGTCAATTGTTGTAGATTCGACTCTCTGTCTTTAACAGTAGGAGGACAACAGCGGATGGACAAGCGATCCCACACACGTAGGCTACAAGCGGCAAACCACACCATTTCACTCAATGACAAACCCTATGATCTAAAGCCCATGCGTTAACCATTTAGCCGCCCAACCGTTCCTCACAGAGTTGAACAGTTTAGTATAATCACTAATCACACCAAATGAAAACAGCGACATAAATCTTTAATTTAGAGAAATCTACAATTCCCTTTGTCTCGTTTTTTAAAAATATTTAATGGATTTTAATGGTGTATAAATTACTTCAGTCCATCGATGTTGCTTTTTTCGGTTATTGTTTTTATAATAGCAATCTATCCCTGTCGATAAATTCGTAATTTACTGAGGAGATCTAAGCCGCTCAGTTTTTATTTCACCAGACAAAGATTTTTATTTTCGCACCTACAATCAATTTTCTTGTGTTTGTTGCCAGTATTTAAAATGTTAACGGGTTTAAAGAAATGAAATGAAATGGGGTTTAACGTCCTACTGTTCTGCTCCGATCTGGACTAATGAAGACGGACATACGCCATACTGTTAGCTATTAGGGAAATTGTGCCCGGTTCGGGGCACTATGGTCTACTCTTACATCGAATTTTGTTGTTCTTTCTTTCGGCATGAAATGTTATATAAACAATTATTTAGACATTTATTAACCCGAAAAGACCTTAATCTGCTCACGATGCCATCTTATGGGTTGGATTTTTACTGGATATGAATCCGATTTGTTGGTCAAAGCTCAATGGTGGATAATCGAGAATATTTTTTTTTTATCGTACTGACTTTAGTAATGATCATCGAGGCTAGGCCTAAAATTCAATCGCTAATATCTGGGTTCAGAGTGGAGCAATTTAACTGTGATTTTCATCAAATTGCATTTACATGATCTATTCATTCAACTATTATAGTGAGAATTGTCAGCGCTTTATCTAAATCGTACAAAATGCCTCTTTAAAAGTTTAAAATCGACCAATTTACGAAGGCGTAAATTATCGGGCCGTGGATTCAGAAAGAGAGAGAGGGGTCCACTAAGCCATTTCGGGACTAACATATGGTTCAATTTTATTTCCATAACGCTCTTGCGCTAAGGGTTCTTTATCAGTAAGGGGAAACCGGGAGACGCGGAGAAAACCCACGAGGTTGGACAGGCAACCCTACTTCCCGTCACGTACAACCGGGGAATTGAAACCACGCCAGCTGACTCAATGAGAGGCTTTGTGATACAGCGCACACGTGCTAACCATTCAGCCACCCACCCCACCCCACCCCTATGATTCAGAAGTCAAAAAGAACGAAGTTTTGAATTATTCATCCTTTTTATTCTATATTTTAAGATATATTTCATATCGACCAGACACCCACCTACAAACCAGCATCATTGTTCTTCAATGTCGGTGAATTTTTTTAATAAAAAAAATGTCTCATCACTTATCTGTTTTTGTAGATTAACGTGTAACTGATGTTTCTTAGAACGTGTCTTAATGGAATTTGGGATTTCTTGAAAGGGTAATTATACAATTAAAACGTGCTTCTGTTATCATCTTGTCTCCACCCTGCAGATCATCATGGCGAAATGATGTTTGAACAATACACACGATGTTATGGATATCGAATCCCCTGATATCGATTAAAATTATATAGAAAAAAAATGGTTTATAAAAACACTCGATTACTGCTAATTATTAAAATTAAAATAGAAATACTAGAAGAAAGTGAGAGCATAAATATTTGTTTTGTTGAGTTTCCTGCGTCATGTTCAACAATACACAGTGTTTTAACTCAATTCCTGTCTGATGAGGGTTTTTATTTTATTTGCCTTTGTCAAGAAGCCATTCTCATACAGTTTGGTTTTTGTGTCGAAGAATATTTACTTTCTATTGTCGGCTTTACGCGAACTCTTTCCACGTGTACATGTTGACGTGTGCGTAAAAGAATCCTTGACAGGTAGAATTCAAGTGCTGTTCGGGAAAAATTGTCCCCAGATGGTATAATGGCGCATACTCTTCGTCATTAGCCCAATTCATTCATGCATTCATTTCGTTCATATAAGTCACTATTCAGTATATTGTTTTAAGCTTAAAGTAGCCAAGTCTCAAACTCAATATCACCCAAAGTCTTCAATATTGAAAACACGAATTATTTGAAAATTTAAATCAACATTATAGTTTTTATTGTTTATTTTCCGGGGTGGTTCCCCCTTGTCAGTGAAGCGGAAGGAGGGCATGACAAGGACAGCTGCCTAGTCGTTCGGATGGGACGAAAAACCGAGGTCCCGTGTACACATTGGAATGCACGTAAAAGATTCCCTGGCAATTGGAATTCGATATAAGAGTAGGCCGTGGCGCCGCTGCCCGGGCAAAATTTCCCTCATAGCACACTGAATGGCGTATGCCCGTCTTCCATTAGCCCAGGTCTGGTGCAGAAGAGTAGGACGTTAAACCCTTTTTCATTTCATTTTTTATGGTTTATGAAGAGCGATTTGTTGTAGATCTTTCTTATTCGCCTAATTCACGTGATTAATGTTTAGAGTAGCTAAGTCTCCAACCCAACATCATCCACAGTCTTCGACATTGAAAACACGATTCATTTGTCAATTCAAATCAACATTGATGTTGTCATCTTACCGGGAAAGCGACAATTGTAACACGGGACTCGAAGAACGAGGCTAGTCATATTCCACAAGTCATGTCAAACGGTGGCGTCATATTCTTATCTGTACTATTAGTAGACTGAAATAACCAGACGCTCTGGAGATTGTCATTCGATTGAGACTGCTGGTGTATTTCGCCAAACATCACTAATTAGAAATTGCATTAAAAACAGAAATGATTGAATGTAAATCAGTTTGTATACATTCATATTACAGTATTATATGCGTTGCACCCATTTGTGTTACATTTCTTGGTGCCAAATATTAGCGATTCAGGTCCTATAAAAGCCTAAAAATCAAAGACTAATATATTGGTTCAGACTGGAAGATATGGCCTTTACATTATCCAGTATTTATCTAATAAAGTGAGTACCGCCAGCGCTTCATCTAATCTTCTATTATGTTTTTTTTAAAGATTGGATATCAGAGGTCCATCTTTTCACGGTAAGATAAAAACACCAATTAATGTTGATTTAAATTTGCCAGTAAGTTGAGTTTGCAATGTCGCCGACTGTGGCTGATGTTGAATTAGAGATTTGCTGATGTTGAGAAAGAGAAATCACGAAGCCGGAATGACAAGGGCAGCCAAGTTGGGTGTCCGAATGGTCAAGTCACATGGTTTCGATTCCCCGCTTGTAAATGACGACGAGTGGTGTCCCCTGTCCAACCTCACGGGTTTTCTTCGCTTCCTCCGATTTGACCTAGTTTGCCTCGCGTGGTCGTTACCAGCCGACCCCACAACCCCTGTCAAACAGATCCCGCAGTGAATATTCGCTTGGCCGCTACAATCACTGATAAGCATGACATCGACGAGGCTTAATAAGTACGGCATATTAACTTTTTTACTCCGACAAATTAAATTCTCAAACATTTTTTTAAGTTAAAGAAAAATAAATAAAGACGTTTGAAGTATTTGAAGTTAAAAAATATTTCCTAGTGTAAATGGGTATTAAAATGAGTAAAATGCATCATTTTGCCCGAAGCAGTTAGGTGTTAAGTAAACATTGCACGAGCAGTTGAGCCAATGACTGGCGCGGTGAGCAGTCAACGCACGTGCTATGGACACTTATCTGTTACAGAGATAATTCGTAAGTAATTCTCTATGAAACAGATTGAACCCCTGTCTCTCTCAGTGGGTTCTGTGTATATCATTTGTCGGGAAACATGAGGTTCTCGAATAATACTTATTGTTTTGGACTAAAATCGCCGATTTAGGAATTAAAATGTCGGTCAACTACCTCTGCGTCTGTTCTCAACTGAAGCTAATTGTACACAGGCAACCTAAGTTTAGTATGGCTCCTATATCACATGCACTAACTTCATTTTATATTTCATATTTTATTTTAGATGTGATATGATTCATCAAAAACTCTTCAACAAAGCGGAATGCGATTAATACTCGACATGAAAGCAGAAATTATTGAACTTTACACCGAGAAAGGAGGCAATTCTTACATCAAATAAAATCTATAGACGACTGTTGACTCACGTAGAGCTTCTGTGTTTTGAACAGACGGATGATTTAATTAAAAAACACAACACGGACAAATGATTGAGTGTTTATAATTTTGTTGGTTTTTTTCTTATAATGACTTAGACGTGTTGTATTTGAGTTTCCCTGGTAGAAGCCATGTTGGCTAAGTGGGTGAGACGATGGCTGGCATCCCGAACGTAGGCTGTCTGTCTGTAGTAACTATACTTGTTACCTTAAACTGTGTTTAAGGTAACAATTGGTACAGTCTAAGACCCCTTACGCAAGTTCAAATAGGTTCAAACGCACAATTGTCAACACACATCATTACAGTTTGTATTAAAATAAGTAATTCTATCACAAATAGTGAAGCCTGGACCATTAAAATAGTTACCGAACAGTTTTTCTCTGCATAGCGCTGTTTATGTTGTAGGCCTAATGACGTATTACGCAACTTGCGGCCATGACGGTCGGCCAGTTGAAATTTTCGCGTAGGAGATGGGTTTCATCAAATCATATAATTTTGCGGGAAGGCCTCACCTTTATTTCAATAAGAATTGATTTATTATATGTTAAACTGTGTGCTGTACTGTTTTGGGTCAGTTTATTTGTAAATTAAGCGAGCTATAGGCCAGTAAACTTTTTGTAGTCATTGACTAAAAAACTTGCGCAAAGGAACTCGGTAGGAAAAACCACTACTGCGACTGGAGTAAAACGGAAGACAGCAGTAGTGGAACCATTTCTAGTCTGTCTGCAGCTAGCTCCGCCCAAGAACAGGCCCTTACCTAATTAACCGACATTTTAACTCCTACATCGATAATTTTAGTCGAAAAAATCGAGTATGCTTTTCGAAATTTTATTTTTAGAAGTATTTATTTCTCTTCTGTTGTCATATTGTATAAAATTAATTATGTTTATTTAGCCGTTGTGTGTATGAAAGATATCAAACTTATCAGAGCCGAATTACAAAATAGTCCACTAATTATTCAATATGGCGGCGTCCATGAAAGATAATTTCACAAAGGCGGTTTTGTTTGCGAAGACAAATTTAGGAGTATCTAACCTTGTTTTGAAAGATAAACAGATTGATACTCTAAAGACAGTTAACAATGGTAAAGGCTGTATAGCCATATTACCCACTAACACATATTATATATCGCTTTTACCGGAGTATATAAAACACGTGCATCGGGTTATTTTTACAGTTGTCTGCGATATCACTTCTGTGGAAGCGGACGTTAAAACATCAGGTAGTAGTAGTAGTAGTAGTTATTTTTACTCTGCTGTGTATATAAAGCAGTAGCCCAGTCGATAAGCACCACCCCACCCCCAATGATCACGTGAGCGTTTTAATTGGACGGCATTTATAGCAGTGATCATGTCTCAAAGTATGACGTAGATAGATCGCTGCGTGCAGTTTGGCTGGCTGGCTAGCCTTGAGGTCAGGTGTTCGATCCCTTCATGGGCCAAGAAAGTTCTTCAGGATTTTTCCGATATGATTGCCCCTTGTCAGTGGTGTAGGAGGATGGTTGACATTGACAGCTGTCTAGTAGTTCGGATGGGACGAAAATTTGAGGTAAAAGATCCGTTGTCGGAATTCGTTATAAGGGTAGGCCATATCAACATCTGTAATAGGCGTGGTCTGTATGAATACGAGTAATTGATTGGCACTCTATGAACACGTGTATAAGTGTGTTTTTATGGACGCGTGTAATATGCTCGCTTTCTATGAACGCCTGTATTTAGTGTGCTTTCTATGAACGCTTGCAATTAGGGTGTTTTCTATGATCGCGTGTAATTAGTGTGATTTCTATGAACACGTGTAATTAGTATGATTTCTATGAATGCATGTAATTGATGTGTTTTCTGTGTAATGAGTGTGTTTTCTATGAATACATGTAATTAGTGTGATTTCTATGAACACGTATATGTACAGTATTTTTATCAACATTTGTGTAGTTGTAGATTAAATAAAATCCAGGGTGGGTAATTTTGATGCATGGGAGAATACATAAGAGAAAACCCCGAAAAGCTAAAGTATTTCAATTTTTATAATGTAGTTATATCGTAATGATCGGATACATTTGGAGCCATGGAAAAGGGAATAACAATGTAACACTAATTAAATACCAAAACAAGAAACGCCAAGAGGTACGGGATAACAAGTCAGCGCATTATTTATTTTAAAGAAATCTCTCACAGAGTAGAGAAGAAAGTGCAGTAAGTTACTATCAGGCACTTTTCTTTTAAACTGTATTTATCAAGTACTTAAGGACCGGTAATACTGCCTTTAATATGTAACATAAATAGATACACTGACGTAGATCACACAAATAAATGACGTACATATCACATAAACTGTACCAAACACGTGAAGCATTTAATAAATAGATTTAAAAAAACACACTCGGGATCAAACGGCACTAGGCGGTGCACCACGACGAACAGAACGTCTGAGTAATAGAGTTGTGTGTTCTGTGTACGACGCCATGCTGATTACCCTTGATCGGTCCAGGTCATCCTTCCAACATGTAACACATTGTAACAGTTTACGGAATTTAAGTCTGAAATTTTCACTGAATACACAATATAAGATTGGATTCGCCGCTGAGTTAATATAAGCCAGTGTATTTGTTATCACTACAAGTAGCCACGAATGATGGAAGGGGTGTTGCGAAAAGGTGTTGTAAAAAAGTAAAATTTGGTGTGGAGAGTAGCTTAAGAAATATATGATAACACTTGCTATTAACATTTTTACTACACCCTTACGAGCACGTATAGCTTCAGACGTCCGTTCCCGACTTCTACCGTTGTGATTCGTTCCGTTTCTACAGCGCACAGTCGCATTGCGATGCAACATCTCGACGCCAACGAAAAGTCGTTTACCGATGACAATGTAGCAGACCAGTTGCACCAACAATGGTCCGAAGTAGAAAAAAACAGATTCTGAGAATTTAAATAGCTTCATGTACTCTTCAGGATTATGCGGAAATTGCGTCGTACAAAATTCCACTGTTACGTTGCGTGCAGGCGGCGCCACTGTGTTAAACATGGCGGTCGGAATTCCACACCATAGAGACAAAAACCAAATGACAACAATGACCATGAATGTTCTCTTTTTGGTACACAATAGATGAGCTCGTATCGGAAAAACAATGGCGATGTATCTGAAACGAAAAAAGAAAATAATCAGAATAATAATACTCCTGTCGTTATCAACGTCTGTGATCTATTATAAATAATACCAATATGGTGATAAATCTCAGCTTTGATGATATGGACGTTAACCCCCTTCAATTTCAAGTCCATTATAAAAAGATTAGCTTTAATGCGTTTTAAAAGAAAAGGCTGAAAGCTGATCGATGGAATGAGAATTGTTGAAAATAAATCGTCGTGTTTATGTAAAGCGGTTAAAAGCTACGGATCAATGGAAAGAAGCACGCTTTTGACATAGCAAGTCATGTGTTATCTTAAATGGTGCAGCCTTTTTGAATTACATGTATTGAAAAACGACATATTCGACAATCGGCTCCCGTAGCTCATTGAATTGTTATGTCCGATATATTGGGGATGGGCGGATGCTTAGCGTTTACGCGCTGTATCATAAGGTCTGTTACTGAGTCAGGTGGCATTGTTTCGATTCCCCTGTCCTACTGAAACAAAATCGAACCATATGTTAGTCCCGTACTCCTTGTCACGTACAACCAGGGAATCGAAACTACGCGAGTTGACTGGATGACAGACCTTATGATACAACGCGAACGCGCTACCCATTCAGCTGCCCGTGTAATTACAATAAACAATCCGGTTGTTGATAAGTCTTGTAGTATAATGTTCCATAATGAAATAAAGAGAAATTAAAATGGGTTTTCTGTATCGACAGGACTAATATGAAGACGTGTCTGATGTTAGAGACATTCTGTCCTGTTGGACATACTCTTCTTTCGAATCCCGACTCTAGTTTACGTGCACGCTTACATAATTGTTAAGGGGAACCCAAGTCGGAATCTAACTCGGGATCTGCTTTATACGGACAATGTCCCGGATTGGATTAAATCTGTTTGAAAAGGCTTACCAATAAATGTTCGCAGATAACAAAATGGCGACCGGCTTATTACATAGATCGGTGAAATTTCAATTCCACATATCTCTGTAAATACTGAACGTAACGTAACCATTATTGAACTGATATTCCTATAACTGATTCATCTTACACAAGATTGTAGTTTGCAAATGATTCTTTAAACGCTGCAATGTCTGTCTGTTCGTTTCAATTTTATGCTTTATGTAGCAATTTGCCATTTTCAAAACCAAACCCGAAATAAACTAGACTAACTGCACTCGTTTTATTCGTCGTAGGCTATGATTTAAAATGACCCCGCGTCAAAAAGACTGCCATTCAATACTTTTATTTAAATAATCCTTGTTCGTCAAACCCTTTTCGGTCACTATATATTCAACTCGATCTTCCAGACGACTTCAATAATTGGGTATATAAATACCGAACAACCAGTAAATTGAACCAATGGATTTTTTTCGTATTGCAGACAAGAAATTATTTTTATTTTTAAAATTCAGCATTGAGGAGGTAAGAAGATCACAATTCTAAATAAACCTATTTCACAGGATAAAAATATAAGCCTGTAGGATTATTCTGATTTTAATTGGTTATTTAAGAAGAGCATAGAGCTTTCGTCTCGGCAGCCTGGCTCCAGGAAATACGTATTGTTCCTGTATATTCTTTACTTATCATCACTATCTTTGTGCGGAAATTGGTCGCTTAGGTGTAATAATTGGCCTAAAGCACAGCGCACAGAGAAAATTGCATCTGCTTGCTTGATTCTCTTCGATAGGCTCTAGTCTTACTTGGATAGATAATAAACTAGAAAGTAGTGTTTGGATCACCGGAGCAGCTCTGCGAAGGATAAAAGGGTTGGGGTCATCTGAGCAGCACGGCGACGGATAGAGGTGTTGGGGTCACCGGAGCAACACAACACCGGACAGAAGGGTTGGGATCACCCGAGCAGCACCACAGCGGACAGAAGGGTTGGGAACGCCGGAGCGGCACGGCGACGGATAGAATAGTTAAGATCCCCGGAGCAGCTCTGCGACGGACAGAGGGGTTGGGATCGCCGTAACAGCGGATAGAAGGGTTGGGATCACCGTAGCATCCATCCAGCAGATGGGTGGATGGGATCACTGGAGGGGGACTACAGCAGATAGATGGCTGGGATCACTGGACTACTGTGGATAGAAGGGTTGGGATCACCGCAATAGTACTACAGCGGAAAAAGGGGGGCTGGGATCCCCGGAGCAGCACTACAATGGATGGGAGGGGCTGGGGTCACTGGAGGTGCTCTGCAGCGGACAGAATGGTTTGGGTTGTCGTAGAAGCACTACAGCGGATAGAGGGATCGGGATCCCCGGAGCAGCACCGCAGCAGCGGACAGGGATCGTCGTAGCGGATAGAGGAGCAGGGATCACCGTAGCGGTGCTACAGCGGATAAAGGGATTGGGATTATCGTAGCAGCACAACAGCGGATAGAAGGGCTGGGACCACTGTAACAGCACAACGGCGGATAGAAGGGCTGGGATCACCTGAGCAACACCACAACGAATGTAATCTTATTTAGCTGACTAAACGCAAACTGACCCGCCGTAGAAGACACAAATAATTAATTCTGAACCAACCGGGGCAGTAATGACAGGCTAAATCTTCTTTTGAAAACCACCTGTGAAGGGACCCTTTACGTACACGCAAACGTCTACATGGAAACCAGATTGTCCGTCCAGATTCTCTTCCTAATCACACCCACACCCGACACTGTTGACATTAGCCCAGTTAGTCATGCAATGTGGGACGTAAACCACATTTCATTCCATAATAAACAATACTTTTTCAGCTTACAAAACTGCAATAACACACCATTGACGCCGTACTTGAGATCATTTCGTGCGTCTCCTTAAGTATGAATCAAATAACATAATACGGGTAATTAGCCTCGGCTCCCCGTGTCCTCTGGCTCTGACTTTCTAACAAGGACTATAATGGGATTTAGTGGACATAAAGTAAATCTAGTTGACCAATAAGTGCTGTGTTATGGGGGTTTTACCTAGTTATTTCCATTATGAGAACTATAGTAGCAGATGAGATAAAATCCGTTTTAATCTATGGTAACATGATGTTTACGAGAGAGAAGGAGATAAATAGGGTTTAGTATCCACTCGACACAAACTAGGCTAATGTAGACACATTGGCGTGCACGTTAAAGATCACTTGGCAGTTGGAATTCTATATAAGAGTAGGCCGTAGCGAGCGAAATTTCCCTCATAGCACACTGTATGGCGTATGTCTGTCTTCATTAGCCCAGTTTAGGAGCAAAACACTAGGACGTAAAACCCCATTCCTATTTATTTCATTTCCAAAGCCTTGGGAGGAAATCCGTACACCCAGAGTAAACCCACGGGGATGAACAGGCGACGTCCCCCCTTGTTACGTATAACCGAGGAATCGAAACCACTCAAATATATAACAACAACAACCACTCGACGGAATGGCAGAAAGTATGATCTAACTCTGCAAAGACAAGGCCAAAGTTGTAAAAACAATGAAACTACTCAGAATAAAGCACACTGTAATTTATTATAAACCACGACTTATGGAAGTATCGCAATACTGTATTATATTACAATACTCTTTTTTGTCAAGTATCGCAATATATTACGATTTTTTGCCGCAGTGTACAACCCTTTATTTTATTAACCCATGAAATTGGATGAATCATTGAAAACTTTATTTTCTCTTGCTTTATTATTTATCCCCGAGGGTGAGGACATCCAAATTAACATTAGCCACACTTTCACGACTCATAAATACAAATTCTCACCACCCAGAATGTATTCAAGAAGCAATCATAACCAGTCTTTATTTTTGTAATTTTATGGGAAACGACATGACTTTCAACTGAGGACCTTCATATAAACATTATTCACACTTTTCTGATTACTAATCTAAAAGATTCATCACAATTAGCCGATCTGATACTGTAATTTCTAATCAATTATGTTTGGTGAAATACGTGAACAGTACAAATTGAACTACAATCGTTTACGCCTGCTTAGTCCATTCATCTCCGCTTTTTAATTATTATTTTGTTGATGGTCAATCAGACATGACTTATTGTTTCCTCGTAGGATATGTTGTTCTGTTTTCATTACGAATATTGGATAATGTTACCCTTTTATTTTCACAGCAAGATTACAACATCCTTTATATTGAATTCCAACCGTCAAGGGTTATTTTACGTTCACGCCAATGGTAAGGCCTACACAGGAGGAAAACAGCAGGATCGCTTGTTTAACCCCGTACGTGGGTTTTCTCCGGGCCTTCCCGTTTCCTCCCGCAACTAAACACCCTTGCGCGCGAGTGAATTAATGAAATAAAATTAAACCATAATTATGTTAGTCCCGACATGACCTAATTAGTTTGTATCGAGTGTACGTTGACCTCTGATGGATTACGCAAGTCTCGTGAAAAAGGTTTAAGACGGCTACAGGAAACCAATTACTGAAAATACAATTCTGGCAAATTGGGCAGAAATGAGAAATTCGATTCTATGTGATATTCTAATCCTTGAATGGCAGTTAGTGATAGAACACATTAAAAAACACAACACAATTTATATGGAAAACAATCATTGGTTTATACACATAAACGAAATAAAGAGAACTTCTTTATGAATACAGTTTGACTGTGTGCTTTTCGCACCTTTGGCGCCCTTGAATTGTCACCACAGCACTTCAATGTGGAGATATTGAAGTTCTGACCCTCAAATACCCCCCTGCTGAAAATCCTGGACCCCCCCCCCCCCGATGCTCATTACCGGATCTAGTGGGTGGGGGTATTTTGTTTAAATTGCGTTACTCGCCCAGGGTGTACACCGGGACTCTACGCCCTTTTTGTGTATTCTACCCCTTATAATGGGGCACCACCAGGGGGTGCTGTTCACATTACCGTCAAAGTTGGTTTTTGTAACACATCTCGGGTGCATCTACGAACCCGGTGTCAAAATATAAATCTTTTTTCTGCGATTTTTTTGCCAAATGTCAAAACTGCTTAGCCCCACCCATTCACACTTTGATGTACTACTTCTCCCGTATAATACCTCTTGACGGATGAAATTTGACATACGAGTAGGCTGCTGCGTCATTACAGGGCAAAGTGTCCCCCATAGCACACCAAGGGAGCGAAATCGGAGCAGAACAATAGGATGTATAACCCCATTTCATTTCATTTCTCCAACAAATGAAATGAATCCGTGTTCCTGTAGCTACTGTAATTGTCACCAACAGACTGTTGCATTGGGCAAAACAGGCAATGTGGCTTTAACTTCCCAAATGTCTCATAGAACTATTTTTATGACACGTCTCATAGAAATATATAAATATTTATATATTTCTATGGCACATCTAATCAATGACGTCACATCTTTTTGACGCCATTGAAAATAATTCTCACACTTTTTTGTTCTTTTTTTTTAAAACTAAATTAATTATACAATTTAGATCTAAATAAAAATCAATTTGGAAAAAATAATTTATGATTTTTTGTATCACTTGAGAAAATTGACTATGAAGGTTTTATATTTGACAATAATCAAATTCGCTCTACTCAGACAATCCCTGTTACATATTAGTATCACCTATCGGTAATGCAGCAGAAGTTAGACTTTTAGCCTCTTTCTATGTTATTGTAACACGTTGTTCTTCTTTACCAACCCAACATAATGGTCATGTACTCCTCTTTGCTGATAATGGTCATGTACTCTTCTTTGCATCAGCATTCGTTTCTGCTGTTAACATGCGTTAATGAACTAATTTTGGAAAAAATACGACGTCTGATATGCCGCTGTGACGTCACAGTAACGTCACAACGTCGCCATTTTGGGACTCGCTGGTACCGAATACCTATCTGCACGCAATACATTTATGATGTCTAAATGCAATAGTTTTAGGGATATTTGCGATCGACAGCTGTCATCTTGAATTTGACCACAAGCCCTGTCCTTATTTGGACTCCGATTTAGGTAAACTTTCTTTTCCTTACTCATAGAACATCACAATGAGTCCATAGAAATAAAAAAAAAAAAAAAACCTTTGTGGCAATTTGTTCTACGTCAAATGTTAGTTTGGCCAGCCTAAAAGAATTGTTTCCTTTGTTAATAAAATTCCTTGGTCCTGGAGCATTCTGGGATTGGGTGAACTTCAAGATGGATGTTTGTTTTGATGGACTCTTAATAAATAAAAACAATCCAGAACAATCCTAGAATTACACAATAGGCCTACAACACAATGTTGAGTTAGAGATTTAGCTCCTTTAAATAATTCCCTTTATATTGACTTGGGAACAAAATTGCGGCAACTTCTGTTAAAGACAATACAGACTTTATCAAAATAAAAACGAATGCTGTTTTCAATGGACAATACTTAGAATAGCCAGAGAGGGAAATGTGGTTAAACGTCCACTCGACACAAACTAGGTCATTGCGAGACTATCATATATTGTACAATCTTAATTCAATAATTCGCTTGGGTTTAGGAGGGGAACCGGAGAAAACCAACGAGAATGGACAGGTGACCCTTCCCCTTGTCACTTACAACCGGGGACACGAAACCATACCAGTTGACTCAATGACAGATCTTATGATACAGCGCGCATGCGCTAACTAAACGGTCATCCACCAATACACCCCCCCCCCCTACAATAGCCAGAATTTGATCTTACATAATTCACCTTTAAGAACCCCTTCTTTTCTTTTTATTAAATCAGAGGTAAAGGGTATGCTTATTCTAATGGTCTGGGTTGCTCGTACTTGGTTTTATATTATTTTCATGTAACGTTTTAAAATACAGATCTATATTTCGTTTCGTTTTTATATACTTTCGATGGCCTACACTACATGAAAATCAGACCGGTTGTAGTGAAAGGTCGCGTCAGGGGTCATACAAGCAGCTTTTGGACATATGGCGCCAGGCATTGATTAATCAATCAGCGTTGACGTTTCTAGTGTTTTACCAACAGTTCCGTGCATCAAACCCGGCGCAACATCCCTCACGCCACCCAGAACAAATGTTATATAACAACTCTTCCGGATCCTAGTGTAGTAAAGGCAAGTGAAATGAAAATTTTAAATACAAAAAAACGAAACGAAATAGGTCGGTGTTCTAATCAGAAAATATAGGAATTAAATTCAAGGGGTTTAATGTCAGCATGCTGCTCTCCGGGGAACATTATCTTCATGCAACACTTTATGTCGTACGTCGTCTCCATTAGCCCAGTCGGAGCAGAACTGTAGGATGTTAAACTCCATTTCATATAATGTTAGCGCAATGCTTAGGTCGTTTTCAGATAGAAATATGGTCATTTTCATTCTGAAGCTAATGTTTACAATGTTGTGTGGATAAATATCCCCGAGGGTGTCGATTCCACTTACTTTTCTTTGAATTCGATCTGTCAAAGAATCTTTACGTGCACACAAAACCTCGGTCTTTGGTGTCAACGAGAGGGTGAGATTACCGGGCTGTTAAAAATCTGATGGAATTCAAGTCGAGAGATTATGTAGCGTTGGCATATTTATTTTCTATCCTTAAACGGCTATTATGCAAGAGCTACATGTAGGTTCGACATATTTTTTAACCTTTATAGCGAGCACTGTCCCTTTAATCAAATGTTTATGAATCCGAGTACATATTAGTGAGAAACTCGATATTTTCCGAAAAATACAAATCACGCACAGCTACTTTAACCGTGCAAATTGCATTATTTCAAAGAGAGAAAAAAAGCAAATTGATTTTTACCGATATCTACAGAAACAATCGAAAGTGATCAAATTTCTGATACCTAGAAAAACTAATTTACGATTGCATTTTGATGTAACGTTACCCTCTTGTAGGACTTCTGATCGAATTGGTAGAAACCCTAGTATAACAAGTTGCAACGAGAGAATAGTCTAAATTAGGTTCTACGAGTTGCTTAAGTATTTGTAAGGCAGGATATTGTTTGTTTGAAGGGTCGTGAGTATGGAGTGATTGCCATCAGAATAAGTTACCGCGAGGCCTTATTATTAATATTATATTGACATTTATACTATAAGTATACATAACATCTGTAGTAATACAGCATTCAATTCATACTCGGATACTCTCCTTAAAGCGAGAATTTCATATTTTCTAAGAAAGTCAAAACATAATTATTTCTATGTCTTTTGCTCAATAGGTTGTCAACTCACTATTATACGATCATAGGCATTATTTCCCATACTTAAAAAAACATCCACACCGGAAATAATAACACAACTACCTTCCTGTTTTTCCATCCCCCCATGCAAACGTTTGAATTTGAAGTTTAAAATGATATTTTGCCAATTTCTCAACTGGCAATAGTGAATTATAGGAGTAATAGGATTATTCTTTAACAAGGTAGGACTGTCTATAGATACCATCTATTTTAAGGCTTTATTTTAATAATTCAAAAAATATAACTTAAAAATATGAAAGTCTCGCTTTAAATGCAATCAAATGGGGTTTAACGTCCCACGCTCGCTTTTGCACCAGCCGGAAATCGTCCTCGGACAGCAATTAAATTCAGACTGTCAGGTCCTCCGTGCTGTACCACAGACAGGGAGAGAGAGAGAGAGAGAGAGAGAGAGAGAGAGAGAGAGAGAGAGAGAGAGAGAGAGAGAGAGAGAGAGAGAGTGGGGGGCTTTACGTCCACTCGACACAAACTAGGTCAGTTCTAGACTAACATGAGGTTCAATTTCATTTCAATAATTCGCTTGTAGAGAGAGAGAGAGGGATGGGGTTTAACGTCCACTCGACATAAACTAAGTCATTTCGGGACTAACATACGGTTTAATTTTATTTCAATAATTCGCTTGCGCGTATAGGTCTTTATAATTAGCAGTGGGAGGAAACCGGTGTACCCGGGGAAAACCCACGAGGCTGGACAGGCGACCCTACTCCTTGCCACGTACAACCGTGGAATTGAAACCATGCCAGTTGACTCAATGGCAGGCCGTATGATACAGCGTGCGCACGCTCACCATTCGGTCACCCAACCCACAATTCGCTTGCATGTATGGGTCATTAGCAGTGGGGGGAAACCGGAGGACCCAGAGAAAACCCACAAAGTTGGACAGGCCACCCTACTCCTTATCACGTACAACCGGGGAATCGCAACTATCGCGTTGTGTGCTTTTTAATGATATTGACCGGCTGAAATTTGACTGACATACGTTTGGTGGTACTATAGCATATTTATTTTGACAAAGGCACAAGGGTTCAGCCGACATACAAATTAAAGAATAACGATTTCAGATGGCAACATCTCGAACGATAATAACTTGAAACATCTCAGATATTCACAGACTATCGCCGCTAACCCCTTTATGGTTTGCCCATTCAAATTATTCAGAAATATGTACCGATACAATCGCAACATTCCCGCGTTTTGGATTGCTGTCAAACCTCTCGGATTCGTCTGTTAGGCATGTCTTAATCTAAATGAGCTAAAGAAAACTTGAAAATTAAAAGGTCAAAGAGAAACACATGCCTCAATCAACGTGTCATGTTGGCTCCATCGAGCTGTCTAGTGCTCAATCAGTGCTATTAGAGCAGCTCGGCATAACCTGTATAACACAGCACAGTAACATAAACATTAGCAGTAATGCCGTGCGCAAACTGATTAAAATAAACAAAACCAGACTGGGTCATAAATTCAAAGAAAATTCACATGTCTGCAAACAGTACATTTAAATATACAGTATGCAAGAGTTAAATATGCCAATTGCAGGTCTTTCTTTAGGCATTAATTAACTTACCCAGATCATAATCAATTGTCGATGTCAACGACAGCTACCAATATTTACTGGATTCGGATCCGATTAGCTGATCGACATTTATTCATGACTTAATCATGAAATGGATGATCGAGACTTTTTTTTAACGTACCGGTTTTTGGTTTTGACGATCGAGGCTAGGCCGAAAATCAATCGCTAAAAATATCGGTTCAGAGTGGATCAATCTGACTGAAATTGTCGGCCAATTGCTTTTAGATTGATGATCTAGTTTTTTTAAAACATTTATAGTGAGAACTGCCCCCCTATCTCTCTCTCTCTTTCTCTCTCTCTCTTAATATTTTACATTTATAGCAGTATCAAATATGTTCATTTCGTAAAACATATGGTTTAACTTTGTTTCAATGATTCGCTTTGGCGTAGGGGTCTTTAGCAGTTTGAGGAAACCAGTGGGGGACCCGGAGAAAACCCCACAGTTTGGACAGGCGAACCTGTTCCTTGTCATGTTCAAACGGGGAATCGAAAACACACTACTTGACCCAAATGATAGACTTGTGATTTCAAGTGCACGCGTAAGCACCCCAACATCCGGACAACTGAAGTAAACAACACCTCGTTGGCTATCTGATCCTTCATCTATGACTTCTTTAGCATTAAAATTATGAGAAATGAAACTATACAATATTGATGAAAAACAGAGATTAAAGAAAAACGAGAAGTGATAACAATGTGTTTTCTGTAACTTTAGAACGAATGTTATGTAAGTTTGATTATATTTTTTAAAACAACAGTTCCTTAATCATGCTAGAAATTGACCGTAATTCTGGTTATTTCATTGTGATGTCAGTAAACACATCCCTTGTTAGCGTAATGTCAGTTGGATTCTTATTTCAAATTATACATCATTACCTCAAATATTTCTAATTAAAACTGAAAAACTAAAAAAAAACAAATTTTATGAAAATAAATCCTTTAGAATTCGTGTCCTTGAAGTTCGACATATCGATAGTTTTCCCTTTACTGTATATTTGTTCTTTCTGGTTTTTGTTGTTAAATGCTCATTACTGAAAATGTTTGATGTCGGTCACACACCGAACTCCACTTGTCGTTGTGTCGGTGCAAAAGCATGTTCCTTAAGCAACGTTCGCGAGTTATACAACATCTCTCCGTTGCTTGAATACTCAGCAATTCCCCGAACTTTGCGCTAGTTGTTTTTACAAGTGACTAATTAGCATTGTCCAATCAGAGTTCGTGGCACTAAACACACTATAAACAAACAGGGTTTTTTAAATTGAGAAACTCGTGGGAAAACAGCAACCGTGACATTGATCGATCTTTGAACTTTGCAACTCGATTGTCACATGTAGGCATTTTAGCTATAAAGCACGAGACTTGGTATTCACGACGACCGATGAATCTGATAGGTTCCCAAGCTGGGCTTGTGACAATCGAACTTAGTGGCGAAATATACAGGGTATTACGTGAAGGGCTTGATAAGATGTATGTAGTTTGTATGTAGTTAAGGCGAGATCAAGCCTTCTATTGAAGATGGTGCAAAAGTGGCAAGGTTAGCCAACACTTATTGTACTTAAATTATGGGGCGGGGGCTGAGTCGGGGGATGTGTCTTGGGAGTCGGGGGATGTGTCTTCTGGGGGTATATCTTTCATGATAGACAAAAACACCCTGACGGATCATACAGTCATATTAAATACTTCATTTGTAACCACATTATCATCCTTTAGGATTAAATCAAGAAGGTCTGATGGCTGAATGGTTAACGCGTGCGCGTTTTATCATAAGGTCTGGCAATGGGTCAACTGACGTGGTTACGATCTCGTGGTTGTACGTGACAAGGAGTAGGGTTACATTTCCAGCCTCGTGGGTTTTCAAGGGGTCCTCTGGCTTCCTCCCACTGTTAAAGACCCCTGCGCGCAAGCGAATTATTGAAATAAAATTGGTCCCGAAATGACACAAAGAATTCCCAAATGGCCTTTAGTGAATTTTGAAAAGATGAGTCTTTAATCGAGATTTGAAGATTGATAACGAAGTCACAAAACGGAGTTCAACTGGGAGTGAATTCCATCTTCCAGCGGCAGCAACTGCAAACGCTCTTTGTCCAACCGTAGCAAGTTTGGTACCACTAGCAGATTGAAATTGTTTGAACGCAACTATCTGATGGCTAAAAATAGCAAGGCTCCGTGTACAGGCTGACATACATATAAAAGAACCCATACCAGTTGGAATTCGAATTAATGTCGATCTTCGTTATTCCGGATGGAGAAACACAGTGGGCGTTAAATCCCATTTTATTTCATTTCTGTTTTAGGTTGAGATCTTGAGCATCCTAACTGTCATTCAACGTGTCAACCTTTAAAAAAAATTGTTTCAAAATGTTTTTCAATTTCACAAATTAAGTTTACCAGACTAGACAATCGTGAAAGGAGATTTGACTATTGGGAACATGTGTTAATATTCAAGATACATTTATCCTCGATAGTTAAACACCCAAGAGCATGAACAAAAAATAGGATGTCGTGACATGATATGATTTGAAATGGGTTGTTGCGTCCTTCCTCTATGCACCGACTTTGCTAATGAAGACGGGCATGGGCCATGCAGTTGGCTATGAGAGAGACATTTTGTCCAGACAACAGCCCTGCGGCCTTCTCTTATTTCGACTTCTATTTGTCAAGGGTTCTTTTACGTGCACGCTGATGTGTGCACGGGAACGTTAAGCCCTCGTCCATTCATACATTTCCACAACAAAAGCAATATAATCAAACAATGAAATTACTCGTTTTAAAAAATGAATCGGGTTTTAACGTCCACTCGACACAAACTAGGACATCGGGACTAACACGTGATTCCATTTTCTTTCAATAATTCGCTTGCGCGTAGGGGTCTTAAGCAGTGGGAGGAAACCGGAGGACCCAGAAAACCCCCACGAGGTTGGACAGGCGACCCTACTCCTTGTCAGGTACAACCGCGGAATCGAAACCAAGCCAATTGACTCAAAGACAGACCTTATGTTACAGAGCGCACGCGCTAACCATTCGACGACCCATTATAAACTAGAACGTCAAACCTCTATTTCCGCCATTCACAAAATTCTAGTGGCGGAAATAAAAAAAGAAACTGAATTTTAACAAACGCTGATTTTATATACGGAGGTGGAAATATCTGACGTCATTAACTGTTGTGTTTTTGATATGTGACTACCAAGTGTCAATCATCGGTAATATTCAAACATTTAAACGTCATTCTGTGACGTTACACTGACTAAATGGACGTATGAGTGACACAGTCACAGCAGATTCTTTTCAAATACTCGATCTTTTTCAGCGGTGATTAACCAGACGTACCTATTTACGATAGGTCGAGAATATGTTTTTTTTCAAGTATACAATAAAATGAAATGAAATGAAATGGGGTTTAACGTCCTACTCTTCTGTACCTAACCTGGGCTAATTGAAAACGTGCATACGACCTACTCTTATATCGAATTACGTGCATGCCAATGTGTACACGGGACCTAGGTTTTCGTCCCATCCGAACGACTAGACAGCTGCCTTTTCAGGTCCTCCGTTCTGCATCACTGACAGGGGGAAACCACGCCGAAAAATCTAGATGAACGTTCTCGGCCAATGTAGGGATCGAACAAGTGATCTACAGGCTAGCGAGCCAGGGTCTTACCCACTTAGCCACGTGACCCCCCAAGTATAGAATAAATAAAAACAATTGAATTTATGGACTATTTCTATTTTTCTCCTTTTCCTTATCAATTACTTTTTTGAATTATCACTCGTGTTTTCCTTTTGCGTTCGTCACTCTTTCTTGAAATCGTCATAACGCATCTATCGTAGCAATCATCTCTGTGTTAAAATTATATTTGGAATGTGTTTAACCAGTTCTATCCTTTAGAATAATTTGAATAACATTTTCCCGATATTAAAGATACATTATGAAAGATTGAGATAAAGAGCTGACCATTCGCACTACAATAGTTCGAAAGGTAATAATGCAAAATGAATTTTTATTGAAAATTTCGTTAAGCAGTGGACACATTAGCCGAATCATTCGGGCGAATGGTTCGGTCGAATCAATCGGCGCCGAATTTTATTCGGCCGAATGGGTGGACACACTAGCCGAATGCTTCGCCCGATTCATCAGTCGATTACATCACCTTTCACGTCACCTTTCACGGCGTCAATGTCTTCAAACAATCACGTGACTTCTCGATATGAGTGACGATTGGCCAATAAATTCTACATTCGGCCGAATGCTTCGGCGAAGCGGACACACCAGGCGAATATGATTCGGCCGATCAAATATTCGGCCGAATATATCAAACCTGTTTGATTCGGACGAATCATTCGGCCGTATAACAGTGGACACACTAGGCGAATTTTGACGCCGATTGATTCGGCCGAACGATTCGGTGTGTCCACCGCTTTAGCCTTTTCATGAAGGTTTGAAAAGATATGTGCATTAACTGTAACAGCCGCACTGGTCGTTCGAAGCTTAGTCTCGCTTCAGCATTTTTTTAGATTAAATCAAAATATGGCTGAACCGCTCTAATCTACTTAGTATCGGAGATTTCCGATGACATTGAGTGTTGATTATGGTCTTGTCGTGCTAATAAAAGACTAATTAACAGTTCAGGGACCTGTTTCATGATTTTTTTAAAACTAAGATAAAATGCAAATTTTCGTTAATTGATTGGATAATATTAGACTGATTTTAGTGTTTAGCCAATCAAAATCAAAGTATCAACTCACACTTGGATTTTATTTTTAGTTATGATTTCGAGAAACAGGGCTCCGGTCTTAAGAGAGAGAGAGAGAGAAATTTGGTTTAACGTCCACTCGACACAAACCAGGTCATTTTGGGACTAACATATGGTTTCATTTATTTCAATAATTCGCTTGCGCGTAGGGGTCTTTAGCAGTGGGAGGAAACCGGAGTGCCCGGCGGAAACCCACGAGGTTGAGAAGGCGCCCCTATCTCCATGCCACATACGCTCACACCAGGGCTCGAAACCACAGCCGCAAGCCAGAGGTGACCGGCCAGCTAGAGGTCGAAGCGCGGCACTCTAGACCACTAGGCCATCTCTCCCCCCCCCCCCGGTCTTAAGAAAGACTTGCTACAGGCAGATTTACACCTTGCATAATGTATGTTTCATTTTGAATAATATATTTTGCATCTTTAAGATTATTGGACTGTTCGGAAAACTGTTACAAGTCAATACATGTCATGGGTTGTTTTTTTTATTAAAGTCAATGGCGAGAGAATTACTAGTCTGGAATTTAATCGAACATAATTCTCTTGCAGGCCCCTGTGGCAGTTTGAGAAAGTCGAAGAACCGAACAGATTAGCCTACTTTAAAAAACAAAGTAACTATTTCTAGAAACTGAGGACAAAAATGGAAATTGATCAAATTTCCGATGGCTAAACGAACTAATTTCACGATTGCGTCTTTACACAATACCACGAACTTCTAGGACTTCTGATTCGATTGGATGACATCATTGGAGCAATCCATGGCGCATGAAATAGTCTTTAATTAGGTCCAACAAGTGTTACGAGTGGTTACTGGACAGGATATTAATTTACTCAAGGGTTGCGGTGTTTAAATGTTACATGTGAGACTCGGTATTCGAGAATTAACAAATGTCAACTGGTGGGTCTGGTCTAAATATTAAGGCCACCCGCATATTTTTTCAAGGTCACGTGATTTAAACAAGGTTAAGGCACCTGATCGTTGCCAAGGATTGTGGGTTAGGGCTAGGTCTAGGGTTTAACATATTATGGTTCAATGTTATTGCCATGTGAAAGCGGGAATCGAAACCACGCCACTTGATTCAAAGATAAGGGATAGGGTCGCCTCCCCAAACTTCGTGGGTTTTCTCTGGATCCTCCGGTTCCCCCCCCCACACTGCTAAAGACCCATTTCTCACAAGCGCTAAAACGCATGAAACGCATGTCATTTTCCAGTTTAGGCATGGGCCTGAGGGGCCCAGGGCCAGGGCCCTGCGGTTTAGGGGGCCCCGCGGTTTAGGGGGCCCCGCGGTTCATGGCAAAAATAGAAAAATTCAAATTTCAGTAACTTTTCATGTATTACAGACCGTATAATTGTGTGTTACATATGCGTGCCATTCAAAAGGAGATGAAACAATCTTTCGTCGCGTTAGGGGCCCTGCGATTCTACTCAGGCCCAGGGCCCCGCTCCGGTTAAGCTGGGCTTTGGGCTGGGGCTGGGGCTGGGGGGGATCTCATAACTAGAAAAGCCTAGAGCCTCTTTTAATATAAATACAACACTGCCAGGCGTCTTACTGAAATTATAAAATCCTGCATGAACGTTTATAGAAACGTGTTTAACATTGAGCAGGAAATGAAACAGGGATGGATGTATCGTGCATCTAACAGATAATAGCCACATGGCCGAATCCATCTGTCACTTGGGCTTTGATCATCTAACCCTTTGTAATCAATCTAATTTACACCAAAACATTGAACGAGAGTGCGGGAGAGAGAGAGAGAGAGAGAGAGAGAGAGAGAGGGAGAGAGAGAGAGAGAGAGAGAGAGAGAAATGTGGTTTAACGTCCACTCGACACAACTAGGTCATTTCGGGACTAACACATGGTTTCTAATTTTATTTCAATAATTCGCTTGCGCGTAGGGGTCTTTAGCAGTGGGAGGAAACCGGAGTGCCCGGAGGAAACCCACGAAGTTGAGAAGGCGCCCCTTTCTCCATGCCACATACACTCACACCAGGGCTCGAAACCACAGCCGCAAGCCAGAGGTGACCGGCCAGCTAGAGGTCGAAGCGCGGCACTCTAAACCACTAGGCCATCCCAACCCCCCGAGAGAGAGGGAGAGAGAGAGAGAGAGAGAGAGGTGCGTCGCCTGTCACACCTCATGTTTTCTCCGCGTACTCCGGTTTCCTTCCACTGCTAAAGACCCCTAGACCTTCAAGGGGTGGGAGGGATCGATGACCGACTGGTTAGCACGTGCGCGCTGTATCATAAGGTGTGTCATTGAATCAGCTGGCGCGGTGTCGATTCCCGGGTTGTACGTGACAAGGAGCAGAGTCGCCTGTCCAACCTCTCTCTCTCTCCCCTCTCCCTCTCTCTCCCCCCTCTCTCTCTCTCTCTCTCTCTCTCTCTCTCTCTCTCTCACACAAACACAGTATTTGGTTTAAAAGAGAGTCGAAATCCTTGAAATAACATTCAGAGACATATAGTTATTTGGAACAGTTTAAAAAGAAATAAAACGGGTAACTGATACTTATTGTTGAATCGATAATATAAAAATCGATCCTGTGCCAATATCTTTGTCTTAGTTCGTCACTTTTTATATATCAATTAAACTATTTTAGTTTCTGAAATTTACACGAAACGACCGATATTTGTGGCTCGGGTGATCAATAGGACTTCTAATTCAATTTATTACCGAAACAGCTATGTCACGTTCGTGTTGAATAGATGTTGAAATTATATTTTTAAATCATCAATATAGTTCTAAGATATAGAAATCATAATTTTAGATTATCAATATAGTTTTACTAAAACAACTAGACCAGTTTATTTGGAAATTGTAATTTTAAATCATCAATATTGTGCTACTAAGATAACCAACCGAGTACTGAATAGATGTTGAAATTATAATTTTAAATCATCAATACAGTTTTATTAAAAATAACTAGACCAGCTTATGTTGAAATTACGATATCAAATTGTCAATATTTTTCTACTAAAATACCTAGACCAGCGTATCGAATGGATGTTGAAATTATAATTTTAAATGATCAATACAGTTTTATTAAAAATAACTAGACAAGCTTATGTTGAAATTGTGGTTCTACTTAGTTTATGTTGAAATTATAATTTTAAATCATCAATACAGTTTTATTAAAAAAAACTAGACCAGCTTATGTTGAAATTACGATATCAAATTGTCAATATTTTTCTACTAAATTACCTAGACCAGCGTATCGAATGGATGTTGAAATTATAATTTTAAATAATCAATACAGTTGTATTAAAAATAACTAGACCAGCTTATGTTGAAATTGTGGTTCTACTTAGTTTATGTTGAAATTATAATTTCAAATTATCAATATTGATCTACTCGGATTACTATATATAGACCCGCGTGGAAATTCCACTTAAATAAGAGAGGGAGGGAGGGAGAAAGAGAGAGAGAAATGGGGTTTAACGTGCACTCGACACAAACTAGGGACTAGGGGTCTTTAGCAGTGGGAGGAAATCGGAGGACCCGGAGAAACCCACGAGGTTGGACAGGCGACTCTACTCCTTGTCTCTTACAACCGGGGAATCGAAACCTCGCCAGTTGACTCAATGACAGACCGTATGATACAGCGCGCGTGCTAACAAATCGAAATGAAATGGGGTTTAACGTCCTACTCGTCTGCACTTAACCTAGGCTAATGGAAGACGGACTAACCAATCGACCCCCCCCCCACCACCACTTACATAAACATGATAAGTTCCACTTAATAAAATAAAAGGGTGATACTTATTTTGAAATCTTGTAAGTGGATATTATGGATTAACAAGACTTATCATTCTATCACAAGATATTAATTTATCGGTATTTCATTAAGTATTATTATAAACTGAAGATGTGCGTTAAATAAATATTGAGCTTCTTCGTGTGTTCTCGAGTTTAACAAAAACATTAAAAATTGAACCCTTCAGAATAATAACCATCCTTACACAAATTGGTCTGTCATTTTCTCGTTATTAACAAACTTTTAACAGAATTTTAAAGATACAATATGTAACATATTCAGGAGCACAAATTAACTATGTAGGCTAATCATAAATAAACAACACGATTATGGACATGTTAACGATTGCATTCAAAGTCAGTTACAAACCTGATTAAACATATATTATGCAAGAGCTAAATCTGCCTATTCCAGATCTTACTTTTGGCTTCAATTGCTAGATAAATTATTTTTTAAACATTGTTTAACATGTCAAGTCAACATCATAATCAGCTCTCTAGACTTTCCGATGACAGAGTTCTAATGAAATGAAACAATGTAATGATAAAATGGATAATCAAGACTAAGTCTCGTTTGTCCAGTACCGTTTCTACGATAATGGACGATCTACGCTACATCTTCAAAGAGTCATAACTTCGCACAGAATAAAGCAATTTGAATGAAATTTTCAATATATTTTCTGTTTCATTATCTATTTTAGTAAGAACGACCAGCTTTTTATTTAAATCTTACATAATGTATTCTCTAGTTAATTAGCGACATTTCGCCCAGGCAGTTTCCGCCTACTCTTTTTTAGTGAATTCCAATAGTCAGAGAATTTTGTACTTGCACGCCAACACGTGTGCACCTCTATTTTCCAACCCACCTAAACATTTATTGTGTTTATTTAAAGCTAACTAGGTACAGTGGAGAATTGTCTACGGAATTTTAGAGCATCATTCATGGGGTTTGCGAACACTATTCCCCACCCCACCCACACACAGCAAACCCGTACCCGTTTCAATTTACCAGACCGCCATTGCTTAGTTATCACGGAAACAAACAACCGCGACTTTGTTTACAACCCCGCTATGGCAGACGTAACATTCCTTTCACAGCTTGAACTCTCCCTCGTTTGATTTCTAAAGTTTATGAACGTGTGGACACCATTGCATAATCTAATCGAGGTAACAAAAATACACATAAACATACATTATGCAAGAGCCAAATCTTCCTGTTGCGGGTCTTTCTTTAGGTCTGATTGTTTTCTAAATTATTAATTGGACAATTATTAAAAAAACAAGACCATAACCAACTCTCGATGCCTTCTAAAGGCTACGATTTTAAATCCGACCTGAGATTCCATGGCTTTTCATTCTTAGCCGTAAAAATGAATAATCGAGACTTTTTTATGATCGTAACAACGGTAACTCGTAACAACGGTACGGTAACAATGACAATAGAGGATTCAATGTTTTAAATTCGATTTTCTTGGCTCAAAGTGAAGTAATTTGACTGGAATTTTCAACATATTCTATTTACGGTATTTATTGTTTTTAAACTACCATATTATAGCGAGAACTGCCAGATCTTTATCTAATCTTCAATCATGCCTGGGGGGTTAGGATGGCCTAGTGGTCTAGAGTGCCGCGCTTCGACCTCTAGCTGGCCGGTCACCCCTGGCTTGCGGCTGTGGTTTCGATCCCTGGTGTGAGCGTATGTGGCATGGAGACAGGGGCGTCTTCTCAACCTCGTGGGTTTCCTCCAGGGCACCCCGGTTTCCTCCCACTGCTAAAGACCCCTACGCGCAAGCGAATTATTGAAATAAAATTGAAACCATATGTTAGTCCCGAAATGACCTGGTTGTGTTGAGTGGACGTTAAACCCCATTTCTCTCTCTCTCTCTCTCAATCATGCCTCTTTAGAATGTTCTCTTCTTTTCTTTTTAAAAATGATCATATTTATTTAAATGACCTTTATTTTCAAACCGCCCCATCATTAATTCATTTCACGTATACACATTTTTATGCATACATAAACATCATAAAAACCGTAATTATGCCATTTTTGTCAGGCAATCTTTTGAAAAATTCATATATTCCTAAATCAAAGAATTTTTCTGCCTGATTTTTCTGACCTTTCTTGATTTATTTGGAATTTAACAGATCCATTGCTATGATAATTTCAGTGGGTAATTATGTCTAACAATTAAATTAACTTTTCTTTGATCGATCCATCATTTTAGATGATTTTTCTTTATAGTTTGTTATGCTAACTACAAGAAATAACAATGACGTAATACACTCGTGTTGTTTGGTGCCTACGTGTCTCTGTTGGTGGGAGTTCAATCTGATGAAAAAACAAATCTATATTTCGTTTCGTTTTTTATACTTTCGATGACCTACACTCATGAAGATCTGGCAAGTTATTGTGGCAATTCACGTTAGGGACCAAACGATCGGCTTTAAACCCTATCACGTCTGACAATGATTAATCAGCCAGAGCTGACGATTCTAGTGGTTTATACACAGTTCTGTGCATCAAAAGGCCAATAACACGCTGTAACAGAACGTTTCATTGGCTAATCCCTTACATCATCCAGATCCTCGTGTAGTAAAGACAAGTAAAACGAAATTTTGAACTATAAAAACAAAACGAAATAGGATCTGTGTTCTAATCAGACTTGGGGTGTTTGGACTGATCAGCAGCAAAATATTTGCTACTATCACTGACAGGGATGCTATCGCAGCGTGTCAATCAACTCTCAATATTAACTGTTTTCTCCTGTAAATCAAATTCTAAAACAATTTTTAAATTATGCAGAGAAAAATATTCGCTACCGTCACTGAGAAGAATGCTATCGCGGCGTGTTAATTAGCTCCAAATAATAACTTTTTGTCTTCTGCAAATTAAATTCGAAAACGCATTTTTAAATTATGCATTTTGTGTAAATGGATTCATAAAATAGTCCACTAAGGCGTTAAAATGGTGTAAGAAATAACAATGAGTTCTATAAATATGCAGCTCATGAAGCGCGATGACAAAAAACGATAATTAAAAAAATATTAGCAATCCTACGCGTTATGACAAATAAATTACAGTCCTGAGAGAACGTAAAAAGTACTTTCGTAATACAACACCCATCACAATTCATGCCATTCCACTTGCACCGTGGTAATTAAACAAATCGAAATGAAATGGAGTTGAAGTCCTACTTTTCTCTGCCTGCTGGGACTCATGAAGACGGGTTAAAGGACAAGAGAGAGAGAGAGAGAGAAAGAGAGAGAGAGAGAGAGAGAGAGAGAGAGAGAGAGAAATGGGGTTTAACGTCCACTCGCACAAACTAGGTCATTTCGGGACTAACATATGGTTTAATTTTATTTCAATAATTCGCTTGTGTGTAGGGTCTTTCGCAGTGGGAGGAAACCAGAGTGCCCAGAGGAAACCCACAAGGTTGAGAAGGCGCCCCTATCTCCATGCCACATACACTCACACCTGGGATCGAAACCACAGCCGCAAGCCAGAGGTGATCGGCCAGCTAGAGGTCAAAGCGCGACACTCTAACACTAGGCCATCCCAACCCCCCTTAAAGGACGATATTGGTGTCAGTCATTATCACATGTGATAGAACTGGTTAAACACATTCCAAATATAAATTTAACACAGAGATCATTGCTACGATAGAGGAGTAATAAAGGTTTCATGAATCGGAAGTGACGAACGCCAAAGGAAAATGATCTCTGTGTTAAAATTATATTTGGAAAGTGTTGGGAAAGTGTTGATCCAGTTCTACCAATGAAATGGGGTTTAACATCCCTTCTGGTTAAACACATTCCAAATTCCAAAAAAATATAATTATTAGTATAAAATGAATAAAAACAAGGAATTATTAGTGAGAATAAATTCGCCCATGTATCTGTTATCACTAGTCACTTCAGTCAGTTATATAGAGGGATAACTCGTGTTTTCCTTTGGCGTTCGTCACTTCCGATTAATGAAACCTTTATTATTCATCTATCGCAGCAATGATCTCTGTGTTAAAATTATATATTTGGAAAGTGTTTAACCGGACCCGAGTTCACAAAGCATTCTCAGACTTAAGTTGAGAATTTACCCAAAAATGTTCGCCTTATTTTAACTGAAATATTGCCCTTTATAAAACTGTTGTTTATTGTATCAAATAACCTAATAAGAAACTATGTGCAAAGTTTTGTGTTTCTCTATCAAAGATTTTTCTAATAAACAGTGATTGAAAGTTGAGTAAACTCTTAACTTAGGTTTGAGAATTCTTTGTGAACTCGGGCCAGTTCTACCACAAAATGTCCCTTATAGTATAACACAGCGTATGGTGTATGCCCGTCTTACATTAGTACGTGAAACCCAATTTCATTTCATTTCTATATGCTTCAATTCTACAAAGGAGCCACTGTGACTCAATAATCAAGAGGCTGGCGCAGGTCCCAGGCTCGATCCCGGTGATGGTTAAGAAAATTACCCGGGCGTTTGCGTGGTTTTCCCTTGTCCACTGACAAATTCCTTAGGACTTTTGCGGTCAACACCGGAGTCGCGTGACTATCATCGTGAGTTACTTCGGGGTCTTCAAGTACGCCCCCCCCCACACACACACTGCTTAAGACCCCCTTCGCACGAGATTTTATGAAGTTAAATTTTATGTTATTCCCGTAATGACTCCCTCTCTATCTCTCTCTCTCTCTCTCTCTCCCTCTCTCTCTCTCTCTCTCTCTCTCTCTCTCTCTCACCGGGATCGCCTGGCTACCATCGTGAGTTTTCTCGGGGTCTTCGAGGTATCCTCCAACTGCTACAAATCCTCTGTGCAAGAGATTTTATGAATTGAATTATATGTTACTCCCGAAATGATCTCTCTGTCTCTCTGTCTCTCTGTCTCTCTGTCTCTCTCTCTCTCTCTCTCTCTCTCTCTCTCTCTTTGCCTCTTTCCCTCTCCCTTCATTGTGTCATAAAGTGGAAGAATACATTAATCTTTGTAAACTTGTAGGGGAAATGTCAGAATGCCAATTATTTCATTAGTAACACAACATAAACGTACATTATACATTGCATATATTCATCACTAACACTCTGCCTCGAGGTAAATAACAGATTCTTATACGATCAAAGTTACTATAGACCTAGGCTGCTGGCTATCAAAGTTACTATAAACGTAGCCTGCTTGCCGTGTCTTTTACACGTAGAGAGAAAATCGAATTTAAAATCCTGAGTTAGTAGCGCTACTGTTAGTGGAGACAGTTGCTCAAACCACGTTTTGTTTATAGTGTAGATTGGGTTAGGAAACGGTGAGACGAAAAAATGGCATGCACGTTAAAAAAAAACTTGCGACGGCTGGAATTAAGTTTGCCGAGCATTTATTTCGAGAATATTATACAATATAAAAAGCATAAAGAATAGGATACAAAAACAAGCCGAGTATGTTCCTTCTGTTGGAATTTGTTAAAGGGTAGACGAAAAGGGAACGTCCTGCATGGTGTATGTCCTTCTTAATTAGAACCGTAGGCACAGGCACATAGGGCGTTAAACCCCATTTCATTTCATTCAATAGATGGTCACGTAGTTGTAAAATCAACTGCCGCAGACAGACATCCATTAAAATTGGAATTTCCCTGGACCTTTTAATAAGTGAGCCATTGTCTTATGGCTTAATTACCCTCACCCCCCATCGTATAGCTTACTGAAACATCCTCGTCAACCATCGTCTTATTCCTTCAACCACCATCACTCAAAATCTTTTACTCACTGAAACATCCGCGCCCGCCATAGTCAACCATCAACACTCACCATCGTCTTACTAATTCAACGACTCTCGCCCACCATCGCCTTACTCAATCAACGACTCTCGCCATCCATCGTCTTGCCCGCCCAAAAACCTTCGCCCACCATAGTCTTACCCACTTGAACACCCTCGCCCACCATAGTCTTACCCACTTGAACACTCTCGCCCACCATAGTCTTACCCACTTGAACACTCTCGCACACCATAGTCTTACCCACTCAGCCACCCTCAACTACCCTCGTCATCATCGCCTTACACACTCAACGACCCTCGCCATCCATCGTCCAACCCACTTGAAAACCTTCGCCCACCACCGCCTTACCCACTCAACGACCCTCGCCATCCATCGTTTTACCCACTACAAACAGCCTCGCTCACCATCGGCACACTCATTCAACCACCCTCAACTACCCCCGCCTTACTCACTCAACCACCCTCGTGCCTCGACCATCATCGTCTTGCTCACCAAACCACCATCGCCTTACTCACTCAACCACCATCACCTTACTCACTCAACCACCCTCTCCCACCATCGTCTGACTAGTATTACTCATTCGCCCACCATCGTATTACTCACTCGCCCACCCTCGTCCTACTCACTCAACGATCCTCGCCATCCATCGTCTTATCCACTCAAGCACTCTCGCCCATGATGGTCTTACTCACTCAACCACACTTGTCTTCTTCACACAGCCACCCTCGCCTTACTCACTCAACCACCCTCGCCCATCATCGTCATACTCACTCAACCACTCCCACCCTCGTCTTACCCTCTTAACCACCCTCACCTACCACTTGAACACCCTCACTCACCATGGTCATACCCACTCGACCACCCTCAACATCATCGCCTTACTTACTCAACCATCATCGCCCACCATTTTGCTCATTCTAGCACCATCAACTACCCTTGTCCGCCATGTTTACATTATTCAGAGTCCGTTCAACGATTGCAGCCATCGGTTACGTATTTACCTTCAATTCTTTTATCCAGTTTGAAAGAGATTTTCTCATCTGTAGTTACACCATGGCCGTATTTGATGAGCGGATTACACCAGATTTAATACATCATAACTTGAACAAGAGAACACCGCCAAAGTTTCTTTAATTCAAATAAGATTTTGTGAAGGGGACGAAGTACAAGGCCGACTTAATATGTGGTCTTCGACGTTCTTTAGGACCGAAATAGCAAAGCGGCGAAAACCGATTAATATTTCTCGCTAAAGACTAGATGTAAATTCATTTCTACAAAAGACCATTTTATTGTGTCAATATTCCGATGTTGAGTTGTGCAATGCTGTTCAACCGTTCAATGAAATCTGGCAAATTGCTATTGATGGTTAAAATATTTTAGAACTTTTGTTATAATTTCTGTTTGCCTAGAGTAAACATCAGTACATAAGAATTTATATAAACAAGGGCTTCGCTCGTCTTTAATATGGCTTCCGATAACTCTTTAAAAATAGCCTTATATAGACTCAATCTTCACTAACACATCTAGAATAGATCTGGCCTTATATAAGAGAGAGCGAGAGAGAGAGAGAGAGAGAGAGAGAGAGAGAGACTCCACACAAACTAATAGGTCAATTGGGGACCTCAATAATGCGCCAGCGCTGAGGGCTCCTTGACAGTGTGTGTGGGGGGGGGACCAGGGAAACTCCACAAGGTTAGACAGGCGACCCTGCTGCTTGACATTCACAAGCGAGAAAATCGACACCACGCCACTCTCCATGGCTGACATGTCGATACAACTCACACGATTTAACCTTTCGTACACCTGTCAAATTAATATCATAGCGCCGCTTGCCCACTGTATTGCGTGCGTATGCCCGTCTTCATTAGCCCAGTTGGAGCAGAACAGTAGGACGTTAAACCCCATTTCATTTCATTTCCTATAAAGAAATTATTATTCAACATACATATTTCGCTAACGAGGAAAACATGTCAATCCCTATCGCGTTAACAATTAGCGTGATCGACTCGAGTAATCAACTCTGTCACGTGTATGACACGCAGTGAGAAAAACCAATGTCTCTTCACTAACAGGGATAATCATAGAGATGAATCTAATTAAGGATTGGAGCAACTGTTTTTGTATTATTACACGGTTAGATATTTCACATGTTGTCCTGTCCATCATGCTTACTTGAAGCGCGTGTCAACGAGAGCGTTTATATATCGAGGTAGGCCTAGCTACAAGAACGTTGATATATGTGGTCATTTCAATTCCAATAGCATTTTTTTAAGTTATATTTTTTAAAATGTATTAAAATAAAGCCCTAAAATAGATTGAACCTATAAACAGTCCTACCTTGTTAAAGAATAATCCTATAATTCACTATTGCCAGTTGAGAAATTGGCAAAAATATCATTTTCAACTTCAAATTCAAACGTTTGAAGATGGCCGTCCATGGAGAGGAATGGGAAAACAAGGGAGGTAATTGAGTAACTATTTCCTCAATCAGCCTGTGTCACCCATTTTGATGCCCCAAAAATTTTGCCCATGATCGTATAATAGTGAGTTGACAACCTTTTGAGCAAAAGACATAGAAATAATTATGTTTTGACTTTCTTAGAAAATATGAAATTGGAACTTTAAGCACGGTTAACTATCCATAACTGCTAATCTGTTATTTAATAACGACGTTTCGTTACACATACCGGTCCAACGTGTTTCACAGAGGATTACGAAAGTCTTCTAATATCTCTGTAAAAGATGACTGTCTTCAACACGTGCAATCGCGTCACGCGGCGTCAGTCATTGGTTCAATGGCGCGAAGATTGTTTACTGCACTAGGCGTAACTGCTTCGGACAGAATGATGCCTCCTTTTACCCATTTTACTACCCATTTACACCAGATAGGAAATATTTTTTACCTACAAATACTTAAATGTCTTTATCTATTTCTCTAATGCATAACAAAAATGTTTTAGAATTTAATTTGTCGGAGTAAAGAAGTTAATATTGGGGACTCATTAGGTCGCATCGATGTCATCCTTATCAGTTACTGTTGCGGCCTAGCGAATATTCAGTGTGATAAAGGTCACGTTTTCAAGTTAAACACACATTATGCAAGAGCTAAATATGCCAATTGCACACCTTTCTTTAGACCTGATTATCTAAATTATCAATTCGACATTAATTAAATTATCCAGACCACAATCAACCCTGTGATATATACTGGATTAAAATCCCATTAATACTTAAATCAAGAAATGTGGTTTTATCGTACCCACTTTAGTAATGATGATCGAGACTAGACTCAAAATTCAATCGAAAATTTCCTTTACATTATAGTGGGAACTGCAAGCTTTTCACCTAACCTCCCATAATGTATCTTTAATGCTAAATATCCATCTAGTCAGCCCATTTAGTCAGTATATATCCAAAGCTGTCATCGACTTTCAGACCACAGGTTATTCTGGACATAAAATATACCCCAAAGATCAAAGAGAGTTACCGTCATAGGTTTATAATGTTATAACATACAACTACTGTTTATATACAGTTCTATGGACTACAATTACTGAACAATAGTACCACTAGGCCGGTTTTCTTTATCACCCAGTGATGAATCTTGTTCAGCAATAAAGGGTAATTGTATTTCATGGTATATTTCCAATGTCGTTGAAGAAATTCAGTCAAGTACTGCCAACGACAAAGTATAATTCTTTCTCAAGAGATTAGTTTTGCCAGGAGGGGATACTTCGTCTCACAATTTAACCACTATTTCCATTGATGGTATTTTCTTTTATTAATGGAAACTTGAACTCGGCTCAAAACACCCCCAAGATTAGTTGAGGTGAGAGAGAGAGGGGGGAAGAGACAGGCAAAGACGGAGAGAGGGAGAGAAAGATGAGTCGCCTATCAAACCTCATGTTTTTCTCCAGATCCCCCGGTTTTCTCTCACTGCTAGACCCTTACCCGCAGTCGAATTATTTAAATAAAATTGACACATATGTAAGTCACAAAATGACCTTGTTTGTGTTGCGTGGACGTTAACACACCCCCCCCCCCCCCCTCCCTTCTCCGCATGAGACCATGGGGGTGCTCGATTCACAGTCCAGAACGTCCCGAATTGACAGAATTGCAATCGAGTGACACGGAATTGAGTCCTGTCACAGTTCTGCCAGTCCCGACAGCTGAGGTGGTGTGAGTGGAATCGTGACGTATTTTAAGTCACAAATATAATGTATCAGCTGCCATTATTGGTTTTAGATATTTTTTATGCAGTCGGCACACGCGTTGTACTCCGAAATTCTCCTTTTCACTCGATTGACACCGGTTTCGGAATTCAATTCTGGAACTGTGAATCGAGCATCCCCCATATCTGTCAATCATTGTTTGTTGTTTCAATGTGACAAGGAGTAAGGCCTCCTGTTAAACCTCGTAACTTTTCTCCATGACCTTTGGTTTCGCCTTATAGACCCCTACGCGAAAGTGAATTATTGAAATATAATTGAACCATACGTTAGTCCCGAAATGGTCTAGTATGTCGATCGAGTGGACGGTAAAACCACCCCAGTACTAACCTTGACCTGTGCGTACGACCGCTCGTCAAATCCTCACTTCATTTCATTTTGCAGATTTTCTGATTACGTTTAATTCTATTGAAGACCCGTGTGTAAGATCGCTCGTCTAGCCATATAATTAGGTCTGTAATAGTATATTTAATTATACTAGAAATAAAAAGCGGGAAGCGGTACTGTACTGAGAGACAAATAGCTACAGGGTCAGTAAAACGATTATCACTGTAACACGACAGGTTTACTAGCTGACAAAGCTAAATACGTCTGCTGGAATCTCGTACAGTGTTGATACCGTATAATAAGATGTACATAGACTTCCTATAAATCACCAGCGGTTGAATTCCAATTCTTTATAAAGCACTGATCTTTTGTCTATTAAACAAGAGTTTCACAAAATAATTATTTTAAAATCCAGTTTTTATTTGATCTTAAAGTGGCCTCCAGCTGTTCCTGCTTTTCGATAGTCGTTCAGGTGGTTTGATAAACCAACACACTGGCATGTGCGTAAAAGATTCCACGGCAGTTGGAATTCGATATAAGAGCAGACCATAACGCCTCTGGGTAGTATTAGGTGGTATTGGGTGAGTGTTGGGTGGCATTGGGTGAATATTGAATGGTATTGTGGTAGTATTGGATACTATTGTAGTGGTATTGGATGGTATGTGGTACTATTGGATGGTAATGGGGACATTGGATGAATATGTTGTGAGCACTGGGTGAGTGTTAGGCGAGGAGTACTATGGGTACTATTTAGGGGTTTGGGTTAGTATTGGTTGAGTACTAGGTAGTATTGGGTGAGAACTGGTGGTATTGGATTAGTACTAGGTAGCATTGGTGTGGATTGGGTAGTATTGGATAGTATGTGTTGAGTACATGTATTTGGTAGTATTGGAGAGGATTGGTTAGTTTTGGGTGGTATTGGGTTAGTATTGGGTGGTATTGGGTTAGTATTGGGTGGTATTGGGTTAGTATGGGTGAGTATTTAGTAAGTATCGGGTGAGTATCGCTGAAATTCCTACAATGCTGAAAATCAACAGGATTCGAATTAGATCAAGATCAAATAAAAACAGTAGCCTCTATCACGTCCAGAAAGGGTGTATAAGTCGGTATGTTGAAAATCGGTATAGGGTTCGTGCAACGTTAGTAATAATATCCTAAAATCGAACCGAAGTTCCTCTTTGGCTACATTATCGTCAATTAAAAGAAAAAAACACTAGTTATAAGGAGTGCGCGATCAACAATTTAAAAAAAACGTCTTTAAAAAGATGGTATTATCATTCTTTTTAAAACTGTCATTTGATGTACAGAGCTTGAGTTCTATAGGAAAACCGTTAGAATTCTGCTGCCGCAAAAGCAAAGGAGCCTATACCGAAAGATGAGTTTGCAGTTACTGATTTAATAAAGTATACTTAGTTTCGGAAGGAAGATTTCTGGTAGGGTGGTAGGGTTGAATTAATTGTTTAAATATAGTGGAGTCATCACATGGCAGACCACAAAAGGTCAGCATGAGAATTTTAAAATCGATTCTGGTCTTATTCGGTAGCCAGTGGAGTTCCTTCAAAACGGGGTAATATTGGTGTATAATTTAGTTCTTGTAACAATTCTTGCAGCTTTGTTTTGAATCTTCTGTAGTCTATTAATATGATATGCTGGTAAGTTGTAGAGTAACGAGATGCAGTAGTCAAGACGTGAGGTCACCAAAGAGTAAATTTATAGTTTTGTAGAGTCTACATCAAAATTGAAAGCAATTTGTTGAAATTGCAACCTCAATCGTATTCGCAAAGTTTTCGAAAAAGCTGGCATAATTCAATAACGCATGGTTCCAGAAAGTTGCAGTTCGACAAGGCTCGTCCACTCGTAGCCAAAATGCTTCAAACAAAATGTGAGAAAAGTTTACAATTGTAGGATCTCTCGCGTTCACAAGATTTTCGGAAAAGGGGGTGTTATTGAAGAATGGAAGATCAAAGAACGCTGACATACGATATGGCTCGTCCTCACTTGGAAAAGGAAAATCGGTTTCAAACTGTGGCCTCTATTGCGTTGTTTAACCAACCATGACTATTAATTTTGAAAAAAAGGAAAGACGAGCGAGGATGACCCATTTGTTCCACTCAAAACCATTTCGTCGTTCTTGATAGACCGAAGGGCGTTCTGCCAATTGTGTTCGATCAATTTGTTCTGGTCTTTCAACAATCATTATATAAATTGATTTCAGAAAAAATATATTTTGAAAAGATCTGCTTGATCACCCCTCTTTGTATAAAAAATTAATAAATTATAAATTAATGGAGTCGTACTTTCCAGTAAAATGCTCACTGAAAATTTCATTACATTGCCTTTTAATTATCATATTTTTGCTAAAATGAAGGTGGCTTTGTGATTATAGATATATTCTAAATTATCTATATCGAACAAAAATATGTTTTTGCTCACCAACAAAAATTTCCGGGTTCGACCCCGATAATGTGTGGAGGGTATTTTAGTTACCTCGTGGGTTTTCTCCAGGTATTCCGGATTCATCCCACTGCTAAAGACCCCTACACGCAAGCGAATTATTGAAATAAAATTAAACCATATGTTAGTCCCGAAATGACCTAGTTTGACGTAGTTAAACCCCATCTTTCTCTCTCTCTCTCTCTCTCTCTCTCTCTCTCTCTCTCTCTCTCTCCTTACGCTGACTGGACAACAAACTGGTTGTTGGTGCAGCATTAAATTGTATTGTCGATATAAAAAGGTCTCGATATAACCAAGTATCGATATAACCAGGTGTCGATATAACCTGGTCTTGAATGATATAACCTGGTCTTGGTATAACTATGCGTTGATATAACCAGTTGTCGACACAACCGAGTTAACAAAGCATTCCGACTTAAGTTAAGAATTAACTCAAAATTGTTCCTATTATTTTAACTAAAACATAACCTATTATAAACTTTTGTTATTTGAATGTGTTAAATACATCAATAAGAAACTATATGCAAAGTTCTGTGTTTCTGGATCAAATATTTTTCTCATGTATAGAGATTGAAAGTTGAGTAAATTCTTAACTTAAGTCTGAGAACGTTTTGTCAACTCGGAGCCTGGTGTATTGTCGATATAATCGAGTGAAATATACCGCGAAATTCGTTAGTCGAACTATACATTATGTAAGATTGCGATAAAGAGCTGACAGTTGCCCGTGTAAGTATAGATAATGAAAAGGCAATGTACTGAAAATTTCAGTCAAATTACTTAATTCTCGTGGAAGTTTTGATTGTTTGGAGAATAGTATCGCCTCCATTATGAATTTTTGTATTAAAATATTTATGGCGATCGTCATGAAATCCGTTAAAAATCATGTTAAGCGAAATTATGGCTGTTTGGAGAATAGCATTGTCTCGGTTATCAATTTTTATATTTAAATTATTGATGATGATCGTGTTGCAATCCATTAAAACCCACAATCTGATTAAAATACAGATCGATATTTCGTTTCGTTTATTATACCTTCAATGGCCTACATCAGAGGCAATACGAGTGGCTTTTGATCCCATGAAGTCAGACATTTGATGATATAATTTGCATTGATGTGGACTGCCAACAGTTCCGTGCAAAACACACCTAAAGTTCGCCGTAACAGACCATTTCATTGGCCAATCTCTCACACCATTTAGAACACGCCAATGATAACAACTCTTCCAGATCCTAGTGTAGTACGGGCAAGTAAAATGAAATTTTCAACTTTAAAAACGAAACGAAATAGGATCTGGGGCCTATTTCACGAGATTTTAACTAAGATAAGATTCCAATTTTAGTAATTTGATTGGATAATATTAGATTGATTTTAGTGCTTAGCCAATCAAAATTGAAGTATCTACTAAAATTGGATTTTATCTTAAGTTAAAATTTCGTGAAACAGGGCCCAGTATATTAATTAGATTGTTAAAAATCACAACCCTTGACGGTCCAGATTGTTCATTATGGATTTGTCATGGAAATAAATATTTTAATGATTGATTTATATAAATGAAATGAAATGGGTTTAACGTCCTACTGCCAAGGGATCTTTTACGTGCACTTCAATGTGTACACGAGACCTCGGTTTTTCGTCTCATCCGAACGACTAGGCAGCTGTCCTTGTCAGGCCCTCCCTCTGCATCACTGACAAGGGGAAACCACACCATGTGTACTATGTGTTATTATATCGATATGCGTTGTGTTATTAAAGAATAGATAAGTAGTTATATCCAGATATACCATGTGTTATTATATCCATATGTATTATGTGTTATTAAAGAATAGAGAAGTAGTTATATCCAGATATACCCTGTGTTATTAAAGAATAGAAAAATGTAGTTACATCCATATATACCTTGTGTTTTGTTGTGGATGTCTAAACTAAGCAGTATTGTAAAAAAAAACACCTTCAAGAGAAACTTATTTGTTTTATCTGTTTCTACTTACAGCAGCATAGATTGTTTTCTTAATCATTCAAAAAAAGGTTTTAGAATGTAATTTGCAGAAGAAAAATTTTTAATATTGTGAGCTAATTACCACGCCCAGTGTCATCGCTTTCAGTGAAGGTAGCGACCACCAGTGTGACCCAAGGCTGATCAATGGCTACTAAAACTTGATGACACATACCTTACGATGCCGTCTACAGATGGACTTATTTTACACGTGGCATCATAGAATATATCGTATATAGAGAATTAGTCGAGCATCCACAGGTGACCATGGGATGTCCTTGGCAGAACTGGGGCCTGTTTCACAAACTTTTAACTATCATAAAATCCAAATTTTAGTAATTTAATTGGATAATATTAGATTGATTTTAGTGCTTAGCTAATCAAGATTGAAGTTTCTAGTAAAATTTGGAATTTTATCTTTAGTTAAGATTTCGTGAAACAGGGCCCAGGAGTGAATTAACCGATTTTAACACCACTACTAACACAAGATCTGTACCTCCTAACAGCACAATACATGTAGTTAGGACCTGGTCACAGTGGAGGTTTTATCTTGGGGATTCATAGGACAGATTCTTTCTAGTGAACAGCAACAGTTTGTTTAATAAGGGGAGCCACGGTGGCTTAGTGGGTAAGACGCTGGCTCGCTAGCCTGGCAGTCGCCTGTTTGACCCCTGCATTGACCGGGATTTTCCGGATGGTTTGCCCCTGTCAGTGGTGCAGGACGGTTGCCCAGGTAATGACAGCTGTCTAGTCCTTCGGATGGGATGAAAACCGAGGTCTTGTGTATACATTGGCGTACACGCAAATTATCCCTTGGCAGTTGGGATTGGATATAAGATTATGACATAGTGCCGCTGCCCGTCAAAATTACCACATAGCACCCTGTATGGCGCATGGTCGTTTTATCGGTGAAGAGCAGTTGGACGTTAAACCCCATTTCTTTTCATTTTAGTCTTACAAGTTGCCATATTCGTGCGTACGGAAAAGACGTAAAGTGTACAACAGACCTTGTTCATGTAGGATTTTACTTAGAATCCTAGCAGCACCTCGTTTGTAGGGGACCTAAAGTTTATAGAGAGGATCCTATTCATGTAGGATTTTAACTAAGCATCAACTGGCGTGGTTTCGAATCCCCGGTTGTACGTGACAAGGAGAAGGGTCGCCTGACCAGTCTCGTGGGTTTACTCCGGGTCCCCCGGTTCCCCCCACTGCTAAAGACCCCTACGCGCAAGCGAATTATTGAAATAAAATGAAACAATATGTTAGTCCCGAAATGACCTAGTTTGTATCGAGTGGACGTTAAACCCCATTTCTCTCTCTCTCTCTCTCTCTCTCTCTTTTAACTAAGCATCCTGACCCGACCTCGTCTCAATCAGACCTATAGAGCGGGTATAGGGTTTTCCTTAAAAATCATGCAGCACTGCTTGCCAACATGGTAGAACATGTCCTATTCACGAAGCAGAACAACAACCTACCTAGGGGCGGATCTAGGAATTTTGAAAAGGGGGGGGGGCGCCGCAAAACCAGGGCACTGATTATTATCCGTCATTTTCTTGTATCTGTAGACATTCCAAGAGCTATTTGGTTGATATTTTCGTCCAGGTTTGGGTTTGAGAAAAGGCATTTTCAGCAGTAAAAGGACACTGTAGAAAATTACCTGATAAATCCTATACGACTTTTGCTAGGATTTATCTTAGGTGATCTATACACCAGTGTGTCCCTGGCTTTAACCAGTTCCAGTTACAGAAAACTAGGGTGGCTTGGGAATCATGATTTATATCCAAATCAATACTGGTCTCTAATGGTTAATTAGTTGTCCATTTCATGTTTGACGTTTTTAAAACTGTTTTAATTATATAATGGAGAGAAAGAGGGCGAGAGAGACAGAGATGGATATAAGGAGAGAGAGCGAGAGAAGAAGAGAGCGAGAGAGAGACATTAATTAATTAGTACACGGCTCGTTAGCAAACACCTGTGGTACGACCGCTATACATAACTCGTGCTTGCGCGTACGGGTCTTTAGCAGTGGGAGGAAACCGGAGGACCCGGAGAAAACCCACGAGGTTGGAAAGGCGACCTTACTCCTTGCCACGTAAACCCGGGAATCGAAACGACGCCAGTTGACTCAATGACAGACCTTATGATATAGCGCGCACGTACAAACCTTTCACTCATACCCCACCCCCTCCACACACACATACAACACTTTAAACAATTTAGCATCCTAAAAAAACACCTAAAATTTAAAAACTTACCGTTCAACACAGACCGCAACAAGGGTTAACACTGAGGAATAGAGACCACAGACGAGTAGGGTCCTCTGTAATTTACACATAACCAACCCCATCAGCCAGCCCCTATTAAGCATGAATAATACAATTTCTGGAACTCCAAACAACATGATTATTGAATCAGCGATTGCTAAGTTCAGAATTAGCATATTTGTCACAGATTTTCGCATTTTGCGATCCGCTAAAATGATATAAATAACCATGAGGTTGCCGATAATTCCGACAAACCCCACAACACAAAATAAAGTTGAGAAAATTGCGATGTAACTCGTGGAGACCATCGGATTTTCTTCCACCTCGGCAGTCCGGTTGTTGGCTAGTGGCAGGTTAAGAGTCAGGTTTATCGCTTGTGATGTTATGGCCAACACTGGTTGACTGTCACCAGACACACCTCCGTCAACCAAACCATCCATCTTCGCTGATTACAGATAAAACTCCAGAGAGATCGCAATTAGCTAAATAAAATAAATAACACTGCTCGCTCCCTGATCCACTCGACTAACTAACTAGTTCTATCTTGTGATCCAGTTCCCATCGGACATATCATTCAAGATTTAAGACGATTTCGCCAAATGTTTCCAACTTTCTAGTTAATCAATGCTCCTTAGATGAACAAATAAACAATTTCTGGCATCCTTGTAGAACATGTCTGTCATTCCTCCGAAATATTTAGCCTTTGACTAATTCCCACTGATTCTGAAAAGAGTAAAAGTGTGAATGAAATCATTAGAGTATGATATATAAATATATGTATTTAAGCGATGTTTTGCCAGCCAACCAACTGTGTTATTGGTATACGGTGTGATCGATACGGCGATGTGATGATTGTTCTATGAATGAACAAGTGCTTGCTCACATACACACACGTATATAACCATACCCCATCGTTGAACACCACTCGAACGCTGATACTGAACGATCTGTAGTACCGAGATCACCGTCCGTGTTAGCTAAATCCTCTATAATACCCAAGCTTGAAGATATCAGTTAATTTGGCACGCAAGCTTCATTATTATATTTCAGTAACACCGTTCATTCATGCTTCGTTGTTTAGACATGAGTTTTTAACTAGTTCCATGCCCACTTGTTGCTGTCAGATACCTGTCAGATTATTAGGGATTAAAACAGACAGTTTTAAATGAGAGACATGTTGTATAGAATTATCGAATACCCTCCTGGACCGCCCAGGTTCAATAGTTTAGCCAAAATAACGCCTACTAATGTATTGTTGCCCGCCTTTCAGTAAAATGGAGAGAGAGAGAGAGAGAGAGAGAGAAATAGGGTTTAACGTCCACTCGACAAAAACTAGGTCATTTCGGGACTAACATATGGTTTCAATTTTTATTTCAATAATTCGCTTGCGCGTAGGGGGTCCTTAGCAGTGGGAGGAAACCGGAGTGCCCGGAGGAAACCTACGAGGTTGAGAAGGCGCCCCTAACTCCATGCCACATACGCTCACACCAGGGATCGAAACCACAGCCGCACGCCAGAGGTGACTGGCCAGCTAGAGGTCGAAGCGCGGCACTCTAGACCACTTGACCATCCCAACCCCCTCCCCCCCAGTAAAATGGGATGAAAGGAAACGGAGTTTGACGTCCTTCTGCTCCGAACTGGGTTAATAAAGGCGGGCATGCGCCATACAGTGTGAAATGAGGGAGGTTTTGCCCGGACAGCGGCACTACGGCCAACATCTTATATCGAATTCCAACTACACAGGGATCCTTTACGCGCACGCCAATGTGTACACAGGACCTTGGTTTTTCGTCCGAAGGATTAGGCAGCTGTCCTTGTTAGTCCGGCCGTCTTGCAAACTGACAAGGGGAAACCACGCCGGAAAGTCTGGATGAACTTTCTCAGCTAATGCAAGGATCGAACACCCGACCTCCAGTCTATCGAGCCAGCGTCTAACCCACTTAGTCACCATGACACTCACCTCCTTCCAGTCAAAGTGGTTGCTAGGTAATCTCGCCTTTCATTCATACAGTTTTTAAAGCTTTATCCCTCCGTCTTTATTACCCCAGTTGAAGCAGAACTGTAGGACGTAAAACCCTATTTATCTTCATTTTAATTGTGAATGGAGTGTAATAAAAGTTGGAATATACACATCTTAATTACAGACATCACTGCATTAATAAGATCAGATTACGTCATCAGACAAATCTGTCAATTCATTGGTTGTCCGAGAGAGACTAAAGTAGAAATGGAATGAAATGAACTAGGGTTTGACGTCCTACTTGGATGATGAAGACGGGTTCCGAATGCAATGAGGGGAGTTTTTGCCTACGGCCTACTTTCAATGGATCTTTTACGTGTCCCCCAATGTGAATACGGGACTTCGGTTTTTCGTCCTATCCGAACGACTACACATTGTCCCTTGTCAGATCCTCTGTTCTGCATCAATGACAAGGAGAATCACCCCGGAAATCCCGTGAGAGAGCATACCTGAGAGAGAGAGAAATGGGGTTAATGTCCACTCGACACAAACTAGGTCATTTCGAGACTAACACATGGTTCACTTTTTTTATTTCAATAATTCATTTGCGCGCAGATTCTTAGTAGTGGGAGGAAAGCGGAGGACCCGAAGAAAACCAGCAGTTGAACAGGCGACCCGACTCTTTGACACATACAAGCGGAGAATGGCAGACCTTAAGTAATTAATTAATTAAGTAAGTGAGTAAAGAAGTTTATTGCATAAAAACGCCCACAGGAAGCAGCATACGATTACAAAAAGAAAGGCCATTAATCCCCCACCCCCATCTGTATGAACGCCGTGCTATATATGTGTAGCAACCAGTGATTGTTTTCTGTATAAATGTCTGTTGTGTTTTTTATGTTCAATCGCTAAATGTCACTCAAAAGATTAAATTTTAAGTCTGTTGATGACGTCAAAGAGTAAACAATGGAAGACGGATTTAAATATCACGAGATAAACCGGAAGGAGACGACAAATAAGCCGGAAGCAGGCGACAAATTTCAAACCTGTAATATGAGAGCGCTTTTACAAAGTCTTTTATCCGTGTTTATTAGTCCAGTGGGAGCAAGATATTAAACCTCCTTTGATTTCAGGTACAAACTACTAGGAACTAAAAACCCGGAAAATGCAGACTAAAATGTAAGGACAGCGGAGATGAAATGACATCCAAATAATTATTATTTTCACGTTGATCCATTTAACAATAATTAATCCACACAGTGTTACTATGAGTAGTATTTTAATAGGTCTTAATCCACATTAATTACCCTATTTGACTTATTCTCCTTTATAATAATGTGTATCCCTAATCACATGTCTCCAATTTCTTTGTTTTATCCTTTTCATCTATTTTAAAAATTGTAATTAACGTCTACAGGCTGAACCCTTTTTTCATTTATTTTATAAATTGTAATGAACATCAACAGACTAAACCCTTTTAGTAACCATATCTTTTCCTTGTATAGAAGATAAATCGTAGGATTAATGGCACAGTTCGTTCGTTACTGAGTTTTGATGCCACAGAAAACGTGTCTTCAAATCCGCTATGCCACTTTTACTGCGAGAACTTTTGGAACTACTAACATATGGTTACTGAGGTTTTACGTTCACTTCTACCAATGGTGATATCGTAGGCGATGCCACAGGTAACGTGTCTTTAAATCCGCTTCAATTAATGGCCCCTAAACTTTAATTGTATTTGATTTTTATCTTTGTTACATATTCTGTATATATTTGCCTACACTATTCACAATTTGTATCATTGCTTGATAAAGACGAGAGCATCCTCGTCGAAACGTCGCTTAGTATCAAACTCAGTAATTGTGTATCCATCAAATTGTACCTTGTGTTAATTTAAATGTTAAAAGATTTCGTTGCATGTGTACAAAGTTCTTGTTGTGATTGTACGATAGATATAATTTAAACGTGAAAAGATCTTGTTGCTTTTGAATGGATACACTTCAAATGTTAAAGAATCATGTTGTTAAAATGTATTGTAGTTTTTGTACAATCTATACAATTTCAATATCAAAAGATCTTGTTGTATTTGTACAATGTATACAATTTAAATGCTTAAAGATTGTAGTTTTTATAGAGTGGATGCAATTGAAAGGTTAAAGACCCTGTAGTTGTGTACATTGTATACAATTGAAATGTTAACAGATAGTGTTGTATATTACATTGTATACAATTGAAATATTAACAGATTTTGTTGTATAACTATTTGTACCATAAATAAAACAACAAGACGACATATTATATCATAACAAAGTTTTTAACGTCCACTCCAGACAAATGTTATGAGGGGCCACGATAAACATGTGATTTATATTATAGTAGGTCTCGATGGCTAATTCACATTGATCCCAGAATCAAGATCATATTTCATGATCACATATTTTATGATCGTGTGTGGTCTCTAGGTCTTTCATCATTCTAACGTCTCTAGGTCTTTCATCATTCTAACACAAGCTTCATAAAATTAATTTATGTGATAAAAACAATATCGTTTATGTATGCTCTGATGATCTTTATGGATAACCAGCTACTAAATTCTATAGGAGAATCTCTCAGTGAAGTAAGTACACACGATCGTTTCGTTTAAGAACAACGTCTTTCAGTTTATTATATAACCTACTTCGTTAAATCGCCCACGGAAGATTCCAAAAACACCCTCACGAATTATTATTACTTAAACCAAACTGCACCAATTCTTAGTGACATTCGTTGGCTACCTTCCAGGGAAGTAAGTACACACGATCGTTTCGTTTAAGGACAGCGTCTTTCAGTTGATTATATAACCTACTTCGTTAAATCGCCCACGGAAGATTCCCAAAACACCCTCGCGAATTATTACTACTAAAACCAAACTGCACCAATTCATAGGGACATTCTTTGGCTAGCTTCCCGAAAACGTGTAGAAGGTACAAAATATACTGTTCACACAGATGTGCCTTCATATTATAGCTCCCCGCAATCCCCAAGACCTTGTTCAAATGACATCCATCAAAGAATAACCAAATTGTGTGTCTTCATGGGCCAGCTCGAGAATATCCCCAAGACCTAATTTTAAAAAAAAGCCCATCAGCGAACAACCATATCGGGTGTCCCGGTGTCGCAGCTCCCAGCTATCCCTAAGACCTATGTATATAATTCAAATGAAATCCCATCCGAGAACAGCCATATCATGTGTCTTCATGCCACAGCTCTCAACTATCTCTAAGACCTGATTCATACTATGTAGCTTTCAGAAATTCAACCCTATTGAAAAAAACAACCAGATCGTTGATCGTCGTGTCGCGGTTCCCAAATATCCGCAAGACATGATTCAACTACACTCATATCAAAGAACAACCACTGCTAAAAATCTCTTCGCGCACGCGAATAGTTGAACTACAATTGAACCATATGTTAGTCCCGAAATGACCAGGTTTGTGTCAAATGGACGTTAACCCCTATCTCTCTCTCTCCCAGAATACAATCTCTAAGCGGTATCTGATTCTCCCAAAAACGTCGAATGCCGAACACGAAAACACAGGATTAATACGACTTGATAATTTTTTTATTTCTGGTGTATGTTTCGTTTTGATCTGAAATATAGAATTGTTGGAGATTTTATGATGAGACGAAATACCATGTGCAGATATTACGAGAAGGTGTCTATTTTAAATGGATGTTACCCTCGCCCCTCATTCTTTCTTCCTCTCTCGATGCAGTTTGTTCGTATCCCCTATGGAATAATTCCAACAAGAAAACAATCTTTGGTTTAAATCAATTATACCTCATAAATATCTATATGTCATTACACAATTGTTCTTGACAACTGATACTTCTGATATTATTTTTATATTTCAAATTTGACATAATAATAGATCACTTTGTGTATTTTTGATAATTGATGTATTGATACTTGCCTAAAAGTTGTGAATATTATTATTATACGCCAACACTACATAAAAAAGATATGTTTTATTAATATTTATTTGAAATAAGAGAATAGTTTCTTAACACGCAATTTATTGACATTTCCGTGTTAACTTTACATAGTTTATTGGAGTGTCAGGGGCTTTACGTCATACCTGAAACCACCAGAAACATCGAAAAACGCCCGAAAACACCCGAGAACTACCGGAAAACATCATGTGATACTGAATGCCGGAAAACCACTAAATACCAGAAATCAAACTATATACCGGAAAACACCCTAAATAGGTAACCCGGAGCGTTCTACACTGGAAACTAACCTTAATCTTTAGGGTGTTTTCCGGTATTTATTGTGTTTCCGGTATTTAGCGTTTTTCCGGTGTATTCCGGTATTCAGTATAACAAGATGTTTTCCAGTAGTTTTCTAGTAGCTTCCGGTTTTTTTTAGTATTGTTGCCTAACAGTGAGTGGGTGGTCTGGAGGTTGCTGCCACTGATTTTCCGTTTGTACGTGACAAGGTGTATGGTCGCCTGTCAAACCTCGTGAACTTCCACCGGGTCTACCCCGGTTTCCTTCTGTACCTAGCAATACGCAAGCGAATTATTGAAATAAAGTTGAACCATACGTTAGTCCCGAAATGACATAGTTTGTGGCAAGTGGACGCTAAACACCCTCTTCATAAATCTATATGTCAATGAGTTGCAATATAAAAAATATGGTATCTTTGTACTTCATGTATTTCCGATGTATTCTCATTGATATTTGCTGCATGATGACATCGGAAATATCACCGGCACTGTGGTTAATCTCCAGCGACAAATTAAAGGTACATTATAGGAGATTAGATAATAGTTACAAAATTATAATATCCCCAGCGCTCTCGAGAGTAAATTAGGCAATGATCAGTTCCAGAGCTTCTGTAATCTCGATATATATAATTATTGATTCGTATAATAACATGCGATATACTCCCCACTTGGAAGGGGGTAAATTTAATGGGAAATATTTAGAGGGGGTGATGAATAAATAAAAATTGTATTATCTCGAGGGCTCGACTTAATTATCTCGTGCGCTCGACTTAGTATCTCCAGCGCTCGACTTAACTATCTCGAGCGCTCGACTTAACTATCCCGAGCGCTCGACATAACTATCCCGAGCGCTCGACTTAACTATCTCGTGCGCTCGACTTAGTATCTCCAGCGCTCGACTTAACTATCTCGAGCACTCGGCTTTACTATCTCGTGCGCTCGACTTAGTATCTCAAGCGCTCGACTTTACTATCTCGAGCGCTCGGCTTAACTATCTCATGCGCTCGGTTTAGTATCTCAAGCGTTCAACTTAGTAACTCGAGTGCTGGACTTAATATCTCGATCGCTCGAGATATCCTTTTTTGCGCGTCCTAAATCAGCCACCGTTATAACGTAAATAGAAGATGTTGAAAATTTCAGTCAAATTATACGAACCGTGAAATTAGTTTTTGAATTTTAAGTTTAGCCTCGATCATCATTACTAAGGTCAGTGCGATAAAAAAATAGTCTCGAGCATCCATTTTAGGATTTAATCATCAATGAGCGTTGCATCAGATTTGATTCCAATTCAGAAAATCAGACTCATCAAGAGTTGATCATGGTTTGGATAAGTTAATTAATGTCTATTTAATAGTTTATTCAATATTTCAGGCCTAAAGAAAGACCTGCGATAGGCAGATTTAGCTCTTGCATAATGTATGTTAAACTGTCTGGCATCATTTTGTGACAAATATGGAATGTCCATCAACACCCAAGATAATTGATTTGAAAAACGATGGTCCACTCAGAGTCTGTGCTAAATGGAGCTACAATAATGTCCCAATAGATACCATTTCATTCTACAAATATTTACATGTAGCGAATGGTTGACGCAAAAATAAGAATACTACGACTTGATCATCGAGATTACTTTATTTTCCAGGTATTTTTTATTCTGCGCTAAAATTGACGAAGAATTTACATCGTCTATATTAAATTTCATTTATCAAATGTCACTAATTCATTAAATATTCGTTTATCGCTTTTAGTAAACCTATGCTGATGAAATAATCATTATTATTCACAGTTTTTCGACCAAAAAAAATTTCAAGATAATTAAATTTCAGAGTGCTATATCCTAACTTAGATACATAAACAACAAAACACCAAAACACGCGTTACTTTTGTTGTTAAGTTTTCAATTTCTGTCATTAACAATATTATTTTTAATTGGCCTAATAAAGAAATACTTTGGTTGTAAAGTTTTTAATTTCTGTCATTAACAAACACTATTTAAAATAGGCCTAATAAAGAAATACTCTCTCTCTCTTTCTCGCTCTCTGTCTCATCCCGAAATGACCTAGTTTGTGTCGAGTGGACGTTAAACCTCATTTCTCTCTCTTTTCTCTCTCTCTCTCCCTCCCTCTCTCTCTGTCGCGACGATTGGGTGGATATTACAGCCTCAACACGTGTTAGTCTCGAAATAACCTAGTTTGTGTCGATTGGGCGTTAAGCACCCCCTCTCTCTCTTTCTCTCTCTCTCCCTCTCCCCTCTCTCTCTATCCTGACAATGAATGATCACGACAGATTAAAGACCAGAACTGATCTATATACAACTAATTTAATTCATCATAAGACGGCGTGGCGCTCCATAGACATTGTCAATTAACTGAACGTCAACAATTATATTCTGTCGAGTCATGTCCTGATGTTGACTACTGTTGTATTTGTTTTAAACGTGACAGGTCTGATTCCAAGACACGTTTACAGGATACAGACCACTTATATGGCAACACTTCTAGTGACACCTTTTTTAATATCTATATTACAGATCAGTTCATCGTGGCGACTCAGTGAGTATACAAGACGTCGGCTCGCTAACTGGAAGGTCACCGTAAAGTCCTTCGAGTGGGATAATAAACCGAGGTTCCATGTACATATTGGCGTGTACGTAAGAGAACCTTTTAACGTCATATTTTACTGCTCAAACCGATTAGGGAAATGTTGCCGGGACAACTACTTTCCCATCAAAGGTTCTTTTACGTGCACGCCAACGTGTACTGGGATTTGTTTTTTCGTAACATCCAGTCAACTAACGTTGTACCTCGCCTGTTCCATAGTCAAGCACCACTGATAAGATGAACCCGAGCTAGAAAATCACCAGGAACGTTTTCGGCTATCACTGGGATAGAACCCAGGACCACCTGGTGGGGGATCAAGAGCCTTACTTCGCAAACCTCGACACATTTCGGTACTCTACCTCTAACCTCGGCTGTATGACTGTAAGTCATATATAACTACATCCATACAATTGTGACGCGGCTACCGGTTTACGTATTAGGAAAACTTGCCGCTCTTAGAAAGAACTTTTCAAAATTGTGTCGTGCGAAGAGTGTGTAAGGTTTTCATTGCAAAGTTGTCCTTTGTTAAAATAAAATCGGATAAACTTGAAAGAAAAACAGCTTCAGACATTGAAAGCTTCATATAATAAAACACTCTTTATTGGCATCTTCGTGGACGCGGCCATTTTTAATCCGAGAACTCTGCCGAGGTTTGCCGATTTCCAGAACCTTTAGACTCACCTTTGATAATCCAGTCTTTCCCACCACGTACCTACTCATACTGTGATATGTGAAAATATCTCTGATATCCAGTCTTTCCCACCACGTACCTACTCATGTTATAATATGTAAAAAATACCTTTATTATCCAGTCTCTCCCACAAAGTGCCTACTCTTACTACACTTTGATGAAAACACCTTTAATATCCAGTCTCTCCAACAAAGTGCCTACTCTTACTATGACGTGTAGAAAACACCTTTGATATTCAGTCTCTCTCACAAAGTGTCTACTCTTACTATGACGTGTAGAAAACACCTTTGATATCCAGTCTCTCTCACAAAGTACCTACTCTTACTATGACGTGTAGAAAACACCTTTGATATTCAGTCTCTCTCACAAAGTGTCTACTCTTACTATGACGTGTAGAAAACAGCTTTGATATCCAGTCTCTCTCATAAAGTGCCTACTCTTACTATGACGTGTAGAAAACACCTTTGATATCCAGTCTCTCTCACAAAGTGCCTACTCTTACTATACTTTGCTGAAACCACCTTTAATATCCAGTCTCTCCAATAAAGTGCCTACTCTTACTATGACGTGTAGAAAACACCTTTGATATTCAGTCTCTCTCATAAAGTGTCTACTCTTACTATGACGTGTAGAAAACACCTTTGATATTCAGTCTCTCTCACAAAGTGTCTACTCTTACTATGACGTGTAGAAAACACCTTTGATATCCAGTCTCTCTCACAAAGTACCTACTCTTACTATGACGTGTAGAAAACACCTTTGATATTCAGTCTCTCTCACAAAGTGTCTACTCTTACTATGACGTGTAGAAAACACCTTTGATATCCAGTCTCTCTCACAAAGTGCCTACTCTTACTATGGCGTGTAGAAAACAGCTTTGATATCCAGTCTCTCTCACAAAGTGCCTACTCTTACTATGACGTGTAGAAAACACCTTTGATATCCAGTCTCTCCCACAAAGTGCCTACTCTTACTGTGTAGAAAACACCATTGATATCCAGTCTCTCCCACAAAGTGACTACTTTTACTATGACGCGTAGAAATCATCTTTGATATCCACGTCTACGTCATCATTAAACGGTTAATCGAATAATCATTATTTTATATAAGCGTTTGGCGTCGGTTACCGCCCTCTTCATTGATTCTACTAATTAAACTTGTTAGTAATTATTAAATTTTGTAATTATACCGCAAATCAAATTATGTTATATTAGCCACCTTATAGTTAATAATATCCGCCCTTAGTAACCACCATAACCAACATATATTATTAATACAGTTAATACAGTTGTTTGTTTATGATCGGGGTTTGGATGGTTGAATGGTTAGCATGTGCGCGCTGTATCATAAAGCCTGTCATGGTGTCAAGTGGCGTGGTTTCGAGTCCCCGGTTGTATGTGCCATGGAGTAGGGTCGCCTGTCCAACCTTGTGGGTTTTCTCTTCGGGTCCTCCGTTTTCTTCCCACTACTAGACCACTACGCGCAAGCGAATTATTGAAATGAAATTAAACCATATGTTAGTCCCGAAATGACCTAGTTTGTGTCGAGTGGACGTTAAACCCCATCTCTCTCTCCCCCTAGTAATCACCATAATGAACATAATATATATTATTAATACAGTTGTTTGTGTATGATCGTTCATTCGTAGTGAGGCTTGAAGTGATAATTGCATATTTTCAAAGACCATTAAAACATAATTATGTATGTATACAAACATAGCAATTATTCTAGCAGCACTTAAAAAACATTCACATAAAAACTTGACGGTATTTCGAAATTTTTATTAGTTTATTTCACTGGCCCAACAAAGTCTACACAACGGTTGAGGGAGTTATCTCCATTGTTAAGGTCCGTGGTTTAACAGATAAGGATAAGTATGCCTGGTTGAGGGTGACTACTTTTCAAACCCTCACACGTGATAATGACACCTTAAAAACCAACGTTGGATTTTGTAAGAAAATGATACAAGTGAATTGTAGGATTTAGAATTATTCTTTATCAAGGTATAGTAGGACCATGTATAGATGTCAGGCTTTATTTAAACATGTTTTTAACATACGACTTTAAAAAATGCAATTATCGCTTTAATGCCCGCTTTGTTCACGGGTGATCTTGCAGACAAGAGGGGACTACTCATGTCTTGAGACAAATTGGGAAAGAGATTAAATCCAAGAACCCAGAGCGAAGCAAGGTTCAGTGTTATGAAAAATTATGATTGAGCTTTTCTGCAATATTGGTTACCTCATATCTGCTCTTTAATAGATGATATAAACATGATTTACGCATTGTCTCCGCCCAAGCAATCCAAGGTTGCGACATATTACCCTTTGCTCCAATGTGTGCCCCCCCCCCGACAAAATCCCGGATCCGGGCCTGCTGTTAACGAATTGTTGAAATAAAATTTATTAAACCTTAATCCGTGTCAAGGATCGTGATATGTAAATACATTTGAACCAATCTGAGGATGAGTCGACATCCCGAGAGATTGACAATTGATGAGAATATAATAGATATGTAAATACCCCTGAAGATTAGTCCACGCCCCGAGAGACCGACAACTGATGAGGATATATTAATAATAATAATAATAATAATAATAAACAGTGTTAACATCGAGACGTATATCAAAGTACTGAAGATCATCGCCGCTATCCTTGGAGGGGGGAGGAGAGGGGTGGCCGAAGTGGCGTGGTTTCAAATCCATGGTTGTACGTGGCAAGGAGTAGGGTTGCCTGTCCAACCTCGTTGGTTTTCTCCGGGTACCCCGGTTTCCTCCCACTGTTAAAGGCCCTACACCTATGCGAATTATTGAAATAAAATTAAACAATATGTTAGTCCGGAAATGACCCAGTTTGTGTCGAGTGGACATTAAACCCCATTTGTAGCGCAACTACAACAAGCACAACAGCACAACAAAGAAGAGCAATAAGATGAGTAGCACAACAATCACAACCTCAACAACAGCACAGCCCAGAAGATGAGTTGCAAAACAAACACCCCACAACAACAACAAACCAGAAGGGCAACAGGATGAGTAGCTCAACAACAACAGAAACCAGAAGAGCAACAAGATGAATTGCGAAACAAAAGTCACCACAGCGACACCCACAACAAGAGCTACAAGATGAGTAACGCAACAACAACCACAGTAACAGCACAAACAAAACAATGGGTAACGCAACAACATTAACAACGAGAACACGGCAAGATGAGTCGAGTCCGGGGTTCAGTTCCTGATCCGAAAATAAGGGGAGACGAAAGTGACATGTGACTTTATGTAATTTTAATTTGATTGTGTTTTCAGTGAATCCGTGATGATCGATTCAGATTTAATGAACGTGATATAACAGAAGATAATACACCCAAATCAGGCGACTTAATGATCCTTGATTCTGTTATGTGATAATTTTGATATGAATTGGACAAGAAGAAGGGACTATAGATAGATATAACTGTCTAGGTTATCAGTTAAAATCATTAGATCGAGAGTTCGCGTTGAATTATGTACAAAGCGATCATCTCAGTTTGTTGATTGCTGTATTTATTTATTTCGTAAATATTTGGTTCGATTATTGGGAGCCACGGTTGGTTGATAATGTTCATAGGGGTTTTCCGGCGTAGCCCCCCCCCCCTTTTCAGTGATGTACAGATTGGCATGCACGTAATAGATTCCTTGAGAGTTGGAATTCGCCAGCGCCGCTGTCAGGGCAAAATTTCCCTCATATCACGTTGCATGGCGTAAGCTTGTCTTCACTAGTCCATTTTATTTCATTTCATTTCCTTGCCGTCTTTGGTTTCGATCCCTGGTGTGAGCATATGTGGCAAGGAGATAGGGGCGCCTTCCCAACCTCGCGGGTTTCCTCCGGGCACTCCGGTTTCCTCCCACTTCTAAAGACCCCTACGCGCAAGCGAATTATTGAAATAAAATTGAAACCATATGTTAGCCCCAAAATGACCTAGTTTGTGTCGAGTGGACGTTAAACCCCATTTCTCTCTCTCTCTCTCTCCTTGCCGTCTTAGTCCCAAAATGACCTGATTTGTGTCGAGTGGACGTTAAACCCCATTTCTCTCTTTCTCTCTCCTTGCCGTCTTCATTAACCCAGTTTAGGAGCAGAGCAGTAGGACGTTAAACCCCATTTCATTTCATTTTCTTATATGATTCTATATCAAAATGAGTGCTGATGGGTTTGGAATGGGACGGAAATAACATTGTAATGTGCGTTAAAATGCGTTGCAATTGGGATGGAATGGAATGGAAATGAAGTGTACTGTGCTTCAAAATGCGTAGCGATGGAATGGAATGGGCTGGAAATTAAATGTAATGCGCGTCAAAATAAAGCGAAGATTTTTCGCTGCTCACGCGGACATAAGCGGATTGAAATTAAATACACATAAAGTCTAGTGATAAATCAACCTGCAATAAAGCACTCACAGCAGTCTGTGGCTGTATGTATATCATTTATTTAAAAAGCAATTTTCCAATCATAGATGGTGGAGATGCCGGCAAATAGCAGTCTGTTCACATAACAACGGATGTTTTAGTAGAATATAATAAGACACTAAGATCGCCTTCTTACCAACAAACTATGGAAGAATTGATTTAAATACGTCTATATCTCATTCAGTATGTAATCGTGGTTGAATTATAGGTTTTCAAATCGCCCGTCTTAATGTTTTCTTGCATCATGTTACAGCATGTAGACTCGAAATGTGTAGCTTTTTTTATGTTAGGTTAGTACAGAGAGAGAGAGAGGGAGGGGGAGAGAGAGGGAGGGACGAACATATGGTTCTATTTTATTTCACTAATCTGCTTGCGCGTAGGTTTTTTAGCAATGAGAGGAAACTGCATGATCTAGAGAAAATCCACGATGGAGGGGGGGGGGGGGGTCCGCTCGTTGAAAACAAGTCATTTCAGGGCTAACCCATGGTTCAAATTTATTTCAATAATGCGCTTGAGCGTAAGTGTCTTTAGCAGTTGGAGAAACTGGAGAAAACCCACGAGACTGGACGGACGACCCTACTCGTTGTCACGTACAACCAGGGAATTGAAACCACGCCAGTTGACTCAACAAGAGACCTTAAGATACAACACCCTTCCGCTGACGATCCAGCCATCCAACCCCCTCTTGAAATGTGAAAATATTTTGAGTGAAGTCTAGGACGCTCGCCAGTGTCGTGGACCTTTACGGCATAAAAAGTTATCCCCTGCTGAGGTAACGATGAATACGGATTGCTCGTGATATAAACACGACTGCCTCTAGGGACGATGTGATTGTGAATCTGTACAGTAGCGATAACGGTTAATCTAAATCCAATATCATTCTTCCTTTGTACTTCAAAAAGACCAAGGCTAGTAGATAAGAAAAATGGCGTAAAACTAATTGAGTCTGAGGTGGGTCTAGAGTCATCAACGATAAACGTGGATAATTGAATAAAGAATAAAAGTGGCATGCCCGCCGAGTATGAAGTCTCAATTAGTCCAGGGAGAAATCGCTATCAGAAAACAGTCGATATGGATAGCTCATCGCACGTTAAATCCAATAACGGTAAGTGCATTTGGCAATGGATAACTCATCAAACGGCTAATTATTCGCGACGGTAGTCGCGCGATCAGGACACTTGACGAGAATGACCACGGTCAGAATATAGGCGAAAGTCGAGAATTATAGTCTTAGTGTTCCCAATTATGAAAGGGGGTGTGAGAGAGAGAGGGGGGCTGCTGGTTCCCAATCATCAAGGGAGATGTCAAGGGGGGGGGGGGTGAGTATTTCTTTGTAAGGCCTATTATAAATAGTATTTGTTAATAACAGAAATTGAAAACTTAACAACAAAATTAACGCGTGTTTTGGTGTTTATGTATCTGAAATTGAATTATCTTGAAATTTTTTTGGGTCGACAAACTGTGAATAATAATTATTATTTCATCAGCGTAGGTTTACTAAACGCGATAAGTGAATATTTAATGAATTAGTGACATTTAATAAATGAAATTTAATATAGACGATGTAAATTCTTCGATAATTTTAGCGCAGAACAAAAAATACCCGGAAAATAAAGTAATCTCGATGATCAAGTCGTATTATTCATTGAGAGAGAGACATGAACTTGGTCATTTTGGGACTAACATATGGGTCAATTTTATTTCAATAATTCGCTTGCGCGTAGGGGTCTGTAGCAGTGGGAAGAAACCTGAGACCCGACTGCTTGTCACGCACAACCAGGGAATCGAAACCACGTCAGTTGACTCAATGCCAGACCTTATGATACAGCGTGCAGGAGGCGCTAACCATGCGGCCATACAACCCCATATTTTTAACAAGTTCTTGTTATGTATGCTCCCTACATGATATTCACTTACTCAAAAGTTACCATAATTCATATTTCTACTTCCTTCATATTTTCACCAAATCGTTTATTTGGAAGAGACGGGGTGTTACATAATCACTATTCGTGTAGTTACCGTGTACGAAATAAACAACTTTCCATGATTATATTCAAGTCGATTTTCTCGAACAAACATGTTTTTCAACACGAATACTAATAGAATGTAAGATTTATGGAATTGAAAAAGGTAGTAGTGAATTTCCCATGAGGCCATGTCCGTAGATGATAAATCATTAATATCGCACCCCCTCCCGGTTTGTGTGGCGGGTGGTTAAGTTGTTAATGTGCTCGCTCGCTGGTGTGGAGGTCGCGTTTTCGATCCCTGCATAGACCGAGAAATTTCATCGTTTTTTCCGGCGTGGTTTGCCCTTGTCAGTGGTGCAGGACGCGGGGGTGGGGCTGACAAGGACAGATGACTAGTCGTTCGGATTCGTGTATACATTGGCAGCTGGAATACAATATGAGATTGGGCCATATGGTGGCTGCCAGGGCAACATTACCCTTAAAGTACAATGTATGGCGTATGCCCGTCTTCTTTTACCCCGTTTGAACAGAGCAGTAGGACGTTAAACTCCATTTCAATTCATTTTCTGTGTGAAGTGTCGGTATATGAATATCTTGTGTATATAATGAACCATACGTGACATCGGTAATTGTACTGCATTAGACAATAATAGCACGTGGAGTCCAATTATCCAGTGCGTCCATTATGTTATACATCATAAAAATTACCACGTGAAATAAACAGATGGGAAAGACAACTCTAAAGATGAATTGAGTAGAACCCTTGCACGAGATAAGCACGAGATAAGAAAAGTGCTTGCTGTGCCTATACACACATCAAATATGTCGGACTTGTGACGCACGAGCCCAATTAACATGGTGCTGTTATCTCGGGTGTGCGAACCGTATTCCTAATAATATTGTTATCGTAGTCATAATTACCATATCATACGTGGAATATGGTGCCAACATTACATAATGGATGAGGTCAGTGATACATTAATCGCAGGCATTGGAAAATATCACGGTAATCGACATAGAACAGTGCCAATTGTGTCTGGGAAACCAATCACCCCAGGGAGAGGAGACGTAAAACTTTGCAGAACCTTTCCCACGTCCATTCGCACGTTTCAGAAATCGTTCATATGGCCGCAAGTAGACCCATTATTACAGCTTTAATTACCATCAAATCTTCGTTTAAATACGTATACACTGCATCATGCACTAAACCACAAAGCGTAGGGTCGCCTGTTAAACCTCGTGGGTTTCCTCCGGGTCCTCCGGTTTCCTCTCACTGATAAAGACCCCTAAGCGCAAGCGAATTATTGAAATAAAATTGAACCTTGTGTTCGTCCCGTAATGTCTTTGAGTGAACGCTACCACCACCCCACCTCTCTCTCTCTCTCTCTCTCTCCCTCTCTCTCTCTCTCTCTAATGGAGTGGATATTACAGCACCAACTTAATAAAGAGACATAATTTCGTGCCAGGTAGCTAGCCGTGACTGTTTTAATTTCATGGTCAAAGAGTTTATAACCTTTATATGGTACGACATATATCTGAGTAATCTATCAGGGGTGGAGGTTATCGATCTCCTGATCCTAATCGATCCGTCAATCATTTATGGAGAAGATTTCAATCGATCAGTCATTCATGTATCGATACTTAACTGTTATAAGTCTATCGTATTAGTTATAAGTGTATCAGTCACCACGTGACGAGGAGTAGGATCGCCTGTCCAACCTCGTGGGTTTTCTCCGGGTCCCCTGGTTTCCTTCCACTGCAAGCGAATTAATTAAATACCATGTGTTAGTCCCGAAATGACCTGCCTTTCGTCGAATGGACGTTAAATCCAGTTTCTCCCTCTCTGCTTTTCATGGAAATGTCACCCGAGCAAGGAAACAACGGTAAGGGACTGGCTCACTTACCAGGATATGATCCTGGTCCGGTATGGTTTGCCCTTATCAGTGATGCAGGACGTAAGGCTCAGTAAGGGCAGCGCTCACGCTGTCGATCGCCATTTCCGCCAATTGCGATAAAAATATAATTTTGGCGTTAAAATATTCAATAAATTAAAATGAAAAATTGGCGGAAGAAAAATTGAACCCAGAGTGAGCACCGAGTGGCTCAAAATAGATGATGGAAATTTTAATATATTGACGGTTTTATTCGAATTACTTTCTGAGCGAAGTTATACCCGTGTGAAGACGTAGCGTTGATCATTTATTATCGTAGCAACGGTACTTGACAACCGACACTATGTCTTGTTTATCCATCTTATTGTTACATATTTAGATCTGGTGGATGTTCAAAACCATTTAATGCTGAACTCCGGTTACAAAAATACCGAAATAATTTAATAGAAAAACGTTAACGCCCCCAAGCCGTTTGTTTCTTGTCAGCCAGCTGTACACATCCGGCCTTAATCTCTACACTTAGTTTGTGTCGAGTGGACGTTGCGCCCCCCCTCTCTCTCTCTCTCTCTCTCTCTCTCTCTCTCTCTCTCTCTCTCTCTCTCTCTCACTCACTCACTCTCTCATGTCGGCATTGGAGGAGCTTAACCTCTAACACATTATTTTCCATAATATACGAAATTACAAACACAAATGAGAATTCAATTCTGGTCCATTTCAATCAATATTGAATGCAAATCACTTTATATACCATAATGTGTGCCTTTAGCCGATTTCGTCTATTTCAAGTTACCAAAGAATAGCGCTTTACCCCAATAAACAAATTTGAGATAAATCAGATTTAATTATAATATTGTTCAAATTTTTGCTTTTAAGCCCATTTCGTCTATTTCAGGTTTCCAAAGAATAGCGCTATACCCCAATAAATAAATTTTAGACTGAACAGAATTAATTACTATATTGTTCAAATTTTATAGCACACGCTGATCAATATACATATCAAAGGATGAGCCAAATTTGAGAAGAGTTCTGGTTGAAACGTTTATAGATCTTAATTACAATATCAGTTAACAGCAAATTAATCGGTCGCCTTTCAACGAGCAGCTTTCTCCAATAACATCAAAGGCTGGAATTTATTTAAAGCGAGAATTTCATATTTTCTAAGAAAAACAAAAACATAATTATTTCTATGTCTTTTGCTCTAAAGGTTGTCAACTCACTATTATACGATCAAAAACATTATTTCCCACACTTAAAAATCATTCACATCGGAACTAATAACATAATTACCTCCCTTGTTTTTCTATCCCTCCCCCCATGCAATAACTATCTACAAACGTTTGAATTTGAAGTTGAAATTTTTGCCAATTTCTCAACTGGTAATAGTGAATTATCGGATAAATAGGATTATTCTTTAACAAAGTAGGACTGTTTGTGGATACCATCTATTTTTTAAGGCTTTATTTTAATACATTTTAAAAATATAACTTAAAAATATGAAATTACCGCTTTAAATCTCATTACAAGTCATCAACTTCATGAAACCATAAACACTGTGATCTTAATCTAATTGCGAGTCTGGGAGACTAATTTAAACATAGAATTACATGTATAGATATTTCACCAGCCAAGCGGTGTAATAAATTAATAGCTATCTGCACTTTATTAATGTTCTACATCCCTTGAAGGAAAACGAGTGATCCGCCATATTGTTTACACTGCCAACACGTTTCAAAATGGCGCTTCTTATAATTAATGATGGCATTATATTGTTTTAATTAATAGTACTAATCGTACATTAAAATAAGTGGCATATTGTTACACAAAAAAGTCATGATGTGATAAACATTCTATTCTAGGTTAATAATGGATATTTCTCCAGTAAATTTCCATTAAACCATATAAGGATGGGTTTCAACGTCATTTGGCTTAATTAACCAATTTCTTTAATTACTTACATCATATTTGACCAATTAGATATTTAAAGCTCCAAAACCCAAAGCTACAAAACTATCATACTTTTGAGAATTTATCAGACAGCAGACAGATTCTAGAATGGAAACGATGTAGTAATTTCTGTCAGTAGACTCGCCCAGCTAGTCTGACTGGCTACGATTTAAGAATGACTTGAGATAAGAATAAGTAAATACACGACGTGAAGGGGAAGCAAAGACAACCAGGGACAAACTAAAGAAATATAATGAAATGAAATGGGGTTTAACGTCCTACTGTTCTGCTCCTAACCTCGGGTAATGAGGATAATGTGAAGCACCTTGTCACGTACACGCGGGGAATGGAACTACTTGACTAAATGACTGACGTTATGATCTCACGCTCACGTTTTAAACCATTCACCCCAACCCCAACAAATAATGATCTACAATAGGTAGATTTATCTCCTATATAATGTAAGGTATTTATGTATTGTTTATACTAACAGGATGAACGTGTAATATCAATCTGTTTCACAGAGAATTACTTACGTATTATCTCTGTCACAGATGACTGTCCACAACACGCGCATTGACTTCACGTGGCGTCAGTCATTGGCTCAACGACTCGTGCATTGTTTACATAACACCTAACTGCTTCGGGCAAAATGATGCATTTTACTCATTTTAATACCCATTTACGCTAAATAGGAAATATTTTTTAACTACAAATACTTCAAACGTCTTTATTTATTTTTCTTATACTTCAAAAAAATGTTTGAGAATTTAATTTGTCGGAGTAAAAAAGTAAATATGCCGAACTCATTAAGTCTCGTCGATGTCATGCTTATCAGTGATTGTAGCGGCCAAGCGAATATTCACTGCGGGATCAGTTTGGTGTAATATATGTAATAACATTAATAGAACACAATTTTTATGGGAAACAATCACTGGTTTATTCTAAAAGCACGACGTTTCGACAAGTATCCTCTTATCGTTATCAAGCAGTGATTGTTTCCCATAAAAATTGTGTTCTATTAATGTGTTTTCCAATCGCTAAATGCCACTTAAGGATTATATGTAATAACAGTTATAATATCCTTACATGATTGTATTGTTTATACAGGATGAACGTGTAATATATTATTATATATAATAACAGTTATGATTGTATTGTTTATATATCATACTAACGGGATGGGCGTGTAATATATATATAATAACAGTTATAAGTATATTATATAATCCTATCGTTGATTATAATTAAGTCCCTGTTGATGTACGTGTAATGATATCACTGGTTTTATAATCACTTGTTGATTATTAGGAGTTAAAGCTGGTAGATCTGTCAAGTCACGTGGTTTCTAGCCCAAGATGGTACGAAACAATGGTGTGACGACTGCGGTTTATATCGTAAGATCTGTCAAGTGGCGTGGTTTCTAGCGAGCATGATTTCCTCTTGTCAGTGATGCAGAATGGAGGGCCTGACAAGGACAGCTGTCTAGTCGTTCGGATGGGACGAAAAACCAAGATCCCGTGTACACATTGGCGTGCACGTAAAAGATCCCTGGGCAGTTGGAATTCGATATAAGAGTAGGCCGTAGCACCGCTGCCCGGGCAAAATTTCCCTCATAGCACACTGTATGGCGTATGTCCGTCTCCCATTAGCCCATGTTAGGTGCATAAGAGTAGGACGTTAAACCCCATTTCATTTCATTTCTAGCGAGCATAGAGAGCGGAAAATGGGTTTAACGTCTACTCGGCAGACACTTTGTTGTTTCAATAATTAGCTTGCATGTAGGGGTTTTAGCAGTGGGAGGAAACCGGAGAACCCGGATAAAACTGACGAGGTCGGACAGGCGATCCTACTGTTTGTGACGTATATGTGAGGAATCAAAACCACGACTGTTGATTCAATGGTAGGCCATGTTATACAACGCGCACGCGTTAACCATTCGTCCAACCAACCTCACTTCTAGTGAGAAGGAGTAGATCCTGCTTTTTCTTCTGGTCCTCGATCACCCCATCTTCAATAGAAGGCTTGATCTCACCTTAACTACGTACATCTTATCAAGCCCTTCACGTCATACCCTGCATATTTCGCCACTAAGTTCGATTGGGTAACAAGCCCAACTTGTGAGCCTATCAGATTCATCGGTCGTCGTGAATACCAAGTCTCGCGCTTCTAGCTAAAATGTTTACATGTGACAATGGAGTTGCAAAGTGCAAAGATCGATCAATGTCAAGGTTACTAGTTTTCCGTGAGTTTCTCAATTTAAAAAAAAAAAAAACTTTCAACGGCTGTATATTTGTTTGTTTACAGTGTGTTATGTGCCAAGACCTCGGATTCGACAATGCTAATTAGTCACGTGTCTACACAACGGGCAAAAAAGTTCGGAAATTGCTAAGTATTGAAGCAACGGTTAGATGTTGTAAAACTCGCGGACGTTGCTTAAGGAACCCCAACTGCTAATGACCCCCTACTCGTTTACGTATTATTGAAATTGTATCAAACGTTAAACCCTCCAACTATTAAACACCGCTACGCGCATGCGAATTGGTGATATAAAGCTGTACAACATGGTATCCCATGTAGAGTGGACGTACCCCACCCCACCCTCCGTCTTTTTGTCACTCGCTGTCGATCTCTCTCTCTCTCTGCCTCTCTCTCCCTCTTCCCTCTCCCTGTCTTCTCTCTCTTTTCCTTTCCTTGTGTCTATCCCCTCCATCTCTAACTACCACAACCCCCCCCCCTTCTGCGTTATTATACTCGTATCAAGGTTAAATAAATAAGAATATTGATAGGTATAATGATAAATAGATGGTGGGTATCAGATAAGTAAAACTAGTTGTACTAATTACTACTAAAGTACTAGTAATCAATTAGTCGGTGACAGTCAAGGATTAAAAGATCGATGTACAAGTAATAAATCAGTTAATAAATAGACGGATTCATATATTCACGATAACAACAAACTCCATTAGTCAAACTCAACTTGTCCTTTTTATAATATAACACAGCGAAGAGAGAGAAAGAGGAAGAGAGAGAGAGAGAGATGTGCTGTTATAGCACGGTGGATTTGCATCCAGAAATTTTGTCTCTACGCAACTAACAGGTTTTATCTTTGCTGTTATTCGAATTGGTTTGGTAAGGGAGAGAGAGAAGCTAGATCGATAGCGAGAGAGAGTGAGAGAGAGAGAGGGATGGACAGAGAGAGAGTTCGTCTGGCGTTGGATTGTTCACCCACCAACAACGAATGTGAGCCGGGACTAGACCGCCGTGAGAGCGTTTAGTTTTGTTCGACACAAACTAACATATGGTTCAACTGTATTTTAAAATTTCGATTGTTTTTAGGGCCTTTAGCAATGGGACAAAATCAGAGGATCTGGAAAAAACACCCGAGGTTGAATAGGAGACCGTACTCATCGTCACGTACAAGCGGAGAATCGAAACCATACCACTTATGATGAAACGAGCACTCGTAAACCATTCGACTACCGAACGTGGTACGAACAATCGGCACAATAAGGCTATCATCTCTACCGATTGCCACCTTCCTCGGATTGTCTGCCCTTGTCATTGTGGCTTCGTGATTTCTCTTTAAAGGAATGAAGTTTCCAACTCAACAACAGCCACTGTCTAAGACATTGCAAACACATTTTACTGTCAAATTGATTTTTTACCATGAAAAGATGGGCTTCTGATATCCAATATTTCAGACAAACTGAACATTTTAAAATCGACACACAAATTCCCTGCCAGAATGCTTTCAAGTGTCATTTGTAATGAAGCGACTCGATGAACAAGGCTTAACACACCCCACATTATGTCCACTCCAGAAAAAGTAGGCCAATCCGGAACAACCATATGGTACAGATTTATATAGGGTCTTCAACAGGAGGAGGAAAACCGAGAAACCCGCGAGGATAGGCAGACGACACCGCGTTTTGATATTGTATTAAAGATACATTATGGGAGATTAGATAAAGAGCTGGTAGTTTGCACTATAATAGATAATGTAAGGGCAATTTGCTGAAAATTTCAGTCAAATTGATTCACTCTGAACAGCGAATTTAGCGATTGGAATTTCGGCCTATACTCGATGATCATTAGTAAAGTCGATACGATAAAAAAAAACATAGTCTCAATTATCCATTATACATTTCATGATTAAATCGTGAATGAATTTTGAGCAGCAAATCGGATCATAATCCAGTTAATATCGCAGTCTAACGATGACATCGACAGTTGATTATGTTCTAGATGAGTTAATTAATGTCTAATTAATACTTTAGATAACTTTACAGACCTAAAAAAAAGATCTACAATAGGCAGATTTAGCTCGTGCATAATGCATGTTTAAGGGAAAATCTTTCTGTCGAATCCCACCAAGAGAACTTCGATTAAAATTTCTACATGCACACTACTATGGCGAATAATCGATATTAGATAATTGCATTATGAAGATGTCTCATTCTAATGATGTATACCGTTTTTCTCCTGCCTACGGGAATATTTTAATTTGATAACCGTTATTTTTTTTTCTAAACAGGACATTACATTTCAATCATTTCTGTTATTTTATATCAGTGTTTCTGAAAGTGGGCGACGATAAAAAAAAAAAATCTAATAGGTCGATGGCAAGCAGGATAAAGGGTGGGGAGGGGCAAGATTGAAAATTATAGCCCACAAATCGAGAAAACAATTGTCTGCGATATCACCAATGGTGGACTAACATATGGTTCAATTTTATTTCAATAATTCACTTGTGCGTAGGGGTCTTTAGCAGTAGGGGAAACCGGAGGACCCGGAGTAAACCCACTAGGTTGGACAGGCGACCCTACTCCTTGTCACGTACAAACGGGGAATGGAAAGCACGTCAGTTGCCTCAATGACAGACCTATTGATACAGCGCGCACAGGCTAACTATTCGGCCACCCTTCCCCCTATATTCGATGAATGTAGGACATGTCACCAACAATTGTGTCGCCAAAAGATCCCTGCATTGGCCGAGAAAGTTCATCCAGATTTTCCGGCGTGGTTTTCTCTAGACATCAGTCTAGTCGTTCGGATGTGACGAAAAACCGAGATACTGTGTACACATAGGTGTGCACGTAAAAGATTCCTTGGCAGTTGGAATTCGATATAAGGGTAGGCCGTGGCGCAGCTGCCGGGGCAAAATTGCCCTCATAGCACACCATGAGAAGCAGAATAGTCGGACGTAAAACCCAATTTCATTTTTATTTCGTGTCACCCAAAGTTGTATGAGTATTAACCCTTACTCCAACCCGGACCCTAATCGGTACCAGTTCATCATAATCATTTAACATCCGTGACCGAAACGTCCGCCCAGAACACAACAAAGAGAATTGATCAGAATTTGATTTAACTGCATCCCGGCAATGAGCAAGGTACTTAAGGGAATACATTTTTTTCTGAACTCGTGGATATTTTTTATTCAACTTAAACTGATTTAATTTCACTTAATCGTTGGAATTTGCCGTTTTTAACTGCGTTAATTTTATTAATACGACATTCCTGGCTCCTGTTGGCGTTTCTCATCGGTTATAGACTTTTCTTTTCACAGGAACAGAATTGATGCACCAAAAACACGAATACAGATCGTTTTATTTTCAGTTGATTGTGGGTGGTATCACTGCCTACAAAATGCCTGTATTTGTATCACGTATAAAGGGGTAATTGGGAGGCGTTTAAATTGAGATTTTATTTTTGTGTTTTCTGAATATTGTTTCCTCCATGTTGTTTTTTTCTGTTTCCATTTCAGTGATTTTTCTATCGTTTAACGTTGTGTCGATGTCATTTGGAGTGTGTGGTTCTTGTAGTGAGGTCATTTCAATTCAAATGGTTCCAAACACAGCTTCCACACAATTTCTTGCAAACTCGTTACTAAATAAATGTTCCCTCAAAGTAATGTGGGGTGCAAGGCGGATTTCATATCTATGCGGACGAAGGAACAGGGGAGGAAAGCTGGTCTAGTGAGAGAATACAAATATACACGACTGTTATGGCGATCACGAAGTATCCGTTTATTTAAAAAAAAACTGTGCTTTGGACGTCCTACTGTTCTGCGACGATTTAGAGACGTATATTTAACCCATATCGAAATTATTGTCTACTTGTTTTGCATACGTGCGATTCATGCATCAAATATCAGGCATTAATGCAATCTGAACGACAGACTGACTTACCCTACCTGCAGAGACGTGACTCTGACACAGTGAATAGCCATGATATCCATATGACGTTATCTAAACGTAACATGTCATGAGGTCACGCCAACAAACAAAATTTCAACATTACAAGACACAATGTTACATTGTAAACAAACTTCCCTGCAGCCTTTAGGACTGCATAATCCGTACAGCCATAACGTCTTTATCGCTTTTTCCAGTGATTGTTCACAGAAATAACATCTACAACTCTAGATTTCAGATATACACAATCAATTCTGTTAATGGAGGGGGGAGAGATAGAGAGATCGTCCACTCGACACAAACTAGGTCGATTCGGGACTAACATATGTTTCAGTGTGTGGGGGGACCCGGAGTGAACCCACGAGGTTGTACAAGCAACCTTACTCCTTGCCACGTACAACGTGGGAATCGAAACGAAGTTAGCGAAATGACAGACCTCGTGATAGAACACACACGCGCTAACTATTCGGCCATCTACCCCCACCCCCTACCCCCTGAAAAAAAATCTAGGACGTTAAACCCTATTTTGGGGTGAGACAATTAACAGATGGAATTCAGACAATAAGTTCATAAACATAAACCGTGTCGAAAAAAGCCAGTATCCTTTATTTATATAGAATTATTGTTATGTAATCCTTTACCAAGCTCTTCGGATGAGACGTTTAGCGATTGTTTATTAAAACAATCAGTAATAGGTGATAATTGAGATAATTTGCACGTAATTGTTTCCATAGTTTGTGCCTGCAATCAATAAATTAAGATCCTGTGAGGATTTGCACGGAATTATTTCCAGACAAAGTATATTAACTCGCTTAAAGAAACTTTCCTATTGTCCCGCTGGTCATACTTGATATGAACAATAATGATATCATTTATATAACACTATTCCACACAGAGATTATGCTCAAAGCGCTCTGCGATTCTTTTCTGTACACGCGGGGCGTCCAATATCCGTTTTCATAGAACTTATTCACAGAGTTACCGTCCCTGTCATCAAAACCCAATAAATACAAAATTCTTCAGACACTTTGATGCTCGTGGGCGTATGTTTCGTTTCCTGACAATTTGTATTTATAGTTTTTGTTTAACCTCTGGTCCCCAATATGTAAATGAACTGAAAATGGGTTTAACGGCCCACTTCTCTGCACAGACCGGACAGTGTACCATGGGGCACATTTACGAGAGACACTTATACACGACACCTCGTTTTTGTACTTGTACCTAGACGCTGTACCTTGCCACATCCGCAATAAAGTACGACTGGACTTTCCAGGCCAACACCGGGCTCGAACCCAGGGAACCCGGTTGGCGGCGCCAGCACCATACTCATTGAGCCAGTGGCGTATAACTAGTGATTTGCATGTATCTTTATTGGGCGTTATTTCGGAAGGGAGGGGTGGGGGTGACCGACTAGTTAACGCATGCGCGCTGTATCATTAGGTCTGTCATTCCCCAGTTGTACGTGACAAGGAGTAGGGTCGCCTGTCCAACCTCGTGGGCTTTCTCCGGGTCCTCCAGTGTCCCCCCACTACTGCTAAAGAACGTCTAGGTCTTCCTTCCCCTCGCCTGGACACGCGAGTATTTCCTTACAATAACAGACGGTGACGATTAACAAAGTGTTATGTAGGATTTGTATGGTGCCACCATTTGCATTAATCCGCCATTATTATTCTACAGTATTAACATGGATACGCCATCTGTATTCTATGGGTGGTTGTAGGTCAACTTGTATTCATCAAAGATTAATCCGCCAGGTGATTAATGACCACCAAACCCTGATACATCTTACCCTTATATAATACAGAGAGAGAGAGAGAGAGAGAGAGAGAGAGAGAGAGAGAGAGATGGGTTTAACGTACACTCGACACAAACTAGGTCATTTCGGGACTAACATATGGTTTAATTTTATTTCAATAATTCGCTTGCGCGTAGGGGTCTTTAGCAGTGGGAGGAAACCGGAGTACCCGGAGGAAACCCACAAGGTTGAGAAGGCGCCCCTATCTCCATGCCACATACGCTCACACCAAGGATCGAAACCACAGCCGCAAGCAAGAGGTGAACGGCCAGCTAGAGGTCGAAGCGCGGCATTCTAGACCACTAGGCCATCCCAACCCCCCTTGTATAATACAAGTCCAATCGGTATATTAAGTCCGCTAAGGCTGCAGGGCCCAAGGTCACAAAACATTAAAGTAGGACGTTAAACCCCGTTTTATTTCATTTCATTTACAAAACGTTAAGTTAATTTACTCAACTTTCAATCACTGTTTATGAGAAATATCAATGGGGATGCTCGATTCACAGTTCCGGAATTAAATTCCAAAACTGGCGTCAATCGAGTGAAAAGGAGAATGTCGGAGGACAACGCATGTGCCGACTGTATAAAAAATATTTCAACCAATCATGGCAGCTGAAACATATTTTTTACTAGGAATACGTCACGATTCTACTCACTCCGCCTCAGCTATCGGGACTGGCAGAACTGTGACAGGACTGAATTCCGCGTCACTCGATTGTAATTCTGTCGATTCGGGACGTTCTGGACTGTGAATCGATTATCTTATTTGTTTATTTTAGGACTTCGAATTTTGTCCAATGGTTTGGATTGTTCGTACTTGTTTTTATTTTATTTGATCAAGAAACACAAAACTTTGCACATAAATGTGTGTGTGTGGGGGGGGGGGGGGTGGTCCTCCCCGTTCTCTCCCACTCTCCCAATTCACTGGAAGAGGGTGTTTCAACGTCAACCGGGATATGAAGACACCCCCTCCCTCATCCCAACTTTAAAAATAATAATTTTTCAATCCAATCAAATGGCAATATCTGTATATTAGTAACGTGTCAGTGGAAGACAAAATGGAATGACTTGACTCAGCACTGATTACAAAGTCAATCAATCCGCCTGATATATGGTACTATTTTTATTCGGATAATTACACCAAGAGACTGATGATGAATTCCGTGTTGAATGAGGGCGAGTAATATAATTATATATAATCATACAGGTTATGATTATATTCTGTGTCTTGTAATTACGTCTACAACTGGACGTAATTCCGTGCCACGTACATTTGGGAATCTAAACCACGCCAGCTCACTCAATGAAAAACACTAGGACGTTAAGTTGTATTTTGGGGAGAGACAAATAACAACTTGGTATTCAGAGACTAATTTCATAAAAATAAACCATATAGAAAACATTCAAGAGGTCCGTCCACTCAACACAGATTGGGTCATTTCTGGACAAATATAGGGCTAATATTAGGCCTGAAATGTTATCTAAATTATAGTTCAAGGGTTAGCTGATTGCTCTTTAACAGTGAAGGAAGACAGAGAAAACCCCCCGGGTTAGACAGGTGACTCCACTTCTTTTAAATCACAGCCCGTTAACCATACATTATGCAAGAGCTAAATCTGCCTATTGCAGGTCTTTCTTTAGGCCTTAAATGTTATCTAAATTATCAATTATAATTAGATATTAATTAACTTATCCAAACCATAATCAATTGTCGATGTCATCAGATTTCTCCGATATTAGATAGATTAGAATGGTTCAGCCAAATTTTGATTTAATCTAAAAATGGAGGAGCAAGACCTAGCTTCGAACAACCATTATAGTGGTTGAAATTATTGCAAACGTGTTGCCAAGCCTTCAAAGACTAATATCGTCGCTCGCAAGAGAGTAATTCGAATGAAATTTTCAAATTATTCATTTTACATTATCTACTTTCGAATTATTATAGCAAGAATGGTTAGCTCTTTATCGAAATCTTACATAATGTATCTTGAATCAATATCATACCGGAGGGAAATATCTTTTTCTAAATTTGCGATGTATCGGAGTTACGAAAACATCAAATTATATTTTGTACCATAACCTCGGTAGTCGGTGAAAGCAGTCAAATTATTTTGACATCCATTTGTTCATTGTTTTAAACTGTACAATATTTAGAAATAAATTCTGTTTAAACCAAATGTAGTTCGGAATGGGAGCGACTGGGCTCCGTGTGGAAAGTTGGGTTCTCAGTGGATGTCTGCCGGGAAATTTCCTCGGGAGCTTTCCTCCATGGTTTCCCCCCTTGTCAGTGGTGCAGAACGGGTGGGGGGAGGGGGCAAGGACCAGCGTCTAGTTTTTCACCAAGTTCCCATGTAAGTTAGCGTGAAAGAACAGAACCCTTGACACTTGGGATTTGACGATGAGTAGACATAATCTGCGCTGTTCGGGCACAATACACCTCATAGCAGACATCCTGACGCCTTTATTTTCGGGATGGGAGCAGAAATGTAATACGTAAAACCTATGATTTCGTATGTGCGAACGTAAGAAACGAAGCACCCCCCCCCCCCCGCCCCAACCCGATATGTCAACTACATTGAAAGTCCCACAACTTTAAATGTTCGTAACAATAAGTAACGCCAAACTGATCAAAACGCAAATCATATTTCGTTTCTTTTTTTGTAATTCAAAATTTCGTTTTATAATTCAAAATTCCGCTGGAAAAGTTGTTATATAACACGCGTTCTGGTTGAATTTGGGAATAGCCAATGAAACGGTCTGTTATGGCACGGAAATGTGGGTAAACCACTAGAAACACCAATGCTGATTGATTAATCAATGTCTAACGTCATAGGGTCAAAAGCCGTTCGTACGACCCCTGACGTGACCTTCCACTAGTACTGGCCAAATCTCCATGTAGCGTAAGCCATCAAAAGTATAAAGAAATGGACAGGCGACCCTACTCCTTGTCATATGCAACCGGGAAAAACCTGCGAGAATAACTATATATAAGAATTGAAAGGCAGGATGGGTGCATCTCCAATACATTAGAAACTTCACGGCTTAAATATTCCAGAAGTGTTGAACTAAAACATGCTTATAGGGATGCATCTCAGCCGATTCCCAAAACACCTTAGAACCCTCGCCACTTTAAATCTTCAAGATAAAAAATATCTGGATAAATGGAAGAATAGAAAATAAAACGAACTTCTCACCTTCACGATGTGTATTATCCATTCGAGATAAACTAATCATCACGTAACAAGAGAATATTACAATTCCACCGTTTTACACTCGATTCATCTTTCACGGTGTTTAGCAGGCATCGAGTAGTTTTTCTATAGTGTGACACTATCTAGAGATATGATAAATAACCCGGAGGGCGTCCAAATAAATCAATGAATTCTATGTCGTTTATCATATTATTTTCTTTCATTCATAATGAAATATTCTACGACGTTTTTGTTTTATTTCACACGTCCGTTCTCTTTCATTTTTCAGTTCACGTTAAGTTATCTATTAAGATGTTTTTTTATTTCTCGTTAGAAATGGTTGTTAAATGGGTGTAAACAATGTGTTACTATCCTGCATTAAATGAATAGGAAATGGTTTTGTGTCGTTGTTAATAAGGATATACTTAATTAGTTAAAGATGGGGACAGGAGGAGAGATACAGAGGGGAGGGGGAAATAGACGAGGGGGGGAGAGAGAGAGAGAGAGAGAGAGAGAGAGAGCGAGAGAGAGAGGGGCAAAGGTGGGATCGAGATAGACAGGGAGAGAGATAGAATGGAGGGATAGAGACAGAGAAAGCGGAGAGACATAGGTAGGAAGAGATCCAAAGGGTGGGTCGAGGAAATAGTTTTGTGTCGTTGTTGATAAGGATATGATTACTTAATTAAAAAGGAGCGGGAGGAGGGGTACAGGAGGAAGGAGGAAAGACAGGGGAAGGGGCATGGAGGACGGTGAGAGGGGCGGAGGGAGTGGTGAGTCAGGGAGAGACATAGACGGGGGATAAAGGCAGAGCGAAGAGAGAGAGACAGGGGTATACAGCGGGAAAAGAAGGGATGGACGGGGAGGGGGGCAGAGAATGGAAGGGCAAGGGGGAGGGGAAGTGGAAGGAAGGTAGACACGGGGGGATAGAGACCGAGATAAGGAAACGGTCAGGGGAGGATAAAGAGAGGGAAAGTAACAGAGGGAAGGGGTAAAGACAGGTAGGGAATGGAATGTGAGAGAGGGAGACAAACAGAAGGGGGAGAGGAAGACAGCAGAGAAGCAGGAAGAGAGAGGGCGGGCGGGCGGGCGTGGTCTTTTAAATACGCTCGACAAAACTAAATTGATTCCTGGGGAAAAATCCACAAGGATGATCATACGTCCCAAATCCTTGTCAGGTACAGTTTTGGAATCGAAACCACGCGCCTTGATGAACCACTGAACCACCGTGGCTCTCACAAATCCAGAAGATAAGATAAGAAAAGCAAACTGCACGCTGTCTTAAAACAACTTTGTAATGGGATATGTGCAGACGCAAACACTCGGTACTACCAATCTTGTTTAAAATCAATGTGTCAGGAAACATAAATAATTTGGTTTATTTGTAAAAGGAATCTCGAGGCCTATTTTAAACACCACACTACGGCCAACATATTTCAAATTCTTTATTGACTCTATATTAACTGATTCATCCCAAACGTTCATAATTACGTCATTGTTACGTCAAATTCTTTAATGACTTTATATTTACTGATTCATTCCAAACGTTCATAATTACGTCATTGTTACGTCATAATTACATTTTGTTGTGGTTTCTGTTTTTGATTAATGAACGTGGCATAACCATGGCTTCTCGCAGACGTAAACCGGCTGCAGGATTTGGATGCTAACCAAAATATTATTATCATATACAGTCGATAAAGTAAACCGCAGAAAAATATGTTGTTAATTGCATGTTTTCGGCACCACTTGGATCTTTCAACGCTGAAGACGTAACTATATAAATTCTAATTGATGATCTGCTCTTATTTTAGAATAGAATTCGAACACACGGTGTCAATATGACCTGATTTAAATATTCAAATGGCTGTATCTTTTACAGGCCGGGTGTTGGGATGGCCTAGTGGTCTAGAGTGCCGCGCTTCGACCCCTAGCTGGCCGTTCACCTCTGGCTTGCGGCTGTGGTTTCGATCCCTGGTATGAACGTATGTGGCATGGAGATATGGGCGCCTTCTCAACCTCGTGGGTTTCCTCCGGGCACTCCAGCTTCCTCCCACTGCTAAAGACCCCTACGCGCAAGCGAATTATTGAAATAAAATGAAACCATATGTTAGTCCCACAATGACCTAGTTTGTGTCGAGTGGACGTTAAAGCCCATATCTCTCTCTCTCTCTCTCTCTCTCTCTCTCTCTCTCTCTTTTTTACAGGCCCTAACTCAACATTGCCCAATCGCCGACACGTCATGAAGATCTGACCGGTTGTACTGGAAGGTTACGTCAGGGTTCCTACCAGAGGCTTTTGACCTATGACGTCGGACATTGATTAATCAATCAGCGTTGACGTTACTAGTGGTTTGCCCACAGTTCCGTTCATAGCATGTCAATGTGTCACCTGTAACAGATGGTTTCATTGGCTAATCTCGCTGTTTAATAAAGGAGAGAGAGAAACGGGGTCAAACGGTCACTCGACACAAACTAGGTAATTTCGTGACTTACACACGGTTCAATATTTATTTCTATCGTTCGCTTTTAGAAATGGGGGCAAACCGGAGGAACCTGACAAAACCCCACGAGGTTGGACAGGCGATCTTACTTAAGTCACGTACAACCGGGGAATCGAAACCACGCCACGAACCTTATGATACCACCCACCCCTACCCCCACCCCCGCAACCGAAATAAGGTAAAACTCCCTGATGTCCTGCTCCGACTGGACTTATTACGGGAACTTTTGCCCATACATCAATGCTACAACCTACTCCTATATTGAATTCCAGCTCTCAATGGTACGTTAATGAGCATCTCAATCTGTACAAAGTGTACAATATGCAAACGTCGTACATTCACGAATCGGTTAGGGGTAGGAATCGAAATTACTCACTTCAAAGTTAGACGAACTTTAAGTGATTGAATGTAAAGTTAAGGTTCGAGCTGTTTGAATCAAGAGTGACAAAAATCGATTCGATTAATTTTCGATCGAAAAAAAGCCACATTTGTAAATAAATTCTGACTCGCCTCAAACCCAAAGTTGGTTTAAGTAAAATTTAATTTCGAGTCCTACATTGAGTAGATATAATGCTGATATAATGGATTTGAAAACAAGTCGAAGCTTACATAAATAACAAAAATAAACAATTTAAAACAATATCATCATTATCATCTTCATTAGTTTCTTTGACCTTTTAACATGATTTTAAAGTTTACATAACGCACTGAAAATATAAGTAAAAGAAATACTTTAAAATCTTATCGGTTTTTATTTTACTTTGGGCAATTAGTTTATGCATTTGAAGAGTTTAATAAACAATATTGATTCAACTTTTTGGACAGAAATTGTCCAACCAGTAAAGTTTTAAGGAGCGTCAAGCAATGAAGCTAATGGTGTTTCAGTAATCGCCTTGCAAGCTAACACATTATGGCCTGAATAATATGTAAATATCGTCCGAAAACTACATAATAGTTAGATATAGCTTCTGTCTCTATCGACAGCTATGCTGATGATGGATGCTAATGCCCTCTTCAGACTGGGCAGGCGTCCTTACTGCGATTCAGCGACCGGAAAATGCACAAGGTCGCCGGCGAATGTGAAAACAACGCGAGAAACTGTCCCAAATAATCACAAACTTGAAAAAAAGTCGCCTTCTCGCAGCTTTCCAGTTCCGATCGCAATAAACTGGCGTTTGTTTTAAACATGCCATAAACAAACGCCGTGACTCGGCGATAACTGACGACCATAGAGACCCTTGCACGATATCTGGAGTTTCCACTAGGCTATTGCCATGCGTATGGCGCTCTGAAACCGTCACAGTAAGGAAGCAACCCAGTTCTGACGGAGGAAGAATTGACGAATAATCTATATATAAAATCGGACAGCATCATCCAGCTGTGAAACTGCACATGCACATGCAGTATATGCATTAATCAACTCATTTTGAATCAGAATAATCGTATATATAGTGCTGATGACATTTAAAGATTCTTTCCCGTGAACAAATTGTGTGACTTGATGATATCCCTCTCATAACTTTGTATTTGCGAAGAGATACTCCAAACTTTTATAAATCTATTTCTAGAAGCTAGATTTGTCACCTAAATTGATTGAGTGGAGTGGGGAGAACCCATTACTTATCTTTCATTTACCCAGGGGCGTTTTAAGGTTTATCACGGCGGAGGCTATACGATTTTGAGGGCCCTGTTTCGTGCGGGTCCGGGGGGGTCTTGATTGATGATTTTCATACCAGTGCAATGACTGCATTCTCATTCAGTAGTGGATTCGGCAGTAACAGTGTAAAGAAAATGATTGACTCGGACTCGGGGGCCCTTTCTCTTGGCCAGAGGGGCCCTTTTGTCAGACGAGGGGCCCCTTTGTCTGCCTTTAGGGCCCTCCCTACCTAGGGTACATTTCATTTTTCTCATCGGTTTTAGTATTTTTCTCCCGTTTCATTTGTTCAACTTCTTTGATTTTTTTCGCGAGGAGGCTGGCGCCTCCAGCGCCTCAGCTATAAAACGCCTTTGCATTTACCATACATATTGAGGCCTTAGTAAATTCTTGAAATTCATTGTCTGTCAACTTCATTTTCCGTCGTTCAATTGCAGAGTCTGTTAGACGTTTACACCAACGAATGTTGCCAGTACTTGATGGCTTGTCGGAGCCAGTTTTGTCTATTTCTGGTGCTTTCAATGGGTAGGTTCACAAGATAGTCTGTTACGAAGACAATAATAACACTACAGTTGCCGTTCTTATGTCTATAATTCATTCAATGATTGTAATTGTTGGTAGCAAGAGTTTGCTTGAACCCATCTGAAACATCCGTTTCAAGCTGAGAATTTTTTAGCCATCCCTTGAAGGTATGTTGACATTTTGTGTACTGTCGAACCTGAATAACATTTCGTCGGATATTTCGTCCCTTAGAAACCTAGATGTGATAATCTAATCTCTATTTCAACATTCCTAAAATACATCTTAATCACCCCCTGTAACTTCTAATTGAATAAATAACACAGCATGAATCTTTTCTTAACTTTGACTGACGTGCTTATCCTCATAGCGCCATTAAAGGCTTAAATTATACAGGACTGGCATCAGTCAATTAGCGAAAGAGACAGCAGCGATATAATAACTGATACATGTGGACAGACTTCATCCTTTGTCAAATTGAATTCATGTTAGTAGAGATGATCGGTATTATTATTATTAATATTAGACTTTTATTCGTATTATCAATAATCGCCATAAACGAACAAAAAAAACATGATCCGAATTAATGATGACAGGAAATAAATAAATGAAATGAAATGGTGTTTAACGTCCTACTGTCCTACTGTTGTAATCGCACGAAGAAATGAAGTCACAGAATTTTTTGGAGTGGTTTCGCCCTGTCAATGTTGCAGGAAGGAATGTCTGACAAGGGACAGTGTCTAGCTTTACGAAGGGCACGGAAAAGTGAGGTAACGGGATTATCCGGCGCGGTTTCGATATGGATGGAGGGTCTGGAGAGAGAGAGATTTAACGACCACTCCTAACAAACTAGTTTATTCTCGCTGGATGCAAGAAAAAAGACCAGCCCGCCTTCATTAACTAAGTCGGGGAAGAAATTCAGGACGTTAAACCCCATTTTATTCCTTGCAGATATTTGAGTTGGTCTTGTGTAAATTATTATGATAGCTGGCAACTTGGTTTGTTTAACTTGGTGATTCGACAAGTCTCTGATATCACAATCAGACATAAATACGCTTATCTCTACAATCATGTTAGCTTTAAACTAATTCATCGGTTCAATTGTTTGATCAAACTAAACGGAATTCCTAGTGATTGTATACCGCTATCTCAATAGTCTAGACACTAGACACAGAGAGAGAGAGAGAGAGAGAGAGAGAGAGAGAGAACTGTGGTTGAATACAAGCGAGAGATGGGGTTTCATGTCCACTCGACACAAGCGAGAGAGAGAGAGTGACGGAGAGGGAGAGAGAGCGAGAGAGAGAGAAATGGGTATAACGTCCACTCGACACAAACTAGGTCCTTTCGGGACTAATATATGGTTTAATTTTATTTCAATAATTCGCTTGCGCGTAGAGGTCTTTAGCAGTGGGTGGAAACCGGTTGGAAAGGCGACCCTACTCATTGTCACGTACAACCTGGGGATTCGAAACCACGCCAGTTGACTCACCTGCTAACCATTCGTCCATCCAGTTCGGTAGCCTGGAGGTCGGGTGTTCGATCCTTGCATTGGCCGAGAAAGTTCATCTCGATTTTCCGGCGCTGCAAAAGGAGGGTCTGACAAGAACAGCTGCCTAGTCGTTCGGATGGGACGAAAAACCGAGGTCCCGTGTACACATTGGCAGTTGGAATTCGATGTAAGAGTAGGCCGTAGCGCCGCTGCCCGACCAAAATTTCCCTCATAACACACTGTATGATGTATGCCAGTCTTCCATTAGCCCAGGTCAGGTGCAGAAGAGTAGGACGTTAAACCCTATTTCATTTCATTTCATTTCGTCCATCCAACCTCTCTAGTCTAGACAGGACTACTAGCACATATTAAACCAGGATTCATTACCCAACCACTGTCTGGTTTCTCTCATCTGGGGGATCACGGTGGCTTAGCGGGTAAGATGCTGGCTCACAAGCCTAGAGGTCGGGTGTTAGATCCCTACATTGGTCGAGAAAGTTCACCCAGATTTTCCGGTGTGGTTTCCCCCTTGTCAGTGGTTTACGGCGGAGGGCCTGTCTAGTCGTTCGGATGGGACGAAAAACCGAGGTCCCGTGTACTAAGTGGCGTGCACGAAAAAGATCCCCTTTTACGGGCGAAATTTCCCTCGTAGCACACTGCATGGCGTATGCCCGTATTCATTAGCCGAGTTTAGGAGCAGAATAGTAGGACGTTAAACCCTATTTCAATTCATTTGATTTCACTCATCATAACTTTGTCCATCGGAAATTTTATCGGATGTGGAAGATGAGATAATTATCGCTGGTGTCGATAGTCGTTTCAACCTTCGATAAAAAGACTGGATTGTGTGGGACTATTTGTTTATCCAGTAATAACGCGATCGATTTCCGTTTTCCTGATTTCTGTGGTTATTTGTGCTTATTGAAGATGTTTTTTTAAGAACAAATATTATATATCTCCATGAGTTCAAGGGCGTACTGATTCTATAACATATCTATTAAACACTTCCGTTAAAGTATCAGCGCGTGTCGTGTAGTTTCGGAAAAATATCAAATTACTTCCCGGCTTAATTCACGCTAATATATGTACTAGACAGTGTTGCATTCGATTCTCCGTTTGTACGTGACAAGGAGTAGGGTCGCGCGTTGAGATCCTCCAGTTTCCTACCTGCACTGCTAAAGGCCCCTACGCGCAAGCAAATTATTGAAACAAAATTAAACCACGTGTTAGTCCTGAAATGACCTAGTTTCTGTCGAGTAAATTCTTAAGCCTTTCGTTGTAGCAGTCAATCTTAACACCATGTTTAATTATGTCCTTCAAGTGGTGCTGGTTCGATTCCATGCATGACAAACCTCGTGGGTTTTCTACAGGAAATAACCCAGTTTGTATCGAGAGGACATTAAAACCCACCTCTCTCCCACGAATGGTTAACGCAAACGCGTTGTATCATAAGGTCTGTCGTTGAGTCGACTGGTGTGGTTTCGGTTAACCGGTTGTACGTTGCAAGTAGTAGGGTGGCCTGTCTTACCACAGCTAAGGACCCCAACGCGCAAGAGAATTATTGAAAATAAAATTGAACCATATGTTAGCCCCGAATTGACCTAGTTTGTATCGAGTGGACGCCCCCCCCCCCTTCTCCTCTGACTCTCTCTCTCTCTCTCTCTCTCTCTCTCTCTCTCTCTCTCTCAGTGTTATACCGGTTACTATGACTAACTTTATGATTTGAATAATTTCTTTACAGGATTTATTGGCTTTCACTCGTGTTTATCCGCCCTCCTTTCATATTTATTTATTAGAACAAACAACACAGGCGACATTATTCTTTTTAATTGTCTTTGATAAAGCGAGTTATTTATTCTTTATTTCATACACAAACGCTTGTTACTTTTAAAACTCTACACACGTGCCGTTTGAGACGTAAGTCATTGTGAATAGACATGGCAGGAGGGTTATAACGACCTTTTACAGTTGCATAATGTAAGACCCGGATAAAGAGGTGGTCGTTCCCCTTGATGCACTAGTTTAAAGTTGCAATTTCATATTTTTAAGTTTTCATATATTAAAATGTATTAAAATAAGGCCGTAAAATAGATTGTATCTATAAACAGTCCTACGTTGTTAACGAATAATCCTATTAATCCTATTATTCACTATTGCCAGTTGAGAAATTGGAAAAAATATCATTCAACTTCAAATTCAAACGTTTGAAGAAAACAAGGGAGGTAATTGTGTTATTATTTCCTGTGTCATTGATTTTAATGCCTAGGAAATAATGCCCATGATCGTATAATAGTGAGTTGACAACCTTTTGAGCAAAAGAAATAGAAATAATTATGTTTTGACTTTCTTTGAAAATATGAAATTCTCGCTTTAAAAATAGACAATTAATATCAAAGTTATGAATGTTTAAATTAAGTTTTGACATGGTCTCGATTGTCAAGTACTTTTGTGTCGCTTTGTTTCAGTCCTTAAATCGGTATTCTCCGTGAGTAGCATACAAATTTAACGTTTAATGAATATTTAGCCATCCGATGACCTAAAGAGTTGACTATGAGGTTGCCATGGCAATAAATGTCTATATTATAAGAATGGGAAACAAGAACAAAAGCTTTTCAGCAAATATTTACTCGTTTATCCACACGTGTGACCTAGAACAATTAGTCTGGTTTTTTTGTTTCTTCAAATAATTGATCTAAAGACAGCATTCAGTGCAGGCCCGGATTTGGGGGAGAGGGCGCATGGGCGAATTCCGGGAATGTTAGCAGGACATTTGAAAGTTGACAATGTATGATGCCACCGTCGTCTCTACATTACGTATAGACATACATATAAATTGAGCGTTTTAAAACGAGAAATCCACACCCCGTTTGATGTCAATTTTTATATAATGAATTAATGCGATCACATCGTGATTCAATTTCATTGATGTAAAGCATTAATTGTGATATGACATATGTCGATATAATTATCTCGCGCTTTGAATGCCAATCCGTGACACTTAAAAAGTTTTTTTTTAAATTATTCCTGTAACTGAGCAGGGTGAGAATTAAGTAGTACTCTCGTCAAAAACACCTAGTAACTCACGTTTCTCTTATTTTGTGATAACAAGAGAAAACATAATGAATGAATATTAAACCCCAGCTTATCCATTGATGTGACTATTGAGTTACTAAGTTTTTCTGTGGCGTACTAGGCAAATGAACAAAGTTGCTAGGTTGTATCATGGGTGTAACTGCTTACAAAATCAAAAGATTGGAAGCACATACCCCAGTAACTACCAATTTGGTCCAAACCAAACTTTGATAACAAAGTGAGTTACTGGGTTGTGACTTTTGACGGGAATGTACCGTAGGTGCCTGGGTCGTGGGTGATAAAATGTACAAATATATTCCTATTTCATTATCTTCTTTTTGAACTATTATAGCGAGAACGACCAACCCCTTATCTAGATCTTTTTTTTTTGCGGGGGGGGGGACACTGTGGCTGAGTGGGACAGACGCTGGCTCGCTAGCCTGGAGGTCATGTGTTCGATCCCTGCATTGGCCGATAAAGTTCACCCAGATTTTCCGGCGTGGTTTCCCTATGTCAGTGATGCAGAACGGAGGGCCTGACAAGGAAAGCTCTCTATAGTCGTTCGGGTGGGACGAATTGGAATTCGATATAAGAGTAAGCCGCTGTGCCGCTGTCCTAGCATAACGCATACTCCGCGCAGTGTTTCGTTTGATTAGAGGTAATCCCACTACACACTGCTATTTTGAGTGGCTGCCCTACAAAAGCTTTACATTTAAAACGAGTGCCAATATTGGACCAAATATGTTTACATAACGTTACGTCATGGCTCACGATTTTATTATGCCTAATTAACCCGTGCATAGCAGAATACTGCAGTAAAACTAACTGCGTGACAAACGAGGCTATCAAGTCGAATGAAATGTAAACAATACTGTTTGGAAACGAACACACTTTCACCGTTTTTAATACCTTAAATCACTGTCCAAAGTTTTAGGGAAGAACCAGATTAAACGAAGTGCTGTCATGTTGCTGTACTTAAGTGATAGCTTTCATTGAACGGAAAGAATAGGCACCCTCCCGCATAAGTTCAAGGAACAGACGCTATTCCAGCAATGGCCAAAGAGGGATTTCTCGGGCCATTGCTTCAGGAATATGACTATAACGTCCCTTATAGTATACTGTATGGCGTATGCTCGCCTTCATTAGGCAGACTAAGGCAGTTCGGAGCAGATCAGTCGGACGTTAAACCACATTCCATTTTATTTCATTTTATCTAGATGTTACATAATGCATCTTTAATGGTTTACACGTCGAACGTTATGATAAAATATTGACAGGCCATACTTTATATACTCAACAGTTGATGACGTGGGCTATGTCTGTAAAACTGCGTGACACATGCCTTTAATGTCCTTTCAAACTGTCGGCTTGTATTCTTACATCTGACAGTATCAATTGGTTTCTGTCTAGAACGAGTGGTTGTGTAATTTTTGTATTGAGTTGTTAGACACGTTCTGAATGAAACACTATTGTATATGTGTTGTATCAAAATGATTATTTTTTTAGTTTCCCCGTAGCTCTTATTCAGCCATTGGGCGACGTATCGATCATAGACGTTTTTAACACTAACCGATTGGCCCATGTATATTAATACTATTATGCGAAGGTGAGCTGTTTCGTTCACAAAGAAAGCTCGTCTGGATTCGGTCAATGGTGCCCATTAAGGAAGGCAGGAGGTTTCGTTCATAGAAATGTTAAACAGTTGGCTCCTATTAGTGAAGACACGGCGTTTCGTTAAACTCTAACGAGTTGGTTTCTGTGAAGGTGTGGCGTTTCGTTCACAGAGATGTTAAACTATAACGAGTGAAAGTATAGAAGCCTACAACTACCATTCTAGACTGGTGGCCAGTCTTCTCCACACACCAAAAAATGGCCAGTCCTCTCAAAAAAAAAAACGAAAAAAAAACGTAATCTCTAGAGACTGGGCAAATAGAGCTTCATTCTCATCTAGTAGGTCAATCTGCATTATGTAGGTCGTGTGACGTCGTGCACGTGATCACGACATATCTAACATCACGTGATAATAAACATGGCTGTCGACTAACTGGCAAACTGGTGTAGGTGCGAGATGTTTGTTGTGGATAACAGTTATTGTTATTTAGTGATACTTTAACGATCTAAGAATTTTGTTGACGGACAATATCTGTCGAATGAACGGATACATCGTATGGGATGAGGTGAATGAACATAAATAATTACTCACGACATCATTATAACAACTTAACGAAGCCAGTTCATGCGTATCGGGACGAAGCCGAATGGCGAATGGAAACAAAAACGTGTCACGTGACTCGGGGCTTGCTTGACAACTGTCAATCATTCCAAATAAGGAACAACATAAAACAGGACAGCAACGCCCATTTTATTGTGAAGCTCGCAAATTGTCCAGTCTCTGGTGCTGGTTACAGGTTTACTCAAATTTTTTTTTTATACAAATGGAAACGAAAGTGTTGGTTTACTAAAAATTAATACTTTTATATAAATCGAAATGTAAAATAAATAGAAGAGACTGGGCCTACCATTCATAATTTCTACTTTTCGCCTCTTCGAAACACGAAAAGTAGAAATAACGACAAAATGTGAGGCGACAGCACGGTATAAGGCAAAATGAACTCGAAATTAAGAAACAATACACGGCGATTATAACGCCCCGCGTTACTTCCTAATTTCTTATTATCAACTTGCATTTTGGCTTGTGTACCGTCTTGGCGACTTTCGACTTAGTCATATTTTTGTATTAATTGATGTCAGAAAGAAGGCCTATTATTTAATCTATACCATTCAGCAACTACTTGCCGGACCGGTCACACCTGCGTAATTGATAGAAATGCCAGAATGACTTACTTATAAATGCCTAATTATGTCTGAAATAAGAATACAATGGAGTTGAACGTCCTACTTTATATACACCCAGTGGGCTAATGCTACAGACATACGCCATACAGTTTGCTACGAGGGAAGATGTCTGCTCTAACCAGTGGGCTAATGGCTACAGACATTCGCCATACAGTTTGCTACGAGGGAACATGTCTGCTTTAACCGTATTAATGAAGTCTGCTATAATGGGCCAAGTCACGGTTCTATTTGGAGAAATGACACAGTTTGTCGGGGCATAACAAACTTATTACTTAAGTCACATTTATCAATGAACCTATCATCGTTAGATGGGTTTCCGATAAAATATACAGCTATAATTATGTTCAGTTCAATTTGTATTTGTTCAATTGCCTATTATCATGAATTATTAATTCACGTGTCAAGCACAAAAGATGAGAGAGAGAGAGAGAGAACTAGGTCATTGCAGGACGAACACATGGTTAAATTTTATTTCAATAATTCGTTTTTGCGTAGGGGTTTTAGCAGTTGGAGGAAAGCGACGCCGCACAGACGACCCTACTCCTTGTCACGTTCAACTAGGGAATCGAAACCTCGCACCATGCAACTCAGTGACTGACCTTATGATATAACACGTAGGCGTTAACACCCCTTCCCTCCTTACATAATGTATCTTTAACAGGAATTGTTTTAGAACTTGTCTATGATAGATCTTAGAAGTTAATCAAGTAAGTAAACCCATTAAGTTAAAGACAAGACCCAGACAACAGTTTAACAGATTTCATAAACACTAAAATAATTAACACCTCAATCAAACTGCCAGGGAAGTTCTCAAAAGCCTACGTATGCTCCATTTACCTGACATGGATTAAAACTATAAAACAATTAATTGGTAAAGAATTATAGGAAAAAAGTCAAAGAGACATACATTAGGGGTAGTTAGATCCATATATGGGCACAGGCTCATTATCCAGGAGGTCTGATACCGGAGTTGGCCGCAAACATTCACCAGAATTTGCCAGCGTGTCTTACAAGGGGCAGCTGTTCGCTTGGGATAAAAACGGAGTCCAGTGTACACGTTTGCGTTTTTGGAAAGGAGCCCTTTATAATTAGAATGCACACTACACTGTATGGCGTATTGTCCGTCTTCATTGGCCGGGTCGGAGTAGAAACGTAGGGCGTTTAACCCTGTTACTAACTATACAGTGTTCTATGACGTAAATTTTGCCCGGACAGCCGCACTACGGTCTACTCTTATATGAAATTCCAACTGTCAAGAGATATATATTACGTGCCCACCAATTTGTACACGAAACCTCGGATCACCACGATATTCCATGATTTAAACCACGATTTCAGTCGTAGCGCGAATCGTGATAATGGGAACCTTTCATTAACGAAGGGAATAGTAGGACAAAAGCTCAAACAAAAAAAAACAGCAAATGTTACACATTATTATTATTACAAAATGTATATATCAGGCCAATTTCTCAAACGTGTTGGGGGCACTTTACAGACTAACACAACATACATGTACATTCAGAACTACGATACGAAAATCGATGTCAGCGATTTGATTATTGTTTAAACGTTTGAAAACAATTCTTTATAGCTTTGACTGCTTTGTTTTCCTTTTTAAAAAATGAAGAAAACTGTAATAGCAATATTAGATATTATTCCCCCGCTTACTGCTGCCAATATGCATCACTTGCATCCCCGCTCAGCTGTGAATAACAAGAGAAATGATTGAGACAGATCCTTTATACCAGGGGATCAAAACGTCAGAGAATATCAGTGGGCTACAATATGTGATTAACTTTGATTTGTCCATAGTGGTCTGTATCCGGTCGCCATTTTGTTAACAAACTCGTTTATCACTCTCTCTGTTTTCCACGATCTTTGATAATTACTCGGCCATTACACATCAAAGTCCGGGTTTTTATCAGATTTATTTGAAATCGTGAGTTATTTTTTCCCTAAATCAATAACACTATCAGCTAGGTTTTAGAATTAACCAAATATGGGTGACCTGTCAACAAATAGCACAATTAATTAAACTAAACCTGTGATGCAGCTATGACGGGTGTCACACGTGCCCGCGAACCATTAAATGGTGTCATATCCTGTATCAATGAAATGAAATGGGGTTTAACGTCCCACTGCCCCGTCCGACTGGGCTAACAGAGACGGACATACAGTGTGCTACGACAATTTTTCCCGGACAGCAGCCAAGGGAGGACCGTTTACGCGCACGCCAATGTGTACACGGGTCCTTGGTTTTCGTCTAATCAGAACGACCAGACAGTTGCCCTTATCAGGCCCTCCGTCCTGCATCACAGCCAAGGAGAAACCACGCCGGACAATTCTCAGCTTACTCACTGAGCTAGTGTGGCTCCCTATGGACGTAATTCAAATGGTTAAAATGTAAACGACATAGTATCAAATACAGACATGAAATATTTCTCTTTTATAGCCCAGTTAATGTAGCAAAATAGTACGTCAATCCATTTCATCATCATCATCATCATCATTATCATAATACTTTCTTGGTCAACACCGGGGGCGAAGCTGTGACCTCCAGGCTAGTGAACCATGATATCAGGTGTACTCTGAGGATTTACATATCGGCCAGGCAAAAAAAGAGACCACATAATGACATCACTTCCGTTATAAACACAATATTTAAAACTTCATATAAGAATTGGAATATAGAAATGAACACGCCTAAGAAAGTCAAAACATAATTATTTCTAATATCCTGTCTTTTGCTCAATAGGTTGTCAACTTACTATTATACGATCATAGGCATTATTCCCCACACTTAAAAATCATTGACACAGGAAATAATTACACAATTACCTCACATGTTTTTTTTCTATTACCTCTTCCCCACCCATGGAATAGCTGTCGTCAAAAGCTTGAATTTGAAATTGAAAAATTTGCCAATATCTCAACTGGCAATAGTGAATTATAGGATTAATAGGATTATTCTTTAACAAGGTAGGACTGTTTATAGATACCACCTTTTTTAAGGCTTTATTTTAATACATTTTAAAAATGTAACTTAAAAATATGAAATGGTAGCTTTAAATTTATTGTCATTAAATGCAGATTTAGTTTGCCAACAAAGAAGAAATGATACAGTTTCAAAGTGTCGTCCTTGAGAAAACCATATTTCAAGTTTTAATGGGAATGTTTTTAAGCGCTAGGATGATTCCTATGATTATATAATAGCGATATGACAACCTATTCAGCAACAGAGGTAGTAATAATTATGTTTTGGGTTTCTTAGAAAATATGTAACTGTATCACTTTATAATGGTATCCATTACCCTAATAACAGCAATCATTTACGAATAACAATACAAAATTCTAACATTATTATTATTATTACCACATATTTATAGTGCACCCATTCACATCACGCGTACAGAGGTACTTTACAAAGTAGCAATATAATCATTAAAAAAATCAAAATTATGGACATTTCATATGTGGTTCTGGAATATACGGAATACAATTCTCCTCTTAATTTATTGAGCTATTTTTAGTTTTTTTAGACGTTCGATTTCTGTCATAATGATCGATTTGTCTGATGTGAAATCATATTGCACCATGATCCAGCTAGGACGCAAATAACACCTAATTTAAGATTATTGGTTTACCTGGCCATATTGACAGTGACAGTGTAATAAATTAAGCAGTTTGTAGCCTCTTACGGCAGATTCAATTCCGTCTTAGGTCTATTAGATAAGATTTTATTAAACAATGCGTCCATAAAAAAACAACCTTCATATTATAAATTTAAAAATCATTTCCTACATTGTCTATATATAGCCTTTTTTTAAAACTTCATGACACGCCACTCTGATTAAACACAGATCCTATTTCGTTTCGTTTTTTATAGGTCAAAATTTCGTTTTACTTGGGGAATCACGGTGGCTAAGTGGGCAAGGCGCTGGCTCGCTAGCCTGGAGTTCGGGTGTTCGATCCCTGCATTGGCCGAGAAAGTTCATCTCGATTTTCCGGCGTGGTTTCTCCTTGTCAGTGATGCAGAAGGAGGGCCTGACAAGGACAGCTGCCTAGTCGTTCGGGATGGGACGAAAAACCGAGGTCCCGTGTACACATTGGCGTGCACGTAAAAGATCCCTTGGCAGTTGGAATTCGATATAAGAGTAGGCCGTAGCGCCGCTGCCCGGGCAAAATTTCCCTAATAGCACACTGTATGGCGTATGCCCGTCTTCCATTAGCCCAGGTCAGGCGCAGAAGAGTAGGACGTTAAACCCTATTTCATTTCATTTCGTTTTACTTGTCTTTACTACACCAGGATCTGGAAGAGTGGTTATCATCGACGTTTCTGGATGATGTGAGGGATTAGCCAATAAAACGATCTGTTACAGTGAGTTATTGACCTTTTGATGCACGGAACTGAGGGTAAACAGCTAGAAACGTCAACGCTGATTGACTAATCAATGTATGATGCTATAAGGTCAAAAGCCACTCGTTTGAACTCCCACTATAATTTGTCAGATCTTCATGTAGTGTAGGTCAACGAAATATAGATCTCTATTTTAATCAGATTTTACATATTTACATAAATTCATAACAGTATTAATGATTTTTATATTGCGCTAAACTCCAGAATAAAGTGTCTGCTTATAGTGCTAACCTAATAGGTTTGTGTTTACTAAATGTCAAACAGATGGATCTTTAATCGTCATTTAAATGTTGTTAATAATGGTGCAGAATTCAGAGGTGAAGGCGTCTATTCCTTCCAAGGACTTGAACCTAAAAGATTTCAATTTCCATGCAGTCACAACTCGTGGTGGTATATAAAGTCAGAAGAAATCATCCAAAAATGCAGGACCAGTTCTATCTAAACAGCGATACGAAATATATAGACTTTCAAAGTCGATTCTTTCAGCAATACGGAGCCAATGAAGTGATCTAACGCGAGGGGTAGTCTGGATCAAACTAGTAACTAGGCGGCTAATGTCCGAGGCATCACAAGTGCTTGTCTTGTAACAGTATATAATCAATGTACGATTGTTACATGATAAAATCATCGAAAATCTTTTGATCGAGAAAGTTTCCTGGGATTCTTCAGTGTGGTTTCTCCCTTTGTAAGTCGTGCAGGACAGGGAACTTACGGTGAACGGCGTTTAGTTGCTCGGATGAAACAGTTGGGATTCGAATAGACCGCAGTGTCATTGTCTGGGCACCGTCGCGCTCATAGCTTACTGTATGGCGTATACTCGTTCTAGGAAGTAGGGGTGGGGTGGGTGTAACCGAATGGTTAACACTTGCGCGCTGTATCAATTCCCCAGTTGTACGTGACAGGGAGAAGGGTCGCCTATCCAACCTCTTGGGTTTTCTCCGTCCCCCCCAACTGCTAAAGACCTCTACGCGCCAACGAATTATTGAAATAAAATTGAACAATATGTTAATACCGAAATGAACTAGTTTGTGTCGAGTGGACATTAAACCATTTCTCTCTGTCTCTCTCACACATCCTTTTTCCCGTCTTCATTTTGAGGATTTCTAAATATAAAAAGTGTTTTAGTTAATATGCTTTCTCTATAAAAGCAGCTTGATCGGTTCCTAATCCTTAGTACCCTCGTATTGGTTTAACAAAGAGAACATTGGTAATCATAATACAAACTTGACATGACTTTGAGAAACTGCGCATCGATTGGATTACTTCCATATGACGTCATAATTCCATGATTGCGGCGATGTCTATTTGGTCGGTACCCTCGTACTGGTTTAACAAAGAGAATCATGGTATTCATAATAGAAACTTGGTGGATAATAAACAGTAATTACATTCAATAGAATTCTCTTATATCTGTATTTCAACTGTATTTCCTGTTCGCGTACTAAATGCTATTCAAACATATTTTTGTTTTTCCGTCAACCTTCCATGTAGATTACTTAACTAATGAACGTTCGTTTATCAGATAAAAAAAAGTTTATTTGAGAGGTTGCGATAAATAGGCCTTTTTTTCACATAGCACATTTTATTTAAATTCAGTTAAGAGCCAATTAGTAAAATAAAATGGCTTATTTAAAAACACCATAATATAGATCAAAAACATTTTAACCGTGTACTCTGAGGGTTTTTTCTGTTATTTACGTAAAAGGAAGCACGCGTAGTATTATTACATTTTTTTCACGTATCTATTTGGCCAATCGGAGTAGAACAGTAGACGTTAACCCACTACACAGTGTGCTGTAAGGGGCATTCTGTTCGGACAGCAACACTATGGTCTACTCTTTTATCGAATTCTGTCTTTTCCGTGCACGTCAATTTTTCTTCCCTTTTGACAGACTATTCATTGCCAGGCCCATAGACTTTCTCGTTTCACACCATGTTCTAACACAGGACACCCATGTTAGCTTGCGCATGTCTTACTCATCTTGTTGATGGGCAACGCTGAAACTTGCCATGCTTGGGGCCATTGTATATCGGTTGACAGACTTAGATGACGCATGCGTATCTGTTGTTTACTGCGACGTAACACCCTTCATTTGGTCACGATGGATGCATGTCGTTGTCTTCTAGCTATATTTGTTTTTTGGTTGTTACGTTTGATTTCGTTGAAAATTCCAGATTGTCTTCCAGAGAGAGAGAGAGAGAGAGAGATGGGGTTTAACGTCCACTCGACACAAACTAAGCCATTTTGGGACTAACGTATGGTTTCAATTTTATTTCAATAATTCGCTTGCGTGTAGGGGTCTTTAGCAGTGGTTGGAAACCGGAGTTCCCGGAGGAAACCCAAGAGGTTGAGAAGGCACCCCTATCTCCATGCCACATACGCTCACACCAGGGATCGAAACCACAGCCGCAAATGTTTATCGCATAACCGTATTCAAGTAATAGTCCACGTGACAGACAGATTTTCATTACCAATTTGATGAATAAATTCAACCATGATTGTCTGAAGTGTTTAAAACTGGTTGATGGACAACCCGGTCACATTGCGAAATGCCATTTTGCCGGCCATCTTTAAAAATGGCCGCCATTATTTCACTGAAATTGAGCGCGCCAGGGAAACCTTCAAAACTCGTTAACCGATTGATATGGAATATGGCTTAAAATCTTCACAATTACATTCTACAACTGATGCTATATGATACATGCCGTTGATTGACTCACATATTTTCCAAATAAACAGATTATTCTGAAAAAAAAGCAACCTTTTGGAATTCTTTTTCCAAGATTTATTTTATAACTTTACTATTACATCATGTTCAGAGTAATTTGAGCCCAATTATGTATGTGCTCTTCGTAAGTTATTCATTTGGCATACAGGCGACCACGTGATATACTCAAAATGCCGACTGTTATTGCCTGTCGCCGCGAGCTCTCCGAAATAATCACCCGTGCATCCTAAATAATAAAATTAACGAACAAATTAGAAAAAGTCCGTGCATTACCATGTTTTTATTAAGATCAGAATTAATAGAAACGGGGATGCACTTTATTTTCTATTTTTTCTCGTTTTTTCTTAAATCTAGTGACAACCAATTCTATTTTTGAATAATGGGGTATCCTCTCCCCGTCTCAAATAATAACTTTTTAATCGTCAACGAAATATATGTGAAATGAAATTCGATCGTGTGTCTTTTATCGCTCGTTACTTCAGTCAGTTATATAGGATAACCCGTGTTAGTCATGTTTGACGTCACTTCCCGTTTATTCACGTGTTTGTTACACATCTCCGGTAGCAATAATCTCTGTGTTATAATTATATTTATATCTGAAATTTATTAAACCAGTTCTATCACATATGTAATAATGACTGACACTAATATTGTCCTTTAAATGTCTGCGCTATCAACTACGTTCGGTGCGGTGCCATTAATTGTATTTAACCTGGTCTCCATGATCACTGTTCTTTCTAACAACACCCTTTTTACTCAAACAGTAGGTTTCAGGTTCGCTCTAGGTGTTAACCGACAGAGTTCATCGGATTTATCCGACGTGGTTTCCCCCTTGTAAGTAGCGCAGGATGTAGGATCTCACAAGAAATGACCCATAGTCGTTGGGATTATACGAAAACCCGAGGTCTCGTGTACATATTGGCTTGCACGTAAAAGAACAGCTGACAGTCCTCGCAAAGGACACTGTATAGCGTACACTCGTGTTCATTAGCCCATGGTCAGTGCAGAAACGTTGGATGTTGTCACTGTCACTTTGGTTTTGTACGATATCGACTCCGTTCAACAAACAACTCTTTGCTGTTATCTCGTATCATTGAACTTTCCACCAACGCATCGTACAGATGTCGACCTCGTGACAAACTGGAAGCGTCATATTTTCTGTTAATCGGAACAAAGTATCGCTATGGTGACGGATTCGTCATGTTATGAATATAATCTGATAAATTCCACCATTTAAAGGTCGAAAAAAAAGTTACAGAAAACGATCAATCTCTCTGCCTTTTTACAATGAATCATTAAAGACTCTGTCATGACTCGAGGCGTGCTAAAGACGCCAACTTTTGAATGGGTTTTATAAATATTTCTCAATTCAACTGTAAACGACTAAATTAACTCCAGAGTTCTAACGCTACATGCAGAATTCCAGGCACCAGTAATTCCATATCTATGAATAATTTAGTGTTTTATCTCCAGCGAACATTCATGGAATACAACCTGATTATAGGAGATATTCAATAATGGAAAAGCCGATAGCCTATTGTCGCTTTCTGTATCAGATACCCAGTTGGTCTCTTCTTGCACACTGCATGACACGAGTTTCTTGTTAATTATTTGAATAGATGTACATTTCGGGCATGTTTAATTGACTGAATATTGAATAAAATGATCTTCCTCAAAGTGAAATTGATGACAATTATTTTTAATCATTACCAGTCGAGATAGCGGGGGTGAAGATAAAGCACCGTCAGTTTGGTTGCACCTGCCGCCTGGTATTAGTTTAATATGTTGTTTAATACGTAACGAAATTACGTTCAACCTACGGGGTCCACACTGGCTTTCATTTGTCTTCCGCTAAAAAGGATGATAATTTTTATTTATATAAAAAAAATGTACATGTTTTTTTCCGCCCACTGGAATATTTTATCTGCCAAAAATGTTTGATAAAAAATGAATGTAGCGATTTTATGTCTCGGTTAGGCTTATTATAAAACTATTACCGATATACAATACAATACTTTAAAAACCTGTCTTTACATAACAGATTAGCACAGTTTGGATTTAGTAAGATCAGGGACCGACTCACGAAGTATTATCAGACTTTACTCAACTTTCAATCATTGTTTATGAGAAATATCTTTGATCCAGAAATACAAAACATTGCAGGTAGTTTCTTATTGGTATAGCTGATACATTACAATAACAAAAGTTTTATAAAGGGCCATATTTTAGTTAAGATAAAGCGAACAATTGTAACACTACAGATAACAGACGATCAGCATAGTTGGTAGATCTCTATTGAGAACATGGAATAGACATAGATCGCAAGGAGCTCTATTCAAGTCTAACTTACTGTTTATAAAGCATACGACCATTAGGAAAAATGGTACAAGAGAGATACTCTTATTGTGTCACACAAGTTTGAGTAAATTTTTAACTTAAGTCTGATAATTGCTTTGTGAACTCGGGTCCTGATTTTATTTTTGTTGTTTTAGTCTATTTGAACACTGTATTGCAGAATATATTTTCATAGTTACACGTCAAATTTTATCCAAGGATTGTCAATTTTCTATAAATTGATGTGTTGCGTGTACACTTGTTATTTTTAGGAACCGTATAGGTATCAGAATATAAATATCAATTCTATTTGTAAGAGATGCTTACAATTATACCCGTCATTCACTTTTAGAGCATTGAACTCGTTCTTACGTTTTCGACCAGTAGTGATAATAATATAATTTGAAATTAAAGGACAATATTGGTGTCAGTCATTATCACATATGTGATAGAACTGGTTAAACACGTTCCAAATATAACTTTAACACAAATATCATTGCTACGATGAACTCTGATAGGATATCTGACATTTCAATAAAGTAATTGAATGTCACTAGATAAGAGAACACGAGAAAACAGAAATAGTCCGTACAACATTCACTTGTTTTTATTCATTTTATAAAAGGTAATGCGCGGACTTTTTCTATAATTTTTTTTCTTTTTATACGCCCACATAGAAATGTGGACGTATATTGCCGTCGCCCCCGTCCGTCCGTCTGTCGGTCCGTCCGTCCGTCCGTCGGTCCGTCCGTCCGTCCATCGTCCACAATTTCTTGTGAACGCACTAGAGGCCAGGGTTAATATCCGATTGACTTTAAATTTATACACAGTGTTTAAGGTCATGAGACGAAGAAGCCTATTGATTTTCAGCAATATCCGATAATTACTGCCAGAGTTATGACCCTTGATCACTTTGAAAAATCTTGTGAACGCTCTAAAGGCTAAATTTAATATCCGATTGACCTTTAATTTATACACAGTGTTTAAGGTCATGAGACGAAGAAGCCTATTGATTTTCAGCGATATCCGATAATTACTGCCAGAGTTATGACCCTTGATCACTTTGAAAAATCTTGTGAACGCTCTAGAGGCTAAAGTTAATATTGGATTGACTTTAAATTTATTCACAGTGTTCAAGGTCATGATACGAAGAAGCCTATTGATTTTCAGCAATTTCCGATAATTACTGCCAGAGTTATGACCCTTGATCACTTTGAAAAATCTTGTGAATGCTCGAGAGGCTAAAGTTAATATCCGATTGACTTTAAATTTATACACAGTGTTTAAGGTCATAAGACGACGAAGCCTATTGATTTTCACGGATTTCCGATAATTAGTGCCAGAGTTATGGCCCTTGATCACTTCAAAAAATCTTGTGGATGCTCTATAGGACAAAGATGATGTCCGATTGACTTCAAATTTATACAGTGTTTAAGGTCATGAGACGAAGAAGCCTATTGATTTTCAGCAATTTCCGATAATTAGTGCCAGAGTTATGGCCCTTGATCACTTCACAAAATCTTGTGGATGCTCTAGAGGCCAAAGTTAATATCTGATTGACTTTAAATTTATACACAGTGTTTAAGGTCATGAGACGAAGAAGCCTATTGATTTTCAGCGATTTCGGATAATTATTGCCAGAGTTATGGCCCTTGGTCACATCAAAAAATCCTGTGGATGCTCTTAGAGGCCAAAGTTAATATCCGATTGACTTTAAATTTACACACACTGTTTAAGGTCATGAGACGAAGAAGCCTACTGATTTTCAGCGATTTCAAATAATTACTTCCAGAGTTATCTCCCTTGATCACTTCAAAAAACCTTGTGACACTATAGATGCCAAACTTATCATCCGATTGACTTCAGATTGATACACAGAGTTTAAGGTGTTGAAACGAACAAGTATTTTGATTTTCAATGAATTTTGATAACTGAACAGCTAAATCCATGATGTTAAATGTTTCCTATACTAATTGTTAGCGTGGGGCAAAACTTTATAAAAAGCAAACAAATTCTAATGATTTTTAGATAATTACATAATGAGTTGTTACTCTTAATCAGATTTTAGTGTATTACAAATGTTTCATTCCCCAAAAAAGTAAAAATATGCGACAACCCTTGTTGACTGCCCGGACGATTTAGCTGCTGTGGGCGTATGTTTCGTTGCCTTGCAACCTATCTTTTTACTAGTGGCAGATATAATCTCACGGTGTCATATAACAGCTTTTGGTCCTCGAAGGAATTATTGGTGTGCAGAAATTTGCTCGTGTATCTGTTATCACTCGTCACTTCAGTCAGTTATACAGAAGAATTACTCGCGTTTTTGCTTTGCGTTTGTCACTTCCGTTGTTGAACCCGTGATTACGCACCTCTCGTAGCAATGATCTCTGTGTTACAATTATATTTGGAACGTGTTTAACAAGTTCTATCACATATGTAATAATGAGGGACACCAATATTGTCCTTCAATGGTATCCGATAGGCATGCTTGTATATTTTACATGCCGTATATGAAGCCACTGTAAACAGAATTCAACTATCAAAATATTTAAATCTCTTCGAAATGAACTGTCGGCCATTTTAATTACATGTATTACCATTCATTTTTAACACGACACGAACATCAAATAATTTTAATCGTGACTTTGAATCTCCTACATTTCTACAGCAAAGGGGGAGAGAGAGAAAGAGGGGGAGAGAGGAAGGGAGGGAAGGGGGGGGGGGGTTAACGTCCACTCGACATAAACTAGTCTTTTCGGAACTATTATATAATTCAGTTTTATTTCAATAATTCGCTTGCGTAGAAGGGCAATAATTCGCTTGTGTAGAAGGGGTCTTTAACACTGGGAGGAAACCGGAAGGACCAAGAGGAACCCACGAGGTTGGACAGGCGACGTAAATTATTTGTCTGAATAAAATAAAGCCTATAAGACAATAACATTTCGCTGTAGAATGTTTCTCCTTATTTTCACGTATTAAACCCATAAATACTGGAATGAAATGAAATTGGGTTTAACGTCCTACTCTTCTGCACCTGACCTGGGCTAATGGAAGACGGGCATACGCCATACAGTGTGTTATGCGGGAAATTTTGCCCGGGCAGCGGCGCTACGGCCTACTCTTATATCGAATTCCAACTGCCAAGGGATCTTTTACGTACACGCCAATTACACGGGACCTCGGTTTTTCGTCCCATCCGAACGACTAGGCAGCTGTTCTTGTCAGGCCCTCCTTCTGCATCACTGACAAGTGGAAACCACGCCGGAAAAAAAATACTGGAATAATTCTCAAGTAATTCCATAGCGAGAAAGTCGAGAGTCTTACATATATATTTCTATAAAGGCGCCATTAATTCCATACGAAGCAATATGTATCAAGGCACCATTAATTCCATACGAATCAGTATGTATAAAGGCACCATTAAGCCAACAACAAACATAGGAATTAGGTGGGTGTACGGAAAGCTTCTTTTCCCAATGTACTTCCTTCTTATATATTAAACTCTTTCATTCAAAGGACAATATTGGTGCCAGTCATTATCTCGTATGATCAGTTTGTGTCACATAGCCTGTTTAAAGGTGTTAGTCGTTATGAAATTTGACCAGTTTGTATCACTTGTCCTGTTTAAAGGACAATATTGGTGTCAACACATTATAACATATTATTTCAGTGCAGATATCATGGCTTCGATAGATGTGTAACGAAGACTTGAAGACACGGAAGTGATGAAAATCAAGAGTACTTAAGTAACGCGCGATAACACATACACAATCGAATTTCTGTTCACTGATAACTCCTTCGAAAACGAAACTGTCAGAGGATAAAAAGAAATGACTGTCGCTAGATAAGAAAAAAAGCCAAACAAGAAAAAGTCTGTTAAACATGCATTATGCAAGAGGTATATCTACCTATTAAATAGACATTTATTAACAGAAAACAAGCCATAATCAATACTCGATGCCATCTCATGTGTCCGTTTCTAATTGAATTTTAATCTGATCTGTTCAACGTCCGTTAATGATTAAACACAAAGGTGGATAAACGAGACTTTGTTCATTATTACTACAGTGGGGACAATGACAATCGAGGCTACAATGATGTAAAATGAAGCAATTTGACTGAAATTTTTAGCATAATCCATTTACATCATCTAGTTTTTGACTATTATAGTGAGAACTGTCAGCTCTTTATAAGTAATGAGGGTTGTGATGGCCTAGTGGTCTAGAGTGCTGCGCTTCGACCTCTAGCTGGGCTTCTCAACCTCGTGGGTTTCCTCCGGGCACTCCGGTTTCCTCCCACTGCTAAAGACCCCTACGTGCAAGCGAATTATTGAAATAAAATTGAAACCATATGTTAGTCCCGAAATGACCTAGTTTGTGTTAAGTGGACGTTAAACCCCATCTCTCTCTCTCTCTCTCTCTCTCTCTCTCTCTCTCTCTCTCTCTCTCTCTCTCTCTCTCTCTTTCTATCTCTCTATCTTTCTCTTTAAGTATAGAATTAATAAAATCAAGGGAATGTACAGGCCTTTTTGAATATCCATTTATTAACTTCTTCGTTACGCAATTATCGTATCAATGATCTCAGTGTTTAAATTATATTGCGCCAGTTCTATCACATTTGTGATTCCAGCTGACACCAACGTTGCCCTTTAAGGAGAATGGAATGCGATTCTACTTCCTACTGTTCTGCAGGGACCGAGCTACTTCCTGATAAGATGTATTCAGATATCAGACCAGCATGTGGATATATTTAGCTTTCACGTTTAAGGAGAATGAATTGAGGATTAATGCTTTACTTTTCTGCACTAAACGATCTAAAGAAATGAAATGGGAGTTTAACCTCCTACTGATTCGGACAAGGAAGACGGGAGTAGTCTGTGAACATAGATCTACGCCGTCCATTGTGCTGTGGGCGAGGGACAGATGATATTTTGTCCGGACAACCGCGTTTCAAACGAAAACAAGGGTTGGCCCGATTTTCCTCCCATCCGATCAACTAGACACAGCTGCTCCTTGTCAAGCCTTTCGTACTGTCCCAATGACATCAGGAAGAAAACATTTAGAGGAACTTTCTTGGGCAGGAAAAGGATCGAAATCATGATCTCCCACTTAGAGAACCCGCGTCTTACTGACTCCACGCCATCACACCAAGGTAGTTCTTACTCCGTTCTGGAAAATGTTGCCAAACGGACACAAACTATGGGCGAACGAAGTGAACGTAGTAGCAAATGTATTTTTAAGGGGGTTGGGATGGCGTAATGGTCTAGAGTGCCGCGCTTCGAACCCTAGCTGGCCAGTCACCTCTGACTTGCGGCTGTGGTTTCGATCCCTGGTGTGAGCGTATGTGGCATGGAGATAGGGGCGCCTTCTCAACCCCGTGGGTTTCCTCCGTGCGCTCCGGTTTCCTCCCACTGCTAAAGACCCCTACGCACAAGCGAATTATTGAAGTAAGGTTAAGCCATGAGTTAGTCCCGAAATGACCTGGTTTGTGTCGAGTGGACGTTAAACCCCATTTCTCTCTCTCTCAGCAACTGTTTACGATTTGTTTAGGAACTTCATGGGCGCAGTTCTTTCCCTAGTCGTGGTGTCCTGTGATATTTAAACGGAGTCCACTTCGGGTCTTGCTGTAGTCGTTTTCGTCTGTAATATTAAACCGGAGTTCACCCAGTTCTTGCCCGAGTCGTGGTTGCATGTGATAGTCTACCAGTAGAATCCATCCCAGTTCTTGCTGTAATCGTGCTTGTCTGTGATATAAGCTTATAGAGTTACTACTATAATTAATGTTGTCGCTAATCTTCTAGAACGATGGAAAACGTCTGCACATCACAATTAATTACGGTTTTCTGGAAGAATTATTTTCTCGGTGACATGATAGATTGTAAGTCCCATTAACTCACCCTGACCCTGTAGAACTAGAATCGGCACGTGCTTGAAACCATCAGTGAATCTATACTTTACCACAATTACATTCAAATTCATTGATAATTCATTGATACATCTTCACAGACCTGTCCTAAAAACGAGTTGGTCAATTATCTGAAACACTCGAGATTTGCTTAATTGTCATTGATCAAATGTTTATTAGGAGTTCGTTCGTTCCTGGTGACAAGAGTTTATTAGGAGTGTGTTTCCTCTATATACAATGTATTTACCTTACTATTTACCTTACTTTTTTTACGATGATTTACCTTACTATTTATTACATAGACTATCCTTCACGGCTGTGTACTCCTGAATACCTCGCTAATTTCTTAATCGCTTGTGTAATCCAAAAATAAGAAAGAGCGAGAGAGAGAGGGATCCAGTGGACGTTACCCCCCCCCCCCCCCCATCTCTTAAACTAGGTTTTACTCTAAGCTACTTCATACTTTGAGAATGAATCGCTGTCCAAAATGGTCTTCAATTCCAAACATTAGGATATTTTGTTGTGCAATGCACCCCCCCCCCCCTCCGTCCACTCCATTCGGCATAGACACAAAGACAACATAAACCTTTTCAGTTCCATTCAATAGAAGTCGCATAGGTACTTCTCAAAATTCTCGAAATACGCTTAGTGTTTTCGACTAAAATAATCGATTTAGGACTTAAAATGTTGGTAAACTAATTCAGTATCAATATTCATAAACGTTTTCAGTTCCATTAAATAGAAGTCGCATAGGTACTTCTCAAAATTCTTGAAGTATGCTTAGTGTTTTCGACTAAAATAATCGATTTAGGACTTAAACATTAATGTTGGTAAACTAATTCAGTGTCAATATTGAGGCAGTCTAAGCTCAGTATGAGAGTAGGCCGTAGTGCCTCTGTCCGGGAAAAATTGCCCTCATAGCGCACTGTATGACCTCCCCGTCTTCCATTAGCCCAGATTAGGCGTAAAAGAGTAGGACGTTAAACCCCAAATCATTTGATAATGAGAATGTAACATTTTAGTAACCTGTGTCAATGAGATAATTCATGATGTTAATTGATACATGTTTCAATTAGGTTTATGATGTCAAATGGAAGTTTAATGGGAAATAACCGACTAATGTCAGATATAAAACCCAGCGAATAAACTGATTAATTCTGTGTAGAAGCCTTTATTCTAATTGCTAAACAACAATATAAACCACTTATGTACGTAATTGAGATATCTTAGTGCGTTTCAGTGCGGACAGGCGATCCTTTTCCTTGTCACGTACAACCAAGGAATCGCAACCACGCCAGTTGCTATGATGGCCATTTTGCCCAGTCAGCGGCGCTACGGGCCAATGGATCATTTACGTGCACGCCGGTGTACCTTCCGAACGATTAGACAGCTGTCCTTATCAGGTCCTCCCTCCTGCAACACTGACCAGTAGAAACCACGCAGGAAAAACCCGATGTTTTTTCCCGGTCACAACCGAAATCGAACCCTCGATCTCCAGGCTAACGAGCCAGCGTCTTACTCACTTAGCCACCGTGGCTTCAAATTGAATATGTACGATCGGTGGTTGCCATTCAAGCACCTATTACTTAAATTTGTTGAACCGATGATATTATATTTTGTGCCCCACCCCACCCTCCGCCTTGGAGGGTTGGGATAGCCTAGTGGTCTAGAGTACTACGGTTCGACCTCTAGCTGGCCGGTCACCTCTGGCTTGCGGCTGTGGTTTCGATCCCTGGTGTGAGCGTGACTGGCATGGAGATAGGGGCGCCTTCTCAACCTCGTGGGTTTCCTTCTTGCACTACTGACAAGCTAGAACCACGCCGGAAAATTTTCAATAAACTTTCAGGTTAACTAGCCAGCGTCTTACTCACTGAACCACCGCTGCTGCCAAGTTTAAAACCTAAGATGAAAAATATTAAGTGTGACAAAAACAACTCCCATGTGTAAATCCACGCCATCATTTAATAAAAACGTTAATTTAAATCGAAATAAAATTCGTTAAATTGCATCACCTGTGCCATTGACATTTATCAAACTGCGCAGTTATAAGTAAACACGGTAGGCAATAAATGACGATCACATTTCTATTGCAAAAATAGACAATGCTACATGTTTTAAAAACATTATTTACTTGACAACCAGGTTTTTAATGGAAATGACATATAATGGGGTTTAGTGTACTGTTGTCTGCTCCAGCACGGAGGTGGAAGATCGAATGGTTAACGCGTGGGTGTTGCATTGTAAGGCATGTCATTGAGTCAAACAGTGTTGTTTCGATTCTCCGCTTTTACGTGACAAGCAGTAGGGTCGGGTACCCACTTTCTCTCACCACTCAAGACCCCTACGCACAAGTCCCGGAAATGTACCCCACCTCGTGGGTTTCCTCTGGGTTCCTCGCTTTCTTCCTACCGCTAAAGACTCCCACGCACAAGCGAATTAATAAAATAATATTGAACCATATGTTAGTCCCAAAATGACTTAGTTGGTGTCGAGTTTTAGGTCGACAGACCCGGAAATGTACTGCACAGTGTACTCTTATAGGTAGTGCAAGGGGACTGCATCACACATAATTTACATATAAACAAATCTACGGACAAGACACAATACGCAGAAATCACACCCAAACCAACAATTCAAATTAAAGATACATTATGGGAGATTATATAATAGTTAAAAAAAACTAAATAAAAAACATAGTCTCGATTATCCATTTCATGATTAAATCGTGAAGGAAATTTATGCAGCGAATCGGAACATAATCGGTCATAATCCACAAAAGATCACAGGCTAGCGATGCCATCGAGAGTTGTCTATGGCCTAGATAAGTTAATTAATGTCTAATTATTAGTTTTTATAGCATTTCAGGCATAAAGAAAGACCTGAAATAGGCAGATTTAGCTCTTGTATAATGCACGTTTAAGGGAATGATCTGAGCCTGATTTTTACAAATCTGTCTTATAGTTTGTTTTTTGATCTTCCAGTTCATTTTTGTGTGTGACGCCGTCTTCCTGCATTTATATTTGTGAATTGTTGCTAGTCGGCTACAAATTCTTGTTTCACACAGAGTTATAAGGCTAGTTTACACGATTCTACTTCCGTTCAAGAATATCATCCAACATTTGTAGGGTGGAGTTTAAGGGCGGTTCAAGATTGTTGATGGAAGTTTATGGATTTTGGAGGATAACCTCACAATTTTTGGCGGGAAATCTCAGTTTTCATCATAGATTCCCACAGAAGGTAGCTTTCCATTGAAGTTGCAACATTTATGCTCGTCGCCATTTGGCGTAGAAGACGAAATGGATTTTAAAAAACCGTGTGTTTGGGCGAAGCCGTGCATATCATTCCTTCCTCCAGGATTCTTGATTGTCATGCTACCCAAGACAACACGTGACCCATATATGCATTCTCACTGTTTCAAGGCCTTGGACACTATCCTACAACGTTCATGTTAATATGCATGCTCGAACACTATCCAACATACTCAAATTTTCAAACACGCGATAGGACATTCTCCCGTAAATACGATCCTACAAGTGTTGGGGGGGGGGGGCGGCGAATGGTTAGCGTACGCGCGCTGTATCATACGGCCTGCCATTGAGTCAACTGGCGTGGTTCCAAATCCTCGGTAGTACGTGGCAAGGAGTAGGGTCGCCTGCCCAACCTCGTGGGTTTTCTCCGGGTACTCCGGTTTCTTCCCACTGCTAAAGACCCCTACGCGCAAGCAAATTATTGAAATATAATCAAACCATTATGTTAGTTCCGAAATGACCTAGTTTGTGTCGAGTGGACGTTAAACCCAATTTCTCTCCCTTTTCTCTCTTAAAGCCCCAATAACACTGTTGTTGTAATTGAATAATATGTCCCAATCTTTATTCTGGTCAACAAATTGTATTATTTTACAATATTCAAATAAATTGATGATACAAATTTCATCGTAAAAGACCTAATTTAAAAAATTGGAAAAATTCAACTACATCATTTGAAAAGGTTAACGTGAACCTTTTCAAATGTGACTTGGATTTTAAAATATTTTCGAACCCTCTGAACAAGTAAAATATGATGTAATGGATAATTTACGCAACAGGTAGGACACATAAACATCTAGTACTTCGAATAAGGCTATTATTTATTTTCTAGAGCTGCCAAGCCAGCAAGAGTGTTATTGTCCCTTTAACGTGAAGGGGATGAGTGATGTCATCATATCGTGTTTGTCATGTCACGAGAGAATCAACTAGGCTGTTGATTTCATTCTTTATTTCACACAACAAAACTAGCTTTAAATGTCACAGTTTTTGTTTAAAGGGCATATACCGATATTCTTTGCAATCTGATTGACATAGGAATCTCTATTTCGTTTCGTTTTTTTTTTATATACTTTCGACGACTTACATTACATGAATATCTGACAAGTTGTACTGGAAGGTCGTGTCAGGAATCGTACGTGTGGTTTTTGACCCTGTGACGTCAGAAATTGATTAATCAATCAAGGGGTTAACCTACTGTTGCGTGCACGCCAAGGTAAGGCGAAATTTTGAACTATTACAAAATGAAACATGATCTGTGTTTTAATCAGATTGTCGCCATAAATACTACACAAAACTTTATTTTAAAAAGTTCAAGATGTCAAGTTCCGGTGTGGTTCCCCTTGTCAGTGTAGCAGTCCGGGGGGGCATGACGAGGACAGCGGTCTAGTCGTTCGGATGGGCGAAGACCCATGTGCATTTCGTGTGCATTGGCATGTACGTATAATATCCCATGGCAGTTGGAATTCGCTACAAGAGTAGGCCATAGTGCCGCTGTCGTGGCAAAATGCCCCGTCTTCATTTGCCCAGTATGAAAGACGACCATCAGGACGTTAAACCCCATTTCATTTCAAGATGTCAAAGACGATAGCACGTGTTGATCACGAACCGCTTGCCATTTGAAATATGGATTATAAATATTATTATAAACCATTGATTGTGTTTTCCGAGCACCAGAACGTTAAAGCCCATTTTATTTTCTATTCGATATATTAAAGTCGGTCCCCTGGGTGGTTTATCTAGAGATGCCACTGGTTGTATACGAATAATGACTTGACTTGCCGCCTCTGCCCTTTTCGGCTTTGTTGTTCTGAATTTATTTTTTGAAGGTTCATGATGTGCTGCTTAAGTGTACAATGTTAGGGTTTGGGAACATTATTTATACGTTCAACGTTCATCAGATTAGGTTGGAGGGCCAAATGGTTAGCATGTGCACGCTGCATCATAGGGTCAGTCATTGAGTCCATATTATATTCTTGACAACCAGGTTTGAGATGAAATGTCATGTAATGGGATTTAGCGCACTATTGTCTGCAGCTCCGTCAAAGAATGGTTAACGCATGGGCGTTGCATCATAATGTTTGTCATCGAGTCGACTGACGTGGTTTCGATGCCCCGCTTGTACACAACAATTAGTAGAGTCGCCTGTCCAACCTCGTGTGTTTTCTCTGGGTCCTCTGGTTTCCTTTCACTGCTAAAGACCCATACGCACAGGCGAATTATTGAAATAAAATTGAACCATGTTAGTCCCGAAATGACCTAGTTTGTGTCGAGTGGACGTTAACACTCTCTCTCTCCCTCTCTCTCTCTCTCTCTTCTACATTTGTTCACCGACCGAAATTATGACAGTGTTTATGTTTATGAAGGAATAATATGAGACGTTTTGTAAACAATAATGGGTACCAAGTGCAATAACTCTGAATATCGACAACAAAACCATCATTTATATTATATAAAAATCAGAGCTTAATATCGAAACTTGGTACGAATTAATGAAATTAATTAGGTCCGTTTTCCCTTTCTCAGCCTGCAGTTCTATACGGTTCAATTCAGAAGAAAAGTTGACGCCAGCGGCGATTTAACCACGTGACAGTTTAACATAGAGAAACAAATCGGCTTTAATCAAAATTAAATCTTGGAAAATTGCTGCTTTTTTTCTCTTTTTTCTTTTACTTTTTTTGTTGACGAAGTAAACAGATAACTATAAATTTCACCTTTTGTTAGGTGGTATTTTATTGGTTGTCCAGTCCAGTAAGATTTGTTTGACATTGAAAGAAAGAAGAATGGACAACTTGCGACAGAAGATAATCGGCGAGTAGAACTATTGCTCAAGTAAGAACAAGTATGATTGCGCAATTCTAACAGTAATATGTAGACCGACTTTCGGGTAGCCGTTTAAATGAGCTAAATCGCTAGCATTTGGGACCTAGAAATTGACAGAAGTGGGTCGCGACGCATATAATACTGTAATATGAATGACGAATGTACATAAACTGATTTGCATTCAATGGTGTCCGTTTTTACTTTAATTTCAAATCAGTTATGTTCGGCAAAATAAGCCAGCAGTCTAAATCGACGGCGAATTTCTAGCGTCTGGTTATTCCAGTCTACATACGCCTTTTGATTTTGTGCAATGTGATTAGCCCAGTCCTTCGAGTCTCTTGTTAAAATTGGGGCTGAAGAACATTATGGTACACGAATCGTGTACCGATGGTAAAATGTTTATTTTGTCTTGAATATTGGATACCAGAAGCCCATCTTTCCCCGGTGAGATCACAGCATAAATGTTGATTTAAATTGACAAATTTGTGTTCTCTATGTTGAAGATTTTGGATGATACTGAGTTAGAGACTTAGCTACTTTAAAGCGGCAAGAACCTGCTATTATTAACCAGGAGGTTGGGTGGCTGAATGGTTAAACACGTGTGTGTTAGATCATTAGGCCTGTTGTTCGTTGACTCAGGTGGCGTGGTTTCGATTCCCCGCTTGTACGTGACAAGGAGTTGTGTCGCCTGACCAACCTCGTGGGTTTTCTCGGCTCTTTACCCAATCTGATTCAAATACACATCTATACTTCGTTTCGTTTTTTATAATTTCGATGGTCTACACTACATGATGATCTGACCTGTTGTAGCAATTGTTCACATCAGAGGTCATACCCAATGACGTTAGACATTTGATTAACCAATCAGAATTGATGTTACTGGTGGATTACCCAAACACTTGTGTGTTAGATCATTAGGCCTGTCGTTCGTTGACTCGGGTGGCGTGGTTTCGATTCTACATGTCAGATTGGTTGGGGGGATAATGACTAGTATCAAATGTCGTGTCATGCCATGTTTCCGATACAACGACCGCCAGTATGATAACATCTAGAAGCGACGAACACGAGCTTCAAGACGTTGCTACACTGCTTTGCAACTTATAGCTACTTTTCTCGCAGACACGTGACCAGTAGCGTCCAATCAGAGGTTGTGGCACAAACACACTCAAATCAACCATGGCGACCTCCACTGAAACCTTGACATTAAACGTACCTTGAACTTAGCAACTCGATTATCTCAGGTAGACATTTTAGCTGGAAAGCCAGAGACTTGGTGTTCGCGATGATCGAGGAATCTACAAGGCTCTCAAGTTGAATCAGTGCCCAATCGAAATTAGTGCCGAGATATGAGGGGTATTAGTTGAAGGCCTTGATTAGATGTACGTAGTTAAAGCGAGAGCAAACCTTCTAATGAGGATGAAGTCACGTCCGCGTCCATTGCCACCAAGCCATTAGCGCTTGACTGTCGATATTTTTAACCATGATTAATTTGTACGAAACCAAATTTGTCCAGAAGTAATTAATTATAATTGTACATCATTAAATAAAGAAATATATGTAAACGTGAAATATCTGAACAATAATGAAACTGATTATCACTTCGCGGTCAAACGTGATTATTACACTGTCAAGTTGAAATAGTCACGCTATCAGACGACTAGTGACACCTTTTACAGCTAATTAAACACCTCCTGCTTATTAATGACAGGTGTGTTAATTATTTCTAACCACTTTCTATGCATACTAGAGGAGGGGTTATGGCCGAATGGTGGTTTCGAATCCCCGGTTGTACATGAAAAGGAGTAGGTTCGCCTTCCAATCTCGTGGGTTTTCTCCAGGTACTCCGGTTTCCCCTCACTGCTGAAAAACCCTACGCGCAAGCGAATTATTGAAATAAAATTAAACATTATGTTAGTCCCGAAATGGCCTAGTTTGTGTCGAGTGGACGTTAAACCCAATTTCTCTCTATATATACATGCTAAACATTAGTTTAGTAAACCGATATTATTACAAAAATTGTCACTACTACAAGACCTATGTTCAGACTGCCATTGGATTTGAATCCGATCCGCTGCTCAACGCTCATTGATGATTTATTTTGTACCGACTTTATTAATGATGACAAGACTAGGCCGAAAAATTAATCGCTCATATCTTGGTTCAGGGTAGAGCAATTTGACTGACAATTTCAGCATTTCCCCTTTACATTATCTAGATTTTAACTATTATAGCGAGAACTGATATCTCTTTATCTAATCTTACAGAATGTATCTTTAAGTGGCATTTAGTAACTGAACAGTACCACACAAAAACGTTTTATGGAATAACATAGAGCCAAAGCGCGGTGCTTGAGCAAAGCTCTTTTCGGGTAACACAGACTGTTCATTAGAACAAAATTGAGACCGGAACCGGATACACTGGGTAAAACTAGCAATGCGCATGCCAACTATTCATATGACGCTTTTAATCATTGACACCACATATTTTTGACGTCAAAGAAAATAATTCTCATACTTTTTTGCTCTTTATTTAAAAACAAAATCAAACATACAATTTTGATCTAAATTAAAAATCAATTTAGAAAAACGAATTCATTTAACATTATTTGAATCAGTTGAGAAACTTAATTATGAAGTTTTTATATTTGACAACATCAGCTTGGCTCTACCAAGGCCATTCCTGTTACATATTTATTACTGGTTCATAACATGCAACGTTTCAACTCTCGTTTGGATCAAGTAAATGATAACGTATAAATATAACCCCCAAGTATATGTTATCATTTACTTGATCAAGTCGAGAGTCGAGAAGTTGCATGTTAATAAACCAGTAATTGTTATTCCATAAGTAGTGTTAGTGTGGTTCTTAAAATATACTGCAATCCTACATCTTTGTTTAAGCCATCAAAACGTAAACAACTCTGATAAAAGGTTCCATATATAATGGAAGAGGAAATAGATTTTAATGCTGGATATTTCGCCCCCACTTGCCCGCTATTTAGGTTTTTATGGGTAGACTTATAGTAAGCTGGGAAATAAATCTTAGATCACGACGGTTTATAGCTTTACACATCAATGATTTCAAGAAGAATTAGTTTATAGATGCATTAAGTAGAGAGAGAGAGAGAGGGGGGGGAGAGGGAGAAATTGGGTTTAACGTCCACTCGACACAAAATAGGTCATTTCGGGACTAACGTATGGTTTCAATTTTATTACTATAATTCGCTTGCGCCTTCATTAAGAGAGAGAGAGAGAGAGAGAGAGAGAGAGAGAGAGAGAGAGCAATGGGGTTTAACATCCACTCGACACAAACCAGGTCATTTTGGGACTAACATATGGTTTCAATTTTATTTCAATAATTCGCTTGCGATAGGGATCTTTAGCAGTGGGAGGAAACCGGAGGAAACCCACGAGGTTGAGAAGGCGCCCCTATCTCCATGCCACATACGCTCACACCAGGAATCGAAACCACAGTTGCAAGCCAGAGGTGACCGGCCAGCTAGAGGCCGAAGCGCGGCACTCTAGACCACTAGGCCATACCAACCCCCCGCCGTCATTAAGTAGGAGCTGAAATGTAATGAAACGGGGTTTAACGTCTCACTGTTCTGCTCCGACTGGGCTGATGTTGACGGGCACACATCATACAGTGTACTATGATGGAAATTTGTCCGAGCAGCGAGACTAAGGCCTACTCTTACTTCGAATTCCAACCGCCAATGAATCTTTTACACGCACGCCAATGTATACACGGAAATTCGTTTTTTCGTTCCATCTCAACGACTACACAGCTTTCTTTGTCATGCGCTCGTCAGAATTTTGACAAGATGTGTACATTGATTGTTTATCATCGTAGCAATGGTTCTTAGTTGGTGTAACCGTAAACACTATCATGTACATCTATGTGATGGGAAGGAAAGTCATTATGTACAATTACGTAAACACTATCATCTATCACGTGCCTTTAGGTGATGGGAAGGAAAGACATTATGTACAATTACGTAAACATTATCATCTATCATATGCCTTTATGTGAAGGAAAGGAAAGAAAAGTCATGTACAATGTACGTAAACACTACCATCTACCTTTATGTGACTGTAAGGGAAGTCATTATGTACAATTACGTAAACATTATCATCTATCCTTTGCCTTTATGTGATGGGAATGAAGTGATTATGAACAATTACGTAAACACTATCATGTACCTTTATATGACGGGAAGTAAAGTCATTATGTAAAGTTATCATCTATCCTGTGTCTTTATGTGATGGGAAGTAAAGTCATTATGTAACATTGTAAACACTATCATCTATCATGAACCTATATGTGATGGGAAGGAAAATCATTATGAACAATTACGTAAACACTAGCATGTACATTTATGTTATGGGAAGTAAAGTCATTATGTACAATTACGTAAACACTATCGTGTACCTACCTTTATATGACGGGAAGTAAAGTCATTATGTACAATTACGTAAACATTATCATCTATCCTGTGCCTTTAGGTGATGGGAAGTAAAGTCATTATGTAACATTACGTAAACACTATCATCTATCATGTACCTTTATGTGATGGGAAGGTAAGACATTATGTACAATTACGTAAACACTATCATCTATCATGTACCTATATGTGATGGGAAGGAAAGTCATTATGAACAATTACGTAAACACTACCATCTACCTTTATGTGATTGGAAGTGAAGTCATTATCTACAAAAGTACATAAACACGTGAAACACGGTCAATAAGTCGCCATGACCCCATCCTCGTACTTGTGTCGCTATCTGTCTATAACGATGAAGTGTCTGTGAAAAGACATTTATATCGAATAACTTGTCCAAAAATAGTCTGTTCAATACTGTTAAATGATACGACCACAGGGGTCGCAAAACCGGCCCTTAACAAGAACAACATTAAACTCAGTGTGAGAAATTTACAAAATCTTGGAAGAAAATCAATCGGTAAATCGCACCGTGGGGCTAATAGTTTATACGAAGGTCTGGGATTACATCTAATTCCAGCGATTTTATTCACATCGACTCGACATAATCACAAAAGAATTTTATGTCCGATAGAAAATTCCTGGAAAACCAAACAATGTAAGAGATTTAGTAATTCTTTAATTCTAGTAGCCTATAATTAGTCTGGTTTAACGGATAAGATATAAACAAATTAGATATATTACAAGAAGGCGACCCTGTCAGGGGACAACGTATAATCGTTCGGTGGGATAGCAAACCGACTTCCCGTGTATACATTCGCGTGCGCCTTAAAGCGTGAATTTAATATTTTCTAAGAAAGTCAAAACATAATTATTTCGAAGCCTTTTGCTCAATAGGTTGTCAACTCACCATTATACGATCATGGGTATCATTCTCACATTTCAAAATATTTCACACCAGAAATAATAACACAATCACGTTTTTCTAAAAAAAAAACACCCTATGTAATAACTATCTTCAAACGTTTGAATTTGAAGTTGAAAATGATATTTTTTCCGATTCCTCGACCGGTATTAGTGAATTATAGAATTAATATGACTATTCTTTAACGAGGTAGCACTGTATATAGATAAGGCTATATTTTAATACATTTTAAAAATAAAATTTAAAATATGAAATTCTCGCTTTAAACAAAAACTTTGACGGGTGAAGTTTGGAATAAGAGCCGTAGCGCTATTATCCAACTATCCCCGGAGTACACTGTTGGTGTATGTCCGTGTTTATTAGCCCAGTCGGGGCGGCACAGTAGGGTGTTAAACCCCATTTTATTTTATTTAAAGGGGTATCATTGAAGATTTCATAAAGAACTAACAGTTATCGCTACAGAAGTTTACAGGATATAAAATGCAAATTAATATTCACTTCACTCTGAGCCAAGGTATCGACGATACAAGCTTGCCTCGGTTATCCATTTCTTTACTAACCGCATCCGCCACAAAAATCATTTAAATCTACTAAATATCGCGGTCATCCGATGGCATCGAGAGTGGGTTATGCTCTTGGTAAGTTAATTAATGCCAAATTAATAGGTATTTTTTAGACAAAGAAAGTCCAATGCGGTACTCCTCTTACTTATTATATCCACAGGCTATCAAATTGGCACAAATTGGCATAAAACTAGACCCATGTTTTCTACAGTTTTCTTTCGCGTAGAATACGACGCCGAGTGGTAATCAGTCCGCCATTGGGTCGCTTTCGACATGTTAGGGACAAACGTCAAGTTAATTGATGAAAACAAGTTGAAAATAATCGAAAGTAATCACCTTTTCAATAAAAATGTAAACTTGCTTTTCACCTACCCCCACCCCACCCTCCGGCACTGAGCCGCCGGTCCACCAGTTGGTAATGTTGTTGACAGTACTTTTAGAGCCATCGGAGACATTTACCCGTGTATATGTTATTATTCCGGATTTTACTAGTTCTAAATATCATTCATTCCGGTGAAACTGTATTTAGACGAATAGACAATGAATCAGTTACGCTCGGGGGGAATCTCAAAGAATAATATATCCGTCTATTGTACAGAGGATTACGATAAATACCAGAAGGACTGGACCCAAGAGTGCAATGATCAGGTCAAGCATTTGTATTAAGGTTTTAATTTAATTTATCAATCTATCAGTCTAATTAAGGAAACATACAACGGTGTTGGTTGAGAGAATTTATGTTGATTTGTTGGTGTGATTTCCACTTGTGTTGTTCAAGACAAAGAACCGGTCAAAATCAGCTGTCTAGTCGTTCGGACGGGACGAACAAACGAGGTCCTGTGTACACATTGGCGCGCACGTAATAGTTGCTGTTGCAGTTGGAATTCGATATAAAACTAGGCCGTAGCGCCGTTATCCAGGCAAAATGTCCCTCATAGCACACTGTAGGGTGCTTGCCCATCTTCGTTATCCTAGTTGGAGTAGAACGGTGGGACGTTAAACCCCATTTCGCTAACAGGGCTCGATTAACTATTGGAGATCATAGGCGATGATAGAAAACACAGCACCATACCTGGCCTTTCCACCATGCTTATGGCGAGTTTGACCATTGAGACCATTTTCTATCACCGCAGTAGCGCAGAAAGGACGACTAGAGTAGGGAAATCGCCTAAGAAATTGACTATACAACTTACAGTTTCCTTTGATCTGGCGCACCAAGCAGAAGAACATCCCTACAGTATTTGTCAGATGGTTGTGACATGTTGGATTCTTTGTTTTCAAAACGATATTGATCATCGGAATGTTCAAAATAATGTTATATCAAGCCAAGACTTGTCCCGGCTGTAGTAGAGAAGACCGTTTAGTCCTGGCAAAATTGGGGAAACAAAGAGACGCCGAAACGAGAACGTGTCGATAAGCCAAACACATTTACCTCCCTTTAAACTAAAATATGACCGTAGAACCGTACAGCTTTTTGTTCCACTAAATCCAACCCTCCCTGCCCCCCTCTCTCTCTCTCTCTTTCTCTCTCTCTCTCTCTCGCTCATGTACGTTGATCACCAATCAAGGGCCATATTTATAGAACAAGTGTGTAGGCTAATTCGGACGGCTTATGTGATTCCCTTTAACAAATAGGTTGGTCAGGAACGGTTTTTAATAGATAGGACATTAATAAATTATGTAATGATACGAGCTCATAAGCGTGCCAAAAAGTGAAATAACCCTACCCGCTGTCTAAAGTTCCGTAAAATTAAAAATGAGGTAATTTCACTCATACGTCAAGCGAAAGATGATTTTAAAATCTAAATTCACCAATAGAATGAATAACCATAAAGTCACACCAGATCGATCAGTGGCGAAAATTAGTAAATGGGTAACGTTAATAATAAATCAAATCCCAATTAATCTCAATGGCAAAATTTATTCCCATCCATTTGAAGGCGACAGAATTAAATTCATACTTTATATCTGTTTCAAAACTAGACACCACCCATTTCCTTAACGAGCACAATTTGTAAGATTTTTGAATAAGAATATCCTAAAACACCCGTACAACTTTATTAAACAAGATGGTTATCTCAAAAAAGAGTTCAGCAATAAACCAAATTACTGAGATATATAATATACTCATAAGCAATCTTGATAATATGAAAGAGCTTAGTTTTGTATTCTGTGATATTGCTAAAGCGTTCGATAATGTCTGGCGCATGGGAATTATATAAAAGCTGCGAAAGTATGGCATTAGTGTAAATTTATATAATTGGGTTGGATATACAATTAATTATCAGCTCGTAAACAATTTGTTTTCCTTGCAGACCTTCTGTCACGTTAGTTGTCTAGTTGAATCCGGGGTTCCCCAGGGATCAATACTGCGTCAGACAATGTACGATTATATGCTGACGATACTTTCCTGTTGGAAATTATAAATGATAACGTACTGGAAACTGCAAATTTAATTAATACTGATGCTAAACTTAATAGACACACTAATAAAAAAACCCTAATCTTATGTTTGAGAAAAAAATTATTGATACCATTACCTCTCACTGCTATCTGGGACTAACATTTCATCTAAACGGAACAATCGCAGAACACATTTCTAAGATTCACAAAAAAAGCCTGGGGATCACGGTGGGTAAGACGCTTTTCGATCCCTGCGCTGGCTAAAAAAGTTCATCCAGATTTTCCCAAATGGTTTCGCCTTGTCTGTGGTGCGGGGTGGAGGGCCTGACAAGGATAGCTGTCTAGTCATTCGGATGAGACGAAAAACCGAGGCCCCGCGTATATATTGGCATGCACGTAAACCATCCCGTGGCAGTTGTTATTCTTGGACAAAATTTCCCTCATAACACAGTGTATGATGCATGACCGTCATCATTAGTCCAGTCGGAAACAGAACAATTGGACCATAAACCAGTAGAGAACTTGTTTGTTTTCGTAGATTCAGATCAGTGTTGGAATTTAATTTCAGATTGACACCGTAGGGGGCGGAGGTAGAAAATGGATCAGGTCGCCTCGGTCGCCTTGGTGGTAGTTGACACAAACCAAGGCAAACGCCAAGCCCCACGAGACCATACTCAACAGACGGTCAGAATGACGGGCCCGAATCGCCCAGTCGGGCCATTTCATTCCCATCTTCATTAGCCCAGTCGGGCCATTTCTTTTCATTTCCATCTGCATTAGCCCAGTCGGGGCAAAAGAGTAGGACGTTAAATCCCATTTAATTTGAATTATTCTAGTCGTGACTCTCCATATATATATACGACACTGAATTATCTATTATTTGACAAATTAAGGCATCTAAACTAGGAGGAAACCCTGACTAGGAAGATATGGGACCGCCATTAATATTGATTTCTCGATGCATAACCAATGACAACAGCAATATATATTCTGTTTTTTCACGTCATTATCACTTCATTAGACATGTCATTTGACTCGTGAAAATAATTTTCTGTTATCTGTCTAAAGCCTGGAGCACACGCGCGAGTTACGTCACTTGTGGAACCAACTTGTCGCTTTTTAACAATTTACGGGCTACGGTTCAGACATTGCCATCGCTGATCACGCGGCTTGTCAAAATGGCCGCGATCATGGATGAAAATGGTTAGATTTATTTCATCAGGTCAACTTCACGTTTACTCAAAGGTCACCCTTATCCTACCCCTAAATACAATATCGACAACAAGAGAGAGAGAGAGAGAGAGAGAAATGGGGTTTAACGTCCGCTCGACACAAGCTAGGTGATTTCGGGACTAACATATGGTTTAATCAATTTTATTTCAATAATTCGATTGCGCGTAGGGGTCTTTAGCAGTGGGAGGAAACCCGCGAGGTTGAGAAGGCGCCCCTATCTCCATGCCACATACACTCTCACCAGGGATCGAAACCACAGCCGCAAGCCAGAGGTGACCGGCCACCTAGAGGTCGAAGCGGGGCACTCTAGACCACTAAGCCCCCCCCCCCCCTGCGCCAACAACAAGCACGTGTCTTAACATTATTTACATCTCAGCGACCTTGACGAAATTTGACTTGGCCTTAACAAATAGATCTAGCCGGATGAAAATTAAATTATGGCATGCCGCCATTTTGTAAGATCGCATGATGGGCATAGATCACTAAATATTTCTCCATTGACGTAAAAGCTATTTCTCGTCTCTTAGACCGACTCTAACTTTTTCCCAAATTTTCGTTGGGTAGAACGATTTTTGCCAAAGATGGAGCAACATGTGGTAAACTTTTCCCCAAAAGCATGTATGAGGTTCACCATGAAAATCTTGACATACACAAGGGGGAACAGCGAAAGGGAGAGACAGACGACCCAGGAATATTTGGTGATGTGTGTCCTGATGTTTAGGAGGTAAAGAACGCATTTAGAGGGGTGTTGTCCTGGGATCATTAGGATCCAATCAAAACGCAAAATTCACCCTTAAGACGAGAATTTCATATTTTTTTTAAGAAAGTCAAAACATAATTATTTCTACGTCTTATGCTCAATAGGTCATCAACTCACTATCATACGATCATAGGCTTATCCCCCCACCCATGCAAAAGTTATCTTCAAACGGCTGAAAAAGGTATGTTTGCCAATTTCTCATCTGGCAGTAGTGAATTATAGGATTAAAAGGATTATTCCTTAACAAGGTAGGACTGTTTATAGATGCCATCTATTTTAAGGCTTTATTTTAATATATCTTAAAAATATAACTTAACAATATGAAACTGTAGCTTTAAGCACGTTACATTATGACTTATTATTGCGTTGATTAGTAAACCAAACAAAATTGAGGACGCTGGTGCAAAAAGGTGAACACATGCTGTTTTTAAATAATATCAATTTATTTGTTTAAATAAATCCTTTTTCATTTTGTTCACAACTTGCTCATTTTTATCATTCTGATTCGTCTTATCACGACAAACATGTAATTAGTTCCAAGAGTCATTCCTCGCTTCCACAAACCCAATCTTGCTTGACAACATATATCCATTGAGGTCGCAAGGACATGCACATCACTTACAAATTCCTTGTGTGTGTGTGGGGGGGGGGGGGGGGGGGGGTAGGTGTGTGTGTGTTTGTGTGAGAGAGAGAGATGGGGGGTAACGTTCACTGTACACGTAAAACCAGGGAATCGACATCACGTCAGTTGATTCAATGACAGACCTTATGATGAAGCGCGCATGCGCTAACAATTCGACCATCCAACCCCCAAAATTGCTTAAGAGAGTCGACCGTGTACCTGGGGCTTCATGGCTACCAAACCCCAATTCCCGTTTAGAAACCATCTCTATATTTTATTTTATGATGAGAGATCTGATTATTGCTGACAGTCGTGACGTAAACAGCGTTGCAGGAGGCTCGCGTACAGCGGTTAATGACAATCGTTAATGTTCAGATGCCAGTATATAGCTGCATTCATTTACTGACACTACAGCCACGCCATTTTTTGACACTTCCAGCCACGCCATTTTTGATTTAAAACCAGTATTGATTGATATTATTGTATATATATATATATATATATATAAATATATATCTCATTAGTTGGACGACAGGTTCCTCCGATGAGTGATAACTACTTTTACGTTGTTCAAATTTACTAAACCAGAGTAGAAATCAGTTTGTCTCGACATTCCTTTTATCTTGTAATCGTTTACCGTAAAACAAAGTAGTTCAGCTTTACTGTTGAGCTAATATTTCTGGATATATATGAACAATTAAATGGAAAAGCTTCCCAAATTGTTAAAATTTACTAAACCAGAGTTGAAATCAGTTTGTGTCGACATTCCTTTCATCTTTTTATGGTTTACCGTGAAACAAAGTAGTTTATCTTTACGGTTGTGCTAATACTTTTGGATATTTATATATATATATTCATATGAATGAATATTTTAAATTGATTTATATTCGGCTGTCTGAGCGACGCATGCGTAAGACAATTAAGTTAATGTGGGTAAGTAGAATGTTCTAATATATTCGGGAACCTTCCAGGTGCGTGTTGACTTTTTACAGATTGCTCAATGGATCACCAAAATGGTACGGGTAATACTACGGTGAGCAGCGCCAAGGTTGATCTTATTGTCCATTGGACGTATATGATTGTGCTGAGTATCTTGTCCGTCTGTGGCATCTTCCTGAACATCCTGTTGTTGGTGATGATCCAACAAAGTGAACGAAAAGTTCGACGAAGAAACATTTTGCTGATGAACACTACCATTGCGGATCTGCTTCTGGTGATAACGTTCCCTGTTGATATTTGGTATTCGTTTAACGTTGGTAATCGGGGTTTACTATGTGCCGTTTACCAGTCTATAAAGTTACTTTCCGTATTCGTGGTTTTGACGGGCCTAACTTTTATGTCAATAGAGAGATTGTATATTCTGTCAAAATTATTAACACCCGCCCCGAAGAAAGCGTATTATTACGAGAAAACGGGAGCAGCGGTGTCTTGGATCGTTTGTATTCTATTAGTCCTAATTAACGGACTTCTGGCCCAACAACCGCTTTGTGATTATAATCGCGTGTTGATTTATTTCATGATATTATTATTTGTGTTCGAGTTTGTGGTAGTTTTGGTGTCGTACATAGCCAGTGTTATAATTACGAAAGGATTTCGTGCCAAGCATCAACTCGGTAATAAAAGGAACAAACGATTTGGAACAAGAGTGGACGTAGCACCAATGGATGCTAGGTCCTTTCAAGGCGGAGGGATACATACAATCGCAGAAACGGTGTCCATGACCACAGACATCTCCATGATTTTTAGTACAACACATTTACCAGGTGGAGGTAACCAACCAACGTCTTTGTCAGTAAATCAGCCGGATGCTTGTCTTAAAGCAAATCGACAGTGTGTGAACTTGGCTTCAATGCAATCTACTCACATGTTGACAGGTTCTGCTCCAGTGACTGACGATAACAAAGCCGCGCCATCTTCCCGATCATTGACCACTTCCGGTACTACATCGTATCAGACCACAACTCGGCCCTTTCTCCTACACAGGTTAGACTCCATCACCCGGACTGTGATTAAGCGGACAGGACTTTTCGTTCTTGCGTTTATTGTTTGTTATGGTCCCATGTTTCTTCTATCGGGTATATTCGCCCAAGTGAAAGTAGACTACCCGTATACAAATTATATATTCTGGTATATTAGTCTACTGATGTATGTTCATGTTACGGTTTACCCTTTTATAGCTTTATATGTTGATGCATATTGGAAGAGAAGGGTTGTAGATAAAATCAGAAAATTGCGTTCAATGCTATCAAGAAGATAACAACTTATATATGCCTGTGCCTGTTGTTCAATCCATTTCAGTTTATTGAACAAAATATTGTTTAAACTAAACTAAACTGATTTGTCGTCATGCGAGTAAAATGTGGACAGCGCGAGAGAGATGGAGAAAGGGGGTACCATCCACTCGATCATTTTGGGACTAACATATGGTTCAATTTTATTTCAACAATTAGCTAGCGCGTAGGTGTCTTTAGCAGTGGGAGGAAACCGGAGGACAAGGAGAAAATCCGCAAGGTTGGACAGGCGACCCTACTCCTTTTCACGTACAATAAGGGAAGCGAAACCACGCGAGTTGGCTCCATGACAGACCTTATGATACAGCGCCCACGTGCTAACCATTCGGGCACACACACACCACCCCACATTATGGGGAATTCTAAAATGATACGTGCAACATTAACGTTGCCATGCGATTCAAATGTGTAGTTGCTATGGGGACTAGATGCTAGAATGACAGCGGCCATGTTGTTTTTGTTTTATCTCATTATCATGATATCTTGTGTACCTGATTTACCTCTACATGGTGAGTGTCACAACTTCTTTATATGATAATCAGTTGATGATAAACGGGTCACGGCCGCTTAAACTTTGAATAGGGGTGTGATTCGGTTAATAAAGTTTAACTGAAGTCTGTCTGGTGACTGGTGTATGTGTGTAACGTCCACTCCCACCCAAGGTTAGAGAGAAATTTGGCTTAATGTCTATTCGACGCAAACTCGGTCATTTCGGGACTAGCAAATGGTTCAATTTTAGTTAGATAATTCGCTTTCGCGTAGGGGCATTTAGCAGTGGGAAGAAACCGGGGGACTCAGAGAAAATCCACAGATTGGCTAGGCTAGGATCATATCGCTGTTGTGGGTTGTTGTCAGCCTCTTTATATCTCCCAAACGCGGGAACTAACATATGGTTTGATTTTATTTCAATAATTCGCTTGCGCGAAGTGGGAGGAAACCGGAGTACCCGGGGTAAAACCCACGAGGGTGGACAGGCGACCCTACTCCTTGCCACGTACAATCAGGGATTCGAAACCACGCCAGCTGACTCAGAGACAGGCTGTATGATACAGCGCGCTAACCATTCGGCCTTCGAACTCCCCACCAAACCGACGCCAAAAGGAGGGGAGATTGGAGGAGGGGCCGCTACCGCGCGTGATAGCCATTGTACATACTATTTAACCGCCTTCATTAGACCAGTTGCGGTATAACAGTAGGACCTTAACCCAATTTCATTTTAACTCTCAAAATATTCAAGGGGGTTGGGATGGCCTAGTAGACTAGAGTGCCGCGCTTCGACCTCTAGCTGGCCGGTCACCTCTGGCTTGCGGCTGTGGTTTCGATCCCTGGTGTGAGCGTATGTGGCATAGAGATAGAGGCGCCTTCTCAACCTCGTGGGTTTCCTCCGGGCACTCCGGTTTCCTCCCACTGCTAAAGACCCCTACGCGCAAGTAAATTATTGAAATAAAATTAAACCATATGTTAGTCCCGAAATGACCTAGTTTGTGTCGAGTGGACGTTAAACCCCATTTCTCTCTCTCTCTCTCTCTCTCTCTCAAAATATTCAAACATGTCAATAATAAGAGTTCTTAATATTTTTAAGAAATCAAAATAAAGATTGAAGGAGCTGTCTTCTCTTCTGGTGGCGCTAAATCATCACTCTCTTTTTGTTTTCTGGAAAGTTCGTTTGCAACCGGAAACTACCGTTAATGGCCGAAATCAGTCGTCCATGGCCAGATTTGTCGAAGCCCGCTGGGTGCAATTGAAATTAAGAATAACTTTCATAGCGGGCTGAGAATTACGAGTTTGTTAATTTGCCATTTCCTTTTAGATTTAATAGATTACAGAGTATTGCCGAATAAATAAAATAATTGTTTTATATAGCGCTGTAACGTCAAGTAATACCGCCCTGTAGCGCTTCACATAATTGTATATAAGTTTAGAAATTGATATAGGGATAAAATGTAACCGTTATGGTCTTACGTACAACTAGACATCAGCTAGCCGTTGTAGTGTAACGTACAACCAGGCGTCATCTAGCCGTTGTAATCTACCGTACAACCAGGCCTCATCTAGCCGTTGTAGTCTAACGTACAACCAGACACCATCTAGCCGTTGTAGTCTAACGTTACTAGACGTCTTCTAGCCGTTGCAGTCTAACGTACAACCAGATATCATCTAGCCGTTGTAGTATAACGTACAATCAGACACCATCTAGCCGTTGTAGTCTAACGTTTCTAGACATCTTCTAACCGCTGTAGTCTAACGTACAACCAGACATTAGCCGTTATAGTCTAACGTTACTAGACATCTTCTAGCCGTTGCAGTCTAACGTACAACCAGACGTCATCTAGCCGTTGAAGTCTAACGTTACTTGACTTTATTTAGCCGTTGCAGTCTAACGTACATTTAGACATCATCTAGTCGTTGTAGTCTAACGTTACTAGACATCATATAACCATCGAGTAGGCCGTAGCACGCTGTATGGCGTGAGGACGTCTTCAGTAGCAGTACAGTAGGACATTGAACGCCATTTCATTTCAATTCATCGTGATCTGTTCTCCTGCTGGATTGGTTATAAATTAATGGCATACTAGGAAGATGTATGTGAATACTTGAAGCATGTCCTGCTGCGTATCTATTTGTTGGTAGATGACATTTAATACTTTTTTAACCCTTTGATATTCAATTATATACTTAATAAATGTATTAACCCTTTGATATTTAATTATATTCTTAATTCTTTAAATGTACAATTTAAAGGGACAATAACACTCTTGTTGGCTTGGCAGCTCTAGAAAATAAATAATAGTCGTATTCTAAGTACCAGATGTTTATGTGTCCTACATGTTGTGTAAATTATCCATTACATCATATTTTACTTGTCCAGAGGGTTCGAAAACATTTTAAAATCCAAGTCACATTTGAAAAGGTTTACGTTAACCTTTTCAAATCATGTAGTTGAATTTTTCCAATTTTTTAAATTAGGTGTGTTACGATGAAATTTGTATCATCAATTTATTTGAATATTGTAAAATAATACAATTTGTTGACCAGAATAAAGATTGGGACATATTATTCAATTACAACAAGAGTGTTATTGGGGCTTTAATGTGTCAGACAGGCATCTGTAGATAGAACTTTGTTAAATGAATTAAGATGGTCTTTAATGCCTTGTCAAATGTCGGAAGCTGTTCCTACGTACACGTCAACTGGTAAATCGGGTGGATATTGCTTTTAAAAAAAGATAACTAATTTTTTGTTATGAAATCGAATTCAGACATAATACTTTAGGAACTACCAAAAATTAAATACACATTCCGAGAACACAGAATGGTTGGATATGTGATCGACTCCCCCACCCCCGCCCCCAATCGCAGCAAAGTAATGCCCCTGGGACACAACCAACGACAATATAAATCTTTCCTAGTAGTCAATCTTGGGGAGTCAAGACACTTCTGTGTAGGTCAAATATCACCATTGGCCGGCTACGTCCAATCTGACGTGAATGTACATAGGTATTAAACTGTTCCGTGTGACCCTGTAGGGCATATAGAAATCCCACTGAGTGGTCAATTTTGGTAATCAACTTACCACTTCTGAATAATGTATAGGTCAATACCCCATGTGCCGTCCAAGGCCAATCAGGCTCAAAGGCGTTTATGTCAATGTCATTCATTTTCTTTTTCTTTTGTAAGAGCGGAAGAGAAATGCGGTTTAACGTCCACTCGACACAAACTAGGTAATTTCGGGACTAACATGTGGTTCAATTTTATTTCAATATGGCTTTAGTACTGGGGGGAAACCGGGGGACCCGGCGAAAGTCCACGTGGTTGGGACGATGACCCACTCCTTGCCACGTACATCTGCGAAATCGACACCATGCCAAGTTAACTAAATGACAGACATTATGATACAACGCTATGTGAAGATCTGACCAGTTGCACTGGAAGGTAGCGTCAGTTGTCGGACACGGGGCTTTTGACCTATGACACCAGGTATTGGTTAATCTGCGTTGACGTCTCTAGTGGTTTACCCACATTTTCGTGCATCGAACACCAAGAAGTCGCCGTAACAATTGGTTTCATTGGCTAATCCCTCACTTCAACCAAAACGCCGGTAATATATTAGCTATCCCAGATCCTAGTGTAGTAAAGACAAGTAATACGAAATTTTAAACTTTAAAAACAAATATGATTGTACGAAAGCATTGTATTGATAATCAGTTCTTTATTAAAGGTTTTAGATTCGTTACTTGCCGAACAACAAACTGATAAGCCGTGAATAATCGCCCGGTATATACTACCACTAAACGGGATGCCATGGCCGGGGTGGGAGTTAATTAGCTCACAAAATTAAGCATACATTATGCAAGAGCTAAATTTATTTCAAGGATTCACTTTTGCATATGGGGTCTTTAGCAGTGGGAGGAAACCGGATAATCCGAAGAAGCCCACGAGGTTGGACAAGCGACCCCAGTCCTCGTCACATAAAACCGGCGAATCGAAACACGACGATTTACTTAACGACAGAGGAGGCAGTATTTTGTCTATTGGTTTGGATTGTTCGTACTTGATTTTTATTTTATTTACTTAATTATACAACGCACACACGCTAACCATTGGGCAATCCACTCTGGGGCATTAATTTACAGCTGTGGACGACGTGCAGACAGGCAGCATTGACAACTGTGTACAAGTCTATCTAAAAGATATCAGATTAATGTCTACTTTGTAAAACTAGATCTGGATCATCTTCATAGTCGGATAAATTATCTGAAGGCAAATTTACATTCGTTGGTCTCCCTGTTGCATTATGGTATCTCTTAAATACGACACCATTTTGTGGATTGGTTGGATCTTTATGGACTACAGTAATTGAATCATGTGACGTCATGGACGGATCTTCCTTAAAGTAATTATAAGGCAATAAAGCAAAGCTTAGATGAGCACCAGGTGTAGGTGTTATAGGAAGATCTTCAGTATGTGGAATGTGATGAACTCCCATAGCTAACCATAGTACCAAATCCTGAAAACAAGCACAACATTTACAAACATGAAATTATCTACATTCGAATATCTACGTTCAAGATGGTGCGAAACAATGGAATCAATTACATCTATATAACCCAAGGGCCATAACTATGGGACTACTTTTGGTAAAACCTCAAAAATCGCTTCTGGCCTTATTGGTAATCGGTGGAGAAATGCTTAGGTACGTTTACCACCAATCAAGTATCAACATTGTAACCTGTAACACCACCCTCAAATCATCTCTCCATCTGTAACTCACCGGGGATCAGTTGCTCAAAACTAAGTTATTTTAACGACCCGTTAAACAGTTTGTTCATTGGCTGAATTTTAAATTTTTAAATTCAATGTATAACAACTTCATAGAAGTTAATGTAAACAAGAAATTGACGACAGTTGGGAAACTATGCAGTCTGTTCACAAAACTTAAAGACAAAAAGATAACTGTAAAATTTACTCCAGAAAACACTATAGAATACATTATTTTTTTTCCGTTAGCAATGTTAGCATATATCGGTAGTACAATTTCTGGGATTCGCACTACAGATTATTGGAGGCCATTATTCTCTACGGACCCGCAAAATTCTGTAGAATACATAGAATTCAATCCTCCCCTCTCCCATCACCCAACCCTCTAGAATGTTTGACATTTTGTAAGAGCCCACTAATGCCATCGTTAAGCAAATAACGGCGCCCAACACCTTCATTAAAAGTAACGGCAAGTTAAGGACACGTTAAAGTTAACGGAGATCCCAGCAACAATCTTTTTCTCCGTTAAAGTTAACGATCCGTTATCTCGATGTTAATGGATCGTTAAAAGTTAACGTAGCTTTGAGCAACCGGTCCCTGGTCAACTGGATTATCACCGTCATCGATATTATATCATTAATACACCCCCACCTCTCCACTCCTTCCCCCCACCCCCTTTGCCCTTCAACTCACCTGGTCAACTATATTATCATTATCATCGATATACTGTTGAAAATTAACAATAGGTGATCTACCATCGTACATTTTATATGGCGAACTGCTGCCAAACTCGTCCTGTTTATATTTTGTAACTGCCATTTGGTACCGTGACCAGGATACAGTTGCTTCGTTTCCACTGTTTTCTTTTAGAGTTTGTTTTGACATCCCGTTCATTTGAATTCGATAGGCTTTTGGTACCCCAAAACTTGTTTTCTCTGCGTTATTATGAATGATGTGATATTTTGGTGTATCGAAATTGAATTTGTAAGCACCTTCGGTTTCTGTCCTTTTGAGATTTTTGGTGTAGAATATTTGGTTATATGTATCTCCAGGATTACCAGTCTCCCCAGAAATATCCACATCCTCAGTCTCTATATCCAGGGTCTCGTATCTATTGGAAGTTCCCAGTACATCCAAATCCACTTTAAAATGAAACATGTGGTGATGCAGATTGGCCAGAATGTTGTCGTGTAAACGGAAACCATATTTATTCTCCGCTTGGTTGTAGAAAGTGGTATAAATGTAGCCCGTGGACACCGCTCGCACTTCCATGGCACCGTTCTGATGGAAGATAAAATCAATTATGTAGTCGTAATTTGCCACAATGAGAATTGTCCTCAGTATCAGCACATTGTCCATTACCCCGCCATAGAAGGCTCCTTCCCATAAAGCATAAGACAGATGGCGCCTTAATGGCACTCCCGTGTTTTGTTCAAACAAACAGAAGGCTCTTTGGTTAGTTTGGGGTTCATCTGCGTGATCACTTACAGAGGTTGCTGGGATGAAAGTAGCAGTTTCTGGACAGTCTCCACCTGGTATTAAACTCTTGGCACTAATCCCTAAAAGATCACCACTGTCTACGAAATCGGTAAACTTTGCTGCTGGGTTAGCACCAGAATAAAAGACTGCTATTTCCTGTAATCCCACTTCGTATGCTATCCTATCTTTCCCATACATGATATTGTAAAGCTGGGGTCCTGTTAACGAAGACATTCTGAAGTCAAATTGCCAGTCCATGTATTTTACTTGTCTGTGGTTCAGAGTATAACGTTTTCCATCCGGTTCAACCAATTGGGGTGCCCTTTTAGAAGGTTTGTCATCTCCTCTGAAATTAAGCGTTGAAAATAGATTTTTGTCTACTTTTGGAAACTTCAATTTAGTTTTTGTCACGGTACCGGTCTTGTAAGCTGTCTTGAATTCTTGTACCGAATTAAAAGATTCTCCGCCATACATAACCTTTTCAATTGAAAACATAGATTTATCTGCGCCATCAATTTGTGCCAACAACATAAACCCAGTTGGATGCAGACCGTAGTATGGTACTTTATGATAAGCTCCAAACCATATTTTTCTGATATCAGCTCCAACGATTGCAGACGACATGGGATGGGAATAAAACGCCAAACATTTGTCACCACAATCAACGATCCCGGCATCATAACTTTCTTTTAGGATGTCACCAATGTCTTCTTGTAAACCAAACGCGTCGGCGATTTCAAGATATTCTACCAGACCAAAAGGTCTGTAGGCATAGGGAATGGGGTTGGGCCTGGTTCGAAGCTCGAATAATTGGTGTCTGGTTGGGTTTGGTATAGGTTGGACAATATATTCTTCCACTACTGGAGGTGTCTTGTCGCCCCTGAATACAACCACTCTGGCACGTCTTACTGGACTTGGTCCGTTGTCATCTAAATGTCCGAGAACTTCAGTTTTGTTAAGCGGAAGTAGATCGACAATAAAGACGTAGCTGACATTTACGGCAGCTTCAGATGATCTCACCAGATTTAAATCCGAAGCTTTGTCTGAATAAAGATATTCTTGTAACGATAATAATTCATTTCGTGTTAGATCATGGAACACGCCTGGATTTGGTGATTCGGATGCGTCAATCTGGCCAGGAGGAGATTCTTGTGGTGCTGGAGGTTTCCCTTGGATTGTGACAACTACGATCAAGGCGATCAAAAGACCCAGTGCTACAACAGCAAGCAATAAACTCAAGAACATCCATTTTCTGCCTCCGCCCCTGAAATTAAATATTAAAAAATTATCTGAATCTGCCAAAGAAAACTTACTTTCTCTGCTGAATTAACCTTAACAAAAATGAAATGAAATGGAGTTTAACGTTCTACTGTTCTGATCCGACTGGGCAAATGATGGCGGGTATAGACCATACAGGGTGCTATGAGGAGAATCATGAACGGGCAGTGGCCCTGTGGCCTACTCTTATTTCGAATTCCAACTGCCAAGTTCGTGAAGACGCCTACTATAGCCACCACCATTGAGACATTGAAACTTGTAATTGGCCAAGGACGTCGCATCATCCTTGTCGACACACTACCGAGCCATGATAGCGGAGAAACTGGCGTACTTGAAATCATCACGTCACTTTACCAAATATACTGTACAAGAGTACTTTAGCCCCGCCCTAGCATGGGCAAATAAGTCCTACAGCACAGGGGCGTTTTAAGGTTTGTCATGGAGGAGGCTATACTATGTTGAGGGCCCTCTTTCGCGGGGATCCCTCGGGGGGAGGGGTCTTGATTGATGATTTTCATACCAGTGCAATGACTGCATTCTCATTCAGTAGTGGATTCGATGGTAACAGTGTAACGAAAACGATTGACTCGGACTCGGGTGCCCTTTCCCTTGGCCAGAGGTGCCCTTTTGTCAGACGAGGGCCCCTTTGTCTGCCTCTAGGGCCCCTACCTAACTAGGGTACATTTCATTTTTCTCATCGGTTTTAGCATTTTTCTCCCTTTTATTTGTTCAACTTCTTTGATTTTTTTTCGCGAGGAGGCTGGCGCCTCCAGCGCCTCAGCTATAAAACGCCTTTGCTACAGCAAGCAACCTCTGGATAGTGCGGAGAGACAAGAGCTCCATATGGGGGGTTGGATGGTCGAATGGTTAGCACGTGCGTGCTGTATCATAAATAAAGCCTGTCATTGAGTCAACTGGCGTGGTTTCGAATCTCAGTTGTACTGTCAGTTTAGACTGGAATAACAAGGCGCTAAAGATTGCCATTCGATTAAAATTTCTGCCATATTTCGCCTAACATAACCGATTCGAAATTTCAGTAAAAACAGAAACGATTGAATGTAAATGTAATACAATACGTTATTGTATGCGTTGTACCCATTTCTGTCCATTTCTATGTCCTAAATATTGGCAATTTAACTCCTTTAATGCTTTAAACGGTGCGACGTTTCAACTGAGCTTCTCTTGTGTTAATCAAGACTTTATATTACATATTTTTACATATGTAATAGAATTGGTTAAAGATACATTATGGGAGATTTGGTAACGTTTTGGCAATTCTCACTTTAATAGTTAAAAACTAGAGCCCGTAAAAGGAATTTGCTGAAAATTTGAGTCAAATTGGTCCTCTATGAACCAAAAATTAAGCAAATAAAAGTTCCGCCAAGCCTCGATCATCATTATTAAAGTCGGTACGACAAAATCATAGTCTCGATTACCCATTTAATCGTTAAATCGCCAAGGAAAGTAATGCAACAAATCGGGCAATAATCCAACAAATATCGCAGGCTAGTGTTGACATTGAGAATTGATTGTGGGCTGGATAAGTTAATAAATGTCCAATAAATAGTTCATATAATATTTCAGACGCAAAGAAAGACCTATAATAGGCAGATTTAGCTCTTGCATAATGTATGTTCAAAGAGATTCCAAATATAACCTTTATATAACGAGATTGTCACAAAGAAATTTTCAAAAAAAAGATCAAAGGCGATACGTCTATACGTTATTATTGAAAGTCGTTTAAAAATCAATAGACTTTCTTCCTAAAATGAACACAATGTATAATTTCCAAATCAATCGACTGATAATTGTTTAGCTCAATAGCAATAGTGTTTGTGTAGTTATACAATCTAATTTACATAATATTATTTTAATTCATCAAATCTGTATCAAATTAAATCCATGGCCGCGCTCAGCAAGAGGTCAATACTGATGAGGTACCGTTGAAAGTTAAATAACTAAGTTTACAGACATTATAAAGCCCACATTCAGAATTTATTAATTCAGTGAGCGAAGAGCCGCAATGACTCAATGAGTAAGACGCTGACTCGCTAAAGTTCCTCGGTTTTACCGGCCTGGTTTGCCCCCGACAATGACATTGGTGCGGGGCGGAGAACTTGACAAGGGCCATGTCTAGTTCGGATGCGACAAAAACACCCAAGCCCGTTTACATATTCGCGTACATGTAAAAGAAGAGTTGGAATTAGAAATTTCTAAATACTAGTAAGCCGTGGCATTACTGTCCAGGAAAAAATGTCCGCACAGCACGCTGTCTGGCGTAAGCCCGATCTTCATTATAGCAGTTTGTGCAGAAATTTGGTAAGTTAAACCCAAATTATTTTTTTTTTTGGGGGGGGGGGGAGTTTATGACCACAATGTTCATCCATAACTTTCTAGTGCATATAAAGACATTTACGAGCTTTTTTATAAATATAAGTTAGACATAAAATTAATCATATTGGCGAGCATGTGCAAGAAGAGTTCGAATCAGAAATTTCTAAATACTAGTAAGTAAGCTGTGGCACATTGTCTGACTCATTCTTCATTATAGCAGTTTGTGCAGAGCTTTGGGTTGTTAAACCTAAATTAATTTGTTTTTATGACCACAATGTTCATCCATAACTTTCTTGCATAACAAGACATACGAGTTTTTTTATAGCTGTAAGTTACATGTAGAATTAATCACATTTATAATAAGTATAAATAAACTGTGACATCTGACGTTTTCAAGGGGAGTGGCAAATGTAAATAAATTATTATTGTGGCATATATTTACATGCCAACCTAATAACCAACTCTATAGAACTTCGGATGGTTTTGATTTTCCACAGATATAAAAACGATACGCAGTTAATGATTTTATTAAAAAAAAACAGATAATCGAAACTTTGTTGTTAACGTAACGGCCATAGCAATGAAAATTCAGACTACACGCCATTCAGAATGAAGTAATGTGATTGAATGTTTAACATATTCCCTTTGCATTATCTTTTCTTGAACTATTATAGCGAGACATGTCAGCTCTTTAACGTTTGCATGATGCATCTTTAAATAATATTTTTTACCTGAATAGCAGGGGGTTCATGTGTTTAAAGGTTATGACGTATGAGAATTTACTCACCGTCTCAAATGGCACACATCACGTGGTCACATCATAATCCTATTGATCAATCAGTATCAAACATCCACCGTAGCCCAGATATATTTAGCCAAGATATCTAATCTATAAAATACTTACGTATATTGAGTATCTGTGTTTCCTTCTCGTGGCATGACGATACTATAGCTATTGTTATAACCTTGGATCTTCTTTACTTCTGTGGTAGAGGTTACTACTGTTAAACGATTTCACACGCCTTATGGAAGAATAGAGATGACATATTTTTTGTGGGATTTAAGATGTTCCTTGTAATTTCCATCCATGTGCCCAATAACCATATTAGACCGCGTTTTAGGGTATGGTCGGGCAGACGTTCGAGCGATCTGACTTGGGGAAAGGCCCAAACCTTAGGTTAGATTTTTGAACGTTATATTGTCTAAGTATGGATCGTTGTTTCTGTTAATTTTCAGTCATGTAACTGATGACCATATTATTAGCCCTGTGAAGAGATATTGGGCATGGTTTGCTTTTGGGGAAACCACCACCATGGATACCTTTTCTTCTAAAACGTTTCCGTCATGTAACTTATCACCCAATTTGTGACCCTTTGAGAGGTACTTTAAGGTGCTGCTGTGGTTATATGCAACAGCAGTGCACAAATCTGATCAGTTGATTTATACTCGTAGCCACCCACTACGGGGGGGGGCGACACTTTTGTTACTGGTGACCATATTATTTTTTCATTAGCTCCTGGACTAAATGTGTATGTATGCCGACGATGATGGCATCATGCATTATCAACTGGCAAAACCCCCTCCGGCAAAAATTCCCTGGATCGTCCCTGACATCGGATCTCGGCTGTTCGTACCAGTGTTACTTACCAAGTCCTCTGTTCAAATATTCGATAGGGATTGGAAACGGGGTGGTTTGTGAATAAGCAATGTAATTTGAATCTTTATAGACTACACGGTCATTCTGATCATTCATTTATCCATTGGACGTTTAAAACAGGACAGAGTTATCTTGAAGTTAGCAGTACATTGCTTTTTATTATTTAGTCCAACTGCTCCAACCCTAGCTCTCCTACCCGACCCTATAACAAATTCCCTTATTAACAAGGTCATTTGAATGTAGAAAGAACAATGCGACCATCCCACCAACTCCTACAAATATGCAATAATGGATTTGACCATGCGGATTTAGAAATAACATACACAACATACATTTTTATCAATTTAATTAAAGATACATTATGGGAGATTTTGACAAGGAGTTAGCCATTCTTGCTATAAAAGTTCAAAAATAGATGCTGAAACAAGAATATATTGAAAATTTCGGTCAAATAACTTTATCCTGAACAAAGTTGTTACCACTATAATTTTTTACTAGAAATGGTGGTTAAAATCATCGACACCCTTTTCCCACTAAGCCGATTGTTGATTGACAGGCGTTAACTCCACCTACATAGTCTCGATCATCAAGTAATGTTTAAACGGTATCTAGTGAAGCTTGTGTATAGCCTCGGTCATCACTGTCTTTTATGAATAATTTCCGGAAGTATGATGACGTCAACGTCACGGAGAAACCCCACCCACGACGCCATAGTGATTAAATCAGTCGACGAAATCCTGTTTTAATCCGAGCCCAATCCAAGTCATCCGTGGGTCTACAGTGTTCATTTTGGGCTTGTTGTTTAAATAAAGATCTAATTTATAATTTCTATGACATCTGAGGCTCAAAGGAAGACCGACAAAAGTCAGTTTTTGCTCTCCCATAATGTATGTTTAAGAATAAAAGAAATATAAAGTCTTCACTCATTTTTTCCAAATTTCTCAGGTACAACATAATTACTCCGTTGTATTTAAAGTTGGATCTAATCTAATCTAAGTTTTACGACCAGGGAAGAAGTTTTAAACACAATAGATTGGTAAACAAAGAGTCATTCACCCACAGTATCTAGGCCGTCCAAGCAGACTAAACATGTTAACGCATTTTAATATTTTGGCAGTAAAATGAGGGCACATAAACGACTCGCTAAACTGGCTTCTACTTCTAGTTGAGTCTTTTTGATAGCTTTAGCTTCTTCATCTGGTGTAATAACTTGAATCCAGGGAGAAAGAGAGAAATAGTTTAGCGTCTACTCGACACAAACTAGATCATTTCGGGACTAACATATGGCTTAATTGTATTGCAATAATTCGCTTGCGCGTAGGGGTCTGTAGCAGTGGAAGGAAACTGGGGGACCCGGGGAAAAGCCACGAGGTTGGACAGGCGACCCAAAGCCTTGTAACGTCCAACCGGGGATTCGAAACCACGCCAGTTGACTCAATGACAGGTTTTATGATAGAGTGCGCACGTGCTAACCATTCAGGCATCCACCCCACTTGAAACAAGACTCTAGGCGGCTAACACAATAATTGAGACAAATGTGTCTTATCAGGATGAAAAGGGAAATTGCCTTGAAATTCTAAGTATCAAAAGTCCATTTTTAGTTTCAGCAGCTGTTACAAATATACTTTTGTGAAGCTTTATAAGTATCTATTGTCCGTAAAAAGTGAAAAAATAAACTGCAAATTAAAATGATTAAAAAATAATTGAGATTTTGAAATTGCACATTGAAAATTAATATATGGACTGCACCACACAATTCCACACAAAAACAAATATATAGACAAGACATCATACTCAGACCACAAACAAACAATTCAAAAAGAGTGAATGGATCCGGGGGCTAGCCGTAAGCGTCCACTGCGCTGTACAGTCCCGGGCCTGTGGTGACACAGTCTTCAATTATATTTGAAAACAACCTGGAATGCAACCCAAAGAAATAATTATATAATGTCAGTATGAGTCATGATCTATTATATGTTGCAAGAATTACGAATGCAAGCATATTGTTGTATAAATTCCGCTATACAAGTAATCACACCGTTAACTGTATCAGAGAAAAAGGCCTAGTTCCAAAAACTAAATGCACTAAATCAATAAAGAAGAGGATTGAAGTATATTGAATGCATTTAGGACAAACATAACAACCGTCACAGAAACAAAACAAAGCTGAATACATGGAAGCAAAGGAATATGTCGCATTAATTTCTGCTTTGTAAAACAATATCTGGATCATCTTCATTGTCAGATAAATTATCTGAAGGCAAATTTACATTTGTTGGTCTTATGGTATCTCCTAAATACGACGCCATTTTGTGGATTGGCTGGATCTTTATGGACTACAGTTATTGAATCGTGTGACGTCATGGACGGATCTTCCGTAAAGTAATTATAAGGCAATAAAGCAAAGCTTAGATGAACACCGGGTGTAGGTGTTATAGGAAGATCTTCTGTATGTGGAATGTGATGAACTCCCATAGCTAACCATAGTACTAAATCCTGAAAACAAGCACAATATATACATATTAAATTATCTCCATACAAGATGGCGGCGAAACAATTGGATTAATTACATTCATAGAAGTTAGTATTAACACGAAACTGAAGACGGTGGGACAACTGTGCAGTCTCTAGAATACTATAGAATTTCATCCTATAGAAAATGGAAGAGTCGCCTCCCCCATCGCCAATTTCTCGAGTATGTTTTGTAGAAAATTACACTGGTAATCGTTGACTTTTCCAAGAGCCCACTAATGCCATGGTTAAGCAAATAACGGCAAGTTAAGGACACGGTAAAGTTAACGGAGCTTAAATCCAGCAACAATCTTTCTCTATGTTAACGTTAACGACACGTTCAAGTTAACGGAGCTCCCAGCATCAATTTTTCTCTCCATTGAAGTTATCGATTTATCTTGATGCTAACTGATCGTTAAAAGTTAACGTAGCTTTGAGCAACCGGTACCCGGTCTACAGTATTATCATTGTCATCGATATTATATTATTTCATTATTACAGCCCCCCCCCCCCTCAGTCCACTATATTATCATTATCATCAATATACTGTATTTACAATAGGTGATCTACCATCATACATTTTATATGGTGAACTACTGCCAAACTCGTCGTGTTTATATTTTGTAACTGCCATTTGGTACCGTGACCAGGATACAGTTGCTTCGTTTCTGCTGTTTTCTTTTAGAGTTTGTTTTGACATTCCGTTCATTTGAATTCGATAGGCTTTCGGTACCCCAAAACTTGTTTTCTCTGCGTTATTATGAATGATGTGATATTTTGGTGTATCGAAATTGAATTTGTAAGCAGCTTCTGTTTCTGTATTTTTGAGATTTTTGGTGTAGAATATTTGGTTATATGTATCTCCAGGGTTACCAGTCTCCCCAGAAATATCCACATCCTCAGTCTCTATATCCAGGGTCTCGTATCTATTGGAAGTTCCCAGTACATCCAAATCCACTTTAAAATGAAACATGTGGTGATGTAGATTAGCCAGAATGTTGTCGTGTAAACGGAAACCATATTTATTCTCAGGTGGGTTGTAGAAAGTGGTCTAAATGTAACCAGTGGACACTGCTCTCACTCCCGTAATTTGCGACTGTGAGGATTGTCCTTAATATCAGCACATTGTCCATTTCTCCACCATAGAAGGCTCCTTCGGATACAGAATAAGACAGGTGGCGCCTTAATGGTACTCCCGTGTTTTGTTCAAATAAACAAAATGCTCTTTGGTTAGTTTTTAATTCGTATGTGTGATCACTTGTAAAGGTTGCTGGGATGAAGGTAGCAGTTTCTGGACAGTCTCCGCCTGGTATTAAACTCTTGGCACTAAATCCTAAAAGAACCCTAAAATCCCATTGGGGGATTCGGATGCGTCAATCTGGCCAGGAGGAGAGTCTTGTGGTGCTGGAGGTTTCCCATGGTTTGTGACAACTACGATCAACGCGATCAAAAGACCCAGTGCTACAACGGCCAGCAATAAACTCAAGAACATACATTTTCGTCCTCCGCCACTTCTTTCCTTCGGTGTCGATCTGAAATTAAATATAAAAAAATTATCAGAATCTGCTAAAAACAAACACGTTCTCTACTGAATTAATCAGCAGCTGCCAGGCAGGATACGCCCACATTTTCGAGAGATGGATAGAGAATTGAATTAACTTTTAAAAAGTCAAATGGCAAGGCTAATAAAGAGATACACACGCTATACACTGTGCTATTCAGGAATGAAATGGGGTTTAACGTCCTACTATTCTCCTCCGGCTAGGATAATAAAGACGGAGACACGCTATTAACTGTGCTATTCATGAAATGAAATGAAATGGGGTTTAACGTCCTACTCTTTTGCACCTAACCTGGGCTAATGGAAGACGGGCATACGCCATACAGTGTGCTATGAGGGAAATTTTGCCCGGGCAGCGGCGCTACGGCCTACTCTTATATCGAATTCAAACTGCCAAGGGATCTTTTACGTGCACTCCAATGTGTACACGGGACCTCGGTTTTTTGTCCCATCCGAACGACTAGGCAGCTGTCCTTGTCAGGCCCTCCTTCTGCATCACTGACAAGGGCAAATCCCGCCGGAAAATCGAGATGAACTTTCTCGGCCAATGCAGGGATCGAACACCCGACTTCCAGGCTAGCGAACCAGCGCCTTACCCACTTAGCCATTCATGAAATGAAATGGGGTTTAACGTCTTACGGTTCTGGTCTGACCAGACTAATAAGCACGGGCGGTAGAATTTTCGCTCTTTAAATACATAATAGAATTTTGAAAAATTATTCGCTTAAAGCTGCAATTTCATATTTTCAAGTTATATTTTGAAAATATATTAAAACAAAGCCTTAAAATAGATGGTATTTATAAGCAGTCCTACCTTATTAAAGAATAATCTTATTAATCCTATAATTCACTATTGGCAGTTGAGAAATTGGCAAAAATATCATTTACAACTTTAAATTCAAACGTTTGAAGATAGCTATTGCATTGGGGGAATGGGAAAACAAGAGATGTAATTTGTGTTATTATTTCCAATGTGAAGGATTTGTAAGTGTGAAAATAATGCCCATGATTGTATAATAGTGAGTTGACAACATATTAAGTAAAAGGCATAGAAATAAAATGAAATTCCCGCTTTAACATACATGTATTGAAGGAAAGTCTGATCCAATGCACTAAAATCAATGATTGGTAAGTTGATACATGAACCGAGATATGAATTGGTAAACATTCAATTCTAGGTAGAAAACAAAAAGACATGTGTCAAACTTCTTGTGTACGTTTCCACTTGTCATATAAGGAGTGTTTCCGACACCATTAGACTAATTAATTAACCAATCAGTATAATTAATAACGTAATAGTGACCAATTAGATAATTGGACGTCCAAACCCAAAGCTACAAGACTATCAAATCTGCAAGGGTAAAACAGCGTGCGAGAAATGTTCAGACGTGCACAGCAGTAATACCTGTTCAATTGAAATATTAAAATGTGTCAATTGTGGCGAAAGTCACAAGTCAACTGACCCAACTTGCACTTAATTCATTGAAATAAAAGAAATTCTCATAATTCAGTATATTAAAAACATTTCTTTTAAAGAAGCAAAATTAATTTCAATGTCCTCAAAGGACACAGGAGAAGCGAATGTTGAAATGTAAAATATAATAACTGAAATATCAAACTTAGCCAAGAAAAGACAAAAAGAATTAAATAACTATTACACGCCCAGCATTCAAAGAACGAACATTAAAACAAAAAGAGTTCTAAGGCTTGTGAAAAAATTGGCAAGAAAAATACAAACGTATGACAGAATTGAACATAAGAAAATCGAAAATTGATAATAAAGCAAATAAAATATAGCATGTTAAAGGGCTAATCCCGATAATTTTTTGGAGAATAAAACTGCTTAATTTTGTGTTAAAATCCTCTACCTAAGGACAGAGAAACTAACTCAGTATTTGTGATACGTTTTCAAACAACTTAAACCCATCAATCTTCATCTGGAAAGGAAACCTTGGTCCTAAGCTGTATTCTGCGGTGTCTACATAAAACCAAGCTTCTTTTATAAAAAAATAATGTGTAGGTGAAATTTACCTTTCGATATCAAGTACAGTACACGGGTCATTCACTATATAGACCTCTCAATAAATGGGGTCGATTATCAGGTCATCAAGGAAAGAATAATACCCGAATTCTTAAAAGGGTTACGTGTCCGGATAAACAGTTTTGACATTCACGCCAAAACGACTCAATATTTTAAGCTGAAATTTTAAAGGGACAATAACACTCTTGGTGGCTTGGCAGCTCTAGAAAATAAATAATAGTCTTATTCTAAGTACTAGATGTTTATTTGTCCTTCCTGTTGTGTAAATTATCCATTACATCATATTTTACTTGTTCAGAGGGCTCGAAAATATTATAAAATCCAAGTCACATTTGAAAAGGTTTACGTTAACCTTTTCAAATCATGTAGTTGAATTTTTCCAATTCTTTAAATTAGGTGTATTAAGATGAAATTTGTATCATCAATTAATTTGAATATTGTAAAATAATACAATTTGTTGGCCAGAATAAAGATTGGGACATATTATTCAATTACAACAAGAGTGTTATTGGGGCTTTAAGACAAGGTAAATACACCCTTCTTCGATATATTGGTGTTTAAATTTCATACGTACCCGAACTTTCATTTTTGAGACTCTGTTTAAAACGGGAATGTCCCTTTAAGAAAACTCTCAGGGATAGAGGATTTTAGAGCCATTGGCAATTACGAGTTGATGTACGTCTCTCAATATGAACTGGACAATGGCACGCCCCGGGGTTCTGTTCAAACCCGACACTCTTCAATATCATGATTTATGTCCTTCAGTCTAATAACTACATTGAGCATCTTTTTGGCGTAGTGTTTTATACAGATGGTATACGATTAAAAGTAAATCCGTTCATATACATTCATATTACATTATTATGCGTTGTACCTATTTGTGTCCATTTCTAATTCCTAAATATTAGCGATTTAGTCCCTTTAGTGCTTCTAACTGAGTGAAGTTTCCTCTGGGCGTCTCTTGTGTAAATCTAGGCCTTTTATTACAAATATAACTTTCATATAACAGGATTTTCACCGATAGGATGCCAGGCAGTGAATTATACGCCCACAGCAGCTAAGTTGTCCGCTAGCCAATAAAAATTGTCGCATATAAATTATTCTACTTATGGTAATAAAACATTCATAATATAATTAAATCTGATTAAGAGTGACAACTCATTTAGTAATTAACAGAAAAATCATTAGAATTTGTTTGACTTTTAGTTTTGTCCCACACTTATTACTGTAAGTATACGAAACATTTAATATCATTTATTTAGCTGTACACAATTCAGTGAAAATTAATAGCCTTCTTTGTCTCAAGGCTTTAAACTCTGTATCAATCTAAAGTCAACCGGATGATCACTTCGGTTTCTAGTGCGTCCACAAGTGATCAAGGGCCATAACTCCTTCAGTAATTATTGGAAAACATCACTTCGCCAAACAACCATAGACACTGTGTTTAATTGGATATTAAAGATTTTTACAAGAAGTGAGCTATTCGTACTATAACAGTTAAAAAAAAATGATGAAAGAAGAATATATTGAAAATTCCAGCCAAATTACTTTATTCTGAACGTAGTTATCACCACTGTTATTTTTGACTAGAAATGGTATAGAACTCCATCTTCACCGATGGCCGATCGTTTGATTGACAGGCGTTAACTCCACCTACATAATCTTGATTATCAAGTAATGTTTTCAATGACTGTGGTAGGCCTACATTTAGCCGTACTTTTAATATATAGATAAGAAGAGAAAGTTGACAAAAGAATTTTAAAGTTTGAAAGGAATGGACTAAATCAATGAGGCAGTATTGTAAATAATTATACTATAGCCGACTTCTTCCGTTGCCTGCGTGTATTCTTGTACTTTAGGTAGGCCTACGTAACTCCCGAACCAGGCGAACAGAAAGAGGTGATTCGATGGGGCTGCAAATCAGCTGGTTGATGTTAGCTGCGATGTTTATCAATTTCCATAATTTTTCTGTAAACGCAAGTGATAAAAGAGCGACAGCGTGTTGACCTAATTACCGCGACCTCGCTTCGTACACTCTACCATTAATAGCCTCGATCTAGGAGTATGATGTCAATGTGATTTAAAAGTATTTATTCAGAATTCTTATATACAACGATGAAGGGAATAATATGAATAAATTGGATACAGTAACAAGCAACTTAATGCTTATATAAAACTGCTTCCAGAATAGTATGTATTGAATATAAATTTTAAATGATCAGCTGGCAATGTAATAAAATAAAAATTATTTTCTAGATTAGGGTTTTAGTTAAAGGTGGAAAGAAGGAAGTGTGTTAAGTAAAAAATGAGGAAAATCGAATAAAATAAGAGAAAGAAAAATTGAAGCGAAGGATAGGGACATTAATATAGGGGGAGGGGGAGGGGGATTGAATAGAGATTTGAATTAGAAAGTAGTTTGGGATGCAACGCCAGAAAACCCAAAAAGCTTAACACGCACCAAAAGCTTGTAAAGAATACTTTTATTGTAGCAGTTTCAATGTTATTGGTTACACATTTCTCACGTGACCCTGGGTTACCTATGGATTTTGCAAAGGGGATTAGGAGGTGATCAAGCTAGTAATAACCACTTTTCGCATATGACGTCAATGTAACTGTAAATCTGTTAATGTCATTTATAATTAAATCAATCAATGAAATCCTGTTTAAATCCAAGCTCAATCCAAGCCATCCATGGGTCTACAGAGTTGATTTTATGCTTGTTGTTTAAATAAAGATCTAATTTATAATTTCTATGACTATCTGAAGTCTAAATAAAGAGTTGCAATAATCAGATTTAGCTCTTGCATAATGTATGTTTAACTTTAACCTCTTGAGCGTCTACAAGATATGTTGAAGTGACCAAGGACCATGACTCTGGCAGTAATTATCATATCTCGTTGAAGATAAACAGGTTTCTTTGTCTCATGACCCTAAACACTGTGTATAAATTTAACGTCAATGGGATATTATCTTTTACATCCAGAGCGTCGATAAGAATTTTCAAAGTGATCAAAGGCCATAACTCTGGCCGTAATTATCAGAAATCGCTGAAAATCACTATGCTTCTTTGTTCCATGACCTTAAACGCTGTGTATAGATTTAAAGTCAATCGGATGTCAACTTTAACCTCTAGAGCGTCCACAATATTTTTCAAAGTGCCACAACTCTGACAGTAATTATCGGATATCGCTTAATAGGAGTCTACGCCTCGTTACTTTAAACAGTGTATAAAGTTAAAGTCTAATGAATATTAACCTTAGCTTCTAGAACATCGTCAAGCAATTGTACACGCCGGACCGAAGGATGGAGATAGGCGACGACATATCAATGTGGGCTATAAAAAGAAATATCAAAGACGTTATAATGAGAAATCTTTAAAAATCAATCGACTTTCTTCGTAAAATGAACACAATGTATAAACGTCAAAAATCAACCGACTGATAAAAAGAAATTAACGAGCGCACGTTGTTATGTAACTGCTAGAATAAAACAAATGTCCTATTAGCTCAGACTATGGTATAACGCTATGCCACACACAATGCTTTAGTCTGTATAAGCCATGATATATGGCTGTTGCAAAGATACACACATATTTGTGCTTGAATAACATTTAAGGTCTCTGTGTTATCAAGACATTGGTTGGCTGTATAATTCTATGTTTACGTTTTCTGTGCGACAATTTTGCGTGGTCGATGGATATACTCTCTTTTGATTTTCAACTGTATAGCAGGGGCGAATCTAGGAATTTTGAAAAGGGGCGGCGCCGCAAAATGAGGGCACATACTGCGGAGCCGGGGCATGCCACTGGGAGGTGGTTGAGGGGGGGGGGGTCCCCAAGACAATTATCCGCCATTCCTTTGCATCTGTAGACATTCCAAGAGCTATTTGGCTGATATTTTCGTCTTAAGTAAAAAAAGGCACTTTCAGCAGTAAAAAAGGGCACTGTCGAAAATTAGGGGGGGGGGGGCGCCACCCACAGGATCCGCCTCGGTATAGGGTCCCTTTTACTTTCACGCCAATTTTTATAGACAGTTTGCTTTCTTTCTTCATATCCGCAATCCGTGATTAGTACGGGCTAGATAAAAAAAATATTCCCTATTGTAAATGGATGTATATAAAGAGAGAGAATGGGGTTAAACGCGAACTCGACACAAACTAGGTCACTTTGGGACTAACATATGGTTTAATTTTATTTCAATAATTGGCTTGCGTGTAGGGGTCATTTGCAATGGGAGGATCGAAACTCGCGAGGTTGGACAGGCGAACCTACTCCTTGTCGCATACAACCGGGCATTCGAAACCACGCCAGTTGACTCAATGACAGGCGTTTGATACAGCACGCACGTGCTAACCATTCGGTCTTAACCCAACTGCACTAAGTTGCACTTAGAAGAATGGCTTCACAATATCTCTGTAAAACAGATTGCGACCCAGCTTGTTTTGAATTGTATGCTTTACCATAACTCGTGTACAGACGTCCACACGGATTGACACCCCGTCGTTTAGCAGTGAAAAGTTTTCCAGTAAAATTGACTGTTCTCCAATTTTTTTCGACATTGATTAAATGGGACAGTCCCTGAACGTTCAGGGTGAGTGTAATGAGACCGACGTTCAGAGCTGAACTAGTGTATACCATGCAGTTGTGTAATAAAGCATTATTAGTATTATTATTATTATTATCTTGTCAAAAGTAACAATGTTCCTTCTACATTTAAATTCTTATCTAATTCTCCACATGCCGTAAATATCAGTTTACAAAAACAAAATAGTCTCGGTCGATCAAGTCCTACATGTCTCTGGTAGGATTAAATTGTCTGGAAGCGGGATGCCGTTGTCAGTCTCGACCACCCCAGTCCGATTGTCATGTCTTATTTCAACTAATAAAGCCTGGACAATGCTGTCTGCACAGTTCAAGGGTAATATCTCGGGGCAGAGTGGATTAAGTTGAAATTTTCAGCAAATTTCCTTTGCATTTTCTTTTTTTTTTAACTATTATAGTGAGAACTGACAGCTCGTCATCTGGGTATTGTTTAATGGTCGAGAGCGAGACATTAAGCAACAAGAGGACTGTAGGCCCGAGTGTTTTTATAACATATTAAGCAATGTCTCAAGTGCAAGACTACTAAACAACTTAAAATACAGACACCCCGCACGTGCTTTTGCAGTGAAATACGTCACACGGGTCCAATATTTTACTAGTATAATCTATGATTGGCAAGTTGCCCGTACGATTATTTGAAATAATGGTACGTCAACGTCAACATCAAATGTGTTTTAATCTCCCATGATGCAACGTTTACAATTACAGCTGTTCACGTCATCTGAGACATTCCTGGGGAACCCAACTCTGAAAATGACCACGAGACCTCCTGTCTAGTTATAGCGTCTTACTTACTAACAGTGGTGCCGATGTATACAGGGTCGAAGTCTCCTCGCCAGCCCTAAAGGGTGGTGGGGGGGGGCTCCTCTAGAAGATTTTGAAAAATAGACTACAGGAAATGCAACCTGGCATTATTTCGGGCACCGAACGCCGACAAGATCCGACCTGTCGCTTAAATACTAGTATACCCAAGCAGAGAAGATAGTGTCAAACGAACGGTATCTCTTAGAAGGGGGACTCCTTGAAGGCATCCCCCGCGACGATTTTGAAAAATAAACTGCCGGTAATGCAGCCCTGGCAGTATTTCAGGCACCGATCATGAAGATAAATAGAGCTTGCCAGCTACCACCTGACACCTAATCACTAATTTGTCCGACCATCAAACTAACGGTAGGGCGACTGAATCAAAGTGAATGAATAACCCCAACCGTGTTGAACTAAAAACTTTGTGGACTGTAAAAGACCCTTCTCAAGTGGTTCACGTCTTATTCTTTATCGTAGGATTACAACAGGATGGGTTTGGCAAGAAATCACTCAGACTCATGTAACATGTAAGTTTATGAGAGAGAGAGAAATTAGATGGGATTTAACGTCCACTCGACACAGACTAGGTCATTTCGGGACTAACAGATGGTTAAATTTTATTTCAATAATTCGGTTGCGCGTTGGGGTCTTCAGAAGTAGGAGGAAACTGGAGATCTGGAGAAAACCCACGCGGTAGGACAGGCGATCCTACTCCTTGTCACGTACAACCAGGGATTCGAAATCACGCCAGTTGACTCAATGACAAGCTTTGTGATACAGCGCGCACGTGCTAACCATTCGGCCATCCAACCCACTGCTAGTTTATGACAGGGTTGAAATGAGGGATTTAATCACCGTAGAAGGTATTGATTACCCAAACATATCACAGATAGTTTCATTTATTGTTTAACATTGTTGGAAAAATGGGTCAAACAGAGGGCGGACCATATTTAAGGGGAGTGGCAAATGTATGTAAATTATTATTGCAACATTTGTCAACATGCCAACCCAATAATCAACTCAGGTGGTTTTGATTTTCAACACATATAAAGATAGGCTGGCACTGCCAGGCAGGATACGCCCACATTTTCGAGAGATGGATAGAGAACAAGCAATACCGAAAGTGATTTTTCCTACATCATTAAGTTAGAATTTGATATGTGCAAATAACGAAATGAATTAAGATCTTTGGGTTATAAAGGTGCATTTCAGTAGGTTTCAAATTCGACTGGGCATCATGTTGCTGAGTGGGTAAGATGCTGGCTCGGTAACCTTGAGGTTGGGTGTTTGATCCCTGCATTGGGTGACAAAGTTCATCTAGATTTTCTGGCGTGTTTTCCCCTTGTTAGTGATGAAGGATGGGTGGCCTGACAAGAACAGCTGTCAATTCTGGTTCGATTTTCACGAAATTCGACCTGAACCTTCATTACGATGTAACGGTGATATAATCAAACGGTTTTTTAAATGGGATAATAATTCTGCCCGCAGAGGGACCACAAGCTAAAAAAAAGGTCATTTTTCGTACAATCAGGGCCATAATTCAGGAAGTTACAATCCGATATGCAGAAATATCGAAAGGAACTTACGATCCGATGGGCGCAAATATCGAAAAGAACCAAGATCTTGGGGTTATAAACATGCATGTCAAGTTTCATCACAATCGGTTCAAAATTGTGACCTCTATAGGGTCCACAACCTTGAAATAACATATTTTCACATTATTCGCGTACAAACGGCGGCCATTTTGTATGTCAATTTTGGTCCGATTTTCACGAAATTCGAACTCAACCTTCATTACCATGTAACATTGATATAATCGAACGGTGTTTTAAATCGGATAATAATTTGGACCTCCAGACGGACCACAAGCTAAAAAGGGCGATTTTTTCAGACAATCAGGGGCCATAATTCAGGAAGTTACGATCCGATGGGCGCAAATATCGAAGGAACCAAGATCTTGGGGTTATAAACATGCATGTCAAGTTTCATCACAATCGGTTCAAAATTGTGACCTCTATAGGGTCCACAAGCTAAAAACATGATATTTCGTACAATCAGGGGCCATAATCCATGAAGTTTCCATCCGATACATGCCAATATCGAAAGCAGCCGCGATCTTATGGGGATAAACCTATATTTAAAGTTTCGTCGAAATCGGATAAAAATTGTGACCTGTAGAGAGTCCACAAACAAATTGTGGACGGACGTCCGGACGGACAGGGGCGACGACATAATACGTCCACATGAAAATGTGGGCGTATAAAAATGATACGCAGTTAATGATTTTATTTTAAAAAAAAACCCCAGATAATCGAGACTTAGCAATGACAATCCAGACTACACACAGTTCAGAAGAAAGTGATTTGACTGACATTTTCAACATATTCCCTTTGCATTATCTATTTTTGAACTATTATAGCGAGACCTGTCAGCACTTTATCTAAAGTTTTGCATGACGCATGTTTAAAGAATATTTTTTACCTGTATAGCACGGGGTTTCTTGGGTTGAATGGTTATGACGTATGCGTTTTTACACACCGTCTCAAATGGCACAAATCACGTGGTCACATCATAATCTTATTGACCAATCAGTACCAAACAGATATACGTAACCAAGGGCGTACTCGATTGAACGTTCCGGAATTAAATTCTCTCAATTCCGAAAATAGTGTCAATCGAGTGAAAAGTAGAATATCGGAGTACAACGCATGTGCCGACTGCATAAAAAATATTTCAACCAATCATGGCATCTGAAACATATTTGTTACTTAAAATACGTCACGATTCCACTCACACGACCTCAGCTGTCGGGACTGGCAGAACTGTGACAGGACTCAATTCCGTGTCACTCGATTGCAATTCTGTCAATTCGGGACGTTCTGGACTGTGAATCGAGCATCCCCATAGATAATCTATAAAAAAATACTTACGTATATTGAGTATCTGTGTTTCCTTCTCCTGGCATGACGATTCTATATTTTTATAACCTTGTCTCTTATTTACGTCTGTGGTAGAGGTTACTGTTAAACAGTTGCACGCGCATTATCGAATAACAGCATTGACTTCTCTTTGTGCGATTTAAGATGTATGACATCAAATATGTTATAACATCCCAGCCTCCTTCGCGAAACGTAAATACCTGGGCCCGTATTCAAAGGATATCTTAAGTCTAAGATAATCACTTAACTACTGCGCTTTCACTTTTCACGATTAAATGTATTCTTATCTTGTAACACATTCGAATAGTTACTGTTACTTAAACCATTTAATATCACATATTGTCTGATATGACCCAATTATAAATGTAAACATAAGCATTTATTGTTATAAACTTTTTGTATACTTATTTAATTATCCTAATGTATTAAATGTATTCTTATCTTGTAACACATTCGAATAGTTACTGTTACTTAAACCATTTAATATCACATATTGTCTGATATGACCCAATTATAAATGTAAACATAAGCATTTATTGTTATAAACTTTTTGTATAAATGTAAACATAAGCATTTATTGTTATAAACTTTTTGTATACTTATTTAATTATCCTAATGTATTAAATGTATTCTTATCTTGTAACACATTCGAATAGTTACTGTTACTTAAACCATTTAATATCACATATTGTCTGATATGACCCAATTATAAATGTAAACATAAGCATTTATTGTTATAAACTTTTTGTATACTTATTTAATTATCCTAATGGTATAAAACTCCCCTCACATTTCAGCTGGACAGACTTAATAAAATACTAACGCGCGCTGTTGGAACTTCGTTGAGCGAATTAAAGTTCCGCGAAGCTAAATGGGAATACCAATTCTTAATTTCTACATTCAAACGAGTCATCTCAATACTAGTTACAATAATATTATCAACTTTACCTTATATTATTTCAAATTATCAACATAATATACACGCAATTCTAAGTGTTTTGTCAAATGATACGTAAAAAGGACTTAGATGTGCGCCTATATTGGTATTGAATTATATAAATGTTAGTATTAAAGATTTAATGTATATATGTTACTCCTGTATATCTGAACCACCTTTCTTTTTTAAATTCTTATTTGAAAGTGTATTTTGAGACTACAGCCATATCATAAATATATGTATTACAAGTATATACACATTATATTTATATGATGATTTTCACATTATTGCTTAAGGCTAGATGCAATATACTTACTGTATAAAAGGAACAAATAATATATGTTGAAATATACAATATACTTACTTAAATATCACAATTAGTATGTATAAACTCAATTAAGATTCAGTCATATCAATTGTCAACTTTTTATAATATAAAAACAAGATAAATTTTGGAAAAAAAAAAAAACGGAAATAGTAATTGAATAAAATCCTCTCTCAGGATTCTTCAGTCAGTTTCAGACACCTCATGTGTCGTGTTAATGTAACAAACAATTGTAAATATAATCTTGCTGTTAATCAGCTCATGTATATATGTTTGATTATTTCAAACAGTTACTTTGTGTGTGGAAATGTTATTACTCATAAATTATACAAACTATGTAATGTGTCGAATTGTCCCGCCCTGGTCATGTTCATAGTCTCTGATACACACGATTAAAGTGTATCATTATGGTACAAATCAACAGGACAATCTGACACATGTCATAGCATACCAAGTAAATATCTTAACATATGTATGTAATATATCTTTACTTTTAATTAAGACATTATTATTAAGGGGGTGTATCGAATCGAACCCAGGACCAGACGGAAAACGAATTGTCTCGAAAAAATTATCAATCGTCCATAACAATGTATGTAGTATATTACCGAAAATATCAACAATTGAAGCAGAATTAAGTAATTATGATATTATATGTATAACTGAGTCACACCTGGATCATTCTATTCCAGATTCTAGAGTACGTTTACCAGGTTATCATACTCCTGTACGGTTAGATCGCAACAGACACGGTGGTGGTATAATAATATTTATTAAAAGTAACCTTTCTTTCCATGTAAGACATGACCTGTGCCATAACGATTTAGAAATAATCTTTGTCTGTATTAGTAATACTAAGAATACGTTTTTATTAGGAGTTATATATCGTCCTCCAAACACGCCAGTTTCCTTCTGGGATTCATTCTACGATATAGTAACTAAAGCTTTAGACAACAGTACCCCCTTCCCCTTAATATTAACAGGGGATTTTAATATTAATCTTTTATCTAATTCCAGTAATGCCAAAAAACTAGGCGTAATATTACAACGCTTTGATCTAGAAAACCTAATATATGAACCAACTAACTTTACAACCCATCCCGGAACATGCATAGACCTGTTTATTACAAATAAAAGGTGTCTTATTTCTAAATATTCGGTATTGCACCCTATATGTAGTACTCATTCATTAATAACTGTAGAAACCAACTTTAAAACATATAAACAATTATCATATAAACGGAAAATCAGAAATTACAACCAGGCTAATTTTGATGGCTTATGCAATTCTCTTAAACAAATAGAATGGTCAACAACGGTTTTTAATAATAAAGATATAAATAAATTATATAATGATTTTAAAAATGTTCTTGACGAAAACACGTCAATATTCATTCCTACTAAAATAGTCACAATTAAACCCAATGATAAACCTTTTATTAACAACTGCATCCGCCTAAAAATTCGACAAAGAAACCGAGCCCACAAGCGTGCCAAAAAGTCAGATAACCCAAACCATTGGTTAAAGTTCCGTAAAATTAGAAATGAGGTAATTTCACTCATACGTCATGCGAAAGATGATTTTAAATCTAAAATAACTAATGAAATAAATAATCATAAAGTCACATCAAATCAATGGTGGAAATTAGTAAAATCAGTTGTGAAAATGGAAAATGTAAATAATAATAATCAAACACCAATTAATCTCAATGGCAAAATTTATTCTCATCCACTTGATAAGGCGACAGTATTAAACTCATACTTTACATCTGTATCAAAACTAGATACCTCGCTCGAATTACCTACCTTTGATGCACGCACGGACTTCACAATGAATGATTTTACTGTAACTGAGCAAGAGGTTAAAGATCAATTAAAAATACTCGACTGTTCAAAGCCACCAGGACCCGATGAACTCAGCCCATTAATCCTAAAAAACGTATCTTCCGCCATTGTAATTCCATTAACTCGTCTATTTAACCTGTGCCTTAAAACTAAACAACTTCCAGACATATGGAAAACTTCACATGTCACAGCCGCCTTTAAAGGGAAGGGTGATCCACAGTTACCAGAAAATTATCGCCCCATTTCTTTAACGTGCACAATTTGTAAGATTTTTGAAAAAATTATCCTAAAACACCTGTACAACTTTATTAAAAGTAATGATCTTTTATCTAAACATCAGTCAGGATTTCAAAAAAATGATTCAACAATAAACCAACTTCTTGAGATATATAATATAATTATAAGTAATCTAGATAAGGGGAAAGAACTTAGTTTTGTATTCTGTGATATTTCTAAAGCTTTTGATAAAGTCTGGCACCTGGGAATTATATATAAACTGCGAAAATATGGTATTAGCCTAAACTTATGTGATTGGATGTTCAATTATTTAACAAATCGTAAACAATGTGTTGTACTTGAAGGGTTTAAATCACCGTATTTGACAGTTGAATCCGGGGTTCCCCAGGGATCAATTCTCGGTCCTTTCCTCTTTCTAATATACATAAATGATATTTCGGACAATCTAGATAACAATGTACGATTATTTGCTGACGATACGTCCTTATTTGCAATTATAAATGATAACCCATTAGAAACAGCTAATTCAATTAATTGTGATCTGAAGCATATATCAACGTGGGCAAATAAATGGCAAATAACATTCAACCCAAATAAAACGAAAAACTTAATATTCACACGTAAAAAAACTAATCATCCTAATCTCGAGTTTGAAAATAAAACCATCGATAAAGTTACCTCTCACTGCCACCTAGGACTGACTTTTCATCAAAACGGAACATGGACAGAACATATTTCTAAAATTCACAAAAAAGCTTGCAATAGACTAAACATTCTACGCCAATTAAAATTCAAATTAAATAGATCTGCGTTATGTACGATATTTACGTCCTTTATACGCCCGCTTATGGAGTATGGGGATAGTATATGGGATAATTGTAGTGCCAAGATTCAGAAATACTTGAGAATATACAATTAGAAGCAGGGAGAATCATAACTGGTCTGCGCCGAAATTCTCACAGAAAATATGTCTACGATGAATTAGGGTGGGAACCGCTGTTCAAACGCCGTCAAAAGCATAAACTCGTATATTTTTATAAAATCCTTAACTGCTATAGTCCCCAGTACTTATCAGATATTCTTATGAAAATACAACCCGAAATAAATTATTATAATCTTAGAAACCATAAACTGAAAATACCACAATGTAAAACGTCTTCTTACATAAAAAGTTATTTCCCCAATACAATCAAACTATGGAACAGTCTTCCTACACATGTGCAGTTATCGCCATCTCTCAATACCTTTAAGTCACGTCTATTTAGTCAATATCCTATACATAATAAACCTAGTTACTTTCACTATGGAAACCGCAAGGAAAATATCATACACTGTCAACTAAGAAATGAATCTAGTAATCTCAATAATCACCTTTTCCGCCACTACCTATCTGAATCAAAAACATGTCCTAAATGCAATTCTTCGAATGAAGATAACTTCCACTTCTTCTTCTCATGTCCATCGTATTCAACTATCAGAACCGACCTATTAAATTCATTAAATGTAATCTCAGATACTGTTAATCTAGATTTAATTTTGAATGGCTCTACAGAGCTTTCCAACACAACTAATATTCTGATTTTTGAAGCTGTCCATAATTTTATTAAACGTACTAAGAGATTTTGATTTACTTTTAAATATTGTTTTAATATCAAATAATTGCTTGAACTATATTTCATATATATATCATTTCCACACGAATCTGTATATATGTTCGATTTTACAATTTATTATATCTAATCTTATTTTTATGTTTATTATGTTTATATTTAATGTTTATAATTTTTGTATACCAGGGAAAGAACTTATATAGGCCTTGCCTGTTGTTCAATCCTTTTCAGACGAATAAAATATTGTTTAAACTAAACTTAAATATACGTAACTTCCTGTAAGTTAAGGGCAAGTGGTATTCAAAGGCACTGTTAAGTATCAAATTTTCCCTTTAAGTTAAGCTGCCTTAACTTTTAAGTGTTAGTCTTCAAGTGGTATTCAAAGGCCAGTTTAAGTGAGAAATATCCACTTAACTTTAAGTGACCTACGGGAGGTACCTTAAAGTTAAGTGAGATTAAAATGACTTCTTTTAATGCTGTAGAAGCAGTCCCGTAATGGCGATTTTAAAAGATAGGGAATTCAGATTAAAACAAAGACAATGTCGCCGAGCCTTGCTGACCTCCAATTTATTTTTTCGTCGTCAACTTTGATCCTGTAATGCCATAATAGTGTATAAGGTTATTAACACCGATGTAGTTAAGGATATCTTTTCCCGATCATTTATCATGTTATCTTTGTATGTTTCCATGGCTGTCATAAAATATAGTTAAATTCATTTTTGGAGACTTGGCTTTATAGGTTTCGGAAATTATTTATACTACCGCTAGAAGCAAGGCATGATCTAATTTTTACAACTCATTCCCATATATACAACATAATCCGTAGTATTTATTTTGGTAAAATATAATGAAGCATGAATATTTCGTACGCACAATGTACCGTCAATGCCAGACCTGTCAAAATCTAAAGTGTAGGTACTTACACAATATCTATGAATTTCTCAAATGATAGATTTACAAACAACGCTGTATAATTTGTCCATGAGTCTAACTTAGAAGGCAAGGGTCATTGTGTATTGCTAATAATATGTTGTTTTCTATTCGCTTTATATTGTTAAAAAATTAAAGCTTACAATATAGATCATTATACTACCACTATTTATTGTAATCTATTTGGATGGATTTTATTTTTTTTAAAAAAAGTCTATGAAAACAGCTGTTCCGGCAAATGATGCACACTATCATAATTTATCGTAAATTATAATCATACTATTTTCATGGGTTACAATATAATATTTCGACAAACCTTTTCCTGGTAATGTAAACTAAGAATTTAATAGAATACAGCGATGCTCTTAAGGGGGCATAACTAGCTGGCAATGACAGTAATTCGTGATTTTTGGCAGTGGAGGGTATTCCATAAATAAACAAATTCGTGCTTTTTGGCGAATGTGAGTATTCCATAATTTAAGTGTGCAGTTAAGTTTTCACATAGCTAAGTATGTGTAAAATACAACCTTTGAATACCGATTTAAGGTAAGACACTTGGTTAAGCGGAAAAATTAAGTATTTTTACTTAACTTTTAGAAAACCTTTGAATACGGACCCAGGTGCTCATATATGCCTTATCCATCCTCGCTAGAGTAGTCCCATTCTTCACTTTCATCCGTATAATTCAATGGGGATACACTCTTGTATCGTGCTGTCAAACATTTCCCCTCTTACCATTTGTTTTGTAGTGGAGAAGGTGGCACAGACGAGTCCGCATAATTAAAGCGGCAATTTCATATTTTGAAGTTATATTTTTAAAATATATTAAAATAAAGCCTTAAAATAGATGGTATCTATAAATGGTCCAACTTTGTTAAAGAATAATCCCATTAATCCTATAATTCATTAATGCCAGTTGAGAAATTGGCAAAAATATCACTTTCAAAATTAAATTCAAACGTTTGAAGATAGCTATTACATGGGGAGAATGGCAAAACAAGGTGGTAATTGTGTTATTATTTCCGATGTTTCAGTGTGGAAAATAATGCCTATGATTTTATAATAGTGAGTTGACAACCTATTGAGCAAAACAGATAGAAATAAATATGTTTTGACTTTCTTGGAAAATATGAAATTTCCGCTTTAAGCCTAACCATGCGAAGTATCATGCATGTACAGAATGCTCCACTATAACGAGACATCCGTACCACATGTGCCAGAAGGAAAATGTCTGCCTGTCTGTATGAGCACGATAGGGGTGATTCTAGCGATTCGTCTTCGAATCCCAGCTTCCAAGGGTCATTTTACGTACACGACAATGTCTACACTGCTGGACCCCGGCTGTTTGCCCAAGTGTTACTTGCCATTTCCCTCGTCTCATCTTTAAAGATGGCTCGATCATTCTGGCCATTCATAAATCCACTGGGCGTTTAAAACTGGGCAGAGTTTTCCCAATCTAATTAAAATACAGATCTATATTGTTTCGTTTTTTATACTTTCCATGGTCTACACTACATGAAGATCTGGCCAATTTTACTGGAAGATAATGTTATTCGTACGAGCTGCGTTTGACCCTATGACGTCAGACATAGTGGTTTACTAACAGTTCCGTACATAGCACGCCAAGACGTCGCCGTAACAGACCGTTTCATTGGCTACTCCTTCCCTTCAACCAAAATGTCGGTAATATAACAACTCTTCGAGATCCTGTAGTGAAGACAAGTAAAACGAAATTTTCAACTACGAAAAACGAAACGAAATAGTATCTGTGTTTTAATAGTATCGCTTTTTATTATGTTGTCCAACCCACCAACAATTCCATAATTAACGCCATATGAATTTGAAAATAACAAAGTGATGTCCCGTTTTAAGCTGTCAAACAGGTCTCCATCATCGTCCCTACCCCTAAAATTATGCAATAAATGATTTGGCTATCAGATATATTTAAACAACATACACAACATAAATTTTAATTAATTTAATTACAAAATAATAGAAATATAAATTCTCCACTAATTTTTCCAACTTTCTAAGGTACAACATGATTACTCCGTTGTATTAAAATTTGGATCTAATCTAAACTACGTTTTACGACCGGGGAAAAAGCTTTAAAAACAATAGGTTGCTCAACAACGAGACATACACCCACAATATCTAGGCCGCCCCAGGGGACGAAGCAGGCTGTCGCATTTTAATACTATGCAGTTAAAGAAGAAGTAAATAAAAGACACGCGAAACTGGCTTCTACTTCTAGTTGAGTCTATTCGTTTCATGCTCAAACTTTGTCGTTGATAGCTTTAGCTTCTTCATCTGGTGTATCGAGACGGCTAAAACACAGTATTTGTGACAAAAGTGTCTCATCAGGGTGAAAAAATAAATTGCCTTGCAATTTTTCGTATCAATAGTACAATATTGTGGTCATTACAATTTATACTTTTTTTTCGCTTCAGCAGCTGTTACAAACTACATACCGTGTATGGTCACTTTATCTACTGTCCGTAATCTTTCAAATGTGAAATAAATTAACTTCAAATTCAAATTTTAGATTTTAAAATTGCACATTGAAAAGGGAGCACGAGCTGTTTTTGAACATTTTAACAACAAAATTCTACCCACAAACCCGCAAATAACCCCCACAAAATTTGGCAATATTCAGTTTAATCCTTTGGTCGTGCTTCTGGCTGCAACCCACGACAGCAAAGCAAAATACTGTACATTGTAAGCGAACTCCTAGTGCATCTACAAGCAAGCGTACTGCATGAGGTGTCATTCTTTGGTGCAATAATGGCCCTTAACGACTTGATTTTACTATCATCTAATCATCACACAACAGAATGAATAATTTCAGTGTATTCCTTGGTCCCACATACATACGGTTAAACACCAAAATTATCATCCTAGATAAAATACTATGGGGCTTTATAGGGGATTATTGGAAATGGCGGCCGTCTTCGACACCATCTTGAATTTCCCAAAACGCTTAAGGGTGACCCAGGTTCACCAGGCAGATTCTAAAAGAGGGCATCCGAGGCCCCTAAAATCAATCATAATATTAATAATTTCCGGGCTCAGCCATAGTCATGCCAGACTACGAGGTTAGTTGTATGAAGTCGTTACAAATCAATAGGTGACTTCCCTTAATTAATCATAATATTAACCCCAAGAGCCATGGCAGAGGATGGACGGACAACTTGACCGACGGACGGACAGGGTTGACGACAACATACCGCCACATTTTGATGTATAAAAAATATTCTACATAAGACCGAATTTTTTTCTACTTTGTAAAACAAGATCTGGATTATCTTCATAGTCAGATAAATTATCTGAAGGCAAATTTACATTCGTTGGTCTTCCTGTTGCATTATGGTATCTCTTAAACACGACGCCATCTTGTGGATTGGCTGGATCTTTATGGTTTACAGTTATTGAATCATGTGACGTCATGGACGGATCTTCCTTAAAGTAATTATAAGGCAGAAGAGCAAAGCTTAGATGAGCACCGGGTGTAGGTGTTATAGGAAGATCTTCTGTATGTGGAATGTGATGAACTCCCATAGCTAGCCATAGTACCAAATCCTGAAAACAAGCACAATATATATATATATACTATTCAAAAAAAGTAGGGGATATTTGATTTTGGGGGCATAATACTAAAATATGCAAATGACTACGAAAAAAGTCACTATAGAACCTAACAGAAGAAACATTTCCAGTTACATGTGACGCCCAAACGCACCAATAGCTACCGCATGGAATGCAGGTGATGCTTGGGATCATCATGGGGGTCCAACCCAAGATTTGCATGACTCTGACTTTGAATGTTACAGTCATTGTGGCATTGAATTCCAGGGTGGAAACATCAGTTTAATTGTTTTAGTGACCAGAAAACAAATTTTGATATGCGTCGGCTTACCCAAAATGAAAGGTTACGTGCCCTTGGCATGCTACAGATCGGCACAACACAGGCGATGAATGTTTCTCAGTCTGTCATAAGCAGGCTATGGTCCAGATACCGTGATACACAATCTGTACAGGACAGACCACGCTCAGGTCGACCAAGGACGACAACTCAAGCCCAGGATCGATTTATCCGCACCTTGGCCTTGAGAAATCGTGTCATCACAGCAAATCAGATCAGTGCTCGTCTTCAAACAGACACTGGTGTGAGAGTGAGTGGCCAGACGATTCGGAATCGACTGCATAGGGGTCACCTTCGCGCCCGACGTCCTCGCGTGATCCCTTGTTTGAGAGATCATCACATTCAGGCAAGACGTCGTTGGTGTAGGGATCGTCAACACTGGGATAATCGACGCTGGAGCAATGTAATGTTTTCAGATGAGTCAAGGTTCACTGTTGATTTTTTGGACAGACGTAGGAGGGTGTGGCGTCGTCGAAACGAGCGCTTCCAAGACGTTAACGTCATCAGACATGATCCATTTGGGGGTGGTTCTGTTATGGTGTGGGGAGGCATCACTGTTGCTTGAAGAATGGCTTTACATGTTGTTGCAGGGCGTGTTACAGACCAGTACTACCGGGACAACATCTTGGCAGTCCATGTTGTGCCGTTCGCACGACGTCGTGGCCGCCGTTTCATCTTCCAGGATGACAAAGCAAGATGTCACAGGGCCAGGATCGTTACAGGTTACCTCCAACAACAGAACATCACCACATTACCTTGGCCAGCACTGAGTCCCGACCTCTCCCCCATCGAACATGTCTGGGACATGCTTGGACAGAGGTTACGTCAACGTCAACAACGTCCTGCCGATGTCCAAGAACTTGCTGCTGCGTTGCAACAGGAATGGGACAATCTGGACCAAAATGACCTAAGACGTCTCATTAGGAGTATGCCACGTCGGATCAATGCTTGTTTGGCAAACAGAGGAGGATTTACCCGTTACTGACTTTGTTGTGATGCTGTGGTAACTTTGCTGTTTGACCCCGGTATCATTTTACCCTTATAATGGTTAGTCTGTGCCTTACTTAGTCTAACTATCATTTGGAATAAATCGATGAATGTGAACTTCATTTCATTTTGTCATTTGTTTCTTCGTCAGTTTCATTAGGTGACTTTAATAACACTTAAAAATCAAATATCCCCTACTTTTTTTGAATAGTATATATCAAATTATCTACTTACAATTTTAGACAATCCAGATTCAAGATATACACTCATACACCTAACATTCAAGATGGCGCACATATGCGCATTACCTACTCTACATTCAAGATGGCGTACATACACATTACATAATCTACATTCAAGATGGCGCACATACACATTCTATTGTCTACGTTCAAGATGGCACACACACATACATTATATACTCAAAAAGGCCCACAAACACACACATCATATACTCTACATTCAAGATGGCACACACACACACACACACATTATATACTCTACATTCAAGATGGCACATACACACACACCCACGCACACCCACACACACACACACACACATTATATACTCTACATTCAAGATGGCGCACTTACACATTCTATTGTCTACATTCAAGATGGCGCACATACATATTCCATTGTCTACGTTCAAGATGGCACACACATACACATTATATACTCAATATTCAAGATGGCGCACACACACACATTATATACTCTACATTCAAGATGGCGCATACACACATTAAATATCATTAATCTAAATTTAGGTTGACGAACGCACGCATCCACCCACACACACACATTAAATACCGTACAGTCAAGACTGCGCACATAAACACATTATATACTCTTAATTCAAGATGGTGGGCATGCACATTTTGTGTAGTTTAATTGTCGAGTGCGAGACATTAAGTAATACATTGGTATTGTACAAGTGCGATAGCACGAAGGCAATATCGATATCTTACGCAATGTCTTGCACGAGACCATTAAACAACTTAAAATACAGACGCTATCCAGCACGTGCATTTCAATGAAATACATCACTCGGGTACACTATTACAACTTGTATGGATAAATACTCTTAATCTAAGATGGCGGCACACACATTATACACTATTAATTCAAGATGGCGCACAAATACATTAAGTACTTTGATACGATTCCGTACAATATTAGCCCCATCGCCTCTCTATCTCTCTCCACATCTCTCTCTCTCTCCTTTTCTCACCTGGTTCACTATAATATGTAACAGGTCTTGCCTGAGTAGAGCGAAGCTGGTTTTTGCAAAAAGAACAAAAAAGTGTGAGATTTTTCATTGACGTCAAAAATATGTGACGTCATTCATTCGACGCTTCATAGAAATATTTCTTAGAGACGCGAAATCTCGCTTGGGCGAGATTTGGTAAGTTGACATGCGCATTGCCAGACATGCGCATTGCCAATTTTGCCCAGTGTATCCGGTTCCGGTCTGAAATTTTTTTTAATCAACAGTCTGTGGGTGACATTTTGCTTACGCTCCTGTGTTACCGGAAAAGAGCTTTGCTCAAGCACCGCGCTTCGCGCGATGCTTTAGAGCTTCGCTCTATATTATTAGCTCTCTCTCCCTCTCCCTCTCCCTCCACTTTCGTGTAACTTCCAACTCACCTGATCCACTATATTATCATTATCATCGATATACTGTTGAAAATTAACAATAGGTGATCTACCATCGTACATTTTATATGGTGAACTGCTGCCAAACTCGTCCTGTTTATATTTTGTAACTGCCATTTGGTACCGTGACCAGGGTACAGTTGCTTCGTTTCCACTGTTTTCTTTTAGAGTTTGCTTTGACATCCCGTTCATTTGAATTCGATAGGCTTTCGGTACCCCAAAACTTGTTTTCTCTGCGTTATTATGAATGATGTGATATTTTGGTGTATCGAAATTGAATTTGTAAGCAGCTTCTGTTTCTGTATTTTTGAGATTTTTGGTGTAGAATATTTGGTTATATGTATCTCCAGGATTACCAGTCTCCCCAGAAATATCCACATCCTCAGTCTCTATATCCAGGGTCTCGTATCTATTGGAAGTTCCCAGTACATCCAAATCCACTTTAAAATGAAACATGTGGTGATGTAAATTGGCCAGAATGTTTTCGTGTAAACGGAAACCATATTTATCCTCAGCTTGGTTGTAGAAAGTGGTATAAATGTAACCAGTGGACACTGCTCGCACTTCCATAGCACCGTTCTGGTGGAAGATAAAATCAAATATGTAGTCATAGTTTACCACTGTGAGGATTGTCCGCAATATCAGCACATTGTCCATTACCCCGCCATAGAAGGCTCCTTCGGATACAGAATAAGACAGATGTCGCCTTAATGGTACTCCAGTATGTTGCTCAAACAAACAAAAGGCTCTTTGGTTAGTGTGTGGTTCATCTGTTAGTTCACTTAAAAAGGTTGCTGGGATGAAGGTTGCAGTTTCTGGACAGTCTCCGCCTGGTATTAAACTCTTGGCATGAGTTCCTAAAAGAACGCCACTGTCTACGAAATCGGTAAATCGAGCTGCTGGGTTAGCACCAGCATAAAAGACAGCTATTTCCTGTAATCCCACTTCATATGCTATCCTATCTTTCCCATACATGATATTGTAAAGTTGGGGTCCTGTTAACACAGACATTCTGAAGTCAAATTGCCAGTCCATGTATTTTACTTGTCTGTGGTTCAGAGTATAACGTTTTCCATCCGGTTCAACCAATTGAGGTGCCCTTTTAGAAGGTTCGGCATCGCCTCTGTAATCAAGCGTTGAAAATAGATTTTTGTCTACTTTAGGAAACTTCAATTTAGTTTTTGTAACTGTATCGGTCGTGTAAGCTGTCTTGAATTCTTGTACCGAATTGAAAGATTGTCCACCATATATAACCTTTTCAATTGAAAATTTAGATTTGTCCGCACCATCTATTTGTCCTAAGAACATAAAGCCAGTTGGGTGTAGACCGTAATAAGGTACGTAATAGTTTGTTTCAAACCACATCTTCCTGATATCAGCTCCAACGATTGCAGACGACAGTGGATGGGGATAAAACGTCAGACATTTGTCACCACAATCAGCGATCCCCGCATCATAACTTTCTTTTAGGATGTCACCAATCTCATCATGCAATGGAATCCACAGCGCTTCGTGGATTTCTGCTAATTCAACTAAGCCAATAGGTCTGTAGGCAAAGGGGATGGGGTTGGTCCTGGTTCGAAGCTGGAATAATTCGTGGCTGGTTGGGTTGGGTATAGGTTGGACAATGTATTCTTCCACTACCGGAGGTGTCTTATCGCCTCTGAATACAACCACTCTGGCACGTCTTACTGGAGCTGGTCCGTTGCCATTTATATGTCCGAGAACTTCAGTTTTGTTAGGCGGCAAAAGATCGGTAATAAATACGTAGCTGACATTCAGGGCAACCTTATCTGGCCTCACCAGATTTAAATCCGAGGCTTTGTCTGAATAAAGATATTCCTGTAAAGAGAGCAATTCAGTTCTTGTCAAATCGTGGAACACGCCGGGATTTGGGGATTCGGATGCGTCAATTTGACCTTGCGCTGACGGATTTGAAGGATCCTCCGGCGGTGCTGGAATTTTACCTCGTTTTGTGATAACAACGATCAGGGCGATCAAAAGACCCAGTGCAATAGCACCAAGCACAAAGCTCACGACCATCCATGTTCGGCCTGCACCCCGTCCTTTCTTCGCTATCGATCTGAAAATATATTTTGAAAATCTGTTAATTGTAATTCAAATACTTACGCGGTAGGTAATAAACAATCTGGTTAAAACAGATATCCTATTTCGTTTCGTTTTTATAGTTCAAAATTTCGTTTTACCTCTCTTTACTATACTAGTATCTGGACAAGTTTTTTATCATTGTCGTGTTCTGAATGATGTGAAATCCAATGAAACGGTCTGTTACGGTGAGCTTTAGGCGTGTTTCGCACGGAACTGGATAATCCACTAGTAACATCAATACTGATTGGTTAATCAAATGTCTGACATCATAGGGTCAAGAGCCGCTCGCATGACCTCTGACGTTACCGATAGCTATAACCGGTATGATCTTCGCGCAGTTTAAGCCATCAAAAGTATAAAAAAACGAAACGAAATAATAATATAGATCTGTATTAATCAGATTGGGTAATAGAGAGAGAGAGAGAAGTAGGGTTTAACGTCCACTCGACACAAACTAGGTCATTTTGGGACTAACACATGGTTTCAATTTTATTTCAATAATTCACTTGCGCGTAGTGGTCTTTAGCACTGGGGGGAAACCGGAGTGCCCAGAGGAAACCCACGAGGTTGAGAATGCGCCCCTATCTCTATGCCACATACGCTCACACCAGGGATCGAAACCACAGCCGCAAGCCAGAGGTGACCGGCCAGCTAGAGGTCGAGGCGCGGCACTCTAGACCACTAGGCCATCCCACCGCCCCCCCCACCCGTGTGCAGAAAGCTACAGACTCTGTAATAACACTATAATAATATATCATATAGCCCCTTGACTCGTCTGGTCGCGTAATCTTTCATTTGTAATCTAAAGTGCACGAGTCGGTTATCATAAAACCAACATAACACACGAGGTCGGACAGGCGACCCTACTCCTTGTCACGTACAACCGGGGATTCGAAACCACGCCAGTTGACTCAGTGACAGGCTCTATTTCGATAATTCGCTTGCGCTAAGGGGTCTTTAGTAGTGGGAGGAACCCGGTGGACCCGGAGAAAACTCACGAGGTTGGACAACCTTGGAAGCAAACCCCACGCCAGTTGACTCAATGACATATGTTATGATACCGTGCGCACGCGCTAACCATTTGACCAAACAACCTCGCTATATGCACACGACGTTTCGGCAAGATTTGAATGGTCGTGAATATGATATGGGTGAATAAGGCGTACAATATCGGGATGACCTAGATGTAGAATATATGATACTTTATGGGAGTTATAAAGATATATCTATGCTCGGATAATATCGAATATTATCTTATCTAAAATATGTGCGTCATCATTGTTAACTTATTCTCCTTAACTTATTCTCCATACAAAATAAATTTTCTTGTACCAATGGTAAAAAGTTTATTTTGTCTTAATTATTGGATATCAGAAGCCTACCTTTTTAATGTAAGATAACAGCATCAATGTTGATTTTAATTGACAAATAATTCGTGTTTTCAACGTGGGGGTTGGATGGCCGAATGGTTAACGAGTGCGTGCTGTATCATCCACGGTTGTACGTGACAAGGCTTAGGGTCGCCTGTCCAATCTCGTGGGTTTTCTCCTGGTCCTCCGGTTTCCTCCCACTGCTAAAGATCCCTACGCGCAAGCGAATTATTGAAATAAAATTAATTAAACCATATGTTAATCCCGAAATGACCTAGTTTGTGTTGAGTGGACGTTGAACCCATCTCTCTCTCTCTCTCTCTCTCTCTCTCTCTCTCTCTCTCTCTCTCTCTCTCTCTCTTTCTCTCTCTCTCTGTTTTCAACGTTTGAACGTGTAAGATATTGGATTGATATTGAGTTAGAGACCTACTTTAATTTATATTTATATTTGACTTAACCTCGTTGGACTTGAGTTGAGATTAATTTGTATTTATGGACTCAGTTTGGGGCTACCTTCACAAGGAGAAATCAGGCAAGCAAATCCGAGAAACTTTCTTGAAGCCCCCGTCAGACAGGGTGGCGTCCTTGCTGCGCTGCTAGGACCGTGCGTCGATCAGAAAATGCACTAGATCGCCGGCAAACGTGCGAAAATGTTCCCAAGATTTAAAAACTTGAAAAAGTCGCCTTCTCACAGCTTTCTAGGTCAGATCGCAGAACTTTGGCGTTTGTTCAGAACACGCTCAAAATAAACGCCGTGGCGACCATGGGGACCACATTACGATATGTGGCGGTTCAACCACGCTTTTACCGCGCTAATGACGATCTTGACTCGCCCCGATGCCATTTTGCGTCTCCATAGCAACGCATTAAGGACGCCACTCCGGTCTGACGAGGGTTTGACCAACACTGGAATCGCACACGGTGTTTAGTGGTTAGTGTCTTGTTCTTTTTGGCTCCCGGTTTATTTTGAATATTACATCAAAATATAATCTTGTCGAAGGTGGTAATATGTCTTTTACATAACATTCAGATCACAGCTCTATAACCTCCTATGTTTATTTGTAGTAGAAAACATGTTTAGATTCAACATACTTAATACTAATGGCTTTTCACTAAAAAGGGGTTCGGGGTTCGATGAGCGTTGATTTAGAGAGTTCCCTGAGATTCTCCAGTGTGGTAAACACCCCGTCCATCTACCCAACTAATTGGCAGTAGGTGCAGGACGGGGGGGGGGAGAAGGAATAACCAGCAGTAAAAAGTGACAATTCCACCCGGACAAATTTATGGTTTTGAAGAGAATAGCTTTGTGTTTACTTGTGTTATGTCCTAGTCTGATTGCTAATAAACCTCAGCATAGTTGTAGTTTATGATTTTACACGGAATTCATATCGGGTGGGGGCGTCAACGTAGAATTCCGGGGGAGGGGGGGTCCGTTGTATATATACAATGAATACACTTATTTACAAATTGGGGAGGGGGTGGCTGAATGGTTAGCGTGTTGTCATTGAGTCAACTAACGCGGTTTAGACAAAGGTTATGTGACAAGGGGTAGGACCGCCTGTCCAACCTCGTGTTTATTTACCGGGTCATCCGATTTCCTCCCACTACTAAAGACCTTACGCGAATTATTGAAATGCAGTTAAACCATATGTTAATCCCAAAATAACCGCAACAGTCTAACCTCAGTTCCCCGGTTTATCAATAGTTCTAGAAGAATAAAAGTAGCCGAAATGTTAATAGATAAGTTAAGATAAATGATGTTATTATAGCGTACTAAATCTATAACCAAACTTGACATGACCCCGGGGTCATGGCCTCTGATAAACAAGGCCGACAAGGACCATACTTGCGGAATGAAATTGGTTATTGCGCTCGCATTCAATATCAATCCAATCGTCGTCTACTCATAAAATAATTAAAGGGCCATAACTCTGGAAAAAGTAATTGCTCTTTAAAATAAATCCAAATTACCCTCATAAGACTTATTATGCTAATAAAGGTTTGAAAAAGATTCGCTAGAAATTGTTACCTCCATAGAGCGGACAAACAAAATTGCACTCAATAAAGGACCATAAAATCTGAACAAAATTTGCCCTCAAATTCAACTTCAATTGTCGTCTAGTCATAACAATCGTTATCCTCGAGGTTTAGAAACGATTTGTCAAAAATTGTGGACACGCAAAATTACGCTAATTAAATGGCCATAACTCCGAGTTAAAAATACCTGTCATCCACAAGTTTGAATAGGCTTTGAAAACGAACAAAACGACTGTGAGCCCAGCGACGGACAGGACGATACCCCAATACAAACTAAGTGGCATCGTTGTATTCCTTGTGAAGAAACACTAGTTATGGAATTGTTTTAAGGTTTATAAAACCAGGCTAGAGAGAGAGAAGAGAGAGAGAGGAGAGAGAGAGAGAGATGGTTATGGGTAGACGACAATTGAGAGCAAATTGTCTCTAGCAGTTGGAGGAAACCGGAAGTTGGTCAGGCGACCCATCTCCTTGTCAAATACAAGTGGGGGCTCGAAACCACGTCATATGATCCACTCTATGAACCAAGATTGTAACTTTTGAATTTATTGCCAAGCCTCAATCATCATTACTAAAGTCTGTATTTAAAAAAAATTAGTCTCCATTGTCCATTTTCGGATTTAATCATAAATGAGCGTTGAGCAGCAGATTGGATTCCAATCCAGTGACAATCCGACACACAAGATGACATCGAGGTAATTATAGTTTGGATACCTTAAAGGGACAATAACACTCTTGCTGGCTTGGCAGCCCCAGAAAATAAATAATAGCCTTATTCTAAATACTAGATGTTTAAGTGTCCTACCTGTTGTGTAAATTATCCATCACGACCTATTTTACTTGTCCAGAGGGTTCGAAAATATTTTATATCAAAGTCACATTTGAAAAGGTTTACGTTAGAAATTAAGTGTGTTAAGATGAAATTTATATCATCAATTAATTGGAATATTGTAAAATAATACAATTTGTTGACCAGAATGAAGATTGGGACATATTTAGTTACAACAAGAGTGTTATTGCGGCTTTAATCAATATCTAATTAAAGCGAGAATTTCGTATTTGTAAGTTATATTTTTAAATGCATTAAAATAAAGCTTTAAAATATATGGTATCTATAAACAGTCCTTACTTGTTAAAGAATAATCCTATTAATCACCTAATTCACCATTGCCAGTTGAGAAATTGGCAAAAAAATCATTTTCAACTTCAAATTCAAACGTTTGTAGATAGCTATTCACATGGAGGATAGAAAAACATGGGAAGTAATTGTGTTATTTCCGGTGTGAGAATGATAGTGAATTGGCAACCTATTAAGGAAAAGACATAGCAATAATTGTGTTTTGACGTATGATCGTATCATAGTGAATTGACAACCTATTAAGGAAAAGACATAGAAATAATTATGTTTTGACTTTCTTAGAAATTATGAAATTCTTGTTTTAATAATATAGAAACATTTCAGGCATAAACAGAGCGGCCTGCATTAGAAAATATGAAAATCTAGCTTTGATAATGTAGAAACATTTCAGGCATTAGAGAGGTTAATAATATAGCAAGACCTGCATTAGGCAGATTTAGGTCTTATATACTGCACCTTTAACTTAACTGTCTAGCGAATATTTCAAGGCCATTTTATAATTCGTTCACCATTTGGTTGACATTCAAACTGTTTACATATTTTGTTGTCATATTTAACCAAGATACAAAAATACTTACGAATATTGTGTGTCTCTGTTTGCTTCTCGCGACATGACTAGAGGTTCCCGTTTAAGACGTTTTCTGGTCTTTTCACTGATAGTTACACTACTACGCCTTAAGGTTCTTAGGGTAGAGGTTACTATAAAATGCTCCAAATAAAATTCGGCCTAATTTTCACACGCCTTATGTGAGTATAGCGATAGCACATGCTTGTTGGTTTTGTGATAACCGACTCGTGCACTTTAGATTACAAATGAAAGATTACGCGACCAGACGAGTCAAGGGGCTATATAATATATTATTATAGTGTTATTACAGAATCTGTAGCTTTCTGCACACAGAGAACCATCTATTTCATACTTCGAAAATAGATCTCTGCCACGAATGGCCGCCACATACAAAATTAGTACATGCAGTTGTGCTCCGTTCCCCATCTAGCAGACACACAAAGATGAAATAAACCTGTTCAATTCCATTAAATAGAAGCAGAACAAACACATCACAAAAGTCTCGAAGTATGTTTGTGACAAAAATCGTCGATTTAGGACTTAAAATGTGGGTCAACTAGCTTAGGGTCTGTTCTCAAGCGCAGCTAACTGTAGAGAGCCAGCCGGAGTTTAGTATGAGCCCGCAGCCGATGCCTTTACTTGTATAGATAAGATAGGGCATATAGATAACCAAGGCAGCACTTGAAAGCAACCTGATTTACTGCACCAGTTGGGGTATTAAAGACGGGCATACGATATTCAAATTAGGGTGGGTAGCCTAATGGTTAGCGCGTGCTCATTATATCATAAGGTCGGTTATTTAGTCAACTGGCGTTGTTTCGATTCTGCGCTTGTACGTGTCAAATCTCATATGTATTCTTGAGGGTGTCGATTGGGCGTTAAACCGCACCCACACTCTCTCTCCCTCCCCCCCCCCTCTCTCTCTCTCTCTCTATTGGAACGTTGTCGAACTTTACTGCGTACGTATCATTTCAATATTCACGGACGTGATGGATAATGGATATAAATATTGTCGACGAGAATAACGGTTTATCTAATAAATACACACAGATGTTCGTCACGTGATAAGATTATATTACACACTGTTTAAACTAAAGCCACCTTAAATTTAACCTTCGTCCTCCGGGAACGTATCAGACAGAGGGAGAGAGAGGAAAAGAGAGAGACAGAGAGAGAGAGGGGAGACAGAGAGAGGGGGGCAGAGAGAGGGAGAGAGAGAGAAATGGAGTTTAACGTCCACTCGACACAAACTAGGTCATTTTGGGACTAACATATGGTTTCAATTTTATTTCAATAATTCGCTTGCGCGTAGGGGTCTTTAGCAGTGGAAGGAAACCGGAGTGCCCGGAGGAAACCAACGAGGTTGAGAAGGCGCCCCTGTCTCCATGCCACATACGCTCACACCTGGGATCGAAACCACAGCCGCAAGCCAGAGGTGACCGGCCAGCTAGAGGTCGAAGCTCGGCACTCTAGACCACTAGGCCATCGCAACCCCCCGTTCTTCGTAGAAGCTTTAAGTTCCCCCATTTTTAAATTTCAAACAAAACACCACTCAAGAGGGCTATTTATTTATCGATACGCCTAGAGTTACCGCATATTTTTACTTGTTTCGGTAATGAAACATTTATAATACACTAAAATCTAATTAAATGTAACAACTCATTAACTAATTATCAGAAATCATTAGAATTTGTTTGTTTTTTATAAAGTTTTGCCCCATGCTAACGTTTAGTTTACGAAACATTTAATTTAAATGTGGGCGTATAAAAATGTTGCATTGGTTTGGCCTAAGCAGGTACATATAATAGGACAGCGGCAATCTTTTATCAGCGATATCACGGTGTATAGATACACTGGAAGAAGAGTTGTTTGTCCAAAGCACACTGAACTTTTAGTAATTGTCATTGATCTTTAGCGAGAACAGGCGCGGATACAGAGGGGGGCGCGCCCGGCGCACGCCCCCTCTATTTTTTCTGCGGTGGCGAACAATTTTTAGCTCCAAAAACAGTTTAGTTAAGTTGGAAATCGTAATTTACAGTACTAGTATGAAATTAGTCCTTGTGGGCATTTTAGTCCACTCAAAAATCACGGGCCGGGCTTCGCACTCCCAAGTGGGTGCAGCACGCCCCCCTTTTCTGAAAATCCTGGATCCGCCCCTGGAGAACGTTCACGGATCTACAGAAATATATAGATACGCTCTACTAAATAATCAAATTGTTTGTCAATCAGAAATCCTGAAATAAGCCGAAATAATTAATTTCCACATAGACTTCAATGTTAAATCTGGTCTCTTAACCAGCTTTCAACTTTTCCCAAAATTTTCGTTGGACGCAACCTCTCAACTCATTAATATTTACCAAAACCTGACAGAAAATATTACGGGGTTGGGATTGCCTAGTGGTCTAGAGTGCCGCGCTTCGACAACTGGCTGGCTGGTTTGCTTCATGGTACTCCGGTTTCCTTCCACGAGAAAAACCACTGTGCATGCGCTAAGATAATAAAATGAAAAATAAGACACGCCTGCGATATCGCCTTGGGAGGACGTGGACGTTAAACAGTATGAACAACAACAAAATATTAATTTATCTTATTCCGTAGTCAATCAAACGGGGGGAAAAATGGGAAAAAGAGGGAGAATTCTACAGACCGACACACTACATGCTGCGTTTTAATGGTCTACCTCCAAGAGAGAGAAAGAGAGAATGGGTTTTAACGTCCACTCGACACAACATAGGTCTCTAACATATGGTTTTCTTAAATGTTATTTCAATAATTCGCTTGCAGGGATTCGAAACCACGCCAGTTGACTGAATGACAGGCTTTATGATACAGCGCGCACGTGCTAACCATTCGGCCATCCATACCCCTCACCCTTTAACCTTACAGGGATCACGGTAGCTAAGTGAGTAAGACGCCGATTATCTGGAACTTTTCAAGCATTTCGCCCTTCGAGACCAGGTTTCCTCTGAACGCTCATAGTCGATTTGCAAATATTAAATAGTCCTTTTATTACTTTGTTAATAGAAACTCAGCACTGTGAAACCTTAAACATTGCTTTTAGTTTATCTTATAAATGCAATGTATTATATTTCATGAATAAACATTTTAAAAAGACGGTGGCTAGCTAGGCTAGCTAGCCTGGGGGGTCTCGTCTTCGAGCCTTGCATGAGCCGAGAAAGCTTATCGGGTTTTTCCGGTGTGGGTTTCCCATTGTCAGTGATGCAGAGCGGAGAACAGTAGGACGTTAAACCCAATTTCACTTCATATCCTTATAATTGTCCCCTTTAATATATTGAACTGTAACTTGCCAATATTTGCTCTGGGGGTCTACAAAGGGAGGGAGACAAATAAAAGTGACACTTGTCAAGTTTGTTTTGATCTACAAAGAAGACTCTTAGGTCAATGTACAATATTAGATGACCAAGCGTTGACCCTTAAACTTATAATGTTCATGTAGCAAAAGAAATAACATGTATATGATCAACCAACAGACACCTTTATTATTATCGTAGATTTTAAGCTTAGTCAACTGTAGTTTAACAGGGGCCACGATGGCTAAAAATGGGTAAGACGTTGGCTCGCTAGCCTGAACTCCACGTGTTCGATCCCTGCATTGGCCGAGAGAGTTCATAGGGATTTTCTGACGTGGTTTCTATTTGTCAGTGGTGCAGAACGGGTGGACTCACAAGAAAAGCTATCTAGTTGTTCGGATGGGACGAAAAACCGATGTGCCGTGTATATATTGGCAAGCACGTCAAAGATCCCCTGGCAGTTGGAATTTTATACAAGAGTAGGCCATAGTACCGCTGCCCGGGCGAAATGTCCCGTACAGCACACTTATGGCGTATGTCCGTCTTTATTAGCCCAGTTAAGAGCAGCGCCGTAACTGAACAGGGGCCGGTTGCTCAAAACTAAGTTATTTTAACGATCCGTTAAACTAACGGATCGTTATCTTTCATGTGTTGTTTGGTAACGCTCCGTTAAATTTCTGTTGCTGGACAGTCAATTTCATTATCCGTTAAAGTTAACAGAGCTTCCAGCAACAACCTTTCTCTCCGTTAAAGTTAACGATCCGTTTACTCCATGTTAACGGATCGTTAAAAGTTAACAGAGCTTTGAGCAACCGGCCCCTGGACGATAACTCACAAATCTAGCACTGTTAGATAATGACCGCAGTATGACCTGACGGGGATCCGGGTCCGCTCCTGGCGTTGGCGAAAAGAAACTTACTCCCATTGCAGGCATTAAAACGTACTATGTTCATTTATTTACGGGTATCATAGAACTGGAGAAATATTCAATGTTTTCGCACTACCGAAGTTGAAAATCAAACAGGCTAAAAACAATCGTCAAAACTTTGTAGAGTATGGTTCAACGAAGAGGCTGGAGTAGAATGAGATCTAAGATCTGCGAAGAGGTTTTCGAAAAAATTTTTTTTAACTAAATATCTTGTGGAACTCTGCAATTTTAAGCCCCCTGTTCTCACAGACATTGCAAATGAAAGTTGCCTTTAGCGTCCAAGGATTGTAAAGAATCTAAAGATAAAAAAAGACGAAAAACAAATGCAACAAGACTTCATTAAATATGGTAATTTAGCCTAATATACGTTTTAAAAAAATTAAAAAAACAAATCAATGACATAGAGCATAATGTTTTCTAGATTAACAAAATGCAAAGATGTGCATGAACAGAAATAATATTACCTTTTCATCCTTGAGATATGTACTTAACTAATGGTGGTCTGACAGTTTCAAGCTATAGTTATAATACCGGAACACAATCCATCCATGTTTATTCATGTCGGGCTTCTGTGTCAACCCGAAACCTGTTTGTCCAGTTTTTTTTTGTTGTTTATGTGTGCTCGGTCATATGCACAGTCCACACGGCAATGTCCAAAATCTAAAGGGGGTTGGATGTCCGAATGGTTTGCACGAGCGCCATGTATCATAAAGCCTGTCTTCCAGTCAACTGGCGTGGTTGTACGTGTCAAGGAGTAGGGTCGCCTGTCCAACCTTGTGGGTTTTCTCCGGGTCCTCTGGTTTCCTGCCACTGCTAAAGACCCCTATGCGCAAGCGAATTATTGAAATAAAATCAAAGCCATATGTTAGTCCCGAAATGACCTAGTTTGTTTCGAGTGGATGTTAAACCCCATTTCTCCCTATCCCTCTCCAAAATCTAAAACATGCAATATGCATTTAAAGGGGCTATCTCGATTTGAACAAAGGCTCAAAAATAAAAGTCCGAGTACGTATAAAACTTAAGCGCCAAATTTAGAGGAGTGGCGTATGTGCCATGTCTCAAAGTTTCAACTCAAAATATTGGGTCATTTGGACGTGAACGTCGAAACTGCTTATCCGGACACGTAACCTTTTAAGATTTCGAGTCAATTTCTTCGTTAAGTGACTCGATAATCGATTGCCGATAGAGGTCTATACAATGAATGGTGACTCATGTGTTGTACCTGATAGCGTAAGGTAAATTTCACCTACACATTATTTTTATTAAATAAAAATATGGTTTTATCCATTCACCGCATAATACAGCTGGTCTCCATTTCCAGATGAAGACTAACGGGTTTAAGTTATTTGAATGCGTAACACATACATTACGTTTGTTGCTCGGCACTAAGGAAGCGGATTTTAAGGACTTTTAACGCAAAATTAAGCAGTTTTATTCCCCAAAATATTATGGGGGGCCTTGCGAGATTGTGTTTTTAGGAAAATAATTCTTTTTTATACCTAAATCAAGAAAACAAAATTCAAATATTATATTTAATTTTAACATAATCATTTAACACGTTTTCTCTGGGTCCTCCAGTTTCCTCCCACTGCTAAAGACCCCTACGCTCAAGCAATTTATTGAAATAAAATTGAACCAATTGTTAGTTCCGAAATGTGTCGAGTGGAGGTAAGAAAAGGATACGATATTCAAACGAGGGGAATTGATGAATGTCGAATTGTTAGTGCGTGCACATTGTGTCAAAGGTCGGTCATTGAGTAAATGGGCGTGGTTTCAATTCCGCGCTTGTACGTTACAAGGAGTCGGGTCGCCTGTCAAACCCCGTGGGTTTTTTCCTGGGTGTTGAGTGGACGTTAAACCTAAATTTTGAGTTAGAGATTTAGCCTCTTAAATAAATAACAACAATATATAATAGTCAACCAAAAAAACATTAGTAAAACCCATTTTTTATCGTAGTATGACTACCGCCTAAATTATAAATATTTCAAGCTTCGTCGACTTTAATGAAAGCAACACTGGACAATAGCCATTAAATCTAAGATGGCGGCATTAACTTACCTAAATCATTTCATTGTTTTATTCCATTGTACGGATATCCATCTATTGTTTTAATCTTTTATGCCAATTTTTAATTACCTTGGTTAAACATCCCTGATATGTTATATAAACTATTAATTAGACATTCATTAACATGAAAAGACCTTATTCACAGAGAGAGAGAGAGAGAGAGAGAGAGAGAGAGAGAGAGAGAGAGAGAGAGAGAGAGAGAGAGAGAGAGAGAGAGAGAGAGAGAGAGAGAGAGAGAGAGAGAGAGAGATAAGGTTTAACGTCCACTCGACACAAACTAGGTCATTTTGGGACTAACATATGGTTTCAATTTTATTTCAATAATTCGCTTGCGCGTAGGGGTCTTTAGTAGTGGGAGGAAGCCCCCGTCCTGTAGCACTGACAAGGGGACCCCCCCATCCCCGTCCTGTACCACTGACAAGAGGGATTTCCCCCACCCAGGTCCTGCACCACTGATATGGGAATTCCCCCAAACCTCCGTCCTGTAGCACTGACAAGGGGAACCTCCCATCCAAGTCCTGTAGCACTGACAAGAGGGATTTCCCCCACCCAGGTCCTGCACCACTGATATGGGAATTCCCCCAAACCTCCGTCCTGTAGCACTGACAAGGGGAACCTCCCATCCAAGTCCTGTAGCACTGACAAGAGGGATTTCCCCCACCCAGATCCTGCACCACTGATATGGGAATTTCCTCAAACCTCCGTCCTGTAGCACTGACAATGGGAACCTCTCATCCCCGTCCTGCAGCACTGACAAGAGGGATTTCCCCCACCCAGATCCTGCACCACTGATATGGGAATTCCCCTAAACCTCCGTCCTGTACCCCCACCAACTCCATCATACACCACTGACAAGGAAAGCCCCGGTGGAAATCACGGGGAACTTTATCAGCAAACGTCGTGATTGAAACTAAAACATCCGGGCAAGTGGTCGAGCGACATAGTCGCTGAGCTACCGGGGTATACATATCTATATGTTTATTTTGGCTCAGTTTCTCGACCTCGATAAATAAGGGACCATGAGACCGTGTTATCTATGAACTTCTCAAATGAATCCTCTGACAAGACCTTGAACCCGTTAACGCAAGAAAACTTTACTTAGTTAAATCAAGGACCGTATGGCCACAGATCACTAATTATTGCCCCATTGACTTTAATGTTAATTCTCGTCTCTTAGACCGGTTGTAACTTTTTCCCAAATATTCGTTGGGTAAAACGCTTTCTGCCACAGATGGAGCAACATGTGGCAAACTCTTGCCCAAAACCATGTGAGGTTCACCATGGAAAACTTGAGATAGACAAGCTGGAAGTAGAGACAAGTAAAGATGCAATTCCCGGCCCTCCATTTCAACTTAACCAACCTCACAACTTTTGTATCCTTCCGCCTCAAAATCATGAATATTCATCAAAACTTGACAGAAAATCTTTTTTCAAACCGCTTTTTTTCGATTCTACACCAAAAAGTCAACAAAAATCGCCATGCAAAATGGGGGAAAAGGGAAAGGGAGAGAAAGACTAAAAATAACTTGGCCCTACAACATTTAGTGATCTGTGTCCTATATTGTGGGATTTTATACAGATTAATTTCTCGGACTTCTCCTCAGATTTTACGGTATTCTTATAGTTGCACGGTAATTTCACAACTTGGTATGTATTTCTATCCGATAGCGACGAATTTCTCGAGTTTAGAACTTTGAAATTTCCAAATGGAGCAGTCGATTTCAGTATTATCGTATTTCTTGCAGGCATTTTGGTTTTGCTTAATAATCCAAATTCCCGCATGTATGACGGATTTTAAAATTATGAAAATAAAGTTTAGGTATCATACTGTACGGTATGATGATTGATTGTTTGCTTTAATGAAATGAAATCTCGACGTGTTTTTTTCGGATTCACATGGGCGTCTCCGAAGTACTCAAAAACGATGTTTAGATGCATTTACACCTAATCATCAGTAGTGTATCTATGTATGGGTTGAAAAAAAGATTAAAGTTACATTATGGGAGATAAGATAAAGAGATGGCAGTTCTCACTATAATAGTTAAAAACTAGATAGTGTAAAGGTAATTTGCTGAAAATTTCAGTCAAATTGATCCACTATTAGCCGAGAAAAGGGCGTTTGAAATATTCACATAGCCTCGATCATCATTACTCAAATCATTAATATAAACAGTATAGTCTCGATTATCCACTTGATTGATTTAATTATCAACGGCCATTAAGCGGCATATAGGATTTTAATCCGCCAACATCGAAGGCTAGCCTTGACGTCAAGTCTTTATTATGGTCTGGATATGTTAATTAATGTCTAATTGATTATTTAGATAACATTTCAGGCCTAAAGAAAGACCTGTAATAAGCAGATTTTGCTCTTGCATAATGCTATTTTAATAAAATTATTATGAATTGATTTCTGTTTCTTTGCTTTTAAACTTAATAATGGTAATTGTGCGATGGGTGGTAATTTTATTTTAGTCACGATTGTCAGGTGTGTTGTTTGCCGCCGCACATAATTCTAAAGGCTTCGCGGTCGTTGCTTGTCCATCTAAATGGTCCATGGTTAAATAAATAAAATGACACGTCTCTACTGACTGGGGGAATGTAGACGGGCATACCCCATATAGTGTACTATGGGGGAAATTTCCCACTATGACCCACTCTTAAACCAAATTCCATACTGTCAAGGGTAGTTTAAGTGCACCCCAATGTCTTCACGGCACATTTGGTCCCAACCAAACGACTATACGCTGTGCCTTACCTTCAGGACCTCTGTCCTATTATCATTTTTATTTTGTCGTTTGTGAATCAGCCATTTACTTACTACTTCCGTGTTATTCTTAGCTCATTACAAATGGCGCCCGAAACCATAAAATACTCGAATCGTGTACTGATTATATAATCTTGAATGAACTTTCTCGGCCAACACAGGTATCTTAACAATGGACCTAACGGTTTGAGATAAAAAGGCCTTACGCACAGCACCACCGTGGTTCCCAACCTAGTTATATCAGCACCAGTAATTATGCTACCCACACAATTTAAAGCCTATGTACGTTATGAGCAGGGGGTTGATGGCCGAATGGTTAGCACGTGCGCGATGTATACTACTCCAAAGAAGTTAAGGGTCAACCAATTATTTTTGTTTAACATTTTATTAGACACAGGGAACATGTAAATCAAAACTTTTAAGCACACTTTTGGTCAGAATGAGTTCAATATGTCGCAATGTTGAGTCTGTTATGCCACAGGATTCTTACCTTCTATCCGTATATATATGCATATACCATGTCGTACCAGACAACATATAATAAAAAAAAGAACAGGAATGCAATGCCTTTTGAAGACTCGATTTTACCTGCTCTTGCTTCGGCTCGTTTTTTTCAACAATTCGTAATGCCAGACAATCAAACCTCTGTCAATTCACTCACATATGTTTTTTCTCTTCAATCCAGTCGTTTTGATTTGCATACATATTCCCACAAAACGATATCATAGCCACTTGTTTCCAATATTTACATTATTTTCGTCCATTTCCATTTTGCCCTCAACTCCATGCGCTGACGTCACACAAAATACTGAACTTAAATTGGCACCTATTCGACTAGCGACCTATTCCACGAATCCAGCTGGCAACCTGTTCCTTGGCTACCTATTAACAATGCTATGGGAAATAAAAAGAATTGTACCTATCCGGTGTCTATCAAATCAGATAAAAGGATATGATGATTTATCTGATATAGCTAATATTATGAATAATAATTTACTAATGTTCCCGATGATATTAAGCCTGTATATAACCCCCTTTCCAATAAATATTGTGAAAAAATTGATAAATTTGTTCAAAAAACAATTCCTCCTGACAAAGAATTTACCATAAATTATATCTCATGTGCAGATGTACACAAATATCTAAATATTCTCGATCCATACTGACATATACTGATATTGACTCAATAGGACCAAAAATTCTAAGGATGTCGACAGACTATATTTTTAAATCATTAACTTATATATTAAATTTATTCATCTCAAAAGATATTTTCCCTGAACATCTAAAACTTGCTAAACTTATTACAATCCACAAGAAGGAAGACAAGGATCTACCAAATAATTATAGGCCAATTTCTGTCTTACCCACAATATCAAAAGTATTTGAAAAACATATTAGTTCTCAAATTACAGAATATTTTGAAACAAAACAAACTATTTTATGAATTTCAATCTGGTTTTAGAAAAAATCTTTCATGTTCAACAGCATTATTGAGAATTACAGATATCTGGCTGAAAGAAATAGACTGAAGTAATATGACCGGAGTTGTTTATCTCGATTTTAGTAAGGCTTTTGGTCTTATAGACCATAGATTAATCCTCCAAAAATTGAAATTATACAAATTTGACTTAAAATCTCTTAAAATAATCTCATCCTATCTAGAATTTCGTAAGCAACAAATAGTCTTAGGGGCATGTCATTCAAATGTTACTGGTGTGCAATACGGGGTCCCACAGGGATCTAATATTGGTCCTTTACTTTTCCAGATTTTTATAAACGATCTCCCACTTCATGTCAGTAAATGCCATACTGATCTTTTTGCTGATGACAGTACCCTTCATTTCTCTAGCATCAATTTAGCCAATGTAGAGATTGCCCTTCAAGAGGATTTACTGAATGTATTTAATTGGTGTAATGATAATGGTATGGTAATTAATGCTAAAAAGACCAAGGCTAGGTTAATAGCTTCAAAACACCAAACAGACACAAACAGCTTATCACTAAAAATTAATGGAGAATCATTAGAAAATGTATCTGAAGCAGTGTTATTAGGACTTACTGTTGACCAAACTTTAGATTGGAATCTCTAAATTAACAAAATTTCCAAAATCATATCCTCCAAAATCTACCTCCTGGCAAAGTTAAAACCTTATTTACCACACCATCTTAGAATTTTATTTTTCAATGGCTATATTTTACCATACTTAGATTACTGTTCTACAGTTTGGGGTAGTGCCAAAAAAGGTAAACTAGAGGTCCTTTGTAAACTCCAAATGGCGTGCGGCAAATAGCATTTTGGATGAAAAACCTGATTCACATTCGGCACCTTTTTTTGAATCTCTAAATTGGCTTACAATCTACCAACGCATTCAATACAATCAAGGAATGCTCACCTTCAAAATTCTAAGAGACAAATTACCATCATATTTATATAACACATTCTGTGAAAATTCGAAACTGACATGACATTGAGATCAGAAAGTCAAAATAAATTAGCAATTCCAAAAAGTAAGAAAAAGGCAATAACAAGAACATTCCAATATACCGCCTCTGTATTCTGGAATTCGCTACCTCAAACTGTGAGGTTTTAGCTTCAAAAAGGAGTTAGTAAAACACGTTAAATCTTTGATCCCTTGGTAATTACTGTTGTCCTCTGAATGTATGTTTATTTGCCTTTCTGTTCTCTCCCTCTTGTTTGTTTGATATTTTTTTCTTATTATAAGCTTATATAATATGATATATATGCACTTTGTAAATACTATTACCATATTCTTGTTTGTTTGATATTTTCTTTTTTTATTATTATAAGCTTATATAATATGTTATATATGCACTTTGTAAATATTGTTACAATGTAGTTGCTAGTTTTACAGAGTAGGAGGGACATGTTGAAAATTAGAACTCGTGTACTAAATATGTTCCCTCAGAAAATAAAGACATTGTTATTATTATTATCATTGTTATATAAAACAGCTACATATCTACAACAGAATATAACACAGCTACATAACTACAACAGAATATAACAAAGCTACATAACTACACAGAATATAACACATGACACAATTATATGGAATACAAGTTACTTAAAGAATGAATTTCAGCGACGTTTCGACGAGGGTTCTCCCGTCTTTATCAAGCAAAGAATATAACACAGAATATAACAAAGTTACATATCTACAACAGAATATGACACAGCTACATAACTACAACAGAATATAGAACAGCTACATAACTACAACAGAATATAACACAGCTACATAACTACAACAGAATATAACACAGCTACATAACTATAACAGAATATAACACAGCTACATAACTACAACAGAATATAGCACAGCTACATAACTACAACAGAATATAAAACAGCTACATAATTACAACAGAATATAACACAGCTACATATCTACAACAGAATATAACACAGCTACATAACTACAATAGAATATAACACAGCTACATAGCTACAACAGAATATAAAACAGCTACATAACTACAACAGAATATAACACAGCTACATAACTACAACAGAATATAGCACAGCTACATAACTACAACAGAATATAAAACAGCTACATAATTACAACAGAATATAACACAGCTACATATCTACAACAGAATATAACACAGCTACATAACTACAATAGAATATAACACAGCTACATAGCTACAGCAGAATATAAAACAGAGAGAGAGAGAGAAATGAGGTTTAACGTCTACTCGACACAAACCAGTTCATTTTGGGACTAACATATGGTTTCATTTTATTTCAATAATTCGCTTGCGCGTAGGGTCTTTAGCAGTGGGAGGAAACCGGAGTGCCCGGAGGAAACCCACGAGGTTGAGAAGGCGCCCCTATCTCCATGCCACATACGCTCGCACCAGGGCTCGAAACCACAGCCGCAAGCCAGAGGCGACCGGCCAGCTAGAGGTCGAAGCGCGGCACTCTAGACCACTAGGCCATCCCAACCCCCCCCCCCGAATATAAAACAGCTACATAACTACAACAGAATAGAGAGACAGAGGGAAATAGGGTTTAACGTCCACTCGACACAAACTAGGTCATTTCGGGACTAACATATGGTTCAATTTTATTTCAATAATTCGCTTGCGCGTAGGGGTCTTTAGCAGTGGGAGGAAACCGGAGTGCCAGGGGGAAACCCAGGAGGTTGAGAAGGCGCCCCTATCTCCATGCCACATACGCTCACACCAACAAAAGAATATAACACAGCTACATAATTACAATAGAATTTAACACAGTTACATAACTACAACAGGAACATATATTGAACAGAAAGTAGACTATAACAGGAACTCATCAGGGCGGTACATAACCATATTAAATCCACCATTCCGCCCCTCTGCCAAGGCAGCGACTAAACTCTGATGTGTCCATACCCCGGTCACTCGACTCGACCCCGCTCGTCTATCTGTCTGCCTGTCAGTAAACTCATGCTTATATAGGGTCCGACAATAGAGCAAATATAGATAAGACACGTCATCATACATGCTATTGTTTATTTATCACGTCATGGTATGATTTCTAACCAGTGCGCACTCCTTTAAAGTCGAGTGGAGCTTGCACACAGATCACATGGGATTAGTTACATGTGTAATTTAAGCATGACTATATAGTATAGGGAAAAAAGTCGTCATCATCTGTTATCAAAACCAGCTGGGTTCAACAAGTTCACAGAATTTAAATGATAGTTCGTAGTTTATATAGAGAATCTCCTACGAGTGTTTTTTGATATCAAAAAATATCAACACAAGTTGATAATGTAAAAAAAACTCGGCTCTAGTTTTTTTTACATTATCAACTTGTTTTGATATTTTTTGATATCAAAAAACACGAGTTGGAGATTTTGTTTATCACGCAATCCTTTCTTACATGCAGAAATAAATAAATATAATTCTTTGGTATAGATTTCACCTTTACTGGACCTAATTTCATTACTGCGTAGTGATACATCAGTTTTTTGACTGCAGTTTAGCTATTGCAAAGTCTATATATTGACCCAGTATTTCCTTCAAAGTCAATTAAATAAAAACAGTTTCTTTTTAACAAAAAAAAAAGTAACTTTTTATTTAAAATAAGTGGTTTCTTTAAAATAAAAGAAAGTAGTTCCTTTTTGATTGACCAATCAAATTCACGTAAAGCGATATCTCCTAAGGAGATATCGCAGTAGATTATGTAATTTATCATACAAGCGATATCTACTGTCAAATAAGATATTGGGTGATAAAAAATAATAAACTAAGAACTTTGTCACACAGGTGATATATAGCGAATCTGAGAACAAAAGTCCAATACTCGTTAAATCCCATTTCTTTTCATGTGACTATAAGGGTGGGGAGGGGAGTGTTCAGTAAATCTGTTAATAATATTCAGTTACAAATAAACAAACTTTGATTAGATAACGGTGCGTGATATTTACGTTGCTAGAGGTCTGACTATTTAGATAAATTCCACTAAGGTAAGTCATACGTATTGAGCAACTCACCTAGACATTTTGCAATTGGTTAACATATATATCATACTAGCTGTGACAATTTAGATGCACTTCACCAGGGTAAGTCATACTTTGTTGAGCAACTCACGTAGACATTTTGAAATTATTGAACACCAAGGTAAGTCATGCGGTGTTGAACAACTAGCATAGCCATTTTAAAATTTGTTAACATAACATACTAGAAACAATTCGGTGATGGAGGAAATACGCGTTAATCAAAATTTGAGTCGTGGAAAAAATAAACGGACACAGCCCACCAAATGTAAGGCGAAAGTTATTTTTATTTTTTCTCTCCCTTGCCCTTTTTCCCCTTTTGCATGGTGATTTTTGTTGAGGATACAGCATGGTGATTTTTGTTGAGGATGCAAGATTAAGCGGTAGGTTTGGCTGAAATGTGGGTGGAAAATTGCGTGATCTTTACTTCCAGTTTGCGTATCTCACGTTTCCCATGGTGAACCTCATACGGCCCGGGACATACCAAGTGTGCAGGGCCCCATTGCTGTTTGTTCAAATTGTTCATAGTGACCGCGGATCGTACTAGTATGTACTCCGCACCATTGAGTGCCTGGGGTGTTTTCCCCCAGGATTTTCTTTTTAAATTAGGAATAAATTTCAGTGCATCTGAGACAATTTTGGCAGCGATTTCATTGACTTTTAAAATTTGTTGACCTACCAGTCCCGGGGCCCTCAATATCCCTTACTGCCCAGGGCCCCAATCCTCTCCCCCTCGCAGCCAAGGTACTGCTTGGCTCCGTCCGGGATAAAATATTGGTATGACTCAGAATTGTGGGGTGGGGGGCTCTCCTAGATCCGGTACTGCCTGAAAATAACAATAGGTTTATTGTATACGCAACACATGAATTTATAGAAAATTGACAATTCTTGGACGAGATTTGAAGTGTATATACTGAATATAAAATAGTGTAGTATGACTATGTTCAAATAGACTCAAGTCACCAAAAATAAAATCTGATCTTATTAAATCCAAACTGTGCTGATGTATTATGTAAAGACGGATTTTAAAAGTTGTTGTATATTGTATTGTATATATCAGTAATTGTTTTATAATAAGCCTAGCTGAGACATAAAATTGTTAGATATTGTATTTTTGGTCACAAAATTGTGGCAGATAAAATATTCAAGTTGGCGGGAAAAAAATATGAACATTTCTTTATATAAAAATCATTATTCATTTTGGCGGAAAAAATTGAAAGCCAGTTTGAGCCCTGCTTTTGAGCAAGGAGTTGCCACACGTTGCTCCGTCTGTGACAGAAAGCATTGTACACAGCGAAATGTTGGGGGAAAAGTTAGAGCTGGTCTAAGAGACGAGAACTAACATTAAAGTCAATGTGGAAATCATTAGTGATCGGTGACCAAATGGAAACAAATATAGTTGTATTAAACTATAACACATACTTATGGAAGAACAATTACTGATTTATTTAGGCGACGTTTTCAAGCAAGTGCAGCAACAAATGTGTATGGCAATTATATATAGACAAGCAATATATATAATTGCCATACACATTTGTTGCTGCACTTGCTTGAAAACGTTGAGAGAATACTCTTCGAAACATCGCCTAAATAAATCAGTAATTGTTCTTCCATAAGTATATGTGTTATAGTTTAATGCTCTTTCCAGTTACTAAATGCCTCTAAAAGATTATAAATATAGTTGTCTCCCTTCTTTCGGTTCTACCGACTGATAAAATAATAATGAAAGTCGTTGTTTAAAACGTCATCGGTGGCCCAATTAGTGCGGAGCTGGCGCTCTAACCATGAGGTCTTAGGTTCAAGCGCGGTGTGGGTGTGGTTTTCCCTTGTCAGTTGTGTAGAGTGGAGGCTCTGGCAAGGACTAGGGTCTAATCGGTCCGGATGAGGCATGCACACGTTGGCGTTTGCGAAGAAGATTCCCTGACAGTTGGAACTGGAAATAAGAGTACGCCGCTGCCTGGACCATTGTTCTCTCACAACACATTGGGGAGCAACGGTGGCTAAGTGTGCAGGCATTGGCGTGCATGTAAAAGATCCTTTGGTGTTTGGAATTCGATAGTGCCTCTGCCCTGGCAAATTTTCCCCTCGTATCTCGTCTTTGATTAGCCCAGTCAAAGTAGAACAGTGGGACGTTAAACCCCATTTCATTTCATAACATATTGCATGGCCGTTACCTCATTCGTTGGGTTCATTCAGACGTCACTCCCATTACATATACCAGCTGGTATAGTATTGTTGCAGTTTTACACAACATTTTATTAACCAAATTTTACACCAATCGGTCAGTTCGTTTCAGAAGTCCTCTGACCGCTCCTGTCCGTCCGTATTGAACTGCAGTATGAAAATACGGCTTGGCTGTTTTGAGGCTATGTTAGGGTCCTGACCTTCTAGTTTTCGCCTTAATTCTTCTTTGTTTTCCAAAAGGAATAATTTCTCGCGTCATCTGACACAATTTTATAATGATCACGTCGAGTTTTACATTCACAAATATAAACAAATTACATTTAAAATGGTCCCTGTTAGGTTCCCGCTTAGTAATGGCGAACAAAGTCAAACGGAATAAGGCCGACCAGGAACTGTTAGGGGACTTTTATCCACCCGGAATCCGTTCCGAAAGGAATTAACGATCAGGTGTCTTGTTTTACACTTATGATTTATTCTCTCGTTTTAGCCATTTTTTAAAACAACAGAAACTCCGCAGAGAGGAAAACGAAAACTCTTGGTTTTTTAAACGACAGAAACCCGGCAGAGAAGAAAATGAAAACTCTTGGTTGTCCAGTTTTTGTCATGTATGGTCTGGTAGGGTTTCTTTTGTTGTTAGTTCCAATAGGATGTGATGTTCAAGACTTGAGCACTGTAGCACCAAATACCGATACAGTGACTGGGTCTGCAACCAATGTAAATCTTTTCTTCTTTTATAAGTTGGCCGGATTAGATATGGAAAGAATGATTAACGACGGTAATAATAATACTCAGCTACAGAACCAGATTCTTGCAGCAGTATCGTCTCTCAACAAAACATTCGTCGAAGATGCCATCGCCAAAAACAACACAGAAGTAGTCTTGGACAAAGTCTGTGAATTAATTGATAACAGTCCGTTATTACAGAGTTATCTTATCCCACGACAAAAACGTCAACATGACTGTGGATCGACAGGTGCATGTTTAGCTGTTTCTTATTTCCTATTAGGAATACTCAGTGTTTATCATATTATTTTTAAACATTCGTCATTGTAATTAATTATTTAATCTCATAAAACACAATTAGAACACTTCTATAGATGTACTACTTTTGAATTTTAGTATCATGCTATGAGTGTTGAAACGTAGCATGATAAAAAAAATTCAAAAGTAGTGCATTCATATAAGTGCTCTAATTTTGTTAAACTAATTATTGTTTTCATTTTATTGTATTAATTAATTATAGCTAATTATTTTGATTGTAACTATTTATTGTATTGATTAATTGGAGCTAATTATTTTGATTGTAACTAATGATTTTGTATTTCCTTTGTTTTGATTGTAACTAATTATTGTTATATACCTGTGTTTTGATTGTACCGTATTAATTTATTACCTTTGTTTTGATTTTAACTAATTATTTTTATTACCTTTGTTTTGATTGTAACTAATTATTGTTTATTACCTTTGTTTTGATTGTAACTAATTATTGTTTATCTTTTTAATTTTTATTAATTATTGTTTATTACTTTTGTTTTAATTTTAACTTATTATTGTTTATTACCTTTGTTTCGATTTTTTACTAATTATTGTTTATTACCTGTGTTTTGATGTTATCGAATTACTGTTTATTACCTGTGTTTTAATTTGAACTCAAATTTAATAATTTTAAATTTATTTAAATATTGGGTTGTAACTAATTATTTTTAATTAGTTTTGTTTTGAAGCACAATTAAAATTATTTGAGAATATCACTATTATGGAAATCAGAATTTCTAAATCATTATGCATATTTAATAATGATTATGCACAGTTTATGGTGAGAAAGGACCACATAGTATTTTGCCTATCACAGAGAGAGAGAGAGAAATGGGGTTTAACGTCCACTCGACACAAACTACGTCATTTTGGGACTTACATATGCCTTCAATTTTATTTCAATAATTCGCTTGCGCGTAGGGATCTTTAGCAGTGGTAATAAACCGGAGTGCCCGGAGGAAACCCACGAGGTTGAGAAGGCGCTCTATCTCCATGCCACATACGCTCATACCAGGGATAGAAACCACAGCCGCAAGCCAGAGGTGACCGGCCAGCTAGAGGTCGAAGCTCGGCACTCTAGTCCATTAGGCCATCCCAACCCCCTCGCCTATCACAGACCAATCAATGCACTAATAAACTGGTTAATGATATATTCAATTGGTATTATGTCCGAGGTACAAATGGGTCCTGCAGATGATATATTGGTCAAAAATACTGACGCTGATGCAGCCCCCCCCCCCCTAGTACTTTAATCAGATATTCTAGTATTAAGGTTATACGCTGGGGTGGATCCAAGAATCTATGCACGAGGGAGTTGACCAGCTTCCCGAGAAAATGTATCTTTGGGTGGTGTGTGTGTGGGGGGGGGGGGGCAGGGATACATATATTTTCTATATATTATCATTTTGGTGTATATGCATGCATTCGACCTCAGTTTTCACTATGAATTAATACGATCATATTGTGATTCAATTTCATTAAACATACATTATGGGAGAGCAACAATAGACTTTTGTCGGTCTTCCTTTGGGCCTCAGAAGTCATAGAAATTATAAATTAGATCTTTATTTAAACAACAAACCTAAAATGAACTCACGGATGGCTTGGATTGGGCTCGGATTAAAACAGGATTTCGTTGACTGATTTAATCACTATGGCGTCATGGGCGGGGCTTCTCCGTGACGTTGACGTCATCATACTTCCGGACTGTTTTCTATTCGTCTGCTTAGGGAGTCGCTTCGGCCTACCTGAAGTACAAAAGAGTACACGCACGCAACGCAAGAAGTCGGCTATTTATCATAATTTTTTTTACAATACTGCCTCGTTGATTTGGCCCATTCCTTTCAAACTTTAATATCCTATCGCAGACTTTCTGTTCTTATCTATATATTAAAATCTTAATTCTAATTTATAGTAAAAAATAAATGTATACGAATTGAATTGCAGTCCTGTCTCAAACCGAATACGCTATCAGTACTAGTCATTGTAAACATTACTTGATAATCGATATAAGATAGGGGCGCCTTCTCAACCGCGTGGGTTTCTTCCGGGCACTCCGGTTTCCTCCCACTGCTAAAGACCCCTACGCGAATTATTGAAATAAAATTAAACCATATGTTAGTCCCGAGATGACCTAGTTTGTGTCGAGTTGACGTTAAACCCCATTTTCTCTCTCTCTCTCTCTCTCTCTCTCTCTCTCTCTCTCTCTCTCTCTCTCTCTCTCTCTCTCTCTCTCTCTCTCTCTCTCTCTCTCTCTCTTACAGAGAACTCAGCTAACCTCTGCTGTATATAAACCCTATAGTATCAAATGATTTATTGATTTGAATTCGAGTCAGCCACCGAAGTTGGGCTATATAAGACTACTTTGAAGTTGATCGGCTGGAGTATACGTTTATGGATGTCATATTTCCCAAATCTTCTTTAGGGGTAGGGGCGGGCCTACGTGGTACGCTCCACTGCTTCGCCTCCCGCAGACGAACGGAAGCTCCGTTCGTAACCAGTAATTGTTACTGGTATTTCAGGTTCTGCCCCCTCCCCCGGTTCCGCCCAAACATTCATTGAGTCCATACACCTGTGCATAACGGGACCATTTTATGTATTAATTTGTCTGATATTTATAGATTTACCTTGGTAAGAGGACACCGGCCCAATACCCTTTATAAACGGTTTCTGGTTCTTAAAAAATTTAAAAGTCATATCATGATCCAATTGTATAAAAAAGTGAATTACACTAACCACATATTTATTGTTGATGCGATACGTACGTATACAATTTCACATTCCTTCTTATTTATATTACATATTTTTTTGGCATACTTATTTTATTTTTACACAAGTGACAGCGTTAGAAGTAAACTAGTGAGGGGATACGATAGAAATAGAAGATCAAGATGTTAACACAGTTGTCTTAATGCGAGATTCTCATTATTACGGTTTGCGCCAGGAAAACGCGTTTTAGGCCATTAAATTTGCCAGATTGTCTTGGGTGGGAAGAGGGCGCCTACACGGTAAGATCCGCTCTTTCGCCTCTTGTCCATCTCCTAAAAAAATTCCGTCATTCCAGGTTCGGCCCCCGTAACATTCATCGAGATTGTTCGCCTATGATAATATTGAACCACGTGTTGGTCCCGAAATGGCATTGTCTCTTTGAATTGTGCAGAATTTTCACTTGAATCGTACAATCCACCCCCAGAAAAATAATGCGCCCGAGAAATGGCGCCCCGCCCCATCCCCAAAAAATAATAATAATCTGATAACCTTTAAATTATAACATAATACACGTGGTTATGATCACACGTTGATGCTCGTAAGGCACCGATCAGTCGGTCGGTTTTAAGGGCGCCCACACGCCGATCGGTTCGTTTGGCCTGATCCAAACTTTCTTATATCACTGATGTGCAGGCTATGGCGCTCCACCACTCTGCTGCATCCCCACTTTTAAAATCCTACTTACGGCACTGCCACGCGTCTCATAGGACCAGGTGTGATGGGATAGCGTCGAAGGATACAATTCCAAATTTCACGATGTAATTCTAGTATGCACAGTCCGGATTATCAAGTCCCTAAATATTATTCAAATTTAGTATAGTCTAAAATTACGATCTGGAATTCACAGTATTCGAGTGATTTTAAGTGGGAGAACAGTATTCAAGGATCAAAAAATCATTTAACAGCCGAAGCGAAGAGCCAAGGTTATAAAAATATAGAATCGTCATGCCACGAGAAGCTAACACAGATACTCAATATTCGTAAGTATTTTTATAGATCATATATCTTCGTTAAATATGACAACAAAATATGTAAACAGTTTCAATGTCAACCAAATGGTTAATGAATTATAACATGTCCTTGAAATATTCGCTTGAGAGTTAAAGGTGCACAGTGCGAGAGCTAAATCTGCCTATTGCACATCTTTTTCATTTCATTTCATTTTGGGTATCAAATCATACGTATATTAAATTTTTACCATCCCCAGAGAGAGAGAGAGAGGGAGAGAGAGAGATGGGTGTAACGCCCGCTCGACACAAATCAGCCCTTTTTGAGACTAACACTTGGTTCAATTTTTTTCCAATAATTTGCAGTGGGAGAAAATGCACGAGGTTGGGCAGTCGGACCTACTCCTGGTCGCGTAGAAATGTAATGAACTGGGGTTTAACGTCCTACTGTTCTGCTCCGAACTGGGATAAGACGGGCATACGCCATACAGAATGCTATGAGGGAAATTTTGCCCGGACAGGGTTACTATGACGCATACGTATATCGAATTCAAACTGCCAAGTGATTTTGTCGTGCACGCCGATGCTATGAGGCAAATTTTGCCCGGACAGGGTTTACTTTGGCCCACACGTACATCGCATTCCAACTGCCAAGGGATTTTTTCTTGCACGACTGTCATTGTCCTGCCCTCCGTCCAGCACTACGTCGGAAAACTCCGATAACTTACTCGGCCAGTGCAGGTATGGAACACTCGACCTCCAGGCTAGTGAGCCCGCGTCTTAACCACGGTGGCTCCAACCTTTAATATGACACTATTCAAGGTAAAAGTATCATATTTCTTTATTGCACCTGTGGAGTATCATATAGCTTATACAAATTAGGTTATTGCAATATTTCATGCCTTCTGCATACACCCTTACTTGTATAAACTAGGCTGCATATAACCATATTGAATACACTCTTTATATTATCAATGAGTGCACCGTTTTAATGTCTTTCTATTGAAATCTTTCTATTTAAAGCCCCAATAACACTCTTGTTGTAATTGAATAATATGTCCCAATCTTTATTCTGGTCAACAAATTGTATTATTTTACAATATTCAAATAAATTGATGATACAAATTTCATCGTAACACACCTAATTTAAAAAATTGGAAAAATTCAACTACATGATTTGAAAAGGTTAACGTCGGGCCCGTATCTACAGGGGGCGCGGGGGGGCATGCCCCCCCCCCCCGCGTGAAATGCTCCCCCCCCCCGCTCAGAAATTGCTAACAATCATTAACGTATACACAGTACCTTATATTAACCTAAAAAAGCTATTTTTTTTTTGTTTTAATACTTATTTTAAAATGCTTATTAGACGCCTAGGTAACTACATAGCATGATGATTACAACAGTCTGTTAGAATGACCTTTCCGAAAATTTCCTCAAAATGTTCGCCCCACTACCGAAAGGTAATGCCCCCCCGCTTAATGGTGTCTAGATACGGGCCTGGTTAACGTAAACCTTTTCGAATGTGACTTGGATTTTAAAATATTTTCGAACCCTCTGAACAAGTAAAATATGATGTAATGGATAATTTACACAACAGGTAGGACACATAAACACATGGTACTTAGAATAAGACTATTATTTATTTTCTAGAGCTGCCAAGCCAACAAGAGTGTTATTGTCCCTTTAAGGTGGCCTTAAAGTGAAATTAATTGGGGTTTAACTATTCTGCACCGACTGGGCTAATGAAGACGAGAGGCGCAATGGTCTATTCTTTTTTCAAATTCCGACTGCCAATGGATCTTTTACGTGCACTTCAATGTATGGATTAGGGTAACCCTAACCCTAATCCAGCCCTAACTAATGTTTTGTCCCCATCTGAACGTGCTTTTACGTGGTCGGCAATGTGTACATGGACTCTTGGTCTTTTTCTCCCATCCGCACGACTAGACAATGTCCGCGCCAGATCCTCTGTCCTGCACCACTTATAAGTGGAAATCGCGCTGGAAAATCATGAGGATGTTTCTCTGCAAACACTGAGAGTGAACCCAAGACGCCCTGATTAGCGAGCTAGCGTCTTACTCGCTGGGTACGTGGGTCCCTGCATTGGCAGTTTGCCGAAGTGGTTTCACCTTGTCAGTGGTGCAGCCGTCTAGTCGTTTGGATGTGACGAAAAACCGAGGTCGCGTGTATACATTAGGTTGCACACACGCAAGCCCTTGGTGTTTCGAATTCGATATAAGAGTAGGTCATAGTGCCACTGACAGGGCGGAATTTCCCTGTTAGCACACGGGCGTATTCCGTAAGCCCATCCAAAGCAGCACGGTAGGACGTTAAAATAAATTTCAATCCATTTCCATTTTTTACTCTCCAGTTTCCTTCCACTGCTAAAGACCTCTACGCGCAAGCAAATTATTGAAATAAAATTAAAAACCATATGTTAGTCCCGAAATGACCTAGTTTGTGTCGAATGGACGTTAAACCCAATTCCTCTCTCTCATTTCTTACTCACTGAGCCACCGGTATTACCAGGCCACCCATGTAATAACGTCGATTGGTGTGATGCAGGCCTATTACCGCTTTTATCATTGTTACATGACTCCTGACGCTACCCTGCAGACTAATCATTCAAGATGTTTTATTATGTTTCCTTTCAGATCAGAACTGCAGAAATCTGCGGCTGCGAACAGAAAATGGATGTTCTTGAGTATATTGCTTGGTGCTATAGCAGTGGGTCTTTTGATCGCCTTGATCGTGGTTGTCACAAACCAAGATAAACGTCCAGTACCACAAAACCCTCCTCCTTCGGTAGACGGCCAAGTAGACGGTCAAATTGACGCATCCGAATCGCCAAATCCTGGCATGTTCCACGATCTAACAAGAACTGAATTATTATCGTTGCAGGAATATCTTTATTCAGATAAAGCATCGGATTTAAATCTGGTGCGACCAGATAAAGTATCTTTGAGTGCCAGCTACGTCTTTATTGTCGATTTACTTCCGCTCAATAAAACTGAAATTCTCGGATATTTAGATGACAACGGATCAACTCCAGTAAGACGTGCCAGGGTGGTTGTATTCAGGGGCGACAAAACACCTCCAGTGGTTGAAGAATATATTGTCCAACCTATACCAAACCCAACCAGACACGACTTGTTCAAGCTTCAAACAAGACCTAACCCCATCCCTTTTGCCTACAGACCTATTGGTCTGGTAGAATTTGCAGAAATCGCCACAGTTCTTGCGATGGGTTTACAAGTAGAAATTGGTGACATCCTAAAGGAAAGTTATGATGCAGGGATCGTTGATTGTGGTGACAAATGTTTGACATTTTACCCTCACCCAGTGTCCTCTGCAATCGTTGGAGCTGATGTCAGAAAAATGTGGTTTGAAGCTAACCATAACGTCCCATATTACGGTCTACACCCAACTGGTTTTATGTTCTTGGCACAAGTTGATGGAGCGGACAAATCTAAATTTTCAATTGAAAAGATTATATATGGTGGACAACCTTTCAATTCGGTACAAGAATTCAAGACAGCTTACATGACCGACGCAGTAACAAAAACCAAATTGGAGTTTCCAAAAGTAGACAAAAATCTATTTTCAACGCTTAATTTCAGAGGCGATGACAAACCTTCTAAAAGGGCACCTCAATTGGTTGAACCGGATGGAAAACGTTATACTCTGAATCACAGACAAGTAAAATACATGGACTGGCAATTTGACTTCAGAATGTCTTCGTTAACAGGACCCCAGCTTTATAATATCATGTATGGGAAAGATAGGATAGCATACGAAGTGGGATTACAGGAAATAGCTGTCTTTTATGCTGGTGCTAACCCAGCAGCTCGATTTACCGATTTCGTAGACAGTGGCGTTCTTTTAGGAATTCATGCTAAGAGTTTGGTACCAGGCGGAGACTGTCCAGAAACTGCTACCTTCATCCCAGCAACCTTTTTGGGTGAGCTAACAGAAGAACCACACACTAACCAAAAAGCCTTTTGTTTGTTTGAACAACATACGGGAGTACCATTAAGGCGTCATCTGTCTTATGCTGTGCCTGAAGGTGGTTTCTATGGCGGGGTAATGGACAACGTGCTGATACTGAGGACAATCCTCACAGTGGTAAATTACGACTACGTATTTGATTTTATCTTCCATCAGAACGGTGCCATGGAAGTGCGAGCAGTGTCCACTGGCTACATTTATACCACTTTCTACAACCAAACGGAGGATAAATATGGTTTCCGTTTACACGACAACATTCTGGCTAATCTGCATCACCACATGTTTCATTTTAAAGTGGATTTGGATATACTGGGAACTTCCAATAGATACGAGACCCTGGATATAGAGACTGAGGATGTGGATATTTCTGGGGAGACTGGTAATCCTGGAGATACATATAACCAAATATTCTACTCCAAAAATCTCAAAAATACAGAAAAAGAAGCTGCTTACAAATTCAATTTCGATACACCAAAATATCACATCATTCATAATAACGCAGAGAAAACAAGTTTTGGGGTACCGAAAGCCTATCGAATTCAAATGAATGGAATGTCAAAACAAACTCTAAAAGAAAACAGCAGAAACGAAGCAACTGTATCCTGGTCACGGTACCAAATGGCAGTTACAAAATATAAACACGATGAGTTTGGCAGCAGTTCACCATATAAAATGTTTGATGGCAGATCACCGATTGTAAATTTTCAACAGTATATCGATGATAATGATAATATAGTTGACCAGGTGAGTTGAAGGGTAAAGGGGGTGGGGAGAGAGAGAAATGGGGTTTAACGTCCACTCGACACAAACTAGGACATTTTGGGACTAACATATGGTTTCAATTTATTTCAATAATTCGCTTGCGCGTAGGGGTCTTTAGCAGTGGGAGGAAACCGGAGTGCCCGGAGGAAACCCACGAGGTTGAGAAGGCGCCCCTACCTCCATGCCACATACGCTCACACCAGGGCTCGAAACCACAGCCGCAAGCCAGAGGTGACTGGCCAGCTAGAGGTCGAGGCGCGGCACTCTAGACCACTAGGCCATCCCAACCCCCCGCGTGAGGGGAGAGAGAGAGAGAAAGGGGGAGAGAGTTAGAGAGAAAGGGAGAGAGGGATAGAGAGAGGGGGGTAATAAACTACGAAATGTTATTAAAGTATAAGGTGTGCCATCTTAAATGAAGAGTATAGATATGCGGTATCTGACGTGTGGGTGGGTGTACCCTCATAAATTTGAATTAAGAATACATAATCTTGAGTGTACAGTATTTACTTTATGTGTGTCGACATCTCTGCAAGTGGTTTGCCTTTGAATGATTGCCATCCTAGCAGAATGTCCAAAACATAGTTACGGAGTTATTGCCCTTTGGTACTTTTGTGTGAGCGTAATTAATCGAATTATTTCGCCGCCATCTTGTATGGAGATAATTTAATATGTATATATTGTGCTTGTTTTTAGGATTTGGTACTATGGCTAGCTATGGGAGTTCATCACATTCCTCATACAGAAGACCTTCCTATAACACCTACACCCGGTGCTCATCTAAGCTTTGCTTTATTGCCTTATAATTACTTTAATGAAGATCCTTCCATGACGTCACACGATTCAATTACTGTAGTCCATAAAGATCCAGCCAATCCACAAAATGGCGTCGTGTTTAAGAGATACCATAATGCAACAGGAAGACCAACGAATGTAAATTTGCCTTCAGATAATTTATCTGACTATGAAAATGATCCAGATCTTGTTTTACAAAGTAGAAAAAAATTATCCTTCTTTTAAAATATTTTTATTCGCCCGCCTTGAAGTGGTCGTATGTTGTTGTAAACGCTGTCTGTCCGACCGTCGTCTACGATTGCAAATGGCCGCACCCACTGGTTATAGTGGCCAACTAACGGACTTGATATTTATGCATAATCTTTATGTTCTGGCTGGGAAGAATTCTGATGATTTCAAATAATTCTCAATGATTAATGTCAGAGTTATGGCTGTTGAAATTCGTACATATGTTTTTATAGGCTCAGTTTTTAACAGATATTTCAAATTTAGGGTGAAGCATCTTGGCCATGAGAGTGCTCAGCCGTCCGTCAGTCGTTCCGCAGTTTTTCCTTCTTTCCAAAAGCACGTGAACGTTATAGTGGCTATAGTGTTCGACTGATTCCTTTCAAAATTTTTAGTCCCGAAATGACCTAGTTTGTGTAGAGTGAACGTTAAACCCCATTTCTCTCTCTCTCTCCCTTTCAAATTTGGTGCTGAGGACTAAATTCTGTCGATATTTAAGGTTTTACGATTTTCCCTCCCGGGGTTATACCTGCTTGCCGAAATCTTGTGAGCAATATAGAAGCTACACTTTAACGAATTTCTTTTTTAAATTTGGTTGCAAGCATTGCACTCATCATAGGATGAACTCTATCAATTGTCAGCTTTCCCCAACTTTCCGTTCTGGGGTAATTCTCTCCTTTGCCGAAAACCTTGTGAACTATAAGCTAAAGTTTTTAACAAATTTCTTTCAAATTTTGATTCAAACATACAGGTCACGGGAGGACGAACCCAATTGAATATATTGTGAAACATTTATGGTAAAAAAGCACCAAAGAATATAATCTGGCATAATACACTTACAGGAGGATGGGATAAACTATTAATGTCCCAACAAAATGAATACAAAATATTTCATAAATTTTCAGGGCCCAATTTTCTAAACGCCCCCTAACCTTGCCATGTCTTATTTATTTCGGCTTCAAATCTTATATAATTATATATATTATTTAGACATTTATTCACATTGCAAGCCTATCGAATGGCCGATATTTAAATGGATTGAAAGATTAATTTTAAAAATGGCCAATCTAGGATACGCCTCGATGGTACGATAACATACATCTTCTAATTTAAAACTCATTTTATTATCTTTTTTTAACTATTATAGCAAAAACGGTCAGTTTTGTATATCTAAATCGTACAAAATGCATCTTCAAAAGAGATGAAAATGAGTCTAAAAGCAAGCTTTAATGTAATGTGGGTGTATAAAAAATGATTTATATTGAATGTTATTGTAAATTATAATCCGTTATGTTCAGTGAATTGAAATTAGCTATGTTTAATGAATTTATAATCAGTTATATTCAGTGAATTTATAATTAGTTATGTTAGGTGAATTTATAATCAGTTATGTTAAGTGAATTCATAATCAATTTACGTGAATATATAATCAATTATTTTAGGTGAATATATAATCAGTTATGTTCAGTGAATTTATAATCAGTTATGTTCAGTGAATGTATAATCAGTTGTGTTCAGTGAATGTATAATTAGTTATGTTAAACATGCATTATGCAAGAGCTAAATCTGCCTATTACAGCTCTTTCTTTGGGCCGGAAATGTTATCTAAATTATTAATTAGACATTATTTAACTTTTCCAGACCATAATAAACTCTCGATGTCTGGCTAGTCTTCGATGTTGGCTGGATTACAATCCTTTATATGCTGCCTAACGCGCATTGATAATTAAATTATAAAATGGATAATCGAGACTATGCTGTTTATCTTATTGATACTTTCAACCGCTTTGTTCTCGTCTCATAGTTGATAAAATTGACCGAAATTTTAAACAAATTACCTTAACACTATCTAGTTTTTAACTATTATAGTGAGAACTGCCAATTCTTTATCTAATCTACCACAATGTGTCTTTAAGTGAATTAATAATCAGTTATGTTAAGTGAATTTATAATAAGTTATATTCAGTTAATTTATAATCAGTTATGTTAAGTGAATTTATGATTAGTTATGTTCAGAGAATTAAAAGATAGTCGTTTACGGCTGCTTAGTCCATTTTACACGTATTTGTACATTATTATTTTGTCCTTTTTGTGAAACAGCCACGACTGATTACTTCCGCATTGTTTTGTGATATGTTTTTCTCTGTTCATTACAAATGGCGAACGAAACCATATAATACACGATGACGTGTAATGATTTTAAAATTTTGTTTTAAATATTGAATATTACGACCCCATAAAATAATGACATCAATATTGAAAGAAATGGACCAATCTTGAAATATAGTTCGTTTTTTTAATTTCTAATATCATGGATACTACTGAGTTAGAGGTTTAGCTCCTTTAACAGCGTCGTAATACTGAACCCGATGTGGACAACGTATCATTTAAAATGCAGAGTACTCTGGCAAAATATTGAAATCAAGAGTACAGTGGGGTAACCACGTTGTACTCCTTGGAAAACAACCAATGGAGCGCCTAGGGTGCAATCTATACTTTGCATTAAAACTATAAATTGCATTTTGCCTTATTGTAAGGCGTTGATTAGTCCATTACAAAAATATTTAAGAATTGTTTGTATTCCAAAGTACTTATGAAGTTCGATCATTTAAATGAAGTTACCGCTCCGCTTCTTTTCCTCTCGGGGGATTGCCGAATGGTTAGCACGTGTGCGTTATATCATAAGGTCTCTCTGTTTCCCTCTCTCTCTCTCTCCTCCCCCCTCCCTCCCCATATATTGTCCCGAAATGACCTAAGTTTGTGTCGAGTGGACGTTAACACCCCCTCTCTCTCTCTCTCTCTCTCTCTCTCTCTCTCTCTCGTTTCCATATCCAGTAATTATGTAATGTATCTTTAGATTATGTAATAATGATTCAATGAATATTTTTAGAAGGAAAAAATCAGCTTACATTCATGCAAATTTTATGGAGTCATTACGATCAATATTTCACTTGCATAAAAAGGCTAAACACACTATATCTGACTTGCAAGTATTTCAAAGCATTATACACATTTTAGCTATTGAGCCAACGTATTCTACCTCTTAAAAATAGACCTATACAACTGGATTTGAATGAATATGATAATGTTTTCAATATTAATTCAGAGCTTAGAAACAGATACCCATTCAAATGAATTTTAAAAATGTTAGCTTAACATTTCAGTGGATATGTATGAGTGCATATCTTTTAAAAATACCGGTAGCACGTTTGAAATTTTCAAAATGCTGAGAACATTTATTAAACATGCATTGTGCAAGAGCAAAATCTGCCTATTGTAGGTCTCTCTTTAGGCCTGAAATGCTATAAGAACTATGAATTAGACATTAATTAACCTATTCAGGCCATAATCAACTCTCGATGTTGAGGCTAGCATGAGATTTTTGTTGAATTGTAGTTCGATTCGCTGAAATATTTTCCTTTGTGATTTACCACTAAAATTGGATAACCGAGACTACTGGTTTTGTCTTACCGACTTTAGTAAGGATGACTGAGGCTAAGCGGAAATTTCAATCGCTTAGTGTTACACTATAGACCCTATATACTGTAGATGTTATAAAGTTCTGTAAGGGTCTGTTTAATATATTGGAGGTATTAGCTAGTATTAGTGACAGCAAGAACTAGGCTAATAAGAATATGTCTGGTGGTTAAAATCGAGCAATGACATCATTGTCTGATAATCCAAAAAAGGTAACCCCATGAGATAAAAACGTGGTTAGTCGCTCTCCTATGTGCCCATATAAGTACACTGTCTTGAAATCCAGGGTAGTGTCTGTGCAGCTGACCAATCCGATAAAGGAAGCACCTGGTCAATTTCCCGGGGCTCAATTCTGACTCATGCACGTAACAACTCTTTATAAGAACATTCGCAGTTTAAGTTTCTTTAGATATCATTCGAGAGATTCGAGGGGAAGTTCATACCATGAGCTACCCTGGCTCACAGGCCGGCGGTAGGAAATAGATACTATTGGGAGGTTGGGAGAACACCACAGCCTTCCCGTCTGAGAGTCGAGGAAATGCCGCCTCAGAACACCAGCTAAGGATATTGAACTTATATTCAATAATATTGTAGTTTCCTGTATTATGGATGTTAGATAGATATAAAAACATATTTAACATAAAAAGTGTTCCAGTGTCAGTTAATTGAAGATCGGAATAATTGATCGAAGTCCGAAGAAAACCATAGAAGAAAGGCCTAGACGATCATTGTCACAGGATAGTGTTACAGGGCTGCTTTTTGGTCCCGTGACACCGGATAGTGTTACATTAGTTCTAAGATAATACTGGATCAATTTGACTGAAATTGTCAGCAAATTGCCTTTAAATCAGCTACTTTAACTATTGTAGTGAGAACTGCCAACTCGTTATCTAAACTCCCAAAATGTATCTTCAACTAGATTTGTCTACTTATTTAATGAAGTATTTGTATTTATGATCACACACGTATGCGGTATATCTAATAATGTTACAAGCAAACAGTTTTTCTTACCATCTAAAAAATAAATTCTAGCCATTAACATACTTGGGGGGGGGGGCTCTGAAGGAACCTTGAAGTAATAAATATGATACACTCAAATAAATATAGAAAATTGTAGATTTTAGATTAGCTGCATAGTTTTTATCAACCTCGGTATCCCCAGTGTACTCTTTTCGTTCTACTCTACAATACCTTGGGTTAATCCATCGGGTTTCCGCGATTTCAAATTATCTGCCCTGGCTTTGAATGTAATTAGATATAAAAACATGACAATGGATAAACCATAGTGCTATGCCATCGAATGCTATTGGTTTTCCACAGATTTAATAAACGATCTACAGTTAATGATATAATTAAAATATTAATAATCGAGACTTTGTTTATTATCGTAACAACGGTAGCAATGACAATCGAGACTTCGCTATTTTCCAAACAACCCAAACATAGCTCAGAATGACGTAATTCGACTGAAATTTTCAACATATTCCCTTTTCATAAAGCGAAAACTGTCAGCTCTTTATCTAAAGGGGGAGAGGGGAGTCGGCCGAATGGTTAGCACGTGCGCACTGTATCATTGAGTCAACTGACCTGGTTTCGAATCCCCGGCTGTACGTGACAAGGAGTGGGGTCGCCCGTCCAGTCTCGTGGGTTTTCTCTTGGTCCTCCGGTTTCCTACCACTGCTAAAGAATCCTCCGCGCAAGCGAATTAATGAAATAATGTTAGTCCCTATATGACCTAGTTCGTGTCCTCCCCTCTCTCTCTCTCTCTCTCTCTCTCTCTCTCTATCTATCTATCTAACTCGCACATAATGCATATCTTTATAACTCACAAAATATGTCATTACTGTTCTCTCATAAGGCGTGTGCAACGTTGCATGAATCGTTGAGCTCTAACCCAGATGTCGGGTAAAAACCAGGATCAGAATAACAATATTTCACAATACCCTATAAAAGGTCATGACATCAGAGACAAACATGGACAAACAAAATTCGTGAGTAATTTCAAACTTCAAATAGATCTGTTATTGAGTCCATATCACAACATTTATGCTGATACCATGCTAAATTGTAATGTTGAGAAAATTAAGCAGTTTGTGTAGTTCACACAATGTGACGAAATAAAATGAAAGTAGGTTGCTGATCTGATAGCGAGCGGGGGAGAGAAGAAGAGGGAGGGGGGGTGTAATGTTCTCTCGACACAAAGTAGGTCATTGCGCGTAGGTGTCTTTAGCTGTGGGAGGAAACCGGACGACCCGGAGAAACATCACGAGATTTCAAGCATAAGCTGGGAATCGAAACCACACCATCCATGCAGAACTTAATCTTGACATCGAAATTACATTGATTCACTGTCTCATCTCCACTCAACTACTGGAATAATAACATTCTATTTTTACTGCTCCTATGATAAAACGTGTCTCTCTCTATATTTAAATTCTTCGTTATTTCAGGAAGGCCTACTTCTTTGTTATTGGGGGTGTGGTCGCCTGTCCGACTTCTTGGGTTTTCTCCGGGTCCTCCAGTTTCTTCCCAATGCTAAAGAACACAGTCGCACGTGAATTATTGAAATAAAATTAAAAGTTTGTGTCGAGTGGACGTTACCCCCCCCCTCTCTCTCTCTCTCTCTCTCTCGCTCTCTCTCCATCTTTCTCCCGAAATGACCTAGTTTGTGTCGAGTTGACGTTAACTCCCCCCTCCTCTCTGTCTCTCTCTCTGTCTCTCTCTCTGTCTCTCTCTCTGTCTCTCTCTCTCTCTCTCTCTCTCTCTCTCTCTTATTTATTGCTTCAATTAGATCGAGTGTAAACAATTTATCCGTATATGTGACCAGTCGCGTATATTGTCGTAGCAGTCTTGTTTAACAATATCAAATACATATTTGTTTAAAATTGTTGGAGACTACTTTTTTAACAAATACTACCTAATCCAAGCCTAGATAAAAAAAAAACATCTTATAACTAGGTCAATACAAAAATTCTTCCCAGTAATGAATGTTAACAAAACGCGTAATTAACTGTATACAATATTCATAATAGAACATAGATCGTATTACCTATATATAGTTCGTCTCCGGTCGTTATCTCGCCAAAAAGGAAGGTTTATCCAAGTTGACATAAGCTTCAGGTCATATTTGGATTGTTACTCAATTTAATAATGTGGGTTTTTTCGTGATCTTTACTTGGTTTCATCCCTCCCCCACCACCTTTATGATTGTATATTCATTTTGTTAATGTGGGTTTTTTTGTGATCTTTACTTGATTGTCATTCATTTTGTTAATGTGGAGTTTGTTTTTCTGATCCTTACCTGGTTCTCATTGCGTCCCCTCCCCACCACCATTAAATCCGCGCCAGCCCTGAACCTTTTTCCTAATTTCCATGGTCCTATAAATCGGGCTTGGTGAGGTGTCACGGGGCATTTCAGTATTTATAAAATCCCGAATCGATATTATTTTACTGAAGTTCAGCTGAAAAAAAAATTGTAAACAATAAAGAATTCCCCACCAACCGACCGACCGACTGAGCCTATGTTTGGCCTTATTATCATTACATTGTTGGTATAAGTTAAAGGGGCTAAATCACTTATATTTGGTACCTAAATATGGAGAGAGAGGGACAGAAATGGGGTTTAACATCCACTCTACAAATATTTCGGGACTAACATATGGTTACATTTTATTGAAATAAAATTAAACCATATGTTAGTCCCGAAATGACCTAGTTTGTGTCGAGTGGACGTTAAACCCCATTTCCTCCTCCCTCTCCCTCTCTCTCTCTCCCTCTCATCCCTTTCAGGGATTGTAGCGGTCACGCGAATATTAAGTGCTGATCAGTTTGTGAATCAACATGACTTTCTGAGAGTGTTTCCAACACCCTATCTGTGGGGTTAACTGAAATGATATGAACTGGGTTTAACGTCCTACGGTTCTGCTCGGGCTGGGCTAATGAAGACGGGAATACACCATACAGTGTCCTATGAGTGGGATTTTGCCCGAATTCTACGCTGTCAAGGGTTCTCCTAAGTACAGGTCAATATGTACAAGGGATCTCGCTTTTTCTTCCTCCAGAACGACTATACTGTTGTCCTTGTCAGACCATCCGTCCTGCGCCACTAACAAGGCGAAACCACACCGGAACTTTCTCAGGCAACACCTGGATAGAACCCACGACCTCCAGACATATAGTGTAATTGCGCGTAGGGGTCTTAAGCAGTGTGAGGAAACCGGAATACCCGGAGAAAACCCACGAGGTTGGACAGGTGACCATACTCCTTGCCACGTACAAATACGGATTCGAAACCACGCCAGTTGACTCAATGGCAGGCCGTATGACACAGGGCGCGCCATCCACCCCACCCCCACCCCTTTCCCCTAGGCCAATGAAGACGGAATCCCGTATAGTTTATTTGCATTAAACCATAAAACAGGTAGTGAATGTTTTAATTTCTGTATCTTGTTTAATTACAGATCAACAGTGAAGAACGGTGGGGCTGCAGTCAGAAAATGGATGTTCTTGAGCATATTGCTTGGTGTTATAGCATTGGGTCTTTTGATCGCATTAATCGTGGTTGTCACAAACCAAGATCAACACCCAGCACCACAAAACCCTCCTCCTTCGGTAGACGGCCAAGGTCAACAACCAGTACCACAAGATCCTCCTCTTTCGGTAGACGGCCAAGCAGAGGACCAGATTGACGCATCCGAATCCCCAAATCCCGGCGTGTTCCACGATTTGACAAGAACTGAATTATTATCGTTACAAGAATATCTTTATTCAGATAAAGCTTCGGATTTAAATCTGGTGCGACCAGATAAAGTATCTTTGAGTGCCAGCTACGTCTTTATTGTCGATCTACTTCCGCTTAATAAAACTGAAGTTCTTGAACATTTAGATGACAACGGACCAACTCCAGTAAGACGTGCCAGAGTGGTTGTATTTAGGGGCGACAAGACACCTCCAGTAGTGGAAGAATATATTGTCCAACCTATACCCAACCCAACCAGACACGAACTATTCGAGCTTCGAACCAGGCGTAACCCAATCCCTTTTGCCTACAGACCGGTTGGTGTGGTAGAATTTGTAGAACTGTATTTCGCTCTCATTATTCAATTGCATGCAGATATTGGTGATATCCTAAAAGAAAGTTATGATTCAGGGTTCGTTGACTGTGGTGCCAAATGTTTGGCGTTTTTCCCCCACCAAATGTCGTCTGCAATCGTTGGAGCTGACATCCGAAAAATATGGCTTGAAGCTTATCATAACGTTCCATACCTCGGTCTACACCCAACTGGGTTTATGTTCTTGGCACAAGTTGATGGCGCTGATAAATCTGAATTTGCAATTGAAAAGGTAATTTATAGTGGAAGAACGTTCGGTTCGGTACAAGAGTTCAAGACAGCGTATCAGAATGGCACAGTTACTAAAACCAAATTGGAGTTTCCAAAAGTAGACAAAAATCTATTTTCAACGCTTAATTACAGAGGCGATGACAAACCCTCTAAAAGGGCACCCCAATTGGTTGAACCAGATGGAAAACGTTATACTCTGAACCACAGACAAGTAAAATACATGGACTGGCAATTTGACTTCAGAATGTCTGTGTTAACAGGACCCCAGCTTTACAATATCATGTATGGGAAGGATAGGATAGCATACGAAGTAGGATTACAGGAAATAGCTGTCTTTTATTCTGGTGCCAACCCGGCAACAAAATTTTCCGATTTCATAGACAGTGGCTTTCTTTTAGGAACTCATGCCAAGACTTTGGTACCAGGCGGAGACTGTCCAGAAACTGCTACCTTCATCCCAGCAACCTTTTTAAGTGAGCAAACAAAAGAACCCCAAACTAACCAAAGAGCATTCTGTCTGTTTGAACAATACACGGGAGTACCATTAAGGCGCCACCTGTCTTATTCTGTATCCGAAGGAGCCTTCTATGGCGGGGTAATGGACAATGTGCTGATATTGAGGACAATCCTTACACTGGCAAATTACGACTACATAATTGATTTTATCTTCCACCAGAACGGGGCCATGGAAGTAAGAGCATTGTCCACAGGCTACATTTATACCACTTTCTACAACCAAGCTGAGAATAAATATGGTTTTCGTTTACACGACAACATTCTGGCCAATCTGCATCACCACATGTTTCATTTTAAAGTGGATTTGGATGTACTGGGAACTTCCAATAGATACGAGACCCTGGATATAGAGACTGAGGATGTGGATATTTCTGGAGAGACTGGTAATCCTGGAGATACATATAACCAAATATTCTACTCCAAAAATCTCAAAAATACAGAAAAAGAAGCTGCTTACAAATTCAATTTCGATACACCAAAATATCACATCATTCATAATAACGCAGAGAAAACAAGTTTTGGGGTACCGAAAGCCTATCGAATTCAAATGAACGGGATGTCAAAACAAACTCTAAAAGAGAACAGAGGAAACGAAGCAACTGTATCCTGGTCACGGTACCAAATGGCAGTTACAAAATATAAACACGACGAGTTTGGCAGCAGTTCACCATATAAAATGTTTGATGGTAGATCACCTATTGTTAATTTTCAACAGTATATCGATGATAATGATAATATAGTTGACCAGGTGAGTTGGAGGTTACACGAAAGTGGAGAGAGAGAGAGAGAGAGAGATTTAATGTCCACTCGACACAAGATAGGTCATTTCGGAACTAACATATGGTTCAATATGTCAATAATTCGCGGCCGAGTAGGTCTCTCTCTCTCCCTCTCTCTCCCTCGCTCGCTCGATCGATCGCTAAGAATAACTAGTATGGGGATAAAGGTTGTCCCAGTCGATTTTGCTATTCCAGAGTTATCACCCTTGGGTATGAATGTAATTAATCCAATTAATTCGCCACCATCTTGAATACAGATAATTTGTATATATTGTGCTTGTTTTCAGGATTTGGTATTATGGCTAACTCTTGGAACTCATCACATTCCACATACAGAAGATCTTCCTATAACTCCTACACCCGGTGCTCATCTAAGCTTTGCTTTATTGCCTTATAATTACTTTACGGAAGATCCTTCCATGACGTCACACGATTCAATAACTGTAGTCCATAAAGATCCAGCCAATCCTCAAGATGGCGTCGTGTTTAAGAGATACCATAATGCAACAGGAAGACCAACAAATGTAAATTTGCCTTCAGATAATTTATCTGACTATGAAAAAAATCCAGATCTTGTTTTACAGAGCAGAAATTAATTCATTTTTATAGAATAGTTGTATTCCTCCATATTGACCACATTGTCACCACTGCCTGTCCGCCCGTTGGCTAACCAAGACAACTATGTATACAAAATAGTTTGAGCGAGAGAAATTGAGTTTAACGTCCACTCGACACAAACTAGGTCATTTTGGGACATGTAGTTCAATTTCATTTCAATAATTACTGTGCGCGTATTGGTCTTTAGCAGTTTGGACACGCGACCCTACTACTTTTCCAATCTGTTTCACAGAGAATTACTTACGAATTATCTCTGTCACAGATGACTGTCTTCAACACGTACATTGACTTCACGCGGCGTCAGTCATTGGTTCAATGGCTCGTGCATTGTTTGCATAACACGTAACTGCTTCGGGCAAAATGATGCCTTTTACTCATTTTAATATCCATTTACGCTAGATAAAAATATATTTTTTAACTACAGATACTTCAAACGTCTTTATTTATTTTTCTTATACTTCAAAAAAGTTAATACCGGGGACTCATTAAGTCGCGTCGATGTCCACTCGACAAATCTCAACAGATTCCGGGACCTACATCTAGTCTCGGCTGTATGACGGTTTCCGCCATATTGGAACTACTTTAAAGGTCCCGGATGAAACATAGCTGCATCAATGGTGTCTTGTTTGTTTGTAATAGCGTCAAGTTTTCCTGTTAAAGTAAAGCGGTAGCCGCATCGCAAATGTATGGGCGTAGGTACATATCACTTACTGCCATACAGCTGAGACTAGATGTAGGTTCCAGAATCTGTCGAGATTTGCCGAGTGGTCGATGTCATCCTTACCAGTGAATGTAGGGGCCTAGCGAATATTCACTGCTGATCAGTGTGCTACTTTTCATGTAAAAGATTCAATGAAAGACATTATGATACAACGTACATGCGTTAATATTGTTCCCTACCGGCAACAAATAGTAAACATACTATTCAATAGTATTGTCCTTTATCAAACTTCACTTCTTCCCAATCTGCTCCACGGGGTGTCTCCGCCGGAAGGTGTATGGGCAACAAAGTGTCCGTGGACGACATCTAGAAAATATAAAATTTACGCCTAGAGCAGTTTTTTAAAGACAATTTATTTGTTTATTGTCCCAATAAATCTAGAATGTAACGGGTGGACATCAACTCTGATCTAACAAAATCTACGACGGCGCAGACATTTGATTTGCATCCATTGGCAGTGCCATTTTGACTAGTCACAATTTAGATCAGCGATGATAATGCCGGAACTGACGCATATAAATTACTTTTACGCACACATAGCTACAATTTCGTCAGCATCACTGGTTGCCGAAAGTTTGTTCGTTGCTTTAACAAATGACATAATCGTCCACGTGCGGTAAGGTGAGAGATATTCACGAGCCGAAAGCAAGAAGTTAATGTACATGTATCATTTCTGCTCGTGAATCCGGCATGATGACTCGCGGCTCTATGTCCAGCACTAAGAATTGTTCTAATCTATTTCGTTTGTGTTTCGTTGGGTCATTTGTCATGGCTTCTTACGTTAAAATTAATACCACTTTACATCCTGGAAACAATCCGCAACACGATCTGAAGGAGACGGAAACCGTAAAACGTAATAAAATAAAATGGGGTTTAACGTCCTATTATTCTGCTACTACTGGACTAATGACGGAGACAATCCCAACACTCTCCTAAAGAACTGACCATTTATTTTTACTTTGTAACAAACCGTCCGGGCTGTCTGTTAAAGCTGTCAAATTAAACGGCGTAGTAATACATCTATGACTAGGTAGTTCTTCGTGTGATTTTATAAGAACACCATCGGCGGGGTTCCGGGTGTTGTTGTATTGAACACGTATCCCGTCCTGGGAATCAACTGAAGGGTCTCTAGGGAAATAGTTAAAGGGTATAATATAGAACGTTGATTGTTTGTCGATTGTTGATGTTAATGGGATGTCTTCTGTGTGGGGTATATGGTACATTCCCATTGTGATCCAGATAACAAGATCCTGCAATAACAAAAACACAAAGAGTAAGACGTTTTGAAAACAAACAGGTTGGACTACGTCCCGAGAAGATTCTGGGAAAAAGGCGTAAAACACTTTTACAATCAGGTACTATATCGTTTCGGTTTATTTTACAGGTCTAAATGTCACTTGACTTGTTTTTACTACACTAGGATCTGGACGAGTTGTTATATTATAGGCGTTCTGGTTGATGCGAGGGATAAGCCAATGAAATGGACTGTTACACGGAGTTCTTGGCGTGTATTGCATAACTATGGGTATCCAACTAGGAATATCAACGCAGATTGGCTAAGCAATGTTTGACCTCACAGGTAAAAAAAGTCCCTCGTATGACCCCTGACACGGACTTCCACTACAACCGGTCAAATTGGACATTTAAAAGCAACCAGGTTCGATTACGTTCAACAGCAACGTTTCTCAAATTGCTGTCATGATTAAAACGTCCATAAGAAACCTAAATAAAGACCTAGTAAAAATATTATATTTTGGTAAACTTATTACTTAATCCATATTATAATAACCTCATCAATAAAATATTTATTCTTAATAACCTCATATTAAAATTAATAACCTGATATTATAATTAATAGCCACATACCGTAATCAAAAACCTCATATTTCAATTAAGCACCTCATATTATAATAATAACCTTATATTCCAATTAATAACCTCATAATATGATTAATAACCTAATCATTCAAATGCATATTATAATTAATAACCTCATATTATAACTAATAACCTCCTATTATAATTAATAATCTCATATTATAATTAACAACCCAATCATTAAAATATATATAATTAATAACCTCCTATTTTAATTAATGACCTCTTATTACAACTAATAACCTCCTATTATAATTAATAACCTAATCATTCAAATGCATATTATAATTAATAACATTATATTCCATTTAATAACCAGGCCCCAAGTTCACAAAGCATTCTCAGACTTAAATTGAGAATTTGCTCAAAATTGTTCGCCTTATTTTAAGTAAAATATAGCCCTTTATAATAATTTTGTTGTTTTAATGTATCAAATACATCAATAAGAAACTATGTGCAAACTTTTGTGTTACTGGATCAAAGATATTTCTTTTAAACAGTGATTGAAAGTTGAGCAAATTCTCAACTTAAGTCTGAGAATGCTTTGTGAACTTGGGCCCTTATCAATCAAACGCATATTATAATTAATTACCTTATCGATTATGTTCGCATTATCTGCTGAATATTGGGTAAAATTTACAACTGGGTTCTGGCCATCAAACTGGGCGTAGGGTGAACTGCTGAACTCTTCTGTGGGTTTATATTGTGTTACAGTAATCTGGTGTTGAGCCCAAGGTAAGCTCGTTTTATCATCTTCTGCCAAGCGTAAGTTGGACATGCTCTGGATGTACAGTCTCATGGATCTTGGATTAAAAAATTTATCCTTCATTTTATTGTTATAAAATAGATGATATTTCGGCCTGTCGTAGTTGTAAATGTAGCCGGATTCAGTTTCCGTTTGTTTTAAGTCGTAGCGGTAGACTTGTTGCGTGAATTTGTTCTTTTTGCTACCGGCTTTCTTTGAGAGAATGTCCAACGTCTGGTAACGATTCGAGGTACCGAACACATCCAGATCAACTTTGAAATTAAACAAACGATGATTTAGATTACCCGCTAAGTCATCTCTTAGACGATGCCCGAATCTGTTGTTATGGTGATACGAACCGTGCAGGAATCCAGTAGACGTTACCTTGGTTTCCAGAATTCCGTTTTGGTGAAAAATATAATCTATTATGTAATCGTTATTAGCAATGGACAGGATGGTGCGGACGACTAAAGATGAATCCGCCATGCCTTCATAGAAACCTCCTTCTGCTGTAGCGTAAGCCATGTGTCTCCTTAAAGGAGTTCCCGTATATTGTTCAAAAATGCACATCGACCTCTGAGCCACGAAGGGTTCATCCGACTTCTCCACCAGAAAGGTAGAATTTATAAACGTGGCGGTTTCCGGGCAGTCCGCTCCGGGAATTAAGGGTTTCGCGTGAGTTCCGAGTAGAACACTGCCATGTATAAACGCCGAGGTCTTCGCACCTTCGTTGGATGCATAATAAAAGGCAGCTATTTCCTGTAAGCTGACTTCATATGCGTGTCTTTCCTTTTTCAAATGAATATCGAATAATGCTGGACCAGTAAAGGGAGACAACCGAAAATCAAACTGCCACTGCATGTAGTCTACTTTTCTATGTGATATTTTATATCTTTTTCCATCGGGTTCAACCAGCCTTGGATGTCTTCTCTTTGCTTCTTTCGGCAAGTGTTTATCGGTGGCAGCTTTTGAATTTGTAGGATATGAAATGGAAGATTTCGTTATAGAACCTTCAATGTATTTATCTTGTAGGTCAAGAACTGATTTGAATTCCTGATTACCGTAGAACAAACGATCGATGTAATAGACGGAAGCATCAGTTTCATTTGCCTTGAATAATACCATCAAATCCACGGGATAAAGGGAATAATGTTGGATGTCATAAAACGCCTGGAACAGCAGACGACGGGATTGAGATTCATCCATTTCAGCCGACAAGGGAACAAATTTTAGAGTCAAGCATTTCTTTTTGCAATTTGTAAAAGAAGCATCGTAACTTTCTAACAAGATTTCCGAGAGATCGGAATCTAGTTTTTTCAAATGTTTAACTCCTATCGTGGCATCTAGTTCGGTGAGGGAATATGGTTTAACAGCATCGGGAATGGGGTTTGGGCGGTTTTCAACTTCGAGTAAGCGATGATAGCTGGGTGCCGGGAGTGGACCTACAATATATTCCTCCACGATCGGTGGTCTAGCATCACCCCTGAACACAATGACTTTTGCTTCTCGTGGCGGACGCTCACCGCCCATTTCCGTGTGATAGAGAACTTTGACTTTATCAGTTAGATGGATATCTGCAGTGTAAATAAAGCTTTTGCCCACGGAAGTAAGATTAGCTTTCACGAGACGTAAATCTTTAGCAGCTTCTGAATAAAGATATCGCCTTAGTCCTCGTATTTCCGTGGATGTTAGATCATGGAAAACACTGGGAAACTCCGGTTCGGAAACATCTATTAAACTACTCTCGTCGCCGCACAGACGGGCTGATCTTTCGTCCAGATATCTGTTTTTAATGATGGCCACGGCCATGATTGCTATCACCAACACGGAACACACAAGCAACAATGTTACAGTGACACAGCGCCATTGTCCAATCCGTCTTCGGTGCTTCTCTCCCATAGCTCTGAAGTAAAGATTTTGATTATCAAAATTTGTCAGAATATATACAGAGAGCGAGAGTGGGAAAGAAGGAAATGGGGTTTAACGTCCAAAAGAAATAGGAAATAGGCTCTACGGAACCGCTGATTCCTAACCGAGCCGTATAATTCCTCGGAACGGCTGATTCGTCACAGAGCAGAGTTTGCAACGTTTTCCGACTCCAGCTTGACACTAAAGCGCGCGGTTACCACTTGGTCGTTACCCCATCCGTCAGTTCGTCGACAAAATCTCTCCCCTTTTCTGAAACCACATGAACATGATAAAGGCTGTAGGTTTTAAGGAATTTGCTTTAAATCTGATGTGATGCTTTGGGGTCAAGAAAGGACGAATCTTATTTATATTAAGCATTGTGGAGCCACCGTAACAGATTTTTCCCATATGTATTTAAGCACAATAGAAATTAGATTTCTTGAAGGCACTCCAAGTTTTCTTTTCGGATAAACTTTTATGTGGGCGTATTTGAACCCTGTGTGTGGCTATCTATTAAAATATATGACTGATCCAAAAATCAAATGATTAATTGAATAGAGCAATAATTTAGTAAGAGAATTGGAATCATTTGTTTATATCATACGGATATCTTTCCTACAAGCAAGGTACGTGAAGGTTTATATAAACATTCGATTTGTTTTACTTCATTAGCCCAGTCGAAGCAGGAGGTTAGAACTTGAAACCCCTTTTTATTAGCGGTAGATGATATATGCGTATTAAAATGATCCTGCACATGTGTATTAATCAGTAGATAACTGATACATATTTCTACACTAGTGAAACATTCTATTCATTTTACTGTTGTGAAGAAAACAAGCAATCTGTTCACGGAGAATTACGAATTAACTCTGTCACAGATGACTCTCTACGTGCAATGACATTACGCGGCGTCAATCATTGGCTCAATGGCGCGTGCATTGTTTACATAAGACGTAACTGCTTCGGACAAAATGATGCCTTTTACTCATTTACACTAAATAGTAAATACTTTTTAACTACAAATACTTCAAACGTCTTTACTTATTTTTCAAATACATACTTGTATTAATTTGTCGAAGAAAAAAAGTTAATATGGGGGACTCATTAAGTCGCATCGATGTCATCCTTATCAGTGACTATAGCGGCCTAGCGAATATTCACTGCTGATCAGTGTGGTAAACGAGATGATGTATAGCTGTTTTCCCCGGGTTTATTACAATCTGGTCAAAATACAATTCTATATTAGTTTCGTTTGTTTTTTTGTAGTTTCGATGGCCTACACCAATAAAGACAAGTAAAACGATACTTTGAACTATAAAAAAACGAAACGAAATAGGATCTGTGTTTTTAATCAGTTTGGGTTTATTAGCAAGTACAGGAGAACTACACAACATGTCTTGAGTAAGACGCTGACTCGCTAGCCGCTGTTGACGAGAAAGTTCATCACGATTTTCTGGCAAGGTTGCCCTTTGGCAGTGGTGCGGGGTGAAAGACCTGACAAGAACCTCAGTCTAGTAGTTTGGCGTGCACGTAATTGGCGTGCACGTAAAAGATCTCTTTTCAGCTGTCCGGGCAAAATTTCCCTCAATATAATTGAATATAGTTAATTGATGAATGTCATTTATAAACAATGTTTTAATATGTCCGATCAATAAATGCCGGTTTTAAACAGTATTTTCATACGTTCCATTAAATGGGCATTAGGTAAGATTATATACAGAGCTGACAGTTCTAACTATAATAGTTTTAACAAGCCAACAGTGAGGCTGATGTCCCCCGCCGAAATCCCAAAATAAATAGATGACACATATTAATTAATCGCACATTTATTTTTTTCAAACGTATCGAGCAATCAAACTGTACACGAAGTGTCATCCAAAAGTGTTTTATAAAGAAAAATGCTAAAACCGACGAGAAAAATGAAAATGTACCCTAGTTAGGCGGACCCTAAAGGCAGACAAAAGGGCCCCACGCTTGACAAAAGGGCCCCTCTGGCCAAGGGAAAGGGCCCTCATGCCAAGAGAAAGGGACCTCGTGTCCGAGTCAATCGTTTCTATACACTGTTACTGTCGAATCCATTACTGAATGAGAATGCAATCATAGTATTGCAGGCGCGGATCCAGAGGGGGGGTTTGGGGGGTCCAAACCCCCCCCCCTGCTCAGCTACATAAAAAAAAAATAATGCCTTGCATCAATGAAATTACATCACAAAGTGATCCTACATCAGTATAAAAATGATTTCTCTGTTTAAAAAGCTCAATTTGTATGTATGCCTATGTAATTTAGAGACGATGATGGCAGATTTCCGTAACAGAAACCTGGCAAACCCCCTCCTGCAAAAATTCCTGGATCCGCCCCTGTATTGGCATAAAAATCATCAATCAAGATGAACCTAAGTTATCTTGCCCCAAAGTATCAACCAATCAAATTGCTTATCTCTGCCTACCCTAAGAAGAAAATGCTTATCTTCGAACTCCATCAAGGCATTGACCTAATAAGCATACACACCAATTTTGAACATTTTAACTCAATTCGAAGGAGAGTTATTGTGTTCCAAAGTCTCGGCAAATCAAATTGCTTATCGCTCTGCTTACCCTGAGCAGAAAATGCTCATTATCGATCTTAGTCAAGGTATTACTGTAATGAAACTATACACCAAGTTTCATCACTCTCACTCAATTAGAACTAAAGTTATCGTGTCCCAAAGTATCAACCAATCAAATTGCTTATCTCTGCTTACCCTAAGCGGAAAATGCTCATCTTCGAACTCCATCAAGGCATTGACCTAATAAGCATATACACCAAGTTTGAACATTTTAACTCAGAAGGAGAGTTATTGTGTTCCAAAGTCTTGACCAATCAAATTGCGTATCGCTCTGCTTACCCTGAGCAGAAAATGCTCATTATCGAACTTAGTCAAGGTATTACTGTAATGAAACTATGCACCAAGTTTCATCACTCTCACTTAATTAGAACTAAAGTTCTCGTGTCCCAAAGCATCAACCAATCAAATTGCTTATCTTTGCTTACCCTAAGCGGAAAATGCTCATCTTCGAACTCCATTAAGGCATTGACCTAATAAGCATATACACCAAGTTTGAACATTTTAACTCAATTAGAAGGAGAGTTATTGTGTTCCAAAGTCTCGACCAATCAAATTGCGTATCGCTCTGCTTACCCTGAGCAGAAAATGCTCATTATCGAACTTAGTCAAGGTATTGCTGTAATGAAACTATACACCAAGTTTCATCACTCTCACTTAATTAGAACTAAAGTTATCGTGTCCCAAAGCATCAACCTATCAAATTGCTTATCTCTGCTTACCCTAAGCGGAAAATGCTCATCTTCGAACTCCATCAAGGCATTGACCTAATAAACACATACACCAGGTTTGAACATTCTAGCTCAATTAGGAAGAGAGCTATTGTGTCCCAAAAAGTGTGACGGACAGACGGACAGACAGACAGACAGACAGACAGACGGACGAACCCATTTTAATAGTAAAGGGAATATGTAGAATATTTCAGTCAAACCTCAGCGATTCAATTTAAGGCTAGCGGTCGTCATGACTATCGTTTTTACGATAATAAACAAAGCCTAGATTATGCATATTTGAGGTTATTTCATTCACAGCAAAATCCACTAAATATCATAGACATCCTATGATTAAGGTTTTGGTAAGCTAATTAACGTCTAATTAATAATTTAAATAACATTTAAGGCCTAAAGACTGATCTGCAATAGGTAGATTTAGCTCTGTATAATGCATGTTTAATACATTCCATTTATAAACAGTAATTTCATGTTTTAGAGTAAAGTCTCTGAGTGCGATTTGTACCATAACGGATTTGCCTTGAAAACTCTAATATTGTAAAAAAAACAAAAACATTTGCATCTCTAATAGAAATATCAATCCAAAAACGGTTGACTTTCGTTCAGTGTATTTTTTTTTAATTATTATATTTATTCAATAAAAATAGTATTTGGGAACAGGCCACAAAGAGATTACCGATCATCGATATTTTAATAAAGGTTAAATAACTAATCTGAATACTTTAGCGGGGGTTGGATGGCCGAATGGTTATATCATACGGTCTGTCATTGATTCCCTGGCCGTATGTGACAAGGAGTAGAGTCGCAAGTCTAACCTCGTGGGTTTTCTCTCGGTGCTCGGGTTTCCCCCCTCACAATTTCCTCCCTCACGCGCAAGTGAAATATTGAAATTAAATTGAATCATGTGTTAGTCCAGAAATGACCTAGTTTGTGTCCAGTGGACGTTAAACCACATCTCTCTCTCTCTCTCTCTCTCTCTCTCTCTCTCTTCTCTCTCCCTCTCTCTCTCACACACACACACACCCATACACACACACACAATCGCGTGGGTTATAGCTGTAAGAAATTTGATATTTTCCTTAAAAATGTAAATCGCTCGCAGTTACTTTAATAAACGAAATTAAAAAGTTTAAGTGTCCACCAAAGTTCTCTTTGAATTGTCCACCATGCCAGGAGATTATATAGCGTTAATATTTGAATAAATTTAAATGATAAATGTGAGTAGCCTACATATTAGCGTAGATTAAAGTCATGAGAAATTCGATATTTTCCGTAAAATATAAATCGCTCGCAGTTACTTTTAATACATGAAATTGATGAACAGTAAAATTAAATCTTGAGTGTCCACCTAAGCTGTCTTTCAGTTTGTCAACATACCAGGAAATTATAGCTTTGGTATTTTGAATAAACTTTAAACAATAAATGTGAGTAGCCTAGATGACTGCTGTGAGAAATTCGATATTTTTCGTCAAATGTAAATACATGTAGTTGGCAGATACTTTTAATAAACGAAATTTATAAACAGTAAAATCAAAAATTTTAAGTGCCTCACCTAATTTTTCTTCAAATGTTTCACCATACCAGGCAGGGTTTAATAAACAACCGAAAGTTTACTTCGCTTTTCAATTCATTGGGGACATGAGTAAATATGAAACTAGTTGAGATAACGACGGAAAGATATAGCTATATCTACACTGACGTAAAATAGGGGTTCAAATCAAACAAATTCTTACTTTGCCATGTTTATCGAGAATGCTAATAAGGTATTGAATACCTATTTATTTACAACTGTTCACGTAGAACGGGAGTAAGGGATGATAACGTTTAGGTATTCATTGGCGGATCCAGGGTTTTTTGCAGGAGGAGGTTTGGCAGGCTGGCGATGTCATCGCAAGTTGATTATGGTCTAGATAAGTTAATTAATGTCTAATTGATAATCCCATCCCAACATCCAATGATATATGAAATATAATGAAGGGGGACCGCGTGGCTAAGTGGGTAAGGCGTTGGCTCGCTAATCTGGAGGTCGGGTGATCTTGGACGAGAAAGTTCATCTCGATTTTTCGGCGTGGTTTGCCCTTGTCAGTGATGCAGAACGTAGGGCCTGTCTAGGACAGCTGTCTAGTCGTTCGGATGGGACAAAAAACCGAGGTCCCGTGTACACATTGGCGTGCATGTAAAAGATTCCTTGGTAGTTGGAATTCGATATAAGAGTAGGCCGTAGCGCCGCTGCCCGGGCAAAATTTCCCTCATAGCACATTGTATGGCGTATGCCCGTCTTCCATTAGCCCAGGTTAGGTGCACCCCATCCCCTGGATCCGCTCCTGTGATATTATATACAGGACAGCTATATTTATAGTACGTCATTTATTTTTGACCTACATCCTTCAGTTTCTGTGTACCGTATCATAATAAGGAATAATTTATTAGCTGGATTTTACAGTAGCCAATAAGTTTTAATTATGTACCATCGCTGAACATCACGGTGAGCCTATTCATTTCAAGCATTTTCAAGAGGCGCGAAAATAGATAAAAATCACATGGGGTTTAATGTCATTTCTCTCCACAAGCCACAGTGCCAACTGTCATTTCGTTTTTTCATGGTGGTTAACGCGTCCGCTTTCACCGAGTGTTATATCGCAGACAAGGTTTCTTTTCAGTGGGAGGAAACCGTCTGACCCAGAGAAAACCCACGAGGTTTGACAGGCGGTCCTACTCCTTGTCACGTACAAGCCGAGGAATCGAAACCGCAATATTGAACTGATGCCAGACCTTACTATTTGAACCGCACGCGTTTAACCCCACCCCCATCGATGAAGTCAGGGGATATCGAGGGGTGGGTAAAATGAAATGTAAACAGGCGTAAACGCAGCCCCTAAACCCGGAATCGGAAAAGATATTTTTCCGGCGATCATCAAGTTTTTCAAACAGTGGCAAATAATACAAAAAATTTAAAATGTTAGTGGATATAAAAGGAAAAATATGAAAATTATTCCATCCCGCAAATTAACAACTGGATGGCCTGGGGTGATGCAATTCCCAACCTGAGTTCAGAGTGTCAGAAAATCACACATTTCTGATTTTGATTGAAAATGTCTAGTTCTCATACAAACAAAGTGCAGTTCCAGAAATTTCGCTCCTAGTCACTACCAATCTGTTTCACAGAGATTTACGAGGCCTAGCGAATATTCACTGCTGAATAGTGTGAATCACGACTTCCCTTATTTTTCACGATTTTACTACGGTTATTTTAATCTTGAGGCTGGGCTAGTTTTAGGGTTGCGTGTTTTCACACTTGGCTCGTATCAGGTCCGATGATGAATGACCTCTCAACAAAAATCCCTCTTCACAGCCAGATTACTAGGCTGGCTGGTATAGACCGATTCAGATTATTGTGACATTACATGTTTAATAGCCTACAGTAGATACGATAAGATGTTTATTGCATCTAAACGTCCATTATGGACAGCATGCATACATATTTACTTAGGCACAAGTCATATACATTTAATAATACATATACATACATACTACATGTATATCAAAGGAGTTTCATTTTGATGTACTTGCCACCAAATTTGATTTAGCTCTCTTATCAAAAGCCCAAACCACATATATAAAGCTACTGCCTTGACAATCAATTTTGGTGGGTTACAGAGATTAAGAAAATTGAAGGAAATCTTAGGATTTGCCGAGGAGGCTGGGTATAAATGGGCTAAGCGTATTTCTTTCTTCATACTTTCTACAGTATAGCAATTACATCAGTCAATGTAAACATTGTCTTAACGAATTTCACAGATTGTTGATCGAACGCTATCTGGTAAAATTATGTAGGTTAATTGGCGCTATTGCACTTTCGCACCTCTACCAGTTCCCGTGGTTGTAGAGACATCCCCTGAAAGTTTCAAGTCCCTACGACCACGGGAACTGGTAGAGGTGCGAAAGTGCAATAGCGCCGGTTAATTTTTGTGGTTCAATCATTTGTTTTTCGTGTGCGTCAAAATTCGCCTGAATTATTCAGTCTACAGGTTAAAAGGGAGATAACCCCAAGACACAAAATGTAGTTGCCTCCCTTATATCACCAATTCAATTCTGATTAATCGTGTTGCTCCTCTGATAAGAGCAAAGTTCACTATAAAAATCACGGCGAGCCACTACGACCAAACATTATTGTTTATAGGCATTTTCATGACATTGCTCCCACTCAGTGAACAGGTAATTGAACATTGAATTAACTGAATGCCTGTCATTAGCATTAAATAAACTCACGCTTGTGACAAGGTATTTAGGTAAGCCTAGCCTACTAGCCTAGGCCTACACTTACATTTTTTCTTTTAGGTGTACACAGGACAGCGGGTTTTTTGTCCTATCCAAACTACTAGACAGCTATACTTCCCAGGACTTCTGTCCTGCATCACTTCCAGGCTAGCAAGCAAATATCTTATTCTCACTGAACCACCACGACCCCCCCCCCCTTTCGACAATGGTTGAGGAATATGATTATGAAGAAATGGAGATCAGAATCTGTCAAAAAACCACAATGAAACCATATCATTTGTCCATTTCAGACAGGACACAAAAGCTCAATGAGAACGATAACCAAAAGGGCATAAAAACTCTTAAACCCATGACAAAAAATGCATCATTACATCTCAAATGAAATGAAATGGATTTTAACATCATGATTTTACTGTTCTGTTCCGAATTGGCTCATGTAGACGGGCATCTACTTAGCCCATGGTTCAATAGTAGATGATTTTAAATATCTTTATCTCTTTCAGAAGCCCAGTATCCAAGAATGGCATTAAAAGGCATCAAAGTTATAGAAATGGCAGGATTGGCTCCAGCACCGTTTTGTGGAATGATTTTGTCCGACTTCGGTGCAAGAGTTATAAGAGTAGATAGGGTAATCTGTTCCTTAGATTTGTTTAGAAATATAGGAAGCGTGCAATTGTTTAGCTATGGGTGGAACCCGAAGGACCCGCAAAATATACCACAAGGTTTGACCTGTTCCTTGTCACATACATTTTTTTGAAATTGAAACTACACCATTGACTCAATGGCTGACCTGTCTTAGTTATCTAAAGAGGGGTTGGGATGGTCTAGTGGTCTAGAGTGCCGCGCTTCGACCTCTAGGTGGCCGGTCACCTCTGGCTTGCGGCTGTGGTTTCGAGCCCTGGTGTGAGCGTATGTGACATGGAGATAGGGGTGCCTTCTCAACCCCGTGGGTTTCCTCCGGGCACTCCGGTTTCCTCCCACTGCTAAAGACCCCTACGCGCAAGCAGATTATTGGAATAAAATTAAAACCATATGTTAGTCCAGAAATGACGTAGTTGTGTCGAGTGGACGTTAAACCCCATTTCTCTCTCTCTCTCTCTAGTTATCTAAATGGGCAGTTTGGTGGCTGGATGATGAGCGTGTGCATAGTGGATCATAAAGTTTGTCATTGGCTCACATGGCGTCGTTTCGATTCCCCGCTGGTAGGTAACAAGGGTTAGAGTCACCTGTCCAACCTCGTGGGTTTTCTCCAGTTCCTCTAGTTTCCTCCAAATCCAACTGCTAATGACTTCTACGCGCAAGCAAATTATCAAGATAAAAATGAAGCTACACATTAACCATTCGGCCACTCCCCCCCCCCACTGCGAACTATCTCTTATTGTATTTTATTGCAGCCTAAAACACTGGTGAATGCCGATCGTTTGAGTCGAGGTAAACAATCAATAGCTGTGGATTTAAAGAAGCACGAAGGTAGAGAGGTAGTACGTAAATTATGTCAGTCAGCTGACATACTGTTAGAACCATTTAGACCAGGTTAGTACTGTTAACCAGGGCAGCACCAGCATCTTTTGCCAATTTATAAATCTTTGTGGAGTCACACATATCTGCATTTACTATTGCTTTTGTTAGGGGTTTTAACCCTGGCAGCACCATCACAAGCTCCTTCCTTGGAGACTAATCCCATTTGAAATTTTGTTCCAGGTTGGATTTTCTTGTCCTCTACTTACAACCTTTGCAACAGTGAAATTGCCCTACCTATTCCAAACCGTGTTTGGCTATGTATTACCAAAACGTTTTTCAAAAATACCTTGTGGTCGCCTATAGCCAATGAATGATCACAATACCTACTTCTGATATTTATGTGAGCAGGTCCCCATAACCCTAGCTAATGAATAAAATGAAATTGTGCAATGAGGGAAGAAGGGTTGGATGTTCAAATGGTTAGCATGTGCGCATTGTATCATAAGGTCTGTCATTGAGTCAGCTGGCTAGGTTTCAACTCCCTGGTTGTACATGACAAGGAGTAGGGTCACCTGTCCAGCCTTTGTGGGTTTTCTCCGGGTCCTCCAGCACCACTGACAAGGAGAAATCACATTAGAAAATGCCAAAGAAATTTTTTGGTCAACACCTGGAATGAACCTGTGACCTCCAGCATCTTGCGCACCGAACCAAGGTGATTCCCCATAGCTAATAAAATATATTGTTAAATCACTATGTTTATATATGTTCAGGTGTAATGGAGAAACTGGGATTAGGACCAGAGAGATTAATGAAAGATAATAAAAGTTTGATATATGCCAGGTTAACGGGATATGGACAGAATGGTTGTTTATCACAACAAGCTGGTCATGATATCAACTACATAGCTACTTCAGGTTAGAATCCCTGGTTTTACGTGACAAGGAGTAGGATCGCCTGTCCAACCTCGTGGGTTTTCTCCAGTCCTCCAGTTTAGGTACTCCCACTGCTAAAGACCCCTACGCGCGAGCGAATTATTGAAATAAAATTAAACCATATGTTAGTCCCGAAATGACCTAGTTATGTTAAACCCCATCTCTCTCTCTCTTTCTCTCTCTCTCTCTCTGAGAGATGGAATTGAAGGATGTTGAAACAATATTCTCTTTAGACTGATATTCCTTTAAGAGTTTTAGTTGTTACAATATTGTTGTTGACAAGGGATTCCGAATCCTTCAATTATTACAGGTTTATCTTATATATTATAGGTGTTTTATATATTATAGGTGTGCTATGTTACAGGTGTGTTATATATTACAGGTGTTGTTGTTATATATTACGTACAGGTGTGTTGTTATATTACAGGTGTGTTATCAAGTTTAGGAAGAAAGGGAGATAAGCCACATGCTCCTATTAATCTTGTTGCTGATTTTGCTGGTGGTGGTTTGATGTGTGCACTAGGTATAATGATGGCGTTGTTTGAACGAAATAAATCTGGATTAGGGCAGATGATTGATACCAGTATGGTTGAAGGTTCCGCGTATGTCTGTAAGTAGGAAATAAAATGAAGTTATAAACATCTACTTTTCAGCACCTAATAAAGACTGATACATGAGGCCAAAATAACCAGATTTATCGCTTACGTAATGCATCTTTAAGTTTTATTATAGATATATAATTCTATATTCTTACATTTGTTTTTTTTAGCAAAGTATTTGTTTTGTCATTTTTAGCATTTATTCTGTTTTTTAAGCAAAATTTTAATAGCCAAGTTTTTCGCTATTTTGTTATTTTTAAGCAAAGGGTTTTTTTTCATAGCAAAGGTTTTTGTTTTGTTTGTTTTTTTTAGCGAAGTTTCTATGGTCATCTAGGGACATGATGATTTGGGGCAAAGAAAGGGGAGATAATTATCTTGATGGTGGTGCAGCTTTCTACGATACCTATAAAACATCTGATGATAAATATATGGCTGTTGGCTCGTTAGAACCACAGTTCTTTATACAATTATTGAAAGGTAATTAACACACACAGAGAGAAATGGGGTTTAACCTCCACTCGACACAAACTAGGTCATTTTGGATTCCGGTGTGATTCCCCCTTGTCAGTGATGCAGGACGGAGGGCCTGACAAGGACAGCTATATAGTCGTTCTGTGTCAAATTGGCATGCACTTAAAAGATCCCATGACAGTTGGCCTTTGATATAAGAGTAGGCCGTAGCACCGCTGACTGGGGAAAAATTTACCTTATAGCACACTGTATGGTGTATGCCCGTCTTCATTAGCCCAGTTTAGGAGCAGAACAGTAGGACGTTAAACTCCATTGCATTTCAATCTATTTACTTGTTGATCAGCTTCCATCTAATCCTTGACAGTCATATACTGGCTTGCAATCAATCACTCACAAATTACTTCCAGCTTAGGACTCAACTCACAGTGAGGGGGCATAATTCTAACTTACCTTATTGGCAACCTGAAAGGACTGACTTTAGTAGATATGTGGTAATCGAATCGGACGTGAGGTCCCACGACTTGTTCATACCGCAAAATTAATGCATCTTATCCCAAATTTCAATTTTATTTGAATTCATGAAACAAAAGAATTGTATTTTATTTTATTTTCCACAGGTTTGAACCTGGAATCCGAAGGTATCAGTCAATTTGACGATCAGAATGAAATGAGAAAGACATTTACGCAGAAATTCGCCACAAAAACCCGGGAGGAATGGACAGCAATATTTGACAAATTAGACGCTTGTTGTACACCAGTATTAAGTTTAGACGAAGCCGCGTCGCATCCACACAATGTGAAAAGCAATACATTTTTAAAATCAGAAGATGGCACCTTGGAGCCAGGTCCAGCTCCGAAATTATCGCGGACGCCTGCTGTCAATAAGTTGTTATCGTTTCCAGTGATTGGTCAGGATAGTGTGGATATATTAAAAGAACTTGGTTATAATAAGAATATTATTGATAATTTTATAAAGAATAATGTTGTTGAGCAGAACATAACGACAAAGTCAAAACTCTGACATGAACAATATTAAATAAAGGATATATTTTTGTTATGGTTACACAAGTCATCTTCGCTTTGTTATCTAAATGTAAAGTTAGCATTGGAAGAAGTGAGAGAGGAATGGGATTTAACATTCACTAGACACAAAATAGGTCAAAATATGTCATTTTTGGACTCACACATGGTTCAATTCTGTTTCAATAATTCGCTTGCGTGTAGGGGTCTTTAGCAGCGGTAGGAAACCGGAGGACCCAGAAAAGATCCAAGTCGCATACAACCAGGGAATTGAAACCACACATTTTTGACTCAACGACAGACCTGATGATACAACTCGCATGCGCTAACCATTCAGCCATCTAACCCACACGCCTGGTTGATGTATGAAGAGAGAGAGAGAGAAATGGGGTTTAACGTCCACTCGACAAAACTAGGTCATTTCGGGACTAACATATGGTTTCAATTTTATTTCAATAATTCGCTTGCGCATAGGGGTCTTTAGCAGTGGGAGGAAACCAGAGTGCCCGGAGGAAACTCACGAGGTTGAGAAGGCGCCCCTATCTCCATGCCACATACGCTCACACCAGGGATCGAAACCACAGCCGCAAGCCAGAGGTGACCGGCCAGCTAGAAGTCGAAGCGCAGCACTCGAGACCACTAGGCCATCCCAACCCCCCAATGTATGAAAGTAGGGCGTTAAATCCACAATTCTGGCACAGTGAGTAATGAGAGAGAAATGGGGTTTAACCTCCACTCAACACAAACTAGGTCATTTGAGGACTATGTAAGAGCTATATCTTTCAATTGCACGTCTTTCTTCTAGCAAATGAGACATTTATTAAAACATCCACAAGATTTTTCAAAGTCATTAAGAGCCATAACTCTGGTAGTAATTAACGGAAATTGCTGCAACTCAATAGGCTTCTTCGTCTTATAAATGAAATGAAATGGAGTTGAACGTCCTAGTGTATTATTCCGAACCGAGCTTATGAAGACAGGCATATGCCATACAGTGTGCTATGAAGAACATTTTGGCTGGACAGCAGCTCTTCGGCCTACTCTTATATCGAATTCCAACTGTCAAGGGATCTATTTTACGTGCACGCCAATGTGTATGCCTCGGATTTTTGTCCCATCCAAACAACTAGACAACCATCTTTGTTAGGCCCTAGGTTCGGCATCACTGACAATGGGGAATCACCCAGAAAATTTGGATGAACATTCTCGGCCAATGCAGGGATCGAACACCCAACCTCCAAGCTAGCAAACCAGAATCTTACCCATTTAGCCACTGTGACCACCTCTTCATCTCATAACCTTAACCAAAATGTATAAATTAAAAGTCAATTATACCTGTCGTATAATAAAATTAACAACTGAATACTTAATTGAATGATTTAATTACGAGTTGAAGTATTTTACATTGGAATCCAATTACAAAAAACACTGTATATTTTATAATGGTCTATTCTACTATAATACACCTATAGATCTCTACAACCATATATATATATGTTATATTATATATATACAACAATATTACTACATACCAAACAACATCACATATAATCACTAACCCCTCCCTCCCCCTTAAAATAAAAACAATCAATACAACACCTCCCTCCCCCCTTAAAATAAAAACAATCATTACTACCCCTCCTCCCCCCTTAAAATAAAAACAATCATTACTAATCTCTTTTCTCCCCCTTGAAATAAAAACAATCATTACTACACCCCCTTCTAAATAACTCCTCCCCCCAACCCTTAAAATAAAAACAATCATTACTACCACTCCTCATAAACCCCACCCTCCCCTTAAAATAAAAGCAATCATTACTACACCTCCTTCTCACAAACCCCTCCCCCAACTCCCTTAAAATAAAAACAATCATTACTACTCACCCCCACCCTCACACCACAAAAACAAAACAATATTAATCACATTATTATTATTATTACACTTTCTACAAAATAAAACAATTTTATACATTGAAAGACATGAATATATTAGCATATTATAAATTATTAATTAACGATTCATTAACGTAAAATATAAAAGTTCCAGACGCGAATCCTCAAAGCTCGTGTTCAGTTATGTGTATAGTTTGATAGAGCTGTGAACATTTCTAAATTAACCATTTTACAGATGGAATCAGATTCACAAAAATTTTAATTAAAATATTTTAAAAAGAAAGCTGCAAAATAAGTCAACAGCAGAAACATTTCACATCTCAATGTGTTTTCACATATCAATGCAGTTTCACATCTCGATGAGGTTTCGTATCTCGATGCTGCTTATAATATGAAGCTGTTTTTCATCTCAATGCCAATTGACAAACAATTTCATCAGAGTATCTAATTAAATCTTACACATATTTTAAGAGCGGTAAAATCCTAATGACAGACAATCATGTTTTATTTTTAAAGAGGATGAGAAAACAACGATTCTGCGTCCTCTACGACTTTTACCACAGTTGCTGAGAAAATTTGCATAGAGAAAACACAAAACTATAATTTGTCTTTTTTTTATGCATAAAACACATAAATTACAGATATATAAAATCACCATTTATATGGAATACATTCACTGATTGTTACGTACACCATAAGCAAGAGAGAGAAATGGGGTTCAACGCCATTTAACTCAATTCCAGACATAATGGTTTCACTAAACTCTCCTACAGCAAGAATTGAAATGGAGTTTAACGTCCTACTGTTTTGCTCCGACTGGGCTAATGAAGACGGGCATACACCAGGCAGTGTGCTACGAGGGAAATTTTGCCTGGACAACGGCACTCGTACTTCGAATTCCAACTGCCAAGAGATCTTTTACGTGCGCACCAATGTGTACATGTGGGAAGTCATCCCTTGTTAGGCCTCTTTCCTATACCACTGACAAGAGGGGAAAAATGCTGGAAAATCCTGATCAACTTTCGCAGCCAAGGCAGGGACTGAAAAAGGGACCTCAAGGTTAGCGAGTCAACACACAGTGATGGTATGCTATATAAATGGCTGAAATTTTATTCAATTCTGAAAAACTCTCAAGGAATAAAATTATAGCCTTGATCATATTCAAATTATATTGTTTTAATAAGAAAATTACATGTAAAAGTTATAAAAGCACGTTGAATAATGAATAAAAATCAATGATTAAAATTAATGTAAACGGAATAATAGGAATTGATAAATATTATATTACAATACAAACTAAATATTTAAATATTACGAACTATATACAACTTTTGATCAAGAAACATGTTTTAAAACAAACAGACGTTAAAAACAGTAGAAATAAGGACCAGGGCCCCACGGCACTTGAAGCGATTAAAATAGAACTTCTTAAGGCCCCCGCACACGAGCGCATTTTATCCTCTAAAACTGCGTCACTGACGAACTCACTGGGTGCCGCCATTTTGCAGTAGTGATGACGCATGCGCATTGACGACGAATGAAACGCAAATAGCGCTGAGTTGCCCGCACACGAGAGCAAAGTTGGCGCTGCGTCAAAAAATATCAAACATGACAGATATTTGGCAAACATCAAAATGCGCTCGAAAATACCCCGGGGGGCCTTTACTATATAGTCAAAGAGTACTAAGAAGTTCTATTTGAATCCCTTCAAGTGCCTTGGCTCGGCCCAGTTTCTCAAAAAACTCTTAACTTAATTTAAATCCAACTTTTAGTAGATATTTTAATTTTGATTGGCTAAGCGCTAAAATCAAACTAATATTATCCTACCAAATTACTAAAATTATGATTTTATCTTAGTTAAAATTTCTTGAAACACGGGCCCCAGATCATTGTCAACAAAAAACTACTAATGTAGTAATTTTTTGTTATTTTGACGAGTTTTATTTCTAACAAGTACTAAAAATGGAATATTGTTTGTTTCTAAATGCCCAGAAAACTATATAAGATAGTGAAAGAGAGAGAGAGAGAGAGAGAGAAATGTGGTTTAACGTCCACTCAACACAAACTAGGTCATTTCGGGACTAACATACGGTTTTTAATTTTATTTCAATAATTCGCGAGTGCCCGGAGGAAACCCCCGAGGTTGAGAAGGCGTCCCCTATCTCCATGCCACATACACTCACAGCAGGGAGCGAAACCACAGCCACAAGCTAGAGGTGACCGGCCAGCTAGAGGTCGAAGCGCGGCACTCTAGACCACTAGGCCATCCCACCCCCCCCCCCCCAAATTTTATTTCACTAATTTGCTTGCTTGAGAGATAGTGAAAGACGAATCTCTGTAAGGAATATCAATCAAAAAATGCTTCAATTCCGTTCAATATTGACAAAGTTACGATAAATTAAAGAAAATTTGTGTCAACAACTAATGCAGCCAATGTAAATCAGAGCGTACCTATGTTATTATTGAATCTTTTGTTTTCATCAGACCGCCTTAAACACCGACCCGGAGCAAAATCATATCCGCAAGTAACAAAGGTAAGTCTACTCTCTATAATGAATGAAGGCATATAAAACTTTAAAAACTGGAGCATGGCAGAGCGTCTTAAACATCACTTGGAGCAAAATGATGTCTGCAATAAGTCTACCCTCTACAATGAATGAAGGCATATAAAACTTTAAAAACTAGAGCAAGGCAGACAACCTTGAACACCTCTTGGGGTCAAAATCACGTCTGCAAGTGAGAACAATACGTTTTCTAAAATAAACAAAGCTGATAAAACTAGAGCAAGGCAGACAGCTTAAACGACCATCCGGAGCAAATCATGTTCACACGTGACAACGATGAATGTCTATGATAAATGAAGGCATATAAAAAATTTAAAGGTAAACTTGTCTTACCATTTTGGAATTGAGCAAATGACCTAAGAATGAGAGTAATCTCAATATATATACTAAGTAGAACTGCGTCACAATGTTATTAACTGGGAGAAAATATCCAAGTTATGAAGTTATTAAATAGATGAAAAATAACGAAAATATCTAAGTCACTCTTCAGTTTTGTACGTTACCTAACTTTTAACTTTCACATAAAAATGGTTTTCACAACAAAGTGGTGGCATGTAAAATGATATAATATAAATATATGATGTAACTCATGACCGAGCTATACTTTATAAAAATCTACAAACAAGGTCCATAAACACATTTTTTTGAAAAGTAAAAGTGATTTGCTTTTTCACTTGAATGAAAGTTAAAAATGAAACCACTGATTGTCTATGATAGGGTGAATAAATCCTTTATGATTGGTTTAGAAATTTGGAGAGAAAGATGGAGACATTGTGATATCAAAACCGGTAAATACTAGAGGAACAAAATCCCCTGCCACAGATGGAACATTTTAGCCGAACGTCCATGCAAAGATTGTTTCAATCAATTTGTTCACTGTGTGAGGGTTAAAAAAACAAGATCAAAAATCTTTCGACAAAATGTTTGTGAAACCAAATTTGTTAGATATTTGTGTGGTCTGCATTGAAATAACATTTTAGTCCATTTGTTTCCATGCAGCAGTATGCCATTTTTAAATCACATTATTTTAAGTGGCCGTAGCAATGACATATGGTAATATATATATATGTCATCGGGCGGTAGCCAATTGTTCAAACTAAATCATTCGTTGCATGGGGACAACAAAAATAAAAATATTTATTTGGTGTTTTTTCATCGACATACATGTTCCAATGTCTGCGCCGAGCTGAATGTTTATTCATTTATTATTTATTATTCGAGGAAACAGAAAAATTCATGACAACGGAAAATAATCCCCCCCCCCCCAAACTGATGAATGATCTGCTTCTTCAAGATAACCCATGAAACCCAGCAAAAATGTCACAATGTCCATGGTTTTATTTCCAATGGTGTTTATTATTTTATTATCAAACTCAGCAGTAAGAAATTTAAATCTTTTTTTGTTTTTATTAGTTCGAGGTTTTTATACCATCCCTGTTTAAAGGTGACGAGATCTCGTCCCATACGTCATAAAATATGAACGAACGAACGTAATGTATGGGTTATTATAGAGATAATTGCCATATTGTCTCTCTGATTGTATATAGTAGGTGGCACTGGTGGTCTTCAATCACTCAATGTTTTAATCTACATCGTAAAAACCCTGTGTGTTCTCGAGAGCTGTCACTAATTTAGTCCGTAATTCATGATAATCCTCATATGGTGGCAAGTCTACTCGGTTGAAACTGGAAATAAACCATAAATATATGAAATGAGAGAGAGAGAGATTTAAAACCCGCTGGACATGGGGACTAACATGTGGTTCAATTTTATTTCAATAGTTTGCTTGTGTGTAGGGGTCTTTAGCGAGAGAGAGAGAGAGAGATGGGGTTTAACGTCCACTCAACACAACCAGGTCATTTCAGGACTAACATATGGTTTCAATTTTATTTCACTAATTTGCTTGTGCGTAGGGGTCTTTAGCTGTGGGAGGAAACCGGAGTGCCCGGAGGAAACCCACGAGGTTGAGAAGGCGCCCCTATCTCCATGCCACATACGCTCACACCAGGGCTCGAAACCACAGCCGCAAGCCAGAGGTCGAAGCGCGGCACTCTAGACCACTAGGTCATCCCAACCCCCCGGGGTCTTTAGCAGTGGGAAGAAACCAAGAAAGATAAAGAGAGAGAGAAATAGGGTTTAACATCCACTCGACACAAACTAGGTCATTTCAGGACTAACACATGGTTCAATGTTATTTCAATAATTTTGCTTGCACGTAGGGGTCTTTAGAAGTGAGAAAAGAACGACCCAGCAAAAAGGCTGGATAGGCGAGTCTACTCCTTGTCCTGTACAACAGGGGAATCGTAAACCACGCCAGTTGACTCAAAGATACAGCGCGCACGCTTTAACCATTTGGCCATCCACTTCCCCCCAATTTAATAACAAGAGAGAGAGAGAGAAATGGGGTTTAACGTCCACTCGACACAAACTGGGTCATTTTGGGACTAACATATGGTGTTTTTTATTTCAATAATTTGCTTGCGCGTAGGGGTCTTTAGCAGTGGGAGGAAACCGGAGGAAACCCACTAGGTTGAGAAGGCGCCCCTATCTCCATGCCACATACGCTCACACTAGGGATCGAAACCACAGCCGCAAGCCAGAGGTGACCGGCCCGCTAGAGATCGAAGCGTGGTACTCTAGACCACTAGGCCATCCCAACCCCCAAATTTAATAACAAATGAGAACATACCATGTATGAGCTCTGGGTAATTGACTTATCTTTCCCCATTTTTCTATCGTAAAAAGCTGCGGACCATTACTACCGTAGAGTTCTGCAAAACCGTTCATGGGAACCCTAGATGTTCCCGTCACAAACTGTAGAAGACGAGCTCTCATTTCATTGGGAAATGAATAAACAACCTGTAAAATATAATTTCATAAAATATACAATATTGTGTTCAAGTTGAAATGTTAAGTTCTAAAAAAATTTGTAGAGAGAGAAAGAGAGAGGGAAGAGTAGGGTTTAACTTCCACTTGACACAAACCAGGTCATTTCAGGACTAGTTTATGGCTTAATTTTATTTTAAGAATTTGATTGTGCCTAGGGGTCTTTAGCAGTGACAGGAAACCGGAGGACCCGGTGAAATCCTACACCAAGGGAATCAAAACCACCCCAGTTGACTCAATGACAGGCCTTATGATACGGCGCGCACGTACTAACTACTAACATATGGTTTTTAATTTTATTTCAATAATTCGCTTACCGTAGGGGTCTTAAGCAGTAGGAGGAAACCGGAGTACCCGTAGAAAACCTATGAGGCTGGACAGGTGACCCTACTCCTTGCCACGTACAACCAGGGATTTGAAACCACGCCAGTTGACTCAATGGCAGGCCGTATGATACAGCGTCCGCATGCTAACCATTTGGCCATGCAACCCCCCAGTTGATTACGGTCTTGTCAAGCGCCTTGGGTCCTAATGATCTCAAGACATGTCTATTGGACAATAACACCCCTCTAAATGCGAAACAGGAAGTGTTTATCTCCTAATTAGTTAATTAAGAGATGACAGTTTTCACTATAATAGTGAATATTCTGAAATTTGCAGTCAAATTGCTCCGTTCTGACCCGAGATAATAGTATTTGAATTTTAAACCTAGCCCCAATGATCATTACTAAATTCAATAGATAAGATGACCATGATTTGGATAAGTTAATAAATGTCTAATTAATAGTTTATATAATATTTCAGGCCCAAAGAAAGAAATGAAATGAAATGGGGTTTAACGTCCTACTGTTCTGCTCCTAAACTAGGCTAATGAAGACAGGCATACGCCATACAGTGTGCTATGAGGAAAATTTTTCCCAAACAGCAGCACTACAGCCTACTCATATATCGAATTCGAACTGTCTAGTCAAGGGTGCCGCCGGAAAAGCTGGATGAGCTTTCTCGGCCAATGCAGGGTTCGAACTTACAGGCTAGCGAGCCTGTTTCTTACCCACTCTTAAAGAAAGACATGCAATATGTAGATTAAGTTCTTGCATAATGTATGTTTAATAGTTTAGACATGCACAGATTTAGCTGTTGTATAATGTTTGTTTACCTTCCAGAAACAGATAATGGTAGGATGATTGGGGTTATATTCTCCTTTATAAGCTGTATGTGACTTCCAATCATTAACATCTATATCTTGTAAACCACACATCAACAACTATGTAAAACAAAAATATATACATTCATAAATAAGACATATAGAAATAGATTTCTCAAATTAAAAACACTTATATGGATATACTACTTCTGAATTTATTAACATGTTACGTTTCAATACACATGCAGATGTAATCAAGCTTGATAACGACATTTGTATGTGTATTGAAACGTAGCATGTCAATACATTCAATTTTAACCTTCATACTTAAACCTGCATCTGAAAACAAATATTCTCCTTAAAGATCATAGATTGATTCTAAACTTCATATTCATTAGTAGTATCTTTAAACGCAATCTGATTCAAATATATATCTATTTCGTTTCGTTTGTACTGGACCGGTTGTACTGGAAGGTCGCGTCAGGTGTCATACGAGTGTCTGTTGGTCCTGTATGTCAGACATTAATTAATCAATCAGTGTTGATGCTGTCTAGGGGTTTACGCACAATTTCTTGAGCGCATGCCCAGAACTGGCAGTAACAATATGTTTCATAGGCTAATTCCACACACAACACTTCCAGATCCTAGTTTGGTGAAGACAACTAAAACCAAATTTTGAATTCTAAAAAATGAAACGAAATATGATCTGTGTTTTAATCAATAATCGATCTCACCTCTAATTCATTTTCATCAAATATTTGTATTAAATTCTGTGCTAATATCGTATTAAAACCTTTCATTAACGACTTCATCTGCGATTCTACTCGAGATACAAACCGATATTTTATCACCAAACTGAAATTATACAGAAAATAAAATAGATGAAAATCTACAGAAGATATATTGTTTATTTTGTTATTGTGGCACCTTTATTCATTAGAAGGAAATTACTCCCCTAGAGCACTGCTACAGTCTACTCCAATTACAAGGGCTGCAACGATACGCTAACCACGAGATACGATATACATCACAGAATTTTTTCTTCCAAATTTACTTAATAAAGAGTATCGGTCTCATTATAAGTCATTATTATCCATAGTCACCAATTACAGCTGTCAAGCGTTCTTGTACATGCTTTTTAAACTGAACATGGGACCAACCTCAGGTTTTTTGTCCCATCCGAATGACTAGAGACACTGGATTAAGTATACAAATGACACCAAAAGGTTAAGAATTAGTCCATATAGGTTCTCATTGGGCTTCATTAGCGCATAGGGGTTTTCAGCAGTGGGAGGAAACTGGAGGACCTGGAGAAAGTCCATGATGTTGGTTAGGCGACCCTACTCCTTGTCGCGTACAACGGGGAAACCAATCAGCTATCCAGACCCGCCACTTGGGATATACTCACTCGATATATTCTAATTTATTATCATTGGTTACTGGTATATTTGCTCCATTTGGTTTCAGTTCAAATTCCTGAATCTATTTAAAATAAAACAAAAATATGATCAAATTAAAATACTACCTACTGTTTCTATCTAAACAATATGACCAGTTCGTCAATCTATGCACAACTGTCAAAAGGCCAAACATGCCAATTTTCATGTCAATCATACATGAATTGGAGGGGTCACAGACTAACATATGGTTCAATTCTATTTAGATAATACGCTTGCCCGTATGAGTCTTTAACAGTTGGAGGAAACTGGAGGACCGGGAGAAAACCCTCCTTGTTACATACAAGGGAATGTAAACCACGCCAGGCCATCCACCACCCCCCCCCCCCCCCGATAACAGGGGACAGTACTGCCCTTTTAGTAGTTTCAAACAGAAGGGATTAATATCTTACGCCCCACTAGGTTGTTTGAGAGAAATATTGCACTGACAGCAGCGTTTTCATTTACTATTTCTTGAATTCCTCAGCTACACTGCCAAGGATTCTTTTACAAGCACGATAACGTGTGCACGGGACCTTCGTTTTCCATCCCATCCAAACTACTATCCCCTTCATAAATGGCAGTATTTTCAATACAGTTATTCCTGATTTTTATACCAATGTCTAACTGATTGGAAACAAGTTCTAAAATTCTATACAAGCTCAACTTACCTCGCCAAACTGGTCTTCTTCTACTGAGAAATTTAACTCTAAATCAGCGGGATCATTTTCTTTTATCCAGATCAGAGAATTATAATATTCAGAATCCTGAAGAAAAAAAGGCAAAATATTAATCAATTTACATAGATACAGTTTTTGAAAAAAGAGCCACGGTGGCAAAGTGGGTAAGACATTGGCTCGCTAGCCTGGTGAGTCGCATGTTCGATCCCTGCCTTGGTCGAGAAAGCTCCATCATGATTTTCACGGTTTCCTCTTGTCAGTGGTGCAGGACAGAGTGCCTGACAAGCACAGCTGTCTAGTCATTCGGATGGGAAGAAAAACCTGAGGACCTGTGTATACATTGGCGTGCACATAAAAAATCACTTGGCAGTTGGAATTTGATACGAGTAGGACATAGTGCCGCTGCCCAGGCAAAATTACCCTCATAGCACACTGTATGGTATATGTACATCTTAATTAGCCCAATCGGTGCAGAAGAGTGGGATGTTAAATCCCATTTTATTTCATTTTGTTTTTGAAAAATGAATAATTTTATTAATTAATCAGGAAAACAGAATTAACATATCGAAGGTAGACAACCTCTCAGTTTAGATTCAGGTCAATAACGAGTTGTCTCCCCTTTGACCACAATTACAACAGAATTATATCTAGAAATCATACTTACCACTGATTCCATGTCTTTTAATGCAATCGACTTCCGTAACATCATTTTATAGAACGGACGAATAAAAAAACCTATAATAAAAATTTCATTTGCATTAACTGGTTTATCAAATGAGGTCACTTCAACTGAGTGTCAACTTCCAAGCTTATGTGTCCGATTTTCATTGGATTTGAATACAATCTGTTGATTAAACGCAAAAATGGATAACAGAGACTTTGTTAATTATTGTGTAACAATGACAATTGGTGCAACAGTGATTTTAAAATACAGTTTTCTTGACTTTGACTGAAATTTTCAGCATATTCCCTTTACATTATCTAGTTTTAACTATTACAGTAAGAACTGCCCGCTCTTTATCTAATCTTCCATAATGTATGGGAGGATTAGATATTGGAGACAACGGACTAAGACAACATCACAGTCCCACCTTTCACATTGTGACAGCATGGAGTGAGGATCAGCCTACTTACTTTATCCGCAGTGCCTATGATAAAAGAAATGAAATGAAATGGGGTTTAACGTCCTACTCTTCTGCACCTGACCTGGGCTAATGGAAGACGGGCATACGCCATACAGTGTGCTATGAGGGAAATTTTGCCCGGGCAGCGGCGCTACGGCCTACTCTTATATCGAATTCCAACTGCCAAGGGATCTTTTACGTGCACTCCAATGTGTACACGGGACCTCGGTTTTTCGTCCCATCCGAACGACTAGGCAGCTGTCCTTGTCAGGCCCTCCTTCTGCATCACTGACAATGAGAAACCACGCCGGAAAATCTAGATGAACTTTCTCGGCCAATTGAGGGATCAAACACCTGACCTCCAGGCTAGCGAGCCAGCGCCTTGCCCACTTAGCCACCGTGATTTCCCCCTATGATAAAAGGTATTCAAATGTTTCATGCAACAACTAAATGTAATACTATGTTCACTTCATAGCTGTTTTTAGGATTGATAAAACTACGAACGGACTTGATTCTGTGGTACTTGAACAAGGGCAGATAATATAGGAAAGGGTCGACTTACCATCTAATAACTTTCCGTGATATATAGCCATACCAGCAATTCTTCCTATAAACTCAAAAAATGACAAATGATCTTCATTGGCCATCCATGATAACGGATTAATCTGAAGGGTGTAGTTATCTCTGAAATATTTAATATATTTATAACACACTACATGACAAAATATACAACTTACAACCATAAATAATATTCAGAACTTAAAGAAATGAAGAGAGAGAAAAATGGGGTTTAACGTCCACTCGACACAAAGTAGGTAATTTTGGGACTGCAGTAACATATGGTTCAATTTTACTTCAATAATTCTCTTTCACGTAGGGGTCTTTAGCAGTGGGAGGAAACCGGAGGACCCGGAGAAAACCCACGAGGTTAGACAGGCGACCCTACTCCTTGTCACATACAAGCGGAGAACCGAAACCACACATTAAGCCATTTGGTCACCAACCTCCCATATTTTAGTTACTAACTTACGTGGCTGAATATTCAAAAAGACCATAATAAGGATTAAACATTTCTTTAGATAAAAGATAAAACCATTCTCTAGACACCCCACCATAATCTAAACCTGTTTCACCATCAAATTCTATCCATAACCTTCAATATAAACAATACATGGAAAATATCACATTGTCAATTAATCAAAATAATACATGGAAAATATCACATTGTCAATTAATCAAAACCTACAATGCAAAAAATACATGGAAAATATCACATTGTCAATTAATCAAAATAATACATGGAAAATATCACATTGTCAATTAATCAAAACCTACAATGCAAAAAATACATGGAAAATATCACATTGTCAGTTATTCAAAATCACATTTTCAAGTTAATCAAAACCATTCTTGAGAGTTTCCAAGGGATATTCGGAACAACTATAACAGAGTTTGATTTAAATTGAATTCTTTTAATTATTATGTTTGGATTAACAGTATTACTCATAACATCAGAAAGATATTCAATAAAAGTGAAGAGGAATTGAACAAAAATCTTGGTTTTTGTCCCATCCGAACAACTATACAATGTCCCTTGTCATGCACCCTGTCCGGCACCACTGACAAGAGGCGACCATACCAGAAAATCCTGATTAATTTTCTTGGCCAAGGCAGGGATCAATCACGGGACCTTCAGGTTAGCGAGCCAATGTCTCACTCACTGAGCCAACTGTGGCTCCGCGCAAACAGAGTTAGTGTAAGTTCAATGCAGTCTACCAGTGAAAAATCTTACTAGTGACTTAGAGGGTCTGAGCATGGAAAGATTACGTCAGTCTGGCACCACAAATCCTGTATACAGAGCCTGTGGCAAACTCACTGCGCCACTGTGGCTCTCTACTTTTATGTGAACAATATAAACCTTGTTTTAAGGTGTTCTGTGGCTCCCCACTATTATATGAATAATATAAACAAACCTTGTTTTAAGATGTTCTGTTTCTTTTATATTCATCACATATCTATAAGATTCTTCAAATACATTCTTCCTTGTTACTTTAATATCTATTTTGTTCGGTGCATTTGCCTAATAAATAAAAAGAAATAGATGTACATACAAATTGTTGGGCATTGATAAACTAGTATCTAATTACATTTGTGGGGAGGAGAAAAGCCGCGAGGTTGGACAGGCTACTCCTTGCCACGTACAACCAGGGATTTTAAACCACGCGAGTTGAATCAATGGCAGGCCGTATGATACAGCGTCCGCATGCTAACCATTTGGCCATCCAACCCCCATGAATTACCAGTCATTATGGGGATTCTCGATTCACAGTCCAGAACGCCCCGAATCGACAGAATTACAATCGAGTGACGCGGAATTCAGTCCTGTCACAATTCTGCCAGTCCCGACAGCTGAGGTGGAGTGAGTAGAATCATGACGTATTCCTAGGTGAAAAATATGTTTCAGCTGTCATGACTGGTTGAGATATTTTTTATACAGTTGACACATGCGTTCTACTCCGAAATTCTACTTTTCACTCGATTGACACCAGTTTTTGAATTCAATTCCGGAACTGTGAATCGAGCATCGCCTATGTATCTCGAACTTAAAATATTTGATAAAAATGTTCGCATACCGGTTTCCTTAGTTTAGATCTAAAATAATCATATTTCTGTTTATAGTCTCGTGAATATGGTACAGCCTGAAATATAAATATATTATACAATCAGTGGTCTGTTTCTCGTAAAAAAAAAATATCATCCAACCACTTGTCTGTATCCAGCTTTAGCCTCTAGAGCATCCACGATTTCTTAGGAACGCTAGACCAACGGACAGACTAGCAGACGGACCGAGGCAAGGTCAATATATGATCCCATTTCCATGGTGATGGTATAAAAATGAACCATGAATGGCCGCACATTGCATGACAATTGTAAATAAACAGGTTGTATACATAAAGCATTATCTCAATCATATCTGCCAAGATATATCAATAAATAAATTAGATATCCAATTTGCAAATGTTTTTACTGTAAATGGTGCAATAGTGATGTTTATCTTACCGGTCCTCCTAATTTCTTTAATCTAGGATCTTCCCATTGTGTTTGATGTTTATCTGTATAAATAAATAAAAAATAAAACCATTTTCATATATCTATCCAAGTCTTCAGGATTTTTCATATATCTATCCCAGTCTGAAGCTTCACCTGTGGGACGGACGTCTAAGGTGGTACCTAGCTCTTCAGATGGATGATAAAAACGAGGTCCTTCTAAAAACACATTTGAAGCACAACATGCCCATATGCTGCTGCCAAGCCAAAAATCTTCCCCCATCGCACACATACATAACCAATGAAATTCAAATTACCATAAATTATTCTTAAAGGAAGCATGTCACTAACTCAATATCATCAACAGTCTTTGACATTGCAAACAGGGCTGAAATTTACGGGCGACTGAGGCGAGATTCTCGCCCTACAACACCAAACTTCGCCTGAAAACTTGACCAGGGGGATGTCAACTTCGCCCTACCAGTTCTCTAGAAATGATAGATGTCTAATGTCCCGACAGTAAAAGGCATGCATGAAAGAAGTCAAAAAATGTCAGCCATGTTTAAATTTACACTCTCCCGTCCATTCTGGTGTTGTCGTAATTTAACTTTGAAGTTGTCGTAATTTTATACCACGATGTAATTTTTAAACAAACAAATTCAGATACTTGTTTCCTTAAATAAAAAAAATAACTATAAACTGAGTGTGTGTTGATACAAAATATATCAAACTTATTAGTGTTTTTAATTCATTTGGGCCAAGAACAATGACGGTAGGGTTCAAAAGGTCAAAAGATTGAGTACTCTGTATCGTGTCAGCCGACATCTTTGTTTACATAATAATACATTCTTTTGTTTTTCTATGATCAATTTAATCCACTAGTGTGTTATTTTAAAATTAATTAACAATATAGTGTGATGATAGACATAATTTTAACAAAGAAAAACATTAGATTTTTTAACTAAAAGCTTTCAATTAAAATCTAAATATTTTTATTTTCTTTGTCCGGTAATGGCGGTAAATCGTAATTTGTTAACACATGGCAAGGGCGTGATTAATTTAATATTATTGAAGTCAATTTTACGAAATATGGAATCAAGTCCTTCAAGTCTCCCAATGTCTCCCTCACTTCTCCCTATTTTGTCTGTAGGGAGAAGTCACTTCTCCCTAAAATTTATCCCCAGTTTCAGCCCTGATTGCAAACACGACTTATTGGTCAATTTAAAAAAAACATTGATGTTGTTTATATCTCACTATGAAAAGATGATCTTCTGATCTCCAATATTTAAGACAAAATGGAAATTTTGAATTTGGCACACAATTCGGGTGGCAGAATACTTTTGAGCTCCATTTGTAATCAAGCGACTTGATGAAATAATGGGTAAACATATCCCACATGCGAATACTACCAAGGTAGACTGGAATAACCAGACCCAAAAGACTGTTATTCAATTTTGAGTCTTCGCATAATTTGCCAATCATAACTGATTAGAAACTACATTACAAAGCAAAACGATTGAATGTTATTACATGCGTTGCGAGCCATTTTGTGTCCATATCTAGGTGGCAAAGAATGAAGACTTAGCTCCTTTAAAATTAGAAAACGTATTGACAAGATGTTTTGTCTTATTCTGTTCAATTAGCATGCACTCAACACAAACAAGGTCATTGCGGGACTACTATATGGTACAATTTGATTTCAATAATTCGCCTTGGCGTAGAGATCTGAGAGAATTGTTAAGAATGAAGGCTATAATCATAATAAACAATAACTTACCATGATCTATATAAAATACTCTTCCATCAGCATGAACTCTTTCTTCCCAACCAGGCTACAAAAATAGCAAAAACACTATAAATGAAATGATTATATACTCCTACTCGTCTGCTCCAACTGAGCTCATGAAGACAGGCTATGAGGGAAGTTTTGCCAAGGTATCTTTTATGTGCAAGCGATTGTGTACATATCCAATCCAAACAACTAGACAGCTGTCTTAAATGGATTGGAATCCGTTCTGCTGCTCAAAGCTCATTGATGGTTTAATCTAAAAATGGATAATCAAGAGTAATGATGATCGAGGCTAGGCCTAAAATTCAATCGCTAATATCTGCGTTCAGAGAGCAGCAATTTGACTGAAATTTTCAGCATATTCCCTACACATTATCTAGTTTTTAACTAATATAGTGCGAAATGCCAGTCCTTAATCAAATATCCCACAATGCACCTTTTGAAAAATAACTTACCGGTAATGGACCAAGGTTTCTGAGGAGATCTTCATTAGATGAGGGTCTAAACATGGGTGATGGTGACGATGGATTAAGACCGTGAAGCGAGGAACGATGGCTACGTCTTGGATCATCCTGTTAATAAAGACAGACAAATGGAGTTTAACACAAATTAGGTCATTTCAAGACTAACATTTGATAAATTTTTTATATTGGATAGACAACTCTATTTTATCAGTTCCAAATCGGGAATTGAAAACATGTCCCTCGACTTCATGAATGAAATTGAAATTATGATGTAACACGAGAGAGAGAGAGAGAGAGACAGAGATGGGGTTTAACTTCCACTCAACACAAACCAGGTCATTCCCGTTTCACTTTTATTTCAATGATTCCTTTCCGTGTAGGGGTCTTTAGTAATGGGAGAAAACTGGAGGAACCGGAGAAAACCCATGATGTTGGAAGTCTGATAATGATAATATATTTTTTACTCACCCATGTAGTTCTACCAACATTATGATCAATGAAAAATAGACGGCCATTAGGTGCTTTTCCCATAGCCCAACCTGCAGGTAGAGGTTCTTCATCTTCATCAGCCTGTAACAAGATATCAGTCATAAGACGAACTTCAGCAACATGATCAAGAGAGAAACTTATATGGAAATAGATTCGACAGTTTTGGCCACCCCAACCATTACCAATTTGAAAGAAATTTAGCATTCATCGGACACGACAGCACTTTAAGAGAAATACAGGTCCAGAAATTCATACGAATCTCTGAATGTAATTCGCGCATGAATTCTCGCAAGAGCTGAAGCTTCGAATCTACAAGGATTTGCTTAAATTTTTCTTAAATTTTTCAGAGAATTGTAAAACAATTGGTAAAACAATGGATCAGCCACTTGTTTATTTGTTAATAAAGAAGTCAAACAACTTGCTTGTCAGCTACAACAACAGTCATACTTTACTACGAATCGGCCATATGTCGTTCAAAATCCGAGTTATTAGCACATTTAGCAGTAAAAAAACAAGCTCGCTGATAATTCATAACAGATTCAGTAAGATACGCGAATGAAGAAGATCTCGACCAGAATTAAAATGTCTCTTACCTCTGGAATAGATGAAGATGAGGATACACTGCTTCTTGTTGGTCTTGATGGTGTCTATAAATAAATGTATGGTATAAATTAACTCAACATAACGAAATAAAATGGTATAAATTAACTCGATATAACCAAATAAAATGTGTTTTAACGTCTTACTGCTCTACTACGACTGGGCTAATAAAGACAGACATACAGTGTGCTATGAGTGATATTTTACCTGGACAACGGCACTACAGCTTACTCTTGTATAGAATTCCAACTGACAAGGGATCTATTACGTGCACGCCAATGTGTACACAGGACCTTTTTTTGTCCTATCCGAACTACTAGACAACTGTCCTTGTCAGGCTCTCAATCCACATTTCAACGTTTCCTTATAAACACTAAACCAGTTAATATAATCTGAATAGGGAACCTCAGATTTTTATCCCATCCGAACCACTAGACAGCTGTCCTTGTCAGGCCCTCCGTCCTGCACCCTACAATAATAAAGACTAAACAGGACAGACGCATATAAATAAAGCGAATACGTACGGTTGATAAATCTTGTTCACTTGCTGAATGTATACTGAGTGTATCTTCTTGACTAATGTGTCGACGATGGGCGTACATCTCCGCTAACTCTAGACTACGTTGTTGTTGTAGTTCTTGATCTGATACTTGTTGAGCTCTGATTATATGATAACATATCAATCATAATTATTTTAATCAATATATAAACAATCATCAATTAACGACAAAAAAACATTTGTACCTGTACCCCCCCAGTTGAGGTTACGCCTAGCCTTGGAACTAAGGAGGTTATGCCTAACATAGATTTGACTTGTAACTGAGCCCAGACCAGCCCTGTAGCAGGAGAGGTTATGCCTAGTGTAGTCCAGCCTTGCAACATAAGAGGTTATGCCTAGTGTACACAGGTTATATAACTGAGGAGGTTGTGCCTAGCATAGACAGGGGGTTATGCGCCTAGTGTAGAGATACTAAGTAATTGAGGAGGTTATGCCTTCTTAGCATAGACAGGCTATGTAATTGAGGAGGTTATGCTAAGCATAGATCAGCATCATAGCTGAGCGTAGACTGGTCTTGTAACAGAGCATAAACCAGGCAGCAGTGATACAGCATACTCTTATAACTTATAATGAATTCCAACTGCCAAGGGATCCTTTACATGCACGCTAATGTATACACCGGACCTCGGTTTTTCAACAAGGTGAACCATGTGCAAACAAGTTAATTGTATCAAATATTAATTTGAAATAACAGCAATCTGAATAATTATTATTATGTAGTGCTGTTGATGAAAATAACATGATATTACACAGAATAGGATAACACGTATGTACAATAAGATGGACAGAGAGAGAGAGACAGATTAAATAAAGATACATTATGCAAGAGCTAAATTTTCAAATCCTTATTTTGGCTTTAAATGTTAACGAAATGAATATCTGATTTAAAAAAGATCCTATTTCGCTTTGTTTTTTTATAGATCAAAATTTCATTTTTCTTGTTTTTACAACATGTACACTTGGAACTTGGAAGTGTTGTTATATAACCCGCATTCAGAATACAGGAGTTTGACTGAAATTTTCAATATTTTCATTTTTCATTACCTATTTTTGAACTATTATAGCAAAAAGAACCAGCTCTTTTTTTAATTCTTACATAACACATCTTTAAAAAAAAGAGTTTAAAAATGAAACCATGACCAAGAAGAAAGAATCCCACAGTCTTTCATCATATTTACGTTGTTAATTGAGAGGGAGAGAGAAAAGGGGTTTAACGTCCACTCGATTCAAATTAGATCATTTTGGGACTAACATACGGTTCAATTTTATATCAATAATTCGCTTGCGCATAGATGTCTTTAGCAGTGGGAGGTAACCGGAGGACCCAGAGAAAACCCACGAGGTTAGACAGGCAACCCAACTCCATGTCACGCAAAACTGGGTTGGATGGCCAAATGATTTACGCATGCCCACTGGACCAGATGATCTGTCATGGAATCAAGTGGGGTAGTTTCGGTTTCACACTTGTACATGACAAGGAGTACAGTCGCCAATCCAACCCCTGAGATTTCCCTAGGTCCTATCTTTCTTCCCACTGCTAAAGACCTCTACGTACAAGGGAATTATTGAAATAAAATTGTACCATACATGTATATCAGTGCTTCACGCTTAAGGCGAGCTTTCGCGCTAGCCCCTCTCAACCCACCTCGGCTTTCCTCCGTGGGAGTCATTAAAGACTCCTGCAAATTAGCTAAATCGCTCTCCTAAATATTGAGATTAATAATAAACTACTTTCAGTTTTTGTAAACTGCATACGTTTGAGCTATCAGTTTCCATGTTGATCATCTGATGATACCATATTTATCAACCATATTCACCAAATATTAGACAAGACTAAAGTATAGATACAATATGATTACAAAGTTTTTTATGGCTCCCGCACAATTTTATAAACGTGAAGGACTGCCATATATAAGTCCAGCAATGACCTAGTTTGTGTCAAGTGGACGTTAAACCTTTCTCTATCACTTTCAATTGAGCATAACAAGAGTGACCTGTCACTTGTGATTAACAATCAGGATACAACTTGTATATATTAGCCTAGGAAAGTAAAATGATTCAGAACTGTGAGCGTACAAAGCCTGGAAATAAGGCACCGTTAACAGACATTGTCAGACACAAATTAAGGTTTTGTCAGCCAGGGACCAATCTGATACAAATAAAGATCTATATTTCGTTTTGTTTTTTTTTTTACACTTTTAATGGCCTGCACTACATGAAGATCTAACCAGTTGTACTGGGAGGTCACATCAGGGATCATTCAAGCAACTTTTGATCCTATGATACAGTAACGTTTCTAGGGTTTTACCCACAATGCCTAGAACTCGCCGTAACAGTCCATCAACTAGAATGGCTGTTATAAATAACAACTCATCCAGAACAATAAAAAACGAAACGAAATAGGATCTGTGTTTAAATCTGACTGACTAGGGGCAGTTCATTATTTTGTCAGGTACAGATTCGTTTTTTATCTGTTATTTTAAATGTTGTGTTCTTGAGTGTCTATAGTTAGGCAATTAAATAGAAATCCTAAGACTTGAACCCTCTATTGTTTGGAGTACAGTAAGCCACGAGTTATTATTATTATTATTATGTAACATACTAAGAACCTAACTACATTTTTTGGGCCCCCCCCCCAGTCAAACATTTCCCTGTACCCTGGTCAGGATAATATCTAACTGTTATGGTTTGAGTTTGTTTTCTTAAAGAGACATTATGTAAGATTTTGATAAAGAGCTTGTCGTTCTTGCTATATTTTAAAAATAGACAATAGCTCTTACATAATGCATGTTTAATGAAATGTTAAATAATCAGTCTTAGTACATATCAGTTTGGTTATGGTCATGTAAATTTAGATATTGTCAAAAAAATTCAATTTATGATCAGAAGTTTCAATAAATGTCAGGCAGAACCTTCAAAATGTCTGGCCAAAGAGTTAAAAAATATCTGGCAAAAAGTTCAAAATGCGAGGCAGAAAATTTGAAATGTCAGTCAGAAAGTTTGAAATATCAGTCAGAAAGTTTGAAATGTCAGTCATATAGATCAAAATTCAGTCAAATAGATCAAAATGTCAGTCAGAAAGTTTGCAATGTCATCTGAAAATTCAATATGTCAGACAGAAAGTTTGAAATGTCAGGCAAAAATTTCGAAATATCAACCAGAAAGTTCAAAGTGTCTGCCAGAAAGATCAAAATGTCAAAATGAAGGTTCAAAATGTCTGCCAGAAAGTTCAAAATACGAGGCAGACAGATCAAAGTGTCTGCATTTCAAAATGTCAGGCAGAAAGTTCGAAATTTCGTCAGGCAGAAAGTTTGATTTGTCAGTCAGAAAGTTCAAAGTGTCTGCCAGAAAGTTCAAAATGTCAGGCCAAAAAATTTGAAATGTCAACCAGAAAGTTCAAATGTCCATCAGAAAGTCAAAATGTCAACCTGAAAGTTTGAAATATCAGGCAGACAGTTCAAAGTGTCCGCAGTTCAAAATGTCAGGCAGAAAGTTCGAAATTTAGTCAGGCAGAAAGTTTGATTTGTCAGGCAGAAAGTTTGATTTGTCAGTCAGAAAGTTCAAAGTGTCTGCCAGAAAGTTCAAAATGGCAGGCCAAAAGTTTGAAATGTCAACCAGAAAGTTCAAATGTCCATCAGAAAGTTCAAAATGTCAACCTGAAAGTTTGAAATGTCAGGCAGACAGTTCAAAGTGTCTGCGAGAAGTACAAAACGTCCGCCAGAAAGTTCAAAATGTCCACAAGACAATTCAAAGGGTCTGTCAGAAATTTCAAAATATCCACCAGAAAGTTTGAAATGTCTGCCAGGAAGTTCAAAGTGTCTGTCAGAAATTTGAAAATGTTCACCTGAAAGTGTCAACCAGAAAGTTCAAAGTGTCTGCCAGAAAAATCAAAATGTCAGGCAGAAAGTTCAAAATGTCTGCCAGAAAGTTTGAAATATCAGGCAGGCAGTTCAAAATTTCAGGCAGACAGTTCAAAATGTCTGCCAGAAAGTTCAATATGCCAGGCAGAAAGTTTGAAAAGTCTCCCAGAAAGTTCAAAATGTCAGGCAGAAAGTTCAAAATTTCAGGCAGACAGTTCAAAATGCCAGGCAGAAAGTTTGAAATGTCTCCCAGAAAGTTCAAAATGTCAACCAGAAACTTCAAAATGTCAACCAGAAACTTTAAAATGCCTATCAGAAAGTATGAAATATCCGACAAAAAGTTTGAAATATCTGACAGAAAGTTCAGCAAAATGTCAACATGAATGTTCAAAGTGTCTGCCAAAAAGTTCAAAGTGTCTGCCAAAAAGTTCAAAATGTCAACCAAAAAGTTCGGTATATCCACCAGAAAGTTCAAAATGTCAACCTGAAAGTTTGAAATGTCAACCTGAAAGTTCAAAATGTCAACCTGAAAGTTTGAAATATCAACCAGAAAGTTTGAAATGTCAACCAGAAAGTTTGAAATGTCAACCAGTACGTCAGGCACAATGTTCAAAATGTCAACCAGAAAGTTCAAAATTTCAGCCAGACAGTTTAAAGTGTCTGCCAGAAAGTTCAAAATGTCAAACTAAAAGTATGAAATGTCAACCAGTAAGTTCAAAATGTCTGCCAGAAAGTTCAATGTGCCAGGCAGACTGCTCAAATTCAAATTGTCTGCCTGAAAGTTCAAAATGTCAACCTGAAATTTCAATATATATGTAGTACAACAGAAAGCATTATTTCCAGGCGTGTGAGTGTAGAGGTATGATATTAAACTTACACCGTAGGTCGAATCCACTGCGATCTTCTTGTTAAATGATTAACATAATAAACTCTATCATTCCCATCTACCCTCTCCTCCCATCCTTCCGGTAAACTATTTTCACTGAATAGAATCACGGGCAAATATCACCATTAATTTAAAATCTCTGATTGTCAACACATGGTAAAATTTTATGGATACATAATTACTGAGTTTAGTACAAATCGAGGTTTCGACGAGGACACTCTCGTCGTTATCAAGCCAATGATACAGGTATGTGATTGTCATTGCCAAATATTTGTACAAAATTGTGAATGTTGCATCTCTAAATTTTTTATTAATTTTAAAGTATGGATCGTTATTTGTGGAATTGTGAAATCCTTGCAAACTACAGTATTGTGAATGTGGAATCTCTAACAGAAATATAAGTCGAAAAGAGAAAGTGGAATCTCTAATAAAATCCATTCAGTGTTAAAGGAGCTAAATCGCTAACATTTGGGACCTAGAAATTGACTCAAGTGGGTCGCAACCCATATAATACTGTAATATGAATGTATATAAACTGATTTGCATTCAACTGTTTCCGTTTTACTCTAATTTCAAATCAGTTATGTTCGGCAAAATAAACCAGAAGTGTCAACCGAAGGCATTTTTTTTTAGCGTCTAGTTATTCCAGTCTACATGCGCTGTTTGATTTGGTACAATGTTTTTAGCCTCGTTCCTCGAGTCTCTTGTTAGAACTGGGGCTGAAGCGCATTATGGTACACGATTCGTGTACCAATGGTAAAATATTTATTTTGTCTTAAATATTGGATATCAGAAGCCCAACTTTTTCCGGTAAGATCACATCATCAATTTTGATTAAAATTGACAAATAATTCGTGTTTTGTATGTTGAAGATTTTGGATCATATTGAGTTAAAGACTTAGCTCCTTTAAAATCCATTCAGTGTTTACAAAGATAATATGATAAATTGAAAATTTCACCATATTCGTCACCCCATATAGTGGATGCCACTACCTTAGGTTTTTGCTGAAATCTTTTAATCAGCTTCTTTTAATTCAATTTTCGTTTTCTTAGTTAATATAATGTTAAAAAGTTAAATTAAGCATGGTTTAGCATTTCCTAAAATAACAAATTACGCACAGAGATATCAACCTTTCACCTATAAAACATCTTATAATTAAATATAATTATTCTTAAACAAATTTCCTTGATGTCACCAAAATAAAGTTTTGTTGGGGTTTTTTAGGAAAGTAATCAAATAGCACCTTGTTTTATTATTTAGCCTAGTTCATGATGCCTAAACATCGGTCTTCATTAAGATAATTCCATACAAGAATACAATTCAGAAATACAGAATATACAGAGCAGGACAATTTCGAGCAGGAACCACTGCCAGCCATATTGTTTATGTTGTTTTTTTTGTGATAGTTATGTTCTTTTTTTTACCATAATAATTTTTGAATTAACATCAAATAAGGTAAAAGTCAAAAAAGTAAAATTAACTAGGTTGTTTTTTTTTTCACTAAAACAGTTTAAGATATTTCTTTAAAGAAATTCTACTGGGTTTTTTTTTATATTTTTTTTATTTAATTAACACCGTAACAATAAAAGCATTAAAATACAGCACAATGCCACAAAATAGTTCAAAAATAAAGTAGCAAGAAATCATGCCATTAAGCAGACGTTTCAAAGTTAAAATTATTATTTTGTTGTGAATTAACTGTGTAAAATTCATCAAAAAAGCTGACAACAGCAAAAAATATTTTAGAAAAATAATATCAAACTTTCATGCCTGTAAAAAATTATAATGATTGTTTTCAGCGTACAGAAGTCCCAAAGATTAATAAACTTTTTCGCAAATGATCATAACTTGTGGAAGTCATCAAAAAGGATAGTGAAAACAGCAAAAAATATTCTAGTAAAACTAATATCAAATTTTCATGCCATACCAACGAAGCAAATAGCGATGTTAAAAATTATAATGGAAGTGTTCAGCGTAAAGACTCCCAAACCTTTTCGCAAATGAGGGCAAATTGTAAGCTAAAAAAATACAATTAAAGGCAACCAATAACTAAAAATCTTGACCAAAACAAAACGTTTAGCTCCATTCAAATTAAAACTGGCAAAAAGAGCACAGTGGTATGGTGTTCAATGAATGTGAGAAAAGTGAAAGTTTTGTATTAAGTGGTTAGAAGATAGAATATAGACTTAATGAATGACAAACAATAGGTTACAATGAATAGTTAGCTACACATACAAACAAATGGCAGATAATAGTTAGAGCAATCTGATTAAAACACAGATCCTATTTCTTTTCGTTTTTTATAGTCCAAGTTCAAAAATTATTTTTACTTTTACTTTTACTACACTAGAGTTGTTATATTACCAGCGTTCTGGTTGAAGTGATGGATTAGCCAATGAAATGGTCTGTGAAGCACAGAACTGTGGGTAAACCACTACAAATTGATTAATCAATATCCGACGTAATAGGGTCAAAAGCCTATGGTACGACCCCTGACGCGACCTTCCACTACAACCGGTCAATTCTTCGTAGAGTATAGGTCATGGAAAGTATAAGAAAGAAATATAGATCTGCATTCTAATCTGATTGTAGTAAGAGTTAGTTAGCTAAATACAAAAACAAAACAAAACAGATAAATAAAATGATCCATAAAATAAAGCAAACCATGGCCTTGAATTTCATAGTATGACTTACACTCTCGGTCGCTCCCATTGTGTCTGCCTGTTGGTGTGATTGACGTAATATATACGACCCTGCGCATCTTCACGTTGTTCCCATCCTGGAGGAAGTGGCTGCTCTCCCCTTGCCGAGGAACTTCTTCTTACTGACTGTGTGGGACCTGAGGCACCGGTTTCATTCAAGGCATTATCAATGTCAACCATTTCCCATCCAGGCTGTGAATTTGAAATACCCTGTGTACATTGACAGCAGTGATCATAACATATATATATGTACATATTAAAGTATACCGGTCAGAATTCTATGGAATACAATTACTCCTTATAATTACTGCTTATTACTGAGCCAAGTTTCAACTAGGCTTCTCTAGTCATTATCAATTTCTAAATGCCATTGAAACAATTTATATATTAAAGTAGATAAAAAATACAAGTACTTCTTTGTTTACGATAGATAAATGCATGAATAAATATATAATACGTCCAGGTAAAAAATATAGCACGTTTCGACAAGGATTCTCTTATAGTTATCAAGTTGCTATAAGCGAAATTTTGCCCAGATCAGTGTCACAGCCTAATCATCAATCGATTTCCCACTTTCAAGGGATCTTTTACATGCAATCGGGCCCTCCGTAGTGAACCACTTTCATTAGGGAATGATTAAGGTGATATTTACCTCGTTTGATGTTTGTCCTGACGCCACCTCATCACCTCCCGTCGACTGATCCGGTGAAGGTAAATAACCCAGATATAATGTTAGATGTCCACGAACTCTTGATCTAGTACTAAAAACAGACCATCACATGTACTAAAAATCTTTCATTTTCATATTTAAGTTACTTGTAAAAGATTCAACCAATGAACTGACACTGCGATTAAAAGATTTCAGAGACGGACATAATAACAGACTAGGTCATTTCGGGACGATCATGGTTCAATTTTATTTCAATAATTGACTTCATTAGCAGTGAGAGGAAACGTACAAAAGGGGAATCGAAACCATGCAACTTGACTACATGATAGACCATCTGATTCAACGTGCACTAGTTAATCATTCGGCCACCCTTAAAATATTGACACATCTGACAAAATGACAGGTACCAGATGGATTGTGCCTGGCATTGTCTTTGACAGGTGCCTTATTTCCAGGCTTGAGTAAAAGCCATAAATGGAATGGGGTTTAATGTCCCACTGTTCTGCTCTGACTGGGCTAATGAAGACAGTGTAATAGTCACAACTACTATAATAGTTGGTGAAGGATCACCACACTTCACACAAACAAAGTTTCATGAATACATTTTAAACAGTTTACAAGATAATCTTGGACAAAAAAAAAAGTTTAACATCTCCAATAACTTCGTTCAGCGCAGGATAATATAGTTAACATTGGATCAGTGATATGTTTATCTTTTTACCTTCTTGGTCGTAAAACAAAACTTTTTGTGCTGATGTCACGTCCGGCCATTTCTGTAAGGATGTATGTGTGTCGGAGATCAATCTCCACCAAACCCAGGAAGTCATCTCTTGTCTATGAAGAAAAAAATCATGGAATATAATATAAGTAGAGTCTATATCAGGATAGGCGGGGATGTTGGGATCTCTTTTAGGTTTGGTGTAGTGCTAGGTGTTGCCACTGCAGTAACGATCCGATATGTATTTAAATTCAGGTGCTATGATATGATTCATATCAAATCCAATTAAAATACAGGTCTATATTTTTTTTATACTTTCAATGGAAATGAAATGAAATGGTGTTTAACGTCCTACTGTTTTGCTCTTAACCTTGGCTAATCAATTTTCTCAAAAGAAATTTCGGGCCTGGTTGGCGAGAACACTGTTGTTTACCTCACGGAGCAAAGATAAACCTTATTAGGTATCGTATAGGTATTGTCAAGTGTCCATGTGTGGCGAAAAACAGTATTACCGTGGCAATTGCAAGAACGTGTCGCCATGAATAACAGACAGAAATGAAGTGAAATTTTGCCCGGTTAGCGGCGCTACGGTCTACTCTTACATCGAATTCCAAATGCCAAGGGATCTTTTACGTGCATACCAATGTGTACACGGGACCTGTTTTTTCGTACCATCCAAATGACTAGACAGCTATTCTTGTCATACTTTCAATGGCCTACACTTCATGTAAGCAGACATTAACCACCGCAACAACAACAGAATGTATACATACCACTCGGTTGGAATCAAAGACTTCAAATATAACTTTATTATCTATAGGATTTACCTGAAATCAAAAACACACTCAATAAAACAACACAAACTTTAATTTCATCAAATTTGGGGAGTAAAAAGAACAAATAATAAAACAGTACATGTATGTGTTGAGTTTGAAAAAGCCACTAAAATAAAATCTTGAAATTTCCTCAAATAATGTCATTGCTCAACAATTTAAGAATTCCAAGCACAAATCTGTTTCATTAGTTGATATTACTGTCTTTGTCAAGCTCAAGTTTGTTTTATTAGTTGATATTACTGTCTTTGTCAAGCTCAAGTTTGTTTTATTAGTTGATATTACTGTCAATCACAAGTTCTTTTCATTAGTTGATATTTATTATTTACTTACCCGAAATATAAATTCTTCTCTCCATTTTGGATTCAAGCTCTAAAATAAAAAAACCCAGCTTATTATGAACATGATGATAGAGAGAAACTAATGTGAATGAATGAATGTTAATATTCTGCTACTAAGGAAGGCTAGCATACACCATACAGCAGGAAATTTTGAATGGGCAGTGGCGATAAGCAAAGCCCAGCCTAGGCCCAGCCATGCCTAACGGGCCTAGGCCCAGGGCCCCGCGGTTTAGGGGGCCCCGCGGTTCATGGCAAAAAAAGAAAAAAATCAAATTCCAGATGAAAGTTTCATGGTAATCGATCTAGCAGCGCGAGGGCGGAGACTGAGCTATCCCTCAACATTCTCTGTGAATTTCCGCTCGATATTCGGTCTAGGCTTCTGGACTTGTATGCCAAACGGAGTTGACAAGATTTCGTATATGATCAAATACTACGTAATTATTTATGTGCTGTAGCCTGTTTAATGGTGTTACGCATGCGTACCATTCAAAGGGATATGAAATATTTTTTTAGTCGTGTTAGGGGCCCCGCGATTCTAGTCAGGCCCAAGGCCCCGCTCCGGTTAAGCTGGGCTTTGGCGATAAACCCACACTTTCTTCAAATTCCAACTGTCAATGGTCCTTTTACACGTATGCCAATCTGTAGAAGGGACCTGAAGTTTTTCTTCCCATAAGACCTAGACGCTGTTTAAATGCAAGATTTCAGTCTCACATACATATAGCCGAGAGGATAATCAACCCATGCCGGAAAAATCCTGAGGTACTGTTCCAGACAACAGCAAGGAATCCAGGATTGAACCCAGTAACTCCAGGTTAAAGACTCATCATCTTGCTCACTGTGATGTTGTGGTTTCGTTTTTTTATCCCATCCCAACATCTATTCAAGCCTGGAGATAAGGCACCTGTCACTGACAATGTCAGGTACAGATTCAGGTGTTGTCAGGCACAAAACCTCTGGTGCCTGTCATTTTGTCAGGCACTGATTTGTCTTTTTTATGACATTAATAATACATGTCCTGCACTAAGTTGAAAATGTCAGGTACTATTTCATTAGTGACTGACATTTTGTCAGGTACATTTAAACCCGTTATTTCCAGGCCTGCATCTATTCACACATTCCTTGTAATCTCCATTATAATATGTTGGAAACAGGCCTGAAAATCTCATGGACTCTTCTTGTTGGAGTATTTACAGATTTTAAACATACATTATGGGAGAGCAAAAACATAAAAGACAGTGATGACCGAGGCTATCACAAGCTTCACTAGATACCGTTTAAACATTACTTGATGATCGAGACTATGTAGGTGGAGTTAACGCCTGTCAATCAACAATCGGCCATAGTGGGAAAAGGGTGTCGATGATTTTAACCACCATTTCTAGTAAAAAATTATAGTGGTAACAACTTTGTTCAGGATAAAGTTATTTGACTGAAATTTTCAATATATTCTTGTTTCAACATCTATTTTTGAACTTTTATAGCAAGAATGGCTAACTCCTTGTAAAAATCTCCCATCTTTAATGATTTATTATATGCAAGATTTAGATAAAGCATTGGCCCTGGCCGTTCTTGTTAATAATAGTTCAATAATGGACAATGACAATATTGGAAATTTCAGTCAAGAGAGAGAAATGGGGTTTAACGTCCACTCAACACAAACTAGGTCATTTGGGACTAACATATGGTTAATTTTATTTCAATAATTTGCTTGAGCGTAAGTGTCTTTTAGAAGTGGGGGGAAACTGGAGGACCTGGGAGGAAAACCCAGGAGATTGGAGAGGTGACCCTACTCCTTGTCAGGTACAACCGGGGATTCGAAACCATGCAAGCTGACTCAATGACAAACCTTATGATACAACGTGCACATGCTTACCATTCGGCCATCCAACCCCCCAATTCCAAAACAAATAAAAACAAAAAGTTGATTTATGAAACAAAAGGAATTAAAAAATTGATCAAATGTTTATAATCGTAAGCTCAAAACACTTTTGAATAACAACCATACATGTAGGATATAGGAATAATTAAAAGAATATTTGACATGACATCTACTCACTTCCCTGTACGAATAGGATAAAATAAATGTAAGCCACCTGTATTCAGGATTTTATTTGTCCCAATTTCTAAAACATTCTTTAAAGATACGGTATATTATGTAAGAGCTAAAACTGTCTATTGAAGTTCTTTTTTATGGTTTCAAATGTTATAAATTATGATTTAGGCTTTTATTAACATGACAAGCCTATTATCAACTCTCTAGAACATCAAATGGCCTTGAACAAATTCGAACACTATCGGCCATTATAAGCTGACGTTGAAATTGATAATATTAATTTTGTTTTTTATTGTAGTACTAATGTAATGGTGCAATCAAGAATATCATGTCAAAACTTCAAACATTGAAAACTTTGATCAATTATTGGCTGAAATTTTCAAAATATTCATTTTATATTACATATTTTTTTTAAAGATACATAATGGAAATTAGATATATATATAGAGAGAGAGAGAAATGGGGATTAACGTCCACTCGACACAAACTAGGTCATTTTGGGACTAACATATGGTTTCAATTTTATTTCAATAATTCACTAGCGCGTAGGGGTCTTTAGCAGTGGGAGGAAAACGGAGTGCCCGGAGGTAACCCACGAGGTTGAGAAGGCGCCTCTATCTCCATGCCACATACGCTCACACCAAGGATCGAAACCACAGCCGCAAGCCAGAGGTGACCGGCCAGCTAGAGGTCGAAGCGCGGCACTCTAGACCACTAGGCCATTCCAACCCCCCAATTAGATATAGAGTTTGCAGTTCTCACAATAATACCGGGTAGTTAACAACTATAAGCTTACAGTGTAAAGGTAATTTGCTGAAAATTTCAGTCAAATTGAACCACTATGAGCCAAGAACTGAGTGGTTGAAATTTTTGCCTAGCCTCGATCATCATTACTAAAATCAGTAAGATAAACAACACGCATGTAGTCTTGATTATCCATTTTTTAATTTAATTATGAATGAGCATTAAGCAGCATATAGGATTCAAATCCAGTCAACATCAAAGACTGGCCTAGACATCAAGAGTTTATTATGGTCTGGATAAGTTAATTAATGTCTAATTTTTAATTAAGATAACATTTGATGCCTTAAGAAAGACTTGTAATAGGCAGATTTAGCTCTTGCATAATGTATGTATGAGTATTACAGCAAGAATTTTTAAACTAAATCTTACATAATGTTTCTTTAAAGCAACAACATGCCATTAGCATTTTCTGCTAAAATATCAAATTTCCACTGATATGGACTCCGAATGATTATTCAACGTCTAATTATGACAACAAAATCAATACACATGTACCAACCAATACTAGACTAATGTCCCTGCTTGGACTCAATTGGATTTAAAACATATCCACATGTATAATGAAATGTCCAACAATATGGCAGCAATCTCATTACATAGCGAAGAGCACAGATTGATGAAATTTAACTCGACATGTCTGTGTTAATATTGAATTGAAGCATACTTGGACTGACATTCCTATTAGATGTTCATCTTTCACAATATTATAGTTTGCTAAGGATTCTTATAGTGCTAATTATGCTTCATCAATCAAGACTTTAACTTATTACATAAATCACTACCGTACAAACAAACTCATGCTACATGTATGAGGGAAATTTTTGTCCCATCCAAGTGACTAGACAGCTGTCCTTGAAAGGCCCTCCATCTTGCATCTCTGACAAGGGGGAAACCATGTATGTGAAAGGACACCTTTAAATAAATACAGCTTACATGATAATGTAACTTTAAATACAGTGTAATGAGGTGTTATGTTGTTGATGTTTACCTTTTTAATTGTTTTTGTCTGTTTAATATCTATCAAGCCATCATCTCTATCTCCTCGATACAGGGATATTCGGACATACGGGTCACTGAAATAAAAATAGCACATTGTTCATTTCAAGCAGAAGCAGCAGACAACCACACAGTTTATCATTGATAAAAAAATAAAACTTTCAAGTCATTATTACATAATTTCATAATGAGAAATGGGGGATTAACAGAAAAGGTTTGATGCCTTGAAGGCGGGGCTAAACATATGTCATGTACAACAGCCAATTAAGATACAGGAAATACATCGTGAAAACATAAGTAGTGAATCCTTAAGGATCGCACATGATATATGCCACCATAATCATGGATGGTCTATAGTCTATATCCAATTTTACTAAAAACACCACTTGATTAACTTTACTGACAATGTTTCCAGATAAAAGTAAGTTGGGTGATTTAATAGTAGTATAAAATTTCACTTATTTAAGGATGTTACATGCATTGATAAAAAAAATTCAGTTTGACAGGCACTCAATCGTAGCTACCAAAAGCATTATGTTCTTAGCTACCTTCTTGTACTTGTAAGTTGTATCAAAGAATATTCAGATTTTCCGGAATGGTTTAATCTTGTCAGTGATGCAGGACGAAGGTCCCTACAAGGACAGCTGTCTAGTCACTTGACTAGTCTTTCAGATGGTATGAAAAACCGAGGTCCTGTGTACACATTGTCGTGCAAGTAAAAGATCCTTGGACAGCTGAGTTGGAATTCAATATAAGAGTAGGGCGTACTGCCGCTGTCCAGGCAAAATTTCTCTCATAGCAGACTGTCTGGCCTTTGCCGTCTTCATTAGCCCAGTTACGAGGAAAAAGAGTAGGACATTAAATTTCATTTCTTATTGGTCATGCAAACTTGAGTATTGTATATTGTTTGTCGTGCACACACGTTTGGATTTTATAACAGCGTTGATTTAAACAAATAAGAGATGGTCGCTTATTGGACTGACTTAACTTGTAGACGAGTTAAATTTAAACGCTAAATTGCGATCTTGCCCTATCCTTTATATTCTGGTGTATGTCAGGGTAACTGGGACTACTCCCACCTTTCTACAGTCCTATACTACCAGTGAGATTTAACCTATATTTTTCTGTTTTGCAACGGCTACGGTTTTGATTATGCTTTAGACTTCAAATAGGTAACATTGATATTATTGCGGACGCCTTGGGAACACCAAGTGGGCTTTAGCACTCGAGTTATCGGTACTCGATCAATACAGCTCTTTAATAATGTTCTACTAAAATTGTGGATAGAAGATTTTCAATAGCCATCATTTGGTGGATCACTTCACTTCAATTATCTGTTTACTGTACCGTGAGTTAGTCAACAGTGACAATTACTGTGACACAGAAAACTGTTACTTAACCTAGTGACAGTGCAATTTCTATAAAAACATCCCCTAGTCTGACTAGGCCAGGGCTATTCATTGACAGCCGTTTGCTAGTGTGACATTACTTATTCTTCATTTTATTCTTTGATGCTGTACCTGTCAAACAAATAATACACCGACGGCCGGACATTTATTATTAAAATAACTCACCTAGCCCCAAAAATATCTTTCCTGGCGAGATTTACCCCCTCGACGATTTTGATCCGCAGAAGACGTGTTGTCCCTGGTTGGTCGGACTGTAAACAAATAATTTGTAAATTTACATGCGTGTTAAGAACAATACCACGTGATGGATTTCCTAGCTAAATGTCTAAAGACGGCACTACTTACTGGGATTTCGGGTAATCCGTAAATTTCAGAATTTGTAGCCATAAACAATTTTCAACAGATCTTTGCTGTGTACTTCAACAAGGTTCGCTTAAACTGATGACGAAATGCGCAGGTCTCGTGCAGTAGCCCGGATGTATGGTTATTTCTCAATACCACCTGAACTGAAGTACGTATTGGTATTGGCAATACGTATTGTGCTGGGAATACATGCATCTACCGATACTCATTCATTCACATTACTGGGGTTTTTCCATATTTCTAAATTATTCTTACATAACTATTGACGTATGATCCCAGTGCGGATACAGACGTGGGGCGCAGGGGAGATACACCGCCCGCCCTGCCCCGCCCCAATCCTCTTTTCTGTCAGTTCAATTATTATTGGTACTAAATTTATCTGAATAAGGTTCAGTATATTCCCATCATTTCATATTTATAATTTCATGCCATTTTGTTACAAGCCTTTTTAATTTGTAAATTACGGCATACCCTAGTAATTATTGAAGTTACATTATTTTATATGTAAATTGAATTTGTATGGTGTCGACCTTGCTGGATGTTTTGCCGCTATAAATATATCAGCAGCTAATTAACTATTGATAATGTCCATGATATTTTCAATATATTTGTCAATTGATTGCAAATTAATACTTTCCCAAAATATATTTGATTGAGATTTAGTTGGAGGATTTGAAAATAACTTTGCAATTATTGCTTAAAGATTTGGGTTTTTTTCCCCTGCATCGCTACGCTTGGCATACATATAAACATAAATTATATGCACGGACTTTAATTGTCTTTATATTCTCGCCTTGCTAGAAATGTTAGGAAATGAAATAAAATGGAGTTTAACGTCCTATATACTGTTCTCCTCCGACGGGCATGAAGACGGGCATACGCCATACAGTGTGCTAATGAGGGACATTTTGCCCGGACAGCGCTACGGCCTGTACTCTTATATCGAATTCCAACTGTTTTACGCGCACTCCAATGTGTACACGGGACCTTGGTTTTCGTCCCACCCGAACGAATAGACAGTCGTCAAGGCTAGCGACCCAGCGTTTTACTCACTTAGCCGTCGTGAGTGACCAGTATAAGACGCTGCACGAAATATGCAATTCTCATACTTGCACTAAGTTGCCAATTCCGGATTAAATTGCGGGAAGATGCTGACTGAGCTAAAGCATCCTCAGAGATAAAAGTTTGTGTTTGTTGGAATATAGAGGAATGGTGTATTTACCTTGTCTAAATATTTCAGCTCAAAATATTGAATCGTTTGGAAGTGAATGTCAAAATAACCGGTTATGCGGACGTAATCCTTTTAAGATTCCGGGACTATTTCTTTTTTGGGTGATCTGATCTAGTCTATTATTGCCGCCCCTTTAGAAATCTTAACTATGCATGACCCATGTGCAATACTTAAAAACGAAAAGTAAATTTCACCGGCACATTGTTTTTATTTAAAAAAAAGTCCCATGGTTTTACCCGCAAACACTGTATAAAACAGTTTGGTAGCCGCCACCAATCTCCATTTCCAAATGAAGTCTGACGGGTTTAAAGGAGCTAAATCGCTAATATTTGGGACCTAGAATTTGACACAAATGGGTCACAACGCATATATATAATGTAATATGAATTTATATAAACTCATTTGCATTCAATCATTTCCGTCTTTACTCTAATTTCAAATCGCGGCTATGTTCCGCGAAATAGGGCCTACGCCTGAAGTATCAATCGAATGTCTAGCGTCTAGTTATTCCAGTCTACATAGTTGCTCGACCCTAAGGTAGAGGATTTTAACGGCTTTTAACACAAAATTAAGCAGTTTTATTCTCCGAAATATAATCGAGATTGGGCCTTTAATGCAAATGAAAGGATGAAATCGCAGTTTCGTGTTTACTTGCACCATAGAAGTGTCGTTTGAAATATAATCTAGAGTCATTGAATAAAGCCATAATCCAAAGTATCAACACAAGTCGATAATGTAAAACAGAATTAACGAGTCCTTGCCGATTTTTTTTTTTTTTTTACATTATCGACGAGTTCTGATATTTATTGATATCAATATAGACAATCTAGATGATTTTATGGCCTTTTATTGCCATACTTTGATTTATACATTTTCCTTGAAATTTACCTCAAATGGGAAATCGAAGTGAAGACAATGATAAATAAAAAAAACATGAAAAATCTTTTCTCCGCGGTGTAGACCGTTTCCCCGCGGTGTAAACCGTTTCTCTGCCGAGTAAACTTTTCTCCGTAATTTAAACTCTTTTCCCCTGGTATTAAAGGGACCCTCCCGATAAGAACAGAGTCTCAAAAATTAAAGTCCGAGTATTTATGAAATTTATGGACCAAAATATAGAGGCGTGGTGTATTTACCTTGTCGCAAAATTTCAGCTCAAAATATTGAGTCGTTTGGACGTGAACATCAACACTGCTTATCCGGACACGTAACCCTTTTAAGATTTCGGGTCAATTTTTTCATTGGGTGACCTGATAATCGATTCCCGTTTCTTGATAGGTCTATACAGTGAATGACCCATGTACTGTACTTGATACCTACATATTATTTTTATAGAAAAAAGTCTGGTTTTATACAGATACTGTATAATACAACGGTCTCCATTTCCAGTTGAAGACTGTCAGGTTAAAGTTACATGTATTTACAAGCGTATCACAAATACCATGTTAGTTGGTCGGCCTTAAGTAATGGGTTTTAAGGGATTTTAACACAAAATTAAGCAGTTTTATTCCCCAAAAAGTTATCGGGATTGGCCCTTTAAACATTTCTCTGTGGTGTAAACCTTTTCTCCGTAGTGTAAACCTCTTCTCCTCGGCATAAAGTTTTCAGTATAGAATACTATAGATGTTAAATTCCAACAGTTAAAACAAAATATTAAAAACATAATTGTGCATTAGCTATCTGTATGTATAGGCAAGGCAACGCCTGTGGGTTGATTGCTGCATAACTGTATGCACATGTATAATTCCCAACGGCGAAGAATCTGGTGATAGGGTAGGAGACATACGCAATCCTTCCTATAAATTCTTTCTACAATATTTTTGTTTTCTCAACAATATTTACTGTTTAGAAAAGCTGTGGCGTGTAATATTTCCATTTATCAGTTTTAAAGGTTTATATCGGTATATTATAAACTGTCATCAGTATAATCATATGATAATCTGTATCTTTACACATCATGTCACTCGGTAGACATGTGATAGTATACCATCACCATCAGGGGGAATGAAATGAAGTAAAATCGGGTTTATCGTCCTGCTGTTTTGCTCCGAACTGGGCTAATGAAGACGGAAATACGACATACGAGAAATTTTATAAGAGAAATTTTGACGGGACAGCGGCACTACGGCCGACTCTTATACTGAATTCCAACTGTCAAAGGACCTTTTACGTGCACGACAATGTGCACCAGGGGCGGGTGGGCCGAATGGTTAGCGCGAGCGCGTTAAGGTCTGTGCCCGTTATGTCATCTGGCGTAAGAAAACCTCGGATTTTCTCCGGTTCCCCCCCCCTCCACTGCTATACTAAGACTTGAGCAATTTGAAATAAAATGGTGTTTAGCGTCCCTTAGTGGGCTTATGAAAACAGACATACGCAATTTTATCCGGACAGCGGCACCACGGCCCACTCCTATCTCGAATTTTGCACAGGACTACGGTTTTTGTCCCATCCGAACGACTGTCCTATTCTAAAATTATTAAGCAATATTTATTGTTCGTCATATTTACTGTTACACGTTTTCTATTGCTCGCCGTATACATTGTATCTTACATTCTTACATATTTCTCTCTCTCTCTCTCTCTCTCTCTCTCTCTCTCTCTCTCTCAGAATTCTCCGAAAAAATGCAGCATGTATATATTGCTTCTTTATATTGAATGAAACCCCAAATCAACCAAGACGCCGGCGCCATAGGCGCTATGGAAATATATTTTAATTCATGTGTCCCTATTTTCGTCTTACGTTTTAATTTTAAAAAAAAACAATTAAGCATGGCGCTTTTTCGTTGACATATATGATATGTCAGTAAAATGTCGCATAGAAGTAAATAAAACGAGATCCCGACAAGATATGCGCTTGACCCCACCTCTTCAGTTGATGATCACATGGCATATCTTTCATAACATTATAAACATTTCCCTTGACGTTTATTACTGACGAGTAATTACAAATATATGAATGGTAATAAAGGCGCGTGCTTAATTGATGACGTAAAAATGTAGTTCTAAAATAGAACGCGTATTCGTTATTGCCCTCGTGTTTTATTGCGTCTCGCGCAGTAACAGTTAGCGAAATTTACACCACTCTCTATAACGTACAATAATCATCTGTATTATAAACATATTAATCACGGCTATATATATATAGAAGAGTTTTCGGGGGCGGATCCAGAGGTGGGGTTAGGGGGACCCAACTCCAAACCCCACCCTGCTCAGTTTACATAAAAAAAATAATGCCTTGCATCAATCAAATTAAATCACATTTTGATCCTACATCATTACAAAAATGACTTCTCTTTAAAAAGCCCAGTTTGTATGTATGCATATGTAATTTAGAGACGATGATGGCAGATTTCCTAAACAAGAGTCTGGCAAACCCCCTCTTGCAAAAATTCCTGGATCCGCTCCTGGTTTTATTGTGTATCATAAATGTTTACTTTTATAGTTCAGGGTGAATATAATAAACTGATACACTTATAGATTTACGGCTAATATTACAATTTGCCTATAGTCTATTTCATAATTCATACAATTTTGAATAACAGTGGATGTCTATTTCCTACAATTTTGAATAACAGTGGATGTCTATTTCCTACAATTTTGAATAACAGTGGATGAATGAAATAGAGTTTGACGTCATATTTTTCTGTACCAATTGACTGGAGACGAGCATACAGTAATGAGATAAATTTTGCCCGGACAGGTTTCTTTTACGTCCAAATCGATTGGTACACGGGGCTTCTGTTTTTCGTACCACCGACGGAATAGACGCTCTTCCTTGCCAGGCCCTCACGTATCACTGACGAGGGGAAACAACAAAAATTCTGGGGAACTTTCTCTGAAAATACCTGGATCGAACCCCGAATCCCCAGGTTTATGAGCTATGCACTGAGCCACGCCGGCTTCCACGAAATGGAATGAAATAGGGTTTTAGCGCCAACTATGCTATAACATGGAAGGGCGTACCCCTAGAAATGGTTATCATACGCTAGGCAGTGTGTCTCGAGGAGAATTTTGCCCGGACAGCGACATTACATCCTACTCTTATTTTGATTTCTATCTTTAACGTGTTACAAGTGGTACACATGGAGTCTTTGTTTTTTGTCCTATCCGAAATACTAGACAAAACGTCAGGCCCTCGTTCCAGCACCACTAATCTGGGGAGCATACCAACGCCGGGGTCAAACCTGCGGCCTCCTATGGAAAAGTATTTAATCATTCGGATAGGACGAAAAACCTAGGTAGCTAACCAGGCAAAATTTCCCCGATAGTACACTTTATGGCGTAGGCCTATGTCCATCTTCATTAGGAGCAGTAAATGAAATGAAATGTAATTTAACGTTCCTCTGCTCTGCTCCTGAACTGGATGGGTATACGCCATACAGTGTGCTATGAGGGAAATTTTGCCCAGGCTGCGGCGCTACCGCCTACTCTTATATCAAATTCCAACTCCGTCCTGCATCACTGACAAAGGGGAATCACGCCGGAAAATCTGGCCAATGCATGGATGGAACGTCCGACCTCCAGGCTAGTGAGCCAGCCTCTAACCAGAATTGTAGTTTAGGAGCAGAACAGTAGTTTAGGAGCAGAACTGTAGTTTAGGAACAGTACTTTAGGAGCAGAACAGTACTTTAGGAGCAGAACAGTAGTTTAGGGGCAGAATTGTAGTTCAGGAGCAGAACAGTAGTTTAGGAGCAGAACAGTAGTTTAGGAGTAGAACAGTAATTTAAGAGCAGAACAGTAGTTTAGGAGCAGAACAGTAATTTAGGAGTAGAACACTTGTTTAGGAGTAGAACAGTAGTTTAGGAGCAGAACAGTAGTTTAGTTTAGGAGCAGAACAGTAGTTTAGGAGTAGAACAGTAATTTAGGAGCAGAACAGTAGTTTAGGAGCAGAACACAGAACAGTATAGTTTAGGAGTAGAACAGTAATTTAGGAGCAGAACAGTAGTTTAGGAGCAGAACAGTAGTTTAGGAAAGCAGAACAGTAGTTTAGGAGTAGAACAGTAGTTTAGGAGCAGAACAGTATAGTTTAGGAGTAGAACAGTAATTTAGGAGCAGAACAGTAGTTTAGGAGTAGAACAGTAGTTTAGGGGCAGAATTGTAGTTCAGGAGCAGAACAGTAATTTAGGAGCAGAACAGTAGTTTAGGAGTAGAACAGTAGTTTAGGGGCAGAATTGTAGTTCAGGAGCAGAACAGTAGTTTAGGAGCAGAATAGTAGTTTAGGAGCAGAACAGTAGGACGTTAAATCGCATTTCATTCCATTTCTCTATTTCCTATCTCGAGTTGTGTATATTATGAAATAGACTGTAGACAAATGGGTAACATCAGCCTTGAATCTAGCTTGTGTAGTAGAGTACGATAGTCGTTAGAGTGTAACAAAAAACTGGGGTCATGACAATGTGTACGATGTTGGTGTGGACGTAAATAATCCTTGACAGTTGAAATTTGAAAGCAAAGCTCTCATATTAACACATTGCGTGGCCAGAGGCTAATTAGTGAGGGGGGCTCAATGACGAGGTTTGATTATTTGCGCCCTTGCAAATGACACAAAATCACGAGGTTTCAATGCGGCATTCATCATTATAATCATAATGCACAACCAGTGTCAAACATATACCGTTGGTCAGATATGCCCAATATCAATCTAATTGAAATTCAGATCTATATTTCGTTTCGGTTTTTATAATTTCGATGGCCTACACTACATGTAGATCTAAGTTATAGCGGGGGGTCACGTTCAGTCAGTTCAGAGGTCAAGCACGCGACATTTGACCCTGTAACCCCAGTCATTCGATTAACCAATCAGAATCGTTGTTGCTTTGTTTTGATTTCTATCGCTGATAATGCCTCCGCGCAAAAAAAGGTCAAACCCTCGATTCGACAGACAATTTGATTGGCTGACCCCTCATTTCAAGCAGAACACGAGTTAAATAACAAGTCTTTCAGATCCTAGTGTAGTAAAGACAAATAAAAGAAAATTTTGAACTTTAAAAACGAAACGAAATAGGATTTGTAATTTAATCAGATTGGCCCGATATTAACCGGCGGCATGGTGGGGCGGGGGCTGCCACCAAACTCCCTCCCCTGCACATGCATATAAATATTGTTATTTGGGTGTTCCGGACGGGATCTTGTTCCTTATGCAAAATCTTGGGTCACCACGCTCTTTGCGTGGCCAATGGCCGTCTTCGTTACCCCAACAATAAGGTATATAGGGACGTTCAGTCCCATATAGGAGCTTTTACGGGTTTCCATTTTGACGTCATTTTCGGTCATGCGCAGACCCTGGCCTTATTTTTAGACTGTAACCCATAGGCCAGTGTGTGTTTTTTTGTGAAAATACCGCCGTACAGTGAGCTTGTTTTACATAAAATGGACCCGGTCGCCATTTCTATATACATGTAAGGTTTACCGACCGATGCCAGATACCGATATTTACAAAAACTTCGATATATAGAAAAGATACGGCAAGTTTACCAGACCCGTAATGGCCATTGCAATTTAGGAAAACAAGTTAAGACTGGTCCGTGCTCATGGCGTGAACTAGAATTTGGACTCAAATTTATTACGCATTTTACGACCAAACAAATTTTATCTATTAATTACAGGACTATTAACACAAAAGATTTTTTTTTTTAAGATCTGGTCTAGATCATATTTACATTCAACTGCCGACTGGACAGTACCTGCACGGTTGATATATCGTCTGCTATAGCGCTGCATGCTATACTCTTACACAAAACACGGTTATGTTGGGCATTGATGCTATCGACTTGAAATAATTCCAGCTAATGATACTATAAATAGTATGCAATATGCAAATAAGATTGTTTATGCGTGCTGTTAACCAATAGCTACTATAAATTTCCCCGCGTTTAGACGGCTCTAACCAATGATAAAATAATTGTTTGATGCACGGAGTAAAACGTCAGCCATTTTATAAAAAATATCCTCTTGATGGAATATGAATGACAGAAAAGGATAAAACGATGATCAATTTGAATCTGTGAATATGTTTAAAACCCTTTTTTTCTAACAACATTAATCGTCTTGGCACAACTTTTGACACTGTGAAATTTTAATCCAGTCAGTTTATCTCCAATGTCGCAACCCAAGAATGAAGAACGATATATTTGCGACCATTTTATCAATTTCTAATTCAGTATTTGGTTCAGAGAACAAATGTTGAATGCAAATATATAACTGGACTCGGTGCATTCTATACAGAATTATTTTTTTACAACGTGATTATTATTTGCTCTATTTTTTAGATTTGCTACGGTCCTGCTTTTAAAAGTTTTAATATCGTCTTGAATAATTCTTTCGTGAAGCCACAGATCACCATACTCTATATAACCCATTCTAATATTTACTCTTATGCTCGATTTCGTGGCATTTTACAACCAAACAGATGTTATCTATTAATTGTTTGCAATAAAATTAACACTAAACATATAAATAGGGTTCATACATCAATGCATCTTTGTTGTAATCTTTTGCGTACAGCGGTCAACTGCAGACCGCGTGCGAGCTTAGCATGATATCGTCTGCTACAACGCAGTATATCGTCAATAAAACGAAAAAAAAAATAATTTAGACATAATTTGAAATCGGTAATTTATTACGAATGCTACACACATCTTACAACAAGGGTGGCAATCAAGAATACGTTTTATATTAAAAGATAAAGACGGAAAACCCTTTTTTTCCTTAGCATTTGCTATGTTCAGATACGGCAGTGAAAAGGCCAGGCTAAAAATAGACACCGGAAATACGTCACACATAAAAGCTCCTATATATTCCATTTAAAAATGTCCAGTACTACGGACCCACACTAAATGATTGCTAGTTGTATAGTATGGAATCCATTTCAGCACGTCCTCTGGAAACCCGGCAATAATTAGGAACAGCGTCTAGTAGTTCAGGTCGAAAGAAAAACTCAAGTCCACCCGTGTACTCGATGGCGCGGGCGCATTTGATAGTTGGAAGTCGGGCAGAAACGTCAGATGCCGTCAGAATTTCTCCTTAAAGCCCCAATTACCACTCTTGTTAACTGAATAATATGTCCCAATCTTTATACTGGTAAACAAATTGTATTATTTTACAGAAACGGGCAGAATAACATTCTTGCTGGCTTCGAAGCTCCAGAAAATAAATAATACCCTTATTCTAAGTACTAGATGTTTAAGTGTCCTACCTGTTGTGTAAATTATCCATTACAACCTATTTTACTTGTCCAGAGGGTTCGAAAATATTTTGAAATCCAAGTCACATTTGAAAAGGTTTACGTTAGACTTTTCAAATCAATTGGTTGAATTTTTCCAATTTTTTAAAGTAGTTGTGTTAAGATGAAATTTATATCATCAATTAATTGGAATATTGTAAAATAATACCATTTGTTGACCAGAATGAAGATTGGGACATATTATTCAATTACAACAAGAGTGTTATTGAGGCTTTAATCTACCTGAAAACAAATAGCTTCGGAAAGTGTTAAAAACGTTGAGATATACTGTAATGTGTTTGCTTTCAGGTGAGAAACCGGATGTAAGCCTTTAACATAAATACCAATTTAGCATGTCACGCCCAAGGAGTATTATTTTATACTCCTTGGTCACGCCGGTCTTCCATAGTTTGTAGTATATGACGTCATTTTTTGGTCGCTTACTGCCAAAAACAACAATAAATTATATTTTAATCTTTTTTATTAGTCTAAATCGTTCTTCCATAAAACTAAGAAGCTGAACATATCTTTTGTATTTCAAATGAATTCAAACGATTATTTTAAAACGCATTTTATCATTCAAACGGAATAACATTGTCGTATTTTACGTAAGCGGCTTATTTACTAGAAGACGCCATTACAATTTGTTTAAAGTTTTGTTGTTTTGGTCAGATTTTAACGACATTGTGCAAGAGTAACACTGGTCTGACACAGGCCGCTCTTATGATTTGATCAATTTAATTGGTATGAGTCTCTTGAGATAATAATTATTTTGTTGTAACGGGGATATTTTTTAAAATATAGACTAGACAAAGAAATGATAACACTACCGTCCTCGACATCTGAATCGATGTTTTCTTTCTCCGAATCAGAGAAGCAATTGATTGACCGTAGTGTGAAGGACGTTGAATATTTCTTCATATTTGTGACTAAAGTAATGAAATTTCACAAGAGTTACATTGACGGTTCTAAATCTAATAATGGTTTCAACTATTTATGGGATTCAATTATTATTCTCAGCTTGACTAGTTTGATTAACTCATAGGCTATTCTGAGTTTGACGACATAGTATGAGTCACATTGACAGTTTTGTTTCTTTACAGTGCTATTTTAGTATTTCTCTTGCGTAAAGGTGAAGTCATAACAAATTCTATCAATTTTCCGGCATGGTTCCTTATTGTCAGTGAAGGGGTTGGGTGGCTGAATTGTTAGCATGTGTGCGCTGTATCATAAAGCCTGTCATCGAGTCAACTGGCGTGGTTTCGTATCCCCAGTTGTACGTGACAAGGAGTAGGGTCGCCTGTTCAACCTTGTGGGTTTTCTCCAGGTACTCTATTTTCTTCCCACTGCTAAAGACCCCTACGCGTATGCAAATTATTGAAATAATATTTATTAACCATATCTGAAATGACCTAGTTTGTACCCAGTGGATATTAAACCCCATTTCTCTCTCTTGTGCACATTATCAATATTCAATTTTCCCATTATTTAATTTTAAACATGAACCATTAAGAATGACTATCTATTTTATATAAATCTTAAAGACTTTTTTGAATATGTTTCCTAGATTATGATATTTTGATAGAGTTTACATGTATCTGTTTTAGACTTTTTTGGACAATTCTTAGATTGTGATGAAATTAGTTTAAAGTTTAAACTTATTTTATATTTATTGCATCGACATATCATTGTACAATACAAAAAGATTAAACAAAAGTTCTAACAACTTATTTATAAACGTCTTCTCCTTGATAATATTACAAGAGTCTATCTGTTTCAGATATATTAAAATGTCAACGGAATGGGTTGGTAGTGTTGTTTCTCTGGACTGTGGAGAAGCTTTAGGAACGTATCAAGGACAAGTTACGTGTATTAACAATGCCTCGCAAACATTAACACTCAGGAATGCTTTCAGAAATGGATTAAAATGTGAAGTCCCTGATATAACTTTAAGGTGAGATGTAACTCTTGTCTTTTAGCCTACAAATAGAGGACAGATGAGGGGTGGATCTGTTCAATGGATTTACAAAATTTCGCTCTAAAAATAAGTCTTGTCTATTGATCAACAGGTTGTAGGAGGGCAGTCGGGTCTAGTCAATTGATAGGTTGTAAAATGTATCGACGTACTACGGACCAGGAACTGAGTATGGCATCATCAAAGAATGAATGAATTTAATTCCATTTTGTAAGAAATAATGTCCTTTCATAGTGACTCATTGAACAGGACATTGACTCGTTAAATTCGAGGTTCTGTTATTGGTTGAGAAAGGTTACTTGGATTTTTCAGCGTTGTTCTCCCCCTTGTCAGTTTTACAGAACAGAGCCTGACAGAGGGTCAGCAAGGGACAATGTATAGTTGTTTGGATGGGCCAAAATTGGAGTTCCTGTGTACACATCGGTGTGCATGTAAAAGAAACATTAACAGTTGGAATTTGAAATAAAAGTAGGCTGCAGGTCAAGTCATAAATTCCCTCATTGCATTGTATGGTGTTTGTCCATCTTCATTAGCCCAGACAGAGCAGAACAGTAGGACGTTAAACCCCATTTTATTTCAATGATTATTTTTGTTGTCATGATAGTGAAATTGTGTTATAATGTACTTTCAGTGCTAAAGATATTCAAGATTTAAAAATCTTGAGCTCTCCAGAGAATGCCAAAGACTTGTTCTCTAGAAAAGCAACCCCTTCCAAATTATCAAAAGAAGTGGAAGAATCCATAAATCCCAAGTGCCCTTCACCAGTCAAGGTCATTCATACCTCTGGTACATCTACCAATGGATTCCATGGCCCGGGCCATCCACTGACTGCTGGAAATAATAGTTATAATAACGTAAAGAGACTTACGCCAACTCAGGATTACCATGGTTATCTAAACGGACACAATGGGTATAGTTCACGAAATAATGGACATCAGCGTCTGACACCTACTCGGGATCCCGATGTTAGGAGACCAAATGGTAAACTTTATGGGTTTTTATTCATCTTGTAATAATGTCAATGACGGGTGACTTATGTCCATTATAGTATATGATCCACATATACTCTATATAAAATACACATCAGTCAAAACTATTTTCAGAATTAAGAAAACCGAAAGAAACTTTTCTGAATATTAAATATATTTTCGAAACTTTTTCCAAATATTAAATATATACTTTAGCCCTGTTTACAATTTTCATAGGTTATAGTCTTAAACTTCACATTAAATATATAATCAACAATCAGCTGACCAAATTTAAAGGAAGGTAACGAAATGGTTGTTTAAGAACATTTGAATTTTCTGTAACCTTATGCCATTATATAAATTTATACACCATATATTTATGAAGGCATACAAATTGCTTACGGCTTATTTTGAATTACGATATTCCATTATTTCTGATTAAATTATTTTCTATATTTGCACAAGTATTTATTCACTCGCGTAAATTTGAATTTGCGCCAGTAATTACTCACGTAATTGTGGCAAGCCCTAATAGAAGTGTTCTGATATTTTGTCACATTTAACCAGTGCAGGTTTCAACACTGACGTTACCAAACTGTAAATAAGTCCATCCCTGTTCGATTTTTGAAACTTGATATTTGAAACAATTCTAGAAAGTTATATGTTAGCTTTTCGTTTCTGTTTTTTAGGTACTGAAAATAAACCAGTGAAAAAACCCACGACACCAAGAAAAATTGAGGGTCGTAATAACAATGCGCGTCGTGGAAGTCAGAGACAAGACTGCTTCAGTGCCCCCGTTGATTCATTTATAAAAGACTTTGATTTTGAGAAAAATTTAGCCTTGTTCGATAAACAGGCTGTTTTTGCAGAGATCGAGAATGGTTTCCCTGAGGGTGCCATTATTGAGAAAAAACCTACAAAATATAGATGTGATGAAAATGTTTTGACGTCCGGACCTGTGATCTTACAACAAATAAAAACACCGTCGACAAGCGGGAAAAGTTATGTTACAGGTGAGATAAGTTGGGTTGTTTAACACAGGCTTCCCAACTAGAATATCTGTCAAGTTCAGATAAAGTCAATGCAAGCACTAGCCGTCAGGATTTATTAAACCTGTTTCTCAATTCAACAAAAATTTGACAGAATGGTGCTGTCCAAACAAAATTTCCCAAACTCACCCCCACCCTTGCATTGTGCATGTAACCATAAGAATTTGTCTCGCATTAGCTGTGTTCGTTAACAAAACATAAAGGAGCTAAATTGCTAATATTTGGGACCTAGAAATTTACCCAAATGGGCCGCAACGCATAAGATAATCTTATATGAATGTATATAAACTGATTTAATTACAGCCATTCATTTTCGTCTTTACTAGCGTTACCCCCATCTCTCTCTCTCTGTCTCTCGTGATTACAAGTTCCGATGTATTTATAGATTCCGGTTTGGTTGTTCCTAGTATTAGTGCTGATCTACGTGCCCGGTTACTCAACTCCGCTGTTAGTTACGGAATTACACTGGATCGTCAAGTTGAAATGGTTGGTCGTTCAGCCAGTGAAATGGTCTTGCAGCTTCTGGGAGGATATCATAGGTATGAAAGCCAACCAAGCTTTGAATCAGCTGGTCGTTATTTGCATTTTTTGCACAGTATTTAATTTTACACAACTTTGATCTACTGAATGCTAAAATGGACTTAAAACATACATTATAGGAGATAAGATAACGAGTTGGCAGTTCTCATGTCTAATTGATGATCAGATAACATTTCAGGCCTAAAAACAGACCTGAAATAGACAGGTCTTAGGTCTTACATAATGTATGTTTCATACAGGATAAGTGACACATGTTGTGTACACAAGGAAACCATAGTTACCTGCACAGGTGACAATTTTATGGAATTCAATTACTGCTTATTACTGAGCGACGCTTCCACTAGACTAGTCAACACATCGCTCAGTAATAGACAATAATGGTATTCCATAGAATTGTGATCTATATACTCCAGTGCAATTACTAAATGATATTGAAACCATTCATAGTCACTCATCTTCTTAAACTATAGATGGTTGGATGGCTGCCATTGAGTCAATTGGCGTGGTTTCGATTCCCCAGTTGTACGTGACAAGGAGTAGGGTCGTCTGTCCAGCCTCATGGGTTTTCTCTGGGGCCTCCAGTTTCCTCCCACTGCTGAAGAGGCCTACGCGCAAGTGAATTATTGAAATAAGATTAAAACAGGGTTCAATTTAGTCCAAAGCCAATGAGTAGCAAATTTTTGTGAAAGATTCGCAATTTGGCTGATCAATTCAAAATTTGAATAGCATTTGCTCAGATTTGAGGAGCAGTAAACCATAGCCTTACATCACAAAAATTTGCAATCCTGATATTTCGGGGTATATAAGTGGATACTTTTTTCTGCCGAAGTCCGGTCTTCGTTGAATACTCCGCTTCGACTTATGTATGGATAAAAAAAAATCAGTTACCGTCTCTCCACGATGCCGGACGCACTATAATCGTCTAAAACAACATTACATGTATGTACATTAAGTTTCACCATTCCAATTGAAATATTTGTAGACGTAGCTTTGCTTGTTTATTTCTTTCTTTAAAAACATACCCCTCACTGCCTTCAAAATATTATCAACCCCAGAAAATGCCATCAGCATTTTGTCAGACATTCGTCAAAAATGGCACGTTTCATGCGTCTCACGAGATGTCTACTTTGAGTTTTCAGTTAAATTAACCAATCATGTTATACTGCGTGGTTTTATTCTATTTTTAGTAACATATTTTATAAACACGTGTGATTAAAAACGGAGTCGGCATTGTGTTCTAGTTATCGGATATATTGAAATAAAAACTGGTTCAAATTAATCACAACTTGGAGTATTAAACAAGTTAGTCCTGCATTTATAAATTGATTTTTTCGTAGGCCTAAAAATACTCCACATTCATCCAAAATATAATGAATCGCTCTTCACAAGTTTGAAAGCAACTTTTGGCTAATGAATAAAATAATTCTATCGCTTTTACCGTGATTTGAGTCGCTTTTTGCGATGCGATACCGCTTAAATTGAACCCTGGATTAAAACCATACGTTAGTTCCGAAATGATCTTGTTTGTGTCGAGTTGTTGACGTTGAACCCCATATCTATCTCTCTCTTAAGCTATACATAATAATATATGTGTTATATTTTCTGTAGATTGAGCCCACAGAATGGTCATCAGCTACCTATTGTTGTTATTCTATGTGGACCTCATATACAAGGAGCGGAGGGTATTAATTGTGCCAGACAACTATCTAATCATAATGTTAAAACTATACTATATGTGCCAAATAATGTTAAACTGCCAGCAGAAGTCGAGAGGGAGTTGATATTGTACGATCTCTGTAATGGAAAGAAAACAAGCTCTGCAAGAGGTATAAAAATATCATTTTATGTGTCCACGGGCAAATATGGTCCGAGTGCAGTCTCCCTGTCGTGACTGTCCATCTTGACTCACCCTCTCTTGACTGTCGGCACGATAAGAGGCTACATTGATATATTTTTTTTTTCAAGGAGAGGCATGTAACGTGCTGGCTCACTTTTCAGGAGGTCCCTGATTCGAACCTGGTATGTTGACCCAATCTGATCAAAAACGCAGGTCCTATTTCAGTCCGTTTTTTAGTTCAAAATTTCCTTTAACTTGTCTTCACAACACTAGGATCTGGAAGAGTTGTTATATAACCTGCGTTCTAGTTGATGTGAGGGATTAGCCAACAAAACGCTCTGTTACGGCGAGTTCTAATCAGAGTCGGGGCATGAGGTTGCTGCTTGTACGACCCCTGACACAACCTCCCAATACAAATAGTTAAAATCAACCCTCTCAAAACGACAGTTCCATTCTGAAGATTATGACCACAGATTGACTTCTTTGTTTTGCTTGTTACTTAAAAAACAAATATTTATGAAATTGAATATTAAAATTAAAAAACATTTTAAATTTTTTTTTATTTCAGATTTACCTGCAGTGCCTGTGGATATGATTGTAAACGCCCTGGATAACGATGAAAATTTATATTTACGACATCAATCATGGTATAAACCTCTTGTAGATTGGGCCAGTAATAAACGAGCCAATTGTCTGGCTATTGATCCGTCTGTCGGAGGCTCGGCCATTGATGCTAAATGGAGCCTGGCTATCTGCTTGCCGCTGAGTCTACAATCACCCACGAGTCAAGTTTATCTATGTGATCTGGGAATCCCTAAAAAGGTTTTTACGGATGTGGGTATTAAATATATGTCGCCGTTTGGTCACAAATTTGTCATTCCCCTTCATGAGAGAACCTAATTTTCTCTCGTTTATATCGTGCTCAAATAAATGGCAAAGAAGTGCAGCAGCTATGTGCAATAGGGCCAAAGTTTTTAGTCATTTTTTCCCCGTTCATCGTTATTTTCCACAATTTATGAACTGGTCTTGTTTTCATTACAATGAATAGAAACTCCATTGATCAACAGATTTAACTTTCATTTGCTGGTTCGATGGGAATCATGGAAAATTTGTGATTCTCAGATCTCCTTTTCTCGGACGTCATCATTGTTTGTCGGAGAGAAGAAATTGACTTTGCTGGCTGTTATATGATAATAGTTGAAATATGGAACCATAGAATAAATGTACAAAAAAAAATAAAAGAATCAAGATGCCAAAAACATAAAGGAATATATTATGAATCGTCCATGTAAATAAGGATCAATGTACGTGTATCCATGTTTTAAAGCCTCGATAGAGTATGGAGGTTTAATGTGCTATATGATAACATTATTTATAGTCTGTATATGTTGATAATATGATGTGTAAATAACCATAAATTTATCATCTATTTATGAAATATGAATTTAAAAAAAACAACCTATTTTGTGCTAATAATCAAGGATTATATTGAATTCATTAGTAATTTGAAGGAATATTTAACAATCTGATATTCGAAGGAATGTTTTGAATTCATTAGTAATACGATAATTGGAAATTTGAAGAAATGTGTTTTGAATTCATTAGTAATATGAAGGAATATCTTTGAATTCATTAGTAGTTTAAAGGAATATTTTGAATTCATTAGTAATACGATATTTGAAGGAATGTGTTTTGAATTCATTAGTAATTTAAAGAAATATCTTTTGAATTCATATTAGTATTTGAAGGAATATGCGTTGAATTCATTAGTAATATGATAGTCTGAAATTTGAAGAAATATTTTGAATCCATTTGTAATTTTAATGAATGTTTTGAATTCATTAGTAATTTGAAGGAATATTTTGAATTCATTATTAATATGAAGGAATCTATTGAATTCATTAGTAATATGACAATCTGATATTTGAAGGAATGTGTTTTGAATTCATTAGTAATTTGGAGGAATATTTTGAATTCATTAGTGATATGACAATCTGATATATATTTTTTTTTTCTTTTTGAAAGAAAGTTGCGTACACATTTTGAAAGAAAGTCGTCTAATATTGTCTAAAATGAAATGAAATGGTCGATTGGATATTTTTTAAGATATAGCTATAATTTTATATATTATACTTCAACCGTATGGTATTGATTCGTACGTAAGTGAAAATGTTTACCCAATGTAAGGGTATCATAATCAGAAATAACATATCAAACGTTTGTTTTAATTACCTTGTTTACTATAACGAGGTTAGGGATCTCTAAATGGAATCCCAATTAATTCACCAAAGGATGTTAGAATTACTAAGAAATATTTGAAACGCTTTTTTTCTAAAATGTGATAAATATGTTGAGTCTTCTTTGAAAATTTATCAATGATTTCAAAACAATTTTTCGGTTGTTTTGGAAATATAAGATACCGGTATGTGAAATGGGTGTCAGAAAAATGAAACTAAGGATATTGATGGGGATCGGCAACACTTCTTTTGATTTGAATGAGTCGGAGATGACGGAAAACCCCGACAAAGTCTGTCTTTTAGTTGGATCGCAAAAAAAAACCTCCATGGAGTATAATATGGGTTTTAAAAGAAGTAATGTTCAAATTCTGTTTATCACTTTTAGGAAAAGAGTTTTTCGTAAGGAATTTGGTGAACGATTTTAATTCTGTATTAATGCACTTGCTGTCGGACATCTCGTTTTTGTGGTGTTTATTTTGGGTTGAAATCTGCTTGGATTTAATTGAAGTATTTTGTTAATATTGTTGTCAAGTTTTAAGTGCATTTAGAGTTGATATGTTTTGAAAAATAATAGTATACGAATCATTCACGTTAATACCAAAGAATCTATTTAATTGTTTTTTGTTCCGAAGAAAAGCTATTAATGTCACTTTGAAAATTGTATGGATTTAATGTTGGTGTAGAATCTTAACATAGATTGAGGATCATTCATGGACAATTTCTTTCATTTTGTGTTTTATTCTGAAGAGTAACTAATGTAATAATTCAATGTCGAATCGAGTATATTGCCTGTTTTAAATAGATATTTTTCTTTCATGGACGAATTCTTTCATTAAGCATTTTGTCCGCTTGCAATGGAGAACCTTACAGGTTGAATATTATTTTTAGTGAAATCTAGTATATTTTGGGTTGAATTTGGTATCTTTTTTAATAGTTCAAATATGGTGTCTTTCTTTCATTTTGTGTTTTGAACCAATGTGATGGAAAACAAAGTTTACCAGTAAATATTACCGTCAATTTAGTTTATTTTGATGTTCATTCAGAAGCAGTTTCATTCTTTCATTTTGTGTTTTGCCCGCATGTGATGGAAAACCGAAGTCAAATGATACTATTGTAAAGATTTTAAACGGCTGCTAACTTCTTACAAGCTTATGTATGCTCAGTATTGCTAGATGTGATGGTTTTATTCGTATATTGAAAAGTGTTACGCTTTCCATAGAAAGGTGTAATGTTATTTAATGAAACTAGTCAGTGCGGAAATTTTCATTTTTACATCAGGTGTATAAATATATGTTCAAATTTCATGATTTGAGAATGAAAGGTTTTCATTGTCAAATTACAGTGGCGTTGCTGTCAATATGTAATTAAAATATATTCTCCCTTTTCATCTTTTTATATTTATTTAAAATACGCAAAAAAAGCTCTGTAAAGAATTTCAAAAAATATTGCGATAAAAATGTACAAAGGTGCCTAAATAAGGAATGATCGACGTGTGTTGGTTGATATTTGATCACCCCAGTGAAATTCATTAACTAATCAAGATTCTGTATTCTGTCCTATTTGTTGTCACTGATATTATTAGCTAATTTAAATTTTATATCTTCAAAACTATGATTAGTAGATAGACAGTACACTTGTCTCATGAAGAAAGAATCTTACAATTTAACAATTTCTAGAAGAATTATCGAAAATTATTGTTTCTTAATCAACAAATAAGATTCAAAATTTGAATAGCTGTTTCAGAAGAAAAAACTCTGAGTTATTGTCAAATGAAATTTAGATTTAGTTAAAGATACATTATGGGAGATTAGATAAAGAGCTGGCAGTTCTAACTAAAATAGTTGAAAACAAAATTATGTGAAGAGAATTTGCTGAAAATTTCAGTCAAATTGATCCACTCTGAACCAAGAATTTAGCAATTGGATTTTAAGCCTAGCCTCGATCATCATTACTAAAGTTAGTACGATAAAAACATAGTCTCAATTATCCATTACATGATTTAATCATCAATGAGCGTTGAGCAGCATATCGGATTCTAATCCAGTAAAAATCATAGGCAAGGGATGACATTGAGAATTAATTATGGTCTGGATAAGTTAATTAATGTCTAATCAACAATTTAGATAACATTTCAGGCCTAAAGAAAGACCAGCAATAGGCAGACTTAGCTCTTGCATAATGTATATTTAACAAAATTAATATTGAAGAAACTTATATATATATACATTTATATCGAAAAGGAACATTTCTGATCAAAAGGTTTAGTGAACATTCTATTGCAAGGAGAATCCACCACCAAACATTTGAGGAAAAATTCCTTTTCTTTTCCAAGACAGTATTTGATCTTTCTAGATTTACCGCTATTGTTATTAATAAATCTCTGATGAAAATTAAAACTTGTATAGTCTTTTAATGGCATTTAATAACTGGATAAAGCAATAAACTATAATACATACTTATGAAAACAACTTATATATTTAGGGCTACATTTTGAAGAGTATTCTCGCAACGTTATCAATGTTATGTTTATACAGTATTTGTATTCATAAAGAATTTATCGAAGGTCTAGTCAGTTAAAAAATTAATACAAGAATCTGTTGTTTTGTTCTGTTTTCCAGTAGAAAATATATACAAATATCCAATAATATCCAATAACATAAAATAAAATGTTTAAGAGAGGTTGACACATGTTGCAGAAGTACAGTTAATGTTGATATGTAAATATGTAAATGACATTTTTTATTTCACATCATTCTAAATAGATTCTTAGTGCATTTGGACGTTTAAACGTTCACATTCAGGCCTCTTATCGTTAACTTGATAGTAGTTGTCAATCAGGACAGAAACGATTACGTCAAGGTCTGTTATTGTCAACTAGTTATTGTTTATCATTCGAAATAGAATCATAGCAAATTGAGACATTTAAGCATTCACATTCACATTTTTTATCGTCAACTTGATATTATTAAACCATTTTAAAAATGTTTTTAAAACATATTTTAACCTCGCCTACTTATTAATTGATTTATTAATTACTGGTAATATCTTTTAATATTTTAGAGTTGTTAAGGACACGTTTTTAATTGTCCTTAATTCTAACTATTTTTAATGCTTGTCTTTTCTTTTAGATCCTGACTAACCTGACTTGATGAGTTTTCTTTTTTAAAAACAATATTTTTATTCAGAATATCTGAATGGGATTGGAGAACAGGCTACCATGTAAAACTCCTGTCACTGATTTTATTATTTTTCGTTTTCTCATCTTGTGATTATCCGAATATGTAGAATCTTTCTTATTGCCACCTGTAGTACAAACAACCTGATTAAAACACAGATCCTATTTCGTTTTATTTTTTTACAGATCAAAATTTCCGTTTTACTTGTCTTTACTACACTAGGATCTGAAAGAGTTGTTATATAACCCACGTTCTAGTTGATGGGAGGAATTAGCCAATGAAATGGTCCGTTACGGCTAGTCAGTGTCTGATGTTATAGGGTCAAAAACTGCTCATTCACCCCCGGACGCGACCTCCTACTACAACTGGTCAGATTTTCATGTAGTAGAAACCACCGAAAGTATAAAAACGAAACGAAATATAGATTTGTATTTTAATCAGATTGGTGACAGATTATTATGTTTTGAAAATGTTTATTTTATGTAAGTTATCATGTTTCATGGTTGTAAATAACGTCATCATGTAGATAATCAAAACTCTGCAATACGTAGTGGTGATCAAAGGGTCAACAACGGTTAATTGTGGTGATCACAGGGCCACCAAAGCTTTATTGAGGTGATCACAGGTTCATTGAAGGGTGAATGCGGTAATCACAGGTTCATTAAAGGTTAATTGTTGTGATCACCGAATCATCAAGGATTAATTGTTGTGATCACAAGGTCATCATAGTTTAATTGTGATGATCACAGGTTCACCAAAGGTTACATGTGGTAATCACAGTGTTATTAAGGGTTAATTGTGGTGATCACAGGTTCATTAAGGTTTAATTGTGGTGATCACCGGATCGTTGAGAGTTAATTGTGGTGATCAAGAGGTTATCAGAATGTTAATTATGGTGCTCTAGAGTTGAACAAAGGTTAATAAGTGTGATTTGGAGGTCATCAAAGGTTGATATGCATGATCTGGAGGTCATCAAAGTTTAATAATGCGATCATGTCATATATTTGTATATAAATGCATAACGACTTATGTCTACATTGTTCTTGTATATTGTAATAATTCATTTATCTAGTACTGGTCAGTTATAATATTGACACTAATAATCCATGTGCTTTAAGAATTCCTTATTGATTGTGTCTATATAGATAAAGATAATGTTGTTTTGTACATATATGCATACATGTATATCAATGTCATAGTTCTGAAAGGCGTTCAAGTTTCAAAAATTGTCTGATTTAGTTTTTGAGATATGAGAGGAAAACCTATTCCTGTCTTAATAACGCAATTGGGATATCAACATTTTTAAAAGTAACTTGTTTGTGAATGTTATGAGCTTACAGTTCTGAAATTTTAAATAGAGAAGCTCCCGAATGTGATTGGTGATGCTATGCAAAAAAAGCTATTTGGATCATAAGTGGCACTTAAAACCTTTCAGAACTATGGCATCGATAGATTGTAAGTTGGCTTTAGTTATCTCGTATTTCTTTGTAATTTAGTTGTTTAAAGAAGAGAGATGAATTATTTTATTTCCCTGATGGGTGATCTCTACATCAATATTGTGGAATGTAGGGAGTCAATAGGGGACAATGCTATTAATGTACTAATCATTGTCCATTTTGAAATATATTTTTCATTGCATATGTACAATTCATAGCATTAAAAAAGAGAATTTAGAATGGGATATTTTTGAGAAGAGAGCACTCTGCTGTATTCTAGGAGTGTTTTTAAATTGCTGTTGTGTAAATATTTGGATCTCAGTTACCGTAAATGAATATGGCTGTCATCAGATTTCATTTCTTTATTGTTTTATTGTTCCATTTTCAGTGTCGAGGTGGTTTAATTCTGCGTAATTTTTAATTTCTTCAAGCAATGTTGATAGTCATGTGTTGGGTTGTTAGCGACAAATAGTAAATCGTTTTATATTCAGTTGTAATACCCAGGCCAGGATTTTAAGTCATATCTGAAGAAATGTCAGGTAGGCCTAATATTAAAGTAGTATCTGACACTTTGAAATCGGTATCTTCACAACAGTTGGATCTGGAACAGTTGTTATATAACATGCGTTCTAGGTGATGTGAGGAATTAGCCAATGAAACGGTCTGTTGCCATGAGTTCTTGGTGGCTCTGGGTCATGGTGTCAAAAGACACTAATATGACCCCTGACACGACCTTCCAGTACAACTGATAAGATCTTCATCTAGTGTAGGCCATCGAAAGTATAAAAAACGAAACGAAATATAGATCTGTATTGTGATCAGATTTGGTTATAGACTACATAGTGATATATATATTGGTAGAGATACACTAAAGTGTTTTAGTTTTCTAACAAAAACAAAATACCCCTTGTTTCAACATCCATACCCATTTATTAGTTTTTAAAATGTTGATAATTTAAGACGATAATTAAACCATGAGAGAGGTTAGTGCCTAGTAAATATATATATTGTTTTGTTAATGTTGTGTGTCGTACAGGGTCATACAAGTTGGAATTTATTTTATTTTTTTATAAATTCACTTGTTGTAACGTATTATTTGCACAATTTATAAAATCATTCAAAATCAAGTTCATATTTTAATCTCCCTGAACAAAGAGTGAAGTTTCTTCTATTGAGAATAATTACAGTGTTAATACAGCGTGTGAAGAGTCCAGGGGAAGAACGATCCTAGTCACATTTTCGTCTTTGCGTATAAAACGCAAAACAGACTTTTAGACGAGAGTGTTTGACACAAACACAACGACGAGTGGGTTTAATTACAACATCGAAATGATGTTTAACACAAACCATAGTTACCAGTACAACGGACTTCAAATTTTTGGGCAAATCAAGGTTAAATAAAGGGTCCGATGGACTTGAATTTAGGAGGTCATTTCAGTGTGACACCGATTGTTTTTACCTGAAATTGATTGTTAGACAGAAAGCTTATACATTGTGCTACCAGATGGCGCTATTAACTTGGGTTCATGAAAAAAGTGACTTAGATTGTTCTTCCCCTGGATTCTTCATGTGTTAAATCGTTTGAAGGCATCATTCATCAATTTACATATTAAAGGTGCATTATGTAAGAGATAAATCAGACTATTACACATCTTTCTTTTGGTTTCAAATTTTATATAAATGATTATTAGACTTTTATTTACATGACAAGCTTATAATCAACTCTATTGAGCATCGGATGGCATAGATTTAAACAAATTGAAACGCAATAGCCATTTAATGGTTTAATTTAGAAATGGTGAATCATTAACAGCTTACAATCAACTAATTCTCTAGTGCATTGGAAGTCTGAGATTTAAACGAATTAAAATGTGATAGCCATTTAATGATTTAATTTAAAAATAATGAATCAAGACGTAGTTTCAAGTACTGTTGCTACAAATAAACGGTCTATGCCGCATCTTGTCAAAACTGTTATAACTTTGTTCAAAATGAAGTAAATTGATTTAAATGTTCAATTTATTCATTTATCTATATCTATTATAGCACGAATGTCCAGCTCTTTATCTAGTTATTACATAATGCATCTTTTAATTTCAACATTCAGTGCCTATTTTAGATTTGTTTGTTGTTTATTTCATGAGTATTTTAGACATTGTTTTAATTTCATTTCATTACAATCGTAAGATCATTGAAACAATTTTCTATATTTTAATTACATCAAAATTATGACATTTATCACAATTATGACATTTATCACAATACAATTTTATTATTTGTTCGATAAAGATGTCACATGATTGAAAATCCATAAAACTACGCACTGTTAACGGCAAAAAGAATTCCATTATGATTCTAAGGCTGTAACGTAAATGAAATAGATTTATGATAAAATCTACACAATGAATAGTAGTAGTCGAGCGTATCACATATACAACTTGCATTATAATAGAATGTATCATCAATTGTGTTTAAGGTAGCATTCCAACTCTCCTGTATAAAGACTGCTCCATTATTGCATTATTATATATCTGCATCATAAATGATCTTAATAGCATATAAAAACTGCGTTATTATATCTGTATCGCAACAGTTCTTAAATAGCATTATAAATACTACTGGCCTGATGATCAAAGTAACAGCTACATTTATATATTTTATATACCATCCATCAGAAATGTCTAAAAGTGTTCTCATCATAGTTTTAGTCAATATATATTGTTCATTATTAATTTGATATATATGTACAGCTGTTTTTAACACAAATTGGCTATTAGACTAGTTATAGTCATTTTTCATAGCCTTCGGTCCCAACCGGCATATACAGCCGACGTGGAACCCTTGGTGTAGAGTACAAGTTTGGTGATCTGGACAATAAGGCCAATATCATTATCGTATACGGTCAGTGAAAATATTACACTAAGGCTGTCCACTGAAGAAATTGAATAATTGTCTGAAGTTTTTTTGTTTTCCCCGTGAGAGAGACGTATGTTTAGGAATTGTGAAGTGTTAGTTGTACTATAATGTATTCTTTATTCTGTATTCAAATACGTTTCTTTTAAACTTCAGATAAACATATAAATCGATGAGTTAAAATTTTAGATGGATTCAGTGGTCGAACATAATTTAAACAATCGATTATATTGATGTCTTATGACCATGGTTCACCCGTGTACTTGTTGATGTGCGCATAAAAGATCTGTTGACAGGCAGAAATGACCATGGTCCACCCGTGCGTTCGTTGCTTTGCACATAAAAGAATCATTGACAGGCCGAAAAGGCGCTGTTCAGACAATTTCACAAATTTTACAGTGCATAGCGTATACCGGTTGCTGTAGAAATATAGCAGAATATTAAATAGAATTTTATATGTGCCTTGTTTATGTTCTGTGTGTAAAATGAAATACAAGAATTAAAATGGTTACCATAACAACCACAATACAAGGTATATATGGATATAACTACGTTTACAATATTCAGGTCAATACCCTGTATTGTTTGTTGTAAACATTTAAATCCTGCTTCTCGATGTCGTTTAAAGAATTTGTATAATTGTTTTAAAGTCCTTTAAAGGCAAGTTAGGGTTTAAGAATTCCTATAGATAATTATTTTAAAGGATGTAACCCTTTTAAAGACAAGTTAGGGTTTAAATCCTATTTATAGATGTTGTTAAAAGAATCTATATAGATATTTATTTTAAAGCAATTAACCCTTTTAAAGGCAAGTTAGGGTCAAAGACTTTGCCGATTCGGTAGAATTAATTTGAGTAGATTTTTGTGTTTATATGTCATTAAAATGAAATGTTCCACATTTCACATTACAGATATTTCTTGTTCCGTAAAAACTTTAATAAAACTTAATTTTTAATGTGGGAAAACAATGAAAAATGTTTTAAAAAATGAAGACATTGATAATAAATATCCAGGGTAAATAAAATATGTCAATAATTGACCAGTTGACAAAATTTTGAATTGAAAGCCTTAGTGTTAAGTATGTGTATATGTGTATAACTAGTTTTGTTTATTGTATTGTATATTGTGGTGATTGTTTATTAATACTTGCAGACCTGGAAATAACGGTTTTAGATGTACCTGACAAAATGTCAGGCACTAATGAAATAGTACCTAACATTTTCAACTTAAGCCGGACATGTATTTGTAATATCAATGAAAAAGACAAAACAGTGCCGGACAAAATGACAGGCCCCAGAGGTTTTGAACCTGATAAATCCTCAATCTGTGCCTGACATTGTCAGTGACGGGTGCCTTATTTCCAGGCATGAATACTTGACATGTATTGTGATAGGGGCTATCTGTGTTGAATCTGAGACGATGAGATTTTAAATGTTCCATGTTATGTAATTTGTGTGAAGTATGACCGGTATAATTTGTGTGCCATTTGATGAAATCTGAATATATTATTTTTTGTCTGTATTACTAGTGTTGAAATTGTTATTGTCTCCATTTTGATTAATTTCAGTTATGTAAGATATTATTTTATTCTATGTTGTCGATTGAAGAACAATGTTTAATAGCAATCTGATAAAAACACAGATCCTGTCTCGTCTCGTTTTTATGGTTCAAAATTTCGTTTTACTGCACTAGGATCTGGAAGAGTTGTTATGTAACAGGCATTTTAACTCTTAGAAACGTCAGTGTTGATTGATTAATCAATGTCAAAAGCTGCTCATACAACGCCTGACACAACGCCCCAGTACAACTGGTCAGGTCTTCATGTAGTGTAGGCCATCGAAAGTATAAAAAAACGAAGCGAAATATAGATCTGTATTTTAGTCAGATTGTGATTAATAGGAGATAGAACAGGAATCTCGGCCACGAGATTGCTTTATTTTTTTATAAAAATCAAAATGTATATTAATCTAGAATGTTTGGAACTTGAATTCTGGATTATTCAGATTATAAAGGGTCTTCTCTACTTAAAGATACATTATGGGAGATTAGATAAAGAGCTGGCTATTCTCACTGTAATTGTAAAAACTAGATAATGTAAAGGAAGTTTGCTGAAAATTTCAGTCAAATTGATCCACTCTGAGCCAAGAATTTAGCGATTGAATTGTAGGCCTAGCCTCGGTCATCATTGCTTAAGTCGGTAAGATAAAAAAAAACAACTTAGCTTTGTGCAGCAGATAGTATTCCAATCCATTAAATATCGCAGGCTTGCAATGATATAGAGAGTTATTTATGTTCTGGATAAGTTAATTGATTGTTTTTATAACATTTGAGACCTAAAGAAAGACCTGCGATAGGCAGATTTAGCTTTTGCATAATGTATGTTTAAGATTAAGAGAAAACAATATTTGCTCGCTGTATTTTATTATTGGATGGTGTAATGTCATGACAGGTCCCTTGACGTGGAACCTGATTTTATGAATTTAATTTAATTTGATTTAAAAAATGTTTATTTTTTCTATTTTATTTGGTTGTTTTAAATGAGGTAACTGAATATTTTTTATTAATCAGAGATAGAATGTCTTGCCTAATGAATTTAAATTCTGATTGCCTAGGGCCATATATTGTGTTATGATATTATACTTTGTTTAACATTTGAAACCAATTTTAATCTTCAATACAGAAAGATTATGATTTGTCTTGTTTATTTTATGAATAAAGGGGGGTAATTATATGTCATGGGATGGGTTGGGGGGAGTGTGATGTAGATGTATATTATTGTTGTCTGGCTTTTTTTGAGGCAAAATCATTAACATGGATGTAACAAAGTGTAGGGTTGTCTGTCTAATGTCTCCAGTTTCCACCCACAGCTAAAGACCCTAATTTGCATTGAAATAAAATTGATCCATAAGTAAGTCTCGAAATTAACTAGTTTGTGTTGAATGGGCATTATAACCTGCTTCTTCCTTTCTCTGTCTAATAATATGACAAACCTTTTTGTTATTAATAGAGATTTTATAGTTTTATTGTCTTTTGCCAAGTCACGCAAAATCTTGCAAATTAATTGACTGATTTGTTGAAAGTATTTATATTCTTGAATTATTGAAACCTACTTGAAAATTGACAAATTTATCAAGTTTTGGTTCGCACAACTGTATCTCATCAGCAATAGATAAGTAATCAGTTTGGTCAAAAAATTGATTACTGTCCTTTTTTATATAACACTTGTTTTTATTAACACTAGCCATAGTGATAATGTGTCTATACAATTGTATTATGATATGATGTAGGAAATACACATATATTGTTTTAAACAAGTTTTTAACTTCCCGTCAGCGATTCATCTACGTCATACTTCGAGTTTTCTCAGGCGGAGCTAGCTGTAGACAGGCAGCCTCAGTTTGGGATGACTTCTTTTGTCTGTCCATCTACATTTCACAATTTTAATATCTATAAATTCCAGGAACTAGAATGTCCTGGGTTGAAATCCAAGTGTGAACTTGTTTATTTTTTGGGGTCCTGTTGACGATTGTTGGGGGGTTAATTTGCGCCTGTCTTTTTAGGCCCAGCTGGTGCAAAAAAGTAGGACGTTAAGCCCCATTTTATTTTGTATAAAATACATCCATTCATATTCTAAATGAGGAAAATCCTTAAATTACACTCAACCTATGGTTGTTTAAGGCCCTTTGGCCTCTTGAATATCGTTTTAAATTAGTGCCGTACTTTGAAAATCTTCTCTAATTCTTCAAAGTTTGTATCAATTATTTTGTTTTTAAATGTGAATGTAAAGATACAATAATTGCTTAGTAGAAATTCAAGCTTTTTTGCATTTTCATCATTTATTATAGAAAATTAAGTGCTATAGACTTTTAGAAAAGCCAATCCAGTCTTCGAAAGTTTATCCCAGATAAGTGTAGATGAAATGATTTACATTATAAATTATGGGAGAAGCTTTTGACAGAAAAGGATTTTAGTTTAGTTTTGGAAAGAAGTCGATTAATTTTAATGCCTTCGCTTATTTGTGTAACTTCATCATTAAAGTCACTGTACGTCATTCGCCTTTATTGGAAAGTATCCAATTTTCCACAACAAAATGTACATTGATTGATTATTTAACATTAAAACAAAATTATCAGTGTTAAATAATCTTACAGCTTCTGGAAATAGAGGCCCATGAAATGATTTTAGTCAAGATTTATAGGTGGCGCTAGCTGTTTTGACCACATCCAATTTATATTGATATTGCTTTCCAGACTCTTGAAGAGACTAAACCATCATCTTTCACAATATTTTCAATTGGTCAAGGGAGCCACGATGGGACTCCGTGAGTAAGATACTGGCTCGCTAACATGGAGGTTCTATGTACGATCCCTGCACTGGCAGAGAAAGTTCATCAGGATTTTACCGTGTGGTTCCTCCTTGTCAGTTGTGCAGGAAAAAGGGCCTGCCCAGGGACAACATATGTATAGTTGTTCAAATGGGACAAAAAACAAGGTCCTGTGTACACAATCGGTCAAATGACGTTCAGAGTCCAATCGGTCAAATGACGTTCAGAGTCTTTACAAATAAAACTTAAGTATTTTTTGATAGTCAATATTTTAGAATTGTTTATTTTATTGTTCCAGGATAACTTGATAATGTTGCTTTGTGTTAAATCGATTTATGTATAAGAATAAATCATCTGTAATTTCAGGTTTTCTACTTTTACATGTCAGTAATTATTTTTGGAATTTTAAAATATTTTGTTTTGTTATTGGGTTGTTTATCATTAATTGTCAAAATCTTTAACGCAAAAAAATAAATAAATTACATGTAAATTATGAGACATATTTCAAGGTAAATATTTAGTTTGTGTAAAGTCAAACATTTAACACAAAAAACATGTAAATTATGAGACGTATTTCAAGTAATTCCTTAAATAATATTGTCTGCATAAAGTCTGCAATATCCATGCAAGGGGCATGCTCAAAGCCCAGTTCAAAAATGATAACTATCAAGATACTAACTTATTTTTATAGATAAACTGTGAAGCGTTGATTAATCTTGATCACATGATATCTTACACTGTGTATTGCTGATGAATCCTGATCACAGGAAGCGCTGATTATTCCTGATCACAGGCTATCTTTAAACTGTGTAGAAAATTTGTTTTATTTTACTGATATAAATATTTTAATTTACCTTTTAGTTGAAATAGATTTTATTAACATTAAAGATAATAATTCAATACAATGGTGTTCATTTTTTTGTTTCTGGCCTTGTGTTTATTGAGATTGTTGATGAGCTACAATAAACAATTTGATTGGAATCGTCGAAATCTAATTAAAGATACATTATGGGAGATTAGATAGAGCTGGCAAACCTCACTATAATAGTTAAACACTAGATAATGTAAAAGGAACTTGCTGAAAGTTTCAGTCTAATTGATCCAATCTGAACTGAGAATTTAGCAATTGAATTCCAGTCCAGTAAATATCAAAGGTGAGCATTTTCTGCAGGGTTGAGGAGAAATATGCAATTTGATTGTTCAATGCTAAAAAGATAATTATGCACAAATAATGATGGGATTGAAGCTGGGGGACATTGGCATCATTGTTGGCTTGTTTTTCGTTAAAAAACAATGGGGTCGGGTGGCTGACACATGCGCTTTAGATCATAAAAGGTCAGCCATTGAGTCAAGTAGCGTGGATTTGATTCTGGGCATGTTGGTGACAAGGAGCAGGTTTTACTGTCCAACTTGTGGGTTTTCTATCAAGTTTCCTCCCGCTGCTAAATCAAATGTCATAGGTTCAAAGCCGCTCGTATGACCCCTGTCGCAACCTCCTACTACAACTGGTCAGATCTTTATGTAGTAGAGACCATCGCAAGTACAAAGCGAAATATAGATTTGTATTTTAGTCAGATTGACTTAATGACAGACCTAATGATGCAAAGTGCACATGCTAGACCAATGGGCGTCCTCGCTGAAGGAATTCCACCCAGGCGTCGCCAGTAAAAATGCGGTCCCACGTGACCATGTCGATGGCATAGGAACCGTATTTCGACATATAGGGGTTAAATTCCATATTAACGACAAAAAATAACGTTTATCAACACATCAGTTGGTATTGAATGTACAGGAAAACAATGCTGGGCGGTATACAATGAGGTCACGTGGGACCCACTCTTCTATGAATTTATCTCCCTTTATCTCTAGCGAGGACGCCTATTGACCACTAGAACAGAAACATTTATGTTATGAAAATGTTTGATTTTATTTCCCATAAAAAGCTATGCAAATATCACAATAATATGTTTAACTACTTTGTTTATAAAAACATTTATTGAAGACCAATAAATATTCTCGTTTATCAAATTTAACAACAACAAAAATGAGCTGAATAGTGTTTTTTTAGGTAATTAATTTTAAACAAAATCATGGGTTAGATACCATCGTGATGTTGATGTTTATGGTTAGATACCATCTTGATGTTGATGTTTATGGTTAGATACCATCTCGATGTTGATGTTCATGGTTCAATACTATCTTCAGGTTGATGTTCATGGTTAGTAATCATAACAGGTGAAATGAAAAGAAGTTTAACATCCTACTTTTCTGCACCCATCTGGCAAATGAAGACGGAAATATGCCATGCAGTGTGCTATGTGGGTTCTTTTACGTGCAAGCCTTGACCCATCCGAATGATTAGGCACTGTGCCTTGCCAGGACCCTCGTCATGCACCATAGACAAGGGTAAAAAATGAAATGAAGTTTAACGTCCAACTGTGTTCTGTTTCAAACTCGACTAATGAAGACAGAGGGAGAGAGAGAAATGGGGTTTAACGTCCACTCAACACAACCAGGTCATTTCGGGACTAACATATGGTTTCAATTTTATTTCAATAATTCGCTTGCGCGTAGGGGTCTTTAGCCGTGGGAGGAGGGAGGAAACCGGAGTGCCTGGAGGAAACCCACGTGGTTGAGAAGGCGCCCCTATCTCCATGCCACATACGCTCACACCACGGCTCGAAACCACAGCCGCAAGCCAGAGCTGACCGGCCAGCTAGAGGTCGAAGCGCGGCACTCTAGACCACTAGGCCATCCCACCCCCCCCCCCCTAATGAAGACAGGTATACGTCATAAAGTGCAATGAGGGACACCACCGCCTACTCTTATATGATGCACGTCTTCATTTTTAAACATATCTTAAAGATTTATTACACTTCAAGTGTAAATAGAATGTACAATATAATTCATGACAATATATAAATATATCAAAGGAGCAAAATCACTAAAATTTGGACCAATGTCAAAGACCTTGGATGATATTGTGTTGGAGACTTAAGCTACGTCTACACTAGCAGCATTCACCGTCTACACTAGCCCTTTAAATCCCGTTTTTTTCCTAAAAGCCGGCTTTTTCAATTTCTCAATCGTAAAAGCCGGCTTTTTAAAATCTGGCAATTATTGAGGGATTTTTCAAAATCAAAAAGCCGGCTTTTTCAAAAAACCGGCAATTTTATGTGTGTAGACGGTAAATCCGGGATTTATCAAGTACCCGGATGTCATTCGTCCCGCAAAATTGACTGAAGCCGATGGCGTAATAAATAAACCGGAAGTTCCACAAATAACGAAGGTCGGTGTTCATCGTCTTTTTCCGTTCAGTCAGTGTAGACGCTACACTTGAAAAAGCCGGGTTTTGAAAAAAACGGGTTTTGAAAAAAAACGGGTTTTGAAAAAAAACGGGTTTTGAAAAAAAACGGGTTTTTAAAAAAAACGGGTTTTTAAAAAAAACGGGTTTTTAAAAAGCCGGCTTTTTCAAGCCTAGTGTAGACGAAGCTTTAGCTACTTAAAAACCATTGGAATCTGTATTGCAGTTTAAGTTTAGAATGTACAATATAATTCATGACAATATATAAATATACTAAAACCATCGGAAACTGTATTACATTAAATATATTTCTATTTCAAAAGGAAAGTTGTTAAAATCAGATGATGATTGTCGGAATAGTTGAGTATGTTGCCAGGCAACGTTACCAATACCTTTGGTTAAACTACCTGTGATAGTTAAACTACTACTACCTTTAACATCTACAGGTGTAGACAAATTCAAGTCTTTACCTGGAAAAAAACATTCAAATATTTAATATAAATACGAACCAAGATCTTTGGGAGATAGATCTATATTTCTAGTTACGTCAAAATTTGATAAAAATTGTGACCTGTAGAGTAGAGAGTCCAAAAACAAATGTGAGCGGACACATGGATGTCTGGGCGGACATACGTACAAGGGCGATGACAATATACGTCCACATGAAAATAAAAGATAGTTGAGAGAAATAGGGTTTAAGTCAACACAAACTAGACCATTTCGGGATTAACATATGTTTCAATTTTATTAAAATAATTAGCTTGCTCATAGGGGTCTTTAGCAGTGGGAGGAACCTGGAGGACCCGGAGAAAACCCACGAGGTTGGACAGACGACGCTACTCCTTGTCACGTACAACCAGGGAATCGAAACAACACCAGTTGACTAAATGGCAGACCTTATGATGCAGCGATCATGCGTTAACCCTTGTGCTGCTTAAGCACAAGTTTTGGGGTCACGCTGGTTAAGTGGGTAAGCCGCTGGCTCGCTAGCCTGGATGTCGGGCGTTCAATCCCTGCATTGGCCGAGAAAGTGCATCCAGATTTTCCAATTTGGCACCCCCATTAATTAAAACAGCACAACTACATGATACCCGAGTTTTAGTGATATAAAATAAACTCCCCTCCTTACCACTGAGCATAATACACTGATCGTCACCACATATCTTCCATGTTATTATACCATTCTCATAAACACACGATTCAGCTTTTATTATAACTTTATCTATCTTTAAACTACTCTCTGTAATAAAAGAAATATACTCATTCAAAAATGTCATGATATTTGTGGCAGACAAAGCCTGAATTTTTTGTAGGACAAAGCCTGAATTTGTGGCAGACAAAGCATCAATTTATGGCAGACAAGACCTCAATTTGCTCCATATTTCTAGGTTTGCTAATGATAAACCCAACATTTTGTTAACTCCGTACACACCATCTGTACAAACAAAGAAATAGTGTGGTCGGGTTGGTCATGAATTTTCTCAAAAATAAACAACAACTTTACAGGAAATAAATAAATCAGCTTAACATACCACTGAAGTCAAACTTCCAGGAAACAGAAGCATTTTCAGAGCCCTCGGCTCTTGCTAAATACACCATCTTCCAGTCTTTTTCCTCTTTACGTGCTAACAACGTAGACTGAAAACATAAACTCGACCAGTCTTTTATCTCTTCATTGTTATTAGAAATGCGAACATAATGATTTTTTTCACAGTTATACTTAACGTGGATTTTCTTCAATTGTTTCTCTCTTTCGCTTAACGTAAATATAAACGGTTCGTTACTCATACCGACACCAGTTTCGCCCCGAGCCAATCGCCACGCCAACGAGCCCGTAGTTCGACCAGACAGTTCTGAGTTATCAGCCGTCTTCACGGTTAAAAACTCCACCAATTCCACTATCGTTCTATTCAGCATAATTCCTTGTCTGGCTGGGGCCATAGCTGATCGTTTATTTTTATTAATTTTATAAATTGTACTAACTAACCAGTCTTCTCGACACTCGTTACGTCTGGACCGTACCCCAGCATGCTTTGCGGAATATCTCCAAGTGACATCCATGATTTCGTCTTTCGAGAAGGCGATAACGTAAGTTAACGCTTTTCCCCAACCGGCTTCATACAATAACGGTTTATCACAAACGTTCTCGCACGGATCGCAATGCAGCCATCTTTGTTGACTTTGAGAATAAACTTCGGTCCAAACATGATCCGTCCAATCGAGAACATATCTAGCCTCAAAGCCAAGAGCTCGGCAACATAATGTAAAACAGTTCGCCCACTCTCCACAGCGTCCTCGTCTAGTGTCCAACAACTTGCCTGGGTGGTTATATCGTGGAAATCTGGTTATGGAAGCACATACATTACATCGATGCGATTCAACACGTCCAGCCTGCCATTTCTCATCATCAGAATTTGGTGGCAACATTCCTTCAAACAAACAAAAATTTGTGATACATTTTAGAAAGATTACATATAAAGCGTCAGTCTCCATGGCTGACATTTGTAACAAACAAGTCTGGATATAAGGTACCTGTCACTGACATTGTCAGGCTTTTCAAAATCCAGAATATCACAGTCTGGATTTCAAAAACAAATGATGATCACTATTAACCATTTTGACAATAATATTCTTTGCAAGCGGTGAACGATTCCTCCAACGACGATTAGGGGCTTTAAACAATCCTACTCAGTTTTAAAAGCCCCTTTTACAGCTCAGTCTCATGTAGAGCTCGCAATAGAGTGAGAGAGAGAAATGGGGTCTAATTTCCACTAGACACAAAGTAAGTCCCTATGGGCCTAACATATGGTTCAATTTTATTTCAATAATTCTTTTATGCATAGGGGTCTTCAGCAGTGAGGAAAACCAGAGGACCCGGAGTAAACCCACGACGTTGGACAGGTGACTCAATGACAGACCTTACGACACAGTGTGCATGTGTTAACCATTCAGCCATTCAACCCCCCTATCCTGATATATATTTACCATTATTAGTAGTTGGTCCAGTACATCTTTCACAAGCTAGTGAATCAACCCACGAGAAGAATGATGTTTTAAACCAATTTAACAAACACAGGAGAAGACAATCTTGAACATCTATTTGTTGTGATTTATCAGCTAATAGTATGCTTTCTAATTTCTCTCGAGCTTCCGTCTGTAAAGTCGTTGTAGGTATAATCGATCTGGCTTTATCTTGAAGGCTAGAGTTTTCATACATCAACACGTGCTGTAAACTGCTGTCTAACTTAGAATAAAATTTAGCTTCAGACATCTGTTAAGAGAAAGAGAGAAATAGGGTTTAACTCCAATCAACAAAACTAGGTCATTTTGGGATTAACATATGGTTCAATTTTATTTCCATAATTCGCTGGCACACAAAAGAGAGAGAGATGGAAATGGGGTTTAACATCCACTCGACACCAACTAGTTCATTTTATTTCAATATTTCACTTGCAGGTATGGGTCTTTAGCAGTGGGAGGGAGAGAGAGAGAGAGAGAAATGGGGTTTAACGTCCACTCAACACAACCAGGTCATTTCGGGACTAACATACGGTTTTAATTTTATTTCAATAGTTCGCTTGCGCGTAGGGGTCTTTAGCCGTGGGAGGAAACCGGAGGAAACCCACGAGGTTGAGAAGGCGCCCCTATCTCCATGCCACATACGCTCACACCAGGGCTCGAAACCACAGCCGCAAGCCAGAGGTGACCGGCCAGCTAGAGGTCGAAGCGCGGCACTCTAGACCACTAGGCCATCCCAACCCCCCAGCAGTGGGAGGAAACTGGATGACCTAGAGAAAACCTATGAGGTTGGACAGAGGATCCTAATCCTTGGCACGAACAATCGGGACCTTATAATTACAACCTGGAGAAAACCCAAGAGGTTGGACAGGCAACCCAACTCCTTGCCATGTATAATTGGACATCTGTTACACTCTACGTAATGAGGACGGGCATATACCATACAGTGTGCTATGTGCTATGAGGGAAATTGTGCCAGGCAGTGGCACTATGGCCTACTCCTACAACCACACAATAATAATAATTATTGCCATAGTGACACAAAATAGGCAGATTTATAATTTTTTACAAAATAAAACTAACTATAATATTTGTAGGCAGAGTTGGTTGAGTTGGTGCTGCCTGTGGAGTGGTTGGCGCTGCCTGCACAGTGGTTGATGCTGCCTGCGGAGAGGTCGGCGCTGGAACAAGTGGAACTGACGGAACTACTCCCAGGTTATCAGATTCACGAAGGGCATCTTTCACCTCCGTTAATTCATTACGTATCACAGTCAACACAGATAAACTACAATTCCGAGGCATGGTCAGAAATTCACCATCCTGTAAAGTAGAAAATGTTTGACACATTTGAAGATATTCTACATCCTATCAAAGTTACATTATGGGAGACTAGATAACGAGTTGGCAGTCCTCACTATAATAGTTAAAAAACAGATAATGTAAAGGCAATTTGCTGAAAATTGATCCGCTATGAACCGAGAACTGATCAATTGAATTTTTCGCCTAGCCTTGATTATCATTACTAAAGTCAATACGATAAACAGCACAGTCTTGATTATCAGTCAGTACGACAAACAGCACAGTCTCGATTATTCATTTATTGACTTAATTGTAAAGGAAAGTTATGCAGTAAATCGGGTCATAATCCACCCAAGATCGCAGGCTAGCAAAGTCATCGAGTGTTGATTATGGTACGGATATTAAATTAATCAACTGATAATTTAGATAACATTTCAGGCCTAAAGAAAGACGTACGATAGGCAGATTTAGTTCTTCAGGATCTGGAAGAGTTGTTATCAATGACGTGTTCTGGTGGAAGTGAGGGATTAACCAATGAAACTGTCTGTTATAAGTACAGCGACTTCTTGGGCCTTTAATGCACGGAACTGTGGGGTAACCACTAGATTTAAGATTATATAAATCAGGTTCAGGTTAGCGTTATATTTAGGGTTTGCATATATTGAAGTTTAAAAATGGGAGTAACATCAATTTATTTTTTGATTACATTATATTTTCACCTCAAGAAACCCCATATCAAATAAACACTCCATAGCACCAACAACAGGAAGTAGTTTACTCTCAATAATAGGGTTCTTTAGTCGAATCCTTCGATATTTATTTTCAGAGGGATTCTTAATGATATTATTACAAAATTTCAGCAGAATGTCAATCGCTTCAAATGCCGATTTTGATTCATTTTCTGTCGCAAGTTGTAGAACAGAATCCCACGTCATTTTTAGTTCGATGATAATACTGCGGGAGTTATCTTCCCATTAGCCTCGAATATACAGGACGGCAACATTTTGACCAATCACATTCGTCGATAGTTGTTGTTTACATCATGGCGTCCAAAGTTATGCAGGTACTTGTTAGAAATTTATTATTGATAAAATTCGTTATGTAAACAAACAGAAATGACTTATAATTGCACCCATGCAAGCTATGTGCACTTGTGAATGCTTTCTTCATACCTTTCTTTGTTTAAAATCATCTCAAAATCAATTTGTTGATTGATCATTGATTGATGCCGTCATGGATGAATGAATTGATTGAATGAATGATGAGGATGGTGATGACAGTCACAGTCAAATAGACATGGTTGAATAATTCATTAAAATAGTAATATATTAGTTCAGCTCAGAGCGTAGGTCTCATTACACTCTCCCTGCAGTGCACTATACTTTTTCAAAGGGGATAGGTGGTTGGATGACGAATGTGAATTGTTAGCATGTGCGTGCTGTATCATAAAGCCTGTCATTGATTGAGTCAACTCAGTTGGTTTCGAATCCCCGGGTGTACGTGACAAGGAGTAGGGTGTCGCCTGTCCAACCTTGTGGGTTTTCTCCGGGTCCTCCGGTTTCCTCCTACTGCTAAAGACCCCTACGCACAAGCGAATTAATGAAATAAAATTAAACCATATGTTATTCCCGAAATGACCTAGTTTGTTTTGGGTGAACGTTAAACCCCATTTCTCTCGCTCTCTCGACAAGGATGATTCAATAGGACCATTCCTGAAAGTACATGGCAAGTGTAATGAGACCTACGCTCAGACTCAGAGTTGAACTTGTAATGTGAGTGTAACGTATGTCTTATTACACTCGCCCTGTATGTTCAGGAACCTTTCTATTGAATCGTCATCGAAATACTTTCACTGTTAAACGGTCGCGTGTCAGTCCCTGTGAACGACTGTAAATTGTAAACACAACATGCTGTGAAAAATATGTCCTGTTCTACTGAACGGCTTTGCAGACGCCATTGAAATCTACATATAGAGTAACGTACAAATTTACATACCTCGGCTAAATTTCCTCTCGTCATATATGGCCTAGGTATGTACATTTGTATGTTACCCAATATGTAGATTTCAATGTCGTTCTTGATCAGATTTCTTAAATGAAAAATACTTGACTACCAAGTACCAAACCTAGAGTGCCCCACTATATAAATGTGATTTCCAAATATATCAATGATTATGTTATCCTATTGATATATTTAACATGCCTTACCTTAAGTTTCCTTATTTATGATGTTGTATTTAAAACATTATTAATCTTTTTTTCATTAGTCTACTACCAATGATCATGATGAAACAAAGAATTCCAAGTCAGACCGAGCTAAAAAATCAGAACTCATTAGAGAGATTCACAAACTGGAAGTTCAGTAAGTATAGATAACAATGCTTAAATTTATGTATAGAAAACGTTATAAGTGCGAATTTGATCATAAGGTCTGTCATTGTATCACATGGTGTGATTCCTCACTTGTTGTAGGTGACGAGGCATAGGATTGCATGTCCAACATTGTGTGTTTTCTCTAAGTCCTCTGGTTTCCTTCCACTGCTAAAGACTCCTTAGTGCTAGCGATTTATTTAAATAAAGATGAACCCGTAAAGTAGGATTTTTAACCCTGTTTCATATCAAGATAATTGTTTTTTATTTTCTGTTATAGAATACAAGCAATGGAAAGAGAAAAGTCAACACATATCTTCAGTAAAAGAAGTGATTTTCGTGCAGATTTTCTTCAGTTAGAAGAACTGGATACGAATTCTACATCTGAACGTAAAACTGAAAGTAAGTAGTTGATAGATTTGATAATAGAGAGAGAAATGGGTTTTAACATCCACTACGGACAAACTTTTACATTTTGGGACTGAAATATGGTTTAATATTATTTCAATAATTCGTTTGCGCTTAGGGGTCTTTTTTGCAGTGGGAGAAAACCGGAGGACCTGGCTGGAGAAAACCCACGAGGTTAGATGGGCGGCCCCAATCCTTGTCACATACAATGGAGGAATCGAAACCATGCCAGTTGACTCAATGACAGACCTTATGATACAGCACATGCACGCCAACCATTCGATCATACAACTCGTCTTTTTTTTTTCGAAAAAATAAATTTAGTAAAATAATAAATGACATTGTTCACAGTTTGTAATGGTTAATGTTAAATCTTGCAAAATGTTGTATCATAAGATCTGTCATTGATTCAAGTGATGTGGTTTTGATTGCCTGGTTGTACGTGACAAGGAGTAGGGTCTCCAGTCACACCTCATGGGTTTTGTTAGTGTTAGTGTCCCAAAATGACCTAGTTTGTGTTGAGTGGAGGTTAAACCCCGGGGGGGTGGGATGGCCTAGTGGTCTAGAGTGCCGCGCTTCGACCTCTAGCTGGCCGTTCAACTCTGGCTTGCGGCTGTGGTTTCGATCCCTGGTGTGAGCGTATGTGGCATGGAGATAGAAGCGCCTTCTCAACCTCATGGGTTTCCTCCAGGCACTCTGGTTTCCTCCCACTGCTAAAGACCCCTACGCGCAAGCGAATTATTGAAATAAAATTGAATCCATATATGTTGGTCCCAAAATGACCTAGTTTGTGTCGAGTGGACGTTAAACCCCATTTATCTCTCTCTCTCACGTTAAACCCCATTTTTCTCTCTATACACCCAAAATGGAGCGATTCAAATATTATTTACAATTTTCCTTACCTGTATTTAAAGTTTTCAATACCTGTATCAGTATATTTTTTATTTAGAAATAAAAGTTCGACAACAATTAGAGAAAATATCTCACATGGTGAAACGATTTCATAGAGAATTAAAAGATGTTAAACCTACACCAGAATGTAAGTATTGACACATTAAACACATCTTCAGTGTAGCCACAGTCTCACAGTCAACATGATCTGTGTAGCCCCAGTCTCTCAGTCAACATGATCTATGTAGCTCCAGTCTCACTGCCAACATGATCTGTGTAACCCCAGTCTCACAGTCAGTATGATCTATATAGTCACAGTTAACATGATCTGTGTAGCTCGGTCTTGAGTCAACATGATCTGTGTATCCCCAACATCACAGTCAAAATTATCTATGTAGCCACAGTCTCACATTCAACATAATCTATGTAGCCACAGTTTCACAGTTAACATAATTTATGTAGCCCCAGTCTCACAGTCAACATGATCTATACAGCCACAGTCTCACCGTGAACATGATCTGTGTAGCCATAGTCTCACAGTCAACATGATCTGTGAATCCCCAGTCTCACAGTTAACATGATCTGTGTATCCCCAGTCAACCTTGTGGCTTTTCTCCGGGTCCTTTGGTTTCCCTTCACTGCTAAAGAACCCTACGAACAAACGAATTATTGAACCATGTGTTAGTCTCAAATTGACCTAGTGGATGTTAAATCCCATTTCTCACTCGCTGTCTCTTTATTATCTCCTATGGTTTTGTAGTGAATGAATATGTTAAATGATGGTATTTTGTAATTGTATTTAGTTGTAGAAAAATTAAAATTAATTATGGAAGACATCGAAGGAACAATCAATTCTTTTAAAGAGCAACAAAGATACAAGTAAGTTTTAATATTGTTGGCACTATTAATAACAAGTGAGGCGGGTTCGATTGCATTTAGTTTGCTGCGTTTTCTCTGGGTCCTCCGGTCTCCTCCCACTGCTAAAGACCCCTACATGCAAACGAATTATTGAAATAAAAATTGAACCATGTGTAAGTCCCGAAATGACCTAGTTTGTGTCGAATGGATGTTAAACCCAAATTTTCTGTCTCTATCTCATTGATATGTACATTAGGGAAGATCATTACTGGCCTGAATCCATTTTATCCATTTATAGATATGAGGAGTTATTGAAGGAGGAGAGAAGTACATATTTAGAGATCAAGAATCTAGAGAAAAGATTTGAAACTTGGTCTCAATCATCAGGTTCTACATCATCCCGTCCAGTTTCAGGTCGACCTGTTACTAGTGCTAGAGATATTACTAAAGATTTACCGCCAGAAGTTGCTGCATTTGAGGTAATTTATAAGTTGTTGTAGTTGGGCTTTATTTTAATTCTCAAAGATGATTATGCAAGAGCTAAATCTGACTTTTGCAGATCTTTCTTTTGGCTTCAAATGTTATATACACGTAAATTATTAATTAGACATTTATTCACATGACAGGCACATAATCAACTCTCGATGTCATCAGATGGGTTGGATAGTGAATGGAGAGAGAGAGTGAGAAATTGGGTTTAACGTCCACTCGATACATAGTCTTTAGCAGTTAGAGGAAACCAGGGAATCGAAACCATGCTAGTTTATTATCTATTTTAGAACTATTATATTAAGAACGTTAAGCTCTTGATCGAAATCTTACATAATGCATCGTTCAAGGGAATACAGTGACTATTTTTTTTATCAATATTCTGAAGAACATGAAGGATTTTGTTTGCCATCTTAAATCATAAATAGGGGGGTTGGATGGCCGAATGGTTAGCATGTGTGCACTGAATAAAAGAAAAAAAGCATGTGTGCACTGTATCATAAAGCCTGTCATTGAATCAACTTGCATGGTTTCCAGTCCCCGGTTGTACGTGACAAGGAGTAGGGTCGTCTGTCCAATCTTGTGGGTTTTCTCCGGTATTCTGTTTTCTCCCACTGCTAAAGACCCCTATGCGCAAGCGAATAATTGAAATAAAATTAAACAAAATGACCTTGTTTGTGTCGAGTGGACGTTAAAACCCATTTCTCTCTTGCCCTTTAATGTTCCAACGATAAAATGGATAATATTTTATATTTAAATTATGAGATATTTTTTTTATTCAGAGGTTTTTACAGCAGACAGGTGGAGTACGAGGAGGGTGGGATGAATACGATCATCAAACATTTCTAAAGTTTAGACAGAAATATAAGGTAATCCCTTTATAAACTATAATTATAAAGTAATACTAGATCTGCTACTGTCCCATGCAGATATGAAAGCTTTCATATTCATCGTCACGTGTCATCGATTATATCAAGTATCTCAAATAATAGGATAAGAATAACAAACTATCAAAATTGGTCAAAAACTCGCGAAGTTACAAGTCTAAATATAGTATGAAACATTGAGTAATCTGAAAACTAAAGGGAAATAACTGATACTTGTGTTGCTGTAATCGGGATGACTCCCGACTTCAAAACTTTCAGAAAAATGAAATGAAAATGGTAAGAAAACATCGAAAAATTAAATGAGATAACTTTGAACAAAACTAAAACTTTTTGAATCAGGTTGAACTCAACTGTTTGAATATGTACGTTAAATATGCAGATTTGGAAAATTATAAAGACATAATATCAAAATCGGTCAAAAACTCACAAAGTTACAAATTTAAATGTAGTGAGAAACATTGCACCCGGGCAAAAAAATAATCTTTAAACTAAAGGGAAATAACTGAAACTTATATAGCTGTAATCGGGCTTCCAAGATATGTTATATAATTATGGTTTCCAATATGTTCGGTTATAAGTAGGAAATCGTGACGACTTCTTAAAGTTGGGTTCCCAGATAAGTATTTATCGGGTGGTCATTGCCTATAAAAGTATGGCAATTTTGGTATATATGGAAAGAAGAGATATCCAATCTTACTAGAAAAATACTGAATTCCCTGAAAAACACTCATGGAGCGTAAACAGGACAAAAATGTAAGGGGTTCACTTAATAGTCAACCCGACGAATAAGGGTACCTGCACGCTTGGCGTTGAAGGCTGCACGCGAACTTGAGTGATTTGTGTACATTTTGAAAAACTTTATGAAGAGTTAGACATACAACAATTTCTGGGGTAAAAATCACGGAAAAAGACGCATGAAGTGGATAATCCGAGAATTTAATTAGGATTCTATATTTGTAGTAAATAGTCAGCGCTTACAGACAACATCGTCTTGTGTATGCAATGCATTCTCCCCTGTCGTCTGCCACCGTTGCCATTGGTTACGGCGAGGGGTAATCGCCTGACGCAAACATGGTCTCTTTCGATAGATTTTTATAGCAGGCTATTCTCGTCAACAAAAATGTTATGAGAACGATTTGAAGCAAAATTATGATAAGATAATTAGTTTGAATATGTTTTTAATTCTAATATATCATCAAATCACCCAGTTTGTATCCGGGAACCCAACTTTAAGCATATTTTAAACAAAGGGTCATAGACTGCAATATACAAGAATGGCACTCTGCAATAAAAAAAATGGCCAAAGCAAGATTTCTATGCAGAAATTAAATAATTTCTAGAACCAAAAAAATATTTATCCACTATAATAAATAAGCAACATAGAGAAAATGAAATGAAATTGAATGGGGTTTAACGTCCTACTGTTCTGCTCCTACAATGGGCTAATGAAGACGGGCATACGCCATAAAGTGTGCAATGAGGGAAATTTTACCCGGGCAGCGGCGTTACGGCCTACGAGGTTGGACAGGCGACCATACTCCTTGTCACGCACAACCAAGAAATCGAAACAACGCCAGTTGACTCAATGACAGACGTTATGATACAGAGCGCACGTGCTAACCATTCAGCCACGCAACCTCCCTAAAATCGCCAAATTGCTGACCTACAGCGAGAAACATTTCAACCGGGCCAAATTTTCTATTTTAACAGTTTAATTTGCACGGTACCTTTAGTTATCAACCGATTATTACAAAACTTTTAAAAATAAGCTCCCCCTGACCACCTTAATCGTTCGCAATAAACGTTTGCCCCTTAAAATCGACAAATTGCTGACTTTAAAGTGAGAAACATTACAACCGGGCCAAATTTTCTGTTTTATCACTTTTACAGTACCTTTGATTACCAACCGATTATTACAAAACTTTAAAAATAAAAGAGAAAGAGAGAAATGCGGCCTAACGTCCATTCGACACAAACTAGGTCATTTCGGGACTAACATATGTTTTTTTAACTTTATTTAAAAACTCCCCTTGCGCGTACTGGTATTTAGCCGTTGGGAGAAAATCGAAGAACACGGAGAAAACCCACGAGGTTGGACATCATACACCATGTCACGTGCAACCTGGAGATCGAAACGACGCCCGTTGACTCAATGACAGACGTTACGATACAGCGCGCACATGCTAACCATTCAGCCTCCCTGAATTCGGAAAATTGCTGACTTATAGCAAGAAACATTTCAACCGGGCGAAATTTTCTGTTTTAACAGTTTAATGTGCACGGTACTTTAATTACCAACCGATTATTACAAAACTTTTGAAAATAAGCTCCAACTGACCAGCTTAATCGTATGCAATAAACGTTTTGCCTGAATTGAAAGTTCTGCACGGAAAAGGTTCATCTCGATTTCCCGGCGTGGTTCCCCTTGTCAGTGAGGCAGAACGGAAGGCCTGACAAGCACAGCTGTCTAGTCCTTCGGATGGGACGAAAAACCAAGGTCCCGTGTACACATTGGAGTGCACGTAGAATATCCCTAAGCAGTTGGAATTCGATACTGTTGTATACGATGACTAAATGCGTAGATTGTAGTCACCCACACTGCATGTTTCGCTTAACAATGAAAGGGTGCCGTTTTCAATATTCAATCCTTTTGTTCTTCTACTCCTGATATGTTGGACTGTTGATCGATGGTTTCATATAAAAGACTACCAATAAGACTCTTTGTAGAAGAAGTTCCCAAAAAATAGTATGTTGACTTTACGAGAAAGACCTCTAAACATGCTCCAAATTGTAAAAATACGACTTTTTGGATTTTCAATCTGTTTTTTTCGGCTATCCCTGATATTTAAAAAAAATGATACAATGATTTCATACAACAGGCTAGCTATTAGACTCTCTATTGACAAAAGTTTCACCGCCCTCCTTTCATTATAACCGAAGTTATCGTGCCCTAAAGAATCAACAAATCAGCATGCTTATCTCTGCTTACCCTAAGCAGAAAATGCTCATCTTTGAACTCAATCATAACATTGACCTAGTGAACGTCTACAACAAGTTTGAACATTCTAGCTTAATTAGAAACAATAATAATCTTAATAGAAACAATAAGCTTTCATATGTAATATGAAAGCTTAATAAGGTAATCCATTTATAAACTCTATATATAAGGTAATCCATTAGACAGTCTCTCTAGTATTTATCAACTCCCTGTTATATGTGATGAACTGTCTCAGCAGTCTGACTGTATACTGGTATGTACACATAAGGTGCTGGCTAGCGAACTAAAAGGTCCCGAATTCAATCTTGGTGTTGGCAAAGAAAGTTCTTCAGAATTTTCGCATCTGGTTTCCTGTTGTCCATGGAAAGTGTGGCATTTAGTAGAAATTTAATACAGTCAGATTAAATCAACAGTTTTATTATGTCTCTCGAACAAGCAGTAAAAATGTGAGTACAAATTAAGTTTCAGGGCCAGATGAAATTATTTTGGTCATTATACGAACAATTCTTGAATTACCTGTAAGATTCACCAATAAACTTAAATTTTCAGGGAAGGATTGTGTTCTTGGATCAACTGCCATCTGCTATTCCAACTAAAACTGAAACAGAAATACGAGAACATGAAAGTTGGTTTCAAGAATTTCTATTTTTACAAGATAATAAAAAATATGCCATCAAAAAATGGAGAGAGAAAAAAGAGGTTTGAATTAGATATTTTTTATTTACTCAAATAAACTCTCTCTAAATAGGGGGGTTGGGACGGCCTAGTGGTTTAGAGTGCCACGCTTTGACCTCTGGCTGGCCGCTCACCTCTGGCTTGCGGCTGTGGTTTCGATCCCTGGTGTAAGCGTATGTGGCATGCAGATAGAGGCGCCTTCTCAACCTCGTGGGTTTTCTCCGGGCACTCCGGTTTCCTCCCACTGCTAAAGACCCCTACGTGCAAGCAAATTATTGAAATAGAATTGAACCATATGTTTGTCCTGAAATTACCTAGTTTGTGTCAATGGACATTAAACCCTATTTCCTTCTCTCTATAACCATATGAGAAAGGCCCAGTCTTGGTCCAAAAACGATGTCCTGTGTATGTAAATCTTGACAGGTGGAATTGGATAAAGAGCGGTCGGAAATGCTGATCAAAATTTCTGTCATAGGCCACGGCATGACGATCTTCATTAACCCGTTTGGTGCCAAGATTTAGGACGTCTCATTAAATATTACAGGATGAAAAAGAAGATGTTTTATCTAAAGCTGGTCAAGATGAAGAAATAGAAATAGAAACAGAGAAGAAAAAACAACAAAAATATTTAGAAAAATTACAAGAGGAGAAATCTGTCCGCTGTGCTCAAGTTAATGCCTGGAAGGTAAGTAGGTGTTAGCTACATCTGGTACTCAGATAAACCTGCGTCAATTAAAAAGGGCTGAACGTTAAATTTGTAATAAACAACAGTAATCCACACAGAATTAGCCATTTTGATTTGTTGAAACACAAGCTGATTAAAACACAGGCGCTAGTTCATTTTGTTTTTTAAAGTTCAAAATTTCGTTTCACTCGTCTTTACTACACTTGGATCTTGAAGAGTTGTTATATTATCAGCATTCTGCTTAAAGCGATTTCTTGGTGTGCTATGCAAGAAACTGTGGGTATTCCGCTAGAAACATCAACTATGGGTAAACTCCTAAATAGAAACGTCAACACTGATTGATTAATCCATGTGTGACGTCGTAGGGTCAAAAGCCGTTCATATGACACCTAATGCAGCCTGTAACTGTAACTGGTCAGATCTTCAAAAGTATAAAAAAAAGAAACGAAATATAGGTCTGTTAACAGAAGGTTGTGTCCAATTCTACAGAGTTTTATGTTGTTGCTTAGTAACTAGAATTCACAGAGTCTTCTATACAGAAATAATCAGTTTTATTGCTAAAATATATCAAAGACTGTGTCCAATTTGAATAAATGATTCAAAGAACCTTCTAAACACAATTAAATGTTTTACTCACCAAGATTTCTCAGTTGTGCTATATTTTTGTGTTTAGGTTCAAAAGGAATTAGAAAAGGCTCAAGCAGAAGAAAGACGTTTACAAGAAGAAATGATGAAACAAAGGAAAAAAGAAGAAGAAAGGAAAAGACAGGTATGGCGTGTCGAACAAAACAAATTTAGATGTGGCTTGAAGATAAGTGCAATTTTCATCCTCGTTGGTTAACTCTGGGTTCCCCAGTTTTTTTCAACAGGCAAGACTCCTGCACATGTGCTAAGCATTACGGAATAAGACAAACAGTCTCCAATATCACCCTTGTTAGAAATCGGCATAGAAACTCAAATAGAGACAAATATAGGTTTCCAGTTCCTCAGATCTGTGTGGGGGTTTGGATAGCTGAATGGTTAGCATGTGCGCGCTGTATCATAGCACACCGTTTGTCGTGTGCCGTCTTCATTAGCTCAGCTCGGAGCAGAAAAATAGGGCATTAAACCCCATTTCATTCCCTTTCATGTTTAATTACAGCAAGATATAAAACAGAAAGTGTTAGAGATTAAACATCAACGTGAACAAGAAGAGGAAATAATGAAAGAAAAACAGAAACTACAAGAACAGGAAGAACTAGAAATAAAACAAAGAATAGCAGCTAAACAAATACCTAAATTTAGAAACCGAGTAGGTATTCAGTGTACCACTACAACTTGGGTATTGGTATTCATCAGCATATCCCTACAAACAGTGGTATTATTTAGTTGTGCTGTTTTAGCAGGAGTTTTGGTATTTAATGTTTAGTTTCAAACATTTGTTGGAAAAGCGTCATCCAATCTGTTGTGTAGTTTAAAGGGTTTGTTTACATTAGATAATGAGTTTCTCAGAAGGTGTTGAGTAATTAACAGACTAATTAAAATAGCATTATGCAAGAGCAAAATCTGCTTATTACAGGTCTTTCTTTAGGCCTGAAATGTTATCTAAATAATCAATTGGACATTAATTAACATATCCAGACCATAATAAACTCTCTATGTGAAGGCTAACCATAATAAACTCTCTATGTGAAGGCTAGCCTTCGATGTTGTCGGATTAAATTCCTATATGTTGCTCAATGGCCGTTGATAATTAAATCAATCAAGTGGATAATCGAGACTATGCTGTTAATATTAATGATTTGAGTAATGATGACCGAGGCTATGTGAATATTTCAAACGCTTTTTTCTCGGCTAATAGTGGATCAATTTGACTGAAATTTTCAGCAAATTACCTTTACACTATCTAGTTTTTAACTATTATAGTGAGAACTGCCATCTCTTTATCTTATCTCCCATAATGTATCTTTAATTACCAAACAATTGTAAACCCAACATTAAATAAGGTCTGTCCCGTCTGTCATTGAATCATGTGGTATTGTTTCGTTTCCCCGCTTGTATGTGACATGGAATAGGATCACCTGTCCAACCTTGTGGTTTTTCTCTGGGTCCTCCAGTCTCTTGCCAACACACAAGCGAATTCTTGAAATAAAATTAAACCATATGTTAGTCCCGAAATGACTGTCTAGTGGACTTTATACCCCATCTCTCTCTCGCTTTTCTCTCTGTCCCATTGATGATTAATTTCAGCTAATCAGAATGAAAGGTACATTTGCGCTATCAATAGAAATTTAATATTTTTATATTTGCGCTATAATTTGAATTAACAATGATTTGTAGGATCAGCAAAAATTAGAAGGAAAACTTTTTAAAGAAAGATTAAAAGAGGAGGAGAGAATAGAAAAAGAATTATTGAAGGAGAGAATCAAACAAAATGTAAGTCATTTAAACATACATTATGCATGAGCTAAATCTGCCTATTGCAGGTCCTAAAGTCTTGTACTACCTATAGAAAATGTCAATTAAACATAAATTATGCAAGAGCTAAATCTGTCTATTGTAGGTCTTTCTTTAGGCCTGAAATGTTATAAAAACTATTAATTAGACATTAATTAACTTATCCAAATCATAATAAACTCTCGATGTCATTGCCAGCCTGCGATATTTACTGGATTGGAATTCGATCTGCTTTTCAACGCTCATTGATGATTAAATCCAAAAACGGATAATCGAGACTATGTTTTTTACTAATGATGATGGAGGCTAGGCTTAAAATTCAAAAGCTAATATCTCGGTTTATAATTGAGCAATTTGACTGAAATTTTCAACGTCTTCTATTACGTTATTTATTCCTTTTTTGTCCCACTTGAACATACATGTATCTCAGAAACTACATGTACATGTCGGACCAATTCGATGTCTTCAGTTTTACTATCGCCTGTCCAACCTAATGGGTTTTCTCCGGATACTCCGGTTTCCTCCCACTGCTAAAGACCCAAGCGAATTATTGAATTAAAAAAATGAAACCATATGTTAGTTAGTCTCATATGTGTGTCGAGTGGACGTTAAACCCCATTTCTCTCTCTCTCTCAAACCCGTCATCACTGCATCACAGTTCTGGTATGATATTGTTTTGTTTTATAGACAGAGTATAATGTACGTAGAGATCCGAGTAGATTGTTGAAACCAACGACCGGATGGAAACAACGATTAAAAGATAACACACCTAATAATACAGGTCCTGTTTTACACATGCCTCACAGGTAATAATACTAGTCTCACATAGCAGATTGGGATGCCACAGTGGCTAAGCGAGCAGGACGTTTGGCTTGCTAACCTGGAGTCCCATGTTTGAATCCAGCGTGGGCCAAGAAAGTTCGTCAGGATTTTCCTACATGGTTTCCCCGTGTTGAAGGTGTAGGATGAAGAGTTTGACAAAGGACAACGTATAGTCATTTGGATACACCAAAAGAACTCTTGACAGTTGGATTCCAAAATAAGAGTAGGCAACGCTGTCCGGGTAAAATTTCTTTTAGCACACTGTATGGCATTAGCTCAGCAGAAGTTGAACATTAGGACATTGGAACCCCTATTTCATTTCGATCCAGATCAAGTTCCTCAGGATTTTTAAGTCAGACTTCTTACCTTTGTCAAGCTACTAGTTGTTTGGATGAGTTGAAAAACCGTATCCCACCAGTGTACATTGAAGAATCCTTCTGACGGGTACCCCCCCCCCCACCTACCTCCCCTCCTCTCTTAGATCCATCCTTGAGGGGGAAATGCTACCACCATGGCAGTTTAAAAACTTCATATCATTATAACTTTTAGTTGTTTATTATAAATTAACTTGATTGTTCGGTCTATTTCAGGGCTATACCAGCATGGAGACAAGGCCCGTAAGCCTTTAAAACTACCAACTATTAAAATATTTATCAAATGGGTTGTCATAACTTCATGATTTATCAATTTGTCAAATGGAACATGGTTTGCCAGTCTGATTAAAACAGATCTTAATTTGTTTCGTTTTTTTATGCTGGGGGGAAAGAGATTCAAATGGTCTAATGCATGCTGTTTCGATCATAAGGTCTGCCATTCTGTAGAGTGGTGTGGATTTGATTCCCAACTTTTGATAATGAGCCTGTCCAACCCTGAAATTTTTCTCCAGATCCTCCCACTGCTAAACATGCAACCATATTATTGAAATCATGTCAGTCCAAAAATCAAAGTTTATGTCGAGTGGATGGTAAACCCCCATTTCCTCTCTCATGATCCTAGCATCTGGAATAGTTGCGTATGGATATGATCTTCAGAACAGACACAAAGAAAACCACGAGGTTGGGCAGGTGCCCCTATTACTTGCCATGCAAAAACTTAGGATTGAAATCCCAACCACTTAACTCAATGTCAGACCTTATGAGCTAAAGGGCAACCATTTGAGCACTGGTCTAGTTTCTAGGAAATCTAAACTCTACATCATATGTTCCAAACTGTACACATTGATGCGCATGTAAATGATCCCTTGGCAGTTGGAATTAGATTTAAGCGTTGGCCATAGTGCTGCTGTCCGGGCAAAATTTTCCTCATAGCACACTGGATGGCTTATGCCGGACTTCATTATCCCAGTCGGAGCGGAACAGTAGGACGTTACCCCCCCCCCCCATTTCATTTCTAATTACTAATCACAAAATTTGCATTTCAAGTCACATCATTTATCTGCTGTTTATTATAGCAATGAATGATTATCCAGTTTCATATACATGTACATGTATTTTAACATTTATCAGAGTTGCGTGTACTTTGATAATAGAAACAACATGTTAGGTTCACCTGCCTCAGATATATTTGACTAGGTCAAACACATATTTCCCCAAGGTTTGGGTTAGCGATAGCCCCGTTTACATCTGGAGACCTTCAGGAAATTATACTTGTGTTCTTGTCGAACACATGTATATCTAAACAATTAGGTGTCTCAAATTTTTTTTGTATAATCAGGGGAAAACATTAATGCGGTAATGAGAATAATTATTTCTGAATAAAAATCTGGTCATGCAACAAGTTATACAAAATATTTAAAATAAAACACTCCATCGTTTCTTTGCTTTTTATTTTTCAGGTACAATATACAATTTAGTACAATCTGCCCAAACTTATACACCTCTAGTTTAATACACTTCACAAGTTTTTGATTTCAACTAGCAGTTTAGTTTCAAAGACTTCGTACCAAGAATTCTCATATTTAAGCCCTGGGCTTTATTTCGAATTTGACCATGTCAGTGATGAACCATTTCTTCGAAAAGTATAATGTACACCAATTCGACTCCATCAATGCCAATACCGTGAATACGTGGTTTGAAAATTTAAAAGGGAGCCCTATCCAAAATAAATTTTAAAATGAAAATTTAAACTCGTTATAAAGCCCATGGCTAAATAACGGTAGAGCTTAAATACAAGAATTCACGGTACCAAGAATTTATTCAACTCTGAGAAACAAATAACACTGTATTTAATCAAGATACAGCTGAGTTTGCCGTACTAGAAGAGAGATTGTGGGGCAGTCTATATAATGTTAACTTATTTCTGTTCCACAGAGAATACATGTACACATATTTACAAAGGAAAATTTATGAAAAAAAGACATTTAACAAAGCTTAAATTCGTATATATATATATCGCTGAACAGAATTTTAGAGATTTTTTTTCCAGTCATAGTCATGCTGTTCAATTCAACTGAACCATAATAATCACTATTCATATTACACGACCGTGTACATGATAGGCTTTAACTGAAAAATAAACACACTGAACAAAGCGCGATTCCTACATAACGCCAAACAGAATTCAATTTTTTTTTTTCTTTCATTCAGTCACATTGCCGTTAATTCCACTGAACTATAATTATTATATTACTCAACAGTGTCAAACATGAGCGGGTTTTAAATGAAGAATGACATTGAACAAAGCGTGTGAAGTCCAATTTATCGTGAAACAGAATTTATAGTTTTAACCATGTTGTTGTTCAGTTGCACTGAACCACCATGATTCATCTTTATTATTATAGTTTATACTGTACATCACGAGGGTCTATAACTATACAACATCAGGTATATTATTATATATCGTAATCTCCATTATTGGCACATACTGGGGGAGAGTTGGGGTCGCAGAGGTTAACATTGTCAAATGAACAAGCACTGTTCTATTCTTACATTTGTTAAAAAGTTTCGAGAATAAATTAATATTTACGTTAAGCCATAGACAAGCCGATGAGATATGCTATGTCACGGAAGTATTTATTAACTTCCAGGGTTTATACTGTACACTATATAACAACACTAAATTCAGCGCATGTCTCCACGGAAGTTTGTCAATACCACTTAGCCGAGACCATCAAATCACGTTTTCCATGACATATTACCCCTCGATGGAATTAAATCTAACAAATATTGTCGTTGTAAATCAGTCGGCTTCGCGAATGGAAGCTGGTAAGAGTAAGGATGTCTGGGAAAGAAAGCTTGAAGACCGAGAGGAGCGGCTCGTAGTTGGGCCTGGTGGGCTTGAAGAAAGTTTTGATGTTGTCGTATTTGTTCTGGACTAGGTTTGTAGGCCGAGGGTATATTCAGTGGCGAGGAGGAAGACGACGACATACTGTGTGATGGGGTCGGAGCAGGAGAGTTTGTTGTAGTCGTCGTTGGTGTTGCCGGTGCCGCGGCTAAACTCTGTGCCTGCATTCTTTCGATCTCCTGCTCCTGTTGAAGAGCTTTAACGAAAGCACTCTTTAGTCGGTTAGTATGCTCCTGTTTCAAAGCTTTCTTTTGATTGGTTGTCACACACAACTCGCAAATAACATTTTTGGATCCTGGTTTCTCTCGTTTCCAAACGGGTGTATAATCAGCGTGGCATTGTATACATGTGAATGGATTACACACAAACTTTTCGTCTGGATTCTTCTGTCCCTTGGCTATAAGCTGACTATCAATTATATGATTAACGACCTCCTCCAAACCCAGCATCATGATGAAATCGGGACATGCCAAGCTGGGAATAAAATTCATCTCTGGTGGTGGAGGTTTAGGCGGTGGAATCTGTAACAATGTCTTCTCTAACTGTTTCCTTAAAGCTAACTTAGCAGCAGCTTGACGCTGTTGTGGCGTCTGCTCTGGTTGGGGTGGGGTCGCATTTTGTTGCCGTTCTCTTTCCCTCAAAGTCTCCCGATCCCTATCGCGTGCCATCTGCTGGGATTGGGAGGACTGTTGATGTGCCTGTCGGTAATTTTGCATGATACTGTTGCTAGGAGACGACCCAGGCATCATGTTTCTCAGGTGACTATCTCGTGAAGACTGGTTATTACCTGCTCTTGGAGCCATGACTAGCGGAGGGGGGCCCTGCATACCAGGTCTTGAATGAGACACCTGTGGCGAACCCCGAATGGACTGAGACTGCACATTATTACTATTACCAGATTTAGACGCATGCATCTGCTGATGCTGACTTCCACGAACAAGAGGAGGTGGTCCACCATTTTGTCTAGGCACAGAGTTTTTGTTGTTGCGGTCACGTTCTTGAAGTGAATGCGTCAACTGACTCTGCTGTAATTTTTTCAGGAGAACGAGTTTCGCCTCTTCATTTCGTAGCTGTGATTGTAACTGTTTGATCAATTTTTTATTCACTCGGATCGTTTCTTCCGACTCTTCGTCCAAATATCCGTTAACATCAAAATCCACGTCCTCCTCTTCTTCATTGTCCGATAAAGTAATTACATCACCACTTGTTTTATACGTTAAATCCATGGCGTTGGGTAATCCTCCGTTATTTTCCTTCTCGCTGTCATCAGATTTAATACCATTAGACACATTCTGTACGGACTGAAGACCATTTGTCTCAGATCTTTCTCCATTTTTACTATCAAGGGAAGAGGAATCCATAGAGCTTTCACTACTTTCATCTAATTTACTCCTGAAAGATAAATATATAATTAATAAACAGTGACTTAATTACAAGTTTAAGCCATGAAACAATCGGATTAAATACAGATCTATATTTCGTTTTGTTTTTCTATACTCTCAATAGCCTACACTACATGAAGATCTGACAAATTGTATTGGAAGGTTGTGTGTGTCGGGGTTGAATGAGCGGTTATTAACCCTATGACATCATACATTGATTTATCAATCAGTGTTGACGTTTATAGGGGTTTACCCACAGTTCCCTACATGGCACGACAAAAAGTCGCATTAATAAACCGTTTCATTGGCTAATCCCTCACTTCAACCAAAACGCCTGTAATATATTAGCTTTCCCAGATCCCAACGTGGTAAAAGAAAAGTACAACAAATTTTGAAATATAAAAAACGAAACAAAATATAAGATTTTTGTTTTAATCAGATTGGCCATGAAAATACACAATTCATTTAAAAAACCATATTTTTGAAGGCCTATTGTTGCGTATGGGGCAAACGAATTTTACTGTCATTACTTTACATGTACTGGTTTGTAACCATACTTTGTCAAGTTTAAGCTTTAATTGTGGCGGACAATTATTAGATATTCTACAAAAATTGTTTTAATGACATTTAGTACATGTTTACAGTACAAGATGGGATACAACTACTGTTTATTACGGAGCGACGTTTCTAGAGACTGGTTGGAAGAGAGAGAAATGGGGTTTAAGTCCACTCAACACAAACAAGGTCATGTTGGGACAAACATATGGTTCTATTTTATTTCAATATTTCGCTTGCGAGTAGGGGTCTTAGCAGCGGGAGGAAACCGAAGCAGCGGGAAGAAAACGAAAAACCAGGAGAAACCCCATGAAGTTGTCATGTAGAACCAGGGAATCAAAACCATGCCAGTTGACTCAATGACCGACCATATGATACAACATACAGACGCTAACCATTCAGCTGCCCCAAGAAAGAAGATTAACGAGAATATGGAGGAGTTCCTAGTTTAAATAACTAGAGTTCATCTTACCTCTTTTCAGTACCAGTATTACTACTATCCATGTCATCATCTTCTACAAGAGGACGCTTCCTGTCATTCGGGTCATCATTAGAGTTGTCAGCCATTCTGACACCTAAAAATATAAAACAAACACCAGATGATTTGGGAGCTTTTTTTTTTCTTTTTCAAAAAAACATACATTATTCAAGAGCTAAATCTGCCTTTTGCAGTTCTTTCTTTAAGCCTAAAATAAATCTTACATAAATAATCATTTAGACCAGTGCTTCTCAACCTTTATGATACAATTCCCCACTTCAGAAATATTTTCTCCGCTATTCACCCCTGGCACTATAAAACACCAAATTACTAAAAACTAAAAACTGAAACATGCTAATTAGGTATCGTTTCAAACACATTTTTAATGAACAGATATCATCGATCGCCGCATTCAGTAATGTTCAGACATTGAGATGAGACTAGGTTACCAAGTTCCCGGACAATCAACAGTACAGCGAGATAGGATAAGCACCATTATACTTGGCGACGAAATTAATCATGCTAGGCTAGTCAGTCATTTAGTTTCCGACCAATGGCTACACGGGTTTGTGGTCGGTAACATTCTGAGTGAGGGGTCCCGGTCAGGAGTCTGCAAATTCCCCCTTATTCACAAAATTCACCCCCAATTCCCCCTTTTTCCAAATTTCACCCCCGAGCATTTCGAATTCACCCCTGGGGGTGCACATGGACCCCGGTTGAGAAACACTGATTTAGATGTTTATTAACATGACAAGAATAATCAACTCTCGATGGCATCAGATACTCTACATTTAAACACTTCGGCCATTTAATTATTTAGTTTAAATAGGTCAAGTCTCAAATATTCTAGTACCATGGTTACGATAAAAAAAAACAATGCACACGTGACGACACATCTTATCAAAACAGTGATAACTTGGCTCTGAATAAAGAAATGGTAATTTGAATGAAATTTTCAGTATATTATTTCGCATTATCTAATTTTGAACTATCTTTACAACAGCCAACTCTTTATAACTTACATCAAATGATGTTCTTGAAAGAAAATTTAATATGAATTATTAATATCAACAGTTGATAGTCCCCGCTTGGGATTCAAAAAGATTTAAAAGAGAAGAAAAAGTTTTATTACTGATGCCAGGCTGTTTATATTGTTTTCAAAGGAGGTCAAATGTTTGTGAAATTTTCAGTTCTTCACATCAGTACAATGGATAAGGAATTGAACCATTTTTAAACTAATCTATTTCATATAGCGTGTTCCATCAGTAACATAAACCCTATTCATTCAATACTCGATTTCAACCCAAATCAAAACTTAGAATAGATTTATTTAGCTTCACTAAGCTCATTTCAAGTCAACATCAGGTACTTAAGTACAAAAAGTACTAGTAAGACCAAAATATGTTTATAATCAAGGTGATTATTTGATACAACACTCCAAAATAAAATGTATGTCAGCATGTGCCCCCCAAAAATATTTTCGAATATTTCAATTTTCAAATATTTTCAATTATTATATAGTTATAGTAGGCCTATTACCTAAAAGTAAATCTACCGTATATAAAAAGAACAAATAAATTCACATAGGCCCACCAAGATACCCAAAGATGAGATTAATTCATGGCCTTATTTTTACACATCCTTCTTCAAATAAAAACATTGGTATTAAGAAGCCATGTCTGTCTGATATATTACATGTATGGTTACTAAAAATAGAAATGTTCAAATCGAGGTTGTTAATGTATAACGGCAACTATGCACAATGACACGCTATGATGATAAAATAATTAGGTCAATTTCAACAAAGAATGGCAAACCCAGTCAATCCGCCAGGAAAGTCACTGCATCAATAATCCCGTGAACATATTCTCTGACTAAATCTGACCCAATTGTTTTGGCATAGTAAAAGGAAGCATTAAAATAAAGTCAAAGTTTACTTATATCAGTAAACCAAAAAAGGTCAGGCGCAGGCGATTGTGCATCAACCATGAACTAGTCAGGGAACCATGCATACCGAGTCTTTGCCAGACAATAACGCTACAAACCTGAACATGATAAAAACCGAAATAATACAAACTTATTGAGGGATTTCTTACGATAATAACGTCAGAATAACAACACGTGAAGCAAGGAAATTCCCCCCAATTCTATGTTTAGAATCACATAATTTCCACCGTCTGGATTTGCCTCTGGCTCGAGTTCTGTCGAGCATATAAATCTGTCGGTTTTATTTAGATAAGTTAGCGGTAAAAAGAGAAATCACATGCATTTCTCAGCTTCCAATGCCGTGATGGAAATCCAATACAAATATCGTGTTAGAAGAAAACTGTCAAGTATTATGTACACATTCTTTAATATTTAATAAGCGAGCGGAAAGGGCACTTACTCAGCCAGATGAATCCACTTCGAGAAGGGTGAATAAGGTGTGATAAGCAGACTGTTCTTATTTCTTCCTAATGGACATCAAGTTTATAGACTTCAATGTAAAAGAAGTTGTCTCGTTTTTATGAAGGCTTTGATTAGGTTATTGGTTTCCGACTTGAATGCATATTCGATCTCTCAAATTTTTGTCATTGTTCCATTCTTCCGTCTATCCTTCAAATATGGCTGCCTTCAGATCATCTTCATGTATGGGGGTCTCAACTAGTTCATCAGGGAGCAAACAAACAAATTGTTTACAGATAAACAACTTAGAACTAATGATTGGATTGAAAAGTCACGTGATCCTCGAGGAAACCGCTACCACGCATTATGTGTGACCGAAGTCTGTTGACCTTATTCTAAAAATAGACATCTCCTTTTTCCATCTACCACAATTTGACGGGATCTTAACTGACGGGTGGGTGTACATGAACAATAATAGTCATAGACACCACAAAACAATTCTGATTGGCGCAAAATACGTTTTTCTTATAATAATGGGACTTTATGTAAATTTTAACTTTTTTTGTATTCTGATAAATAAAAATAATGATCGATATTTTTTTGATTGATAAAATCACCCGTTTTTTGTTTACTAACTTTTAGTTTAGATATTGATAGCTTTGGGTGTAAATCTATAATACATACATAACTTTGCCTTATATTCAAACTCACAAAAGTTCTAACAGCGCTTTGACGACTAGTAAATTTTAGCTCAATTTAAGAGAAAATAAAAAATCGTGCCGTGATTAAATATCAACAAATGAAACCTACAACTAAGTGAGAGGGACGCAATAATGAGCTTTGCGTCATGGTTTTGAGTTTGTGCGCCCCTTGAGTTTTTGCGTCCTACGCAAATGCCCAAAATCACGCTGTTTCAACATTACAATGATAATCATAATGCTCAACCAGTGGTTCAGATCTACTATAAATCGACTCTAGCAAGTTTTACACAGCCAATGTTACCCCGTGGCACCGGAAGGGACTGTCACTCGACCCCCTCCCCAGCACTGCACATATAAATATTGTTTTTTTGGGGGGCCCGAACGGGATTTTGTTCCTCATGCAAAATCAAGGGTCAGCGCACCCCTAGATGAAACTGACGCAACCATTCTATATTTTATCATGTTGTTTAGTGCACGTGCACCTAACGCATTAAAACGTATCTGAAATACGAGTTGTTATACATGTCTGGGGGATCACGGAGGGTAAGTGGGTTAGACGCTGGCTCGCTAGCCTCGAGGTCAGGTGTTCGATCCATACATTGCCCAAGAAAGTTTAGGACGGAGGGCATGAGCAGGACAGCTGTCTAATCGTTCGTATGGGACGAAAAACAGAGGTCCCGTTTACACATTGGCGTGCATAAAAAGATCCCTTGACAGCTGGAATTCGATATACGGTTATAAGAATAAGCCGCAGAGCCGCTATCGGGACAAAAAAGCCCAGTTTAGAATAGTAGGACGTTAAACCCCATTTCATTTCATTTACAGATCTAAATATCGCCATGGGATCATGCAGTCGCGTCACCAGAGACACTTTTTGGGGCGGTTCTCTTGGTCTATTGAACTAAAATTAAGTTGTTTATTCTGTCGGAACAGTGAAAGGATATACAAGATGCCTGCCTGATTTTCCCATTAAAACCGTTTTTAAACCACGGAAACCGTTTTTAAACCACGGAAACCATTTTTAAACCACGAGATCACTTTTTAAACTGTATCAGGTAATGTTTGATGCGTATTGTGTACATTGCCTTTAAAACAATATAGATGTATTTTATTTTTCAAAAAGTTAATGAAGGTGCGGGGTTGGATTGCCGAATGGTTAGTACGCGCACACTGTATCATAAGATCTGCCACTGAGTCTTAACTAGCGTGGAATAGGGTCGCCTATCCAACCTCGTGGGTTTTCTCCGGTTTCCCCCACTGCCAAAGAGCCCTACACGCAAGCGAATTATTGAAATAAAATTGAACCATGTGTTAGTCCCAAAAGGACAGAGTGTGGTTCGATCAGTTGGACGTTGACCCGTACTCGTAGCAAACCGTATGGCGTATTCCCATCTTCATTAGCTCGTGAGCCACGGTGACTCGGTTAGTAAGATGTTGGGACATGCCATCTCCACTAAATACAAATCGATTTGGCGAGTCGATAAAAAACGCCTCATAATTTAATCCAATATAACCCAGTAAATACACAACCACGCCACGTACACCTTTTGCAATGTAAAATGATTAAGTGTGGTTTAGTTGTCGAGAGCGAGACATTACGTAATATATTGATATGTGAAAATGCAGACACTATCCCGCACGTGCTTTTCAATGAAATGCGTCACGCGAGTCCAATATTTAAATTTAGTACATATAATGTACGATTGGCAATTTGCCCGTGCAGTATTGGAAATAATAGTTCGCCAACATCAAAGGATGTCGTCAGATCTGTATTTTAAAGCTGTATACCGAGCAATATTGACCGGTCTAATACAATGGTTCTCAACCCTTTTTTGCCAGCGGCACACCAGCTAGCTAAATGTATATTATTATGAAAAATATTTGAATAGACGGCATAAACCGTAGATACAGACTAGCATAGACACATAGACTGACTCAAACTAAATAACGAAAAGCACAGCTATGAACTTACTTTATTGCAGTGTTTCGAAATTCATCAAAATAGCTGGCTTCTTTAGTGAGAAATTTTTTAAGTGTGCTGTTCAAAATTTCGCGGCACACTTAGGAAGATCTCGCGAAACGTGTGCGGCGGCACACTAATTGCTCGCGAAACGTGTGCGGCGGCACACTAATTGAGACACTGGTCGAATGGTTATTTGCGCGTGTGTTCCCTACTGTGTCGTATAATAATACCCACAGAATACAATAAACCCCCAGTAAATACACATTTATATCACACCTTGCTATCTACAATGTTTAAAGGTGTGGATTATAGAGATTAATATACATCGTTGTGCATATATTCCCCGTATATCCCATAATAGAGATCATGGTGTAGTCTCGGTCACCCAGAACCCCATAGTTTGCAACGTAGAAGTAACCTGGATGATAGAGGTTATTCATAGTGAGTATTACAGTATAATCCATGAATTATAAACTGTAATTGCACACAATCTCTTAATCTGATTAAAATACACATCCTATTTCGTTTCGTTTTTTATACGTTAAAATTTCGTTTTACCTGTCTTCACAACACTAGGATCTGGAAGAGTTGTTATCAGTGACGTGTTCAGATGGTGTGAGGGATTAGCCAATGAGACGATATGTTACAGCGAGTTTTAAGCGTGCGATGCACCGAACAGTGGGTAACCCATCGAAACGTTAACGCTGATTGGTTAATCAATGTCTTACAGAGAGAGAGAAATGGAGTTTAACGTCCACTGGACACAAACTAGGTCATTTCGGGATTAGCATATGGTTTTAATTTTATGGAGGACCCAGAGAAAACCCACAAGGCTGGGCAGATGACCCTTCTCCTTGTCACGTACAACCGGGGATTCGAAACCACGCCAGTCGACTCAATGACAGGCTTTATGATACAGCACGCACGTGCTAACCATTCGGCCATCCAATCCCCCTCAGTGTCTTTCGCCATCGAAAGTATAAAAAACGAATATACACCGATCTAATGTTTATTTTCGCGTGAAATGAAATGAAATGGGGTTTAACGTCCTACTCTTCTGCATCTGACCTGGGCTAATGGAAGACGGGCATACGCCATACAGTGTGCTTTGTGTGAAATTTGCCCGGGCAGCGGCGTAACGGCCTACTCTTATATCGAATTCCAACTGCCAAGGGATCTTTCACGTGCACGCCAATGTGTACACAGGACCTCGGTTTTCGTCCCGTCCGAACGACTAGACAGCTGTCCTTGTCAGGCACTCCGTTCCACATCACCGACAAAGGGAAAATCGAGATGAACTTTCTCGGCCAATGCAGGGATCGAACACCCGACCCCAGACTAGCGAGCCAGCGCCTTACCCACTTAGGCACGTGATCCCCTATTTTCGCGTGTAACTCATAACAGTACATTTTTCAAAAAAAAATATATTTTAAAAGTGAAATTGTTTGTGGAACAGGCAAGACCTATCATTTGCATCGTCAAGACTACCAAAGATAACACATATTGGACAGCCAAAAAAAGCTGTGAGATGAAAATCAAATAGCGTTTAACGTCCTACTGTTTTTCTCCGACTAAAACAAAAAGTACACTCAACGGTTAAATCAAGTGATGATCTCTCTCATGAATGCAAGAAGAGGTGGGTTGGATGGCTGAATGGTTAGCGCGTGCGCGTCAGGACCTATCTTAAGGTTTTATTGAGGAAGCACGGTTTCCGGGGATGTTTTTTTTTAAAAAAGGGGATTTCCCTCTGGATAAAATTTCCAAAACAACACTGCATGACGATTTCCCATTCTTATACAGAATTTGACAAGCTGAATTTAGATTCTTCCATCGCCTTTATCAGCTTTACTATCACAGAATAAACCACCTGTAATCGTGACCAATTAGCCAGGCGCGGATCCAGAGGGGGGGTCCAGGGGGTCCGGACCCCCCCCCCCCCCCCGCTCAGACTTGAAAAATTTTATGCGATTTTATTGGCGATTTTTAGACCTGTAATTTTGTTATTTACCTTCCGGAAATACGTCAGAATGCACCAAATTGAATCTAATTTTTCTGGGGGAGGGCCCCCCATACCCCCCTTAATTGGTTGAGCGCCTTCGGCGCTGGGCGTTATCAAACCTAGACCCCCCCCCCCCCTGCAAAAAATCCTGGATCCGCGCCTGTTAGTATTTAGACATGACCAAAACTAAGACTCACCATAACTGGAATAGAAACTTCCAGAATTATCACCATCACCATGTTCACACATTTATAACCAAACAAGCGGTTGCCATACACGATACGCCGACATTTTTGTAAGAGAAGGATAGGGAACTGGGAAAATCGATCGCGCTCATCCTCTCATTGTCCCAATCATGCTTCACATCGAATATGAACCCGTAGCCTTCATCGCACTCACAAGGTTTTTGGAAAAGTTTTGTAACTCGAGAACAGAAGGTCACGAACGTTGAATATCGATGGTTTTTGTCGTCTCATGCCCCTAGCCTAATGCCTCACACCAACTTGGAAAACGGTAACCTGTATCGCTTCCACAATGTTTTCGAGTTGTCTTGACTCCGGAACTGAAGGTAGGATGCGTGTTCTAATGTTCCTAAGTCATCACACCAGAAGTATAAAGCTCATCAACTCTGTTACGGTTGTTCATGTAAGGGTATAACCAAAGCAGTTGCAACAAAAGCGAAGTCAACCAAGATCTTTCGATGCCCGACATCTAAAACGGCCAAAAATTGGGGCACAATTTAACGTGAAACTGTGGTACCAAGGTCGTATGTTGCATGGATAAGGTGGGAGAATTTAGAAACAGATTATTTCTCTGCCATATGAAAGTACGGCTCTTCCCTCCCCACCCCTGTTTTAAGGCTACGTGTATTTTGGATTCCTTACCGACTATTTTTCAACATGAATCTTCTTTGTTCACCACAGTGAATCATTTCTTCCCACATCTGACACAAATTTATAATGGGATCAGCCTGGATGGGGTAGGGGGATAGGGCAGTTGGAAAAGATTAGCTGGGGAAGGATCAAGCTGGTTATAGGAGAACAATCCGGTAGGGGAGTGGAACGATGTGGAGATGATGGGATCAGGCCAATTTTGGAGGTGAGTTAGTCCAGTCGGAGGAGATCTGGTTTGTTGGGAAGGTTGTCGTGGTCAGTCCGGTTGGAGGAGACCTGGCTGGTTGGGAAGGTGGTCAGTCCAGTTTGAGAACGAGATCAGTCCATTTGGGAAGGTGGTCAGACCTTTTGGGGAGGAGATCAGTCCAGTTGGAGTGGAGATCAGTAAGGTTGGGAGGTGGTAAAGCCGGCTGTGGAGGAGAAGAGGGGTTGGTTGGGGAGGTGATCAGTTCAGTTGGGGAGATTGTCAGGCCAGTTGGAGATCAGACCAGTTGGAGTGGAGATCAGTAAGATTTTGTAGGCGGTTAGGCCAGTTGTGGAGGAGAAGAGGTTGGTTGGGAACGTGATAAGTCCAGTTGCAGAGGAGCTCAGCCCAGTTGTAGGAGATGGTCAGGGTGGTTGAGGAGATGATCAAGTTGATAGGGGAGAGGCTGAGTCATTTTGAGAGCTCATTCAAAACCACATTGAATCAAATCCTGGTATGGACAAAGGAGAATCATCAGTGTTTTCCAAGCTTGGCTCACCTTTGTTATGAGTTTGGCCCGGACTCAATGACATACTTTATTTCCATCTAAAGCCCATGCTATAAGCCCACTCCCAGTCACCCAAACGGTCAGGTAGATGTCCTTCCATCAATATCAGGCCTCACCAAACATTCTCAGACTTAGTTAAGAATTTACAAAAAACTGTTCGCCTTATATTAACTACAATATTGCCTTTTATAAAACTTTTGTTATTTTAATGTACCAAATACATCAATAAGAAACTAGTGCAACTTTTTGTTTTTCTGGATCAAAGATATTTTTCATAAACAGTGTTGAAAGTTGAGTAAATTCTTAAATTAAAGCCTGGGGTAGCTTTGTGAACTCAGGGGGCAGATCCATACAGTACAAACACTCTTGTACAAGCACTCTATACAGACAAAAGGATGTAGATTCTTATGTTACATACTCCAATACTGCCAGTAACACCATGGGTATTGTGTCCTTCCATCTAGATCAGATCTGAACAGAAAAGGCGAATAGCAAACTTAATTCATTCTTTATAAACAACAGAGAATAAAATACATAGAAATCCATTTGTACACGCCTATATTGAAATCAATCTGTACAGTATTTAGATCTAGTATGGTATTTATAATGATAATGTACACAACATGAGAGGATATGATAATATATTACATAGACCTACACACACATACATAATAGGACTTCATTAATAAAAATTAACAAAATTTACACATTACTTTTTACAGGGTATTATGAATGGTTGTTTTTTTTGGTAATAATATTATAAATTATTAGCTTTTTAACCGGTGTTTCACAGTTGGAGACCTCAGGCTCTTTGTGAAACCGGAAGTTGGTAGTACAAAGCCCCCTGACTCATGTCTTTCTAAAGTTTCCCATATACCCAAGATTCCAGTCTTGGGGCAGTCCTGGTATATTGTTCAGCTATCGGGACAACCCTAGTTTAGCCCCCAACCTTCGGGATAGCCTTAGTTTAGTCACCAACCCACAGAACAGCTCTAGAATTGCCAACAAACCCTTGGGACAGCCCTATTGTAGCTGCCAACCCTACAGCAGGTACAGCCCTAATTTAGCCCCTAATATAGACGCCAAACCCGGAACAAACAAGCGCCACTCATAGATATAAATATTATTATTTGTGAGTAATCTCAGTATAGCACGCTAATTCTTACAGTGTCACATATCTTCTTGGAAGATAAATAAATGTGAGATATCAGAAGAAACATTTGCCATCAAACCTATTTCCGATCATTCAAGTTTCACGATTTAACATTAAATAGCTTAAACAAAAATACAATCAGATAAAAATACAGATTATATTTCGTTTCGGATTTATATTTTTTATACTTTCCATGGCCTACACTATAAGGAGAAATTTTGAATTATAAAAAACGTAACAAAATAGAATCTGTATCTTAAATCAGATTGACAAAAATTGATATGCCTTTTGTTAAAGCTTTTATTCGATTTCAAATCTATTTCTGGTACTTCAAGTTTTAATCAATATTGATGTCATGTAAAAATATAGGATCCTGATATCCAATATTAAGGTCACAATGACAGAGAGAGAAATGAGGTTTAACGTTCACTCTACACAAACTAGGTCATTTCGGAACTAACATATGGTTTAATTTTATTTTAGTAATTTGCTTGCGCGTAGGGGTCTTTAGCAGTGGGAGGAAACCAGAGGACCTAGAGAAAAAGCACGAAGTTGGACAGGTGACCCTACTCCTTGTCATATACAACCAGGGATTCGAAACCACGCCAGTTGACTCAATGACAGGCTTTATGTTACAGCACGCACGTGCAAACCATTCAGCCATCCACCCACCCTCCCATGTATAATGAACAAAGAAAAAAATATGCTACAAGACAATGCAATGACTGATTCACATACGATAAAATAATAACCAAAAAACCTGTGAAGAATGGACTAAGCAGGCGTAAATGACTTTATTTCGATTTAGATTGTGCACTTATTTTACCCACCCACTTTCAAGTTACTGGGGAAGTCAATATTTACACGTACTAAGTACCAAGTGCAAACTAGGATTTCTATTTTAATAACATCTATTTAAGTCACTTTATTATGCGTTTGAGTAATTTTTTCATTAATATCAGTGACTTGAATTAAGACCTAAATTGCCTGGAAACATAATTATTTGCCTTGTCCTTCATTATCATTTTCTAGAGATGGGTTTCTAAACACCTTGATATAATAAAAGTGAATTTACATACAAATGTATATTACTGATATATTCTTCAAATAAACATACAGAAACCAAATTTCCAATACGATGAATTATCCTTATTATTTAATGTAGAGCTATCCTTATTACTTCTTATTTAAAGTAGGGCTATCCTTATTATTAAATGTATCGATATCCTTATTATTTAATAGAGCTATCCTTATTATTTAATAGAGCTATCCTTATTATTTCATATTAAGAACTATCCTCATTATTTCACATTAAGAACTATCCTCATTATTTCATATTAAGAACTATCCTCATTATTTCATATTAAGAACTATCCTTTTTATTTCATATATAAAGCAATTCTTATTATTTCATATTTAGAGCTATCCTTATTATTTAATAATTAAAGCTATCCTTATTAATAACTAGAGCTATCCTTATTATTTAACATTAAGAGCTATCCTTATTATTTAATAGAGCTATCCTTATTATTTAAGGGCGTTGAGCAGTCTAAGATTCGCACTAACTTTTCAACGCCAATCTTATTAAGTCTTTGCAAACTTGTTCCACTTATAAAATAACTCAGAAAACTCTCTAAAGTCGCGTCGTTTTATGTGTAACAATGGAGATACGAGCCTGAGGAATAAAACTATTTATAGCAAACGAGACTGATTCCCCGACCTAGATCAGGTGTTGAATAAATTATGACATCGTGCACGCCAGTCACGTGATCAACACAGACGTGGCTTCAACGGGAGTGGAAGATGTCACGTGACCAGAAGGAATTCCCTGTATGACGCTATTATCCAGGTCTATTTATCTATCACGAAAGGAACATGACGGATTTTTTTTTTTATGGTCAAAGATTACTATTTTTTGAATGCATAACATGATTTAGAGTGCGGTGGAGTAGTGCAGTGAAGTAATTATTTACTTTTACATCCGAATTGTTGTATTTTAATACTTGTTGTCGACGTATTCAAAGAATTAACCCAAAATCGCAAAATCTCGTTTGAAGGTAAATAATGAACAACAATTTTAAAATACTTTGAGTTGGTATTTTTTAACGTTTCGATCTACTGGTGGGATTATCAATAAATCTTTTGAGCTTGTACTAATAGAATTTCCAAGAAAACGCATCGTTTTTTTGCGTTTCCATGGATACAAGACAAACCACAACCTATAGCCAAAAATTGACCAGTGTATTTTTGGGACTTGCTATTAGCATTGTTCATGCGAAATTTGATGAAAATATCTGCAGGCATAACTGAGAAAATTCTACTTTTGTTGTCATCAATACCCCTTTTTATCATGCTTTTGGGCCAAGTTTGGAACATAGTTGGCAAATAAAATTGGTATTTATTTGGTGATTAATATGTAGTTTATCACCCCAAATAACAAAAAATGTCATATCTTATCAACAAAAATTACAGTGCTAGCTTTAAAATTTGCATTTTAGACTACTCAACGCCCTTAATATTTATAGCTATCCTTATTATCTAATATTTAGAGATATCCTTATTATTTAATATTTAGAGATATTCTTTTTATCTAATAGAACTATCTTTATTATTTAATATTTAGAGATATCCTTATTTTTAATGTAGAATTATCCTTATTATTTCATATTAAGAACTATCCTTATTATTTAATATTCATAGCTATCCTTATTATTTAATATTTAGAGCTATCCTTATTATTTAATGTAGAGTTATCCTTATTATTTAATATTTAGAGCTATCCTTATTATTTAATATTTAGATCTATCCTTTTTATTTAATATATAGAGCCATCCCTATTATTTCATATAAAGAGCTATCCTTATTATTTAATATATAGAGCACTCCTTATTATTTAATTTTTAGAGCAATCCCTATTATGTAATATTTAAAGCTATCATTATTATTTAATATTTAAAGCTATCCTTATTTAATTTTTAGAGCTATCCTTATTATTCAGTAAGTAGAGTTATCCCTTTTTAATATATCATTCAATATTTAGAGCTATCTTTATTATTCAATATGTAGAGCTATCCTTATTTATACCAAGGTATAAAAGTTTCTAGAGTAATAGATATTAGTTTTATCAGCAATCCGTAGTATATAATTGCATTTATTTCAGTGTATAATGGAATAAAAAGCTCACAATTTTCAATTTAAAAAAAGATAAAAATCGCACAGAATTTTCTCTATAATGCTAGATTCCCACTGTTCATGATCTGGTTCGTGCCGATTCGATAAAATCTCACTTTATTATAAGACCTGATTACAATTGCAGCACAAATCCTGATAGTGAGAACCTAGAACTATCTGATAAAAATACAGATCTATATTTTGTTTCGTTTTTTATAATTTCGATGGCATACACTGCATACAAGTAAAACGAAATTTTGAACTATAAAAAACAAAACGAAATAGGATCTGTGTTTTAATCAGATTGGACCTAGCATTACAAATTTTAAAAGTACAGAATTAAATCTCTGTTACTATTTACAGACATACTGAATTAAATGTACTGACAGCTAGATGTAGATCATAAAAACAATGTCAGAATTCTCAACATTAAAATTCTTATATACACATTTAAAATTAATGATATATCCTATTTAAAACAACGCATTCTTAACTACAGCCTATTAACTTTATCATCTGCAGCCTAAGGCCCGTTTTCAATGTACGAGTTTCTGCACGGTTACATAGAGAGAGAGAGAAATGGGTTGTAATGTCCACTCTACCAGGTCATTTCAGGACAAACATATGGTTTAATTATATTTCAATAATTCACTTGTGCGTAGGGAGGAAACCAGAGAAAACCTACGAGGTTGGACAGACGACCCTATTCCTTTTCACCGGTTAATCGAAACCATGCCAGATGCATGGTTACATTGAGTCGGTCTCGTTACATTTTCGGCAGCGAAACTGGCACATGGAAAACGGCCCAAAGGTGCTAAATGAAATGGGGTTTAACATTCTACTGTCCTGCTCTGATTTGGCTAATGAAGACGTCATAGGCCATTCAGTGTGCTATGAGGGAAATTTTCGCTGGCAGCAGCCCTATGGCCTACTCTTATAACGAATTCCAACAGCCAAGGGATATTTTAGATACATGCCAAATATTGCCAAAGTATACACAGGTCCTCGATTTTTGTCCCTTCCAAATGACTAAACAGCTGTTCTTGTCAGGACTTCCGTCCTGCACCGCTGACAAGGGGACACCAAGGCTGCACACAACAAGAATCTGACATGACATTTAATTGGCTAATTCCTCACACAACACAAGTTATTGAACAACTCTCCAAAATCCTGGGTAGTGAAGAAAAATAAAAAATTCTGATTATCAAATCATGAAATGAAATAGAAATTTAGTTTTAATTCGATCGTAGTAAATAAAACAGACCGAATTGATTCAAGATACAAATAAAATCATCAAAAATTCAAATCAAATGATCCAATTAATTACAGCCAAGAAATATAGCACTATCTAAAATTCATGAACCCCAATAATACTTCAAACTGTCTGAGTCACATGATTATGTGTCAACCATATAAGGACTAATTCTGCGACTTCGACAGTAGGAGACAATCTGGGGAGTGGTAATTTTAAAAATGACTTACAAAATCCACTGTTAAAAAAGAACAATTTTTTCAGGGAACAAGTTTAAACATACATTATGCAAGAGCTAAATCTGCCTATTGCAGATCCTAAATTAGGCTTGAAAGTTATCTAAATTAATAATTAGATATAAATTAACTCATCCAGAACATAATCAAGTTTTGATGTCATCACTAGTCTGCGATATTTACTGGATTGGAATCCGATTTAATATCTAATGTTTCATATATTTTATTTGTAAATTTAATTTTTGTATCATATTCGTGGAAGTTTTGCGATCTATAAAAATGTATAATAATCTTTTCTTCCTAGTACTTTCATAAATTGTTCAAAATCCATACAAATAGAATCATTAAAACATTTAGAAGTTTAGAAACCCTTGAAAAGTGAGAATAGGGTTCTTTAGAAGTGGGAGGAAACCAGGAGGACCCACAAAAATGAAATGAAATGGGGTTCAATATTCTACGCCGAATGGGCTGACCCACAGAAAACCCAAGAGGTTGGAGAGATGACCTACTGGGAATCAAAACAGCCCCTTGACTCAATGATGGATCACATAAACATAAAGCGCACGCCTTAGACCATCGGTCACCTAATCTCCCCTGCTATGAAAACTGATAGTACCACACATGTAATATAACCCCTACTCTGTTATTATTAAAGTGTGAAGGAGAATTTTATAACTCAATTTATGAACCATTCAATAATGCTGCTTTTTCCACAGTTGATTAACAACAAATCGCAATGTACACAAACTACAAATAAATGAAAGCCAGTGATGTTTTAAAAAAAAAGTCACAAATTTCAATTTACTTTTAGTAGGGTGTGAATTTGTCAGTCTTTGATTTTAATAAAAATTAGATTGCGAAATGAACTAAAATGTGGTTTAACGTCCTACTGTTCTAAACTGACTTGGTTAATGAAGATGAATGAAGGTTACAATAGCACTATGGGTAGAGAATACACCGTCGGTTTCTACATTTATTTTTCAACATGTGGCATGACTACGAAAATAAAGATGCTATTAATATCCATATCATTAGGGCCATATAAAAAAAGATTCTGAGTCTCTCAAAGGGTTACATGATCGTGTTTTTTTTGTAAAACCCCCAAATTAACACCAAATCTAGTTTTTAAAATCTGGATGACATGAACATTATCAATTTTTGGATTCTTTTGGGTGTTTTTTCAGATTTTTAGAAATTAGTTGATTTTACTGAATGAAAATACAAATTTCATTAGTTTCAACTGACATTGAATAACGATATCGAAATCCCCCGACAGGTCGAATTATTTGAATGCAAATATCCTTCCAATAAATAGTCACCACAAAAACCTGAAGTAATAAAAATATCTGCAGTGACGAGTACACACGCATTAAAGATAATGATTACACACACACGAACGAACGCACGTGCTACGATAAAATGTCTGGTATGAATTTTGTGTGTTACGAAAGGAAAACATCACAGTCAATGTACGTGAAGAAATTCCAACTTGTTAAAAGTCACAACCACAAATTTTGACGATCTTTACTGTCTCTTTGTTTTCGGTATTTCCTGACGAAAATCCTTACGATTCCACATTTTCTGAAAATGTAATCAGGAAGTTATAGTCACCATGGCAACTAACTAATCACATGATTTAATTATCTCGGTAGATTTCGTTTCTCTTTTCTTTTCATCTTAATTTCACTTTGAGCACTATTTTTTCGTCTCGTCATCCTGTCACCATGGATATCAACCACTCACTGTAACTAACGGCCTCTGCACCGCGCGTCAACGCAGCTCTGTAAACGTGTGTATATCAGTCTGGTATATAGATTACACAAATACACATTATTATCGTCTGTTTACGTGAAGCGTCACAATTTGTCCGTTTCGCACATCAGGTTTACCACTCCTGACGGTCTGTTTATGCGACGCTGAAGAGCCCGGAGCCGTGAGATTTATTAGCAAATCAGCTAATTGGGTTTTAAAGAGGGGCTAGATGTTGGTTGTTACAGCATTCCACTCGTACCAACAGCACTGCTGCTCAGATGAAACGGACATTCGCCATCTGCCCACTGAAACGTAAAATGGAGAATAAATAGAAATAAAATGGGGTTTAACGTCCTACCCTTCTGCACCAGCCTTGTCACGTACAAGCTGGGGAATCAAGCTTGACTCCCTCACGGACCTTATGATCTAATGCTCACATGTTAGGTTATTAGGGAGATAGAGATGGAGTTTAACGTTCACAACCTACGGGTCTTCAGTAATGTGTGTACGGGAGCTCGTTTTTTTGTCCCATCTGAACGACTAGACAGATGTAATTGTCATGCCCTCTGTCCTGCACGACCGACAAGGGGAAACCACACTGGAAAATCCTGATGAACTTTCTTGGCCAACTTCCGAAGCTAACCACACCCCTTCAAGAATGTGTCTCTCTTAATTTGGAGAACATGAATATAGATATATTACCTGTATTAGTCCATGTTCAGATAATTGAGATGATTGAAAATGATCTTTAAGTAAGGACTGGGAGAAGTTAGTGTGCATCATATAACCTTCTTCAGCATTTACATTATCGCCAGATAGTCTATATAAATCTATAATAACAATAAAACAACCATCATTATCTCCAGATAGTCTATATAAATCTATAATAACAATAAAACAACCATCATTATCGCCAGATAGTCTATATAAATCTATAATAACAATAAAACAACCATCATTATCTCCAGATAGTCTATATAAATCTATAATAACAATAAAACAACCATCATTATCTCCAGATAGTCTATATAAACCTATAATAACAACAAAACAACCATCATTATCTCCAGATAGTCTATATAAACCTATAATAACAAAACAACCATCATAGTCTATATATGTCTATAATAATAATAAAATAACCATCATTATCGCCAGATAGTCTATATAAGTCTATAATAATTAAACAACCATCATTATTTCTGCAATCTCAAAATATAACAGAGAGAGAGAGACAGAGAGAGAGAGACAGTGGTTAAAGTCCAATGACACAAAACTGGGTCATTTCTGGACTAACATAAATCTGGGCATAGGGTCTTTAGCAGTGGGGTGGGAGGAGGCCGGAACACCCAGAGAAAACCAAATGAATGGTCTGTTATGGAGAATTATTGGTACTAGGTGCAAAAGCCACTCGTATGAACAGCCACAACCTTCCACTACAACCGGTCAGACCTTCACGTAGAGCAGGTCATTGAAAGTATAAACAAAACTAAACATGGATCTATATTTTAATTAGATGGAGAAATTATGGTGTTGGATGAAGACGATCATAGGCTAGGAATTTACCTTTTAATAATGAAGAAGCCCAAAGCTGTACGTGTACATCAGGTATTTTACCAGCTAACTGCATGGCTGGTGTCACCATATTCATTGCTTCCTGTAAATACATGGTTATATAATATTACGTATTTATTTTATTCAATGCTTCCTTTAATACATAGTTATACAATAGGCTATATAAGCATACATATGAAAAGTTAAAGATAACTACTCTTAGGTATTGAATACACAAAAATATCAAAGTTTTTGTGTAAACACAATACATATCTACTATATTCATTGCTTTCTTAAAATATATATTATATTCACTGCTTTCTTTAATACACATTATACATTTATTGCTTCCTACAAGAGTAGACTGTTGTGCCACTGTCCGAGCAAAAATTTCCCCTCAAGGCACACTGCATGACCTATGCTAATCTACAATAACCCATTTAGAACAGAGCAGTAGGACATTTAACCCCTTATTACATTTCATTTAATTTCGTCTCGGTTAACACCAAAATTCGAACACAGATTATTCTAGTTGAGAGTCCATTGCATACCACTCTGTCGAGAATCAATGACTGACCAATAACAAAAATATATGACCTTACTCCGTGATTGCCAAATAATAAATGAAAAGGGATTTAGTCTCTTACTGCTCTGCTCCTATATACAGTCTGCTATATACAGTCTGGCCTACTGTTTTATTGAATTCTAACTGCAAAGGGATCATTTACGTGCATGCCAGTGTACATGTATACACAGAACCTCATTTTTTGGTCGATCCGAATGACTAAACAGCTGTCCTTCACCTTGTCAGACCCTCCTTCCTGCACCCCTGACAAGCCAGCGTCTTACCCACTTACCCACTGTGGCTCCCCATAATAATAAACCTATAAAAGTATAAACTTACTCTGTGATTGCCCAATGATAAAAATATATGACCTAACAGCACTAAAGAACAGGACGTTAAACGATTTAAATCTTCAGCATTAGCCATCTTTAGCGTTTCTCTGAGGTAGCGTCTGAAAAATAAAAATAACATATGTTCTAATTTAGTTAAAATCGCGAGTATTCGATGCCATCGAGAGTTGGTTATGGTCTGTCATGTTAATAAAAGTCTAATTTATGGTTTTTATAACATTTCAGGCCAAAAGAAAGGCCTGTAATACGCACTTTTAGTTCTTGCATAAGGTATCTTAACTTTCAAAGATATCAAATAATGACACTTGTTTACGGCAAGACATCTTGGCCCAAGGGAACATTCAGGAAATCTCAGGCTTGTCAGATGGTAAGAGAGACCGAGAAAAGGCGTTTAACATCCACTAACACAAATATCCTTTCGATGGTTCAATTTTGTTTCAATAATTTGCTTGTGCATCAATCTGATTAATATACAGATCAATATTGTGTTCCATTTTTTTATACTTTCGACAGTCTCCATTACATGAAGACATTCAGGGGTCTGCAGCAGTGTGACGAAGTTGGAGGATCCTGCGAAAACCCACAAGGTCACATTCAAGAAAGGAATTGAAACAACACCAGTTAACTCAATGAGAGACCATCCAACTCTTTATCAGTGGGAGGAAACTGGATGAGTCATAGGTAACCCCTGACCATACTCCTTGTCACAATCAATCTTGGGATTGAAGCCATGACCCTTGACCTAATGACAGACCTTATGATCTTAAGTGCATGTGTGAGACCCCTCGACCACCCACGTCCCTGTTATTACAGAATGAAGATAAATACAAGGGAAGGTAACTCACTTCGCTTCATTGAATCTGGATTGGAAAAAAGCCTGAAGACCCTGGACATAGAATGCTGCTGCCTTTAAACTATGAGAGCTGGAAACAAACAGAATAACATACAAGTTCAACAAGAAGACTCGGTCATCAAAATCACACATGCTTGTATACCAAAAAACTGAGTCAAATTCAACAAACTCCAGAGCCCTTTATATACCAAAAACTATATAAAATCTGTTTCCATGGAAATACAAAAATTTATTAAAAGGCACAATTACTATACAGGGTTAATGTGTGTAATCAGTTTCATTGAGATATCTTGAATGTTGCAAATCAATACCGTTGGTTAAATGGTTGTTTGGACTAACATATTGTTTAATTTTATTTCAATAATTCGCTTGTGCATAGGGGTCTTTAGTAGTGGGACGAAACCAGTGGGCTTGGAGAAAACCCACAAGGTTGGACAGGTGACCCTACTTCTTGTCATGTACAAACTTGGGATTAAAACCAACTCATTTGACTCAATGAATGACAGACTTTATGTTCTAAAGGGTACATTGTTGACCACCGAACCACTCCATTCTTGAATATAACAATACAACAGGAGTGAGAAAACTGAAGAAAACACATGAAGTCTAATAGACACCCCAACCCTTGTCACATTCGATCAATGACATATCTTATGTTCTAAAGGGTACGCTGTTGACCACTGAACCACTCAACCTCACTAATCGTTCTTGAATATGAAACATGTAAGGTCCAAATGTAATCTTGTGGTTAAATTGAAATGTACAAGTTATTACTTACTGTTGGGGAACTGTCTCTGGATTAATCGCTTCCATCAAACCTAATAATTCTGTTTGTCTATTGGTCCGTAAATATACTATAGCAAGGTTTAAATTTACAAACAATCGAACTTCATTAGACGTGGATAGCTGAAACAATGGAGAAATAATAATATATATTCTACCCAATACGTTTCCTCCTAACAAAACAGCTGCGTAGACCCAAATATATTAGGGATAAATACAGAAATCTAACCTAGAGAGAAATGACGTCTAACGTCCTTTCGACACAAACTCATTTTGGGACTAACATATGGTTCAATTTTATTTCAATAGTGCGCTTGCGCGTAGGGGTCTGTAGCAGTGGGAGGAAACTAGCAGACCCAGCGAAAACCCAAGAGGTTTAATAGACAAGCCTACTTCTTGTCACATACAACAAGGGAATCAAAACAATGTCAGATGACTCAGTAGAAGACCTTATGATACAGACAGACAGAGAGAGAGAGAGAGAGAGAGAGAGAGAGAGAGAGAAATGGGGTTTAAGGTCCACTCGACACAAACTAGGTCATTTTGGGACTAACATATGGTTTCAATTTTATTTCAATAATTCGCTTGCACGTAGGGGTCTTTAGCAGTGGGAGGAAACCAGAGTGCCCGGAGAAAACCCACGAGGTTGAGAAGGCGCCCCTATCTCCATGCCAAATACGCTCACACCAGGGATCGAAACCACAGCCGCAAGCCAGAGGTGACCGGCCAGCCAGAGGTCAAAGCGCGGCACTCTAGACCACTAGGCCATCCCAACACCCCCTTATGATACAGAGTGTACATGCTAACTATTCGGCCATCCACCACCTATGAAGAAACAACAAATGTACATAGTTCGGCTATAAAATGTTGTATGAAGTTTTACCTTACAAGCTGTTTTAAACTGTAACTCAGCAGATTCCATACAATTCATAGACATAGCATATAAACCCTGTAATAAAAACATAACATACAATTCATAGACATAGCATATAAACCCTGTAATAAAACATAACATACATAGACATAGCATATAAACCCTGTAAAAAAACATAGCATACAATATATAGACATAACATATAAACCTTGTAAAAAAAACACATAGCATACAATATATAGACATAACATATAAACCATGTAAAAAAAACATAACATACAATTTATAAATATAGTATATAAACCCTGTAAAAAAAACATAGCATACAATATATAGACATAACATATAAACCTTGTAAAAAAAACACATAGCATGTAAAAAATATAAACAAATATAGATCCTGTAAATTATATTGTATCCCGATTCATAACCAGGTCAATGTTTACCAAGAAAACAACAGGATAAGTGAATAATTGATAATTTTAGTCCTGCCGATGTTGTAGAAATAGAATTGTTTTATATTGGGATATCGAAACACACAAACCAAAATAAGGACCTAAACAATTTGGATAATGTGTGACATGGATAAACAAGAATTGCAATACATCAATTCAGCGTCTCATGATTCAATATGCGAATCTTGAGAGAAGGTAAATCTTGATACATCAATTGAACAATATATCATGACAACACTTTACAGGATAAACACAACTCAGAGCACTTAAAATTCCAGGAATTTTCATGGAGTTAATTACCAGATTCTAGGAGTCTACATCAATGTATCTTTTTTTACGACTGAAGAACTTTTGAAGAAACATTTGTTTTCCAGGATTTCCCAGTACTGGAAACCACATTTTCATTTTTTCACTTTTCCATGATTTTCAAGGAGTTACAAGGGCGACCTTTGGTTGCATGGATTTTCGTACTAAAGTTCAACCAGTGGTCAAGACCATTCATACTACACGATAGAGCACAGTTGGGATAGTTCCGACAGTAGTCACAACAATAGTCCACATCCAAAGGTTGCCCAGAAGTGTGCGAACCTTGCTTTATAGCAGACAAAGAGACTATGACAATCAATTGCTGTACATGTCCCACTTTAAAGTGGGAATTTCATATTTTCTATGAAAGTCAAAACATATTAATTTCTATGATTTTTGCTCAATAGGTTGTCAACTCACTATTATACAATCATAGGCATTATTTTCCACACTTAAACATCGGAAATAATACACAATTACTTCACTTGTTTTTCCATTCCCCCCATGCAAACGTTTGAATTTAAAGTTGAAAATGATATTTTTTGCCAATTTTTAATTGACGATAGTGAATCATAAAATTAATAGGATTATTCTTTAACAAGGTAGGACTGTTTATAGATACCATCTATTTTACGGCTTTATTTTAAAATATATTGTAAAAATGTAACTTAAAAATATGAAATTGCAGCTTTAAATACCCTTACCATCAATGTGTCTGATAGGTTATTATTCTATACTCACCAGTAACGTGTGTATTTGTGCTCCGTGTGTAGTGAATAATCTTGGTTGTTGTTGGCAGACGTGACAGGCTTGAAATATCTCCTGGATAGCTGACGATTTATTTCCCATGATCAGTCGACACATGACGATATGTTCTATTAACATTAGTTGGAAGGAGGAGAGAAGGGGATGATTATCCAACACTGAAATAAAATAATGTCTGGTTATCAATTCAAAGTACTAACCGTTTAAAAGAAACAATCAATTTTGTCGTGATTTATAATATGGCTTTGTAAAGCACACATGAGAACATTTAAGTGGCTTTGTTCATTTTTTGGACCATCTGAACAACTATACATTGTCCCTTGCCATACCTTCTGTCCTGCATCACTGACAAGCGGGAATCACACTTCTCAGCCAAGGAAGGGATCAATCACATGACTTCCAGCTTAGCGACCCAACATCTTACTCACCGAGCCACCATGGCTCTCACTAACAAAGAAAGCTTGACTTCCATGCAGAGGGCCTGAGCACAAAATGATTCTAGTAATGAACAAATAAATCGAACTGAACCGAGATAATTCATAAATACAAAGTTAGAGTTTACGTACTTTTCAATTTTTCAATCTGCATTAAAGCTTTATCTGTGTATTTCTGTGCTTTATCCATATAACCTGCTTGCATTGAGTGCATAACCGTAACCTGTAAAATAAATATATATATCAATATAACCTGTTCGCATTGAGTGCATCACAGTTACCTGTAAAATAAATACATATCCATAAAACCTGTACATTGAAAACCTCCTTGTAATCAATCAGTCTTTAAAGGAGGTAAATCTCTAATATTTGGCACCTAGAAGTGGACACAGATGGTCACAACATATATAATAATGTATTATGAATGTATATGAACTGATTTACATTCAATCATTTCTGTTTTACTGTAATTTCTAATGACACATGTTCAAGCGCAAATAAGCAAAGAGTTCAAATTTAAGAAATTTTTCCCAGGGAGTGTATTTCAGTCTGCACTCAATTAAATTCCAACGGTCAGGGTTTCTTTCATGTTCATCCTAGATGTACATAGATAGATCTCCACCACACACGCACAACTTAGATTTTCATCTCATCTAAACATTCATAGATTCCTATAGGCCAACAGCAGGATATAAACACTTATATACTCACAAGATATACTAACATACACGTTAGATACACTAATACACATGCTATATATTGTACTTACAAGATACACAGTATATATAAATATATACTTACAAGATACACTAATACACACATGTTATATATACTTACAAGATACACTAGTACACACATATGTTCTTTAGGTAACCATTGAAATAAATCAACTGGATTATTTGATACAGGCTCTGTAAAATTAAAACATTAATATAAATTTAATAATGCATTTAAGAGAGAGAGAGAGAGAGAGAGAGAGATCAACTAGGGGTCATTCAGAACTAACATATGGTTCAATTTTACTTCAATATAATTTAACTTGCATATCTCCCGTAATCTGGAAAAACCTAGTAACTCTGTTGAATGTAGTTTTGAGTAAACAAAGGAAAACTGTTTTGTTAAGCTACTGAATATATAACCAATTTGATTTTATCTTTTTAGATGTAGATAATTAGAAGCCCTTTCAGTGCAAGAGAAAAAACCCTATTATTACATACATGTGTACTGAGTCCAAATATGGGTCTAACTCAATTTTCACCAAAATTTGACTTGCTAGGTTTTTCCGGATTACGGGAGATATATGGGTCTTCAGCAGTGGAAGAAAATCCATCAAGTTGGACATGCAACCCTGCTTCTTGTCATGTACAAGTATGAAATTGAAAGTTGAAACCATTCCACTTGAATCGTCAATGACAGGGAGAGAGAGAGAGAGAGAAATGGGGTTTAATTTAGTTGAAATCTTGTGGCTTCGATGGCATCGAGAGTTGATTATGGTCCGTCATGTTTATAAATGTCTAATAGGCCTAAAGAAAGACCTGCAATAGACAGATTTAGCTCTTGCATGACGTATGTTTAACTTTTAAAGATGTCAAATAACAACATTTGTTTCCATCAAGATACATCTTGGTCCCAGCAACCCATTCAGGATTATTAAAGGGTAAAAGAGACTGAGAATTTGGGTTAAACATCCACTCAACACAAACGAGATCATTTCGATGATACAATCTTATCTTAATAATTTGCATGTGCGTCAATCTAATTCAAGAGAGAGAGAGAGAAATGGGGTTTAACGTTCACTCGACACAAACTAGGTCATTTTAGGACTAACATATGGTTTCAATTTGCTTTCAATAATTCGCTTGCGCGTAGGGGTCTTTAGCAGTGGGAGGAAACCGGAGTGCCCGGAGGAAACCCACGAGGTTGAGAAGGCGCCCTTATCTCCATGCCACATACGCTCACACCAGGGCTCGAAACCACAGCCACAAGCCAGACGTGAACGGCCAGCTAGAGGTCGAAGCGCGGCACTCTAGACCACTAGGCCATCCCAGCCCCCCCGTCAATGACAGACCTTATGATCTAAGGCCAACAACACCCCCATTCTATAATATGATATAAGTAATGTATCTTACCATCTTCTGGTTGTATTTGGGTAATTGTTTGTATACTCTGTTGTAATTGTTTTAAAAAGGGTTTCACTGTTTTAACCTGAAAAAAACCCCAGCAATTGTTAAACATATTTATTAATATCAATCATCTCCAAGTTCCATGTGACATAACTTAATCATAAAAATTAATAATCCCTAGTGTTTGGTTATTCTTCAGATAAAGGTAAATTGTTTATTTTGTCTTAAATATTGGATATCAGAAGTCCATCTTTTCACTGTAAGATCACAACATCAATATTGATTTAAATTGACAAGTTATTCGTGTTTTCAATGCTGAAGACTTTGGATGATATTGAGTTAGAGACTCGGCTATTTTAAATGACTAACATGATACGTACCTGACCAGCTGTTAGAAAATGATAGACTTGTAACACCAGAAAAAACACGCGTAAGGACTCTTTATGAACATGTGACCCATGATAATTTTCTATCAATTGACTCGCTTCTACTAAAACTTTATGCACCTCGCTCATCTGTTTATCCATCAACAAAATCTACAACAAAAAATCAATCAAACATATTACATAGTTTGGTTGGAAAGGATAAGGTATGCTGGATAAGTAGTTGGTTTCGATTCCCTGCATATATGTTACAAGGAGTAGGGTCTTCTGTCCAACCTCAAACCCTTTATCAAATTCCAACTGTTACAACTTAATAAAACTTTACTTGTCAGAAGAAGTTTTACGTTTAGAAAGTACAAAAAAGTTTTACTTTTAGAATGAACAAAATAGTTTTACTTTTAGAATAAACAAAAGATAGGCTGGCACTGCCAGGCAGGATACGCCCACATTTTCGAGAGATGGATAGAGAACAAGCAATACCGAAAGTGATTTTTCCTACATCATTAAGTCCTTTTTTTAATACTGTATTGGGAGCAGCCATTTTGTTGGTCAGTTCCAGTCTGATATTCATGAAATTCGAAGCCGACAATGATTATGGTGTGACGGTACACAACCTAGAAATGTGACTTTTCGGCAAAATCGGATAAGAATTGTAACCACAACCATGATATACCATATTTTTACACTATGGTCCAATTTTCTCGAAATTCAAATTCAACCTCAGTTGAACCTCAAGTAGGGTGTAACGGTGATAGAGTCAAACGTTTTTTAAATCAGATAATAATTGTGACCTCCAGAGGCACCATAGGCGATTTTGCGTACAATCAGGGGCCATAATTCAGGAAGTTACGATCCGATATGCGCAAATAACGAAAGGAACCAAGATCTTTGGGTTATAACCATGCATTTCAAGTTTCATCAAAATTGAATTAAAATTGTGACCTATACAGGGTCCACAACCATGATATACCATTTTTTAACAGTATTCGCGTACAAACGGTGGCCATTTTGTCTTTCAATTTTGGTCTGATTTACCCGAAATTCGAAGTCAAACCTTCCTTAAGGTGTAACGGAGATATAATCAAAGGTTTTTTTTAAATCGGAAAATAATTGTGACCTCCAGAGGGACCACAAGCTAAAAAAAAAGGCAATTTTGCGTACAATCAGGGGCCATAATTCAGGAAGTTACGATCCGATATGTGCAAATATCGAAAGGAACCAAGACCTTTGGGCTATAACCATGCATTTCAAGTTTCATCAAAATCGAATTAAAATTGTGACCTCTACAGGGTCCACACAACCATGATATACAATTTTTTAACAGTATTCGCGTACATACGGCGGCCATTTTGTATGGCAATTTTGGTCTGATTTTCCCGAAATTCGAACTTAACCTTCCTTACGGTGTAACGGTAATATAATTAAACGTTTTTTTAAATCGGATAATAATTGTGACCTCCAGAGGGACCACAAGCTAAAAAAAGGCGATTTTGCGTATAATCAGGGGCCATAATTCAGGAAGTTACGATCCGATATGCGCAAATATCGAAAGGAACCAAGATCTTTAGGTTATAACCATGAATTTTAAGTTTCATCAAAATCGAATTAAAATTGTGAACTCTACAGGGTCCACAACCTTGATATACCATTTTTTAACAGTATTCGCGTACAAACGGCGTCCATTTTGGTCCAATTATCCCGAAATTCGAACTCAACCTTCCTTAGGGTGTAACGGTGATATAATAGAACGTTTTTTTAAATCGGATAATAATTGTGACCTCCAGAGGGACCACAAGCTAAAAAAGGTGATTTTTCGGACAATCAGGGGCCATAATTCAGGAAATTACGTTCCGATAGGCGCAAATATCGAAAGGAACCAAGATCTTTGGGTTATAAACATGCATGTCAAGTTTCATCAAAATCAAATTAAAATTGTGAACTCTACAGGGTCCACAACCTTGATATACCATTTTTTAACAGTATTCGCGTACAAACGGCGGCCATTTTGTATGGCAATTTTGGTCCGATTTTCCCGAAATTCGAACTCATCCTTCCTTAGGGTGTAACGGTGATATAATCGAACGGTTTTTTAAATCGGATAATAATTGTGACCTCCAGAGGGACCACAAGCTAAAAAGGGTGATTTTTCGGACAATCAGGGGCCATAATTCAGGAAATTACGTTCCGATTGGCGCAAATATCGAAAGGAACCAAGATCTTTGGGTTATAAACATGCATGTCAAGTTTCATCAAAATCGGTTCAAAATTGTGACCTCTATAGGGTCCACAAGCTAAAAACGTGATTTTTCGTACAATCAGGGGCCATAATCCATGAAGTTTTGATCCGATACATGCCAATATCGAAAGCAGCCGAGATCTTTTGGGGATAAACCTATATTTCAAGTTTCGTCAAAATCGGGTAAGAATTGTGACCTGTAGAGAGTCCACAAACAATTGTGGACGGACGGACGTCCAGACGGACGGACGGACGGACGTCCGGACGGACAGGGGCGACGACATAATACGTCCACATGAAAATGTGGGCGTATAAAAAGTTATACTTTTAGAAAATACATAAAAAGATTTAGAAAGCAGAAAAAAGTTTTACTTTTAGAAAGCAGAAAAAAGTTGTACTTTTAGAAAGTACAAAAAAGTTGTACTTTTAGAAAGTACAAAAAAAGTTGTACTTTTAGAAAGTACAAAAAAAGTTGTACTTTTAGAAAGTACAAAAAAGTTGTACTTTTAGAATAAACAAAAAAGTTATACTTTTAGAAAATACATAAAAAGTCTTTCTACATGTTAGGCAAATACTCATTATTTTGGGTGGGCTGAGGATGGGTTAGTTGGACTTACCATCGCTTTACTAAGAACAAATAGTAATCTGGTATACTCGGATCGGGAAACAATGGCAAAATCTGTTCCTAGAGACAATAAATTACATGCTGATGGGAAATCTCTTTCTTGGGCATGGATTTGCTGTAAAAGATAAACAATCATTAACAATCAATTAAATTAATATTTTCAAGATTAATCGAGTTGATGTATATCATTCTTTTTTTGAAAACAGTTGAAACTAACATAAACTGATCAGTTTTTTGTGACCTTTTGGACATATCTAAAATATTTATTTCAATTATATGATTGAATTATTTGAAATGAAACAAATTATGAGCCCCACAGCCATACCTATTTCTTTTATCATTGATCTTTCTTCTATAAGACATTTGAAACCTCAAGTAATTTGATGAGTGGTTTTGTCATCTATAGGCATTATTTAAAATATTTATTTCAATTATAATTATAGCCATCAGAGTAACTCATGCACAACAAATGATTGAAAGGAATAAGTGAAAGAAACCATGATCCCCACAGACATATTGGAATATTTGTGTGAGCAGTAAAAGTAATGAAGTGAAATGAAATGGGGTTTAACGTCCTACTCTTCTGCACCTGACATGGGCTAATGGAAGACAGGCATACACCATACAGTGTGCTATGAGGGAAATTTTGCAGCGCCACGGCCTACTCTTATATCGAATTCCAACTGCCAAGGGATCTTTTACATGCACGCCAATGTGTACACGGGACCTTGGTTTATTGTCCCATCCGAACGACTAGGCAGCTGTCCTTGTCAGACCCTCCTTCTGCATCACTGACAAGGGGAAACCACGCCGGAAAATCGACATGAACTTTCTCGGCCAATGCGTGAGCAGTAAAAGAGTTTTTTTACATATTGTTATCAAAAAATCCAACCAAATCCTCAAAATGAAATACTTACTGCCAGCTGAAATAATAATCGACAGTGCCAGTATGGAGCTTGTTTAGACAATTCAATGGCTCGAAGTAGCAGTGGTTTTGCCTTGCTTGTTTGGTTCTGAAACATAAGAATAGAAATGAAATGGGTTTAAAGTCACATTTTTCTGCTTTAAAGCGGTAATTTCATATTTTTATGTTATATTTTTAAAATATATTAAAATAAAGCCTTAAAATAGATGGTATCTATAAACAGTCTTACATGTACCTTGTTAAAGAATAATCCTATAATTCACTATTGCCAGTTGAGAAATTGGCAAAAATATCACTTTCAACATTAAATTCAAACTTTTGAAGATAGCTATTGCATGGGGGGAATGGGAAAACAAGGAGGTAACTGTGTTATTATTTCCGATGTGAAAGATCTTTAAGTGTGGAAAATGATGCCTATGATTGTATAATGACAACCTATTGAGCAAAAGACATAGAAATAAGTATGTTTTGACTTTCTTAGAAAAAGTGAAATTCCTGCTTTAAAGATGCATTTCAGAGATTTAGATGAGAGAGAGAGGTGGGGATTCACCACTCCTCACCTCCTGAAAGAGAGAGAAAGAAATGAGGTTTAACATTCACCCCCCCCCCTCCTATTAGAGTGAGAGAGAGAGAGAAATGTTGTTTAACATCCACTCGACACAAACTAGGTCATTTCGGGACTAACATATGGTTTAACTTTATTTCAATGATTTGCTTGAGAGTAGGGGTCTTTAGCAGTGGGACGAAACCATAGGACTCAGAGAAAAGACACCACAATGGACAGACAACCATATTCCTTGTCACTTACAACCGGGGAATCGAAGTCACGCCAGGTGACTCAATGACAAACCTTACGATTCGACCATCCAACCACTCATGATTTAGATAAAGAAATGAAATGAAATGAAATGGGGTTTAACGTCCTACTCTTATGCACCTATCCTGGGCTAATGGAAGACGGGCATACGCCATACAGTGTGCTATGAGGGTAATTTTGCCCGAGGAGCGGGGCTACGGCCTACTCTTATATCGAATTGCAACTGCCAAGGGATCTTTTACGTGCATTCCAATGTGTACACGGGACCTCGGTTTTTCGTCCCATCCAAACGACTAGGCAGCTGTCCTTGTCAGGCCCTCCTTCTGTATCACTGACAAGGGGAAATCACGCCGGAAAATCGAGATGAACTTTCTCGGCCAATGCAGGGATCGAACACCCGACCTCCAGGCTAGCGAACCAGCGCCTTATCCACTTAGCCACCGTGATTCCCGATTTAGATAAAGAGCTGACAGTTCTCACTATAATAGTTAAACATTAGATAATGAAAGGGAGTTTGTTGAAAATTTTAATCAAATTACTTCAGAGTTACTGTGTAGAGTTATCCATTTTTAATTTATATCATTAACTGCCAATCGTATCGAAATCTGCTGAAAATCAAAACCACCTGATGCTTTAGACGATTAATTATGGGCTTGGCAGTTTGCAATTGGAAGTGAAATGGACAATTAATAGCTGAACGGTGTTTTTCGTTGGTATTTCTGTGGGATGAAAATACGATGAATTTTGCATATTTAACAAGTGAAATGGACAACTAATTGATGAACCCGGTTTCTGTGCTTAAGCTTGCTACAGTCTACAGGTACCTTGCACAACTTTCTCTGTTAATATTATACAGGTTATGGCTTCATTGTAATAAAATTATTCTTATCATATTTTTAAATTGCCATTATTTTTCTGTTAGAGAAAAAAAGTCAGGGAATGTCATTCAACAGTTGTAACGATTAACCATAACAATGGATAATCGAGACTTTGTTATAATTGAAACAATGACAATCAAGGCAGCTTGTTTATCAAAATGAGGGGGGGTGGGATGGCCTAGTGGTCTAGAGTGCCGCACTTCGACCTCTAGCTGGCCGGTCACCTCTTGCTTGCGGCTGTGGTTTCGATCCCTGGTGTGAGCGTATGTGGCATGGAGATAGGGGCACCTTCTCAACCTCGTGGGTTTCCTCCGGGCACTCCGTTTTCCTCCCACTGCTAAAGAACCCTATGCGCAAGCGAATTATTGAAATAAAATTGAAACCATATGTAAGTCCCAAAATGACCTAGTTTGTGTCGAGTGGACGTTAAACCCCATTTCTCTCTCTCTCTCTCTCTCTGAAATATTCAGCATATTGCCATTACATTATCTATTCTTTAATGATAAGTCCTATAGCAAGAACTGTCAGCTCTTTGACTAATCTTCTATAATGTCTATTAATATCTACGTTGAAAGGAATCTTGACAGATTTAGTAAATTCGGAGTATCTAATCACGCAAAATAAAATATTTAAATATCACTTTACCTGTTTTTCATATAACTGGGACAAAACGCTAGCAGTCTCAAACCGGACATCATCAAGATATGTCTGACATAGGGTTAAGGGATAAATCTTGTTGTCATTAACATGGACCTTATGTATTATAAGGTCCATGTCATTAATAAAATCTAATTTTCTGCACTCACAGTCTTCAGATCAAAATATGTGTTAAATGTAGTTACAATAAATAAAAAATATGTGTTAAATGTAGTTACAATAAATAAAAATTCAGTTTTGCCTCAATCATCTTGACGCCTGGAAATAAGGCACCAGTGACAGACAATTTCTGGCAGTCTTTTTTACTGAAATTATTAATACATGTCCGCTGTCCGGCACTAAGCTAAAAATGTCAGGTACTATTTCAACCTGAAATTTTGTCAGGTACAACTAAAAGTGTTATTTCCAGGCATGATCATCTTGAAAGCTTAACTTGTTCAACCATCCTTGACAATTTCACATGGCTTTGTTTTGTTTGACCTACTGATTAAAGGGAGGTAACAAGCATACATATCATTTCAATTTTTCTTCTCTAAATTGACAAGAATATTCTTATATTTAATCTTTCTTGAAACTTTTCAATACGAAAGATAAATATTTGGTTATTTAAAGTCAGCAATTACAGCCAAAATGTTCTTTGTCTGTCCAAAATAAATACTGTCAATTAAGGAAAGCACAAGATCAGCCATTTTGTAGGTTATAACCATATTTCAAATTATAAAGTCATTTCATTTTATCTCAATGAACCTGTGTTTGACAATAAATATATCATTTCAACCAATTAGAGGAATATAAAACCAAATTATAAACAGCTAAAAATAGCTGTGATATTTCAGACTATCAATTAACTTCTGCGTTCGGGAATTCATTAAACATTATTTACAAAAAGGATACTCCTGAAGATATGGACCACTGAAAGGAAGATTTTTTTCATTATTAAAAAATGTATTATGAAAATAAATGGCAATTTATATATAAGCAAGAATCATTAGAATTTATCATTATTATAAAATAGTGATGTTGTAATAAAAGGTTAAAGCAACAAAGAATAACTAAACCTACCGCCTTTTCCAAATGAGTCTGAGATGTGTCAATGTTTTTTGTGTGTGCCAACAAAATATTCCCCAATTGCAGGTGCGTGCGGGCCTCAATTTCTGGCGAAGGTTGAAAACCAAGAATCGCCTGTAAACAGTGAATGCAAAGGCGAATATTAGGAGGGTTAGAAGTCCTGAAATATTCCGCTAAACCAATAAGTGAACTGTACCAAGAACTATCATTTGATGTTGACGCCATTTTAGTACAACACGGTTAACCAGTGCTTTCAATAATTTCCCTATTCAATTATTTTGTACCTGTCAACCGAGTCTACAATATTTATTTCTTCCCGCTACGATGTCTGCTGAAGGCCATTGGTCAAAATTAATTCATTTTGATCATTTAGGACTAATTTTACTGGAAACGTGCTCAATAACGCACAATAATCCAACATTAGGATATTAAAATAAGATATTATTTTTTTCAAAGAAAGTATAATTTCTTCTGCGAATCTTTCGTACATACTAAAATTTTAAATTATAGAAACGAACGAAAAGAAAACGACCAAATGGAAAATATATAAGTAATTGGATTGCCCGTATGTTGTATTAAACAATGAATTTTAATTACATCCTTCCAACATAGTTTTCAATATTTGATTAGAACGGTGCAAAGTCATAAAGTAATTTTGAAATTGTATTTCGTTTAAAATAATTCAGAATACGTAAAAACCCACTGACCTATATCCCAAAATGGCTCTGACAGCACTTGTCCAAACTGCAGTAACGTTTGCCCTTGGCTGCTTCTTCGGCAGCCTTGTCATGCTTCGTGCACTGTGGGGAATTGTTCGGCAACCCAAGAAGGCCTTCTATGTTAAAGACAGAAGGGAACCACCAGCTTGCTTAGGTGATTCGAGTCTTGGCACTCATGGCTACATACACTTGGAGGCAAGTGTGAAGGACTTTGACCCAGTGATCCCAATGCAATCAGCAGCAATGGGAAATACATTTTTTTCCCAGAGCTATATATATATATACAGGCTACACCGTGAAGACTTAGGGTTTTACCCCAAAACCCAATGGATGAGATCCCTAGTTGATCATCCAGAGGGTTACTGCTGATCGGGGGTCCCAAGGTGAAGGGATGTCAAGTCAAGATCCCTGGAGGCGGGGGGCTGTTTTTGGCAAGGATGGCAGGACAGTGCCTAGCCCGGTGAATGTTTGCTTGCATACCCAGGACCTAGATCGGACAGGCACAGCCGACAGTCTGACCTAAGTACCTACCTTATATAAAATCATAGCATTGATGGCAAAACGAGCCAGACCGCGCTCACTCGCCATTTTACCTCTAATACCCAGAGCTTTCTCCTTTGGATGATTTTAACCTTGGACGCTTTCGTGCAAAGATGTGTCTTTAACCCAAAAGCTGGACTAAGCCTACTTTTTGGCTTCTTCCGGCAAGTTTCTTAGGAAACACTTGTCTGCATTATCACCCAAGGGGGAAGCGGATGTAAAACTCCACAAACAAACGAACGATCCTACAGGTGCATAACTTCTCTTTCAAAAGACTATGCAGAGTGCAAGTGATAGTTCTGGAATTTTATTCTCTTAACTACACTAGATTTGAATAACCAGCCCTTCTGACTTACTTCATTGTTTTGTCCTCTTTGAACAGACAGGGTTCAGATCCCCTGGTCACGATGGTGCAGGACGGTTGGCCTGGCTGGGAACAGTGTCTAGTCTTTTGGATGGTACATAAAAGAACCCTTGACAATTGGAATTTGAAATAAGAATAGGCCATGGTCTTAACAAAATTTCCCTCAAAGCACACTGTGTAGAATAATTGATTTGTACTAGGCGCGGATCCAGAGGGGGCGCACCCGGCGCACGCCCCCTCTATTTTTTGAGGTGGTGAATAATTTTTGGCTCCATATATTCTCGCCGGAAAGGAAAACAAAAATAGTTTAGGTTGGAAATCGTAATTTATAGTACTAGTATGAAATTAGCCTTGTGGGCATTTTTTTCACTCAAAAATCACGGTTCTGGGCTTCGCACTCCCAAGTTGGTGCAGCACGGCCCCCTTTCTGAAAATCCCGGATCTGCCCCTGTGTACATTTTCATTGAGTAATTGGGATAAGGCATAATCCACTGCTCTTTTTTCCAAGGAGCAGCCGTGAGTAAGACGCTGGCTCAATAACCTGAAAGACATTAAAACCCTATTTTATTTTCTCATTATTTCATATTTTATTTTACAGAAAGTACGTCTGCATTATGTGGCAAATGGAGAAGAAGGGAAACCCCTTATGTTGTTTGTCCATGGATTTCCAGAATTTTGGTATTCATGGAGATATCAGTTACGGGAATTTGCAAAAGATTATCGGTAATTAAATTAGTTTTAGAAGTCCTAGGTTGGTCAAATGGTTCGCTTGTGCGCATTGTAACATAAGGTCTGTCATTGAGTAAATTGGCATGGTTTCGATTCCCCACTTGTACGTGCCAACCTTGGTGAGTTTTCTCCTGGTCCTCTGGAACAGTTGGAACAAAAAACAAGGTCCTCTGTAGCCTACATGTTGTTGACTTGTGCTGCACATAAAAGAACGAGTGATGGTTTGGATTTTAATAAAGGATATCCACATTGAAAACTTTACAATCATATCTGCCTTGGTAACTTTACAATTATACCCTCATTCGTAACTTTACAATTATACCCTCATTCGTAACTTTACAATTATACCCTCATTGGCAACTTTGCAATGATACCCCCTCCCCATGGCACCTGTCTTCATTAGTCCAGTTTGGAGCAGAACAGTATGATGTTAAACCCCATTTCATTTCATTTCCCCATTGGCAACTTTACAATCATACCCCCTCCCCATTGGCAACTTTACAATCATACCTTCTTTTGGTAGCTTTACAATCATACCTTCTTTTGGTAGCTTTACAATCATACCCTCTTTTGGTAGCTTTACAATCATACCCTCATTGGTAACTTTACAATCCATATCCTCATTGGTAACTTTACAACCATACCCTTAATGATAACATACCCTCATTAGCAACTTTACAATCGTACCCTCTTTGGTAACTTTACAGTCATATCTTCAGTGGTAACTGGGGTGTTGGATGGCCGATTGGTTAGCGTGTGAGTGCTGTATCATAAAGCCTGTCATTGAGTTAACTGGCGTGGTTTCGAATCCCCAGTTGTACATGACAAGGAGTAGGAGTAGGGTCACCTGTCCAGCCTCGTGGGTTTTATCCGGGTCCTCCAGTTTCCTCTCACTGCTAAAGACCCCTATGTGCAAGCAAATTATTGATACAAAATTAAACCATATGTTAGTCCCGAAATGACAGTTTGTGTTGAGTGGAGGTTAAACTCTCTCTCTCTCTCTCTCATCGGTAACTTTACAATTATGTCTCATATATTACAGTTGTGTAGCTATAGACCAGAGAGGTTATAATGATTCAGATAAACCAAGCGGTGTCAGTAATTATGATATGTTGATGATGGTGGATGACTTGAAACAACTTATTCCTGCTTTAGGTAAGATGAATACTAATGGCTGAAAGTTTTATTAACCAGCTCTCTTGATACCTGGCTTTGAACTCTTTCCCGCTGGTTTACATCATCAGTTACTAATTATTAAACTTAATTCGATTGATAACAGAGTTATCTCCCAATAACTGTTAATTGCAGTTAAACGTTCCAACATTGGTTTTTGGCTGTGTTAAACTAATAAGAAACCTTGACCTCGAAAGACTGTGATTGAGAGGGTATATTTTTTTAGCTGAAAGAATAATCATGTCATTTTGGACTAAGATATGGTTATGTTTTCTATGGTCACATTTGCAATGCTAGGGTGGGGAATAAGGCTTTCAGCTTACCATTCATCGAATTTCAACTATCAAGAGTTGTTTTATTTGCACTTTCCATATTTGTAGCGCATGGTGTATGCTCGACTTGATTAACCCAGTTGGTGTATGCTCGACTTAATTAACCCAGTTGGTGTATGCTCGTCTTCATTAACCCAGTTGGTGTATGCTCATCTGCATTAACCCAGTTGGTGTATGCTCGCCTTAATTAACCCAGTTGGTGTATGCTTGGGAGAACGCTAGATCGGAGACGGTCCTACGCAAATTGTGACGTCATATGTGAATTGTGGGATAGGGTAAGGGTTAGGCTTGATCATGGGTTAGGGTTAGGGCTAGCCCTGTTTACATCTCGGGACTTTGACCAAATCTACAGGTCCTAGCCCTTACCCTAACCCTAACCCACAATCTATTATGACGTCATATGTGCTAAAATGCGTAGGACCGTCTCCGATCTAGCGTTCTCCGTATGCTTGCCTTAATTAACCCATTTGGTGTATGCTCATCTTAATTAACCCAGTTGGTGTTTGCTTGTCTTCATTAACCCAGTTGGTGTATGCTCATCTTCATTATCCCAGTTGGTGTATGCTCGTCTTAATTAACCCAGTTGGTGTATGCTCATCTTAATTAACCTAGTTGGTGTATGCTCGTCTTAATTAAACAAGTTGGTGTTTGCTCGTCCTCGTTTGCCCAGTTGGTGTATGCTCGTCTTCATTAACCCAGTTGGTGTATGCTCGTCTTAATTAACTCAAAAGGGTAGGATATTTAACCGATTTCATTTCTATTTGCATGTTTTTGTTTTCTTGTAGGTATTTAAAGGAATAATCCCAGTTACATTTTGGGGCTTAAAATTGCTTAATTTTGTATGAGATGCCTTTAATAACTTATAACTTAGCCCCTAGTAACTACCTCAAGCGTTGTGATACGTTTTCAAAAAATTTCCAATTGTCGGTATTGCTCTGTGTTTGAAGACCGGCGTCTTGGTTGCATCCTAAAAAGTGCCTGGATAATACGCGTCTACATGCTGAGTGCCGCAAGCTCTCTATTTATGAAGTGTACAATAGGTATCGCATGTAGTCGCATTTATCAAGTTCAACTATTTAAAAAGTCTAGTGTCCGGATATTTGATTGTGGTGCGATTTTGACGTTCACGTCCAAACGACTGAATATTTTGAACTGAACTTTTCAGACAAGGTAAATACACAATTCCTCTGTATTTTGGCGTTAAAATTTCATACGTATACGAACTTGTAATTTTCAGATTCTATGAAATTCGGGATTCGCACTTTAAGCCCATTTTTAGCGTATGCGTGTATGTGGAACACAAGCCTTGGATTTTTTATTTTTATGTACATGTACTTATTTTAGGTTATAAATCCTGTATATTGGTTGGCCATGATTGGGGAGGAGCTGTTTGTTGGGCGTTTGCTGCACGACATCAGAATCTGATTGATAGACTAATTGTTATGAACTGTCCGCATCCTGGATCCTTTTTTACTTACGCCATGAGCCACCCATCACAATTCCTTAAATCATGGTTTGTTTTTTAATAGTTACTTTTTTTCTGTTTCATTTTTATACACCCACATTGAAATGTGGTTGTGTATTGTCGTCACCCCTGTCCGTTCGGCTGTTCTTCCGTTATTTTGTCCATCCAATTTGGTTGTGGACGCTCTAGAGGCTAAAGTTAATATCAAAATGACTTTCTATTTATACATCTCACCTTTGTTCAATTTAGTAAGTCCTTCCAAGAGAAATGGTATGTATTATTATCCTTTTCGGAAATAGACCATGCTGTGCACCCTCCAAAAAAGCCAATCAAATCATTTAGAAGGCTGATATGCAAGTAGAAATGTTACGATACAAATAATTTGGCATTTCATAACTGATTCCGACTGAGACAGAAATGATATGTCACATTGGATAATTTTTCAACCATTTTAAATGGAAATATGGATTCACAATTGAACTTTTCCAATGACAGTTATACGATTTCATATTTCATAAGAATTAATCCTTAAGGGTCCCCACATTCTTTATATTTATATCAATTTATATAGTGTTTAAGGTCATGAGACGAAGAAGCCTACCAGAGTTATGGCTGTTGAATATTTTGTTAATATCCGATTGACTTTACATTTATACACAGTGTTTAAGGTCATGAGACAAAGAAACCTGTTGATTTTTAGCGATGTCCGATAATTACTGCCAGAGTTATGGCCCTTGATCAGTGATAACTTCAAAAAATCTTGTGGATGCTCCAGAGGCCAAAGTTAACATCCGATTGACTTTAGATTTATACACAGTGTTTAAGGTCATGAGATGAAGAAGCCTATTGATTTTCAGCTTATTCCAATATGAAATTCTGTTATAAATAGTAAGGTGGTTGGGAATTTAGAAATGTATGTTTTCCATGGTTATATTATTATATTTTAGGTATATCTATTTCTTTCAACTACCATGGTTACCAGAATTAGCTTTCCGCTTGAATGATTATCAGAATATAGTTGTGGCTTTTAAAGGAAAGAAAATGGGTGTTCAGTCTGGAATTATGACAGATGAAGATATAGAAGCCTATAAATATGCTTTTAGTAGACCAGGTATTTATTAAAACTAAATAGGAGGGGGGGGGGGATTGGCCTATTAATTCCCTCATGGCACACGGCATGACTTGGCTATGATATCACCCTTGGTGGAAGTGGATGTTAAACTCCAGAAACAAACAAACAAGCTGCATGGCATGCCCTCATCGTTATCAGTCCAATTGGTGCAAATAAGGTGTTTAACACTTAAAAATAAGTTTCAATACACATACAGGTGTCGTTATCAAGCTAATAATCTTGATAACGATACCTGTATGTGTATTGAAACGTAGCATGTCAATAAAATTCAGAAGTAGTATATCCATACAAGTGTGTTTATTTTTAGTGAAATCTATTTCTATATGTCTTATAAGGATTATTGTTTAACACTTCTCTGACTTAAGGTTTAATTCCACACTTCAGATTAATGTTATATAGCACACAAGTGTTTCCTTGGAAACCTTCAAGAGGATGGAGATAGGGGAGAGGGTAAAAGACCTAATCGATTACGTCTCTTTTAGATAAAGTCACGATGTGGAGTAGTTTCCAGGGTAATCTTCACGAGAGTGGACCGTAGCACCTCTGTCCGAGCAAAATTTCCCTCATAGCACACTGCATTTAGGGAGAAGGGTTTAATATAGGCTATGCCTGTTCCCCAATCCCTATTCAGATAGAAATCTGAATAAAAATATAGCTTATAAAAAAAATAGCACACTGCATTGACGTATGCCTGTCTTCATTATCCTAGTTGGAGCAGAACAGTGGAATGTAAACCTCATTTCATTTCATTTACTTTAGGAGCCGCCACTGCCTCTATTAACTACTATAGAGCAGCCGTTAGGAGTGGTTTGCGTGACAAGAGACTGATTGAAAAACCAACCCAGCTTATTTGGGGTTGTGTTGATGCAGCGTTAGAGAGAGGGTTAGCTGAAGGGTGTAGGGAGTTCACCAAGGATCTGTCTATTAGTTATATTGAAGAAGCCTCTCACTGGGTTCAGATGGATCAACCAGATAAAGTCAATAAATTAATGAGGCAATTTCTGGAAGACAAATCATAAGGCAAGAGCTTTTTGAAATTTTGTCCATCACAATTAACGATTTAAATTTTGGTTACTGTTTCTTTAAGGGAGGAAAAAATCAATAATTTAAAATCAAAAAGCACTTGGTTTGCTCTTCTGAAAAATTCAAATTATTAAAATTTTGCATTTTTCGAGTCGCTATTTATGAATATTATAACCGCTGAAGAAACCAAAAATTAAATTATTTGTCCAAATGACAGTATTGTAAGTATGAATTAGTTTTATATTAAAGGCTCTGATTGTTCAATAAATAGATAATGGATAGTCTCGGTCATCAAGTACCGTTGCTACTATGATAATAAATGATCTACACTATATGTCAAAAAAGTCAGAACTTCGCCCAGAATAAAGTAATTTGAATTATATTTTCAGTATATTCATTTCACATTATCTATATTTGCACTATTATCACACTAATGGTGAGCTCATTTCCCAAATCGTACATAATGTATCTTTAAGCCCTGGAAATATTATCTGCAAATTGCCATGACGACCAGCAACTTTAATTGTGTGTTAGGAATGTGATTGACCATTTGTGAGCTGCTCCCATGAAGCCAGACGCTTGTCGCACAACTTCATTTTGTTTTATGGGCAGAAAAGCATTAACTGTATGCCTTCTTGTTACTATCAATGAGCTGTACTCAACTCCAGATGATACAACAAATTTTAAAAGAATTGCATTTTTGGAAAGATTAACTGTAGTCTATTCAAATATGGTGCAAGCTCTATTTTATAAAAATGACCATCTGTCTGGTTTTGTGGGAGCAGCTCACATTTGTATATTTGTCCCCTGCCTTTCGAAGAAAGTTAGGGGACTATTAAAATGGGTTCATCCGTCTGTCTGTCTGTCTGTTCGTCACACTTTTTGGGACACAATAACTCTCTTCCTAATTGAGCTAGAATGTTCATACTTGGTGTATGTGTTTATTAGGTCAATGCCTTGATGGAGTTCGAAGATGAGCATTTTCCGCTTAGGGTAAGCAGAGATAAGCAATTTGATTGGTTGATGCTTTGGGACACGATAACTTTAGTTCTAATTAAGTGAGAGTGATGAAACTTGGTGTATAGTTTCATTACAGTAATACCTTGACTAAGATCGATAATGAGCATTTTCTGCTCAGGGTAAGCAGAGCGATAAGCAATTTGATTTGCCGAGACTTTGGAACACAAATAACTCTCCTTCGAATTGAGTTAAAATGTTCAAAATTGGTGTGTATGCTTATTAGGTCAATGCCTTGATGGAGTTCGAAGATGAGCATTTTCTTCTTAGGGTAGGCAGAGATAAGCAATTTGATTGGACTTTGGGACAAGATAACTTAGGTTCATCTTGATTGATGATTTTTATGCCAATACAATGACTGCATTCTCATTCAGTAATGGATTCGACAGTAACAGTGTATAGAAACGATTGACTTGGACACGAGGGCCCTTTCCCTTGGTCAGAGGGGCCCTTTTGTCAAGCGTGGGGGGCCTTTTGTCTGCCTTTAGGGTCCCCCTAACTAGGGTACATTTTCATTTTTCTCGTCGGTTTTAGCATTTTTCTTTATAAAACACTTTTGGATGAAACTTCGTGTACAGTTTGATTGCTCGTAACGTTTGAAAAAAATAAATGTGCGATTAATTAATATGTGTCATCTATTTATTTTGGGATTTCGGCGGGGGACATCAGCCTCACTGTTGGCTTGTTTTACTTGCCAAATTCTTTACTTTTATTGTTTGCTATGAATGTGATTGACCATTTGTATAATTTTACTATTAGTTTTTACTATCAATAGGTTTGAAGTAAAGGCTATAATGAATTAATTTTTTTTTGATTTATTGACAATTGCCAAATTCTTTACTTTGATTCTGCGTTATAAATGTTATCAGCCATTTGTATGCTTTGAATAAATTTTTTTAGGATTTATTGACTTTTGCCCTTTGTATAATTATAATATTTGTTTTTATTATCAATCATTTTGAATTAAAAGCGTGAATGAATTTTTTTTATGACTTAATGCCATTTGCCAAATTCTTTACTTTAATAGTGTGTTATGAATGTGATGGAACATTTGTAAAATTTTACTATATTCGTTTTTACGAATGAATTAATTTTTCAGTTAAAAGCTTGAATGAATTAATGATTTAATGCCATTTGCCAAATTCTTTACATTTATTGTGTGTTATGAATGTCATCGACCATTTGTATAATTTTACTATCAATAGTTATGAATTAAAAGCTTGAATGAATTTTTTTATAAGTTAATGCCATTTGCCAAATTCTCGTTTTGATTGTCATTGAACATTTGTATAATTTTACTATATTCGTTTTTACAATCCTTGTTTTTGAATTAAATCCATTAATGAATTTTTTTTTTGGTAACTTAATGACATTTTCCAAATTCTTTACATTTATTGTATATGTTATGTTACATGCTTATTGTTGATTATATATATTTATTGTATTTTATTTTAATTATTTATATGGTTGATTGCATTCTGGGTTTCCCCAATGGTATTGTTGCCTTCCACAGGACTAACCTCTGGGTCAAACCACAGGGGAGACACGATTATTTTATCTGCCTTTTATGATTGTGCTATTGTGCAGTAGAGTTGACAGGTCTGAGTGGTATGGCACCGTTCTACTCAACCAACCTCTGGGTTCGTCCCCGGTAGGGGGGTTGGGATGGCCTAGTGGTCTAGGGAGCCGCGCTTCGACCTCTAGCTGGCCAGTCACCTCTGGCTTGCGACTGTGGTTTCGATCCCATGTGTGAGCGTATGTGACATGGAGATGGGGCGCCTTCTCAACTTCGTGGGTTTCCTCCGGGCACTCTGGTTTCCTCCCACTGCTAAAGACCCATACGCGCAAGCAAATTATTGAAATAATATTAAACCGTATGTTAGTCCCGAAATGACCTGGTTTGTGTCGAGTGGACGTTAAACCCCTATATCATCCCCGGTATCCCAAGTGGTATTGTTCCCTTCTACTTCACTAACTGCTAGGTCCAACCAAGGCTTTGCACTAAATCAAATTATCTGCCCTTGATTGTAGCTCGATTCTACGAACCAATCATAAAAACAGCTTACATACCAGTCTTAGCGTCATTGTTTACATTCACTACAATAATCTTAGACGCAATAAAATGTGAGTTACTTCCCTTCCCCCACTCGAATAGTCGATAAAAATAGCACCAGTAAAACGGGTGGATGAATTGATTATGTGTCTCCCACGTGGATGGAAAAATGAAATGAAATGGGGTTTAACATCCTACTGTTCTGCACCTGACCTGGGCTAATGAAGACAGAAATACAGTGGGCTACAAGGGAAATTTTGCCCAGGCAGTGGCACTACGGACCACTCTTGTATCGAATTCCAGCTGTTATGGGATCTTTTACGTGCATGTCATTGTGATGTACACAGGACCCTATCCTAACGACTAGACAGCTGTCCTTGCCAAGCCCTCTGTCCTGCATCACTGACAAGGGGGAACCACCCCGGAAATCCCTGTGGACAAAGTTTTGAGAGGTTAGTGGAGAACAATGGAACGGTACCACTGGGAATATCGAGAAAAGGTTGATTGAACTACTGATCTATATAAATGCTGATTATTTGTGTGGTTGAAACTTTAATTGTTACATGAAACATTAATTGTTACATAAAACATTAATTGTTACATTATGGTACATAAAACATTAATGGTTACATTATGGTATATAAAACATTAATGGTTACATTATGGTACATGAAACATTAATTGTTACGTTTTGGTTATGAAAGATAAACTGTTACATCATGTTACATAAAACATTAATTGTTACATTACGGTACGTAAAACATTAATGGTTACCTTATGCCACATAAAACATCAATGGTTACATTATGGTACATAAAACATTATTGGTTACCTTATGCCACATAAAACATTAATGGTTACATTATGGTACATAAAACACAAATGGCCAGTTATGTTTATGAAAGCAACTGTTACATCAGGTTAAATCATGGTTCTTAAAAATTAATTGTTACATTAATTATATTACATAAAACATTAGTTGTTACATTGTGTCTCATGAAAGATTAATTGTTACATGATCTCTCATTAAAGAATAATTGTTACATTATGTTGATTTATTGTTACATTATGTCCCATGAAAGATTAATTGTTACAATATGATTCATTAAAGAGTAATTGTTACTTTATGGTACATGAAATAGTGTTATATTATGGTACATAGAACATTATTTGTTACATTATGGTACATAAAACATTAATTGTTACATTATCGTGCATGAAAGGATAATTTTTACATTATGTTTAATGGAAGATCAATTGTACATTACATTATGGTACATGACCGATTAATTGGTGCATGAAAGATTATTTTCGATATTTTATTAAAAAAGGTTAAATGTGATCTCTGTTTGTATTACATACGTCTCTTTATCCCCCCTGCCTGGGCATAATTACCCTCATAGCACACTGTATGTCGTATGGTGTATGCCTGTCTTCATGAACCCAGATGGAGCTGAAAACCCGGACTTTAAACCCTATTACATTTCATTTCTTTATCCTCCAGAGTATTGGCTAAATATTGAAAATTAATCACGGCTGTTAGATTAAAATATTCGACTATCTAATGACAATATATGAGGGGGTGGGGGTGGGGGTTATTTCTAATAACATGTGAGAAGGGAGGGGTGGGGTACTATCTAATGACATGTGAGAAGGAAGGGGTGGGGTACTATCTAATGACAACATGTGAGAAGGGAGGGGTGGGGTACTATCTAATGACAACATGTGAGAATGGGAGGGGGCACTATGTGAGAAGAGAGGGGGACTAATTACATGTGTTAAGGGTCGGGGACTAATTACATGTGAGAAGGGAGGGGGACTAATTACATGTGTGAAGGGTCGGGGACTAATTACATGTGAGAAGGGAGGGGGACTAATTACATGTGTGAAGGGTCGGGGACTAATTACATGTGAGAAGGGAGGGGTGGGGTTACTATCTAATGATAACATGTGAGAAGGGAGGGTGTGGGCGTTACTGTCTAATGACATGTGAGATGGAAGGTGGTGGGGGTACTTGTCTAATGACAACATGAGAGAAGGAAGGGGGTGGGGGTACTGTCTAATTACATGTAAGAAGAAAGGGTGTGGGGGGACTATCTAATGACTACATGTGAGAAAGGAGGGATGGGGGTACTATCTAATTAGGTATGAGAAGGAAGGGGTGGGGTACTATCTAATGACAACATGTGAGAAGGGACTGGGTGGGTTTACTATCTAATGACAACATGTGAGCTGAACAGTAGTAAAATTAATAAGAGGTGAACAGAAATCAAGTGGGTTTTAGCGTCCTACTGTTCTGCTCCAAGGGATAAACAGGGGGTTAATTATTGTTGTTCCTCGGGTTTAACGTCCATTTCCACAGAGGATGATATCGCAAACAAGTTGTTTTATTTTCATTTTTATACACCCACATTAAAATGTGGTGTTTTACGTTGCTCCCGTCCGTCGGTACGTCAACATTTAAAGCTACGTTTCCACTGGCGTGCGATGCGTTACGATAGCATTATTCCTATTGAGTCCATGACCTAGTACGTCAGGGGCGGATCGAGGAATTTTTGCAGGAGGGGGGTTGCCAGGTTTCGGTTACGGAAATCTGCCATCATTGTCTCTAAATTACATAGGCATACATACAAATTTAGCTTTTTAAACAGAGAAATCATTTTTATAATGATGTAGGATCACTTTAGAATGTAATTTCATTGATGCAAGGCATTATTTTTTTTTATGTAGCTGAGAAGGCCCCCCCCACCTCGGGATCCGCCCCTGTACGTGCAGATAAGTTTCGATACGATCCACACGATTGCTACGACTGACCACAATATACGATCAGAACTGGCCCTCGAATTCACAAAGCATTCTCAAGATTTTACTCAACTTTCAATCACCGTTAATGAGAATTGTAACATGCTTCAGGGTAAACCCCGCGTTTTGATTGGTCAATTAGACACTATGTCTATTGGACAATAACACCCTTCTGTTTTAGTAATGTCTTTTAAAATCCTAAAAAAAGCATGTTACAATGTCGATAAACACTTCCTGTTTCGCATTTAGAGGGGTGTTATTGTCCAATAGACATGTCCTGAGATTTAACATTAGAACCCTCTCCTAATGATCTCAGGACATGTCTATTGGACAATAACACCCCTCTAAATGCGAAACAGGAAGTGTTTATCTCCTAAATATCTTTGATTCAGAAACACAAAACTTTGCACATATTTTCTTATTCATGTAGCCTATTTGATACATTAAAACAGCAACAGTTTTATTAAGGACTTTATAATGCAAATAATTTTGAGTAAATTCTTAACTTAAGTCTGATATAATGCATTGTCGATCAACTCGGGGCCAGGTAGGATCGCCACGGTTACTCTACTATTAAAACTACGGTTTCAATCGTAGCGCGAATCGTGATAGTGGTGTATGCCCTTCTTCATTAGCCCACTAGAAATAGGACGGTAAATCACATTGCATTGTATTTCATTTCTCTCCGGTCCAAACTCCAATAGCTACCCCTATTTACATAGTGAATAGGCTAAATCTGGCTGACGAGTTATAGCAGACGACAAGTATATTCGTAGCTGCAGTGTGACGAGGACCGTACACACACATCAATACGTCACACATCATCATGACAGTAGCAGACGTTATACAGACCGTTGTGACTTTTAGCTTAGGATGTTTTTTTGCAAATTTTGTCGTCCTGAAAATGATTTGGGTAATCATCAGGAACCCAACCAAGGCTTTTTCTAAAAAAGATAGAAGTGTTCCGCCATCTTGTTTGAACGATTCAAGTCTAGGAACACATAATTATATCCAGCTCAAGGTAAGTCAAAATATATGTACGTCCTTTATTTTTTTGGGGCAACGGTAACAGGGGTGTCTCAGGCTCGATTCCGGTCCGACTGGCAAAGATCCTTGGAATAGTTGACATTTGGGGAATCATCAGGAACCCAAGCAATGATTTTCCGCCATCAAGGATGTCTCGGTTTCGACCCCGGTGCTTGCCGAGAAAGGTCCTAGGAATAACTACATGACCTGGCAAGGAACGGTGTCTAGTTGTTTGGATGGGTCGATAAACCCCGTCCATACTACATGTATTGGGGGTCACGGTTTCGATCCCGGTGGTGGCTGAAAAAGATCCTTGCGGAATAGTTGACAGGCGCGAATCCAGGATTTTTTGCAGGGGGGGGGGTCTATAAGGTTTGATAATTTCTTAACTAATTGCGCTCAACCAATTAACGGGGTGTTTGGGGGCCCTCCCCCAGAAAAATTTGGTAAATTAGATTCAATTTGGTGCATTCTGACGTATTTCCGGAAGGTAAATTCCAAAAATTACAGGTCTAAAAATCGCCAATAAAATCGCATAGATTTAAGTTTCAAATTTTCAAGCCTGAGCAGGGGGGGTCCGGACCCCCTGGACCCCCCCCCCCCCCTGGATCCGCGCCTGGTTGACCTGATCAGGAATAGTGTCTAGTTGTTGAAATTGAAATAGGATGATAAACCCTATCCATACTCTATGTATCGGGGGTCACGGCAACCAGGGCGTCACAGGATAGATCCATGGTGTTGCCTGTTGGCCAAAAAAGATCCTAGGAATGAATAGAAGAAACAGTGTCTAGCTGGCATTCACGTTTGACAGAGTGGACGGACACGGGGCTGCCCGGGCAAAATGTCCTTTATCGCTTACGCAGCAAAAAGTAAATAAAATATAATAAAGTTTTATGGGTATTGTCAAGTCAAGTAGGTTAAACTGTAATTTATAAACCACCTACTACTGTTAACTGTGATATCAATTCAAAAGCATGGTTGGACTTTACCCTCAACGGCCTCAACTAAACAATAAATGGTTTGATATCCTCCGATGTGTCGGTCAATATAACTCACGGTATATTGTGGTATGTGATGACATGTAGGTCAGAAGATGGGACGAAAAACCGAAGTCCTGTGCACACATTGGCATGATCGTAAACGAACTCTTGACAGTTGATATAAGAGGGAGGTGGGTGACCGAATGGTTTGCACGTGCGCGCTGTACCGTAAGGTCTGTCATTGAGTCAACTGGCGTTGTTTCGATTCCCCGCTTCGTGGCAAGGAGAAGTGTCGCCTGTCCAACCTCGTGGTTTCTTCCCACTGCTAAAGACCCCTACGCCCAAGCGAATTTTTGAAATAAAACTGAACCATGTGTTAGTCCCGAAATGAACTAATCTCCATTTGTCTCTCTCAATAATATTGTAGTCTTGTTTAATACGGCGCCTGTGAATTAAACCAGGTACAAAAGAGGATGTCTCGCAGGTGTATGTTTTGTAATTCGTGTGTTTTATTTTAGAATATTCGTCTACATTATGTTGCCAATGGAGACGAGAATAAACCTCTGATGTTGTTTGTACATGGCTTCCCAGAATTCTGGTATTCTTGGAGATATCAGTTAAAGGAATTCTCAAAGGATTATCGGTAAGATATTTTGGGTAAAATAAACACAATTATTGCTGACTGAGATTTAATTAGAGAGGTTGTAATAAAAAAATATAAGCTATATTATAAGATATAGACCAGGGAGGTTATAATAATTAGTTATAGACCTGAGGCCTGTTTCACGAAATTTTAACTAAGTTAAAATCCAAATTTTAGTAATTTGATTGGATAATATTAGATTGATTTTAGTGCTTAGCCAATCAAAATTGTAGTATCTACTAAAATTTGGATTTTATCTTTAGTTAAGATTTCATGAAACAGGGGTCAGAGAGGTTATGATAATTAGTTATAAACCAGAGAGGTTATAGTAATTATAAACTGTGTATATTTATATTACAGTTGTGTAGCTACAGATCAGGAAGGTTATAGTAATTAGTTATAGATCAGAGAGGTTATAATAGGCTATAGATCAGAGATGTTATAATAATTATATACTGTGTGTTACAGCTGTGTAGCTATAGACCAGAGAGGTTATATTAATTAGTTAGAGATCAGAGTGATTATACTAATTAGCTATAGACCAGAGAGGTTATAATAATTATAAACTGTGTATATTACAGTTGAGTAGCTATAGATCAGAGAGGTTATAATAATTATAAACTGTGTGTATATATTACAGTTGTGTAGCTATAGACCAGAGAGGTTATAACGATTCAGATAAACCAAGTGGAATGATGAATTATAAAGTTGCTATGATGGTTGAAGATTTAAGACAATTGATTCCAGCTTTAGGTATTTATTATAGTGAATGATTATGTTGTGCCTTGTCCTACACTTAATCAAACGGTGTTGACAGATCCGGTCACTTTTTTGTAAACGAATGTCCGTTCGTTTGACGTTTTTCACTCAGATCAGATAAGCTAGTGGTTCGGCGACAACAGATCTATTTATCTTAACGAACTGTGTCTGAAATACTGCCAGATTGCATTTCTAGGAGTAGGGTCGCCTGTCCAACCTCGTTTGTTTTTGCTGTGTCCTTCGCCCCCCCCCCCACCCCCCACTGCTAAAGACCACCCTACGTGCAAGCGAATTATTTAAATAAAATTGAACCATATGTTAAACCCCATCCCCCCCTCTCTCTCTCTCTCTCTCTCTCTCTCTCTCTCTCTCTCGTCTCCTGCTTTCCCTTCAGGTTATAAGTCGTGTGTGCTAGTCGACCATGATTGGGGAGGAGCTATATGTTATAACGTCTCGTGTACTTGCCCCTACTTTCAGTTTATAAGTTGTGTGTACTTGATCCCTATTTTCACTTTCAGGCTACAAGTTGTGTGTACTAGTTTCCTACTTTCACTTTCAGGTTATAAGTCATGTGTACTCGTCGGTCATGATTGGGGAGGAGCTATTTGTTGGGCGTTTGCAACTGCTCATAAAGAAATGGTGGATAAATTAATAGTTATGAATTGTCCACATCGGGCAGCGTTTGCTAAATATCTTAGAAGTCACAAATCACAATTTTTGAAATCATGGTGAGTACCGTACCGATAATTGGTTAGGAGTAAAATGCCCCTTTATCCCAACCCCCTTCATGACACGACCCCTAAATCCTGGTCTTCCGTCTTACACGTTAAAAACACGAATTATTTCTCAATTCAAATCAACATTGATGTTGTTATCTTACATAGAAAAGGTCGGCTTCTGATATCTAATATTTAAGACAAAATAAACATTTTACCATTTGTACACGAATCGTGTACCATAATGCGTTTCAGTGTCATTTGTAACAAGTGACCAGAAAGAACGAGGCTAGACATATTCCACAACTCATGTCGAATGACGACTAGAGAGCATGCGCAATAGACTGGAATAAACAGGCACTAGAAATGTCTATTCCTTTGACTCAAATTAGAGTAAAAACGGAAACGATTGAATGTAAATCAGTTCATGTCCAATCAGATTACATTATCATATGCGTTGCTACCCATTTGGGTCAATTTCTATTAACGATTTAGCTCCTTTAACTTGTATTTATATTTAGGTACATGTATTTCTTTCAACTACCTTGGTTACCGGAATTTTACTGGAGTATGAACGATTTTGAAGTTCTAGCATGGGCTTTAAAAGGTGAGGAAATGGGAGTAAAATCATTACTGTTCACAGAGAAAGATTTAGAGGCGTATAAACACGCGTTCTCAAAACCAGGTATGAAACAATGATTTGAATATTATAGTGTTGTGCTGGAGAGAGAGAAAGAGAGAGAGAGAGAGAGAGAGGGAGAGATGGGGTTTAACGTCCACTCGACACAAATTAGGTCATTTTTGGACTAACATATGCTTTTAATTTTATTTCAATAATTTGCTTGCGCGAAGGGGTCTTTAGCAGTGGGAGGAAACCGGAGTGCCCGGAGGAAACCCACGAGGTTGAGAAGGCGCCCCTATCTCCATGCCACATACGCTCAAACCAGGGATCGAAACCACAGCCGCAAGCCAGAGGTGACCGGCCAGCTAGAGGTCTAAGCTGGCACTCTAGACCACTAGGCCATCCTACCCCCCGTGCAGGGGTGGGATGGGGTGGGTAGTATTGATTTGGATATTATATTGATGAGCTGTGGTGGTGGCGGTTGGGTGGTTAGTATTGATTTATTTTTCTCCAATATTCTTTTAGAATTTTACACCTCCAGTTAAAGTTTGTGTTTTCAATAATTAGCCAAAAATTAAAGGAAAATGACAAACCAACTTGACACATCAACTGTGCGGGGGTCCCATTGTTGTTTGTTCAAATTTTTCGTACAGACCACAGATCGTACTAGTATGTACCCCGCCCCCATGAGGGCATGGGGTGTTTTCCTCCAAGATTTTTTTTTTTAAATTAAGATTAATTTCAGTGCATCTGAGACAATTTAGGCAGCGATTTCATTGACGTTTAGAATTCGATGGTACCTACCAGTCCCGGGGGCCACCAATATCCCTTACTGCCCAGGGCCACAATCCTTGCCCCCTCAGCCCAGGTACTGGTTGGCTCCGTCCGTGATAAAATATTAATTTGACCCGGAACTGTGTGGCCCCCCCCCCCCAATAGATCCGGTACTGCAACTTCAGTCAGATCTTTAAAATTTGTAATAGTTATTCACTAAGTGTTGAGGTCATCACCAGTCGAACATTTAACCATACAATGTTTAGCTCATCACCAATCGAATATTTTGATTGCTGTTTTTTAATACATGTAGATGTTTCACTTTTCCTTATTTGATGTCATTTTAAATTATTGAAATTGATGTAGCCTTTGTTTCCTATGAAATATTTATTGATATTCAAAAATGAAAAAATAGATGGGGGAAACGAGATTGATTCTAGAATACGTAAAATGCACCAAACATTGATAAATGTTATTTGAATCCAATATTCCATTACCAATGAGTTAATTCAAAAACTAAATTGACCGTTATCATGTTTTGATAATTAAGATAAGGTAGCGTCGACTTCCAGGACGACTTAGCCGTTGTGGGCCTATATTTCGTTGCCTAGCAACACTGCTTTAAAAACTCACTTCGTCTTTCAGGTGCATCCACATCAGCTATTAATTATTATAGAGCCGCCATGAAGACTTTTAATCGTGATAAAAGACCAGTGGAAGTACCGACGAGACTTATATGGGGCTGCAAAGATGGCGCCTTAGATACGGGCCTTGCCGAAGCTACAAAAGCCCTTGTTAAAGACATGACAATTAGTTACATACCGGAGGCTTCTCATTGGGTCATGATGGATGAACCAGAGAAAGTCAACAAGTACATGCGGCAATTCTTAAACCAAAAATAAAAAATGGTGTTAGTCCTGTAAAATATTTATTCCATCCTACTGATCCTACCATAAAAGGCTTGGTATATTTATGAATCAAGGCTTTGCATGTATTTTATTTTATATTTTATTTCATTTTTTATTCGTATCTTAGATTGGAATAATTCTACCGTGCTTAATGCTATTAACAGACCTTTTCGTCTTTGTTTAAACATCCCTAGAATTTAGCGATTGAATTTTAGCCCTAGCCTCGCTCGATCATCATTACTAAATAGGGTACGATAAAAACATAGTCTCGATTATCCATTTCATGATTAAATCATGAATAAAAGTTAAACAGCAAGTCGGATCCTAATCCAGTAAATATCGCAGGCTAGCGATGGCGTCGAGAGTTGATTATGGTCTGGATAAGTTAATTAATGTCTAATTAACGATTTAGAAAAAGCTGACTTAGCTTTTGCATAATGTATGTTTAATGTATTATGTGCACTTATTATCCAAATTGTATTTGACACTGTATACAATCTGATCAAAACATAGATCCAATTTCGTTTCGTTTTTATAGTTCAGTGGTTCTCAACCTTTTTTTACCAATGGCACACCTGGATTTTTGCAATTTTAGGAAGATCTTGCGGCACACTGGTTGAGAATCACTGGTATATACTTATTACCTCAATTCATCATTTTATCGTTGAGAAACATTACATTATACAAATATTCACTGTGTTGTAATAAATAGGGAGTGATTGGAAGGTGTGAGGGATAGGCCGATAGGGGTTAATTCGAACCATAATAAAATGTATATATTTTTTAACATAAACAAAGAGTTTTGTAATGCAGTTTGTTTCATCAGTTTGTCGAGAAAATAAGCTTTAAATAACATAGATATAAGCGCGTCAGACAGGGTTCTTAATCCATTTTGGTATGAACCGGCCACGGGTATCCCTAACGGATAGTCGTCTTTTCAACAACAGACATGTTGGTTTATGCAGCCAACTTTATTCACGTCAATAATTGCATAACGTATTCCGTATAGGCTAATATTATAATAATAGCTGAAACTTTTAATAAACAAAGCTTGTGTTGTTATTCCATACTAGTATTTCTTTATATATCGATACAATATCGAAATTTATAGTCAATTTTGGCAACTTGCATAATGCATAATCTACTTTTGCTTTCATCCAACCAAACGGAAGTAGTTATAATTAATTTAGTTTAAAAAAAACGACAAGCAAATACAAATAAGTTCGTTTTTAATTATTTTATACGTAAACACTTGTAAATATATAAAAATAGAGAGAGAGAGAGAAATGGGGTTTAATGTCCACTCGACACAACTAGGTCATTTCGGGACTAACATATGGTTTTTAATTTTATTTCAATAATTCGCTTGCGCGTAGGGGTCTTTAGCAGTGGGAGGAAACCGGAGTGCCCGGAGGAAACCCACGAGGTTGAGAAGGCGCCCCTATCTCCATGCCACATACGCTCACACCAGGGCTCGAAACCACAGCCGCAAGCCAAAGGTGACCGGCCAGCCAGAGGTCGAATCGCGGCACTCTAGACCACAAGGCCATCCCAACCCCCATATAAAAATAGGGAGAGAAATGGGGTTTAATGTCCACTCGACACAACTAGGTCATTTCGGGACTAACATATGGTTTTTAATTTTATTTCAATAATTCGCTTGCGCGTAGGGGTCTTTAGCAGTGGGAGGAAACCGGAGTGCCCGGAGGAAACCCACGAGGTTGAGAAGGCGCCCCTATCTCCATGCCACATACGCTCACACCAGGGCTCGAAACCACAGCCGCAAGCCAAAGGTGACCGGCCAGCCAGAGGTCGAATCGCGGCACTCTAGACCACAAGGCCATCCCAACCCCCATATAAGAATAACAAAGTATATTTGTCAATAATAAAAAATGTAGCACAAATTATTTTCCGTGAATAGTCGGAACTCGGAAATATGCCATACGGGCGAAAGGTCACGTGGCTAATTGTGACTCAGATTAGTTTATTTTACCGGTACTCGTAAAAAGTTGACTTTAATAACTTATGAGACAAAACATTTTCTGTGAATTTTTATCAAACGAAAGCCGTTTGGAAGTAGTTAACTATAGGTGACCTACATTGGACGTGGGAGGATCTCCAGCTTTTGGAACTTCCAAATACAATGCCTACGTGCATGCTTGAAGTTCAAGGTCAACGCCGCCATTACTACTCTCGGCTATTCTTTTACCGTATTTGGCATGAATTAACTGAACGAAGTTGTTTATTAACGAAATGAGCCGATAAGGATTGACACTGAAGGTATTCATTGCATTGATTGACTCTTTGATGGGTTAATTAATCGACGAGTAATAATTACCTCTTTGTAATTGGCCGAAAATAGATTGATATATGACATCGTTGTTTTATCAATCGGCATGATAATTAACTCTTTGTAAATCGGCCGAAAGTAGATTGATATATGATACCATAGTGGCCGAAAACAATGCACGTGTTGTGGACAGTCATCTGTGACAGAGTTAATTCGTAAGTAATTCTCTGTGAAACAGATTGCACCGGAGCAGGTTAAGCAATCTGTTTCAAAGAGAATTACTTACGAATTATCTCTGTCACAGGTGACTGTCCACAACACGTGCATTGACCTCACGTGGCGTCAGTCATTGGCTCAACGGCTCGTGCATTGTTTACATAACACCTAATTGCTTCGGGCAAAATGATGCATTTTACTCATTTTAATACCCATTTACAAATACTTCAAACGTCCTTATTTATTTTTCTTATACTTCAAAAAAATGTTTGAGAATTTAATTTGTCGGAGTAAAAAAGTTAATATGCCGAACTCAATTAGTATCGTCGATGTCATGCTTATCAGTGATTGTAGCGGCCAAGCGAATATTCATTGCGGGATCAGTTTGCAGGTTAAGCTCGCAATATTAACTTTTTTCCTTCTATAAATTAAATAACAGGTCATTTTTTTGAAGTATTAGAAAAATAAATGAAAATGTTTGGAGGATATCTGGATAAAGCATATGTCCTACTAGCAAAATACCCGACTTCCTCCGGCGCCTTAATTCGACAGGGGAACAAATTCGCCTGGGGCCCAAATTGGATGGCACGCCTGAAACAATCAAGAATTCATGTTGGTCAATTTGATACCACATATGTAGGGGTTAAGCGCAGTGACAAAGCATTATTCGCCTGAGGCTCAAATTGGATAGTCTAAAATATTCACAGGTCTATGCTGGTTAATTTAATACTGCATATGTGGGGTGGATCAATCTGATTAAAACACAGATCCTATTTCGTTTCGTTCTTATGGTTCAAAATTTCGTTTAACTTGTCTTTACTACACTATAGGAACTGGAAGAGTTGTTGTCATTGACGTGTTCTGGATGATGTGAAGGACCAGCCATGAAACGGTCTGTTACGACGAGTTCTTGACTTATTTATATGGATTTATTGTATATAAAATGAGTAAAAGGCACCATTCTTCCAAGTCCAGTTTACGTTATGCATAAATGCGCGCGCCATCGATCTCATGATCGATGCCTTGTGATTGAGAATGCATTTGCACCTTATTTAAAAGTCATCATATACAGAGTTATTAGATAGGTTTCGCAATACCCGTGATAAACAGATTGATGGCTTCCAACAGAAACCTTTGTTTATTAAGATCCATCACGTGCGCGTTGTATTATAAGGTCTGTCATTGAGTCAACTGGTGTGGTTTCGATTCCCAGTTGTGCGTGACTAGGAGTAGTCGCCTGTCCAACCTTGTTGTTCTTCGGGTCCATCGGTTTCCTCCCTCAGCTAAAGACCCTCTCTCTCTGGCCGATGCTTATATTATGCAAATCATGCTGGCGACTGTGCCCCTTTCGCTGCCAATTCGCGTAGTTCGCCGGAAAATTCAAAAATATATTACAATGGGGACACGTGAGTGATAGGCCTAATGGTCTCTGCACACACACCCCCACCACACCCCCTGCCATGTCTGATAAGATGTAATTATTTCTTATCAGATATAATGACAGCTTTCGCAACCGAATTTTTAAAAATGTCTTGCAGAGACCCTTCTTCCCCTCACGCCCACGCCTTTAAGAAAATCCTGGCGCCGCCCCTATATTATCGGGCGCTATTGCACTTTCGCACCTCTACCAGTTCCCGTGGTCGTAGCGACTTGAAACTTTCAGGGGATGTACAGGAGGACAAATGATGACCCCATACCAAATTTCAGCCGAATCGATCAATAACTTGTCATTTTACCGACCTTTTACGTCCAGCTTCCAGATAGTCTTATCTGGTCGACGCCATTTTCTTTGTTTAACATTTTAGGTTTTAGGTCTAAGGGAAGTAACTCCTGTTTAACATATTAGGGATAAGACAGGTAATTCTCTACAGTTTTACTTTAGCGGAAAATCGATATTTCTTGGCCTATAACATTTTTCCAGTAACATTCCTATAATCTTAATGCTTTTTAAACACAAAGGCTCCGGCATGTCACAGTCATCTAATAAAAATATCGTGGCCTGTGGAGGTCACATGCACCTTTCACATTGACCACACCCATTGACTTCCTTTCCGACACGGACCCTCAGCGTTTGATCGTTTTCTGATCAAGCGGTGTGCGACAGGACCAAGGACAAGGTCGGTGGTTCAAGCCAAGATTGTGGCCTTTGAAAAAGGTTACTGGGTAAAGGTCGTAAGTCAAGGTCAAATGTCCCAAAACTGACTTTGAAAAGTTTCAGTTCAGTTTACTGTAACATGACCTTGACCCACGGCTTTGACCTAATTACCTTTTTTGAAGGTCATCGTCTCTGCTTTCACCTCAAACAATGAACTTGATAATACAGCGAGAAATAGGGTCATGGCAAGCATAAACGGAAAGGCCCCGAGATCGACGGGAAGTTTGGACTCAAGGTCAAAGTCAAGGCCACGGTTCGTTAGCCTTGACTAGTGCAAGTCACCACGACCGTCTACATTGACCAAGCCCATTGACTTCCTTTTCGTCACGGACCCTCTGCGTTTGACCGTTTTCTGATTGAGCAGTGTGTGACAGGACCAAGGTCAAGGTCGGTTGTTCAAGCTCAAATTGTGGCCTTTGAAAATGGTTACTGGATGAAGGTCGTAAGTCAAGGTCAAATGTCCAAAAACTGAGTTTGAAAAGTCTGAGTTCAGTTTTCTGTAACATGACCTTGACCCACGGCTTTGACCCAGTTACCTTTTTTGAAGGACGTTGTCTCTGCTTTCACCTCGAACATCGACTTTGATAATACAGCGAGAAATAGGGTCATGGCAAGCATAAACGCAAAGGCCCCGAAAACGATGGGGAGTTTGGACTCAAGGTCAAAGTCAAGGTCACGGATGGTTAGTCTTGACTAGTGCAGGTCACCACGACCATTTACATTGACCACGCCCATTGACTTCCTTTTCGTCACGGACCCTCGGCATTTGACAGTTTTCGGACCAAGCAGTGTGTGACAGGACCAAGGTCAAGGTCGGTGATCCAAGTCCAGATTGTGGCCTTTGAAAATGGTTACTGGATGAAGGTCGTAAGTCAAGGTCAAGTGTCCTAAAACTGAGTTTGAAAAGTCTAAGTTCAGTTTTCTGTAACATGACCTTGACCCACGGCTTTGACCCAGTTACCTTTTTTGAAGGACGTTGTCTCTGCTTTCACCTCGAACATTGATTTTGATAATACAGCGAGAAATAGGGTCATGGCAAGCATAAACGCAAAGGCTCCGAGAACTATGGGAAGTTTGGACTCAAGGTCAAAGTCAAGGTCACGGTTGGTTATCCTTGACTAGTGCAGGTCACCACGACCGTCTACATTGACCACGCCCATTGACTTCCTTTTCGTCACGGACCCTCGGCATTTGACAGTTTTCTGACCAAGCAGTGTGTGACAGGACCAAGGTCAAGGTCGGTGGTCCAAGTCCAGATTGTGAACTTCAAAATATAGTATTGGGTGAAGGTCGTGTCCCAAGGTCAAGTGTCCAAAAACTGACTTTGAAAAGTTTCAGTTCAGTTTTCTGTAGTATGACCTTGACCCACGACTTTGACCCTGTTACCTTTTTTGAAGGACATCGTCTCTTCTTTCATCTCGAACATTGAATTTGATAATACAGCAAGAAGTATGGGGACAGCAAGCATAAACGCAAAGGCCCCGAGCTCGATGGAAAATTTAAAGTCAGGGTCAGCATCAAGGTCACAACGTTATTCACACGTAAACGACAATCCAAATGGTCAATGCCAAATAGTCATTTACAGAAAATGGTGGCTTAGCGCAAAAATTAAAATATACCAAAATTATTATTATTATTATGAACTGCATCGTTAGGCGTGTAGCGCAGAGTGTCGGGGTCCGTCTGAGTGTCTTGTTATTCGAGTCTAAAAAGTCAACAAAGAAAATGGCGTCGAACGGATAAGATTATCTGTGAAACAGAACGTAAAAGGTCGGTAAAATGAAAAGTTATTGATCGATTCGGTTGAAATTTGGCGTGAGGTCATCGCTAGTCCCCCTTGACATCCCCTGAAAATTTCAAGTCTCTACAACCACGGGAACTGGTAGAGGTGCGAAAGTGCAATAGCGCCTATTATCGTTCGTTTTAGGTAGTCCCGATTACCCAGTCATGACATAACTTGGCCACTCACTGTCGAATGATCATATCACGATAAACAAAGATGTCGGTGTTAAGTCATCAATACCTGAGGATAATCGTGTCCTACATCATAGGCCTGTTCTTTGCAACTGTCGTGTCTATTCGAGCATTATGGTACATCATAAGAAACCCGAACAACGCATTTTACAACAAAGAACGAAAAGAAATGCCGTCATGCTTGACAGACGAGAGTTTAGGTACACATGGATATATTCATTTAGAGGTTAGTATTTTGGGGTATGCTGTCACATGATCAAATGTTGAATGGACTTCGACCTAAAGTACATTATACCATGTCATACCCTCCGCCGTAAATAAAGAGCTAAAGAGCTTACCTTTCATAAATAAATGATATAATTGTATGATACATAATTAAAGCTAAGTGTTGTATAGTCGGGCGTATATAGGTGCCGCGTTGATTCAGTGAGTAAGCTAATCCGGAGGTCCGGAATTTGATCCCGGCCCCGAGTTCACAAAGTATTCTCAGAACTAAGCTAAGAATTGACTCAAAATTGTTTGCCTTATAGCCCCATAGGCGAACGGGATCGATGGCAGTTAGGGGGGCAGAACCCGAAATGCCCGAAAAAAAATCGGGTTTACAGAGAGTTGCGCTATTCTTCCTCGAGAGGCTAAGAAGTGGAGTTTACCGCGTATGGACCCCCCCCCCCCCCCCACCAGATAATTTTGGAATATTTGAAGGCTGCAAACGCCTTTTCATGCTATTTCAGCCCATGAACAAAGCAACTTCAAAGTGTTCTAGTATAGTCCAATTAAAGTGGCTGACTCGAATTCCAATCAATCGTTTATAATATAGTCCAATTAAAGTAGCTGACTCGAATTCCAGTCAATCGTTTACAGTCCACGAAGACGAGACCGTTGGGAGAAAATTGTGAAAATTGTAACTGCCGCAAACGCGTTTTCCTGCTATTCCAGCCTGTGAATACATTCAGCAATTTCAATTATGGTCCAATATAGCGAACCTGGCTGACCCGAATTACAAACAACCAATCAATCGTCGCTGTGTTTGGGGTCTTACCCTCCCGGAGAAAATTTTGAAAATTTAACCACCGCAAATGCGTTTTCTGCTATTCTAGCCTGTGTAAACAACTCCAAAAGTATCCAATTTTTTTGTAACCGAAATCCCACTCTGAATTCCGAACATCCATTCAGACTGTTGCAGCTACATTCAAAATGTTTTAATCCATAGTCAACTCCGTACAAATTCGTGGTATTCAATTAATAGAAAAATTAGTGTTATATTAGGGCTCGATGACAGTTAGGGAAGCAAAACTAGACATGCCCGAAAGAATTTCAGGTTTACAGACATCGGCGCCTTGTAAGCCCCCCCCACCCTCCAAGAAAATTTAGGAAAACTTGACGGCCGCATACGCGTTTTCCTGCTATTGAAGCACGCAAAATTAGTGTTTTATTCGATTTCGGGCACTTTATTTTGTCAAGTAGATAAAATAATTTTTTTCCTCACTTTACCCATGTGCCCGAAAAGTTAGCTTGCCCGAAAGTTAGGGGGGGGGGGGGGGGGCAGCTGCCCCCCTGGCTCGTAAATAGCCCCGTATAAAACTGTTATGGTTTTAATGTATGCAAAGTTTTGTGTTTCTGGGTCAAATATATTTCTCATTGAAAGTTGTGTAAATTCTTAACTGAAGTCTGAGAATGCTTTGTGACGTCTAAATGTTCTTCGCGATTTAGCAGTTGGAATTCGAAGAAAAGGGGGCGGAAACATCGCTGGCTGTGCACCCCCTTTCTATTCTACACGTGACAGCACAGGTTAAATATAGGCTATTTTGAGACAAAATCAAATAGTGACAGTCACTTGTCTTGATTTGCGGAGAATAGGAGGACTTTAAACCATATTTCATTACATTTCCATACCGGAACCGTGCACACACCAACCTATTGTAATAGTTTCTATGAAAATTTAACCAGAGCCAATTCAACGTAGTTTTTGATGTAGTACACGCCTTATGTTGATGACTGAATCATCTTGTTTTGTTTCTGTAGAGCCTCGATGGGTAAATCGTAGGTTCGTCATCCTGGAGATCTCCGGCGTGGTTCCTCCATTGACCATATTGGCGCGTACGCATAATCATAATGCACAACCATGTCAATCATATATCGTGTCCGTGGGCCAGATATGCTACAACCCAATATTACTGGGTGGCAGTGGGTGTCCCCCCCCCCACACATATAAATATTGCTTGGGTGGGGGGCACGAACTGGATCTTGTTCTGCATGCAAAATCATGTGTCACCACGCCACTGATGGCGTATGCCGGTCATATAAATATTTTTAGGGGAGGGGACGGGATCTTGTTTTTGCGCAAAACCCCATTTCCTTTCATTTCATATCATTTTATTTGTGTTGTTTCTCAGAATGTTCGTCTCCATTACGTGGTGAATGGTGAGGAGGGGAAGCCATTGATGTTACTGCTTCATGGATTCCCAGAGTTCTGGTATTCCTGGAGACACCAGTTGCGAGAATTTTCGAAAGATTATCGGTAGGTCATTTTTACTTCATAGCGTATTTTCATTCGTTTGTGAAACGCACTGCGATACATGATTCGTGAACCAATGGTAAAATGTTTATTTTATTTTAAATATTGGATATTAGAAGCCCACCTTTTCCCTGTAAGATCACAACATATAAGTTGACTTTAATTTTAGAAATAAATCGTGTTTTCAATGGATGATATTTTGATAATGGCAGAAGTCATGAATATTCTCATTGTATGTTTGTATTACATGTATATAGTGTAGTTGCAGTGGACCAGAGAGGTTATTCAGACTCGGATAAACCGAGTGGAATCAACAGTTATAAAATAGCTAACATGGTCGATGACGTAAAACAACTGATACCAGCTTTAGGTAAAATCTACTTTCATTTTGTTACAGAATTCGTACGGAAACTTATCACAATCCCATAGTATATTACATAAAAGTTAACATTCCACGAATAAATACTCCCCCTTCTCCTTCATAACGTGCATGCTGTATCATAAGGTCTGTCATTGAGTCAAATGGAATGGTTTCGATTCCCCGGTTGTACGTGACAAGGAGTAGGGTCGTTAAACCCAATTTCTCTCTTTTTCTCTCTCTCTCTCTCTCCATAGAATTGTGACGTGTATATTCCAGATCAATTACGTATGCCATTGAAACAGTATATATTATATTACAGGGTACAGGTATTGCGTGTTGGTAGGCCATGATTGGGGAGGAGCAATATCCTGGATGTTCGCAGCTAAATATCCGGATATGGTGGACAAATTAATTATAATGAACTGCCCTCATCCAGCCGTGTTCCGGAAATACATGAGTTCTCATCTGGCACAGTTTAAAAAATCCTGGTAAATAAAATATCATACTAAACTTGAGCTGTCTGACTACAGTTGGCTCCGAGTGAGAACTGACACTATTTGGCCGACATTTTGAGTCCTAAATCGACGATTTTTCGAAATAGAAGTATTTATTCCACTTCCATAAAATTGAAAACGTTTAGTTAGTCGTTGTGTGTATGAAAGGTGGGTAAAGGAGAGGAACTGCATTACTAATTTTTAGACATGGCGGCCATTGAGGGCAGAGATCTATTCTCGAAGTATGAAGTAGATGGATCTATGTATGTAGAATGATAGAATATAAACATGATATTTCTAGTTGTTGTCATAGCGCATCGTCGATCGCCAGAGTGTTACCCAGGCGCGGATCCGGGGGGGGGGGGCGCACCCGGCGCACGCCCCCTCTATTTTTTAGCTCCATATATTCTCGCGAGAAAGGAGAACAAAAATAGTTTAGGTTGGAAATCCTAATTTACAGTATTAGTATGAAATTAGTCCTTGTGGGCATTTTTTCCACCCAAAAATCACTGTTCCAGGCTTCGCACACCCAAGTGGGTACAGCACGCCCCATCTTTCTGAAAATTCTGGATCCGCCCCTGTTACCAGCTATTAAACTACCTATCTCTTACATGCTAATATCTGTCCAGACTCTACCAGAGTTGGTGTCGATAGTAGCTGTCGAGAATGACACTCAACCGAAAACTGGATGGTGTGTGAACGGTTTTAATAGAGGTTACCAAGTTCCTGAAGACAATCTGGTTTCCTCCCACTGCTAAAGACCCCATATGCGCAAGCGAATTATTGAAATACAAATTTAAAAAAACAAAAAAAAAACACGTTAGTCCCGAACTGACCTAGTTTGTGTGAAGTGGACGTCACCCCCCCCCCCCTCTCTCTCTCTCTCCTGAAGTCTAGGTGTCTCAGTGGGTATGGCACTAGTTCATTGACAGGTCCCAGATATTTTCTACCGTAGTTTTCCCTTCTCTGTGCAGGACGTCGGCCTGACAAGAAACAGCGTTTAGTCGTTTGAATTGGACGAAAAACGGAGGTCCCGTGTTAATATTATTCTTGCCTGAGATATATGTTGATGCACAATTGTCCAAGGAACTATAAGATTCATGTCGATCTTAATTGAATTGGCAGAGCCTTAACCACTTTTCTATGATCGTTGCCCTTAGAAGTTCGTGATCCCTCCAGAATGGATCTGTATTTCTACTTTTATTTTCAGGTATATGTTCCTATTCTTGATACCATTTGTACCCGAGTTTTATTTTCGTATGACGGATTACAAGATGTTAAATGCTACATTTCGGAGTAAGAGAATGGGCGTGGTTGATAAATCTAAAATGACGGACGAAGATATGGAAGCCTATAAATATGCCTTCTCCAGACCCGGTAACATAATATTAGTTTACTGTTTATTCAGAAGCAGACCTGGCTCCAAGTTCACAAAGCATTCTCAGACATGAGTTAAGAATTTATTCAAAATTGTTTGTCTTACTAACTAAAATAAAGCCCTTTATAAAACTGTTGTTGTTTTAATGTATCAAATACATTAATATGAAACAATGTACAAAGTTTTGTGTTTCTTGATCAAATATATTTCTCATATCATAAATGATTGAATGTTGAGGATATTCTTAAATTAAGTTTGAAAATGCGTTGTGAACTTGGGACTGGGTATATTAAACTTGACCTAGACATCCTTCACCTACCAGGTCCACCTATTATTCATTAAAAGTTGCGGGGTCTGATTGCCGAATGGTTAGCGTATACGCGTGGTATCGTTGTCCGTCATTGAGTCAATCGGTTGTACGTGACAAGGAGTAGGGTCGCCTGTCTAACCTCGTGGGTTTTCGCGGGTTCATCCTACAGCTAAATACCCCTATGTGCATGCGAATTATTGAAATAAAATTAAATTACACATATGTTAGTCCAGAAATAACCTAGTTTGTGTCGAATCTCTCTCACTAGTTCTACTCAAAAGGGCGGCTCCCTTATCGCCCGCTAAGACCCCCTTCTTAGAAACATGAGGGTTCCATGGTGGCTCACTGAAATTCGGTTCTTGGATCTATCCTGGTGTTAGCTGAGAAACTTCCTCAAGGCCGTCTAGTCTTTCGGACGGGACCAAAACCGAGGTCCAATACACACGTAGATGTGCACGTAAAAGAATTGCCATTTGAAAATCGACGAAGATCAGGCGGAAGCACCCGTGTCCGGGCGAACATTAGTTGTTTGGCGTATGAATATCTTCATTATCCCGGTTGATGCAGAAAGTCGGACGTTAAACCCCAATTCATTACGTTTCGCGGAACATGAGAAATATTGTTAATTGTGTAAATTGCTTGGAAGATGGTTTAAAGTGCGAATCCCGAATTTCATAGAATCTGAAAATTACAAGTTCGTATACGTATGAAATTTTAACGCCAAAATACAGAGGAATTGTGTATTTACCTTGTCTGAAAAGTTCAGTTCAAAATATTTAGTCGTTTGGACGTGAACGTCAAAATCGCACCACAATCAAATATCCGGACACGAGACTTTTTAAATAGTTGAACTTGATAAATGCGACTACATGCGATACCTATTGTACACTTCATAAATAGAGAGCTTGTGGCACTCGGCACTCAGCATGTAGACGCGTATTATCCAGGCACTTTTTAGGATGCAACCAAGACGCCGGTCTTCAAACTATGGTGTTCTATTTCGGCCACGTCGTGCGTCTCGCGTCGCCTTTGAAAAAGGCGACGCACGACGTGCGACGCAAACTTCGCGTCGCGCGTCGCCTTTTTCAAACTTCGCGTCGCGCGTCGCCTTTTTCAATGTTAAGCTATAGGGAGAAAAAAGCGACGCGAAGTACGTCGCCCTTAAAAAGGCGACGCGTCGCGCGTCGCGTCGCCCTTCGCGTCGCGTCGCGCGTCGCCTTTTCTAAGGTGATGAAATGCGCATGTACCAGGAGAATTCATTTGCAGTTTATTTGCCGTTTGGTATTTCATCATATATACAGTAATTTATTTTGGACACAAAGAACTGCCATTGGTATCCTATAACAATATATTTCTATAATACCCAGATTATATGTTATATTTTAAATCTCTGCTCTAAACTTAAATTCTGGTGTGAATGAATGACCTCGTGCTGTCTGCAGATAGTACACTATTACAGTTAAACAAACGATGACAGGGTACTGATAACGATGTGGGTATGGTTTCCGTTATTTACATCAGTTGTTTTATAGGTTCTCTAGTGTTGTATTACTTATAGTATGAACATTCCTTGACATTTATACAGACAGAATTAATATGAAAATACCCGAAGACCAATATATATTTGCGGGGGGGGGGGTGTTACTGAGAGGGGCTAACGCCCGGGGTCGACTCAGCTTGGCGGAGGGGGGGGGGGAATTAACTAAGTGCTCACCTTGGAGTCTGATCTCCGACTCTGAGATAACATCAAGTAGAGGGTAGAATTATGATTTTTCCAAGATATATTATAGTGTTTTTCGATCAAACAGAGAGTTGACGGGAAAATAGATATAAAAAATTTAATGAATTTAATATATAGTTATTTAGACAAGGTGTTAAAAGTATGAAAGATGATATTTTAAAAATTTTTTGATCATCATAATTCAACTGAGCGAAGACATTGAACAAAGCAGTTACAGTAAGCAATGGCTGGGTGGGGGGCGTCATTGAAACGTTTGCCCTGGGGCGCCACATAGGCTTGTGACGGCCCTGCTAATAGCCGCCTGTATGACTATATGTTAACTTGTGCAGAAGTGAACCTAATCTTGCATTCTTTCAAACTCGATCTTAACCAGATTTCTTTGGGGTAGCTAATATATTCGCCGTGAAATATCTACAATAAAGCAATTCTCGTATTAATTCTGTCTTGAGAACCTATAAAACAACTGATACTGATGTAAATAACGGAAACCACACCCACATCGTTATCACTAACCAGTCACCGCGTGTTTAACTATAGTGTGTTACTGTATCTGCAGAGAACAGGTCACTCTTTCACAGTAGAGGACACGAGGCAACTCTTTCGCAGTAGAGTTTAAATTTTTTAGTTTAGAATAGAGATTTGAAATATAACACATAATCTGGGTTTTATAGAAATGCAAAAAGGATAGTAATGGCAGTTCCTTGTGTCCAAAATAAATTATTGCATTGAAGATAAAATACCAAACGGCAAATAAACTGCAAATGAATTCTCCTGGTACATGCGCATTTCATCACCTTAGAAAAGGCGACGCGCGACGCGACGCGAAGGGCGACGCGACGCGCGACGCGTCGCCTTTTTAAGGGCGACGTACTTCGCGTCGCTTTTTTCTCCCTATAGCTTAACATTGAAAAAGGCGACGCGCGACGCGAAGTTTGAAAAAGGCGACGCGCGACGCGAAGTTTGCGTCGCGCGTCGTCTTTTTTCAAAGGCGACGCGCGACGCACGACGTGGCCGAAATAGAACACCATACCAAACACAGAGCAATACCGACAATTGGAAATTTTTTGAAAACGTATCACAACGCTTGAGGTAGTTACTAGCGGCTAAGTTATAAGTTATTAAAGGCCTTTCATACAAAATTAAGCAATTTTAAGCCCCAAAATGTAACTGGGATTATTCCTTTAACGTCCTATTGTTGTGCCCCGACTTGGCTAATGAAGACGGGCATACGCTACACAGTGTGCTATGAGGGAAATTTCGCCAAGACAGTGGCACTATGGCCTACTCTTACATCGAATTCCAACTGCTAAGGGGTCAGTTACGCCTGCGCCAATAAATACACGGGACCTGGGGTTTTCGTCCCATCCGAACGACTAGACATAAATTCCCAATATTCTCTCTTCGATACTGGTAGTATATCCCGAGACATGCCAAGCACCAGTTCTAACTTTCTTTTGTTTCTGTCTAGGTTCCGACACCGGAAGTATAAACTACATCCGGGCCATGTTCCATAACAAAGCCACTCGAGCAGATTTCCAGAAAATAACCAGTCCTACCTTACTGATCTGGGGTTGTCAAGATGGTGCTCTAGAGAAAGGGATGGCGCCACTAGCACAACCAATGGTGGAGAATTTAAAAATAGAATATGTTGAAGATGCATCGCATTGGGTTCAAATGGATCGACCTGATCGTGTTAACAAATTAATTAGACAATTTCTCGCATCTAATAACTAAGACAGTTAAAACTGCACCAGTAATCACTCGGCAAACCTCGACACTTTCCAGTACAATCTAACGTAGGGTGCCGGAATCTTCCGTGGTTTGCCGAGTGCACTAGTAATGCCAGTTTCTATGATTGCACGTGTGTTGCTAGGCAGGATATGCTTGTTGTTTAGAAACGAACCAGTGTCAGTTTCTGTGGTGACATGTAAAAATTTTGCCCAGGCTTGCTTGCATGATTGTTTGTTTATATGAATTTGTTTAGTGTTTTGTACAATGTTTATATTATTATAAGGAGTATAGGGTCGCCTGTCCAACCAGTCGGGTTTTATCCGGGTCCTCCGGTTTCCTCCCACTGCTAAAGAATCCTACGCGCAAGCGAATTATACCTATGTTAGTCCCTAAATGACCTAGTTTGTGTAGAGTGGGCGTTAAACCCCCTTTCTCTCTCTTCATATGTGTTTATATACGTGATATCCAGAAAAAACACTTTGAGTCGACAATCCAATCAATTCAACAATGTCTGTTCGTTGCGAACTAATATTTGAAACGCATGCGCTATCCGTTAATACGACAGCAAGATGTCGTGAATGTTTAGGCTTGTTTTTTTTATTTTCGATAAAAACTGTGTTAGGTTAAAATTGTTTTGTATCTTTTATACAAAGAAATTAAAATCTTGTTTTGTAATTTATGACTACAAAAGGCAGTGGCGACGCTAGCCGCCAGTGGTTTGAGGGGCAAAACTGGGGCCAAGTCCAGACATTTTTGGAAAAAAGACGACTGGAAATTCAATCTGGCAGTATATCATGCACAGATCGTTGAGATAAATATTTGCTGTCGCCGGACCTTAGTTTATTCGATCAGAGCGAAACGCGTCAAATGAACGGACTTTCCTTTACAAAAAAGGGATCCTACCGTTGTCACATCAATTAATGTTACCTATACTGTTCGGATCAGTCAGCACCATTTGATTATGTTAAATGATTTGCCAGTATTAACAATCCGGTTGAAATACAGATCCATATTTCGTTTCGTTTTTTATACTTTTGATGGCTTACACAACATGAAGACCTGGCCGGGGGTCGTACGAGCGGATTTTGACCCTGTGATGTCGGGCATTGATTAACCGATTGGCGTTGACGTTTCTAGTTGTTTTACCACAGTTCCGTGAAGAGCATGCCAAGAACTCACCGTCCGTAACAGGCCGTTTCATTGATCAATCGGTATTATAACACCTCTTATAGCGTAATAAGATATAGGGGTGTCTGTTCAACCTCGTGGGGTTTTCAGGGTCCTACGCGCAAGTGAATTATTGACATAAAATTGAACCATATGGTAGTCCCGAAATGATATAATCTGTGTCGAATGGACATTAAACCTCTCTCTCTCTCTCTCTCTCTCTCTCTCTCTCTCTCGCTCTCTCTCTCTCTCTCTCTCTCTCTCTCTCTCTCTCTCGTTATTACCGTAAACACAACATGAAACACAACATCATTCAAGAGAGAGAGAGAAATGGGGTTTATAACGTCATTTTGGGACTAACATGGTTTCAATTTTATTTCAATAATTCGCTTGCGCGTAGGGGTCTTTAGCAGTGGGAGGAAACCGGAGTGCCCGGAGGAAACCCACGAGGTTGAGAAGGCACCCCTATCTCCATGCCACATACGCTCACACCAGGGCTCGAAACCACAGCCGTAAGCCAGCGGTGACCGGCCAGCTAGAGGTCGAAGTGCGGCACTCTAGACCACTAGGCCATCCGAACCCCCCTCAACATGATTCAAACGAATTAAGACTTTTACTTCTACGGCACTGCAGTCTTAATGCGTAAGACGCTGGCTCGTTAACTGGGTGTCGGGTTCGCTCTCGGTCTGGTTCATCCTTGCCAGTGTGCTACTTTTACTAATAATTCCAACTATCAAGGGGTATTTTACGTGCACGCGAACGTATGCAGCTTTAACCCGCCAAACAGTTATCTAAACAGTAATCTAAAGTGAAGACTGGCCTGTATCAGAAAGAGACGAGAAATGTCACTCTTTTTAAAAGGCCCACAATAACTAGACGCCCAGGGTCGATTTCGTTGTTGGGCGAGAAAGTTTCTTGAGGACTGGCAATAATGGGACAAAAACAGTAGCTCCGTGTATGCCACTGACAGGCGGTGGTTGGAACTAGATATTAAGGCCCAGGGGCTTTTTAAGGTTTATCATGGTGGAGGCTATACTATTTTGAGGGCCCTTTTCGCTGGGGGTGGGGGCGTCTTGGTTGATGATTTTATATCAATGCAATGACTGCATTCGCATTCAGTGATGGACGCGACAGTAACATTGTATAGAAAACGATAGACTAGGACTCGGGGCCCTTTCCCTTGGCCAGAGGGGCCCTTTTGTTAAACGTGGGGGCCTTTTGCCTGCCTTTAGGGGCCCCCTAACTAGGGTACATTTTCATTTTTCTCATCGGTTTTAGCATTTTTCTCCCGTTTTACTGTTCCAATTTCTTTGATTTTTTTCGCGAGGAGGCTGGCGCCTCCAGCGCCTCAGCTATAAAACGCCTTTGTTAAGGCCACCTGTAGATGTCATCATGGTCACCAGATGTAAACAAAGCTACTGCCCTAACCCCAACCTTAGCCCACAATTCTCGGTACCGAAATCTGACGTGACCGAAATCTGACGTAATTGGCCTTAATAATTCGAACCCTAACCCAAGACCTTACCCTAAGCTTTACCCTAACCCTAACCAACAATCTTTAGCAACAATCACGTGCCCTAAGTTAACATCTCGTAACCTTGGAGAAAACTTCAGGAGTGCCTGTGAAATAGGTCTAGATCTAGCCGTATGCCTGTCTCCAATAGCCCGACTGGCGACTGACGACGAAAAGAAAGCCGCTAAACCTCGTATCACATTATGTGTTCAACAGTAGATTAACAACAACACAACCAAATAATAAATGTGTGACTCATTTCTACAAATTACAACAGATCGGAAGAAGTGACTTCCGCTTTGATATGAGTTACTTCCATTCGATAAGGGTTTAACGTATGCGTGTAGTACTTCGCCGCAGTCTATATTTGCTAGACAATTACTCAGCTATAATTAAATAATTTATTTATACATGTACTATCTAAATATATTTACATTTAGATGTTTTAAAACTGAAGAAACTAAACCTTAACATTACAATTCCCAGTTCATCCATGGATCTTTATATCCCTCGCAAAAACAACGAAAAACATCAAAATTTCGTATTAAATAAAATTGAATAACAATCTTCATTGACACATGGTTAAGATGGTTTAATCTGGTTACTGCACATCTTGACTAGGGCACGTCATAGATCCTAGAACGGATGTCATAAGGGACCAATTGAATATTAAACGTCGTATAGAATGGGTGTTAAATTTGTTTCATCACATGCTGATGTATAAACAATAATATTTGTGATATCTCTATATACAGATAAATCCTAATCGATGGAGTTACCGGTAGGATTAGCTGTCTTCTTCGTCTTATATTTGACTGGATTAGCAGGCGCCCAGCGAGGTAAGATTATCGCTTCGATAAGTGAAACGAAACGGAGTTTAACGTCCTACTGTTCTGCTCCGATTGGTCTGATTAAGACAGGCATACATCATTCAGTGTGCTACGAGAAGTTTATCAATATCAAATTTGGGATGTTATATGAACTCTTACACAAGTATAAGGGATAACGCTCACCGTTTTTTTTTCTTTTTTGGGGGGTGGGGTGTACACAAGCACAACGTTTCCCTAAGTATTTTCTTTAAACATGATATTGACTAGAATTTAATCTTTGAAAAAGAGCTCCCCATGGTGAAAATAAGAACTAATGCGTATGCGGCGCGAAAATCGGCCAAAACTCCGAACTACATAGACGTAACGGATACGTAATATGGGTGGGACAAATTCTGCTTGCCCAGAGTCTCTATTTTAGCCAAAATGAACGTAACGAAGCCCAGTAACCGAGTCTGTGTACCACCTAGATATAAGATAGAGAGAGAGAGAGAGAGAGAGAGAGAGAGAGAGAGAGAGGCGTCCACTCGACACAAACTAGGTTGTTTCAATTTTATGTCAATAATTCGCTTGCGCGTAGGGGGTCTAAGCGCTGTGGGAGAAAACCGGAGGTCCCGGTGAAAACCCACGAGGTTGGACAGACGACCATACTCCTTATCACGTACAACCGGGAAATCAAAACAAAGGCCAGTTGACTTAATGACAGACCTCATAATACAGCGTTCACGTGCTAACCAGTCGCCCCCCCCCCATCTTAAAGGGCGAAGAAACCGAAGGTCGTGAGCTGCAAATAGGGTTAGGGCACGTGACTGTTGACGAGATTATGTGTTAGGGTTTAGGCTGGGTATAGCTCTATCCCTGTTTATATCTCGTGACCTTTCATCAAATTTATATTTACAACTATCCATTGCCAGTTGGAATTCGATAATGAGTCAGCCGGTTTGTGCTGGAAAGTAGGACGTGAAACCCAACTTATTTCATTATGACCATTATGACGAGACGTCGCAACAATGCACGTGCGGTGAATGGGAGAGAGAGAGAAATGGGGTTTAACGTCCACTCGACACAACTAGGTCATTTCGGGACTAACATATGGTTTAATTTTATTTCAATAATTCGCTTGCGCGTAGGGGTCTTTAGCAGTGGGAGGAAACCGTAGTGCCCGGAGGAAACCCACGAGGTTGAGAAGGCGCCCCTATCTCCATGCCACATACGCTCACACCAGGGATCGAAACCACAGCCGCAAGCCAGAGGTGACCGGCCAGCTAGAGGTCGAAGCGCGGCACTCTAGACCACCAGGCCACCCCCCTCCCCCGCGGTGAATGGGAATAGACTAGTCCTCTTATATCTGCGAGCACAGGCACTTGAAGGGATTAAAATAAAACTTCTTACTACTGCTTGACTATAATAGTATAGTATCATTAGTATACAATACTAATGATACTATACTATTATATACTAATGATACTATACTATTATAGTCAAGCAGTAGTAAGAAGTTTTATTTTAGTCCCTGCGAGGTCTCAAAACATATAAATCGAAACAAATTTGTGTTTTAATCAGATTTATTTTTAAAGTAACATGCTGTGGAAATGTCATTTGCCTGAAAGTTTGTCTGGAAATATTTTAATGTTTTAAACACTATTTATATTTGGTTCAACTTTAAATTTGGTAAGGCGTGGTTTCCCCTTGTCAGTGATGCAGAAGGAGGGCCTGACAAGGGCAGCTGTCTAGTCGTTCGGATGGGACGAAAAACCGAGGTCCCGTGTACACATTGGCGTGCACGTAAAAGATCCCTTGGCAGTTGGAATTCGATATAAGAGTAGGCCGTAGCGCCGCTGCCCCGGCAAAATTTCCCTCCTAGCACACTGTATGGCGTATGCCCGTCTTCCATTAGCCCGGGTCGGGTGCAGAAGAGTAGGACGTTAAACCCCATTTAATTTCATTTCATTTAAATTTGGTAAGTCTTTAACTCAGTATCACCAACACTCCTCGACATTGTAAACACGAAATCAACATTTGATGTTGTCATCTTACTTGAAAAGATGGGCTTCTGATATCCAATATTTCAAACACAATGGACATTTTATTGCGTGTCAGAATGCTTTCGAGTACAATTTGTAATGAGGCGAATCGATCAACGAGGTTAAGCATATCCCACAGGAAAATATTACCTGTGTAGACTGTAATAAATAACCAGACACCAAAGACTGCTATTCAATTTGGACTCTTCGAATATTTAGCCGAATTAGAAATTGCAGTGAAAACGAGAATGATTGAATGTAAATCAGCTTATACATTCATATTACTTTATAATATATGTCGCGACATATTCGTGTCCATTTCTAGATGCCAATGAATGGCGATTTAGTTCCTTTAAATATTTTAAATGAAGCTAAATGTCAACCGGTGCTAATTAACACACATGTTATAAGTGTTTGCAAAATGAGTCATTTCGTCCATCAAACTTAGTTGATTGTGTATCGTATATATGGATACAGACCACCAAATATTGTTACGCCACAAAACAAGGGTGTTAGTTATTTTTACTCTTTCTCTCGCTTTCGACTTTCATTTGTCTCTACTTTTAGTTTTTTCATTAGTGTTCTGTGGTCATATAGATATTATTTTTAAGAAAAGCACCCAGAGCTCGTGTTTATATCAATATGTATTATATCTATAAGATTATTTAAAAGTAAACACAGAACATAGGGAAATAACAATAATATATCTAAAGGGTGAAATGATATGAAATTGGGTTTAACGTCCTACTTTTCTGCTACGACTAAGCTAATGAACACGGGCAGACGCCATATAGTGTGCTATGAGGGTAAATTTTGCCCGGACAGCGGCACTACGCCCTTCTAATATATAGAATTTCAACTGCCAAGGGATCTTTTTCGTGCATACCAGTGTGTACACGGGACCTCGGTTTTCCGTACCATCCGAACGGCTACACAACTGGATGCACTTTCTCGGCCAATGCAGGGATCGAACACTCTACCTCACGGTTAGCGTGCCAGCGTCTTACCCACTTAGCCACCTGATCCCCTTGACGAAAGGAAGTAAAGTTTAATGTTGGATTGGTGGTGGGTGGAATACTCTTCGTTGAACGTTAGGGGGCTTGGGATGGCCTAGTTGTCTAGAGTGCCGCGCTTCGACCTCTAGCTGGCCGGTCACCTCTGGCTTGCGGCAGTGGTTTCAATCTCTTGTGTGAGCGTATGTGGCATGGAGATAGGGGCGCCTTCTCAACCGCGTGGGTTTGCTCCAAGCACTACGGTTTCCTCCCACTGCTAAAGACCCCATCGCGCAAGCGAATTATTGAAATAAAATTAAAACCATATGTTAGTCCCGAAATGGCCTAGTTTGTGTCGAGTGGACGATAAACCCCATCTCTCTCTCTCTCTCTCTCTCGTTGAACGTTAGCTGACAGGGGTCACTGTACGTGCACGAAAAGTAAAATTCCGAGAAAGAAACTTTCATTGAGACACTATCCTGCACGTGCATTTCATTGAAATACGTCACTCGAGTACAATATTTCAACTTGTATGAATAATGAACGCTTTGAAATAATGGTACGCCAACATCAAAGGATGAGGTCACATCTGTATTTTAAGACATTTGAAGCCACAACAAAGACCTACGATAGTCCGAGGTCGCTCATACATAACGTATCTTAAATTTACAAATCGTAGTTGTTGTCCATATTATTTTGCAGATTGCTATGAGGGGTGTATCAATAACGTATGTAATTCTACCAATGGCGTATGTTCTGAAGGTTGTCGGGAAGGATTCTATGGCCAAAGATGTGATCGTAGATGCGGGCGGTGTAGGAATAAGCCCTGTGATACCAGAACCGGAAGCTGCGCTGGAGGATGTGAGGCAGGGTGGCGAGGAAGCTCTTGCAAACGAGGTAGTAACTTTTTAAAATGATCTAATTTAAATTTTGAAAACTAATCAGATTTTAATATCATATTATCTTTTAAAGAGAGAAAGAAATGGGGTTTAACGTCCACTCGACACAAACCAGGTCATTTTAGTACTAACATATGGTTTCAATTTTATTTCAACAATTCGCTTGCGCGTAGGGGTCTTTAGCAGTGGGAGGAAACCGGGGTGCCCGGAGGAAACCCACAAGGTTGAGAAGGCGCCCCTATCTCCATGCCACATACGCTCACACCAGGGATCGAAACCACACCCGCAAACCAGAGGTGACCAGCCAGTCGAAGCGCGGCACTCTAGACCACTAGGCCCCCCCCCCCCATATATATTATCATTGAAATTACATGGAACAAATGTCGAACAAACCGGAAAGCGAATCTCAACACTAAACATTCAGGAATGATTCACTGTCTTGGTTTGTCCCCTGCGAACGCTTTTTTTGATGATTTCGTTAATTTACGGGGATTCAGATGTGTGTTCAAATGTTTTTTCATACTATATATTTGAGCAAATCCTTTGTTACACACGGGACAAGTATGATGGGGTACATCGTAATGAATTCTCTTGTGTTGACTTAAATAATCATTAGATCTGAAAGTTTTGCTACAGATTTCACACATGAATGGTTTTTCACCAGTATGTGAACGGAGGTGAACCGTTAACCCTCGTTTGTCCTTGAAGCGCTTGTTGCAAACATCGCACATGAATCTAGGTGCGACATGACGCTGAATATTGTGCCTGCTTCTGAGATGTGCTGAAGCGAAAGACTCATCACAATTTGAACATTTATATGGATACACACCATTGTGGATATTTAAATGCTCCTGTAAAGTCTGTTGATCTTTGTATACTTTGTCACATTGATCACATGGGTATTCCATATTTTGGTGTCGTTTTAAATGCGTGCGTAAAACGGTCCCAAACTTTAATACCATGCCACAAATATGACAAACATGAGTACCATGAGCTTGTAATTTTGAGTTACCTCTGTATGTCTCATTACACTGGTTACATCGGTATTCCATATTCCGTTTTAAATGTGCATTCATCAAATGCTTCATTCGGTATGTCTGACCACAAAGGTGACAGACATGATTTTCTTCAGGTCCTGGCTCATCACAGTGTGTTTTAACGTGTTTTATTAACGATTCTTCTGAACTGAAAGCTTTGCTACAAACTTCACACACGAATGTTTTTTCACCAGTATGAATACGGTAATGAACCGTGAGCTTTCTTTCATCTCTATACGTTTTATCACACTGGTCACATTGGTATTCCGTATCTTTATGGCGTTTTAAATGGGTGGATAGCGCGCATTTGTTCCGGAACGAATTCCCACATTTATGACACATAAACTCTAAGGCAATGTTAATTTTCGGTCTTTTTTTCATAGATTCAACACGGATTCTTTTTGGTGTTAATTTATCTCCTTGTAAATTATCAACTCTGGGTATCATTTCTCGAACCGAACGTTCAATCTCAATGCTGGGTTCTAGAGATCTGCTGGTACCTTCTGATATCAATGGGCATTCTTCGATTACTTCAATTTCACCTGTGTGTCCTACCTATCAACAAGAAATGGAACAAACACAAAATTATTATGAGCATATAAAAGCACAGAAAGCACACGAGTGTCAATCAGAGATGTCGTTTGGGTCGTACTTGCAAGTCTTGACCGATTAATATTTAAAATATCGGTCAATTTATAGGCAGCACTACAAGGTATTTCAAAGATTATATATTCGTGGATAAAAAAAAACCCCACAAAGCGCATACAAAACATGCAAAGAGTGGAAACATGTCTCGACAGCGAAAAGACGACTTGGATGTTTACTTAATTTGACAACTAAAGGGTCATTCAGGAAATAGAGTTAACAAGGCTTTAACAAAGTGGACATAAATAACCGACTTCAATTTTCGGAAAAGTTGGAAGGGGGTGGAGTTACGTTTGCAATTAACGGGAATTGTTGAAATTCAACAGGATTCTTTGTTTCACTAAAGGATGTATATACATTTCATACAGATTGGATTATATCTTTTCTTGATAGTTCGTTAACAAGGTGCAACAAAGTGGAACAAGGGCCATAACTACAGACGAAATTACCGGACATCATTGAAATTAAACAGGATTATTCACCTCACTAATGTAAACAAAATAATATGATATATTATATCAATTTCAAAATATACGACCACATTTCCATGTGGGGGTTATAAATTTTTTTCGTGATCTAGCGACGTGGAGTAACACCCGCACTTAGCCGTTCAGTTAATAATCTTAATTCATGTTGTCAATATGTTTGACCATGACCTTCTAACGCCACCAAGACTTCCACGAACTTGAAGGATGGAGAATTTCTAAACGCTGCCCTTACACCCACCATATGGAACGAAGGTCTCCTTAACGCCATCAAGAGTTCTTTTTCCCACAATGTTTTCCAAATCCCTTTAAACAGCCACAATAATTCCCTGCCCCGAGCCTCCATTATCAAATGTTTCATTTATCGACTTGGATTCACTGATACTGAAGATGACCCCAAGATGACCCACGTGATGCAAGGTAAGGACTGAAAGCAATATACAAGAAGATTTAATACAAAAATCATGAAAAAACAGAACACATATGTATTGATCAAAACTATCAGTAGTATCAGGGCTTGTGTGGAGACAATGCACCTGATGACCCCAGTGACCCCAAGATGACTCCATGATGCAAGATAGGGACTCACTGGCAGAAATATACAAGAAGATTTAATACAAAAATCACGAAGAAACAGAACAAATATGTTATGATGAAAACTCTCTCTTTATATGCATGTATCTACAAAAATACTTTTCCTAAGTTAGTGATAATGGCGTCGCAACGAATTACTGAAAATGTTCACTTTATATAAAAAAAAAGGTTCGTGGTCTGGCGATGTAACTCTCTCACACAGCTGAGCATTCAATCATCTTAATTCATGTCGTCACCATTACGGATTAAGGTCTCTGGACTAAACATTCAGGAATGATTCACTGTCTTGGTTTGTCCTCTGTCAACTTTTTTTTTGATGATTTCGTTAATTTTTTGGGTTTCAGATGTGTGTTCAAATGTTTTTTCATGTTATATAATTGAGCAAATCCTTTGTTACACACGGGACAAGTATGATGGGGTACATCGTTATGAATTTTCTTGTGTTGAATTAAAGATTCATTAGATTTGAAAGTTTTGCTACAAATTTCACATATGAATGGTTTCTCACCAGTATGTGAACGGAGGTGAACCGTTAACCATCGTTTGTCCTTGTAGCGCTTGTTGCAAACATTGCACGTGAATCGTGGTGCGACATGACGCTGCATATTGTGCTTGCTTCTGAGATGTGCTGAAGCAAAAGACTCATCACAATGTAAACATTTATATGGATACACACCATTGTGGATATTTAAATGTTCCTGTAAGGTAGGCTGATCTTTATATACTTTATCACACTGGTCACACGGGTATTCCATATTTTGATGTCGTTTTAAATGCGTGCGTAAAGCGCTCTCATATTTTAATACCATGCCACAAACATGACAAGCATGAGTACCATGGGGTTCAGGATTCTTGGGCAGATCAACGTGTATTTTTCTATGATCAACGTGTGTTTTCCTATGTCTTATTAACTTTACATTTGAATTGAAGGCTTTTTGACAGATTTCACACTCGAATGGTTTCTCTCCAGTATGAGAACGGCAGTGAATCACATATTCAACTCTTTTTCTGTATATCTTGCCACAAACATCACAGCAATACCGTGGTGGGACATGACTTCGGAAATGATGAGCGCTTCGTAAATGTGGTGAAGAAAAAGATTCGTCACAAGTTGAACATTTGTATGGTTTAACACCCATGTGCTGGTTTATATGCGCTTGTAATTTCGACTTCTCTCTGTACGCCTTACCACACTGCTTACACTGGTATTCCGTATTTTCATGACGTTTTAAATGTTGCATGAGCAACTGTCCGTTCCGGAACGAATTACCACAAATATCACATGCAAATTTTGAGTTATTATTGATCGGTCCGGTTTTCATGGATTCAACACAGATTTTCTGTGGTGTTAATTTTTCTCCTTGTGAAATTTCAACGCTGGGTTTCATTTCTTGAAATAAACTTTCAATCACAATGCTGGGTTCTACAGATATATTTCTAATGTGAATGCTCGTACTTCCGGATATCAATGGTAATTCTTCTATTACTTCAATTTCACCTGCGTGTCCTACCTATCAACAAGAAAAGGAACAAACACAAAATTAATACAATAATATAAAAGAACGAAGATAGGCTGCCAGGCAACAAAACATACGTCCACAGCAGTTGCAATTATCCGGGCAGTTTTGTTGGTAATGCGTCTTTTATAATACACTAAAATCGGATTAAGAGTAACAATCATTAGAATATGTTTGGTCCATGCTAGCGTGTAGTCATCCTTAGCATCCCGAGTGGTTTCATTCCGTTCTACTCAACTAAAACCTGGGTTAATCTGATAGGGTGGCGGGGGACGTTTTCATTTTATCCGCCCTTGATAATTGTTAGCAACTTTTTTTTGAAAAGTGGGCATAAACTGATATAATGATTGACGTAAAAAATAAGTGGGCATAAACTGATATAATGATTGACGTAAAAAATAATTAGGTTAAAAACTGTAGCCTCTATCAGATTTTCGGATACCTCTGAAAGGGGGATACATCTGAAACTGAAAGTTGTAGAAAACTGAATATCAATAGGATTGATCCTCTATAAATGACCCCTATGCTTCCTACCAATAGTGTTCGGCAAAGTTGGAAGGGGGTGTAATTAACGGGAATTGTTGAATTCAACAGGATTCTTTGTTTCAGTAAAGCATGCATACACATTTCATACAGATTGGATAACTTTTCTTGTTAGAGCGTTCACAAGGAGCGACAAAGTGTAACAAGGGCTATAACTGCAGAAGAAATTAAAGGAGCTAAATCGCTAATATTTGAGACCTGGAAATTGCCACAAATGGGCCGCAATGCATATAATAATGTAATATGGATGTAAACAAACTGATTTACATTCAATCGTTTTCGTTTGTACTCTAATTCCAAATTAGTTATGTTCGGCGAAATACGCCAGAAGTTTCAATCGTGTGGCTATTTCGAGTGTCTGGTTATTATAGTCTACATACGCCGTTTGATTTGGTGCAATGTTTCTAGCCTCGTTCCTCGAGTCTCTTGCTCGAACTGGAGCCGAAACGCATTATGGTACACGATTCGTGTACCAATGGTAAAATGTTTATTTTGTTTTAAATATTGGATATCAAAAGCCCATTTTTTCCCGGTAAAATGACAACATCAGTGTTGATTTAAATTGACAAATAATTCGTGTTTTTGAACGCCGACGACTTTGGACGATATTGAGTAGCTTCTTTAACCGAAATTAAGGAAATTAAATTGGATTCTTCACCTCACTAATGTAAACAACATTTATCAATTTCAAAACAATCAGATGATAAATGTAATCTGTAGGGTGTTCGCAAGAAGTTGTGGACGACGGACCGGGGCGACGGCAGTATAAGACCACACTTCCAGGTGGCTGTTATAAAAAAGGTTCGTGGTCTGGCGATGTGGAGTAACACCCAAACTTAGCCGTTCATTTAATAATCTTAATTCATGTTGTCACCATGTTTTCCCACGACCTTTTAACGCCACCAAGACTTTCCCGAACTCACGTTTTTGAAGGATGGAGAATTTCTAAACGCTACCCTTACACCCACTATATTGATCGAAGGTCGCCTTAACGCCACCAGGAATTCTTTTTCCCATAATGTTATACACAGGCCCGTTAATCCAAGTCCCTTTAAACAGCCACAACAATTCCCTGTCCCGAGCCTCCATAATCAAATGTTTCATTTATCGACTTGGATTCACTGTTACTGAAGATGACCCACGTGATGTAACAAGGTAAGGAATGACAGCAATATACAAGAAGATTTAATACAAAAATCATGAAAAAACAGAACACATATGTATTGATCAAAACTATCAGTAGTATCAGGGCTTGTGTGGAGACAATGCACCTGATGACCCCTGTGATGTAGTTCTTGATGACCCTGTGACCCCAAGATGACTTACACGATGCAAGGTAGGGACTCACTGGCAGCAATATACAAGAAGATTTAATACAAAAATCACGAAAAAAACAGAACAATGTATTGATGAAAACTATATATATATATACAAGTACTTCTTTGTTTACGGTAGATAAATGCATAAATAAATAAAAAATACGTCCAGGTAAAAAATTCTCCACTTTTCTTCATTCTGACATACATTAAATATAAGCTAGCTATCGGCCTTCTATGGGCGTCTTCAGATATTAATAATGTATACAAAATATAGCAAATGCGATAATATATATATATATATACAGTCTTAGAATAATAGATTTCCATGACAATGGATTATAAATAATATTGGATAACATACAACAAAAGGTTTAAAGTATATAATACATAACATGACATTAATCTACATAGTCTTCCTGGTATAACTGGACAATGGTCAATTCAAGAATAATGAGATGAAAAGACGTTCATAGACCAATTAGGTAATCTGGCTATAATGAAACTTAACCTTTCATAAATTTACAAAGTCTTCCTGGTATAATTAGACAAAAAAACTATACAAAAGTGAAAAGATTAATTAAATGTCAATATATATCTACATAAATACTTTTCCTAAGTCAGAGGAATGTTACTGATAATGTGGTAGCAACGAATTACTGAAAATGTTCACTTTAGATAAAAAAAAAGGTTCGTGGTCTGGCGATGTGGAGTAACTCTCACCCCCAGTTGGGCATTCAATCACCTTAATTCATGTTGTCACCATGTTAGATCAAAGTCTCCAGACTAAACTTTCAGTAATGATTCACTGTCTTGGTTGGTTTGTCCTCGGTGAACGTTTTTTTGATGATTTTGTTAATTTTGGGGGTTTCTGGTGTGTTCTGAGATGTATTTTCACACTATTTATTTGAGCAAAGCCTTTGTTACACACGGGACAAGTATGATGGGGTACGTCGTTATGAATTCTCTTGTGTTGACTTAAAGATTCATTAGATCTGAAAGTTTTGCTACAGATTTCACACATGAATGGTTTTTCACCAGTATGTGTACGGAGGTGAACCGTTAACCCTCGTTTGTCCTTGTAGCGCTTGTTGCAAACATCGCACATGAATCTAGGTGCGACATGGCGCTGAATATTGTGCCTGCTTCTGAGATGTGCTGAAGCGAAAGACTCATCACAAATTGAACATTTATATGGATACACACCATTGTGGATATTTAAATGCTCCTGTAAAGTCTGTTGATCTTTGTATACTTTGTCACATTGATCACATGGGTATTCCATATTTTGGTGTCGTTTTAAATGCGTGCGTATATCGGTCGCAAACTTTAATACCATGCCACAAATATGACAAACATGAGTACCATGAGCTTGTAATTTTGAGTTACCTCTGTATGTCTCATTACACTGGTTACATCGGTATTCCATATTCCGTTTTAAATGTGCATTCATCAAATGCTTCATTCGGTATGTCTGACCACAAAGGTGACAGACATGATTTTCTTCAGGTCCTGGCTCATCACAGTGTGTTTTAACGTGTTTTATTAACGATTCTTCTGAACTGAAAGCTTTGCTACAAACTTCACACACGAATGTTTTTTCACCAGTATGAATACGGTAATGAACCGTGAGCTTTCTTTCATCTCTATACGTTTTATCACACTGGTCACATTGGTATTCCGTATCTTTATGGCGTTTTAAATGGGTGGATAGCGCGCATTTGTTCCGGAACGAATTCCCACATTTATGACACATAAACTCTAAGGCAATGTTAATTTTCGGTCTTTTTTTCATAGATTCAACACGGATTCTTTTTGGTGTTAATTTATCTCCTTGTAAATTATCAACTCTGGGTATCATTTCTCGAACCGAACGTTCAATCTCAATGCTGGGTTCTACAGGTATGCTGGTACCTTCTGATATCAATGGGCATTCTTCGATTACTTCAATTTCACCTGTGTGTCCTACCTATCAACAAGAAATGGAACAAACACAAAATTATTATGAGCATATAAAAGCACAGAAAGCACACGAGTGTCAATCAGAGATGTCGTTTGGGTCGTATTTGCAAGTCTTGACCGATTAATATTTAAAATATCGGTCAATTTATAGGCAGCACTACAAGGTATTTCAAAGATTTTATATTCGTGGATAAAAAAACCCCACAAAGCGCATACAAAACATGCAAAGAGTGGAAACATGTCTCGACAGCAAAAAGACGACTTGGATGTTTACTTAATTTGACAACTAAAGGGTCATTCAGGAAATAGAGTTAACAAGGCTTTAACAAAGTGGACATAAATAACCGACTTCAATTTTCGGAAAAGTTGGAAGGGGGTGGAGTTACGTTTGCAATTAACGGGAATTGTTGAAATTCAACAGAATTCTTCGTTTCACTAAAGGATGTATATACATTTCATACAGATTGGATTATATCTTTTCTTGATAGTTCGTTCACAAGGTGCAACAAAGTGGAACAGGGGCCATAACTACAGACGAAATTACCGGAAATCATTGAAATTAAACAGGATTATTCACCTCACTAATGTAAACAAAATAATATGATATATTATATCAATTTCAAAATATACGACCATATTTCCATGTGGGGGTTATATAATTTTTTCGTGATCTAGCGACGTGGAGTAACACCCGCACTTAGCCGTTCAGTTAATAATCTTAATTCATGTTGTCAATATGTTTGACCATGACCTTCTAACGCCATCAAGACTTCCACGAACTCACGTTTTTGAAGGATGGAGAATTTCTAAACGCTGCCCTTACACCCACCATATGGAACGAAGGTCTCCTTAACGCCATCAAGAGTTCTTTTTCCCACAATGTTTTCCAAATCCTTTTAAACAGCCACAATAATTCCCTGCCCCGAGCCTCCATTATCAAATGTTTCATTTATCGACTTGGATTCACTGATACTGAAGATGACCTGAAGATGACCCACGTGATGCAAGGTAAGGACTGACAGCAATATACAAGAAGATTTAATACAAAAATCATGAAAAAACAGAACACATATGTATTGATCAAAACTATCAGTAGTATCAGGGCTTGTGTGGAGACAATGCACCTGATGACCCCAAGATGACTCCATGATGCAAGGTAGGGACTCACTGGCAGAAATATACAAGAAGATTTAATACAAAAATCACGAAATAACAGAACAAATATGTTATGATGAAAACTCTCTCTTTATATGCATGTATCTACAAAAATACTTTTCCTAAGTTAGTGATAATGGCGTCGCAACGAATTACTGAAAATGTTCACTTTTTATATAAAAAAGGTTCGTGGTCTGGCGATGTAACTCTCTCACACAGCTGAGCATTCAATCATCTTAATTCATGTCGTCACCATGATGGATTAAGGTCTCTGGACTAAACATTCAGGAATGATTCAGTGTCTTGGTTTGTCCTCTGTCAACGTTTTTTTTTGATGATTTCGTTAATTTTTTGGGTTTCAGATGTGTGTTCAAATGTTTTTTCATGTTATATAATTGAGAAAATCCTTTGTTACACACGGGACAAGTATGATGGGGTACATCGTTATGAATTTTCTTGTGTTGAATTAAAGATTCATTAGATTTGAAAGTTTTGCTACAAATTTCACATATGAATGGTTTCTCACCAGTATGTGAACGGAGGTGAACCGTTAACCATCGTTTGTCCTTGAAGCGCTTGTTGCAAACATCGCACATGAATCTAGGTGCGACATGACGCTGTATATTGTGCTTGCTTCTGAGATGTGCTGAAGCAAAAGACTCATCACAATGTAAACATTTATATGGATACACACCATTGTGGATATTTAAATGTTCCTGTAAGGTAGGCTGATCTTTATATACTTTATCACACTGGTCACACGGGTATTCCATATTTTGATGTCGTTTTAAATGCGTGCGTAAAGCGCTCTCATATTTTAATACCATGCCACAAACATGACAAGCATGAGTACCATGGGGTTCAGGATTCTTGGGCAGATCAACGTGTATTTTTCTATGATCAACGTGTGTTTTCCTATGTCTTATTAACTTTACATTTGAATTGAAAGCTTTTTGACAGATTTCACACTCGAATGGTTTCTCTCCAGTATGAGAACGGCAGTGAATCACATACGAGGTAGTAACTTTTTAAAATGATCTAATTTAAATTTTGAAAACTAATTAGATTTTAATATCATATTATCTTTTAAAGAGAGAAAGAAATGGGGTTTAACGTCCACTCGACACAAACCAGGTCATTTTAGTACTAATATATGGTTTAAATTTATTTCAACAATTCGCTTGCACCTAGTGGTCTTTAGCAGTGGGAGGAAACCGGGGTGCCCGGAGGAAACCCACAAGGTTGAAAAGGCGCCCCTATCTCCATGCCACATACGCTCACACCAGGGATCGAAACCACACCCGCAAACCAGAGGTGACCAGCCAGTCGAAGCGCGGCACTCTAGACCACTAGGCCACCCCCCCCCCCCCTCATATATTCTCATTGAAATAACATGGAACAAATGTCGAACAAACTGGAAAGCGAATCTCAACACTAAACATTCAGGAATGATTCACTGTCTTGGTTTGTCCCCTGCGAACGCTTTTTTTGATGATTTCGTTAATTTACGGGGATTCAGATGTGTGTTCAAATGTTTTTTCATACTATATATTTGAGCAAATCCTTTGTTACACACGGGACAAGTACGATGGGGTACATCGCTATGAATTCTCTTGTGTTGACTTAAATAATCATTAGATCTGAAAGTTTTGCTACAGATTTCACACATGAATGGTTTTTCACCAGTATGTGAACGGAGGTGAACCGTTAACCCTCGTTTGTCCTTGAAGCGCTTGTTGCAAACATCGCACATGAATCTAGGTGCGACATGACGCTGAATATTGTGCCTGCTTCTGAGATGTGCTGAAGCGAAAGACTCATCACAAATTGAACATTTATATGGATACACACCATTGTGGATATTTAAATGCTCCTGTAAAGTCTGTTGATCTTTGTATACTTTGTCACATTGATCACATTGGTATTCCATATTTTGGTGTCGTTTTAAATGCGTGCGTAAAACGGTCCCAAACTTTAATACCATGCCACAAATATGACAAACATGAGTACCATGAGCTTGTAATTTTGAGTTACCTCTGTATGTCTCATTACACTGGTTACATCGGTATTCCATATTCCGTTTTAAATGTGCATTCATCAAATGCTTCATTCGGTATGTCTGACCACAAAGGTGACAGACATGATTTTCTTCAGGTCCTGGCTCATCACAGTGTGTTTTAACGTGTTTTATTAACGATTCTTCTGAACTGAAAGCTTTGCTACAAACTTCACACACGAATGTTTTTTCACCAGTATGAATACGGTAATGAACCGTGAGCTTTCTTTCATCTCTATACGTTTTATCACACTGGTCACATTGGTATTCCGTATCTTTATGGCGTTTTAAATGGGTGGATAGCGCGCATTTGTTCCGGAACGAATTCCCACATTTATGACACATAAACTCTAAGGCAATGTTAATTTTCGGTCTTTTTTTCATAGATTCAACACGGATTCTTTTTGGTGTTAATTTATCTCCTTGTAAATTATCAACTCTGGGTATCATTTCTCGAACCGAACGTTCAATCTCAATGCTGGGTTCTAGAGATCTGCTGGTACCTTCTGATATCAATGGGCATTCTTCGATTACTTCAATTTCACCTGTGTGTCCTACCTATCAACAAGAAATGGAACAAACACAAAATTATTATGAGCATATAAAAGCACAGAAAGCACACGAGTGTCAATCAGAGATGTCGTTTGGGTCGTACTTGCAAGTCTTGACCGATTAATATTTAAAATATCGGTCAATTTATAGGCAACACTACAAGGTATTTCAAAGATTTTATATTCGTGGATAAAAAAAAACACCACAAAGCGCATACAAAACATGCAAAGAGTGGAAACATGTCTCGACAGCGAAAAGACGACTTGGATGTTTACTTAATTTGATAACTAAAGGGTCATTCAGGAAATAGAGTTAACAAGGCTTTCAAAAAGTGGACATAAATAACCGACTTCAATTTTCAGAAAAGTTGGAAGGGGGTGGAGTTACGTTTGCAATTAAGGGGAATTGTTGAAATTCAACAGAATTCTTCGTTTCACTAAAGGATGTATATACATTTCATATAGATTGGATTATATCTTTTCTTGATAGTTCGTTCACAAGGTGCAACAAAGTGGAACAGGGGCCATAACTACAGACGAAATTACCCGAAATCATTGAAATTAAACAGGATTATTCACCTCACTAATATTATATCAATTTCAAAATATACGACCATATTTCCATGTGGGGGTTATAAATTTTTTTCGTGATCTAGCGACGTGGAGTAACACCCGCACTTAGCCGTTCAGTTAATAATCTTAATTCATGTTGTCAATATGTTTGACCATGACCTTCTAACGCCACCAAGACTTCCACGAACTTGAAGGATGGAGAATTTCTAAACGCTGCCCTTACACCCACCATATGGAACGAAGGTCTCCTTAACGCCATCAAGAGTTCTTTTTTCCACAATGTTTTCCAAATCCCTTTAAACAGCCACAATAATTCCCTGCCCCGAGCCTCCATTATCAAATGTTTCATTTATCGACTTGGATTCACTGATACTGAAAATGACCCCAAGATGACCCACGTGATGCAAGGTAAGGACTGACAGCAATATACAAGAAGATTTAATACAAAAATCATGAAAAAACAGAAAAAATATGTATTGATCAAAACTATCAGTAGTATCAGGGCTTGTGTGGAGACAATGCACCTGATGACCCCAGTGACCCCAAGATGACTCCATGATGCAAGGTAGGGATTCACTGGCAGAAATATACAAGAAGATTTAATACAAAAATCACGAAAAAACAGAACAAATATGTTATGATGAATACTCTCTCTTTATATGCATGTATCTACAAAAATACTTTTCCTAAGTTAGTGATAATGGCGTCGCAACGAATTACTGAAAATGTTCACTTTATATAAAAAAAAGGTTCGTGGTCTGGCGATGTAACTCTCTCACACAGCTGAGCATTAAATCATCTTAATTCATGTCGTCACCATGACGGATTAAGGTCTCTGGACTAAACATTCAGGAATGATTCACTGTCTTGGTTTGTCCTCTGTCAACGTTTTTTTTGATGATTTCGTTAATTTTTTGGGTTTCAGATGTGTGTTCAAATGTTTTTTCATGTTATATAATTGAGAAAATCCTTTGTTACACACGGGACAAGTATGATGGGGTACATCGTTATGAATTTTCTTGTGTTGAATTAAAGATTCATTAGATTTGAAAGTTTTGCTACAAATTTCACATATGAATGGTTTCTCACCAGTATGTGAACGGAGGTGAACCGTTAACCATCGTTTGTCCTTGTAGCGCTTGTTGCAAACATTGCACGTGAATCGTGGTGCGACATGACGCTGCATATTGTGCTTGCTTCTGAGATGTGCTGAAGCAAAAGACTCATCACAATGTAAACATTTATATGGATACACACCATTGTGGATATTTAAATGTTCCTGTAAGGTAGGCTGATCTTTATATACTTTATCACACTGGTCACACGGGTATTCCATATTTTGATGTCGTTTTAAATGCGTGCGTAAAGCGCTCTCATATTTTAATACCATGCCACAAACATGACAAGCATGAGTACCATGGGGTTCAGGATTCTTGGGCAGATCAACGTGTATTTTTCTATGATCAACGTGTGTTTTCCTATGTCTTATTAACTTTACATTTGAATTGAAGGCTTTTTGACAGATTTCACACTCGAATGGTTTCTCTCCAGTATGAGAACGGCAGTGAATCACATATTCAACTCTTTTTCTGTATATCTTGCCACAAACATCACAGCAATACCGTGGTGGGACATGACTTCGGAAATGATGAGCGCTTCGTAAATGTGGTGAAGAAAAAGATTCGTCACAAGTTGAACATTTGTATGGTTTAACACCCATGTGCTGGTTTATATGCGCTTGTAATTTCGACTTCTCTCTGTACGCCTTACCACACTGCTTACACTGGTATTCCGTATTTTCATGACGTTTTAAATGTTGCATGAGCAACTGTCCGTTCCGGAACGAATTACCACAAATATCACATGCAAATTTTGAGTTATTATTGATCGGTCCGGTTTTCATGGATTCAACACAGATTTTCTGTGGTGTTAATTTTTCTCCTTGTGAAATTTCAACGCTGGGTTTCATTTCTTGAAATAAACTTTCAATCACAATGCTGGGTTCTACAGATATATTTCTAATGTGAATGCTCGTACTTCCGGATATCAATGGTAATTCTTCTATTACTTCAATTTCACCTGCGTGTCCTACCTATCAACAAGAAAAGGAACAAACACAAAATTAATACAATAATATAAAAGAACGAAGATAGGCTGCCAGGCAACAAAACATACGTCCACAGCAGTTGCAATTATCCGGGCAGTTTTGTTGGTAATGCGTCTTTTATAATACACTAAAATCGGATTAAGAGTAACAATCATTAGAATATGTTTGGTCCATGCTAGCGTGTAGTCATCCTTAGCATCCCGAGTGGTTTCATTCCGTTCTACTCAACTAAAACCTGGGTTAATCTGATAGGGTGGCGGGGAACGTTTTCATTTTATCCGCCCTTGATAATTGTTAGCAACTTTTTTTTGAAAAGTGGGCATAAACTGATATAATGATTGACGTAAAAAATAATTAGGTTAAAAACTGTAGCCTCTATCAGATTTTCGGATACCTCTGAAAGGGGGATACATCTGAAACTGAAAGTTGTAGAAGACTGAATATCAATAGGATTGATCCTCTATAAATGACCCCTATGCTTCCTACCAATAGTGTTCGGCAAAGTTGGAAGGGGGTGTAATTAACGGGAATTGTTGAATTCAACAGGATTCTTTGTTTCAGTAAAGCATGCATACACATTTCATACAGATTGGATAACTTTTCTTGTTAGAGCGTTCACAAGGAGCGACAAAGTGTAACAAGCGCTATAACTGCAGAAGAAATTAAAGGAGCTAAATCGCTAATATTTGAGACCTGGAAATTGCCACAAATGGGCCGCAACGCATATAATAATGTAATATGGATGTAAACAAACTGATTTACATTCAATCGTTTTCGTTTGTACTCTAATTCCAAATTAGTTATGTTCGGCGAAATACGCCAGAAGTTTCAATCGTGTGGCTATTTCGAGTGTCTGGTAATTCTAGTCTACATACGCCGTTTGATTTGGTGCAATGTTTCTAGCCTCGTTCCTCGAGTCTCTTGCTAGAACTGGAGCTGAAACGCATTATGGTACACGATTCGTGTACCAATGGTAAAATGTTTATTTTGTTTTAAATATTGGATATCAAAAGCCCATCTTTTCCCGGTAAAATGACAACATCAGTGTTGATTTAAATTGACAAATAATTCGTGTTTTTGAATGCATACGACTTTGGACGATATTGAGTAGCTTCTTTAACCGAAATTAAGGAAATTAAATTGGATTCTTCACCTCACTAATGTAAACAACATTTATCAATTTCAAAACAATCAGATGATAAATGTAGTCTGTAGGGTGTTCGCAAGAAGTTGTGGACGACGGACCGGGGCGACGGCAGTATAAGACCACACTTCCAGGTGGCTGTTATAAAAAAGGTTCGTGGTCTGGCGATGTGGAGTAACACCCAAACTTAGCCGTTCATTTAATTATCTTAATTCATGTTGTCACCATGTTTTCCCACGACCTTTTAACGCCACCAAGACTTTCCCGGACTCACGTTTTTGAAGGATGGAGAATTTCTAAACGCTACCCTTACACCCACTATATTGATCGAAGGTCGCCTTAACGCCACCAGGAATTCTTTTTTCCCATAATGTTATACACAGGCTCGTTAATCCAAGTCCCTTTAAACAGCCACAATAATTCCCTGCCCCGAGCCTCCATTATCAAATGTTTCATTTATCGACTTGGATTCACTGTTACTGAAGATGACCCACGTGATGTAACAAGGTAAGGACTGACAGCAATATACAAGAAGATTTAATACAAAAATCATGAAAAAACACATATGTATTGATCAAAACTATCAGTAGTATCAGGGCTTGTTTGGAGACAATGCACCTGATGACCCCTGTGATGTAGTTCTTGATGACCCTGTGACCCCAAGATGACTTACATGATGCAAGGTAGGGACTCACTGGCAGCAATATACAAGAAGATTTAATACAAAAATCACGAAAAAAACAGAACAATGTATTGATGAAAACTATATATATATATACAAGTACTTCTTTGTTTACGGTAGATAAATGCATAAATAAATAAAAAATACGTCCAGGTAAAAAATTCTCCACTTTTCTTCATTCTGACATACATTAAATATAAGCTAGCTATCTGCCTTCTATGGGCGTCTTCAGATATTAATAATGTATACAAAATATAGCAAATGTGATAATATATGTATATATATATACAGTCTTAGAATAATAGATTTCCATGACAATGGATTATAAATAATATTGGATAACATACAACAAAAGGTTTAAAGTATATAATACATAACATGACATTAATCTACATAGTCTTCCTGGTATAACTGGACAATGGTCAATTCAAGAATAATGAGATGAAAAGACGTTCATAGACCAATTAGGTAATCTGGCTATAATAAAAATTAACCTTTCATAAATTTACAAAGTCTTCCTGGTATAATTAGACAATAGAACTATACAAAAGTGAAAAGATTAATTAAATGTCAATATATATCTACATAAATACTTTTCCTAAGTCAGAGGAATGTTACTGATAATGACGTAGCAACGAATTACTGAAAATGTTCACTTTAGATAAAAAAAAAAGGTTCGTGGTCTGGCGATGTGGAGTAACTCTCACCCCCAGTTGGGCATTCAATCATCTTAATTTATGTTGTCACCATGTTAGATCAAAGTCTCCAGACTAAACATTCAGTAATGATTCACTGTCTTGGTTGGTTTGTCCTCGGTGAACGTTTTTTTGATGATTTCGTTAATTTGGGGGGTTTCTGGTGTGTTCTGAGATGTATTTTCACACTATTTATTTGAGAAAAGCCTTTTTTACACAAGGGACAAGTATGATGAGGTACGTCGTTATGAATTCTCTTGTGTTGAATTAAAGATTCATTAGATCTGAAAGTTTTGCTACAGATTTCACACATGAATGGTTTTTCACCAGTATGTGTACGGAGGTGAACCGTTAACCCTCGTTTGTCCTTGAAGCGCTTGTTGCAAACATCGCACATGAATCTAGGTGCGACATGACGCTGAATATTGTGCCTGCTTCTGAGATGTGCTGAAGCGAAAGACTCATCACAATTTGAACATTTATATGGATACACACCATTGTGGATATTTAAATGCTCCTGTAAAGTCTGTTGATCTTTGTATACTTTGTCACATTGATCACATGGGTATTCCATATTTTGGTGTCGTTTTAAATGCGTGCGTATATCGGTCGCAAACTTTAATACCATGCCACAAATATGACAAACATGAGTACCTTGGGGTTTATCTTTAGGTTTCTTGGGCAGATCAATGTGTACTTTTCTATGGCTTATTAACGAAATATTTGATCTGAAGGCTTTTTGACAGATTTCACACTCAAATGGTTTCTCGCCAGTATGAGTACGACAGTGAACCACGTATTCGTTTTTTCTTGTGTATCTCTTGTCACAAACATCACAGCAATACCGTGGTGGGACATGATATCGGAAATGATGAGCACTTCTCAACTGTGGTGAAGCAAAAAATTCGTCACATGTCGTACATTTGTATGGTTTAACACCCATATGCCTGTTTAAATGAGCTTGTAATTTTGAGTTATCTCTGTATGTCTCATTACACTGGTTACATCGGTATTCCGTATTTTCATGGCGTTTTAAATGTGCATTCAACAAATGCTTCATTCGGAATGTCTGACCACAAAGGTGACAGACATGATTTTCTTCTGGTCCTGGCTCATCACAGTGTGTTTTCACGTGTTTTATTAACGATTCTTCTGAACTGAAAGCTTTGCTACAAACTTCACACACGAATGGTTTTTCACCAGTATGAATACGGTAATGAACCGTGAGATTTCTTTCATCTCTATACGTTTTATCACACTGGTCACATTGGTATTCCGTATCTTTATGGCGTTTTAAATGGGTGGATAGCGAGCATTTGTTCCGGAACGAATTCCCACATATATGACACATAAACTCAAAGGCAATATTAATACTAGGTCTTTGTTTTATAGATTCAATGCTTGGAGCTACAGATATGCTGGTACCTTCTGATATCAATGGACATTCTTCGATTAGTTCAATTTCACCTGTGTGTCCTACCTATCAACAAGAAATGAACAAACACAAAATTATTATGAGCACATAAAAAGCACAGAAAGCACACGAGTGTCAATCAGAGATGTCGTTTGGGTCGTATTTGCAAGTCTTGACCGATTAATATTAAAATATCGGTCAATTTACAGGCAACAATACAAGGCATTTCAAAGATCTAACATTCTTAGATAAAAAAAACCCCACAAAGCTCATACAAAACATGCAAAGAACGGAAACATGTCTCGACAGAGAAGATTTCTTACAAAAATCATGAAAATATGTATTGATGAAAACTATCAGTAGTATGAGGGCTTGTATGGAGACAATGCACCCGATGACCCCTGTGATGTAGCATTCTTCAATTACTCCTACTTCACTTGTGTGTCCTACCTATCAACATTGACAAGAAGAAACGCAAAATTATTATAAGAATATAAAAAGCACATGGGTGTCAGAGATTTCATTTGGAGCATATTTGCTGGTCTTAACCGATTGATAATGAAATTGACCGACTGGAAAATTCCACTATCCGTCAATATACAGGCAATGAAACAACTAAAGATAGTCACGTGACAGGCAGTAAAGGTAGTCACGCACAGCAGATATGACTTGTCATGGATGTTTACCAAATTTGATAAGGAAATGATTCTTCAGGGAAACGCGTTATCCAGGTTTTTTGGAAAAAGAGGCCAAAATACCAGACTACATTGCGTCACATCACAAGGGGGCGATAACTCCAAAATTCTGAATATAGCGATAGACTTCATCATTACATGTGCAATAATATATATATTGAAGAGGTTATTTCAGTAGTAATCTAACCTTCAGTTATTTCAGTACTGTTTAATATATTGAAATAGTTAAACAAATGGGAAGTTATATAATATCATTTTACATTAATGATGCCCCTGTGACAATTTACTTCGGGGTGATAAATGTACGTTACGATAATACATTATAGATCGGAGGTCTATGGAGTAAAGATTAGCCCATTTTTTTATAAAAATAGGGTTAATGAAACACTTATCCAAATACGGTATCCCACGCGTAAGAAGGGTGGACATCCGCCCCCCCCCCTTCTTGGTGTTCATATTACACCATTGTGTTCAAATCCACGGTGGCTTCTGTGCATCTGCCCGAGCAGACAAAGGAAGTACCTGGCCAATCTCACAGATAATTTAATGACTCACGCACGTATCATCGGCTCTTTCTAAGGAACGTGTGGGTTTACGTTTTTTTAGACAATTGATTAAGAATTACCACAAAGACAAACAAAAAGAAAATGGGAGTGGCATCTGTCCCTGGCGAACGGGCATTCACCACAAACAATAGGGATGTTCTTTATTGTACACGGAATAAGCGTCAAGATGATACGTTAAGAAATGCGGCCTGTAGACGACAAACGAACAAATACATGAATGGATGTGGCTCTGTCCTTAGGTTCGAGCATGCACCAAAAACAAAAGGCGTCATCCTTAGGTCATAAGAATAAGGAATAAGTATGAATAGTTTCAAAATCGTCATCTACACAGACCAGGGGCAACGGCAAAAATGTGGACGTATCAAAATTGCGTAAAATGCTGTAGTCCATATCGTGTGCGAGGCGCTGAATATTAGTGCTGTTTATCACCTTCAGCTGCCCGTCAAGGCTTTTTGTAGATGCCGAACTGGTGAAGACTAGTTCGATGATGTTCACTTCGTTAAAATATTCACATTCGTTCCATACGCACTCGATACCACATGGCATATCTAAGAAACACGATACAGCAAACAATAACAACTCATTATTCACCGTCACATGTTACACAACATTTTAGGTTGCACGTCACTTTCTTATATATATTATATGAATAATCAAATATCCAACATAGCGAAACGGACTGCGTCAGCGTGTGTGGTAGAAAACGGTACGCTGCCACCAGCTCATGTCACACACGGTCAGCTTCACTTTAGCACATGTTCTCAACATCCGCTCGGTTGCTAAGCAATTGACTCGATTTACTAGACACTAAGTACTATTCTACATGATGCTAATTAGACTCGATTAAACGCCCATTTAACCTAATATTCTGCCATTATATTGCAACATTTAGATTTCCAACATTACCCTTATCATCCTCAACAATGTCATCATCTTTATCGTGTGTTTTCATGTGTCTTGTCATATTTTGTCTTTGATTAAAACCCTTGCCACAGAATGGACAGAAATGTTCATATTCATCTTTATGTATTCTAGAATGAACATATAATAACTCAGCTGAACGGAACCTCTTTCCACATTCCTTGCATGCATACGGTTGCTCACCAGTGTGGATTCTCATATGTGACAACATATTCCTCTTTGATTTGAATGACTTGTTGCATTCCTCACACGAGAAACGTTTGGGCACATGGCAACGAAAGTAATGAACACTGCGTCTATGAGGTGAAGGGAAACACTCCTTGCAGTGGTCGCATTTGTATGGGTTAACTCCCTTGTGGATATTTAAATGTTCCTGTAGTGTTCCCTTATCTTTATATGATTTACCACAAACATCACATTTAAATTCTCTATTCTCGTGTCGTTTTAAATGAAGATCAAGAGACACCGGTGTTTTAAATTTTAATCCACAAGTTGGGCAGATGACTGGCTCGATGCTTCCACTATGAACCAGTTGCTTGTGTCGTTTAATGTACGTGTGGTCCTTAAATTGTTTGTGGCATATGTCACACTCGTGTTTGATTAAATGCGGATTGTGTGATTCCACGTGACTCTTGTATTTATGATAACGCACTGCCGTATTACAGATTTTACAAACTGGGTCCTTTCTATTGTCGTTTTTGCTACATCGAGCAACATGGGTACCTAGGCCTTTCTTCTTGGTAACTTGTACCTTGCAATGAGGACATGTGAAAGGGCCAAGGACCAGAGTCCTTGCACCAGGTTTAGCTTTGAGCTTGTTTGGTTCTTTGGCGGTTTCTTCGTTTAAGATTTTTGGTTTAATGCGCATCTCCGGCATCACTATTTTAGCAGGAACAGGTTTTTCTACCTTCGATGTTACCTGTATAAACAATAACAACATTTGTAAATAAAATCGACACGGCTTTCTTAGCATTCTATTAAAGGCTTAATACCACTCTTGTTATAACTGAATAATATGTCACAATCCTCATCTGCTCAACAAATCGTATTATTTTACAATATTCCAATTTATTGATGATACAAATTTCATCTTAACACATCTAATTTAAAAAATTGGAAAAATCCAACTAAACGATTTGAAAAGTATAACGTAAACCTTTTCAAATGTGACTGGACAAGTAAAATGGGATGCAATGGAAACACAGCCGGTAGGATACTTAAACATCTAGTACTTATTTATTTTCTGGGGCTGCCAAGCCAGCATGAGTGTTATTGTCCCTTTAACATAGGTCTGAAATAAGTCTCACACAAACAAATCAGAAGAGTTGGATGGTGGACTGGTCAGGGAATGCGCGTTATATCTTAAGATCTGTCATTGAGTCGACTAGCGTGGTTTCTATTCGTCGGATGTACGTGACAAGGAGACGGGTTGTCTATTCAACCTCGTGGGTTTCCTCCCGGTCCTCCAGTTTCCTTCCACTTCTAAAGACCCCGACACAACAAGTGATGTTTTATGTGAATTCCCCGCCAGAGACACATCTAAACGATGACAGAAGAAGAATATATGCAGCAGAGACTATATCAGAATTTACTCAAATAGTAAGTGCAGGGGGACTGCACCACACACAATTCTACAAAAAACAAATATATGGACAAGACATCATACTCAGAGACCACAAACATAAACAATTCAAAAAGAGTAAATGTATCCGGGGGCTAGCCGTAAGCGTCCACTGCGCTGTACAGTCCCGGGCCTGTGGTGACACAGACTTCACTCATATTTGAAAACAATTTTGAATACAACCCAAGGAAATAATTATTTAATGTCAGTATGAGTCATGAGCTGTTAAATGTTGCAAGATTACGAATGCAAGCATATTGTTGTATAAATTCCGCTATACAAGTAACCACACCGTTAAATGTATCAGAGAAGTAGGCCTAGTTCCAAAAAATAGCTCTTGTTGTTATAATGTATCAAATACATCAACAGAAAACTATGTGCAAAGCTTCGTGTTTCTGGATCAAAGATATTTCTCATAAACAGTGATTGAAAGCTGAGTAAATTCTCAACTTAAGTCTAAGAATGCTTTGTGAATTCGGGGCCAGGCCTTGGATGTGGTAAGCTTTTGACCGGGTTCTCTTTGCACATTCGATCGACGATAGTGCTACACCATATGAAAGCCGGTTTTACGCAACGTGCGTAATGTGGGTTGATGTAATCTTTTTGCTGTTGCATAACGATTATGATTTACACGATTCGCTGATAACATCGTATTATAATATACATAAATTGAGTATGCTATACCATGGCGTTAAAGGTTAACATGGCGAAGTATTAATATCAATAAATGAGTGAATCTTTTATCAGATTTATTCTCATGCTGGGGGTCCAATTGTAATTTAATTTTGTCGAAATTATACTTGAATTTCATAATAGTAATAATAATAATAATAAAAACTTTATTTAATGTGGCAACTTATTTGGTTTGCAAAAAAACCTTATCTTCCATAAGTCCCTAAGAAGCTAAAAAGACATATAAGAATTCCCTGTTCCTGCTAAGAATTCCCTGTTCCCGCCATGTTAGATGAATCCCTTCCATCTGCCACTAAGAATTCCCTATTCCCGCCATGTTGGATGAAGGCCTTCTATTTGCCACTAAAAATGTCCTGTTGCCGCCCTGTTGGATGAAGGCCTTCAGCTACTCGCTATTAAGAATTGCTTGTTCCCGCCATGTTGGATGAAGTCCTTCTATTTGCCACTAAAAATCCCTGTTCCCGCCCTGTTGGATGAAGTCCTTCAGCTATTAGCCATTAAGAATTGATTGTTATCGCCATGTTGGATGAAGGCCTTCTAACCAATAGTTCCCCATCGTAAATATTTCATTCATCAACCAGGATTCAGGGATATCGTATATCTAAAACAGCACCAAGATACCAGCGCGAAATAAGCCCGACAGCAATATACGAGAATATTTAAAACAGAACAAAGACATATTGATGAAATCTATATCAAATACATGCATCTACAATTTTTTTTTCAAAGTTATGATAATTTAACATTTTACCATAAATTTCTAACTAAACATTAAGGAATTATTCACTGTCGTCGTTTTTCTTGTGAACTTCTTTTTTGGGTGATTTAGTCAATTTTTGGGGTTTCAGGTGAGTTTTGAAATGTGCTCTCATATTACCCTTTTGATTAAAACCCTTCCCACAGACTGGACAGAAGTGTTCATATTCATCTTTATGTATTTTACAATGAACCTGTAATAATTCAGCTGAACGAAACCTCTTCCCACATTCCTTGCATGCATACGGTTGTTCACCAGTGTGGATTCTTATATGTGACAACATATTCCTCTTTGATTTGAATGACTTGTTGCATTCCTCACAGGAGAAACGTTTGGGTACATGCCAACGAAAATAATGAACACTGCGTTTTTGAGGTGAAGGGAAACACTCCTTGCAGTGGTCGCATTTGTACGGGTTAACTCCCTTGTGGATATTTAAATGTTCCTGTAGTGTTCCCTTATCTTTATATGATTTACCACAAACATAACATTTATATTCAATATTCTCGTGTCGTTTTAAATGAAGAGTAAGAGAAGACGGTGTTTTGAATTTCAATCCACAAGTTGGGCAGATGACTAGTTCGATGCTTCCACTATGAACCAGTTGCTTGTGCTTTTTAACGTACGCGCGGCTCCTAAATTCTTTCTGACATATGTCACACTCGTGTTTGATAAAATGTGGATTGTGCGATTCCATGTGATTTTTGTATTTATGGTAACGCATTGTTATGTTACAGATTTTACAAACTGGGTCTTTTCTATTGTCGTTTTTGCTACATCGAGAAATATGAGTACTCAAGTTTTTCTTCTTCTTAACTTGTACCTTGCAATGAGGACACGTGAAAGGACCAAGGGCAAGGGCCGGCTTCCTTCCTGGTCTTCCACCAGATTTAGGCCTCAGCTTGCTTGGTTCTTTGACGGTTTCTTCGTTTAGGTTCTCTAATTTAATGTGTACCTCCGACATCAAAATTTGATCATTAACAGGTTTTACGACAGAGTTCGTTGGGTGGTCTTGATGAGTGGTTGCCTTATCTCCCTTCAATGTTACCTGTATAAACAATAATATATTTGTAAATAAAATCGACACATGGGTCTGAAATAGGTCGAAACACATAAACAAATTAGGGGGCCCGAGTGGTTATTGAATCAACTAGCGAGGTTTCTATTCGCACAAGGAAAAGGGTCGACTGTCCAACCTCGTGAGTTTTCTCGAGTCCTTCGGTTTCCTCCCACAGCTAAATATCCTTACACTCGTGCGAATTATTGAAATAAAATTGAACCATATGATAGTTCCGAAATGAACTTTCTTAGCATACTAATAACATATACAAAGCAGCAAAAGAAACGTCAGGTTGGTATGTTACTCTGAATAGACGCATTGCATAGAACTTGCCAAATATATTATTTGTATATTTGTGACCACATCCCCAAACACAGAATTGAACCCAGGAAATGTTCTCAAAAAGGCGACCTGACTTCTGAGATGGTTATGTGTTCTCCATGATTTTCATGTAACTTACGCTGCACGTGCTCTTCACCGGGACCAACCCTATACAATGAATCATTGACATTACAACGCCAGCAGACTCACGACAGCTTAGAGGAATCAGACGCTTGGAAGACCCGGCGTTGGCCATCCTGTCGAAGCCGTAACCAATCACTTCGAGGTCAATGGTCGGACCATCTACTGGCATTAGCAACGCTTCCGGGCCACCAACACCACGGCTCATCGCCTCAAAACTGGTAGTCCAAGGGTTACCACAAGGTGACAAGAAGGCAAGGCCTGAGACAGCACGTCGGACAATGGGAACACACGAAAGACCCATCAGTACCGAAACAGTGCGCCGACGTCTCACCCGAGAGAACAGCCATTGCCGTAGACCGATCCTCACCCCTCGTCATCGACCTGAAAGTCTACAGTTTGCCAAACAACACCGAAACTGGTGACATGACACAGGCAATGCAGAATTGTTTTGTTCACATATGGTAGTTGGTATTGCGTCGACGTGGCCAGAGTTATTCTGACCAATTTGGCATGGAGCGAGACTCCTGGGGAGATCCAAGAATAATGGTTTGGGTAAAGAGGGGAGAGGCGACATCACAGCAGTGCCCTACATCGATCAAGCTCTCAGACACCACGCCATAACACATTTCGCACTTCATCGAAACGTTTTCCAACATGACAACGACCGTGCCAACACCGCCAGAGTTATTTGAGACTTTCGACAGCAGAACGGCGTCAACATTGTGCACTGACCAGTCCTTAGTCCGGATTGCGTCAGGCTTTTCTGAGAGTGTGGTTCCATGTGCCAATGGCGTTCATCAATCGTCTGGTCCACTCCACTGAAAAAGTCATTTTCTAGAATGATTTGATTAACGTGTCTCCCTGTATTTGAAATCGTACTGACGTTTTTTTGGGTTGTTTTTTTTTGCAATTTAGTACATGTATATAATAATGGAAGTCGATTGTGTTATGAATAGGCCTATACACTGATACACATAAATAAATTCTTCTCCAGGCAGTACAAAAATCAAGTCCACACAAACCAACATTTTCTTCACTAGCAGTACATAATTTAAAGTAGCTAAGTCTCCAACTCAATATCATTCAAAATCTTCAACATTGAAAACACGAATTATTTGTCAATTTAAATCAACATTGATGTTGAGATCTTACCAGAAAAAGATGGACTTCTGATATCCAATATTTAAGACAAAAAAAACATTTTACCATTGGTACACGAATCTTGTACCATAATTCGTTTCAGTCCCAGTTGTAACTAGACAAATTGCACCAAATCAAACGGCGTGTGTAGACTAGAATAACCAGACACTAGAAATTTGCATTCGATTGAGACTGCTGGCTATTTCGCCGAACATAACTGATTTGAAATTAGAGTTAAAACGGAAACCATTGGATGTAAATCAGTTTATATACATTCATATCACAGTATCATATGCGTTGCAATCCACTTTTGTCAATTGTCCCAAATGTTTCCGATTTAGCTCCTTTAAGTCCAAAAAGACTTTCCGACAACTCCTCGTCGATAATGTTTAGCATATAGGTAAGTGTATGTACACGACAAATATCTAATTATGACCATTGCTGTATGTTCACAAAAAAGTTTTAATTCTGCTTCACACGCCTGTCTATACTGAGTTTCCTGTTCCCGCCATGCTGGACGAAGGCGTTATATTCCTCACTAAGAATTCCCATACACCCTGCATTGTGCCATTTGATTACGCCTAATCCCACTCTGCCGTGACGAATGCAAATTTCTGTTCAAAACTATGACGTTTGTTACGTTTGATTAGACCTAATCCCAGTCAAGCACTGTCGTAACGAAAGCAAATTTCTGTTCAAAACTATAAAACGTCTGTTACGTTTGATTAGAACTAAACCCAGTCAAGCACTGTCGTAACGAAAGCAAATTTCTGTTCAAAACTATAAAACGTCTGTTACGTTTGATTAGACCTAAACCCAGTCAAGCACTGTCGTAACGAAAACAAATTTCTGTTCAAAACTATAAAACGTCTGCTACGTTTGATTAGAACTAAACCCAGTCAAGCACTGTCGTAACGAAAGCAAATTTCTGTTCAAAACTATAAAACGTCTGCTAAGTTTGATTAGAACTAAAACCAGTCAAGCACTGTCGTAACGAAAGCAAATTTCTGTTCAAAACTATAAAACGTCTGCTACGTTTGATTAGAACTAAAACCAGTCAAGCACTGCCGTAACGAAGGCAAATTTCTGTTCAAATTAATGTAATGACTGGTCATTGGTCCGATTAACAACCAATGCCTAACTGCGTAACAATGTCATTCGGGTTAAAACAAGAGCTCCACATTGTTTACATAACGTTACGTCATAACTCTGGTAATATTTGCGCATAAATAACCAGATCATATCAGAATATTGCCTCACAAATAATTGCGTGATAAAGGAGGTTATGAACGGTTACAGTGTAAACAATATTATTTGCAGACGAACAATGTACTTTCACCGTTTTTAATACCTTAAATCGCTGTCCAAAGTTTTGGGGAAGACCCCAGATTAAACGAAGGGCTGTCATGTTGCTGTACTTGGGATAGATTTGATTGAACGGAAAGAATAGACACACTTCCTCAAAAGCTCAAGTATCGTAAGTCAATCGAGCAATGGCCAGAGAGGGGTTTCTCCGGCCACTTCTTCAGGAATATAAATGCCAGGTCTGGAAATAATGGTTTTAGATATACCTGACCAAATGTCAGGCATTATTCTATTGAAATAGTACCTGACATTTTTAACTTAGTTTCGGACATGTATTAATAATATCAATAAAAAAGACAAACCAGTGCCGGACAAAAGGATACTGATAGGTGCCTTATTTCCAGGCTTGATAAGTAATGCCTTTAATTGGCTACTACGAATTCCCTGTTTCCCTCATGCCAAATGAAGGCCTGCTATTCGCAAGTAAGAATTGCTTGTTCCCGCTATGTTGGATGAAGGCCTTCTGTTCACAATTAAGAATTGCCTGTTGCCGCCATGTTGGAAGGAGGCCTTCTAACCAATAGTTCCGCATCATAAATATTTCATTTATCAACTAGGAATCAGGGATATTTAAAAGGGCGCCAAGATACCAGCGCGAGGTACACCCGACAGCAATATACGAGAACATTTAAAACAGAACAAATACATATTGATGAAATCTAAATCAAATACATGCATCTACAATTTTTATGTTCAAAGTTATGATAATTTATTATTTTACACGAAATTTCTAACTAAACATCCAGGAATGATTCACTGTCGTCGTTTTTTTTGTGAACTTTTATTTTCGGTGATTTAGTCAATTTGGGGGGTTTCAGGTGTGTTTTGTAATGTGCTGTCATATTACCCTTTTGATTAAAACCCTTCCCACAGGCTGGACAGAAATGTCCATATTCATCTTTATGTATTTTACAATGAACAAGTAATAACTCAGCTGAACGAAACCCCTTTCCGCATTCCTTGCATTCATACGGCAGCTCACCAGTGTGGATTCTCATATGTGCCAACATATTCTTCTTCAATTTGAATGACTTGTTGCATTCCTCACACGAGAAACGGTTAGGCACGTGGCAACTAAAGCAATGAACACTGCGTTTTGCCGCTGAAGGAAACCACTCCTCACAGTAGTTGCATTTATACGGGTTAACCCCGTTGTGGATATTTAAATGTTCCTGTAGTGTTCCCTTATCTTTATATGTTTTACCACAAATATCACATGTATATTCAATATTCTTGTGTCGTTTTAAATGAAGAGTAAGACCAGTCGGATTTTTTAAAATTAATCCACAAGTTGGGCAGATGACTTGGTGGGCGCTTCCACTATGAGCCAGTCGCTTGTGCTGTTTAAGGTACTTATGGTCCTTAAATTGTTTGTGACATATATCACACTCGTGTTTGATTAAATTTGGATTGTGTTTAATTGCATACGGATGCTCACCAGCGTGGATTCTCATATGTGCCAACATGTTCTTCTTCATTTTGAATGACTTGTTGCATTCCTCACACGAGAAACGGTTAGGCACATGGCAACTAAAGTAATGGACACTGCGTTTTGCCGCTGAAGGAAACCACTCCTCACAGTGGTCGCATTTATACGGGTTAACCCCGTTGTGGATATTTAGATGTTCCTTTAGTGTTCCCTTATCTTTATATGTTTTACCACAAACATCACATTTAAATTCAATATTCTCATGTCGTTTTAAATGAAGAGTAAGACCAGTCGGATTTTTTAAAATTAATCCACAAGTTGGGCAGATGACTTGTTCGGCGCTTCCACTATGAGCCAGTTGCCTGTGCTGTTTAAGGTCCTTACATTGTTTGTGGCATATATCACACTCGTGTTTGATTAAATTTGGATTGTGTGATTTCATGTGACGTTTGTAATTATGATAACGCACTGCCTTATTACAGATTTCACAAACTGGGTCCTTTCTTCTATTGTCGTTTTTGCTACATCGAGCAATATGACCAGTAAGGTTTTTCTTCACCTTAACTTGTACCTTGCAATGAGGACATGTGAAAGGGCCAAGGGCCGGCTTCCTTCCTTTTCTTGCACCAGATTTAGGCTTCAGCTTGCTTGGTTCTTCGGCGGTTTCTTCGTTTAGGATTTTTGATTTAATGCGCACCTCCGACATCAGTATTTTATCAGGAACAGGTTTTTCTACCTCCAATGTTACCTGTATAAACAATAACATTTGTAAATAAAATCGACACGACTTTCTTAACATACTAATAAAATATAATAATGCAATTCGATTGTGTTTGCAATTGGCCTATATTCAATAACATTCTTCTTTAACTGTACAAATATAGGTCCATACAAACGAAGCAACTCTTCACTGCTAGTACACAATGCAAGTCCGAAAGGGACTTTTCACCAATTTCTCATCGAAAATGTTTTGCATTAGGTAAGTATATGTACACGACAAATATCCAATTATGCTTAACAAAAACAATGATGACAATATGAATATCGATATATGTTCACAGCCAAGTTTTAATTCCTGGTTCACGTCTGTCTATTTGCCATTAAGAATTCCCTGTTCCCGCCATGCTGGATGAAGGCCTTCTATTCGCAACCAAGAATTGCCCGTTTCCGCCTACTTGTAGGATGAAGGCCTTCTAACCATTAGTCCCTTATTATAAATTTTTCATTATCAACTAGCATTCAAGAATAACATAAAATGGCGCAAAGATGCCAGCGCGAAGTACGCCCGACAGCAATACATGTTTACGAGAACATTTAAAAAAAAAAAACACAAAAAAAAACCCCGAATATATATTGATGAAATCTATATTATACATGCATCTACACAAATTTATTTTCAAAGTTATGATAATTTAACATTTTACTACAAATTTCTAACTAAATTTTCAGGAATGATTCACTTTCGTTTTTTTTTATCCTGAACGTTTTTTGGGGCGCATTAGTTAATGTTTGGGATTTCAGGTGTGTTTTGTAATGTGCTGTCATATTAGATTTTTGGGTAAAACCTTTGTCACACACGGGGCAAAAATGATCGTAAACATTGTTATGAATTTTGTGATGTTGGACCAAAGTAGTATTTGAGCTGAATGCCTTGCTACAGACATGACACACGTATGGTTTTTCACCAGTGTGACTACGGTAGTGAACCGCAAACTTTCTTTTTTCCGAATAACTCCTGTTGCACACATCACAAGTAAATCGTGGTGCCATGTGACATCGCATATTGTGGGTGCTTCTAAGCTGCGGGGAAATAAACGATTGGTCACACTGTGAACATTTATACGGTTTAACACCCATGTGGACATTTACATGTGCTTGTAAAGTCTGTTTGTCTTTGTACTTTTTATCACAATAATCGCATTGGTATTCCGTATTATTGTGCCGCTTCAAATGTGCTTGTAAAATGTGCTTGAACTTAAATACCCCACCACACACGTGACAGACATTGTTTCCGCTGGGTTTTAATGCATCGATGTCGGGTTTGAATTCATCATCGTCCGGTTTTAAGGCATCAAGGTGTGTTTTTCTATGTCTTGCTAAAAATATATTTGAACTGAAGGCTTTTTGACAGATTTCACACTTGAATGGTTTCTCTCCAGTATGAGAACGACAATGAACCACATAGTCGCCTTTTTTTAAGTATCTCTTGCCACAAACATCACAGCAATACCGTGGTGGGAGATGATGTTGAAAATTATGAGCACTTTTTTGTTGTGCTGAAGCAAAAGATTCGTCACAAGTTGAACATTTGTATGGTTTAACACCCATGTGCTTGTTCATATGCTGTTGCAAAATTATCTTATCTTTGTAAACTTTGTCACACATGTCACACCTGTACACCGTATTTTCGTGACGTTTTAAATGCGCGGTGAGTAAATAGTTGTGCTCGAACGAATTTCCACAAATATGACATATGAACTTAAAGCCATTGTTCGACGGTCTGCTTTTTATAAAATGTTGTGGTTTGTTTCTCTTTATATTTGTTGATATGGAGTTGTCATCTACAGGCGTTTCAGCTTTCTTTGTATGTTTGCTCCTTTTCGTTTTTGTGAATTCATCACAGATTCCGTTTTCTCCGGTTAAATTTTCAACGCTGGTTTTCATTTTCTGGGGTGAATTTCCAACCACCATGATGGGGTGGTCTACAGACACATGTACATTTCTAACGTGAACAGTGGTACCTTCTGATATCAATGGTAATTCTTCAATTACTTCCACTCCACCTGTGTGTTCCACCTATCAACAAGAAATGGAATATTTTCTAAACAAGGACAAAATTATTATGAGAATATAAAAACCACATGGGTGTCAATAAGAGATTTCGTTTCGGTCAAATTTGCAAATCTGGATTTCCAGTTACATTGCTGGGTTCTGCTGCAAGATTTTCTCCAGATATCAATACAAATTCATTTTCTTCAGACCAAGCTTTATTTTTATGGACTACCTATCAACAAGCAATGAAGTATGTTCTCAATAAACACGAAAAGTATGCTAAAAATTGCAGTCTATAGACGTGCCAATAAAATTCGAAACGGGCGGGGGGGGGGGGGAGAAATGGTGCTTAACATCCACTCGACAAAAACTTGCTGATTTCAGGACTAATAATATGGTTCGATTTTAATTCATCAATTCTTGGGGAGGAAACCGGTGGACCCGAAAAAAAACCCCATGAGGTTGGACAGGCGATACTACCCTCTGTCACGTACAAGCGCAGAATCGAAAACACACCGCTTGACTCAATGCAACAGATTATATAGAGAATCTCCTACGAGTGTTTTTTGATATCAAAAAATATCAACACAAGTTGATAATGTAAAAAAAACGAGCCTCTGCCGAGTTTTTTTTTTACTTTATCAACGAGTGTTGATATTTTGTGATATCAAAAAACACGAGTTGGAGATTTTATTTATCACCCAATCCTTTCTTACATGCACAAGTAAATAAATATAATTCTTTGGTATAGATTTCACTTTTACTGAATCTTAATTACATTACAGCGTAGTGATACATCAGTTTTTTGACACCAGTTTGCTATTGCAAAGTCCTATATATTGACCCAGTATTTCCTTCAAGGTCAATTAAATAAAAACAGTTTCTTTTTAACAAAAAAAAGTCACTTTTCATTTAAAATAAGTGGTTTCTTTATAATAAAAGAAAGTAGTTCCTTTTTGATTGACCAATCAAATTCATGAAAAGCGATATCTCCTAAGGAGATATCGAAGTAGATTATGTAATTTATTATACAAGCGATATCTACTGGCAAATAAGATATTGGGTGATAAAGTAAAATGTACACCGCGATGATAGATTGTGGCTACGTTTGATACTAGGGTTTTGAGAAATATGTTAATTTTACGATGCGTAAATTTAAGAGAAAGGTTCAGAGCATTTTCAGTCGATTTCTTCAGCGACAGAGACCGGCATTTAACCTGTGAATGTCAAGATTTAATGCACAAGTCCAGCTACTAGAATACATTATTTTATTTTTAATCAAACTAAGTACCGTACATGTAAAAGTAAAAAAAAAAAAAAAAAAAAAAAAAAAAATGTGGCTAAATCCCGATTCCCATATAAAAAGGCAACTTTACTCAGTTTCATACAAAATAACCCACCAACACCTTACGAAAATTTAACATTAATGTAACGCTGATTTTTTTTACATCTTATCAATGAAATTAACAACACTGAAATGACATTGTCAAATTCTCTTCGGATATTTTCTAAAAATGAAGTCTATTCACAATAATACTAGTTACTATTTGCTATATGATATGATATATATTGATCAGAAGCATGAGGATATTTAACAAAGCCAAACATATAACAAGTACGTTGCCAGGCATCAAAATATAATATACATTGGTCAGCAAGATATGTATGTCGTCCGGCCGTTTTGAACTAATCAAACTTTGAAAAAAATAAGACCTTAATGAACCTGTCTGAGGGTACAACAAGATTCAATAACAAAGGTATGCATCTCATATTGGAAATAAATGAAACCTAATCAACAGGTTTCTTCATTTTAACAGGATAGACATGTAATTGGAGAAAATACAAGAGAGAGAACTGGGGTTTAACGTCCACTCGACACAACCTAGGTCATTTCGGGACTAACATATGGTTTAATTTTATTTCAATAATTCGCTTGTGCGTAGGGGTCTTTAGCAGTGGGAGGAAACCGGAGTGCCCGGGGGAAACCCACCAGGTTGAGAAGGCGCCCCATCTCCATGTCACATACGTTCACACCAGAGATCGAAACCACAGCCGCAAGCCAGAAGCTTTATTTTTGTGTCCTATCTATTAACAATGAATGGAACATGTGTACATGTAACACAACAGGAAGGATAATGTCGCGACTATCCTGGTCACGGACTCCAAAAGGAGACCTGTGACACTATCGTGTCTCTTTGTGACTGTCGTCTAGGGTTTTCTTCGGACTTCACGTTGTTTAAAATATGATCAATTATTCCGATCTTCAATTAACTGACACTGGAACACTTTTTACATTAAATATGTTTTTATATCTATCTAACATCCATAATACAGGTAACTACAATATTATTGAATATAAGTTCAATATCCTTGGCTTGTGTTCTAAGGTGGCATTTCCTCGCCTCTCAACCGGGAAGGCTGTGGTGTTTTCCCCACCTCCCAATGGTATCTATTTCCTACCACCTCATCATGATATCTGAATCTGGCCTGTGAGCCAGGGCAGCTCACGGTAGGAACTTCCCCTTGAATCTCTCGAATGATATCTGAAGAAACTTAAACTTCGAATGTTCTTATAAAGAGGTTAGGTGAATGAGTCAGAATTGAGCCCCGGGAAATTGACCAGGTGCTTCCTTTATCGGATTGGTCAACTGCACAGATGCTACCCTGGATTTCAAGACAGTGTACTTATAAGGGCACACAGGAGAGCGACTAACCACGTTTTTAACTCATGGGATTACCTTTTTTGGATTATCAGACATATGATGTCATTGCCCGATTTTAACCACCAGAGTACTACAGTAGACATATTCTTATTAGCCTAGTTCTTGTTGTCACTAGTACTAGCTAATACCTTCAATATATTAAACAGAACCTTACAGAACTTTATAACATCAACAGTATATACGGTCTATAGTGTAACACATATAAAGGCATCTTTACTCCCTAATTTCTGTTTTGCACAAAATTCCCAAACAACACATAACGTAAATTTAACGTTGTCATAACGTATTATAGTGTTCTCCAAACTATCTTTGGATATTTTCTAAAAATGAAGTCTATTCACAATAATACTAGACACTATTTGGTGCTCATATGATATGTATTGATCAGAAAAATGAACATATTTAACAAAGCCAAACCAATAACAATTAGGTTGCCAGGCATCAAAATATGGATTGGTCAGCAAGAAGTGTTTGTCGTCAAGGCAATTATGAACTAACCAACCTTTGAAAAAGATAAGATCTTAATCAACCCGTCTGAGGGTACAACAAGATTCAATAACAAAGGAATGCATCTCATATTGGACATAAATGAAACCCAATGAACAGGTTTCTTCATTTTAACAGGATAGTCATATAATTGGAGAAAATATAGAGAGATTACACAATAATTGAAGCCTCTATTAGGCTAACACGATTTTGTAGGAAAGGGCATAATCTCTGCAAGTTACCGTAAAATGTTGAAAATCAAAAGGATTTTTTGATTTTGATAACATAGACAAAATACATAAATTTCAAACAGAAAAAAATATGCTTCTTCAATGGGCGTCCTCACTAGAGATAAGGGGGCATAACTTATAGGAGACACCATAAAGGACACCCATTCTATGAGAGAAACTATTTCAATAAGATAACTAGTCATCAAACATCATGCACCCTTCCACTTGTTTGAAAGAAATAAAGAAAAATAACTTCTTTATGCTTTCGGAAATAAATATAAATATGTATCATTTTTCGCAAACAGTGTCACTTGTTCTAACATTGTGGCCCTGTTTAGTAGATATTGCTCTCTATTTCTGAAAACAAATGACTGATTGCTATTTACTAGAAGATCTGAGATAATTTATGATTAAACTCTGGTTTTAAAAATTAGACATGACTACATACATGTACATGTATGACTTTTATGTGATCTACATTTTAGCGGTTTGTATTGTAACAAGGTTTTGACTATTTTGAGCCAATCAATGAAAGAATAGTACATGGGTGGTATACATGTATTTATTGATATTTTGACATTATTTTCAATCAAGGGACACTACGAATAATCGTGGTTAGTTTATTTTGTACATATTCTATTGGTTGATAAATTCAACTTTTACGCCATGTGTAAGATCAACTTTCTCATCATTGATAAATTCAACTTTCGCTTCGTTGTTCATTTCATTTTTCCTTTCCTCCTTGATAAATACGACTTTCCCTTCATTCATAAATTTCTCTTTATCGATAAGTTCAACTTTCACTTGATTGACAGGTATAACTATCGCTTGATTGACAGGCTCAACTTTCGTTTGACTGACAGTCTCCACTTTTGTTTGACTATCAGTCTCAACTTTTACCCTCTTTCTTCTTGGCCATTTATTTACTCTTTGGGGTCTCAAATGTCTTTTGTGGTGTGTTTTCATATTGGCTTGCTGAACAAAGGCTTTGTTACACACGGGACAAGCAAATTCACGTATACCCTTGTGGCCTTTATCATGGATGCGCAGGAGCTCCTTTGAACTGAAAGCCTTGCTGCAGACTCCACACACGAAAGGTCTCTCACCGGTATGACTCCGGTGGTGGATCGTAAGCTTTCTGTTCGTCTTGTAACTCTTACCGCACACATCACACTTAAATCTAGGGGGTACATGGTGCGTCAAAATATGCCTAGACCTTTTGCCAACCGAAGGAAAGCATGCATCACATTGTTCACATTTATATGGATTAACTCCATTGTGTGCATTTAAATGTTCCTGCAACTTATATCGATTTGAGAAGGTTTTCTCACATTGATTGCATTTATGTCCGTCAGGCAACTCTTCGTGTCGTTTTAAATGTTTGGATAAAGCCTTCTGGGTCTTGTATAACACACCACAAATAGGACATCCAACCGTTCCAACACCGTAATTTCTTTTTTTCTTTGGATCATTTCTTGGTCGACTCGTATGAAATAGTTTATGACTGGATAGTGACCGCCTTGATTGGAACAATTCACCACAAACCTTGCAGTCGTAGGTCTGGTTCTCGCAGTTGTGATCGAGACGAAGTTTTCTGGTGCCAAAATTCTTGTTACAATAATCACAAGAAAACTGCGGTTCATGATATTTAAAATAATGAATACTCCTTACACGCTTTGATGGAAAGAATTCTTCACATTTAGAGCATTTAAATGGTGTTATTCCACTGTGAGCCACTGAAAAATGTTCCTTCAAAGAGTCTTTTTTGTGATAGGCTTTATCGCACTGGTCACATTGATAACGAGGTTTAACTTCCTTGTGAATATTTAGATGTCTCTGCAAACTTGTTTTACATCTAAATGTTTTATTGCATTGGGTGCAAATACAGGGAGGACCTTCTTTGTGGACTTTTACATGTTTGGTAAACTCTTTAAGTTCTTTACATATCACATCACAACTGTCACATTTGTAACGGAAAAAATGAAATTCAAGTTTAAAATGTTTATGAAAACTTTTTATATCTGTATATATTTTCTCGCACTTGTCACATTTGTATTCCGTAATCTTCTGCTGCCTTCTACACCTATGTCCCTCCATTGCGTCTTCGTTCTTAAATGAATCCCCACAAAGGGGACAACTAATATGGTCAGGGTTATCGTTCGATTCTTTGTCGACAAAAGTCGTCAGGAGTTCATCCATTTCAGGAAGGTCATATTTACTTTTTGCATGTGGAATTCGAATCTTAACACAGCCACTCATCTTATACAATTTTATCATTTCCTTTTGGGCAGGTGTACGACATATTCTGTTCAAAACCGCCTCACCGATTAGGCCCGAAAATCGATTTTTAATGTTTGTAGATGACATCTCTTTGTTTTCAGAAGATTCATCACAAATGCTGTTTGAATCTGCTTCAGTGATCGATTCTTCAAGCGGATTTCCAATCACATTGATTGGTTCTGATGTTGAATCACTGATTGATGCCATTTTTATGGATTTAATCTGTTCCTTTTGCGTATATTCACCACAGATTACGTCTAACTGTTGAAATGGATTTCCAATTGCATTGATCGGTTCCATTTTTATGGGTTTTATTTGTTCCTTTTGTGTAGAATCGTCACAGATTACGTCCAAATCTTCAAATGCATTTCTGATCAGATTAGTGGGTTTCATGTTTGTGGATCCACCATCTCCTTTGATACATTCTTCACCAATTATTGTTTTTTCTTCAATTAGATTTTCAACTGTTTCCTTGTCTGAATTTTTAATAATTGTGGGTTCTGCTGACATATTTCCAAAATTGGTGCGGATGTCTTCAACGTCATTCTTGCTTCCTACCTATCAACAAGAAATGAAATATTTTCGTAAACAATTTAAAAGCAATGACACCGGGCTATGAAGACGAATATATGGCATACAGTGTGCTAGGAAGGAAATTTTGCAGGGACAGCAGGGCACTACATCCTACGCTGACAAGGATGAACCGGCAAGTAATGTTGCATGAGGATATCAGCATTACTGTTGTATACACATATTTAGCAATACCTGATTAAAATACTGATCTATATTTCATATTGCATGGGTAAATTCAATGAAATTCTGATTTTTATGCATCTAAATTGGTTAAATCTAAATACTAAGGACACCTGAAGATTTGCTCAAGGTCATAAGATGTAAACAGAGTAAGTGCTATCTCTAACCTATGATACTTGGCAACAATGACGTGCCATAAGCATGTTTACATCTCGTGAGTCGTGACAAAATCTGCAAGTCAGACGGACATTTGGTTAATCAATCAGCATGTTTCAATAGGATTACCAACAGTTCCGTGCACCTCACACCCAAAATTCACCGCAACAGACGTTATTTTGGCTAATCCCTCACATCACCCAAAACAACTCAAAATACAGATTTTTACTAATACATGAATTTCCATGATTACGTGATCGCCATCTTTTGTAAGTAATACACGATTGAAACGGTACTCCTCATACATTGTTATATGGTACTGTACTATGGAGATATCTAAGCAGTAAATAAATGCCATATAGACCATTACATACTGGCTAATCCTTCACCCTACCCAAAACAACTCAAAATACCAATTATCACGAATACATTTATTTCCATGATTACGTGATCCCATCAATGCACGATTGAAACAGTACCCATTATACATTATTATATGGTACTATACCATGGAGATACATGTATATATATCTGAATCTTAGCAGTATATTATTAATTAAATATTATGTCATACAAGGGCTCTAGCCTCCAAAGACAAACACCAGAAACATTTTCAGAATTTGTATTAATTTTTAGAATCTATCATGCAATAGGAGCAAACATTTACACAAAACATGGGTTGCCAGTAAACAAACTTTAAATTTAAATGAAATGAGGGCGGGGTGGGGGATAAACGTCCTACTGTGTGCTATAAGTGAAAATTTGCCTTGACAGCGGCAGTATGACCTACTCTTACTTACAAACCCAAATGCCAACAGATCTTTAACATAACAATTTTAAGGCAATGTGTACACAGCTCCTTTGTTCTGTCCTGTGTTATCTGAATGAGTATGCATGTATGTTGTTTTTGCCAGGCTCTGCATCCTGCACCACTGACAAGGGGGAACCACACTTGAAAATCACAATGATCGTTCTCAGTCAATGCAAGGAGTGAACATGGGACCTCTAGGTTAGTAAGCCAGCATCCTACTCAGGGAACCACTGAGGCTCCCAATCAAAATACAAAAGTGGTCGTTCTCAGCCAATGCAAATAGTGAACAAGGGGGACCTCTAGGTTACTGAGCCAGCATCCTACTCAGTGAGCCACAATGGCCCCCAATCAAAATTCAAATGTGGTAAGAGATAACAGTGAGAAATGGGGTTTATCATACACTTGACAAAAAGGTACATGTATGAGACAAATAACTTAGATGAGTAATGGTTTAACCAGTTTTTTTGTAAAAGGGAGGAATATTTCTGATTGACAAACCACCAACACAAATATTTTGATTTTAGGGGTGTTTCCTTACATTATTAAAGATATAATATGAAAGATTTAGATAAAGAGCCGACCATTCCTGCTATAATAGAGAATGTTTAAAAAATGAAAATATTGAATATTTTTTCATTCCGCTGAGGCAAGTTTTGACAACGTGTGTGCTTTGTGGTAACCAGGGAACTGATATATTTTCAAGACTTAGCCTCGCTTTCCCATTTTTAAATTAAATTTCAAATGGCAAACCGTTCTAATCTAGTTAAAATCTTGAGCATCCAATGCCATCGACAGTTGATTATGTTTTGTTTTGTTAATAAATGTGTAATCAAAAGTTTATATAACATTTCATGCCCGAAGGAAGACATGCAAAAGGCAGATTTACTGCTTGCATAATGTATGCTTAACTACTGCTAAAAGCATTAATTTTCAAATATATTGTAAATTTGGTCATTATCCCACTTATTTAATAAATTTGTTCTAAACTGGTCAAATCTAAATATCAAGGCCACCTGCAGATTTGCTCAAGGTCACAAGATAAAAACCGAGTTAGCGCTACACCTAACACATGTTCCTCGTCAACAATCACGTGTCTTAACCATGTTTACATCTCATGACCTTGACAAAATCTGCAGACGGCCTTAATATTTAGATATGACCTGCAGCCAAATTCTCCAACAAGACATTTTCACTGTCAGTGTGTCAAGACCGGCACATATAACCGAAATGAGTGCTCTGGTAGGAAAATCAACGAATGATCCAAGTAACAATAAACCTCCACTATTCTCCCTCCAAATCCATTGCTTGTTTTTTAAAATGTGTTTTCGAATGAGCTACCATATTACACCTCTGTATAAATCCTTTATCACATACGGGACAGATATGATCATAAACCTGCTTGTGGATTTTAGTATGCAACCTTAGTATTTCTTTAGACCGGAAACCCTTATCACAAAAAGTACACACGAATGGTAATTCGCCTGTATGGAGGAGCACATGTGCCTGCATGTATCTTTTACTCTTAAATGTTTCCGAACACACATTGCATTGAAAGCGCTTCGGCACATGACGTTGATACATGTGATTACTCCTTTTATGGGACGAATGAAAGAACTCATCGCAATGTTCACATTTATAAGGTTTGACGTCAAAATGAATGTTCAAGTGTTCTTGTAGCGTGGATTTATCTTTATATATCTTGTCACATATATCGCACTTGAACTCTTTATTCTCATGTCTTTTAACATGTAAATTGCAAGATGCCTGGGACTTAAAAATCGTCCCGCAGATTGGACAGATTGACTGCTTCGCTGCCAACTCAGGATCATGAACCAGCTTCTTGTGCCGTAGGACGTATTTTTCTCTCAAGAACAACTTGCCGCATACTTCACAAGGGATTTTCCCTTCTCGAGGTTCGTGACATTCCAAATGTATTTTCAAACGGTCTTTTTTTACCACTTTGCAACAAATCTGGCAAACTATGTTTGTTCTCTCTGGGTTTTTCGCACATCTTAATCTGTGTCTGCCCAATGAACTATTATTCATTAGGATTTTTTCACAAAACGGACACATGAAAGGCCCAACGTTAGCATCTTTCCTTTTTTTTCTCACTTTAACTGGTTTGGACTCAGAAGATTTCGACTCACTTTCGTCTTCAAAGCTATTTTTGGAATCGGTGTCGATCTCAATGTTCGAGGGATTTATGTGTACCCTAATCAGCTTTGTTGCTGATGAAACAGTTTTACTGTCTCGAGCGTCATCAACTAACATCACTTCACTAATCTCGTCTTTTCCAAACTTGTTTCCTTCCTATCAACAGAAAAGAAAATAACATTGTCTTGGTAGCAGAAATAATTAAGGCTTATAGAAGCAAAGTCCTTAACTCAATACATTCCATAATATTTGGAATTAAAAACACGAATTAGAATTCAATAAAGATCAATTTCAATCAATATTGATGTTGTTAGGTAGCCTTGAATTTCTAGGATCCTAGGATCCAATATAGAAGACACAACATTTTAAAATCGGGACACAAGTTCTATACCCTGTGGTTTTGGGTGCCATTTTGTAATGAACAAATAAAAACATATCCTACAACATTATGTGGAACTAATTAGTAACTAAAAACTGATTCACACACGAAGAAACAATAATTTAAAAAACGTGTAGAATGCATTAAGCAGGCGTAAAGGACTGCAGTTAAATTTGAACTGTTCACATATTTCACCAAGCATAATTGATAAGAAATTACAATATCGTTTTCATAAATTGAATATAAATCACTTACATGCACCCTTTAACACAAACATTTGAAATTGAATACACTATCACTATTTATGGATTAACAATTACTGCTTTATTAACATGCAACGTTTCGACGATGATACTCTCGTCTTTATCAAGCAATTGAATAATTGATATTTTACTATTTGTTATCAATGACAATTAATTAAAAATCCAAACTAACAGAATTTGATTCACTTCTTCTCACCTAAGAGAAAGAAAGAGAGAAAGAGAGTTTATCCTCCTTTAGACACAAACCAGGTCATTTCGGGACTAACATATGGTTCAATTTTATTTCTCAATATTTCCTCATATATTAATGTAAATCAGTGAAATCAACTTATTGAAAAATAATCATACAGATGAAATTCCATTACAGTACAGAATTTACACTTTTGAAGTTGGCCAAAATCAACCCATTAATTTCACATGAATCAAATCTTTAAACAGCAATCGAATAAAGGCTTGTAATGATTGAATAAGCAACAAAGAAATTAATACTTTTAACCCAGTTTCATTCATTCATTTCTATAAATACATGTAACTACAATACATAATGTAATCTTTTTTTTAAAAGGAACTAAGTCTTTAATTCAATATCATCCAGTGTTTGGCATTGCAAACACAAATTAATTTTCATTTTAAATCAGAGAGAGAGAGAGAGAGAGAAATGGGGTTTAACGTCCACTCAACACAACCAGGTCATTTCGGGACTAACATATGGTTTCAATTTTATTTCAATAATTCGCTTGCGCGTAGGGGTCTTTAGCCGTGGGAGGAAACCGGAGTGCCCGGAGGAAACCCACGAGGTTGAGAAGGCGTCCCTATCTCCATGCCACATACGCTCACACCAGGGCTCGAAACCACAGCCGCAAGCCAGAGGTGACCGGCCAGCTAGAGGTCGAAGCGCAGCACTCTAGACCACTAGGCCATCCCAACCCCCCATTCTAAATCAACATTGAAGTTGTTATCAAGACAAAATGAAAATTCTACAATTGCCAGAAAGCTGTATACATGTACATTCGTGTGCACGTAAAAGATTCCATTTGAATATATATATATTAGAGCAGGCCATAGTGATACTGCCACATGTTGTAAAATTTCCCTCATACTAGCAAACTGTATGACGTATGCTCGTCTCAGTAGCCCAGTTGGAGCAGAACAATAGGACTTTAACCCGATTTTGTTTGATTTCCCAAAGAACAGAAATTCAAATTCTTACATGTATGGCTTGACATTTTTATTTTGTAAATTGATATTAAATTTGTGATGTTATTCAAACATAGGTGATGAGCCATCACATGCCTCATCAAATTGCATTTCTATTTGAATGTCTGACCACATGTACATGTACTGTATCACTCATGGGTGACCAGCCTTTGTGTGTCTCATCAAATTGCATTTCGGTATGAATGTTTTAACAATGTACATGTACAACACATGAGTGACGAGCCTTTGTGTGTCATGAAAATGCCTTTCTGTGCGAAATCTTGATTCAAACTCACATGTCCTTCTCATGGGTGACGAGCTTTTTTGTGTCTTATCAAGTTGCCTTTCTGTGTGAAAGCTTGACCACATATATCACACACATGATCTTTTATACCAAAATGAGTCTTTTTATGCAAATAGACCATATCCAAAGAACGGAACCGTTTTCCGCACTCCGGACAAGGATAAGGTTTTTCGCCGGTGTGTGTCAATACATGATACTTAAACGTAGTCCTATTGCTGAAAGATTTCTGACAAATTTCACACAGAAAACGTTTAGCAGTATGAGCCACTCGGACATGATGTTGTCTACGAACAGAGGATGGAAAGGTTTTTTCACACTGGTCACAGGGATAGGGTGATAATCCATTATGGACATTCATATGAGTTTTCAGAGATAACATTGACTGATATGTCTTCCCGCATACAGTACATTCAACTTTACAATCGGGTTCATGTAGTCGAATATGATTTTTCAGGGTCACGCTGCTTTTGAGCTGGACCCCACATTTGTCACAAGTGTATTTTTTGCCCGAGTGAGCCGTTTCCATGTGATATTTACGACTAGAGGGTGCACGGAAAACTTTATCGCATAAACGACACGGAAGCAACACAACTTTTTTCTTTATCATACTGTGCACATCGATCACATGCTTTTTGTAGGTCATTTCGTTTTTCAGTTCCTTTCCACATGTTTCACAGATAACGCCGCTTTCGGTCGAATGATGGTGAAGACGATGATATCGGAATCCAGACGTGGAAGAAAACACACGAGAACATACAGGACAATGCAGCTCTGTTTTCACCCTATTCTTGTGTTTCATTCGAACGTGCTGCGCTAAACACTGCTTATTCGTGTATTCAGACCCACAGATTTGACATAAACACATTTCTTTGGTTTTGTGTAAACTTTCGTGATAATGCAAACCTGATTTTGACTTGTATTTCTTTGAGCAAGTTCTACATTTATGATACTCCACGTTCGTATTATCTGTGGAATCCTCAGACGGCCCAGATCGCTCGCCACCTTCTTCTGGATTTTCAGAATAACGGACTAACTCCTTGTTGGCTAGTCTACGAGATCGAATCTCAGGGACCTTTTCATTTTTTAAGTTTTTTAATTTTACAGGCTTCCGCATAATTCTTTTTGAGGTGCGCTGCGACTGTTGATTTTGTGAATGTTCTTTATCCTCTTTAGGTTGGGGATCACCATTTAAAATCTCACTCCCCTCTTCTAACTTATTATTTATATCGGGATTGGAATATTTGGATTGCAGTTTGGCGTCAACATTTTCGTCAGTCTTGTCATTTATTACTTTGTTCGAGCCGTTAGTGTTGTTATCCTTTGTAGTGTTTATAGTGGGTTCAAGATCGTCCACGTGGGATAGTTGTAACGGCTTTGTAGTGTTTATAGTGGGTTCACAATCGTCAACGTCGGATCGTTCCAACGGCTTTGCTTGACTACCTGTTACTTCTCGAGACCGATCACTAGTCTCAGGAATTATTGTCTCTCGTTTGTTTATTTTACTAGCGGTATCCGAAGGTCTGACCATTTTCTCATCAACATTTGATTTCTTTACAGCAACCTGTTAACAAGAGAAATAAAAGTTTTTTAGGAGTTGCTGTCTGACCAGGATAGGGTTCATACTTGAAATGCTGCACACGACCCGATGTGAAAGGATTCAAGGTTTTATAAGGAGTTCATGTACGACCAGGATTTTGATGCTCTACTTGCAATCATCTTGCGTACGACCAGCCGAGAAGGATTCAAGTTTTATAGGAGTTGCTGTATAATCAGTATTAATGCTACACTTGAAATCATCCTGCACACAACCAGATGTGAAAGGAGTCAAATTTTTTCTAGGAGTTACTGTCTGACCAGCATTGATGCTATAGTTAATAAATAAATAATCCTTCCAATGGCCAGATAGGAAAGGATTCAAGGTTTTTTTTCACCAAAAATTTGTCACACACCATACTACATGTACTGTACATTGTGACTGTATGTTGATGAAAAATAGCCATGCTTCATGCGAAAGGTGCCTTAATCAAATCTAATATTAGTTGTTTGGTTTTGATCTTAAAGCTATAGAGCGTTGTTTTGGAGATTATGAGGCGAGGGTAGATCGTTGATATTTTGGTTTTGTTTTAAAGTAATTGGAGAGGAGTTTAACATAGGCTATGCCTGTTCCCCAATCCCCATTCAGACACAAATCTGAATAAAAATATTGTTTATGTCAATTTTAAAGAACTATATTTTCTATGAGTTACAATTCATTCAAAATGTCTATATTTCAGTAGAATGTACATGTATATGGGAAAAACTCAGTGATTCTTGAGAGGCAAAAACACTGACAAAAGACAAATTTCATACTTCCCACCTTGTGTGTACTGTACATGTTTCCAATTGCTAGTTGTATGTTCAGAATAATACATATTGAATTGAAGAGATGTCTTTAAAAGAATTAAAATGAAATGCTGTACTAACTGGACTAATGAAGACAGACATATACCATACAGTGTGCAATACGGGACATTTTGCCCGGGCACTTAATCACTTAGTTAGCCACTGTGGCTGCTGTCTTTAAAGAGTAGGAAATTAAGTTTTTTTGACAAGAATGCGCGATCCCATGCAGCAAGAGTTACTCATCTTCAACCTTTTGGGATCAACGCTCTTCCACTACCCTGACAAGTGATGTATATATAGAGAGAGAAATGGGGTTTAACGTCCACTCAACAAAAACTAGGTAAATTCGATAACAACGTACATGTATGGTTCAATTTCATTTCAATAAATCCCTTGAGCATAGGGGTCTTTAGCAGTGGGAGAAAACAGGATAATCTGTAGAAAAGCCATTGTGTACACAGGAACTAGGGGTTTTTTTTGGCCCATATGAATGACTTTGGAATTTTCCGAGAACTGTCTGGGACAACACAGGGATGGAACAAGGGGTCTCCAGGTTAGTGCGACAATGTCTTGCTCACTCAGCCACGCATCTCAACAAGTCTTAGAGAAAGAGAGAGAGACAAAGGGTTAAACGTCCACTCAACAGAAACAAGGTTATTTTGGGACTAACACACGGTTTAATTTCATTTCAATAGTTTGCTTGCATGTAGGGCTCTTTAGCAGTGGGACTAAACCAGAGGACCCGGAGTAAAACCCACGAGGTTGGACAGGCGACCCTACTCCTTGCCACGTACAACCGGGTATTCGAAACCACACCAGTTGACTGAATGACAAGCTTTATGATACAGCACGCACATGCTTTCAACAAGTCCTGCTAAACATACAGGAATACTACAAAGGAAGCCACCATCCAATTTTTCCATTAAGACATACTGTAATTCCTTTCCATTCTCTCTTTCTCTATACCCCATCCAGCACAGTTTTCGAAATACTGTACAGCATGATTCCTTTTCAGTCTTCCCCCACCCCCTCTCTATACATATACCCCATCCAGCACAGTTTCAAAATTCAGCACAATTCCTTTTTAATACAGTTTCGAAAAAACACAAGTCTCTGTTGTAAGACAGTAGTTTTTTTAATGTGAATATTTGACTGGGCTAACATTACATGTACCATATTCATTCACCAATACAACAAACAAAACAATAAGGCTAAAGTAGATATTGATCAGGAACTTGACATTTAAATATCATGAAAGCAGTACATGCATGTGTGGTGTACAATGTACACTTATGCACATGCATGACGAAAGCCGTTGCATTGTACATTTTTATTTAGATACAAAAAAAAATTAAAAAATCCACATGTATGGGCTGTAGGACAATTTGTCCCTGGACAATCCATTCCCAGATACATGCAACTCATCCCAGAGGACAATTCGCCCCTGGATTATTAGTCCTTGGGAGCGAGTTGTCGGGACGAATTGCCTTGTACCCATATGTAGGCCTACTATTGTAGATGTATCTTTGATAGATTATATGTGACCTGATATTAAATAGCTAGCTGTTCATACACCTACAATGTAGATACCATTTACTTATAGTATAGGCCTACAATGTACATAAAATTATAAATAAAAACTTTCTTAAAGATGATGTTCTCAGCTCAAGTGTTCACACATATTATAAACTTTTTGTGTACAGAATAGTTATTATATGACTACTTTTTACAGTACATATTATTTGTAAATTTATATATTCTGCTTGAAATCTTTGTAAGTGTACTTATTTTGTACGAATAAATGAATTATTATTATACATGTATTCTAATATTTGAAATGACATTTTTTTTTTTTTTCATGGCAATTCAAACAGATTTGTTGCCATCTGTTATTCATAGTATTTAATGAGTTTTAATTCCAATAAATAGAACATACATGTATATTTTTTTTGGCTAATGATAAATCCACAAGTAAAATAATGAAACAAAAATTTCAGTTCAAGAAAGAGATAGAGAGAAATGGGGTTTAACGTCCACTTGACACAAACTAGGTCATTTCAGGACTAAAATATGGTTTAATTTGATTTCAATAATTCACTTGCGCGTAGGGGTCTTTAGCAGTGGGAGGAAACCAAAGGACCTGGAGAAAACCCTATGAGGGTGGACAGGTGACCCTACTCCTTGCCACGTACATGTACAACCAGGGAATTGAAACCACACCAGTTCACACAATGACAGACCTAATAATACAGACCACATGGTGCTAACCATTCGGCCATCCAACCCAATAAATGCCATAGGAAGAATTTAAGATATCTGTAACAGAAGACCGCCAGTAGAATACTACTTGTAAACAAAATGAAACTAGAGTTACAATTAAACTGAGATATAGTGGGACCACTGATTACCCTACTACTGTAATGAAATAAGGGCCGGATGGGCAACAGGAACATGGGCGTCTAAGTCTTTTCGAAGAACAAAAGTTTTTTTGCAATGTTCACATTTAAAAGGGAATTCTGGAAGCATGTGTTTTTTACAATGTTTTTCTAAAAGGTCCTCGTCTTCGAAATACTCGAAACACACCGAACATTCTCTGTAACTCGCTGATCGATGTAGTTCTAAATGTTGCGACAGTTTCTTTTTGTTCAGCAAGTGTTTTTCACAATATGGACATATAATGGCAAGTTCGTTGGCATGCTCAGTTTTTTTATGTAAATTCGCTTCAGCGACAGACTGAAAAATTTTAGGACAAATATTACATTCGTGCAGTTTCATGTGGATTTTGAGAACACGATAGTGTTGAAACGTTTTGTCGCACAATTCACATGTTGTGCTCTTCAGTTCTTTGTCTCCCTTTCCTGCTGCCGGTACTTTATGAGTGCCTTCGATATGATTTCTGCATCCTGAATACGATGTAAAAATACGGTCACATATCTTGCAAGGAAATTGTCTTCGGAATATTTTCAAATGGGTCTTTTTCACGTGTTGACGGAGTAGATGGGTATTTTGGAATTTCTTATCACAGTGTTCACAATACTGATCGTTTCTGGACTTATGCATCTTTGTTATGTGGTATTCAAGTCCCGATTTTGAATTGTACATCTTACTGCACACAGAACACTTATATTCTGGTCGATCATGGATCTTACGATGCCGTTTAGCGGCGTACAGATCAGTGCTGGTTTTATTACAAATATCACATACCAATAACTTCTGCCTTTCTTCCAATTTCAACTTTTTTAAGACCTCCTGTTCCTCTTTCGTCAATTCTTTTTTATTTTCTTGATCGTTGGACGCTTGCTCGTCTATGACTCTTTGATGAGAAGCGACGTCTGGTTTGTCACCCGAGTTTTGCGTTTTTAACTGTTTACACAACGGTTCCGTCTCAGGCTGTTCGACTGCATTAGGCCTTTTTAATTTGTTACCATCTTGTTCGTCTGAATCGGGCCTTTTTAATTTGTTACCTTCTTGTTCGTCTGAATTGGGCCTTTTTAATTTGTTACCTTCTTGTTCGTCTGAATTGGGCCTTTTTAATTTGCTACCATCTTGTTCGTCAGTGTTTGGCCGTTTTAATTTGTTACCATCTTGTTCGCCTGTGGGTCCTGTCTCAATTACGTTGGTTTCTTTTAGTTTGTTTCCAATTTGCTGCTTTACGACTGGACTTTTATTATCAGGTGGTTTTGACTTTGACACCTAATAATAAAAAATTATAAGGTTTCAGTGGTGTAAAGTGACAAGCTTGCTGATTGACGTTCTAACTCGAATTTTAAATTTCTAAAACTCAAATAATTTCCCCCTTCTATCAACTGTATCGCCTGCACAGCAATAACCCTCAAATTCCGAACGTTACCCAGTTATAAGTATGACAGACTTTGAATATGAAATGAAATTGACGTTATGGTCCTGTTTTTCTGTTCCCACCTGGCTAATAAAGGTGGGTATCTATGGGAGACATTTTCCTCAGGAAAACGGTGCTACAAACTTCTTATTTCAAATACAAATGTCCGGCATTATTCTATATGCACACTCAAAGCTACTCAAACTCATGTCGAGCCACTCAAGGGGTCTTTTATGTGCACACCCACATCAAGGATTTTTTTTATGTGCACACCCATGGCAAGGTTTTTTGATGAGCACATTTGCTCTAGCTAAGAGCACACCCACACGTCAAGGATTCTTTTATGTGCACACCCACATGTCAGGGTTCTATTATGTGCACACTCACATGTCAAGAGTTCTTTTATGTGAACACGTAAATGTAGCCTACAGAGAACCTTGGTTTTCTTCCCCTTTTGAACAACTTTATCCCGCACTACTCATTAAGGGAAATTACTCTGGACGGTTTTAGGATCCTTTTCGGCAAACACCGGGATCAAACACATATGAAATAAGTTTTATATCCAGCTATATGTTCTATTTGGTTTAGGGGTACAAAAATAACGAGAAAGACAACTTTTATTATAAATAAAATTATAATCTATTGAAATCGAAATATAACATACAGGTTACATGTGTAGATGCAGTTATAAAATATATATAATCAGTTTTCTTAACGGCTACATTGTTTACAATTTATTCTATTTGTAAATACTGGTCTGATGAAATACATAATACAGCAAATGATATTTTAAAATTTGAGCAGGATGCGAATTAAAAAGATTAATTAAGACTGGTTGCCAGGCAACGTAACATGCACGCCCAGCAGCTCAATCGTCCGAGCAGTTGACAAGGGTTGTCATGTGGGTAATTAATTACGAGACACTGATATTAATCTAATACAGATTGGACATTAATTTCCGTTCTTCCGGTATTCCGCTATTGTTGTAGATGATGTTTATTATCATTTATGTAACAAGGAATGATCCCTTACACGCAGTTATTGATCTTCAGAACCATTTCCCATACAGACAACTAATCATTCTCCTTTTCTAAATCACTCTAATTAAAACTTAGAGAGATTTTATAGGGGAGCCAATTTTTCAACTTGTTTATTAAGTTTATATTGCACTTTTTTAAGTTTTCTCTATTCAACTATGGAAAACCAGTCTATACGCTCATACTCCTCAGTGTTTCGTTTAATTAGACCTAATCTCACTGAAACACAGCTGTAACGAAAACAATTTTTTTTTCAAAATTGTGACTTGTCAATAGTTCGATTAACAACCAATACCTAACATCATAACAATGTCAATTGGGTTTAAACAGATCCCTAGATATGTTAACAGAATGTTATGTCGTAGCTCACAAAATTTATTATGCCAAGTTAACCAGAGCATAGCAAACAAGCCAACAGTGAGGCTGTTGTCCCCCGCCGAAATCCCAAAATAAATAGATGACACATATTAATTAATCGCACATTTATTTTTTTCAAACGTATCGAGCAATCAAATTGTACACGAAGTGTCATCCAAAAGTGTTTTATAAAGAAAAATGCTAAAACCGACGAGAAAAATGAAAATGTACCCTAGTTAGGGGGACCCTAAAGGCAGACAAAAGGGCCCCTCTGGCCAAGGGAAAGGGCCCTCGTGTCCGAGTCAATCGTTTCTATACACTGTTACTGTCGAATCCATTACTGAATGAGAATGCAGTCATTGTATTGGCATAAAAATCAATCAAGATGAACCTAAGTTATCTTGTCCCAAAGTATCAACCAATCAAATTGCTTATCTCTGCCTACCCTAAGAAGAAAATGCTCATCTTCGTACTCCATCAAGGCATTGACCTAATAAACATACACACCAATTTTGAACATTTTAACTCAATTCGAAGGAGAGTTATTGTGTTCCAAAGTCTCGGCAAATCAAATTGCGTATCGCTCTGCTTACCCTGAGCAAAAAATACTCATTGTCGAACTTAGTCAAGGTATTACTGTAATGAAACTATACACCAAGTTTCATCACTCTCACTTAATTAGAACTAAAGTTATCGTGTCCCAAAGCATCAACCAATCAAATTGCTTATCTCTGCTTACCCTAAGCGGAAAATGCTCATCTTCGAACGCCATCAAGGCATTGACCTAATAAGCATATACACCAAGTTTGAACATTTTAACTCAATTAGAAGGAGAGTTATTGTGTTCCAAAGTCTCGACCAATCAAATTGCGTATCGCCCTGCTTACCCTGAGCAGAAAATGCTCATTATCGAACTTAGTCAAGGTATTACTGTAATGAAACTATACACCAAGTTTCATCAATCTCACTTAATTAGAACTAAAGTTATCGTGCCCCAAAGCATCAACCAATCAAATTGCTTATCTCTGCTTACCCTAAGCGGAAAATGCTCATCTTCGAACTCCATCAAGGTATTGACCTAATAAACACATACACCAAGTTTGAACATTCTAGCTCAATTAGGAAGAGAGTTATTGTGTCCCAAAAAGTGTGACAGACAGACAGACAGACAGAAGGACAGACAGACAGACGGACGAACCCATTTTAATAGTCCCCCAACTTTCTTCGAAAGGCGGGGGACAATTATTGCAAAAAAACTAATTGCGTGATAAATGAGGCAAAACGGCTCAATGTAAACAATACATGTACTACTAGGAGACGAACAATACATGTACTTTCACCTTAAAGCTCTGTCCAAAGTTTTAAGGAAGACCACAGATTAAACTAAGGGATGTCATGTTGCTGTACTACTACCAGAGATAGATTTGATTGAACAGGAAGAATAGACACACTCCCTCAAAAGCTAAAGTATCAGAAGTAAGGTCAGAGAGCGATTCCTTGAGCCATTGCTTCAGGAATATGCCGCAATCCAAGCTTTAAAATGCATGTTAGGGGTCAATAGTTCTTATGTTGTAAGACAATAAATTCTGTTAGAGAGGAGCAGAGATTGAGACAGATCTTTTTGTAATTCTAAGATTCGTTGATGGCTGATGCTAAGTTTTTGTTCAAACACAACTGACTTAGTTACATGAACCAAGTTTAGCTGAAACATGTTTTTTATTCATGTGAGTCTGCAAACCACATTTACTCTTAAATTTAGCGTCACATTCATCACAAGAAAATACCTTTTCTTTATCGTCAGCTGCGTGTTCCAAATGAATATGCAAAAGAACCTTTTCCAGTTTATCATATTCTTTACCACAAAACATACAATGGAGATGTTTCGCTCTCTCAGGATGAAATTTTTGAATGTGATCTGCGTATGTCATAGTGGACGTAAACGCTAAATTGCAATCCAGGCACATGTAATGAGTTTTTTGACGTTTGTCTTGTGAACCATGGACCTCTCTAATGTGACGTCGCAGAGACGCTGGTGTTTTGTATTCTTTATGACAAATGTTACACTCCATTTCTTTGATCTCGTGGACCATTTTAATATGATTCTTCAACACTTTGCTTGTATTGTATGATTTGCTACAGATGTCACACGTGTGTTCAACATTCAAATGTGTATTCAGATGATGCCCCACACCCCCTCTCGTCGTGTATTCCTTCCCACATTGTTTACAAACAAACACTTTATTTCCCTCGCTAATCACACGAACCGTGTAGCCTGCGTCTTTTTTTTCAATCCGAGGATGACAATGGTATTTCCTGTGCGTTCGCAAACTGGATTTATACAGAAAAGTTTTATAGCAATTTGGACATGTATTTTGTTGGTCCAGACTGATATCTGGGTCATGTTCAAGATGTAAGTGACGATTTAACACGGACACCAATTTGAATGCTTTGTTACACAGGTGGCACTGATACTGAGGTTCCATATGGGTCTTCAGATGATAATACAACCCATTCGATGATTGAAGCACTTTTTGGCATGTTTTACACTTGTAAAATTTGAATCCTTTGTGATTAAAATCGGTGGTATATTTCCGTTTTGTGGTTTCCTTTTGATCTGAGTGGTCGGTTTTAATGTGTAACGTAAGCATATGTTGCGAGAGAATAACCTTTCCACAGAAAGGACACTTATGTCGAGGGAAAGACGGGTCATCCGCTGAATGAATGTTACGGAAATGAACATTCAAAGTTTTGCCACTGCAAAAGACCTTGTCGCAGTCGGAACATGGAAACTTCTGTTTTTTGTGAGACTGAAGGTGATAATCATATCCAGCCCGGGACGTATATTCTCTACCACATTCCTGACAAGAAAATTTTTTTTTATTGGTCGTAGAAAGATGGCAACGTTTTATGTGCATAGATAACGAATGTTGACAAATAAGAATCTTCTGACACTGGGAACAAGAAATTGGTTTTCGTTTGGTGTGAATGCTTTTGTGATAGATAAAGGCACTCAATGACGAAAAGGACTTGTTACATTTTTTGCATACTCGGTAAACATGTTTAATCCTCGGAGAATGGACTCGTTTCTTATGTATTCTTACACGTTTTTTATTTTTAAACATCTTACCACAAATGTCACACTCGTTTTCTCTAGAAGACATTTGCCTGGTCAAACATTTACGAGAATCAGAAATAGGAAAAGAAGCAGATAAAGGTGAATTAATTACCTGAGTGTGGACTTCTGGTGCGGCGCTGTCTTCAAATAAATCATCTACGCTCTCCAGGAAATCATGACCATTGTCATCATCATCATTGTCATCCTCCTCCATGGCTGCCTCAGACATATCAGTAGCTGCAGCAGCATTTAGTTCGGAGTAACTTGGGATTTTGGGTTGACCAATCAATGGTTCATTCATAAGCCGTTTAAGCGTAGCACCTCGTGTTTTAGGATTAGCTACGATAGCCAACTTGCCTGGAGGAGTAATCACCACATTAGGTTGAGTCTTAGTGTCAGTGTTCTTTTTGGGCGATTTTATAAGAGTTTTTGGTTCAGTTTTAGGACTACTGTCAGTTTTGTCAATCAGGGACAAAAGTGACTCGATCTCCGAAAACACCTTCGTGGGCTGCTTTTGAGGAATGACGAACTCGAGTTGAATGTCTCCGGTATTTTCTGGAAAATCGTTGACAGCGTAGATCACATTACTCAGAGCCACCAGATGATCTTGGTTGTTGACCTCACCGGGTGGTAAGTAAGCCACGGAGGTCTTGCCTAGATATTTGATCTCTAATGCCTGGTTGGAGGAGTAAGTCGTGGAACTTACTTCCGTGAATTTAGTGTTCGTGATGTCACTGAGTTTTTCTGTTTTCTCCACGTAAAATACATCTTCTTCAGGTGGATCCTGTAACAGAAATAGGAAATGAAATTTGTCATCCTACTGTTCTGCTCTGACTGAGCTAATGAAAATGGGTTTAATGCCTACTGTTCTGCTCCAACTGGGCTAATGAAGAAGGGCAAATGCCATGCAGTATGCATGCGAGAAATTGTGTCTGGATAGCACTGCTACGGTCTACTCTTATATCAAGTCCTAACTACCAAAGACTTTTTTATGTGCACGCCAACGTGTACATGGGACATCAGATTCTGAATCTATTCACACGACTAGATAGCTGTACAAAGAACTTACTTGGCCAAGAATGGGAGCAAACCATCGTGTTACTCACTTAGCCACAGGGGCCAAAAAAATAGGACACAAACTAGGTCATTTTGGGACTAGCACATGTCTAATTTTATTTCAATAATTCGCTTGTGCGTAGGGTCTTTGGCAGTGAGAGGAAACCAGAGGACCCGGAGAAAACCCACGAGGATTGACAGGCGACTCTACTCCTTGTCACAGGGATTTGAAACCACGGCATTTGACTCAATGACAGGCTTTATGACACAGCGCGTGCATGCTAACAAATCAGCCATCCAACCCCCGGACAAAATTAGGAACTGTTGAAAATATCAAAATGAGACTTTTTTTTCAAATAAAAGCTGGTCGTGCGGCCCTTTTTTTTTTAGTGATACGGGAGTGCCTGGAGAAACAGGTTATTGCTTGATGATGTAATTATCGAGAAAATATACAAATATATTTACCTCTTCATGACATCTAGACTGTAAAACTTTCCCATTGGATTTGTCAAAGATTTCAGTTAATATTCGTTTCTTCACCACTCGTTTTTTCAGATATTCATAGCTGATAACTTTACATCCATAAACTTTATTTTCTTTATTCTACAACATAAGAAAATAGGTTAGTTAATAACTAAATCCCAGTTATATAAATAAATAGCTTTAATAAAGATATACCAGTTATATTTATAAGAGCTTTACACCTACATGTACAAAGGTTTAATAACTAAAATCCCAGTTATATTCATAATGACTTTATTTTATAACAAAAATAATTGGTTTAATAACTAAATCCCAGTTATTATCCAAAACAACTCTATGCTATGAACTTTAATTTCTTGTATTATAAATTAATTGTTTTAATAGTCACACTGATATGAATTATCATATAACTCATATCAGGAGATTGTTAGAAACTTTGAGACATAACATATTAGACTTCAGCAGTGTGTGTGGGCTGTTGGGATCCTGCTCATTGTCACATACAAGCGAGGGATTGAAAACATAGCACTTGACACATTGACAGACCTTAATATCTAAACCATTGCACCTCTCGGACAACTTCGGGATAGACCTGCCACCTCAAGCGTTTTACCCACTTAGCCACTCGGGCTCACCTGAAATTTGTACCCTGATTAGTCTTGTTGTCATGCGTTCCAATTATCAAAGAATTGAATTACATGTAAGATAAAACTAAATAATTTACCTGTACAGTTACCTTGAACTTTGGTTTTTTGGTGGCATGATTTATAAAGTATTTAACAACTTCTTCAGGTATTAAAGCATATTTTTCATTCACCTGTCAATATAAACACAAAGAAGTTAATAAAAGATTCTACTCTCAGGTGAAAGTACATCGGTATTGGTATCTGTTACGTACATCAGCTAATGTGGCGTCACGGTAAATAGAGAGAGAGGGGGTGTCATTCACCTGACAATGTAACACAATATATATAAAGATAATAAAAGATTCTACCCTCAGCTAAAAGTATATAGGCATCTGTGTTACATATGTCTGCTAATATGACATCACAGTAAATAGCTCTGACATCTATTTTAAGAGCTGTGTGGTTTGAGATCTTACTCGATAGAAAAATGAAGTCAAAAGAACTCTGAGAGAAAAAAAACAATAAATTCCTATATTCATTTATGCTCTCAATTAGCCCTTAACAACAATTTCAGTGTCAACATCAGCAAATTGCTGTCATATATTTTATTAAATAATTTACGACTTAAGATGCCCTAATCATTATTTATTTTCTACATCAATTTTGCTAAATACTACGGCCATTACCGTGGTGCCATTGTGAATTTTGACCATTGAATATAATAATTTACAAACCTTCTTTAAAAAGTTGTCATGACTGATATTACCAGTCTCAGAAAACATGGAATTCAAAACAGTAAAATAATTTTCTATGGAAACCACTTTTCTTTGAGTATCATTCTGTAAAAAATATTTTACATAATAATAATTACTACGGTAGTCTTGAACACATAGTACAAAGTATATACAGAAAAGATTATGTACATGTATTACCATGTGTACTGGATAAACTAATTAATAGGAGTACATTTATAGGGGCATTATGGACGAGTTGACAATTTTCACTATAATACATGTACAGTGAAATCCCTCTATTAAGACCACGTGTGGGACTGTCTAGATGTGGTCTTAATAGTGAGTTGGTCTCATTACTGAGTGAGCATGCTTGAGACAATTTCAAAGAAAAACAGATAGTGTTAGGTAAATTATATACAGTAAAGAGTACTTTATTACTAATAACAGATGTAATGTTAAAACACATCATGAAAACATAGTAATAATTATGCATGTTATAAAGTCTTAGATCACGTTATAATTTTTAATTCATAATGCTTCCTTTATTTATCTTCATTTTTCGATTAAAATCCTACAACCACCCTTTAAACAAAAATTATGTCATCCATGATTTTTTTATTATTGGATCTCCACGTAACCGGCAGACGAGAAATGTTCAAATAATAAACATGTCATCCATGCTTATTTATTATTGGATCTCCACGTAACCGGCAGACGAGAAATGTTCAAATTTCTACACATGTTGACAGCAGAACAAGTTAAGCCACGAACTGAGAGCGTTTTATCTGGGAGGCCACGATAATTCACTCCTCTCTCATCCATGTTGTAGATATCCCGAGCGTCGTAACTAATGACAATATCAAGTACGCCATCAGTCCATTCTTTCACAACGTCGTCATTTACGCTACCACTTTCAACGCACATCTTGAAAAATTAAATGTTGTCTTTCTCTAAATCTGCTTTTTCACGAAGCGTAGGACCGGAGATCGACACACGCTGAAACCACGCCCACCTCCTTCCATCGGCGAGCGAACACAGAGACGTTTCCTGTCGCTGTCTCTATTTTCTTCGTATCATTCAAGAATGTCTGCCTTTCTTTTCAAAATCGTCTGTAATGGGTCTTACCAATTCCAAATTCTTCGGCCAATTGCTTTTGGCTTCTACCCTCACTTTTTTGATAAGTTCTACTTTTGCTTTCAGGCTTTATTCTACACGAGTACGCTTATTACTACGGGTTTTTTTCCATTACACGGGTGAAGGTCGAATAAGAAATGATACCCTTTTGACAAAATTTAAATAGTAAGAGTTTAAATCACTTACTCTGTTTAAATTAAACAAACAATGAGAAATTCCATTGTTTAAAAAATGAAATCAACAAAGAAAGATTAGCGGCTCGTTAAATTGTTGCGATAAATCAGTCAACCACGGCTGTTTGATGTTGGTCGTTTGATTGACTAATCCCAGTCAGTGGTCGTTATCGCTTTGATCTCGGTCGTGAGCTGATTAATCCCAATCAGTGGTCGTTATCGCGAGTCACAAAAACAATGAAATTGACTGATTGGGACTGGCTTCGGTGGTCGTAATCCGTAATAGTGAGTTGCCCGTAATACTGAGTTCAGTTTATAAGGAATATAGAAGAAAAAAATTGGTTCTTTTAATATGTGGTCGTATACGTGAGTTGCCCGTAATTTTGAGTTGGTCGTTAAGCGGGATTTCACTGTAGTTAAAAAATAAAAATAACGTAAATAGAATAAGGTCACAATTTCAGCAAAATTTATGTACTCTAAACCAAGATATTAGTTTTTGAACTTTATGGTAGCCTCGATAAAAAACCCCAGCCTCTTATCGTTTTTCAAAAATGTACTCAATCCACTAAATATTGTAGGCTAGAGATGGCATCAAGAGTTGAATACGGTCTGGATAAATTAATGTGTAATTAATAATTTAGTTAACATTTCAGGCTTAAACTTGTGCATGATGTATGTTTAATTGGTAATTAATAATTCAGATCACATTTCAGGACTACATGCAAGTCTGGATCTGGTACATATTCGAAACAATTAAATATTTCTATCTGACCTGTAGTTCTTTGTACCTAATAGTAAAAAAAAAAAAAATATACTTACCCAAATGTGAAGTTCATAATGACTTTCATCTTCATTTGAGACCAAACAAAAGACATTATTCTCTAACCAGCTTGCTATCTCTGTAGAAGAATTACCAGTTTCATCTTGAGGTGTCAGCAGATATTTCGTAAGTTCTTCTTCTTGTTTTAAAGTCATAACAGTAGCCACCTTTCCACATTTTATTAGATTTTCATGAAACTGGGTACAAAATATTTCAAATTCCTTTCGGAATCCGTCTACCTCCTGTTTTATTTCCATTTTCTGGAGAAAAAAAAAGAATGGAATGGCATTTAAAAATATGCTAAAGGCCGTACATGTACAGGAGGTTCTGTTTCTCAAAATTGTAACTAAAGATAAACTCCAAATTTTAGTAGAAACTTCAATTGTGATTAGCTCAGCACTAAAATGAATCGAATATTATCAAATCAAATTACTAGCCCCTGATCTTTAAAGCCTACAAATAGACGAAAATGGGTTCAGGGTTACAACACAAACATCATATCAATGTATCAATTATATAAAATCAATCTTCCAGTATATACATGTAAACTTATTTACATTCAATTCCTCAAATGTTTAATTACTGTCGCAATTAAAGAATGGTGCTCCACAGAGAGGGGGAGGGGGTTTAACACTGGAGACAAACTAAGTCATTTTGGGACTGACATACGATTTTCCAGAGAAAATCCATGAGGTTAGACAAGCCGCCTCATTCCTTGTAGGAATCAGATGGACTTAATTTTACTCTCATGGACATGTAAAAATGAAATGTGACATTCATCCAATAAACAATGCCTAAAGAACTAGGATTGTTTTTGCAGGGTATGAAATACATCTCAACACCTTAAAGCTGCAGTTTCATATTTTCAAAATTTATTAAAATAAAGCCTTAAAATAGATAGTATCCATAGACAGTCCTACCATGTTAAAGAATAATCCTATAATTCAGTATTGCCAGTTGAGAAATTGGCAAAATTGTCATTTTCAACTTCAAATTCAAACGTTTGAAGATAGCTATATAGTGCATTGGGGGCAATAGAAAAACAAGGGAGGTAATTGTGCTGTCAATTCCTGTGTTAATGAGTTATAAGAGCGGGAAATATTGCCTATGATCGTATAATAGTGAGTTGATAACCTATTGAGCGAAAGACATAGAAATAATTATGTTTTGACTTTCTCTGAAAATATGAAATTATCGCTTTAAAATGGGTTATGTTAATCTGCTTTAAATTGGGAATGTTATGATGCATTGATGATCAATTTACTGGCTTACATGTATTTGTTTAGATCCAAAGGCTCAAACTTAAGTGCCATAGGCACAAATTAACCTAGGACTAGTAGGAGGGAGGATCGGATGCACGAGAAAATTTTGCATTTTGGCATGTAATATACTAGAAATGGTTCCACTACTGATGTCTTCCGTCTTACTCCAGCCACAGTAGTGGTTTTTCCTACAGAGTTCCTTTACGCAAGTTTTTTAGTCAAATGACTACAAAAAGTTTACTGGCCTATAGCTCGCTTAATTTACAAATAAACTGGCCCAAAACAGTACTGCACGTAGCTTAAAATAGCATTATGCAAGAGCAAAATCTGCTTATTACAGGTCTTTCTTTAGGCCTGAGATGTTATCTAAATAATCAATTCGACATTAATTAACATATCCAGACCATAATAAACTCTTAAAGTCAAGGCTAGCCTTCGATGTTGGCGGATTGAATTCCTATATGCCGCTTAATGGCCGTTGATAATTAAATCAATCAAGTGGATAATCCAGACTATGGTGTTTATATTAATGATTTGAGTAATGATGACCGAGGCTATGTGAATATTTCAAACGCTTTTTTCTCGGCTAATAGTGGACCAATTTGACTGAAATTTTCAGCAAATTACCTTTACACTATCTTGTTTTTAACTATTATAGTGAGAACTGTCATCTCTTTATCTTATCTCCCATAATGTAACTTTAACATATACTAAACCAATTCTTATTATATGATTTGATGAAACCCATCTGCTACGCGAAATTTCAACTGGACGGTGTCATGGCCGCAAGTTGCGTAATACGTCATTAGGCCTACAACATAAACAGTGCTATGCAAAGAAAAACTGTTCGGTAACTATTTTAATGGTCCAGTCTTCACTATTTGTGATAGAATTACTTATTTCAAATCAATACAAACTGTAATGATGTGTGTTGACAATTGTGCGTTTGAACCTATTTGAACTTGCGTAAGGGGTCTTAGACTGTATCAATTGTTACCTTAAACACAGTTTAAGGTTACAAGTATAGTTACTAGTAATATACATGTAGTACAGTTTGGATGATTTTAATTACACCACTTTCAGTAGTTTACAATATAAGGATAACTTTGTACTTGAATCTACAAACTAAACTAACAACAGAAATTTGTCTGAGATGTTCATCATGATTCATGTTGATTGAAATGATTGTTGACGCTGAACTGAGATTCCGTCACACAACAGTAGCGTGTGCCAACCGCAAAAGGGATGTAACTCGTTTTTCTTAATTGGCTGTCACAAATATGGCGCATTTTTTTCGCGAAAAGTAGGTCTTGTATTACGGCCCCGTGTCGATTTCCTGCAATTGATACCGGTTCCATTCAACCAAAAACAGTTAAGATGTCAAGGTTGCGGCGCATGGAAAGTTTGTCACACATACAGTGTAGCAAGGTAAGAATATTTTTTTTCTCTGATTGAAAAGTTTGGAATTTTGTAACTTTTTTCATGGAAGATGCGCCGGGGAAAAAAACTTGCTAAATTATGGACGAAACATTCCTTTGAAAGATCCACCTTCATTTATTTCCATAAGTGGACGTGAAAGTCGTAAAAAATCAATTATTCCGAGATGACCGAAATGTTATCGGCCATACTGTAATGGGGAAGGCGTGTCAAATGTAGTCTCTATCACTCAGACAACTATTCCCTGTACGCTTTACATTAGGAAGTCCTGCTGACCGAGACTATATACCAAATTACTGTTAGACGACCGTTAGACACCTGCGAATGCGAGGAAATACTTGAAATGTTAACAATATTAATTCTTGGAGACCGAATTTGTTATTTACGAAAGAAATAAAATTAGTTTGAATTATATGCTTTATCAAATTCGTGTTGAATAAAAATATTCTTCATCGCACGGCGTATGCCCGTCTTCATTTCATAATATGCATTCATGGTCCATGGTGTCAAAGCAAAACAAAAAACCAATAGTATAGGCCTCATTTCTGACGGGCGTTTCCGCGCTTGCGCCCGTAATCTTGAAAACACAAGCGCAGGTTATAGCTCCTGCTAAAAATTCAGACAATTTCGACAATTTTATCAAGAAAGTCGAGCTTGAAAGTTAAATTAAATATTATTGTATCCGAAAATCGTGAAGAGTAGTTTTGTTAGCAAAATCCAGTAGCGTGCGTTTTGTTATGGTATCAAGACATTTGGGTTGAAGATTATTAGCTCGGTTGTCAAGTCTCTCCATGGCGTTTGCATTCACGATAGATTACTATTTATTAGTGATAGTATTACATTAGTAATGAACGAATGATCGTTTTTAAATTAAATGCTTTCCGTGTTACGGCGTTAGTTTTGTAAGAGTTCTTGATTGTGAAATTTGAATAAATATAACGTTATGAATTTCTGTCGTGGTCATATAGAAAGCGTCTGGATAATCACGATGGGAGCAGTTAGTTTCATCCCACGACCGTTTCACCCCGGGCTGTGAATATCATAATTAATTTCTTCAACATGGCCGGACTGAAAATATGCACGAATTGCCGGATTAATTGTAAGTCTCCGACTCGAATTGACATGGATTGACGTGGATTCCACTAAGTAAAAGCATGTGTCCAAAATCATGCTTTAAATTTAATGTGCAGGCCTGTGACACTGACGTTGAGAAAAGTGCAGAATTCGGATTCTGAAATATAGGTATAGAATTGAATATCAAACACGACGTCGCACCTTTCCCGCTTTGGCATTGAGCCAAAGATTTACTCGAACGTCCAAGGTAGCGTTTTCTGTTGTAAGCATATGACCGGTAAATCTATAAATAAATAACTTGTATTTTTATCTGTTTTCTTTTTTTTTTCTTTTTTTTTAATACACCATTTGGATAGATGGTAAAAAAAAAAAGCTCTTGCAAGCAAATTTGCAGGTGCGTTTTTTTGTGCTCCCGGAAATTTAAGTGCAAGAGCAAAGATTTACTCGAACGTCCAAGGTAGCGTTTTCTGTTGTAAGCATATGACCGGTAAATCTATAAATAAATAACTTGTATTTTTATCTGTTTTCTTTTTTTTTTTTTATTTTTTTTTTTTAATACACCATTTGGATAGATGGTAAAAAAAAAAAGCTCTTGCAAGCAAATTTGCAGGTGCGTTTTTTTGTGCTCCCGGAAATTTAAGTGCAAGAGCTTTTTGTGACTCCTGCATGTTTTACAGAAATGATGCCCTGAGGCCTACAGAAATGAGTTAGAAATTAAATCCCATTTCATTTGATTATTGTTTATCAATATTGTTTAATCATATTTACTATAATTTTTCAGGTTCCAAGAACTTGGTAAAAGATTGAAATTTAGCTGCCTTGTTGTTTTTATTGTTATTGGTAGTTCGCTACAGCCAGGCTTTGTGTGTGGTTCATTTATCAAGTTTTATTTTTTGATAGTCTACTTCATAATTATTTAGATAAAACTTAAAATCATTGTATAGGATTTTATCATTTCAACATCAGAAAGAAAACCAGCTTCTTATAATGCATTTTTTAGTTATTGTGATATTGTTATTTTTTTCTATTCCAGTCAGAAATAAGAAAGATTTCAATTAATATTATCCCATTTAAAATTATTGAAATAGTTTAGTAATTATGTAATTTATTAGACATACAATATGTAGGTCTACCTACATGTAAATGTAACAGGTTTTTGTGTTTCATTTCCTTTTAATAGATTTCATATTTTATTTAACATTTCCTTTTATTAAATTTCATATTTTATTTAATATTTCATTTCATATCTGGTCAAAGAAAACATATTTCCTAGTTTGATTTTACTATTCCATAATCAGAAAACCAATTTTCAAAATCTAATGATTTTTTTTATGATTTTGTATTACATATAGTCATTTTTATTACTTTTCTGTACAAAATATGGCCAATTTCCTTTACATTTTGTCCAAATAAATGTTAAAATAAAACAATATTTTTGTGGTTGATTTTAGTTAATGTGTATATCTAGCACATGTGAGTAAAATCTGAGCCTGTTCCAAATTCATTTAGTCAAATAAGTATTTTATTAATTTTGCCCGTTTTTGACGGAATTTTGCAAAACGCTGCTTACGTATGGGTATATAAAACCAGCTACAAAAATAAAAGTTCTGAACTGATTTTTAAAATTTAAACTGGTTAATGATTCTCGGGTTTTTTTCTAACTGTATGCAAGGTTTCAGGTCTCTAGCTCAAAAATTGAATTTTGGTTGGCACATGCTAACAACAGGACTTGCTTTACAACTTGTAATACAAGAAAGGCAGGGATTGACAGAAATTGTCATCAACGTAAACAATCATTCAATTACATACAACGTGTAAACAATTTTATTGGAATGCACTGCTTGGATTGAGAGCGCGCCACGCCACGCCTTTGTTGTATCGTAGTCAAGTGTCTGGATAATCTTGAGTACAAAGTTGGCGGCCATGATGATGTTGATCGGTTTCACACTGAGAAAAAATGACTAGAGGAATATAGTGTTACAATCTAAATTTCATTCCGCATACAATATGCTTGAGTTACCTATAGGTTCCTCGGATCCTGTCTGCGAGATTCCAAGCTGGCATGAATTTATTTACCAGTAAAATACCAGGAAAAAGCTGGAAGCCCACACAACCGCTTCTTCTAGAAATAGTTGCAGCTCCCTCTATGCGGTTGTTAGTTAGGGGAGATAATCAGACATGGAGTTTTTTCCCCTTAATCATTCACAAACTCATAAATCCCAATTCTACACGAAACTATAGAATCCTCAATTGTAAAATGTTTCTCTTCAAAGCCTACGTCGCACAGAACAAATTATGTTTTTCTATGGTTTTCTCTAGAATACCAACGAAAACAGCAGGATTAAACAAATTCCATAGCCCGCACTAATAAATCTATAGGATTCATTGTTTTCTGTGGTGCTTTACAGGAAAAAAACTCACCAAATTATACTAAATTATTTCATATCCGTGAACGAATCTACAGAATTAATTTTTTTCCCTATTGTATAGGCACCTGAAATGAAATGAGGTTTAGCGTCCTACTGTTCTGTTCCGAATTGGGCTAATGAACACTGGCAGACGCCATATAGTGTGCTATGAGGGACATTTTGCCCGGACAGCGGCACTACGGCCTACTCTTATATCGAATCCCAACTGTCAAGGGATCGTTTACGTGCCAATGGGTACACGAGAACTCAAGTTTTCGTACCATCCGAACGACTAGACAGCTGTCCTTGCCAGGCCCTCCGCCGCACATCACTGACAAGAGGGAACACGCCGGAAAACCTGGATGAACTTTCTCGGCCAATTTTCCCACACTGAGACTGGCATACGTCACGCTGTGTTCTTTTAGGGTAAATTTTGTCCAAGCAACGACGAACGTCGCTTATACTCTTCATTGAATTCCAAGGATCAAGGGTTCTTTCACGTGCACATCAACGTATTGATATATGTGACAACTGTTTCTTGTCAGGTCCCACGTACGCCCGCACCACTGACTTTATCGGTCAATCTGAGATCTATATCGGGATCTCCTATATGGCTCGACTCAAAGTAGGTTATGTCGAGACTAACACATGGTTTAATTTTATTTCAATTATTTCCTTGCGTGTAGGGAATCGAAACCGCGCCACTTGACTCAATGACAAACCTTCTGATCCAACGCGCACCCCTGTGGCAAGTCAGCCCTTTACCCAGGGACGTACAGCGGGAATGATAACCTCCCTACGTGTTATAAATGTACCTTTTTTTTAAATTTCAGAATGTGCTCCATCTACTTTCGGACCAGACTGTAGATTTACTTGTGGAAGCTGTTTAAATAATGGTACATGTTCCAATGAAGATGGAGAATGTCCGCTGGGGTGTGAAGACGGATGGCGTGTCCCGTCCTGTAAAATGCGTGAGTGACATTTCTAAATCATAATATTGTTGTACTGGCGGGCAGGACCGTATTGTCCGTATGTGGGATTTTAAATATTGGAGTGTAGGAGAGTAGGGGTGGTGGGGCGCCATAGCCTCCATGAAAGTGATATAAGAAAGTTTGGATTAAGGAAAACGAAGCCATTGGCGCCTGGGCACCCGTAAAACAAACCAATTGGTCGGTGTCTTGAGAGCATCACTGTGTGATCATAATCTATTGTATTATTTTATAATTGAAAGATTGTCAAATTACTTTTTTGGATGATGAGGGGGTGCCATTTCTTGGGTACCCCCTGCACCCCCGCTAAATACGCCCTACTGGCTGGTGGGGTCGGACGAGATTCTCATCACTAAAAGGTTGTATCTCTAATTGTCTCTTGAGGTATTATGAAGACACAAACCAGGTCATTTCGTGACTTACACACGCGGTTCAATTTTTTGTTCTATAATTGGCTTGCGCGTTGCGTCTTTAGCAGTGGGAGGAAACCGGAGTACCCAGAGAAAATCCTGGACAGGCGACCCTACTGGCGTGGTTTCCAGTCCCCGGTTGTACTTGGCAAGGAGTAGGGTCGCCTGTCCAGCCTAGTGGGTTTTCTCCGGGTACTCCGGTTTCCTCCCACTGCTAAAGACCCCTACGCGCAACCGAATTATTGAAATGAAATTAAAAAACCATATGTTAGTCCCGAAATGACCTAGTTTGTGTCGAGTGGACGTTAAACCCCATTTCTATCTCTCTCTCCAACTGTCAAGGTTTCTTTTACGTGCACGTCAATGAGACTTCCCTTCATCTCATCATAATGGCTATGCGTCCTGGAACACTGACGCATCGGATTAGAATATATAATCTCATATAAAAAAATGACTAATTTCCAATTTCAGCTTGTTTAACTGGGTTTTATGGTCCCAACTGTACTAATATATGTGGTTTCTGTCGCTTGGTAACACAGTGTGATGCCGTCACTGGTAGATGTTCTGATGGTTGTGTGGAAGGGTATTCCGGAGCACAGTGTAGAGGCGGTAAGTAGATCGGACACACAGATCGAGGGTGATTTAAAACGACTGGACCAATGAAGACTGGTATACGCCATACGGTGTGGTATGGAGGGAAATTTTGCCCGGGTTTCGGCACAATGACCTACTCTTATATCGAATTCCAACTGCAGAGGATCTGTTAAATGCACGCCAATGTATACAAGGGACCCGGGTTTATCGTACCATTGGAATAGCTTTGGCCTTAGGCTACTCTTATATCGAATTCCAACTGCCAAGAGATCCTTTAAGTGCACGCCGATTTATATACTCGACATCGTGTTATCGACCCATCTGAACGATTTGCACAATTGTCCTTGTCAGACCTTCCGTCCTGTATCACCAACAAGGGGAAACCACACCGGAAAATCTCGATGAACTTTCTCGGTCAATGCAAGGACGGAACATACTGACATTCAGTAGTAACACTTTTATTTTCTTTCAGATTTGTTGAAATTTGCGATTCTGGCCCGTCCATTTATCATCGCTGGATCATCTGCCGGTGTAATTTACATCCTTGTGATGACAGTCTGTATCTGTCACTGTTGGAGAGCCAGGTATTCCTTGATTTAGTTTTTACTTTAATCCTTACTTTCTTCCTTTACTTTATTTCTTAATCTAATCTTTGATTCCTAACTTTAATTCTTACGTTAATCCTTACTTTCTTACGTTAATCCTCACGTCCTTCCTTTACTTCAATCTTACTTTAATCCCTACTTTAGTTCTTACTTTAATCCTTACTTTCTTCCTTTACTTTATTTCTTCCTTTAATCCTTACGTTGTTTCTTTACTTTAATCATTACTTTAGTTCTTACTTTAATCCTTACTTTCTTATTTTACTTTAGTTCTTACTTTAATCCTTACTTTGTTCCCTTTACTTTATTTCTTACTTTAATCCTTACTTTGTTCCTTTACTTTATTTTCTACTCCAATCCTTAATTTACCCCTTGATTCAAATAATCATACCATTCTTATCAAGATATCTATAACAGTCACCATTATAACCCCTAGTACAGTATTTCCCACCCTCTGGTCTGTCAAATATGTACCGTTCGCCATGACGCACCCAGCAGATTATACCCGGATTAATACCACCTGGAAAGGTGAAATCCAACCAACACAAATGGGGGAAGAGAGAGAAATGGGATTTAACGTCCACTCGACACAAACTAGGTCATTTTGGGACTAACATATGGTTTCAATTTTATTTCAATAATTCGCATGCGCGTAGGGGTCTTAAGCAGTGGGAGGAAACCGGAGTGCCCGGAGGAAACCCACGAGGTTGAGAAGGCGCCCCTATCTCCATGCCACATACGCTCACACCAGGGATCGAAACCACAGCCGCAAGCCAGAGGTGACCGGCCAGCCAGAGGTCGAAGCGCGGCACTCTAGACCACTAGGCCATCCCACCCCCAACACAAATAGGAAGCTACTTTGATATATATTGTTTACTTATATTTGGAGGTATTCCCTGGCAGGTATGATGTTCGTCCCACCTTGGATTGTTTTTGGTGGTTTACTACATGACAATGTGTACACAGTCTATCAACCCTTGCTAGGAAACTTTCCCAATCAGCAACAGAAATGAAATAAAATGAAATGAGGTTTAACGTCCTACTGTTCTGCACCTAACCTGGGCTAATGGAAGACGGCCATACGCCATACAGTGTGCTATGAGGGGAATTTTTGCCCGTGTGTACACGGAACCTCAGTTTTTCGTACCATCCGACCGACTAGACAGCTGTCCCTATCTGGCTCTCGGTTCTGCATCACTGACAAGGGTAAACCACTTAAACCAACAAATGATAATAAGTTTTCTCAAAATAACCGAAGAACTGTTTTGATGAAACATTGAATTCCCTTCCATTCCATCTCACCATCTTAACAATTGCTTCGTTCTAGTATCATAGTATAGAATTCTGAAGTCATTCCATTTGCGTTTTTCTTTTCTATTCAGGAAACGAAGGTCACATGACATGGGTTTGGAAGACGAGGTCGCTTCTGAATTTGAATCAGCAGACGTCCACAATGCCAATCGTGGGCCAATCGAATCGGAATCACCTTATGACGTCAGGTTTTTGAATCGTCTGGACGATCTGATGTCATTTAAAGGCCAAAGACGAAACAAAAAGGAACCAGTGGTCGCGTATAGAAAAACACAATCGACTCTGATGAATCACGACAATGGTTATCGGGATTCAGAGTTTTCTGATGTCGGCGAAACTACCCCTGGTGATTATGTGAACGTTAAAAACGTTGGTCACCCCCGAACATCAGGTGGACTCATCTATGCTAATGGTATTCTTATTGAGAACAAGAGAAAGGAATCCGGTACAGGAATGGAGGCAGGTGGTGGTTATGCCAATGTACTAAACCAGTATATCAATTTGAATAAACCCCCGAAACCAGAGTCGTCTACTGGAGCCTATCAAAACGTTGACCTGGATTATATGCAGCCGTCATCATATTCCTAAATAGCACAACACGGATCTTATCATAAAACAGGACCACCGTCATATTCCTAAACAGAGCAGAACAGATCCTATCATAAAACAAGGCAACTGTCATATTCCTAAAATTCTTCATAGTGCAGCACAGATCAAATCATAGAACAGAGTCATCATATTCCCAAATAGCACAGCACATATTCTATCGTATAACAGAGCTACAATCATATTCCTAAATAGCGTGTTACAGAGAACTTATATATTCCTACATAGCGCATTTCAGAGAACTTTTATATTCCTAAATAGTGCGTTATAGAGACCCCTTAAATTCCTAAATAGCGCAGAACCACCATAATTATATAATTCCTAAATAACGCTGCTGAGAGACCGAATATATTCATACCATAGTTCAGTGCCATCACACATTCCTAAATAGCACAGCACAGGCGCCACTATTATCTTTATTAACATCTTAGCAATACTATATTTCTAAATAGCGCGTTACAGAGACCTAATGTACATGTATTCCTGTCATAGAGCACAGCAATCATATTCCTAAATAGGGCCGCAGTTATATAGGCCTAGTCCTAAATAGTGCAGCACAAAAATCTAATGTAATATTCTATCACAAAGCACAACAGTCATATGTTCCCCCATTTATCCAATGAAAAGATACCGAGGCTTGAACGAAATAACTTAAACCAATCATACTTGCCCTTGGTATATTCTTCGTCATAATATGAGTGATACATGCCCAAATATGGCAAAGTACTCAGCACCTTTTGTATATAGATTCCAGAGCCGTATATAGGAACACTGGCCTTCTACTTTATTCATAAAATATCATCAATAATATAAAACCTATCAATTAAAGATACATTATGTAAGATTTATATAAAGAGCTAGCCATTCTTGCTATAATGACAAATGCATAAAAATTTTCTTCAAGTTGCTTTATTCTGGGCGCATATTGTTTATCATCGTAGCAAGGGCCCTGATTCACGAAACCTTAACTAAAGATAAAATCCTAATTTTAGTAGATACTTCAGTGTAGATTGGCTAAGCACTAAAATCAATCTAATATTATCCAATCAAATAACTAAAATTTCGATTTTATCTTAGTTAAAATTTCGTGAATAAGGCCCCAAGTCTCGACTTTTATTTTATCATTAAATGTTTAACCTCCCAGGTGTTCTGATCTATGTAAATCACGAGCGAGTGTGGTTTAGAGAGTTGATTACAGGCTTGTCATGCGCATAAATTTCTAAATAATTGTTTATATAAGACCCGAAGCCAAAATAAAGACTTGAAATTGTTCCATTTAGCTCTTACATAATGCTTCTTTCATGAATTGTATTTAGCGTATTTGTAAGATAATTATCTTTCTCTGTTACTCATTGATGCAGGTTTTAAATAAATATTATTTTTCTATGTTGTATTCGACTTACAGATTATAGTCTTTCATTTAATGGTTGACATTGGGGTCACGGTGAATAAGTGGGTAAGAGACTTAGTTTTGAGAGACATACTTTGGGTGTGCTCGATTCACAGTTCCGGAATTGAATTCCAAAACTGGTGTCAATCGAGTGAGAAGGAGAATTTCGGAGTATAACGCATGTGTCGACTGTATAATAAATATCTCAACCAATCATGACAGCTGAAACATATTTTTTATCTAGGAATACGTCACGATTCTACTCACTCCACCTCAGCTGTCGGGACTAGCAGAACTGTGACAGGACTGAATTCCGCGTCACTCGATTGTAATTCTGTCGATTCGGGACGTTCTGGACTGTGAATCGAGCATCCCCATTAAGGATACGGACATACACCATTTAGCGTGGTAGGAGTAAAGACCCCCCCACCCCCCAAATAAGATACTATTTTCACGTAGTTTGTGGCCCTTTTTATGTTTGGAACCTTTTTAATCTTGAATTTGCTTGATCGTTTTTATGAATTTCTAAGGTGCGCGATGAAGTAGGTAACCCACTAGAAACATCAACGCTGATTCAAATCTCTGACGTCATAGGGTTCAAAGCCACTCGTATGTCCTCTGATGCAACTACAACTGGTCAGATCTTCGTGGGAGAGAGGGAAATGGGGTTTAACGTCCACTCGCGCAAACTAGGTCATTTTGGGACTAACATATGGTTTCAATTTTATTTCAATAATTCGCTTGTGCGTAGCGGTCTTTAGCAGTGGGAGGAAACTGGAGAGCCCGGAGGAAACCCACGAGGTTGAGAAGACGCCCCTATTTCCATGCCACATACGCTCACACCAGGGATCGAAACCACAGCCGCAAGCCAGAGGTGACCGGCCAGCTAGAGGTCGAAGCGCGGCACAGATCTTCATGTAGTAGAAACCATCGAAAGTATAAAAAAGAATAAAACGAAATATAGACCTGTATTTTAATCAGATTTCTTTCAGTCCAGAAAACAGCTGTTACGTAGTAAAAGACCAGAAATTGTTATTCCATATAATAGTTTTTGGTTTTTTACTGTTCAAATGTCACCAAAGAAGTTCGGTAACGTGACGTCATCGAAAATGACAGCTGTGGTGATTAGTCGAGATAGTTCATGGTTTGCGCATGCCCGAAATTACTCCGCTAGATCTATTTGTTAAGGCCAATTCAATTTTCGCCAAGGCCGCTGCGATATAGCCCGAATAAGGCTTGGCAACGCGATTCTTGGCCGGATTAGGTTAGGGATTAGGGTAAGCGTTAGGGTTAGAGTTGGGATTAGCGCCAGCCATGTTTATATCTCGTGACCTTTGACCAGACATGAAGTGGGCCTTATCAAATAGATCTAATCTTGTTACTCGATGGATTGCGAGAAGGCATTCCTGGAACATTGGAACATTCAATTGAGTATCTCCTATGTTTCTTCAAAACCCGGACGTCGTTTCGCATTTGACATATCGTCCATGGCAAAACTTTTGAAAATCCGTGGTGTCTTACTTTTGTTAAGTTCGCCATTTTCTCTTCTATTGTCTCTTAAGCACATAAAAACGTCGTACTTTTTAGGAATCAGATTTTTCCTAAACAACATTTCTGTTAGTTTAGAAAGTGACACTATAATCAGGAAACCGGTAATCATTGCGAAGGTTCTGAACGGGAAATTCTGTCCATATTTTGGAGTATAGAAGGGGTAATGAACTAAGGCTGGAAGATTAATCAGCGATTCACCTCCAACGATCCTCAATGTAAAACTGACGACAAAGGCTGTTATACTGCCATACCCATTGGTTCCTTTAAAGTACAATATGCAAATTAGTTGTGGAAACATGATGACGTACATTAGATCTGAGCATAGAACATATAATCCATAAACACTACGAGCGCTGAGAGCGACGAGGGTTGACAGTAAACCACACACTAGAACAGATATCCTTATAACCCACGATATTTCACGATCTGAGGCCTGAAATAAATTGATAAAAAGAATGGAAATGCTTTAAAACATATAAGAGCAGGGGCGGATCCAGGGTGTGTGTATGTCGGGGGAGGGTGGGGGGGCTGTCCAAACCATACCCTGCTCAGCTAAATAAGAAATAATGAGAAAAGTGTAGCGATTGCATTCTCTATCCTTTATCAAAGCGCGAGATAATGATATAGACATGTCATATCACAGTTTATACTTAGCATCAATGAAATTGAATCACAATGTGATCGTATTAATTCATAATAAAAATCATTGTCAACAGGGTGCTGGATTTCTCTCTTTAAAAAGCTCAATGTGTATGCCTAAGCTCGATGAGTGTAATGTCTAATGTCTGTTAAGATCTTGTGGTCTGAATCCGATTGCTAATTCAAGGGCAAATAACTAGTCTGAAACAGTCTCTCTTTCCGTCCACTCGGCAAACATCGACAGATTCCGGCCTTGCATCTAGTCACGGCTGTATGACGAATTCCGCCATATTGGAACTACTTTAAAGGTCCAGGATGAAACATGACTGCGGCCATGGTGTCTTGTTTGTTTGTAATAGCGTCAAGTTTTCCTGTTAAAGTAAACCGGTAGCCGCATTGAAAATGTATAGTCGAGACTATACATTTGAGAGGTTTGCCGAGTGCAATTAGCATCTCACTTAAAATTGTCCACGTGACTTAAATAAGGTCACGCGCTTGCGTAACTTACCCGTTGACGAAACATGGGTTTATAAATATTCATAGCAAACACAGAGGCAGACGACAAAATACTGGAATCAGCGGACGACATGACAGCAGCAGATATTGCGCCTAAACCAATGATGGCAACCGGTGCGGGACACAAGTGTTGTAACGCCAGTGGTAAGACGTAGCTCATCATTCTGGCGGGAATTGGTACATCACCATCATATGTCGTTTGGTTCCAATCTGAAATCAACGTTAAAGCGAGCATTTCATATTTTCAAAGAAAGTCAAAACATGATTATGTCATTTGCTCAAAAGGTTGTCAACTCACTATTATACGATCATAGGCATTATTTTCCACATTTAAAAATCATTGACACCGGAAATAATAACACAATTACCTCCCTTGTTTTTCTATTCCCCCCATGGAATAGCTATCTTCAAACGTTTGAATTTGAAGAGGAAAGTGATATACAATGTATTTGTCAATTTCTCTACTGGCAATATTGAATTATTGGATTAATAGGATTATTCTTTAACAAGGTAAGGTAGGACTGTTTATAGAGAGAAAGAGAGGGGAGATGACACGAACAAATGAAATAGACGTAAACGTTGATGTTCGTGAAACATCCCCTTCCCTCGAATTGTACACGTATCTATGAAAAAAACAAGTACCCGTGGGTCTACTACATAAACCGGGAACCGTGCATGACGTCACCGCGGCCATCTTGGAATTGTGACATCATAGGCTTAGGTTTTTAATCAAGATCGTCGAGCCAAGAACATGAAGATGATTATAAAGTGTATACACCTAGTTCCTAGTTAAAATGACCACACGTGTGTCACAAAATGACCCTATTGTATTGTCGAGATATTAAGCTCTAGTGGTCTAGACTGCCGCGCTTCGACCTCTAGCTGTCGGTCACCTCTGGCTTGCGGCTGTGGTTTCGATCCCTGGTGTGAGAGCATGTGGCATGGAGATGGGGTCGCCTTCTCCACCTCGTGGGTTTCCTCCCACTGCTAAAGACCCCTATGCGCAAGCGAATTATTGAAATAAAATTAAACCATATGTGAGTCCCGAAATGACCTGGTTTGTGTCGAGTGGACGTTAAACCCCTTTTCTCTCTTTACTTTTTAATGGGGGAGGTAAGTTTATATCGTTACCTGTGGCAGCAGCGGCGATACCCAGACATGCAGCTGGAACAGCAAACAGAAAACATCCAATACTAGCAACAAAAGAAGCAATTCTCGCCCTCTGTGGAGTCTTACAAGCTAGACATCGCTGTATATACACCTATAACATAAAAGCAGATTCAGCAGATTTATTTTTGATCTCGGATGCAGCACAAAAAGATAAAAGCATAGATTAATTTTAACTGTTTGATGCATTTCCCATGTTGGCTATACATTGGCAGTAACGTAAAAGAACCCGGAAACGCATCAATCTGATTAAAACACAGATCCTATTTCGTTTCGTTTTTTTCCCTAGTTCTGGTCAGATCCAATCTGAACGTCAGAATCACCCTACATGCAGAGAAGTGACTCTGACACAATGAATAGCCATGATATCCATATGACGTTATGTAAACGTCACAATTAATGAGGTCACGTCAACAAACAATGTCAACACAATGTTACATTGTACACAATAGCCTTCTTGAAGCCTTTAGGACTATATAATACGCACAGCCATAACGTCTTATCGCATCTTCCAATGATTTTTCACAAAAATAACATTACAAATTTAGATTTGACGTCAGCATATTGGCACTATTTTGTGCTTCGGTCGTGTCTATTTCAGATATACACAATCAATTCTGTTGATGTTTTTAGCACGGGGATTGACTAATAGTTAATTTATTTCAATTCTAAACAAAAATTTTAAACTTTAACGCAATTTTAAAAAAAATAGCCAAATTCTGGCTGGGATTACTGCGCAAAATGGCCATTCATTGTATACGTGCGAAAAATAAAAGCCAACTTCCATTGAATTTTCGTACGTTAGTTACGTATGGGTCAGATCATCATGTAGTGTCGGCCATCGAAAGTATAAAAAAAACGAAACGAATTATTTTATTCAGATTGGAATTACCGTAGGTTAATCCCAAAAGCTGTCCTCCCTAATGCTAGTTTCCACTATCACGATTCGTACTACAATTGAACTCGTGGTTTTAATCGCGGTGGTCTTATCAGATCTTATCTTATAATGAGGTCAGTCGTAGCAATCGTAGGGGGCGCGGGTGGATGGCCGAATGGTTAGCACGTGCTGTCATTGAATCAATTGGTGTGGTTTCGAATCCCCGGTTGTACGTGACAAGGAGTCCTCCGGTTTTCTGCCACTGGTAAAGACCCTTACGTGCAAGCGAATTATTGAAATAAAATAAAACCATATGTTAGTCCCGAAATGACCTAGTTTGTGTCGAGTGGACGTTAAACCCCATTTCTCTCCTTCTCTCGTAGCAACCGTGTTGATCAAATCAAAACGTATTCGAACGTATCTGCACGTACCAGATCGTGGACCAAATAAAGACAATCCTGCTGTAACGCAACGTAAGACAGTGGGAACCTAGCGTAAACGTAACACTGGCTCGCTATCCAGGATGTCTATGGATTCTCTGGTTCGGGGTGGGGGGGGCGAATGGTTAGCGTGCGCGCGCTGTATCACACGGCCTGCCATTGAGTCAACTCGCGTGGTTTCGAATCCCCGGTTGTACGCGGCAAGGAGTAGGGTTGCCTGTCCAGCCCCGTGGGTTTTCTCCGGGTCCTCCGGTTTCCTCCCACTGCTAAAGACCTCTACGCGCAAGCGAACAATTGGTATAAAATTAAACCATATGTTAGTCCCGAAATGACCTGGTTCACCTCTGTTGTTGACTGGAAACGTTTAGCAAGGAGCCAAAGACTGTGTACACATTGGCATGTGGGAGCCTAGAAGTAACAATCAAAAACAATCAAAGTTGGAATCAAAATCATACCTGCCAGGGAATACCTCCAAATATAAGTAAACAATATATATCAAAGTAGCTTCCCATTTGTGTTGGTTGGATTTCACCTTTCCAGGTTGTGTTAATACGGGTATAATCCACCGCTGGATGCGTCATGGCGAACGGTACAGCCGTTACCTAAAATACAACAATAACCACATAAGAAATTTAATTTTTTGTTAATGATGTTTTATTTAAAATTTACTCTCAATAAAAAAAAAAATCTATATTTGGCCATATGACGTCATACATTAGCGTTGACTTTTCTAGGGGTTTACCCACAGTTCGTCGTAACAGACCGCTTCATTGGCGTGCGATGCACGGAATTGTTGGTAAACCAATTGAAACGTCAACGCTGATGGGACTACAACGCCGATTGATTAATTAATGTCTGACGTTATAGGGTCAAAAGCCTTTCGAAAAGGGGAGTCAAGGTGGCGCAGTGAAAAAGGTGCCCGCCACTAAGCCTGTGATTCGATCCTAATAAATGCAAGAAAGTTCCTTCGGATACCGACACAGTAGACTTATCGTACCAGACTCATGGCGATACAGATACAGAAGAATCAACATACCAGACCCACAGCGATACAGATAAGTTGAATGACGTCAGTGTAAGCAACGGACCATAAACCACCCAGGAATGTATAAAACACAGCGATACATGACGATATGATGATGGCCAGGGTTTGGTTAATGTCTAAGATGATGGATATTGTTGAGCCTGGAAAACAAATTGTATAGTTATGTATAAATGGGGTTTAACGTCCCACTGTTCTGTTCTGACTGCGCTAAGGGATTCTACCCGGACAGCGGCGCTGTGGCGTACTCTTATACATCGAATTCCAACTGTCAAGGATTCTTTTACGTATATGCCAATGTGTACACGGGAGCTCGGTTTTTCGTCCCACCAGAACTACACGACAATGACGGAGAGGGAGCACGCCGGAATATCCATACCAACATTCTCGGTCAACACTGGGATCGAACAGGAAAAACTCCAGGTCACCGAGCCAACTTATTACTCGCTGAACCACAGCTGCTCCCCCAGTTCATCTTCACAACGCTCGTAAAGGATGTAAATTCCAAAATAAATGTTGATCTAAAACGATTAACGAGAGAGAGAGAGAGAAATGGGGTTAAACGTCCACTCAACACAACCAGGTCATTTCGGGACTAACATATGGTTTCAATTTTTTTTCAATAATTCGCTTGCGCGTAGGGGTCTTAAAGCCGTGGGAGGAAACTGGAGTGCCCGGAGGAAACCCACGAGGTTGAGAAGGCGCCCCTATCTCCATGCCACATACGCTCACACCAGGGCTCGAAACCACAGCCGCAAGCCAGAGGTGACCGGCCAGCTAGAGGTCGAAGCGCGGCACTCTAGACCACTAGGCCATCCCAACCCCCCTAAAACGATTAACAATTTCTAGAAATTTGGAAATCAACTAAGATAACTCCAAATTATATGCATGTAGTAAGTTGGGTGGTGCGTTGTATCAGAAGGTCTGTTACGAAGTCAACTTGCCTGGTTTCGATTCCCCGCTTGTAGAACCGCGTGGGTTTTCTCCGGGTCCCCCGGTTTCCCCCACTGCTAAAGACCCCTACGCGCAAGCTTATTATTGACATAAAATTGAACCATATGTTAGTCCCGAAATGACCTAATTTGTGTCGAGTGGACGTTAAACCCTATTTCTCTCGCTCTCGCTCTCTCTATATATATATGCATGTGGCGAATATTTAAATAGCATTCGAATTACGATAAAAAAATGAACAAAACTTGAAAGCGTACCGAGAGCTGCCAGAACTGCTGCCGTCCAGAACAGATCACTAAGGAACTGTGGAATACACAACACGGCACCGGCATATTTCCCTAATTTCTGTTGAAAAGGATCAAACATCGTAAAGTAACCAGCTTCCCTCATTTGTGGAGCAAAAAATAATCCACCTGAAAACCAGATAAGCATTCAAATATAAAGGCCCAGATATAGTTAGAATGTCACAAGAGGACGGACAGACGCCATGTAGTGTGCTATGAGGGACATTTTGCCAGAACAGCGGCAGTACGGCCTACTCTTATATCGAATTTTAGGGGTTCTTTTACGTACGTTTTTCGTCCCATCCGAACGACTAAACGTTGCTCCTTGCCAAGTCCCACTGGAATGTACCAACGACTAAACGTTGTTCCTTGCCAAGTCCCTCGTCATGTACCGCTGCCAACGGGAAACCACACCCTACAATCACGATGAACATTCTAGACCAACGCAAGGATCGATCACAGGACCTCCAGGTTAGCGAGCCAACGTCTTACTCACCAAGTCACCGCGGCTCCCTAGAGAATATAGACACAGAGATACACTGGTGCAAGCACAACACTGTATCACGTGATTCACATGGTATGTTTCTGCACCAATCGGGCAAATGAATATATGGGCATGCGCCATGCAATATGGTAGGAGGAAAATTTCCCGTGCAGTAGGCACAATACTGGATCTTTCCGAACGGACAAATATTTTCCCTTGGGTTAGGGTTAGGGTTCGGGTTAGGTTTATCTAAAACTATTCTGAAGGGTTAGGGTTACAATTGTGGCTATAAACACGGAAAAATATTTGTCCGTTCGGAAAGATCCAGTATCGTGCGTGCAGTAGTCTTTCCGGCAAGGCTTCAGCGAATTCCAACTGGGTGGGTGGGGTTGGGGTCAGTGGCGGCGACAAGGGGGGGCAAGGGGGGGCATTTGCCCCCCAAAAAATCTTGCCTGCCCTCTGTTTGCCCCCCCAATAATTTTCGGAAAAAATGTCTGAAATGCTACCTGGCTGCATTCTATTTTACAAAATATAGTGGCGAAAATATTCATTCACTTTGAGTCACTCTTACTCCGCCCGCTCGACACTTTCTTCTCTGATCGGATAAACTAGTGATTTGGCGACAGGCGGTATCTGTTAAGCTCTATTTATCTCGACGATCAATGCCTGAAATACTGCCAGACTGCATTTCGGACCGTCTACTTTTCAAATTTTCGTTGAGGTTCGCAAGTCCGTTTATTTCACAAAATATAGTGGCGAAAATATTCATTCACTTTGAGTCACTCACTCCGCCCGTTTTACACTTTCTTCTCTAGTAATTTGGCGACAGGCGATATCTTTATCTCGACGGTCATTGCCTGAAATACTACCAGGCTGCATTTCTGGCAGCCTGTTTTTCAAAATTTTCTGGGGGAGACCCCCCCCCCCTTAGTTGATACTCGTGCCTTTGCCCCCTTAACCTTGGACTTTGCCCCAGCTTTGCCCCTCCAACCACCGACGGCTGCCGCCGCCACTGGTTGGGGTCTGGGAAAAGGTGTATAAGACGAATTATTATTGTATACTGCCACTCGGCAAACATCAGCAGATTCCAGTACCATACATTTAGCCTCGGCTGTATGACGAAGTCCGCCAATAGAACTACTTTCAAGTTCCCGAATTATCAACGGCGTTGCCCATGACGACGCCTTTGAAGAATGTTTTATCTTACAAAGTTTTCAAAGTTTGAAGCTGGTTTTTCTTTCAAGTTTATTCGATTTTCTTTAGACAAGGACAAGTTTGCACACCCTTCCAACGACGCAATTTGGAGAACTTCTTTCTAAAAGCGGCAAGTTTTCCTAATAAGTAAACCGGCGCCGCATCGCAATTGTATAGGCTTGGTACATATCACTTACTGTCATACAGCCGAGGCTAGATGTAGGTTCCTGAATCTGCCGAGGTTTGTCGGGTGGTATACTGCGATAGCATTATTGAGGAAGTACTTGTATCCACTGCTTGGTGGCCCATTTAATACCTAGCGGTTATAGCGGAAACAAGATAAGCTTACTATACCTATGATAAACGAGAGACAATAACCCACCGGAGCCTGGGTCCAAACAATACCACTTGATGCTATAATCTCAGCAGTACCATTGATAAAAGCACCACCAACCATCGTGGCTAAAAATAAAAACACAGAGACAATTTCACAAATGGATATTCCTTGAGGGTGCGGGGGCAGTGGAGATATCGTTAATTGAATTGATATTAATCCGACATCCCTGAGGCTCCCCCTTGTCATTTTATGCTATTAGGTGCGTTGATCGTGAAATTTTTTGGGACTTGACCCCTTTCTCCATATTCCATATCTACACCTGGATTCTATAGATGGCACGAAATGTCTACTCATCATAGATAGTACGAGATGTCTACCTGTCATGGTACAAAATGATTACCTGTCATATATGGTACGAAATGCCTACCTGTCACATATGGTACGAATTGTTTACCTGTCATGATACGAAATGTCTCCGTCTCATAGATGGTGCGAAATGTCTACCTGTCACAGATGGTACGAATGGTTTACCTGCCATAAATGATACGAGATGCATACCTGTCATGGTACGAAATGTCTACCTGACATAGATTTACGAGATGTCTACCTGTCACAGATGGTACGAGTTGGCCACCTGTCATATCGGGTACGAATTGTCTACCTGTCAAAGGTGATACGAAATGTCTTCTTGTCACAGATAATACGAGGTGTCTACCTGTCATGATGCGAAATGTCTCCGTGTCATAGATGATACGAAATGTCTTCGTGTCATAGATAGGACGAGATGTCTACCTGTCATAGTACGAAATGTCTACCTGTCATGCTACAAGACGTCTACCTGACATGGTACGAGATGCTACTTGCCATGTCATAGATGGTACGAGATGTCTACCTGTCACTGATGGTACGAGATGTCGACTTATCATAGATGGAACGAAATGTCTACCTGTCATACATGGTACGAAATGTCCACCTGTCATGGTACGAAATGTCTACCTGTAATAGATTGTACGAAATGTCTACCTGTCATAGTAAAGAATGATACAATCAACCCCAATCCTCTATCAGCTACTAATAATTCTTCCGTTGTTCCAGACTTGACGGTCTTTCTACCGGCATATACACCGATCACCAGGATCAATATATAAAACACTGCCACGGCTATAACACCCAAAATATTCACCGCCATTTTGTTCAGTCTGAAAAACAGAAAATAATAACAATCTAACAGGTTTTTGTTTTGCTAACAATCTCAGCTGTGAGTGGGTGTGTTGGAGTTTTAGTATTGCGCTACAAAGATATAGATTCAAGCATCAATTATACCTATATTGGCTGAGGGCTTGACAAGGACATCTGTCTAGTCGTTCTGATGGGACGAAAAACCAAGGTCCCGTATACACATCAGCGTGCACGTAAAAGATCCCGTGAGATTAAGAATTCGGTGTAAGAATAGGCTGCAATGACAGTGTCCGATCAAAATTCCCTTCATTAGCCCAGTTTAGGAGCAGAACAGTACATAGGCGTACGGGCTCGATGTCAGTTAGGGGGGCAGAACCAGAAATACATGAAAAAATTTTGCGGGGTAGAGAGAGCGGTGCCAGTCTGCCTCGAGAGGCTAAGAAGCGGAGCTTACCTTGTACCCCCCACCCCCATCCCCCCGCCCAAAAGGAAATTTGGGAATATTTGACGGCTGCAAACACGTTTTCCTGCGACTTCAGCCCGTGAACAAAGCAATGTCAAAGGGGTCTAACTAATACAGTCTAATAAAGGTGGCTGACTCGAATTCCAATCAATCGTTTACAATCCACGACGACGGGACCGTTGGGAGAAATTTTGAAAATACAACTGCAGCAAACGCGTTTTCTTGCTATTCCAGCCTGGCAGACCCTAATTCCAAACATCCAATCAATTGTTGCTGGGTTTTGGGGTATTATCCACCCGGAGAAAATTTAGAAAATTTAACCACCGCAAATGCGTTTTCTGCTATTCTAGTCCGAGTGTAGCCCGTGTAAGCGACACCAAAAATATCCAATGGATTTGTAACCGAAATCACACTCTAAATTCCAACTATCCAATCAGACTGTTGCAGCTGCATTCACATATACTAATCGATGCCCGAAAAATCTCTCACAAAGTAGAGTGACTCCAGACAAATTTTTTTAATCCATAGTCTACTTAGTACAAATTCGTGGTATTCAATTAAAAGAAAAATAAAATTAGTGTTATATTAGGGCTCGATGACAGTTAGGGAAGCAAATTCGGGTTTACAGACAGCGCCGCCTGATTTCTTCGAGAGGCGAAGAAGCGGAACTGACCCTGTATGGAATCCCCAAGAAAATTTTGGAATATTTGACGGCCGCAAACGCGTTTTCCTGCTATTCCAGCCCGTAAACTTAGTGTTTTATAGATTTTGGGCACTTTATTTTGCAAAGTAGATAAAATAAAAATTTTTTTCACTTATGGAACAGTAGGACGTTAAACCCTATTTCATTTCAGAGAGAAATGGGGTTTAGCGTATACCCTTCCATGATAATTGTGTTCACCATCAAACGAAATGACATAAACAAAATTTATTTCAAAATAAAAATGTTTTTACCGTAATCCAGACTTTCTGATCTTTTTCAGCGAACTCTCAACAACTCAGCAAATCAACTCTAGAACCCACTACAACCTCAGAATGTCTGGGAACTGTTTAAAACTCAGCAAACCAACTCTAGAACCCACTACAACTCCAGAAGCAACCTCAGAATGTTTGGGAACCAACTCGCACACCCACTACAAAACTCACTTGAACCCTTTACAAAACTCACATGAACCAGCTCCAGAACTCGTTGCGTGTCTCCAAGGCCTGTCATTGAAATGTACGTCAGTAAAAAACCAGTCTGGTCATTCCATCTCCACAATGAAGTAAAATTAATGATACCAGTATGAATCGTTTTATAAAAGTCAAATAAAATTGACGCCCTAACCTTTAATAAACTGACGGAATTAGAACATGTGATAAATTCAAACTTCCGTGAGAACCTTTTATTAGAAATGAAATGAAAGTGGGTTATCGTCCTACTGATCTGATCCGACTGAGCTAATGAAAACGGGCAAAGGCCTACTCATTTATCGAATTCCAACTGCCAAGGGATTGCGTCTCGGTTTTTCTTGCCATCCGAGGGACTAGACAGCTGTCCTGGTCAGCCCCCCTCCCACACCTGCACCACTGGCAATGGAAAACCACGCCGGAAATCACGATGAACTTCACCAACTGCCACGGATATTTTACATATACGACAATGTGTACAACCGAGGTCCCGTCAGAACGACTAGGCAGTGCTGTCCCTGTAAGGCCCTCTGCCCTACACCACTGCAAGGTCAAAGCAAATCCAGATGAAGGTTCTCTGCCAACACTAAGAGCGAATCCGTGACCTCCAGGTTACTATTGTTACAGGACGTTTGCTTGTTTATGGGTTCGGGAGATGGGATGTCCGAATGGTTAGCACGTCATTGAGTCAACTGTGTATGTGACAAGGAGTAGGGTCACCTGTCCACCATCGTGGGTTTTCTTCGGGTCTTCCGGTTTCCACTCATTGCTAAAGACCCATACGCGCAAGCGAATTATTGAAATATAATTGAATCATATGTTTCTCCCAAAATGACATAGTTTGTGCCGAGTTGACGTTGAACCCCAATCGCTTGAGATAAGGAGGCATAATTTATAGTAGACACCATAGAGGAGGCGGCCCCAAATGACCTCATTGTTTACCTCACACAATTACAACATTGTTTTCCTGAACATTCATTATGAACCGGGGTGTGGATAAACGTTAGTTTTTGTCGTTAAAATAGAATTTAATAACGATGCGTCGAACTATGGTTCTCTTACCATAAAATCCGTCACCAAAATGGCGCCTTGTTTCTCAGTCGTTAATGATAAAGTGTGCACATCAGTGTGCAGTAGATAATTTAAATGAATTTAAAACCTGAACACTCGACTTGAAATGCATCTATCTTAATTTCTTTGTAACGATGTATTATAATTATATTGACACAAGGGACGCGATTATCCGGAAATGATTTTATTATAATTACATCACAGAAAATATCAACTGACGGTTTAGGCGGATAGAGGATTTGCTTTTTAAAGCGAGAATTTTATATTTTCTAAGAAAGTCAAAACATAAGTATTTACATGTCTTTTGCTCAATAGGTTGTCAACTCACTATTTACGATCATAGGCATTATTTCCCACACTTAAAAATCATCGAAACCGGAAATAATAACACAATTACCTACCTTGTTTTTCTATTCCCCCATGGAATAGTTATTTTCAAACGTTTGAATTTGAAGTTGAAATGATATATTCGTCAATTTCTCAATTGGCAATAAGTATTAATCCAATAGTGAATTATTGGATTAATAGGATTATGCTTTAACAAGGTGGGACTGTTTATAGATATCATCTATTTGAAGGCTTTATTTTAATAGATCTTAAAAATATAACTTAAAAATATGAAATTGTAGCTTTAAGAAAGGGGGGGGGCTTGGGTGTAGAGCAGAGTCACTCGTAGCATGGCGATGTCATAATGTTCGGGAGACTTTTTCTCAGAAAAAAAAATTGAAGTACTTCCGAAACCCTGCAAATCGACTTAATATCCTTTTAGTCTATCACACGAGTAAAATCTGTGGACGATGGGTTGTCCTTTAAGTTTTTCACATATGAAAAATCTGTGGACAATGAAATTGTCCTTTAAGTCTATCACATATGTAAAATCTGTGGACGATAAATTGTCCTTCAAGTCTATCACACATGTAAAATATGTGAACGATAAATTGTCCTTTAAATTTATCACATATGTAAAATCTGTTAACGATGGTTTTGTCCTTTAAATCTATCATATGCATAAAATCTGTTGGCGATGTATTGTCCTTTAAGTGTAGCACATGCTTAAAATATGTTAGCGGTGCCTCCGATTTGAAACAGATTTGATTCCGATTTTCTGTTCAACAGCCGTTTATCTGGATAATCCAATCTTTGTTTATTATCGTAAAATAAACAGTCGTAAAACTGGATAATCCAATCTTTGTTTATTATCAAAAAAAACGAGGCTATCGTGAAATTGAAATGAGAATTTCTCTGCTCAGGGTAAAGTAATTTGACTGAAATTTTCAGCATATTCCATTTATATTATCTATTGTTTTAACTATTATTGCGAGATATGTCAGCTGTTTATCTAATCTCCCATAACACAGCTGTCAATCAAAGACATCTTGTCCTTTTAGAATTAAACTGTCTTGTGAATGTGGGTAGGGTGGGGTAAGAGGAGTAGGGGATGCTGCGGCTCAATGCGTAAAACGCTGACTCGCTGGCGTGCACGTAAAAGAACCCTTGACAGTTGTAATTCGATGTAAGAGTAGGTCATAGCGTCGCTGTTCGGGTAAAATGTCCCTCATAGCACACTGTATGGCGTATGCCTGATTTCATAAGCCCAATCGGTGCAGAACAGTACGACGTTAACCTCATAGGCTTTCGGGCAATCTAACTTTTCGGGAAGACTTCTAAAGTGAAAATAATTTTTTTTTATCTAGTTGGCAAATTTTACTTTTCTTCTAACTGAATACCACGAAATTGTTCTGAATTGACTATAGATTAAAACATTTTGTCTGGATGCATTATACTTTGTGCGACATTTTTCGGGCATCGATTATTATTTGTGAATGCTGCTGCAAAGGTGTGATTGGATGGTTTGAATTAAGAGTCAAGAGAGAGAGAGAGAGAAATGGGGTTTAACGTCCACTCGACACAAACAAGGTCATTTCGGGACTAACATATTTTTTTATTTTTTTATTTCAATAATTCGCTTTCGCGTAGGGGTCTTTAGCAGTGGGAGGAAACCGGAGTGCCCAGAGGAAACCCATGAGGTTGAGAAGGCGCCCCTATCTCCATGCCACATACGCTCACACCAGGGCTCGAAGCCACAGCCGCAAGCCAGAGGTGACCGGCCAGCTAGAGATCGAAGCTCGGCACTCTAGACCACTAGGCCATCCCAACCCCCCGAATTAAGAGTCGACGTAGAGTGGGATTTTGGTTGCAATTAGAGAGCTTTAGAGTTGCTTATTATCATGGACTAGAAAAGCCGAAAACCGCATTTGCGGTAGTTAAATTTTCAAAATCCCCGGGATGTCGAGGCCCCCATACCCCGAGACGATGAACTGGTTATTAGGGATTCAGGTCAGCCAGCAATATAAAGGTATATAGACTGTATTGTACCAGACTGAAGTTGCTGTATTCACAAACTGAAATAGAAGGAAAAGGCGTTAATTAGACCACTTTGAAGTTGCTGTATTCTGTGGTTGAAACAGCGGCCACCAAATTTTCCAAAATTATCTTGGTGGGGGTTGGGGCTACACGGTAAGCTCAGCTACTCCGCTCTCGCAGAAGACCGACGGCGCCGTCTGTAACCCGAAATGTTTTCGTGTATTTCGGATTCTGCCCCCACCCCCTAACTGTCACCGAGTCCGTACAACCATAGTTAAACGCCATTTTCCCTTCAGATCGTTTCACCTAGTGAGGTTTAAAAGTAGAAATGTTTGTTCAACATTCCGTTCGTTCCACAACTCGATTTTGTCACGTTTATTAAATCTCAAGTGATACACACCATATTAACCGCCATGTAAAATCCCCCCCCATTACACAAGCCTGTTTGTATATTATGGACTTTGACTTCTAATGTCACGTGAGAGGTTGGATGGCCGAGTGGTTTAACACGTGCACGTTAGGTCGTAAGGTCTGTCCCCAAGGCGACAAGTGGCGTGATCTCGATTACCTGCTTGTACGTGACAAGGAGTAGGGTCGTCTGTCCAGCCTCGCGGATCTTCTGCGGTTCTGTTGTTTCCTGCCATCATTAAAGATAAGACCTAGTTTGTGATGTTATCTCCCTTCCTCTGTCTCTCTCACTCCTTTCCCCTCTTCCTCGTTCCCCCCCTCTCTCTCTCTCTCCCTCTCTCTCTCTCTCTCTCTCTCTTTTGGAGTTTCTCACTAGGAGGCTTTATTAGGTTTCATCCCTATTTCGGCCGAGAAAGTACGTTGGGATTTTCATCGTGACGGCTGGTGGGTCTGGCATGGAACGGTGACTAGTCGTTCGGATGGGACAAACAAGCCAGGACACGTGTACATGCTGGCTCGCAAAAGAACCATTTACCACTTGAGTTTGATGACGAATGGAACGAAATACGGCTGTCCGGGTGAATGCTGCCTCGTGGCAAATGCCCGACTTTATTCTGCCGACTTGTGAATAAAAGTAGGTCGTTCAACCCTATTTCATCTCTTCGCTGTAAACGAGCTTTGTCATAATGTCATTCACCATTAGTTTTTATTGTTATGTACTAACCGGTCTACGCCTGCTCGACTTTAGACGGGTATTGTTCGTTCATGAATAACCGAGTGAGAATATTTGGATAAAATCTTTATAAAAAAAATCCAGTACTTGATATTTTGAATAGTATAATATACAACTGCACTTGAACAGTATATTCTTCCTAGACAGTACACAATACGGTGTTTATTAAATAAAACTATTATGTACTTTGTAACCTATTTATATAATCAGAGAAAAAACCTGACTCTTCGAACAATGGATGTAAAACCTTCAGATGGTCAGGTGATAGAAACATGCCATCTTCACTGTCCTAGGCGATGGCATGACACATAAGACAACGGGCGCATATCAATACCATCTTCACAGTCCTGGATGATTGCACGATTCATTCGACACTGGGAACACGACATCTTCACAGTACTAGGTGATGGCATGACACATACGACACCTGGAAGATGCCATATTCACTGTCCTAGGTGTTGAGGACATGAAACATATCAATATCAATGATGGTAGGAAACACAAAACAGTAGGAACACGCCATCTTCACAGTGCTAGGTGATGATGGCATGAAACACACGACAGTAGGAACATATCAATATCATCTTCAACTCAAGATCTTAGCTAATTACGTGAAACATCTTCACAGTCCTAGGTGATGATGACATGAGCATATCAATACCATCTTCACAGTCCTAGGTGATGATGACATGACACATACGACCATGCCGTGAAGTGGAGGTTAAACCCCATTTCTCTCTCTCTCTTTTGTTTCCTTAAAGATACATTACACAAGAGCTAAATCTGCCTATTACAGGTTTTTCTTTAGGCCTGAAATGTTATCTAAATTATTAATTAGGCATTAATCAGCTTATCCAGACCATAATCAGCTTATCCAGACCATAATCAACTCTCGATGTCATCGCTAGTCTGCGATATTTACTGGATCAGAACCCGATCTGCTACTCGACACTCATGATGATTGAATCAAAAGGTGTATAAACCAGATTATTTTAGTAATGATCATCGAGGCTTGACCTAAAATACAATAGCTAAATTCTCGGTTTAGAGTGGATCAATTTGACTGAAATTTTCAGCGAATTCCCCTATTATTATCCAGTTTGTCACTATTACAGTGAACTGTCAGCCCTTTATCAATCGCTCGTAATATATCTGTAATTTAAACAATAATAAATATAATTTACGACTTAAACCATACATTCCTTTTGTTTGATTTCTTACACTTAGTTTCTTATCAACTCAAAGATATCCGGGCCAAATTTATTGTTAGTCTTTCTCTGTCTTTTACTTTTCCCCTTTTGCATGGCGATTTTTTTGTGTAGAATCGAAGAAAAGGGTTTGAAAATACATTTTCTGTCAGGTTTTGGTGAATATTCACGATTTTGAGGCGGATCGATACAGGGGTTGAGAGGTTGGTTAGGTTGAAATGTAGGCCCGAAAATATTGCATGTTTATTTATCTCTACTTGCAGCTTGTGTATCTCAAGTATTTCATGGTGAACCGACTGAACCGCTTACCCAAGCGTTCTACCCAATGAAAATTTGGGAAAAAGTTACAGCCGGTCTAAAAGACGAGAATTAACATTAAAGTCAACGGGGAAATCTTTAGTGGTCTGTGGTCAATTACACAGGGCCATGTTTCTCGAAATCTTAACTAAAGATAAAATCCAAATTTTAGTATATATATTTCAGTTTTCATTAGCTAAGCACTAAAATCAATCTAATATTATCCAATCGAATTACTAAAATTTGGATTTTATCTTAAATAAAATTTCGTGAAACGGGTCCCGCTTAGATACACTTCAAATATTAAAAACAATCCATGATAAATTTTAATAACGACCTATTTCCCTGATTTTACATTGTCTATTCAAATGAAGTTCGCCGAGGTGTAAGCAGGGATAGGGCACGTGGTTGTTGTCGTGGAATGTGGGTAAGGGTTAGGTTAAGGTTGGGTTTTGGTGAGCCGTAGGCCTACCGCTAGCCATGTTTACATCTGGCCTTGAAAATAAATTTAACCAATGAATAGCAAGGATTTAACTTCCTACTTTTCTGAAACAACCGGGTTGATTAAATGTGCCATGGGGAATTTCGTCCCATATACAGTGGCATGACAGCTATTTTAACAAATGCCTGGAGGTCGGGTATTCGATCCCTGCAATGGCCGAGAGAAGTTCATGCGTGAAGCGGGACGGAGGGCTTGACAAGGACAGCTGATTACTTCTTCGGATGGGACGAAAACCGAGGTCCCGTGTACACATTCGCTTGCAAGTAATAGATCCCATGACAGGTGGAATTCAATATAACAGTAGTCCGTAGTGCCCCTGTACGAGCAAATTTCCCTCACCACACCGTATGGCGTATGCCCATCTTCACTAGTCCAGTTCTTTTTTAATCGAGGAGAGAGAGGGAGGGGGGGAATGGGGTTTAACGTCCACTCGACACAAACTAGGTCATTTCGAGACTATCATATGATTTAATTTTATTTCAATACTCAGCTTGCGCGAAAGGGTCATAAGCAGTTGGAGGTAACAGGAGGACCCGGAGAAAACCCACGAGGTTGGACAGGCGATCCTACTCCTTGTCACGTACAATCGGGGATTCGAAACCACACCAGTTGACTCAATGATAGGCTTTATGATTCAGCGCGAACGTACTAACCATTCAGCCATTCCCCGTTTTTTTAAAATCAAAGCGAATCAATAACGAACCAAAGGGAATTCATGTAAATATTTCATAATTCGGGGTTGTTTGTCGCTATCCATCAGGGACGTCATGATGATCCAGGATTATGCATGAGAATCAAGATCCCGCCCCCACCCACCACCCCCCCAAAAAAAACAAAAAAAAAACAACAATATTTATATTTCTGCGGTGGGTGGGGATCAGCGCTGCCGGTTAATATTGGTTTATGTGGAACATGCTAGAGTCGTTTTGTAGCATATCGGACCAATGGTAAACGTCTGACAGGTTATGATTATGATTATAATGTTGAAAACCGCAAAGAGACCGCGTGATTTTTTGCTATATGCGAGTGAGTGGCACATAAATTAATGAGGGCGTAAAGACTCAAAAGCATAACGCAAAGCTGACCATTGCGTCTATCTCACGTAGTCCCTGCTACCCGTATGTAACCCTGTTTTAAATAACCGTGTAAAATTGTCTCGTCAGTGTACATTGTCTCCAACAGCTGGCCATACAACACAGAGCATGCGCAGAAAGAATCGTACGATGTCGGAGCTGTGTGTGTAATTGGTTCACGCCAAATGGCTTTTACTTTAACACTGAGGCCGACTAGCCTCGATACGGATTCTAACTGCAGGCGGATATCAGTCGTAGCAGACGACAGTTTCAGTGGCTTATAAGATTGAGGGGATCAGCCGGTGAGTAAAGTTGTTCATGCAATTTAATTGATGTTTCTGTAACAAGGCCTCATTATTGAATGGAATTGTTTAAGTTCAGTTCGCTTTCGGCTTCATCCAAATGAACGGGATGCTTCGCCGGTTAAATTTATTCACACACCAGAGGATTTCATTGAACGAAATCGAGCTGAAGAGAGAATGTCAAGTTTTTGAGCATCTGTGAACACTACTATAGGCTACTATACATGTACACACGACACAGCTAACGAAGAGCGAACGAGTCGTAAGCTTAGATAATCCAACAGGGGTCACTGAGTGCACTTTTTATCTCCAATAAATCTAACACCAAGGTCTAGCCAGTCGCTATTTTCGTCATGTTCAGTTATACAACCGTTTTGTAATGCTTTTGTAGGCTACTTCATTTTGTCCCGGGTTAAAGGCCAGCGTACACTCGCCCCCATTTCTATTGTTTGGTGGATTTTAAAGTAATAATTCGGAGAAGACGATAAAACCGAGGTCTCGTGTGCACATGGAGTGCACTCCTGACAGTTGGAATTCATTCAAGAGAAAATGTAATGCCACTGTCCGGGCAAAATGTCCCTCGTAGCTCATAGCGTATATGAGGAGTATTTCCGTCTTCTTTTATCTTTATCGCGTTTTTTGCAGAAGTGCTGGGACGCGCTAAACACCATGATTTATCGAGAGAGTGAGAAATGGGTTTTAATAATCTCGAGACACAAACCAGGTCATTTTGGGACTAATATAAGGTTCAATTGTATATTCGATAGCGCGTATGGGTCTTTAACTTTAGTAGTTGAAGGAAACCAGAGCACCCGAAAGAAGCCAACAAGGTTGGACAGGCGATTCTACTCCTTGTCACGTACAACCAGGGAATCGAAACCTCGTCAGCAGACCCAATGTGTGAATGACAGACCTTATGATGAAACGCGCACACGCTAAAATTGCCCCGCCCATTTCATTACAGAAGTAATAATTAAACCTGACAAATTAACGAACGACAATAACGGTTGTTATAGCCTGTGAATTACTACGTGACAAGGAGTAGGGTCGCCTGTCTAACCTCGTGGGTTATCCCTGGGTCCCCCGGTTTCCTCCCACTGCTAAGACCTCTAGCTACGCTCAAGCGAATTATTGAAATAAAATTGAACCATATGTTAGTCCCGAAATGACCTAGTTTGTGTCGAGTGGCCGTTAAATCCTATTTCTCTCTTTCTTCCGTTGACAGACACCGACTCAATTAAATAGAATATCGACGATAGGAAATCAGCCTTGTCATCTTTCTTCTTATTTAATTATACAAATTAACAGAATTGAAGAAATAACAGAATTAAGGCCTTAATAGAAAATTGACTTGTTGCTGAATAATTATCGTCTAGTTCATGAATATGTATCTCGCAAAATCTCTCAGTTGGCACAGAAAAGTATAATGACATAAAACGCCGTGTCATTTTGCAACTAGGAATTCTAAACTGAAAAGATCTCGTGAATGTGACCAATTTTTTTCGGATTGTATCTGGAAAGGGATTGGGGAATAGGTCTATATCCTGTATTAAACACCTCTATCTAGCTCAGATAATCGTTCCATTTGGCAAGGTAAGACATTACGACCGGTGCCGGGTACAGGTCATGAATAGCATAGCTGTCTAAAAAAAAAACTATGTCCCGTGTATACATTGACGTAAAAAAAACACCTTAATTGGAATATGATATACGATTAGGCCATAGTGCCACTGCCAGGGCAAAATTTCCCCCATAGCACACTGTATGGCTTATGTCGTCTTCATAAGTTCATTAACCGAGTCGGAGCAGAACAATATGACTCTAAACCCCATTAAATGTAAACGTTTTGGCTCCTGTTCGGGCTAAATTACCTTAATAGAAGACTGTATGACGTAAGTCCGTCTTCATTAGTCCAGTCGGAGCTTAACAGTAGGACGTTAAACCCCCTTTCAGTTCATGAATAGCATAACATCTTATTTGTTTTGCCTACCAATAGAGCAGACGAGTGGTATTGTTATTCGAGATGTTTTATGTTGATAATTTAACATCTGTGACACTAATATCGATTACAGCTGGGTCGATCTATTGTCAACATCTCGACCGGTACATCATCCTGCATCTTCATTTTAAAAAAGTTGATTTGGTATTCGAGAAAAGTTATAATGACGGGTACTAGGATCGCCTGCACGACCTCGTGGGTCTTTCCCTGTGCCATTTGATTTCCGCCTGTCCAATCTCGTGGGTTTTCTCCGAATAGATGGCCGAATCCATTTTATCATAAGACCTGTCATTAAGTCAATTGGTGCATCTGGCATGGTGTCGATTTCCCGGTTACAGTACGTGACAGGAAGTAGGGTCACCTGTTTAACCTCGTGAGTTTTCTCTGGGTCCTCTAATTTCCTCCCATTGCTGAAGACCCATACGAGCTAGCGACTTACTAAAACGAAATTAAACTATATGTTGGTCCCGAAATGACCTAGTTTGTGTGGAGTGGACGTTAACCCCTACCTCCTCTCTTTTAAAACGTTTATGTGGGAAAATGTTCGAGGTTTTAGGATACTTTAAAACAGTGTTTTGCCATCATATATACATATATTATGTTTATAGACAACGGAAAGATTGTTTATTATTGACGTAACATAGTAAGGAGTAGGTTCGCCTGTCCCCCGGATTCCTCCCATTGTTAAAGACCCCTAAGTTATTGAAATAGAACTATGTTTGTGTCTAGAGCCCCCCCTCTCTCTCCCTCTCTCTCCCTTTCTATCTCCCTCTCTCTCTCTCTTTTATATATATTATATCACCAAACCGTTTTCTTACATCTGTTAAACATATGTGTTTTATTTTATATCAACATCTAGAAAACATCTCCCACAAGATCTTGTTAAATATTTTAACACATTTTACAGTAGAAGTTCATACGATATAACGTGACAATCAGCGCAGGTCTTTACAAATAGTTTGCCCAGTTTGTCCAGATTACCATTTGTATTGTCATACCGAGAAGGCTGGTGACAGATGTCTCTGACTAACTCTTTATGTCGGCTGTGTAAAATGTCTTGCGTAGCGCTTTTGTATCATTACAGTTGAGCTATTTTATCGATTTGCTGTCGTCGAGGGTATAACTCCAGTAATTATGGGGGTATTTGTGTCTCGTTTGAGAGAGAAAGAGGGAGAGAGAGAGAGAGAGAGAGAGAGAGAGATCCAATAGGGGTTAAGATACTTCTGTTGTGCCCTGGACTAATGAAGACGTGCATACGAGCGTCATTACGGCCCATTCTTACAACGAATTCCAACTGTTCAGGGATCTTTTCCAATGCGTACACACAAGCTCGGTGTTTCGTCCCATCCGAACGACCAAACGTTGTTCCTTGCGAGGCGCTACGTCATGTAAACTACTTAGAAGGGGAAACCACGCCGGAATATCCCGATGAACTTCATAGGCCAACGCAGGGTTCGAACACTGGACCTCAAGGTTAGAGAACGAACGCCTTACCCACATATAGGCTAGCGAGCCACTGAGCAACCATGGCTCCCGAGAGTGAGAGAGGGAGACTATTGTAGGTTATTGCTGGTATGACATTTAATGAACAGTAGTTGGTGTAAGATATATAGATAATTATCAGATAAATGTCATTTTGTCGACAGTTAGTAAATGTTAAACAATCGAATTAAATCAGGACTGGAAGTAGTTCTCGTGGTGTAGTCGGGAACAGTTATGTGACTGCTGGTGGGACTTACAGAAATTGCTGTTTATCCATCTTTAATAAAGGTGGTTATTGATTGTTATAGAAATGGTTGTTGATGCTTATAGAAATGGTTGTTGGTGCTTATAGAAATGGTTGTTGATCCTCATAAAGGTGGTTTCGCCTATCCTTAATAGAGGTGATTGCGCCTATCCTTAAAGCCCCAATAACACTCTTGTTGTAATTGAATAATATGTCCCAATCTTTATTCTGGCCAACAAATTGTATTACTTTACAATATTCAAATTAATTGATGATACAAATTTCATCTTAACACACCTAATTTAAAGAATTGGAAAAATTCAACTACATGATTTGAAAAGGTTAACGTAAACCTTTTCAAATGTGACTTGGATTTTAAAATATTTTCGAACCCTCTGAACAAGTAAAATATGATGTAATGGATAATTTACACAACAGGTAGGACAAATAAACATCTAGTACTTAGAATAAGACTATTATTTATTTTCTAGAGCTGCCAAGCTAGCAAGAGTGTTATTGTCCCTTTAATAGACATAGTTGTTCATTCTTATAGATGTTGTTGTTCATCCTTATAGAAAATGGTTGCTGATGCTTATAGAAATTGTTGTTGGTCCATATAGAAATTGTTTATTACTATAGAAGTGATTGCTCATCTGTAATAGATGTGGTTGTTCATTCTTATAGATGTGGCTGTTGATGTTTTTAAAGAAATTGCTGTTGACGCTTTTAGAAATGGTTGTTGATGCGTATATACATGTAAATTGTTGTTGATGCTTATAGAAATTGTTGTTGATAATTGTAGAAATGGTTGTTCTGCCTCATAGTAATGGTTGTCCATCTTTATAGTAACGGTTGTTCATCTTTATAGTAATGGTGCATCGCTTAGAAATGGTTGTTCATCCTTTTAGTAATTATAGTAATGGTTGCTCGTCCTTATTGAGGTGGTTGTTAAACCTTTCACAGCTTTTTGTTCATCTTTATAGAAATCGTAACTCGGCGTTAATAAAACCAAGATCGTTAATTGCCATTTTCATTATAAAACTACACCAAATACAAAATAAATAACAACATTAATATTTTGTATGTTATGAAATAGCCCAGAACAGTGGGACGTTAAACCACATTTCATTTCTTCACCAGAGTGATTGATATCTTATAACTACAGGGCTTAAACTAATTGCACTTAGTTAATGGTTTTTGTAATTAGTCATTAGAAACACTTAAACGTCAATTATTTCTATACGTCTTTTTAATCGACATATTTTGTTGTCGCCTACCTCCCATATATTTGGACTTGTCAATCGTATGTTGGGAGGGGGGGGGGGGGGCAAATGAATTATCGCGAATGTTCGCAGCAGCAGCATGGGGAACACCTATTTCATGTTTTACGCATCCACATTTCGCTAAAGCCAGTGGATGTTGAAGCATGGAGACTTTGAAAGCCCAAGCAGGTTGATGTTGAAGGGGTCTTTGAAAGACCAAATGCTAAATAAGTCTACGTTTCTCCCTTTGGTTGTTTTTACATCCAAGGTGAAATTTCTCGGAACGGCCTTGCCATGCCCACCTTAGAAGACAAGATAAAAGTTTAAATGTAATGATTTTAATGTATATCTCGAGCACGTCCATATTTTGAGATCCTCGGTAAAGTTATCCGTGGAATTGTAGAGAGAACTGACCCAGTGCATAGATATTATCTGACCATGTTCCAGATTGTGTGCTTTGATAACCACGTTTACTGAAAACCCTTTGCTTGAAAACTCTATTCTTGAAAACTGATAGGGGTTCGCCGTATAAATATCCCCTCCGTCCCGGATCCGAATAGATCAACAGAGCCAAAAAAACACGACATGTTCCGGGCAAATCTGCAACAGCTTATGTCAGCGTTCATCAGTCGAGTTCGTGCAGAACAGTAGCACGTTAAACCTCATTTCATTTCAAGCGCGAATGGTATCGCTACCGTGATGGTTTATCATACGAAACAAAAGCGCCGCTTTCCGAACACATTTTCCCTCATAGCACACTGCAATGGCATATACCCGTCTTCATTAGCCCATACGGTGCAGTAGTCCCGAAATGACCTAGTTGTGTCGAGTGGACGTTAAACCCCATTTCTCTCTCTCTCCATACGGTGCAGAAAAGTAGGACGTAAAACCCCATTTCATTTCAAACGCAAATGGTATAGCTGCCGTGATGTTTTATCCTACTTTTATTCTACTTCAAAGAATAATGTTTAAATACGTAGTGTAAAAAAAATTTGAACACTGACTCAAGTCAACTGTATATAGACAGGTTTCATCATTGTGTGGGATAAAAGGTAGGCTATAATGTCACCCGATACTTGACAACTGTGTACATTAGGCTCGTTATTGAGGGTATTACATGTATCTATTGCTTGCATCACTGAACTTCACTTAATATCGTTCCTACCTCAATTAACTGTATATTATAACTTATCCTCCAGTCCCAGTTACAAATAGTTGAACTCACAACTTATAAATGTTTAATTGCTTCTCTCTAAGTTTTCATGATGAATTTATGTATATGTACTTGCTCGGGGCAATCTTAAATCCCCAATGAATTGTTTGTCGGATATTGTGTCAGTTTTAGGAAGTTGTCTCATGACTTACCGTTGTTAACATTTAGTGCAGTTTTTGAGATGTACAGCGTTAAATGTGTAAGATTCGTGTTAACATAGTTATAAAACATACATTATGCAAGAGCAAAATCTGCTTATTACAAGTCTTTCTTTAGGTCTGAAAGGTTATCTAAATTATCAATTAGATATTAATTAACATATCCAGACCATAATAAACTCTCGATGCCATGGCTAGCCCGCGACATTTATTGGATTAGGGTCCGATTTGTTGTTCAAGTGCTTATCGTACCGACTTTAGTAATGATGATCGAGGCTAGGCCGAAATTTCAATCGCTAAATTCTCCTTTCGGAGTGGATCAATTATAGTGAGACCTGCCAGCACTGTATCTAATCTCCCATAATCTATCTTTAATTATTGTCAGTGGTTTTCCTGAAAAAAAATATTGTAGTCCTTTATGGATGTTTCCCATGCAGATTTGTACAAATGAAGTCCCTTCGACCTACAGTTTCATGTTCGACATAAGGGGGCCGTAAACGCAGACAGTTATCAAAGAGAAAGAGAGAAATTGGGTTTAACGCCTACTCGACACAAACTAGGTCATTTCGGGACTAACATATGTTTTAATTTCATTTCAATAATTCGCTTGCGCGTAGGGGTCTTTCTTTAGCAGTGGGGGAAAACCAAAGGACCCGGAGATAACCCACGAAATTGAACAACAGGGGATTCGAAACCACGTTGACTCAGTGATAGGCTTTATGATGCAGCGCGCACGTGCTAACCATTCAGCCACACAACTCCCCTCTCTCTATAGAAAGTTCCAATATGTGAAAACGATAAGCGAGTATGTGAAAAGCAAATTTCAGTAATTTGTTTGGATAACATTAGATTGATTTTAGTACATGGCTCTTCAGAGTTGTTGTTGTTTCGTGACTAACCGTTAGAATTGGGTGCTGTGTTTGCAACACTTATTAGATCATCTTTGGAATTGGTGGATGTCGCTAGAACTAATGATTTAGATAATACGGTCTGTCATTGAATCAGAAAGGAAATTTGGGCAAGAACCATCGTCTAGTAGTACGCATGGCACAGAAAAAGTAAGGTCCTGCGTAGGTACACATTTGCGTGCAAGTAAAAGCCAGTTAAAATTCGATGAAGGGTAACCGGAAGCAGGCAAAATTGTCCTCATAGCGCACACTGAATGACTCGTGTTCGTTTTTATCACCCAGTTGTAAATTAAATGAAGTGTGATATAACGCTCTGTTCTGCTAATGAAGACCGAAATTTTGCCCATGCAGCGCCTACTTGATATCGAATTCCAACTGCCAGGGGATGTTTTATGTGCACGCCAATGTATGTACTAGACCACGGTTTTTCGTCTTATTCGAACGACTAGACAACTGTCCATGTCAGGCCTTCCTCTTGCACCACTGACGAGGAGAAACCACGTCGGATTATCCCGATGAATTTTCTCGGCCAATGTAGGTTTCGAATACGCCAGCGAGCCAGCGTCTTATCAACTTAGCCACCGTGACCCCAACTCAGTGGTTCTGATAAGTAGGACGTTCAACCCCGTTTCATTCCATTGAAGATTATGATTGGTGATTGGGTCAGCTGGACTGATGGTCTGATGTATCATGGCGTGATGTATCTAGTATATGGTGTGTTCCCTTTTCATTATGTAAACAGTCGCCAGTACATCTTATCTTAAGGTGGTGCGGAAAGTTTACTTTCAAAACACTATTACATAGTCGCATTATATATATCGGCCCCGACAGTTTATTCACCTAATCGCTATCTATTTAACTGGTAAAACTCCCGTGTTATTTCAAAATCAAGATTATTAAAGTAAAAGTAGATTTAGTTGTTTCTCTTTCTGTCTGTAAACAAATAAAGAAGACGGCCAAGTGTGTCTAGCGTGTCTGTATATTTGAATAAGTATAATCGCGAGTTAAATGTATATTTGAATAAGCAGCTATAATCGCGTGTTAAACGGAATAATAATACCTTGGTGAATGAATACATCAGCGTGTATTCATTCTCGACAAGAGTAAATTCGTGTATCGCTGAAATTGTTATACGCCCTTGACAAGATATTTGTAAATCATGGCCCTCCGGCTACATCATCGTATTGCCCCAGAAATAGAAACCCGCGAGGCTTATTTTTTTTCCTGAACCTAAAAAAAAAAAAAGTTTGCACTCATTTCACCCTCTGTGACCGAAAAATTCTGGGTTCGAAATTCCCGACCATGCTTTGCGTTGCATGGTTTTTTGAAAGCCAGCGCATGATGATAATTATCAGCGATAATTTGTCGGATGCTAAATTCCATGCGGGGCAGAGTTTTATACGCCCACATATTCATGTCTACGTATTTTGCCGTCGCCCCTGTGGACACTTTATAGGTCACAATTTTTATTTGACGTAACTTGAACTATTTGTCTTATCTCTCAAAGATCTCGGTTCCTTTCCATATTGGGATGTATCCGACCATAACTCCATGGATTATGTCCACTGACGCACTAACTCTTATATACTGACTGTATTATAAGAACTTGATGAAACTTGAAATCCATGTTTATAACCCAAAGATCGTGGTTTATTTCGATATTCGTGCTTTTCGGATAATAACTTCCTGAATTATGGCCCCTGATTGTGCGAAAAATCGAGCTTGTTCTCTACCCATCTCTTGTGAAATGAAATGGAGTTTAACGCCCCAATGTTCGGCTCTGAACTGGTGTAATGAAAACGGGCCCATCTCTTGTGTGCCAGACACAATGTTGACATTGTACAGTAGCCGGACACAATGTTGACATTTATGGAGCGGAATTTCCCCCATAATTCTAAATCCTAACCTAGTAATGCGTATGCTAATATGCTTACTTCTATGCATGTAACTTCTTACTTACAAATGTTAAATTGGCTATTAAAACATGTAAAAATGCTAATTTACATTACTTATTTCTTAAATATTGCAGTTTGAATTTGTATTTTGTTCTCTTTCCATTATTAGTTTTAATTTATTGTAGTTTGTTTAGTTTCGTTAACATTTTGACATTTCACAAATGTTGCGCGGTAAAGCTGTCATAATTCTAAGCCAAATTTTGCTAACAGACGGCGCTGTTTACAATTGTATGGAGGCTGATTGGGAATATGCAAAATCTCGCCCTTTTCATAACCCGACATAGACCAAAATCATAAACTATTCTATATATGTTTAAAATATATAAATAGGATTCTCTGTCGTGCATTTATCATAATAATACTGCTAAATCGATCGATTTAGCACATTGTGTTTCTAAAAGAACAATAAAATATATAGTAAGAACTAATTACGTCATGCACGGGAGTGAATAAATAAATATAAATAGGTAATCATTTTTCCCCTCAAATTTATGAAATATTTTAGGCACATAAGTAAATTTTTTTTTTTTTATTTTATTTTAGCTTTTTATTGGGTCAAGCTTCCAAATTTTCATGATCCTCGGTGGCTCGGTGGGTATGTCCCAGACTCGGTCTCGGCTTCGCTGTCGGTGTTGGAAGAGAAAGTCCCTCGGGTTTTCAACGGGTTTAACGTCCTATATTCTTCTGCACCTAACCTGGGCTAAGGAAAGGTGGGCATACTATACAGTGTGCTATAAGGGAAATTTTGACCGGATAGCGGCGCTACGGCCAATGTGTACACGGGACCTCGGTTTTTCGTCCCTTCGGTTCCTGACGTGGAACAATGTCTAGTCGCTCTAATGGCGTGCACATAAATGGACCCTGGACGTTGTTCTCGCCTTGATGCTGAACGACGGGACGTTAAACTCGATTTCATTTAAAGATAAATTAAGGGAGAATAGATAGGCCCAAAAAGCTGACTAATGTAAAGGGAATTTGCTGAAAATTTCAGTTTCACTCTGACCGAGAATTTAGCGATTGAATTTTGTACATAGCCTCGATCATCATTACTAAAGTCGGTAAGATACAAAAAAAACACACAGTCTCTATTATCCATTTTTTGATTTAATCATGAATTAGCCTTGAGCATCAGATCGGATCTTTATACAGTAAACATCGCAGGCTAAAGGTGACATCGACAATTGGTAATGCAGATTCTGCTCTTGCATAATGTATGTTTATTTTCCAAATCATAGGGTTGTCTTATGAGGTAGAGGGTCTCTTTGGGCATTGGGCGAACGATTCGCCGCTTAAATTGATCTTATTAATCTCATTCCAAAGTTTGAGTTTGTGGGTGGGTGAGGTGTGTCTGTGTGGAGTGGGCGGGGCGTGGCTTTGCTTAAATATTTATATCTGAATTATCATTTCCTGTTTCTCAATCCAATCTCAAATAAAATAAAATATTGTTTATAAACCAAAACAAACACAAAATAGCTTTTTTCTACCGGTGTATTTCTATATTATTTAAATAATATAAGAATAATTTACTTTTGTACGTAACATATTTCATATATCTCTACTTCTCTCAAAAATATTGAGAACGAATATTGCAAAAAAAGGAGACTAAATCAATCGATAAGGCCGTATCGGGGGCAAATGCACGAAAAATTATCATATTTATTCATCTGAAAAATATGTAGAATAATTTGCCTTTGTACGTAAAGTATTTTGACATAAAAATGTCGTCATGTCTGACGGGTAATGAAAAGAGTGATATTGTACATGTCTCCAATGAACTACCATATAGTACACAGCGCCACCTGTTAGCATAATACGTATTATGCTAACAGGTGGCGCTGTTTACTATATGGTGGCCCATTGTGAACATGTATATGTATTACATGCTTTGTAACTGCATCTATTTGCGTAAAGGGGCGGAGCAATTTTAACGAGAAGTTACGGACCGATTTCCTCCAAAATCGAATTCACCAGTGATTGTTGTTTATGTTTAAAACATATTATATATAGCTAATCAAAATTATGATCTCTTCGGGGCGCACAAGCTATGTACGCGATTTTGGCTCAACCAGGGGCTAAAATCCAGGAAAATACGGTCCAAACGCGCCAGAATTGAACCTAATCGAGTGCTTCGTTTATAACATACAATTTTAGTTTTAAAGAAATTGAATAAAAATTGTGATCCACAAGCTGTTTGTGCGACTTTCGTGCGATCAGGAGCTACACTACTAACTGTTATCGAAATCTTTGGGATATCAATATACAATTTAAGTTTCATCAAAGTCGGATAACAAATTGGGATCTGTAGACACACGCACGGACAAGTGTGATGGCATAATACGTGCACGTGAAAATATGAATGGATGCAAACTCTTGAAAGAATAATATTTGTCTATACTACCCTATGTTGTCTAATCAATTTTAATGTTATGTACCTGTCAGTTATCATTGGTATAAGTTTATTGATTCCAAATAATTTACAGGCATGGTAACATTAATTGGGGGGGGGGGGTCACGGTGGCTGAGTAAGTAGGACGCTGGCTCGCTAGCCTGGGGGTCGAGTGTTCGATCCCTGCATTGGCCGAGAAAGTTCATTCAGGTTTTCCGGAATGCCCCCCCCCCCCCAATCAGTGATGCGGGACGGGGGGGGGGGGGGCTGGCAAGAACAGCTGTCCAGTGTACGTATAAGATCCCTTGACAGTTGAAATTCGATATAAGAGTAGGCTGTAGTGCCGCTGTCCGAGCAAAATTTCCCTCACAGCACACTGTATGGCGTATTAGCTCAGTTCCGAGCAGAACAGTATTATGTTAAACTCCATTTCATTTGGAAACATTAAAATATAAGAGGAGAGTGTCGTGGCAATTACCCCGGAACCCCTCAACGGGCGCATAATATAGAAATTTGAGAGGGTGTAACAATGTAGAACTATACCATTTTAAATTCGTGCATAATAATGGCCCAATCCCCAAACCCCTACCTCCAGACATAAAACCGGTGATTTAGAAATGGAAAAAAGTTTAACACCCTGCTATTAAACACTGACTATGCTAATGAAGACGGGGAAACGTCATGAAGTGTGCAATTTCTGGGGATTTTGTACGGACAGGGGCGCTATGGCCTACTCTTGGTGTACGTAATTGGGTTTTCGTCCCATGAAGACATAGTTCCTTGTCAGGCACTAACAGGTGGAAAGCGAGCCGGAAACCCGAGATCTCCTGGTTAACGAGCCAGTGACTTACTTACCGAGGCACCGCGACTCCCGATGATTTGGAAGCCTGGCCCAATATAAGTAACTTCAATAATATCATAAATACTTTGTTTGTTTGCGTATAAAATTTCATAATTTTGAGGGGAAGAGATATGCAAAACTAAGCATGACCTATTTATAATTATTTATTCACTTTTATTCATGAAGTAATGAGTTCTTGCTATATATTATTCTTTTAGAAAACAAATAAGCCAAAACAATCGATAGTGCATTATTTGTGAAAATGCACGATAAAATAGCCCATTTATTTATCGGGTCATTTTTACGTGTTCCTAATGAGCCACCATACAATTGTAAACAGCGCCGTCTGTTAGCAAAATTTGGCTTAGAATTATGACAGCTTTACCGCGCAACATTTGTGAAATGTTAAAATGTTAACGAAACTAAACAGACTACAATAAATTAAAACTGATAATGGAAAGAGAACAAAATACAAATTCTAACTGCAATATTTAAGAAATAAGTAATGTAAATTAGCATTTGTACATGTTTAAATAGCCAATTTAACATTTGTAAGTAAGAAGTTACATGCATAGAAGTAAGCATATTAGCATACGCATTACTAGGTTAGGATTTAGAATTATGGGGGAAATTCCGCTCCATAGACATTGCACTCATGTATTGTAGCCAGACACAAGGTTGATATTGTTGACATTGTACAGTAGGGTGACACAATGATGACACAAGGAGTAGCCTGACCGGGTTCACCATGATGTACAGTAGCCTGACAGAAGGTTGACATGGTTCATGATGTTGTACAGTAGCCTGGTAGAAGTTTGGCATGGTTCACGATAATGTACAACAGCCTGACACATCTATGGCAAGCCAAAGCGGAATTAATTGCAAGACCGTTTTTCTGCATGGAAAAGGAAAAATCGAATATATAACAATTTTTTCATCACCCGTAGCCTGATACTAGACAAATATAACTCTACAAGTTCACATAACTGACAAATTATGTCATGATTTTATACTTGGTAGGAGAACCGTACTGATTTATACCTGCCATAACTTAAAGAGCACATAAAATAAAAATGTAAAGTGCACATGTACTTGAAGCCAGTGTTTAGTTTAAACACTTTAGCCACTTGCGCACCAATCTTAAACAAAATCGCTGGCCGGTCACCTCTGGCTTGCGACTGTGGTTTCGATCCCTGGTGTGAGCGTATGTTGCATGGAGATGGGGCGCCTTCTCAACCACGTGGGTTTCCTGCGGGCACTCCGGTTTCTTCCCACTGCTAAAGACCCCTACGCGCAAGCGAATTATTGAAATAAAATTAAACCATATGTTAGTCCCGAAATGTCCTAGTTTGTGTCGAGTGGACGTTAAACCCCATTTCTCTCTCTCTCTTAAAAAAATCATTCGATTTATAACCGTTTTCGATCACAGCCTTCATCGAGTTGATTGGCACATGACGTCACAGGGACTACACATCGCTGATGTTTATTGACAGCTAGCTCGTCAGTTAACCTGCAAGTTGAACTAACACACAAGCAGTCCTTTTATCAACTGGCCTTTTTGATGTAGGATTGTTAATAGAATATTAACTTATGACTGGAAGAGTGCATAAAAACTTTATATTTTCATTTAATGTGCGCTTTAATATATAAAATTACGATATCCATTATGGTGCTTTTTTGTTTCATCATGTGCTCTTTCTGATGTTGGATTGTAAATAGAATATTAACTCATGACTGGAAGAGTGCATAAAAACTTTATATTTTCATTTAATGTTCGTTTTAAATATAAATTACGATATCCATTATGATGCTTTTTTGTTTGGTGGTTGGCTGACCGAATGGTTTAACACGTGGCGTGGTTTCGATTCTCCACTTGTACGTGAAAAGCAGTAGGGTCGCCTGTCCATTCTCTAGGGTTTTCTCTGACTTCCCCTGTTTCCACCGACACCGAAATACCCAAGCGAATTATTGAAAAATTATTCGATCACACATGTTATTCCCGAAATTATTTAGTTTATGTCGAGTGGACGTTACCTAGCCCCTCCCCTCTCTATGTCGCCCCCCCCCACCAAAAACAAACAGTACTCGTTACCCCTTCCCAATCTCTGTGTGGTGCACAAACTTGGCATGGATATAGCGAGAACTGTAATAGTATATAGGTTCTTCACACTGATAGGTTGAACAGTCAACACTCGTGTAAATATGTCGACAATATGTAGCCTATTTATCCATCCGGTATATATTATATAAATTTTCATTCGATCGTACAAATAACACGTTTTGTCAATTCCAGTGAACAGTTTGCCAAGCGAGCGAGCTTTCCCAACCAGAGGGTTAACTAAAGCCTTAAGGGGATACAATGACCCGTTTTCCCTCATGGGCTTAGAGTCTTTGGAAATGTGGTCGTATATTGTCGTGGTCCCCGTCTGTCATTTGTCAACAATTTCTTGTGAACACCCCAAAGACTACATTGCACATCTGATTGTTTTGAATTTTATGTGAAAGCAGACCTCTAACTTCGTGTAATACGAAATCTTTATAAACCTGATTGATCAAGTCTACATCAAGATGGTAGACATCAACAATCAGATGCCGCAAATAGCATTTCTAGAATTCTAGACCGGGAAATGGTCCATTAAATGTGATTAGCGAGACAAGGGCAGAATAATTCATGCCAGTCTTTACCCCGCCATCGCCTCTGTTAAAGGAGCTAAATCGCTAATATTTGGGACCTAGAAATTGACGCAAATGGGTCATAACGTTTTTACTCTAATTTCGAATCAGTATGTTCGGCGAAATACGCCAGAAGTTCCAAATAAGTCTAGCCTTTTTCTTCGAGTCCCTGGTTACAAATGTAGCTGAAGCGCATTATGGTACCGGTACACGATTCGTGTACCAATAGTAAAATGTTTAGTTTGTCTTAAATATTGGATATCAGAAATCTTTTTCCGGTAAGATCACAGCATCAATGTTAATTTAATTTGACAAATAATTCGTGTTTTCAATATCGAAGACTTTGGATGATATTGAGTTAGAGACTTAGCTACTTTAATATCAACATTTCCTAATGTGGACAGTTTAGTGAGTCATTTCCAATATCGAGTTCAGCTAATGGGCAATAGTAGCCTACTATCCATTGGTAAATATTCAAAATTACTAACCATCTCTGGCAATAATCACATGCCCGGCGATAACTAACTATAATAAACATTTTAATTATGCATACAACACACAGATCCAGAGTTGTTAATTAAATATTTGTTACTATGGCAACCGTCATTTTGTTTGAATTCAATACTTAATTGTCGGATATGTGCCAAGACAGTGATTGGATTATGATGTCGATGAAGCGAGACCTTAGAATATTACAATACTGTTTAATAACTGAAATATTGCTTCTTTTATATTAAATAATATAGGATTATCGCATTACATGATCTCTCTCTATAGAACAGATTTATATTACAAATTATAGTTCACCACCTTGACATTTTCGAAGTTATATACGGCGAGAGAGAGAGATCGAAATGGGGTTTAACGTCCACTCGACACAATAATTCATTCGCTTGCCCGTAGCAGTGGGAGGAAACCGGATTATCCGGGAAAAACCCACTAGGCTGGACAGGCGACCCTATTCCTTGTAACGTACAAGGGGATTCGAAACCACGCCAGTTGACTCAATGGCAGGCCGTATGATACAGCGCGCGCACGCTAACCATTCGCCGCCCCCCGATCCCTATAATATAGAACAGATTTATATTACAAATCAAAGTTCACCTACCTTTACATTTTCGAAGCCACGGTAGCTTAGTTACTACGGGGCTGTCTTGTTAAGGGGGGTTGGGATGGCCTAGTGGTCTAGAGTGCCGCGCTTCGACCTCTAGCTGGCCGGTCACCTCTGGCTTGCGGCTGTGGTTTCGAGCCCTGGTGGGAGCGTATGTTTCCTCCCACGGCTAAAGACCCCTACGCGCAAGCGAATTATTGAAATAAAAAATTGAAACCATATGTTAGTCCCGAAATGACCTGGTTGTGTTGAGTGGACGTTAAACCCCATTTCTCTCTCTCTCTCTCTGTGTCTTGTTAACTAGGGTGTCCCGGGTTAGACCTGGTTTTTTTTCAGATTGAAGAGTTATTGGGATTTTGCAACCTGGTTTCCCTCTTGTCAGAGAGAGAGAGGGAGAGAGATAGAGTAACGTTTAATCGGCACGAACCAGAGAGCGAGAGAGAGAGAGAAGGGGACGTCCTCGCGACACAAACTAAGTCATTTAGGCTCTAACATGGTTTAATTTTATTTCTATGATTTCAATAATTCACTTAAGCCTGGGGGTCTTTAACAGTGGGTGGGGGGGGGTCCTCTCGACACAATCTAAGTCATAGTTTAATTTTATTTCCATAATTTACTTGAACTTAGGGATCTTTGACAGTGGGGGGAATCCGAGTGACAGGCATATTCCTGAAGCAATGGCCCGAGAAATCCCTCTAATCAAACGGAAGACTGCGAGGAGTATGGGGGACAGGCGACCCTTCTCCTTAACACGTTACGTCAATAATGTCCAATCTTTCCGTTGTGTATAAACATAACATATATGTTGACCATGCACTGCTTAAAGTATCCGAAAACATACCTATTTTCCCACTGAAACGTTTAAAACAGCAATTCTTAATTAAGTCTGCTACCCAAAATAGCATCTGTTTACATTTAACTGCGTTATTCAGGAATAAACAAGCGAACTATTTGAAACTGTTTTATGTAACGAAGCTTAACATTCTAAATTAAACATGCATTAAGTAAGATTTTGATGAAGAGCTACTTGTGCTCGCTATAATAGTTCACAAATAGATAATGAAAAACGATGTTTTAAAAATTTCGGTCAACTTATTTTATTCTGAGCGAAGTTATGGGTATTTGTAGTTTGGACAAGATAGTGTCGATTGTCGCGTATCGTTGATGCAAATTTTATATTAAAATCCCTTAAAACCCCCAACCTTAGGGCCGAGCAACTAACTCAAAATATGTGATATGTTTTTAAACAACTTAAACCTGTCAGTCTTCATCTGGAAATGGAGATCAGTGTTCCAAGCTGTATTATGCGATGACTGGATAAAACCATGCTTTTATTTTATAAAATAATGTGTAGTTGAAATTTAACTTTCGTTATCAAGTATAGCACGTGGGTCGTGCACTGTATAGGCCTCGTAAGCTTAGGGGATTCGATCATTAGGTCACCCAACGAAAGACTTGACCCGAAATCTTGAAAGAGTTAAGTGTCCGGATAAGCAGTTTTGACGTTCACGACCAAACGACTCAATATTTTGAGCTGATATTTTGAGACAAGGTAAATACACCATTCCTTTATATTTTGGTGTTTAAATTGCATACCTACTCCGACTTTTATTTCTGAGACTGTTCAAATCGGGATAGTCCCTTTACCGTTGAATTATTATGTGGCGAGGTGGTTCTAATTCATTCAATATCACAGTCATCTGGGAAGCGGCGCTACGGTCTACTCTTATATCGAATTCCAACTGCCAAGGGATCCTTTACTTAAAAGGGGGAACCAATTCGAAAAATCTGGATGACCGTTCCATAGAAGGGTACAAAGATGTTTTAGCTGGAAAAACACCAGTATTCCGTATAGATCGAACAAACTTCATAACTTAAAGGCCCAGTCGACCAATCATTCCATCGAGACGATACAGGACCGTTAGATATTTTTCTTGCTCTTTAAGTTATGGCAAATGCAGGGATCGAACACCCGACCCCCTGGCTAGCGAGTCAGCGTCTTACCCACTTAGCCACCATCATCGCCAGACTGTATGGGATGTCGACAGGTAATCTATAATATATATTGTAGCCATTTGCCATCAAGGTGACTGGCGTGGTTTCGATTCCCCGGTTGTACGTGACAAGGAGTAGGGTCGCCTGTCCAACATCGTGGGTTTTTTGCCGGTCCCCCGCTTGCCTCCCACTGCTAAAGACCCTTACGCGCAAGCCATATGTTAGTCCCGAAATGACCTAGTTTGTGTCGAGTAGACGTTAACCCACCCTCTCTCTCTCTCTCTCTCTCTCTCTCTCGCAGAATGTATGTGATGTCGACAGGTAATCTATATTATACATATAATGTAGACATTTGCCATCAAGGTATATCATATGATAACAGTATATAAATAAATTATTGTCAGCACGTGCCTGGCATAGATGGTTAACGAGCGTAAACCGATAAAAGGTCGCAGCTGGAGTAAGCTATAAAACTAATTAGCTTCTGGCTTCAACAGTAGGATTATATTGTCGGCTTATAATTACGTCTGTATTCTGTACACGTGATTCAACAACAAAATTTTAAAGTAGCAATATTTTTATTAATTCACAAAAAAAAAAACCCCAACCTCGTGCAGTATTCGCTTTTATGGTCATCTATTTTTTTTTGGGGGGGGGGGTATGGCCGAATGGTTAGCACGTGCGCGCTGTATCATAAAGCCAGTCATTGAGCCAACTGGCGTAATTTCGAATTTCCGGTTGTACATGACAAGGAGTAGGGTCGCCTGCCCAACCTCTTGGGTTTTCTCCCCTGTCCCACGGTTTCCTCCCACTGCTAAAAAGACCCCATCTTACAAGCGAATGATTGGAATAAAATTGAACCATATGTTAGTCCCGAAATGACTTGGTTTGTGTCAAGTGGATGTTACCTCTCTCTCTCTCGCTCTCCATCTCTCTCCCACTCTCTCTCTCTCTCTCTCTCTCTCTCTCTCTCTCTCTCTCGATTTTTTAACCTTAAAATAGACAAAGATTTTTCTAAAAGCACATTATCAATGCGGGGTCCAGTTGGATAGTACCGAAGATCAATTAGTAATTGATTAATAAATGCTGCCAAATTGTCTGAAATTTGTTTGTGAGCTGCGGGGCCCAATTTCGGGAAATTTGTCTACTGTCAACTGTGCCCAAAACACTGCCCAAATTGAAAGTACTAGAGCTTTAACTGAATCAATATACAAATTCAACAATTAATATAATAAAGGATTGATAAATAACTACAGATTATTTTAACTTGCCTATAGGTTTACTGTTGTGTATAATCAACGATTATATTTAAAGGGCCTTTGCTAGATATTTTAGTTGTAGTTATTCCATCTATTGAACTATTGAAACAAACTGACTATTGATCTGTAATAATGTCACCCTGGCGTAACGTAAATGGCTATGTTTGTGTAAGAATAATCAAACTATTGTGAGGATTAGAAAACCAAATCTATGCCATAACACTCCAGACCACAAATCTACTTCTAGACGTTAATACCCAGTCTATTCCACAAAATCTCTGACCTCAAGTCTATTGTTCTAGACATTAAAACCCAATTTATTCCATAACATCCCCAGGCTCAAGTCCTAACAATTTAAGGATAAAGTGGAACGGAACGAAATGGGGTTTAACGTCTACTTTCTGCAACAATCGACCTAATGAAGACAGGCATTGAGGGCAATTTGATATGCCAGCGGCGCCATCGCCTTCTCTTTGATTCGAATTTCTACTGTCACCGGCTCTTTAACGGCGCTGTGTTTTTCTGTCGGGGAAAGGAGCTGGTTTGACTATCACATCCGTCATTTTCACTTACGTGACTTGCATCAATTATTCCGCTCTTGCCTAGCCAATCTCAGTTAATGGACCATTTACCGGTCTGGAATTCTAGAAATGCTATTTGCGACAATTGATTGATGTTGTCTGTCATCTTGATGTAGACGCGATCAGTCAGGTTTAAAGACGACACCTTGCTCCAAAAATGGCCATTGACATTGAAACCCTTAGAATTCAATGAAGGGTTTGCGGAAACGATGCTGTTTGCAAATTTGGGGGCCACGGTAGAAAGACGTTGGCTCGCTAATATGGAGGTTGCGTGTTGAATCTCTGCGTTGGTTCCGGCGTGGGTCGCCCTTGTCAGTGGTGCAGGACAGAGGGCCTGTCACGTGTGGGACGAAAATCCTAGGTGACATGTACACATTGTCGTATACGTAAAGGATTCCTTGGCAGTTGCCTATTCAATATAAGAATAGGCCGTAGTTCCCCTGTCCGGACAAAATTTCCGTCATAGAACACCGTATTGTGTTTGCCCGTCTTCATTATTCTAGTCGAAGCAAACCAGTAGCACGTTAAACCCCATTTCATTTCATTGCATAAAGTTCCTCACAACAGAAAGCATTTATTTGACAACGAGTTCTGCTTTTACAATTCTGGTATTCCCGAGTCATTCAAGTTGGTTACATTAGTTCAGAAAGTTATCTATGGGTGCTAAGCTGGTTGTGTTGGCACATAATCATTGAATATAAATAAATAGAGTTCACAGAGTTATGGCAGGTTGCCTATAAAAATATTTGTTATTTTCTCGGTTACAATCATACATATTTTTATTACCATCTCCGCCATGTACTCACTGACTTATATAAAACCGTACGTCACAAGAAGTAGGGTCGCCTGTCCAACCTCGTTGGGTTTTCCTTTCACCGCTAAAGATCCCTATGCGCAAGCGAATTATTGAAATAAAATTGAACCATATGATAGTCCCGAAATGACCTAGTTTGTATCGAGTGGACGTTAAACCCCATTTGTCTCTCTCTCTAAAGAAATCATTGGTCTTTTTGGAACTTTTTTTAAAAAATATTTTGTTTGTTTTGTTTTGTTATATGCGGAAACAATTATAATATGATGACAGGTAAAATCAAATTTCCTGACACGAATGAATCATTCATATGTAAACTTTGAGATATTCCATCAAAGGACAGACATCAGAACGAGATGACAAACAAACCTTCATTTTGGCAGCCTATCAAGTACTCGTGAGGTACTTTCATTCTCGTTTCGTCTTCGAGCACGGAAATCCCCTGTGATTAGCCGAAGGACGTTTTCTTTGTATACATTTCTTTTAGCAGACGTGAGTATTCAAGATGATTTCATTTCAAAGTTACCATGGCAACGAGTAAATGTCTGTTTCTCTAGCCATTTCTGAAATTCTATGCCCCACAGAGAATCACTTTATTTTGTAAAAACGACAATTTGGCTTATCAGGCGTCCTCTATTTCCCACTGAGAATTGTTCTATAAAACAATTTCAGGTCTTCATTTATAGACTTTTATTGAAAATGAAAAAATAAAAATTAGAAAATTTTAAAACATAAATGATGTGGGTCCGAAAGTAGTTTTAGAAACACCAATGTCAGCTTTTATCGAAAATGCCGCAATGGAGAAATAGAACTAACAAGAATTTAAAAACAATATGTTGGCTCCTAAGTAGTTTTAGAGCAGTGAGGCGTTAAAACTCGAAATAATTATCTTAACCTTTAATTAAAGTTACGTTATGGGAGATATGATAAAGAGATGGTAGTTCTCACTATAATAGTTAAAAACTAGATAGTGTAAAAGGTAATTTGCTGAAAATTTCAGTCAAAACTCGAAATAATTATCTTAACCTTTAATTAAAGTTACGTTATGGGAGATATGATAAAGAGATGGCAGTTCTCACTATAATAGTTAAAGACTAGATAGTGTAAAGGTAATTTGCTGAAAATTTCAATCAAATTGATCCACTATTAGCCGAGAAAAAAGCGTTTGAACTATTCACATAGGCTCGGTCATCATTACTCAAATCATTAATATAAACAGCATAGTCTCGATTATCCACTTGATTGATTTAATAATCAACGGCCATTAAGCGGCATATAGGATTTTAATCCGCCAACATCGGAGGCTAGCTATGTTGTGGTCTGGATATGTTAATTAATGTCTAATTGATTATTTAGATAACATTTCAGGCCTAAAGAAAGACCTGTAATAAGCAGATTTTGCTCTTGCATAATGCTATTTAAACCTTTAATTAAGAAATGTAATTAGATGAAATGGGGTTTAACGTCCTATTGTTCAGCACAGGGAAAACTTTATCCCCTGACAATTTTTATTAGGTTGCTTGTTTTACAGTCGCGTGCTAAATCATTGGTCAATAGACAAAAGTTTATTTTTTCAAGGCTAGAACCAGCATTTGTTGGCCAGACGCCGCTCAAATCACAGTTAGTTGACCAAGTATTTAAATAAAGAAAACATCTTAAATCCATCTGAGCCCTATTTTCAGAACTTAAAGGGACATTACACTTTATTATTAATTGTAAAATGTCAGTTAAAGAGCTAGTTCGCTTTATTATTAATTGTAAAATGCCATTTGAAGAGATAGTTCGCTTTATATTTGATTGTAAATTAATGTTAAATGGACAAATTGGTTGTTTTTTTTTTGTTTTTTTTTTATCGTAAAATGATGTTCAAAGGGTAGATCGCTATAATTTAAATTTTACAGCCGACTCACTTTATGGAATAATTCGCTTAATAATTTACAACCAACCCACTTTACATGACAATTCGCTTAATAATTTATAGTAATATGATACCGGTATTCAAGGAAAAGCATGTTTTATTATCTGTAGTAAAAAAAATAAAAAATAATGGGAGAGATTGATTTGAAATAATTTTTTTTTTTTTTAGAGCCGATCCATCATTTTCGAGGGGAGTTGGATGATCGAACGGTTAGTGCCTGCACGCTGTATCATAAGGTCTGTCATTGAGCCAACTGATGTGGTTTCCATTCCTCGGTTGTATGTGACAAGGAGAAGGATCGCCTATCCAACCCCGTGGGTTTTCTTTGGGTCTTCCAGTTTTTCACATGGCGAATTATTGAAATGAAATTGAACCATATGTTAGTCCCAAAATGACCTAGTGGACGTTACCCCTTCTCTCTCTCTCTCTCCCTTTCCCTCCCTCTCCCTCTCCTCCCTGTCTCTCAACAACAATTTCTGTAATTCTCGCCAGCGGTCACGTAACTGTTCCCGACTACACTAAGAGAACTACTTCCATTCCTAATTTAATTCTACTATTTAAAATTTAGTAACTGTCGACAAAATGATATTTATCTGATAAATATCAATAATTAAAACCAACTACTGTTTATTAAATATCATACAACAATAGTCTCCCTATCTCACTCTCGAGAGCCATGGTTGCTCAGTTGCTCGCTAGCCTATATGTGGGTAAGGCGTTCGTTCTAACCTTGAGATCCCGTGTTCGAACCCGGCGTTGGTCTATGAAGTTCATCGGGATTTTCCGGCGTGGTTTCCCTTCTCAGTAGTTTACATGACGGAGCGCCTAGCAAGGAACAACTTTTTGTCGATGGGATGGGACGAAACACAGAGCTCCTGTGTACGCATTGGAAAAAGATCCCTTGACAGTTGGAATTCGATAATATAATGGGCCGTAATGACGCTCGTATGCACGCACGTCTTAATTAGTTAAGTTATAACTTTTCTTTACGTCAAACTGTCACTAATAATAAGAGCAATATTATTGTTCTAATGTTCTTTATGCGACACGCTGTGAACCCAAGCTACAAACTGGGCTTTTCTTTTATAAGATTTCCTTTTGACAATTAGAGTTCAAAGATATCGAAATGAAGAACAGTATTATTGTTTTACAGCTTTCCTTTATTAAATCATTTCATACTTCCTGAAACTATAACCACACATTGTAAATATATTTTCAGTATATTCATACTTGCATGTGTACATTGATTATCTATTTCTAAAATGTAAATACATGTGTCTATTAAAGTAGATAAAGTACAAGTAGTTCTTTGTTTACGGTAGATTAATGCATAAATAAATAAAAAATACGTCGAGGTAAAAAATTCTCCACTTTACTTCATTCTGACATACATTAAATATAAGCTAGCTATCTGCCTTCTATGGGCGTCTTCAGATATTAATAATGTATACAAAATATAGCAAATGCGATAATATATATATATATGTTATCCAATATTATTTATAATCTATAAGGTTTAAAGTATATAATACATAACATGGCATTAATCTACATAGTCTTCCTGGTATAGCTTGACAATATATGACAAGGAGAAGGGTTTGATATAGGCTATTCCTGTTCCCCAAAGATACTGCTTATAAAAAAAACCCAAAAAACAAAAACTTCCTGATGTAGACATTGACACATTGACATAGAAGATAATGTATTTATTTATTTTTTTGCCCTGTTTATCTTTTATTTTTAAAAATAAGTTCATATAATCTAAACAACTTCAATATAAATCGTCAAATAATGTTCAATAGTGAATTTTATTTATATAGAATAAAACAGTTTTCCTTATTCACACTTACTTGTTTATTTTGGAATTGGTTTAATTATTGGCCGAATGTATTTATTTGCATACTACTGTAGTTAAAGGGGTCACAGAGGATTGGTGGGTATCACATAGTGCTGGCACGATATATCGTTGAATCGATGGATCGCGATTCACCTCACGATTCGCGGGGGGTGGGGAGCGAATGGTTAGTGCGCGTGCGTTATATCATAAAGTCTGTCATCGATTCAACTGGCATGGTTTCGATTTCCCTGCTGTACGTGACGAGGAGTATGGTCGCCTATCAAACGTCGTGGGTTTTCTCCAATTGTAAGCGAATTATTGAGTGGACTTTAAACACCATTTCGTTTAATTTTTGTACGAGGTACATAGCGTAGACCAATGTTAGTTTGATTTCTGTAAGACGTAGACAACAGTCATGCCTTGTTTTACGTATACTTATTTTATCTATTGGGAGTAACATAATTAATCTATTTTAAACGAACACAGCTTGTATTCATGAGATTTGGATAACAGGGAGAGAGGGACATGTGGTTTAACGTCCCCTCGACACAAACTAGGTCATTTCGGGACTAACATCTGGTTCAATTTTATTTCAACAATTAGCTTGCGAGTTAGGGTCTTTAGCAATGGGAGGAAACCGGAGGACCCAGGAAAAAAAAACACGAGGTTGGACAGACAACCCTCCTCCTTGTCACGTACAACCGGGGAATCGAGGTATACCAGTTGACTCAATGACAAACCTTATGATATAGCGCGCACGCGCTAACCATTCGGCCAAGGTCCCACCCCGACAGTTGTAAGTGGACCATAGTGCCGCAGTCGGGACAAAAAGTGCCCTATAGCAACCTATACATTGAGTATGTTTGTATTCATTTTGCTCTACATTGTTTGATAATGACTAGGGAAGCCTGGCTTGTCGAAACGTCGCACAGTAATAAGCAGTACATGTTATTGTATTCCATAGAATTGGAACATGTATATTCATTATCCCGGTTGGTGCAAAAAAGTAGAATACCAATGCAGGGCCGTATATAGGATTTTAAAAGTGGGGGTGCAGTAGAGGGGTAGGGCGCCAATATAATGCCCAATTAGTTACAGATCGCGGGGACTGCCGCAATCAAAGCCGCTAGCAAGTAATCCCGTACTAGGGGCGCCATTTCTCTAGGCGCCTTATTTTTCTCCGGGAGGGGGGGGGGGTGTACCCTCTGCACCCCCGCTAAATACGGCCCTGTATCATTTTGTTTCCATACTCGACATTTAAAGCCCCAATAACACTCTTGTTGTAACTGAATAATATGTCCCAATCTTTATTCTGCTCAACAAATTGTATTATTTTACAATATTCAAATAAATTGATGATACAAATTTCATCGTAACACACCTAATTTAAAAAATTGGAAAAATTCAACTACATGATTTGAAAAGGTTAACGTAAACCTTTTCAAATGTGACTTGGATTTTAAAATGTTTTCGAACCCTCTGGACAAGTAAAATATGATGTAATGGATAATTTACACAACAGGTAGGACACACAAACATCTGGTACTTAGAATAAGACTATTATTTATTTTCTATAGCTGCCAAGCCAGCAAGAGTGTTATTGTCCCTTTAATGAGAGATATTTATAAGTATGCGTATAAATATTTAATGAATGACATTAGTAAAACTAAATGTTGGTATAATTTATATTGATTAACCCGCTGTAGACAAATAGTTCAACATTTTAACACGCGAGACACAAAAAAACAGCCCCATTTCGATTTTCTGTTAATCGATCGCTTATCGGGGTTGTTGAGTGCACCATGTTGTGTGAATGCTCTAACCTTGGCCTTCGGCCTATTGTCTCAGACAGATATATTATCCGTGAAAATGTTTGTAATTTCGCCAGAAATAGTGTAAAACACTATCTGTGTTAACAGATAAAATCCGTGTGCATATCGGGTGGCCCAAATAAAGCTGGTCGAAAGTTAGCACTGTGATACTCGCTAACCGTTCCTCGGTACCATAAAACAGTCTCAATTTTTCCATTTTTACGTTTAGTCATCCTTCACCAAATGTATCCCAATCCGCTAAATGTCGCAGGTTAGCGATGCCATCGAGAGTTGATTATGGTCTGGATAAGTTAATTAATGTCTGATTAATAATTTAGATAACATTTGAGGCCAAAGAACGACCTGCAATAGGTAGATTTAGCTCTTGCATAATGTATATTTTACTGAAATAACACCAGCATATTCCGTATAGATCGAACCAATTTCAGCTTCATAACTTAAAGGCCGAGTCGACCACCCATTTTAGTGAGACGGTATAGGACCGTTGGCTCGTGGCATTTTTTGACATTGGATACTTTTCTTCTTCTGGTGGACTGGCACTTTAAGTTATGAAGCTGAAATAATATTTATCCAAGTGGATACGGCCTTAGCCATGAGTGTATTTAATGTAGCGTTATTTTTATTGGAAAACTTTTAAAAACCAATCCCGTCCGGTATTTGCACTGAGTTAAAACATGCTATATTATTGTTTATCTATAAATGTATATTGGATCTTACGAACTTCTATCAACCTTTCTCAGATACGGTGGTTGAAAACTCTTAGTTTTTAACTTTGGTAAGCTACCAGTATAGGCTAACGTTTGTTTACAGTATTTCATGTTATAGTATAGGTAAACAATGTCATTATTTACCAGTACCAGAGCATAAAGGAGCTAAGACTCTAATTCAATATTTTCCATATTTGAAATTAAAAATACGAATTAGATTTCAATATTGATCAATTTCAATCATTATAGATGTTGTTATCTTGCCATGAAACTATATGATCCTAATATCTGATATAAAGGACACAATAACATTTTATAATCAGTACACGAGTCGTGTACCCAATGGTTTTGGCTGCCATTTTGTATTGAACAAATAAACACATATCTTAAATAATCTTACCACATAATGTGGAACTTATTAGTAAAGGCTGATGCACTGACGACAAGATAATAATTTTAAAAACGTGTACAATGCACTAAGCGGGCGCAAACGACTGTCGTTCACCTAACATAATTAATTAGAAATGACAATATCTTTTTCAAAAATAGAATATAAACCGCTTTATATACATTCATTTTACATTAATATGTGCTTTTAGAACCGGTTTTGTCTATTTCAAGGTTGAAAAAAGTAGAGCCACACGCCCTTTAAGCATATTGTACAAGAACTGAAACTGATAGCATTCTAAATTAATATGCATATTTGACCATAGTCTGAGTATATGCCGATTTATGAAGACAAATTATTCTTGTATGGACTTATTACCTCTTTAATTAGTCCCGAAATGACCTAGTTTGTGTCGAGTGGACGTTAAACCCCGTTTCTCTCTCTCTCTCTCTCTCCCTACCGCTTGAATGATAATGATGATGAAATTTACGAAGTTTGTTGACGGTTCCACTGGCGAACTATAAAACCAGACACATGGTGCAAATACTACTACTGAATCAATATATGTAATCGCTAAAGCTTTAGTTAAACATACAACATTAAATGAATTGAAATCTAACGTTTTATTTGTCTGGACGAACCGAACCAATAAACACGGGCATCTAGGCCATGTAGTGTGTTAACGTGTGCATTTAGCCCCTACATCGGCGTTGTTGCCGATTCGTCGAATTAGTTGAACTCCATCCAAAGGCGTTTTATAGCTGAGGCGCTGGAGGCGTCAGCCTCCTCGCGAAAAAAAAGTCAAAGAAATTGCAAAAATAAAACGGGAGAAAAATGCTAAAACCAATAAGAAAAATGAAAATGTACCCTAGTTAGGGGGCCCTAAATGCAGACAAAAGGGCCCCACTTCTGACAAAAGGGCCCCTCTGGCCAAGGGAAAGGGCCCCTAGTACAAGTCAATCGTTTTCTATACACTGTTGCTGTCGGATCCATTACTGAATGAGAATGCAGTCATTGCATTGGCATAAAAATCATCAATCAAGACCCCCTCCACCCCGCGAAAGAGGGCACTCAAAATAGTATAGCCTCCGCCGTGATAAACCTTAAAACGCCCCTGACTCCATCTTACAAGATGGGACTAATCACCGAGGCCTCGTGTACAGATTGACGTGCACATTACAGAACCTTTGTCGATTATTGCCAAGAATTTTTGATTAAGGTACGGCTTTGGGCAAGGTCTTGACGTATGAAGAAATCCGAAGACGATTAGACTTTAACGCCGTTGTCCAAGCAAATTTCCCTCACATTACACTGAATGGCGGCGCATGCCCGTCGTCTTTAGCCCAATTGTTGCGACACGTTCAACCCCATTTCAAAATTATTTCAAAAGATAATATCATCTGTCGTGGACGAAGTGACACTTTAATACCGAGATACTATTACCCACATGACGCGCGGTGAAAAGATATCATGTAAATTGATATGGTCGACATAGTGGAGGTAGAGGGCTAGTATTGTTAATTGTTGTAGACATAAGGATAAAAGATAATTAGAGGATATTAAGAAAGCACACTGTTTCATTAAACAGAGGGGGGGGGGGGAGGAGAGAGAGAGAGAGAGGAGGATATCAGAAGCCCATGTTTTCCCCGTAAGATCACAACATCTATGTTGATTTAAATTGTTTTTAATATCGAGGGCATTATTGAAATAAAATTGAACCATGTGTTAGTTAAGAAATGACCTAGTTTGTTTCTAGTGGACGTTAAACCCTATTCTCTCTCTCTTTGTCAACTTTTGGAGAGGTGGGCGTACCCCTACCCCCTCCCACACTCTCGGACACACCCATCCCACAAGATAATCGCTAGCTAGTTGTTCTAGATATCAACGATAATTGATAAACTGGGGTAACTTGTACACGTTGGAGTGCACGTAAAAGAACCCTTGACAGTTGGAATTGGATTATAAGTATGCAGAAACGTCGCTGCTCGGTCAAAATTCTCTCAAGCAAAATTCTCCTCGGCACACTGCATGGCGTGTGTATACCATTCCTTGTTAGCCCAAATGGTGTAGAAAAATAGGGCGTTAATCGTCATTTTATTTCATCAGACATTTACGTCCATTACGCTGACTGGCTGAGAAAAACGATAGCTTTGTAATTTTGTGTGATGGAGTGAGATAACTTTATTGATTTCAAGCGAGGATTGCATGGCCCTTAGCTATAGAATCCAATTTATCTTATTGGTTCACTCGCTGTCGGGGCTTTCTGGAACAGTTCTACATATCCGGTAGGAATTTTCTTATAATAATCGGGGTTTTTTTTATCTGAAGCAATACGGAACATTTAAAACCGTTTTATAAACTGTTCTGTATTCTGGTTTGTAAATTGTGTCGTTCTGGATTGAGAGTTGTCTGTTTCTGCACGTATTTTGAGAGTTTTGTTCTCTTTTCTCTCTCAGTTTTTCTTTGTCTTTGTTTCACATTTCGCATTTTGTTGTAACCCATTGTTATTGAAGGGTTACGTTGTATCATAAGGTCTCCCTCTCTCTCTCTCTCTCTCTCTCTCTCTCTCTCTCTCCATGTATCTTTAAAACAAAACAATTTTTTTTTAAAGAAATAGTAAAATTGGATCATCGAAAAAGAATGATGTTAACTTATCGAATTTGTTTATCTGTTTGATTTGTATTTTAGTTTGTCATCGAGTACATCTGAGATAAAAACAAATCAACAACCAGATATATAGGTTTACACAAACGTTTATTCTCTATGTTCACCAAGTGCAGAATATTTGCAATGTTCAAAATCTTTTATTCTCTGTGTAAGTGATACGGAGTAGGGTCGCCTATCCAACCTCGTGGTTTTTCTCCGGGTCCTCCGGTTTCCTCCCATTGCTAAAGACCCCTACGCGTAAGCGAATTATTGAAATAAAATTAAACCATATGTTAGTCCTGAAATGACCTAGTTTGTGTATAGTGGACGTTAAACCCCATTTCTCTCCTTCCTTCTCTAATTCTCTATAAGTAAGTGCAGGAGAACTACACTACACACAAAAAAAACACAAGACAAACCTGCGGAAATGACAGACTACACAAACATAGAAAGCAATAATCAACCAATATAAAAACAAGTTCGGGTTATTGTTTTCTGAATGGAAGTAATAGGGGGCCATGATGGCTACAGGAAAGACGGTGGCTCGCCAGCCTGAGGGGTCGTGTGTTCGACCCCTGCATTCGCCGAGAAAGTTACTCCAGATTTTCCGGCGTGGTATCTCTCTTGTCAGTGATGCATTGGCCGAGAAAGTTCATCGGGTTTTTCCAATGTGGATTCCCCTTGACCGAGGATCTGACAAAGACAGTTTTCTAGTCGTTCGGGTGTATACATTAACGTGCACGTAAAAGATCCCGTGGCACAATTGTCCTCATAGCACACCGTATTAGCCCAGTTCAGAGCAGAATAGTAGGACGTTACACCCCATGTCATTTCTGAAAGGTTTAAATTTCTATTTTTCTGCAGCAGACCGAATAGTGACGACGGGGATACAGCAGCAGTATGTCAGCGTACCTCTCAGCAGTATCCTGAACGACTAGTCTTCTTTGTCTGTTCCCCAGTTTTGTTTTTTTTTTTTTTTTTGCTGTTCAAAGAGCCTATTTAATTTCTATAAGCGTTGAAGACCATTGTTACTGTGGGAAAAGCCAAGTTAGGATGACATTAGGATAATTAGAATAAAAAAAAACAACACAAAATTGTTTGGGCTATTGTATTCACGTTGAAAGGAAAAGATGAAATGCAATACGTTTAACGTTCTATTTTTTTGCACTAACTGGGGACGGTGAAGGTCGATATACGTCATATACTGGGTATACACGTACATGTACATGAAGTACATTTTCCCAGAGGGCGTTGTTTGCGCTTACTCTTCAAAAAACGTTTAGTCTCAGTCACCCAGAACATCCTAGTCTTCAGGAATATTTTTGGGATGATAGAGACTAGAAAAATTTCGACTATCAAACATTTGTTCATACGTACACACTCACGTGTTCATAGGCCATAGTAGGACTCGGTTTCTCGTCCCATCCGAAAGACTAGACGTTTTCCCCGTAAAGCCCTCCGCCCTGCATCACCGATAAAAGGAAATTGCTCGACGGGACCTCCTGTTAGCGAGTCGGCCGTTTACAAACTGAGCCACGATGGCTCCCGCCCGCTAAGTGAACAAGTTTAAAAGATAAGAGTTGAAATTGATAGTATTGATGATTTAATCTACTGCAAGTGTGATATATCATACGATATGTCATAGTATTTACATCATTAATTATCTTTCTCATCACGTTATGGACTTCTATATCACCAGTGATTAAACGTTCTACGTGTTATCTTCGTGTTATTATCGGAAGATCAGCCTTTGTGTAATTACTTGTGGATTATTTTCACACCATAGCTTATATAATCTATATTAATATTCCTCTTATCATTCCAGGATTATATAGCTTCACTAGCAGCTGTTAGTCAACACCAAGCTGAACGGGTCGTCGGCAGACAATATGGTAAGTTTCTCTTCTATATTCCGGCAAGGCACTGGTTCACTAATAGTCCCTTTGGGAACCGTCCCTAACCGACCGGGGAGGGGTTGGGAGCTTTTCCGACCCCAGGATCGCATGTCCAACCTCGTGGGTTTTCTCCGGGCCCACTGCTAAAGACCTCTACGCGCAAACGCATTATTGAAATACAATTGAACCATATGTCTGTACCGAAATGACCTATTTTTTTTTATCTTAGCGCAAGCGCGGGGCTCTTTCATGTCGGGGGAAACCCGAGTAACGGAATTAAAACCACGGGGTTGAGAAGGCATCCTATCTCCAAGCCACATACGCTTGACCGGCCAGCTGGAAATCAAATGGCGACACCCAGACCACTAGGCCACCCTCACCCCCTCAGCCTCGACAATACGTTGCTTGAGTATTGTTTATGTAGTATTGTTTAAATAAAGTTGACCAGTCCAATACCCGAATGAACTCCTTGATTTCCAGCCGCCAGGGGAGTCTTTAGCTTGCCGATATTGGTATAGACGGGATCCCAGCTTGTCGTCCCACACGAACAACTAGATGCTTTGTCTTGTCGGGCATTCCTGTCCTGTGCGCGGATTCTACCATTTCCATATAATATACCTCAATATATTCATGTTTGAACTTTTTCAGAGAATATCCGATCTAAATTCAGTTTCTCTCATTACAGGTCACGACACGGTCTCATAGCAACGGCACTGACGCCGTAAACAGGAAAACTAACTCGAGCAAGAAAACACACGCTGAGAACGGAGACCTGGACATGCTGTCTAATGGACTCAACGAATACAAAGAGAATTATGAGAAACTGTCGCAGAGCAAATACAACCAATTTTTGCGACGATTCTTCCACAACACTCTTGTTCCGGTGTTCCTGATGCTCTTTGTTCCCAATCTGATGACATTTCTCTGGTACACAGCCTTCAGATGCGACGGAAGCTACTCAAAATTCATTAGTGTGTTTTCTGAACGGTCCGTTTTTGAAGGACTCCACGTTATTTGGAGCCAGACTAGTTTAGGAAGCTGGACGATCTCTGCTATTTTGATCGGATACTGCATTTATGCATTAGCTATGATGAAGCTTTTGCCTGGTAAAATGGTAACAGGGCCTCTGACGCCTAAGGGGAATACCCCAGTTTATAAGGATAATGGCTTTCTGTTCTTTGTGGTGACTATGATACTGTTCGCGGTCCTGACTGTAGTATTAAAACAATTCGGATTAACGCCAACAATTGTTTACGACAGATACGACGAAGTCCTCAACACTTTGAGCATCTTCAGCTTCGTCTTTTGTTGGTTCTTGTATTTTAAAGGACTCTTTGCTCCGTCATCCAGTGACAGTGGCTCCAGTGGAAACCTAATCTTTGATTATTACTGGGGTACGGAACTGTATCCACGCGTATTTGGTTTTGATATTAAGACATTTACAAATTGTCGATTCGGGATGATGGTATGGGCGTTACTCGTGTCTATATTTGCTCTCAAGAGCTACGAGCTGTATGGGTTTGTGGACAGCATGTTTGTCTGTGCCGTTCTGCAGTTGATCTATATTACGAAGTTCTTTTGGTGGGAGTCCGGGTATTTGAGAACAATTGATATTATGTTGGACCGGGCTGGGTTTTACATCTGCTGGGGGTGTTTGGTTTATATCCCCGGTCTCTATACGTCAGTTAGCTTGTATAATGTCACCCAACCCGTTCACCTAGGTCCCGTGTTAACCACGATCTTTCTTACGATGGGAATACTCAGTATCGTCATCAACTACAAAGCCGATCTCCAAAAACAGGAAGTACGTTATGCAAATGGAGAATGCCTCGTGTGGGGCAGGAAACCGACGATAATTCGCGCCACCTACCAATTAGAAAATGGCGACGTCAAGGAAAGTATCTTGTTGGCTTCCGGTTGGTGGGGACTTTCCCGCCATTTTCATTACATACCGGAAATAATGCTGGCTTTCTTCTGGACAGTTCCGGCGTTGTTTAACAACATAATGCCCTACTCTTACGTCATTTTTCTAGTTATATTACTGATCCACAGAAGTTACAGAGATGATGAAAAATGTGGAAATAAATATGGTGATTATTGGCTGGAATATTGTAAAAAGGTTCCGCACAGAATAGTCCCTGGATTGTTTTAAATCCATGAAACAGCTCATGAATAATTGACTTGAATCCACCACCTTTTTTAAAAAACAATATTGGGTAAACAAATAAAAGACATGCTATTTACCGTAAGATATTTCCATATTGCATTAATGTGTGCAAAAGTTTGGGGCGTTGCCATGGTTTCTATACCCTTGGATGTGTTCCTAATTGGATATTGGTTTCACTAACGACCAATCAAGCCTGGAAGAGAGCCATAAATTCGGACTTTGTCCCGCTTAGTTCTTTGTGTGTTTATGTTAATCTTCTCGGTGCATTTCCGGTACAATGTTACACGTGACCGATACAACTTGAACAATGCCGGACATATTGCCAGGAACAGCCAAAATCACTATCTGAAGACCTGATAGTCGATAATTTCATGCTGAACTTTGTACCACGGTGTCAACTGCACCAGTAACCTGATTAACTTTGTACCATGGTCTCGGCTGTACCATAACTAATTCTATTATATAATTCAGAGATTAGGTCTTAATTTATTGTTTTTGTTATTGGGTTAAACAATATTTTATTCAAAACATAACATGATTATACATAAATAAGTCTATGCCTACATAAGTTCCTCCCAATCATATATTTAAAAAGTTAAGAACAAGAATATCCATTTATCTTAACATGTACAATGCAGAACTATGTATGTTTAAATTTAATAAATGCACGTTTAATAAGGTAAAATCAAGATTATACGAAATACAGAATTCTACGAAATAATTAAGTCAAAATCAAGAATATACAAAATCATGCCTGTTATAAAGTTAAGAATATACAAAATACAGAACTCTACATGTTTAAACGTTTAATACGTTAAAATTAAAAATATATAAACTACCGAATTCTATATGTTTAAACGTTTAATCAGTTAACATTAAGAATATAAAGAGTATCGAATTATATATGTTTAAACGTCTAATAAATCAAGAATATACAAAGTATCGAGTTATATATATTTTAACGTTTAATAAGTTAAAATCAAGAATAAAACAGAACTATACATGTTTAAACGTTTAATAAGTCAAAATCAAGAATATATAAAATATAGAGTTGCATACATGTCCGTAAGTTTAACGTAATACGATGAAGTTGAGAATTTATACAATGATGATAGAATTAAATCAACCTTGAATGGTATTTACATATTGTGTGAAATACGTATTTATTGATCAGGAGACTTGAGTTTAATGTATGTGTTTTAATTATTTCAATATTTTCATCATTAGTAAAATCATCAGAGCTGAAAAGAATAACAATTCTGATTCCAAATAGACCGTTCAGCTGCGTGACGTCATTACGTATTGAATATTTTAGTTGACACGGGAGATTGTCATCAGGATAAAAGGAAGGGTTATATTTTATTTAAACACACATTAGGAAAGAGCTAAATCTGTCTATTCAAGGCGTTTCTTTAGGCTAATGTTATGTAAACTATTAATTGGATATTTATGAACATGACAAGATCATAATCAACTCTCCATACCTTCTTATGTGGGTGGGGGGATGGCCTAGTGGTCTAGAGTGCCGCGCTTCGACCTCTAGCTGGCCGGTCACCTCTGGCTTGCGGCTGTGGTTTCGAGCCCTGGTGTGAGCGTATGTGGCATGGAGATAGGGGCGCCTTCTCAACCTCGTGGGTTTCCTCCGGGCACTCCGGTTTCCTCCCACTGCTAAAGACCCCTACGCGCAAGCGAATTATTGAAATAAAATTAAAAACCATATGTTAGTCCCGAAATGACCTAGTTGTGTCGAGTGGACGTTAATCCCCATTTCTCTCTCTCTCTCACCTTCTTATGGGTAGAATTTTAAACAGATTTGAATTCAACGGCTATTCATGATTGACCGTAAAAATGGATAATCAAGACTTTGTTTATTATCGTAACAACGGTAACAATGACAATCGAGACTACAGCGTTTTTGAAATTCGATTGTCATCTTTGATATTATAAAATATAATCCATAACATTACAGATATCGATCAATGATTAACCAATAATATTTGCTCATTAAATGCCAAAACTCCGGAGATTATTGATAAAAAAAGTTGTTGATATTAAATTCTGAATAATGGATGTGCTATATGTTGTTTAAGAATTGTTATAGAACTTCCCCCGAGTAATACCAAAGTTTTAAAAACTCTACCAACTCATTTTAAAGTAAGATGTTTTAAGAATTAAGCCTTTTCATTGGTATAAAAAAAATTGTTTTCGGCCAATAAACCATCAGTATTCTTAAAATGCTTTTCTGTTAAACCAAAAGTATTTTAAGAATTAAGCCTTTTAATTGGGCTAAAAATTTGTCTTCGGCCAATAAACCGTAAGTATTCTTAAAATATTTTTCTTTAAGATTTTATGAATAGGGCTCCAGATGTCAGTCGGCACAGCCCCTTGTCCCGTCAGAAAGGGGCTCAGGGCAAATGACAGTCTGCACAGATCCTTGTCCCGTCGCTTCAGAAAAGGGCTCGGGGCAAATGCCAGTCTGCACAGCTCCTTGTCCCGTCGCTTCAGAAAGGGGCCCAGGGCTGATGATTATGATATTGTGTTTTTTTGCATTTGTTGTTTTTCTAATTGTACATATATAAGTGTTACGAAGTGTTCATTATACAACGATATTACCACAATTGTCGAAAGCACGTGTTTATATAATATGCTTTTTACTGTCTGCTTAGGCTAGTGTTACTAACGCCCTCTAGAGCTTTGTATCCCAACCAGATCTCTGAATCCCTTGAGACTGGGTGAACAAATGGCTGTTAAGGACCGCGAGAAATAAAGGTATCCAAATCCAAGCAGCATAAATTAAATTCAGTATGCAATTGTTGGCTTTCGGACAATGAATTTCAGTAGCTGGGACCAATCAGAGATGGAAATTTGGAGGGGGGGGGGCGTCCACTCGACGTAAACTAGGTCGTCCGGTTTCCTCCTACTGCTAAAGACCGCTTCGAGCAAGCGATCGATAGAAATATAATTGAACCACATGATAATACCGAAATTACCTAGTTTAAGTCGAGTGTACACTGAAGCTCATTTCACTCTATCTTCCAATTGTCCGGACTCTATGGAAACTCCTTGAAAATCATGAAATACTTTGTTAGATTTATGTAAAATTCTGCATACAATATGAACATTCCCGGTGAAACTGTAAATTCTATTTCTAATAAGAATTCTTTTGACCTCCCGCCGAATATCCCCTGGGCGATAACGCCTCTTGAATATGGAAGACCAAATAGAACAACATTTATGATTATTCTCCCTACACCAAAAACAACAATCTGTTTCACAGAGAATTACTTACGAATTAACTCTGTAACAGATGTCTCTCCACAACAAGTGCGTTGACTGCACGCGGCCTCAGTCATTGGCTGAACGGCTCGTGCAATGTTTACTTAACACCTAACTGCTTCGGGCAAAATGATGCATTTTACTAATTTTAATACCCATTTACAATAAATAGGAAATATTTTTTAACTACAAATACTTCAAACGTCTTTATTTATTTTTCTTTTACCTCAAAAAAATGTTTGAGAATTTAATTTGTCGGAGTAAAAAAAGTTAATATGCCGTACTCATTAAGCTTCGTCGATGTCATGCTTATCAGTGATTGTAGCGGCCAAGCGAATATTCACTGCGGGATCAGTTTGTATCAGTGATTGTAGCGGCCAAGCGAATATTCACTGCGGGATCAGTTTGGTCGTGCTTATCAGTGATTGTAGCGGCCAAGCGAATATTCACTGCGGGATCAGTTTGCGAAAACAAATCTGATTAAAACACAGATCCTGTTTTATAAGTATAAAAAGTATAAAAAAAAAACAAAATGAAATATAGGCGGAAAACGAAACATAAAGATAGTTTTTGTGGGGGGGGGGGATTTTAGGGGTGTGTGTGTGTTAAACTGTTCATTTTGTGTTTTAAATGGCGACACTAGAATATAGAAACTACAATCATTATTTTCGAATATTACTTTCGTTTATAAAATATCCAAACTGGAACGTAGAAACAAAAGTCATTAATATTGTTTCCTGTGGTCTTCCATACTTGGACAACTTATTGTCGGTTATCAGCTCCGTGGGTTGTCAATGTTTCCATATTGCTTTCAATATTTTGCCACATCAACTTTATTATTATTATTATATTAAAGTATTATTTAAAATTAAAACTTATATAAACACCGGACTTGTCTTATTTCTGAATAGCGACTCTCGGTGGCTCAGTGAGTGGGTGGTGCTGACTGGCTAATAAGGAGGACCTTTGTGGCTCGCTAATAAAAAGGTCCTTTGGTTTGGTGGGTAAGGTGCTGGCTCGCTACGAGGAGGTCTTAGTGCCTCGCTAACAAGGAGGCTATAATGACCCGCTAACAAGGAGGCTGCAGTGGTTCGCTAACAAGGAGGCTGCAGTGGTTCGCTAACAAGATGGCCTATAGTGGATAGCTTACAAGGAGGTCCTAGTGGCTCGCTAAGAAGATGGCTATAGTGGTTCGTTAACAAAGAGGCTATAGTGGAAATTAGGGGCTAGCTTACAAGGAGGTGGCGGAGGCTATACTATTTTGATGGCCCTCTTTCGCGGTGGGGGGGGGGGGTATTGAGTGATGATTTTCATGCCAATGCAATGACTGCATTCTCATTCAGTAGTGGATTCGACAGTAACAGTGTATAAACGATTGACTCGGACACAGGGGCCCTTTCCCTTGGCTAGAGGGGCCCTTTTGTCTGCCTTTAGGGCTATTCCTAACTTGGGTACATTTTCATTTTTCTCATCGGTTTTAGCATTTTTCTACCGTTTTATTTTTTCAACTTCTTTGATTTTTTTCGCGAGGAGGCTGGCGCCTCCAGCGCCTAAGCTACAAAACGCTTTTGGTAGTGGCTCGCTAACAAGGTGGTCCTAGTGGCTTAGAGAGAAAGACACTAGCTCACTAAGAAGGAGACTTTAGTGGGACGCTTACAAGGAGGTCCTAGTGGCTTGGAAAGGAAAGCCCTAGCGCATCAAGGAGATCGTCGTGGGTTGGTGGGTAAGGTGCTGACGCGGTAACAAGGAGGCTGTAGTGGTTCGCTAATCAGTCGTGTAGGGATATTTGTAATCGTTCGGATGGGACAAAAACCGAGAACTTGTGTAGGCGCGCACGTTAAGAAATCTTCGACAGTTGGAATTCGTTCGAAATAAGAGAAGGCTGTATAGCGTCTGTGCACAATTTCGTCCATGGCACACTGTATGGCGTATACCCGTTTTCAGAAAAGTAGGGCTTTAAACCCCATTTCATTCACCTGATAGTAAAATAAAAAAGGATTTTGACCCTGTGCCCGTCTGACGTGAAAAATGTCATGGGAATCCCCAATGCAAGGAGAACAAAACAGATCCAATTATACAGGCTTATCTTTCCTATTTTTAGCAAAACCCCCAAACAAACATGCATTGTAGATCTAGATTATTGAATAGCAATAGGAGTGGTTGAATAAACATGACACATATGAAAAGCCGTCATTCGATGTATATATATGATACATGTAGATATATAGATAACACTGCGTATTATACCAGGAAGGATAATATACGAAATCATCATATATACACATATGTACTCAACAACCTAACAACCTGATACTAGACTAAGGCCGTGTTCACAATAAGTAACCCACAAAAGCATCATATATGTACTCAACAACCTGAGAAAAGACTAAGGCCGTATTCACAATCAGATAAGATAAGTAACCACGAACGCATCATAACGCAACGCATCACACTGTTAAAATAGCATTATGCAAGAGCAAAATCTGCTTATTACAGGTCTTTCTTTAGGCCTGAAATGTTATTTAAATTATTAATTAGACATTAATTACCATATCCAGACCATAATAAGCTCTTGGTGTCAAGGCTAGCCTTTAATGTTGGCGGATTAAATTCCTATATGCCGCTTAATGGCAATTGGTAATTAAATCAATCAAGTGGGTAATCGAGGCTATGCTGTTTATATTAATGATTTTAGTAATGATGACCGAGGCTATGTGAATATTTCAAACGCTTTTTTCTCGGCTAATAGTGGATCAATTTGACTGAAATTTTCAGCAAATTACCTTTACACTATCTAGTTTTTAACTATTATAGTGAGAACTGTCATCTCTTTATCTTATCTCCCATAATGTAACTTTAAGTCGATGGTGGAAAAATAAAAGTATGAGAGAGAGAGAGAGAGAGAGAGAGAGAGAGAGAGAGAGAGAGAGAGAGAGAGAGGGGGGGAGAGAGGGGTGTGGGTGTGGTGGTTAACATCCACTCGATACACACTAGGTGACTTCGGGACTAACATATGGTTTGAATTTTTTCCCATAAATTGCCTGCGCTTAGGGGTCATGAACAGTCGGAGGGTCCGGAGAAAACCCACGATGTTGTACGGGGAACCCAATTTCTTGTCACGTACAACCGGGGGACTAAAACTACTCCGGATGACTCTAAGGCAGACCTTATGATACATCTAATCTACTAAACAGCCGTTCATATTTTCATTGTGGATACGGAAAGTAACCAAATAAACATAAAAACAGGGGTGCCAAACATCCGGTCCCCCAAGCGTTTAAATGTGGCCCGTGGAACAAATTTCAACAAGCTGGCGTGTCGATAATTCTTAGAAACTATTGGTGGAATCATTTATTACTGTTTTCTGGTTTCAGTAAAACTCTGCTTTATGTACTGTATGTGATAGATATCTAAGTTTTATGTAATACGAGAGAACGTTGTGATCAGTATTATTGGAAACCAATCGAAATAAATTAACTTAGAATTCAGTAGCCTAAAGTACTAGGCCGTTTGGTTTTATCTTGATATTTCTGTATATCTCCGACACACTTGATGTCAAATTTTAGTTCATGTGGCCCGTGAATCAAAGTTTGACACCCAAGCATAAACGCATCATTAAGTACATGTGTGCTAAAAAAAATGACATTAGACTACGGCCACACGTGTGTTGAACAACCTGAGATTAGACTAAGGTCATGTTCACAGTCGGGTTAGATAAGTAACCGCGAAAGCTTCATATTATGTACATATGTACTGAACAACATGTAATCGGACTAAGGCCGTGTTCACAGCACTGACAACACAATAGACCCTAACCCACAATCCTCGACAATAGTCACCTACTCTGACCCTAACGCTGTTTATTTCTCGTAACCTTGAAGAAACCTGCAGGTGGCCTTAATATTTAGATCTGATCCTTAGTGCCTTTGTGGTGGGATGGATGTGGATGACCGAATGGTTAGCGTGCGCGCGCTGTATCATACGGCCTGCCGTGGAGCCTACTGGCGTGGTTTCATTCAAATACCCGGTTGTACGTGGCAAGAAGATAGGGTCGCCTGTCCAACCTCGTGGGTTTACTCCGGTTTCCTCCCACTGATAAAGAACCCTACGCGCAAGCGAATTATTGAAACAAAATTAAACCATATGTTAGTCCCGAAATGACCTAGTTTGTGTCGAATGGACGATAAACACCCTCTCTCTCTTTCTCTTAGTACCTGTTCTCAGGTGGAGCTAACTGTAGACTCTCTCTCTCTCTCTCTCTCTCCCTGGGGGGGGGGGGGGCTAGCGGTCTAGAGTGCCTCGCTTCGACTTCTAGCTGGCCGGTCACCTCTGGCTTGCGGCTGTGGTTTCGAGCCCTGGTGTGAGCGTATGTGGCATGGAGATAGGGGCGCCTTCTCAACCTCGTGGGTTTCCTCCGGGCACTCCGGTTTCCTCCCACTGCTAAAGACCCCTACGCGCAAGCGAATTATTGAAATAAAATTTAAAAAAAACATATGTTAGTCCCGAAATGACCTAGTTGTGTCGAGTGGACGTTAAACCCCATTTCTCTGTCTCTCTCTCTGTCTCTCCCTATCTCTCTCTATCTCTTTCTCTCTGTCTAAGGAAGATTAAATAATTCTATTTTTTCCGACACTCCATTTATTTAATGTTATTGAATCGTGGTTAAAATTTAGGTTATACTAACATAAACTTATGTTTTAAAGTTCAATCAGGTCCATTTACTCTCTGTCCATATAACGACATTTAGTGCAAGTGAACATGGGGTGCATTTTCAATGGTTTTTAAAAGATATAAAAAAACCTCCGAATCATTCATCATAATGAAGTGTGTTGACGCTTGGTGATCTTCCTGTTGTTTGGGCAACGTCCTTTCACAAATGTGTAAGTTAGTTGTATTTTACGTCCGACTCCACCAGTGCCTTTTATACGCCCACACTTTTTTCATGTGGACGTTATACAGCCGTCCGTGCGCGTCCGTGTGTCCGTTATATTTTGTTTGTGGACATAATGTCTACCTGATTTTGAAAATACTCAGTGCCGGACTGGGTCCACCTGTCCATCTGTCCGTGACAGGTGGGCCTAAGCTCATTAAAAATTAGTGGGCCTAAGCCTATAAAGAAATAAATAAAAAGAAAGTAAAAAGGAAAAGAGAAAGAAAGGAGTAGCGAGTAAAGCAAACAAGAAGGAAGGGGAGGACAGGACAGGAGAAAGAAAAGATAGGAAGCTTTGGTCTGAAATGCTTAGAAAATGGGTTTGCGGTTGTCAAAATTTTCCTTGGAGAAAACCCCCCACAGACCCCCTCCTACGCTCGCGCGCCTTCGCCACGCTCGTAGCACGCCTTCGGCGCGTACTTGTGTGGGCCTTGGTCAATGACCTGAAAGGCCGGCGCTGAAAATACTTGAAATATATATAGGTTTAATTTCCCAAAGATTCACATGTATCGGATCGTAACTTCATGGATTATGGTCCCCCAATCGTACGAAATTCGTGTTTTTAACTCTAGAAGTCGCCATTTTTATCCGATTTTAATGAAATGTTAAGTATATGATTCCTTTCGATATTGGCGCAGATCGGACCGCAACCTCCTGGATGATAGCCCCATATATTACGAAGTCACAGATTTTATTTGATTTACAAAACAGTTCAAATATATCACTGTTACACCATAGTTATAGCCGAGTTCGAATTTCGGGAATTTCGTCAAAATGGTCGCTCCACTTTGCGCAAATGGTTTAAACGTATGTAATATCAAGGCTGTGGATCCCCGGGTGTGACGAAAAACAGAGATACCGTGTACATATTGGCGTGCACGTAAAAGAGCCATTGGCAGTTTAAATTCTATATAAGAGTAGACCGTCGCGCCGCTGTACGGGCAAAATGTCATTCATAGCACACGGCATGGCGTATGTCCGTTTTCATTGGCGTATGTCCTTAGCATAACCTCAATCTCGTGCCCTAATCGATCCGGTTTCTTTCAGCAGAAACTTCCGTCACATCTTTCTGTCAGTTTCAGGAAATGTAGGCCATTAATATTTGAAACATGCCGTCAGATTGTTTAAAACAAAATGATAGTAATCTTGACTAAGATCAGTTTTCCTTGATATTATGTCTGGTGACGATTAATCATCAAGCTTTATGTAAGTTATGGGCAAAGAGCAAGCTATCGTTCGTGTTATGATGTTCTGTGCGAAGACAAAAGTGTTTGAAGTTTTGACAAGAATGTCGCGTAGATTGTTGATTATTTATTTTATAGTCAAACTCTTAAATGGCCGCGGTGTTCTATACTACTTAAAATCGGGGCCATGAGTTTTGTCATGTTCAATACATTGGATTAGTGCTTGGCCCAACTTGAAGTTGGCCTTATCAATTAGATCTAACCAACGCCGCGCTAGCGCCTCGATCATTAGCCTGGTTGCGGGAGGGGGAGGGCGTTACATCCTAATCCACAGATCTATCATTGCTCTCGTACAAAAGTCTACCAATTAACCAAACGGCAACAATCTGGTATTAAAACACTGATCCCGTTTCGTTTCGTTTTTTATTGCTTAAAATTTCGTTTTACTTGTCCTTGAGAGAGGGGGGATTTAACGCCCACTCGACACAAACTAAGTCATTTCGGGACTAAAATACGGTTCAATTTTATTTTAACAAGTTGCTTGCGCGTAGTGGTCTTTAGCAGTGGGGGAAACAGGATGACCCGGAGGAAACCCACGAGGTTGGACAGGCGACCCTACTCCTTGTCACGTACAAAGACATTGAGAGATTTTGAAGAAAGCAAATATTTTGCACTTGGCGACCATAGAGAATAAACTTTTGTGTGAACCTATATTTCTGATTATTATTTTGTTTTTATCTTAGATGTACTCGATGACAAACTAAAATACAGATCAAACAGATAAACAAACTCGATAAGTTAACATTATTCTTTTTTTCGTGGTACAATTCTAATTTATTTTAAAGATACATTGTCCCAGAGAGAGAGAGAGAGAGAGAGAGAGAGAGAGAGAGAGAGAGAGAGAGAGAGGGAGACATTTCGTAACTAAAATGGTTCTCGGTTTATAGTTGAGCAATTTGACTGAAATTTTCTCTTTACATTCTCTAGTTTTTAACTATTATATCTAACCTTCCATAATGTATCTTTAATAATTCAATACTCGAATAGTTCTTGTACACAAATTTTAATGCCAGCAAGATCACAATGAAGCGGGCAGCACACGTAAATTGCACACAAACGTTGGGTATATTGCGCACGAGGATACATTGCGCGGGAGGGTGCACTAGTGATCTCGTTGTCCGATCATTACCACATTAGGGTGGCGAATTAGGTTCCTTGGTGACTAATTCCGGAACTACAAATAATATCAATGATACTGCGTTGGCCGGCAGTACCAATATTATAAGACTAAATTTCGAAACCAGTACTGTGACGGATGTTCTCAAGTCATTGTTCTGAACCTTCTACTTACCTCTTCCGGTCATGGTTTCACGGGTCTTGGCGTGTCGTCTCCAAGCGATGACAATGGTGAAATTCAAAATGGAACACCCCAGCAAAGGGGGAAAGACGAATATTGCTTTCTGGATATACTCAAAGTTTCATATATGTGGGTCGGTCGGCCAAAAACATCTCTGTCAACTGAAATTTTCAAAGAGTGGCATTGGAATCTTCTGACTGATGGGACACAAGTTCAAACTTCATAGGAACAAAAACGTGTGCTAGAACGACATCCACACATACTCGAAGGTGGCATTGAATTTTGTGTCACTTGATAGTAAAACGTGGTCTTCTGGCGATCCCAGAACGACATTAACAGGTGATGCTAAAACTTGGTCTTCTGGCAGTCTTAGAATAATATCTGATGTAGACGTAAGAGGTGTGTCACTGGTGGACACTAAAACTAGCTCTTCCTATGGTCTCAGTGCTGTACAAAATCTACTCAAATGGCCCTTGCAACGGTCGAAGAACAGTATCCAAACAGATCTTGAGATATCGAAAGCAAGAGAAGAAAACTCGCAGAAAAATAAGCATTATCATATCTTCGATTGGATCGTGTCCATGACTATCTTCCACTTTCATTGACCACTAAATTGGAGTTGAAGCTCTAATCAATAATTAGTATGCGGTCTAATTGCCAAGATCTCCAATTATGCCGGATCTCAAAGACTTCAGTTTTGTCAAATTGGCACTATAGAGAATCAATCTGCATGGCCCTCTTTAATTAGGAACATCGATTTATTGGTTGCTTGATTCTCTGCTAAGGATGCAGAAAGTCAATCAAAATTATTTTTTGTTCAAATTATCGACATGCGGGATGGAAAGATGTTCATTACGAAGATGGCACAGTAGAAATCATGAAATGAAATAGGTTTCAACATCCAACCGTTCTGCACCGACTGGGCCAATGAAGACGGGCATACGCCATACAGTCTACTATGAGGGACATGTTGTTCAGGCAGCAGTGCTAAATAATATACTCTTTTTCGAATTCCAACAGTTCGGTCCTTGTGTTGACCTACAAGTTCATCGGCATTTTCTGGCGAAGTTCTCCTTTGTCAGTGGTGAAAAACAGAGGGTCTGGCAGGGGACAGTGTCAGGGGCGGATCCAGGATTTTCAGAAAAGGGGGGGGGGGCGTGCTGCACCCACTTGGGAGTGCGAAGCCCGGCCCGTGATTTTTGAGTGGACTAAAATGCCCACAAGTACTAATTTCATACTAGTACTGTAAATTACGATTTCCAACTTTACTAAACTGTTTTTTTTTCTCCTTTCCCGCGAGAATATATGGAGCTAAAAATTGTTCGCCACCGCAGAAAAAATAGAGGGGGCGTGCGCCGGGTGCGACCCCCCCCCCCCCCTATGTATCCTCGCCTGAGTGTTTGGTCGAATATGATCCAACGCACAAAATAATATTCTAAAATAGAGAGAAAGAGAAATGGGTTTTAACGTCTTTTCGACACAAACTAGATTATTTCGGGACTAACATATGGTTAAATTTTACTTCATTAATTCGCTTGCGCGTAGGGGTTTTTACTAAAAACTTTTTAGCATTGGGAGGAAACCGGAGGACCCGAAGAAAACACACGAGGTTGGACAGGCGGCCTTACTCCTTGTCACCAGGGGCGCTGGAACCCGGGTACCGGGGCATGCAAATGGTTACTTGCCCTTTTCTGGGGTATACATGTATACCCATGCCCTAATGACGAAAGTTTTCAACCTTTTTACTAGTCAATTCATTTTTAAATGATAGATATGTAATTGCTCTGTGATCGGTCTAGAGGCCGGGTGTAGAGAACCATCCCGCCCCCTCCTATCTTTTGGTATCCTGGCTCTCGAGCCAGGTCAGAATGGATCTAAGGCATTTCCTGGAAATACGATCCCAAGACATATTAAAATAAAGCCCCCCAAAAAATTTTTAATGAGAGAGATACAGAGAGAGAGAGAGAGAGAGAGAGAGAGAGAGAGAGAGAGATGTGTGCTGCAGTTTTGTCACTTTCTACAGCTAAGTGATGAAACATGAAACTGGTGGTCTGATCCTAGTGAAGTTTAAACGAGTTACTTCCCTTGCATTGACAAAACGTCTAAATTCGCGCATTCACTTTTAGATGGTTAACACGAAACGAAATCAATAATAGACTATCGAAATATGAAGTGAGATGATACGTCAATACAAAAAAGTCAACAATATATGTTTCAATTTGATTAAAAAAATTGTTTTTGTGGCAACAAATAAAAAAAAATTATCGTAGCTGACCGCCATCAATGAAACCGTTCTTTCTTTTTTTCTGGTTACAATTTTAACGCTACTGGAAAGAAGGAACATTGAAAATTGCATCAGAACACGTGAAATAAATTGTGGTGAGTTTTGATCACAATTTAAAACAAAATAATGAATTATTCCCAAGACAAGTCGTCTGAAAAACCTCTATGCATTTATATCTGCCGGTTATTTTGATCCGTTCATGCAAATGTAATCAGTAACGCCGCAGTTACCGGCGACCGGTGAATGTTTTCTTCGGTTGCATTTGCAAGCAATCTGCCAATAAATATACCGGTAGTACGGTAATTGATATGCATAAAAGAACATCCTATCTCTTACCAAAAGTGTATTTGAGTACTGGTCTGTTAATCCAGTCATACACCTTACCATTTGAACTCTGTACCCAGTTTATGAATTGAATGGGAATCGAATGAAACTGATTATTTGTCGATTTTGTTTGCAGTCTGTTATCATTCATTAATTATATCAATGTCAATGAGAATAGGCCACTCCAGTTAATATTAAAATCTACAATAATATTAAAACACACAGTTAGAAAGGATAGAATACATACATCTACCGCCCTGGTGGTAGGATGTGATTCGCCTCTGTAGAATATTTCGCTTTTTTATATATTGCGACTACTATACATGTACATACATATGTATGAACCGTACGTAAAATGACTGTTTCTTTGTCTTTCTGTTTACCATACTGTAGTGCGGTGATTTGCATTGTTAGATGATAATATTAATAATAGCATTTGTATTAGAGTTGAGACTGTCCACTAGTTTATTTGGCATCAAAATGGTAAATAGCCATGCCCATAGTTAGAAAGTGCATTTAAGGGCTTGTTCTGTTGTTTGACACAGGATCTTGTGAATTGTTAAGTCTAGTTGGTGCAGAACAGGTTGCCAAAGAATAGGGATTTAGTTCCTTTAATAAAACTAGAGTTGCGGTGGCCGGTGGGTCTGTGGCCGAGTGTTGAACGACCGAGAAATTTCATCAGTATTTACCAGTGTGGTTTCCCCTTGTCAGTGGTGCAGGTTGGAGGGCTGGCAGTGACAACAGGGATCTGTGAAATTGGCATGCAAGTAAAAGAACACTTGACGATTGGATTTGAAATAAAGAGTAGGCCATAGTGCTCCTGTCAGGGCAAAATTTCCCGTATAGCACACCTTGATCTTCTTTAGCCCCATCGGACCAGACCAGAACAGTTGTATGTTAAACTTCTTTTCGTGTACAAATGTATTGATAAGACAGTACATGTAATATTATTTTGTGTATTTTGATGTACATGTACATGTACCAGTCAGTTCACGTCTGGTATTATTTATACAGTAATATCATCTTGTATTTCCCTCATTCAAGTCATTCATTTCTTTCAGGTTAAACTGTCAAGATGAAGTTGTCTTGTAGATTTTACAAGAACCGTTTCCCAGAAATAGAAGATGTTGTCATGGTGACTGTACGTTCTATAGCTGAAATGGGGGCCTACGTTCATTTGTTAGAGTATAACAATATCGAAGGCATGATCTTACTCAGTGAATTATCCCGACGACGTATCAGGTCCATCAATAAATTAATCCGAGTTGGTAGAAGCGAATGTGTTGTTGTCATCAGAGTTGATAAAGAAAAAGGTTTGTATGTGAAATTGTCTCCCTTTTCATGAATGTTTTCATTTGAATAAATCTTGTATCCCTACGGATACAAAGGGGCTGTACGTACAGTCCCTAGATTCATGTTGCCTAAATTCATGCAATTGCTTTCTTTTTTTGAGATTTTTGACAGGAATCTCATTTCACTACAGGCCGGGACTGTGCAGTGGATGCTTACATCTGGCCTATAGATTCTATTTAATTGATTTGATGGTTTGTATTCATTTCCACTATAGTCCCAGACTCTACTTGTAACAGTGCACACAGTGCTTACAGCTGGCCTTTTGATTTTATTTGATTGATTTGATAGTTTCTATTCATTTTCACTACAGTCCCATCTAAGTAATTGATCTGATTTATCTAATGATGTTATTCTATATCAACAGGTTATATTGATTTGTCTAAAAGAAGAGTTTCACAAGAAGAAGTTGTTAAATGTGAAGAAAAATACGCCAAAGCTAAAGCTGTAAGTAGAATTCAGTTTTTTTTCTCGCCAACCACTGATTACCTCCCTTTGAGTGGACACCATTTGGATACTTGATTGAACATTCTGGAATTAAATTCTCTCAATTCCAAAAATTGGAGCCAAGCAAGTGGAAAGGAGAATTTTGAAATAAAATGCATGTTCCAACTGCATTGTATAATAATTTTTGTCATTGAGTCAAGTCGCGTTACTTTGATTCATCACTCGTCCAACCTCTGGTTTCCGCCCACTGCTAAAGACTTTTATGCAGAAGCGAATTAATAAAATTGAACCATATGTTAGTCTCGTTCAAGCCCCATCTCTCTCTACAATATGACTATATTTTCAGGTTAGCAGTATATTACGACATGTGGCCGAAGTACTAGAATATGAATCAAATGAAGAATTAGAAAATCTCCACATGAAGACAGCCTGGCATTTTGATGATGTTTATAAGAAACCTGGTATTGCCTATGAAATGTTTAAACATTCTGTATTGTAAGTATTGTATCACGACTCCAAAACAATCTACTGAAAGTCCCAAGTCCAAATTTGTATCGCGGTTCCGATACAATCTACCGAAATCCCAAGTCCAAATTTGTATAGCGGTTCTGCAACTATCTACCGAAAATCCCAAGTCCAAATTTGTATCGCAGTTCTGGAACAATCTACCGAAAGTCCCAACTCGAAATTGAACTCCTCTAAATCACCTGGCAACGATACCTGGGCGTTGTATCAAGGCTCTGAAACAATCTACTGGAAATCCTAAATGTCAAAATTAGTTCCAAAAAAACCAAACAGCTTTGCATGCCCGGCGTTGTATCATTATGGCGGGGGAAAGCGGCAAAAACCTAATGCTATGTAGAAATGTCTAATTCAAAACACACATGTAACATAATGCCATACCAAATACCTAAAACGTCTAATGCAAAAAACAAAATACAAGAAACCTCTAATACAAAATACCTCATACGTCTATTGCAAAAGACAAAATACAAGAAACCTCTAATACAAAATACATATAACCTCTTATGCACAATTGATTTTACAATCTGAAACATCTACCATAAGCATTAGATGACATATCTTGTTGTCATTACTTACGTTTCTCCACTGAATTATCTTTATTTAGGTCAACTTGGCGACCTATTCGGCTAGCGAGCTATTCGACCGATCCAGTTGGCAACCTGTTCAGAATTAAGACAACAGTCGCCCAAACTCATCTATTTTTAACAACCAATAAAATCCAACGTTACGTCTATCAAATGAAAGTAGAATAATATATTATTTTTATCAGTTCCTTTAGCTCAGAATAGAGATGTAATTTCGCATTATCGTACAAAATTTTAGACATCCAACTAAATATATTCCGAAAGGTAATTAAATAGGCTTTCTAAGTATTATCAGTAAAAATTGGCACATTCATATTAAAGGGGTGCACTCTCTTCCTAAACATGGTCCGAATTTCGACTCGGGATATTACCGTTCTTTCATTTTAAAATATTGAAAAATTGGCTATGTTCAGGTTGAGAGCGCACCCCTTTAATATGATTGTGCCAACTTTTACTAATAATATTTGGAAAGCTTATTCAATTACCTTTTAGAATATATTTAGTTGGATCATCAGAATTTTGTACGATGGTCCGAATTTTGACACGAGATATTAACAGTTTTTCCCTTTAAAATTTTTAAAAAAATTGGTCATGTTTAGGAAGAGATTGCACCCCTTTAATATGAATGTGCCAATTTTTACTGATAATACTTAGAAAGCCTATTTAATTACCTTTCGGAATATATTTAGTTGGATGTCTAGAATTTTGTACGATAATAGCTCGCTAGCCGAATAGGTCGCCAAGTTGTGTTCGGTGACCTTGACATTGACCTAAATAAAGATAATTCAGTGGAGAAACGTAAGTAATGACAACGAGATATGTCATCTAATGCTTATGGTAGATGTTTCAGATTGTAAAATCAATTGTGCATAAGAGGTTATATGTATTTTGTATTAGAGGTTTCTTGTATTTTGTCTTTTGCAATAGACGTATGAGGTATTTTGTATTAGAGGTTTCTTGTATTTTGTTTTTTGCATTAGACGTTTTAGGTATTTGGTATGGCATTATGTTACATGTGTGTTTTGAATTAGACATTTCTACATAGCATTAGGTTTTTGCCGCTTTCCCCCGCCATATATCATAAGGTCTGTCATTGAGTCAACTCGAATGATTTGATTCTCCGGTTGTACGTGACATGGAGTAGGATCGACTGTCCAACTTCGTGGGATTTTTCCTGGTTTTTTGGTTTCCTCCCACGGCTAAAGACCCCAACATGCAAGCAAATTATTGAAATAAACTATTGATCCCAAAATGACCTGTTGATCCCGAAATAACCTATTTTGTGTTGAGTGGATGCTAAACATTAATTTCACTCTCTCTCCCTTGTCAGTGATGTAGGACAGAGGGTCTTGCAAGGAATAATATCTAGTTGTTCAGATGGACAAAAACCAAAGTCCTATGTACAAATTGGAGTGTACGTGATATTACCCTTGGCAGTTTGAATTTGAAATAATAGTAGACAGCGTTGCGGGCCATGCAATGTCTCCCTCGTAGCACACTCTATCGTGTATGCCTGTCTTCAATAAAACAGTAGGACATTGAACCCATTTCATTTCAGAGACTCAACTTTTCCAATTGTTTAGAATGGAAATCGATTCCAAATCCTACAAAGGATGTTCACAGATTTTGATTATTTGTTTGTTGCAGGAATCCTGAAACACTGGATGAATGTGATATTGATGAGAGAACGCGGAGTGTTTTATTGGAGAATATTAAACGAAGATTGACACCACAACAAGTTAAAATACGAGCTGATATAGAAGTAGCTTGTACAAATTATGAAGGGGTTGATGCCGTTAAAAGGGCCTTGAAAAAAGGACTAGAATTTACTACAGAAACATTACCAATCAAAGTATGTGGGCTTTATAAAGGGCTTATTTCATTTTCCAACATCGAACAAGTTAAGGGAGGGATATGAAATTTGCTGTCTATCTTTCCATCTGAAACTGTTAGAGATATTTTTATGACACAAGTAAAATGTATTTATTCAGATTCTGTGAAAAATTAAATTATCCATCCATGTACAATCTTGACAGTATAAATTCTGTGAACGGTGGGTGGAGAAACACTACTTTCAGGTCAAAACTCACCCCAAGCAATGTACACATGATCAGGGAACAAATAACCTAAGCTATTTAATAAGAATTTGTGTGTGTCAAGTTCTGTGTCCTTGGATAAGAAACTTCCTCAATATATGTCAATCAACCCGCCTGTAAATTGGTGAATCATATTGCATTATAACCAGTTTGTGCTCTTTGGCTACTGTAAGATGGGGCTCTTTGAAAGATTCTAAGGGTATACTCTCCATGTAGCATTCAGGAATTGAATTCTCTTGATTCCCAAAATAGTGACAATTGTGTGAAAAGCAGGATTTGGGGTTACAAGGTATGCGTCGACTGCATAAGACAATATCTCAACCATGACAGCTGAAAAATATTTGCTTAATTCTGTCAATTCTGGTCGTTTGTACGATTTTAAATATGTGTATTTTGTTTGTAGATAAATTTAATTGCTCCACCATTATATGTAGTAACAACCCAGACGTTAGAGAGAACGGAGGGATTAGAAGTATTAAATAAAGCTATATTATCAATAAAAGAAAGTATAGAAGCTGATAAAGGTGTATACAGTGTACAACAACCGGTACGTTTATTTATATTCTCGGAGCTGCATTGGCTCAATTGACTGGTTAAATGGTCAGCGCAGTTTCCTCCCACTGCTAAAGCGAATTATTGAAATATAATTGAACCATTGACTCAGTGACTAGATTCCCACTATCACGATTCGCACTGCAAATGAAATCATAAAGTAATCTTATCATATATGATGGTCCATTATAGCAATGGTGTTGATCTTATCAGGTCTTATCACATATTGGTGTCTTTGCAATTGTGTTGATTGTATCGTAGAGTCATAACACTGCTGTTTGGGCAAAATGTCCCTCATAGTACACTCATAATTTTTGACGATTTGGTAAAAATATCTTGGATGTCCTAGTCGCAGCAGCACAGGTACCATGACAACTCAGGACAAAGGCTGTTAAACCCTATTTCATTTCATGGTTACAGGTACGTAAAATGTTACAGGGGTTGTACATGACAAGGAGTAGCGTCGCCTGTCCCACCTCATGGGTTTTCTCCGGGTCCTTCGGTTCCCCCCCTCCCACTGCTAAACACCTGTACACTCAAGCGAATTATTGAAAAAAGTTGAACCATATGTTAGTCCCTAAATGAGCTGGTTTGTGTCGAATAGAGGTTAAAACCCATCTGTGTGTGTGTCTCGCTCTCTCCCTCTCTCTCTCTCTCTCTCAGTGCAGAAAGTAAGACAGTAATCACTATTTGATTTCATTTAACATTTCAATGAATTGAAACAGTTTTGGTTTTTGGGGTTTTTTGTCTTCAGATCCAGTCCTGTCTGAAATGCTCTCTCTCTCTTGCTCTCTCACTCTCTCGCTCACACTAAGTTCACACTAAGTTCGTGGGGAAAGTAAGACATTAAAGGCCATTTGATTTCATTTAGCATTTCAACAAATTCACATAGATTGTTGTTTTTTGTCTTCAGCCCCGAGTCGTATCAGACTGGGAGGAATTTGAACTGGCGAAACAATTAGAACAATTGGAACTCCAGAATGCTGAAGTGGCTGGTGATGATGATGACGAGGACGATGTAGATGATGATGATGATGATGAGAATGAAGATGATAAGGGAGACGATGAATAAACTAAGAAAAATATTAAAGTTTATTTTTGACATTTTGTTTTTTTTTTCATACATGGTGACAAAGAAAAAAGTGAAAATGGTGTAAATTGTTAAAAATGATTTTAAATATATGTTACGTTGTAGTGGTCAGTTTGAATGCTGATTTAATGTTTGGATATGCTAAGTAGTGCTCCTATGGCTGGTTGGATAATCATAAATGGTGCAACTGGACAGTGAAACGGTTAAAATTTAATGGAGTTATGTCCCATTATATTCCTCTTTATAACAAAAGTTGCTGGTTGTCCTTTTGTATTTGATGTTTGAAAATCTTAGAACGTAACTGTCAAACTACCATAACGACTGCTAAAAATAATACTATTAATAGCACTCGTAGTCGTTAATCCAAACCAAATACTTCTCCGCGTTTCTAACTGTTCTACTTTGTATAATATCTTTTTAAATATGTAACCATCATTCAAAATGTAGGAGCACTAATTCTAAGTCATTACTCAAACTTTACTGGAATTAGCGAAACTGTAAATCTATTTCAATATATTTTGTTTGTTTATTTATATTTGACAAAAAGTTGATTTCAATAAATTAATAGTCGTAGATATTTGACTGGATAGAAAACAGTAGATCCGATTTATTATGTGAGGTTTAATGGTCGAGAGCAAGACATTAAATAATATATTGTAACAACAGGAGGGTCGTAGTATAAATATAATACGATTGGCAAGTTGCCCGAAGATTATTTGAAATAATGGTTCGCCAACATCAAAGGATGACATCAAATTTGTATTTTAATGACTATTAACAAATCTGTATGAATAAGTGTAGAAATTAATGAGCACTACCAATGGACTGGATGTTAATGACTAGTATCTTGTGTAATATGTTACTAGTTAACTTGATGTTAATGACTCATTTCTCCTGTATTATCTTACAAGTTGACTGGATGTTAATGACTACTATGTCATGTAATATGTTGCAAGTTGACTGGATGTTAATGACTAGTATCTCCCGTAATATGTTAAATCTGTAATGTTTCTAATCACTAAATGCCACTAAAGGATTAAACCATATAATTGGTTTCAGAACATTTAAATGGGTAATCCTTAAAATGCATACAATTTGTAAGTTATGGGATCTTTCAGAAGATATTCTCATACTCACAGACATTTATAGCAAGGAATAACAGTATATAAACATTGTTACTGACAGGAAACCATCATCTGTATGATGAGCACAGAGTAACAAGATATAAATATTGTTACTGATATGAAACCATCATCTGTATTTTTAGCAGAGAGTAACAAGATATAAACATTGTTACTGGTATGACACATAAACATTGTTACTAATAGGAAACCGTCATCTGCATGTTTAGCACAGAGTAACAGGATATAAACATTGTTACTGATATGAAATCGTCATCTGCATGTTTAGCACAGAGTAACAACATATTAACATTGTTACTGATATGAGACATAAACATTGTTACTGATATGAAACCGTCATCTGCATGTTTTAAGAACATTTAATTTAATAGTGTGAACATGTACAATTTGTATGTTAATGATTAGATCTTTAAAAAGTTATAGCAGACATTTGTAAATATTATCAATATTCTATGAGGAATTCAATAAAAATATTTATCAGTTAATTTTATACATTTTATTTATTTATGGAGACCAGGGGCGGTATTTATAAAAATTCTAAGAGTTGGAACCAACTCTTAACTGTCAAAAATTACTCCTAACTTTGTAGATTTTCCTAAGACCTATTTATAAAACATTTTACTTTAAGAATTACTCCTAACTATGACATATATTTAGGAGTCCTCCTGTAGCACTCCTAACTTGTTAAAAGTACTCTTATGTTGGTTAACATGGCCGTCCGTGTACGCCGCCCAAGAGAGTTTAAAACAAGAAGAGATTTCTTAGTGGAATACAACAATGACGAGTTGTTAAGGAGATATCGAATGGACATGGGTGGGATTCTTTTTGTGACAGATTTAGTTCGGCCTCTACTTACGAGTCCTACTAAACGAAATTTCTCAATCGACGCTGAGATGAAGATCGCCATTACGCTTCGTTTCCTAGCTAGGCCTACTGGTAAAATGCAACTGTGTAGTGGTGACGATTTCGGTGTCAGTCAACCTACAGTAAGTAGAGTGATTACAGAAACGTTAGATGTACTGTCTGATCCGCATATTGTTCAGAGATTCGTATCGATGCCTATATCTCAACAGGAAACTCAACGACACAAGAGACAGTTCCACGCACTTGCGGGATTCCCCGGTGTCGTTGGTGTGATAGATGGGACACACGTCCGTATCCTGGCGCCTTCACAAGATGAAGCTGAGTTTGTTAATCGGAAAAACTATCACTCCTCAAACATTCAAATAATTTTTGATTCAGATTCAATCATTAGAGATGTTGTTGCCAAATGGCCAGGGGCGACACACGACGCTCGCATTTTTAATGAAAGTGGCGTTCGTCAACTGTTTGAACGGGGTTTGGTGCCGGCTGGATCCCATTTACTGGGAGACAGTGGGTATCCCAGCAAGAGATATCTCCTGACACCATTCCTGCACCCACAAGTTGGACCTGAGACTAATTACAACAGGTAATTCGTTTGTTTATATCCACAGTCGCGCTCCCCCACTTTAGCACATAAATGATTTAGTGTAGTTTCCCTTTGCAATTTGGTAAATTCTATAATATGGATTTGTGTTAAACGAAATGAAATTTAAGCCAACAACTTAATAAATAGGAACTTGTAAGTGTAACAATGTTAATTTTAATATGTACTACACATGGTGGATGAATGTGTATATATTTTGGATATATCAGTGTCAATCATTGACCCTATGCATCAATATGTCAATAATTTTTGCACTGCATTACATAAAAAATATATGAAAATGCAATAATAATTAAAGATAGGTAAAATATTGTTTGCATTAATGCATTAATTATGTAGATAATATATGCATTATGTTAATGAAATATATATAATTTTACATTACTCTATATTTATTTAAATATTTTTTTTCACAAAATTGATGCGAGTACAATTAAACTTTTCTTTAAAATTTGTTTTTAGGTCACACAAGATTACCAGAAGCTGCGTTGAGAGGGGCATTGGGCAACTAAAAAGGAGATTCCATGTTCTTCATGGGGAAATTAGGCTTTCACCCAAAAAAGCATCTAAGTTTTGTTAATGAGGTATTCTTGTGTTTGTATTTTGGATATATGATTGTGAAGCTCCTTGTATTAAATATGTCATTTGAACATTAAGCAGAGAAAGACTTACAGGCCTATATAGAAGTATACTTCTTTCTAAGTATTCAATCTATTATATGTTGTTTGCTTGATTTCAATTTTTACCATCTTTCACATTAATCACTTAAATATTTTACAGGTTGTGATTGTCTGTGCAGTACTGCACAATATCTGCAAGCAGAGAAACATTCCACTACCACCTGGACAGGACGGACAAGAGGATGGACAGAGGCCGACCCCTCAAGTTGTGCAGCAGCCAGCAGATGGGGTCAGATATCGACAACAATTTGTCAACCTACACTTCTAGACATGGTACTCAAATTGAAAATAATGTTCAGTAAATTTTCATTAAAGGGGCTGTTGCCTGTTTTTTTCACTCAAATAAGTTGATGAAATGTATTTGAAAAATAATATAACCAATAGTTAAACAACCTTTGGAAAATTAATTTAAATACTTTAAATCCTTTAATTACCGCCTGCCTTGAATAATGGTTGGGTCAAATAGGTGTTTGAAATTAATAATAGCCTGGCGATTATTCAATGATTAACAGTATATAGTTTGGTTAAGCTATGGAAATGGCACTTTCAATTCAAAATAATGAAAGACATTGTTATTACCATTATGGATAATTGGCTTGTGTAATGAGATGTTTTAACCTATAAATTAAAAATAAATGACAAACTATCGTTATAATAGCAAAAAATATTTAAAAAGTGCTACAGCCCCTTTAATTTATCATACATCACTGAATACTTGCCTGCCCTGTATATTCACCTGTCATTATTTTTTACTTTCATGCTTTTCTTCATTTCAAAATCATAAATTGAAATGATCCCCAAAGTGCCCCTTCTAAAATTTCAGGGCTCTATTGAATAAAAAAAAACCAAAGTCTCTTCATCAATATTTCATTCTTTATTACAATTCAAAAATAAACTTTCAATAATTTTTTTAATCAAAGTAAAAAAATATCACATTTTTGTTAATGCCTTCAAATATTTTAGGTGAAAATTGCAACTTTTTCTAAGTATATGTAAGTATGCAGTATAGTTTCAACAACTCATGTTTTGGAAAGAAAGAATAAGTAAATATATAAGTAAATATAACTATGTACACTTGAAATTGTATTACAACAAAGAGAGATATCATCAGCTGTAAATATACACCACTGCTTCTGGCAGGTTGAGAAATTAAATCATTATATCAAGGAGGTTGGATACAAAATACCAAAAAACTAAGATACTGTTAAATGTGGTGCACTGGAAGTTGAAAGCACTAGTTAAATGACAATGCAAAAGTCTTAAAGAGAGTGAAAGCATGGTTATAGAGTCACTAGGTTGTGAATGTTGATAAAGATAATCTTTAGATCTGTTTATATGCAGATATGAGATATACAAATATATGCAAATTAGGTCCTAGATGTTAAAAATATGTCCACTAAGTCAAAGTAGATTATTATTCAAAAGGGCAGAGGCAAATCAATAATATGGAGTGAATATAGGTAGGCTATGGTTAATATCAATTATTTTGGTTGTTTGAAATGTTTTTTGATTTATGATAATAAGTTTCTTGCTCTTTCTAGTCAAATTAATTTTCCATGAAGGAGTTATCTCCCCATAAGAAAAGATTTTCACAAGTAATAAATTTCAGTATTCATTCTAATAATAATGCTAGTTAATCTTTTGCAGTAACTTTTCCTAAATTTGTATCATGTTTCCTATTACATATTATGTATCCTGAATTGTAGATCAAATCTGCCCTCATATAAGTAGAAATAAGTGGCTCCAAGCATGCCTTTTTAAAGGCTTTTCTTGTTTGTAAACAGGGCATTTGAACTTCTGTTTAAAAAAAATGTTATTACTGTCAATGATGAAATTATTGAAATCACTTGAGTTTTTTAATTCATGAAGTGTTTTTTTATTTGCATGGTTCATCGAATACCGGTGTAAAAATATATTATACTAGTATATAAACAAGGATTAATGATTTTCAAATCGCCTACCTGACATTGATTGACAAGTTGCTAAAACAAAAATATCCAACCTCCTTACTTAACTAACATCAAATATTTTTCACTGTTCTTTTTTCATTTTCTTAATTTTGAGTTCATAGTACTCAAGCTGAGCTTTCAAAACTTTGACTTCCAGCTCACTCTTCGTGGAATCTGGACCTGGGAGCGTGAATGGCAGCGAGACTGGGAGCGACGCTGAGACCGGGACCGTTGAGACTGAGACCGGGACCGCGACTGGCTCTTCATTCTGGAGTTCACTACTCTCAAATGAACTGAAATGACATTACACTTATTAAGAAAGGAATCATCAAACTTGTTTGTTACTTTAACAAATACACAAAGGTTGAATTTCAGGAGATAAAAATCAAGATAAATTCAAGATGAGTGAACTTGCCAGTACTGTCTAAGCTATTCAAATACCCTGAATGCATAACATGGTCTTGACTCGTTTCGCTGACAACTGGTTACTTGTCGCTATATGTAGCACCTGTTTCGAAGTTAACAGTCTTCATCGGGAAACTGCCAATATTGTTCAATGCAATTCATTTCATTGACTCGGTTATATGGCAGGTAGGTTATAGCGATAGTAGGCAACCCAATCTTATCCATTCGGGGTATTTAAGTAGCTTAATGCCAATCCAAATACACTGATGTGGCAGGATGTATAATTAAGTCAATTTATTAAAATTACATGACTAATTACACTTGTATTAATGGATAATTTAGAAAAATTCTTCAAATCTTAACAAAATATTTGTTAGCAAGCTAGGTTCATATTTGTAAGGCTCCAAAAAGTAGTTTCAAATTAAAAATCGAGAATAATATTTAAGCAACGTCCATTGGGTTCAGTAATAATTCTATGAAATATGTGAGTGGTCAAGTATTTTACAGGAAAAAGCAATTGAGAAACCAATGGTCTGATACCATACACACAAATATTAGTATATCTATTATTAGCTGATTTAAATCAAGCTTAACTGCAAGAATCCACAAATCGAGGATGCTCACTTCAGTAGGGGTGTAACGATACATCGAACAATCGATGCATCACGATAGTTCGACTGTCGATAGTATGTATCGATATTAAAAAGAAACTATCGATAAAAATTGCGATAGTCAAGCAAACTATCGATAGTTTCGATAGTTTGTAATAGCGAAAGTAAAATGGCTCAAATTCACTCGTATCTGTCGAATAATTACTCTGTTATCACTAAAATAGCGAAATAGCGTTACACGATCTCAATATCACATGGAAATCCTCGTCTACCATATTAGGCATGGCTTACTAAGAAATGTGTAAAATGTTTGATTTTGGCGCGAAAAAGCTGAAAATGGTCACGTACGCCAATAACAGACATGCTGAAAGCATGCCGCATATGACAGGAAAGTTGGCTATGCTTTTTTTTACAAGTTACTAAACTACCAATTTATATAATATAAAGAAAAAACCCCAATGCACTTTATTATTTAACTTACTATCAGAATGCGACGTTACCGTGTACCCGAGATACCAGCTAGGAGGCTCTTCTATTCGCCCCCACCCTTTTGCCGTACCAGTAGAAGACACGTGTTGTTTTTGTTTTTATCTGTACCGTCTTGTGTCGCTTCTGTCGTTTTTTTGTCGATATGATTACCGATATCCGTGTTAAAATATTACGTACTGATTTACGGAGAGAGATGTTGAACTAGTGAATTGTAATCTATTGCCAGTACTGGATTTTTAATTAGCAGTTAAAGCAGTAGGGGTAAGTCAGAATGCGGGAATGTCTGATACAGGCCAACCGATACGATTTTTGGCGAGGCGATTACCCTATTCAAGAATTTTGTAATTGTGACAACACTAAAAATCAGTATGGTTATTTTCTGGGAAAAGCATTCCAGTCACCCATAATATAATCAGTAATATTATTATTATGTTCTGCTTATTCGAGAGTCCGTTATAAAAATTGACTCTTACATTGATTTGTCAATTAAACGATTGTCCGTTATAGAGTGTCCGTTATAAAAAGACTTTGAAAACAAAGAAATTTTTATTACAAAAATCGGGACCAAACTGTTGTGTCCGTGTAAGCGATTGTCCGTTGTATGCACATCCGTTATATTATTCGGGGTCTACTTGTATTATATTATCTAACATTACCTGGAACTTTCTAGTGTTTCAAAATTTTTAGTTTGATTAAATGTTATAATAAATGTATACCTGACAGTGTGTTTTAAACCTAAACTAATAAACAGATCAAACTATCGCAATAGTCCAATAGTATCGCAATATTTAATCCACAATAGTAATAGTATTGCAATAGCTGTTTACCCAATAGCAATACTATCGCAATAGTGAAAATTACCAACAATAGTCACCCCTACACTTCAGTCACTTGTAAGTAGGATATTCACCATTGAGGCAGCACATCTGACACTGTAATCTCTAATTTAAAGATTATGAATCAAAATCATTCATGAAATTTTATACACAATGTGTATGAAATGAACAGTGACTTTTTAATGACTTAATGTTTTTGGGTGTTTGTTTGAATTACCATACCTTATGTTGATAAACTGGAGCATTGAAGTATCCAGCCCTGACCCACTGTCTATCCCACTGATAGAGACATTCGACTCTCCCAGGATGCTCTCCACGGTTGTAGCCACAGCTGAGAGGGGCGCAGTACTGGGACCTCCACCTGAAATTATTCATTGAAATATCATTTAAATTTTCAAACAGGTGAACATGCTATAATTGAAATGTTTAATTATATTGAAATTATTGCCTGAAATACAAAAACTAATAGTTAAATTACTCATTCCTTTACTGTACCAGAGTAATAAGGGAACATATTTGCTAACTTGACCTGCTAGTGCTACAATGTTTACATGCAAGTATAAGCGCTTTTGAGTTATATGTAGTAATAAATACATATATTTACAAGTGCTTTTGAGTGGCTGTAATTTCATATAACCAATATGATGAATAAAACAATACATAATTTAATATTCATCATTCTTCAGTAGTTGCTATAAAGAATCATTATTATTATTATGATAATTATGTATGAAAATTTAGCCTTTTCTATTTTATTTTTACTTTTCAAATTGTAGACCTACATTAATGATAAAGTTATAAATGCTAAGACAAATTCATCTCATTTCATTGATTATTGATTACATCTATAATTATGTGTACACACTATATTATCAACTTAGCTGACATATGTTATAATTTCAATAATAAAATTTTAATCAAGTGAATCTTTTCTTTTCTTTTTTACAATTTTTACAATTTATATTAGTACAACATATTGCTTTAAACTAAACGATGGCCCACCGGTTCCACTCAATCCCCGTCTGTAATTAGCTATCTCCTGCTTTGATTTGGATAGCAAGTTATACCACTTCTTTTCAATGTCGTCGACAGATCTTATCACATGTGGGTGAGAAGCGTTGAGTGACACTGTCACTGCAGCCCATGTCCTCCTCTTTTGTTCTGCTGTGACTCTTGAAGAAAATTTTCCCCTTAGTATTGCCTTGTTGCTTTCCACTAACTGCACAAGCGATAGACATTCGTCGCTTGTCCAGTTCGGTTTTCGGTTTGCTTTTTTCGGAGCTTCCATTTTCTCGTCAAAGACAACAATATCGTCTGCTAATGGTGCACGAGCTAGCCTAATCGTGCAAATATACCTTTATTTATAAACACAGTTTTAAGACAATATAACTTTACTTACCCGCATTTACAGTTGAATCCTCGATAGAAACATCGTATTTCCGGTAACTGATTGTAAACAAACTGAACTCAGCCCAGTCTGTTCTTCCGTACTGCATGAATTGAAGCGCACTGAGCTATAAATAACTTCAGGGAATCCCCGGATTTCCCATGGTTACATGGCTAAGAGTTTGGTTAGGACCCAAGTCTTACATTTAGTTAAAAGTAACTCTAAGACCCTTTATAAATATTTCTAAAGAGTAACTTTTAACTAAATGTTGTTTTAGGAAGTCTTAGAGTAAAAGTTATGAAAACTCTTAGAATTTTTATAAATACGGCCCCTGGCTGGTATAGAAAGTTATGGAAACATGGGCGTGTAGATAATATTTATTAGACCTAGGCCGGTAGTTATTTATGCAACATGGGCCTGTAGATATTGTTATGGGGACATGGGCCTGTAGATTATTTATACACCGACATTTTCACGTGGATTTATTTTGTCGTCGCCCCTGTCCGTCCGTCCACAATTTGTTTGTGTACACTCTTATCCGATCCTGAGGAAACTTGAAATATAGGTTCATCTCCAAAATATCTCCATTCCTTTGCAATATTGGCATGTATCGGATCGAAACCACGCCAATGGATTATGGTCTGTGATTGTAAATAAAATCATGTTTTTAACTTGTGGACACTCTAGAGGTCACAATTTTAAACCGATTTTAATGAAACTTATGTTTATTTCACAACGATCTCGGTTCCTTTCCGTATTCGCGCATATCGGCCTGTAACCTCCTGGATTATGTTCCCTGATTGCTTGATTAAGACGAGAGTATCCTCAACGTCGCTTAGTATTAAACTCTGTAATTGTGTATCCGGTCCATAAAATTAAACCCTGTGAGATAGAATGTAGCATAGTTTGGTGAACATTACTCGTGTATTATTAGGCACACGGCGTTCACAATATGTTAAAGACATAGATCCTGTTTTCTTTTCGTTTTTTATATTCAAAATTTCGCTTTACTCATCTTTATTACATTAGCACCTGGAAGAGGTCTAAATCTATTTGTTAAGGCTAGCTCAATTTTCGTCAAGGTCGTTAAGACGTAAATAAGGTAAGGGTAAGTGATTGTTGGCGAGATTGTAGGTTAGGTTTAAGGATTTGGGGGAGAGGTTAAGCCTCCACATAAGCACTGGCGAAGGGATTTTTAGCAGTGGGAGGAAAACTACATGATTAGACAAGCGACCCTACTACTTGTCACGTACAAGCAGACCCGTAGTTAGCGGGGGAGGGGGACAGTGGGACAGTTATTCAGAGATGTCTACCAAATTGGGAGGAACCGCATAACTCGGAGAAAACCCACTAGAGATTGGACAAGCGACCCTTCTCCTTGTCACGTACAAGAGAGGGATCGAAACCACGCCACTTGACTCAATGACAGACCTTATGGTGCAACGCGCACTCGGTCACACCGTCACACTCCGTCACTGGTAGGATTGTCGTGTTTAAAACCAAGACTAGAAACCAGAATCATTCCACCACTCATGTATTACAGTGAGCAGAGGCAGGTGTTCGAGGTCAGGCAAGGATTAAGGGTCAGGTTAGGGTTCGGGGTGAGGATAGAGGTCCGGAGCACTAATTCTAAGTCATTACTCAAACTTTACTGGAATTAGCGAAACTGTAAATCTATTTCAATATATTTTGTTTGTTTATTTATATTTGACAAAAAGTTGATTTCAATAAATTAATAGTCGTAGATATTTGACTGGATAGAAAACAGTAGATCCGATTTATTATGTGAGGTTTAATGGTCGAGAGCAAGACATTAAATAATATATTGTAACAACAGGAGGGTCGTAGTATAAATATAATACGATTGGCAAGTTGCCCGAAGATTATTTGAAATAATGGTTCGCCAACATCAAAGGATGACATCAAATTTGTATTTTAATGACTATTAACAAATCTGTATGAATAAGTGTAGAAATTAATGAGCACTACCAATGGACTGGATGTTAATGACTAGTATCTTGTGTAATATGTTACTAGTTAACTTGATGTTAATGACTCATTTCTCCTGTATTATCTTACAAGTTGACTGGATGTTAATGACTACTATGTCATGTAATATGTTGCAAGTTGACTGGATGTTAATGACTAGTATCTCCCGTAATATGTTAAATCTGTAATGTTTCTAATCACTAAATGCCACTAAAGGATTAAACCATATAATTGGTTTCAGAACATTTAAATGGGTAATCCTTAAAATGCATACAATTTGTAAGTTATGGGATCTTTCAGAAGATATTCTCATACTCACAGACATTTATAGCAAGGAATAACAGTATATAAACATTGTTACTGACAGGAAACCATCATCTGTATGATGAGCACAGAGTAACAAGATATAAATATTGTTACTGATATGAAACCATCATCTGTATTTTTAGCAGAGAGTAACAAGATATAAACATTGTTACTGGTATGACACATAAACATTGTTACTAATAGGAAACCGTCATCTGCATGTTTAGCACAGAGTAACAGGATATAAACATTGTTACTGATATGAAATCGTCATCTGCATGTTTAGCACAGAGTAACAACATATTAACATTGTTACTGATATGAGACATAAACATTGTTACTGATATGAAACCGTCATCTGCATGTTTTAAGAACATTTAATTTAATAGTGTGAACATGTACAATTTGTATGTTAATGATTAGATCTTTAAAAAGTTATAGCAGACATTTGTAAATATTATCAATATTCTATGAGGAATTCAATAAAAATATTTACCAGTTAATTTTATACATTTTATTTATTTATGGAGACCTGGCTGGTATAGAAAGTTATGGAAACATGGGCGTGTAGATAATATTTATTAGACCTAGGCCGGTAGTTATTTATGCAACATGGGCCTGTAGATATTGTTATGGGGACATGGGCCTGTAGATTATTTATACACCGACATTTTCACGTGGATTTATTTTGTCGTCGCCCCTGTCCGTCCGTCCACAATTTGTTTGTGTACACTCTTATCCGATCCTGACGAAACTTGAAATATAGGTTCATCTCCAAAATATCTCCATTCCTTTGCAATATTGGCATGTATCGGATCGAAACCACGCCAATGGATTATGGTCTGTGATTGTAAATAAAATCATGTTTTTAACTTGTGGACACTCTAGAGGTCACAATTTTAAACCGATTTTAATGAAACTTATGTTTATTTCACAACGATCTCGGTTCCTTTCCGTATTCGCGCATATCGGCCTGTAACCTCCTGGATTATGTTCCCTGATTGCTTGATTAAGACGAGAGTATCCTCAACGTCGCTTAGTATTAAACTCTGTAATTGTGTATCCGGTCCATAAAATTAAACCCTGTGAGATAGAATGTAGCATAGTTTGGTGAACATTACTCGTGTATTATTAGGCACACGGCGTTCACAATATGTTAAAGACATAGATCCTGTTTTCTTTTCGTTTTTTATATTCAAAATTTCGCTTTACTCATCTTTATTACATTAGCACCTGGAAGAGGTCTAAATCTATTTGTTAAGGCTAGCTCAATTTTCGTCAAGGTCGTTAAGACGTAAATAAGGTAAGGGTAAGTGATTGTTGGCGAGATTGTAGGTTAGGTTTAAGGATTTGGGGGAGAGGTTAAGTCTCCACATAAGCACTGGCGAAGGGATTTTTAGCAGTGGGAGGAAAACTACATGATTAGACAAGAGACCCTACTACTTGTCACGTACAAGCAGACCCGTAGTTAGCGGGGGAGGGGGACAGTGGGACAGTTATTCAGAGATGTCTACCAAATTGGGAGGAACCGCATAACTCGGAGAAAACCCACTACAGATTGGACAAGCGACCCTTCTCCTTGTCACGTACAAGAGAGGGATCGAAACCACGCCACTTGACTCAATGACAGACCTTATGGTGCAACGCGCACTCGGTCACACCGTCACACTCCGTCACTGGTAGGATTGTCGTGTTTAAAACCAAGACTAGAAACCAGAATCATTCCACCACTCATGTATTACAGTGAGCAGAGGCAGGTGTTCGAGGTCAGGCAAGGATTAAGGGTCAGGTTAGGGTTCGGGGTGAGGATAGAGGTCCGGCAAGTGTTACAGGTCGGGTGAGCTTATAATTCTTAGAATGATTTTGCCTTACCGTTTAGCGTCTGTGTTCAATCAAATGCAAGGTCAGAAGAGATAATCCTAAGACGAGCGATGAGGATTAACGTCCCACTTTTTTGTCCCATCCGAACTACATGTACTAGCGTACGTAACTAACGTACGAAAATTTTATGGTAGCTGGCACTTCTCCGCAGGTAGGGTGTCTCTGATGTTCAGATTGCATGTACTAGTTGTCGTTCTTTGTCTGGCCCCGTCCTGCTGTGAACTACTGTGACTATTTTAATGTGTTCTGTTTCTCAATTTCCCGGCTGTACGTGACATTGGAGTAGGATCGCTTGTCCAACCTCGTGTGTCTTCCCCGGGTCCTCCGGTTTCCACCCACTGCTAAAGACCCCTACGCGCAAGCGAATTATTGAAATAAAATTAAACCATATGTTAGTCCCGAAAGGCCTAGTTTGTGTCGAGTTGACGTTAAACCCCATTTCTCTCTCTCTTTCTCAATGTCGTTTAAACTGCCTATTTCAGTGCGTAGTACAGTTTATATTCTGCCTAACCAGTTCTTCGCTCGGTGTTACGCAAGGAGACGTGTTATGTTCTGGTTTATTTACTAGGTTCATACATAAACTGACATCATTTATTGTCATAACAACTGTTTTAACATTTTAAAATACACTTTATTATATTTTAATTACGTGGAGACGGAAGACATCGTAAAATGTAAAAACATTATATTTGTGTGTGTTGTGCATAATTACTGTGTTATTCTGAATTCATATTATTTTGTGTGTGGATACTGTGTTATTTCGAGTCCATTTCTGTGTAATTGCTGTTTTCTTTGGAATTTCTGTAATATCAGTGAATTTGGTGGTAACTATGGAAACAATATCCTGATTATTTTCAATTCTTGACAGTAGAAGATAATTATCAGTTTCAGTGATGAAATTTTTTTGAATTCTTCACATTTTTAAAGTGTTCACTGACTAAAGAACACAAAGACACAAATTTTCTAACGTTGATTCAAATTTGAATTCAAAACAAAGGGATTTTTGAGGGGTTTTCTATTTCTGTTTCAATAATCAATACCCTAAAAAACCTGATGAAGTACACGCTGCTTTCTCCTCCCTCGTAAAACTTGTGTAGAATCGTGACGTGTTATGTTTACTCCGTTTGTTTATTGTGGACCTGCAGTAAACAATATTGTTGATTTTTGTTGTCTTCGGCTTGAAATGTGTATTTCCTGTGACTGAGTGAGAGACGCCACTCCGATTTTAAACTTCGCTACGTTCAGTTGTCGAGAAGAACAATACATCTAATCACCGCAGGATGGAAGCGTTGCCGCCATTTTTACTTTTTCTCATTAGCTGTTTTGTGTCATTTTGTACAGGTAAATATCTTAATTAAGTAATTTTATTAACAATTTTAATTATGCATGAATCTTTAGATTGTTGTTGTCAATTAAATTTTCAAACTTACAAAAGTGATATATTCCAACAGAGCTTGTAAACGATGTCAAAGATGTAGACAAGCAACCCTCCGTGATTTTTTTTACTCTGACCCAGAAAGTAATTTATATATATTATGTTGTCTTATATAAATACATTAAAAATTTGAGACCCCTACGCGTAAGCGAATTATTGAAATAAAATTGAAACAATATGTTAGTCCCAAAATGACCTAGTTTGTGTCGAGTGGACGTTAAACCCCACTTCTCTCTCTCATTAAAAATTTCACGACTGAAAAAAAAATTATGACACTTACTCAGTTGGTTAGTGTTGTAGGTATGCGTGGGAACGTTTTTCTCTTTCTTTGAAATGAGGAGAGAGATATATATTAACGTCCACGCAAACTGGGTCATTTCGGGACTAACATATGGTTCAACCAAGGAATCGAAACCACACCAGTTGACTCTATGCCAAACCTTATGCTACAACGTACACGTGCCATTGGATCAACCAACCCCGCTGAAATAAAACGAAAGAGACACGATTGCTAAGTTGTTAAGACGCTGGTTCGCTAGACTGAAGTTCGCGTCTTCGTTTCCAGTGTTGGCCGAAAAGGTTCGTAGGGATTATCTGGTTTGGTGTCCACTTGTACAGGACCGACGGCCTGACAAGATCAACTGCCTAGGTGATCGGATTGGACGAAAACCAAGATCCGTGTGAACAGTGGACAAAATTTCCCTCATAGAACACCACTGCATGGCGTATGCCCGTCTTCATTAGCCCAGTCGTAGCAAAACAGAAGGACGTGAAATCCATTTCATTTCATTGCTACGGAGGCTAGTGCACGCCAAGGTGCACACAGAAAAAAATTGAGCAGTTTTCACGACCAACAGGTTAGCTTCGGTTAAGAACAGACACTAGGCTAGTTTACTGACACTTAAAGTCCTAAATCGACGGTTTTAATTGGAAACTCTATAAGCATACTTCGAGAACTTTGAGAAGTATGTAGCGTGCTTCCATTTAATAGAATTGAATAGGTTTATTTAGTTATTGCGTGTATGGCAGATATGAAACAGAGGAGAACCGCATTACAATACAATATACTAAATTTTTGAATGGCGGCCATTCAGGACATAAATATATTCTCAAAGTATGAAGTAGATGAATCTCTGATTAGAGAGCCCCAGGCCCACTTTCGGCCCTTTCTTTCCCCATCAGCGTCTTATTTTTGAATTTTAATAGGGAAACTGCGTTTCCAGGCTATTTCTTATAAATCCAAACTTACAATTTTCTACAAAAATGTCACGTCTAATATATTTTTTACAAAAAATAAAAGAGACAAAACAAAAGTATGGATCTATTTATAGATTGATATATTTGGCAAAAGCCCAATATTTAGTTTGGATTAGGTTAATCGCTGAAATCGTTTCTTCTCAACATGGAATAGGAGAGATTGGTATTAAAGTTAAAAACCAACTTATACTGGGTGATCCCCAAAATATACCCCTTTCTGTAATCACTATTTCTGGAACGAACTGAAATGAACTGGAGTTTTAACGTCCCTTTTCTTGCAACAGCAACAACTGGGCTGATTTAAACTATAAGGGTTCTTTTACGTGCACGTCAACTGTCAACGAGTAGGCGGCACCTTGGATTTTTGTCCCATCCGAATAACGGGACACTCTTCCTCGTCACTAAAGAAATCTGAAACCAGGCTTAAAAATCTCAAGGAACTTTTCTGGGCCTGATCCGGGATAGAACCCGAGCCGTAGCACTACTAGAAATATTAAACTACATACTTTCAATACATATAATATGCCCTAACGTCATTTACATTATATATTCAATTTGTCCTAACGTCATTTATATTGTTAGTTCAAGTTGTCCTAACGTCATTTACATTATATATACTATTCAAAAAAAGTAGGGGATATTTGATTTTTAAGTGTTATTAAAGTCACCTAATGAAACTGACGAAGAAACAAATGACAAAATGTCAAGTTTCGTCATAATCGGTTCAAAATTGTGACCTCTATAGGGTCCGCAACCTTGATATAACATATACTATTCAAAAAAAGTAGGGGATATTTGATTTTTAAGTGTTATTAAAGTCATCTAATGAAACTGACGAAGAAACAAATGACAAAATGAAATGAAGTTCACATTCATCGATTTATTCCAAATGATCGTTAGACTAAGTAAGGCACAGACTGACCATTATAAGGGTAAAATGATACCCGGGGTCAAACAGCAAAGTTACCACAGCATCACAACAAAGTCAGTAACGGGTAAATCCTCCTCTGTTTGCCAAACAAGCATTGATCCGACGTGGCATACTCCTAATGAGACGTCTAAGGTCATTTTGGTCCAGATTGTCCCATTCCTGTTGCAACGCAGCAGCAAGTTCTTGGACATTGGCAGGACGTTGTTGACGTTGACGTAACCTCTGTCCAAGCATGTCCCAGACATGCTCGATGGGGGAGAGGTCGGGACTCAGTGCTGGCCAAGGTAATGTGGTGATGTTCTGTTGTTGGAGGTAACCTGTAACGATCCTGGCCCTGTGACATCTTGCGTTGTCATCCTGGAAGATGAAACGGCGGCCATGACGTCGTGCGAACGGCACAACATGGACTGCCAAGATGTTGTCCCGGTAGTACTGGCCTGTAACACGCCCTGCAACAACATGTAAAGCCGTTCTTCCAGCAACAGTGATGCCTCCCCACACCATAACAGAACCACCCCCAAAATCGATCATGTCTGATGACGTTAACGTCTTGGAAGGGCTCGTTTCGACGACGCCACACCCTCCTACGTCTGTCCAAAAAATCAACAGTGAACCTTGACTCATCTGAAAACATCACATTGCTCCAGCGTTGATTATCCCAGTGTTGACGATCCGCACACCAACGACGTCTTGCCTGAATGTGATGATCTCTCAAACAAGGGATCACGCGAGGACGTCGGGCGCGAAGGTGACCCCTATGCAGTCGATTCCGAATCGTCTGGCCACTCACTCTCACACCAGTGTCTGTTTGAAGACGAGCGCTGATCTGATTTGCTGTGATGACACGATTTCTCAAGGCCAAGGTACGGATAAATCGATCCTGGGCTTGAGTTGTCGCTCTTGGTCGACCTGAGCGTGGTCTGTCCTGTACAGATTGTGTATCACGGTATCTGGACCATAGCCTGCTTATGACAGACTGAGAAACATTCATCGTCCGCGCCACAACCGCCTGTGTTGTGCCGATCTGTAGCATGCCAAGGGCACGTAACCTTTCATTTTGGGTAAGCCGACGCATATCAAAATTTCTTTTCTGGTCACTAAAACAATTAAACTGATGTTTCCACCCTGGAATTCAATGCCACAATGACTGTAACATTCAAAGTCAGAGTCGTGCAAATCTTGGGTTGGACCCCCATGATGATCCCAAGCATCACCTGCATTCCATGCGGTAGCTATTGGTGCGTTTGGGCGTCACATGTAACTGGAAATGTTTCTTCTGTTAGGTTCTATAGTGACTTTTTTCGTAGTCATTTGCATATTTTAGTATTATGCCCCCAAAATCAAATATCCCCTACTTTTTTTGAATAGTATATTAAAGTTGCCCTAACGACATTTGCATTACATATTCAAGTTGCCCTAACATGATTTATATTATATGTTCAAGCTGTCCTAACATCGTTTGCATTACATGTTCAAGTTGTCCTGACGCCATTTATATTTCGTGTTCAAGAATGCATGATATCCTAACATGATTTACATCACATGTTCAAGTTGTCCTAAAGTCATCAATCTGATTAAAATACAGATCTATATTTCATTTCGTTTTTTTGTACTTTCGACGGCCTACACTACATGAGGACCTGGCTGGTCGTAGTGGTCACTTTAGGGTTCACACACGCGGCTTTTGACTCTATGACGTCAGACATCTGATTAACCAATCAGTGTTGATTTGTCTAGTTGGTTACCTAGATTTCCGTGCACTTTACGCCCCCAAATCGCCGTAACAGACCGTTCCATTGGCTACACCCTCTCATCATCCAAAACACGGGTTATATAAAAACTCTTCCAGATCCTAGTGTAGTGAAGACAAGTAAAATGAACATTTTTGAACTATAAAAACGAAAGGAAATTGGATCTGTGTTTTTATCAAATTGTAACGTCATTTACATTATGTCTAAATTGGCGAATGACAAGTTTGTTCCTAACCAAAGTTTATTGATTAATTGCCCTCGTGTCGGTCGATAATTTGGGAAGTTTTTTTATCCATCTAATACATAAACATGTCGGTTGTAGATAAATGATCGTCATTGTGTAAGATATTTGTTGAGGCTTGTTCCGAGTTTACATATTAAATAGGACGATGTCTGGATACATCAACCAACTCCTCGTCCTATCTCACCAATATTTAAAATAAAATGAAATGAAATGGGTTTAACGTCCTAATATTCTCATCCTATCGGACTAATGAAGACGGGAATCATCAATCTTTAAAGGAGTTAAAAGAAAATATTGAGTTTAAAACGTCTTATTTTTCGGATAATGACGATGGGCATTTAAGCAATAGATCAACGTCCTACCATTGGTTTACACGGAGTCCCGGCTTTTCATACTATCCGAAGGACTAGACTTTGTTATTTGCCAGGGTCTCTGTTATGTATCACTGACAAGGGGAAACCTCTTGGGCCAACACCTGGATTGAATCCGGGACCTCCTAATGGGTCTCAGCTGGCGTGGTTTCGACTCCTCGGTTGTACGTGACACGGTGTAGCGTCGCCTGTCCAACCTTGTGGGTTTTCTCCTGGTCCTCTGGTTTCCTCCCACTGCCAAAGACCCCAACGCGCAAGCGAATTATTGAAATAAAATTAAACCATATGTTAGTCCCGAAATGATCTAGTTTGTGTCGAGTGGACGTTAAACCCCATTTCTCTCTCTCTCTCGCCTAATGAGTAAGAACTTTACTCACTGATTTACCATGGTTCGAGATGTGGGGAAAGTGGGATAAGAGGGACCCCAGTGTTATGTGCATCCCGATCATATCCATTCACGGTATCCCCAATGATATCGTTCCGTTTTACTCCACTATACCATGAGTGCATTCACGGGGGGGGGGGGGGGGTGGTGGTGGTCACGAATTCAAGTTATCTCCCCTTGGTGGTAGGGTTTATTACTAAGCTTTTGACAGCTTTGCTCAAACCGGGCCCGTAGCCAGCTCAAAAAATTTGGGGGGGGGGGGGCTCCCGAATTTTTTGGAGGGGCTGAAGATGTGGCCGGCTAAGAACACTCCTATGAAATCATTATTGTTGGCGAAATATTGAGGGGGGGGGGGCTAATTCGATTACGGGCTCGGCTCAAACGTAACATAAAGTAATCACTACTTTGCTGATTGCACTATTTTGCCTACACCGTTTTTTAGGACTTCGAATTTTGTCTAATGGTTTGGATTGTTCGTACTTGGTTTTATTTCATTTTTATCATGACGTTGTGCAACGTGCATCATGGGAGACAACTGAGCCTCTCTAATGTTGCCTATTATTATTTTAAAAAATCTTACTATGCTTGTACATTTCCCCCTCCATTTTATTATATATATTAAACATACATTATGCTAGAGCTGTGGTCACCTCTGGCTTGCGGCTGTGGTTTCGATCCCTGGTGTGAGCGTATGTGGCATGGAGATAAGGGTGCTTTCTCAACCTCGTGGGTTCCCTCCGGGCACTCCGGTTTCCTCCCACTGCTAAAGACCATGTTAGTCCCGAAATGACCTAGTTGTGTCGAGTGGACGTTAAACCCCATTTCTCTCTCTCTCACTATGTATATAAACCCATCTTGCATTAATACTATATATATACAAATTATTTAGAGGGGGGGGGGGCGTAGGCTAAGCCTGTTCACCAATCCCATTCAGACAACCCGAATAAAAATATTGTTTAAAAAAAATGAGCTAAAATGAATATTATCATTTTCTTTCATTTTACAGCCAGGGAAGCTCCATAATGTATTTTATCTTTGATTACAATTCTTCCATGTTACAGGTCATCCACATTCAGACGATGTTAAAATTCATGTGGACAACGAATCCCACCTTTATTTACATCTGCTAGATGACTATTATATCAAAGATTTACGTCCAGCGTCTGCGTCTAACGACACCGTACTAGTAACTGTAGATGTAACTATTACTGCTATACACGGATTGGTAAGTTTGTAGTTGTGTAGATTATGCATATTTCGGCACTAATTTCCGTTGAGTATTTACACAGCCTGGAATCTGTCAGCTTTCTCGATCATCGCGAATATCAAGTCTCGCACATTCAAGCTAAAATGTCTACCCGTGTAATCGAGTTGCAAAGTTCAAGGATCGTTCAAGGTAAAAGTTTTCGTGGAGGTCGTTATGTCTCAACCTGTGATTGGACCGTACTGTACACGTGACTGCAGATGACATGGTTCTAAGTTCGGGAATTGTAAAGTAATCTAGCAACGTCAAGCTGTAAAATTCGCAGTCGTTGCTTCAGGAACATATCTCATAATAATCTTTTAGTTATTTGGAGACTGTTTAGTTTTGTATGGTGACGTGAGCAATGCCTGTTATTATCTTGTATTCATCCGCCATTCCTTTTTGTTATTAATAAATTTATATAATATCCCGTCATATAATGTTCGGGACACTACAGACAATAAATTGCTGATTTTTATATTTAAGGATGAAGTGAATGAAGAGCTCCAATCATCTGTGGCTTTATATACGGTATGTATTACACACGCCAATTACTATGACAGCCTATCACAACCTGTGATCTCTAGATTTAAGGGAAGGGTGGGGCGAATGGTTAGCATGTGCGCGCTGTATCATAAGGCCTGTCTCTGAGTCAATTTGTTTTTACTATACTATGGTACTGAAGAGTTGTTATTTAACCTGCGGTTTGGATAATGTGAGGGATTAGCCAATGATACGGTCTTTTACGGAATGTTGTTGGCGTGAGCTGTATGGAACTGTGGATAACCAACTAGAAACAGCAACGCTCATTGGTTAATCAAATGCCTGACGTAACTGGGCCAAAAGCCGCGCGTATGACCTCTGACGCGACATTTCACTACAACCCGTCAGATCTTCATTTAGTGTAGGACATCGGAAGTACAAAAAAAAACCAAAAAAAAAACCCAAACGAAATGTAGATTTGTATTTTAATCTATTAGAATTTCAAATGCACCCCTGGGCCTTCTTGTTATTTATTTAGTACCCTGACTTTCTTAATGATGTGTATATAATTTAATATTTTAATAGTTGAATTGTTTTGTTTATTCCAGTCATGGCAGGATCCACGTCTGACGTGGAATACCTCCGATTACGTTGGTTTACACACCATCACTGTTCCTGCTTCTAAAGTTTGGAAACCTGAGCTGAAACTTATCCACACGTAAGTTTTCCATTAAAATACTGATACACTCAGCTGTTACAAATGTCTTGTAATTCGAATGGGACAATAAACCGAAGTCCCGTTTCATTTCTCTATCTCTGTACCAGTTAGCACCCAATCAACCCATGTCGTCTAAACGTCCGCCCACTTTCACGAATTGTATAGTAGAGAAAACCTGTACTGTTAAACGCCACGAAAGCGTAATACATGCCCAACCCCTCTTAGCAGTTCCCTGTATTACTTATTCTTTTTTCTATTTCAGTCAATATGGGTCTTATAAACACTTCGATAACGAGCTGGTAACACTCCACCATGATGGCACCGTCACGTGGTCAACCCACGCTAACATCAGGAGTTACTGCCCTTTAAACATCGCCGCTTTTCCATTTGATGCTCACGTCTGCCACCTGGAGTTGGCTTCCAACATCTACAGTCTTCAACAAGTCCATCTGAAATTCCTGAACCCTACGGGGGAGGTGACATTCCAGACAGACACCGTGCAGATCAACAGGAATTCCCAATGGCTAGTGTCCAGCAAGTCTTTTCAGGGTGAAATTTTGACAGTGGTGCATCCGGAGTCTTTTGAAGTTGTAGCAGTGTCTGTAGAACTATCTAGGCGATCTACTTTCTACCAGTGTGTGATACTAGGCCCAGCAGTTGTTATGTCTTTATTAGTACCAGTCGTCTTCCTGTTACCATCGGATTCATCTGGTAAAATCACATTGGGTAAGTAGACTAAGTACCTAGCTAGCTTCACCCATGGGTTTTTTCTATCCTTATTGATGATACCAAATACCAATCCTAAAACCTTCAAATTAAAGCTTTTTCCACGATTTTTACTCGAAAAGCCGACGGTATACAGCGCAAATTTGACTGAAAGGGCAGCCATTTTGGATTTATGCCATTTAAAAATTTTCCCTTGCTTGTATTGATCTATATTTAATATCTCTAGGTGGACTGATAATGGTGACTATGTGTTTATCTATGAAGATGCTGGTTGATATTATCGGAGTCAACAGAGCAACATTACCAAATATAGGTAAGTAGGGTCAGATAAACGAGAAATAAGATTTTGACACTGATTAAACTGTACATGTGTTTTCCAGTTTTGGTGATCGAGTGATTTACCTACAGGCCTGGCAGACTGATAAGGCCTTAAAATCTAGGCCCTACTATGAGGAGGTGGGGGCTGGGCCAAGGTGTTTGATATTTCTAAAGCCAACTTTAGTTTTTCTTACACGTATTGATTTAAACACCATCCTCGGTTTTACTCAATTGTGTTTAAAACACACTTTAATCCTCTTCCAGACGTGAGGGTGTTCAGTAGACCACAGGGTAATATCGATGAATCCATCTGACAGACATGGTCGAATGAACCAGGACATAAATCAAATAGGTACCCTTAATTCTGTTTAACTTTACTCATTGTTTATCTGGGTTTTTCTTCCAATTTAGTAATGTCAATGACAATTGTTGAAATATTAATTGGTTTATATTTCAGCCATATATTATGCCGTTACCATGGTTTTGACATCATTAAGTATTATCATGTCCGCCATTGTTACCTCTATTGCCAGACAAGGACCTTGTAGACGACCTGTACCAGCCTGGTTCAGTACTGTAAGTAGCTCTAGTTTATAATTAGAACCCTCTAGATAGTTTTCAGTCAGATTTACCACCGCATAGCATGTCTTGAAATGTTGGATGACATCCTGACAACCCCCTAAGTCTACTGCAAGTATAAATGCCGGGAAACCACACCACACGCTAACATCTAGAAACCCTCCCTCGGTGGCCATTAATCAGCATGAAACCGGTTCATAAGCTCCGTCTCAGTTGCTAATGATTGATAGAACAGGGGCGGATCCAGGATTTTCAGAAAGGGGGGGGGGTGCTACACCCACTTGGGAGTGTGAAGCCCGGTCCGTGATTTTTGAGTTGACAAAAATGGCCACAAGGACTAATTTCATACTAGTAGTCCTGTCAATTACGATTTCCAACCTAAATTATTTTTGTTTTTCCTTTCCCGCGAGAATATATGGAGCTAAAAATTGTTCGCCACCCCAAAAAAATAAATGGATCCGCGCCTGTAGAAGTTGTTAAAATGAAATGCTAAACAGTCGATATGATGATTTACCGGGAACTATTTTTATCGCATAATGTTAGTGTGGTTCGGCTAAATACGTGCAATTTCTTAAGATACGCGATTTCTTAAGATGCCACCATCTTGGATCTATGAGAAGCGACCGACGGAAGGATACATCAAAGGGTAAACTTATCTCCTGGAAAGCGACTGACAGAAATCGAGACAAATTAATAGGCCAAATATTCAGTCTTATTGTTCAATTAACTATCCATTATGAATATTTTTTCTAGATTTTCTTGGGACGTTGTGGCTTAAGACGATGGTTGTGCATGGATATGATTCTACCAGGCGACCGCTTCACTTCTTTCTCCGCCATGAAGCAGACGGAAAATGAGTTCACGGAGACTGATTCTGATGTCACAGCTTTGAAAGAAGGTCAGGAACTCGATTCCAAAGACCTGCCGAAATCCGTCCGCGTATTAGTAGGCAAATACCAGTCTGAAACCGAACCACGCCATTACGGTTCTGAATGGGCAGAAATAGCCCGCGTTGTTGATCGTTTGCTGTTTATTCTATTTTTAGCTCTTTTCGTGTTGACTTCTTTGGCGTTGCTAACGTAAACTTCCTTTTAATGAATTAGTTTCTGCTGTGTATTCTCTCAGGATATTGAAAAATTTATTTACATTCAGTTAATAAAAACCAAAACAACAAAATACGTATTAAACCACCGGCATCACATGCGCGTGGAGACCGAGAATGAATACAAACTAGGAATGTTGTAAAGTTAGATAATTCAAGTCGTGGACACACTATCCGAATCAATCGGCACCGAATTGCAGCCGAATTCATCCTCCGCCCGATTCACCAGTCGATTTCACCATCACGTCACATGACTAAACATGGCTGCGGACAGTCGCGTGACTTCTCGATATCAGCGGTGATTGGATAATATATTTATTCGTCCGAATCATTCGGCCAGTGTGTCCACCGCTTTAGTAACTTTTAATTAAGAGTCGCGAATATTATGTACTATATATAGAACTACATTAAATTGTATCAAGTTGGTTTTAAGAAATAAAAATATTAGTATTATTCACCAGGATGCGTGGTTTATAAATGAAATGGTGTTTGACAATCTGATTAAAACACAGATCCAATTTCGTTCCGTTTTTTATAGTTCAAAATTTCATTTTTACTTGTCTTTACTACTCTTGGATCTGGAGGACTTATTTAATCCGTGTTCTGGCTGAAATGAGGGGTCAGCCAATCAAATGGTCTGTCGAATCGACCGTTTGACCTTTTCATGCGTGGAACTGTGGGTAGATATTACCAGCCAACGACGTCTATACTATAAACACCAGCGGATAGAAATCATAACAAAACAAACGTAGATTTTGAAAAGCATGGCGGTCGCTGATTGGTTAATCGAATGACTGACGTTATCGGGTCAAATGTCCCGTGCTTGATACCTGACGTCATAGAACGTGAGCTTCCACTATAACTAGTTAGATCTACATGAGTGTAGGCCATCGAAAGTATAAAAAAACGAAACGAAATATAGATCTATATTTTAATTAGATTGGGTGTTTGACGTTCTCCTGTTCTGCTCCGAGTGGGGCCCATGAAATGAAATGGGGTTTAACGTCCTACTCTTCAGCATCTAACCTGGGCTAATGGAAGACGGGGATATGCCATCCAGTGTGCTATGAGGGAATATTTGGCTGGGCAGCGGCGCTACGGCCTACTCTTATATCGAATTCCAACTGAAAAGGGATCTTTTACGTACATGCCAATGTGTACACGGGACCTCGGTTTTTCGTCCCATCCGAACGACTAGACAGCTCTCCTTGTCAGGCCCTACGTTCTGACAAGAGGGAATCACGCAGGAAACTCGGACATGAATTTTCTCGGCCAATGCAGAGATCGAACACCCACCCCAGGCTAGCGAGCCAGCGTTTTACCCACTTAGTCACGGGCTCATAAAGACGGGCAATATACCATACACCATTAGGTGTGCTATGGGGAAATCGAATTCCATCTTTAACATGCACCCCCAATGAGTACACGGGACCTTGGTTTTTGGTCCCATCTGAACGACTAGGCAGCTGTTCCCGTCAGCCCCCCCCCCCGCCCTGCACCACTGACTAGGGCAAACCATACGACATAAACTACGTCATTTCGGGACTAACATCTATTTAAATTTCAATTCATTAATTAGCTTGCGCGTAGGTGACTTTACCAGTGGGAGGAAACCAGAAAACGCGGAGAAATCCAACGTGCTTGGACATGCGACCATACACTCTGTCACCTAAGAACGTGCAATCGATACCACACCACTTGACGGACTATGAAACAGCGCACACGGTAAAGCATTGGACCACGAAATGAGAGATAGAAAGAAATTGAGTTTAACGTCCACTCGAAACAAACTAGGTATGGTTCAATATTATTTCAATATTTCGCTTTACGGAGTCTTTAGCAGCGGAGAAACCGGAAAAAAACCCACGAGGTTGGACAGGCGAACCCACTCCTTGTCATGTACAACTGGGGAATCGAAACCACGCCGCTTGACTCAAAGACAAACCGATACAGCGCGCATGCGTTAACCATTCGGCCACAAGAGAGAAAGAGAAATGGGGTTTAACGTCCACTCAACACAAACTAGGTCATTTCGGGACTAACATATGGTTTCAATTTTATTTCAACAATTCGCTTACGCATAGGGGTCTTTAGCTGTGGGAGGAAACCGGAGGTTCAGAAGGCGCCCCTATATCCATGCCACATGCGCTCACACCAGGGCTCGAAACCCTAGCCGCAAGCCAGAGGTGACAGGCCAGCTAGAGATCGAAGCGCGGCACTCTAGACCACTAGGCCATCCTAACCCCCCTATTCGGCCACAAAATGAAATAAAAAGTCTATCATTAACACACACATAGCACTTTTAATGTTTTAACAAATATGTACAATTATTATTAATACAACAATTCAGTAACTATGTGTATTGATGACGTCATAACCGCAGCGATTCGTGAGGGTGTCTGACGTAAGACTGTCCACTGAACGGTTCACGTTCTGGTGCTGTTCCTGGTGCTGGTGCTGGTGGAGCGGCTGGTTCAAACCCTACACCCATCATATGTTCTTGGGGTACACCCATCATTACACGTTCTTGTGCCTGTCGATTGTTACGTCGACTAGTTCTTATACCTAACGCTACTAAAACGACGAAGATGACTAAAACACATCCGACTAATGATCCGACGATGGCCGTCAACACAAGACGAGATAAACCAATTCCTGGGGATTCCTGTCGGTCGGCTCCCTCGGAACCGTCATACTGTAGAAAAGATTTATTACTAAACAGATTGAATGCATTATCTGAAAAACAGAAAATTATAAAGTTGAAAGAGAGAGGGAAATGGGGTTTAACGTTCACTCAACACAAACTAGGTCTTGCGCGAAGGGGTCTTTAGCAATGGGGGGGGGGGCATCGGAGGACCCGGAGAAAACCCACGAGGTTGGACAGGCGACCCTACTCCTTGTCACGTACATCCGGGGATTCAAAACACGCCCGTCGACTCAATAACAGGCTTTATGATACAGCGCGCATGCTAACCATTCGACCATCCCCCCGGATAACGTTCTCGCGAGGAATCCATCAGGCGATGTCACGAGAATATTAGGAGACAACGCATGCGCCAATTGAAGAAAATAAACTTGATCAATCATCAAACCTAAAATTAAGTACACGAGGACCGTCCTACACGCAAAACAAAACAGCCAAGTAAATGGATCCGGGGGCTCAGCTGTAAACGTCTACTACGCTGTACAGTCTGACGACCAGCGGTTCTTTTTTAAGTCTACAAACTTTTCCGCCCACAGGAAAAGTTTTGGGGGGTTTATATTTTGTTCGGGTCGGGGGCTGAAGATGGTGTTGATATTGAGTTTGATGTTCCCAACCTTTTGCATAAAGTAGTATTTTCAGGGGGCAGGCACTGATTAGAGGGGGGGGGGACACAGAATATTTCAGCCCTACAATGTTGGCAACGAACCCGTGTTTAGTAGAGCACAGAATACGATCTTGGGCGTAGGCTTGTCGGTTATAAGGCTACACAGACCTCCCACCCCCGGTCCTCTACCAGGACCAGATTACTGAATGTAGAATACGAACCTGCTTGGTTTTGTACTGAGGGTTGTAACGCTATACAGAAATAAGATCCAGGAACGTTAATACAGATTGGTGACCTCTGTGTGTTGGTTGGTAGACATGTTCTATTACATTCATTTATATCTATAAATAAATCAACTCCACAATGTTAGATCATATTCATTTAAAGACATATTTATATTCATTTAAAGACATTTATATCTATATATAAATCAACTCCACAATGTAAGATCATATTCATATGCACACATTTATATCTACATGTAAAAAATTAAAATATATCAGGACACGACAGAGAGGGAGCGTGGGGTGGGGCAGCGAGGACGGGTGTGAGCACGAGAGAGCGAGAGATGAACTGCATCACAAAACAGAGATGAAATGGGGTTTAACGTTGTACTCTTCTGATCCGAGTGGGTTACGCCATACAGTGTGCTCTGCGGGACTATGACCTACTCTTATATCGAGTTCCAAATGCCAAGGGATATTTTACGTGCACGCCAATGTGTACACGGGACCTTGGTTTTTCGCAACATCCGAACGACTAGTCAGCTGTCCTTGTCAGCCCCTCCTTCCTGCACCACTGACAAGGGGGAACCACGTCGGAAAACAAACAGACCCCATAAGACAAACATGCGTATATGTAACATGGGCATAGCAAGCAATACACGCACGTTTTATTAAATCGAGCGAATGTTTAATGGAACCGCCTGTGCGAGTATGTAGTGAATACAGGCTACACGAAAAACACTTAACAAGGGAGACAATCGAGTGACAAATATATAGAGAATCGCCTACGAGTGTTTTTTGATATCAAAAAATATCAACACAAGTCGATAATGTAAAAAAAACAAAAACACGAGCTAGAGATTTTGTTATCACCCAAATAAATAAATATTATTCTTTGGTATAGATTTCACCTTTACTGGACCTAATTTCATTACTGCGTAGTGATACATCAGTTTTTTGACTGCAGTTTAGCTATTGCAAAGTCCTATATATTGATCCAGTATTTCCTTCAAAGTCAATTAAATAAAAACAGTTTCTTTTTAACAAAAAAAAGTCACTATTTATTTAAAATAAGTGGTTTCTTTAAAATAAAAGAAAGTAGTTCCTTTTTGATTGACCAATCAAATTCATGTAAAGCGATATCTCCTAAGGAGATATCGCAGTAGATTATGTAATTTATCATACAAGCGATATCTACTGTCAAATAAGATATTGGGTGATAAATAATGATAAATACCTCTACAAGTTTTTCTGTTTTGATCTAGGAAAAAGCCTGCATAACAACCACATGAATAACTACCTTGATTATTATTACAGATCTGATGACACGGTCCATATAACTCACACTCATTCACATCTGTTAAAATATTCATTTCATAACACATCTGTCATGACATTTGTATGTGTTAAAGAGAGAGAGAGAGAGAGAAAGAGAGAGAGAGAGATGGGGTTTAACGCCCACTCGACACAAACTAGGTCATTTTGAGAAGGCGCCCCTATCTCCATGCCACATACGCTCACACCAGGGATCGAAATCACAGCCGCAAGCCAGAGGTGACCGGCCAGCTAGAGGTCGAAGCGCGGCACTCTATACTACTATGCCATCCCAACACCCAGAGAGGGAAAGGGAGAGAAAGATTAACTTATTGTTTAACTAGGTCATTTCGAGATTAACTTATTGTTTAACTTTATTTTCGATGATACGCTTGCGCATAGAGGTCTTTAGTAGTGAAAGGAAACCGGAGTACCCGGAGAAAACACGTGAGGCTGGACAGGCGACCTAACTCCATGTCACGTACAACCGGGGAACCCAAACAACGCCAGGAGACTCAACGACAGACCTTATGATGCAAGGCACACGCGCTAATCATTCCGACAGAACTCATTGATCAGTGACAGAAATCATATTCATATATAACGTTAGTGCAACTCACACTACCTACATTGTCGGCACAACAAAACGTTTATTGAATTCCGCGTCACTCGAGTGCACTTCTGTCAATCTTATGTGTTACTACTCAAGGTTTTCATCCGGCCCTGGGTGGTATATTAGGTGGGGTAGATTTGGGTAAATCTCCCTGCCCTTTAAATAGGCCTACAATATGGGATCTAATACAAACATGCCTACCAATACAAGATCGTTTGTTAGTACTGAGCGTATAACCCAATCTACAGCGACATTCATAACTTCCATAAAAATTCACACAAATCTGATCACAAGCTCGAAATCTGGCCTCCGTTTCATTACAAAAGTTGATAGCTGAAAATATCAAACATAAAAACAATTCATTTATTAATGGCAAACATACATTATGCAAGATCTAAATCTGCCTATTGCACGTCTTTCTTCAGACCTGAAATGTTATCTAAATTATCAATTAGACATTAACTTACCCAGACCTTAATCAAACCTCGATGGCATCGCTAGCCTGCGATATTTACTGGATTTAGAATCCGATTTGCTGCTCAACTTTCATGTTTTTATCATGAAATGGATAATCGAAACTATTTTTCTATCGTATCGACTTCAGTAATGATCGAGGCTAGGCGGATATTTCAATCGCCATTATCTCGATCCAAAGTGGATCAATTTCACTGAAATTTTAAGCAAATTCCTTTCACATATCCTAGTTTTTAACTACTATAGTGCGAACTGCCAGTTCTTTATCTAATCTCCCATAATGTATCTGTAAATGGACTTTTCCCTAATTAGATCAAGCAGACTACCCAATGCAGTCATTTTCAACCCGTGTACCGAGAGATCTCCTTATGTGTGCCGCGAAATTTTTAACAGCACACTAACAAAATGCTAAACACCACGTGATCCCAATTGGGTATTCACTCGCGCCTTCTAGTTTGTTCAATGTCGTGTTTTCCTTTATTTAGTTCGAGTCATTCTATGCGTCTATAGCTATGTCTACTGTTGTATACCGTCATCGACTTGCCATGTTTTTATTCCAATTTTTAATATATATTTAGCCAAGCTCACCGCCATTTCTTCCTGTGTTCCAAGGTGTGATGTTGGCAAAATAGGGTAAGGAAGGGTCAATCGCGATCCTAGAGATAGTTTTAACCTTCGTGGCTTCTGATTGGCGGGATTTATTTGAATGAAAGGCTGCTGATTCCTCGAAAATTAGGAGAGAGAGGGAGAGCGAGAGAGAGAGAGAGAAAGAGAGAGAAAGAGAGAGAGAGAGAGAGAGAGAGAGAGAGAGATGGGGTTTAACGTCCACTCGACACAAGCTAATCATTTTGGGACTAACATACGGTTTCAGTTTTATTTCAATAATTCGCTTGCACGTAGGGGTCTTTAGCAGTTGGAGGAAACCGGAGTGCCCGGAGGAAACCCACGGGGTTGAGAAGGCGCCCTCCATGCCACATACGCTTACACCAGGGATCGAAACCACAGCCACAAGCCAGAGGTCACCGGCCAGCTAGAGGTCAAAAATAAGGCATCAAAAGTTCATTCGAAAACAGCCGGTTTTTAGCACATAACGTGAGTGATTAGGTTAAATGCATGACATTTCTGAAGAAACGCGAGTTTAAGCCACCATCTCGGATCTTTAATAAGCGGCTCTCGGAAGGATACACCCCGTGACATCCATAATGGCAATCCAATCAAATTACTAAAATTTTGATTTTATCTAAGTTAAAATTTATTGAAACAGGCCCCTGAAAATGGGACCACCGCGCCAATCTGTAAAATTAGCTAGAGAAATAATCCATCTAATCAGAATCTACTTACTAGAGAATCCTCGACCTGAAGGCCCGGTCACACCATTAAATCCCCGTGGACCTGAAAATATAGCACGAGAGTTCTGTTAATCGTATCTGATCCAACATTCATTTCAATTTATATATAAGGAGTGAGAATAACCTCCGTAAATTATGACCATCGAGTTTGAGAATCGGGCTAATTGGGTCTAGACGAATCTACTTCGCCTAATTGTTCAAACCCTACAAATGGTATCAAATTAACTAGCTGACCACCGTGAATTGTTTAGACGATCAAATTTGAACATTAAGGCTGGTATCAAATAAACTAGCAAAGAAACATGAATGTTTCAGGCCATTTAATTTGGGCCGCGGGTGAACTTGACCCAGGTGAAACCGGATATCCTGCAAGCCCATAGTAATAATAAATTGAGTAGGTTTACTAACCTTGGCTACCGGTCATTCCAGTTTCACCAGAAAATCCAGTAAAACCAGTGAAACCATTTAATCCATCTCGTCCGTTCGCACCATTATTCCCTCTCGGTCCAGGCATTCCTGTAAATCCGGTAAATCCCGTGAAACCAGCAAATCCATCTCGGCCAGAAGAACCATCGTTACCTCTTTGTCCAGTCATTCCAGTAAATCCAGTCATACCATTACGGCCATCAAAACCTCGTGCACCTTGTATCCCCCTATCACCCCGTGGTCCGGGCAACCCAGTTAGACCCGTAAATCCGGTAAATCCACTAAAACCCGTAAATCCGGTGAAACCAGTAAAACCATTCCGTCCATCCAACCTGGAAAATAAACCAAGACCGTCTAACAGGGGTAAAATAGGGTTTAACGTTCTACTGTTCTGCTCCGACACCATATAGTGTGCAATAAGGGAAATATTGCCCGGAAAGTGGTACTAAGGCCTACTCTTATATCGATTTCCATGCAACTGCCAAGAGAGAGTTTAACGTCCACTCGACGGGTACGAACCCGGATCTCATTTTATAGGTTTCGGAGACAGGCTCTGCTAACTTGACTTTAGGATTAAAGAAAAATCAAATATCTTGAAGTAAAGTATATGAATCCTTACCCGTTATTACCGCGATCACCCCGTGGTCCTGGTGACCCGGGAACACCAGTCATTCCTGTAAATCCAGTAAATCCTGTAAAGCCAGTTAAACCTGCGAAACCATCTCGACCTGAAGGACCAACATTACCACGATCCCCCTTAGATCCGGATGGCCCAACCAAACCACGATCCCCTCTATCACCTTGTCGACCAGTCATACCAGTAAATCCAGTAAAACCATCTCGTCCATCCAACCCTCTATTGCCAGGCACACCAGTCATTCCAGTGAAACCATTTCTACCATCCAGGCCTCTAGATCCATCAGAGCCCCGATCACCAGGTCGACCGGTCATTCCAGTGAACCCAGTAAAACCGGTCATACCATTTAAACCGTTTAAGCCAATTGGACCTCTATCTCCACGGTCACCACGTTGTCCTGGCACACCAGTAAATCCAGTAAAACCCGTCATACCTGCAAAACCATCTCTACCCGAAGGTCCCCGAGAACCCGTTTCTCCTGTAAAACCATTTCGTCCATCGAACCCAGCACGACCAGCTGGACCAGCTTGGCCACGCTGACCAGTCATACCCGTAAAACCAGTGAAGCCAGTAAACCCATTTCGACCATCTAAGCCTCGGTTACCCGAGACCCCTTGATTTCCTCTTGGTCCAGTCATTCCGGTCATTCCATCTCGCCCTGTAAATCCCTGTCTTCCAGGTTGGCCCGTAAATCCTGTAAATCCAGTGAAACCATTTAATCCATTTCGACCGTCTAAACCACGCTGACCTTGGGAACCTCTTTGCCCAGTCATCCCCGTAAATCCAGTGAAGCCAGCCATCCCAGTAAAACCAGTAAATCCAGTCATACCAGCTAATCCATTTGACCCATCTCTTCCAGAAAAGCCGCGATCACCCTGTCGACCGGTCATACCGGTCATTCCAGTAAAACCATCTCGTCCAGCTTGACCAGTGTCACCTCTATCACCTCGGGCGCCCTGATTACCCTGCCGACCAGTCATTCCAGTGAAACCTGTAAATCCGGCAAAACCAGTCATTCCTGTAAATCCCGTAAATCCATTCCTTCCGTCAAAACCACGTGAACCAGCAGGTCCCGTCATTCCCGTCATGCCAGTAAATCCATTTCTCCCATCAAACCCACGAGCACCTTGCGGTCCAGTCATACCAGTGAATCCAGTAAAACCCGTAAAACCATTCAAACCATCTCGACCATTCGCTCCTCGGTCGCCCATTGACCCCTTATCACCTGAAAATATCAAGGTCAAGTAAACCATTTAAATTCAGAAAGATTTTTAACCTTACCGAACCAATATTCTTCAAATTTCAACTGAAAAATAATCTTTATGAGAATTAATCCATCATCGTTTAATGCTCGCTTTCACGGCGGTGATTTAGTAGACAATCGAGAAAATCGACATTTTCATTCCCAGTAGGATTTTGTTTGCTGTAAAAGTCGGAATATTCTATACCTATAAACATACAGCAAGAGTCAATGTGATTAAACCTCAGATCCTATTCGTTTCGCTTTTTATAAATCACAACTTCTTTTTACTTGTCTTCACTACACTAGGATTTGGATTTGTTTTTATATTACCGGCGTTTTGGTTTTAGACCCCCGTTAACCTGCTATACCTCCAAACGTAGAATATCTTACCTCTATCCCCTCTAGTTGAACCATCACTGGCCTCTATCCCCTCTAGACTCCTGTAGACTCTTACCTTTATCCCCTCTAGAACCCTTTGACCCACCACTGGCCTCTATATCCCCTGTAGACCCCTGTAGACTCTCTTACCTTTTTCCCCTCTAGAACCCCGTTGACCCACCACTGGCCTCTACCCCCTCTAGACCCCTGTAGACCCCCTTACCTTTATCCCCTCTAGATCCCCGTTGACCCACCGCTGGCCTCTATCCCCTCTAGACTCCTGTAGACTCTTACCTTTATCCACTCTAGAACCCCTGTAGACTCTTACCTTTATCCCCTCTAGAACCCCGTTGACCCACCATACAACATAGAATCTTACCTCTGTCCCCTCTAGAACCCTGTTGACCCGTCATGCCAGTGAAACCAGTAAATCCTGTAAAGCCATTACGTCCGTCCAATCCCCGGGATCCATCTCGTCCGGCACGGCCTTGAACTCCAGTCATACCGGTCATTCCTGTAAAACCCGTGAAGCCGACCTCTCCTCTGGGACCAATATCACCACGACTACCTTGATTACCTTGACGACCGGGAACACCAGTCATTCCAGTAAAACCAGTAAAACCTGTTTCTCCACTGAAACCTGCGGATTAATTAGAAAATTTATTTTTTATTCGACACAGATGTGCATCCCATGGAAGGTCCAACGTGTTGCTTAATGGCGCTTACTCAAGACCTCCAGGTCACTAAGCTAACGCCTTACTGAGTCACCGCGACACCCGATTAAAAGAGGGATGGTGTTTAACGTCCACTCGACACAAGGTAATTCCGGGACTAACATATGGTTCAGCCTATTTCAATAATTCGCTTGTGCGTATGGGTCACAAGGTTGGATAGGTGACCTAACTCCCTTGTCACGCGCTAACCATACGGCAATCTATCCCCTTTGTTATTGAACGAACTTTTACTAAACATGGACAAGGCTTATAAAGTATCATTCTCTTGTTCAAGACAGTGTACCTACTCTACAACTTCTATGGCCGTCGACCTGTGATATCGGTTGTCTCAAATATTATTTAAAAGCTAAAACATTTCATTGGGTGCGCAAAGTTAAATTTTTTTTAAATGAAATAGGGTTTTATGGTTCAAAATCTCTCCAAAAATGGAATGGATTAACGAATGCTGAAACAGGATATAAACTTACCAGTCATTCCATTCAAACCATTTCGTCCATCAATACCTCTTACTCCGGTTTCACCCGTCATCCCGGTAAAACCGTTTCGTCCGTCGAAACCTCTCAGACCTTGGTTGCCTCGATCCCCTTGTCGTCCGGGGACTCCAGTCATTCCGGTCATCCCAGTAAATCCAGCAAATCCATCGCGTCCATTTGAACCGCGATCGCCTTGTAAACCTCGATCTCCCTGTCTACCACCAAAACCACGTGGACCGGTCATTCCTGAAAAACACGTTTACGAATAACTAGCGGATGATCCGGTGCTGTACGAGTTAAAGGACAATATTGGTGTCAGTCATTATTACAATATGATAGAACTTGTTAAAGAGTTTCCAGACATAATTTTAACACACATATCGTTGCTACGATAGATGCGTAATTAAGTAGCGAACACAAAAGGAAAATATGAGATAACCTTCTATATAACTGACTGAAGTGACGAGTGTTAAAATTGTATTGTCCTTTAAAATAAGTATATCCCCGAAACCGGAAGTGATAGGCCAACGTCACCTAGCCTATGTTACTGTCTGATCTGAGCTACTCCTATGCACCCTATTTCCGCCTCGGGGTAGCCCTAGTGCTGTAGGCGCCATATTGAACATCCAGATACACAACAGTCACAAATACTACTATATATAGACACAGAACCAATATCATAGCCTGTCTAGAGAGAAGTGGAGTTTAACTTCCAGTCTAGGTCATTTCGGGACTAATGCATGGTTCAATTATTTTTATTTCAATAATTCGCTTAAGCGTAGGGGTCCTTTGCAGTGGGAAGAAACCGGAGGACCCGGAGAAACCCCACGAGATAAAATATACCCATTTATCCAAGCCTGGAAATAAGGCACCTGTCACTGAAATGTCCGACACAGATTCAGGATTTTTCTGGCACTAAACCTCTGGTGCCTGTCATTTTGTCGAGCACTGATTTGTCTTTTTCAATGATATTAATACATGTCCGATCCTAAGTTGATAAATGACATGTACTATTTCATTAGTGCCTGGCATTTTGTCAGGAACTTCTAAAACCATTATTTCCAGGCCTGCATTTATCAGTGTTCTTACCTCGGACCTCGTGATAAAATATACCCAATTATAACTGACCTGTAAATCCGGCAAAACCAGTCATTCCAGTAAATCCTGTAAAACCGTTTCTGCCATCAAAACCACGTGCACCAGCCGATCCTGGTAATCCAGTCATCCCAGTAAATCCGGTAAAACCATTCCTACCATCGAAACCCCTCACTCCGGTAAAACCCGTCATTCCAGTGAAACCATCTCGCCCGTTCACACCATCTCGTCCTATATGAAAACAACAGCGCCTTTAGAAAACAACAGTTTCATTTAGGGTTTGAGTTCGAGGCAGATCAAGAGATCTAAAGAGGGAGACACAGGTCCTGTTTCGTTTCATTTTTTAATGTTCTAAATTTCGTTTTACTTGTCTTTACTACACTATAGTCTGGACGAGTTGTTACCGGCGTTCTGGTTGAAGCCAGGAATGAGCCAATGGAACGGTCTGTTACGGCGCCTTCTTGGCATGTCCTGCACGGGACTGTGGGTAAACCACTATAAACGTCAACGCTGATCGATTAACCAATGACTGACTCATGACATTTGATAGATCTTCATGTAGTGAAGGCCATCAAAAGTATAAAAAACGAAACGAAATTCATGTAATTTCTAAATATTGAATAGTAGGAGGGGGTACTAAAATTCAAAACATCGAACGTGATATAGTGTCAATTCGGCTACACAACATTTTAAGATATATATTCTGTTACTGCTCTGAAAAACATTATTATGAGAAATGAAATGGATTTTAACGTCCTTCTGTTCTGCTCCAAACTAAGCCAGTGAAGACGGGCAAACGCCACAGTGTGTTATGAAGGAAATGTTGCTCGGACAGCGGCGTTATGGCCTACTCTGCACTGTAAAAAATTTCCGTTTTTTTATGTCGCCGAATTCCGTAGTTTAACACATTTTTACTGTTAATTGATGGATTATTTTGAGAAATTGTGTTAAAAGAGTGAATTATTTCTTCAAATTTTATGTAATTCTGTGGAATATCCAGTATTAAACAGGAAACTTCCGTGAAATTTGTGGATAGAATATTTTATTCCCTTCTATAACGGACTTAATTCTGTTATTTTACGGAAAAAACGGTGGAATGACAGGAAAGTTACGTGAAATTCAGGAATAAAATGTTTCATTCCATTATATAACGGACTATTTCTTTTTTGAAATGCAACGATAAGAAATCATATACATATATAATAATTCCTAATACGTATCATTTAATAGTATTCATTTCAATTTATTAACCATAATATGAAGGATCATATTGTGTAGAGTTTGGTATATTAATAGTCATGTATATCTAATTTCCATTATTTATAAGATCTATAAAGTGTTTTCTCATTCATCATACGGTAATCAGATTGTAAGTATTTTCATAAATGTGTAAATACAATTTTCAACGCTAAGCGAGAATAGGTTGAATTGTCTGGTAACCAAGCACGCTTAAATCTGGATAATTTAACCGATTGGCCAGTGTAAGCCGGTTTGTCTCTATGGCAGAGTTAACATATCTGCAAATTGATAATACCGCAAACTTACATGTGAAAGCCTCTAACCGGTCCTAACACTGACCATTATTAGTTGATATATCGCAGAAACGGACGTAAAATAAAGCTATTTCGCACATTCTATGAAATATTGATTTGAAAATGGAATTTACGTTAATTGAGGGAATTTCTGTAAATTACAGGAAAAACAAATACGGATAAAATTTTCCTGGTAATTTTTGTTTCCGGAATTTTTTCCGTTTTTTCACGGATATTTTTGTTACAGTGTAGCATCGAATTCCCAACTGTCAAGGAATGTTTTATGTGCACGCCAATGTGTACGCGAGACGTCGGTTTTTCGTCCCATCCGAACGACTAGATAGTTGTCCTTGTCAGGTCCTCCTTTCTGCATCCGTGACACATTTTCGTGTAATGGTTCACAGATATAACGTCTAGAAACCACAAATGTAGGAATGTAACGGTCTTTAACAAACAAGAGACGCTATTTCGACAAATGTGAAAGACATGTCTGAGTTGAGCATTAGTTTTAATATTTACCGTTTGAGCCTCGATCTCCTTGTCGTCCAGGCACACCAATAGCCCCGGTCTCTCCAGTCATTCCAGTAAAACCGGTGTTACCTTCGAATCCTCGGTTACCATTAAAACCTAAAATAAAGAAAAACATTTAGAATTTGTGCTTCTAGCAATGATCCAAGTTTCACACGAAAAGAAATGAAATGGGGTTTTCAGTCCTAATGTTTTGCCCAGTACTGAGATATATATATTACAATGTCACACGAAAAATAATTTCAAATATTCTTTTTAGATACACCAAATTAAATTTTCGGATCGCATTTAGAGAAATCAATTTGGGTTTTACATGTACGTCATTTCGAGAATAACTTTAGTCAAATTGACTATTTCTTTTATGTGAAAACATGTGTCTTTAGACGTAATGTGTCTTTAGACGCGAGAGGTTATATTGACTATTTCTATAATGTAAAAAGATGTGTATTTAGACGCGAGAGGAAACCTGAGAAAAGTGGGTTTGGTGGTCAACCCCGATTCTTGTCACTCAGGATCACACCATGGCACAGGCCTGTGGTCGACACTGCAGCACTTGTAATAACATAACACAAGAGTATATTACCTCTGTCTCCTCTAGGCCCCATCATACCAGTCATACCCGTAAATCCTGTAAATCCAGTCATACCATTAAAACCTGTGTTACCTCGATCACCAGGTCTTCCAATATTACCCGTCATACCAGTCATTCCAGTGAAACCATTCCGTCCATCCAATCCTGAAAACATACCCCAGGATGTATTTAAGTAGAGAGAGAGAGAGAGAGAGAGCGGGGAGAGAGCGGGGAGAGAGAGAGAGAGAGAGAGAAATGGGGTTTAACGTCCACTCGACACAAACTAGGTCATTTCGGGACTAACATATGGTTTAATTCTATTTCAATAATTCGCTTGCGCGTAGGGGTATTTAATAGGGGGGGGGGGGGCGGAGTACCCAGAGAAAACCCACGAAGTTGGACAGGCGACCCTACTCCTTGCCACGTTCAAGCGTGGATTCAAAACCACGCCAGTTGACTCAATGGCAGGCTTTATGATACAGCGAACGCACGCTAACCATTCGGTCATCCAACCCCCCTTTATTTAATTAGACCACTTCCCCTAAGAATCGCACTTAACGGGCAAAGACTATGCACGACAGAATAATATGATAATAATAATAATAATAATAATATCTTTATTAGGGTAAGAAATTAGGCCAGGCCTTTTTACAATTCTGCCCATGAAACATAACAAAACAATATAAGAACAAGAACAAAAATTATGAATTAAAATTATGTACATAAGGTTTCATAAGCTTAGGAATCTATCATTAAAATAATATTTGCTTTAAAGTTTGATAATATAGGTGTGTTTTTAATTAAGGTAGATAGATTATTCCAGAGACAAAGCGGCATTATGGAAGAATGGATAAAGAGTTGACAGTTTTCACTGTAACAGTTAAAAACTAGATAATGTAAAGGCAATTTGCTGAAAAAGGCAGTCAACTTGCTCCACTCTGAACCGGAAATTGCCTTCTGAATTTTAGGCTATCTTCGATCATCATTACTAAAGCCGGTACGGTATAGAAAAGTCTTCGATCATCATTACTAGAGTCGGTACGGTAAAGAACAGTCTCGATTATCCATTTTTACGTTTAATTATCCTTCACAAAAAGTATTCAAATCCGCTAAATATCGCAGGCTAGCGATGGCATTAAAAGTATATTATGGTCTGGATAAGTTAATTAATATGTTTAATTAACTATTTAGATAACATTTCAGGCCCAAAGAAAGACCTGCAATACAGATTTAGACTTGCATAATGTTTTTCTTTAATTACAGACTTTACTCATTGTTAAATATGTGTAATAATTTAGAAATTTCAATATTTTAAGTTAATGTTAATTGTTTATCTCAAACGTCATTTCCTGTATACCCAAGTTACAATTGTATGCGTGGTAGACAACCAGTTTAGGCATTTTAAATATATGGATATTCGTATTACATCAGTTGCTTCAATGAACACGGAAACTTATCCCAGTTTCAAAATTTAGAATTTGGATGACTCACCTCTGACACCAGTTTCACCAGTAAAACCAGTGAAGCCAGTAAACCCGTCTCGGCCATCTTGTCCTCGATCACCTTGGCGACCACGTGCACCCTGCTGTCCAGTCATACCAGTAAAACCGGTGAAACCAGTCATTCCAGTAAAACCGGTTATTCCAGCAAAGCCGTTCCTACCATCAATACCATTTCTGCCATCCGTACCACGATCACCTGTAAGTCAGAAAATTAGGGTTTAACGCCCCACTACTGCTCTTCGTCGAGGCGAGAGTTTTAGATTTGACTCATTTTATATCACATACTTAATGTGAGGCGAGAGTTTTAGATTTGACTGTATCCCATAATTGAAGTGGGCGAGATTTTTTAGATTTGACTCAGTTTGTAACATATAATTCAAAGATAGGCTGGCACTGCCAGGCAGGATACGCCCACATTTTCGAGAGATGGATAGAGAACAAGCAATACCGAAAGCGATTTTTCCTACATCATTAAGTTCTGTATTTTCTACTGTATTGGGAGCAGCCATTTTGTTGGTCAGTTCCAGTCTGATATTCATGAAATTCGAAGCTGACAATGATTATGGTGTGACGGTACAAAACCTAGAAATGTGTACAAACGGCGGCCATTTTGTCTGGCAATTATGGTCTGATTTTCTCGAAATTCGAACTCAACCTTCCGTAGGGTGTAACGGTGATAGAGTCAAACGTTTTTTTTAAATCGGATAATAACTGTGACCTCCAGAGGGACCATAGGCGATTTTTCGGACAATCAGGGGCCACAATTCAGGAAGATACGATCCGATGTGCGCAAATAACGAAAGGAACCAAGATCTTTGGGTTATAACCATGCATTTCAAGTTTCATCAAAATCGAATTAAAATTGTGACCTATACAGGGTCCACAACCATGATATACCATTTTTTAACAGTATTCGTGTACAAACGGCGGCTATTTTGTATGGCAATTTTGGTCCGATTTTCCCGAAATTCGAACTCAACCTTCCTTACGGTGTAACAGTAATATAATCAAACGTTTTTTTAAATCGGATAATAATTGTGACCTCCAGAGGGACCACAAGCTAAAAAAAAGCCGATTTTGCGTATAATCAGGGGCCATAATTCAAGAAGTTACGATCCGCTATGCGCAAATATCGAAAGGAACCAAGATCTTTGGGTTATAACCATGAATTTCAAGTTTCATCAAAATCGAATTAAAATTGTGACCTCTACAGGGTCCACAACACTGATATACCATTTTTTAACAGTATTCGCGTACAAACGGCGACCATTTTGTATGGCAATTTTGGTCCGATTTTCCCGAAATTCGAACTCAACCAACCTTAGGGTGTAACGGTGATATAATCGAACGGTTTTTTAAATCGGATAATAATTGTGACCTCCAGAGGTACCACAAGCTAAAAAAGGTGATTTTTCGGACAATCAGGGGCCATAATTCAGGAAATTACGTTCCGATAGGCGCAAATATCGAAAGGAACCAAGATCTTTGGGTTATAAACATGCATGTCAAGTTTCATAAAAATCGGTTCAAAATTGTGATCTCTATCGGGTCCACAAGCTAGAAACGTGATTTTTCGTACAATCAGGGGCCATAATCCATGAAGTTTTGATCCGATACATGCCAATATCGAAAGCAGCTGAGATCTTTTGGGGATAAACATATATTTCAAGTTTCGTCAAAATCGGGTAAGAATTGTGACCTGTAGAGAGTCCACAAACAATTGTGGACGGACGGACGTCCGGACGGACGTCCAGACGGACGTCCAGACGGACGGACGGACGTCCGGACGGACAGGGGCGACGACATAATACGTCCACATGAAAATGTGGGCGTATAAAAACAGAACAGAATGCCTTTAATTCACCTTTAAAGCCTGGTACACCTCGATCACCAGGACGTCCAGTCATTCCAGTAAACCCGGTAAATCCAGCTAAACCATCTCGCCCATTTAAACCTCTATCCCCTCTTGATCCGGTCATTCCAGTAAAACCAGTCATACCATTCCGCCCATCAAAACCACGTGCTCCGGTCATACCTAGAAAGAGGATAAACACACGTGAAAACAAAGTCTGTGAATGAAAAATGGGATTAACTACTACATGTAGATGCTAATAAACATGGATTACGCCATGCGATAAGACAGTGAAAACTATTACCAACAACTAGTGTTGTACACGACAATGCGTACTAAGGTCAAACGCTCCTAAGACGCGATGTCACACTGTACTACATTGTATGGAATGACGCCATATTGCATTGTATGGAATGACGCCATATTGCACTGTACGGAATGACACTATTTTGAACTTATGGAATGACACTATACTGCATTGTAAATATTTCATCACGATTTTAGTTGCACCAAATACATACACAAAAACGTAAGTAAAACTGGTGTTTACGGAGAAAAAATGGACCCAAAACGATATAATCAACAAACGATATATCTAATAAAAGTGGACAATACTTACCGGTGAAACCAGTGAAACCATCCCTTCCCGAGAAACCCTGTACACCTCTATCTCCTTGTCTTCCAGTCATACCAGTAAATCCCGTATATCCAGTCATTCCGGTAAATCCATTTCGTCCATCAAAACCACGTTGTCCGTCGGAACCCTTGTCTCCAGGTCTTCCAGTCATACCGGTAAAACCTGTCCTGCCATCAAACCCGTTGGCCCCATTTTGACCTGGTCGACCAATTTCCCCGGTCATTCCAGTAAATCCGGTAAAACCAGTAAAACCTGGAATATTACAAAATTCTTAAATTTAATAAACAATTCATTTGAAACGACTCGCCATTGCTTCATTTTATGGCTAACGGAGTGAAATGGGGTTTAATGTCCTACTGTTTTCCTCCGACTGGGTTAATGAAGACGGGCATGCGCCACACAGTGTGCTACGGGAGACTTGACAGGCAGCGGCACCATGGCCTACGATATATTGAATTCCGACTCTCAAGGGGCCTCGGTTTTCCGTCCCATTCGAAAGACTAGACAGCTGTCCTTGTCAGACACACATACAAGACGTCCCACCCAAACGTCGATACTTTCTCTTGCCAGGTATCTCCCCCTTTTCGCTGACGAGGTAGAATCTCAAGGTACTTTCTCGGTCAACAGCGCGGCTCCCTATATAATGAAATAAATGTTTAACCTGCAAAGCCTATTTGTCCAGGTCGACCAGTCATTCCTGTAAAACCTGTAAAACCATCTCGTCCATCTAAACCTCTAGCACCCTGTCGACCTTGATCACCTTGTCTACCAGGTACACCAGTAAATCCCGTATATCCAGTAAAACCATCCCGTCCATCAACACCTGAAATACAATTAAGATAATAGGGTTTACCGTCCACTCATCCTAACCATTACACACAGCGAAATGGGATGTAACGTTCACTTGAAATAGGTAATTTCGGGACTAACAAATGGCTCAATTGTATTTCAAGAATTCGCTTACGTGCAGGGGTGTTTAGCGGTGGGAGAAAATGGCGAAAAACCACGAGGTTAGACATGCGACTGTACTCCTCAACCAGGGAATCGAAACCATGCCAGTTAACTCAATAACAATCCTTATGATACATTCGGCCAGTCACTCCCATCCCATGATATAACTTTTATCAATTAGAATGTATAAAGGAATAGCAATGAGAGGAAGCGTAGACAATTCACAATGTCTACCTCTGTCGCCATAATTAAAGTCAGCGGTTTTAACGGAGCTATGTCGGCTAATATTTGGGAACTGGAAATTGACATAAATGTGTCGCATCGCTTGTAATATGAATTATATAAATTGATTTACACTCAATCGTATCGGTTTTTACTGTCATTTCAATCCAATGACAATCCTTAGCGTCTGTTTATTCCCGTCTACACCGATAGTATTTATTGCACATGCTTTCCAGATATGAATATGTCTAGCCTCGTTCTTCGTGTACCAATGGTAACATTTTTATTGTCTTAAATATTGGATATCAAAACTATTAAAAAACATTTAAACAATTGTCGGTCAATTTCTTTCTACAAACCATTATTTCCTCGATCTCCTTTCACACCACGTTCTCCGGTCATTCCCGTAAAACCAGTCATTCCATCTCGCCCACTAACACCATCTCGTCCAGGGCGTCCGGCTTCTCCAGTAAAGCCAGTGAAGCCGGTGAAACCAGTAAATCCATTTCGGCCTTCTAAACCTTGTGGACCTCTATCTCCTCGATCACCACGTTGTCCAGTCATACCGGTGAATCCAGTGAAACCATCTCGACCAATTCCGGTTAAACCTCTATCACCTCGGTCACCTGTAGTCAATTGATTTTAAAGAGATAGAGAAATTGGGTTTAACGTCCAATCGACACAAAGTAGGTTATTTCGGGACTAACATCTAGTTTAATTCTATTTCAATAATTCGCTTTATCAGAGGGAGAAAAACGGAGTACCCGGAGAAAACCCGCGAGGTTGGACAGGCCACTCAACTCCTTGCCACGTACAACCGGGGATTTGAAAGCACGCCAGATGACTCAATCGCAGGCCATATGATACAGCGCGCGCACGCTAACCATTCGGCCATCCAACCGCCACCCCGCCAATTGATTTAAAGTCAGCATGTTTTGATCATACCTGGGCCCCGTTTCGAGAAATCTTAACTAAAGATAAAATCCAAATTTTTATAGATACTTTAAATAAAATTTGATTAGCTAAGCACTAAAATCAATCCAATAATATCCAATCAAATTACTAAAATTTGGATTTTATCTTATTTAAAATTACGTGAAACAGGCCCAAAAGTTTTTTTAAAAAAAATAGGTTGCCAGGCAACGAAACATACGCCCGCACAGCAGCTAAATCGTCCGAGGAGTCAACAAGAGTTGTCGCATATTAAGTAATTATCAGAAAATCATTATAATTTGTTTGGTTTTTTTAATCAAACGTTTTTTTGAATCGGATAATAATTTTGACCTCCAGAGGGACCACAAGCTAAAAAGGGCGATTTTTCGGACAATCAGGGGCCATTATTTAGGAAGTTACGATCCGATGGGCTCAAATATCGACAGGAACCCAGATCTTTGGGCTATAAACATACATGTCAAGTTGCATCAAAATCAGTTCAAAATTGTGACCTCTATAGGGTCCACAAGCTAAAAACATGATTTTCGTACAATCAGGGGCCATAATCCATGAAGTTTCGATCGGATACATGCCAATATCGAAAGCAGTCGAGATCTTGTGGGGATAAACCTATATTTCAAGTTTCGTCAAAATCGGATTAGAATTGTGACCCGTAGAGAGACCACAAACAAATTGTGGACGGACGGACGGACAGGGGCGACGGCATAATACGTCCACATGAAAATGTGGGCGTATAAAAAGCGCTAACATCTTCGGTTGTTACAGATAGAAGACCATGGAGACCTAGTATCAGTCGAAATAGAAATGGGGTTTAACGTCCTACTGTGCTGCTTCGAATGGGCTAACAAAGACGGTTTGCTGTGCGGGGAATTTTGCCCGGACAGCGGCGCTAAGGCCAACTGCCAAGGGTTTTTTTTTTTTACGTGCACGCCACTTTGTACAGGGGAACCTCTGTTTTTCGTCCTATCTGATCGACCAGGCAGCTGTCCTTGCCAGGCCCTCAGTTCTGCAATTTTCAGGCTAGCGAGTCCGCGTCTTACTCATGTACCCACCGTGGCTCCCCATCTGAATTGAATTAAATGGCAAAATCCAAATATAGACAATAGCTGTATATCCATTGACTGAAAAAGGTTGAAAGATTTCGTTTTATTCAGCAACAGAATTTAAATGAAAATAAATGAAATGGTTCTGATGTCGAATTCCAACTGCCAAGGGTTCTTGTACGTGCACGCCTGGAAATAAGGCACCCGTCGCAAACAATGTCAGGCACAGATTCAGGCTTTGTCAGGCACTAAACCTCTGGTGCCTGTCATTTTAGTCCGGCGCCTATTGATTTTGTTTATTGATATTAATACATGTCCGGCACTAAGCTGAAAGGTACATCTAAAATTATTATTTCCAGGCCAGTGTACATGGTACCTCGGTATTTCGTACTGCTCGAACAAATATACATTGTCCCTTGCCAGGCCTCTGAACTGCACTACTAACTAGATAGAACCTCCGTTGAAAACCGAGTTCACACAAACCAGTTAGCGAACCAACTTCTTACTAGGCCACTCCGGCTCCCCAAACCCCACATGAAATAATCGCCCAGAACATCATGTTTATAACAAATCGTGAGACTTATTTGTACTTGCCTTTTTGACCCTGAAAACCCCTCTCTCCGATTCGTCCGGTCATGCCTGTAAATCCGGTAAATCCAGCGAAACCATCTCGCCCACTTAAACCTCTATCTCCTCTTGATCCAGTCATCCCAGTAAAACCAGTCATACCATTCCGCCCATCAAAACCACGTTGACCCTGTATACCACGGTCACCACGTGGACCTATCATTCCAGTGAACCCGGTAAACCCTGTGAATCCCGCTAATCCATCGCGACCATTCTGTCCAGTCATCCCAGACATACCGGTAAAACCATTCCGTCCATCAAAGCCTCGAGGACCAGGTTGACCTGCATTACCATCTCGACCATTCAACCCACGATCTCCTCTAAGACCCGTCCAACCAGTAAAACCAGTGAATCCAGTGAACCCATTTCTGCCATCCAAACCTATGAATAAAATAAAATGGGGTTTAGCGTCCTACTGTTCTGCTCTCACTGGGCTATTGACGACGGACATGAGCCATGCAGTGTGCTACGAGGGAAATTTTGTCCGGACAGCGGCATTGGGACCTACTCTTCTGTCAATTTGCAACTGTCAAGGAAGGGGTCCTTTTCGATAATGTCAATGTGTTCACGCGACCTCGGTGTTTCGTCCCACTTCGCATCACTGACAAAGAGGCAACCATGGAAAAGCCAAATGAATGTACTCGGCAAATAGCCTGATCGAATACGGGACCATCCATGCTACCGAGCCAACGCCTTACTGGACCTACTGAACCGCCGCTACCACCACCACCAGCATAACCATAACTAAATACATGTCAATCATCTTGTCCCTACCCTAGAGTGTATTAACATGGGATAATTAAATCTTTGAAAATTACCTCTTGCGCCTTGTAGACCTCGAACACCAGCTTCGCCCTTTTGACCATTACGTCCATCAAAACCCCGTTGTCCAGTCATACCGGTAAAACCCGTAAATCCCGTGAAGCCAGTAAAGCCTATAAAGCCATCTCGACCAGACAAACCCCTCTCTCCTTTTTGACCATCAGAACCCCGGTCTCCTCGGTCACCTCGTGGTCCAGCTATACCAGTCATACCAGTAAAACCATTTCTTCCATCCAAACCATTACGACCTGAAACAAGTCAATCATAATACTTCCGCTCTCTTCACTGACATCACGATTTGATCCAGTAGCTACATGTACATAGAGCTACCGGCTGGTCCAGCAACTCATCCCTTTAAGGGAGAGCTGCCCCACCCCACCCACCCACCCCTCATATTACATAATATACTAATTCTGTTACCAGAAAATGAAATGGGGCTAAACGTCCTAAATGTAGGTCCGATGATTTTTTGATACCGACGTAGCCGGATATGGATGTAACTGTAAATGTAAAGGAACGAAGTAAATCAAATGTGTTTTAAGAGCCTGATAATCGAGATAAATCCTTTTTAAATACTTGATAGACCAGATCTGTTGTATTAGATGTAATCCCGGTGCATCTCATCAGTCTGATTAAAATACAGATCTATATTTTATTTCGGTTTTTATACTTTCAATGGCCTACGCTACATGAAGATATGACAAGTTGTACTGGAAGTCGTCTCAGGGGTCGAACAAGCGGCTTTTGACCTATGACGTAAGCCATGTGATTAACATATCAGCGTTGATGTTTCTAGTGGGTTACCCACAGTTCCGTACACGACAAAAAACCGTAACAGATCGTTTCATTGGTTTATCCCTCACTTAATCAGAACACAGGTAATATAACAACTCTTCCAGATCCTAGTGTAGTAAAGACAAGTAAAACGAAATTTAGAACTATTAAAAACGAAACGAAATAGGATCCGCTGTGTTTTAATCAGATTGGAACAGCACTTACGAACCTTTAAATATCAATTCTCAGAATCATAAAGAAATCTGGCATATACTAACCCGTCATTCCAGTAAAACCATCTCGCCCATCTCTACCGATACCATCAACACCATTTCTACCATCTCGTCCTGGTGATCCAGTCATTCCGGTAAAACCTTGTGACCCATCTCGACCTCTATCACCTTGTCGACCATCAAGACCACGGCTACCAGTCATTCCTATAATAATATTAATCATATCGCCATATCAAATCAAGCCCATTAGATTACAGAGGACATGCGAGTGGTGCGACACTACTTCGGAACCACACCAGTTGACTCAATAACGCGCCCTAACCTAATCTTTCCTACTAATGAAATGAAACGGGGTTTAACATACTGAGGTCTGCTCTGACTGGGCTAAGGAAAACGGGCATACGCCATACAATGTGTTATGAGGGACATTTTACACGGACAGCGGTGCTACAGCCTACTCTTTCATCGAATTATAACTGTCAAGGGATCTTTATGTGGACGCAAATATATACAAGGGAATGGTTTTTCGTCCAATCCAAACGACTATAAATTGTCCCTGTCCGGTACTTTGGATAGGACTCATTTTATCAAGAATACAATGTTAAAGACTGACCTGTGAAACCATCCCGCCCTGGACCACCATTAGAACCATCTCGACCTGACTGACCAGCTTCTCCTTTATCTCCTCTATCACCACGATCACCACGTGGACCAGTCATACCTTAAAATATTCCGAACATAATTAAAGGACATAAGATAATAAACATACTTAAAGGATTCAAGATATTAAACATATTTAAAAGATCCAAGATAATAAATATATGTAAAATATTTCATAAACACCCGTAAAAATTTCATATACACAAGTGAATATTGAATATACACAAGTAAATAATTAATGTACACAAGTAAATATTTCATATACACAAGTAAATATTTTATATACATCCGTAAATATTTCATAAATACCAGTAAATATTTCATATATACTATTTCATAAACACCAATAAATATTTCATTTATACACCCAGTAAATATTTCATAACTACCAGTAAATATGCAAATAAATAATATTAACTGTATATACAGCATGTAATCCAGTATATTATTTCAGATATTAATATGAATTATTTAATACATACCAGTAAATCCAGTAAAACCGGTAAATCCAGTGAAACCCACAAAACCATCTCTACCATTTGAACCTCTGGGACCTTCTCGTCCAGTATCACCTCTGGGACCAGTCATTCCAGTAAAACCATCTCGCCCACTGTTACCTGGCGATCCGTCTCGACCTCGTTCACCTTTAAATAAAGATATACATCAATTGGTTACTAACCATAAAACACGATCAGGGATAGAAAAAAGAAAGAAAGAGAGTAAGAATGAAAGAAAGGATGAAAGACAGAAAGAAAGAGAGGGGGAGAGAGAGGCCGAGAGACAGAGGTAACCGGAGGACGCGGATGAAACACCCGATGCTGAACACACTACCCTAGTCCTTCTGAGGAATCGACACCACGCTAGCTGAGTCAATACCAGACCTTTGTATGCAACACGCACGCGTTAACCATTCGGTCAATTAATACCTCCTGGAATATAGTGGAACGCATTGAACATGGCCTACATACCTGTCATTCCAGTGAAACCAGTAAAACCAGTGAAACCTGCAAAGCCTTCTCGACCATCTCTTGCAATACCATCTTGTCCTCGTGGACCTTCTCGTCCCTGTGGACCCGTTACTCCAGGCAAACCATCTCGACCATTTCGACCTACAACATTGATAAGTTAAATATAATTACATTAATCCCGACCGACAAACCGTTAATCGGATTATTTGTGCTAAACTTCATTACCAAAACTCAGTTTGTGAGAAACAATCTTGCTCCTGTTTGTTGAGAACAAACGAAGAGCCCCGAGGAAGAAACGATGTAAGTCACTTTTCAACAAATCCCAGTTAATGGCGCCATCTGGTAGCAAATTGTATAAGCTTTCACAAAATCGGTGCTGAAATATTCAATGAACAAGCATGCCAATTTTCACTGACCATGTTCGTGGATGTAATTCAAAAATATATTTCACCAAAACGATGCTGAAAAGTCAAAGTACAAGTATGTCACTGTTCATGTCGGTCGATAAGACTTGAATTGAGGAGCCCCGATCCGTAGACCTTTTTGATTACCGCCACCATCAATGTTTTAGAATCTATTTATGATATGTGGCCGTTCACGGCCGGACGCACAGGGCGAAATAATACGTCCACAGGTAAATGTTGGCGTTTCAAAATATGATTTAGAAAAGACGGCTGTGGTCTTCTGAAAGGCAATAATATCTCAATGGTCGTCATGAAAGTCATTTTTTTGGAAATAATAAGTGCGATGATATGGGTCAACTAGATCAATAAGTCTTGAAGGATAAGTTTTCGTATATTACCCGGTGATCCAGTCATTCCAGTGAAACCATCTCTTCCATCATTTCCTCGACTACCATCTCGTCCAGGAGAACCAGTCCATCCAGTAAGACCAGCAAGACCATCAAAACCACGGTTTCCAGATGAACCAGGTTCTCCTTTACTGCCCTGATCCCCTCGATCTCCTCGGTCACCTCGATCACCTCTTTGACCAGTCATACCTTGAAGCAAAAACAGAATCCACAAATTATACATTATGGTCTCTTTTTGTAATCTACCATAGGATCTTGCGACACTTTCCACGATTTCTAACGGTCGAATTTCTTTCATCTGCATGTCGACGTTTTCACGGGAGCTTGGCTATTTGTCTAATTCGAACGACGTGACGTGCTGTGGCACGTACCTGTCCTGCCCTGCCCTACCCAGTGTAACACCATAAATGATCCGGCGTCCTACCTTTACCCTCTTCGGCGCCTTAATCCTAAGAGCTACCTTACCAGCTTATCTGTATGACCGACAAGTATCAACGTCTACAAGGGAGCTTGACTTTTTGACCAATTCGAAAAGAGGGACTGGGCTGTTGTCCATGCCAGCCCCATCCCACCCAGTGTAACACTGACAGGGTCCATTATTAGCCAACACCAGAAATGATCCGGCGTCCTACTCAGTGAGCCCCATCTAAACGGCACTTTTAGCCTCTTAATCCTAGAAGCTACCTGGCTACATTGCAACCAAACCCTAGCTACCTTACCAGCGTATCTGTATGTCCTACTCACCGACCCCATGTAAACGGTGATTTGACCCCCTAAAAGCTACCTGGCGACCAACCAAACCCTAGCTACCTAGCCAACTTACCCGTATGACCGACCAGACCATCTCGACCGTTTGAACCATCTCGTCCACGTTGACCAGTCATACCAGTAAAACCGGTGAACCCAGTATCACCACCACGACCATCAGAGCCTCGATCACCACGATCCCCTCGATCACCTTTCTGTCCTTTCTCACCACGTATATCTAAAATAAATATGTTATGGTTTGTAGTGTACTACTAGGCCAACGAAGACTGGTTTGCGCTATACAGTGAACGATGAAGGCAGTGGCATTATGCCCTACTCTTAATTCGAATTCCAACTGTCAAGGGATCTATTACGCGCACACCAACGTACACATGAGACCTCGGTTTGTCCTTTCACCTGAACGGCTAGACAACTGTACTTGTGAGGCCCTCCGCTCTGCACCACTGACAAGGTGAAACCAAGTCGGAAAACCCCGTCGGAAAATCCTACTTATCTGCTGCGACTAATAATAATAATAACAATAATGGAAAGCGAGAGAGAGAAATGGTGTTTAATGTCCACTCGACACAAACTGGGTCATTTCGGGATTAACATATGGTTCAATTTTATTTCAATAATTCGCTTGCGCGATAATCTTCAACAGGGGGGGGGGGACCGGAGGACCCGGAGAAAACCCACGAGGTTGGGCGAACAAATAATAATGGACATTTATAAAACGCCAACATCCAGCTAGATTAGCTGTTCTGGTGCGCTGTTATAATAAAAAAGAAAGATCGCACCGGGTAATCACGAAGGCTTCCTTACAAAAAATGAGTTTTTAGTTTCTTTTTGAAAATGTTTATGTTCAAGTGGTAGCTCATTCCATGGTGTCGGAGCAGCCACTTTGAAGCTTCGGAGACTGATCAAGATGAGCAAACGCCATACAGCGTCCTGCATCACTTGCAGGGGGGGGGGGGGTACAGGCCGAAAAATACCGATGAACTTTCACGACAAACACGTACCTCCAGATTAATGAGTCAACGTTTTACGGCTTGCTCAAAGTAAATATTTTATAAATCAAACACTTTTAATTTGTTAAAGCTATATTTCGTGATGTTCTCCAACAACAGTGTAGTGAAGACACACAAAACGAAGGTTTGAATTAAAACTTAAAGGAAATAGGATACGTGTTTTAATTGGATTGATAGAAACACTTTGAACAGGTCAGTCCTTATATTTAGGCTCAGATGACGAAAAACTGTCTCACTAATTCCAGAGCATTTTAATGGAAGCTGTGAAAAATTCGCCATCCTCAGGATATAAATGGCGCACAAAGGTTTTAAATATTGTATTTCGGAGAGAAATAAAGTCTTACCTATTTCAACAAGAGCCTCGATTAAGAAAAAATAAGTTTTAACAAAGGAACTGACTTGGAATGTTTCCCCGACACGATAATCAAACCGTCTCGTCAGTGATACGACTCGTGTACCATTGGTTGGACGTGGTGAAACGATGTAGCTGATTGGTCCAATACCACCATCAAAACTCCAGCCAATCAACTGTCCAGCCTGGACCAGTGGTCTTTCGGGAATATCAACCTAGCCAAAAAAGTTATTAAATAAATGAGTTTATCTTTTCTACTCAGACTGGGCTAAAGACAGGTATATGTCAAACAGTACCATGTGTGAAATCTTGCAAGGATTCTTTTATATGCACGCCATTTACATAACGTTACGTTGTCTCTTGCCAGGCACCAAACCCACCGAATAACAAGGGAGAATAACGGCGGAAAATTCGATGAACATTCTTACTCATTGAGCCAGCGCGGCTACATAAGAAAAATGAAAGACAATGTAACATTTTAGTGTTTTAATAAGATTATTTGAAATGAAATACAGTATATACAAAAAGGCTAAATAAGGTAGTTTTTAGATATTGGATCTGAGAGTGATCCCCCTTTAATAACTCACCGTTTGTCTGCCTGTTCGTCGACTGAATACAACATTTCTTTCATATCGTAAAGTATACCTTGAACCTCTCTGTACTTCATCAAAAACGAATAATTTACCACTGTAATATACAACATACACCTCGTTTGTATCATACAATTCCGTGTGCAGTGTGGGGGTGGGAATGGTTAGCGCTTGCACGCTGTATCATAAGGCCTCTCATTGAGTTCCGGTTGTAAGTGGCACCGAGTAGGGTCATCTGTCCAACTTCGTGGGTATTCTCCGTGACCTCCGCCCCCCACCCCCACACCTAAAGACCCCGAAGCACAGCGAATTATTGTCATAAAATTGGACTATAATTTTAGTCCCAAAATGACCTGGTTTGTGTCGAGTCGACGTTAAAACCAATTTCTCTCTCCTTCCATGTCCATTGCGCAGACAACAGTAAACACTGGTCATTTACTTTACAAAAATGCAAAATACACATCGGTGTGCACTACGTCATATTTATAATACGCTACGATGTCATATCTCCAGACTTCGACGTCATATCTCCAGAACTCGACGTCATATCTCCAGAACTCGACGTCATATCTCCAGACCTCGACGTCATATCTCCAGACCTCGACGTAATATCTCTAACACTGAGATGTCGAAGGGGCGACATTAACCATGATATGTAGTACTATCCGATTACATATCTTTGATTTTGGTCTGATCGTCTTATGGGATGTTGTTTGGCTCTGCACTGGCTACTGTATTATCTTTCTTCTTTAGGACTTCACCGTTGTGTTTTCTCACGATACCGAAATGAAATAAGTAGTTGGAATAATGATATATTTCTATACGGTTTTATGTCACAACAGTTATACTGTAGTTAACATTACAATATCCTTCTCTCCAACCCCAATCCCGAAAACGTCTACCCGGGAAACCACTACATAGTGAAATGGCCGTTTACAGAATCTACATGGCGTCTGACTGTTCTAGCCCTGACTCCCTACTTTATAGGGAATGGCGTACGCCCAGGTGTATTTCAAACAATAACAACTTATCCTTGAAAAATGCAAATGACCAATATGTTTGCTGAACTATAGCGGCGTTAATGTGTCAAAATAACCAGCATACTTCCTATATTTTTGGGTTATAAAGTAAGAATCAATAATATGAAAGATAACATTATTGTTTAAGCCATCATATTTCTCCATTCTTTGTCCTTCAACCCATATCTTGTTATTGTCAAAATATTTCGTAAACAATTTACTTTTTAGAATAAACTTATACCATAGCGAGAGAGAGAGAGAGAGAAATGGGGTTTAACGTCCACTCAACACAACCAGGTCATTTCGGGACTAACATATGGTTTCAATTCTATTTCAATAATTCGCTTGCGCGTAGGGGTCTTTAGCCGTGGGAGGAAACCGGAGTGCCCGGAGGAAACCCACGAGGTTGAGAAGGCGCCCCTATCTCCATGCCACATACGCTCACACCAGGGCTCGAAACCACAGCCGCAAGCCAGAGGAGATCGGCCAGCTAGAGGTCGAAGCGCGCTCCCTAGATTTTGACAGTGTTAAATAATCAAGGTCTTAATATTATTTTGTATATGTTTTATTTAGCACAAATCATTACCACCTATATTACTACCAATATTAAGACTAGGGTGAACTTACTTGATATCCCGACCCAGATCTTGGTGTATATAAAATCTTATCTGTGTAAGTCGACCAGAAACTAAGGGAAAATCTTCATTAACCCAAAAAGCAAACCCCCCTTCATTGTAATAATCTTGACCGGCAAAATCCGTTGTGTAGCCAACTTTTATCGTCTGCGTTTCTGAAAATAAAGAATAAAGGAATTACGACCCCGAAAATAGCGACATCCGAAGTCGGAACAAACTTTAAATTTGAAACAGGTTCATAGGATGGATAACCTGGTCTACTGCTTCGATTGGGCTAATAAAGAAGCCAATGCCTACTCTTATATTTAATTCCATCTGCCAAAGGATGTTTACATACCTGCCAATGTTTACAAGGACTTCGATTGTTTTCCCATGCGAACGATTCGACAGCTGCCCTTGCCATGCCCTCGCTAATGCGCCGCTGACAAGACCAACGAAACCACTGCCGAAAATCTCGATGAACCTTTCGACCAACACAGGGAGAGTCTGGTCTTACTCACTTAGCCACCGTGGCTCCCGACCAACACTGAGACTTGAACCCGGAGCCTGCTGATGAATATTACGCCATATATGAATGTTATACTCACGTGTATATGATATCGTGAAAAGGTTCAGGAATATCAACAGTAGAAATATCCATGATCCTGGACTGATCATTACTACAAAAAAACAATGTATACTACAAACATCATCTGATATAAATACACATCTATACTTTCCATGGCCTACACTACATGAAGATGTGTCCAGTTGTCGCCAAAAACTCGCCGTAATAAAGTAACTGACGTCATCTAGAACGCAAGTCATAACTCTTCCAGGTCCTAGTGTAGTAAGATCAAGTAAAATGAAATTTTGAACTATAAAAAAAAAACGAAACGAAATAGGATCTGTGTTTTAATCAGAAAAATAGAAAATGTTTTTTATGATCACTAACAATCACTTCAATATGGTGGGCACTGTCTCTTTAATTTGATAATTTCATTCGGCCACTTCATAATGGCGAGCAGTGTCTCTTATTTCAATGCTATCAGTATGTACGAAGAAGAGGTGACAATAACGAATTATTAGACCTGCACCAGATTGCAAAATACAGTGTAACCGTAACCGTCTCAACTCAATCTGTTTCACAGAGAGAATTACTTACGAATTAACTCTGTAACAGATGACTCTCCACAACAAGTGCGTTGACTGCACGCGGCGTCAGTCATTGGCTCAACGGCTCGTGCAATGTTTACATAACACCTAACTGCTTCAGGCAAAATGATGCATTTTACTCATTTTAATACCCATTTACACTAAATAGGAAATATTTTTTAACTACAAATACTTCAAACGTCTTTATTTTCCTTTATCCTCAAAAAAATGTTTCAGAATTTAATTTGTCGGAGTAAAAACGTTAATATGCCGTACTCATTAAGACTCGTAGATGTCATGCTTATCAGTGATTGTAGCGGCCAAGCGAATATTCACTGCGGGATCAGTTGGTCTCAACTATCACCGGGGTGGAACCCGGAATATCCCCAATTTAATGAGCTATCAAGAAGGCGATTTGTATTTAAAAGGGGCTTTATTTAAGGGCAAGGTAAAGTGACACCATCTTGTTGCAATATCGTCTCGCTCGACAACAACGTTGCTGAACATATTTTCCAACACAGAACAGTGGCCCTTGGATAGTAAAGTCCAAAATATACAACACTATTTCACTGTCAATACCCTTTAAAAATCAGTTTTAAGGGGGGGATTAAGTCATACAAATGTTGACAATATGTGCATCCATTATAAAAATTGCTCAACAAAAAGAAATTTTGATGTATTTACTATGTTCCATATAGAAATATTTAATCCAAATGATGTTTATGATGGTACTCAATATACCAAAATCTAAAAGTAGTCCCTCAAAAAAAAAAAAAAAATGGAGGATAGTTTTCAAAATTTGAAGTCTTGCAGAATGTATGCATTTAACGGAGCTAATATTTTTGAACTAGAAATGACACAAATAGGTCGCAAAGCATATAAAAAATGCTCCCCAGATAAGAATATGATTTGTGGAATATGTCTAGTCTGTTTGAGTCTAGTGTTACAAATGAAGCTGAAACGCATTATGGTGCACGATTCGTGTACCAATGGTAAAATGTTTATTTCGTCTTAAATACTGATTTTAATTGACAAATAATTTGTTTCAATGTGGAAGACTTTGGATGATATTGAGTTAGAGACTTGGCTATTTAATAAATCTTGTGTTGTTTACCCTGAATGATATAAATGCTTCATATTTCCCAAAGTTCCAAAGTCATCTTTTTTGATTTTCAGCCAATTTCTTAATGTTCAGTATCAACTCAAGCGATTTTGATACCAATATACAGGCACTAAAACTGTTGTGAATTTCTCTTTGGGTATTTTGGGGAATACTAACCCTAACCCTTTTAAGAGGGGTAAAATGTACATTGGATCCAGGTTCAGTCTTCTAAAAAGGGTTAAGGTTGGTATTTCCCCCAGATACTATATTTATGGGAATGGATTCGGCAATCTCGGAATATACCGAACCTCCTAAATTAGCATCTACCAACCTCGTGGGTTAAATTCAAACCCTCCCGAATTCCCGCCACTTTTATTATCCCCATGTTACTCCAGATGACTGGCACCACGGGGTTATATCCGGCTAACTATTGGCGGGATCTCTTGTAAATTCAGTCGTGCAGGAAGAGGGGGGGGGATATCCAGGGTTATGGGACATTCAATCAACGAGTGAAATGTGATTAAATCCATGCCATAGAAGCTGCCAAGTTGGTTTTTAATCAGCAGAGAATAGTAGTACCTCTCATTTCATGACGTGTAAAAATTGAAGTGTCTTCTGACAGATCTCTCTCTTGGACACCCAACATAATATGGCCGATTTGAATAGAAAGTTGTTTCGGTTCGAGATGTAGGCGCTACTCATGGAGTCAATGGGCAGCGATCATGTTTGACCCGACTCCCTATTCTATTTCTGTCACTTTTGCACCGAAAAATTAGAAACTGGTCGTCCATACGTGTCCACATGGAACTTCCTACTTTCTATTAGGGCTAGGATTAGGGTCAGGTATTTAAGATTGAAACCTTTTACACAAAAATGGGAATCACATCAAACATCAATGTCATTGGGCATACATTGAAGGAGTTGGCCCTGGAAACGCCATTGCGTTATGAAAACAACAATTTCACACGTCACCAAATAAAAACAATAAAATTCATCTGTCTGGTAAAATGATCAAAGTCTTACCTGTCTCAATTATTGTCATATATTTAATTAGTTAATTATATAAACATTACTTTAACCACTGGTCCAAAACTAAGGATCTTTCTTTGGGAGACAGGCGATGTAGATTTCGTGTAGTGTTTTGTCTATACACGACATGCGTATTCAAGACTTGATGCACGTGCTAGTGGCGGAGCCTCGGTCTTGACATTGGAGGGACTATTTTGGTAAAATGACGACGCAACGGTATGTTCATTTCAACAAAAGTATTGCTTTATGCGCCGGCTTCATGCTGTGTCGTAATTTTACCAAAGAGCATAAGCCTGTTTTATTTTTTTGCAATTTCTCGATTCGAACTCACTTCCCATGGTGTGTGGGAACTTTCTCGTATGGGCGAAACCATTCGCTGTCATTACTCGAATTCGTCCGCTTAACTTTCTGTAAGGATCAATGATTGAGTTTGATGTTTTTTGTTATCACTTCTGTATTTTTCATCCTCAGTCGGATAGTCCATTCTGTAAGCGGTGCAGACTAATTATGCTTTGTCGATAAATTTTAGAAGAATTGATTTTAAATATATTAAGATATTGCCAGGGCCAGGCGCGAATATAAGGGGAGGGGCGGGGAAATTGGGGTCTTTGAGACCAAGTAAGCGCGCTTTGAGACAAAGTACCCTCAGACTGAGTCACAAATTACATATATATTATACTGAAACCCCTCCCCTCATCGGGACTAACGTATCGTTCAATTTTATTTCAATAATTCGCTAGCGGGTTTGGATCTTTAGCAGTTGGAGGACCCGGAGAATACCGACGAGGTTGGACAGGTGATCCAACCCTTAGTCGCATACAACCGGGGAATCGAATCCATGGCACTTGACTCAGTGATAGGCCTTATGATACAACGCGGTAACCATTCGGCCACCCCCTTATAAAGACAAGACAGCACCCCCCCTATACGTGTTAAATAAAATATTTTGGTAGGCCTCTTTTAAATTCGATCGAAAGTTTATTCCTTTGTGTTTTCTTTATTGATTCGTTTCATTTACGGCATTTACGCGCTAGAATTAAATCAACAGAGAGAGAGAGAGAAGGGGGGGAGGGGGGAAAGACAGGGAGGACTGTTTACACAAATTAGGTCATTTCGGGACTTACATATGGTTCAATGTTTAAAGATATGTTGTGACTGGAGTGATAAATATCCTTGATTCATGAGTAAAGCAAACATATCTAGCTTATCTCCGGTGTGACGGCGGAGCAAAACAGTAGAACGTTAAACCTCATTTTATTTAATTTCTTAACTGTTGATACACGAAGGCCCGTTATCTGTTTGGGTTTGTATCTGAGCTTTGTCTATAAATAGCCAACGTGTTGTTGTCAATTTACACATGCCATTTATGATAACATTGCTCGTAAAAGGTAGATTACAGGACGTATTGGGCAAGCTGTACAGTCACGTGTATTACTTACCTGTGACGGACATCTAATATATAGGCTGTACAGCCAGTAATATTTACCTGTGGCTGACATCCGGGTATATTTACCTGACATACATCGATCGATCGCCAGGTAAGATACTGCTTTTGATCAATTTGATAGTTAATTTACGTCTAAAATGAAATAGGGTTTAATGTCCTACTACTCCGACTGGGCGAATGAAGACGGGCATACGCCATAAAATGTGCTATGAGGGAATTGTTGCCAGGGAAGCGATACTATGGCCTACTCTATGGCCTACTCTTATATCGAATTCCAACTGCCAACGGATCTATTACATGCTCGCTTTTTCGTCTCATCCGACTGGCTAGACAGCTATCCTTTGAAGCGATTATGTAGAGATAAAACACAAAGCAAAATCGACTAGAAATTCGTTGAATTGAAAAAGTTTGTTACATTCTTTGTTTTAGTTTCATATGTTCAGACAATATTGTGACACTACGGTATCGGATGTGACACTTTCTTCTAGGGTTTTCTTCGGACTTCACGTTGTTATAAAACTTATATCCAATGATCAATTAAGTCTAAAACACCGTTTATCTTGTAACTATTTTTATATAACACATATAGCAAACTACAGTGGTTACAGGTACAGGAAACTACAATATTATTGAATGTAAGTTCAATATCCTTAGATTGTGTTTTGAGGTGGCATTTCCTCGCCTCTCAGCCAGGAAGGCTGTGGTTTTCTCCCAACCTCCCAATGGTATCTATTTCCTACCGCCTCATCATGATATCTGAATCCGGCCTGTGAGCCAGGGCAGCTCACGGTATGAACTACCCCTTGAATCTCTCGGATGATATCTATAACTTTAGTAATGATACTCCAGGCTAGCCTTAAATTCAGAAGTCAATTTTCAGCCTATTCTATTTACATTATCAATTTTTTGTAATTATTATAGCGACAATAGTCAACTCTTTATCTAAGCTCCCATAATTTATCTTTAATAATCTCCAATGTTATTTGTTCGTCAGTCTAAGCCTCGGACCTAATAATAATAAAACTACATTACTCCTCTAATGCAGGTATCGGAACCCCGGACTCCAGACTACCGAGCCAGCGCTCTTCGACCTCTAGCTGGCCGGTCATCTCTTGCTTGCGGCTGTGGTTTCGAGCCCTGGTGTGAGCGTATATGGCATGGAGATAGGGGCGTCTTCTCAACCCCGTGGGTTTCCTCCGGGCACTCCGGTTTCCTCCCACTGCTAAAGACCCCTATGCGCAAGCGAATTACTGAAATAAAATTAAAAACCATATGTTAGTCCCGAAATGACCTAGTTGTGTCGAGTGGACGTTAAACCCCATTTCTCTCTCTCTCTCTACCGAGCCAGCGTCTAACCCACTTAGCCTCTGTGGCTTCCGGGCCCGAAAGAGTCGGAAATGGCATCTGCTCGCGAATTGTCATATAGGTCTGACATTTCTATTCCCGCCTCCTCCTTATTTAAAATTTTACTCATGGACAATTCATCTTTTATGACACAGTCACTTGTAATAAATGTCACAACAAAATATGTTATTGTGACGTTTGGTGTAATGGTTTATCTTTTGTTTTTTTTTTAAATTCCAGGATGAAGCAGTACCTAACGGTATTAGTGTTGGGTATTGTCTGTTTAATTCGTGCCACAAACTGTCAAAATGAGCAAAGAATTGATGAAGTTATAAATGCCGTGTTGGCATGCCGTAGCAATCCCGCTCTGGGTGTTACTGTCGTCAAGGATGGCCGGGTTGTGCTCAGTAAAGGGTATGGGGTGCGGAATTTACATACAGGGGAACCGGTGACCAATAAAACCCTGTTTGGAATCGCATCTCTTACAAAGGCATTTACATCATCATTGTTGGTCAAATTGCTTTCTGAAAAAACTTCGTGAGTAGACTTCACTTCTGTAACAATCTCATTAAAATATAGATGAATATTTCATTTCGTTTTTTATATACTTTCGATGACCCACACTACATGAAGATCTGACAGAATATACTAGAAGATCACATCAGAGGTTATACGAGAGACTTTTGACCCTATGACGTCAGATATTAATTAATCAATCAGCGTTGACGTTTATAGTATTTTCCCTACAGTTCTGTGCATCGCACGTCAAGAACTCGCTGTAACAGACCATTTTATTGGTTAATTCCCAACATCAGCAAGAACATGGGTTATATACCAACTCTTCCAGATCTTAGTGTAGTAAAGACACGTAAAACGAAATTTTGAAGGATAAAAACGAAACGAAATAGGATCTGTGTTATTCAAATTGCATCTTTCTGCTGATAGTTATTTGTCTTTTGTCGTCGCGTCAATAGATGTGGTGGGTAAATTGGGTGGCCGAATGGTTAAAGCGTGCACATTGGATCTGAAGGTCTGTCTTTAGTCAAGTGGCGGGGTTTCGATTCCCCGCTTGTGCGGGACAAGGAATAGGGTCGTCTGTCCAACTTCGTGGGGTTTCTCTTGGGCTTCCAGCTTCCCCCACTGCTAAAGACCCCTATGCACAAGCGAATTATTAAAATAAAATTTAACCATATGTTAGTCCCCAAATTACCTAGTTTGTGTCGAATGGACGCCAAACCCCATTCTCACTCTCTCTCTCTCTCTCCCTCGCCTAGGTATCATGTTCATCCTATCTTGTTTCGGGTATCATGCTGGTTCTATATGACTGTTGTCCTATGTTGTTTCAGGTATCATGTTGGTACCAATGTGTATAGGGTATTAAATAACACCCACCTATTCAACAACACCCTCCGATCAATATACGCCACGGTTGATGATCTTATGGCCCACAGACTGGCCATTCCAAGAAATAACTTTCTACGGTTAAGTTCTACTCTCACCAGGGAGAATCTGGTAAGGTATGTAACTAAGTTTCTTTTATACTGGGAGCGTGCTGATTTTCGATATTATATATTTCTACTTTCGGTCAACAGAAGGCGTGGCAAGGGACAACGTATAGTCATTCGAATGGGACGAAACCCAATTGGTATTCACGTAAAAGATCCCTTGACAGTTTGAATTTGATATAAGAGTAGGTCGCTGTGTCGCTGTCTTGGCCAAATTCCCCTCTTAACACACTGTATGGCGTATGTCCGTCTTCATTAGGCCGACCAGAAGCAGAACAGTAGGGCGTTAAACCCAGTTTCATTGCATTACGAATGAACTTGCGCACAGTGCTGATTTTCGATATTATTTCTACTTTCAGTCGAATCCGATATCTGCCATCTGCTGGAGCTTTTAGAAAGAGTTTCTATTATTCTGATCTGATGTATGGGGTGCTAACACGCATGACTGAAAATATTGGTGGGCAGTCGTGGGAAGATTTGATGAAATCCTATATACTCAACCCGTTAGGAATGACGTCAACCACCTTTGAAACACAAGATGTTACAACATCAGATGTTGCTACTCCATATGTCTCTGAAAATGGAGTATTGACCCCTGCCTCTCCAGATTTCATAAGGTGTGTGCATTTATTTAATATAGTACAGTTTTGATAGAGTTTTTTTTATAAATGAAATGAAATAGGCTTTATAAAAGAACCCTAGTATTTCGTCCCTGTGCCAGACCCTCCACCGTGCGCCATAGGCAATCTGAATATAATACAGATCTATATTTCGTTTCGATTTTTAATACTTTCAATGACCTCTAACTACATGAAGATCTCACCTGTTGTAATGGAAGGTCGCGTCAGGGGTCATACAAGCGGCTTTTAAAACCACATAACAAATCAAAACATTAAATAAAAGATCCCCATTCACACATACCAAATGTTTACAAACACGTGGTTGCATTTTCAGAAAGGTCTCCAGATAACCAAGTGTGGTCCCATTCATGTAAAATATCCGGTGGTAATTTGAACTCTATGGGGATTTGGCGGAAGCGGCGATGTCCGGGCAAACATGCCTTCATTGGGAACTGCATAGCATTTAGTCGCCTTCATTAGGCCGGGCGGTGCGGAAATATAGGACGCTAAATGAGAGAGAGAAATGGGGTTTAACTTAACGTCCACTTGACACAAACTAGGTCATTTCGGGACTAACATATGGTGTAATTACATGTTAATAATTCGCTTGCGCGTAGGGATCTTTAGCAGTGGAAGAACATCGAGGGACAAGACGCTAAACCCTATTTCGTTTTATTTACGTTACATTTTTTCAGGCACTGGGCATTAATAGGGGGATCAGGGTCTATAATGAGTAATGCTGAAGATATGGCAAAATGGCTGAAATTTCAGCTGAACAATGGCAAGTTACCAGATGGTACACAGTTAATTGATCTGCAAGATTTCGAGGACACCCACCGACCACGTAATATGATTAGTTCCAAATATTCCGCTACGGGGAAATATTTCACGAGACCAAAGGTTCCCGTTACCACTAGTAACGATGGGTATGCACTGGGATGGAAGACAGGTTTTTATAGAGGTTTGTATCCACTACAAAATATTTGGGTTTTTCATCAGTTTATTATACATTTGAAATGGCGTTTAACATCACTCGATACAAACTTGGTCAGTTCGGGACTAACACATGGTTTAATTATATTTTAATATTTCACCTTCGCTTAAGGGTGTATAGAAGTGGGCGGAAACCCTAGAGGCTAGACAGGCTATCCTATACAACGTGGGAATCAAAGCCACGTCAATTGACTCAATGACAGACCTCATGATACAACGCGCACGCGCTAATACCCGTCTAAATACGGGAAACAGGGCCTATACTATCCTCGCTGAATTTATTTCTTTTTTTCAACAGGTTTACGCATGCTCCAACACTCTGGAACAACATGGGGATTCGCCAGTCTGTTAACATTAATACCTGATGAAAACCTCGGAATATTCACATCCATGTCTGGCATAGATACGGGATATTTCACACGTCTCACGCTCCATAACTTCCTCGCCGACATCTTCCTTGGGGAGACGCCATGGCTCAATTCCACAACCATGTGCAGCTTTCCGCGTCCCTGGCACGACAACGTACAATCCAGGCGTACGAAAAGGGCGGTAAATATGCCTATATCCCCGTTCCTGGTAACAAATTTAGCTAGATATGCCGGTGTCTATAGAAACGAGGCCTATGGTAATATTGATGTCGTCATCACCAATAACAAACTTCGGGCGATTTATGGCATCGGAGAATGGATTCTTAACCCAACTTCTGACACCAAGTTTACGGCAGTGTGGATGAAAGATTCTCCAAGACTCGACTTTGTTTTCACATTTAAGAAGACAGGGACGCGTGTCTACTCTCTGATTCCAGGTTTTCAGAAATCAAAGCCTCCCATTTTCTATAAAATCTCTCAAACACCTGGTATAATTGGTTAAAATAGCAACAGTCTTCTCTCATTTGTGTTCGCTGTCTTTATTACTAATATTAGCCCATTATTTAGGAGCAAAGCAATAGGACGTTAAATCCTTTCATTTCATCTCATTGGTGTTCAAGATACGATCTCTCTGGCACGACGGATAATTGGTTAAATTAGACTCAATGATACCCCAGTACGTCACACTGATAACACTTACTCCTGTATTTGCAATAGACTAACAAGACACCCGGTAGACCTTATTTCCAAGCAATCGATTTGGTGTACTACACAAGTTATGTCCCTTGGTTTCAACTATAAGTGTGATATTTCTTCACAAAAATGATTCAAACATCGATATGAATTGTTATGATACCAGTGTTCCGAATAATGTTTGCGAGTATACAGGTTACAGATATTAAGAATAGGGTGTACTGTGACTGCCGTATCATCATGGTTAGATCTAATTGATAAGTTTGTTTAATCCCAACCTTAACCCTAACCCTGGACCTATACCTACTGCTAGTGCTTATGCTAAACTACAATCTCGCCCATAATCACCTGCCCTAACTGAGTTGACTTTAACAAATAGATCTAGTTGTAATCATGCATCATGGCTTAGTCCAAATAAAATTTCATTATATTTTATGTTTTGCGTTGTTGTGTGGTAGCTGTGGTGACTCAGTTAGATACTGGCTCGCTAAGCTGGACGTTTCTCATTTGATCCCTCCGTTGGCAGAGAAAGTTCATCGGGATTCCCGAGATGGGGTTTAACGTCCACTTGGCACAAACCAGGTCATTTTGGGACTAACACATGGTTGATAATTCACTTGCACATAGGGGTCTGCACGTAGGGGTCTTTAGCAGTGGAGGGAAAAACGGAAGACCCAGAGAAAAACCCACTCCTTATCACATGCAAGCAGGGAGTCAAAACCATGCCACTTGATTCAATGACAGACCATATAATCTAAAGCACACACATTAACCCATTCTGCCATCCATCTTAGTCTTCTACTCTGCACTTATATGCAGATGAAGCTAACAATAAATAGACCAGTCCCATGAGAAGTATAGGTCTACATCTCAGAAACTGTATTTTCAATTCTTCATCCAGTGACACTACAGTATATAACACTTTGACAACATTTACTATTTCCAATAAAAAGCAGAATATTTTTACAATGTTGGTATAATTTACATAGTGTCCTATAATCGTATAATTTAGATAGTGTCCTATAATCGTCGTGGTTTTCGTGGTCTGTTTCCGTTAAATGGTATCGGGGTACTATCTGTTACTGATACAACTTGAATACCTGCCATCTGTAAACCTTTCAGAGCAGGCTGAAATAATAATAATAATAACATCATTTCAAACGTGTGTGCAAAGCACAGTAAGGAGAGAGAAAGAGAGAGGGGTTAAATGTCCACTTGACAAAAACTATTCGGCCATCAAACTGCCATACATCTGTGAAAAAAATCATTTTCAAAACTTTTGACTTTGTGGGTGCACTCCCAGGTGTTGGGTCTTTAGCAGTGGGAGGAAACTGGAGGATCCACTACCCATGAGGTTGGACGGACGACCTTATTTCTTGTCATGTTCAAGTGAGAATCGAAACCACGTCACTTGACTCGATGAGGAACCATTCAGCCCCCCCCCCCAATATAGACCTATGATCATAATAATATAGGCAATATAGTTTTTGACATGGCCTTAGTTTATAACACAGTCTGACTGTAGTCATAAATAGGCCTACATGCTAACTCACATTTCTTCCTGGACCAATTCCTTTCATATTAACTCGAACAATCTTAATTCCTCTTTCTAGTATCTTCTGTAATCAAAAATAAAATTAATCATATAACTTCTCCAAGTGACACAGATCCACATTAAAGTTGTTGATCATCATTTTAGGCTATGGGAGCCACGGTGGGTAAGACACTGGCTCGCTAGCCTGGAGGACAGCGGCGTTCGATCCCTGCATTGGCTGAGAAAGTTCATCCAGATTTTCCGACATGATTTACCCCTGTTAGCCGTGCATGATGGAAGGTTTCACAAGGACAGCTGTCTAGTAGTTCGGATTGGCATGCACGTAAAAGACCCCTTGACAGAGTGGCCATAGTGCAGCTGCCCAGGCAACATTTCCCTCCTGTACACTGTAAGGTGCATTCCTGTCTTCATTAGTCCAGTCAGGACTCAGGAGCAGAACAGTAGGACGTTAAATCCCATTTCATTTCATTTAGGCTATGCCTATTCCGCACTTTTTTCAATTTGGGGGATTTTGAATCCTTTGGAAATTACAATGGTTGTAAAGTTGAGTCTCTTAAAGGAACAATAACATATGTTCAAATATGTTTCAATTATTTATTTATGAACAGCTGAACCAAACTACCAGAGAGAATGAAGATTTGCATTCATGGAAATAACGTCTTTTTCTCAAAGATTCTGATTTTTTTTAATTCTCGGTTAGTTCCACCTGACCTAACAGCTGAAATTCCTGGACACGCCCATGGAGGATGTGTGTGGTGAGTGAAGGTTGAACCGAGATTTTCTCTCTCTCCCATTTTGTGACTTTTTTTTATCTATAGGGTTACTCCAATAAATGTTCAGGAATTTAATTATTTCAATACCCAGAAATTTGTCAATTGTGTAAAATAACAGAACTGTAACAGGACGCAATTCCATGTCAGTCGATGATAATTTCGCTATTCTGACACATTTCAGACCGATTATCAAGCACCGAATTCACAGAACTGTAACAGGGCTCAATTTCATGTCGTTCAATTACAATTCCGGACGGACTATCAAGCATTGAATTCGTAGAACTGTAACAGGACAAGATTCCATGTCAGTCGATGATAATTCAGGCATTCCCACACATTCCAGGCTGACTATCAAGCCCTCAACTTTAAAACTAAGTAATATATATTCTCACCTGAGATACTGATAATGCTGCTGCCTGTGCTGCAATATTTGTTCCTTTTTTAACATTTCGAAACCCAACACTTCCCTGAAAATACATTGAATACTGATATTTCCAAATTCAACAAGGCAACAATATTCTGAAAAAACCTGTAGCAATATTTGCATGATGTATTATTAAAATAATATTTCATTTGCGATGTACCCAATACTACCCAAATATCACCACATACTCCAACATAATGATGCAAAATGGACATGTCATTTGATTTTTTTCAAAAATATAGAGATACACATGTACTTCAAATGCGATTACCGATGTTTTGCTGTTCAATTTGCCTCCCTATATTGGGAATAGAACAGTAGGACGTTAAACACCCATTTCATTTATTCCATGACAGTTTTTGGACCAGAACCCTTTGTCAACCGGTACCAAGTTATATGAAATCAGGGTTCCCGCGGCTTCGTCAAACATTTTTTCAAGGATATTCAAGGATAAATATACGTCAAATTCCAGGATTTTCAATGACATTTTTAGCCTAAAGTTACCATTTTTTCATCTTAAAAACAACCAAAACATTACCAACTATCGTTATAATCTCATATTTAAAAGGAATTGAAGACATAACTGTTTTTTATTATTACAGATCGACTTTCGGCACACCGGGGAAAACTCCCGCCATTTTTCAAACAGAGTTATTTCCCTTTTCGTTATTATGCTTTGTTTAATGTAATTACTAATACCGATTTTGATTAGTCAGTGTAGTGGCTTCTAGTATGTTAATTGGACAATGGAGTCACGTGAGAGTATTTGGTTGCCTAACTGTAAATGTCATTGGCTTATCTTGTTATTACGTGACAAAACACGGCTGTTTATTTAGATCAGTTGATTGACAGGTATACGTCAGTTATTGTTTAGTATAACCAGCATTACTTATAATCTAAACGGGATTTTCAGATCAACTTACTAGTATTACCAACAAAATTAAGGATCTTAACTGAAATTCAAGGATATTTTCCTATTTCCTCGAAATTCAAGGATATTTCCTATTTCCTCGAAATTCAAGGATATTCAAGACCTTGAAAATGTAATTTTAAATTTAAGGATATTCAAGGATTTTCAAGGACCACGGGAACCCTGGAAATAGGTTGTAAAAGCAACACTTACCCCTGAATCTATTGCTATAACTTTACCTAAAACAAAAAAAAGGGTGTTGATAAGAGTAACAACTAAGAATCCACAAGAGAGAGGAGAGTATAACATTCACTCGACTCAAACTAGGTTATTTCAGGACTAATACATGGTTCAATTTCATTTCAATAATTCGCTTGAGTTTACTTTAGCAGTTGGAGGAAACCTGATGACCCAGAGAAAACTCACGAGCTTGGACCAGGCAACCCTACTCCTCATCACGTACAAGCAGGTAAATCAAAATCAACACTAGTTGATCCAGGGGGCCAGCTGGCAAATTAAATTCCATACCTCTGTAACATCTACAGCAAATTTGAATATTCTAGTTCTTGTGTTCCAAAGTCTTGACCAATAAAATCACTATGTAGCTTTAGCAAAAATTTGATTACTCTCATCCAACTAGAATCAAAGCTATTATGCTCCAAAGTCCCACTCATCTAATCAAATTGTTTATTTTTGATTCGCCTTAGTGGAAAATGCTCCTCATTCACCTCTAATTATCAATCTTTTTACACAATTTACCTGTATTTTGTATAACTTACCTGTAAAATTATATTTTGTATAATTTACTTGCATAATGTAGAACTTACCTTTAACTTCTGTGACTGATATGATGGTATTATTACTGGATGATTTTATATGTACAATCGGTAGATCTAGATATGATTTACCATTTATAGTCAACGATGATATATACTTATCAGGATACATTCCAAGACTGAAAAACAACAAAAAACAGAATAATAAACAAACCAATCTGATTAAAATATAGATATATATTTCAGTTCATTGTTTATACTTTCGTTGGTCTACACGACATGGAGATCTGACCACTTGGTAGTTCTGGAAGGTCATGTTAGGGGTCGTTTGGGTGACTTTTGACCCTAGGAGAAAACCAACGAGATTGTCGCATACAACTGGGGAATCGAAAAACCACACCAGTTGACTCAATGACGGCCATCCAACCCCCTGCCTGAAGAACAAAACAAGTAACTTACTAAGAAAATTTTGAAAGGCTGACTACAACTTTATAATTCTATATTTCTACTTTTGTCCTCTAAAACTTACTTCATATTGTACTTTAATTCATTTTGGAATTCTTCTTCAGAATTATCCTCGCCTTCAGTCTCGGACATGTTTTTCTCAGGACTGTTTGTGTCAACAGCTCTTTTCATATTGTAAGATTGATGCAATAACTTTTTAGGATAAGCAACAACTGTCAAAGAAACAATGCATTTAATAGTTAATAAGACATACTTAAAGTTCCAATTTCATTTTTTAATTTTTTAAGTTATATTTTTAAAATGTATCAAAATAAAGCTCTAAATTAGATTGTATCTATAAACAGTCCTTCCTTGTTAAAGAATAATCCTATTAATCCTATATATTCAATATTGCCAGTTGAGAAATTGGCAAAAATATCATTTTCAACTTCAAATTCAAATGTTTGAAGATCGCCATTGCATGGAGGTTAATAGGAAAACAAGGGAGGTAATTGTGTTATTATTTTCTGTGTCAGGGATCTTAATGCCGGTGAAATATTGCCCATGATCGTATAATAATGAGTTGACAAACTTTTGAGCAAAAGACATAGAAATAATTATGTTTTGACTTGCTTAGAAAATATGAAATTCCCGCTCTATTAAGAAATAAACAACATTATCTCTGGGCAATCTGATTAAAACACTGAGCTTATTCTGTTTCATTTTTTATATGGCAAAATTTCGTTTTACTTGTCTTCACAAAACTAGGATCTGGAAAAATTGTTAAATAACTGGTGTTTTGGTTGAAGTGAGGGATTAGCCAATGAAACCGTCCGTTGCGGCAAGTTCTTGGCGTTTGATGAACGGAACTCGAACTGTGAGTAAACCACTAGAAATGTCAACGCTGATTGATTAGTCACTGTCTGACGTCTTTAGTTACTGTATTTCTGAAAACCTGATGCTTATCATCTTAGCTCTTAGATATTTTTCAGACTCCAGTCCTCAATATTGGTAATAATTAAATAACATAAGGCCAAGGCACGATACTGGATCTTTCCGAACGGACAAATATTTTTCCGTGTTTATAGCCACAATTCTAACCCTAACCCTTCAGAATAGTTTTAGATAAACCTAACCCTTACCCTAACCCAAGGGAAAATAATTGTCCGTTCGGAAAGATCCAGTATTGGGCTAACAGAAGAGAAAAAGTAAGTTTGAAGAATGGGTGGTCTTCATCCTCAATAGTCAATGACCTTATCCTTCTGCGATACCTCTACTGTCTTTATTTCCTCACCTTGTCGAGCGGGGTTCGTAAGATTAGCATATTGTACACTTGCTTTGAGTAATATAGATCGCAACATTGTGAAAAATCTGGAAAAAATCAATTCTGTAGACAATAATTATGAAAACAAAGTTAAAAGCAAAATATCACGTTAGTTTGCAGATTATCCAGACGTCCTGTAATGAGAGTTATCTTTCTTTATTTTAAATCCGGTAAGGTAATATTCGAGCGTTTCTTTTACCAGCTGTGAAGACTGCCAAGAGAAATATAATTATTTTTCTCTCGGAATAATCTTATTAAGCCATTGACAGTCATGGCTGGTACACTTGTCAAACTCCAATTCTTTCTGTTGAGGGAGAAAAGAGAGCGAGAGGGAAAAGAAAGAGAGAAAGAGAGATGTAATTGAACTTGCGCATAACTCAAAATAGGTCATTTCGGGACTAACGTACGGTTCAATGTTTATTTCAATAATTCACTCGCAGCATAGTGGTCTTTAGCTGTAGGGGGTTGGGAAAGCAACCTACTCCTTTCCACGTACACGGACATGCGCTATGAGGGAAATTTTGCCCGGGCAGTGGCGCTACGACCCACTCTTATATCGAATTTCAGCTGCCAAGGGATCTTTTACATGTACGCCAATCCGAACGACTATCCTTGTCAGACCCTCCGTTCTGCATCACTGACAAGGGGGAAACCATACAGGATAATCTGGATGAACTTTAGTTAGAAACAATTAAAACTTTTTATTTCTTTGTAAACATAAATGATAATTTATAACAATATCAAACACATAACGTAATGAAAATGTCACATATAGGCACTTTTATTTATATAATTAACATTAAGTAAAGTGGGTTAACGTCCACTCGATAAATAGATCATTTCGGGACTAACATCTATGGTTAAATTTTATTTCAATAATTCGCTTGTGCGTACGGGTCTTGAACAGTTGGAGGAAACAGGAAAACCCATGACTTTGGACATGTGACCCTAATCCTTGTCAGATATAACCGAGTAATCGAAACCACCCAGCTAGCTGGCTCAATGACAGACCTTATGATACAGCGCGCACGTGCTTACCATTCAGCCTACCCCCTCCACCCTTTGAGAGAGAGAGAGAGAGAGAGAGAGAGAGAGAGATGGGGTTTAACGTCCACTCGACACAAACCAGGTCATTTTGGGACTAACATGGTTCAATTTTATTTCAATAATTCGCTTGCGCGTAGAGGTCTTTAGCAGTGGGTGGAAACCGCAGAAAATCTATGAGGTTGGACAGGTGACCCTACTCCTTGTCACGTACAACTGAGGAATCGAAACCACGCCAGTTGACCCAATGACAGACCTTATGATACAGCGCACACATGCTAACCATTCAGCCTACCCCCCTCCACCTTTTGAATGTGGATGACAAAAATATGTCATATAGAAAACTGTGAGTATCCACCATAAAACATTATATAATATTTATTTGCTGACAATCGTTGTTATTCTTGTTAGGAAGTTTTCCCAACAGCCAATATGTCGTTTGCTTTCCTTTTCCCTGTAAATAAATATGATAAAATATAATTTTGTTTGCCTTCGGACAATAATCTGATTAAAACCCAGATCCTATTTCGTTTCGTTTTTATAGTTCAAAATTTCCTTTTACTTGTCTTGGCTACACTAGGATCTGGAAGAGTTGTTATCATTGACGTGTTCTGAATGATGCGAGGCACTGTGGGTAAACCACTAGAAACGTCAACGCTGATTGATTAATCAATGCTGACGTCATAGGGTCAAAAGGCGTTTGTTTGACCTCTGACGTGAACTCTCGCTATAACTTGTCAGATGTTGTTGTAGTGTATAAAAAAAACGAAACGAAATATAGATCTGTATTTTAATCAGATACTATAAGGTACTCAAATTAATTATTTCAGATTAAATTAAGAAAACATAAACAAAATGTCAACGATTAATAATTTCCCCACTCATACGTATAGTCGCACGTATGATGTGTAAAAACGTTGGAGCGCATGTACAAGCAAGCCGGATATACGGTATTCCATTACCTGTTGCCAAAACGCCGAGCCTATCCTGTCTAAGTTTCTCATAGCACACTGCATGGCTTTTATTTTAGCATTACCGTGCATGTAACGAAATGAAATGGAGTTTAACGCCCTACCGTGAAATGAAATGGGGTTTAAAGTCCTACCGTAAATGAAATGGAAGGACCTGTTCTATCCCGAATGGGCCTACCCATGCAGTGTGCTATCAGATAAATTTTGCCCTGAAAACGGCGTTACGCCCACTCTCATATCTTTTATGTGCAAGCCAATGTGTACACTGCCAAGAACTTTTACGTGCACGCCAACGTGTACACGGGACCTCGATTTTTCGTCCCATCCGAACGACAAGACAGCTGTCATTGTCAAGCCATACATCCTTCACCACTGACATGGAGAAACCACACAGTTGGAATTCAATAAAAGAATAGGCCGTAGCGCCGCTGTCCGGGCAAAATTTCCCCCATAGCACACTGTATGCGTTTGTCCATCTTCATTAGCTCAGTCGGAGCAGACGAATATACCTTAAACACAAATACATTTTATTTGTTTAGCAAATGAATAATATTACCTTTACATCTAGCTCTCCACGTTCACATAAACAATATCGTTGAGTTGTCTGTAACCCCAGCGCTGTAGCGGAACTGATGTGGATTCGGGAAGCTTTTAACAAATATAAAAAAAAATATTCAAATTTCACATAGTAATTCATTACACAAACGAGAGAGAGAGAGAGATAGAGGGTTTAACGTCCACTCGAAACAAACGAGAGAGACAGAGAAAGGGGGAGGGAGAGAGAAAGAGAGAGAAATGGGGTTAACGTCTACTCGACACAAACGAGAGAGAGAGAAAGGAGAGAGAGAGAGAGAGAGAGAGAGAGAGAGAGAGAGAGGTGACGTGACGTTTAAATAGGCCCTGGCTGAAATTTGGAGTGTAAGATCAACTCGAGTCAGGGAGTGGCATCGTTAAAACTCCCGGTTCAGACTCTAACCTTATAATACAGATATTAGCGCAATTGTCCACGGGACAAGCATACCAAATTTAGGATTAATAAAATTAATAGCTGACCTTGACCATTAGATTCCATACGACTAGCCATGTTTACAGTATCTCCGAATAAACAATATCTAGGCATGATCAGGCCCACAACACCTAAAATATAATAAAATATACAATATTTTCACAAGCTGTAACTTATAACCCTCAAAATACAGAGGGGATAAGGGCCCAAAGGAGGCAACTTGGTATTTCTGGAGTTTATCCTCATGTTAGCGAGAGAGAGAGAGAAATGGGGTTTAACGTCCACTCGACACAAACTAGGTCATTTCGGGACTAACATATGGTTTAATTAATTTTATTTCAATAATTCGCTTGCGCGTAGGGATCTTTAGCAGAGGGAGGCAACCGGAGTGCCCGGAGGAGAACCCACGAGGTTGAGAAGGCGCCCCGATCTCCATGCCACATACGCTCAGACCAGGGATCGAAACCACAGCTGCAAGCCAGAGGTGACCGGCCAGCCAGAGGTCGAAGCGCGGCACCCTAGACCACTAGGCCACCCCCCTCCCCTCGTGTTAGCAGTGATAAACTTCTCCATTCTGAATGCTAATAAAATACATGTTCACTATCTTAGGCAGTATGTAAGCTACACATAAAAAATGCCAGATCATCTGAAATAAATCCTACATTATCAACAATCCAGTGTGTAAGCGCCATCTTTCATTTTTGAAAAAAAAAAAGCAAATTGACTGCTGTCATAAAATATCTTTAAATAGCAATGGGCGAATTCTCGGAGAAAACACATGAGGTTGGACAGACGACCCTAATTCAAGTCAAGTACAAGCCGGGAATCGAAACTACGCCACTTGAAACCATTGCAGGACTTATGGTTTCAGACTCACACGTCAACCCAGTAGACCACCAGACCCCCCCCCCCCGTTTCCTCTTCGGTTCTGCTACATATGCCACTCCTTCAATTTGTTCCCGTGGCATATGCTAGAGAGCAAGGACGATAAAGAAATGCACGGGTTACCAGGGAAACAAACCGACACAGGGAAACAGACCCGTAGCTGTACGTTACCAGGGGTACAAACCTGCAGTTGTACGTGTTACTATGAAAACCAACCTGCAGCACACGGTCCAGTGTGTAGACCAATGCGTATAGCACACTGTTCTTCTGGTAAATGAGGAATTTTAAAACTTTCGATCTCTTGTAATATATCCAGTGACATGTCGGCAATTTCCGTAATGTGTCTGTCTCCGTTTTTTTCCGGCAACCCACTGACCACCATGTATGCGTCGCCTATTGTTTCAACTTTATACACGTCATATCTACAATAAACATAGAATAGGATCAGTCGCATGCAGAGTTGTCTAAGTTATCTTCCCAATCGAATGATGGTGGCGAGAATCAGGATTTGTTACGTCACCCCAAACTTGACGTTGACTACATTCCCCCTCCCCTCTCCGTTTTAGCTTCACTCCACTCTAAGTACATGTATTCACCTAAATGAGTAGAACTATGGTTTCAGAGTAGTTTCTGATTTGGATTATTCCCCGATAATCCCAACACCACCAACCTCAACCACCTCACAAATTTAATTCCCAAACACCCTCCCAAGACGTGGGCAGGACACGAGATATAGAAGCACGAACCTGGAGATGATATTATCAAAGAGTGTATACAACTCATTTAATAGATCGACTATTTGTATGGCTGTACTGATATTAGCTATGGCTGTAAAACCAACTATATCAGAGAAATAGATGGATACAGATTCATACATCTCCGGTACCACATTCTCATTCTTCTTCAATTTCTCAGCGATTGTTCTGAAAAAAAAAAAATAATAAAATGAACATATTTCTTATTGGTTTGGCGATTTTCTGTCTCTTCTCCAGCTTCTGATTTTTAAAAATTCTCGGGTAATTTCCCCCGACCTACTCCCAACTTGACGTTGTGTGTGTTCAGCATCGTAGACGATCGCAGACTGGCCGCAAAGACTATTAGTCCTGCTCATATAACTTTTCAACCGGTGTCTTGCGGATGGTATGCGTGCTACCAAACCCCACGACATGTGTATGTCAAAACATGTACGGCGGGTTGTAAACGGGGCTTAATTTCGCAAGCTTGCGCCCCATTTTCTTAGGCGAAATAATTTAAACAAAAAAATCTGGCTGTATACATGTTCGTATATCAACGAAAAAAAAATAATTATAATAAACACAAAAACATATACGAAAGAGAATTATTACTATTTTAATTAATGCGACGTTTGGTTGAGGGTTCTCTCAACTCTATCAAGCAAATAATGATAACGTTGACAAAACCCTCAGATAACCCTCAACCGCAACCAAGCGTCGCGATAATTGAAATAGTAATTGTGTTCCATATATTGTTTTTGGTGTTTATGCCAATTGCTGAATGTCGCTCAAACATAATCACAGAAAACATTATAGGCCTATACAGTAGAATCTGTATGAGCAGCCATTCCTATTCAGCGACATCTCCTTGTAAGACAAAGAATTTTCGTTCCAAGCAAGTTTCAGAGACGGCCAAATTAAACGATTCAAGTACTGATGTTTGCTTCCAATGCATCCAAGCGTAATATTTAATTGATGTCAGCACAAAAAAACACTGAGATTTGATTAAGAGGCCACCCCCGTTGAGCGGTCAGTCATGACAATTCCCTTGAGTGGCTGCTTAATACAGATTCTACTGTATATTAACTTACGTTGGTAACATTCTTTTGAGTAACATGTCAGATTTGTGTCTTTCTTGTATTAATTCACTGGTTCGTTGATCTACAATATCTTCTAGGTTATTAGCATAACGTTCTAACAATACTATCATATTATCAACTATGTTGGCTTTTCTGAAAATCAAAAATAAGCTGCTAAAGCCACATGTCTATTCTTAGTATCCCCAGTGGTGTCATTTCGCCCCAGTTCACTAACCTGTAAAGGTTCTTCCCTTGCTGTTTTTTTTTTTAATGTAGTGCGGTTCTCCCCATCTTCAATGCAAGGTTATATCTCGCTTTAACTCTGTACGTCTTATCAAGGCCTTGACGTAAAACCCTGCATACTTCGGCACTAATTTCGATTGGCTACGGTCCCACCCCGGGGACGTATCCCTTTCCTCGATCATCGCGAATACCAAGTCTCGCGCTTTCTGGTTAAAATGTCTATCTGTGATAATCGAGTTGCAAAGCTCAAGGTTCGTTCAATATCAAGGTTTCCGTGAAGGTCGCCACGTTTGATTTGAGTGTGTTTGTACCACAACCTCTGATTATACGCCATCGTTCACGTGTCTGTGGTAAAGAGAGATAACATAGCTATAAGTTCGGGAATTGCAACGTCAAGATGTTGTAAAACTCACCGGCGTTGCTTTAGGAACATGGGTCCTCGTGTTTTTTGTATATATAATTAAATTATATTTATGTTTGTGCAAACCTTCCATTATTGAAACCAATTATGGTCTTTTTAATATCGCCGACTTCCGGTCTATTGTCGGGTTCCTCATCCCAGCATGCTTCCATTAATTGGATGATATGTACTGGTATGCCGCTATTATCGTCTGGATCTTTTATACTCGTGTTTGGTCGGAGTGGTGGACAGCTTCCATTCCTTACTACCTCAATAATGTCTGAAAGACAAATAAAATGAAAGGGGTTCAACTAAAGCGGTACGCGTTTTGACACGCACGAATAGTAGAGTTTGGTAGCTGGGCTTAAACATACATTATGCAAGGGCTACCAACTCTCGATGTCATCACTAACCAGTGATACTCAATCAGAATCCGATATGCTGCTCGACGCTCATTGATGGATAAATCAATAATGGAATAATCGAGATTATGTTTTGATCGTACCAACTTTAGCAATGATGATCGAGGCTAGGCCCAAATTCAATCGCTAAATTCTCCGTTCACAATGAAACAATTTGACAGAAATGATCTTGTGATCGGCACCCCAGATGAAGAACGAGCAAAGCGCTCACGTTTCTACCTATTCTGGGTGTGATCGACGCACCTGACGGAACCGACCCTTTAAAGTAAATGAATAGCTGTTATACCTTTAGGAGCATTAAAGGTAGTTTCATATGGTTGTATTCTTAACACTAGTTCATATAATATAATACCAAAACTATAAATATCCGCTTGCCGAGTTACATGGGATTCATGACGTAACACTTCCGGCGCCGTCCAAAAATAATCTGAAAAAAATTAAATAGAGGAATATGTATGCATACATTTTAACAACGTTCACCCCTCCCGTGTCTTATTATACGTATATGTTACGTATGTCAGTGTTGGATTACGGAGCGCCCGACAAGGACAGCAGTCACGTTGTTCGTATGGGCATAGAACTGTACTAGAAAGGAAGTCTGACTGGTGGTTTATGTTATTTATCGCATGCGCGAAGTTTCAGAACCTAAGAAATGCGTATACAGTCCTGTGAGCTTCGGAATAAAATAAGAAAAAAACATCGTCTGCACAACTTCCAATTACCAAGATATATCCGAAATTAATGTTTAACCATGTGTAAGTTATTTTGTATCAATACGGTTAGTTGTCAGTACATGTTTCGTTCGTATAAGAATTAAAAGGATACTACGGTACCCAGCCGACACAGGCCTACAACAATAACACATAAAAAGTATGATAAGTTATTGAATAATCATTTTCAGTGAGAATGCGTCCAGGACGCATTCTATTGTATTATAAAACCTCAATTTGTTTCTATTCGATATAATAATATTTCGTCAAACGTAATAAAAACTATGCAGCTAGTCTAGAATCTACAATTTTCTAATTATATAGGCCTGTATACATGTAGGCCTATATAGTCATGTTTTATCTTTACTTTATTTAGGCCTACGGGTTTTTTTTGGTGTATCAATATTCATTACTTCAAGGTGTCTTCATAGCCCCCCCCCCCTCAAAAAAAGTAAGTTAATAGCTAAATTTTCCCTTTTAGATTTAGATTGTAAGAAAAACTGTTTTGATAATTAGATATACCATATATACGTCTTTACGTGTATAAATAATTAAAAAATCTGTCTTTATCAATTAAAGATGTAGGAAAAATCAAATAATATCCTAAGGAAATTTTCTATAAAATTTAGACTTTAATGAATGGTCTCAGCATTTTGTCAAATTCAAATGTGCTATCAGTATTTTAAAACAATATGTTTGCACACTGAAATTTCAAGGTAAACTTTTAAAAAAAATCATTTGAATGGATGTTCTGTTTCTAAGCCCTCATTTAATATTGAAAACATTATATGTGTAGGTGAAAAATACCGATCGCTATCAAGTACAGCACATAGGCCATTCACTGTATTATAGATCTTAGGGAATCGATTTTCAGGTCACCCAACGAAAAAAAATGACCCGAAATTTTAAAAGCGTTACGTGTCCGGATAAGCAACTGAGCCATTCTTAGTCAAAACAACTCATTTTTTTAGCTCAAATTTTGAGACAAGGTATATACACCATTGCTCTATATTTTTACGTTGAAATTTCATAGGTACCCAGACCTTTATTTTTTCGACTATGTTCAAATTAAGATAATTCTTTTAAATATTGGTCGTATTGACATTATAAAATTTGCATGAATGTAAATCTAAATGTCAGATAGTGTCATGTTTTTTTTCATTCTTACACCATATTTATTTAATGATACATAATTATTGGATCTGAAAACTGTCTGTTAGGATTATGTTGAAAATATTATTATTAATACCCCTTTAAACTCCTCAATTTCTTTATGAAAATGTTAATACCCGTTACCCTGTACTTTCTTTCTTTTGTAGGCCTCTGAATATAAGATAAGCTCTTCACTGCTACAACCTTCCATAAATAATAAAGTGTGAAAAATACTTTGTCAGTAATTTCGGAAGAGGGCCTGGCAAGGACATTGTCTATTCGATTCGTTGGAGTAAGTAGTTAGTGGGCCTGTCTGGCAACGCACGTGCGCGCATGCGCATTGCGTGCATGTGCGTGCACGTGACCCCTTGCACGTGCGTGACCCCTTGCACGTGCGTGACCCCTTGCACGTGCATGACGTACGAAGAGGGGCGCGCGCGCGCGGAAAAAGAGAGAGAGACAGAGAGGGAGAGAGAAAGAGAGAGGACGAAGAAGAAGAAGAAGAAGAAGAAGGGGGAAGAGGAGAAGCAGGGAGGGGGAAGGGGGAACAACTCTTTTACATTGATTAAGTTGGCCCTGAAAAGGGCCGTTGTCCTCACTCGAATGCGAGCACTAGAATGTGAGGGTACGACGCACTTTATGTCGGTTGCGTCTAATGGCCTCCACTAATTCGGGAGGAGGTCTTTTCCTGGGAGGTGTTTTTAATACCTCGTCAGGTAAGACAAAGATATCGTCAGGGGTAATCACGGCAAGCGTGTGACCCCTGAGATACACGAGAGTATCCGTGCTGTGGTTGTCTTCGATGCGTAACACCGGAGCATCCATTCTGATACTGATAGAAAGACGGGTGTTGTATCGTTTTAAAACCGTAAGGACGAGTCCATTTGAGTGGTATGACGTCACAGACGAGTCCATTCATGGAGTGACGTCACAGTACTGAGCATCACGTTATGCATCGTAGGTTTAACGTTGTGGGCTAAATATAGACGTGATGTAACGTTATGCGTACGTTGGAGGCTAAATATAGACGCGATGTAACGTTATACAGCGCATGTGTGTACGTTTGTTGCTAAAAATACACGTATGGAAAATCCAGTATTACACAACCGCATGTAACCTGACGTTAAGTATTGCACATGTGTAATGGCATGGATATGACGTCACGGAAGAGTCCATTTGAAGGATATGACGTCATGGACGAGTCCATTCATGGTGACGGGCATAAAAGGCCGAGAAGCGACAGCTTCGAACGTTGATATGCGATCAGCGAGCGAAGCAAGATGAGTTATTCTTTACGACCCGTGGATAGACGATACAGCCGATTATTTAGAACCGAATCACTGTGTGTGGAGATAGATTTTCTGGAAGATTGGTCCCACGTTCCAGCCAACGATGTACCACAACAACTACACGACACTTTTGAGGCCATCATCGAGGAAATTCGCCGAACCTTGGACGCCAGAGAAAGTGACTACGTTAGAATCGCCATTAGTCACCCAGGACTCAAAACACCGATCTGGTTACCCTTCCGTGAGCATCGTTTGTTAAAAGCCGAAGACGTTTTGCAGAAAGTGGCTGCCGTGTTACAGAGTAACGAAGAATTTCGTCTAGATCAACGCATGTCCATGAGTATCTGTCACGTGTCCCCTCCCGATGGTAGAGGTAGCGGAACAAACATGAAGAAGAGACACTGCGCAAATTTCGACGAATATTTGAAGAAAAAGCAATGTTTGGTCACCATTAAGAATGCCGACGACTTATGTTTTCAGCGAGCCATTGTCGTCGCCCGTCATTATGCCAACAAAAAAGACACACCTGAATGGGTAAGAGAGAAGAAGAGATTAACCAACAACACAGGACCCCATTCGTGGCAGACGAAGAAAACCGAAGCACTCATCGATGCCGTCGGTGGAGCCAGACAAGCCTGTACGGGGATGGAAACCTGGGAATTGTACGCCAAGTATTTAGGAGAGCAAGGTTATCAGCTCAATGTTTTCTCTCGAGCCATCTTTGGGAAGGCGATCTATCGGGGAACAAAACACGTCACAGGCACACCAAAACATCTCAACCTGTATTTACACGACAGGCATTATGACGTCATTACCTCCATGCCCGCCTTTGTGGAAAGGTCGTATTTTTGTGAGACCTGTCAGGTGGGATACAATGCTGCAGAGAATCATTCGTGTCACGTGATGTGTCAAGGATGTAAGACAATGGGTACACCCTGTCCACCTGAACCCAACACAAAGACGTGTTACCGATGTCATCGTGTGTTTGTCAGCCGCCAGTGTTTCGACAATCATCTCGCCACCCGTTCCAGAGCCAAGTGCAGTGTATGTCATCGATGGAAGAAATGCGAGAAATGTCAAAAAGAGTGGGACGTCATCAACGCCAAACGAAATTTGGAAGAACACCGATGCGGTGAATACCAGTGTTCCATCTGCCGAGAGTGGCACACGGCCGAGAAACAGTTTTGCTACATTCAACCACTGAAATCACCCATCGACATGAACAAAGACCGAAAGACCCAAATCGACAAACTACAGATATCAACGTTGACCCGTTTCGTCTTCTTTGACTTTGAATGCCAGCAAGATACCGGTGAACACATTCCCAACCTATGTGTCCTGCAAACCTGCTGTCACTTTTGCATCGACAACCAAGATCCCTGCGAGCATTGCGACATGTACTGGAATCACCAACGAGAAATTGTGTTTAAAGGCCCAGACACGCTGGACGATGTGGGAAAATGGTTTCTACAACTCGCTGCTCACGGTACGGTGGTAGATGGTCGGAAACATGACAGTCACGAATCGAGTCCCGTGATTGCCGTGGCTCACAACTTTAAAGGTTACGACGGCCTACTGATTTTACAGACGCTGCACAAACATTCCGTGGCGCAACCCGAAGTGATTATGAATGGTGGTAAAGCGATGACGATCACTGTCGGTACGGTAAAATTCATCGATTCCCTCAACTTTTTACCGATGGCTTTACGGGACATGCCCAAGACCTTTGGCCTGCAAGAACTCAAGAAAGGTTACTTCCCTCACCACTTTAACAGACCGGAGAACGAAGATTACGTGGGCGCCTATCCTCCCGACACCGATTACGATCCGGATGACATGAGTGTGACTGAACGAGAAAAATTTCACGAGTGGTACCAACAACACAGTCACGACGTCTTTGATTTTCGTCAGGAAATTCTGGCCTACTGTAAGAGTGACGTCGATGTCCTCCGCCGATGCTGTGGCGTGTTTCGCGAGATATTTCTCATGGACACGGGAATCGATCCCTTCGAAAAAAGTTTGACTCTGGCCTCTGCCTGCAGTCGCGTGTTACGCACACACTACCTCACAAAAGACACCCTCGTCGTCATTCCTCGAGCCCTGATGCAAGAGCCGAAACCTGGTAAGGACTGGCACCGCTTCCAGCCTCGACAACAGTCCAACAAAGCCCTTCGATGGTTGGAATGGGAACAACATCGACAGACCATGGCTGCATTCCGAAACCAGACGCCACTACCCAACATTCGACACGCCCGCAACGGTAATGAATGCCGAGTTGGTCCTTACAGTTTAGATGGCATGGACAAAACCACGGGTACGGTGTATGAGTTTCACGGGTGTGCCTTTCACGGATGTCCCAAATGTTACCCGGGCCCCGTCCAAGACCTTCAGCATAAACATCCCTACGACCCATCTCGCAGTATGAGGGACTTGTACCAGAAGACACAAGAACGTCAGCGTCGACTCCAGGAGCAGTACGGTATGAAGACCATCCGCGTCATGTGGGAATGTGAGCTGGAGGAAGAACGACGCCACGATCCCGAGATGAACGAATTTTTACAAGGCTTGGAAGATCAGCAATGGCCCGCTCCCGAACCTCTGATGCCCCGCAACGCTTTCTTCGGCGGAAGAACCAATGCCATTCAACTGTTGGTGAACGAGTCGGTGGAAGACATGCGCTACATCGACGTGGTGTCCTTGTACCCTTACATCTGCAAGTACGGTACCTTTCCCATCAAGGAACCCACGATCATCACACAGCCCGATCAAGACCAGTGGCAACAGTACGAAGGATTGATCCAGTGTTCCGTCTTGCCACCCCGTGGCCTGTTCCACCCGGTGCTTCCGTTTCGACGCAAACAGAAATTGGTGTTTGCCCTGTGTCGAAGCTGCGTCGACGAACACATGCAACAAGGAGAGATTGCCGAATACCAACCGTGTGATCACACTGACGAACAGCGAGCCTGGGTGGGTACGTTTGTCACCCTGGAACTCAAGAAAGCGGTGACCCTAGGATACAAAGTACTGAAAGTCTACGAAGTCTGGCACTGGAAAGAATTCAGCACCTACGATCCCGAGGCCAAAACGGGTGGTCTGTTTACGGGGTACATTAATCACTACCTCAAGAAGAAGATGGAAAGCAGCGGTTATAACGACACCTGTCACACCGAAGAAGACAAGGCCCGCTTCGTTAACGACGTGTACGACACGGAAGGTATTCGTCTGGATCCCGCGTCGATAAAACCCAACAAAGGGATGCGGGCGTTTAGCAAGTTACAACTCAACACAGCATGGGGTAAATTCGGACAGAGAGACAACTTTCCCAAAACAGAATACATCACGGAGCCCAGCGTCTATTTTGAAAAAATGTTGGACGTGACCCAGACCGTACGAGATGTGCAGTTAGTCAACGACAACATGGTATTGATGGAAACGCTGAAAAAAGAAGAACACGTGGCACCCTGTCCCATCACCAACGTGGTTATCGCCGCCTTTGTCACAGCCCAGGCCCGTTTAAAACTCTATTCCGTCTTGGAAAAGTTGGGAGAACGGGTATGCTATTTTGACACCGATAGCGTCATCTATCAATACCACCCCACGTCATGGAATCCCCCAGAAGGTTCGAGTTTGGGCCAGTGGAAGAACGAGTTGCCCGAAGATGTCACCATTCGAGAATTTGTTAGCGGAGGACCAAAGAATTACGCGTACCGCCAGAGCGATGGTAAAACTGTATGTAAAGTCCGGGGATTCACCTTGAATTATCGTGCCTCCCAACAGCTGAATTACGCCATCATGAAGGAGAATGTACGGCACGTCAATCAAAACGAGCCTCTGGTCATAGCCAATCCGTTCAAGATTACCAGATCACGTGACCGCCGTCTTTGGACACGCCCCGAGAACAAGCGGTATAAAATCGTGTATGACAAGCGGTTTGTTCAATTCAATGACGATGGCCAACCGAGCAACACTTACCCCTATGGATACTGACTTTCGGGTCTCAGGACGATGGCGATCAAACAAAGAAGATGACGAACCGGCAGAAAATACGGAGATGATCGAGAAACTTAGACGACGATGGCTCAACTTTCGAGTGTTGAAATGTTTCCTACCCATTATAGAAGAAAGGCAACACGAAGAGTGTATCGGCTGCAAGTACGAACATCCCAGTCAGAGATACCACTCGTGTCTGGGACTAGGCGTTTCTTCCATAACGGGTCAACCCTCACACCCCGTGGACGATTACAATCACTACCTCTGGGTGGACGAGCCGAAACTGCAAGACATCGATAGCGTGCTAGGCAGTATGATGGACGATCCACGGGATCAAGTCAAGACGTGGGAGGACGAACAACGATGGCGAGAAGACGTCGAGAAAGCCTTGAAAAATTTCTGGACGGTGGTACCGGGCTTTAAGACCGCGTTGATCAAACGCAAAGACGAGTTCGTCGAACAGAAAGAAGACCCCATACGCCAGTGGATGGACGACTTGCCGAAGAAAAAGAAACGATGGTCTCTGGATCAAATGGATATCAATGTCATGTCCGGTAAACTGGGAGAAGGCTGGGAATGTATTGGCAGACATCTGGGGATCAGAGAAGCGCGAATCAGTCAAGCCAAGATGAGTCATCCTAACAGTGCGCGCATGCAAATTTTCACCGTGTTCAACCATTGGCGACAAAAACACGGTAATCGAGCCGACCTGATGACATTTTTGGAAGCCTGTCACGTGAGTGAAGCCTTGGTCGATTGGGACGAAGTGAAAAAGTACGTGGAAAGCCTGGAAATCATAGACTAAACAACGAACCAATCAAAACGAAGGAAAAGAAAGAACCAATCAAAAGCGAGTGACGTCACGACCAGGACTATAAGAAGCGAAGTGTCACACTGCAATTTCATTCTGCTCTCGATGGCTAGTCAAGCTTGTTTCTCCTGTAACAATGTCGGACACTGGTATAGAGACTGCCCTGCTCGTTCCCAACAACAACAGCAACGAAAACCAAGACAAGACAGACCAGCCTATGGTTCCTATGGAAATTGTTACCTCTGTGGAGAACCAGGACACTGGGCACCCCAGTGTGGAAAACGAGCCGAAGCCCAAAAAGCGAAGAGTGATGAAGAAAGAAAAGAAACTGTCAAAAGAAAGTGTTACGGAATCAAGAGACCCACCGACGAAAATCACAAGTGCCTCAACTGTGGACAGCTCGGACACGGCCTGCTCGAGTGCCAAGAAGAAATCCAAACAGAAAACAACTTTGAAGCCGTTGCCGGTCGCATGTTCGACAACAACATCGACATGCCCAGAGACAACACCCGCAGTCAGCGATACTGGTACTGGTGCGGAGAAGCGTTCGAGCTCTACAGACGATACAAAGAGAAAAAGAAAACAGCCGACGAAGCTTTCCATCCCATCTCCTATTCTCCCAACTACCAGTGAAAATGGTGAAACTTCGAACGGTGAAATCCCGAAGCCGGCTGTCCTCTTGTTGGCAGAGAAGGAAGCAGAAAGTTTTTCCCGAGCACTCATCCAATATGCAGGTCCGAGAGATATGACCGAAGTCTTGTCGTATCCTCCTTGTTTCGATATGAGTGAATGGATACCCGTCGTCGTCACGTTTGCTGAAGTGGAAGACTGGCACCCACACGACACGATGCAGAAGCTTTTGGGACATGTATATTGGATTCCTCGCGTCCTGAGAAATGTACCCTGGGTGAGACAAGAGATCCTGAAGAGAGAACGCGATAACTAACAGTTATTTCTTTTCCTTTGTATGATATGTTTTTTGAATTGTTGTATTGAATGTTTTTTTTGTATTTTTTGTAAAATAAATTGTGTTCTAATTTCATTCCATGTCTGTTGTTCTGTCGCGAAGGTATAAAAGGCAGGGGAAAAGGGAATGGGGGGAAACAGTGCAAGATGGATGTGACGTTCAAACATCCCTTTACCATGTTAGTCAGTGGTCCAACGGGTGTTGGAAAGACGGTCTTTGTGCAGAAATTTCTTCAAGCGTCCCTGTTCGACATCCCTCCCCAACGTATCGTGTGGGCTTATGGCGAATGGCAAGAGAGTTACGATCGCTTTCCCTACACTTATGTCAAAGGCTTGACGGATATTGACGACGTGATGGGTCAAGTCAAAGGTCCACAAGTCTTAGTCGTGGATGATTTGATGGGAGAAGACACGGAGATATTGCAAAAGTGGTTCACGAAAAAGAGTCATCACCACGACACGAGTGTCATTTACATTGTGCAAAACTTGTTTGACAAGCAACAGCGTACCATCAGTCTGAATGCCCATTACCTGGTCTTGTTCAAAAATCCCCGAGACGCCTCGCAAATTGGTGTGTTGGCCCGTCAGATGTACCCTTCCCGCTCCAAGTATATGCAAGAAGCTTATGAAGATGCGACGAGTACCCCTCGCAGTTACTTACTCGTTGATTTGAAGCCCGACACTCCCGAAACATTGCGACTGAGATCCAACATTTTACCCCAAGAGGAACCACCCATCGTCTACGTCCAAAAAGTATAAAAGGGGGACCTGTACCTCGAAATGACTCTTGTTTGTCACGATGGCTCGCACGAAGAATACGCAGAGGAAACACCCACCTCCCACTCTTCCCAGGGCGACGTTCCCGACCCTGGCACCGGACCTTCGTGATCCCACGGTACGAAGTCAGACTCGCCCGAGAATGAGGGCCCCCAGAACACAATGGTTACCCCCGTCGTTGACACCACCCACGAGTCCCATGTCTCCCTTACCGGCCACACCACCACGCCGTACCTTACCGGTTACACCTCCACGCCTCACCTTACCGGTCACACCTCCACGTCACACGTCACCACCCTCCGCTTCTCGGTCTCCCTCTCCGATCTTTCGCAGACCACGAAGAGAAAAGAAGAATTCTATGAAAGGACTCAAGTCCTTCATTCGCAAATTACAACATCTGACTCCCGATATGGCTTATGGACAGTTGGTCAAGAATACGGGCCGGGCACGTATTGGATTGTTGCAGTGGTTCAAGTTGGCGGCCAACCATTTGCTGAAGGGTAACATTCAACCACTACATGCCCAGCACAAGAAATGGGTGGAACGAAATCGACAAGTGTTGACCCAACTGACGGAGAGAAACATGCCGACGACCGAAAAACTCTCCCTGATCATGAAACCCGGGGGACGCGGGTTTTTTGGGGGTGTGCTGATTCGTATCTTGCTGCGATGGAAGGAAAGACTGCAAGAGGAAAGAAACAAGAAACGAAATCAATTCGTTCGACGGGCCGCTCAGCGCGGAAGGGGTCTGAGTACCGAAGAATTGAACCAGCATCGAGCGTTGCTTCGCAAACTGAGTAATCCACGAACATCCCCCGACGTCAAACGACGACTTGTCGATCAACAGGGTGGTGCCATCGGGGCATTGCTGGCCATGGCCCTCCCGGCTTTGGCCCCCTTGGTATCTAATCTATTGGGTGGACAAAAGGGTGGTAAACATCCCTTCCTTAGAAGGCGCGATAGAGCGAACGCTATGGCTACCGAGCTATCTAAACTATTTGGTGGATAACCCCGTGGACAGAAAGGTATAAAAAGGGAACCAGAGAACGGCCCCGAGCTCAGTCATGGAGACACTGCGGTATCTATTGAACACTGCACCGAAAGACCGTCCTCTTTTACTCGAGACCCAACCCATCGTCGACGGTGTGTGTGAGTGTATTGGAAACCTGATTCGCGGCAACGTTCCTGTGACCGACAAAGAAGTCAAGCGCTTGAAAAAGGACGCCCCCTTGTTACGACGTTTGGGCACGTCTAAAACACCTTGGAAGACCCGTCGGCGACTTCTGAAGCAACAGAAAGGGGGATTCTTCACCCGATTGTTTAGGTCCTTTCCCAAAGATGAAATTCGCCAAGAAAATGAAACTGGTACCCTTCGACGGACCCACCGACGTCAAACCCGTCAAAGTCATGCAAGTCGAACCCGTGTACGATCGAGATCCACTGCAGCAGGCCGTCGAGAATGTCCACCAAGACATGCAACACGTGTTAAACGATCCCACCCTAACCGACGAAAATAAAATGCAGCGTTACGGACAGTTGTTACATCGTTATCAAACGATGCAAAAGAAAAGAAAACAGGTCATTCCCTTGTTGGACGAAAACATACCCGAGCCAAAAGAAGAAACTTCGGAGGCACCCATCCTAGAGTGGGTCCCCCGGCCCTATCAACATCGAGCTCGCCTTTTGTTGAAACACATGAAAGAAAAGACACCTTGGTCGTGGAACGAGAACTTGGAATTGGTTCGGAATGGCTCACGCGTACCCAACACCAATGCCATTGACATTGTGAACGATTTGGTTCGTCGGCGAAAGAATACCCAGGCTCCCGTGGGATGGTTTGGCGTGATGCAAAGTTTGAAGGCCACGAACGTACCGCGCGAAGCCATTGGTAATCAAGAACGATGGAACGTGTTGTCCACGCCACCGACACGGACTCCGCCGCGACGCCCGAGAAAAAAGAAAATCTCCAGCACGGATACCCCTAGTACATCTACCAGAAGATGGCTCTCCTTGCAAAAACTATAAATAGCCTGTTCATAGGGACACCTGCTGAAACATGGAACGAAAGCTGAAGAAAGTGTATTACGACCCGAATCACCCGACCGCTTTCGGTGGAGTCCTGGGCCTTCACAAAGCTACCGGTGTGTTCTTGGACAAAGTCAAGGCATGGTTGAAACAACAAAGGGCGTACACCTTGCACAAACCATTGAAAAAGAAATTCTCGCGGTCTCCCACGGTGGTGGCCGGCATAGATCATCAGTGGCAAGCCGACTTGAGCGACATGTCGGCCTTGGCCAAACAGAATGAAGGATACCGGTATTTGCTGTGCGTCATCGACGTGTTTTCCAAGTATGCTTGGGTGTTGCCCCTCAAAAACAAGACGGGGGACAGTTTGGTGGATGCCTTTCGTCAAATCTTTCAAAGTCGACAACCCCTGCGACTTCAAACGGACAAAGGTACCGAATTCCTCAATCGAAAAATGCAAGCGTACCTGAAGAAGAAAAAAATTCATTTTTTCGTGACACACAACGTCGAAACCAAAGCCAGTGTGGTCGAAAGATTTCAAAGGACACTGAAAGAGCGCATGTGGCGATACTTTACTCATCGACAAACACAACGGTACATCGACGTGCTAGACGACCTGGTTCGGGCTTACAATGCTAGACGACATCGGACCATCGGCATGGCGCCCAAAGATGTTCGCCCCGAACACGAATGGATGTTGACAACACCGCCTCCACTCTCCCCGAAAAAGAAAAAATCAATGAACATTGGTACGACCGTACGTTTGGCTCTACCGAAACATGGTGCCTTCGACAAAGGTTACTGGCCCAACTGGACTCTGGAAACGTTCAACGTCGCACCCAACGTCGGTCCCGGTTACAAACTGTTGGACGAAAGAGGTGAACCCATACAGGGCACCTTCTATCCCGAAGAATTGCAAGCGGTCCAAGTCAACGACGATGAGATCTTCCCCATCGAAAGAGTACTCGAAAGAAAAAAGGACAAAGTATTGGTGAAATGGTTGGGCTATCCGGCGAGTTTTAATTCGTGGATCGACAGGACCAGTCTCCAAAACGTATAAATAGGAGCGAGAGACGCCAACATCAGTCAACATGCAAGACGAAACCGGGTCTACGTCCGCGAGTGCCCACAATTGGTCGCTCTTGGGAAAACGTGTGCCACAAGCGGAAATTGTCTTTTTCTGTCAAGTGATTTTAGTGTACGTCGTGGCGGGAGTTTCTTTGTCCCAACTGGCTTTCAAACCCGACGGATCGCAGACCACGTTGTGGACGGCCTTGCTCTCCAGTAGCTTGGGTTACCTGTTACCTTCTCCAACTTTGAAAACCAAACATAATGAACAACGACCGGCCCTTTTACCTCACGCTCCCTAGTGACAGTTCCATGTCGTGGTATCCCGACAACAAAGTCTCCACGTATCATACACATCTGGAACCGCCACTTCTCGTCGATCATCGGGAATGGGAAGTGGGTCTGTCCATGATCACGTTACCAGACCAATGGCAAAACATCGATCAACGAGACAACACGCTCGGCTTACGCATTCATCCTTGGTCGCCCTCGAGCAACGAACCCGGAGTAAAGATATGCCGGGACCGCCACAGGATCGACCCGTCGAATTGTTTCAAAGGTGTAAAGGGTGGTGAGATCAAGGGATCGGTCGAAATGGAAACGCACATCAAGAGTGACGACTACGAGTCGCTGAGACATATCCTGGATGTCCTGAACACTAGACTGGATGATTTGTGGAACCTGACTCCCATCTACAATCATTTGGCCCATAAACCCGTCCGCTTGGATCCCAATAACAAAGAAATGACCGACCACGAGAAGAAAGAGCAGAACGAGTACGAAACTCGAGAGGTGATGCGCCAAGGGGCCGTATCAAGAGGTTCCTTCGTGTCTTTCAAGAGAGACAACACCAACGATAGAGTGTATCTGAAGATCAATAACGTGCAGGCGCTTTTCTGGTTTGACGTGTTGCCGAAAATCGAACTTCGTCTGTGTGGACCCATCGTGTCCATGTTGGGATGGCCTGGAAACGAACTCTTGGTTGCCCTGCAGTCAAGTCTACGGTATTTCTACGCCCACCACACCCCAAATCTTCAAATCCAGTACGATCTGTTTTACATCTACACGGACATTATCGAACCCCAGATCGTGGGCGACGTGAAGGCTACTTTGCTAGACGTGATTCCCAGTCGACGATTGTATCACCGTCCCGCCAGGATTCAATACTTACCTCTGAAGTACAGTCGACTAAACTCCATTGGTCTCTATATAAGGAACGGAATGGGGAAAGCCGTGCCATTTCTCGACGGTAAGGTGGTGGTCCAACTTCATTTTCGCCGCCGATGATGATTCGAGTGTACAAAGGTGGAGTGCTCAGACAGCGAGGGGCTGGCAATGGTCTGGTGGTGTACAAGGGGGGAATTCTGAGACAACAGGGTGCCGGTCGATGGTCGGGGTTATTGAATGCCGTCAAATCGGTCGGGAAGACCTTGTGGTCGGCCGGTAAAGCGGCCGTGAAAAAGAATGTGGCCCAAGTGTTACCCAAAGTGGGGCAAAGCGTGCTCGACGCCGTCAGTGGTCGTGAAAAATGGAACTGGAAGAAAGTCGCCCAGGACACGCTTCGCCCCGCCTTGTCAAACACGATGTCCGACACACTCAAGAACGTGGTCGCCCACCTGGAACCTATAAAAGACCCCTCACGAACCCCGTCCACTTCACATCGTCCGAAGAGGAAGAAGAAGACACAGGTCACCTCTCACAAACGACGTAAACTAGATATCTTCGACCATGGCTACGCAGGTAATGCGCAATGATTCCTGTCCCTGCGCGCGAGACGAATTGCAGGATTTGTTCAGTGTACCCGACACGCAGACGGCCATAAACAAGGTGACCAAAATCCGAAAGTATCCACTGACGCCCGACTTGAACCACGACGGACCCATCGAATTTTATATTTCCAATGCCACCACCGATTTCATCGATCTGGCCAATATGACACTGCACTTGGCCCTAAAGGTGACCAAGAACAACGGGGATGACCTGGATGCGGATAGTCAAGTCGCACCCATTAACAACCTGTTTCATTCGTTGTTTAAAGACGTCAAATTACGCCTGGGAAAGGATGCCGAAACCTTGGTCACCACCTCTCTGCCCACCTATCCCTACCGGGCTTACTTGGAGAATTTGTTGAGTTTCGGTAAGGGAGCCAAGAACGATCACCTGTCGAAACAAGTCTTGTGGGAAAAAGACACCGCCAGTCAGTTCAATTCCACGAAATCCGTCGCCACCGCCGGGGATGGTGGACGACAGGCTCCGAATAACAAAGGATTGGAACAACGTCAGAAAACCATCGCTGAAAGTCGCACCTTTGAATTGCAGTCGCGTCTACACTTGGACATGTGTTTACAAGATCGGTATCTGCTGGACGGTGTGGACCTGCGATTGAAATTGGAAAAGCAATCCCCGAAATTTTTTCTGATGTACGGCGAAGGCAACGATGCAGAAGATTACAAAGTCGAGTTCACCAAAGCCTACCTGGATATCCCGTTCGTCACCCTGGCTCCCAGTACCTACACACGGGTAGCCGCGCAACTTCAATCGTCCAACGCCAAGTATCCCCTGAAGCGCGTGGTGGTCCGCGACATGGTCATTCCCGACAATCGCACCAGTCACGTCCTAGACAATCTGTTTGTCAACGAAAGCCTGCCCAATAGATTAATCGTGGGTATGGTACGTAACACGGCCTACGATGGAAGAAAAAACAGAAATCCCTTCGAATTCCAACACAATCAATTGGAAAACATCAAATTGACCAAGAACGGGGAAATTGTGGACGAATACGACGTCAACTTTCCCCAGCGACAAGCCATCGCACCTTACCTGGATTTGATGAAACGGGTGGCCGTCTTAAACACCCGAGAAGACCTGGACCTCCCTTTCCACGACTATATCAATGGGTACACTTTGTATTGTTTCGATTTGACCAACGACCACGGAGCCGACGGTAACTACTTCCATCCCAAAGCGGCAGGTAACCTGTCTTTGGAACTCAAGTTCGGTGCGGCCCCGACCAATCACCTCAGTCTTGTTCTGTTTGCCGAATACGACAATGTCTTGGAAATCGATGCCAACCGACAAGTCATCACAGATTGGTGAGGCTCTCTCCAACCGACAACTGACACGGGCTTTAGAAAAACATCTCCCCGCTAACGTATTCGGGGGCGTGTGGGCTCGTAATCATCTGGATATACTGCGCCCGACCTCGTACCCCAAAGCCTATGTCATCAACACGGACGACGAAGACCAACCCGGTAGACACTGGACCGCGTTTGTGTGCGAAGGACCAGATCACATTACCTTCTTCGATTCCTACGGGTGTCCCCCTGATGTCTACGGAGAAGCCTTTCGACGTTTCGTCCAAGATCTACAACTCCACTACCAACCCCGATGGATTCAGGGACTCGAGAGTGTCGTCTGCGGCCATTATTGTTTGTATTATTTGTGTCATCGGTTTCACGTTCCCTCCCCGCACGCCCTTTCGGTGTTCGGGCACGTGTATCGTGTGAAGGATATACTCGTCGAACAATGGGCTAGGGATCATTTTCCCGACTTGCAAAAAGACCAGAAGAAGGGACAACGATGTCGATGCTTTTTTGCTCTGTAAATATGTTTTTTTGTGTTCAATGCCTTTGTGTTCAAGTTCAATTTTGTGTTCAAGTTCATTTGTAAATATGTTCAATAAAATGTCGACAACATATCACGTGTCTGTTTTTTTTTGTGACGTCATATGACGTCCTGCTATTCTGATTGGTGGAAAATGGTATCGCCCCAACACCTTAGACTCGTCCCGTCTCGGGCCATAAATAGGAGTGTCAAAGCCAAAGAAGTCGCAAACAAAATGGATCGAAAGGATTACAGATATTGTGCCACTTGTGGGGGGTATTACCCCATGTTTAGGGGCAATCGGCCCGATGCCGATTACTTGGTCTGTTTTTGGTGTGGGACAGAGATTGGGAACACCTGTCATAGGAGGTCGAAACACTTGGTCAAATGCACGAAGAAACCCAATCGGTGGGAGCAGCCGAAGTGCTCCTGTTAACCCTCACATTGTGAGACCAACGGCCCTTTTCAGGGCCAACTTAATCAATGTAAAAGAGTTGTTCCCCCTTCCCCCTCCCTGCTTCTCCTCTTCCCCCTTCTTCTTCTTCTTCTTCTTCGTCCTCTCTCTTTCTCTCTCCCTCTCTGTCTCTCTCTCTTTTTCCGCGCGCGCGCGCCCCTCTTCGTACGTCATGCACGTGCAAGGGGTCACGCACGTGCAAGGGGTCACGCACGTGCAAGGTCACGCACGTGCCAGGGGTCACGCACGTGCCAGGGGTCACGCACGTGCACTGGGTCACGTGCACGCACATGCACGCAATGCGCATGCGCGCACGTGCGTTGCCAGACAGGCCCACTAACTACTGAGTACATGTAAAAGAATCCTTGACAATTTTCGAAATAAGAGTAGGTAATTAATTAGTCTGCTGTCTGGACAAAATTTACTTCATAGCACACTGTATGACAAACACTTGTCATTATTTGCCAAACCATGCAGAAAAATAGGAGATAAACCTCCATCTGTTAAAATATGCAGCCTCTATCGTGTTCAGAAAAAACTGATCCTCTATTGCTATTCAGAGGTTTTCAGGTTATTTTTTTTTAATGTCTGTAATTGTTAAAATAAATAAAGGGGTTCTTTTTTTTATGTATCTTATTGTTGTTGAAATATTTGTTAGTAATATTCTTCTAACAAGAAAAGACCCCTGTACATATGTACTTCAAAATTGGGGGGTTGGGAATTGGGATAGTATAGAGTGCTGTGCATCAACCTCTTCTGGCCGGTCACCTCTGGCTTGCTGTTGTGGTTTCGATCCCTGGTGTGAGCGTATGTGGCTTCGAGATAGGGGCGCCTTCTCAAATTCTTTTTTTTTTATAAGCAGTATTTTATTCAGATTAGTATCTGAATAGGGATTGGGGAACAGGCATAGCCTATATTAAACCCCTCTCCTTCTCAAATTCATGGTTTACTCCCACACGAAAGACACCTGCGTGTGCGCTTTGATAATAACAATGCAAAATAAGACTTGTCTACTATATCACCTTCGGTGGAAGTTGTCGTTTAACTCTTAAGAACAATAGTTCAAAATTGAAGAAGCATGGACAGGAAGATGCTGTCCGGGCAAAATTCTCCTTCCTTGGATTTTGCAAATAGTCATAGAATAAAGACTACCATATGTTATCGTAACGAAATACTGAAGGATTGCATGTGTTGACAAGATAATGTTAAAACCCAATTCCATATAGTTCAAAATTGAAGAAGCATGGACAGACAGATGCTGTCCAGGCAAAACTCTCCTTCCTTTTTTTCATTGAAAATTGTTTTGAAGAATCAGTTTGTTTACAAAATTATGATGCCAATGTGTACCAATGAGCTTGTGTTTTTTGTCCCATCTAAACAACTAGACACTGTTCTTTTCCATGTTGTCCCTCCTACACTACCGACTGGGAGAAACCATGCTGCAAAATGCTGGAGAACTTTATTGAATAACACCAGCATACATAATCCTTATATATTCAGATTGGTATTTTTTTTCTTTGGAAAAAATTATAATGAATCAATTTGAATTAAAAAGATCAAGTATGAAGACAATGATTCTAATATCAAGATTTTTATTTTTGCTACGAAAATATTTTAAGTGCATCTTTTCTTTTGTGTGAAAATAGATTTGAAGAATGAGTTTGGTTACAAAAATACACATGATATTTACATCCTTAAATAATGGACCCAAAACAAAAAAGTAGTTTTATTTTTACAAGAAATTCTGTAGATCGATAAAATATAAAAAATTATTTATAAACGAAAATATTTTAAGTGCATCTTTTTTTTTTCTCTGTGAAAATAAATTTAAAGAATCAGCTTGGTTACAAAAATACACATGATATTTACATCCTTAAATAATGGACCCAAAACAAAACAATTCAAGAATAATGAATCAATTTGAATTAAAAAGATCAAGTATGAAGACAATGATTCTAATATCAAGATTTTTATTTTTGCTACGAAAATATTTTAAGTGCATCTTTTCTTTTGTGTGAAAATAGATTTGAAGAATGAGTTTGGTTACAAAAATACACATGATATTTACATCCTTAAATAATGGACCCAAAACAAAAAAGTAGTTTTATTTTTACAAGAAATTCTGTAGATCGATAAAATATAAAAAAATTATTTATAAACGAAAATATTTTAAGTGCATCTTTTTTTTTCTCTGTGAAAATAAATTTAAAGAATCAGCTTGGTTACAAAAATACACATGATATTTACATCCTTAAATAATGGACCCAAAACAAAACAATTCAAGAAAATCTGTAGATCGATAAGATATAAAAAATGAAGTAAAAAAATATAGTATTCATGTTATTATTAACTTCATAAATATAGGAAAGTTGTCTCAAAATTTCCAGTCGCTATTTCAAAATTATTACAAAATAACAAAAACATCAAATATCAGTTCACGCATAGGCTTTGCAATCTACTGCTATATGGCCCATAGCATGGGATCTATATTTAAGTACTTTTTAAAAATATAAATACCGAAGTAAAAAATACGGTCTTCGTGTTATTATTAGCTTCATAAATATAGGAACGTTGTCTCAAAATTTCCAGTCGCTATCTCAATTACAATTATTACAAAATAATAACATTAATATCAACTCACACGACTCCGCTTCATTATAAACAATAGCAAAGCCTTCGACCGGAAGTAACTTAGGTTTTGTTGACTTCGCGCATGCGATGAACAACATAATTCATCGTCCAATGACAGATACTGCAGGGTCAGTTATCCATATTTATACGATCTATGGTATGGGATGAATAACCGAGGTCCCGTGTATATGTTAGGCGCAGATTGCCCTCCTCGCGCAGATTACCCCTGCGCATGCGTGAATATCCTTCTAATTTTCGATGAGCAATCTGCGCGCGCGAAGAGAACTTTGTCCAGGCAATTTAATGAATTACTGCGATGATAATAATCCGCTTAATCTTAATCGGTAATAATCTTTAAGTGGCATTTAGCGATCGGTAAACACATTAACAGAACACAGTTTTTATGGGTAACCCATAAAAACTGTGTTCTGTTAATCGGTAATCACCATGGATCACTGCCATAGTGAAATTTGGGAGAAATGAACCGAGTGTATTATAACACCAGACGTTCAGATTTTACGCCAAATTACCTCTTTTCCGACTCGAGAGCCGTCTATGTGGTTACGGTCATTCAAAGAATCTATCGACAGGCATTTATGACTGTTGTATATTCCATGCGACGGTGGTGTAATTACACGTCTGTAATATTGTGGTAGTCATTCAAAGAATATAATCTAAATAACGGACATTTATTACTGTACATTCCAAGCGACGGCGGCCTTATACGTAGACTGGAACCAAGCATAGGCCATTGTGTGTTTTTTGGGGTTTTTTTTGTGAAAATACCGTCGTACAGTAAGTTTCTTTTACATAAAATGGAATCGAAAGCCATTTTTATGTACGTGTAAGAACTGTAAGGTTTACCGACCGATGCCAGAAATCGATACTTACAAAAACTTCGATATAGTATATTCTCGATATAGTAGCATATAAGAAAGATACGGCAAGTTTATTACCAGACCCGTAATTGGCCGTATGCAAAACAAGTGGATGAGTGATCCGTGCTCATGACCGAACTATATTTTTTTGTGTGTGTGTGTGTGTGGGGGGGGGGGGGGTCAAGTTTATTACGCATTTTACGACCAAGCGGATGTTATATATTAATTACAGCATAGTACGTGCGAGGTTATCGTCTTCTTAGGGCTGCATGCCATGCTACACAAAACACAATAAATGTTATGTAGCCTATGCAATATGCAAATAAGGTTGTTTATGCGTGTTGTTAGCCAATAGCTACTCCAAATTTACCCGCGTTTAGACAGCCCTAACCAATGAAAAATTATCGTTGTTTGGTGCACGTAGTAATTTAGTCAGCCATTTTTATAAAAAAATTTCCTCTTGATGGAATATGAATAATAGAAAGAATAAAACGATGACTAAGTTGAATCAGTGAATATTTTCAAAATCTTTTTTTTCTATTAATTGTGAACACATAAATTGTAACCATATGTAGTTACGTCAAACTACAGCAAATATTTTTTACATTCAGTTACGTGGTCAGCACCGATTATGAGATACTGCTGACAGAATTTCAAATTAAATCTTATTTTCTAAGCGCACACGCTAATTATGTTGTGATTTTAAAAATTATTCACTACAAAGCCGATAGGGGGCAGGTCATATATATATTTACGTCTGACAGACAACTAACATCTCGAAAAACATCTGGGCAATCTGCGCACCAGCTTCATCAGCGCAGATTGTAATCTGCGCGCTTGAGATGCAATCTGCGCAACACGACAGCGCAGATTGCAATCTGCGCGAGGGGTGAAGATTGCGCCTAACATATACATTATCGTTGGTAGTTGGAATCCGGTAACAGTAGGACGTTAAACCCCATTTCATTTCACTTAATTTCCCAAGAGCCTTTTGTGTTGTATCATTTTGTCTTGGGGGGATTTATTACTGTACCATTTTGTCTGAAGGTCTGTCATTGAGTCAACAGGCTTGGTATCGAATCCGCGGTTGTACTTGACAAGGAGTAGGGTCGCCTGTTCAACGTACCTTGTCGGTTTTCTCTGGATTCCCCGGTTTCCTCCCGCTAAAGTCCCCTACGCGCAAATGAATGATCGAAATAAAATTAAATCGTACGTTAGTCCCGATATGACCTAGTTTGTGTCGAGTGGACGTTAAATTCCATTTCTCGCTCTCTCTGTGTCTGAAGAGCATTTTATGATGTGTAATGTGGCCCTTCGAGCCATATGTAATGTGACATTTGGTCTCAAGACCATTGTATACTGTGAAATTTTGTCCCGGATTCGATGTTTAAGTCTACTCACCTCTGTGAAATTGATGACCGCTAGTAGAATTCTTTTTCAAATGGCTATTTTTAGTCATACCAAAATCTGTTAATTTTAAAACCCAACGATTATCAACTAAACAGTTGCTACTCTTCAGATTACTGTGAACTTTCAGTGGAGAATGGTGAATATAATTCAGACCCTAGTAAACAAACCACATGCATTAGTTACTATACCAAAACGAGAGAGAGAGAGAGAGAGAGAGAGAGAGAGAGAGAGAGAGAGAGAGAGAGGGCTGTTTTACGATACACGAAGGTCTACACTAGACCTCCTCATCTCGTTCCAAGGACTAGACTAGACCCTGCATGTTCAGACTTACACTTATATCGATTTCCAACTATCAAAGGAGCTCGTGTTTGTCGTGCAATCCGAACGACTAGTCGCTGATCCTTGTCCGCCGTGCAACAATTGCAAGCGTAAGCCATGCTGGATATTCCCGAGGGACCTTGGCGGATCGAACCCCGGTGCTTTATAAAGCAAAGAAAAAGGATTCGGGGTCTGTAAATTATCGGCGTAACTGTGGTGGGATTTATAATCCTATTTATTGCTTCACTTACATTAATAATATCGGTCATTAAACTAAGTTTAAATATCCAATCTAATTTGATATCATCATTCTCAATAACATCCTGCAAATATAACATATCTTAATAACATCCTGTAACATATCTTAATAATATCCTGTTAATATAACATATATATCTCAGTTACATCCTATAAAATATAACATGGATATTCAATAACATCCGGTTAAAAATCATAAACATTATATTAAGGTCATTTAAACCATAAAAACACAAAAATATTAAATGTAACGGGAGAATGTCGTGAGGAGAATTTGACCCGGGAAGTGCTGTTACCACCCACTCTTATTTCGGTCTTCCACTGCCGGATACGCAAACGAACTCGGTCGCTTTCTCTTGACAGGCATTCCTCCTTGTACCACTGACAAGGCAAAGTCGTGCCGGAAAATCGGCCAACACCCCTATTCCTGAAGCAATAGTCCGAGGAATCCCTCTCTGCCTATTGCTGGATTTGAGGGAGTGTGTGTATTCTCCCCGTTCAATCAAATCTATCCCATGCACAGGAACATGACAGCCCTTCGTTTACTGTGGGGTCTTCGCTAAAACTTTGGACAGTGATTTACGATATTAAAAACGGTGAAAGTATTGTTTGTCTTCATACAGTATTGTTTACATTGTTGATAGCCTCGTTTGTCACACAATTAGTTTTCCTACAATGCACTGGTTAATTGGGCATAATAAAATCGTGAGTTATGACGCAACGTTATGTAAACAATTTTGGTCCAATTTGCAACTTTGTTTCAAATTCAACGATTTTGTAACGTAGTAAGCCATTGGTTGTTAATGGGACTGTTGACCAATAATAATTTAGAACAAGAATTTTCTCTATTTACAGTAGTGAGTAGTGAGATCAGTTCTAATCAAACGTAACACCGCGAGAAGTATGGTCAACACCGGGATCTAACCTTTGACCTCTTACTCGACTGTACGCCAATTGTATTACCTACCTGTAGACTGCCTTTACTACAATATACTGTTAAAAACAGGGTGAACTTCGTGTTAAAACACAGGCCAATAAATGAGTTTATATTCTCGTGTTGCAAGTCTTTCATCTAAAAGTAACAATATATAAAATATAAACATTTTTATATTTATAGTTTCAACTTCTTCATAAAACCAAACTAAATGAATTCGGGTTTACCACCCGACTGTGCTACGGTTAACTGTAATGACTATTTTACACGAGCCGAACATCATCCAACATTTGTGGGTTTACACCATAGAAAATTTGTCGGTCGGTTTACACCATACAACATTTGTCGGTTTACACCATACAACATTTGTCGGATGATGATGAAGGTCGTGAGGTGGTGTCCTTGAACTTGTCAGAAACCGCATATTTGTGCAAAAGGAGAGGGAGTGGGTGTATCATTCCCTTCTCTAGAAACTGATGAACGAAGATCAGGCATCTATACAAACTATTTGATTGTTATGTTGCCCAATACACCACGTGAACCAGTGATGTATTCTCATTGGCTCAAGCCCTTTAAGGGACCAGAAGTCGGATCGTGTAAAATGACCTTTATATCGAAAGGGGTTTCGCACGTACACACCGAATATCGAACAACGAACAACAAGCCAACTTCACGTCGCTCACACCATATTAGCTTTTGAATTTTAGGCTCGCTTATCCATTTTTGCAATTATTTTTGGTTTTTTAAAAAAAGTATTCCAATCCGCTAAATATCAGAGGCTAGCGATGGCATCGAGGGTTGATTATGGTGTGGATAAGTTAATAAGTTAGATAACATTTAGCTCTTGCATAATGTATGTTCCGGGACTCCCTACCTATCATAAATAATATAATTATCATTGCCGGATCACCTCCCATCTCAATATATATCTCATTAAGTAAATGTCGACAGTCATATTATATTTCAATTAATTCCATATGAAATCTCTCCCCTATTTCCCCAAGAAACAATCATTTAGGTCAGATAACAAGACTTGACATTTTAAGATTATTTCCTACCATGTTCATGATCATAAAACTAATTGCTGATCAAATTTAAAGATGCGTTATTAATACTGAGTTTAACAACAAATGTTCTTCCTTGAGTAACGTGTGGGTGCGGGTGCCGAAAGGTTAACGTGTAGTTTCGATTCCCAGGTTGTACGTTACAATGAGTAGGGTCGCCTGTACAGCCTCGTGGGTTTCCTCCGGGTCCTCAGGTTTTCTCCCACTGACCTCTACGCACAAGCAATTTTATTGAAGTAAAAAAGACCCATGTGTTAGTCCAGAATGACCTAGTTTGTGTCGAGTGGATGTTAAACCCCATTTTTCTATCTTTCTTTGAGTAACATTTCGGTTAGTAACTGAACAGTATGGCACTAAATAAACTATTCATGGAACAACGGTTTTTGATTTACTAATTCGCGCATACATGTACAGTTCCATGATGCAACCTCGTCCCGAAACGACCTAGTTTTAGTCGTGTGCGGTATCCAACCACCTCATGGGTTTTCTCTCCGTGACCTCGAGTTTCCTCCCATTGCTAAAAACCCCTATGCTCAAGCGAATTAATAAACCTCATTGCTCTTTCCCTAGGCCCATAGCAAACATTATAACATACATACGAGTATAGTAAATATATTCCACTCACAGTTTTAAGTTCAATCTGTTGTTCTCTATTCAGCTTCAGGTTAGACGTGGGTAGCCTTTTTACAGCTACCAGTGTGTCTTTATAGTACCCTATTTTTGTAAATATCTGACCCTCTCCGATCTCCGACCGGCTCTTCGACAGACTTAGTGCTGAAAACGAACTCGTGTGACTCATCTGAAAATTGATACAAGCCATCATTACAACCTGATTATATAAAATACAGATCCTATTTCGTTTCGTTTTTTTATAATTTCAAAATTTCGTTTTACTTGTCTTTATTTCAGTAGGATCTGAAAGAGTTGTTACATGACCCGCGTTCCGCATGATGTTTTTCGCCCCATCCGAACGACTAGACAGACAGCTGTTATTGTCAGGCCATCCGCCAAATGAAACTCGATCAGTGTTTTAATCAGAATGAATTAAATATGAAAATATTTCCGGTAATACTGAAAATTAATCTACATGTATATTTGTTTTTAATTGGAAAGTCAAAGGATAGAAAACCGACACACAGCAATTAATTCCAGATTTCGTGATGAAGAGGACGAAACTCGAATCAATACTGGACAAATACTGGATGGTTTTAAATATGTTTGAAATATGATTTACCTGCCCAATGCTTCCAATGCATCTGGATTCAGACAGTTTCACTTCATGGCTCTCAATTTTCCAACTCATCTTTTCCACCTCTCTCTGAAATTTGATCCGTCTAAAAACAAAAATGGAATAAAATAAAAGTAATTTCACGCTAAATTTTAATATCTTCATTTTCATTATTTATTTTTGAGTTATTATAGTAAGAACGACCAATTACCGATTTCATTTTTGGCAGATCTATATTTCATTTCGTTTCGGGTTTTTTTTATATTTCGATGGCCTACACTATAATGAAGACCTGACAAGTTGTACTGGAAGGCAGTGTAAGGGGTTTTACGCGCGACTTTTGAACCTATGACGTCATGCATTGATTAATTAACCAGCGTTGTTGGTTTTGGAGGTTTACCCACAATTCCGTGCATGGTACACCAAGAAGTCGCCGTAACAGACTGCTTCATTGACTAATCCCTGGATTCAAACAAAACTCTTCAGATCCTAGGGTAGTAAAGACAAGTAAAACCAAATTTTGAACTATAAAAAACGAAACGAAACAGGATCTGTATTTTAATCAGATTGATAAACTTACCTGTAAACTATAACAGCTGGGACGAGCAATATAAGAAAGAATATCACCATCACTACTGGTACAACTACTGTTACTATATGCGCTACAATACATTTTATATAATAAAAGATGAGTTTAACATACTACCGTTACTATATGAGTATGCGTGCAGCTCTAGCTGGCCGGTAACCTGTAGGTGCGTTCCCTGATGTGAACATAATATATGCCTTGGAGATAGGAACGCCTTTTCCAGGTACTCGGGGGGTTGTGATGGCCTAGTGGTCTACAGTGCCGCGCTTCGACCTCTAGCTGGCCGGTCACCTCTGGCTTGCGGCTGTGGTTTTGATCCCTGGTGTGAGCGTATGTGGCATGGAGATAGGGGCGCCTTCTCAACCTCGTGGGATTCCTCCGGGCACTCCGGTTTCCTCCCACTGCTAAAGACCCCTACGCGCAAGCGAATTATTGAAATAAAATTAAACCATATGTTAGTCCTGAAATGACCTGATTTGTGTCGAGTGGACGTTAAACCCGATTTCTCTCTCTCTCTCTCTCTCTCTCTCTCTCTCTCTTCCAGGTACTCCAGTTTCCCTCCGTTCGGGTCTAAATATTAAGGCTACCTGCAATTTTCGTTAAGGCCACAAGATGTGACAGGAATATGGCAAGTGATTGTTGCCGAAGATTGTGGGTTAGGGTTAGGGCTAGAGCTGAGGCTATAGTACGCTCTAGTCTTGTTTACATCTCATGACCTTAACAGATTCTGCAGGTGGCCTTAATATTTAGATTTAACCCCCCCTCCAAGAAAGAGACCTGCGCGTGCGATAAGCGGACGTTAAACACTATCAGAAGAAAAGAATTGTATTAAATACGGTTTAATTTATCTCCATAAACCTCGACTCTGTCATTGAGTCAACTGGCATGGTTAAGATTCCCCGATTGTACGTGACATGGAGTGGTGTTGCCTGCCCAACCTCGTGGGTTTTCTCTCGGTCCCCCCGGTTTTCTCCCACGTATTGAAGAGAAACGCTCATAAATAAATGCATTATATTTGCCCGATAAAAGGATGAAAGGAGGACGATCATTGTGAATGCTATAAATATGATTACACATCAATGAAGAGATTATTAGTCAGTTTATATTACACAAAGCGGATATAAAATTATATATTTATTGATTGTAGCTTATAAGATATATATAATAAAGAGCCACCATTAATATAAAATATAATACATTTATTCTTGGAAATTTTTTCCACAGTTCGAGTAAAATACATTAGCGCACCAATACAGACTGACGATAAATGAACTCATTAACACAAATAGATAAGTGTAGCACTACTGGATTTCTTTGTTGTGTTTTGTCCATGATGGAAATTACAATTATAGGATAAGTCGTGTATACAACTTTATGAGATCAGTTATCTTTTGATATTTGAATTTCATCTTCACCAGTTAATTTTAAACAACAGACTAAAACTTTCTTATTTTTAAAGGCTTATAACAATTTTTAACACCTATATTAGTTTGTCTATTGTCCTTCTTGTATGTATTGTTTGAAATAATTGCTTATTTAATTAATGCATTTTAACATTTTTGATGCAATTTATTTTTTGAATGTACGTTTTTATTACACTGTAAAGTGCCCATAAAACACATCTGTGAAATGGGAGCCATATAATGTTACGTCCATGTTCGTAAGCGAGATTAATAAATAACTGATTCCGATTTCTAATTCAGGGGCAAATTACTCGTCTGACACCGATTCTCTTTCAGTAGATATAAAATACTAAGGTAAGAAACTGGTTGGAAAAAATAATTGAGATTAAAGTTCACTACTCTAGATTCCGCCAACCAGTCCCAATACTCACTAGTTTAAAGTAATGTTTGAAATATTTACCACGTTACATACATCTGTGGGTGTGCATAGATAAGAAATAGACAACGTACACGTTTGTTTAATACAAAGATCACCAGTGAATCCACAGATCGGTTCGTCAACAGGTACCAGCCCACCAATTGTCGGCCATATTATATCACTTGTTACGTGGATTTTCTAAACATGAAATAAACAAATAATAATGAGGTGGGGTTTAATTCACTATTGCCAGTACTGAGAAATTGGCAAAATATCATTTTCAATTTCAAACGTTTGAAAATAGCTATTGCATGGGGGGATAGAAAAACAAAGGAATTAATTGTGTTATTATATATTTCCGGTATGAATGATTTTATAAGGGTGAGAAAGACACCTATGATCGTATATTAGTGAGTTGACAACCTATTGAGCAAAAGACATAGAATTATTTTGTTGACTTTCTTAGAAAACATGAAACTCTAGCTTTAACGTCTTATTTTATGCACCGACGGGGCAAGTAAAGACTGACTCACGCCATATTGTCTGTTTGGAGGGAGTATTTGTCCCAACGACATTGCTATGACCTTCTCTCATTACAAATTCCAACTATAATGGGTTATTTTACGTACAAGCCAATCAGAGTGGATTTTAGTTGTTCGGCCCATCCGAATGACTGTCCTTGTGAGGCCATGCACCACTTACGAGGGGAACCACCTTTGGTAACTAATCACCGGTTGCGTTTACACCTATGAACAAACAAGCTGGGTGGCCGAATGGATTAACGAAAGCACTTTTCATCATCAGGTCTGTCATTGCGGCAAATGGAGTGGTTAGGATTTCCCGCTTGTACAAGACAAGGATAAAGGGTCCCTGTTTATTTTCTCTGGAATCTCCGGTTTCCTTCCTCAATTATAAAGCCCCTTACACGTAAGTGAATTATTGAAAAGTAAAATTAAACATAGTCCGCAGAATTAACATTGTGTGTATCTTGTAGACGTTAAACCCCATTCTCTCTCCTTGTGGACAATTCGTTAGTCACGGTTTATAACCATAAACAGGGTTTTGAATATAAAACTTTTAAGGAACGCATTTGTAACACGTGTTCTCACTAATAAAGACATACCTTTGTGGATGATGTTGTCATTCTTGCTTCCATGACAACAGTAAATTTGTCAGCGTCTGGATTTAAGTGCCACACCCAATAATCTGGTTCCCTGTCGCCATTTAAATCCAGTTTAACGTTACCGGTTACACCTGGTCATAAAAACAATCTTGATCCAGTCAGTTTTTCAATGATGTATGCCCCCTGTCAGGCCGGGGTGGCGTCCTTACTGTGCTGCTGTGGTCGTACGGCGACCAGAAAATACATAAGGTCACCGACAAACGTGAACACAGCGCGAGCAAATGTCCGAAAAAAATATCAAACTTGAAAAAAGTCGCGTTCTCGCAGCTTTCCAGGCCAGAACGTAGAAAATGCTCAAAACAAACGTCTTGACTCGGAGATCATTGGCGACCACAGCACATTATCTGGCGATTCCACCACGCTCAAGGCGATCTTACTAAACTGTGAGAACATTTTCCGTCGCCGTAGCAGCGCAGCAAGGACGCCACCCCGGTCTAACGGGGGTATTAGTTAAGCGAATAATTTGACCGAACCAATCGCCGCTGATATTCGCCTAGTATGTCCAGTTTCATTCAGCCGAATGTGACTTATCAACATAGGGCGAATTCTTCGGCGAACCGGACGCACTAAACGAATTAGTATATCGAATTTAATAATATTTAAAAATACAAAAAATCAATCCCGGTATATGCATTTAATCGAATAACATCAAAATAGTCGAATACCGTTCAAATAATGGCGTAGAGTTATACTCGAATAGCGTTAAATAATGGCGTAGAATATGAATTAAATAGCGTTAAATAATGTCGTAGAATAATATTCGAATAGCGTTAAAATAATAATGCAGAATAATATTCGAATAGCGTTAAAATAATGACGTAGAAATGTAGAATAATATTCGAATAGCGTGAAATAATATTCGAATACCGTTCAAATAATGGCGTAGGATAACATTCGACTAGCGTAAAATAATTGCGTAGAATAATATTCGAATATCGTGCAAATAATGGCATGGAATAATATTCGAATAGCGTAAAATAATGGCGTAGAATAATATTCGAACAGCGTAAAATAATGGCGTAGAATAATATTCGAGTAAAATGACTTAGAATATAGTAAAATGAGTACTCTGTTTTGCCCTACCTCTGAATGTTTTGTTCCGGGCTTTCTGTGCGATGGCAGTTCCATTTCTAGGATCTGAACCTTCGGCAAGTGTTTCATTTAACGTCAACAAATATAAATAAACCACATCGTGTAAAAATGGCGAATATTCCGATCCCTACAAATATAAACAACATAACATAAAAAAAACTGTGGGTGTTCCGGCCCCTACAAACAAAAACAACATCATGTAAAAATGGCGAGTATTCCGGCCCCTACAAGTATAAACAACATCACATAAAAGTTGTTGGTGTTCCGGCCCCTACAAACAAAAACAACATCATGTAAAAATGGCGAATATTCCGGCCCCTACAAACAAAAACAACATCATGGAAAAATCGCGAATATTCCCATCCCTAGTAATTTAAAATACACCATGTAAAATCGTGGGTATTCCGATCTCTACGAATGTAAACATCGTGTAAAAATGGCGAATATTCCGACTGCTGCAAAAATAAACCACAACGTCTCTCATGAGTTAACAGGTTTAAACAGGTTAACGAATTAAAGTGCTATAAATGACTTGTAACACTGACACTTGCTCAACATGCTTGTTATTATTGCACGTAAAACCCACCCCACTTCTCCATATGATTTCTACTAAAATTAGCGCAAGCCAGCAAAAGTGTGCAATAACATTGAAAATGTCTAGTTATTGCACAGTTACGCTCCAGTGAGTTTAGCAGAGATAAAACAATCTGCTTATTCAACGAAAAGAACAAAGGAAGATCTCCCGTACGTGTTACAAATTGCTTTGTGGAATGTCTTTTTATAATAAGACTTCCTATCTACAAATTTTAGGCTTTTTATATGCCCACATTTTCATGTGGACGTATATTGTCGTCGCCCCTGTTCGTCTGTCCGTCCGTCCGTCCACAATTGTTTGTGAACAGTCTACAGGTCACAATTTTTATCCGATTTCAATGAAACTTAAAACATAGGTTTATCACCCTAAGATCCCGGTTCCTTTCGATATTGGCATGTATCGGACTGTAACTTCATGGGTTATGGCCCCTGATTGTACGAAAAATCACGTTTTTAGCTTGTGAACAGTGTAGAGGTCACAATTTTGAACCGATTTGGATGAAATTTGAAATGCATGGTTATAACTCAAAGATCTTGGTTCCTTTCGATATTTGCGCCCGTCGGATCGTAACTTTCTGAATTATGGCCCCTGATTGTCCGAAAAATCGCCCTTTTTAGCTTGTGGTCCCTCTGAAGGTCAAAATTGTTATCCGATTTAAAAAACCGTTCGATTATATCACCGTCACATGGTTATGGAGGTTGAGTTCAAATTTCATTAAAATCGGACCAAAATTGACAGACAAAATGGCCGCCGTTTGTACGCGAACAGTGTGAAAATATGCTATATCAAGGTGGTCGACCCTATAGAGGTCACAATTTTGAACCGATTTTGATGAAACTGGGCATGTATGTTTATAGCACAAAGGTCTTGGTTCCTTTCGATATTTGCGCTCATCGGATTGTAACTTCCTGAATTATGTCCCCTGATTGTCCGAAAAATCGCCTTTTTTAGCTCATGGTCTCTCTGGAGGTCAAAATTGTTAACCGATGTTAAAAACCTTTTGATTATATCACCGTTACATGGTTATGGAGGTTGAGTTCGAAATTCGTGAAAATCGGACCAAAATTGACAGACAAAATGGCCGCCGTTTGTACGCGAATAGTGTGAAAATATGTTGTAGATCAAGCTTGTGGACCCTATAGAGGTCATAATTTTAAACCGATTTCGATGAAACTAGACATGTATGTTTATAACCCAAAGATCTTGGTTCCTTTCAATATTTGCGTCCATCCGATCGTAACTTCCTGAATTATGTCCCCTGATTGTGCGAAAAATCGCTTTTTTTTAGCTTGTGGTCCCTCTGGAGGTCAAAATTTTATCCGATTTAAAAAAAAACGTTTGATTATATCACCGTTACATGGGAATGAAGAATGAATTTGAATTTCGTGAAAATCGGACCAAAATTCACAGACCAAATGGCCGCCGTTTTTATGCGAATAGTGTGAAAATATGTTATATCAAGGTTGTGGACCCTATATAGGTCACAATTTTGAACCGATTTAGATGAAACTTGAAATACATGTTTATAACCTAAAGATCTTGGTTCCATTGCATATTTGCGAATATCGGATCGTAGCTTCCTGTATTATGGCCCCTGATTGTACGAAAAATTGCCTTTTTAGCTTGTGGTCCCTCTGGAGGTCACAACTATTATCCGATTTTAAACAACGTTTGATTATATCACTTTTTCACTATAATGAAGGTTGAGGTCGAATTTCGTAAATATGGTACCAAAACTATCCGCCATAATGGCTGCCCGCTAATATGCGAATAGTGTAAAAATATGATATATCAAGGTTGTGGACCCTGTAGAGGTTACAATTTTAATCCGATTTTGATGAAATTTGAAATCAAGTTTATAACCCAAAGATGCGGTTCCTTTCGATATTCAAGCACATTAAAAAAGAATGAATTAAAAAATTAAAAAAACGTTTGACTATATCCCCGTTACACATTAATGATGGTTGAGTGTGAATTTCTTGAAAATCGATAATTGAACAGCTAAATCCATAATATTAAATGTTTCGCATGCTTAACGTTAGCATTGGGCAGAACTTTATAAAAACCAAACAAATTCTAATGATTTTCTGATAATTGCTTAAGATGCGACAACTCTTGTTGACGGCCCGGGCGATTTAGCTGCTGTGTGGGCGTATGTTTTGTTGCCTGGCAACCTATTGTTTTATACTATTCTTTGTAAGTGACTGAGATTATGGAAATAGTGATTTTGTTATTATGCCTCACAAGTTCAATATCTATTTCTTTAGAACTGGGTGTTTACTGGAAGTCAAGGATAAAGTCACGAGATCTATTGTGATACCTTTTATGAAATTGATTAGTAGTTTCATTTCTAATTAGTTGGATTATTTTACAAGTTCGGCAAGATGTTATTGATGTTATTGGCTTGCTTGCCTCTTTACATTTCTGTGACAAAGCTACTTTCATTTTGTTAGTATTATTTTATTTATAATCTGTAGATGTCTAAACAGCTATATTTATATATATATATATAATTATATACAATAAGGGACTGGGTATTTTAATTAAATGCTATCACAAAGAATTCATGTACACAAATAAAAACAAATATCACAGTACATGTATATCATTTAAAATAAAATCACACTTTCATGTACACATGAAAAACCAAAAATTTGTCTTTTTTTTAAAAAGTTTAGTAGTTTACAATATAGACCCGATTGGAAAAATATTTGATTTACTGATTGGCAACAAAAATGTTTTCATCTTATGTCTGTGAGAAACTTGCACTCAGTCAAAATGTGCTTAACTGTCAAACGAATAATTTCAATAATTCGTGCGCGAAGTGGTCTTTGTCAGTGGAAGAAAACCAGAGGACCTGGAGTAAACCCACGAGGTTAGACAGGCGATAAAATTCCTTGTCATACAACGAGTGATTTGATGCATCCACCCAACCAATAAAACAACAAAGGCAATTTCGATAAAGACTTGAGTACCATCGTCAGCACGTTGCATCTCGGTACTCCGGTTTCCCCCCACTGCTAAAGACCCCAACGCGCAAGCGAATTATTGAAATAAAATTAAAAACCATATGTTAGTCCCGAAATGGCTTAGTTTGCGTCGAGTGGACGTTAAACCCCATTTCTCTCTCTCTCTCACGTTTCATCTCAATCAACCAGTTAATGTTGTTCTATAAATAGTTTTTAGTTTATAGCAATTATTGTTATAAATATAGTAATGTTGACGAATATAACATCAGAGAATAAGTGTTGTTAAAGGAGCTATATCTCTAATATTTGGCACCTAGAATTGACACAAATGGGTCGCAACGCATATATTACTATAATACGAATGTATATAAGCTGATTTACAAGTACATTTAATCGTTTCCGTTTTTACTTTGATTTCAAATTAGTTATGTTCGGCTAGAAAACTTAATCGAATGACAACTGCCAGCTCTTTATCTAATCTCCCATAATGTATCTTTAAATTGCAACTAATTCGTGGAAGACTGAATGATATTATGTTAAAGACTTAGCTAAAGTTGATGGTATTATGACTATAACTAAGTAGAATCGATACTCGTCATCTACCGTTTATTAATGGACGTTAATGTTTTTATCATTGTCTTTGCTTCATTTACGTTGTTTCTGATAGTCATAAAAAAAAGTTTTATATTATAATAAATACCTTGGGGAAATAGACGAGAAGGAAATATTATCTAAGCTTTATTCCCACGCCAATTTATCGTCCATTTATCGTTTAACAAGGCATGACACCGTGTTATTAAACTAAACGCTTGGAATTGAATTTACTCACTCAGGATCAAGGAATTTTTAGTGTGGGGGGGGGGGGCAGGTTCCTGTTAAGGAATTCTGTCATCTTCGTCTCTAAATTACATAGACATACATACAAACTGATTTTTTTTTTAAAGAGAGAAATCATTTTTATAACGGTGTAGGATCACATTGTGATTTAATTTCATTGATGCAACGCATTAATGTTTTTATGTAGCCCCCCCCCGCCCCCCTCCGTCTGGATCCTCCCCTATCATTATTCATCGTTTAAAACCACCTAAAGTAAAACTTGTATCATACGGCTACAGGGCTTTAAGAATTTGACTCACTCACTATTCACCGGTTAAAGCCCAGTTAGTAAAAATTTTACGGCAACGGGGCTTTTCTTGGGGTGAGACTCTTTAAAAAAAAAGACTAAGGCTCCAACAATGCAAGTCAGATCGACATGAAAATTGGCATGCTTGTTCTTTGAAGATGGACATGCGCCACAGAGTGTACTATGACGGTAATTTCTTCCGGACAGCGGCAATACGGCCTACTCGTATAACGAATTCCAACTGACAAGGGATATTTTACGCAGACGCCAATGTCTGAGAATTATTGAACCATATGTTAGTCCCGAGATTGTGTGAATTGGATGCATTTTAACTGGATATAGAAATGACTATTTAGCCGAGTATACCCGATTGCGGTTCTCTACTGACGTATTATAAAACCATGGTGCCTCCGCCATCTTTAAAGGGATCAAATCTCGGAAACTTTCTACTTCCGGTCCAGCCATTTCAGCAACTGTTATCTGTAATAGAAAATGAAATGAAATGAGATTGGGTTTGCTGCACTGACTGGGCTAATGAAGACGGGTGCCATCGGATGTCTTCGATTTTTATTTTAGTAGATTAGAATGGTTTGGCAAATTAACGATTGAATTCAAAAATAGAGGCACGAGACTAAGACTCGAATGACCAGTATAGTGGTTACAATCAGCGAATACAAATAGAACTATTTATGAAAATGGAGTAATTTGAATGAAATTTTCAATACATTCATTTTGCATTATCTATTTTCGAAACATTATAGCAAGAACTGACAGAACTGCCATCTTTTTATATAAATCATCGATAATGTCCCGTAAAGGGGCCACAGGATTTTTCAAAGTGAGTCATTACAATAACACAGAACCTAGTTCTGGAAATCATTAAAAGCCAATATAGAATATTCTTAATCGAACAAAAACACTGCACGTGCACCAATTCCACGTCAATCGAGTGATAATGGTGGCCTCTAGATCGTTTCACAAGATTTTTCAAACCGATCAAGGGCAATAACTCTGAAATTTATTATCCTAAATACTAACCTGAAAAACATTTCTGAAGACTAGCTTGGCATCTGCATCTGAAGAGTCTCCTCTTAGCCATGGTTTCTCCACGTTAGCTGGAGGAAGTTGATCTGGCATCCAGAATACGAAACGTCCGTCCATCATCCCCGCTTCCTTACCGCGTAGTAATATCCTCCTTGTGTCTTCTTTATTCTCAGAACACAGGATTACAACTAAAAAAAAGAAACAATAGAACGAGGTTTGCTGTGGTTCGTCTTCGAAAATACGGTCCTCTTTAGATGGCAAATAAAATAACGCCCTACTTGTTTGTACAAACCCCCAAGTGTATGTTAGAGTGAGTTTGCTGCAACAGCCACGCTACGGCCTACTCGTATTTTGAATTCCATCTTTCAAGGGATATTTTATGGACACGCCAACATCGGCGGCGAACCCGAAACAACCGCCGACACCATTGGCGAACCCGAAACAATCGCCAATAACGACGGCGAGCCCGAAACAACCACCAACACCAGCGGCGAACACGAAACAACAGCCAACATCGGTGGCGAACGCGAGGGAGCCCCAGTTGTGAGTCCGCGCCTTAAACACTGGTTTGATATAGGCCTACTTCGCCCTCGATAAGTTGGTCATACAAATCACGAGGACTACAATTATTGTTATTTCTTATTCTCTAGTCTATATCAAACAACGTGAAAGTTTGGTAAGCAGGCGGGTGGGTGGGGGAATGGAATCTTTGCTAACTTGTGAATCTTCAGTCATTTATTGCCTTGTCTAGCCTAAACACATTTTTTTTTGTCAAACATTCAAGGAGAACGCTAGATCGGAGACGGTCCTACGCAAATTGTGACGTCATATGTGAATTGTGGGTTAGGGTAAGGGTTAGGCTTGATCATGGGTTAGGGTTAGGGCTAGCCCTGTTTACATCTCGGGACTTTGACCAAATAATCTATATATGACGATATATGTGCTAAAATGCGTAGGACCGTCTCCGATCTAGCGTTCTCAAACATTCAAGGATTCAATAACGTACAGGGCGAGTGTAATGGGAAAAACGTTCAGAGCTGAATTTGCATTTCATATGACAAGGGTTCTCTTACGTACATGCCAACACCGGGTTCGTGTCAGTGTCTTAGTGACTCAGCGCCTTACGCACGGAGCCACCTGGGAGTTGGCAAATAAATTTGTATGCAGTCTCGCTGGATAAACTGACATCGCGAATAGTATTTGGTGTTTTACGATGGTAATAAATATTAAATTTGCCTATTGTAGGCCTTTCGTCGGGCCTGAAATGTTATCTAAATTATTAATTAGACATTAATTAACTTATCCAAACCATAATCAACTCTCGATGATATCTCTAGCCTGCAATATTTACTGGATGAGGATCCGATTTGTTACTCAGCGCTCATTGATATATTCCTTTATCGTACCGACTTGAGTGATGATGGTTCGTTCGTTACTGGGAGTTTAACGTCCACTTCCACATAAGGTGATATCGTAGACTAAAGTGTGACGATGATTGAGGCTAGGCTTAAAATTCTATCGCTAAATGGTCGTTTCTGAAATTCTCGATAAATGACATTTTCAGCAAATGGCCTTTACATTATCTATAGTGAAAACTGTCAGCTCTGTATCTAATCGTCCATAATGTGTCTTTAATAACGGTCATATCCACACAGGACGGTAATTATATTTAATAGGCCTACCACCACGTGTATTTACCCGGCAACATTCTAGATATGATTCAACAAACAAACACGAAAACTGGCGGATAATTAATTTAACAATCGAACTTTCATTTCGTAATGCCATGCAGAGATGTCCGCGAGGTACTGGCGCGTCTTCTCATCAAATTTAGATGTTCGGATACGTCTCTAATTGGTGATCATTAATGGAATTGTTAGAACTATTTTCTCATTGTTTGATGTACACCAGACAATCAGAAATAACAAGAATTGTATTCCAAGGGATAGTGTATTTGACAAAGACTATCTATCATTGCTAAGTAATAAGCAATCCATAGAATTGTGTCCCTCTTTATTTACAATTCAATTACTAAATGCCAATGAAATAATGGTCGTACTAGCAACAATGTCAACATGGTTTGTTTGTCAATAACGATCTAGACCATCAAAATAAAGCTCATTTCATGAGTTCCACCCGACGATCCGACGGATTGGAACTATGTAGCAAAACAACACGGACTAATTATAAATGTACAGGTCACAATTCTATGGAATACAATTACTGCTTATTACTGAGCAGCGTTTATACTAAGCTTCTCTAGTAATACAATTACCGCTTATTACTGAGCGACGTTTCGGCTAGGCCTCTCTAGTCATACAATTACTGCTTATTACTGAGCGACGTTTCCACTAGGCCTCTGTAGTCATTATCAGTAACGTCCCTCAGTAATAAGCAGTTCGATAGAATTGGGACCTGCACATTCTAGTTCAACTACTAAATGCCACTGAAACAATTTCAATTTGACTAAAATACAGAACTATATTTCGTTTCGTTTTCTATACTTTCAATGGCCTACACTACATGAAGATCTGACCGGGTTTGCGAGGTCGTGTCAGAGGTCATTCCAGTGCCGTTTAATCGTATGATGTCAGCCATTTGATAAACCAATCGGCATTTATTTTTCTGGTGGATTACCCACAGTTCCATGCACCTCACGCCAAAAACTTGCCGTAACAGACCGCTTCATTGGCTTATTCCTCACGTCATCTAGAACACGTCAATGATAACAACCCTTCCAGATCCTAAAGTGTTGTAAAGACAAGTAACACGAAATTTTGAACTATATAAAACGAAACGAAATAGGATCGGTGTTTTAATCTGATTGACTCGTGACGATATGTCTATACATACTTCTGCCTCGTTGATAGATCCTCTCCAACATTTCGTCAATTTTCGCATCTGTGATACCATCATCAATAATCATCCATTCTGCTACGGTTATATTATTGGCGCGAAATACTACGTCTGCTGCGCGGGAGGAATAATCACAAAATACCCTCTTGTTATCGGTTTTCCTTCGGGAGACTATAACTACCCGATTCCAATTAAAATGTCTGAAGATCTCCACCAAAGCCTGTCCAAGTTTGTTGAATGGTGGACCAAGTCGGATTAATGTTTTATACACGCTTTTATCGGCTAGGCTCGGATCGGTCGAGGCCTGTGAAAACATGGGGATGTTCCAGTAGGTAGCTAATAGTCCTGACGATGTGGTTGCTGTAAAAGATGACGTATCATTTTAAGATATAAATAAGGGTTCACACGCAACCTAATCCCAACAGCAGCTTTGTTGCAATTCAAAATTAAATGGGGTTTAAAAAATCCAGTCATCTGTACTGTCCAATGGCAACTATATTAATATTCATCTTTAATAGCCTGATTAATTGTAGACTTATAGTCAGTCAACAACTGACAATTGAGTGGAGCAATAAAGAGAGAGAGAGAGAGAGAGAGAGAGAGAGAGAGAGAGAGAGAGAGAGAGAGAGAGAGAGAGAGAGAGGGGGGGCGGTAACATCCACTCGACACACGCTAGGTCATTTCGAGACTAGCAAAAGGTTCAATTTTATTGTAAAAATTCGCTAGCGCGTAGCGGGATCTTTAAGAGGGGTGGGGTAGTGACGAAGTTGACCAGGCGACCCAAATCCTTGTCACGTACAAGTGGAGATAGTGAACCACGCCACTTAACGGAAGAAGTGAAGAGATCGTTTTGGGTGTTCTGGGTGTTATTACGTAAGATGGAGCTCAACAGATAATCATATCGAATAAAGAAAGTGGAATATTGATAGAAAAACATGGACCAACTTACAAGATGAGCATGGCGGTCCAATAAATACATCAATGTCTTCAATCAATCTTAAATATACCGCATTACTCGATCCACCTAAAGCACTGCATTTATCATCGCGCCATATAATACTGAAAAATAACACATTACAGTTATACTCTCGCTATAGAATACTGGAATATAACACATTACAGTTATACTCTGACATATAACACATTACAGTTATACTCAGGTCATACAATACTGAAATATAACACATTACAATTATACTCTAACAATACAGTACAGTGTGCTATGTACAGTCAACTTTGTACTACGCAGGCAATCAGGAGAAGAGAGGGGGGATAGAGTTACTTACTGGCACTGGGGCAGTTTTTTTTAATGAAGTATAGAATCGTTAAATTATTATAAAGAGCGTATCTAAAAGAAACACAGCTAATTTGACGTTAAATTTGTAATAAACAACAACAGGAAACGCCAGGTCTATCAGACTTAGTAGCATTAGGCACTAGTTGGTTATCCGCGGTCGTGTAATTGTATGTAGATAATTATTATCATAAGTTTCCAATATTAAAGATTTGAAGAATCATGATATAACAATTCCAACATTAGATAATAAAGAATTAACTTATTGAAATCTACGGTATGGGTGTTCGGAGTTTCATCAAAATGCAGCGTCGATTGGTCAGTACCGCCTCCATGGAGATGTGACAGTCAATCTCAACAACCAGGGGCCTGTTTCACGTAATTCTAACTGAGATAATTCCAAATTTTAGTAATTTGATTGGATAATATTAGATTGATTTTAGTGCTTAGCCAATCAGAATCTAAGTATCTACTAAAATTAGGATTTTATCTGTAGTAAAGATTTCGAGAAACAGAGCCCAGATTAGTAAATCTGAATGGGATCACGGTGGCTAAGTGGGTGAGACGCTGGCTCACTAGGCTGGGCGTTCGATCCCTTCATTGGCCGAGAAAGTTCATCTAGATTATCCGCCGTGGGTCCCCCTTGTCATTGATGCAGGCCGGAGGACATCTGTCTAAAGTATCGGATGGGACTAAAACAGAGGTCTCTTGCACATAAACGATCCCTTGACAGCTGGAATTCGACTTAAGAGTAGGACGTAGCGCCGCTGCTCGGGCAAAATGTCCCGCATAGCACACTGTATGGCGTATGCCCTTCTTCATTAGCCCAGTTTAGGAACAGAACAGTAAGACGTTAGACCCCATTACATTCCATTTCAGTAGGGGGGTTGGGATGGCCTAGTGGTCTAGAGTGCCGCGCTTCGACCTCTAGCTGACCGGTCACCTCTCGCTTGCGGCTGTGGTTTCGAGGCCTGGTGTGAGCGTATGTGGCATGGAGAGAGGGGCGCCTTCTCAACCTCGTGGGTTTCCTCCGGGCACTCCGGTTTCCTCCCACTGTTAAAGACCCTAAGCGCAAGCGAATTATTGAAATAAAATTAAACCATATGTTAGTCCCGAAATGACCTACTTGTGTCGAGTGGACGTTAAACCCCATTTCTCTCTCTCTCTCTCTTTCATTTCAGTAAATCTGAGGGTAAATATAACATTTCTCATTCGATGTAGTGATAGTTGTTCAGCACCGAAATTATCCCCTGCTGTCCCCTGCACCCCCTCCGCCGTCCAATTGATGGTTTCTAAATGGCTTTGTCTCATTGTACATTGTGTGATAAAGAAGGTGGTACCCTGGTCGAACCCCCTGTTATGTGTTATCGTCCCTATTTGATCGTTAACCTATTAAATAGCCCCGGTGTTCTCATCTACTTATTATCGGGTTTCTGCGATGGTCTAGAGAGTTAACCATGGTCCCGGCGTGTGACTAAATAATCATTTCAATAACAGTTGAGAGCAGATTTAGCTCTAACATAATACATATTTAATAAGTTATTTGATTGTTTGAAAGGGGGCCATGGTGGCTGAGTGGGTAAGACGCTAGCCTTAAGGGTCGTGACGTCGTGTGTTTGATCCTTGCATTGGCTGAGAAAGTTCATCCAGATTTTCCGTCGTGGCGTCCTCTTGTCAATGATGCAGGACGGAAGACCTTATAGGTACAGCTGTCTGGTCTTTCGAATGGGACCCTTATTAGTAGTTGGCAGTCGATATAAATGTAAACCGTAGCGCCGCTACCCGGGCAAAATTTCCGCCATAGCACACTGCATGTCCATCTTCATTAACCCAATTAAGGAGCAGAACAGTAGGACGTTAAACCCCATTTCATTTCGATTATTTGAAATATAAATTAACTTACCTGATGTTGTTTTCATGTAGTAATCCCTCCGATTTTGCCCGCTCTATGGCCAGTGTAACAGCCGCTGCGTTATTTTGCCAACCTAGACGTATGTGACTGTACGGACTCAACATGCCCAACTTAAACTCACGCGCAGAAGTCCGCAACAAACAACAAAATAAACATATTAGAATGTTTTTCATTATGTTTGAAAGAAGCAGTAGATGTCCGTGCAATTTTTACAGTTCTAGGTGTTTGTCGAAACGCTTCCAGGAATGGTTAACACAAATATATATATATATATATGCAATTTCAACAATTCTAACAGTGTGTCGCAGCACTTACAGGAATGGTTAACGCAGAGAGATATCGATGCAATTTCTACAGATGTCGCAGCACTTCCAGGAATGGTTAATATAAAGACCATTGATGAGAGAGGCGACATTGGGTTACAAATGAACAATGTTCATTTTAGATTCTGAGGTATATTGTATCCATGCTGTAAAATGTTGTGTCCAGTACGGTACAATCGATACACGCTGATCATGTGTAATGTCATTATACGCCTAAAATCTAAAGGATGCGAGAATAACACACGATTAGAGGCGTTCTTTTAACACTATGTGCTGTAATAAGACACGATTAGGGGTGTTCTTTTAACACTTCGTGATGTAATAAGCGTGTAGATAATATAATGTTTACCCCCTCACTGGACAATTAGTACAAAACGGAACAATTGATTACTGTTCACACCTGTGGCGGGAGGTATCTACAGTAAACAAATGAGTAAATGTATGGAGGGACACAGGTGTCAATATTAATGATATTGATACGTAATGTTATTATGTTAACATAGTGTGATCGTTGCGGGGGTCATGGTTGCTAAGTAGGTAAGACGCTGGCTCGCTCGCGTGCTCGATTCCTGCATTGGCAGGGAAAGTTTATCGGGATTTTCCGACGTAGTTTCCACTTGTCTATGGTGCAGCACGGGAGGGCCGGACAAGGACAGCTGTCTAGTCGTTCGGACGGGACGAAAAACCGAGGTCCCGTGTACACATTGGCATGCACTTAAAAGATCCCCTCGAAGTTGGAATTCTCGATATGTGTAGGTCACAGTGCTGCTGCCATGGCAAAATGGCCCTTATACCACAGTGTATGACGCATGCCCGTATTCATTTTCTCAGACGGAACAAAACAGTAGGACGTTTCATTCCATGTGATCGTTGCGACCAATGTACCCGTAAAAAGACATTTTTGAATTAGCAAGATGTAACGTTTGCTTTAAATTAGCTATGTCTCTAACCACAGGAATCTGACCTTCTATCTGTATATATATATATGCATACACCATACCGAACTAGACAATATATAATAAAAAAGAACATGAATGCAATGCCTGTTGAAGCCTCGATTTTACCAGCTCTCGCTTCGGCACGTTTTTGTTCCACAATTCGTAATGTCAGGCAATCTAACCTCTGCCAATTCACTCAGATATGATTTTTCTTCAATCTAGCCGTTTTGATTTGCACAAATACTCCCCACATAACGATATCATAGCCATTTGATTTCAATATTTACATTATTTTCCTTCGTTGACGTTTGTCCTCAACTCCATGCGCTAGATTGAAGAAAAATTGGCAGAGGTTAGATTGCCTGACATTACGAATTGTGGAACAAATGAAATGAAATGGGGTTTAACGTCCTACTCTTATGCACCTAACCTGAGCTAATGGAAGACGGGCATACGCCAGTGTGCTATGAGGGTAATTTTGCCCGGGCAGCGGCGCTACGGCCTACTCTTATATCGAATTCCAACTGCCAAGGGATCTTTTACGTGCACTCCAATGTGTACACGGGACCTCGGTTTTTCGTCCCATCCGAACGACTAGGCAGCTGTCCTTGTCAGGCCCTCCTTCTGTATCAATGACAAGGGGAAATCACGCCGGAAAATCGAGATGAACTTTCTAGGCCAATGCAGGGGTCGACCTCCAGGCTAGTGAACCAGCGCCTTATCCACTTAGCCACCGTGATTCCCTTGTGGAACAAAAACGTGCCGAAGCGGGAGTAGGTAAAATCGAGGCTTCAACAAGCATTGCATTCCTCATATTCCTGAAGCAATGGCCCGAGAAATCTCTCTCTGGCCATTGCTGGATTGACTTCTGATTCTTGAACTTTTGCGGGAGTGTGTCTATTCTCCCCGTTCAATGAAAGCTATCACTTAAGTACAGCAACATGACAGTCCTTCGTTTAATCTGTGTCTGCCCTAAAACTTTGGACAGTGATTTAAGGTATTAAAAACGGTGAAACGTATGTTCGTTTCCAAACAGTATTGTTTACATTTCATTCGACTTGATAGCCTCGTTTGTCACACAATTAGTTTTACTGCAGTATTCTCATATGCACGGGTTAATTAGGCATAATAAAAGCGTGAGCCATGACGTAACGTTATGTAAACATATTTGGTCCAATACTGGCACTCGTTTTAAATGTAAAGCGTTTGTATGGTAGGTAGTGATTGGTTGGTAGTCGGACTACTGACCAATCAAAATTTAACACAACAATATCCACTCATAATAGCAGTGTGTAGTGAGATTACCTATAATCAAACGAAACGCTGCGCGGAGTATGTGCATTCCTGTTCTTTTTTATTATATATTGTCTAGTTCGGTTTGGTGTATGCATATATATACAAATAGAAGGTCATATTCGTGCTCAAACGCACATCATCTAAAATCGTCCAAAATGAAAACACAAAGTACTTGTCAATTTAAATCAACATTGATGCTGTGATCTTACCGGGAAAAGGTGAGCTGCTGATATCCAATATTTAAGACATGATAATCATTTTAGCATTGCTACACGAATCGTGTACCATAATGCGTTTCAGTGCCATTTATAACAAGGGACTCCTTTAAGATAATGCTATTCTAAAGCTCTGTCAATGTATTTCATTACACCGTAGTGTATATTGACAAATTCGCAAAATATCATATTTCATTATAAAATGCTGCCTTTTACTCATTTTAATACCCATTTACACTAAATAGGAAATGATTTTTACCTACAAATACTTCAAACGTCTTTTTTTTTTTACTAATACATAACAAAATGTTTTATAATTTTATTTGTCGGAGGACAAAAGTTAATACCGGGGTATTTGTTGCTCATGAAGTCGCGTAGACGTCATCCCTATCAGTGGTTGTAGCCGCCTAACGAATATTCGCTGCTGATCAGTGTGAGCGTGAGTTACTCGTACATGTACAGGTTGAACGTTTTATTCAAAGTGCTTTTATTCATATTTCATGTAAAATATAGCAGAGCATAGTGTAATAGTAATAGTATTACAATTATTTTCTTTTTTTTTGTGGGGGGGGGGGCGGTATTCCTTACTGTTAATTTTCATTTTTGAGTGAAGTCACTGCAGGCCCGGGAATATACAACACAGAGGACGCTAACGACTAAGCCACCGGATTCAATGACTTAATCCAATATTAACGTTTGTTTGTGATTTTTGCGTATTAAGTCATGTCCGAAGATTTGTTTTGTGTAATTGTGTGTGGTGCAGTCCCCCTACACTTACTATTAGTAAATAATCCTATTATCCCAACCTATCAATAATATCATGTATCATGTATTAACCGCTAGCTATATAATTTACAATAATAACATCGAATTCGGTATTATACGTGTTACACCACCTGACGTTTACCAACAATATAATGACGAGCACATGTTAAACTTCTCACACCTGTGGACAGAAAAATTAATTTAAAAAGACTAAATGCGCCATATATTGTAAGACAATAATTATAGTCTAATTAACTCTAGGCATATAATTAAATTAGCCATGAGGGGACCTTTGTCGTTATTAATAATTTGATAATTCATAAAGAAACGTGATATGATTAAAATACATGTAGAGGTATCAGACACCAGAGGAGGTAAAAATAATAATAAGGAACTCTTCTAATGAGAATCTAATTAAAAGAGATCCTACATACGTGCTCCTCAGAGGTCAATTACCACCAGGTTCCGCGACAAGTAACTTGGGGGATACTCGATTGAACGTTCCGGAATTAAATTCTCTCAATTCCAAATATGGCGTCAATCGCGTGAAAAAGATAATTTCGGAGTACAACGCATGTACATAAAAAATATCTCAACCAAACATATTTTGTTACTTAGAATACGTCACGATTCTACTCATACCACCTCAGCTGTCGGAACTGGTAGAACTATGATAGAACTGAATTCTGTACCACTTGATTGCAGTTCTGTCAATTCGGGACGTTCCGGACTGACAGTCGAGCAACCCCACCCCACCCCAGTCTCTATTATCAGTTAGACGTATGACTGGTTTCCCTTGAACAAGACGCTCGGCGACGTCGGGGTCTCTTCCTCCGGGCTTGAAAATGTTTGAAAGATACATGGTCTCTATTATCATCTTGGAGTATTTTGGGGTAAATAGTGGTCATTTTGCTAAAATACAGAAAATGGGATTTTACACAACGAATGACATACCAGATACATGTTGTACATTTTAGTTTTACTGATGTATTAAAAATCAGATGTACACGATTTGCAGAGAACAGCAACTCTATAACTTGTCATATCTACATGTAGTGTAGACCATCGAAAGTATAAAAAGAGGAAACGAAATATAGATATGTATTTTAAAGATACATTACGGGAGATTAGATAACGAGTTGGCAGTTCTCACTACAATAGTTAAAAACTAGCTAATGTAAAGGCAATTTGCTGAAAATTTCAGTCAAATTGATCCACTATTAACTTAGAACTAAGCGATTGAAAGTTCCACTTAGCCTCGGTCATCATTACTAAAGTCGGTAAAACAAAACCGTAGTCTCGGTTATCCATTTTCATTGGTAAATCACGAAGGAAAATATTTCGGCGAATCGAACTATGTACAATCCAACAAAAATCTCATGCTAACCTCGTCTGAATAAGTTAATTAATGTCTAATTAATAGTTTTTATAACATTTCAGGCATAAAGAAAGACCTACAACAGGCAGATTTTACTCTTGCATAATGCATGTTTAATCAGCTTGTGGCGTAATAAGCCATCAATTAACTCGAGGCAGTCAAACCTCTCCCAATAATATTTTGTACTGGCATCAAGTGGAGGAATTTCTGGCCGTAGTGGTTTTTGTCCTTCAGTAATGCATCTATAAATGACATTAAGTAATACTTCGTTGTTGGAGATTTTTAATAGTCATAGGGCCAGAGTTCATTTCCTGACAACGTGTCTCTTTCTTAATTCAGTGGGTTTGTGTTCAGATTTGTGGAATTTGAGCCGGAGTCACAGATGGCAGCATCAATCTAGAAAACGGCAGTCCCCTTCGTTCTTCTGTCTGTGATTCTTAGAATCATGATCATTTAGATATTTCTGCCCAGCGGTACTGCAGTGTCGGTATTCTGGAATACATGGTCGTAAGGAAAGTCCATCAGCATTTTGGTGAATTCTTTCCGCTCGGAATTCTATTTTATACAGTTATGCGGAGAGACATTCGAACCACCGAGCAATTTGATCTCTCCACGATCGGCCATAATTCTGACCGTAAGGATAGCGTTGAAAAATGTTTGATGGAGGCAACCATTGCCAGCAATGACATATTTGGAGGGGATCCTCCACATTTATTACTGTAGGACTGTTCAGAATAATTGGTTTGTATCCCATTCCAGTAATTAGTCTGTCAAACCAAGCTCTAAAGTGACCCTGGTAAGTGCCCCTAGAATGTTTTGTAGGCTGTCGTTTGAATTTTGGGATGGATTGTGCCAGATCCGACAATGACCCATTTTTACTCATGCATGGCTGGCGTCTGCAGCCTGACCGTAAACACCTCCGAACTCTCCACTGAACCAAATCTAAGCTGCAAAATTTCCACAAGGGTAGCGAAATCATGGATTTCGATGGGAGATAACTCTGTCAGGACTGCCTTGGCACTACCTGTCAGATTGCTTGCCAAGTACAGTAATTTTTAACACATGGTACGTATTTATGGATGCACAATTACTGAGTTTAATACTAAGCGACGTTTCGACGAGGATACTCTCGTTTTTATCATTTGTCTCCCCTTGCATTGGAGGAGGGAGCGGGATCTATTGACCTATACGGAATTGAATTCTCTCAATCCCCAAAATAGTGACAATTGAGCGAATAAAGGGATATTTCGGGCTACAACGTGTGCGTCGATTGGATGAGTAAATCTCAACCAGCCATGCAGTTCAAACATATTCGTTGTGTTTAATTACGTCACAATCTGATTAAAGCGCGAGAGAGAAAAAAAATGGGGTTTAACGTCCACTCGACACAAACTAGGTCATTTCGGGACTAACACATGGTTCAATTTTATTTCAATAATTCGCTTGCGCGTAGGGGTCTTTAGCAGTGGAATGAAATTGGAGGACCCGGAGAAAACCCACGAGGTTGGACAGGCGACCCTAATCCTTGTCACGTTAGTAGTGCATTCGTGTGATGAAATCACGGCAAGTACTAATATAGTATTCCCTCACATTGAGCAATATTTAATATAGACAGGATGCTGACCACTAAATATTTGAATAATATCTGATATATCTGATGTAATATTTAAATAACATAGGTAAGAATCAATGACGTCAATGTAAAAAAAATGATCGGTATTTTTCTCCTCGATACCCCAGTTCACACGACACCCGAGTAAGTCACAATAATAGTTGATATTCACCGTGACACAAAGTAGTGTCTGATATGTATAGAGAATCAAAAAATATCAACACAAGTCAATAAAGTAAAAAAAAACAAAACGAAGCTCTACTGTCAAATGTGTTATTGGGTGATAAATGTTGTTAATATATTTGTATATACAGCAGTAAGTTGATAAGAAGCATGTTATTAGTTTATCTATTGAACAACATGAGAATGTGATATTAGTCGGAACTAATTATACAGACGTTTATATTGACATCTTTAGACATATTATCTGAATAAAAACACAAAACACACTTCACATTAGGTTAGATAATACTTTATGTTCTAGTACTAGTCATAACCAATTCTGATTAAAACACGGATCCTATTTCGTTTCGTTTTTATAATTCAAAATTTCATTCTTCTTGTCTAGGATCTGGAAGAAGAAACGATGAACGGAACCGTTGGTAAACCAGTAGAAACGTCAACGCTGATTGATTAATTAATATCTGACGTCATAGGGTCATAAAGTGTTGGTTTGACCCCTGACGTGAACTCCCTCTATAACTTGTCAGATCTTCATGTAGTGTAGGCCATCGAAACTATAAAAAACGAAACGAAATATAGAATCTACATTTGAATCTAATTGACCCTTAACCCTTACACACTGGTGTCTAATGATCAAGTCCTTCCCTTAACTCTTGTTTACTGATGTCTAATTAAATGAGCTGCTACCAACTCTAACCCTTGTTCTTTGTAGAGTACACAATAGTCTGGATTACCCTGGTATTAGGGAATTTGTGTCAAATAGCTTTATTTCAAGCCCACTTCCACCGAAGTAATATCACAGACCATTTCGAAGAATTAAACATAAAATCATATAAAATTTAAAATAAAAATAGATTTAAAATCAAATCAAATCAAATCAAATCAAATCAAATCAAATTTAAAAAGTGACTAATATGGAAGTGTAAAACTATGCATCGACACTCCGTAAAATTAATCTTTATTATACGTTAAAATCTAAAAAAAAATATATTAAAGCGAGAATTTTATATTTTCAAGTTATATTTTTAAAAATGTATTAAAATAAAGCCTTTAAATGGTATCTATAAACAGTTCTACCTTGTTAATTCACTATCGCCAGTTGAGAAATAGAAAAACAAAGGAGGTAATTGTTTTATTATTTCCGGTGTGAATGGTTTTTAAGTGTGAAAAATAATGCCTATGATCGTTTAATAGTGAGTTGACAACCCACTGAGCACAAGACATTATATAAATATATGTAATTATGTTTTGACTTTCTTAGAAAAAAGAAATTATCGTTTTAAAGAATATTGAGTTTGTTATAATTTGTTATATAGATCATGTTAGGGTATAGTGATTGAGGTTAAATGAAGCGTGACTAATATGATTTATATAAATATAAGTTGTTATAAGACCATTAGTCTACTCTATTGTTATACTCGTACTTATACTTTCAATCTTACCATACCATGTATATCATATATAATACACCGTGTTGTACACATCTACATATATAGTATGTATTACAGATCTATCTAGCCTGTATTTTATAATATCTACATAACCTGTATACATCTACGTATAGGTAAGATTGAAATCAAATGAGATGTGGTTTAACGTCCTACTATTCTGCTCCGAACTGGTCTAAATGAAGACAGGCATACGCCATACAGTGTGCTATGAGTGAAAGTTTGCTCTGGACAACTGTCGATGGATCTTTTATATGCACGCCAATGTGTACACGGGACCTCGGTTTTTCGTCCCATCCGAACGATTAGACAGCTGTTCTTGTTACCTCCCCCGTCCTGTGTCACTGACAAGTGGAAACCACACCGAAAAATCTGGCCAATATAGGGATCGAACATCCGACCTCTAGGCCATGGAGCCATAAGCCCCGTTTACAACTGGCCGCGATAAGCGTGCCGTTCTTTGCACGGTACCGGGCAGCGATAAATATCAAGAAATTGACCCGTTTACTTTACAGCACGCCACGCCACGCCAAATGTGAAACACTTCACAGAAAAGGTAATTTCAGTACCAGTGCAAATTACCCGGGTGAAAACAATTGTGATGGCTGATTTAGCTTGAGCGGCCAGTTTGACAGAACTGTCAAAATGTGCGGGGGGGGGGGGCAGGGAAAGGTCAAGGTTCGTTTCGCGAATGCGTAGCAATCCGTACTAAAACCATGCTCAAACCGGATAGAAAAATGAAATGAAATGGAGTTTAACGTCCTACTCTTCTGCACCTAACCTGGGCTATGGAAGACGGAAAAAACAAACCGGATAGAGTTAACACTACGAAAATTTAACTGTGCCTGGTGCGAAGACAACATCATTTAAGTGGTCAGATTGGCACGGTACCCAGTACGCACGCTTATGTTTGGACCGTTTAAATAACCATGTCGTGCCTGGTACCGTTCCTGGCGCACTTTAAAATTTGTAATGTAAACGGGGTTATTGTCTTACCAACTTAACCACCACGGCTCCCTCTATTGGTAAAATTTGCATTCTGGCATCGTTTCTTTCTGGCATACACGATGTTAGTGTTGTCGAATCTTTCTAGAATACAGACTGTTGATGCAGACGTGTCGTTTTAGAATACAGGCTGCTGATGCGGACCTGTCGTTCCAGAATACTAACCTGTCGTTCTAGAATATTTTCAGTTGGCGCTGACGTGTCTTTCTAGAATACAGGATGCTGGAGCTGACGTGTCGTTCTGGCATACAGGCTGCTGATGCTGACCTGTCGTTCCAGAATACTAACATGTCGTTCTAGAATATATACAGTTGGCGCTGACGTGTCTTTCTGGAATACAGGATGTTGGCACTGACGTGTCGTTCTAGCATACAGGATGTTGATGCTGACCCGTCGTTCCAGAATACTGACCTGTCGTTCTAGAATACATACAGTTGGCGCTGACGTGTCTTTCTGGAATACAGGATGTTGGCGCTGACGTGTTTTTCTGGAATACAGACTGTTGGATCTGCCGTATCTTTCTAGAATACAGGCGGTTGGTGTTGACGTCATACAGCCAATTCCCATGAATCTATGTTTTAATTATTAAAGTTGTATTACCTTGTTATGGTAAAGATATGATCTATTGTTAATTAAACTCGGTTTTTATCATGTGATAAATCTATAGTATTAATCATTAATTAGGTATCGATCTGTAGACTGTCTACCGTCTGGTGGTGGGAACACGCTCGGTATTACAGTGGTATTTGTTATAATTATATAACCTTTTAGGACCGACTCCTGACTGGATTATAATAATATTAACAATTGTTTCAATGGCCTGTTTAATATTAATAGTATTGTTTTCTTTAATAAACTTTTTGGGACCGGCTCTTTGTTCAGTTATAATAACATTAACTGTACTATTTCTTGATCTTTTGGGGCCGGCTTCTGAATGAGTTAAAATAATATTAAACATGGCTGTTAAAACAGCCATGTTTCTTATAACCTTCTAGGACCGGCTCCGAACTGAATTATAATATTTACTGGATACAATTACTCCATATTATCAAGCAATGGCTAGAGAAGTCTAATCGAAACGTCGCTCAGTAATGTAATCGCATTCTATAGAATTGTGACCCGTTTAATATTAACGGTATCTTTTTGTATAATTAACCTTTTGGGGCCGGCTCCTGACTGAGTTGTTGGTAGAACTGATTTAATGAAACAGACTGCCTTAATTTGTAACAAGCAGCAGAGTATGCTGGCTCTTTCTAGAATATCAAATAACACTTCCCATTTCGGGTTTTTCCATAGCCAGAATAACAATATATATTAAAGTAGTAAATGTTAAAGAGATCAATAAATTATGATTGATCCGTGATTATAATCAATAATCAGTTTGTTCAGTATACAATGTTAGGATGTATTGTATAGTGAGAGAGAGAGAAATGGGGTTTAACGTCCACTCAACACAACCAGGTCATTTCGGGACTAACATACGGTTTTAATTTTATTTCAATAATTCGCTTGCGCGTAGGGGTCTTTAGCCGTGGGAGGAAACCGGAGTTCCCGGAGGAAACCCACGAGGTTGAGAAGGTGCCCCTATCTCCATGCCACATACGCTCACACCAGGGATCGAAACCACAGTCGCAAGCCAGATGTGACCGGCCAGCTAGAGGTCGAAGCGCGGCACTCTAGACCACTAGGCTATCCCAAGCCCCCTGTATTGTATAACTTTGAAGCAGGCCTGTAGCTTGCGGCAGGGGGGGGGGGGGGTCAATACGAAACCAACGCCCCTCTGCCCCCCCCCCTTGCCGCTAGCTACGGATTGTGAAGTAATTACGTCACAGCTGGCATGTAGTCAATCGGTTTTGTTTGGGGGGGGGGGGGTGTAATTATCGATCTTTCAACTTTTACAACATGCCATTCACATTTCCCCCAATCCCCTTTCCCTCACACACCATGTAAATAAATTCCAAAGCTTTGTATATAATTCGCGCTTTAAACGATTCGCAATAATTTGATGATTTTTGTCGTCGTATTTATATATGATTCGCAATAATATGATGAATTTGGTTGTTATATTATAATTGATTTAATTGACCGTGTTGTGTATTAATACAACAAACTAATCCGTGAGAAAAGAAAATTTTGTTTTTTTGTGACGTCTTAGTTAGTCAACACTCAACAACATTTCAACAGTAAACACAAAAAACTTAATATGGAATATATACAATTACTATTTTAATTAAAGTGACGTTTCGTTGAGGGTTGTCCCAGCACATTTAAACAGGGTTAACCCTCTCGTCTAATCAAAACCTATCGCTTTTATTATTTGTCGAACAATGACTATACAAAAGATAGGCCACCTTGTTTAACCCAGGTTAGGAGCCGAAAAGTAGGACGTTAAACCCCATTTCATTTCACAAAAGTATATAGGCCAACCATTTTTGGGGTTGGGATGGCCTAGTGGTCTAGAGTGCCGCGCTTCGACCTCTAGCTGGCCGGTCACCTCTGGCTTGCGGCTGTGGTTTCGATCCCTGGTGTGAGCGTATGTGGCATGGAGATAGGGGCGCCTTCTCAACCTCGTGGGTTTCCTCCGGGCACTCCGGTTTCCTCCCACTGCTAAAGACCCCTACGCGCAAGCAAATTATTGAAATAAAATTGAAACCATTTGTTAGTCCCAAAATGACCTAGTTTGTGTCGAGTGGACGTTAAACCCCATTTCTCTCTCTCTCTCTCCAACCATTTTTAGCCCAGTATAGCAGCCGAAAAGTGGGACGTAAAACCAAAATTTCATTTCATATCACAAAAGATAATATGGGATAATATTCATGCTAGACGAGAGAGAAATGGGGTTTAACGTCCACTATGTTAATGACACAAACTAGGTCATTAAAGTGCACATAAAATAGCCCTGAAAACTTCTCTATGTGAGCAATCCATGGTTATTTTATCCACTTTACGGCAAATTCACATCAATCCGACTAAAATTAAATCAGCTATCTTCATTCAAAGTCGTAAAAATAGACCTCCCGTAAAAACGACTTTGCCAATTATTGAAAACACTCTTAATCCCCTCAGACGCCAGTGACGTCACAGTGACCGAATGCATATTCGGAATGTTTATTCCTTAATTACCTATATACAGCCGGCGTGTGTATTCATTAACGCCTGACTGATTCCTTAATCCCCCTAATTAAATAAAACAATTGACTACGGAATAATTTGTTTTATAATTCAATTTAATTCAAGATCCAATTTAGAATTTGTTTCATAATGTACGGTCGTTCTGTTTTCTCACGGTAGCGATTTTAATACACTCTACCATCGTGTCTACCATCGTGTACAGTCTAAACGATTCGAGATACATTTTCGTCAGAAGTTTATTATTCGAAGTTAGAACCCGTTTCATTATGTACGGTCGTTCTGTTTACTCACGGCAGCGATTTTAATACAATCTACCATCGTGTGCAGTCCAAACGATTCGAGATACATTTTCGTCAGAAGAGTATCGTCGTTCTAATTTTGAATTTGTTTCATAATGTACGGTCGTTCATTTTCACACGGCAGCGATGTCATACACTCTCCTATGTGTGCAGTCCCATCTATTCGAGATACATTTTCGTCAGAAGAGTATTGTGGTTCGAATTTCCCCGGGTAAAAGAGTATAGGAGTAAAAAGATGTGGTCACGCAAAATATATCATAAATATCAAACATGATTGAAACGCGATTTGTAAATGACGATCCATTATCGACGTACGGCGCCTTTATTTCTGCTTGCGAATTTGACTTTATTACTCTGAAATAGGCCGTAAAAATGAAATACGAAGAAATATCTCAATATACGTTAGAATTAACAGATTGAGAAGGATCACCTAACTATCTATGTGTATCGCAAGTGTAGTGTCGTTAATACCTGTAATTAATCAATCAGACTAAATTTGAACAGTGATTGGGTCATAAAGTAATTTAAACTGTTGATTAGGTAATTATCTTTTTCTTTGCTCACCGATGTTTTTGTAATAAAGTAGCCTCGTATTATTTGTTGATTGGTGTTTAAACAACATCTAAATATAAATCCTTCGATGGATATACGTTTGTGATAAGATAAGGTTATAATGTCTAACATCATTTAACTTTTTTATAAAGAATACAAGTATCTTACAATTAAATTGACAGTTTAATCACCCACCAAACGGCACCAGGAACTCCACATTTGATCAAGTGTATTTGATATTCATTATTACAAATTGATCGGTGTAACAAAAAATGATAATTGCCCCTCTAAATTAGAACCACAATACTGACGAAAATGTATCTCGAATCGTTTGGACTGCACACGATGGTAGATTGTATTAAAATCGCTGCCGTGAGAAAACAGAACATCGCTGCCTTGAGAAAACAGAACGGCCGTACATAATGAAACAAATTTTAAAATGGATCTTGAATTAAAATGTATTACAAAACAAATTATTCCGTAGTCAATTGTTTTATTTAATTAGGGGGATTAAGGAATCAGTCAGGCGTTAATAAATACACACGCCGGGTGTGTATAGGTAATTAAGCAATCGTTCGTAAAATGTTCACTGCATATCACTGTTGTGACTGTAGGTTGCCAATCAGGATTTGAATTGTTTACAAACGCATTCCAATTTTTCCGTACGATTTCATCGTTGGGAAATTTATGAAACGCCGGTACATTATTCCCCTTTCCCTTGCTGGGATTTCCACAACTCTCAATAACACAACGGTAATATGGCATCTTGAAATACACTCGGTAATATTCTAGTCACAAATATATGATCTATTACAACTCAAGACGAGAAAGGTCGGCTTTTACTACTACTACTACTTGGTGTTTCACGTCTGCTTCCACATAAGTGATATCGCTTTTGTCGGCTTTTGAAAATGCTTTGGTTATTATGGTATAGTGATACGTAGCTTACGTGTTAAATTACGAGTTAATGATTACGCCAGTCAAATGTTAATTGGACCGACAAATACACACGTGTTAACTGGCGGTGTGTATACAGTGATATATCGTACAGATAGTGCTATATTGTATAGATAATGTGTATAGATTATGTGTAGTGCCTGTGACGTCACCAGCCAATCAACCGGATAAAGGTTGTAATTGAAAATTTGAAAACCGTTTTTGGCTGTCTGATGTTTAAACGTTAATATCTCAATTAATTTTAATCAGATTGGAGTGAACTTGACGTAAAATGAATGTAGTAACCCTTGGATATCAATATATGCAATTAAAAATTATTATTTTATGTGGTCTTTAACATATGGTTTAATTTTATTTCAATAATTCGCTTGCGCGTAGGGGTCTTTAGCAGTAGGAGGAAACGGGAGTGCCCGGAGGAAACCCACGAGGTTGAGAAGGCGCCCCTATCTCCATGCCACATACGCTCACACCAGGGATCGAAACCACAGCCGCAAGCCAGAGGTGACCGGCCAGCTAGAGGTCTACGCGCGGCCCTCTAGGCCACTAGGCCATCCCAACCCCCTCATGCTAGACGAATCAAACAAATAGCCTATTCACTTACTGTGGTTGGATGGCCGAATGGTTAGCACGTGCATGCTGCATCATATGGTCTGTCATTGAGTCAACTTGCGTGGTTTCGATTCCCCAGTTGTACGTCACAAGGAGTACCGTCGCTTTGTGACGTACAACTCCGGGCCCTCTGGTTCCCCCCCCCCCTGCTAAAGACCCCTATACACACCAGCAAATTATTGTTATTGTAATAAAATGAAGAATATGTTAGTCCCGAAATTACCTACATCATTAAATATAATACAGTACACCTCATAATTTTCTGCACCCACCGGGCTAATAATCTCGGCGGAGTTATATTATAGCTGTGCGGAATGTTATCAAGTGTTATTTGGCCAGTGTAAAGTAGTGTGTATTGTTACAAAGTAGAGTGAATGTGTTATACAGATATGTTGACAAGTAGTTTATTATGTTATATCAACGGCCTTTCTAGTCAATATAATATCATTGATTAATTGGCCCCGGTGGATATACACTCGGCGCTTTCACAGGTAAATATATATATCCAGAAATATTAGCACAACTATAAAGCTGTAAACAACGAAAATATAAAAGGTATGCCGACACAAACTGATTTCAACACTGTTTTAATAACATTTTTTAACAGTTTAAAGTACTTTTCGTCCGTCTGGGACTATTCATAAATAATGTCATTGTATAAACATTGGGGGGGGGGGGGGGGGTTATATATATTAAATGTGATGTATAGAAGCACATGTTGGGTTATTAGAATCTATTACTAGTAATATCTTGTAAACTTGTTAAAGTTATTAGAAATTTATTATGAGTCTTGTATCTGATATAGTATAAGATGTTAGTTAAACATGCATTATACAAGAGCTAAGTCTGCCTATTGCAGGTCTTTCTTTAGGCATGAAATGTTTTATGCCAACTTTATGTGTCGGATGTTCACTAGATTTGAGAGTTTGAAAACCCTAAGAAGCTAAAAACAAATTCATGTTTTTATATCAAATAATTTGTCATGGATATTTAAGTTGATGTTTTCAAACAGCTGATGTTAGTCCGTTACCAAACGACGACATGAAACCTAAACGACAGGACATTAGGTGTAGGTTTAAACAAGGGCCACAATAGATCACACTCTACTCAGTGGTATATATACAGAGAGTAAATTTGATAAAGTCAAGTATTTTAATTGAAGGTCTACCTAAAATAGGATTTGATTTATATAAGGGTCATGTTTGCTGACATTTTATTATATATCTTCCTGGTTCGAGATAACATTATTAAATACTCAATCACATATATATCTATGAATTAGTTATTGAAAGGGTTCTAATTTCAATAAAAGGGATATAGTAACTTTGAATTTATGTTCTTGGTCCTGTTTCTAAGATAAAATCTAAATTTTAGTAGATACTTCAATTTTGATTGGCTAAGCACTAAAATCAATCTAATGTCATCCAATCAAATTACTAACATTTCGATTTTTTCATAGTTAAAATTTCGTGAAATAGGCCCCTTTTGAATTTCTCCTGATTCCGTACGTTGTCATATTTTCTGATTACATACGTTATATTTTATGACTACAAACGTTGTTATATTTCCTGATAACATTCGTTATATTTCCTGATTACACAGGTTGTTGTATTTTCTGTTTACATCAGTTGTTATATTTTCTGGTTACATAAGTTATATTTTCTGGTTACATATGTTGTTATGTTTTCTGGTTACATACGTTCTTATATTTTCTGATTACATACGTTCTTATATTTTCTAATTACATACGTTCTTATATTTTCTAATTACATACGTTGTAATATTGTGTGATTGCATGCGTTCTTATATTTTCTGGTTACATATGTTCTAATATTTTCTGATTATACGTTGTTGTATTTTTTGATTACATACGTTCTTATATTTTCGGATTACAAACGTTATTATATTTTCTTATATTATATCGATGACTGGACCATTGATAAAAACGTCCAAAAATGTCGAGAAAAATATCTGTAAAAAGGTTTAAATGAAAATTTTATTAAAGTAATTCTAGAAACAATGCTTACAGATTGTCTAGAAGTCAGATGGCGGGATCTGTTCTACAATCAACATTAACTGTAGTTCTATCTATTTTTAATGATGAATACAATCCAATTTAACTGGCTAGTGATGAAATATATTTATACTCAAGTTCAACAAAGGCACGCTATTTCTATTTATTGCGAGTTTTCATTAGGAAGTCAAAAGGCAAACGGTGCTAAACACGTGACAAGCAGTGCTAGCTAGTTAGTAGTAATTAGAGTTAAGGTGTGCCAAATTCTTTTTTTGTTTTTCTTTCATCTTAGAATTTTAAAGGGTTTTTTTTAACGATAGGAAAAAGGAACTTAAAGGGTCACTATACTTATTAAATATTTTATTCTTGTATTTTATTTTTAGACATGGCAATCCCATCTAGAAAGTAACCTAGTAACCAGCTAGATGGTAAATCGGTCACCAAGGTAACCGGAAATCATTCATAATGGGGGAAACGTATTTGCACGTGACGTCACCGGAAGTCTACAGTAAACGTTTCTCGGATTACGTCAAACAATTTCACGCCGATGATGTCGAAGACGTAAAAGGGGAAGAAAAGCGACACAAAAGCAAAAATCTACAACATAGTAAACGGGAGGCGTATAAATCCAAAAGTCGAAGCCAGAATCCGCGACGAATGAGTGAATCATCCATGCTTCCACCAATTAACGTCACGACGGGGGTGTCGACGCCATCTTTTTCAAACGGCGTGTGGAAATTTCAAACCTCGAATCCAGCTCATGGAAAATCAAACATTAAAACTACTCGTAGTGTTGGACAAAATGTTTTGCTCAACCAATCTCAAAATTCACCCACTTCTCGTAAAGATGAAAAAAACTTAAAAACAACGACGACATCTTTAGACATTAGAAAATCTCCAGAGACGTTGCGTCTCACACCTATAATTCCAAGCGACAGGAAACATAAAACGGAGAAAAAGGTTTCGAGTAAAACAACCAATGAAAACAGCCCACGTCTCGCGCCTAAAGCGTCAAATGACCATCACAAATCGAAAAGTAGAGTGAATAAAAACCAGAAGTTAAAACCGTTTGACGAACCCTTTTCTATTCGACGGAAAATCGAACAATTTAAACGCTGGCACGAGGAGCAGTATTTACAAAAACTGCAGAAACTGAAACAGGAAACGGAAATAAAAATAGATATTCCCAAACCGAGGTCATCTGTTGATAAAGACGCTCCGAAGTTAAAGATGAGTGACAAAGGAGGTCCACTCTTGCCTAAAACTGAAAATGAAAACCTGAATTCTTGTGACGAGGTCGATTCGGGTAATGGATCCGCTTTCAATTTATCTTCCATTATGAAATCTACCACAAGCAGACACAAGTCCGCTAAAACATGGAAAACGTGGCGTGACGTCAACGATTCCTACGCCTACACGGATGTGACGAAATATATTGAAGATAACGAACTGATGACACCCGAGAAAGAGACGTGGATAAAAGAATGGGCGGACGAAGTAGACCGCGCCTACTTTCATAATTCTACCTCCAATAAAAATGAACCATTGACAATTTCAGAAGCCTAATAACGTTTGTAATCCTTGTATTCTATGACATGTGCTACAATAAGGTTACAATTTATAAAACTGGTTATTTAAAAAAACCAAAAAAACTATTGTTCCCAAGCAACGGCTTTATGGATTTGTCAAATTCTTCCATCGACGTTTTAGTGAAAAATGAAATATGTAACAATATCGACAGTTTTGTTTAAAGATATTACAAAGTGCTGATAATATATAGTTCGGAAAATATAATTTATTAATAGGTACAATGCTTAGTTCCAGTTACAGGTTGTCTATATTCCGTCCAGGTAATGTTTAGTTTCGAAGTTATAACTATTTCTTCCAAGTATTGTTTAGTTCGGGAGTTGAATATTCCGTCCAGGTAACGTTTTGTTCCGACTGCAAATTATATGAATATTTCGTCAAGATAGCGTTTCGTTCCGACTACAGGTTATTGATATTCTGTCCAGATAATGTTTAATCCCAAATACAAGTTATGGATATTGCGTCTAGATAATGTTTTTTTCCGAAATTATGGATGTTCCTTCCGGGTAACGTTTTGTTCTGACTATTTGGTATGACTATTCCGTCAAGGTAACGTTTTGTTCCGCACAAGTTATGAGTATTCCGTCCAAGTAACGTTTTGTTCCGACTACAAGTTATGAATAGATAACATTTTGTTCCGACTGCAAGTTATGGATATTCCGTCCAGGTAATTTTTAGTTGCGAATACAAGTTATGGATATTCCGTCCAGGTAACGTTTTGTTCCGAATACAAATTATGGATATTCCGTCAAGATAATGTTTTGTTTCGACTACAGGATATAGATATTCCGTCCAGACAACTTTTTGTTTGGACTACAATTTATGGATATTCCGCCCAGATAATGTGCCAAATCTACAAGACTGTGGTGATATTGGGGGAGGTTTTATTCTGTTTAAATCATTAAGACTTGGGTGATCTCTTATTTTGTTTTATAGACGGCGTGGGTTGCCTAACATGTATCAGCCTAGTGAACGGTATCGAGTCGGGGGTTTCGCTGTTAGACCTACATGAAGTGAACGTTATCGGATCCGGGGTTTCGCTATTCGACCTTGTGAAAGGTATCGGGTCCGTGGTGTCGCTGTTACAGACAACTCCTCCCTGTTGTGCCTCGTGACAGACAGCTCCTCCCTGTCACGCCTTCTAACAGATATACCCCACCCCTCTCTCGCCTTCTGAGAGATACCTCCTTCATGTTGCGCCCCGTGACAGACAGCTCATCCTATCCATGTCCCGCCTCGTTACATACCTCATCCCTGTGCGAATGTTATTGTTAACCTATATTCACCTAAATTTTATCTTGCTAGAAAAATCTTGATAGTATGTGGGAAAGACAGGAAAATAGACGAATTTAGTCAAATATTCACCCCCCTCTACTTCTGTCTCACAATGCTTATATATAACATGTATGTAGTATTATCATAATATATACTAAAAATATACACGAATACGTCACGTGTCAACCCGTAGCAAACAGATATTTGTAATCATACCCTGCCTAATACAGGAAACCCGTCAATTGTAACAGATACATGTAGCTAACCCTAACCCTATCAGTCACTTGTAGGTAGCTTGTATGAGTAGGCCTACACAACAGAGCCTAAGTTTGTTTTCAATTTAACTTTCCATAATCTGTGATATTTCATTATACAAACATAGTATGTCATGGGAAAGCATAGAATATGTATGTAAAACCTAGTTTACAACCCATGTGTTATTAGCCACACGGCTAGGGCTGGTCAGGGCTGGATCTGACAAGTCTGCATGTTATTTATTAGGGCCAGGGCTCTAATATATCTATATGTTATTTATTAGGGCCAGGGCTCTATATCTACATGTTATTTATTAGGGCCAGGGCTCTTATATTTCTATATGTTATTTATTAGGGCCAGGGCTCTAATGTATATATATGTTATTTATTAGGGCCAGGGCTCTAATGTATTTATATGATATTCATTTGGGTCAGGGCTCTAATGTATTCGTTTGTTATTTATTAGGGCCAGGGCTTTAAATGTACTTGTATATTATTAATTATGGTCAGAGCTCTAATGCATTTGTTTGTTATTAATTAGGGTCAGGGCTCTAATGTATGTACATGTTATTAATTAGGGTCAGGGCTCTACTGTATTTGTATGTTATTCATCAGGGTTAGGGCTCTAATGTTGTATGTTATTTATTAGGGCCATGGCTCTAATGTATTTATATGATATTTATTAGGGTCAGGGCTCTAATGTATTTGTATGTTATTTATTAGGGTCAGGGCTCTAATGTACATATTTGTATGTTGTTAATTAGGGTCTGGGCTCTAGTATATTTATATGTTATTCTGTATTAAGGTCAGGGCTCTATTGTATTTGTATGTTATTAATTAAAATAGTTGACATGAGTCATTTGTTTATTAATATCATCGTAAAGCCCAGTCTATGTCTTGGCTTCTAATGCGTGCCAATAAAGTTGTTGGAAGTAGGTTGATTTATAATTTGGAATAAGAGAGGGAAATAACAGCCTACTTAGAAGAATCTGACCAGCTGTATACAGTCAATGTTATATCGACTTAAAAACGATTTTCATTCCATTCCAGTTCTAACTTTCTATAAGGTACACTACAAGAAGCTTTTCCTACTTCTGTATCAATTCTCTCAACATCCAGGCACCATCGATAAGTTTGATTGCTATCGTCCCTACTAACTAACATCCCAACCCCATCGTCCAGGTAACCTCAAGTAAGGTATAACATCCCATCCCTTCCACGTCAGGTATGTTATAACATCCTGTCGTTTCAAGGTTACCTCGGGTAAGGTACATGTATAAATGTAAAGTACCCCCACCCACCCACCTCCCACTATCCAGGATACCTAAGGTATTCTGCATAAAGGTAATCTGCCCCGGGCCCTGTTTCTCGAAATCTTAACTAAAGATAAAATCAACTTTTAGTAGATACTTCAATTACATGTATGATTGGCTAAGCACTTAAATCAATCTAATATTATCCAATCAAACTACTAAAATTTGGATTTTATCCTAGTTAAAATTTTGTGAAACCGGCCCCTGGTCTGTAAAGTATATAAACAGTATTGCGAATATTCTCACCTAATCAGGAATACTCAATCTAATTAAAATATAGATCTATATTTCGTTTCGTTTTTTATACTTTCGATGGCCTACACTCATGTAGATCTAACTAGTTATAGTGGAAGCTCACGTTCTATGACGTCAGGTATCAAGCACGGGACATTTGACCCGATAACGTCAGTCATTCGATTAACCAATTAGCAACCGCCATGCTTTTCAAAATCCACTTTTGTTTTGTTATGATTTATATCCGCTGGTGTTTATAGAATAGACGTCGTTGGCTGGTAATATCTACCCACAGTTCCACGCATAAAAAGGTCAAACGGTCGATTCAACAGACCATTTGATTGGCTGACCCCTCATTTCAGCCAGAACACAAGTTAAATAACAAGTCCTCCAGATCCAAGAGTAGTGAAGACAAGTAAAAATGAAATTTTGAACTATAAAAAACGAAATGAAATTGGATCTGTGTTTTAATCAGATTGCAGGAATACTTGGACTGATGAATGTACAGACAGGATGGAAGACGAGAGAGATAGAGAGAGAAATAGGGTTTATTGTTCACTAAACACAAACTTGGTCATTTCGGGACGTAGGGGTCTTTAGCAGTGGAAGGAAAGCGGAGGACCCACAGAAAACCCATGAGATGGGACAGGCGACCCTACTCCTTGTCAAAAACAACTGGGGAATTGTAATCACGCCCTTGACTCAATGACAGACCCTATAATACAGCACACACATGCTAACCATTCAGCTACCCCCCCCCCCCCCCCCGGAATGATGACAACCAATAAATATTATTCTCAAAGATAAGAAGACAAACAGCTGTAGGATTATATTATGTTAATAGTGGGGTAATCAGCCATTAATCTGGCTACATCCACTGTGTTTAAATGTCATTCATTGATATTTTAAAAGTTATAAATAGTCCTACATCTTCACATACACGCTGTCCATCTTTCATTTAACATTTTATACAATACACATGTTGACATACAATGAACTTGGGCTACTCATGTCGGCATCCAATTCAGTCTCACTAATTCTTTTTATCTTCCTCATTCAGTCTTAACTAGTTTTTGTCATAAGGGATTTCAACTTTTTATCCACAACAGGAATTAATTCTGTCATCATATTTATCTACAACAGGAATTAATCCTGCGATCTGAAAGCATATCATACTTTAACAATTATAAAACAAAGTCTGCCATTGGTTGATTAATCACACAATCATACTTCTCCAATTTTAAAACAAAGTCTGTCATTAATTGGATGATTAATCACAAAATCACACTTCCCAATTTATAAAACAAAGTCTGTCATTGGTCGATTAATCTCGCCATTGATGAGCACAGGTCATACTACAGCATTTATAGAATGTTGTCATTGGTTCATCAGCAGATCGGGTTTGTATCTGCATAAAGAAAGCTCGATTATGTTCACATTTAGGACATGTCACTGAAAAATATAAAAAAACAGTATTTAAACAGATTAAAGAGATGAATTACAATAATATAGCTTGTTACTATGGAGATATAATAGCTTGTTGCTATGGAGATATAATAGCTTGTTTCTATGGCGATATAATAGCTTGTTGCTATGGAGATATAATAGCTTGGTGTCATAGTAATGAAGGTCATCATACTTTTTTGTTCATAATAATTATCAGTGACTTGTCAAATATTACAGAGAGAGAGAGAGAAAAAGTGTGTGTGAGAGAGAGAGATGGGTTAAACACAAACTAGTCATTTTGGGACTAACATACAGTTTAATTTATTGGAATAATTCCTTTGTGCATAGGGGTCTTCAGTTCTGGGAGACAAAAACCTGATAACCCAGAGAAAACCCCGGAGGTTGGAGAGGCAGCTTGTAATACATTATATTACAACCTGTATTATAAAGAGATTAACTCGTAACTATAAATATCTATATATACATGTATTATATACAGAGTTGTAGAAATATCCCTAGAGAATACTCTTCCAAATGTTGCCTAAATAAATCAGTAATTGTTCTTCTATACAATGTAAATACATGTATGTCTTATAGTTTATTGTACATATGTGAAGTAAAACTCATATTCTACAAATGAGTTGAAGAAATGTTATATATATTAAGTACAAATTGGTCAACCATTGACTTGAATTGACTTTACACTAATACAAGTAGTTTAATATCTTATACAAAATACAACAAAAGTTGTCACAACTCCTCCTGTATATACATGTATTACAAATATTTCACCCCCTGTGAAAGTGACATAAAAAGACATGACCTCGAAAGATGTGACAGATAAAACAGTGCTTTAGTTAATAATAGTAAGGAATGGCTAGACAGAGAGGAAAATAGGGTTTAAAGTCCACGTGACACAAACTAGGTCATTTTGGAACTGACACATGGTTCAATAATTCATTTGTGTGTAGGCATCTTTAGCAGTGGGAGGAAAATGGAGGGCCCGGTGAAAACCCACAAGGTTGAACAGACAACCCCCCTCCTTGTCATGTACAACCTTGGAATTGAAACCATACACAAACACCGAAGCAGACGATATATATGTCACTTGTAAGCTGACAATCAAACCACGTGATGTAAATAATTAGCCATCCTGTGTGAATTGGGCCACAGCGTACTGTTCAGTGTGAGTGAATTTACGCGACGGCTTTGTGTACTAAACGTTAAAAAAACATAAATTCGTGTTTATAATATCCTAACAAACAGTCCATTTCATAAGATTTTTGGCCCAAGGACGGGACGTGAATACAATACATCAGTAAACTTATGCCAAATCTGTATGCTTTCTATAGAGCCCAGTGAGCGTGTTGAACCAACTATGTCACTTCCGGTTTTAATAAAAATTAATTTCTCGTTTACAAAAACTTTTTTACTTTTTTTACAGAGGGGATTCTTTCTAAATATATATTTCAGATTTATGGAAACCTTGTTGAAAATTGTTGGTCTTCCCCTTTAAGTTATATAACTGACTATATATTGTACAGTTAGAATGTCTTGTTCTTCTGTAACAAATGAAATACATGTAGAGTTCAATGTCCTATTTTCCTACACCAACTGGGCTTATGAAGCCCGGTGTCTTGTAGGACGTTTTACTCATAGTCAATAAACAATATATTGAATACTAAGAACGATCTAGTACAATGTCTGGTATTGTACAGACTACAGCAAAAAAGTTTATTCTTATAATTCTATGGTCTGTTTGCATTCTAACAAAGAGACAATTTGTTCTATGGTCTACCATATAGTAGTAATACATTGTATATTATTGAATGGTTTTGTCCCCCATATAATACTCATATATTAAAGAAAGGTCTGGTTTCCCATAAAATAGTAATATATTACTGAATGGCAATGAAAAACTAATTTGTTAAATACACAAAGATCTTCTACATTAGTTGAACACTGAAAGCTGACATAGCTTTACAAAATACACTTAAAAGATCTTCTATATAAGTTAAAGATACATTATGGAAGATTAGATAAAGAACTGGCAGTTCTCGCTATAATGTATGTTTTTAAAATGTTGCAGGCTGGCAGCTGTACAAAATACACTTTAAAGATCCAGAAATAACAACTTTAATACATGGTCTGTCAAACTGAAATTTACATACCTATACACAATAATAACAGTCTTAAAAACACTTACACCAATAATAACAGTCTTAAAAACTCTTAGACCGATAATAACAGTCTTAAAAACACTTACACTGATAATAACAGTCCTCAAAACACTTACACTAATAATAACAGTCTTAAAATATCTTACACCGATAATGACAGTCCTTAAAACTCTTACACAGATAATAACAGTCCTAAAATATCATACCCTGATAATAATAGTCCTAAAATACCTTACACCATTAATAACAGTCCTAAAAAAATCTTACACAGATAATAAGACCTAAAAACTCTTACACAGATAATAACAGTCCTAAAACATCTTACACTAAGAATAACAGCCCTAAAAACTCTTACACAGGTAATAAGTCCTGAAAACTCTTACACAGATAATAACAGTCCTAAAACATCTTACACCGATAATAACAGTCCTAAAACATCATACCCTGATAATAATAGTCCTAAAATACCTTACACCATTAATAAAAGTCCTAAAAAATCTTACACTGATAATAACAGCCCTAAAATATCTTACATCAATAACACTTCCAAAATATACACTGTTTACTACAGATATATTTTCTATTTGACATACTTTGTTTTTGAAGTATCATTAATCTAAAGAATGTCTGATTATGGCTGATATTAGCGCAAATTTTTATAGTCCACCTTATATTATAATAATAATAATAATAATAAGGGTTCTTATAAAGCGCTAGACTCCAAACAGTATTGTTTGCTCAAAGCGCTAACAAAGTTTACAGGAAACAATTATAAAAATGAACACTGAAACAAGTAAGTTTTGAGATTTTGTTTAAAGATGCTTAAAGATGGAGCAGTCCGTAGATGTAGTGGCAGAGAGTTCCATGTATGTGCTGCATTATAGGCAAATGATCTACAGCCAAAAGTTTTCAGGTTATACTTTGGAACAGTTAATAAACATTGAGAGCTAGAACGGAGTGATCTAGATGGAGAGTATTTATGAACTAAATTACACAAGTAGCCTGGTGCTGTACCGTGTATACACTGATACGTTAGGGTTAGAACTTTAAAGTTTATTCTTGGTCGAACAGGTAGCCAGTGAAGAGATTTTAAAAGCGAAGTAACATGACAATCATGTTTGGAGATGGTGACGATTCTTGCGGCTGTATTCTGAAGCTTTTGGAGGCGACGAATGTTTTCAGCAGAGATGCCAGCCAAGAGGCTGTTGCAGTAATCTAGCCTGGAGATAACTAATGATCTGGTTATAGTTGCGGCGGCGGACTGTGTCAACAGGTGACGGATATTGCCAATATTTCGCAAGTGGAAATAACACTTTCTCACTATTTCTGAGACCTGCCTGTCCATGTTTAGGGAAGCATCCAAATAAACCCCAAGATTTTTAACACATGGTGCAAATGGTATATTAAATTGATCAAAGTTTAGACCATCACGCTCCACTTTCTCTCGACGTTTTAAAGGACCAATGATCATTGATTCGGTTTTGTTATCATTTAATTTTAACATGTTGTTGTTCATCCATGTTTTCAAGGACACAAGGCATTGCTCCACCTTATTAAATCTATCCTGCTGATTCTCGATAGAGAAATTATCTGACAACTGAGTGTCATCGGCATATAAATGATATAGGATACTTGATGTAGTGATGATACTCCCAAGTGGCTTTGTGTAGAGAGTGAACAAAATCGGTCCAAGCACTGATCCTTGGGGGACTCCGCAATTTAATGATTTGCGTACCGAGTTAGAGTCGCCAATATTGACATACTGTTGGCGATCTGAAAGGTAGGATCTGAACCACTGGAGAACTGAGCGATCAAAACCAAAATCTGAATGAAGACGATCTATCAGCCGTGAATGGTCAATGGTATCAAATGCTGCTGATAAATCAAGAAGAACTAATAGCGATATGTTTCCGGTATCTACCCCAATTAGAGCAAGAAGCGTGAAGGAGCTAAATCCCTCCCTTGCAATCATGTTATTAAAGCTATAATACATTCTGTAGAATCAACATGCTACAGTTATTAAAGCTATATTACCTTCTGTAGAATCAACATGCTACTATTAAAGCTATATTACCTTATATAGAATCAACATGCTACTTATTATTAAAGCTATATATATTACCTTCTGTAGAATCAACATTCTCCCATGCTGCTGCCCCACCTAAAACATCATCAACTTCTTTAAGTTTTGGATATTTCTTATGACTAATCTACAATATTAAAAACAGACGTAAATAATCTATATAAATAAATATACACATTGATCTGATTGGTTGTTCTTCATAGTTTATCAACATAGAGAAGGCTGTGCCGTCTTATCTTACTATATGAGTATGCGGCAAACAGACCAAACGTTTTAGTCGGGGGCGGGTGCAGCTGGCTGGATGGCTAGAGTTGATTCGACGTATACTTCTGAGCCATTTCATACCGTTATCTTAGGACTCTGATTATTATCGGACACAATACTTGAATACCCGGTCTAAACAAACACGAATTGAGCGATACACGAGGACAGAATCAATAGTTCATTCTGTGATCTGTTGTGGCTCAGTGAGGTGCTAGTTCACTAGCTGCTGGGAGGTCTCTGGTTCACCTCTAGTATTGGCCGGGAGGAAGTTCCTTAGATTTGTCTGCTTTGACTCAGTGAGTACAGCGCTAACTCACTAGTGGGGAGGTCTCTAGTCTCTAGTTCACTTCTAATGTTGACCAAAAAAGTCCCCTAGGATTGTCCATGCATGGTTACCCCATGTCAGAGGTGCAGGACAAAGGGTGTGATGTCTAGTCCTTCTGATGGGACAATAAACTGGGGAGTATTTATACAAAAAGACAAGATTGAAGAAAAGAGATATCTGAGTAAAGGGGCATAGGTTTGATTGCCTGACAATACGAATGACTGACTCAGAGCAAGAGCAGGTGAAATCGAGGAAACCGTGCCCCCCCCCCCCCGGCCCTGTGCTAGTGCGCTTGAATTAATTGAGACAGTTACAAACTAAAAAGACTTGTTTAAATAAAAGTGAATACATACTTTTCTAGTAACATTCTGTATATAAGGACAAGTGTTACAGGCGAATCTATAACAATTCGTCCCTTCCTCAACCACTAAAACATTCGCACAAGTTGGACAAAACATCAACATCTTCTTCTTATAGTTATTCACTCAGTCAACGTCCAACGGATTGCCCGTAACTTCAGTGCATAAATAATCAATTTCTTTATATTCTACAAAAAATACTGACTGGATACTAAATTCATGAATGAAAGAACGATTTATTTTAACTATTTGAATTTAACCATGCTTCAGCTTTCATTTCAGCGTTTTACATCACTTCAGGCGTCAAAACCGCAAAACGTGCTTCCGGTTGATTGACTGCGGAGTATCAAAATAAGGACTGTTGTCAAACTAAAATTATTTTCAATAATTTAAGTATATCAAATTACAGAACAAATATTTATGACATGGTATTAGACAATTTTCATTCGAAAAATATATTTTAAAAAGGGATTTTTCTCATGTTTTAATATTATTTACTGCGTTACTTCAAGATGTCTGCGCCCATGCAGAAAATTGAAAAAGTTGTTATGAGTTAAGCTGCTGTATACTGATTGAAAGTCTCTCCTAATTAATTAATAATAGGTAATCATTACATCGCCAATTTGATTTTTGGCTAAATGTAGCCTTCCCGTCGTGTAAGTTTTAGATCCGAAGGACCAGAGTCGATTGGACTCCTGGAGATCACTCCCAAGTTCTGTGTTAAATTCAAGACATGCTACTATTATTAAAGCTATATTACCTTATATAGAATCAACATGCTATATATATTACCTTCTGTAGAATCAAATTCAAGAAATTTAACTCAATTCAAGTCACTGGCCTCGCCTCAAACACGTGCATCCAGGACCCTGAACGTCAAGGATCCCTTACCCAAACTTTTTAGGCGCTAATACTTTAAATCTACAGGGATACAAACCCAGCTGGAACAAGTTGTTTCGACACCGAGCTAGTTCGACTTTACCCGAGTTGTTGTTGTTGTTTATTAAAGATTTTACGTCCAATACATTAGATATGATATTATGGACAGGTTGATTTAATTAAATTATTTACACTTTATGGGTTGAAAGTTGGTAAAAACGTACAATTCAGTTGTCCGTGTATGTCTAGAGTCTCCTAAAAATTGGTTAACACACAAAATAAAAAGTCCTTGTACATCTATATTATAAAGTCAATTAAAATCACACTTATAAAACCTCTGTTGTGACACCATCTATTTGGGGTTAGTTTGATTAGGATTTGATTAGGTTGATTTTATAGGATTATAGCTGTATTCTTTTCTTTTTTAAACATCAAATCAATTTCCGATTTAGAAACCATCTATTTAACTAGGATTTAATAAAGATTTTAGCACATATATATATGTTTCTTTAACAATCAAACTTGTTTGATTTAAGGTTGATAAGGTCCATGATGATATAAGATAAATGGTTGATTTAAGTATTAAAGATTTTAGCCATATATCTTGTTTGTTTAACAATCAAACTTGTTTGATTTAATGTTGAATATTTTTTAAATCTTACCGGTACCCTTTTGTTTTTTAAACATCAAATCAATTCCAATTTAGAAACTAAACGAAGTACGGGCTTAGAACCTGCTATATAATTCGACAAAATGAAGTTTTCATCATTTGATATCGATATTGGAAGATACATATCAAGTTTGCAATGGATACATGTATTTTTTGTTCAGCTAACGTGCGCCCAAGGCAGGAAAGAATTCAATGCAAACAGTGTGGTTTGTGGCAACACAGAACTTGTAAAACAGGTACGTGGAATTAAACATATTTCAAGAAACTTTAGTAATTACTAATTTAAATAGAATAAATTATTCGCATACTATTTGCACACAATCTTATGAATAATACAATATGGTTATACACTATTTATTAAATAGATTATTAGAATTAAACAACTGTATTTTCAGGGATATCTCAGGCTACGTACAGAAGAGCTGTGAAAGGTTTACAAGAGATAACATGGAAATGTGAACCGTGTTTAAACGTAAGTTTTATACGTATATGAAAAAATGATGTAATTTTAAAATAATCTAAAACTACTAACCGTTACTTACACCTCTTTTTTAGGGCTATCCTGCTGTTACCGAAGTATTTGTATTAAGAACAACATATACTCTTATTATATGTATATATTATTTACTTATCATATATACCACTTTTTTAGGCCTATCATGCTGTTGGTGAAGTTTTTTTGTCAGATGACGACATGGAAACGCATGAAACCAGTACCGGGTTTGATGTCGTTCTTGAAGATCCATACGAAGCAATCACACCTATTACGCTACCCGAACCCACATTAGATGATTCCATCAAGGAAAACGCTCCGGTGTTTGATGTCGCTCCTGAAGAAGGTCCTAGATACACTGTTGTTTCCGAGGCATCAAAGAGGGGTCGACCCAAGTTACTGGACAAAGAGGGTTATTCCTACACATTTAAGGTAAATAGAACTTGTATACGTACACATAATTTGTAATATCTTTTCGGGTTATCCCATTCATGGACTTCTTTAAACAGATTAAGTACATGTACTTTCTATTATTTTAGAAACAATCTACCAATGGAAATAAACACTGGAGGTGCAGCTACCGCCAGAAACATTTATACTGCCCTGCAACAGTGATCCAAACTGCAGATATTTTTCGCCTTGGTTCCAAGTACCATATCCATCCCGCAGAGCCTGGTATACATATTGCCATCAACATTACGGCAGAAGTAAGTATTACCTATAGTAACTATAATCACTTTTTATGCAACAGGTAAATAACTAATTAAACCAACCATGTGGATATTTTAATTTATTAACATATTATTTTCTATTTACAGGTGCGAAAGAATTCAAATAAGGACATGTTAACGACGTCTGCCCATTGTTGCGTCAAACAAGTGTACAGAAAATTGGGATCGGACACTGCGCCCCATCACAGCCGTCCAAAACTTGCTAATTTGGTTAGGGCCGTGAATCGACAAAGACAGAATTCGAGGCTCCAAACCAAAGATGGACATGGTTTTATTAACTAAAGGGAAGATTTCGAGATGCCAACGAAGCAGAGTTGGAAACACACATAATAGGATATTCTCTCTTTGGAACGACTATACAGACAAAAAGAGCAGTACAAGTCGGCTATTGAGTGAATGTGCTTTTATGTATGATCCCTCTGTGGAAGAGAGAGAGAGAAATGGGGTTTAACGTCCATTCGACACAAACTAGGTCATTTTGGGACTAACATATAGTTTCAATTTTATTTCGATAATTCGCTTGCGCGTAGGGTTCTTTAGCATTGGGAGGAAACCGGAGTACCCAGAAGGCACCCCTATCTCCATGCCACAGACGCTCACACCAGGGATCGAAACCACAGCCGCAAGCAAGAGGTGACCGGCCAGTTAGAGGTTGAAGCGCGGCACTCTAGACCACTAGGCCACCCCCCCTCTGTGGAAGCATCAGAAGACAATTGTACTGTTTGAAATGGAATTAGAATTAACTGCCAAGTGTCTTTGTGCGTAGGATGTTTGGCAGTTAATTTGAATTCCTTTACAGAATATAATTTGGTTATATCTTGTTTTTCTTTTCTTATGGAACTTTTTTGTAAATATATGTATGTTTTGATAATTAAAATTAACTGCCATGTGTCTCGTTACCTTGCCAGGTAGTGCCTTTGTGCTTAGACTGTTTGGCAGTTAATTTAAATTCCTTTACAGACTAATCGTCGGGTAGCGCATTTTTGCTCACAATTATTGGAAGTAATTTGAATTTCATGTAAAAAAAAAAAAACTATAGCAGAGACATCTGTAATAACCTTTTGTTGTTGCCACCGCCTGACGATACCCATGGAGGGGTTGAAATAGTTTATTACAATACGCCGGCTATGATTATAAACGTTTACCACTAATAATTGTCATTATTGTGTAAAAGGTGACAAATCACTATATATACCATAATATTATGTTTCATGCATAAAATTTATTGTTTTAATAAACTATTAATCAATCTCTAATTACAATACATTACAACGAATTGCAACGAAAGTATACATGTACAATAACTTCTTGTCACCAAAAAAACATACATAAGTTATCTCCCATGAACTTTTGATTTGAGCAGCGACGGCTTCTTCAATTCAAATAAATTATTATTTTGTATTTCCACAGTCAAATCTGGTTATTGTAAATGAATCCAGGTTATTAGTCTACCCGCGAAACTGTAGCAATCATGATAATCAATAAAGAAAGATTGAATGCAACTAATGCAAATGAAACTCATTGTATACGGTATCTTACCGAATGTTTTTTTTTAATACTTTATTGTTGTTTTTGTAATGTGTATTATCAAATTAACTATATAATAAATAACTTGTTAATCCTTAATCGTCTTGATGGTTTAATTACTTCCCATACAAATCCTGTATAGTCAACCTAATCAAACTGACCCAAATAGATCGTGTCAAAACAACTCGGGTAGCGGATGTCGCACCAGCTCGGTGTCGAAACAACTACGATTCAACCTAACCACACTACAAAAAAATAAAATTGTGACTCCCAAAAAGTGAAATACTGTGTATATAATGCGATCTTCTGTTTGCGGATCAATTGTGTAATGTACAGATTAGAAAACTGGATCTATTATTAATTAGTTTATCCGAATCTGATGGGCTGAGAACTTATAAAAGCCTACACATGTCAATGACCTATATACTCTGAAGATGTGATATGATTATTATTTATTGTTTACGGTGCAGTCAGTATATTACTTATTATTTTTTTTCACCATTATTTTAATGTGTAATGCCACTTATGGCTAGGTCAAACTAATTTAACATTTTCACTGTCACAGGAAATGGCATGAATTGCACCAAAACAGTATTTATAGCCTTCGAAACAAATATTTTATTGAAATGAGTAGTACAGTAATTGTTATTTATTAAAATTTCCATTATATTTGATTCAAATCATCAAAAATAGAATGAACCCATGCGACGATTTAGATATCACGAAATGGTTTCTAACTTGTTCCGCTGTGGCGAAATAAACGATTTTCTACAAGTCACTTTTAAAGGTTTTTGGTTCATAAAAGTGTCAATTAATATGTAACAGGCATTGCATGAGTAAAAGAAGCTGATGTGATTGTTGTTAAATATAAAATCTTCATAATTAAGTTTCTTAAGTGATACAAATAATTTTAAATAATTTCGTTTTTCCAAAAGATCTAAATAACACACTACAAGAAAATATTTGTTTTGGACATGACATTACTTTCGGGCCTGATTTTGTTAGGATCACTTTTTAAGATTTCTCGCAATTTGAACCCATTTTATGTTGTTATTTCTGTAATCCAATTTAGATATTTTGTTGATAACAGGCATGATGTCATGGTGTCAAGTCTTCCTTGTATAAACTGAAACTGATATTGCTGGATTGACTTGTCTATGATATCACCGCCAGTGGAAGTGGACGTTAAACTCCAGAAACTAACAAGCTGGATTTAAAGACGGCTTCTGTGTCCATTTTATGACATGTGCAATGCTCATGTGGTAATCTGTTTAACGGTTCCATTAGTACAGGAAATGGCATCCGTGCAAGGGTAACATGGCACCAGTGAAACCCGTCATCACTGCATTGCAGTTTTAGTCTGAAATTGTTATTAATAATAATCTGATATATATATATAACTATAAAACTGTATATAGATAATTTTAATTTATAATTCCAGTATTTCAGAAATGGATAACAAAACAAGAGAGGATAGTCTGGATGCAAAGGCTATAGTCAAGATCAAACAGGAACCTATTAAACAATTAAAAGGAAAAGATGACGTGCAGCAATCGCACAAACTAACAACAGATACAACACTATCTCATAAAGATGCCATGCAACAAGTACAAGACATCCTGGCAGAATTGATTCCGGTATAATAGTTGAAAATATTGAAGATGTATTGATGAATGGAAAATAATCTATATATGTTGGGTGGGTGGAGAGAATATGATGTCGGAGGGGTGGAGGTAATATTATGATGTCGGAAGGGTGGAGGGAATGTCATGATGTCGGGTAGGTGGAGGTAATATTATGATGGTGGAGGGAATGTCATGATGTTGGATGGTTGGAGGGAATATTATGATGTTGGGTGGGTGGAGGGAATATTATGATGTTGGGTGGGTGGAGGGAATATTATGATTTTGGATGGGTGGAAGGAATATCATGATGTTGGATGGAAGTCACTGGGTGGAGGGAATATTATGCTGTGGGTTGGGTGGAGGGAATATCATGATGTTAGATGGGTGGAGGGAATATTATAATGTTGGGTGGGTGGAGGGAATATTATAATGTTGGGTGGGTGGAGGGAATATCATGATGTTAGATGGTTGGAAGGAATATCGTGATGCTAGTTGAGTGGAGAGAATATCATGATGTTGGATGGTTGGAGGGAATATTATGATGTTGGATGGGTGGAGGGAATATCATTATGATGTTGGATGGATGGAGGTAATATCATGATGCTGGGTAGGTGGAGGGAATATCATGCTGGGTGAGTGTAGGGAATATTATGATGCTGGGTGGGTGTAGGGAATATCATGATGTTGGATGGGTGGAGGGAATATCATGATGTCAGATGGATGTGGGGAATATCAGGATGTTAGATGGGTGGAGGGAATATCATGATGTTGGAGGGGTGAAGAGAATATCGTGATGTTGTGTCATTCATTTATTTTCTTCTGATTCCCTCCAAATCATTTATAAATGGATTTTTTTACTTTTTAACGATAGAAACCATGATCTATTTGGTGGCACTGTTCAATAAAACATTTTGATATTGGCTAACATTTCTGCCTCTAAATTTATATGTCGATTGGTCATGTCAAGTCCAAAAAACATTTTACAATAACCCTTCATCTTTATTGAGAACAAGAATGTCTCTTACAGTAAATGATTTATCAAAGTGAGTCTATGCTAATAAGCTCCTGGATAATCCAGTAACTATCGATACATACGAGACACTGATGACTTGATAATCCAGAAACTATCTCTCTGGATATGGGAGAGGCTGGCACTGATGACTGGATAATGTGAGACAATAATGACTGTATAAACCAATGTCCCTCTGTAACTATCTCTACATATGAGACAATGCTACTGAAATCGCTGACTGGATAATCCAGTGTATATATTAGTCCGGTCTTATATTTTTATTTTAGTCCGATCCGTTATTACAAGATTTACCAGGGCAGGTTACTCTAGAGGAAGTGAATTCTATGATAGCGTTAGAACATGGCCAGGCTATGGTGGTATTTGTTCGTAGAGATGATAACATTAGTATGCGTAAGTATCGTTATATAATTAGTCAATTCTATTGGATTGCAGATAAAAATAATCAGTAGTACGAAATATTTTTTTGCATTGAAATGTATCTGCAGTAAGCCTACCTATCTTACGGTAAAGAATGATCCGGTATTTTACTTTGTTTAGTCGCCCAAACAAGTAACCTATCAAGAAGCTGTTAAGGTGGGAGGGGGAGTCAGTTTCAAATCAAGGACGGCAAACATAAGAGGGGTTCACTAGTCAGCAGGTTCTCTAGTCTGCCGGTGTACTAGTTTGTCGCTATAAGAAATACTATTATATGGGTATCAATAAATCTAACCCCAAACCCTATCCCAACCCCAACCCTAATAATAGATATCGGTGTACTAATGAACCCACGGACAAGTGGACTAGTGCACCTCGGGCTAGTGAGCATCTCCCCCCCCCCCAAATACAATCCCATCTCACAATGAATGCCAACAAAATATGTAATAAAATGCATAAGGTAACACTGAGTGTCCCAGTAGGTCATATTGTCTATATACATGTGGGTGTTCGCCGATCGTTATCTCGCTAGCTTAATATCTTATGTCATATCTTCTATGAGTTGCATTTAGAAATTCACGCACATAATTAACATTAATATGGAACACAATTACTTTTTTTTATTAAAGTGATGTTTCGTTGAGGGTTGTTCTCTCAATGTTTTCAAGAGTTAGTTTGTATATAATATGTTATAAGGGGAAATAACTCTATTATTACAGCTATAGTAGTAGTACAAGATGCCACAGTATTAGATTTAAAACAAGCCATCAAGAGATATGTCATGTTAAAACAAGCAAGATCTGGTAGCACGCAACATATTAGCTGGTGAGTCAAAATACACATCTATATTCCATTTAGTTTTTTTGATCTATGTTTCGTTTTCTTTTTTTATACTTTCGATGACCTACGACTACGTGAAGATCTGACCGGTTATAGTGGGAGTTAACATCAGAGGTCAAACAAGCGGCTTTTGAGTCTATGATGTCAGACACTGATTAATCAATCAGCGTTGATGTTTTTAGTGGTTTACCCACAGTTCTGTGCATCAAAAGGCCAAGAATGCGCCGTAATAGATTGTTTCATTGGCTAAACAGATAGCGTTTACACTATGAAACTAAGGAGTAGGGTTACCTGTCCAACCTCAAGGGTTTTCTCCAGGTCCTGCGGTTTCCTCCCACTGCTAAAGACCCGCATGGGAAGGGAATTAGGGAAATAAAATTGAACCATATGTTAGTCCCGAAATTACCTGGTTTGTGTTTAGTGGACCTTAAACCCAATCTCTCTCTCTCCCTCTCTCTCTTTCTTTGGAGGCAACTTAATATATGCCCCATTTTTTGTCATTCAGAAAAACCATGCAATTTTGGATGGAATTGGCGCTATATATAAATATACATTATTATTATTATTTTTCTCTCTCTCTATATTGTTGTTTGTTTTAAAGGAAGTACGTCTGGAGAAGACATTGGTTATATTACGACAATCAGAAATTATCAGATGACAAAAAAACTTTAAAAGAGTAAGAATTATTTTAGTATTTAGTTGTGGATGTTAGATGTCAAGGATGACTCTGATTGGGGCTGTCTCTTACATTTCAGACAACCATTAAAGGCATTGTTATTATAAGGTTGCTAAATTTAAATATGTGCTGTTTTATCACGTCTACCATGAAAAGAAGGATGACGGTGGCGAAGTGGGTAAAATGCTGGTTCGCTGGCTTTGAGGTCGGGTGTTTGATCCCTGAATTGGCTGAGAAAGTTCATCCAGATTTACCGATGTGGACAGCTGTCTAGTCAGTGATGTCGGACAGAGAGCCCGACAAGGACAGCTGTATAGTCGTTCGGTTGGTACAAAAAACCAAGGTCCCGTTTACACATTGTCATACACATAAAATGATCCCTTGACTGTTGGAATTGGATACAAGAGTAGGCCACAGTGTTGCTGCAGGGGCAAAATTTCCCTCATAGCACATTGTATGGCGTATGCCTGTCTTCATTAGTCCAGTTCAAAGCAGAATAGTAAGATGTTAAAATATACCTGATTTCATTTTAATTTCATTTCTACCATGAAAAGAGATATAATATAATTTATATACTAAAATATTCAAAACAACCAATGAATCACTTAATTACTGAAAATCTAATCTTGCCCACTCAGAGTATTGTGGAGCGGTTTGTCTGGCCCACTCAGAGTATTATGGAGTGGGTTTGTCTGCCCACTCAGAGTATTGTGACCCACTCAGAGTAAGGTGTGATGTGGAGCAGTTTGTCTGGCCCACTAAGAGTAAGAGGTATTGTTGGGTGATTTGTCTGGCCCTCTTAGAATAAGGTGTAATGTGGAGCAGTTTGTTTGACCCACTCTGAGGAAGGTGTATTGGGGAGCATTTCGTTAAAATTCTTGCAAACATTAAAACCCCTTGTATCCCATGTTTTTATTAATTGTTTTTATTTATAGATATGGTATCAGAAATAAAGCAGAAGTCACATTTATAAAAAGATTAAAAGAAAAATGAAGATAGACGATTGGGGCCTTGATTAACAACATCAGTGTTCCAGTTAAACTTTCTTTCAAAGCGTGAAAGGACTATGATGACAGCGATCATGGTGTTACCGAGAAATTACCTTAGGTTTTTGAAACCTCGTTTCCTTTTGTCAGTGATGCAGTGCGGATAACTTGGTGCTACTTCGGGATATCACTTACCTCACACTCACCAATTTTATTTTGTTGTTCCACAGTAGAAATTGAAATATTTTGGTGACAGACAATATAGCAAATGGGTGGGGTGAAAAAGTAAGACTTTAGCGCTGTAACCAGGAGGTCCTGTTTTCGATCCCAGTGTTTTCCGGGAAAGTTCAAATGTTTCCCCTTCCCTCGTTGTGATGTCACCGTTTTTCAACAAGAAAATGATATATTTGCCAATTTCATTAACAAGGTAGTACTGTGTATAGAAGTCATGTATTTTATGACGTATTTTAAACATATGATTCACAGTAAGAAGGATGTTGGCTTGCTAAACTGGAGGTCCCATTTTCGATCCCTGTATTGGCCGAGAAAATTCAATATTAGTAGTAGGTCGTAGTGCTGCTGTCTGTCTGGGCACAAGCCCATCTTCATCAGCCAGGTCAGAGCAGAGCAGTAGGACGTTAAACCTCATTTCATTTCATTTCCCTTTAAAAAGTTCCATTATAAATATTAACATAAACACAACAAGGTTATTTGTACAATGTATTTTTTTTTATTTTTGAATATTACAATTATAGAAATATCACAAATCATAACTATATCTTAATATGTTAAAATGATAATAAATACAGAAATTGTATGACAATGTTGTTTTGTTGAAATATTAACCATACATTATTCAAGAGCGACATCTGCCTATTGCATGTCTTTCTTTAGGCCTGTACAGGATGGAGGGCCTGACAAGGACAGCTGTCTAGTGGTGCAGATGGCACGAAAAACCGAGGTCCCATGTACACATTGGTGTGGACGTTAAAGATCCCTTGACAGTTGGAATTCGATATAAGAGTAGTAGGTCATAGTGCTGCTGTCTGTCAAGGCAAAATTTCCCTCATAGCACACTGTATGGTGCATGTCTGTCTGCATTAGCCCAGTTCTGAGCAGAACAGTAGGATACATTATAGGCCTGAAATGTTATCTAAATAATTAATAAGACATTGATTAATTTATCCAGATCATAATCAACTCTCGATGTCAACGCTAGTCTGCAATATTTACTGGATTGGGATCCAATTTGCTGCTCAACTTTCATTCATGATTAAATCATTGAAATGGATAAGCGAGACTAGGCCGAATCGCTAAATTCTCAGTTCAGAGTGGATAAATTTGACAGAATTGTTCCGAAATTCCCTTTACATTATCTAGTGTTTAACTATTATAGTGAGAACTGTCAGCTCTTTATCTAAACTCCTATAATGTATCTTTAACTTATTTAATGTATTTCAGTTGAGTGTCTGGATAATTGTTGCAATCACTTAGCACTAAAACTATATAGACATGGTTAGCCAGGCAGTCTGGGTTATTGGGTTATTAACTAAAATATATCTAGGATAATTCATTTATTATACAACCTAAAATTAGACAAATCATGTGTAAGAAATAAATTCACCAAAAATATCATTTATAGATATTTAGGTTGTCAAGACATCTATGTCTTCATCATTTAATCAGTCTACATAAGCCCAGTTGGTGCTGAACACATCTGATTAAAACACAGATCCTATACTGTTTCCTTTTTACAGTTCAAAATTTCGTTTTAACTGTCTTTACTACACTAGGATCTGGAAGAAATGTTATCATTGGTCTGAATGATGTGAGTTATTAGCCAATGAAATGTTTTGTTACGGCGAGTTCTAGGCCTTTTAATGCACAGAACTGTAGGTAAACCACTAGAAACGTCAAGGCCGACTGATTATTCAATGTCTGTCATCATTTGGTTAAGAGTCGCTCGTTTAATGCACAGAACTGTGGGTAAACCTCTACAAACGTCAAGGCCAACTGATTATTCAATGTCTGATGCCATAGGGTCAAAAGTCGCTCGTTTGAAACCTGACATGAACTCCCAGTACAACTGTTCAGATCTTAATGTAGTGTACATGTAGGCCATCAAAAGTATAAAAAAATCGAAACGAAATGAGTATAGATTTGTATTTTAATCAGATTGCGCTAAACAGTGTTTATATCTCGTGATTCAATATGAATCTCATCGCCATCATAAATATTAAATCTACTCAATGGTAAGGATGATATAAATAATTCCTCCTTCTCAGGAAACTCTCCAAGATCTGTTTTAAAATCATGTCCTGCTCCACATGGAAAATGATATAACTTGAATGCACTGAAATACAACAAATAATTTTCTTATTTAACCCAGGTGTCATTTGTTTCCTGATCACTGTTGAAAAAAACCCACCTCGGTTGATTACTGATATATGCAAAATAAAGAGAGGGAGATGGGGTGTAACGTCCACTTGACATGCACTAGGTCATTTCGGGACTTTTCGGGACTAACACATGGTTGAATTTTATTTCAATAATTTGCTTGAGTGTAGTGGTCTTAAGCAGTGGGAGGAAATTGTAGATTGGACAGGTGACCCTACTCCTTGTCACGTACAAACGGGGAATCAAAACCATGCCTGTTGACTCAATGGCATACCTTATCATGTACTTGCTAACCATTCGGCCATCACCCCCCCACTCCCCACTGCAAAGTCACTCTCTCTCCCTCTGCAGTAAGTAAATATAAAACTAGATCAAAATATAATTGTCCACGATTTCAGATTTCGTTTAAGACATTATGTCCACCGAGAATTTCTGTTAATCATTTCTAGAGTTATGCCTTTGTTTCACTTTCTATCAAATTATTACAATTTACGCTAATATCTTCAAGAGTTATGGCCCTTGTTTCACTTTGTAAAACCTGGTGAACACTTTAAATGAAAAAATGTATCATTTGATCTGCATGTTCATATATTCCCTGTTACCCACCAAAACAATAAATATTTGACAACCCTTGTTGACTACTCGTATAACTTAGCTGCTGTAGACATGTATCTTGTTGCTTAGCAACCTTTTTTTAAAATGTAGCTTTTAAAGTCTGAAATGGTACATACCATGCATTCATATCCAGTTTTCTTTGTAGGAATCTGAACAATTTATCAACTGTGTTTCTAACGTTCAACTTGTGTGTAAATAGTTTGCGATCGTTGTGATAAAATGTAGCTGTAGGATATGCTCTATATTTACCTCCAATAAACACATCCACAACCTTACTCAATTTTCCTACAAATATATATATAACACAACATAGTGGATTATATCTCTTACAGACTGGGTGATATTACAACTCACTTCTAGACAGACTGGGTAATAACTAACTTTCCAGACAGAATGGGTAATATGAGAACTCACTTACAGACTGGGTAATATTAGAACTCTCTTCTAGACGAACTGGGTAATATTAGAACTCATTTTCTGAAGGACTGGGTAATATTAGAACTCACTTCCAGACAGGCTGGGTAATATTAGAACTCACTTCCAGACAGGCTGGGTAATATTAGAACTAGGCCTAATTAGAACTCATTTTCTGAAGGACGAGGTAATATTAGAACTCACTTCCAGACAGGCTGGGTAATATTACAAGACCCTGTTGATATATATCATGTATGTAATAATATTTTACCATGTTTGTTTTCTAGTTGTTCAACTCGACAGGGTTTTTCAGACTCATCATGATCGAGATAATGTCGGATGTAAAACCTCTCAGATGTTTCTCTCTCTGTCGACGTTACTTCACTTCCATTAAATATCTGTATATTGGGTAAACTGTAATTATAACATTTAATATCTGTCTATCAGGTTTACATTTGACAAACTCGCTTGTATCAAAACCTTCAAATCTTTCTAATATAGATATTGTCAAATTGTGTTAAATAATAACTTATACGCCTGGCTAATAGCAACTTTTACACTACCTAGCCAATAATATTACCTGGCTAATAATAACAATCTTCTGTCATCTTTATTTACATCACAATATAGACCTGTATCCTGTAATAATATAACAATATAGGCCTGTATCCTGTAACAATTTAATAATATAGGCCTGTATCCTGTAATAATATAACAATATAGATCTGTATCCTGTAATGATATAATAATATAGGCCCTTATCCTGTAATAATATAACAATATAATGCTCTGTTATTACAGTAGTTTGTATGACATAATAGTTTAATAAGACCTGTGTTCATTAGGACATGAAACCCCTTTTCATTTCATTTCCTGTGTCTGGTAATATTGGGATAAAAACTATTGAGTAGTTTGATTTTAAGATTGATGCAGGCATGATTATGAGAAACCTTACTTTAAATCAAACCGAGAGAGAGAGAAGTGGGAGTTTAACCTCCACTCAACACAAACTAGGTACCCCCCCCCTCCCACGACCTCGGGACTTGAAAGAAACTTTACCTTACCTTTAATCGAACAGATTTTAAGACCGGGAATTCCGTCAAAGCTTGTAAATGTTTCCAGTGATCAACTTTAGTTTCTGTTAAACATAAAGTGTGAAGTTTTCTGAATGGTTTACATGATTTATTTATCCCTTCTTCCATCTCTTTACCTTCTTCTTCCGTCTCCTGACCTTCTTCTATTGGTGATGGTTGATTCAACTGTGCAGTCACATCTCTGCCATCTTCACTCTGTAGAGAATCATAACGTTGTCGACTCCGTTCAGAATCATCTTCGCAACCACGCTTCGTTTTCACAGATTTTACATCCGATAAAGAGGAGGACGTATTTTCAGAGGAATTGAAATCGGAATCATCACTTGTTGATTGCGATTTTTGACTCTGTGAACTTTGACCTCTTTCGTATTCTCTTTCTATTTCTACCGATTCAAAATAATTCTGTTCCATATTTTTGCTATCTTTTAAAGAATTCTCACAGACGGTATTAAACAAATCATTGACAACATTTTCACAAGCTTCCAAAATTTCTGATTGGATTTCTGACCTATGTATTGTGTCACATGACTTCAATTCGGAGACAGCAATTGGCTGAGGTTGACCAGTGCATACATGAACAGTTGCATCACAAGATGAAGAATCAGTTTTCTGAATTGTTGTTTTATTTTCACTTTCTTGTGGTGCTAAGCTGCGGCCATGTTGAGCAGAAATGTCATTTTGATCACAGCCCTGGTTATTAGACGTATCACGGTCTTGTAACGTATTATTACCATTGTCTTGTGATGCCGTGCTGTCATTATTATTACAACTTGTTTCATTATCACAGCATTGATGATGATAGAAAACGTCTTGAAGGGGATTTCCAGAGAGAATCAGAGATTTTAAATTCTTCAAGTGACGTAATTTCCATACTTCTGACCAACTGTAAAATGAAAGTAGACAAATGTTAAACAATGATAAACAACAGATTCTCTGTGTTTTGGTTAGACTGCTTTTATTATGCATACTGATCTAAATGTTGTTTATTTTCCATACTTGCTTTATACTATATCAGAGAGAGAGAGAGAGAGAGAACATGGGTTTAACATCCACTCGACACAAACTAGGTCATTTCGGGATTAACATATGGTTCAATTACATTTCAAAAATCCCCTTGCGCGTAGGGGTCTTTTAGCAGTGGGAGTAAACTGGAGAAAATCCACGAGGTTGGACAGGTGACCCTACTTCATATCACGTACAACCGGGGAATCGAAACTACACTAGTTGACTCAATGACAGACCTTATTATACAACGTGCACATGAGGTAACCATTATATATAATTACCTTTTTAATTGGTTATTATTGGCTCTCAAACATTCTATATTTTTCAGTGTGTCATCTTCTATATAACATAATTCTCTGTACCCTTCAAATACACAAACAGAATCCATTTAACAAAACTTGGATCAACTTCGAGTTCACAAAGCATTTCCAGACTTAAGTTAAGAATTTACTCAAATTTTTTTGCCTTATTTTAACTAAAATATAGCCCTTCATACAACTGTTGTTGTTTTAATGTATCTAAAACATCTATAAGATACTATATATGTGCAAAGTTTTGTGTTTCTGGATCAAAGATAGTTCTCATAAGCAGTGATTGAAAGTTGAGTAAATTCTTAAGTCAAGTCTGAGAATGCGTTTTCTACAGAAAAAAACCATTATTATAGATATACTAACCACTATTACAGATATACTAAACATTATTACAGATATACTAACCATTATTACAGAGATACTAACCATATATTAACCATTATTACAGAGATACTAACCATATACTAACCATATAATAACCGTTATTACAGATATACTAACCATTATTACAGATGTGTAATTCTTTTAGTGATGGTAAAATTGTGGTTAATTTTAAAACTTCTTCTAAGGTTATGTTGGTATGATTTAACACCAAGTTCTGGATACTCTCTAATGGTTTTTCTAATTCATCCAAATATTTCTAAAATATATCAATCCAACATTTTATCTCTGATATTCAGATCCATGTTCTCGAAATCTTAAGTAAAGGTAAAATCCATATTTTAGTAGATACTTGAATTTTGATTGCCTAAGCACTAAAATCAATTTAATATTATCCAATCAAATTACTAAAATTTGGATTTTATCTTAGTTAAGATTTCAAGAAACAGGGCCCAGGTTTGTATATATACATTGTGGGATAATTTGTACTGGATTAAGTCTGTGTTGGTCGAGACTTGATCCAGACTCAGGTCCTTGATCGAACTCCTAAAACAAAATACTGATTGGGTAAGACGCTGGCTCCCTAGCCTAGAGGTTGTGTGTTTGATCCCTGCATTGGTGCAGGATGGAAGGGCCTGACTAGGGCAGCTGTCTAATCGTTCGATTTGGGCTAAAAAAACGAGGTCCTATTTAAACATTAGCGTACAAGATCCCTTGACAGTTGGAATTCGATATAAGAGTAGGCTGTGCCACTGTCTGAGCAAAATTTCCCTCATAACACACCATATGGAGTATGCCCGTCTTCATTAGCCCAGTTTGGAGCAGAACAGTAAGACGTTAAACCCCATTTCATTGTATTTCTTTTATAAGGCACGAGGTTAGACAGGCGACCTGACCTGCCCCTTAAATCCCAAATTGATGACCCTGTCTCTCCTCACCTGATGTGAACAGTAGGACGTTTAACCCCATTTTATACTGTTTTATTTCTGTGTGTTCTGACTGTTCTCACCTGATGTGAAGTTATCTGGTTTCCAGTCAAGTTGACATATTGTAGATATGGTAGTTGATATAAAATAGGTAATATTTTATCCCATGCATCAAGATTGTTCCACGATATATCTAAATCTACTATATTAGGACATAAAGATTCCAGGCCATCATTTGGTAAACCAGCACATACCAGACCAATTGCACTCAAATCCTGTAATATCATAACAAGTCCTACTCAAATCCTATATAAAAATGACAAAATATAGTATTGATAGACTGTCATGGTACCAAATATACAATATACAGCATGCAATCTGGGAGCCGATGTGGCTAGGTGGATAAGATGCAGGCTCGCTAAACTGAAGGTCGCATGACGCATGATCGCATCAGCCAAGGAAATTCATTGAGGTTTTTTGATGTGGATTTACCTTGTCACTGTCAGTGATGCAGGATTGAGGGTCTGACAAGGACATTTGGATGGGACAAAAAACTGAGATCCTGCATAAGATCCCTGGACAGTCGGAATTCGATATAAGAGTGGGCCTTAGTGCCGCTGTCTTGGCAAAATTTCCAACATAGCAGACTGTATGTTGTATGCCGTCGTCATTATACCCACTGCCCAGCAGCAGAACAGTACTGGCATATTTCATTTCATTCCATGCAACCAAATTACTTGATTCATAACTTACCACATTTCTCAAATGTGACAGCTCAGCTTTGGATCCATCTTTACAAGCCTTGGAATGAAACTGTATGACACAAGAACCACTTGGTGTGTAATTATCAAAACAATACTTCTCTCGTAAAGCTGACGTAAATGATTTGGCATTTAATTCTTCTTCATCTGAACCTCTTGTTGTCGTCTGCTCTTGCTCGTTTTGCGATTGTGTTGCATCTACGTCAGTTGCAATTTTCTCCGATTTTATTTCAGTGACATCGTCTTCTTCACGTGCCGCCATTTCTCGCGTTTGGAATGTGGTTAAACGCCAAGTTGAAGAATAGTTATTTTAAGAATTTTTACTCATTGATCAACCGTGGAGCTTTTATTGTTTACATTTGACATGATGGTCCACATTCATTGAGTCAGAAAAATAAGATAAATTTATTTCATTCAACAAACAAAAAGAATTGGTATTCGTCATGATTCTATAATTAATAAAGGTAATTTTTTGTTTATTTATTATTATTTTTTTTTGATGAGAAAAAATAAAATAAACCGCGCTATTTTATGTTCTTGTTGGAACATCACGCTTCTATTTATTCACCAACGAAACGACAGTATTTATCAATTGCCCCTAAGTACCACACGGATTTCCAGTCAGCAAATTCGGTCGATGGTTGGGTTAAAATTTGGGAATAGTTTGTTTGAGTTAAATAAAAAACGCACTAATCCGAATATCATTTAAGGTTTTTTGAATGTTTTCTTTATTTCCCCGCTAGTTCAAATCTGACAGTTGAAATTAAAACTTTATTGAGATTTTCCTTCAATACCAATCCCTAAAACAACCTGTTGACCGCTCTTTGCGAGTAAGGTCATCAAGGTTAAGGGTCAAAGACTGAGGTCATCGCCTGAAAACAAATGGCCGTACATATCAACATCTTGTTTTTATTCTGTGTCCGATGCATAAAACTGATGACAGCATAGTATCTAGTCGCTTCGGAATGAAAACAACAATGTGGAGGGATTTATAGAGGAGTAGGCTACATGTTGTTATCTTAGTTATTGCCACCACTGCTTAATAAAGTCACGCTTTACGTTTTTCCTCGTCGTATTGAGCGACTGGATTATTCGACTGGTTTATTCGACTTGTTTAATCGACTTGATTATTCGACTGAATTATCTGCCTATTTTTTTCGACTGAATTATCTGCCTATTTTTTTCGACTGGGATATTTCACTGATTTTATTGACTGATTTATTCTAATGAGCTATTTGACAGGTTTTATCGATACCATATAGCCGCCCTACCCCCTGACTATAACGTAGTAGGCCTATTATTAGTATGAGCATACTCAAGTCAGACAGAGCTTGTGGAGGGGGTGTGGGGCTGCTTTTATCGACTGACATTTTCCACTGGGTGCAGTGGAAAGGAAACTTCTCATCAAATAAATGCAATGATTCAGCCAATGGTTGCGCCAATTTAAATGGTCAAAAGCACATTGTCAACTTGATCTGTGTATGAAGACCATGCTTGTGGATTTAAAGACAACTACATTTTACTATTTTATTTTACTCCCATCAGAGTAGCCTATTGTTTTCGGTTTTTCACCATCGGGTTCAGTGACTGGTTTTATCGGCTGTGATATTGAACTGCTTTTATCCACTGAGATATTCGGCTGGTTTTATCCACTGAGATATTTGACTGGTTTTATCCACTGAAGTATTCGACTGGTTTATCAACTGAGGTTATATGACTTCTGTTATCGACTGGTTTTATCCACTGAGATATTTGACATGATTTTTTTATCGACTGAGACATTCGACTGGTTTTATCGACTGAGATATTTGGCTGGTTTTATCGATATATTCGACTGGTTCTATCGACTGAGATATTCAACTGGTTTTATCGACCAAGATATTCAACTGGTTTTATCGACTGAGATATTCGACTTGTTTTATTGATTGAGATATGCAACTGGTTTTGTCGACTGGGATATTGAGCGATAAATTTTATCAACTGGGATATTTGACTTTTTCCACGATAATATCAGTCAAATTATCAGTTGACAGAACCAGTCCAATAATTCAGTCGACAAAACTAGTCAAAAAATCCAGTCCCAAAAAAACAGTCAAATAATCCAGTCAATAAAACCAGATGAATAATCTACGCGAAAAAACAGTCAAATATCTTAGTCGATAAACCAGTTGCTCAATATTAAGCAGCTGTGGCAGTGAACTAAGGTAGTATAGAATAGCCCAATCATCCTCGTAGCCATAGTTAAAGGGGGTGGGAGGGGCTTTACACCCGCCCCCCCCCCCCAACCACTTTAAAGTCAGATTTTTTGGACAAAAGTAGTCTTTTGTTCTAGGTATTTAGGTGATATATGTATTTAACTGGAGAGTAATAAATAGAATCCTAGATATGCCTATAGTCAGGGACTGGGGATATCGGACGAGATGTGTTTTCTTGTGACCTCCTCAAGTATTTCAATGTATATTTCAGTCGAAAAAAGCACTTGACCGACTTGATAGTGGAGAACCATACTTTATGAAGCACAAATTATTATGGGAGTGAAATAAGATAACAATAAGTAGCCTGGAGCCACAGTGGCTAAGTGAGTAAGCCTGGAGGTTACCGGTTCGTTCCCAGTATTGGCCAAAAACGTCCTCAGTATTTTCCGGATGGTTTCCCCTTGTCAGTGGGGCAGAACAGAGGGCAACAAGGACAGCTGTCTAGTTGTTTGGATGGAATGAAAAACCAAGGTCCCATGTACACATTGGCATGCATGTAAAAGATCCCCTGGCAGTTGATATTTGATATATTAGAGTAGGACACCGTATGGCATATGCCTGTCTTCATTAGCCCAGTTGTTGCACAACAGTAGTACGTTAAACCCCATTCCATTTTATTAAGTAGCCCTTTCATGCTAATAACACAGTTCGACTTTCAGGGAATGTATCTCGTGGTGTGTGTTCTTTAAGTATGGGAAATGAATACAGATTCTTGGAATAGATCTTCAACACTTTATTTCAACAGCTAATAAATTACAGCAACAAGTAAACAACATATAACTTCCTATAAATCAGTCCTCCAACTAGTATATAGGTTCCCTAAGCTGGTTCAATTTTATTTCAATAATTCGCTTGCGCGTAGGGGTCTTTAGCAGTGGGAGGAAACTGGAGTACCCGGAGAAAACCCATGAAGCTAGACAGGTGACCCTACTTCTTGCTTACACTGGCTTATTTACCAAGAGGCAGGGTGTTCGATCCCTGCATTGGCCTAAAAAGTTCATCCAGATTTTCCGGTGTGATTCCCCATTGTCAATGAAGCAAGACGTAGGGCCTGACCAGGTTAGCTGTCTATCGTTCGTACGGGATGAAAAACCGAGGTCTCATGTACACATGGCATGCATGTCAAAGATCCCAAGGCATTTGGAATTCAATATATAAGAGTAGGCTGTAGCGCTGCTGTCCGGGCAAAATTTCCCTTGTAAAACACTTTATGGTGTATGCCCGTCTTCATTAACCCAGTCTTTGGATGGGACAAAAAAACATATAAATGGATCCCTTGACAGTTGGAATTTGATATAAGAGTAGGTCGTAGTGCTACTGTCTTTGAAAAATTTTCCTCATACCACACTGTATGGCGTATGCTCGTCTTCATTAGCCCAGTTTGGAGCAGAACAGTAAGACTTTAAACTCCATTTCATTTCATTAAGTAGCCCTTTCATGCTCAGAACTCTGTTCCACTTTCAAGGAATTTATTTTGTGGAATACAGATTCTTGGAATAGATCTTCAACACTTTATTTCAGGAGCAATAGTAAGAAGTAAACAACTTAGAACTTCCTATAAATCGGCCCTAAAACTAGTATATGGGTTCCCTAAGTTGGATCTGCTGAACAAATGCCTACGGAATCTATGATCTTTAGTCTTGACTGCTGGTGCTTTTGGCACTAAAACCTGAAGCATCTAGCATTGCTGCAACCTTTATCATGGCTATTGGCAGGATGATATATTGTTTCTCTTGTCACCATTAACACAAGGTTATTAAAAACAGATAAGTCGTTAGTATCCGGAACATTTTGAACACCCACATCCTTTTTACGGGAGCGGGCCCGTAGCCAGCTCATGAAATTTGGGGGGGGCTACAGAATATTTTGGAGGGGCTAATTGGATTTTTTGGGGGCACCCTTCTCGCAAAAAATTCAAGCTGTCGCTGTCTAAGCCTTTGTATTTGGCCATAAGAACGATATTTCTTTTCCTGACTGGGTAATTAATTTTCTTAGAAGCCCCTTTTAAGGCTCATTTAAACCCCTGGTTGGGACCCCAAGACACTGATAGCTGGTCCAGATTTCTTATTGCTGCTACTGCTGCTGAAGGAAAAATAAATGTGATATCCAACCTTTCTTCTTCAATATATATTACAATTTATGTGGCTTAGCTTTTTCGCTTTCCCCACTATATAACATATTTTGACTTGGAGGTAATATAGCTCGTCGAGTTCTCTTAGTATCAGAAATGAATACAGATCCTGGAATGGATCTTCAACACTTTAGTTCAGGAGCAAATAAAAACTGCAACAATTAAAAAACTTATAACCTCCTATGGGAGGGGGTGGAGAGCTCTTCACCAGTCTTAGGTGATACATGTACTTAAGTAGATACTGATACCCCCTCCACCCTCTACACCTCAAAAAGAATAGAGTCCCTATATATGATATGAACGTAGAAAAGGGATGCGAGGGGTGGGGTGGGGCGTGTGAGGATGAGGTATTTCACATTTTCATGTGGCCTCGTCCAGTCGATAAAATCAGTCAATTAATTCAGTCTATAACATCAGTCAAATAGTTCAGTCAAATAATCCAGTCAAATAAACCAGTCGAATAATCCAGTCAAATAAACCAGTCGAATAAACCAGTCGAATAATCGAGTCGAATAAACCAGTCGAATAATCAAGTCGAATAAACAAGTCGCTCAATATTAATCAGCGGCAGCAGTGGACTAAGATAATATATATAATAACTAATCATGACCGTAGCCATTGCCGGAGGTGCCGGGGGCATGGGAAAGGGACCGGGGCCGGGGGCCTTCCCAACTAGTTTCAAGATCAATTTACTGGCAAAAGTAGTTTGATAAGTACGGTATTCAGGCAAAAGTTAAGCCATAAGCGAAGGAGCCAAGGGGAAGGGAGGGAAGGGCGAGGGGATGGGGAGGTTTTCTACATGTACTTAAGTAGATACCCCCCCCCACACACACACACCTCGAAAAGAACACAATCCCTACATATGATATGAACGTGTAAAAGGGATGCGATGGGGGTGGGTGGGGCGTGTGATGATGAGGTATTTGACATTTTCATGTGGCCTCGTCCAGTCGATAAAATCAGTCAATTAATTCAGTCTATAACATCAGTCAAATAGTTCAGTCGAATAATCCAGTCAAATAAACCAGTCGAATAATCCAGTCAAATAAACCAGTCGAATAATCCAGTCGAATAAACCAGTCGAATAATCAAGTCGAATAAACAAGTCGCTCAATATTAAGCAGCGGCGGCAGCAGACTAAGATAATATGATAACAAATCATGCTCGTAGCCATAGCTGAATGTGCCGGGGGCATGGGGTAGGGGCCGGGAGCTTTCCCAACTAGTTTCAAGGCCGATTTTACTGGCAAAAGTAGTTTGATAAGTACGGTATTCAGGCATTAGTTAAGCCATAACCGAAGGAGCCAAGGGCTCCGGAGGGAAGAGATAGGGGGTGGGGAGCTCTTCACCAATCTTAAGTGATACATGTACTTAAGTAGATACTAATACCCCCCCCCCCTCCTACACATAAAAAAGAATAGACTCCCTACATATGATATGAACGTTGAAAAGGGATGCGATGGGTGGGGTGGGGCGTGTGATGATGAGGTATTTGACATTTTCATGTGGCCTCGTCCAGTCGATCAAATCAGTCAATTAATTCAGTCTATAACATCAGTCAAATAGTTCAGTCGAATAATCCAGTCAAATAAACCAGTCGAATAAACCAGTCGAATAATCCAGTCGAATAAACCAGTCGAATAATCAAGTCGAATAAACCAGTCGAATAATCAAGTCGAATAAACAAGTCGCTCACTATTAAGCAGCGGCGGCAGTGGACTAAGATAATATAATAACAAATCATGCTCGTAGCCATTGCTGGAGGTGTCGGGGGCATGGGGAAGGGGCCGGTGCCTTCCCAATTAGTTTCAAGATCAATTTACTGGCAAAAGTAGTTTGATAAGTACGGTATTCAGGCGATAGTTCAGTCATAAGCGAAGGAGCCAAGGGCTCGGGAGGGAAGGGGGGGTGGAGGTCTTCACCAGGCTTAAGTAATACATGTTCTTAAGTAGATATTAATACCCCCCAACACACACACACACACACACATCTCGAAATGAATAGAGTCCCTACATATGATATGAACGCAGAAAAGGTATGCGATGGGGGTGGGGCATGTGATGATGAGGTATTTGACATTTTCGCGTGGCCTCGTCCAGTCGATAAAATAAGTCAATTAATTCAGTCTATAACATCAGCCAAATAGTTCAGTCGAATAATCCAGTCAAATAGTTCAGTCGAATAATCCAGTCAAATAAACCAGTCGAATAAACCAGTCGAATAATCCAGTCGAATAAACCAGTCGAATAATCAAGTCGAATAAACAAGTCGCTCAATATTAAGCAGCGGCGGCAGCAGACTAAGATAATATGATAACAAATCATGCTCGTAGCCATAGCTGAATGTGCCGGGGGCATGGGGTAGGGGTCGGGAGCTTTCCCAACTAGTTTCAAGGCCGATTTTACTGGCAAAAGTAGTTTGATAAATAAGGTATTCAGGCGATAGTTATAAGCAATAACTGAAGGAGCCAAGGGCTCGGGAGGGAAGGGGGGATGGGGGAGGTCTTCACCAGTCTTAAGTGATACATGTACTTAAGTAGATACTAATACCCCCCCCCCCTCTACACTTCAAAAAGAATAGAGTCCCTATATATGATATGAACATTGGAAAGGGATGCGATGGGGGTGGGGTGGGGCGTGTGAAGATGATGTATTTGACATTTTCATGTGGCCTCGTCCAGTCGATAAAATCAGTCAATTAATTCAGTCTATAACATCAGTCAAATAGTTCAGTCGAATAATCCAGTCAAATAAACCAGTCGAATAAACCAGTCGAATAATCCAGTCGAATAAACCAGTCGAATAATCAAGTCGAATAAACCAGTCGAATAATCAAGTCGAATAAACAAGTCGCTCACTATTAAGCAGCGGCGGCAGTGGACTAAGATAATATAATAACAAATCATGCTCGTAGCCATTGCTGGAGGTGTCGGGGGCATGGGGAAGGGGCCGGTGCCTTCCCAATTAGTTTCAAGATCAATTTACTGGCAAAAGTAGTTTGATAAGTACGGTATTCAGGCGATAGTTCAGTCATAAGCGAAGGAGTTAAGGGCTCGGGAGGGAAGGGGGGGGGGGGTGGAGGTCTTCACCAGGCTTAAGTAATACATGTTCTTAAGTAGATATTAATACCCCCCAACACACACACACACACACACACATCTCGAAATGAATAGAGTCCCTACATATGATATGAACGCAGAAAAGGTATGAGATGGGGGTGGGGCATGTGATGATGAGGTATTTGACATTTTCACGTGGCCTCGTCCAGTCGATAAAATAAGTCAATTAATTCAGTCTATAACATCAGCCAAATAGTTCAGTCGAATAATCCAGTCAAATAGTTCAGTCGAATAATCCAGTCAAATAAACCAGTCGAATAAACCAGTCGAATAATCCAGTCGAATAAACCAGTCGAATAATCAAGTCGAATAAACAAGTCGCTCAATATTAAGCAGCGGCGGCAGCAGACTAAGATAATATGATAACAAATCATGCTCGTAGCCATAGCTGAATGTGCCGGGGGCATGGGGTAGGGGTCGGGAGCTTTCCCAACTAGTTTCAAGGCCGATTTTACTGGCAAAAGTAGTTTGATAAATAAGGTATTCAGGCGATAGTTATAAGCAATAACTGAAGGAGCCAAGGGCTCGGGAGGGAAGGGGGGATGGGGGAGGTCTTCACCAGTCTTAAGATAAGATAAGATAAGATAAGATTTTATTGTATCATTTCATCCACTTAAGGACAGCATACACAGTTTAAACAAAAGTTGATCATACAATTATAACATAACATCTGGGGTTATCCTATATGGATGTACAATGTGATATGATAAGTTTATAAGCATTAAAAGATGGTTGGTAAAATCAAAATCAGTATAGTGATACATGTACTTAAGTAGATACTAATACCCCCCCCCCCCCTCTACACTTCAAAAAGAATAGAGTCCCTATATATGATATGAACATTGGAAAGGGATGCGATGGGGGTGGGGTGGGGCGTGTGAAGATGATGTATTTGACATTTTCATGTGGCCTCGTCCAGTCGATAAAATCAGTCAATTAATTCAGTCTATAACATCAGTCAAATAGTTCAGTCGAATAATCCAGTCAAATAAACCAGTCGAATAAACCAGTCGAATAATCCAGTCGAATAAACCAGTCGAATAATCAAGTCGAATAAACCAGTCGAATAATCAAGTCGAATAAACAAGTCGCTCACTATTAAGCAGCGGCGGCAGTGGACTAAGATAATATAATAACAAATCATGCTCGTAGCCATTGCTGGAGGTGTCGGGGGCATGGGGAAGGGGTCGGTGCCTTCCCAATTAGTTTCAAGATCAATTTACTGGCAAAGGTAGTCTGATAAGTACGGTATTCAGGCGATAGTTAAGTCATAAGCGAAGGAGCCAAGGGCTCGGGAGGGAAGGGGGAGGGGGTGTGGAGGTCCTCACCAGGCTTAAGTAATACATGTTCTTAAGTAGATATTAATACCCCCCCCCCACACACACACACACCTCGAAATGAATAGAGTCCCTACATATGATATGAACGCACATTCAGCTATGGCTACGAGCATGATTTGTTATCATATTATCTTAGTCTGCTGCCGCCGCTGCTTAATATTGAGCGACTTGTTTATTCGACTTGATTATTCGACTGGATTATTCGACTGGTTTATTCGACTGGATTATTCGACTGGTTTATTCGACTGGGTTATTTGACTGGATTATTCGACTGGTTTATTTGACTGGATTATTCGACTGAACTATTTGCCTGAAGTTATAGACTAAATTAATTGACTTATTTTATCGACTGGACGAGGCCACGTGAAAATGTCAAATACCTCATCATCACATGCCCCACCCCCATCGCATACCTTTTCTGCGTTCATATCATATGTAGGGACTCTATTCATTTCGAGGTGTGTGTGTGTGGGGGGGGGATATTAATATCTACTTAAGAACATGGATTACTTAAGCCTGGTGAAGACCTCCACACCCCCTCCCCCTTCCCTCCCGAGCCCTTGGCTCCTTCGCTTATGACTTAACTATCGTCTGAATACCGTACTTATCAAACTACTTTTGCCAGTAAATTGATCTTGAAACTAATTAGGAAGGCACCGGCCCCTTCCCCATGCCCCCGACACCTCCAGCAATGGCTACGAGCATGATTTGTTATTATATTATCTTAGTCCCCTGCCGCCGCTGCTTAATATTGAGCGACTTGTATATTCGACTTGATTATTCGACTGGTTTATTCGACTTGATTATTCGACTGGTTTATTCGACTGGATTATTCGACTGGTTTATTCGACTGGTTTATTTGACTGGATTATTCGACTGAACTATTTGACTGATGTTATAGACTGAATTAATTGACTGATTTTATCGACTGGACGAGGCCACATGAAAATGTCAAATACATCATCTTCACACGCCCCACCCCACCCCCATCGCATCCCTTTCCAATGTTCATATCATATATAGGGACTCTATTCTTTTTGAAGAGTAGAGGGGGGGGGGGTATTAGTATCTACTTAAGTACATGTATCACTTAAGACTGGTGAAGACCTCCCCCATCCCCCCTTCCCTCCCGAGCCTTGGCTCCTTCAGTTATTGCTTATAACTATCGCCTGAATACCTTATTTATCAAACTACTTTTGCCAGTAAAATCGGCCTTGAAACTAGTTGGGAAAGCTCCCGACCCTACCCCATGCCCCCGGCACATTCAGCTATGGCTACGAGCATGATTTGTTATCATATTATCTTAGTCTGCTGCCGCCGCTGCTTAATATTGAGCGACTTGTTTATTCGACTTGATTATTCGACTGGTTTATTCGACTGGATTATTCGACTGGTTTATTCGACTGGTTTATTTGACTGGATTATTCGACTGGTTTATTTGACTGGATTATTCGACTGAACTATTTGACTGATGTTATAGACTGAATTAATTGACTTATTTTATCGACTGGACGAGGCCACGTGAAAATGTCAAATACCTCATCATCACATGCCCCACCCCCATCGCATACCTTTTCTGCGTTCATATCATATGTAGGGACTCTATTCATTTCGAGGTGTGTGTGTGTGTGTGGGGGGGGGGTATTAATATCTACTTAAGTACATGTATCACTTAAGACTGGTGAAGACCTCCCCACCCCTCCCCCTTCCCTCCCGAGCCCTTGGCTCCTTCGCTTATGGCTTAACTATCGCCTGAATACCGTACTTATCAAACTACTTTTGCCAGTAAATTGATCTTGAAACTAGTTGGGAAGGCCCCCGGCCCCTACCCCATGGCCCCGGCACCTCCAGCAATGGCTACGAGCATGATTTGTTATTATATCATCTTAGTCCGCTGCCGCCGCTGCTTAATATTGAGCGACTTGTATATTCGACTTGATTATTCGACTGGTTTATTCGACTGGATTATTCGACTGGTTTATTCGACTGGTGTATTTGTCTGGATTATTCGACTGAACTATTTGACTGATGTTATAGACTGAATTAATTGACTGATTTTATCGACTGGACGAGGCCACATGAAAATGTCAAATACCTCATCATCACATGCCCCACCCCACCCCCATCGCATCCCGTTTCTACGTTCATACCATATGTGGGGACTCTATTCATTTCGAGGTGTGTGTGTGGGGGGGGCGGGTATTAATATCTACTTAAGTACATGTATCACTTAAGACTAGTGAAGACCTCCCCACCCCTCCCCCTTCCCTCCCGAGCCCTTGGCTCCTTCGCTTATGGCTTAACTATCGCCTGAATACCGTACTTATCAAACTACTTTTGCCAGTAAATTGATCTTGAAACTAGTTGGGAAGGCACCGGCCCCTTCCCCATGTCCCCGACACCTCCAGCAATGGCTACGAGCATGATTTGTTATTATATTATCTTAGTCCACTGCCGCCGCTGCTTAATAGTGAGCGACTTGTTTATTCGACTTGATTATTCGACTGGTTTATTCGACTTGATTATTCGACTGGTTTATTCGACTGGATTATTCGACTGATTTATTCGACTGGTTTATTTGACTGGATTTTCGGCTGAACTATTTGACTGATGTTATAGACTGAATTAATTGACTGATTTTATCGACTGGACGAGGCCACATGAAAATGTCAAATACATCATCTTCACACGCCCCACCCCACCCCCATCGCATCCCTTTCCAATGTTCATATCATATATAGGGACTCTATTCTTTTTGAAGTGTAGAGGGGGGGGGGTATTAGTATCTACTTAAGTACATGTATCACTTAAGACTGTTGAAGACCTCCCCCATCCCCCCTTCCCTCCCGAGCCTTTGGCTCCTTCAGTTATTGCTTAACTATCGCCTGAATACCTTATTTATCAAACTACTTTTGCCAGTAAAATCGGCCTTGAAACTAGTTGGGAAAGCTCCCGGCCCCTACCCAATGCCCCCGGCACATTCAGCTATGGCTACGAGCATGATTTGTTATTATATTATCATTGTCCACTGCCGCCGCTGCTTAATATTGAGCGACTTGTTTATTCGACTGGATTATTCGACTGGTTTATTCGACTGGATTATTCGACTGGTTTATTCGACTGGATTATTCGACTGAACTATTTGACTGATGTTATAGACTGAATTAATTGATTAAATTTTATCGACTGGACGAGGCCACATGAAAATGTCAAAATGTCAAATACCTCATCCTCACACGCCCCTCACGCCCCACCTACCCACACCCCACTCGCATCCCTTTTCTACGTTCATATCATATGTGGGGACTCTATTCTTTTTAGGTGTCATATCATATGTAGGGACTCTATTCTTTTTTAGGTGTGGGGGGTCACGGTGGCTAAGTGGATAAGGCGCTGGTTCGCTAGCCTGGAGGTCGGGTGTTCGATCCCTGCATTGGCCGAGAAAGTTCATCTTGATTTTCCGGCGTGATTTACCCTTGTCAGTGATGCAGAAGGAGGGCCTGACAAGGACAGCTGCCTAGTCGTTCGGATGGGACGAAAAACCGAGGTCTCGTGTACACATTGGAGTGCACGTAAAAGATCCCTTGGCAGTCGGAATTCGATATAAGAGTAGGCCATAGAGTCGCTGCCCGGGCAAAATTTCCCTCATAGCACACTGTATGGCGTATGTCCGTCTTCCATTAGCCCAGGTTGGGTGCAAAAGAGTAAGACGTTAAACCCCATTTCATTTTTAGGTGTGTGTGTGTGTGGGGGGGGGGTATTAGTATCTACTAAGTACATGTATCACTTAAGACCGATGCAGACATCCCCCGCACCCTACTCTCCCGAGCCTTTGGCTCCTTCAGTTATGGCTTAACTATTGCCTGAATACCTTATTTATCAAACTACGTTCGCCCGTAAAATCGATCTTGAAACTAGTTGGGAAGGCCCCCGGCCCCTACCCCATGCCCCCGGCACTTTAGCTATGGCTACGAGCATGATTTGTTATTATATCATCTTAGTCCGCTGCCGCCGCTGCATAATATTGAGCGACTTGTTTATTCGACTTGATTATTCGACTGGTTTATTCGACTGGATTATTCGACTGGTTTATTCGACTGGATTATTCGACTGGTTTATTCGACTGGTTTATTTGACTGGATTATTCGACTGAACTATTTGACTGATGTTATAGACTGAATTAATTGACTGATTTTATCGACTGGACGAGGCCACGTGAAAATGTCAAATACATCATCTTCACACGCCCCACCCCACCCCCATCGCATCCCTTTCCAATGTTCATATCATATATAGGGACTCTATTCTTTTTGAAGTGTAGAGGGGGGGGGGGTATTAGTATCTACTTAAGTACATGTATCACTTAAGACTGGTGAAGACCTCCCCCATCCCCCCTTCCCTCCCGAGCCCTTGGCTCCTTCAGTTATTGCTTATAACTATCGCCTGAATACCTTATTTATCAAACTACTTTTGCCTGTAAATTGATCTTGAAACTAGTTGGGAAGGCCCCCGGCCCCTACCCCATGGCCCCGGCACCTCCAGCAATGGCTACGAGCATGATTTGTTATTATATCATCTTAGTCCGCTGCCGCCGCTGCTTAATATTGAGCGACTTGTATATTCGACTTGATTATTCGACTGGTTTATTCGACTGGATTATTCGACTGGTTTATTCGACTGGATTATTCGACTGGTTTATTCGACTGGTGTATTTGACTGGATTATTCGACTGAACTATTTGACTGATGTTATAGACTGAATTAATTGACTGATTTTATCGACTGGACGAGGCCACATGAAAATGTCAAATACCTCATCATCACATGCCCCACCCCACCCCCATCGCATCCCGTTTCTACGTTCATACCATATGTGGGGACTCTATTCATTTCGAGGTGTGTGTGTGGGGGGGGGGGGCGGGTATTAATATCTACTTAAGTACATGTATCACTTAAGACTAGTGAAGACCTCCCCACCCCTCCCCCTTCCCTCCCGAGCCCTTGGCTCCTTCGCTTACGGCTTAACTATCGCCTGAATACCGTACTTATCAAACTACTTTTGCCAGTAAATTGATCTTGAAACTAGTTGGGAAGGCACCGGCCCCTTCCCCATGTCCCCGACACCTCCAGCAATGGCTACGAGCATGATTTGTTATTATATTATCTTAGTCCACTGCCGCCGCTGCTTAATAGTGAGCGACTTGTTTATTCGACTTGATTATTCGACTGGTTTATTCGACTTGATTATTCGACTGGTTTATTTGACTGGATTATTCGACTGATTTATTCGACTGGTTTATTTGACTGGATTTTCGGCTGAACTATTTGACTGATGTTATAGACTGAATTAATTGACTGATTTTATCGACTGGACGAGGCCACATGAAAATGTCAAATACATCATCTTCACACGCCCCACCCCACCCCCATCGCATCCCTTTCCAATGTTCATATCATATATAGGGACTCTATTCTTTTTGAAGTGTAGAGGGGGGGGGGGGGGTATTAGTATCTACTTAAGTACATGTATCACTTAAGACTGTTGAAGACCTCCCCCATCCCCCCTTCCCTCCCGAGCCTTTGGCTCCTTCAGTTATTGCTTAACTATCGCCTGAATACCTTATTTATCAAACTACTTTTGCCAGTAAAATCGGCCTTGAAACTAGTTGGGAAAGCTCCCGGCCCCTACCCAATGCCCCCGGCACATTCAGCTATGGCTACGAGCATGATTTGTTATTATATTATCATTGTCCACTGCCGCCGCTGCTTAATATTGAGCGACTTGTTTATTCGACTGGATTATTCGACTGGTTTATTCGACTGGATTATTCGACTGGTTTATTCGACTGGATTATTCGACTGAACTATTTGACTGATGTTATAGACTGAATTAATTGATTAAATTTTATCGACTGAATTAATTGACTGATTATATCGACTGGACGAGGCCACATGAAAATGTCAAATACCTCATCAGCACATGCCCAACCCCACCACCATCGCATCCCTTTTCTACGTTCATACCATATGTTGGGACTCTATTCATTTCGAGGTGTGTGTGTGTGGGGGGGGGGGTATTAATATCTACTTAAGTACATGTATCACTTAAGACTGGTGAAGACCTCCCAACCCCTCCCCCTTCCCTCCCGAGCCCTTGGCTCCTTCGCTTAACTATCGCCTGAATACCGTACTTATCAAACTACTTTTGCCAGTAAATTGATCTTGAAACTAGTTGGGAAGGCCCCCGGCACCTCATGCAATGGCTACGAGCATGATTTGTTATTATATTATCTTAGTCCACTGCCGCCGCTGCCTAATATTGAGCGACTTGTTTATTCGACTTGATTATTCGACTGGTTTATTCGACTTGATTATTCGACTGGTTTATTCGACTGGATTATTCGACTGGTTTATTCGACTGGTTTATTTGACTGGATTATTCGACTGAACTATTTGACTGATGTTATAGACTGAATTAATTGACTGATTTTATCGACTGGACGAGGCCACGTGAAAATGTCAAATACATCATCTTCACACGCCCCACCCCACCCCCATCGCATCCCTTTCCAATGTTCATATCATATATAGGGACTCTATTCTTTTTGAAGTGTAGAGGGGGGGGGGGGTATTAGTATCTACTTAAGTACATGTATCACTTAAGACTGTTGAAGACCTCCCCCATCCCCCCTTCCCTCCCGAGCCCTTGGCTCCTTCAGTTACTGCTTATAACTATCGCCTGAATACCTTATTTATCAAACTACTTTTGCCAGTAAAATCGGCCTTGAAACTAGTTGGGAAAGCTCCCGGCCCCTACCCAATGCCCCCGGCACATTCAGCTATGGCTACGAGCATGATTTGTTATTATATTATCATTGTCCACTGCCGCCGCTGCTTAATATTGAGCGACTTGTTTATTCGACTGGATTATTCGACTGGTTTATTCGACTGGATTATTCGACTGGTTTATTCGACTGGATTATTCGACTGAACTATTTGACTGATGTTATAGACTGAATTAATTGATTAAATTTTATCGACTGAATTAATTGACTGATTTTATCGACTGGACGAGGCCACATGAAAATGTCAAATACCTCATCAGCACATGCCCAACCCCACCACCATCGCATCCCTTTTCTACGTTCATACCATATGTAGGGACTCTATTCATTTCGAGGTGTGTGTGTGTGGGGGGGGGGGGGTATTAATATCTACTTAAGTACATGTATCACTTAAGACTGGTGAAGACCTCCCAACCCCTCCCCCTTCCCTCCCGAGCCCTTGGCTCCTTCGCTTAACTATCGCCTGAATACCGTACTTATCAAACTACTTTTGCCAGTAAATTGATCTTGAAACTAGTTGGGAAGACCCCCGGCCCCTTCCCCATGCCCCCGGCACCTCATGCAATGGCTACGAGCATGATTTGTTATTATATTATCTTAGTCCACTGCCGCCGCTGCTTAATATTGAGCGACTTGTTTATTCGACTTGATTATTCGACTGGTTTATTCGACTTGATTATTCGACTGGTTTATTCGACTGGATTATTCGACTGGTTTATTCGACTGGTTTATTTGACTGGATTATTCGACTGAACTATTTGACTGATGTTATAGACTGAATTAATTGACTGATTTTATCGACTGGACGAGGCCACATGAAAATGTCAAATACATCATCCTCACACGCCCCACCCCACCCCATCGCATCCCTTTCCAATGTTAATATCATATATAGGGACTCTATTCTTTTTGAAGTGTAGGGGGGGTATTAGTATCTACTTAAGTACATGTATCACTTAAGACTGGTGCAGACCTCCCACCCCCTCCCTCCCGAGCCCTTGGCCCCTTCGCTTATGGCTTAACTATCGCCTGAATACCGTACTTATCAAACTACTTTTGCCAGTAAATTGATCTTGAAACTAGTTGGGAAGGTCCCCGGCCCCTTCCCCATGCCCCCGGCACCTCCAGCAATGGCTACGAGCATGATTTGTTATTATATTATCTTAGTCCACTGTCGCCGCTGCTTTATATTGAGCGACTTGTTTATTCGACTTGATTATTCGACTGGTTTATTCGACTTGATTATTCGACTGGTTTATTCGACTGGATTATTCGACTGGTTTATTCGACTGGTTTATTTGACTGGATTATTCGACTGAACTATTTGACTGATGTTATAGACTGAATTAATTGACTGATTTTATCGACTGGACGAGGCCACATGAAAATGTCAAATACATCATCCTCACACGCCCCATCCCACCCCCATCGCATCCCTTTCCAATGTTCATATTATATATAAGATAAGATAAGATAAGATTTTATTGTATCATTGCATCCGCGTAGGACAGCATACACAGTTTAAACAAAAGTTGATCATACAATTATAACATAACATCTGGAGTGATCCTTTATGGATGTACAATGCGATATAATACGTCTATAGGGACTCTATTCTCTTTGAAGTGTAGAGGGGGGGGGCGGTATTAGTATCTACTTAGGTACATGTATCACTTAAGACTGGTGAAGACCTCTTCACCCCCTCCCTCTTCCTTCCCGAGCCCTTGGCTCCTTCGCTTATGACTTAACTATCGCCTGAATACCGTACTTATCAAACTACTTTTGCCAATAAATTGATCTTGAAACTAGTTTTGAAGGCCCCCGGCCCCTTTCCCATGCCCCCGGCACCTCCAGCAATGGCTACGAGCATGATTTGTTATTACATTATCTTAGTCCACTGTCGCCGCTGCTTAATATTCAGCGACTTGTTTATTCGACTTGATTATTCGACTGGTTTATTCGACTTGATTATTCGACTGGTTTATTCGACTGGATTATTCGACTGGTTTATTCGACTGGTTTATTTGACTGGATTATTCGACTGAACTATTTGACTGATGTTATGGACTGAATTAATTGACTGATTTTATCGACTGGACGACCCACGTGAAAATGTCAAATACCTCATCATCACATGCCCCATCCCCATCGCATACCTTTTCTGCGTTTATATCATATGTATGGACTCTATTCATTTCGAGGTGTGTGTGTGTGTGTGGGGGGGTGTTGATATCTACTTAAGTACATGTATCACTTAAGACTGGTGAAGACCTCTTCACCCCCTCCCCCTTCCCTCCCGAGCCCTTGGCTCCTTCGCTTATGGCTTAACTATCGCCTGAATACCGTACTTATCAAACTACTTTTGCCAGTAAATTGATCTTGAAACTAGTTGGGAAGGCTCCCGGCCCCTTCCCCATGTCCCCGACACCTCCAGCAATGGCTACGAGCATGATTTGTTATTATATTATCTTAGTCTGCTGCCGCCGCTGCTTAATATTGAGCGACTTGTTTATTCGACTTGATTATTCGACTGGTTTATTCGACTTGATTATTCGACTGGTTTATTCGACTGGAATATTCGACTGGTTTATTCGACTGGTTTATTTGACTGGATTATTCGACTGAACTATTTGACTGATGTTATAGACTGAATTAATTGACTGATTTTATCGACTGGACGAGGCCACGTGAAAATGTCAAATACCTCATCCTCACACGCCCCACCCCACCCCATCGCATCCCTTTCCAATGTTAATATCATATATAGGGACTCTATTCTTTTTGAAGTGTAGGGGGGGTATTAGTATCTACTTAAGTACATGTATCACTTAAGACTGGTGCAGACCTCCCACCCCCTCCCTCCCGAGCCCTTGGCCCCTTCGCTTATGGCTTAACTATCGCCTGAATACCGTACTTATCAAACTACTTTTGCCAGTAAATTGATCTTGAAACTAGTTGGGAAGGTCCCCGGCCCCTTCCCCATGCCCCCGGCACCTCCAGCAATGGCTACGAGCATGATTTGTTATTATATTATCTTAGTCCACTGTCGCCGCTGCTTTATATTGAGCGACTTGTTTATTCGACTTGATTATTCGACTGGTTTATTCGACTTGATTATTCGACTGGTTTATTCGACTGGATTATTCGACTGGTTTATTCGACTGGTTTATTTGACTGGATTATTCGACTGAACTATTTGACTGATGTTATAGACTGAATTAATTGACTGATTTTATCGACTGGACGAGGCCACATGAAAATGTCAAATACATCATCCTCACACGCCCCATCCCACCCCCATCGCATCCCTTTCCAATGTTCATATTATATATAAGATAAGATAAGATAAGATTTTATTGTATCATTGCATCCGCGTAGGACAGCATACACAGTTTAAACAAAAGTTGATCATACAATTATAACATAACATCTGGAGTGATCCTTTATGGATGTACAATGCGATATAATACGTCTATAGGGACTCTATTCTTTTTGAAGTGTAGAGGGGGGGGGGGGGGCGGTATTAGTATCTACTTAGGTACATGTATCACTTAAGACTGGTGAAGACCTCTTCACCCCCTCCCTCTTCCTTCCCGAGCCCTTGGCTCCTTCGCTTATGACTTAACTATCGCCTGAATACCGTACTTATCAAACTACTTTTGCCAATAAATTGATCTTGAAACTAGTTTTGAAGGCCCCCGGCCCCTTTCCCATGCCCCCGGCACCTCCAGCAATGGCTACGAGCATGATTTGTTATTACATTATCTTAGTCCACTGTCGCCGCTGCTTAATATTGAGCGACTTGTTTATTCGACTTGATTATTCGACTGGTTTATTCGACTTGATTATTCGACTGGTTTATTCGACTGGATTATTCGACTGGTTTATTCGACTGGTTTATTTGACTGGATTATTCGACTGAACTATTTGACTGATGTTATGGACTGAATTAATTGACTGATTTTATCGACTGGACGACCCACGTGAAAATGTCAAATACCTCATCATCACATGCCCCATCCCCATCGCATACCTTTTCTGCGTTCATATCATATGTATGGACTCTATTCATTTCGAGGTGTGTGTGTGTGGGTGGGGGGGGGTATTGATATCTACTTAAGTACATGTATCACTTAAGACTGGTGAAATACTTCAGTCGATAAAACCAGTCAAATAATTTAGTCTAATAATTCAGTCGAATAAACAAGTCGCTCAATATTAATAGACAAAAACAATAATAAAAGGTATTGGAATTAGTGCGTTCTTTCTTTAACTTTTAATGATTACAAACTATTCCAAAATTTTAATAAGCCACCGACCGGTTTATTCGACTGACTATTTGGCTTGGGACTTAGGGTCGACTCGTATTTATTGACTGCGGAGAGCTGGCGTTATTGATTTCCGCTAGTTACGTCAATTTTTCTCTACCTTCCAGTCCTTTTATTTTCCTTGAATTTATCAGGCGACTGGATGATCGAGGATATCTTCAGAAATTAATGTCCGATTTTGATTGAAAGTAATTTATCAGGAAACATGGAAGACGATCCTGCCGCAGATTTTTTGGCCAGAGAGCAATCGGAACTCGCCGGTTTGGAAGACGATAATCCCACAGATTCATCTGTCCCACAAGGTATTTCAATATTTTAATCAGAACGTCATAATTAATCATAATATGATGGTTTTATTTCCACCCGGTGAAAAAGTCAAAATGTGCCCCACCTCTCTCTGGCTGATTAATTACCAGTATGAGTCTCTCTTCTCGTATTGTTTTGAACATATTGTATGTACTTATGTAGTCCTTGCAGCTAGAGGGTGTATAGAAATGGTTCCACTACTGATGTCTTCAGCCTTACTCCAGCCGTAGTAATGGCTCATCCTACAGAGTTCCTTTGCACAAGTTTTTTAGTCAAATGGACAAATGAGTCATGACTACCAAAAAAGGTTACTGGCCAATATTAAATATATAATATAGCTCCCTTAATTTACACATAAACAGGGGCCTGTGTCATCAAATTTCAACTACTGTTTGTCCCATGGTAAATAATAAACAGATTTTTTCGATTATGAAGAAACTACAACTTTGGTTATTATAAACTTACCTGTGTGTTTGAAATAAAAACCGTTTTAGCAACATATACAAGCGTGTTGCGGCAGTTTTGTTGGTTTATAATGCCAAAAAACCTATAAAACCTCGCAAAAAGCGTACCTTTACTTCAAGGTTCGACAGTTTTGATCGCAGCATAATTAGGGAAACTATCCACAGTCTGTATAGAAAAGGCCAATATGTAAGTACAATTATGCTTTATATTACCAGTTTTGTGTTACTATTGGAGGCGTTTAACTTTTCCATAAAATTTAAAATTAAAAATGCGAATAATATTTCACAATTGATCCATTTCAATCAATATTCATGTTGTTATCTTGACGTGAAAATATGCGGCCCAACTCTCTAATATTTAATACAAGACATAAGGAGCAATTTATAATCACTTCACGAGTTGTGTATTCATATTATTTCAAAAGAAAATGTATAAACTTTGCAGTGATTTTACTAGAATTTAAAAAGATGATAATGAAATAAAGAGATCCGGACACATTCATTTAGGGCTGGACGATATTTTCGGTAATTCGATATATCGCGATATTAAAATTTGAATTACGATATTTTATAAACCACCTAAAATATCGCGGTATAATGATATATCGTATCTTGTGTTTTTCTATCAATTTACACGATATTATCACGATATTTACGACATTATGTCACGATCGATGACTCAGATGACTTGTCACTCGTTCATTGACAAGGCCTACTAAATACATGACTAGTCTAGTAGTTTTCTCGATTATTAAACTTATTGTACTTGTCATTATAATGTCAATCAAACCCATTGCTAATGCTGTGCAACACTCGAATAACAAGCCAGGTAAGTCATGGTGTAATATCTTCTCTTTGCCGTCTTCGATAGATTTATCATTGGCACTGTTTGGAAACAGTTATTATCATTTTATGTATGATGCCGTTTGTTAGTTAACTATCATTTTGTGCGTGTGTTTGGGTGGGGTTTTTTTTTACCAATTTTTAAACTGTAGCCGAATTAAATAAAAATAAAATGTTATTTGTAAATAAAACCTTATTGCGTCGAATAGGGGAAATTACATCTGGTTCTTTGAGTCTACTCATAGTCATACCCACATGTTATTCAACATTTTGAAAGATGGCGGAACATTGCGAAACTCAAGCTGATCGAACATTAGTAATAATAAAGCCTAAAAAACATTGCATGAGTCGTATATGGCTTTTGGTTTTGATGAGAACAACGAAGCGCAAACAAAAGTTTTATGTAGATTTTGCAAGCGTCGTGTAGCTGCAATAGGCGGCAACACCAGCAACTTGTTACGTTCATTTAAAAATACATCACATAATAAAACTAAAATATCGGGATATTGTGATATATCGTGATATATCTTTAGCTTTTTATAATAAAACTAAAATATCGCGATATAGTGATATATCGTCCTTTTTTGAGGAAATATCGCGATATTTGATTTTACTAATATCGTCCAGCTCTACATTCATTGCGAATAAAATTTGGTAGACTGGCTGGTCATCAATGGTTTCAATATAAATCTTCTATGTAATTGCATTTAGTTAATAGTTTTCGTCGCCCAAACTCAAACGACCGAAACGATCGCGGTTTGTTTTCATAGTAACACGTGGTTGTCAAACTCTCTGTCAAAATTAAACCCCCCATACGGTATTATTGGTTTCGTCCAATGCATGACGAAAGCCATGTTGTCTTCCGCTTGGTAGAAAATATAAGTAAACACGTCAAATTTTTCAAGAGAGAACTTTTTTATTCGTTTGGATATTTAATTGTGCAATGGATTTTATTTAACCAGAGTTTATTTCAAACACACAGGTAAGTTTATAATAACCAAAGTTAAGTAGTTTCTTTATTATTTACCATGGGACAGACAATAAGATAAAATACAAATTTTAGTAATTTGATTGGATAATATCAGATAGATTTTAGTTCTTAGCCAATCAGAATTGAAGATCTACTAAAATTTGGATTTTATCTTTAGTTATTTCGAGAAACAGGGCCCGATCCAAAACAATACTGCACATAGCTTAACATAAAATAAATCAATTCCCATTGAAATAAAGGTGAAGCCTTACCGCATAATTATATGATTTGATGAAACCCAACTGCTACGAGAAATTCCAACGGGCCGGTGTCATGGCGGCTTGCGTAATATGTCATTACAAGAAACATCGTTATGCAAATGTAGAACACATTACCACAAAGAAAAACTGTTCTGTAACTATTTTATTGGTCCAGTCTTCACTATTTGTGATAGAACTATTTATTCCAATACAATCTGTAATGATACAATGTATGTGTTGACAATTGTGCGTTTGAACCTATTTGAACTTGGGTAAGGAGCCTTAGACTGTATCAATTGTAACCTTAAACACACAGTTTAACTTTAAAGTTACAAGTATAGTAACTAGAGGGTGTAAGTTTTTTGTAACATCAACCACTGCAGAGTGCAGACATAAGGTCCGGAGTCCCCCAAGTGGTTGGATGGCCGAATATTTAGCACCTACACGCTGTATCGTAATTGAGTCAACTGGCATGTTATCGTTTCCCCGGTTGTACGTGACATGGAGTAGGGTCGTCTGTTCAACCTGGTGGGTTTTCTCTGGGTCCTCCAGTTTTCCTCCTACTGCTGAAGACCTCTACGCAGAGGCGAATTAATGAAATAAAATTGAACCATGTTAGTCCCGAAATGACAGTTTGTGTCAGTTGAATGTTAAACCCCTTTCTCCCTCGCCCTCTTATTATACATTTTGAGACCTAAGTAACTAAGTAAATTCTTAGTTATTTTCTGTCAACTTCTTTTTCCCAAGTTTAATTGCAGAGTAGACCTTAAACCCCCTCCTCTCTCTCTCTCTCTCATGTTCTATTGTTGTTGTTTTACAGATGATGGTTTCGGTGCGTTTGCTGATGAAGTACCAGCAGCTAGTCAGGTTTGTCACTTTATAATAAATAGATGTAGTATTTTATGGAATGCTTTAATCGTTGAATTTGTTCATATAAGGCTGTGGTAGGGTGGTCCATAATTTGAAAAGTTAAGGGACTACTTTCAATTTATATTGGAATTATTGAGAAAAAAAAAATAAAAATAAATAAAAAAGAATTTTGGAGGATGCTACATGTAATGTATCAAAGATGGAACAAAGTGTGATTTTTACTGTTATGGAAAAAAAATTATACATGAAAAGAAATGTTGTTTCCTGGTTAATTTGAATGGGAACAAGTCAAAAATAATATTTATAAAGCTACAGAAGAGTTTCCCTGAAAATTGCATCTTTTCCCATGACCTGTACAGTTTTAGCCCTTCTGCTCTGGTTTCGGTGTACCCCAATGGTCTGTTCTCAGACATAATTAGTACCTGTAAAATAAGTACATGTATGTAAAATATGACAATATTTGTTAATGGATGCCCCAAAATATACTAATAAATACAGTAGTTACTTCTGGCATAGATTCTTTTAAAGCAGGAATTTCATATTTTCCAAGGAAGTCAAAACATATTTATTTCTATGTCTTTTGCTCAGTAGGTTGTCAAATCACTATTATACAATCATAGGCATTATTTTCACACTTATAAATCCTTCACATTGGGAACAATAACACAATTACCTCTCTTGTTTTTCCATTTCCCCATGCAATAGCTATTTTCAAACGTTTGAATTTAAAGTTGAAAATGATATTTTTGCCAATTTCTCAACTGCCAATAGTGAATTATAGGATTATTCTTTAACAAGGTACATGTAGGACTGCTTAAAGATACATTGTACCATCTATTTTAAGGCTTTATTTTAATATATTTTAGAAATATAACTTATAATTATGAAATTGCAGCTTTAATTCTGTCCTGTATTGTGTACTCCTCAAACATCTAGAAAAACTGCAAAAGTTACAAAACTCAGCTGATTGCCTTATTTCAAGAACATTATATTGCCTTATTTCAAGAACATTATACAAGGATGCTATCACAAAGTGAATGTTATTATAGATATTATGGAATGCTGTTGTTATTGAATTTGTTGATATTAAACAAGTTCATAGTTTTCGGTTTAAATCTTTTATTATTTATGCATGAATTGATGTAATTTAATGGTATCAGCTGATCTACAATGTATGATCATTTCATGTAATTCAAATTTGAAATATTTATCTGACTTGAGGCAAACTATTATCATCTGCTTGAATAGAGCCTAAAGTTATCGGATTGTTTAGAGCCTAAAGTGCTAAAGTACCTGAGTTGATATAGATTAGTAGCTTACAGACTGCATGTTGCATGTGTATTTTTATATCAATATAAACTTTCAGGATGATTTTGGAGGTGGTCTAGATGAGTTTGAAGGGGGATCCACTGATGGACAGTTTGAAGTAAGTTCATCATTAGACCAATCAGGTGGCTTATTAGATATGGGTGATGTTTCTAACCAATCAAATGGTTTGTTAGATATGGATGGTGGGACTGGTTTCAGTGATGGGGTTCTAGATGAATCAGTAGCAGCACCAGTAGTGAGAGATGTTTTAGTTAGCATCCCACCTCCGCCCACTTCCCCAATAAAACCTCAGTTTGCATACACACCCCCCTATAAAACCACCTCCCTAATCCCAACACGTAGCTTGTTCATCCCCTTCCATTGCCACACCGAGTCACAGTGGCTAAGTGCGTAAGATGCAAGGCGTTGGTCGAGAAAGTTTCCGCTTTCATTTCAAATCCATTGCCACACCCACTTAGACTGCCACAGTCCATCAATTCTCACACCCACACAAATCTAAGTTAGCCCTCCCATGTTCCCATCATTGCAGTAGTCCATCCCCTTCTCAAATTAGAGTTGGTCCAAGCGCCCATCTAACCAAAATAAAATGTTTATTGTGTTGCTTGGAATGATCAATGAAGTAAATGTATGAATATAAGAATTTACCACAATTAAACAAAATACCAATATTCCTATCATGTACTGTACGTATATCATTCTGTATGTACTATAACTGCTTTAATATGCTTATTGTAATCAAAATGGCTGTGTTAAAATCACAGGCACTTGAAGGGATTAAAATAAAACTTACTGTGTGAGTCCTGGTAAATAATAAACAGATTTTATGAACAAACTAGTTAACATTGGTTATTATAAACTTACCTGTGTGTTTAAAATGAACTCCCGTTAAATAAAATCCATCGCACCACTAAATGTCCCAACGTATAAAAACAGTTCTCTCTTGAAAAATTGAAATCCCACAAACTTTCGTTTAAGAAAAATATCAATATGGCAGCTGGTTACGTCACACCTCGGGAGATATCACTTCGTATTAGGGGTGACAGCAAAATGTGGCATTTTTACGTCAATTCAAGTTTGGTTTAAGTTAAGCACGTCTCGACTCGGCATTGAGTTTGAGCGTTCGCACACATAACAACCTGTATTTTTTTTAAATTTGTTACCGTCTTAATTATTTGATTAGCGACTCGGATGGGATAATTTTCTTTTTAACACGCACGAGGAACAAAAATAACTACATTCTTTTCACGGGCCTTAAATATTACTCATCTTTATAATATGGTATGATAATATTATTATTTAACATATATGCAGGCCATTTACAATTAATGTTAATGTGTAATTGCCTTCAATCGCCTAACCTCAAACGATTGTAATGTTGGCGCTTTGCTTTGAGTATAGCACGTGATTGACAAAATATGCATCAAATTTAAACAACCTCGCTTCCGTGTGTTGGATCCGTCCAATATGTGACGAAAGCAATGTTATTATCCACTCTGTCGAAATAACAAGTAAATATTCAAATCTTTCAAGAGAGAACCGTTTTTATTCATTGAGATATTTTATTGTGCAATGGATTTTATTTAACGGGAGTTAATTTCAAACACAAGGGTAAGTTTATAATAACCAAAGTTAACTAGTTTGTTCATAATCGAAGAAATCCGTTTATTATTTACCAGGACTCACACAGTAAGTTCTTACTGCATGTACTGCTTGACTATATAGTACATATACTATACTGTATAGTCAAGCAGTAGTAGGAAGTTTCATTTTAATTCCTTCAAGTGCCTGTGGTTAAAATGGCTGCATCAAAATGCTCCAGAGAATGTTTGTCTTCTTATTTTATTTTTTCAAAAAAAGTTATTTGTGTTTTTGTGCAATTTTTGAATTTTTACATTGAATTAATTTTTTAAGTTTGTTATCACAGCTTTTGTAGAACTAATGTTATTTGTCTTAATGTAAAACCAATTATTTCAGTTTTAACTAAAAGATGCATAATGTAACATTTAAATCAACTCAAAAATCATGTCAAATATTCACACAAATAACCCATAATAATCTCTCTAGGTCAAATTATGAGATGACCTTATAATTATCTTTCTGGCATATAAAATGACTTAGATATTGAAGGAATTATAACTCCATTGCCATTTAATAATTTAGTAATAAAATGGATAATGATATGATTTAATAATTTAATGATAAAATGAATAGTACTATTCCGAGTAGTTGCCATTAGATTTTGTTATGAAAAATTCAAACGTCTTTGACCTGCCTATTCTCAAAAGTTACTCCCCTCGCTTGGTCAACATAACATACATATCTCGGTTATTTTTTACTTGATCCAAATAAACCATCATTTTGAATGTATTGGGATACGGATTGTAATAATAACAATAACTTTATTTCCAAAAATTCCTCATTGTGACCCATTTTACCGGCATGAGTCACATACATGTATTCATGTTTCATTATCTATTTTTGAACAATTTAACAAGAACAGACAGCTCTTTATCTAAATCTTACGTAATAAATTGATCTTGAATATAAATATCATATAATGATTTATAAATACCATGGAGATAAAAGATTTATAAATTATTTCAGCAATCTAACGGACCATCCGATTCATATTCAGCGATATCACAACAAGATACAATTCGGGTGGAACCAGAAAAAATACGAGTATGGCGAGAAGAACAGAAAGATAGACTAGAGAAGAAAGGTAAAATTATAAAAACAAATGTTAAGACAGTTCATGTCACACTTTGTTCTTCATAGAGAAGTCTGTGTATTTTCAAGGGTGTGGTTGATGCAGAGTTTCCTCCCTTTGATATGAAATCTTGCATTGAACAGTGTCGGATGTAAAAAAGCTCGGGATGGTGTTTATATAAAGTGGTTCCTCCTTGTCAGTGATTATGGACGGGGGGCCTGACAAGGCAACTGTCTAATCGTTCAGATGAGACAAAAAATCCAGGTCCTGTGTACACATTGGCGTGCTCATAAAAGATCCCTTGACAATTGGAATTCGATATAACAGTAGGTCGGAGTCCCGCTATCCAGGCATAATTTCCCTCATAGCACACTGTATGGCAAATGCCCATCTTCATTAGCCAAGTTGAGTTCTGAGTAGGACGTTAAACCCCATTTCATTTCATTTCTGTTTATATAAATCAACTAGGTTCTATATTTGTTGGGGGGTTGGGATGGCCTAATGGTCTAGAGTGCCGCGCTTCGACCTCTAGCTGGCCTGTCACCTCTGGCTTGTGGCTGTGGTTTCGATCCCTGGAGTGAGTGTATGTGGCATGAAGATGGGGCGCCTTCTCAACCTTGTGGGTTTCCTCCGGGCACTCCGGTTTCCTCCCATTGCTACGCGCACTCGAATTATTGAAATAAAATTAAACCATGTGTTAGTCCCAAAATGACCTGGTTTGTGTCAAGTGGACATTGAACCCCATTTCTCTCTCTCTCTTTATTTGTTAGTTGGAATTCCTGCTGGAAAGGCCAGCTTCTCTATTTGTCAGTTGGAAATCCTGCTATAGAGCCAGGTTATGACTGTATATGGTGTGTATTTTTTTTTAGATATAAATGAAAGTAAGAAGACTGAAGAATGGCAGTCTACAGCCAAGAAAGAATTAGAAGATTGGTATAAACATCATTCTGAACAACTTTCTAAAACAAGGGAAAATAACTTGTAAGTATTTCTGGAGGTGTTCTGGGGTTTGATACAGGTGTTGGTGAAGAAAGTTCTTCAGGATTTATATATCAGGCCCAGAGTTCACAAAGCATTCTCTGACTTAAGTTAAGAATTTATTCAATATTGTTTGCCTTATTTGAACTAAAATACAGCCCTTTATAAAACTTATGTTGCTTTAATAATAAACTATGTGCAATGTTTTTTCGTTTCTGGATCAAAGATGGATGATCTCACACATTCTGACTGGATGATCTTACCCATTCTGACTGGATGACCTTACACATTCTGATGTTGACTTGATGTTGTGCTGACTGGACGATCTTACCCGTGGGGACTGGATGATAGCATACATTCTGACTGGATGATCTAACACATTCTGACTGGATGATCTAACACATTCTGACTGGATGACAGATCCCTTTCTGACTGGATAACAGAACCCATTCTGACTGGATAACAGAACCCATTCTGACTGGATGATAGCACACATTCTGGATGATAGCACACATTCTGACTGGATTATAGCACACATTCTGACTGAATGATAGCAATTGATAATGTAGTTAATGGAATAGAGGTTATATTTATAGAGGATATATATTTACATATATATATGTACCAATATTTTAATTGTTTACAGAGCTGCCGAGAAGGCGTTTATAAAAGAACGAGATGAATCTGTACCAGGTCACGAGTGGGAGAAAATTTGTCGTCTGTGTGAATTCAACCCGAAACACGCCAAATCTACTAAAGATGTTACAAGAATGAGATCAATTTTATTACAATTAAAACAGACGCCACTCGTTCGTTAATCGTCATGGAGATCAATTATCACATGTAGATAATTTCATATGTTTGGTGTTTTGGATTGGTGGAACAAATCTTGTTTTCAGTTTGAAACTACATATACATGTAGAATCAATCACTCAATAAGTCACCCATTCACTAATACATATTTATAACCCACTCTCTAGGTTTGTATCAGACAGTTATCTTTCCCCCACCCCCCACTCACCCCAGTTATAACCCCCTCTCTAGATCTGTATCACAGTTGTCACCCCTGGCTATTACCCCCTCTCTAATCCTGTATCAGAGTTATCACCCCTAGTTTTAACCCACTCTCTAGGCAATTATCAGAGTTATCTCCCACCAAATGACAAACATATTAAATTATATATGTTATAACTATTAATTATGTAAAGCGGTATATATGTATTGTAAATTGATTTGTTTTTATCATCATGTAATATATAAATATATTAACTGGTAGAACTATATAGTATGTCATATTCTATGATGCTTAACTAAAGCCCATCTTCTGTCGCCCTATGACGCAATAAAACTGACGGCAACTAATGGCAACTGACAGCTTATGTCACTAGGACTGAATTTATCCACTACTGGATGCAACCATGAGAATCTGGTTGCTGGTCAACTTACACCAGTCGTAACAGTACTCAGGTCGCCCATGTAGCCACAACCAATCAGTTCAACTTTCGAGTTGCCGTCAGTTTTATCGCGTCATTAGGCGACATAAGTTTGGCGTAATAGTTTGTCTACAGTCTAGCTATAACCATAATCATGATGAGTTATAAACATTAGATATATAAAAAATTACTGGAAGTTGGCCAAATTTATCAGGATTCTCCTTAACAAATCTAATTTATTGAATGATGTTTATATTGATCAGCAGTATATTACTGTCAAACTATTTTAAAAGAATATCAATGATTAGTAAGTTGTATTATGTGAAGAAAAATCAGTTAAATACGATTATCTTTTTATTTATTTATCCTGAAACTTTTAGCTTTCGTTATTTATGTATGAATGAAAAGAAAACTAATGAAAGAAATCAAACAAATTTGATTGGTTAATTGAATAATGACTGAGTTGACAGTTATCAGTTATATAAATAATTGTATTTTACTGACTGTGTACATTTTGTCAGAACCCTTGTTCAATATGCAAACTGTCATTCCATATAAATAAACACTTGAAATACATGTATGTTATATGGGTTTATTAGAGAGACTTCACAATCCGGGTAGCATGTTAGCCGGTCATTCAGATGGATATTTGTGTAATCTAAGGGAGATTTGGCCCAGGCAGTGACTTTTACCCAACTATTGTTGAGATGGGTGATTTGTTTCAAGCAGCAGCCAATAGAATGACATGCCTAGCCTTGTGAAAATGTACAATATAAGCTCGATGGATCAGTCAGGGGTTGTGTTTTACAGCTTTGCTGCTGACAACTGAAATAGAACTAGTCCTCTCTAGATCTAGACTGAAATAGAACCAGTCCTGTCTAGATCAAGACTAAAATAGAACTAGTCCTCTCTAGATCTAGACTAAAATAGAACCAGTCCTCTCTAGATCTAGTCTGAAATAGAACCAGTCCTCTCTAGATCTAGACTAAAATAGAACCAGTCCTCTATAGATCTAGACTAAAATAGAACTAGTCCTCTCTGATGTAGACTGAAATAGAACTAGTCCTCTCTAGATCTAGACTGTGGGTGTAAGTATGCCTTCTTATCAATACTCCAGTTGATTTTACCTGAGACAGGGGATGATTTCTTGGACATGTAACTCAAAATGCATGTTTCCTACCTCTATTTTTCTATATCCAACCTACACTAGCTGAGTATATTACTGGCTACTGCGTATAGCGTTCTTTTATTTCGACCTATACTCGAGTATAAAACTTTTAAGTTAGACTATCGAACTTGTGGACGGCACCATTTTTATTTCCTATATAACATATCACAGGTATATCAAAATATGGATTATTCGGCGACACATGTTGCATTACCCCTGCCACATATCTTAGTTTGGGCCTGATCGTCCAGGGGTTGGTTTGACCCTGGACTTGCCACTGTTGTATCTCTCTTCTAAGGGAGTTCACCGTTTTATCTAACGATGCCGAAATCAAATATGTAACAGGACAACAATAGTCTTTTCTGTACGGTTTTATGTCACAACATTTAAACAATGGTGTACATTAGACTATTTAAAATTAACATCTCTTTAATTTCCTCGACGTCAACTGCTGTTTAAGTCTAAGCAGCGTAGCTAGTAGACTCAGGAAAACACTAAACCATGAGAATCCGCAAGTCTCTCTCTCTGTCTCCCTCTCTCACTCTCTCTCTCGCTCTCTTCTCTCTCTCTCTCACAGACACCCGTCTCTCTCATAGGTACCCACAGCTAAATGGTTTACTTCAAATACAGACAACAATTAGATTCAAAATACGGACATGCACCATATTGTTATATAATATGGTCAACAAATATGTTATACGTTTATGACAAAATTTGAATCTATACCCCAGTTATAGTATCAAAATAACACATATTACTCTCTAAATTTCGTAATTATGAATTTAGAATCTTTAATTTGTAACATTGACAATATTAGCCATGATATTGTTACACACGTGACCCATGCTCATCACACCTTACACTTCGCGAATAACATTTGTTCAATTTCATTTCAATAATTCGACCGAGGGACCCAGAAAAAAATCACGAGTCATGCTAAGCACTAGTTAAAAACAACAGGTTACCGGTACCGGTTATGAAACCAGTCTTCCTGACCCTCCATTGATTGCAACACGTGAAGCATTGAGGACATGCCGTATATAGTAGGGTATCGGGTTAACCAGCTTTATAACTCCCGTGATTTATTCCACTGATTGTCAGATGTTTGAAGTCAACTCAATGGTTATGTAGTATTAGAGATAAAAGCCACCGACTTGACAGTGTTGAGATAAGCCGACAGGTAGCAAGCGTACAATATGTGATTATAAGCTGATTAACTTACCGTGTAATAACTAGCCGACTACAGGTGAGTTCACAAACAATACGACCATAACATTCATAGTTTATTGTTCACGAGATAGATATACACAGATTCCCTTGTCAACCGTTATATAGACAGGTGTATTAATTAATACAGGTGTATTAAACCGCAACCAGGTAATGGTTGATATGATGTTTAAACTGTGTTAAAATGGGAATAGTGTATGTAGGATATTGGTGTGATATGAGGTACTAGAGTGGAAGATATATTAGGACTGATAGAAGATATACTAGATAGTGTGGAATATTGTAAGGTGACTGCTAATTAAAGAAGACATTGTTATATAAATTTTACAGTGAATAAAAGGTTAGTTTTAATTGATTATAAACAGTGAGACTAGAGAGAGATGGGGTTTAACATGGATTTGATTATAGAGAGAGAGAGAGGTTGAAATTCCACTTGACACAAACTAGGTCATTTCAGGACTAACACATGGGTAAATTTTATTTCATTAGTTGCTTGCACGTAGGGGTCTGTAGCAGTGGGAGTGAACCGGAGGACCCAAAGAAAAGCTAACAAGTTGGCCAGGTTGTCCCTACTCCTTGTACAGTTGGGGAAATCCAAACCATGCCATGGCCAGTTGACTCAATGACAGACCTGACAATGCAGCACACACATGCTGACCATTAGGTCACCCAATCCCACGATATATTGTGGACGGAGTTGGGTAGTAACATTTTGGATAAGGCTAACAATGGACCAAGTCAAATATGGGATCAGAGCGAATGATCAGGCCATTGTCTACGACATCACCCTAGGTGGAAGTGGACGTTAAACTCAAGGAATGACCGAATGATCAAGGCCAACAATGGATCAAGGACACCTAGAGTAGAGGGTGGGGCATGTTGGAGTGTTTTCTTGGGTGTTTGCTTGGTACCATTACCAGTCCTGCCTCACACTCATTCCAAATTCCAAAATACTAAAAAGCCACACTCAAACTAATACAACCTCACACTCAAACTAATACAACCTCACACTCAAAATACTACAACCTCACCCACACTCAAAATACTACATCCCCACACTCAAAATACTACAACCCACACTCAAAATACTATAACCCCACATTCAAAATACTACTACCCCACACTCAAAATATTACATCCCACTCTCAAAATACTACATTCCCACACTCAAAATACTACACTCAAAACACTACATCCCACACTCAAAATACTTCAATCCCACACTCAAAATACTACAACCCCACACACAAAATACTAAAACCCTCACTCAAAATACTACAACCCCACACACAAAATACTAAAACCCTCACTCAAAATACTACAACCCCACACTCAAAATACTGCAACCCGACACTCAAAATACTGCAACCCGACACTCAAAATACTACAACCCCACACACAAAATACTACTACCCCACACTCAAAACACTAAATTCACACATACAAAATACTACAATCCTGCACTCTAAATACTAAATTCACACATGCAAAATACTACAATCCCACACTCAAAATACTACACTCAAAACACTACATCCCCACACTCAAAATACATCAATCCCACACTCAAAATACTATATCCCCACACTCAGATACTACATCCCCACACTCAAAATACTACAACCCCACACACAAAATACTAAATCCCTCACTCAAAATACTACAACCTCACACACGAAATACTAAATCCCACACTCAAAATACTACAACCCCACACTCAAAACACTACAACCCACAGGAACAATATAATACCCACCCCAAAACATCGAACAAAAATCTGTTTCATCGCTAAGCTCAGCACTACACATTTTAGTCTTATCGCCAACATGCTTTTGCATCTGTGATATATATTCATCAAAAATACTTAAAGATACATTATGGGAGATTTTGACAAGGAGTTAGCCATTCTTGCTATAAAAGTTCAAAAATAGATGTTGAAACAAGAATATATTGAAAATTTCAGTCAAATAACTTTATCCTGAACAAAGTTGTTACCACTATAATTTTTTACTAGATATGGGGGTTAAAATCATCGACACCCTTTTCCCACTATGGCCGATTGTTGATTGACAGGCGTTAACTCCACCTACATAGTCTCGATCATCAAGTAATGTTTAAACGGTATCTACTGAAGCTTGTGTATAGCCTCGGTCATCACTGTCTTTCATGAATAATTTCCGGAAGTATGATGACGTCAACGTCACGCAGAAACCCCACCCACAACGCCATAGTGATTAAATCGGTCGACGAAATCCTGTTTTAAATCGAGCCCAATCCAAGCCATCCGTGGGTCTACAGTGTTCATTTTGGGCTTGTTGTTTAAATAAAGATCTAATTTATAATTTCTATGACATCTGAAGCTCAAAGGAAGACCGACAAAAGTCAGTTTTTGCTCTCCCATAATGTATGTTTAAAGATACATTATGGGAGATAAGATAAAGAGCTGGCAGTTCTCAATATAATAGTTAAAAACTACATAATTTAAAGGGAATTTTCAAATTGATCCACACAGAACCAAGATTTTATCGATTGAATTTTAGCCTAGCCTCGATCATCATTACTAAAGTGGGTAAGATACGAGAAAAAATATTTTCAAAAACTTCAGGTATATCTTTAAAAAGAGAGAGAGAGAAATGGGGTTTAACGTCCACTAGACACAAACTAGGTCATTTTGGGACAAACATATGGTTTAATTTTATTTCGCTAATTCGCTTGCGCGTAGGGGTCTTTAGCAGTGGGAGGAAACAAGAGCACCTGAAGAAAACCCATGAGGCTGGACAGGGGGCCCTACTCCTTGCCACATACAACCCAGGATTCGAAACCACGCCAGTTGACCCAATGTCAGGCCGTACAATACAGCGCGCACACGCTAACCAGTCGGCCACTGCTAAAGACCCCTATGCGCAAGCAAAATCATTGAAATTAAATCAAAAACCATATGAAATGACCTACTTTGTCTCTCTCTCCCTCTTTCTTTCTCTCTCTCTTGGCAATCTGATTAAAACACAGATCCTATTTCATTTAATTTTTTATAGTTCTAAATCTTGTTTTACTTGTCTTTACTACACTAGGATCTGGAAGAGTTGTGGATGATGTGAGGGATTAGCCAATCAATCTGTCTGTTACGGCAACTTCTTGGCCTTTTGATACATGGAACTGTGGGTAAATCACTAGAAACATCAACACTAATTGATTAATCAATATAACATCATAGGGTCAAAAGCTGCTTGTTTGACCCTTGTTGTGAACTCCCGCTATAACTTGTCAGATCTTCATGTAGTGTAGGCCATCAGAAGCATTAAAAAAACAAAACGAGATATAGATGATAGATCTGTATTTTAATCAGATTGTTTAAAATGGTATTCGGGGGGTTGGGATGGCCTAGTGGTCTAGAGTGCCGCGCTTCGACCTCTAACTGGCCGGTCACCTCTGGCTTGTGGCTGTGGTTTCGATCCCTGGTGTGAGCATATGTGGCATGGAGATAGGGGAACCTTCTCAACCTCGTGGGTTTCCTCCGGGCACTCCGGTTTCCTCCCACTGCTAAAGACCCCTACGCACATGCGAATTATTGAAATAAAATTGAACCATGTGTTAGTCCCGAAATGACCTAGTTTGTGTCAAGTGGACGTTAAATCCCATTTTTCTCTCCGTCTCTTTAACATGGCTTTCATCTCATTTATTTACACGGAAGTTACCAACTGTATTTTATAACAATCATCATAGACGACTTATCTTTATAAATAATAAATAATAAAACTTAAAAAATGAGATTTTGATGAGCATGCTTGTTATTGTTATTTATGTGGATTTATGGCCACCATAAATAGTTGAAGTCCAAGACTTGGTCTATAAACCCCACCCCTACCCCACTGCTGATTTATTATAAGCCAAGTCAGTGATTGTATAAACCCATGCGTAGATTGATTTATAATGAGTCAATTGAAGAACAGTGTAATATAATATAATACAATAGAACCTGTGTAATTTATAATTTATATTCAATTTGCTTCACTGATTTGTTTTATTTTATAAATTGACTATCTGTATAGGAGGTAATCTATATTCATAGAAAAATACAAAACAACTGAATTAATAGATTTTTATATATATATATATACAAGATGGTGTACCCTAATCCATGCCGTGTTGGGTGAGATCAACCTGGTGTTATCTTGTCTTAACTGATAAGGACAGTAAGTCTAGTCCATGGATGGTTTCCTCCCATTGCTTAAGACTCCTACGTGCATACAGATGAAATTGAACCATGTGTTAGTCCCAGTATTGTGTTGAGTGGACGGTTAACCCAATTTCTCTCTTTCATTCCTCTATAGTGTATGGAAGGTTTCCTCCCACTGCTAAAGACTCCTACACGCAAGCAAATTATTGACATAAAATTGAACCATGTGTTAGTCCCGAAATGAGCTGATTTATGTCGAGTGGATGTTAAACCCTATTTCTCTCTCTCATCTCTATCTAGTCTATGGTTTCCTCCCACTACTAAAGACCACTATACGAAAGTGCACTATTGAAATAAAATTGAATCATGTGTTAGTCTCGAAATGACCTGGTTTGTGTCGAGTGGACATTAAACACTTTTTCTCTGTCTCATCCTTCTTTAGTCTATGGATGGTTTCCTCCCACTGCTAAAGACCACTATGTGCATACGAATTATTGAAATAAAATTTAACCCAAAATGACCTGGTTTGTGTCGAGTGGATGTTTAACCCTATTTCTTTCTCTCATCTCTCTCTAGTCTATAGATGATTTCCTCCCACTACTAAAGACCTGTAAGTGCAAGCATATTATTGAAATAAATTTGGACCATGTGTTAGTCCCAAGATGACCTGGTTTGTGTTGAATGAACGTTAAACCTCACTTTTCTAGCTCTCTACAAATGGTATGAAAATCTTACGTTCTTGATAGAAAATACCTGGTTTGTGTCGAGTCAACGATTAACTCCATTTCTCTCTCTTTTTCTAGTCTATGGATAGGACATTCTGTGTACCAAAGATCTCTTGACAGTTGGAATTTGAAACCAGGTAGGGAGATAGATTTCACATGGAACCATATAAATAAATATTACCATTATAGTCTCACAATGTTTGAAGTTTATGAGATCTGGATAAGTATAGTTTTCGAGATATGGTTGTGGGCTAAAGAAGACGGGCATACACCATACACCTACTCTTATGTCGAATATCCAACTTCAATGGATCTTTTACGTGCACGCCAATGTGTACACAGGACCTCATTTTTTTCATCCCATCCAAACGACTAGACAGCTGACAAGGCGAAACCATGCCTGAAAATCTGGATGAACTTTCTCGGCCAATACAGGGATCAAACACCCGACCTCAAGGCTAGCGAGCCAGTATCTTACCCACTTAGCCACCGTGATCCCACTGTATTTTGATAACTATAATCTAGATTTTAAGCTATTGTTGGGTGTATGATTGTCTGGCAACTCATGTTTTAATACTTCTTATGGTTGGTTGACTGGCAACTGATGGTTGAATACTGTTTATGATTGGTTGACTGGCAAATGAAGGCTGGTTGACTGGCAACTGATGTTTGGATACTGTGAATTTCAATAAATTCCAAGGAATGATAAACCATATTATACTGCATTATTCATATACCTTATAGATTTCACCTTACACATGGTTACCCATATACCTGATAGATTTCACCTTACATGGTTACCATACAGGTAATATTTACTAATCCCTGATAATCCCTTTTATATTACATACCAAATAAAATGAGGTTTAACGTTCTAATGTTATGCTCAAACTGGGCTAATAAAGACATCATACAGTGTGCTATTAGGGGAATTTTGCCGGAACAGTCTACTCTTATATCGAATTCTAACTACCAAGAGTTCTTTTACGTTGATGCCAATGCAGGATCTTATTTTTTTGTCTAATCCGAAAGACTATCTGTTGTCCCTACCCAGGACATGATGAATTTTCTTGACCAACAGCTGGATTGAACACGACATCTCTGTGGCCCTGGAGGCCCATCTTAGCTCAAGTTATCTGACATTCGTCATAGCCCCGCGATATGATGAACTCTAACAATGTCAATGTCTGAGTGAATGTTGTCTTATAAAACAATGTTACAGTGTTATAAAACAATGTTACAGTGTCCAAATGTTGTCTAATAAAACAATGTTACAGTGTTTGAGTATTGTGTTATAATAAAACTGTGTTACAATGTCGGAGTGGTGTGTAATAAAACATTGTAACGGTGTTGTCTTATAAAACAATGCTCAAAATCTCCAAAAATATTCAATTGTAGAGCTGACACTGTATTTCCAATTGTTGTATTTTATTATTTTGTGTATTAATGTATGAATCCTGTTAGGTATAGTTTAATAGATGTAGGTTTATATGTATTTAGGGTCTGTTAAGATTAGTTGAGGGTATATTTATACAGTCTATTAAATATTTGAACTTAAGTGACCCGACTACTTACATAGTTTTGTTTAAAGAGGCTTGTGTATTATAGACTATATTAAAGGCTTGAAACCACTTTGGTTGCATTGACAGAGAAATGACATTTTTATTTTTGAGAGATAGAGAATGGGGTTTAACGTCCACTCGACACAAACTAGGTCATATCGGGACTAACATATGATTTAGTTTTATTTCAATAATTTGCTTGCTCGTAGGGGAGGAAACCAGAGCACCTGGAGAAATCCCATGAAGTTGGACAAGCGACCTACTCTTTGTCTCGTACAACCAGAGATTCGAAACAACGCCAGTTGACGCAATGACAGGCTTTATGATACAGTGTGCACATGCTAATCATTCAGCCATCCAACCCCCTTTATTTTTGAAAGACTGGGTTAGGGTCAGCAAGAACCAGTCAGCTTGTTTTCTAATTTATAGGTCCCTGTGTTGGCGCAAGGGACAACATATAGTCGTTCAGATGCGTCAAAAACACAAATTTCCGTGATGTTAAGAACTCTTGACATTTGGTATACAAAATAAGAGTAGGCTGTTGTGCCACTGTCTGGGAAAAATGTAACTCTTTGAACAGTAAGACGCCAACCCCATTTCATTTCATTTCATTTCCTGTGTTAAACCATAAAATTGGTTAAATCTCAAGCATGGTTTTATCTACCGTAATTAAATCAACCATCGGAAAGGTGCAATTTATCTGAAATTTATTTTACGTAATTGTGAAATAAAATCTTGAAAATTTGATGAAAGCAGTTTAACTGCAGAAGTTTCAAATCAAACCAAGTGTCTAGTTGTTAGGAAGGTCTGAACAGCATACCCTGCATTATGTATGCCACTCATGACTAATTTGAGCTCAATATAAACATGTGTAGGTCTGTCCCTTTAAAGCATACCCTGCATCATGTGCGACACTCATGACTAATTTGAGCCCAATATAAACAGGTGTAGGTCCCTCGTTTTAAAGTATGTACCGGTATGTATCATGTTATAGGCATACCCTGCATCATGTATGACATTCATGACTAATTTGAGCCGAATATGAACAGATGTAGGTCTGTCCCTTTAAAGTATGTACCGGTATGTATAATGTTATAAGAATAAACAGTAGTCGACTGCCGGTAGAAGATAAGAGGGGATTAAAGGGATTAGACGATATAAGACAGATTAAACATATTACTTGTGTTAGTAAATTACTTTATATACATGTATAGAAGAAGTTAATAAAAGATTCTACTCTCAGGTAAAAGTATATAGAAATATGAGGTTTTTAGACGGAAAAATTACCAGAAATGATAGAAATTGTAAACTATGCAATTTAGTAAACTTTGAGAGAGGGAGACAGAGGAATGGGGTTATTACGTCATTCTGTACCAACATATTGTTCAATTTCATTTCAATAATTTGCTTGCACGTAGGGTTCTTTAGCAGTGGGAGGAAACCGGAGGACCCAGAGAAAACCCACGTGTTAGACTCGAAATGACCTAGTTTGTGTCGAGTGGACGTTAAACCCCATTTCTCTCTCTCTCTCTGTTTGCAAATTGTTAAAAATCATCTAAAATCACCCAAAATCAACTAATTTCATACTTGTGTCCAGATTACTAAGTGCCAGGCTGCCGCTGTGTGGGTAAAACTGGACGAATAATGGCTCCCATTTGGCCAAGCACCTAGTTGATACTGGGCAAGTATAATCTCATCTTGTAATGCTACCTGTATTTCTAATTGATGGATGAAAGCAGGTTTCAGTTTGTTTGAAGTTTAAGTTGGATTGGGGAATATCGCTACTGTCTGGTGACAAGTGGCTATAATCAGCTTTAACAAGGTACTAATCAGCTTTCCACTAATCAGCTTATATCAATTGTTGCTGTTACATATAGTGATAGGATTTCATTCTTACTGAATCGGGAAGGTTGAATGGCTGAATGGTTAGCACGTGCGTGCTGTATCACGAGGTCTGTCATTGAATCAACTTGGGTGGTTTTGATTCCCCAGTTGTACGTAAGAAGGAGTAGGGTTGCCTCTCCATGGTCTTTCTTGGTTTCCTCCCAACTTCAAAAGACCAAATTATTGAACTAAAGTTGAACCATGTGTTAGTATTAAAATGACCTAGTTTGCGTCAAGTGGATGTTAAACCCCATTTCTCTCTCTCTTTCTTACTGAATCTGTGTCACTACATGACTGTATCTCAGTCCCAGTAAATCTGTGTCACTTGACAATATGTCAGTCCCAAAATCAAAAAATATTGTTTCATGAATGATTAAATGTCTTGGGGTTTGTTTCTGTCAGTGAAGTGATATCGGGTGTTTTAGATGTGGTATCAGTTGATCTAGATGTGATGTTAGGTTTCTAGATGTGTTCTATATGTGGTATCAGTTGATCTAGATGTGATATCAGATGTTCTAGATGTGATATCAGTTGATCTAGATGTGATGTTAGGTTTTTAGATGTGATGTTAGGTGTTCTAGATGTGATGTTAAGTGTTCTAGGAATGGGAATGGTAACAGGACTTCTAGGAATGGAAGTGGTAACAGGTGTTCTAGGAATGGACTCAGTCGTTTTAGAAGTGGTATCAGTTGTTCTAGGAATGGGCCCAGGTGTTCTAGGAATGGTATCAGATGTGATGTTAGGTGTTCTAGATGTGATGTTAAGTGTTCCAGGAATGGGAATGGTAACAGGTGTTCTAGGAATGGGAATGGTAACAGGTGTTCTAGGAATGGACTCAGTTGTTTTAAAAGTGGTATCGGGTGTTCTAGGAATGTTACCAGGTGTTCTAGGAATGGACTCAGTTGTTCTAGGAATGGTATCAGATTGTCTAGAAGTGGTATTATGGGTTCTAGGAATGGTATCAGATTGTCTAGAAGTGATAGTTAAAATCTCGAGTATCGATGCCATCTAGAGTTGATTATGGTCTTGTATTGTTAATAAATGTCTAACTAATAATTTAGTGTATTTCATGCCTGAAAAAAGACCTGCAATACATAGATTTAGCTCTTGCATAATGTATGTTTAATGTAGAACATGAGATACAAAACTGTCTGAGTTCCTTTGTTTGTTCTTGTCATGCAAATAAATAAAGTTCAATAAAAACAGTTAATATCCGCAGCAAGTATTATAAAAAATTCTCAATTCATTTTGCAGCTAAAAATAAGTTTTTAATTAAGCCTTGAGTTAATTTAGTTGAATATTGAAAGAGTTAATATCCTGAACAAGATAGGCCTGGCCACAATATATTAATAGATCAAGGTAATTAAAGAGAATATATTAAATGTTCTTGTGTATAAAGCGATCTACTCAACCTATTGTTAAATGTTTAATGCAAGCTATTATAACCTGAAACCGTTTAATCTTTTATCCTTGATTTTGTAATTTAATATTGTTTAATTATGTAATTTTATAACCAGTGTTGATTCGTCGGGACACAACAACAAATGAAAATATGATATTAACTCAGTGTATCTAGTCAGTCTGATTTTCCAGTAACTTCACACCAATTATCTGTAAATCTAGAAATGAATTTCAACTGGCTTTAACTGAATGCAACTGTACAAGGTCAACCTGAGCACTTCTTAGAACTTGAAATGAAATGGGGTTTAAAGTCCTACTGGGGTAAAGAAGACGGCCATACAGTGTGCTATGAGTGAAATTTTGCCCGGGCAGCGGCGCTACGGCCTACTCTTGTATCAAATTCCAACTGCCAAGGGATCTTTTACGTGCACATCAATGTGTTCACAGGACCTCAGTTGTTTGTACCATCCGAACTACTAGACAGCTGTCCTTTTCAGACCCTCCATTTTGCATCGCTGACAAGGGGAAACCACGCCGGAAAGTCAAGATGAACTTTCTCAGCCAATGCAGGGATCGAACACCCGACCTACGGCTAGTGAGCCAGTGTCTTACCCACTTACCCATGTTATTCCCCTTAGAATTTAAAGCAGCTAGTTCCAGTCATTTGAAGTCAGCTGCACATGTTTAACTTTTTACAACTTGCAGCTACTAGTTACTGTCGACAAGAGCGCTCTTACAACTGGCTTTCATCGTTTCCAGAGAAATAACATCACCTGATATGATACTTATTTCATGTGACTTTGTAACTAGGCAAAAATGATGTCCACAATAATGTAGTAATAGAATTGTGTCAAGACAGATATGACAAGGATCAGTGTCGTCTGTCCAACCCTGTGGGTTTTCTCTGGGCCCTCCTATGCACAAGCGAATTATTTAAATAAAATTGAACCATGTGTTAGTCCCAAAATCACCTAGTTTGTGTGGCGTTGATGTTAAAACCCATTTCTCTGTTATTGTACAGTGAGTTCAAATTCAGATTCTAATTTGTACTGAATGCTGGTGGTGGTTTTTTTTAAGGTGCCTGGCAACCATTATGTTTGCATTTCATTTGATAAATAAATTGATTTATATTACCAGATTGATGGAGAAGAGCTTTAACATGAGGTGTACAAGCAGGAATCTGATTGGTGGATATCCTGTATAAATGGACCAATGAGTAATCATGTCTTATAATAACAGGAAGTCCGGTATAAACAGAGATGAGGTGTTTCGTGTGATTGAATCAAAGCAAGAAAAGGTGGCCAAAGGTAGGATACGATGATGTCATTGGGTAGAATGTGATGATGTCACAGGGTAGGCTATGATGACAACACAGGGTAGGATATTATGATCTCACAGGGTAGGATATTATGATATCACAGGGTAGGATAATGATATCACAGGGTAGGATTTGATGTCACATGGTAGAATGTGATGATGTCACAGGGTAGGATATGTCACATGGTAGAATGTGATGATGGCACAGGGTAGGATATAATCACTGATGTTTGTCATCTTCGTATTACTGCTTATTAATTTAGGATGTTTGGAAAATAGCATCGGAAATGCGATTATAATGTCCGACGATAGAGAAACCACAAGGTAAACACATAGATTGAAATTATAATCACTCTAATTTGATTGATGAATATTCCAACAAAGGGAGAGCAATGAATTCTGTTTAAGATTAGTTTGATGAATTGTCCAACAGTGAACAGTTGTAAACAGTGTGTTATATCTTCATATCCTTACTGTTTACATTCTGTATTAAATGTTGTGTGTAGTGTCGTCCTCCTGTATGTAGATTAAACATGTATTAGATTCGTTATGTGTGGTGTCGTCATCATATAATAAATCATCTTTTTTTGCACTGTGAGTCCATGATATCCTCAATAAGATTCTTTTATCTGGACTAAAGAACTTTAACCCCGTCTGACTGACTTGAGAGGCCTACTAAGACTATCTCAATCTGTTTCACATCACGCAACACCATTCATTGGCTCAATAGAGCATGCATTGTTTACCGAAGTCGTTACGGAATCAGACTGAATGCTGTATTTTACTCATTTTGATACCCATTTACCCTAAATAGGAAATAACGTCTTTATATATTTTTTCTAATACATAAGAAAAAATGTTTTAGAATTTAATTTGTCTGAGTAAAAAAGTTAATATTTTTGGTTCAGTGATTGTAGCGGTCAAGCGAATATTCCCTGCTAATCAGTGTGAGACTGTGTGTAGCCTCTTGATGTTAGTAAGATAGAAGGAGTTATTGCCCTTAGTTATAGACAGACATCAACAATTGATATTCTTTCTCTGGTTGTAAAAATCCAATAATATATATAAGGCATTGAAAACTCCATGAATCTAACCATTCGACCATCCACCACCACCCTTAATCCAGGAGGTCTGGGAAAGTACAAAGTGTTTTCAAGTGTGGTTTCCTCTTGTCAATTCTATAGTATGGAGGGCCTGGTAAGGATAGTGTCTAGCCATTTGGATGGGAAGAAATGTCATGGTCTGGTGTACACCTTGATGGTCCAACTTTAAAATTCAGTTGCTGACCAGGCAAAATTCTCCCATACCTCATGGCATGGCATACAGCTGTCTTCATTAGCCTGGTTGGAGCAAACAAGTTTGAGCATACCCATTTCATTCATTCATTCTTAAGATCTGTATTGTCATTGGTCACTTTATTATAACATAGTGTTTCCCCTTGTCAGTGATGCAGAACTAAGGGCCTAACAAGGAGAGCTGTCTAGTCATTTGGATGGGACAAAAAACCAAGGTCCCACGTATACAGTGGCATGCACATAAAAGATCCCTTGACAGTTGGAATTCGATAAAAAAAATAGGCTGTAGTGCAGCTGCTCTGGCAAATTTCTCTCGTAGCACACTGTATGCCCTACTTCATTAGCCCAGTTCGGAACAGAACAGTAGGAGGTTAAACCCCATTTGATTTCATTTTCATTTCACTCCATGTTGCTGGTTAGCTTTCCGTGGAGAGAGAACTAAAAATTTCTCAGCAATAGGGCAAGAGAACCTGTCTTCATTAGCCCATTTAATTTATTATAAGGTCATATTGTAAAAGATCACGCTAAGCCTAATATAATGTCATTGGTCATTTTAAACATTCTATAATATCTGTCACTTGTAGCGTAATGAACAGTTGTTTGTATAATAACTGTGTATTATAGTCAAGTCAGTGAAGCGTGTAATATATGACTGATATGATTATTGGTATTATAGATCTATACAAGATTATATATGTTATAACAGATCTATATATAGGATTAATCTTAGTTAGAACAGAACAGTTTGGTTTTTTCTTGAGAACATTGGTATTTAGGCTACAATTGATCATTTAAGAGAATTTTAAGTGAATAGGATGCAGTAACAAGCAACACGGCTTATATAATGGTGTAGTTCCATGTTTAGTTTTTGTGCACCAGACAAGGTAGAAGATGTTGTTTATATTGTTAAATAGGCCTACATGTGAATATAAATATACTAGAAGTGATATATAGTGTTCCAATAGGCCTATTCAAGCTTCAAGATATATCAACGGTAAGCTTCCAAGTCTCACAGAAATATCAGATAAATATAGTGATATGAATAGTCTTGTTATGAATAGTTAACAGTGATTCAAAGAACTGAAATGAACCTTAATTCTTCTCACTGGTATAAAGGGAGATAACTATTGAAAGTATGAAATATTCAGTTATAGTGTTGTTAAACATATCAGTTTATACACTAGGTATTAACATGGTCTTCTTCTGATATGAAATAAAATGAAATGGAGTTTAACGTGTTACTGTTCTGCTCCGAACTGGGCTAATGAAGACTGGCATATTGTGTGCGCGGCTATGAAGGTAATTTTGCCAGGAAACCCGCACTACTGCCTACGCTTATATAAAATTCCAAATGTCAATGGTATTTTATGTGCACGCCAGTGTGTACACGGGATCTCGATTTTTTGTCCCATACAAATGGCTAGATAACTGTGCTTGTCAATCCCTCGGTCCTGCATCACTGACAAGAGGGAATCACGCCGGAAATCTTGTGTAATGTCATATTGTTATTATGCTTAGTGCATGGGCGGAATTCTTTCCTGTGGGAGGAATCTGGAGTGTCCAGAGTATCCTAACCTGACACAATGTATCTGTAGGCCTAATATTAAGTGTAATACTGTAACCCCCTACCAGGGACAACACCTTCAACTAAAAATATCAGCTCACATTCTACTAACATACAATAGTCAGTGATTGATTGATTGATTTAGTTCAATATAAATACAATTATAGTCAATGATTGATTATGTGAACTTTAATTGATTAACAACCGTTGACAACTCTAGTAATTATATTGGTGACTAGAACATTAATTTCTGTTCTATGTGGTCTCTGTGTGGTAAGTCTAGTTACAATTGTATGTTTTATGTGATCGCAGTGTGGTAGGTCTTGTCTGCCATATCACTGTTGTGGAAGCAGAAGTTAAAGCAGTGTTCTTAGTTACATTCGTAGTTTCTAAAAGGTCTCAGTGTGGTAGGTCTAGTTACTATCAGGTAATTTAATGATCAGTGAAAGGTAATTTGTCTCGAATAAGAGAGAGATTGAAAAATGGGATGTTAAACCTCATTTCATTTCATTTAAATGATTTACTTAAATGTAGGGGTCTTCCGTAAGAGGAACTGGAGAAAACAAACATAGACTAAAATAGGGCTTAATTCTATTTCAATAATTCGCTTGCGCGTAGGAGTCTTTAGCAGTGGGCCTGGAGAAAACCCATGAGGTTGGACAGACGACCCTACTCGTTGTCAAGTAAAACCATGTCTCAAATAATGCATATATATGTAGAGTTCGAATTATTTACGTAGAAAATAGAATTAAAATTCACTCAGTACCAGATAGTGTGTTATAGAATTGAAATCCTCTGTGGTCTCATTATATTGAAATCCAATGTGGTCTACATTATAATCTGTGCTGATTCTCAAAATGACCGAACCCTATTTTTATCATTTCAGAATCGCAGCTATGGGGACCGGATATTATCAAGAAACAGATGGAAGAAGACCTAGCCAGACGGGTTCGAGAGGCGCTGGAGACTCCGCCACTGGAGCGCATGCAGCGTAAGAAAGAGCGCGATCAGCAACAACGACAAAGAGAACTACAAAAACAAAATAGTCATTTACTCATACGATTGAATTCTACAGACAACGCTCAGTTTCAAAAATGGCGAGAAAATAAGAACAGACTATTGGAATCTCCTAGTATGGCGTATTCGTCTCCTTCTCCCTCAGAGTATCTTTTTCGTGATCAACTTTCAAAATCAAATCAGGACGAATATCCTGGAGTATTTGGTTTAGAAAATTTCTCGGAAGGAATCAAAAATATCCGCGATATATACAGCTCGACGGTAGAAAGATTTCCTCCAATCAAACCTCGCGCCAAACATTTCTACACTAAAGATGGCTTCCTTCAGATTTTAAAAAATGGCAATTTGCCGGACGGTTTCCAAGTTATTGATGATTCGGGGAACTATGTGGATAAATACGGGGTTATACGAAGTGAACATGGACCTTTCTGGCCTACAGAGTTAGTGCCCTTGTTTCCAGCACCTAAATTACTCAATAATAATAATATCGGAGTTGAACCACTGTATTTCCAACTACCAGGTAAGTCTAGTCATTGTATAATTTCCAATCTGATTAAAACGCAGATCCAATTTCGTTTCATTTTTATTAAATTTTATAGTTCAAAATTTACTTTTACTTGTTTTTACTACACCAGGATCTGGGTGACTTGTTATATAACCTGCGTTCTGGATGATGTGATGGATTAGCCAATGAAATAGTCTGTTATGGCGAGTTCTAGGTCTTTTGGTGCATGAAATTGTGGGTAAACCACTAGAAATGTCAATGGAGTTGAACCAATGTCTGACGTCACAGGGTCAAAAGTCACTCTTCATGTAGTGTAGGCCAATAAAAGTATAAAAAACAAAACGATATATAGATCTGTATTTTAATCAGATTGTATAATTTCATATATATTAATACTCTGATAAGAATATAAATCTAAATATCGTTTTGTTTTTTTTATACTTTCGATGGCCTCTACTACATGAAGATCTGACAAGTTTTAGTGGGAGTGAAATAAGCGACTTTTGATCCTATGACATCAGACATTGATTAATCAATCAGCGTTGACCTTTCTAGTGGTTTACCCACAGTTCTGTGCATCAAAAGGGCAAAAACTCTGGACTGTTTCATTGGCTAATCCTTTGCATCAGCCAGAACACAACTTGTCGTCTTGATTGATGATTTTTATGTCAATGCAATGACTGTATTCTCGTTCAGTAATGGATGTGACAGTAACAGTGTATAGAAAACAATTGACTCGGACTCGGGGGACCTTTCCCTTTGCCAGAGGGGCCCTTTTGTCAGAAGTGGGGCCCTTTTGTCTGCCTTTAGGGCCACCCTAACTAGGGTACATTTTCAATTTCTCATCGGTTTTAGCATTTTTCTCCCCTTTTATTTTTCCAATTTCTTTGATTTTTTTAGCGAGGAGGCTGGCGCCTCTAGCGCCTCAGCTATAAAACGCCTTTGGATTATACAGCATATGTATTATCATCAATATTGGGACACAATAATTATCATATCACAATAGTTTTGGTAATAACGATATACCAATTTTTTGATATTTTTAAAAAAGTCAAATATGATAAAATTGCCGATGATTTTACCACGATACACGTATACCAAAAAACTTGTATATCACCGAACCCAAAGTTCATCCAGATTTTCCGGCGTGGTTTCACCTTGTCAGTGATGTAGGACAGAGGGCCTGACAAGGACAGCTGTCTAGTAATTTGGATGGGACAAAAAACCGAGGTCCTGTGTAGTACACATTGGCCTGCACATAAAAGATCCCTTGGCAGTTGTAATTCGATATAAGAGTAGCCTGTAGCGCCGCAGTCTGGGCAAAATTTTCCTCATAGCACACTGTATGGCGTATGCCCATCTTCATTAGCCCAGGTTAGGAGCAGAACAGCAGGACGTTAAACTCCAGTTCATTTCATTTCATCAATATGTACACTAGCCTGACTAACTATCAATATGTACACAAGTAGTGTTGTATAAAGTTTGTTGAAGTAATCAATGTTACAGGAGGCTTGCGGAGTTAATCAATGAACTCTTGAGGTTATTATATACTATATTATTATAGACTATATTTATATACAACAGGTGGTCTATAGACACTGGTTTATACAATACATTAAACAGACAATACATTCAACATAATATTATACTACACAAGTGGTATGGGATGTTCAAGTCATAAAACAGACTCCTTATTAAATATAATATTACACAACATATAAAACATTCCATAAAACAGGCTCCTTATTCAAAGTGAAAAAAACCAACAAATGGGGTTTAACGTCCTACTGTTCTTCAATATTTTACACTATACAAGTGGTATGATGACTGATTCCTTATTCAATATATCATTACACTATACACTATACATAATCATCACTTTTTTACACTTGAGTGCTATTTAATTAATGAACATCGATTTTAGACATTTTATGTTCAATTGTTGTCAATAACGCCTGGTACCAAAACATGTAATAAAAATAAATATACTTATACAAAAACTATAGAAGTAAAACATAACAGGGTAGCTTAAAATAAAATATGATATCACAAATGGGTTTTAAAAGAATCATAAGTTAAAGGCTTTCTTAAACAAAAATATTTTAAGAAGTGACTTAAAAGGGATTAAATTTGTGCAGCATCTTATATTAAAAGGTAAAGAGTTCCATAATTTGGGTGCCTGGACGGTAAAAGATCGATTTATTTACAAGTAAAAAATGATCAGATGAAGAGCGGAGAGTGCGACTCGGTGTGTACATTTCTAAAAGTGAAGATAAATAAGATTTTAGTCCCAAAATGACCTAGTTGGTGTCAAGAGGAGGTTAAACCCCATTTCTCTCTCTCTCTACACTACTACTATTAAGGGTCAGGAATGAGCTACAATGTACACTACTACTTCACCACTACTATTAAGGGTCATAAAGGAGCTACAATACTATTAAGGGTCAGGAATGAGCTACACTATGCTACTAGTTAAGTTTGATTATAACTACTGTTAAAAAGTTATAATCAACTGAGTTTATGGATTGATAAGTTTAAGATAGAAAAATCAATGTGTTCAGCTGAATGTCTCTTTAATACTTCACTGCTACCAAGACAATACAGTATAAAAGTAGAAAGTATTTGATTTTCTTGTATAATGGCTGTTTTTCTGGTAACAACTCCATTTTTTAGTATCAGCTAAACATTTTAACAAGTGATCCTGAACTCGATTTTGTGATGTCATTTTAACAACTCGATCAAGTGATGTCATTTTAACAACTCTATCCTGAACTCGATGTTGTAATGTCATTTCAACAACTCTAACTTGAACTCAATCTTGTGGTGTCATTTGAGCAACTTGGTCCTGAACTCAATCTTGTGATGTCATTTTAGCAACTCTCTCTTGATCTGGATCTTGTGATGTCATTTTAACAATTCGATCCTGAACTCGATTTTGTGGTGTCATTTTAACAACTTGATCCTGTGATGTCATTAATGCAACGTTTATTTCTCTCCCTGACTTCATTAATTCTTGGAATTTCGGTTGTGGAGATAATCCTTTTAACCTCAACATGGTCGGCACCGAAAAGTAATCAACAAAAACTAGATGTGGAAGCTGGATTTCATCACAGCATCTTCAGTAATGGAGAGAAAAAAGTTGCTAGAAATTTGATTCGAGGCCACGAAGAGAAACATCAATCACTGATGTTAACAAAAGACAATATTATTTTTGAAAAGGAAAATTTCAAAGGAGCACGCCATGGAAATAATTATTCCGCTATATCTGAAAATCAGGATGAGCCTTCAAAGTATTTTTATAGGCCAAGAAAAACGTCTAAGAGAAGAGAAACGGAATTTAACGCCACAGAAGAGAAATATTTTATTCCGCGTGATCACGATGTTAATAGAGTGAATTTTAGTTTTTTATTAGACGGTGGCGACATCTGTTCAAATTCCAAGCCTTTAATAATATTTCTCATTCATTCCACGGCAACACACTATAAAGCACGGAATGATATCAGAAATACATGGGCTAGCGCTATCAGACACGGTTATTGGTATAAAGGATTTCCATTGGATAAAAATGTGACGTATGTTTTTATACTGGGTAATTCTACAAGAAATGTGACGACAGACGTAGCCAATGAGAACAGACTATATGGAGATATTGTGCAGGCAAGTTTTGAAGAATCGTACAAAAATACTATTTATAAATCGTACATGGGATTTCGTTGGGTTCGAGAATATTGTAAAGACGCGTCATTTGTTGTGAAAGTTGACGAAGATGTTTTCGTACATGTACCGAATATTATATCCTATTTACAAAAACTACCAACAGAAGTCAATGTTAATCAGACCATATTTGGAGTTCTGTCTGGAAATAACGCTGTGTACCGATCTCCGGCGTATTTTAAATGGACGATTAGTTTTGAGGAATATCCATTGCGATCATATCCATTACATGCTTCCGGTGGGATTTATTTCATGGCCAGAACGGTTGCCATGGATTTAATTAACATGGCTGACTTTATTCCATTGGTTCACATAGAAGATGCTTTTTTCTGTGGAATATTACGTAAAGTTTTAGGATTTACGACTGAAGAACCGGACATTCTTTTACTCCGCGCTGGTATTCCGATCGATTGTATGTTTTATTATCGTAAATCTTTACTTGCGCTGCATCCGGTCGGATCGTACTACAAGATGAAACTCTGGAATGATCTGCCTGGTTTAAACGAAGCAGTGTGTAAGGAAACAGATAAGAATAAAATACGTGATCTTGTATGAATTTAAAAACTTGTATAAATATTGTATTGTTCATCTTTAATAATAATAATATAACTTAATCATCAATACCGATTGCATTTCTATAATCTAAACATTGATACATTTAAGTACCTCCAAAGTTGGTGGGGGGGGGGGAGGGGGGGTTGTGTGGATTGCCAAACAGTTAGCATATGTACGATGTATCTTAAGGCCTGTTGTTGAGTCACCTTGCATGGTTTCAATTCCCTGGTTGTATGTGACAAGGAGTAGGGTCGTCTGTCCAATCTCGTGGGTTTTTGCTCCATGTCTTTCAGTTTCCTCCAACTGCTACAGAAATGATCACAGTAAATTAGACCACTTATGTGGATGTACTACTTCTGAATATTAATATCATGCAACATGCTACATTTCAACACTCATACAGGAACGATACTAATGATTGAACTGAGAATTAAATCAGGAACCAATATTTCTATAATCATCTGTGTTTGAGAGGGTATGTTGATGGCCGAATGGTTAGTATGTACCATAAGGTCTGTCATTGAGTCAGTTGGCATGGTTTTGATTTTCCGGTCGTATGTGATAAGGACTAGGGTCGTCTGTCCAGCTTTGTGGGTTTCCTCTGGGTCCTTTGGTTTCCTCCCACTGCTAAAGACCTATACGCGCAAGCCAATTATTGAAATAAAATTAAACTTTATCTTAGTCCTGAAATGACATTGTTTTGACTTGAAAATTTAAAAAAACCTCTTTGTTTGAAAATGGTATAGAAAACTATTACCGCGCAGGAGGATGGTATATGAGGCCTGTTCCTTGCACTCTGACACCCGGCACTGTCACATACTTGACACCACCACACAATTGTCAACATCATACTATTGTCACTGTCACACCATTGTCACTGTCACATCATTGTCACCTTCATACCATTGTCACACATTGGTCACTGTCACACAATTGTCACACCATTGTCACACATTGGGTACTGTCATATGATCTTCACTACCATTCCATTGTCACACCTTGTCGCTGTCACACCTTGTCTTACCGTCAGTTTTTAGTCTTCGCCCCATTTTAGCAGACGATAAATAAAGATGTGCCAGTCTCAAAGATTTACGTTGCCGCAACTTTTTCTCCTTATCAAAATTCTGAACAACAATAGTCTGTTTCTTATAAACTGATTCTGCGTCGTTGTTTTTAGTCTGTTTCATATAAATAGATTCAAAATCTTTGATTCTAGACTGATTCTCTTGTTCTGAATCCATTTTTAAGGCAATTTGTGACCACTCATCTTCATTTCAGGCTGGGTCTTTTATGTAGAATTTAGCCTAAAATAGAAATAAGATGAAAGTTGTCTGCCTATTAATATACAGATCTATATTTCATTTTGTATTTTTTTTTATACTTTCAATCGCCTACACGCCATGATGAGCGACTTTTGACCCCTATGGTGTCAGACATTGATTAATCAATCAGAGTTAACGTTTCATTGACTAATCCTCAACATCATCCAGATCACGTCAATGATCACAACTCTTCCAGATCCTTTTAAAACAAAATTTTTAACTGAAAAAAAACAATACGAAATAGGATCTGTGTTTTAATCAGATTCGTTGTCGGCTGACGTAATCATGCTGTATGAAGGGAGATAACTACATGATATAGTTGTAGAATTTATTCCCACAGCCAGTCGAAATGACCTAGTTTGTGTCGAAAGTAATCCCCACGTCTCTCTCGAACAGTTACGCATCATTATACATCTGTAACCTCGACTAAAATCTAATCCACTGTGGTCTCTCTGATATATCAGTAAATAATAACCCTCTTAGTAATTATACTTGTAGACCAGGAAAGTTGATTGATATCCCCTGGACAGGTAATAATACCTTTAGACCAGGAAAGTTGATTTGTATCCCCTAGACAGGTAATAATACCTGTAGACTATTGAGACTCACCAGGTAATATAAACCACACTATTTACCTGTAATATATCTATCTATATATATGTATAGGTTGTTATCACCTGAGCAGGTAATACATTATTATCTATCTGTGTACCTGGTGACCACTATACACCTAGTAACAACAGTTTTAATATATATACCTACACAGATTCACTTTTATTATATTGACATTAGATAAGTATGGTTTAATGGTCGAGAACAAGACATTAAGTTATATATTGATACTGCATGTGGCGTTAGTGGCGTTAGCCCGAGTGTTGTTTCAATATATTACGCAACTTAAAATACAGAAACTATCCCGCACCTGCAAGAAATATAGATGTGTATTTTAATCAGATTGTTAGAGTAGTATGTGCTTTATATTAACTGGTTAACTCATCTCCTGTTATCTATGGTTTAATGGTTGAGAGCGAGACATTAAATAATATATTGATACTGCATGAAGTGTTAGCCGAGTGTTGTTTCAATGTATTACGCAATGTCTTTAGCCTGAGACCATTAAACAACTTAAAATACAGACAATATCCGGCACATGTTTTCAATGAAATAAGTCAAGCGAGTCCAATATTTCATGTAGTATAGATAATGTACAATTGGCAAGTTGCCTGTACATTATTGGAAATAATGGATTTGCCAACATCAAAGGATTATTCCAAGAGCAAAACTAGTTGACCAATGAAACAGTAGGACCTTAAACTACTCTCTCTCTCTTTTTTGAAAACGAAAGCTTTAATTGTAAGTGTTAAAACACTTGTATGTTTTTCAAACCTATTTCTTGAACAATATCATTTATAATGGAGAGCCAGCAATATTTGTCTAAAACCATTTTCTTCAAAGTGAGCCACATTGACTCAGTGAGTAGGAGGACACAGGTTTGCTGACCTGGCCGAGAAATTTCATCATGTTTGTCCAACCTGATTCCCCCTTGTCACAGGTGTAGAACAGAGGGCCAGACAAAGGAAAAAAACATACGGTCATGCAGATGGGACAAAAAAATCGAGGCCCCCATGTACACATTGGTGTGTATGTCAAAGAACCTGTGATAGTTGGAATTCTACATTAGAGTAGGCCGTAGCGCTTTGCTGCTACATCTACAGTGGTATATTATATTGGTTGTATATTGGACTGAGTTATCCAACCTTGTGGGTTTTCTCTGGCCCCTCTGGTTTCCGCCCACTTCTAAAGACCCTTATGTGCAAGCGAATTATTGAAATAAAATTAAACCATTAATTAGTCCCAGATTGACCTACATGTAGTTTGTGTTGAGGACGCTAAACCTCATTTCTCTCTCTCTCTCTCTCTCTCTCTCTCTCTCTCTCTCTCTTTTGACTAATTCTTACTGATAATTTGTTTAAATGTCTGTGTGATGTGTCCACAGGTTTGTCTTCTGGGTTTCCCTTGGTTGTGATGCTGTCTTCCTACTGCATCTACAGTAGTAACTATACTTGTTACCTTAAACTGTGTTTAAGGTAACAATTGGTACAGTCTACGACCCCTTACGCAAGTTCAAATAGGTTCAAACGCACAATTGTCAACACACATCATTACAGTTTGTATTAAAATAAGTAATTTTATCACAAATAGTGAAGACTGGACCATTAAAATAGTTACCGAACAGTTTTTCTCTGCATAGCGCTGTTTATGTTGTAGGCCTAATGACGTATTACACAACTTGCGGCCATGACGGTCGGCCAGTTGAAATTTCGAGTAGGAGATGGGTTTCATCAAATCATATAATTATGCGGTAAGGTCTCACCTTTATTTCAATAAGAATTGATTTATTATATGTTAAGCTACGTGCAGTACTGTTTTGGGCCAGTTTATTTGTAAATTAAGCGAGCTATAGGCCAGTAAACTTTTTGTAGTCATTTGACTACAAAACTTGCGCGAAGGAACTCTGTAGGAAAAACCACTACTGCGACTGGAGTAAGACGGAAGACAGCAGTAGTGGAACCATTTCTACATCTACAGTAGTGTGTGGTTTCCCCTCGTCAGTCATGCAGGACGGAGGGCCTGGCAAGTACAACTGTCTAGTAATTTGGTTGGAACGAAAAAACCGAGGTCCCGTGTACATATTGGTGTGCATGTAAAAGATCCCTTGGCAGTTGGAATCTACATAAGAGTAGACCATAGCGCTGCTGTCTAACAGTTAGGATGGGACGAAAAACCCAAGGTCCCATGAACACATTGTTGTGCACGTAAAAGATCCCTTGGCAGTTGGAATTTCGATATAAGAGTAGGCCGTAGCACCACTGCCAGGGCAAAATTTCCCTCAAAGCACACTGTATGGCGTATGCCCATCTTCATTAGCCCAGTTTAGGAGCAGAACAGTAGGATGTTAAACCCCATTTCATTTCTACAATAGAATAGTGTATTATATTGGATTGAGTTTTATATTAAACCTTTTAATTCCTTGACTATATCCTAGTGTTAAACATACACGACCTTACAGTAAAAACACTTACTTAAACGGAGACCATACAACCAGGGATTGTATTGGGATTTATTACACTCAATAAAGACTTATAATAGCCTGATCACCCCAGGGTTAGATATAAATAAGTGATAGATATTATTTAATATAAAGACGGTGTTTATATCTTTTATATCACATTCACCTTTATATATCATAGTTATTCTCTACAGCTATATACCACAGTTATCTATAGTTATATATAGACAGGTGGGAGGGTAGAGGGGGTACTAGACTCTCTCTATATGATATACAGGTAGGAGGGTGGTGGGGGTACTAGATTCTCTATATATTCTATGTATAAAACAATATACTTATGATACCTATATAAGGGGAGAGGGAGTACTAGACTCTCGGTATATAATACCCATAGGAGGGTGGTGGGGGCATTAGATTCTCTCTCTATATAATACCTATAGAAGGGTGGAAGGAGTACTAGACTCTCTCTATATGATACCTATAGAAGGGTGGAGGGAGTACTAGACTCTCTCTATATAATGCCTATAAGAAGGGTGGAAGGGGTACTAGACCCTCTCTATGTAATACCTATATAGGAGGGTGTCGGGTGGTACAACACTTTCTCAATATAATACCTATAAGAGGGGGAAGCGAGTACTAGACTCTCTATATATTCTATATATAAAACAATATACTTATTATACCTATAGGAGGGTAGTGGGGGTACTAGACTCCATCTGTATGATAGGAGGAGTACTAAACTCTCTCTAAAATGCATGGGGGGGTGGATGGCTGAATGGTTTACTGTATCATAAAGTCTGTCAATGACAAGGAGTAGGGTCGCCTGTCCAACCTTGTTGGTTTTCTCCTGGTCCTCCTTTTCCCCCCTCTGCTAAAGACTCCATATGCGCAAGCGAATTATTGAAATAAAATTAAAACCATATGTTGGTCCCAAAATGACATGGTTTGTGTCAGTGGACTTTAACCCAATTTCTATCTCTCCAGACCTGAAATGACCTAGTTTGTGTTGAGTGGACTTAAACCCCATCCATCTCTCTCTCTCTCTCTGCCTTTCTCTCTCTCTCTCTCTCTCTCTCTCTCTCTCTCTCTCTCTCTCTCTCTCTCTCTCTACCATATATAAAGTTTATCTACCAATCAGTAGTTGATATATGGCTATCTATGTTTACCTACCATTCAATAGCTGATATACATGTATGGCTATCTGTGTTTATTGTACTATAGATGAATATCAATGTTATTTTTATGAACAAATATATATTTTGTGAGCGAGGGGTAGTTTTATGTGATGTTTATAAGATATGAGACAATAAACCGTCAGTGACTTGTTGAATAAAGAGTATGTTGTTATACAGATCAATTTGTTGAAGTCAACGTCCATTTCATCCACTCACAGCCTTGTCAATCATTGTGTACATGATCTGCTTTCACTACGGTTTTATAATTCGAAATTTATATGTCTGGATTACAGTTAGAATTTTTAATCGATATTAATATTTCTTTTTGTGGAAAGTTTGGATGAAATTCATTGGAAAGATGTGAAATCAATGAAAAGAAATGGGGTTTAATGTCCTACTGTTCTGCTCCTAAACTGGACTAATGACGACGGGTGATGTGAAATAAGAATGTGTAGAATTTAACTGATTATTGTTGTTCAGTTGAAAATATCTTTGTTAGTCTCTTATATATTGATCATATACATTTAGTGATGCGATATGTGTCCTGATACTTTAAGGCATGTGTGATTACGGAACAACAGATATATGTAGCTAGTGGTATCCGATGTTCTAGGAAGAGTAAGCATACCATGTCTCATGTACAACATCTATACTATATATCTACACTAGGTGGTATCAGATGTTCTAGGTAGAGTAAGCATACATCTATCGATTCTATATATCTAGACTGGATGGTATCAAGTGTTCTAGTAAGAATATGCATACCCTGTCTGATAACATCTATCAATACTAACTAGTGTGATATCAGGTGTTTTGAAAAGACTGTTATAAAAAAACATGATTTTAACTGATGTAGGCCTAATTTAACTATTATTATCGATATGACCATATAGGCCTATTATCAACAAGAACAGGAAGGCCTATACTGGAGAAATGACCATATAGGCCTATTATCAACATGAAAGCGAAGGCCTATAGGCTACTGGAGACCTTACATTATTAAACGTACTTGAATCATTGATTATATATTCTGATGTGATCAAGAGTCAAGTCAACAAATAGATTATATAAATAAGTGATGGATTACTTTCTTAAAACACAATTTAATAGGTTAAAAAACTGATCAATAACCTCTTCAACTGCATTTTATCTACAGACATAATAAAATAATCATTTAAAATTTAATCATATTGGTGTATGTGAAATTAGAAAAACACTGTAAAGCTAGAAAGTTGACGCACCACCTTGAAAAAATCACATAATGAACAGAAGTATTAGATGCTCTCGAAAGTTCAGTGGATTAATTCGGAAAAACCAGTAACACAAAAGTTCAGTGAATTGATTTGGAAAACCAAGTAACACCAAAGTTCAGTGGATTGATTTGGAAAACCAATTTGCACCTAAGTTCAGTAGATTGATTCGGAAAACCAAGTGACACAAAAGTTCAGTGCATTAATTCAGAAAAAACCTATAACACCAAAGTTCAGTGCATTAATTCTGAAAACCAAGTAACACCAAAGTTCAGAGGATTGATTTGGAAAACCAAGTAACACCAAAGTTCAGTGGATTAATTTGAAAGAAAGTTAACTCCCACTTTTATCTTGTTGACAGAGAAATAGGGTTATTAAAATATCCATTCAACAAAAACAAGGTCATTTCAGGACTAACATATGATTCAATTTTAAACCAATAATTAGCTTTTGCGTAGGGGTGTTTAGCAGTGGGAGGAAACCGGAGGACCTGAAGAAAACCCACGAGGTTGGACAGGCGACACTACTCCTTGTCACGAACAGCCGGGGAATCGAAATCACGCCAGTTGACTCATTGACAGACCTTATGATACATTGTGTACGTGCTAAACATTCAGCTATCAACCCCCTGACAACAAAATAAAATCAAAATGGATAACAGATTAAAAATGACTCTACCGGTATTACATTATAACTTATGGCGCAACAGAATCCCAGAAATCACCACAGACGATATGGCAAATCCAGATAATAATCAAACTAGACTATTTTCCTACTCGGAACAATTAGAAAAATATATCGCAAAATATAAACAACGACCATTAGATATAAAATATTGGCCGTATGGTCCGTACTGGCCACGTTATTATACAGGAGTGTTATTAGAGACACCTATACATATTAACACATGTGTTCCATATATAGAATATCTATATATGTATAATACAGGTGAGAATATATATACATGTTTAAATGAAACAGGTGAGAATATATATACATGTTTATACAAAACAGGCGTGAATATATCTAAATGTATATATATATAATACAGGTGAGAATATATATACATTGTACATGTTTATACAAAACAGGTGAAAATATATATATATCTAATTTATGTCAGAATGAAGTAAAGTCAAGAAATTTTTACCTGGACATATTTTTTTTTATATATATATATATATATATATACATACAAAACAGATGAAAATATCTTGTAATACACTGTTATACACAGGGACCTGTAATGCACAGGGTACTCGTTTTTCTTAGGGTTCTATCAAATGTTGGTTCCATATGGGAAATTTAGCATTTTTAAACCACGGCCCTGTGTACACATACCAGTAGATGTGTAAATGTGTTTGTAAAAAAGACCTAAACAGTCTCCAACAGCTCGACATCTGATCCTTTAGTTTGAATTCCAACTGTCAAGGTTTCTTTTACTTGCACGCCTATGAGTACACATCACCTCAGTTTTTGGTCCCATCAGAAGGACTAGAAACTGTCCTAATAATGCTCTCCATCCTGTACAACTGACTTGGGAAATCCATGCTGGACAATCCTTGGGAACTTTCTCGGTCAAGACTGACATTGAACCCAAGAGGTCTTGATTACTGGCACACTGTCTTATTCACTGTGCCACCTCGTTTTAACAATATATAAATAAAGGTAACTATGTTAAATATCTTCAATTTTCTGAAACCGGAACTATAAAAATGGCATAAAAGATCACTGTTATACATGGATTTAGTTGCCATGACAACTTCTAATAAGCATTATTAAAGAGCAGATCACTGTTATTAAACAGTTCTTGTATAAATTGTATATTTCAGTTGCCATGACAACCATTGATAAACAGCATTCTCCGTACACTGGCAGATGGCGGGGTATGTTGGTCGTGTATGATTCCGAGAGAAGTCAACGTGACCACGCCCCTCAACCTGTCCCTGAAGGTTGCTGTCCTAATCTAGTCTTTGAATCTCGTTTTGAATGTGGAAATTTACGGCAAGCTCGCAGAGTGTAAGTAGTTTATTTATGGCAATGTGTGGCAAGTTATCGGAGAGTGTAAGGTGTTAATGTATGGTAAGTTTGGGGACTGTATTGGTAAGTTCGGGGACTGTAGGTTGTTAATGTATGGTATATTCGGGGACTGTAAGTTGGCAATGTATGACAAGTTCGGGATGTGTAAGTTGTTAATGTATTGGTAAGTTTGGGGCGTGTAACTTGTTAATGTATGGTAAGTTCGGGGAGTGAAAGTTGTTAATGTATGGTAAGTTCGGGGAGTGGAAGTTCTTAATGTATGACAAGTTCGGGGAGGGTAAGTTGTTAATGTATGACAAGTTTGGGGAGTGGAAGTTGTATATGTATAGCAAGCTCGGGGAGTGTAAATTGTTAATGTATTGGCAAGTTTGGGGAGTGTAAATTATCAATCTATGGCAAGTCCATGGACTGTAATATTTACGGCAAGTTCGGAGAAGGAAATTGTGGTTTGTTAGAAGTGAATTTATATATTATTGGAGTTGAAATGGATTTAAAGAGTTCATAAAACAAAGGGTGATTATACTTTTAATACAGATATAATGACCAGTCACCCAGTTTGTGTCGAGTGGACGTTAATCTTCATTTCATATTACAGAGGACGGTATAATAGATGTATTTATATTGTATATTATATTGTATATTGTAGAGGGCAGTATGAATATGAGCTGGTATTAAGAACAGATCTATATACAAATCGTCATACACAATGGTATTATTTCCGTGTAACTAACGCAGTACCTGGTATAACCTACAAGTTTAGAATTGTTAATTTATTAAAACGTGATAGTCTCTATAACTATGGTAAGTCTCTATTACTATCGTAAGTCTCTATATCTATGGCAAGTCTCTTTAACTATGGCAAGTCTCTTTAACTATAGTAAGTCTCTATAATTATGGTAAGTCTCTATTACTATGGTAAGTGTCTATAACCATGGTATGTCTCTATAACCATGTTAAGTCTCCCTCTACAACTATGGTAAGCGTCTATAACTATGATAAGTCTCTATAACTATGGTAAGTCTGTATAGCTAAGGTAAGTCTCTATATAACTATGATAAGTCTCTATAACTATAGCTATGGTAAGTGTCTATAACTATTGTAAGTGTCTATAACTATTGTAAGTGTCTATAACTATGGTAAGTCTGTATAACTAAGGTAAGTCTCTATAAGCATGGCAAGTCTCTTTAACTATAGCAAGTCTCTATAATTATGGTAAGTCTCTATAACTATGGTAAGTCTCTATAACTATGGTAAGTGTCTATAACCAAGGTAAGTCTCCCTCTACAACTATGGTAAGTCTTTATAACCGTGGCAAATCTCTTTAACTATGATAAGTCTCTATAACTATGGTAAGTCTGTATAACTAAGGTAAGTCTCTATAACCATGGCAAGTCTCTATAAGTATAGCAAGTCTGTATAACGAAGCTAAGTCTCTATAGCGATGCTAAATCTCTATAACTATGGCAAGTGTCTATTACTATGGTAAGTCACTATGATGGTAAGTCTCTATAACTACAGTAAGTCTCCATAACTATGGTAAGTCTCTATATCTATATAATGGTAAGTCTCTATAACTATAACTACAGTAAGTCTCCATAACTAAGGTTATTATTTTGTTATTTCAGGAATGCGTCCTTTGGTTTATTCAGAAAAAGATGCCAAAGAACTGGAATTAGGTTGGAGACGAACAGGTCATCATATTAGGTAGGTGACATTCTGATATTAACAGTTAATGTTCGGACATTATAAAAAGTTAATATAGACTAATTATGATATTGGGTTAGATGATAGTCTGTATGATATTGAGAGATGATATTTTAATGTGTAATTTGTTATATTTCAGTTATTGTAATAACATCGTCCATCATACCTGTCCATTATTACAGAGAGGGATATCATATTACATGTTAGAATGGCAAATGGTAAGAAAAATGCAATAGATAGTATCTCAACACTTGTGTTATCTATAGATGCGAAACAAATCAACTCAAAAGCTACTTATCCAATAAAATCAACTCAAAAACACTTTATAGAATACAATCAAATAAAATTGAAAATTTTATTTTTGATCACAATAAAAACCTCTTGTCATAATAAAACTCCAGAAACAAATCAGTTACCAATTTCCTTGAACATTAACCAATTTTTAAAATTTTTATATTGAATGTTTAATTTGTAGAAAAAAAGACGGGAGTGGGGGTGCAAATGGTCATAATGTGTGTCAAGTTGCGTAGTTTTGATTTACCAGTTGTACTTGTTAGGGGTAGAATCGCCTCTCGAATCTCATGAGTATTTTCTGTGTCCTTCAGTTTCCTCTCACAGCGAAAGAGAATTATTGAATTAGGTATGTTAGTCCCAAAATGACCTTGTGGGTGTCTCATGGACGTTAATCACAAATTCTTGTAGTTAGAGTTTATATAATGAATGTTTTATTTGTAGGAATTTCCTAATTCTGATGATACCTACTACTTGGCCCACTGTTATCCCTACACCTTCACAGATCTAAAGAACGATCTCGACAGTATTTTATCTGATCCGGCACGCCAGCCATTTATCAATAGAGAAGTCATGTGCGAAACACGTGCAGGAAATAGTTGTTTCTTATTGACGATTACAAATCCTGGTGAGTAAAAATACATTTCGCTTTGATTACCTCCCTGTTTAATCTCATTCATAGAGTCACCTCATTACAAATGGCACTCAAAAGCATTCTGGTACACGATTCATGTGACAATTTTAAAATGTTCACTGTGACTTAATTATTGGATATGAGAAGCCCATCTTTGCACAAGGGGAATAGATTGCCAAATGGTTAGTGCAAGGCTTAAGGTCTGTCATTGAGACAACTGGTGTGGTTTTGACTCCCCGGTATACATGGAAAGGACTAAGGTCGCCTGTCCAACTTCATGGGTTTTCTCTGGGTCCTCCAGTTTCCTCCCACTGCTAAAGACCTCTACGCTCAAGTGAATAATTGAAATAAAATTGAACCATATGTTAGTCCCAAAATGACCTAGTTTATGAGTGGATGTTACACCCCATTTCTCTCTCTCCCATCTTTTCACAGAATGATAGCATCAATGTTGATTTGAATTGACCAGTAAGTTGTGTTTGCAATGTCGAAAACTGTGCATGATATTGAGTTAAAGGCTTAGCTACTTTAAGTCTCAAAATTGAAACTATAAATCCAAGTTTCTAACCCTACCCCCAATCTGTCTTAGATACAAGGCTACTATATGATGTGTTGATTGTGTTATATTGTATATTTGTGGTAATTGTATTGTATTTATAGTATACATGATGAGTTGACTGTATTATATTGTATTAATAGAATATACAATGTGTTGATAGGTATATATAGTATTTATAGTATACATAATGTGTTGATTGTATTATAGAATATACTATGTGTAAACGGAAGAAGAAATATGTAGTTATAACAGCTAGAGTTCATCCTGGTGAAACACAGGCTAGTTGGATGATGAGAGGTTTACTATATTATATAACAAGCAATGATACTACTGCCCAGGTAATAATAACCCTAACCCTTACTACTACCCAGGGTGAGGGGGAGATACTTGGATAATTTTATTCAATAATTCAGTTGTCTACAGGTGTCTTTATTAGCAGTGGGAAGAAGCAGGGGCACCTGTCAAAACACCACAAGGTTGTCACACCACTGGACTTATATGTAACGAGAGACACTTAATAATATAAAGCACTTACATTGGACCACTCACCAATACCACCCTTCCTGCCTGTGTATAAAATTGATGTAATAATTTTATTTTCAGGAACTACGTAATAATTGTATATTTAAAATAGTGCCAATGATAAATCCTGACGGGGTTATTGTAGGAAATTATCGATGTTCTCTAGCAGCGAGAGATTTAAACAGAAATTATCGACATCCAAAACGAGAGAACTTCCCCACGATCTTCACCATCAAGAACATGATAGATGATCTTCTTAATAAAAACGAGGTAATTTCTTATATACTTTACTTGTCTCTGTCTCAAAATATATCTATTCATACTTCATTGAACACTCTCAAAAGGAAAAAAGTCAAAGTTTTGTTTTAGTTTGTATTTGACAAACAAGGTTATTGTAATTTCATGAATTAGAATTTATTATTAGTATTTTGCCTTGTTGCTGGCCATGCTTTATCTTGTGAGCAGGGTGGGGGGAGATGACCGACTGAGTGGTCAATGTGTGCGCGTTGTATCTTAAGGTCTGTAATTGAGTCAACTCTTTCTCTGTTTCTTTTATCTTATGTGTCTTGCAGTCCACACAAAGTAAAAAATATAAGTTATGGTTCATTTTGTATTTGACTAGGTTGTGTTATACTGTGTTCTAAATGTGTAATTATTTTGTATTTGACTAGGTTGTGTTATACTGTAATCTAAATGTGTTTATTTTGCATTTGACTGAGATCTAAATCTGTTTATTTTGTATTTGACTGTGATCTACATGTGTTTATTTTGTATTTGACTAGGTTGTGTTATACTGTGATCTACATGGCCATAGTCGTAAACAGAATGTATTTATGTATGGTAATAATAAAATCATCAATCAAGACAATCCAACGGGTGTTGATGCTGTCCAATCATTTATAGCTGAACGTCTGTTTCCCTGGTTAATGGCAGTCAAGGTAAATAATCTTCTCGTTCCTAGTAAATAGAGTTATCTTTCCATAGCATGACTATGGGGGTACTCGATTGAAGTTCTGGAATTGAATTCTCTCAATCCCAAAAATATTGACAATAAAGTGAAAAGTGGTATTTCAGGCTACAACGCATGCTTCGATTAGATAAATAAATATCTCAACCAACAATACAGTCGGAACATATTCGTTGTGTTTAATTACGTCACGATTATACTCGCACCACCTCCATGGTCGGGATTGACAGAACTATGACAGGATTGAACCGTGTCACTTGATTGCAATTCTGTCAATTCGGGACATTCTGGACATACTGGACTTTGAATCGAGCATCCTCTATATAACACAAGTTATTCAGACTATATTCTTTCCATATTTGGCTCCCGTAAGTCTTGTCTATGATATCACTTAAGTCTAAGCAGAGGGGTCACAGTGGCTAACTGGGGAAGACGCAGGCTCGCTGGCCTCGAGGTCGGGGTTTCAATCCCTGCATTGCCCAGATAGTTAATCCAGATTTTCCGGTGTGGTTACGCCATGTCGGTGATGCAGGATGGAGGGCTTAACAAGGGCAACTGTCTAGTCATTCGGATGGGAAGAAAAAACAAGGTCCGGTGTACACATAAAAGATCCCTTGACAGTTGGAATTTGATGTAAGGCTACCCCGTAGCGCCACTATCTGGACAAAATTTCCCTCATAAACATAAAATACAGTATGGCGTATGCCCATCTTCATTAGTGCATTTGGAGCAGAACAGTAGGACGTTAAACCCTATTTCATTTCATTGCTACTTCGATCTCATGGCTCTAAGTCTAAAAACTAATCACTCAATGTATGCAATCAAATTTATCCTGAATATTTTTAATATGATTGACATCTTTCTGTTTTGTTTTATTTAGTCACCAGAGAAGTTTTCGTTCAAATCGTGCAAGTTTCAGATAAAACGTTGTAAAGAATCTACTGGTCGTGTTGTGATGTGGAGGCAGATGAAAATACCAAATAGTTTTACGCTGGAGGCGACGTTCAGTGGTACTATATTAGATAAGTAAGTACAGTTAAATATAATATTTACCACCACAACTAGGGAGAGAGAGATAGAGAGAGGGAGAGGTCATTTTGGGACTAACATATGTTTCAATTTTATTTCAATAATTTGCTAGCGTATGGGTCTTTAGCAGTGAGAGAAAACCAGAGGACCCAGAGAAAACCCATGAGGGTGGACAGGTGACCCTACTCCTCGTCACATACAAGCGGGGAATTGAGACCCACACCAGTTGACACATTGAAAGACCTTATGATACAGCATGCACACACTAACCATTCAACCCCCCAACTAGAACTAAACACACTCAAGAGAAGTCAGTAACAATCAAGTGACAAAGTCACATAAGTAGAATAATGATGTAGTCAAAGAAAATGGGCATGTTTCAACTGTAATGATTGATGGCTTTTTATTCTGCTGGTGTCTCCATTGATTATTCCTTTAGATATTTATTTGGATCATCTTAACTATTTATTCTTAATGCTCGAGATTTTTATTTGGAATATCCTGTATAGAACAACATCAACGTACTGTTTCCTCATAATGCGTGTTTTGTCAGATTTATTATTTTAGAAATGTGTTTTTATTTTACAGAACAAGCTGTCGCCATTTTAACTGTCGAGATTATGAAGATATGGGTAAAACTCTGTGTGAAGTTGTTTTAGATTATCAAAATATGCAGGAGAATAAAGAGTGAGTATTTTACAAGTTATTTGTTCAAATAGTCATTCTGGCCCCAAGTTCACAAAGCATTCTCCAATTTAAGTTAAGACTTTACTCAACATTCAATCACTGTTTATTTTTGATCCAGAAACATAAAACTTTACACATAGTTCCTTATTGATGTATTTGATACATTAAAACAACAAAAGTTAAAATAAGTCGAAAACATGATTATATTTTTATCACTGACTGATTGAGTGTCATTTGTTCGATTCTGGAGTTTAACATCCACTTCCACCAAGGGTGATATCGTAGACAAGTTTTGGTGACAATCTGTTTGTTTTTGTAGTTATCAGATGGAAGTTGTAATGGATTTAACTCGAGCTATAACACATCAGATTCTAGCAAACCGTGGTCTCGTTCCAAAACACGTTCAACTGACTGATGTACAGTCTGATAAAGGTAAAATGTACTGAGGTCTGATAACGTTGGTGTTTAAATCCAGGGTGCTCTCAGTCAGTAGGGTGCTGGCTCAATAACCTGGACTCCCAGGGAAAGATCGCCAGGGTTTCCCATTGTCGGGGATGAGGGCCTGGCAAGTGTTATGAAAATTTCTAATGTACACATTGGCATGAACATAAAAGAAACCTTTACAGCTGGAATATACTTGGCCATGCAACATCAAGTAATCCTTATGGCTGGCTAGCTTTCAACTCAGTGGACAGAGAACAGCGGGAGAGAGTCCGTCCGCTAAAATGCCCCTACCCTCTTTTTAAGTCAACATCACCCCTCTGATTGGACAACTTAGAAGTATTGATCAACATCTAAATAATAATTACTCACTAATGTTTCAAAACTTTGAAATTATTTTTTCTCTTTGAGTAAGTGAATGTTAGATGCCATCCTTATTGTACGTCTACATGTAAACCGCTCGTACCATATAGGGCCTAATCTTTTATTAGTGTTGCGAGTAACATTAGAACTATTGACCAATATTTCTATTATAATTGCTCACAAATTTTTTTGTAAAATGTACAATTCATTTTATTTTTTTCTTTCCTAGTGTTTGATTCTGGAATATCTGTAGAAGGTTCAGACATGAGTACTGGTTCACAAACAGACACAGAGAAAATATCGGAGGTAACTACGGAAATAGTAACTAATCAGAAATCAGCATTAGTTATCCATAACAACAGGCAATCGGACAATAAATCTAAAGAACGGAAATCATCCAATAAAGAGAATAAGTCATTGTTACCGGACGATTCATCCGTGGTAAAAACATCATCCAAGGGAGACAACTGCAGTAATATTGACTTCCAGAAAGTAATGGATATGTCAAGCATGAAGTCATTGGATGATTGTTTAAATCTGTTAGCTGAGTTAAATGTTTGTCAGGCTGTACTAGAATCAGAGTAAGTCATTTAATATACTTCTAGATGTACACCTAAGATGTTGTTTAATCTGTTTTTACTTTATTTCAGGGGGGTTGTGTGGCTGAATGGTTAGCACATGCATGCTGTATCATAAAGCCGGTCATTGAGTTAACTGGGGTGAGAAGGAGTAGGGACGCCTGTCCAACCACATGGGTTTTCTCTGGGTCGTTCGGTTTCCTCCCATTGCTAAAGATCCCCTCGCGCAAGTGAATTAATGAAATAAAAATGAACCACAGCCTATGTTAGTCCTGATATGGCCTAGTTTGTGTCGGGTGGACTTTAAATTCAACAAGCTTTAAAACCTGTGTCATGTTATATTATATTACATCACAGTGATGCAAGACGAGGGCCTGACAAGGACAGCTGTCTAGTCGCTTGAATGGTACAAAAAAACGAGGTCCCGTGTACACATTGACGTGCATGTAAAATAATTCCCTTGCTAGTTGGAATTTGATATACGAATGGGCTGCAGCGCCCAGCACCACTATCTGGGCAAAATTTCCCTCATAGCACGGTGTATGCCCGTCTTCATTATCCCAGTTCGGAGAACAGTAGCACGTTAAACCCGGCCTATTTCATTTCAATTACATCTTAACACAGGTATCGTATTGAATCAATATTTTGTTTATTTTAGTTCGTCAGATAGTGACAGTGAATCAGAACCAGAGCTGAAACCACCTGAAATAAAACAGCGAAAGAAGAAACGGAAATCACGAAAACAGAGAGATCGAGAAAATAAAAAACTGTTGAATGAAAGACGGAATAGTGATAACAGTAAAAAACCATCAGTAAGCATGGTAAAATATAAAAAGATACAACATGAAACGTATAAATGTCTTCTTTATAAAAACATATCCTTGATGACAGTGTGAAGTTAAAATCTTTTTTCGTTATTCATTATTCACCTATATTCGTGAATAATGAGGGATACGCTATCTTGTTATTCGTTGGGGGGTTGGGATGGCCTAGTGGTCTAGAATGCCACTCTTCGACCTCTAGCTGGCCAGTCACCTCTGGCTTGCGGCTGTGGTTTCGATCCCTGGTGTGAGCGTATGTGGCATGGAGATAGGTGACCTAGTTTGTATCGAGTGGACGTTAAACCCCATTTCCCTCTCTCTATCTCTCGTTATTCGTTATTTAACTTGTGATTCAGGATTCAAATATGAAGGATCGGTAATCTTTAATGACGATATTTCAGGATTAGATTAAAAGGAATCACTAGACAACACTAGACTAATGGATTGCAAAGTATCCCCTAGCAGAAGGAAACCATGATAAATGGCGTAAATAACCCAAATTGTTATTTAAAAGGTGAATAACGAATATCGAGGCAGCTTGTCCCTCCTTATTTTCTGATAACAAGACAGGCCCCCTTGTTATTCATTATTCAAAACAATCTGGTTTAGTTACCGACAATATGTCATTTAATTACTTTTATACTGCTAGGGGATACTTTGAATCCTAGATAACAAGTTGAATAGCAAGGTAGCGTATCCCTATTATTCACAAATAATTATCTGGTCCACAAATAATGAATAACGAATAATGGTTCAACTTCACACTGTCATCAATGTTTACATTATATAACCTATTATTGTTCAATCATAAAAACTTAATTAAGAGACATTCCTACATATTATAAATTTGGTGATGTTTTTAAATATCATTCCTTCCATGTATATATAGGCACTTCCTGTTATTGCACACAATGATTCCCGATCTGTTGCCATGACAGCTAATACTGATACAATCACTGCTTCTAATGTTGTGAACATTGGTAAAAAACAGGTAGGCCTATGATCAGATAGAGTAGCCTGTAGTCTGTGTAGAGTAGATACAGTAGTCTATGATAGTCTATGATCAGATAGAGTAGCCTGTAGTGGAGTAGATACAGTAGGCCAAAGGAAATAATAATAAGATACGGAAAGCTTTTTGTAGCTGAGGCGCTGGAGGTGCCAGCCTCCTCGCGAAAAAAATCCAAGAAGTTGAAAAAATAAAACAAGAGAAAAATGCTAAAACGGATGAGAAAAATGAAAATGTACCCTAGTAATGGCGAGCCCTAAAGGCAGACAAAGGGTCCCCATTCTGAAAAAAGGGCCCCTCTGGCCAAAGGAATGGGCCCCAGAGTCTGAGTCAGTCAATCCTTTTCTATACATTGTTACTGTTGAATCCACTACTGAATGAGAATGCACTCTGCATTGGCATGAAAATCATCAATCAAAACCCCTCCCCCCCCCAAAGAAAGAGGGCCCTCAAAATAATATAGCTTCCGCCATGATAAACTTTAAAACGCCCCTGTAAGATACTGTAGGCCTGGCCTATGATAAACAAGTCTATAGTAGAGTAGTCTATGTAGAATAGATACATATATAGTCTATGGTAAGATACAGTAGCCTATTGTCCATGACAGTCTATAGTCAGATACAGTAGCCTGTAGAAGTCTGTAGTGGAATAGTCTGTCATTAACCCTTTTTACATTACAAATTTGAAGCATGCCAGGAAGGTACGGTTAATTTTTTCGTTGTGTAAATGGGTCAAACATAACCGTGCTGTACTGAAAATTGTGCCAATTTGGCCCACTGAAGGGAGGTGGTCTCAGCATGGTACCAGAGAGGGCACAGTTAAATTTTCGTAGTGTAAACGCTATCCAGTCTGAGAACGGTTCTCAATTATTGTAGAGTAATGTAAACAGGGCAATTTCTTGAAATTTATTGCAACCTTGTGCGGTGCCGAGAGCGGCATGCTTATGAAATGCCAAGTGTAAACAGGGCTAATGTCTATGGTAAGGTAGTGGAGTAGCCTGTAACATATGTAGACTGTAGCCTGTGTAGTCTGGTTAATCTTTGAATCTGGTAGTTAAAACCTAGTTGAGTAGTGGATTGTGATTCCCCAGTTGTACGGCACAAGTAGTATAGTCTCCCATCCAGGTTGTTATATTAAAGTATGGATAATCAGAGCCAATGTAATGAGTTTTGTTTTTGATTATCAACTGGTGCTATTATAACAGAAGTCTTGAATATACGGTATGTTTAAGAGCTAAATCTGCCTAATGCAGATCTTTCATCTGGCCTCAAATGTTATATATATAAATTATTAATTAGACATTTATTCACATGCCAAACCCATAATCAACCCACTAGCTAGAACATAAGATGGTTTAGTTTTTCAAAAAATTTAAACACAATTGCCAGGTGATAATTTAGTTTAAACATTGTTTCTTATGGAAACAGAGGTAGAAATGATAATGAAGACTACACTGACTTCAAACGGACAAGACTGAAGTAATGTGACTTAAATTTTCAATGTATTTCCCTTTCATTATCTTTGTTTTCAGCATTATAGCTACAACTTTCAGTTCTTTATTTAAATCTTTGGTGGGGGGATGGTTAACGCATGCATGTTGCATCATAAGGCCTGTCATTGAGTCAAGTGGTATGGTTTCGATTTCCTGCTTTGAAATAGAGTAAGGCCGTCTTCCATCCCCTCAAGGGTTTTTTCTCCGAGTCCATTGGTTTTCTCCCACTGCTAAAGACCCCTACACATAAGCAAATTATTGAAATAAAATTAAACCATATGTTAGTCCCGAAATGACCTAATTTGTGCCAAGTGGACGTTAAACCATGCTACTCTCTCTCTGTATGTTACACATGTTATAGACAGCTGTATTAATAATAATTTAATGATTGTATATATGTGTATTTTGTTACAGTCTAGTACTGGAAGTGAAAGACTACAGAAAGTTAGTGTTAATAACACCCAGTTTATCAGTAAATATGAAGGACGCAGTAATGGAGGTGTTCCATGTTTTACCGAGGAAAGATCCATGGAAAGAGCGGCAAAGGTCAGTCACAGTTGATTACCCATAGTTCATTATACGTTATACTTGTCTATTTGTTGACAAATACATGTATAATTCTAGCCATAATTTATAAATGGGGGATAATATTATTGTAGAGGATGGTTAAGCTATCTGTTAATTTATGTATGTTAATTGTAGAGAATGGTTGAGTTATTTGTTAATTTATGCATGTATAATTGTAGAGAATGGCTGAGTTACGGAGAAGATCTGAAGACGAAAAAGAACAAGAATTAACTTTCTATGTAAGTTCAGAATTACCATGTTTAGCCTTATTTATCATTTATCTCTTTTTTCTATCCCCAATAGACAAGTCTTGAATGACTTTTTTCTATTGGATGTCCAAATGGTTAAAGTGTGTGTGCTGTATCATGAGGTCTGTCATTGAGTCAATTGGTGTGGTGTCAATTCCCAGTAGGGCCGTTTGTCCAATCTCGTTGGTTTTCTCTTGGTGCACCAGTTTCCTCCCACTGCTAAAGACCCCTAAGCGCAAGCAAATTATGGAAATAAAAATAAAACCATGTGTTAGTCAATTCACATCTAGTTTTGAATGATTTGTTTTTGGTAAATATATTATACATATAATCTATTCACATCTAGTTTTAAATGATTTATTTCTGTAATTCAATTTTCTATTGTTACCCCTGTTCTTCCTCTTAACTAACGGCATCTGTTTTATCCAGCGTATTAATAGTTTTATTACATAACATGTAGCCAAAATCTGTATTAAATTGTAGATTCCTAGAATCCCTGAGCTTTCGTGACATAGAATCTATATTAAATTGTGATTTCCTTGAAATTCTACCGTTTCATGTTGTAGAATCTGTATTAAATAGTAAAGTCCTAGCATCTTTACCATTTCATGCAATAGAGTCTGTATTAGATTATAGATTCGTAGAAACTATTGTTTCTAGTCATAGAATATGTATTAAATTATAGATTCCTAGAATCTGTATCATTTCATGTTGTAGAATCTTTATCAAATCGTACAGTCATGGGATCTGTATTCAATGGTACAATCTGTATTAAAGGGTAGTCCTAGAATCTGTATCATTTCATGCCGTAAAATCTGTATTCATGGTACAGTCGTTGTATCTGTACTGTTTGATGTAGCAAGTAGTTATTGTAGTTATACACTGGTTCACTCATCTCCTGTTGTAGTTACATAGTGATAGTAGTGTGATCTATTGTAGTTATACACTGGTTCACCCATCTCCTATATTGTAGTTACGTATTAATGGTACAGTCGTTGTATCTGTACTGTTTGATGTAGCAAGTAGTTATTGTAGTTATACACTGGTTCACTCTTCTCCTGTTGTAGTTACATAGTGATAGTAGTGTGATCTATTGTAGTTATACACTGGTTCACCCATCTCCTATATTGTAGTTACGTAGTTAGAGTAGTGTGCTTCATATAAACTCTTACTGTAGTTATATAGTTAGAATAGTGTGCTTTATGTTAAACTTTTTACCTCATCTCCTATTGTAGTAATATAGTTAGAATAGTGTGCTTTATCTAGGCTTTCTTTTTTCTCTCTAACTCTGTAGTATTGTGAGGATGAGTTCTGTCAATATCCTAGTACTGTTTCTAACTTCCAACTACAGAGATCCGCCACAGAAGATGAGTTCAACAAGAGAATTAATATGGCTTTACATGAAGGAACGTCAAACCTGACACAAACTCTTGTAGGAAATAACGTTAAAACAGCTTATACACACGCTGGTGAGTCATTTCACGAATTGGATTTGATTATTAAGACGAATTAGTCATGTTAAGATTAAATTATGTTTACTTCAATTTAAGCCAATCCACTTTATGATATGTAAATGAAATAAGGTTTAACACCCCATTGTTCTGCTCCGGACTACACCAAACAGCGTGCTATGAGGGAAATTTTGCCCGATGAGTGGCACTACGGCCTACTCTTATATCTTTTACATGCAAGCCAATGTGTACACGGGGCCTCAGTTTTTCATCCCATCCAAATGTCTAGACAGTTGTCCTTATCAGGCCCTCAGTCCTGTATCACTGACAAGGGGAAACCACACCGGATAATCTGGATGAACTTTCTCAGCCAATGCAAGACATGTAAGTTTGAGTTGACATGTTTTGATTAGATGGCATGTTGTGGTGGTTCTGGTGAACTTCAGCAAATTGGAATTTGATTGGGGTAGTGCTGAAAATCTTGCTGTATCTGCCCGTCTTCCATTAGCCCAGGTTAGGTGCATAAGAGTAGGACGTTAAACCCCATTTCATTTCATTTCATTGCTGTATCTGGTTAGCCTTTGTTTCTTATAGTTCAGTTAACTGAACAGGTTAGGGCATTGCTGAAAGTGTTGCTGTATCTTTGGTGGTTTGTATGTCATTTATTTCGGTAACAAAATAGGTTAGGACAGTGCTGAAAATGTTAATAGAATAGTGTAGGGCAGTACTGAAAATGTTGATGCATCTGGGGTATCTGTATTTCATATAGTAATCCAGTGAGCCATTATTTTAAATAGGGTGGACTTTCAGTTGTTTATCATTGGGTGGACCTTGTCTTGTTTATCATTGGGTGGACCTTCCTTTGTTTATCATTGGGTGGACCTTGTGTTGCTTCCCATTGCATGGACCTTCTCTAGCTTATCCCTTGGGTGGACCTTGTATTGTTTATCACGCCTTCAAATTTATTGATTTATTACAAATATTTTAGTAATACCTTCTGTAAATTATTTAGGCAAAAAAGCTCCAGAATTTATTATTTTTAAAAATAAACCCATATTTGTTGTGTTATTCATTTGTTATGATCGTGTTTTTATTGTAAGCCCACGTTAGTTTTGTTATATATTTGTTATGATTGTGTTTATTTTGTATTTGTTGTAGCAGATCAAGGTATCAGTATAGATCGACCACCAACAACGATACATCAATCACAAAGTTTCAGTTTACCAATTACATTCCCTCTAGTATCCAATAGTTACCATAATCATTATATATATCCAGATGTAAGGTGGGTAGTATCCAATAGTTACCATAATTATTATATATATCCAGATGTAAGGTGCGTAGCATTCCCCCTCTTGTATCCAAAAGTTACCATAATCATTATATATATCCTGGGTAGCTTTTCCCCTCTTGTATCCAATAGTTACCATAATCTTAATAGATATCTAGATGTAAGGTGGGTAACTAAAAATTGTTTTGGTTATATATCGAGTTAAGTTTGAATTTCTTGTATTTCCATTGTTATTGCATTTTAATGAAACATTAAATACAATGTAAAAATAGTTTATGAAGTAGACTTTATAGCAATCTGATTAAAACACAGATCCTATTTCGTTTTGTTTTTTGTATATACTTGCCTTAACTACACTAGGATCTGGAGGAGTTGTCATATTATTACCGGTGGTTTGGTTGAAGTGATGGATTAGCCAATGAAATGGTCTGTTACTTCGAGTTATTGGATTGCTCTGCACGGAACTGTCGGTAATTCCCTAAAAACGTCAAAGCTGATTGATTAATGACCCCTGACATAACCTTCCAGTACAACTTGTCAAATTTTCATGAGGTGTAGACCATCGAAAGTATAAAAGAAAACAAAATAAAACATAGATTTGTATTTTAATCAGATTGACAGTAGAGTGGACTAGTTCACTAAATAACATACATCATTACTATTGTAGTTTTTCTGATGAAAGTGAGAATGAGCTAGAAAGTAAGCAAATACCATTAGCTGTCCGTAAATCACCGTATCAATATGATACACCATCATCAGCTGTTCAAACTATTACACAAAAAAGACATATACGGTTGGTATTTATGTTTGTCAAGCATAAACATTTTTTTTGTTTTAATTAACTACTCAGTATCCATGAAATAAGTGTTCATGTCTACAATATTTTTAAAATAAATTTATCGTGAAAATGTATTTTTGAATCCGATATAATTTTAGTATATAGATTGCTTGTTTACTTATGTTAAAAACCAATCTATGATTCTGTAAAACAGATAGGGTGTATTTTTTATACCAAATGGCAATATAAAACAAAAAGCTGTAATTTTACTTGAGTACACTATTATTTTGCACATTTTATTATAATTTTAGAACCGGCCTGGTATTGAGATATGAAACAGGATTAGGGTTACAGATAGGTTCCCGAATTTAACGTTTGTTAATTATTCATCCACAATTCTCTAAAACTGCTTGTGTGTAGAAAATATACATCAAAAAATGAATGAATTGTTGTTCTGCTCCTAAACTGGGCTAATGAAGACGGGCATACGCCATACAGTGTGCAGTGAGTGAAATTTTGCCAGGATGGTGGTATATGACCTATTCTTTTACGTGCTCGGTTTTGTTTTTCGTCCCATCCAAACGACTAGACAGCTGTACTTGTCAGGCCCCCATCGGAAAATCCTGATGAACTTTCTTGGCCAGTGCAAGGATAGAAGACGCGACCTCCAGGCTAGCACTTACGCACTTAGCTCCCTATATACATGAAAGAAGAAACTGTATTTATACTGTGGTGAATTGTTATGTTTTACCTTTTATTACTATTTTAGAACGGGACCAGTATTGAGATCTTTACCGCCGAATAATATGAGTAATACACCACCCTTGGTTACATCTAGTTTGTTAGTCGGTAAATCAGCTGGTCCACATCATTCTTATAAAACCAACAGTGACAAATCAACGATGAATGTTATGCCAAATACAACCTTAGTAAGTAGGCAGTTAAATATTTGTTTTCTAATATACGGGATTACGACTTATTCAGATGAAATGGAATTGGGTTCATTGTCCTACTGTTCTGCTCCTAACTGGGCGTACGCCATACAGTGTGCTGTGACAGAAATCTTGCCTGGGAAGCAGCACTACTCCCTACTCTTTATTTACACAGGACCTTAATCTTCAGCCCTGTCGGAACAACTAGACAGCTGTCTTTGTCAGGTACTCCGTCCTGTATCACTGACAAGGGGGAACCACACCATAAAGTCTGGATGTACTTTCTACTTTCGTGGCCAATGCAGGATCGAACACCCGACTTCCAGACAAGCCAACCAGCATCTTACCCACTTAGCCACTGTGACCCCCAGGACCAATTTCCAAGTATCCAATAAATTAAGTGTGTTGTTAACCAAGTAAATTGAAAATACATGTACCACCTTTCGATACTGATTTAAGTACATGTAACTCATTTAGAATACTTATATTTAATACAAGCAAATAAAATGATATGAGAGCCGCCCCCACAAAACCGGACGGATGGTCATTGTTATAAAAATAGAGCTTTCCAAGAATTCAATTCTTTTTAAATTCATCGTATCATCTGGAATTGAGTACCATTCATTAATAGTAACAAGTAGGCATACAGTTTATGCTTTTGTGCCCATAGTACAAAGTGAAGTTGTGTGACAAGTGTCTGATTTTGTGGGAGCGGGTAACATATTTCAAGATCTTAAACTAAACTATCCATTTCTTTATCATATTTCAGATCGGAAATCTACGAAGACCTAGACAAAGTATTGGTGGTGATTAGTAACGGGGAAATGTTAATTTATTTGGGTCTGGATATACTCGAAGTAGCTGAGATGTAATGTGTATCAATTACCCAGTGTTGTTCCAATTAGTGACACATTTTTATGGCGCCCCTCTTGTCGGTTGCGGGCTGGCCGGGTTGTAAGCTTGACCAGTGGGCAGTGGGCCCCTGAGGACTTAATTATTAGACAATATATTTAAAATATAAATTATCAAAAAATATATAAATATTACATCTTTTGTCTCTGCTTACATATATCTTTGGAAAACTTAATTTATTCATATTAAAAATTAAATTGTATTGATGGGTTCCGCCTTGGTCTCCTGGCAACCAATATTTTCAGACCCAGTTCGCCACTGCCATTTGTACACCAACACTGGCAGAATGAATGATTGTTTTAAGTTAATGTTTGGACTATATGCTGATGCTGCTACTTCCTTAAAATCACAAAATCTAGTGTTAGGACTGTCCTGTCTCAAATCTGTACCAAATCTATGCACATTTGTATTGTGTTTGGACTGTTCTGTCTCAGATCTGTACCAAATCTATGCGCATTTATGTTGTGTTGTATATCTTCTTCAAATTTTTTAACATTGTTGCAACATGAATGGGAAGTAATCTTTGAGGGGCATTTAGTAACTGGATAGAGAAATAAACTATAACACATACTTATGGAAAAACAGCCTAAATAAAGATGTAGCAGTTTTCCATAAGTATTTGTTATAGGTCATGAATATGAAGATTATTAGTGAATCCGTCCAACCATTGGAGAAAGCAGCATTTTAACTTGGCTATAAATACAACTGTATATATGTATATCTTTTATTTATTTTTCTAAATAAAGACGTAGCAGTTTTCCATAAGTATTTGTTATAGGTCATGAATATGAAGATTATTAGTGAATCCGTCCAACCATTGGAGAAAGCAGCATTTTAACTTGACTATAAATACAACTGTATATATGTACATGTATATTTTTTATTTATTTTTCTATGAAATATTAGTTGTTGTATAATATTTTCATGTCTATTTTAATGTAATAAATATTTTGAATATACTGTCACCATTTGTAATGTTTTGTCTTCACCCGATACAGACAGGGTTTCTAGGACCGTCAGGGATTTCACAATTAGTGATAGATATAAATGATCTATTCTAGAAAGAAAATCAACATTTTTTGAAGAAATATGAAATAAGAAAGAAGTACAATCACTCCCACTTTTAATATACAACACCAGTTTGTTTCAATGTTTCAATGGTCTGTCTGCATTATCCCAGTTGGATCAGAACAGTAGGACGTTAAACCCCATTTCATTTGTTTTAAATGGTTATATGTTAATTGTTGCACTATATATAGGCTGCAGGATGGAGGGCCTTGCAAGGACAGCTGTCTAGTCATTCGGATGAGACAAACAAAACAAGGTCCTGTGTACACATTGGCATGCATGTAAAAGATCCCTTGGCAGTTGGAATTCGATATAAAAGTAGACTGTAGTGCCGCTGCCCAGGCAAAATTTCCCTCATAGCACACTGTATAGCGTATGCCTGTCTTCATTAGCTCAGTTTAGGAGCAGAGCAGCAGGACGTTAAACACCATTTCATTGCACTTTAGGTTAGTTGACATGATCCATCAAGAGGAAAGGACTTGGCTAGTTATCATGGTCCAATTGTTCGTTTTTCAATTTGTACTGAATTTGTGCTTTTCTGTTTAGTGTAGAAGTTTGGTATATCACATATGCGTCGAAACGTGAAATTTACTTGGGCCGTTGGCGCTAGATTCCATTATGTCATCAATCTTCCACTCGACTGTGATCTTATACCTGCTCTCACAAAAGAGGCTGATCCTGTCCCATCGTCCATAAGCATTTGCTTCTAGCAAAGACCACAACTGTCAGAGCATTAACACAAATTTTCTTTGGACAACGAACGACCCGGAACCCCCCTTTCAAGTTACAACATCCCATCCATCCACACAAATCCTGTATTGTACTTATATGTTTGTCTGTCTGTCAGATCATTAACACAAATTTTCCTTGGAGAAGAAAAACCAGGAACCCCCCCTTCAAGTTACAACATCCCATCCAGCCACATAAATCCTGTATTGTAGTTATATGTTTGGATGAATAATAGAAGTATCATATGAAAATAAACCAGTCATCCTCAAGAATAGTGTAACACTAGATTTAACGCCATGGGTTTCTTCACTGACAGGGCTTATGATAGGACTAATGACAGGCTTAATTTAGGTGACAGGGCTAATGATCGACCTACAGGCTACTGAGCTAGTGAAGACGAGCATACGCCATACAGTGTGCTATGAGGGAGATTTTGCCCTGGCAGCAGCACTCTGGCCTACTCTTATATCCAATTCTAACAGCCAAGGGATCTTTTACATGTACGTCAATATAGGGCCTATACACAGGGCCTTGTTTTTCTGTCTCATCCAAATGACTAGACAGCTGTCCTTATCAGGCCCTCCATCCGGCAGCCCTAACAAGGAGAAACCCCGTCAGAAAATCCAGATGAACCTCCTCTGCCAATTTAGGTATTAACCACTCAAACTCCAGGCCTGCGAGCCAGCGTCTTACCCAATCTGATTAAAACACAGATCCAATTTCGTTTCGTTTTTTATAGTTCAAAATTTCGTTTTTTCTTGTCTTTACTACTCTTGGATCTGGAGGACTTGTTATTTAACTGGTGTTCTGCCTGAAATGAGGGGTCAGCCAATCAAATGGTCTGTCGAATCGACCGTTTGACCTTTTCATGCGTGGAACTGTGGGTAGATATTACCAGCCAATGACGTCTATACTAACACCAGCGGATAGAAATCAAAACAAAACAAAAGTAGATTTTAAAAAGCATGGCGGTCGCTAATTTGTTAATCGAATGACTGACGTTATCGGGTCAAATGTCCCGTGCTTGATACCTGACGTCATAGAACGTGAGCTCCCACTATAACTTGTTAGATCTACATGAGTGTAGGCCATCGAAAGTATAAAAAACGAAACGAAATATAGATCTATATTTTAATTAGATTGGCGTCTTACCCACAAGTGGCTCAACAATGTTAGTAAAATAATTTACGTACTAGAACCCGAGAATACAATACAAATATAATCTTCCATTTCAATTATTAAAATTATTACTATTATTATTAAATCAAACTAGATAGATTGTGTTAAATTACATTTATTGTGCAATTAAAATAAAACAATAACGAATCCTCGGTTATGAACTATTCGTGTAGGTTGAATCCATGTCCAACACGAATATACAACTAAGGCGACGCGGCACCGGAAATGTCCCATTTTGTTTGACCTAGTTATATTTGTACTGTACTGACCGCATGAAATCCTTTATCGTGTTCCTTATAAAAAGCGTTATGAAATAAAGTCCAGCTCAAGATTCCATTTCAACCAAATCAAGTACTGAATATGGTAAGTTGATGAAATTATTTCATTAAAGGGTTACAACTGTATTCTTTACAAAAGTGTATTTCTACTCAACAAGGGGATTCAGGTCAAGTCAATGTAATATTGAATGTTTTAAATACGGTAACAGAAGATTTTTAAAGAAAAAATATATATTGTCAAAATACACATAAAATGCTTTATTTCATTAATGTATTCGAATTAGATTAAGTGTTTTGGAATTTTATAATCTGGGATTGACTTAAATATTGCCTGAAGTCTCACTTCAGAATAGAATGTAGGGCCTATGTCCACAATAAACTAATGACTCTAAAACTTTCAACTACTAGAATAGGGAGAGAGAGAGAGGAATGGGGTTTAACGTCCACTCGACACAAACTAGGTCATTTTGGGACTAACATATGGTTTCAATTTTATTTCAATAATTCGCTTGCACGTCGGGGTCTTTAGCAGTGGGAGGAAACCGGAGTGCCCGGAGGAAACCCACGCGGTTGAGAATGCGCCCCTATCTCCATGCCACATACGCTCACACCCAGAGATCGAAACCAGAGCCGCAAGCCAGAGGTGACAGGCCAGCTAGAGCTCGAAGCGCGGCACTCTAGACCACTAGGCCATCCCAACCCCCCTAGAATATGGTTGTCACCACCTTATATACTGCTGCTCTGCTGGACTATCTGGCATAGTAACAAAAAATAGTTCCAGTCTTGTATCAGGAATCAGACCACTATAACAACAATCTTCCCCGTGGCGTTTTCACAACCTGAAAAACATAACATTTTTAAATTGTTCTACCACATACCATGGAGAGAGGGGGAGAAAAATGAGGTTAAACATCCATGTGACACAAATTAGGTCATTACTGGACTAACATGTGGTTCAATTTTATTTCTATAATTCGCTTGTGCATAGGGGTCTTTAGCAGAGAGAAAGTTTAACATCCACTTGGCAAAAACTAGGTCATATCGGGACTAACATATGGTTCAATTTTATTTCAATAATTGGCTTGCATGTAGTGGTCTGTGGCAGTGGGAGGAAACTGTAGGACCCGGAGAAAACCCGTGAGGTTCGACAGGTTACCTTACTACTTCTCACGTATAACCGGGGAATCTAAACATTGACAGTTGACTCAATGCATGACAGAGTTTATGATGTACGCGCACACGTGCTAACCAGTCGGCCCTCTAACCCCTCGTATATTACAGGAAACTAATGAGGTAATAACTTTTATTTATTACAGGCAACTAACCATAATATTCACATTAAAAAAGAGAAAACTGAAGATAATGATAAATATTGTCATGTTAAAGAAGAGAAATCTGATAATGTAGATGGACATTGTCGTGTTAAAGAAGAGAAAACTGACGACGTAGATGGACATTGTCGGGTTAAAGAAGAGAAAACAGATGATAAAAATGAATATTGTCATGTTAGAGAAGAGAAAACTGTTGATGTAATTGAATGTGGTCATATTAAAAAAGAGAAAACAGATGATATTAATGAATATGGTAATGTAAAAGAAGAAAAAACAGATGATCTTGATGTACAGTTTAATGATAGCACACCTTTTAACGCTGAAACCGTTTATCAGTGTAAATTGTGTGATGAAGAATTTAGATTAGAAACAGATTTAGAGAAACACTGTGAGGACCATGTTGAAGAAGGAAATGTTGCAATACTTTATCAATGTAATGTTTGTGATGAGAATTTTACTTCTGACAGGGATTTAGATAAACACTGTCAAATACATGTACATCTTAATGAAGAGGAGACAATTCATGTGGATGAAGGCGAGAGAATTCTTGATAATGAAGGGGAGATAATTCAAGATAATGAAGGGAAGACAATTAACCTAAATAAAGGGAGGACATTTCATGTTATTAAAAGAGAGACAATTGGTGTTAATGAAGGGGAGATACTTGGTGTAAAGAAAGGTGGGATAATTGGTGTAAAGAAAGGGCAGACAATTGGTGTAAACAAAGGGCAGACAATTGGTGTAAACAAAGGGCAGACAATTTGTGTAAACAAAGGACAGACAATTGGTGTAAACAAAGGGGATACAATTGGTGTAAACAAAGGGGAGACAATTCATGATCAAGAAGAAGAGACGATCGACTTTAATGATGATGAATCCGTAGAAAATGATCCGCAGCTGTTTGATGATGGTGAAATTCAACTAAGCAACATCAGTCTTTTGTGTGATGTTTGTGGCAAATCGTTTAATAGAAAATGTCTGTTCACAAGACACAGAATGACTCATGGAGCAGAGAGACCTCATGAATGTGACATTTGCGGTTTTGCATTTCATAAGACGGAAGATCTAGAGAAACACATGAACATTCATGCTGGTGAAAAACCATACCAATGTGATTCTTGTGATATGGCATTCAGTAACTACGGTGATCTCGAAACACACACAATAACTCACGACGGAGAAAAGCCGTTTAAATGTGATATTTGTTGTGAATCATTTAGATGGAAGCGCCAGCTAAAGAGACACAAAGATCTGGACTGCGAGGATGGGAGCGACGGATTAACTCAGTGTAAATTCTGTGATAGATTCTTTGCCGCATACAGTGGTTACCAGAGACATCTCGTCACCAGTCATAAATGTGATGTTTGTGATAAATTATTTAAAGATGTTGATATACACAGGAGAATTCACACGACTGGAAACACTTTAATAAGTAAGTTGCGTGGGAAAGATTGTCTTGATAGATTTACGATTTATTACATGTAAGGGGGGGGGGTCGGATGGCCGAATGGTTAGCGTGCGTGCACTGTATCGCACGGCCTGCCATTGAGTCAACTGGCGTGGTTTCGAATCCCCGGTTGGACCAGGCAAGGAGTGGGGTCGCCTGTCCGACCTCATGGGTTTTCTCTGGGTCCTCCGGTTTCCTCCCACTGCTAAAGACCCCTACGCGCAAGCGAATTATTGAAATAAAATTAAACCATATGTTAGTCCCAAAATGACCTAGTTTGTGTCGAGTGGACGTTAAACCCCATTTCTCTCTCTCTCTCTCTCTCTCCCCTCCCACTGCTAAAGACCCCTACGCGCAAACAAATTATTGAAATAAAATTAGACCATATGTTAGTCTCGAAATGACCTCTCTTTTTTTATTGTTCAAAATTTCCTTTTACTTGTTTTTACTACATTAGGATCGTTCATTTGTTCCTGGAGTTTTAGTCCACTTCCACCAAAGGGGGATATCATACTCATAGACAAGCTACACTAGGATCTAGAGGAGTTGTTATCATTGACATGTCCTGGATTGTGTGAGGGATTAGCCAATGAAAAGGTCTGTTACGGCGAGCTTTAGGTGTGTTTTGCATGGAACTGTGGGTAATCCATTTCAAACATCAATGCTGACTTCATAGGTTCAAAAGTCGCTCATATGACCCTTGACGCATCCTTCCAGTACAACTGGTCAGATGTTCATGTAGTGTAGGCCATCGAAAGTATAAAAAACGAAACGAAATATAGATGTGTATTGTTATCTGATTGATGTACATGTATGTGGTGAAGATACATGTAGATTAAAGGTTTAATATCCTACCCAACTGGGCTAATGAAGACTAGCATACGCCTTATACATGTACATGTAGTGTGGTACGAGGGAAACTTTGTCCCGACAGCGACACTACGGTCAAGTCTAATATCAGATTCCAACTACCAAGGGAAGATTTACATGCAGGTCAATGTAAACATGGGTTTATACCATCCGAATGACTGTGTTGTGCCCACCACTGACATGGGGCAAAATCCTGAAGAATTTCTTGACCAATACAGGGGTCGAACATGGAACCTCCAGCCACTGTGGCTCTCTGTAAGAAATAGATAATAAACTGATCGTTCTCGATACAATAATAATAATAATAATGGACATTTATAGAGCGCCAACATCCAGCTAGATTAGCTGCTCTGGTGCACTGTTACAATAATAATAATAATAATAATAATGGTAACAATGGTTACAAAAACTATAATCAAAGTGTTTAAATTGAAATCACATGTATCATTCAAATTACTTTATTCTGTGTGAAGTAAGGCTGTTTGAAAATACATGGATAGAGTCATTGTATATGTACTGTATAGTATAGGGACGAAAAACGAAAAAAAAAGTACCTTGTAGGATGCATGTATATCCTACATGTATTTTATTTGAAGTCGTTGACTGTGTGTCATGTCAGAGATTCAAGATTTCTTAAAACAATTGGATATTAAGGATTGGCAATTGAATTTCATATTTTTGAAAGCGATATATATATTCCTTGTTGCAGCTGAAAGAAAATGTCTGATACATCGTGACATCAACTACCCAGGTATTATGATGAAATTCACAGACACAAGTTGGAATACAGTTGTTAGATATTCGTCTGCATGGAGATATCTCGACGGAGAAGAGAAGCAGATAGCTGAAACATTTTGGGATGTCTTCCAAGGTAAGTAACATTATTTTTCAGGGATTCTTCCCCAAAAGTTAGCTCGTCAGTAATCTTTGGGCGGGTATAATAGAGGCCAGAAATAGGTCACCCGTGCAGCACTATTATACATGTAAATATCATGATTGTAGATCTTCCTTTCTTTTTATACTTGCCTGTATCAGACCTAAGGCTGACCTTAAAAATGTCTTTGTTTCACCAAACCCGACCCACAATTGATTAGAATGGTCCTTAGGGTTTTTTCTAAATTTTTTTTTCTTTATTGGCAAACTAATCAATACCAATGACATCGGGATTTTTAGAGTGATGCACGACTCGCACACGATTTGCCACAAACTTAAACTTGAAGTGTGATGCCTTCATTTTTATCGAAAACGGATATTGCTTGATAAAGACGAGAGTATCATCGTCGAAACGTTGCATGTTAATAAACCAGTAATTGTTAATCCATAAATAGTGTTATTGTGGGATATTGAAAATATCGTCGTCATGTTTAAAACGACACTCCACAGACAGGGGCAGAATCATTTCGTCTGCAACCATTAGGCAAACAGAGATATTTTTAATGTCAGCCTAAACTTCATGGATAATGACCCTTGATTGTACGAATGTCATGTTTATTTGCTGAAGAGTTTTTTACCTATCTCGAGCAAAACGTGGGCATATCATGCATGGATATCTCTTGTTTATACCAGTTTACGTGTATATTTAGGTACGAAGGAAGATGCAGAGGAAATGTATGGGTATCACAAATGCTGTTATCAAAGATTCTGTGATGTAACACGTCAAGGACGTGCAGAGTTACGAATAAGAAAACGTAAAGCCGAAGTATCAAACCAATCTGAAACAGGATCACACTCTCGTAATAAATGTTTGAGACCAAATCCACCAGAGTCTTCTACTACAAGTGATGATATTCTCCCAGAAGCCTGCATCATTTGTAAGAAAGTTGACTTCTTTGTTAAAGTTAAAGATGGTAAAAGAGTCAAAGACAAGTTGTTACTAGCGGAGGACACAGATGCTGGTGGGTATAAATAGTTTTTATCAATGAGAGGTTAGCCATACATTATGCAAGAGCTAAATCTGCCTATTGTAGATCTTTCTTTAGGCCTGGAATGTTTTCTATATTATTAATTAAACATTAATTAACTGATTCAAGCCATAATCAACACTCGATGGGTAGGATTTTTGCGATTTGAAATAGATTAGAACGGGTTCAACCATATCTTAATTAATTTAAAAATGGACGAGCAAGAATTAGCTTGTGTCGAGTGGACGTTAAACCCCATTTATCCCATTTCCCCCCCCCCCCCCCCCCCCGGATACATACATGTATAATTGAGTTTTGTGCAAGGATCTTTGAACAGTGGGATGAAACTGGATGACCTGCAGAAACTCACACGGCTGGACCTACTGCCCTACTCCTTGTCAATACTGGACAAACTGCCCTACTCCTTTCATGACTGGACACGGCTTTACAGACTGCCCTACTCCTCTCACGGCTTTACAGATTGCCCTACTCCTGTCACAGCTTTACAGACTGCCCTACTCCTCTCACGGCTTTACAGATTGCCTTACTCCTCTCACTGCTTTACAGACTGCCCTACTCCTAGTCACGTATATGCTTGTGATTGAAGCGACAATCACAGTGACTGGTCTGTGGATCTAAATAATCAATAATATGGAACCATGTGTTAGTCTCAAAATGACATAACTTGTGTTCATCGAAATAGTTCATCAGGCATGGTTTCCCCTTGTCATTGATATAGGTAGGTTGGATTACCTGGCAGGGCACAACATATAGTTGTACACCTTGAACTGCACGTAAAAGAACTCTTAATATATGGAATTTGATATAACAGTAGGCCATAGTGCTGCTGCCTGGGCAAAATGTCTCTCATTACACACTTCATTAGCCCATGGCCAGTACCAGCAGGGCCCTGTTTTCCTCAAAATCTTAACTAAAGATCAAATCCAAATTTTAGTAGATACTTCAATTTTGATTGGCTAAACACTAAAATCAATCTAATATTATCCAATCAAATTACTAAAATTAGGATTTTATCGTAGTTAAAATTTTATGAAACAGGCCCCTGAACAGTAAGACGTTACGTTAAACCCTTATTTTATTTCATTTCTCCCTGATCTAAACTTAACTTTCTTACTATCAGGTTTACTTCGTGAAGCTGCCACAAGGAAGGAGGATGAATCTATATTAAAACATATCCGAGGCAAGGACTGTGAAGCTATCGAAGTTTGTTACCACAAGACTTGTTATAAGAAGTATAACAGCTTTCTTTATAGGAAACTCAGCGATTTGTAAGTTTTTATTAATTTCATGTTTAACCTTTTGGATCCAGGTACCTGTGGCGGCCAATCTGTAACGAACAGGTACCTGTAGTGGCTGATATGCTGGATGATCGATATTCTAGCCACTTTTTCAGCCGCTTGGGTCCTGGGGCTCATAATATTACCCAAAAATCTTTTGGGTCCATTTTTACCCCAGTATGTAGGCCTAATGTCGTCCTGGGTGTCAGTGTCCAAAGTATTAAAAAAAACACCGTCACATTCATCTTTAAGTATATCGTGTGAATATTACATGGCATATTCCCATTTTCGTTATTGGTATTGGGTACAAAGGTAGGACATTGTACCCCATTTATATCTATTTTTGTAGGAGTGACAGTGACCACCAGTTGTATGAGAAAGCTTTTGAGAAGTTTTCAAGTGAAGTAATTACCAAGAGAATTATTAAGGATAAAGAGATACTGTATATGTCCAAACTTCTGGCTGTCTTCAAGTCATATGTTAATAGAGTTGAAAACCTGGATGCTTCCGATTATGGGTTTGTTTATCTTGTTTGCTTATCATTTATTTAATCATCCTAGCCCTAACCCTAACCCTAGTTCTGGGATGACTGATGGACAGGACGATTTACCCAATTACGGGCTTATCTCGTTTGATTGTCATTTATCTTTATTGGGGGCAGGATGTTTTACCTAATACCAACTATTACCATATACTATCCCATCACCACCCAAATACCCAATACTACTACCACATACTACTTCATCACCACCCAATCACCCAGTACTACCAACTTTCTCCACATACTACCTAACTAGCTACTAACCAATACTACCTCAATGTTGTGAAAAATTCAGATTCCAACCTCCATATTTGTGAACCAGGAACTTTTCCTTTACAGTTCAAAACCTTGGTTTTTTGGCCCATCCAAACTACTAGACAGCTGTCCTTGTCAGGCCATCCGTCGGAAAATGTAGATGAACATTCTCGGGCAATGTAGGGATCGAACACCAGACCTCCAGGCTAGCGAGTCATCATCTTACCCACTTGGCCACTGTGATCCCCCAGAGCAAAACAGTAGGATGTTAAACCCCATTTCATTTCAAGAGTTTTATCAAGTCATTCTTTTTACTTTTCAGATCATCAATGTTGAGAAGTCGTCTTCAAGTGAAATTCCCCCAACTTGTGTTCAGTCATCCACCTAAACGTGTAAATAGTGAGATGGTATTCGTTGATGATACAGAGGATTTTGAGTCTTCGATATGTGAATCAACAGGGACAGGCTCATCTGGTGCCCAATCTGTCACAGCTTGTGAATCATCAGGGACGAGCTCATATGGTTCCCAATCTGTCACAACAGAGACAGGCTCATATGTTTCCCAATCTATCACATCCTGTGAATCAACAGTGACATCTTGTGCTACATCTACGAGAGATACAAATGATTTAGAGGAAATGAACTCTTTAATGAGTGAACCCTCTACTTCGAAATCTGTTCCATTTACTACGAATTCTACCGCTTTAGGAGAAGATACAGAGCAAATAAACTCTTCAACGAGTGAACCATCCACTTCAAAATCTGTTCCATCTGTTGCGAAGTCTACGAAGTCTAATCCCTTCCTTTATACATCTGCCTTAAAGTTAAGAAATGCGTTTTCAAAAATAACTATTGACGACAGTGCCAGACGTCCCTTCTCGTCTGATGATTGTGAATCGTCTGTTAATAACGGTGCCAGGCGTCCCCTCTCGTCTGATGATTGTAAATCGTTGATTCCTATTCCATTATATAATACTATTGCATGGATGATTGGAGCATCAGATGAACAAACGCTGGATAACTACGTCAAGGTTGACGACTCGGTGAATTCACAACTTTTGCCAATTCTTCAAGATATAGTTGAACTACACAGTCAGGATAAAGGAAAAACACCCCAAAATCATTAGTACTTGGCTTAACTTATTCAAAAACACCATAAAATCATTAGTACTTGGCTTAGCTTAGTCAAAACCACCTCAAAATCATTAGTACTGGTCTCAACATATTAAAAAGCCCCCCAAAATCATTAGAACTTGTCTCAACTTAGTCAAAAACACCCAAAAATCATTAGTACTTGGCTTAACTTAATCAAACTGAAATGAAATAGGGGTTTAACATGCTACTGTTCTGCTCCTAAACTGGGCTAATGAAGATGGGCATATGCCATACAGTGTGCTATGTGGGACATTTTTCCCCAAAATCAATAGTACTTTGCTGAACTACAGTACACGTCAGGCGGAAGTATGAAAATCCTCCGTGGTCCGACCTGGGCGGAATTGAAAAATCGCGGGCTACAGGCTATTAATCCGCTCAGGTCCCGCTGTAAATTCCGCTCTAAATTTCCGCCGCGAATTTGAGTAAACCGCCGACCACCGCGGATTTGTTAAACCACCGACTTCCGCGGAATTGTTAAACCACCGACCCCAGCGCGAAATTTAATATTATGAAATTATTGTTACACGTATGCTTTACATTGTATTCGTATCCATAATTCAGTAGTCCAATCCCGAAAACAACATTATCGGCATGCTTTTAAAACTCTGAAATAAAATATTTGCCTATATTATCGATGTCGGCATCGACGTATAATTTACAACATCGCATACTCGTTTGTTACATGTACGGCATATATAACAAACCTTACAAAAAAACATATGGACGAATATTCGTAAATAGGTATTATTCGGCTTTATTTAACGTCCGCTTGACTGTCCATTAATTTACACACATGTGCGTAGTCTGTATTCTGTTACTGTGTTTTTGTTTTGGATTTTGTTTTAAAACAACAATGTGCTTCGAAAGCCGTTTACCTTTTATGAATGTCGGCAAAAAATAAAGCAAAGTGAGTACACTCATTGTTACAAAGCCGTGGTTTCAATCCGAAACGTGTTGACATTGTTATTACAAGTGGTTCAAGAGCCTCCATTCAAATAATTAAAAAAAAGGGAGCAACACTCTCACTTTTAAAGCCGTGGTTTCAATCCGAAACGTGTTGGTATGGTAAGTGTTTATTCTATTAAAATATTGTTTTATTAGACATAACAATAAATCACAAAAATGGAATATTAAAAACAGGCAAATATGCGATACAAGGATGCTGGTCAGTTCATCCCATGACCGGGCTGTTTCATCCCAACCTAATTTATTATAGAGATGTTTCATCCAGGTCTGTTTCACCCCCTTGTTATTAGAATAGCAGTTTATTAACTGAGTTGTACTTGTTGTTAAATAAACCGTTAAACACTTACTTATTGTTAAATAAACATTACTTATTGTTAAATAAACATTACTTATTGTTAAATAAACATTACTTATTGTTAAATAAACATTACTTATTGTTAAATAAACATTACTTATTGTTAAATAAACATTACTTCATTATTTATTGTTAAATAAACATAACTTTATTATTTATTGTTAAATAAACATTACTTTATTATTTATTGTTAAATAAACACGTAATTAATTATTATGGATTAGTAATAAAAACATGCGGCGGGGGTTGAGTTGTATTTACACATTTGTAAGAAGACAGATAAATTAACAATTTTGGCTCAAAGCCGACACCGTAACAAGTCAATGTTTCCGTTATAAACATTGAAAAAAATTCAGAACAATGTCCGAAAATTTGGTCAACAGAGGTATTTCACACACATAATTTTTAACGTAAATTAGTCGGAATGTGAGAAAGGAATTCCTGGGGCGTGATCAGCTGACCTCTGCAGTGATTAGAATAGTGTTAAGTTAAAGTACGACGCCGTGTTTGATATTCAATTTTATACCGATATTATACAATCCGAATTCTACATATTTCTTGAACGGTAGTGCCATATTTATATCTGTATATTTAAACGGTCGTGGAATGAAACGACCTGCTCCCTGATACAACACTTTTAACCAAGTATGCCTCTGTAGATACATTACTTCATTAATATGTTCGATATTTTTAAAACTTGCATCGTTCGACTATTTCAAACACATTCAAATTGCGAAAATTTCAAAATTTACACACATAAATGCTGGCCTTACCTTGGACGAAAGTGTTGTTTATTAATAAGGCCATTTCCATTCTAACAAATAAGTTACAAAATGCATTTTAAATCGGTAAATCACACCTCAAGTAATATCTTCGGATTTAATTCCCAAATGAATGAAATGCCTCAATCTCATGCTTTTAAGCACACATCGCCAAAAGTCACAATCAACCTTACTGAACACATGTACATTAAAACTATCAGTCGGATAATACTGTGATGACCTTTTCATTTCGGCACCAAGGAGTCTGAGTCAATGCATACTGTCAATCAAGTTTCCAAATTAGGTGAATTCACACGTGCCATCAAAAGGATTTGATAATTGACTATAATAGATTCCCCTTTAACAACAAATTGTTACCATGTCGTGGTCTTGTAAACAATATTAGGGTTAGGGTTCATTGGTCCACCGATATCTATTATATTAGGGTTAGGGTTTATTCAAGTTTATTGATACCCACATTTATAGTATTTCTTATAGCGGCAGACTAGTGCACCCGCGGACGAGTGAGACGCTCTCAGTGTATTTTTTTAATTTGGCACAAAAATCATCCCTCATATCGCACCAAGCCCCTTTAACTAATGCATGCTTTTGCTGTGAGGCATTTTCCTTTGTACTCTCTTTGATGCGACAATTAATTACTATTAATTTTCGTTCCGTCCGGACAAGACTCGATTCATAAGATCTGGTTCTTAGGTGTTTTATTGAAAGCTTCATCGATATGTTCACTGGAAAAATGAAATTTAATATTTGTTTCTGTGATAATTATTGGAAAGAAACCGAACCGGATTATTATTTAGGATATTTATCGTCAACTGTATAAATACGGTAAGCAGTTTGTGTGTTGCTTTTATAAGTTATTAAAGTATAAAAATAAATATATACAAAACGCTTAAATTACTCTCCGTACTTAAAGCTAAGGGTGCGAATTGCTACTTCCTGAATAATTTTTCAGAACCAGAATTCATAAATTGTCGATGTCGACACGTAATGTACTAAACATTACTGAATAACCTTAAATCAATTGAACGCGGGTAAAACTGCATGCTTTCTGATATGGTTGGATTATGCCTACGTGTGAATATGGGTGTATGCGTTTCTTTGATCTGTTATATCACGGGATAAGCCTGTTATTGATACCCAACTGCTTGGAGATGGTTTTCATTTGTAACCGATATCCTATACATTTAGTGAAATGCTGAAGCAATTATAGTTTTTTAAATATAACCTTTGTGTGTAAAGTATTACTATTGGACAGACTGTTGTATTATCAATATGGAAATTTCTATCTTACGTGACGCGTTTTTCATCTTCTTTTTAATATTTTAACAGACTTATTCATGTAATTTGTTAGTAAATCATCTTAGCCAGTTCTCGTTTGTCAGCCATTTTTATAAATTTAGCGCAGTATTTGATTTGATCAAATCGTTTAATTATGTTTCAACTTATTAGGAAAAGGAGACTAATCATATTCCAATTCCGCTACATGAAGTTTTTGCGGGCCGACTATATTTATTTGGGACTATAATCCGCCGCGGTTTTTATACTTTCGCGAACTATAATCCGCCGAGGTTTATGTATTTTCGCGGACTATAATCCGCCGCGGTTTATATATTTCCGCCGCGTTTTTTCCGCTCAGAATGACGATATTTTCGCGGACTGCAAATGAAAAAACACCGCGATTCTTGAGCGGAAAAATCGCGGACCAAGGACTATTTTAATACCTCCACCTGACTAGTAGTGTATACGCCTTTTGACTTTGTCAAACACACTCCAAAGTCATTAGTACTTGGCTGAACTTGCTCAAACACACTCCAAAACCGTTAGTACTTGACAGAACTTAGTCAAACACACTCCAAAATTGTTAGCATTTAGCTGAACTGTACGGCCTACTTCATTAGAGTTTGACAAGGACAGCTGTCTAGTCGTTTGAATTTGACAGAAAACCGAGGTCTCGTGTACAAATTGGCGTACACGTAAAAGCTCCCTTGACAGTTGAAATTCCATATAAAAGCAGGGCGTAGTGCTGCAGTCCGGGCAAAATTTCCCTCATAGCATACTGTATGGTGTATTCCTATCTTCATTAGCCTAGTTTGAAACAGAACAGTAGGACGTTAAACCCTCTTTCATTTGATTTCTACATGTATAGAATACAATTACTGCTCATTATTGAGTGACGTTTCCACTGGTCTTCTCTCGTTATTGTCAAGCTATGAGAAAATATATACATATATGTAAACAACAATACTTGGTTAATGCTGACCAACCAGAGACATTTCTAATTAATTCACGGAAACTTAACGTTAATTAAAATAACATAATTATGAAAGTGATCAAGGATGATAATGGTAATACGCATAACAACGGACCATTTTATCTAAAAATAAAACAAATTGATCAATAGATATATGTATGTTTTATTATATATGCAACTTTTATTTTGTTACTGTTAAAATCTTTCATGTTCAAAAATTGAATTAAAAAAAGAATATTTTATATTTTAGTATTAAGTTGTACATAGGCCAAATCTCCTCCCAATTAGGGAGCCACTCACCAGGAGGTCTAGTGCTGGGTGAAAAAGTTCTGCAGGATTTTCCGGCCCTGTTTTACCTTGTTGGCGTTATAGGAAGGAGTGGTGTTTCCTTGTCAGTGGTGCAGGGACGCAAAATTTCTTCCAAAGTCTTCACTGGTTGGGAGTTAGGTTGAATAGCTTAGTGGTTTAATGCGTGCGCAGAGCATCACAAATCTATCATTGAGTCAATTAAAATGGTTTCGATTTGCCCCTTCACGGGACAAGGAATAGGGTTATCTGTCCAACTCATGGGTTTTCCTCACACTACTAAAGACTCTATACATGCAAGAAATTGTTGAAATAAAATTAAATCACATTTAGTCACGAAAACACCTTGCTTTTGTCAAGTTGGCGTTAAATTACAATTCTCTTTCTCTCTCATTAGTCATCTTTGTTGAATTACTACATTGATGTGGGAACACGTTGGGTTGTGTAGAATTGCACACATTCTAATCCCAGTTCTAGCTTATCAGGGGGGGTGGATGGCCCAATGGTAAGCACGTGTGCGCTGTATTATAAGGTGTGTCATTGAGTCAAATGGTATGGTTTTGATTCCCTGTTTTTATGTGACAAAGAGGAGGGTTTCCTGTCCCCTTGTGGGGGAAGCAACTCTTCATTTACCAATCCATAAACGAGACACATCTGTATCCACTACCTAACAATAGGTAGAGTGGTTCAGAGACACAATATTTGTCCTTATAAAAACTGACCCGCTTATCTGTGTGATTGCTCCGTCGAGAAATCTTCTGAAGTGAGCAGAAGTTAGCGCCGCGCACGTGGTTTAGGAAGTCGCAGCAAATATACGTCACATGAGGTATTTTTACAAACATGTATTGGTATATAACGCCGAGTAAAAAATACACTCATTACGGGCTTCGACTTACGTGTTTATTTAATAGCGAACGTGAGCAAAAATTTCAATTTCACTCCTTGATTTGATTTTTGATTTTGGCGATTTTGGTGATTTAAATACAGAGCTAGCTGTAATAGCTTCGTCTCATTTCTAACTTTCAACCACATGAGAGTGCCCAGATAAATTTACTACAACCTTTCGAGATTTACTTTTATTAAGTGGCTACATTCTTGGTTTACGCTGGCATCTATCGTGGTTAGGAAATAAATATTTGCTAGCTCTAAATACGCAGAACTATTTGAGACCGGAAAATAACCGAAACAAACTTTTTATTTGCAGTCTTTATTTTCCAGACCCTTTTCGGTAACATGGTGTAAATTATTTTTATAATCATAGTATATTATCTAACCATCCTGTAGGCATAGGCTTTGATCGACGGACTTATTTTTTTCAAGATTTGAGACTGAGCCCTGCAAGATATCGTCCACGGATGATTTGCTATCCAGCATTGGATTGGACAAGTACCCATATGATTTGGGAACTGTAACAAACTACCTATGACAAAAATCACAAATAGGCTTTATGCTAGACAAATGTTAATAAATTCCCGACAACGTCGGAGCATCGGCCTGTCATGACTGCTTTACATGACGACTGTGTGACTTTTTGTGATAAATACATTCAAAATAGACTGGCCAGACTGACGACAAAGACTAGGACGCTGAGTAAAAGTAAGGTTAAGTCCACTAAATGTATGAAATCATTCGACCATTTTCTTGACACCCCATTTTTTCCGGGATAGTTTACGTTACTCCATCGGCAGACACAAGTGAAATTAATTTAATAAACAGAGAGACTCGGACATCTGCCGATGCGACCTTGACTGATTTAGATAGAAAAAAAGTATTTGCGGCGATTGTCATAAAAGCACAATCGCCAAGTTTAAAAAAAAAATCAACTTCGGAAGACTAAAAAAGAAATGATTCGCATGAAGGCTAATAATGAAAATAAAAAACAATTGGCAGGTAAAAAGAATGGTTGCAAGTCCAAACCTTTTTAGACGAACGAAGGAATTTTGTATGATGTCAAAAATAAAAGATACACAGCAGAATGCCATAATTTGGTCATGAAACTTAAAAATCTAAACGTTTCCAATGGTAACGTAGCAGTGGTTATAACCGCATGTTTGGCTCTCGCGGGACTAAATCTAATTACACTCCATCAAAATCTACAGTTCAAAGAATATCATGTGAGCGCGCCGGTGTCCAAATGTTTAGGAAACCTTGAAGTCGGCGAAAAATACCACCCTTTATGCAGACGAAACTACAAAATTTGGCTCTAAATTCGGTACATACGCAATAATCGCTGGCTCGGCGCATACGCCACTTATCCAGCAATGTGTTCTTTTTTTTCATAACAAACATCATGCAGTACAATATATTTATTTATCTGAGGGACAAAAAATAAAGTCTTAAATTAATAGTTTTATGGGGGGGGGGGTAATCCCTCTCTCTCACTCCCCGTATTACATGTCATTATATTTTCCTCGTACTTTACCCGGCAATTTATTTTTCATAACAAACATCGTACTGCACAATATAATATTTAGTTATCTTTGAGATTCACATTAAAGTGTTACATTATTAGATTTATAGACCCCTCTCTCTCCCTCGCTCCCTCTGTATAACATGCCGTTATAAATAGGCCAGTGTCTGGGTATAAATAAGTAAACGCACTGTTCATTTTAATATACATGTATGTATTAGGCTAATCTTGAAATAATTCATGTCAAATGCCGATATTGTCATCTCCAGCTTAACATGTATTTTAATTTCTACTGTAGCATTATAAACACAGTTAATATAAAGACATTTGAAGGCGCGGGTTTACTGTTAAAACAACTAAGCGTTCGCGCATGCGTACATATGTCAAATCCAATCGTCTCATAGAGTGTAATCTGTTACTTTGCAGTATGGAAATAAACGATATTTTCCGACTGCGATAAAGTTATTTCGTTTCCGGGACGTGCGTAGCTTGGAGCATATTTTTTTTAGTACAACCAAGGGACATAGCTCTTATTCTCACTAAGAGATAACTCCTTTGATTATGGAAGCCGGGCAGATTTTGAGCCATTTATAACATATGTCCAAATGGTTATATATCCTCAAAAATCAGAAGTGGCCAGACTTCCATTGTTGATCAATGAAGTTTTTATAGTAAGTCTTATCATATATAATGTCTTTACTGTCCCGAAATAGTGTCTGTTTGTTATAAAACATTTTTAGCCTGAACCACTCTACAATAGGTTTATTCAAATGATTATACCTTGTCTCTTGCCAGGCTCAGGACGGGCCGGTAGCCAGCTCATAAAATTGGGGAGAGGGGCTACGGAATCTTTTCGAGGGGCTGAGGATGTGGCTGCTAAGAATACTCCTTAGAAAACATTATTGTTGGCGAATTTAGGTGGGGGGGGGGCTAAGGGCCCACATCAGGATCGGAACAGTTGACCTACTAGGTTGCTATCTTGTTATCAGTTCTGGTTTGGGTGGATTGTTTTTCTACATTGGTTTTACGCATGTACATGAAATGACACAGTCCGTCATTGACGATGTACATGCCAAGTAAATGTAGTAGGCTTGTCTTTCCAACCTTGTGGGTTTTCCCCGGGGCCTTCCACTGCTAAAGATCCCTACATTTAAGAGAATTATTGAATAAAATAGTACCATATGACCCATTTTGTGTCGAGTGAACGTTTGTATCAAACTGTTACCAGTGAGTCGGCCACTGAACTTCTGCTTTCTAAATATCCCATCACTTTCACTTTGTGAGACAAATAAAAAAAATTATTAAAAAACAGCTTTTGTGACAAAATCTGTTTTATTAAACAGAATCAAAGCATGACAAGACAACAATATCTCTTGGGTTGTATTTGGTACACTGTAAATAGTAAGTGCAGGGGGGCTTCACCACACATAATTTACACAAAAACAAATACATGGACAAAACACAATACACAGAAATCACAAACACACAAACATACATGTATCAGTATCAAATATATAGGTGCCAGTCATTATTACATATGTGATAGAACTGGTTAAAGGAGCTAAATCGCTGATATTTGGGACCTAGAATTTGACACAAATGGGTCACAACGCATATAATAATGTAATACGAATTTATATAAACTAATTTACATTCAATAATTTCCGTCTTTACTCTAATTTCAAATCAGCTTTGTTCGACGAAATAGGGCCTACGTCTGAAGTCTGAATCGAATGTTTAGCATCTAGTTATTCCAGTCTACATAGTACTCCAGCTGTCACTGTCTAGCCTCGTTCTTCAAGTCACTTATTAAGGGTCTAAAACGCATTATGGTACACAATTCGTGTACCAGTGGTATATTTTTTATGTTGTCTTAAAAATTGGATATCAGAAGCCCATCTTTTCCCGCTAATATAACAACATTAATGTTGATTTAAATTGACAAATAATATATGTTTTCGTTGTCAAAGATTTTGGATGAGATTGAGTTAGAGACTTAGCTACTTCAAATACATTCCAAATATAATTTTAACACGGAGATCATTGCTACAGGAGATGTGTAACAAACACTGGAATGAACGGGAAGTGACGTCAAACATGACAAACACAGGTTATCCTTCTATATAACTGACTGATCAAGTAACGAGCGATAATTTTCTTGGCCAACACCAGAATTGAACCCACGACCTCCAGGCTCGTGAGACAGCATCTTATACACCGTGCCCCTGTGGGTTCGTCTACTGTCCAACCTCGCAGGTTCTTTGCAAATGACTTTGATGAGAGACGAGTGGATACAATGTTTCTCTCTATAAAAACATGTGCCTCAATCAGGTGTTTCAAGGCGGGTTGTGGTGATCTGGAGTGTCAGGCTTCGACCTCTAGCTGGCCGGTCACCTCTGGTTTGTGGTTGTGGCTTCGATCTCTGGTGTGAGCATCAGCATATGTGACGTGCAGTTAGCGACGCTTTCTCAACCTCGTGGGTTTACTCAGGTTTCCTCCCACAGGAAAGACCCCTGCACTAGGGCTTAGATAATGAAAATAAAACAAGACAACCTCTCTGCGACATCACCTTCGGTGAAAGTGGACGTTCAACACCAAGAATAACAACAAGGTCTTTTAATAAAAGTGAAGAAAGCACTATATAAATATCGTTATTATTAATACTACCATAATAAATTATATTTTTGCGTGAATTTTTATGTGGGTTTGCAGATTACAATTTTGGGTGAATGTTTTTCCACAAGTATCACATTTGAAAGCTTTTTCTCCTGTGTGAATATTCATATGTATGACAAGACAAGTCTTCCGTTTAAATGATTTACCACAAACATCACATTTATATGGTTTTCCTCCTGAATGCGTTATCATATGTTGCTGTAGACTACCACTACGACTAAATGATTTTTCACAAAGTTCACAGTTAAAAGGTTTCTCACCAGTATGAGTTCTCTTGTGTTGCTGTAAATGTCCACTGGTGCTAAATGACTTACTACAAAAATCACATTTATGTGGTTTCTCTCCTGTGTGAGTTTTCATGTGTACGTGAAGAGTACCTCGGTCACTGAATGATTTACCACAAACATCACATGTATGAAGTTTTTCTCCTGTATGAACTTTCATATGTCTCTCAATGTATCCCTTCTGAATAAATGATTTACCACAAACATCACATTTAAAAGGTCTCTCTCCAGTATGAATTCTCACATGTGTCTGAAACTGACTCTGCGTATTAAATGATTTACCACAAAAATCACATTTAAAAGGTTTTTTAAAACCTGACTTATCTTGATTCTTATCGCCTTCTTTAAATTGTTGTAAAATATTTCCGATGGTCTCCTCTAAGTTAACATGTACTTTCACGTGTATTTCACAGTGTTTTTCTAAATTGGTCTCAGATTTAAATTCCCCATCACACAAATTACACTGATAAACATTTTCAATATCTTCCGTTTTCTCTTCTTTAAACTGTACATGACAAAATTCATCTACATCGTCAGTTTTCTCTTTTTTAACATGACAATTTTCATCATCACCATCAGCTTTCTCTTCTTTAACATGTATTTTACTGTGTTGTTCTAAATCATCATATTGTTGAAAAATCTCATCACATACAACACATTGATGAAAGGTTTTAAGATCTTTAGTTTCCTGTAATATATAAAAGATATAACATTATTCATTGCATGTAATATATAAAAGATATAACATCATTAGTATCCAATAATATATAAAAGTTATACCATCATTAGTATCTTATAATACATAAAAGTTCTGCAAATAATATTAATATTTAAAAATAGTTGTCCATCGACATCGTTTGTTACAGACGTGCATCTCATTATAACTTGTTATGAAATAAATCTGATCAGTATCATTTATCTCTTGAGGTGATCACATTTACTGTATGAACAGGCAGGCCCCCATGAACCACCTAGTGAATTCAATGTATCAATAAAATTATCTCACCATTTTACAAGATCAGTTGACTTGATGTTTTAATTTTAATCATCAACGCAAAGACAAATCCAACACTTCCGGTGTGTAGTATGTATGTATTGTGGACATGGATTAGACCGACACGAATAGTTCATAATTTCGTGTGTTACTGGGGGTGCGATCGATTATCAACTGAAACGCGGTAGAACGATTGATCCATTATTTCTACACTGACACATACCGAATATTGTACCATAATTATGACCATTATCTAATTTGGTCAACAAATATGATATATTATGTTTATTACATAGAAAATTGTGAATGACCAACATGTGTATTAATCTATAAATCATTTAAAGCAAGAATTTCACATTTTTAAGTTGTATTTTTAAAATGCATTTCAAAAAGGCCTTAAAATAGACGGTAGGCCTATCAATAAACAGTCTTACCTTGTTATAGAATATTCCTTTAAATCTTATAATTCACTATTGCCAGTTAAGAAATTGGCAAAAATATCATTTTCAACTTCAAATTCAAACGGGGATCATGTGACTAAGTGGGTAAGGGACTGGCTCGCTAGCCTGAAGTTCGGTTGTTCCATCCCTGCATTGGCCAAGAAAGTTCATTTCGATTTTCTGGTATGGTTCCCCTTGTCAGTGATGCAGAACGGAGGGCCTGACAAGGACAGCTGTCTAGTCATTTGGATGGGACAAAAACCTGAAGTCCCGTGTACACATTGGCGTGCACGTAAAAGATCCCTTGGCAGTTGGAATTCGATATATGAGTAGGCCGTAGCGCCGCTGCCCGGGCAAAATTTCCCTCATTTTACACTTTATGGCGTATGCCCATCTTCCATTAGCCCAGGTTAGGTGCAGAACAGTAGGACGTTAAGCCCCATTTCATTTCATTTTAAATTCAAACGTTTGAAGATAACTATCCCATGGGGGAGGGGGGTAATTGTGTTATTATTTCCAGTGTGAATGATATTTAAGTGTGCGAAATAATGCCTATGATTGTATAATAGTGGGTTGACAACCTATTGAGCAAAAGACATAGAAATAATTATGTTTTGACTTTCTTAGAAAATCTGAAATTCTCAATTTAATGTATCAAAATAACCTGCACTACGTCCACTCAGCAGGTAGGAGGAGCAAAGGGTACATCTGGTCTGCATACAGTAAAACCAAAACCAGCTTTAGTGTTAAAATGTTTTTTTATGAACAGAATTTCTTATGTTGCATTTTGTGATACATGTATATTACAGTAAACCTACTAAAATTAAAATAAAACAATAATACTGTAACAAGTCAACCTACCAAAAATATAAATATAACAATAATATACTGTAACAATTAAAGATCATCTAAGGGTGAATGACAAGCTGAATTCTACCCTGTCCTACCAAAAGGTGGAGAAACTTATGTTGGTGAGGCAAAAAGGCATCTGAACACGAATAATCTAAAGCTGCAGACCTTAAAGCCAACAGACAAGACAGCATAAATTGGTCAGAAGCCAAAATTCTGAAGAGAAATAAACTGATGTCCCCCTTCCAAAATCACAAAATAAATAGATGTCACATATTAACTACATGTAATTGCACGTTTATCATTTTCAAAAGTATTGAACAATCAAACCAACAAAAAAATACGGCTATTAGTTATACATGTAGCTACACAGTCATGTAAAGATAAACAGGTCGGAGCTCATCCTAGATGTTGGTATCTGCTTACTAAAGCCTAAATTTAAGCAACAATTGATACCTGGAACTCTTTTACATGTCATTTTTTAGCTTCAGATAATTTCATAATAAGTTTTATTATGAAAGGTTCAAAAGGAGCCAAGTTCTTTGGGTTATAAACTTACATTTCAAGTTTCATCAAAATCGGATGAAAATTGTGACCTCTAGAGTGTCCACAAATTAAACATGTGATTTTTAGTACAATATGGGGCCATTAAATTATGGTCTGATATATATATGCCAATTCAACACATACTGGGAATTTTAGTAGATAGACCTATATTTTATGTTTTGTCAAAATAGGATAAAAATTGTGACCAGTAGAGTGTCCACAAATTGTGGATGGGCAGACTGGGGCGATAACATACATTTTCATGTGGACATACAAAAAAATTTGTTATTGCATACTATGAATTCCAAATATTTAATGGTGCATTATGGAAGATTTAGGTAAAGAGGCGACAAGTTTCGCTATAATTGGTACAAACTAGAAAATGAAAAGAAAATATGTTGAAAATTTCAGTCACATTCCTTCATGCTGAGCTAAGTTAGGGCTGTTAATAGCTTAGTCTTGATAGTTAATGCTATCATTGTTACAGTAGTAAAGTACATGTAGGTCTTGATTATCCATTTTTGGATTACATGTAATTCACATTAACTGCCAATCATTTTTAATTAAACCATTATTATCAAAGATACTTTATGGGAGATTAGAAAACGAGTTGGCAGTTCTCACTATAATAGTTAAAAACTACATAATGTAAAAGCAATTTGCTGGATGTCTAATAAATAATTTAGATAACATTTCTATCAAGCCTTAAGAAAGACCTGCAATAGGTAGATTTAAATGTAGCTCTTGTATAATTATGTATGTTTAATTCAAATAAATCATATTTTTTCGTGAATTTTTATGTGTCTTTGTAGATTAAAGGGTGTGGTAAATGATTTACCACAAACATCACACTTGAAAGCTTTTTGTCCAGCATGAATTTTCATGTGAAGAACAAAACTAGTCTCCTCCATAAAAGATTTAAAACAAAAATCACATTTAAAGGTTTTTTCTCCTGTGTGAGTTAGCAAGTGTCGTTGTAGATTGGAAGTTCTTGTAAATGATTTACCACAAATATCACATTTAAAAACTTTTTCTCCAGTGTGAATTTTTATGTGTACAACAAAATTAGCTTTACGTTTAAATGATTTACCACAAACATCACATTTATATGGTTTTGCTTCTGTATGAGTTATCCAGTGTGTCCGTAGACCAAGTCTACATACAAATGATTTATCACAAACATCACATTTAAAAGGTTTCTCTCCAGTATGAGTTCTTGAGTGTCTATGTAGAACACCAATGGTCTTAAATGATTTTCCACAAACATCACACTTATGAGGTTTTTCTCCCGTATGAGTTTGCATGTGTATGCGTAGGCTACCCTGAAAACTGAATGATCTATTACAAACATCACATTGAAACGGCTTCTCTCCAGTATGAGTTCTCAAGTGGCTCTGCAGAGCGCCACTAGTACTACAAAGTTTACCACAAAACTCACACTTATGAGGTTTTTCTCCTGTATGAGTTCTCACATGCACACGAAGGCCACTCAGAAAAGTGAATGTTTTACCGCAAAAATCACATGTATGAGGTTTTTCTCCAGTATGAATTTTCATGTGTTGTTGTAGAGTACTATTTTCATTCGATAATTTACCACAAACACCACATTTAAATGGTTTCTCTCCAGTATGAATTCTCACATGTCTTTGACACTTGCTTCGGGTACTAAATGATTTACTACAAAAGTCACATTTAAAAGGTTTTTCAATATCCATCTTATCTTGAATCTTATCCTCATCTTTAGGTTGTTGTAAAATATTTCCTATGGTCTCCTCTAAGTTAGGATGTACCTTGGCATGTATTTCACAGTGTTTTTCTAAATCGGTCTCAGATTTAAATTCCCCATCACACAAATTACACTGATAAACAGTTTCAATATCTTCCGTTTTCTCTTCTTTAAAATGTACATGACAATATTCATCTACATCATCAGCTTTCTCTTCTTTGAACTTAACATGGCAAAATTCATCTACATCATCAGTTTTCTCTTCTTTAACTTGACAATATTCATTTACATCATCAGTTTTCTCTTCTGTAACATTACAATATTCATCTACATCATCAGTTTTCTCTTCTTTAATATGTAATTTATTGTGTTGTTTTAAATCATCATAACATGTAAAACTCTCTTCGCAAACATGACATTGATGAAAGGTTTTATCATTGTCAGTTTCCTGTAATATAGAAAAGTTATAATATCATTATAATACCCTTAGTTGCCAGTGAGATATATAAAAATATTATCATCATTAGTGTCCTGTAATATATTAAAATTATTCGTGCATTGGATCGTTATGGCTAGCCCATCCACCCCCTCACCCCCCCACCCCCCAAATCCATTCACTTAATCCAATGGTTTTCAATAAAAGACACAATTCGAAGGCTTAATATAAAGCTATAGCCAAAATAGTGTAATCAGCAAATGCACTGTTCAAACTTGAAAGTGTCTAAAATACATGACAAACAGTGGTTACAGGTGTCCAGAAGAGTTAGCTCACCCTGCCTTTGTTTTTGCCACATGAAAAAAATAGTGGCACACCTGCATAAATATATATGAAAAATATTTTAATTTTGCAAAAAAAAACATAGCAAGTCAGACAGCGTACAACCGTCTATAGAGACTAGTTATCTCATAGACTCATAAAATGAGTACCGTAAATAAAGAAAAACACTGCTATGAACTTATAAGTAGACACCAGTTAATACTCATGAGGGATCACATGGGTTTATTGTATTTTCTAAGTGTGTCGTTTAAAATTTCGGTTTAAGAATCAATGACTTAATCTGATTAAAACTATGTTTGTGTCTTGTCCATAGATTTGTATTTGGAAATAGGAGTAATTGTGTGTAGTGCAGTCCTCCTACACTTACTATTAGGGGAAATAAATGAAATGGGGTTTAACGTCCTACTCTTCTGCATCTGACCTGGGCTAATGGAAGACGGGTAGGACCATACAGAGAGAGAGAGAGAAATGGGGTATAACGTCCACTCGACACAACTAGGTAATTTCGGAACTAACATATATGGTATAATTTTACGGCCTGCTCTTATATCGAATTCCAACTGTCAAGGGATCTTTTATGTGCACGCCAATGTGTACACGGGACCTCGGTTTTTTGTACCATCCGAACAACTAGACAGCTGTCCTTGTCAGGCCCTCCTTCTGCATCACTGACAAGGAGAAACCATGCCAGAAAATCGAGATGAAGTTTCTCGACCAATGCAGGGATTGAAAACCCGACATCCAGGCTAGCGACTGATAACCTACTATTATGTATCAATGTAGCGGTAATTATAAATAGGGTATTATTACCGTGACAATCTTATACATGTAGCTATCTTGCATGCACCAAAATGCCTTTTAGAATGGAGAATTCAAGGAAGTAATAGAATTATCTCACCATTATACAACAGCAGTCGGCTTGATGTTTTAATCAAAAATACAATGACGGTTCCGTCTATTTGTTAAGGCCAAATCCATTTTCATCAAGGTCGCTTGATGTAAATCAATAGGGCACGTGATTGTAGGCGAGATTTTAGGTGAGGGTAAGCGTTAGGGCTAGGTCCAGGGTAAGGGTAGGGATTAGCGCTAGTTCTGTTTATATCTAGTGACTTTTGACTAAACTTGAAGCTGACCTTATCGAATAGAAATAACCGACAATGATGTGTTTGTTTCCGGTGCGAATAATTTATATATTATGGACAAGGACTACACCGACATAAACGGTTCATTATCGTGTGTGGAAAAGGTGACGCCTGATCATCAACTGAAACGTTCCAAATGCAGCGAAAAGAAAAAAAATTCAAATGACACGGAAGTAAAGATGCCTTGTGTAAAATTTAGATCAGACATCTCTCTCTCTCTCTCTCTCTCTCTCTCTCTCTCTCTCTCTCTCTCTCTCTCTCTCTCTCTATTGTTTTGTATATTGTATTGTGTATTGTAGATTTATTGTATCGTATATTGTATTATTTATTGTATTATTTATTGTATATTGCATCGTATATTGTATTATTTATTGTATATTGTAATTTATTGTGTATTATATAGTATATTGCATTGTGCATTGTATCGTGTATTGTATTGTGTTGTATTAAATTGCATTCTATTGTAAAATGTATTCTATTGTATTGTATATTGTATTGTATAATGTGTATTGTATAATGTGTGTTGTATATTGTGTATTGTGTATTGTATATTGTGTATAGTATATTGTGTATTTATATTGAGTATTGTATATTGTATTTCATTTAAACTGGTTCGCTAGCCTGGAGGTCGGGTGTTCGATCCCTGCATTGGCCGAGAAAGTTCATCTCGTTTTTCCGACGTGATTTCCCCTTGTCAGTGATACAGAAGGAGGGCCTGACAAGGACAGCTGCCTAGTCGTTCGGATGGGACGAAAAACCGAGGTCCCGTGTACACATTGGAGTGCACGTAAAAGATCCCTTGGCAGTTGGAATTCGATATAAGAGTAGGCCATAGCGCCGCTGCCCGGGCAAAATTACCCTCATAGCACACTGTATGGCGTATGCCCGTCTTCCATTAGCCCAGGTTAGGTGCATAAGAGTAGGACGTTAAACCCCATTTCATTTCATTTCACTTCATTTAAACTACTCGTGTAGTTGCGTAATAAAGGGTTCTTTTTTATCACTTATTATTCTGCAAGGTTATAAATGTTGATTTTCATTGCTATTATTGTTATCCTAATAAACACAGGCTTGGTTATCCACTCTTAAATAGTTATCGTGTTTCAATAATTAAACGTTGATATGATCGAGTGAATAAATGAATTAATAATCTGTAACATTTCAGGCCAAAATAAAGACCTGCAATAAATGGATCTGTTCTAGATTTGTGGTGTCTGTGTCGTCCATAGGTTTGTCTTGTGTAATTGTTTGTGTGTGGTGCAGTCCTCTTGCACTTACTTATAATGCATCTTTAAGCCGTATTATGAGTGTTAATACACAACAAACAACCCCCTGACTTCTGATTGCAAACGTTAAAAATTGCTGCTAGTCTTAGGGACTCTGTGTGTCCCCACACCAATCATATGTGCGATCCCTATACTATAGAGTTTTATTGCATTTCCGTAAATTCAGTCAGTCAATGTACCCCATACAACAGAGCTTTATTCTGTTTCAATTCGGAACGTTTCAGTCACACATGTAGGCTTAACGCCCGTTTCCACCAAATTTGATATCGCAGACAAGTTTCAATTGAAAGTCGTGTAACCCATGCGATATCTTAATTTATGCATTGCTCGTGTAGGTTTAGTCCTTGTCAAAAATGAATATATTCTTTACACCGGAAGTGACGAATTATTTGTTGATTATCGAAGATAACATCTGGATTTCTCTCTTATCTCTACGATATCACCCTTGGTGGAAGTGGACGTTAAACTCCAGAAACGAACGAACGAGTGGACTACACTTGCAAAATGGTGAGATAATTTCCATGAATTCTCAATTCTAAAGGATTACTGTCTTCACGACATGATTTAAAAATTGTTACTTTATCATTAATAATCCTTTGTCTAGTCTGACGTCGGTTTGGTTGGGTTCTTTTTTTTTGGATACATTACATGTGCTTTTCGAGGCCAAGGGATTTTATTTACCCATGCAAATTTATCTTAACCAGCTTAAAGGGCCAATCTCGATTATACTTTGGGGGGGGGGGATAAAACTAACGAATTTTAAATACACAAAATGTCTCTAAATTTATATTGACTATTTCACAGCAAGTGTCAACTATTTTCATTCAATGATAGGGGTTTCAGGTCAAAATATCACGCACCATAATAATCACAAAATGTTATCTATTGTTTTATTGGTTCTATGTGAAAATCTCCCATAAACTAAGGCGCGGATTCACCAATGAAGTGAGCTGTAGCAATTCGCATTGATGGAAAATCCCCAACCGTGTGACGTCAGAGCGATCTTTTCCTGCTTGCGTTTCTCGGACATAAATGATAATATCGCTTAAATTTCGATAATTTTTTAGCCTAAATCTTTGCAAATATGGAGATTGATATTAAACTATTAGAATACTATTGCTAGTTATACATTTTAATAATTAACTAGTCAATATGTTTTCTTCCTGGAGCTAACTATGATTAAAGGATTATCCACTACCGGTAATCAAATATATTGCAGTGAAGGCAATTAAATTAGTCCTGTCAAAATTTATTCATATACTGGCATTCAAATAAAGATATATAATTAGATGTATAGTAGTCTCAATTTTAAACAATGATACAAAATGATAACAAAGTAATTTTAAGTCAACAACTACATGTAGCTCTACCAGTATGTAAAACGTACAAGTCACATGACTTGTTCATAGATGTTGCTTTGTTTCATTTTAAAGTCAATAATTATAGAATCTATAGATTCGTGCCTTATTTTAATGTCAAAAATTTAAAATGAAAAATAAAGAATCCATCCTGAATATTGTTCAAAGTTTAAAGGAATAACCGTTGTGAAATTATCTATTTTGTTGATGATAGATTGACACAGTTCAGTTTAGTTACAGAGATAAGAGTGATAAGGGTCATTTACATGTACATGTATTTCTCGGCTAAGGCTGAAGAAATTTGACTGAAATCACTATCAGAGTATTCCCATAACATTATCTATTTATTTAACTATAGTGAGAAGTGTCAGCTTTTTATCTTATCTTTCATAATGTATCTTTATGATAACCTTTCATAAAAAGCTAAATCCACATTTTAAAATCAGACTACATGTATTTATTTATCAATGAATATTTAGTACAACAGGCCATTGACATGCTGTCGTTCATTTGTCTCATTGATTGACTATAAAAGTGTACACGATTTATTCCAATGAACAATTAAAAAATCAGACCATTTTTCATACATGTCACCAACAGGTGGCATAAGCTGGCTTAATAAAGTGTACAATGAGGACGACAATGACAGGTAAATTTTGGAATGACGTTCAATTTACATGTCCTTGAACTTTCTGTTGGGTTAGCATGGTCTTGAGTGTCTCCCTTTCATGCTCTAGCTGGTCAATTTCATTCCCTAGTGTGAATGTATTTGGATTGGAGATTGGTATGCTTTCTCAATCTCTCCTGTGGGTTTACTCTGGGTTTTCCAGTTTCCTCCCACAGGAATGATCTCTGGGCATGTACTAAGATAATTATAAAAAAGAGATTAAAATAGCATTATGCAAGAGCAAAATCTGCTTATTACAGGTCTTCTTTAGGCCTGAGATGTTATCTAAATAATGAATTAGACATTAATTAACATATCCAGACCATAATAAACTCTTTATGTCAAGGCTAGCCTTCGATGTTGGCGGATTAAATTCTTATATGCCGCGTAATGGCCGTTGATAATTAAATCAATCAAGTGGACAATCGAGACTATGCTGTTTATATTAATGATTTGAGTAATGATGACCGAGGCTGTGTGAATATTTCAAACGGTTTGTTCTCGGCTAATAACCTTTATTCTTCATTAATCATCAACAAACACTCACACTAGGAATTTGATGTGTATGCTAGAAATCCACTGTGTTTAGCCAAGCTTTCACGCTAGGAATTCATGAGCTTTTCATCTGATTTAATCATGAAATGGATAATCAAGATACGTTTTTTATTGTACCGACTTTAGTAATGATGATCAAGGCTATGCCGAATTTTCAATCAGTAAAATCGTGGTTCAGAATAGATCAATTTGACTGAAATTTTCAGCAAATTCCCTTTACATGATCCAGACTTTAACTATTATAGTGAGAACTGCCAGCTCTTTATCTAATCTCCAATAATGTATCGTCAAGTACAGAGTATCTGTATGTATACAAAAGTTTCTAAACTTCAAGAAGAGCCTCTCGTAAATGTGAACATGTTTATTTGTAACTGGCATTTGTCTGTCTGTTTGTTCAGGGTTGGCTACTACACTGGGGCTATCCAAAGGCTGAAATTTGGTTTATAGGGGTAGCTCAGACCAGGGGGTAATATAGGTCAGATGTTGTTGGACTACGGCTTCCTATTTTGGACTACATGTACTTTCAACCTATGCAGCACCAGGTCATCCACTAGTTATTAATGATGTTATAACTTTTGTATGTTACAGGAAACTAATGATGTTACTAATGATGTTAAAACTTTCCATCAGTGTGGTGTATGTGATGAGATTTTTCAACAATACGATGATTTAGAACAACACAATAAAATACATGTTAAAGAAGAGAAAACTGATGATGCAGATGAATATTGTCACATTAAAGAAAAGAAAAATGATGATGTAGATGAATATTGTCATGTAAAAGAAGAGAAAACTGAAGATATTGAAAATGTGTATCAGTGTAATTTATGTGATGATGAATTTAAATCGGACACTGATTTAGAAAAACACTGTAAAACACACAAAGCAGAGGAAAATACTTCAGAAAAATTTCAAGGAGAAAACAAGTTACAAGATGAGACATGCTATAAATGTGATCTTTGTGACTCAACATTTAATGCACTAATTGAATTTCAGAATCATTTAAGAATGCATTCTGGAGAAAAACCGTTTACATGTAAATGTGATGTTTGTGGTAAACCATTTCTTCAGAAAGGTTCGCTTGAGATGCATATGAGAATTCATACAGGAGAAAGACCATTCAAATGTGAAGTTTGTGGAAAATCGTTCAAACAGAAAGGATACATTGAGCGGCATATGAGAATTCATACAGGTGAAAGGCCTTATGAATGTGGGGAGTGTGGTAAGACCTTCGGTGATGCCAGAAATGTACAGCAACATTTGAGAACGCATACTGGAGAAAAACCTTTCAAGTGTGACGTTTGTAATAAGTCATATAGTCAGACTTGTAGTCTACGAACACACATGAAACTTCATACAGGTGAAAAACCTTTTAAATGTGATGTTTGTGGTAAATCATTCACTCAAAATGGCCATCTGCAAAAGCATGTAAAAATTCATACGGACAAAGCATTTAAATGTGGTGTTTGTGGTAAATCATTCACTGAGGATTTTAACCTACAAACACACATGAGAACTCATACTGGAGAAAAACCTTTCAAATGTGATGTTTGCAATCAGTCATTTACTCTGAGTTGTCATCTACAAAATCACATCAGAACTCATACTGTAGAAAAACCTTCTGAATGTGATGTTGACAGTAAACCCCAGACAGTTGAAAAACCCTTTAAATGTGATACTTGTGGTAAATATTACAAAAGGAAAAGTTCCCTTGATGTGCACAGGACTATTCATTCAGTAGAAATAGTGAAGCCTTTTGAATGTGTTGTTTGCGATAAATCGTTTACATTTATGTCGAATCTTTACAGGCATGTGAAAATTCACTCTAAAATATGACATATTAGAGCAGTGGTTCTCAACCTTTTTAGCCAATGGCACACTTGTAACACATGAAAAAGAGCGGCACACTTGGCGAAAATATATTTGAATTTTGCAAAATACATGTAAATACATGGCAAGTTATACAACCGTAGACACAGACTGCATAAGACACATAGGATGACAAACTAAATAAAGAAAAACACAGCTATGAACCTACCAGTAGACACCATGCATTGCTCAGTTGGGATGTGCCGTTCAAAATTTTGCGGCACATTTAGAAAGATCTGGATGTATTATTTACATACATGTATTCAACCAGTTCTTTCTCTATTTGTAGATAATGTGCAACGCTGGATTTCTTCTTTTCGCCACTCTGAATAAATATTTATTTTATGATTATTGAAAGATTCAATATTCTCTATACACAGCAGTGTTTTCATTGATTAAAACTGTGTTACTGAATAGTTTTAATTAACATATAATCATTTAAGTTACCAAATGTTTAATGCCACATGGATTCATTGGTTGATCCATTGTTATAATTTACGGGTACGATTAATTATCAAAATTATTACTATTGTTTTATATTACCAAAGATCCAAATGGCTGCCATAGACATAATTATCATTGCACGCGTATAGTGGTTGGGGTCATGGAAGCTTTCCTTTGATTGTCAGTTGTTTGGATAGAGTACGTGATGAACTCTAAGATGATTGTTTCTTAAATTAATTCCTGGACCTCTTGTTTTTATTGTGAAAAAGAGAGAAGATGACCCTCCGTCTCCTCTCACGACGGCAATTTTATGAGTTTGATTTACAAGGACTTTTTTATTTTTGTGTTTTTACCTATTTTAAAGTCTTTGAGTGTAAACAATTTAATTAAATCAACCTGTCCTTAATATCATCCCGGGTACATGTATATTTATTGTATTGAATGTTATATATCTGTAATAAGCAACAAATTAATTCCTCAGTGGTGAGTTGCTGATCATAAGTAACTATTTCTACAGTTACGCGTGTATCATTGCATTTGTTGATTACTCATGAATTTCACAGATGGCCATATTTGTTGTGTTTGGAACTCTAAGAACACTCTGACTATAAATGTCCGAATTAATATTTAATGTTAAATTGGTGCAAATTCTTTCATAATGCCATTTCAATATAATTAAATATACATTATGTGAGAGCTAAATTTGCCTATTGCCTGGTCTTTCTTTAGGCCTTAAATGTTATCTAAATTGTTAATTATACATTAATTAACTTATCCAGACCATAATCTACTCTTGATGTCATCGCTCGTCTGCGCAACGCTCATTGATATTTACTGGATTTGAATCCAGTCTGCTGCTCAATGCTCATTGATGATGAAATCAAAAAATGGATAATCGAGACTTACCGGTAAGTTTTTTATTGTATCGACTAATGGATCATCAAGACTTATACCCTAACCCTAGACTTTAGTAATGATGAATGAGGCTAGGCCCCAAATTCAATCACAAATCTTTCATAATGTCGTTTGAATATCATTAATGTAATAATAATATATACGCAGAGTTTGATATGTCATTTATATTGTTATGCATATATGTACATGTATATACGGTATCTTAATACAGCATTTAGTAATATTAAAACACAAATTTATATGAAAAACAATCACTGAGTCTATTTCACACTACGTTTAAACGACAAGAGGAACTTTATATAAAATATATAAATCTATTGTCCACGATTATAATGGTAAATGCTAGAGCCTGATCCAGTTACTGGAGATGGCTCATGGTTTTGGGACCTATACATGAATGGTATGGCTCGTAGACGGGTGTGACTAAGCCATGCACTTTTATTTATTACCTCTGCCAAATTCACCCCCAGCAACATGCGATCATTTTTCGTGGCAACATGTTCTTCCAATAATAGCCCCCCTCCCACTTGCTAACATGTACTTCAAATAATACCCCCCCCCCCCACACACACACACCTGCTATTATGTGTGGCAGAATGTTCTTCTTTTCTCCGGGTCCTCTGGTTTCCTCCCACTGCTAAAGACCCCTACGAGCCAGCAAATTATTGAAATAAAGTTTAAAAAACACATGTTAGTCCCGAAATGACATAGTTTGTGTTGAGTGAACGTTAAACCCCATTTCTCTCTCTCTTCTTGTAATAGGCTTTTTATCCCCGTTCCTATCCAATCTGTTTATGAGTGGCAACATGTTCTTCCAGTAACAGGCTTATTAATATTAGCCCCCTTCTTGCCATCTTATACATATTACCTCTGTTAACGGTAAACGTTAAATTCTGCGTATACACTTATACTGAATAAATAAGACCAAAAGTCTATATTCACAGCTTTATATATATTCCACAATACTATTCTTCAAAATGTCAATTCTATCTATTTTCTACAAAGTTCAATTCTACTAATAAATCTGGTAATTGGTAAACTGCAATTCGACTAAATATACTGTGATTCAACTAAATATGCTGCGATTCAACTCAATATGCTGCGATTAAACTCAATATGCTGCGATTCAAACTAATGGTGCTATTTTCAACTCTATTCTATTCATTAATTCTTACAAATTCTACAAAGTATTTAAGAGTACTTAAAAAAAATGCTAAGGAATTCTACAAAAAATGGCGTCACGCTGCTTAGCATGATGGGAATTTGGAAGGAACTTTTTAATATATTCATGCAACCTTTGACTTGTGATAACAAAAAACATTAACATAGAAATCATTTCAACATTCCGCCCAGCATGAACAATTATAATCAATAAAATTGTTCATAACAAATAATAACAATTCACAAGAAATGTCATCCTTAAACATAAGTCCTACTTGTTAATTTCGATTTATCAAACAGTGCCTTTAAATTATCTTAAGTTTTCTTAAATCTCACAATCACTGGCTTCCTACAAACACATTTTGTTGATTGGCCGTTTATAAGTGGAATCCTTTTTTTTCACTTCGGCACTTATAACAAATCCATCTGATCCGGGGTAAACATTTATAATACGCCCTAATGGCCAACGGTTTCTCAGAATATTATCTTCTGCCAAAAGCACAAAGTTTCGTTGTTCCTTTTGCCATTTCTGTCGTTGTTGTAATGATGGTATGTATTCATGTAACCATCTCTTCCAGTAATGATTTGATAGTAATTGTACCTGTTTCCAACACTTTTTATACGCCCACATTGAAATGTGGTCGTATATTGTCGTCGCCCCCGTCCGTCCGTCCGTCCGTCCGTCGGTCCGGCGTCCACGCTAAAGTTAATATCCGATTGACTTTAAATTTATACACAGTGTTTTAGGTCATGAGACGAAGAAGCCTATTGTTTTTCAGCGATTTCCGATAATAACTACCAGAGTTATGGCCCTTGATCACTTCAAAAAATCTTGTGGACGCTCTAGAAGCCAAAGTTAATATCCGATTGGCTTTAAATTTATACACAGTGTTTAAGGTCATAAGACGAAGAAGCCTATTGATTTTCAGCGATTTCCGATAATTAGTGCCAGAGTTATGGCCCTTGATCACTTTAAAAAATCTTGTGGACGATGTAAAAGCCAAAGTTAATATCCGATTGACTTTAAATTTATACACAGTGTTTAAGGTCATAAGACGTAGAAGCCTATTGATTTTCAGCGATTTCCGATAATTAGTGCCAGAGTTATGGCCCTTGATCACTTCAAAAAATCTTGTGGACGCTCTAAAAGCCAAAGTTAATATCCGATTGACTTTAAATTTATACACAGTGTTTAAGGTCATAAGACGAAGAAGCCTATTGATTTTCAGCGATTTCCGATAATTAGTGCCAGAGTTATGACCCTTGATCACTTCAAAAAATCTTGTGGATGCTCTAAAAGCCACAGTTAATATCCGATTGACTTTAAATTTATACACAGTGTTTAAAGTCATAAGACGGAGAAGCCTATTGATTTTCAGCGATTTCCGATAATTAGTGCCAGAGTTATGGCCCTTGATCACTTCAAAAAATCTTGTGGACGCTCTAAAAGCCAAAGTTAATATCCGATTGACTTTAAATTCATACACAGTGTTTAAGGTCATAAGACGAAGAAGCCTATTGATTTTCAGCGATTTCCGATAATTAGTGCCAGAGTTATGGCCCTTGATCACTTCAAAAAATCTTGTGGATGCTCTAGAGGCCAAACTTGATATCCGATTGACTTCAAATTTATACACAGTGTTTAAGGTCATGAGACGAAGAAGCCTATTGATTTTCAGCGATTTCTGATAATTAATGCCAGAGTTGTGGCCCTTGATCTCTTCAAAAAATCTTGTGGATGCCAAAGTTGATATCTGATTGACTTTAAATTTATACACAGTGTTTAAAGTCATAAGACGAAGAAGCCTACTGATTTTCAGCGATTTCAAATAATTACTTCCAGAGTTATCTCCCTTGATCACTTCAAAAAACCTTGTGACGCTATACATGTAGCTGCCAAACTTATCATCCGATTGACTTCAGATTGATACACAGAGTTTAAGGTGTTGAAACGAAAAAATATTTTGATTTTTGATGAATTTGGATAACTGAACAGCTAAATCCATGATGTTAAATGTTTCCTATACTAATTGTTAGCGTGGGGCAAAACTTTATAAAAAGCAAACAAATTCTAATGATTTTCAGATAATTACATAATGAGTTGTTACTCTTAATCAGATTTTAGTGTATTACAAATGTTTCATTACCAAAAAAGTAAAAATATGCGACAACCCTTGTTGACTGCCCGGACGATTTAGCTGCTGTGGGCGTATGTTTCGTTGCCTGGCAACCTATCTTTACTGAATTTGTCCCTTTCGTCTATAATGCCAACTGGTATCAACATTGAGGGTCTAATATTTAAAAAAATGATTTGGAGTTAACGGTTCTAAGTCCTTTGGATGTGCAGAATTAATAGTTAATGGTCGGCTGTTGGCTATGCTTTCTGCTTCTGTAAAAACTGTTTGTTGAATTTCTTCATTAAATGGTTCCTTTCCTAATATCGTTTTCAAACTTCTCATCACTACCTTAACTAAACGTTCCCATACTCCTGACATATGTGAAGCAGTTGGGGTTTGAAATAACCATTTACATCCACGTTGCATTAATTTATCACTGACCTTCTTATTATTCAATTGTTGAATAGCTTCGCGAATTTCTTTTTCAGCACCCACAAAGTTTGTACCATTATCAGTTCCTATTTCCTGTACATGTCCTCTTCTATTTAAGAACCTCATTAGAACCAATATAAAATCATCCGTATCAAGTGACTTCGCCAATTCTAGATGTACTGCACGGAAATTAAAACATACAAATATTACTCCCCATCTTTTCTAGACTACCCTTCCTCTTCCTCTCTTAACCAAGAACGGACCAAAATAGTCTATTCCTGTATACGTAAAAGTAAAAGCAGGTTCATATGGTACAAGACGACTTTGTGGTAATTCAGCCATTTGCTGGTTCAATAAAGGACCAAATTGTTTCTTACACTGAATGCATGATCCAAGAATTTTCTTAATTGCAATTCTACCCTTCACTATCCAATATTTCTCTCTTAAAATAGAAAGAGTTTGTTCATTTCCACAATGTCCATTACTTTCATGCACATTTCTAATAAGAATGTCCGTTAAATGTGACATTCTTAGCAGTATGATCGGATGTATGGCATCTTCATTAATTGGGGCCTTTGAAATTCGTCCACCTACTCGCAATAAACCACCAATCATAACTGGTTTTAATTTAATGACATGACTTGATGTTTTCACTGTATGCTTGGTTTTTAAGGTATGTATTTCTTCTGAAAAATTTCTTTTTTGTTCAAGGGATATAACTCTTCTTTTAGCTCGTTCGCTTTCTTCTAAAGTAATAGATTTTTCCATCTTTTTCCTGTCTAACCTGGATAATTTCAACCAATCTACAAACTTCAAAATCCAAGTGACACTACGTACAAGAGTGTTCCAGTTTGAAAATCTATTTACTAAATTTTCTATCAAAGGTTCGACTGGGTCAAACAAATTAAAATTCACCTCTTTCTTCAATTCAAGTTCATCAGCAGGAATGAGTTCCACTTATCTTCTGTCTCAAATAAAAATTCTGGACCCTTAAGCCATCGACTTCTTTTTTCAAATTTATTCACTGGACGTGTACATTCGTCTGCAGGATTCAACACACCTGGACAGTGTCGCCACTGATCGGGTGTCGTAGCGTCCCTTATTTCAGTGATTCTGTTTGCAACATAAGTCTTAAATCTTTGAGATTCATTGTTTATATAGTTCAAAGTGATCATGGAATCTGACGTAAATATTACCCTTGAAATGTTTAGTTCAAGTTACTCGTATTAAAGATGTATACATTCTTACCGACAATAAAGCACTCTGTAATTCTAAACGAGGTATACTAATTGTCTTTAAAGGATAGTTTCTACATTTCCCTATAATGTATGAACAATCAATGTCACTGTTTGGATAAACTACTCTAAGATATGACACTGATCCAAATCCCTTTTCCGACGCGTTACAAAAATTGTGAATTTCTAGTAGACTATCTTCATGATTAAATTGTGTAAAATAACACCTGGGTATACGGATTGTTCCCAAAGTCTCTATGTTCTTCTTCCAATTCAACCACGATTCTAATATATCTCCTTTCAGCGGTTCGTCCCACTTAAATTTCTGTCGCCATAATTCTTGCATGATTAATTTACCTTGAATCATTATTGGTGCAGCGAGACAAAGCGGATCAAATATGGAACAAATGGTGGATAGCACTCCTCTCATAGTATTTGATTTTTCATTCTGAAGATTATCTAAATTAAATCCTAATTTATCCAATTCGACGTACCATCTTATTCCGAGAGCTCTCGAATTAGGCATATCAGAAAGGTTTAAGTTTAATGACGGTAAGAGTCGCTTCTCACTTGGTATGGCATCTAACACTCTTCTGTCATTACTAAGAAATTTAGTAAGTTTAAAACCTCCTTTTGAACATAACTCGATTAATTCCAGACCTAAGTTTACGGCAGACTCGGTGGAAGGTAGCGATTTCAAAAGATCATCTACGTAGAAATTTCTTTCAATGGTTTTAATAGATTCTTCGCTAAAATTTTCTCTATTATCATCTGCGGTTTTCCGTAGGCAATAATTGGCAATGCAAGGCGAGTCAGACGCGCCGAATATATGTACAGTCATTACGTATTCTTCTGGCGATTCGTCCTTAGATCCACTCCACCAAAAAAATCTAAGGGAGTTTTGATTTTCTTCATCGACTTTCACCTGATGGAACATTCCTTCAATGTCAGCGGATAAGGCTATTTTATCTTGCCTGAATCTTATCATTACACCCATTAAATTATTTGTCTGTTCAGGACCCGAAAGCAAATGTGCCAGTAATATTAGCGGCAGGGTTGGGATTTCAAAATTTAGCGGCTGCGTCAAACACTATTCTTACTTTTCCCGGTTTATTACAATTAATTACCCCAAAGTGAGGTAAATACCAGGTTTTAGGGGTTTTGTTTCTACTTCCTTTGGTTTCAGCTTTCTAGCAAATCCCTTGTTGATATAGTCCCCCTTTGTCTTAGAATATAATTCTTCGTATTCTGCATTTGCCTTAAATTTTCTCTTTAAGGTGTCCAGTCGTTTCAGGGCTTCGATTTTATTATTTGGCAATGTTATTTCATCGTATTTCCATAGAAGACCAGTATCGTAATGTCCATTGTTTGTTAACTTTGTGTTGTTTTTAAGGAGAGTAACTGCTCTTCTATCTTCAATGGACATACCCTTATCCTCATTTCCAACCTCCAACTGTGAGTCAAACGAATTCAATTTCTTTGAACCAAACGAGTCTAACTTCAAAAATTCTTCTACCCTTTGGTATAAATCACTGTCACGATTAAGAAAGTTTATGTTTATTTCTCTACCATTCGACTCTCCATTTATTGTTCCTGTAATGCTCCATCCCAGAGGTCCCAGTTCGGCTTGTAATTTTCTATCCGGGTCGTTTGTTTTTCTAATTTCCAATATTTCAAACGCATCTTCAAGATCCTTCCCAATAAGAATAGATATTTTCTTCAAATCCACATCAGGGAGATTAATATCGGCAAATTCTGGATATGAGGAAAGATCAATCTGGTGTGGCAACACTTTTTCAGCAATATTTAAATTTTGCGATATCAGACCTTCTTCTACCGTTAATAATTTTCCTTTACCCGTTGCGGATTGCAACTGGAAACTGACTTGTTGAAATTCATCAGATCTTTGTTCTAGAACCGTGTTTACTGTAATCTGCTTACTATTGCCCCTTAAATTTAATATTCTTCCTACGTCACGACTTAACATTGTAGCTCTTGATCCATTGTCCAACAAACCATACGTAGTTAAATAATTTCCTTCTGGTGATATAATTCGGACGGCTACAACATGTAATAGTATGATTTTAACTAATTCGTTTTCTAATCGTGTGGCGTATTGTTCAATTTTCTTATTTCATTCTGAGCTGGTGGTTTCCTCGGTTCTAAATCTCTGTACGATGATCTGAGTGTAAACAGGCGTAACACAAATGTTTGCTTCTAACGAAATCCCATCTACGGTCTAATGAAGATTATCTAAATTTCTCACAGATCCATATGCCATGTGGACCCCTACAAAAGGTACAAAATTTGACCGATTGATCAAAAGACTTATTTATATCTGTCGAAAACTATGATGTGTTTTTAATTGGATATTTCGGCCTGATAGCGTTATGATAGTATTTCTGTTCTGCACGACTCGATTCAGCAGCCAGAGGCACGAATACAAATGCAGGATCGTTTTTAATTGATGCCTGTTTCTGTACAAAATAAGCTAAGTCCCTTAGCTTAGGAGTGGCGTTGTTCTGCCTTACTGAATAACAAAAATCGCCCCACTTATTAATCAGGTATGGGGGCAGTCTAGAGACAATCATTTTCAAATTCTACAAGGTACTCGCTTCCACTTCATATTCTCCGGATAATTTCAAGGTTGCAGCTTCTAATTGTTCAGCAAATTTGAGCAAACCCTTAAAATCAGAATTTCCTAACTTCGGTTCATTAATAAGTCCTGATAAGCAGGCAGCAGCAACGGTTGCTGGATGACCGTATCTTCCCTCCAAGGCAGAAATGACTGAATAGTAGGAGCAGCCAGATATTCTATTTAATACGTCACGGGCTTCTCCAGCTACAAATTTCGGCAAGAATTCTATTTTTTGAGCATCATCTAATAAACCATCCTCAAGATGAGTGCGTAGTCTTCCTCGAAAAACGGGATAATCTGCAGGATTACCATAAAACTTTATGGGATCAATAGCCTGTAACATCGACAATTTCAACATGACGGCTTGTATTGAAGGTCGATTTTGCCGTCCGACTGGTGCAAATTCTGCGGCATTAGCGTTTAACATGTTTCTTGACGGATCAGCCCATGCAGCTACTCTATGCGGTGCTGATGTTTCTACTTCACCTTGATCACTGGTACTTCCTACACGAAATGTTGCATCATCCACTACCTGGGCTTGTGTTTCTGCAAGACGAGCATTTAATTGTATTTCTTTTATTTTCTTCTGTGCCCGTATTTCAATATCTAATTTTCACCTTTCCACTTCTGCTTCATATGAGGCCAGTTCTTCGGAATATTTAGCCATAACATTTTTCACTTCTGCTTCTCTTAATCGCTCGGAGGATTGTTGAGTAATTTCACTCATTTTGGATTTACAATAGCATTAGTTTGAATAAAATGTTAACGGTAAACGATAGATTCTGCGTATACACTTATACTGAATAAATAACACCAAAAGTCTATATTCACAGCTTTATATATATTTTTCAATACTATTATATCTATTTTCGACAAAGTTCAATTCCACTAATAAATCTGGTAATTGGTAAACTGCGATTCGACTAAATATACTGTGATTCAACTCAATATGCTGCGATTAAACTCAATATGCTGCGATTGATTCAAACTAATGGTGCTATTTTCAACTCTATTCTATTCATTAATTCTTATAAATTCTACAACGTATTTAAGAGTACTTAAAAAAAATGCTAAGGAATTCTACAAAAAATAGCGTCACGCTGCTTAGCATGATGGGAATTTGGAAGGAACATTTTAATATATTCATGCAACATTTGACTTGTGATAACAAAAAACAATAACATAGAAATCATTTCAACAACCTCTTTCTACCAACCTTATTTATGAGATAAAAAAACGACGTCCTGTTTACTTATTGGTTTGTATATGAGACAGAGAGAAATGGGGTCCACTTGACACCAAATAGGTCCATTTAATTTCAATAATTCGATTACACATTCCAACCCTGTGGGTTTTCTCTGGGTCCTCCGGTTTCCTCACACTGCTAAAGACCCCTAGGCACAAGCGAATTATTAAAATAAAATTGAACTGTACATGTATGTTAGTTCTGAAATTACCTGGTTTGTGTCAAGTGGACATTAAACCCCATTTCTCTCTTTCTCGATTGCGTGCAGGCGTCTTTAGTAGTGGAAGAAAACCATAGGATATAGAGAAAACCCACAAGGTTGTACAGACGATCCTACTCCTTGTCAAGTACAAGCGGGGAATCAAAACCACGTCATTTGGCCACACAAAATTAGAAATTCAATATAAAAATTGGCAAAATGTCCTGTATAGCATACTGCATAGCATACATGTAGTCCCATATTTATAAGTGTCGTCAGAGCAAAATAGTAGGATGTAACCCGCCCTCTCCATTTTTACATTTATATATTGACATATGGTTGTGGCATGTATTATTATTGTTATGATTGTCAAGATAATTACTTAAAAGTGCTGAAGATTCATGATTGTATGTTTATTGTAATATACTGAGCGCCATAGAAAACGCATCTCTTAGTTTTTCGTATAACAAAATGATCCTGTAAACATATCTTATTTATTTTGCTTCTTATTGTGAACAATATTCAAATGCATTTTCTATGGCGCTCAGTATATATATCCCATCTTCATTAGCCCAATTCCGAGCAGAACAGTAGGACATTAAACTCCATTTCATTTCATAATAATTATATATTTATGTATTTATAATTCACAGTGTACTGTATTGCCAATCATGTTGTGATTTTGTGAAATAAAACGCATTTTCCCACCGAATCTGATTTTGTTTTTATTTCATGCAGAGTGGGCATACCCTTTGCTTGTTTTACCCACAGAGTGAATGTACCCTTTGCTTGTTCTATCCACAGAGTGAATGTACCCTTTGCATATTCTATCCACAGAATGGACCCATTATTATTGATTAATAACTGACTGACTCTGCGGAGCGCAATAGATTGTAACTTGTGTGCACGGCGCGAAAATCAAAGCTTTGTGGCAAAAAATGTTCACCAGATTGAATATTTTATCGCCAAAATTATAGTTTTATCGCAATTGGCGGAAATCGAAATTGAAAAGTCTATTACCGTAAACAAACTAAATATGACACAACTGGTGTTTATTTTAAGGACACCTCTTCATTTACAATGGGAGAGAGAGAGGGAGAGAAATGGGATTTAACATCCACTCAACACACACTAGGTCATTTTGGGACTAACATATGGTTTCAATTTTATTTCAATAATTTGCATGCGCGTAGGGGTCTTTAGCATTGGGAGGAAACCAGAGTGCCCGGAGGAAACCCACGAGGTTGAGAAGGCGCCCTTATCTCCATGCCACACAAGGGATCAAAACCACAGCCGTAAGCCAGAGGTGACCGGCCAGCCAGAGGTCGAAGCGCAGCACTCTAGACCACTAGGCCATCCCAACCCCCCTATTTACAATGACAGTAGGACATTAAACGGTTTAATGTCCTACTGTTCTGCTCCAACAGGGTTAATGACAACGTGTCCTTAAAATAAACACCAGTTGTGTCATATTCAGTTTGTTTACAGTAATAGACTTGGGAGTTAAGTTATATTTATAGCACGGCTTTCATGAGTTAACGTGCTATAAATGACTTGTAACACTGACACTTGCTCAACTTGCTTGTTATTATTGCACGTAAAACCCACCCCACTTCTCTATATGATTTCTACTAAAATTAGCGTAAGCCAGCAAAAGTGTGCAATAACATTGAAAATATTTAGTTATTGCACAGTTACGCTCCAGTGAGTTTAGCAGAGGTAAAATAATCTGCTTATTAAACGGAAAGAACAAAGGAAGTTCTCCGGTCCGTGTTACAATTAATTTTATCTGGTATATTTTTAGGGTGCCCCCCATAAATAAATATCTCCAAATAGCTCAACAATTACACCACAATATTTATATATATAACATGTCTTAAATCTGTTTCACACATTTATAGTCACTAAATAAATGGTCATGTTATACTTAAGAAGCTATGACCATTTAACCATCAAAATAATACACTGAAAAATGGTTCGGAGTGTCGTCCATAACATCCAGACACTTTCAAGTAAAAAATAGGTCACATGCCCTTGTTTTGAAATTAGTCTCACTTCACCAGTCTACCGACAATTCTCCATCTGATTGACAGGCCGGGATAAACCAGACTACTTTTTAACGAAACATGACAGAAAGCTGGAACAAGAAATCGAATTTAGAAATAACGCACGGTGGGCGTCTCAACAATTGTTTTACGAACCTTGTAAAAGTAAAATAAAACTACTGCTGGTATCATGTTCCTGTCCAACCCGAGTATTCAGAGATATTATTTGTACTAAACCAAAATATGACGGTCTACTGCTGACCAGTTGGGTGGGGTCAGGGGCAGAGGTGTTCACGGCCAATGGAAAACAGTATGCCATATTGCAACGTTACGAAGTTTTTGTCGTTTGCCATTCATTTTATATAAATCAATTTTTCATTGGCTCTGAACGCATCAAAAGTATGTAAATTACAGCTCTCATGCAATGAAATCTATTGTTATATCACTTTGTATTAAACATGGCAACAGAGCCATAGTTTTTATTTAACAGGTAAATATTGATACCGTATTTTTCGGTGTATAAGGCGCACTTTTTTTACCAGATATTTTTTTTACAGAAGGGGTGCGCCTTATACATAGTAATAAGCATATCTTGGCTTTTCCCTGTGTCAACATTGGCATCTGAAGTTGATGATGCCGGCCTTTCCCGTGCAATAAAGATGGCGGCCATTTTACAGACGACAATTCAGTATACCGTTAGTCATAAACGACAGTGCTAACAATATGGGCCGATAGCTGTTTAGTTTAAATTATCGTAAATATTTCTGCTATTTCCACGTATTTCATGACATATATTTCAACTATTTCGACATTCAGATGTCAACATTTGTCGTGCGATAACGATGACGGCCATTTCAGACACTGCTATTCCGTATAACGACAGTGCTAAAAATATCTGCAAATCGTTAATATTACTATCACTCCTACGTATTTGGTGACATATATATTTCTGCAAATCGTTAATATTACTATCATTCCTACGTATTTGGTGACATATATATTTCTGCTAATCCTTCACTGTTAGCCATTACCGGCAATCCAAACTTCTCGTCAATGGTGGTGTTGTCAGTCAGTTGACGAAAAGGTGGGGCTTACGAGAGACAAGACATTTCATTGGCTTTTAGAAAGATAACATCGATTGAGCACACGCTCAGTATACCATAGGTGTTTTCTTTGAGCAATACTGTCTTATAATTTAAACATATAACCGTTTTAACTTAAAACTTTTAAGTTACCGACAGTTTTCATTCAACATGGATTCAGTGATTGACCCATTGTTATAAATTACCAGTATAGTTAATTATCAACCAGTGAGTTGTTACCATTTTCTTTACGAAGTCGTTTGTAGTTAACAAAATCATTCTTTCCTTGATTGGTATTAAAAATGCTATTGTATTATTTTACTGATAGATTTAAATGGCGACAATCTGGGTATTGTCATGACGCGTGTAGTGGGCGGGGCAACGGACGCTATCGATTGTTTGTCAGTTGTTTGCAAGTTAACAAAATTGTTTGTAGTTAACAAAATCATTGTTTCCTTGATTGGTATTAAAAATGCTATTGTATTATTTTACTGATAGATCTAAATGGCTACAATCTAGGTATTGTCATGACGCGTGTAGTGAGAAATTATTTCTACAGTTAACATTTAAATTGTTTATCATCAAAACATTTATCACAGCCAATTACTCACGAATTTAAAACGATGTCATAGACGGCCATGTTTGTTGTGGGCGGGACTTGAATTTCAATTTCACTACCGTACGAGTAACAAAAGTACCGCTAAGAGTTATGAAATAATCAATTGTATGTTATAATTAATAGAAACAAATGTAACAAAAGCAATTTATTTCATAAAGAAATATATATATATATACCTTGATACGGCTAAATATCGGTAATTATTATAACTGTAAACAATAGAGTTTGGCCCAGTTACTGGAGATTGCAGGTGGATTTGAGTCACATATAGTATGGCATGAGTTTCACGAGGCGTTGGGAAAGGGGTGCGCCTAAACCACACATATTTTTTTTTTCCTGAAACACCTCTGCCAAAGTCGGCCTGCACCTTATCTACGCGTGCGCCTTATACACCGAAAAATACGGTAATCAAGACATTACAAGATAAATTATTTCTAAAATAATTATTAAAAATGACGGAAACAATAAAATAAAACTTCAAAATCTTTATTCCTGGCTCCAAGTTCACTCAACTTTCAATCTCTGTATTGAGGAATATCTTTGACCCCGAAACACAAAATTGTACACAAAGTTTCTTATTGATGTATTTGATACATTAAAACAACAACAGTTTTATAAAGGTCTATATTTTAGTTAAAATAAGGGGAACAATTTTAAGTAAATTCTTAACTTAAGTCAAAGAATGCTTTGTAAACTTAGTGCATGAAAACACAATGTTCCAATTAAACACCTCCTAAATCATCTTTTTTGTGAATTTTTATGTGGGTTTGCAGATTATAATTTTGAGTAAATGTCTTTCCACAAATATCACATTTAAAAGCTTTTTCTCCAGTATGAATATTCATATGTATGGCAAAACAAGATTTCCGTTTAAAAGATTTACCACAAACATCACATTTAAAAGGTTTTCCTTCTGTATGAGTTATCACGTGCTGCAGTAGACCTCGCCTACAGCTAAATGATTTACTACAAACATCACATTTAAAAGGTTTCTCTCCTGTATGAATTCTTGTGTGTCTCTGTAGATCACCACTTGTGATAAAAGACTTACCACAAAAATCACACTTATGAGGTTTTTCTCCTGTGTGAGTTTTCAGGTGTCTGTTAAGGGAAGCCCTGTCACCGAATGATTTACCACAAACATCACATGTATGAAGTTTTTCTCCTGTATGGACTATCATGTGTCTTTCAATATATCCTTTCCAAGTAAATGATTTACCACAGACATCACAAGAAAAGGGTTTTTCCCCAGTATGAATTCTCATGTGTGTTTGAAATTTGCTTTGCGTGGTGAACGATTTACTACAAACATCACATTTAAAAGGTCTCGCTCCAGTATGAACTCTCACATGTGCCTGAAACCGACGACTTTGTTTTTTAAATGATTTGCCACAAAATTCACATCTCAAGCGTTTTTCAAAACCTGTCTTATTTTCACTCTTATCGTCCTTTTTAAATTGTTGTAAAATATTTCCAATGGTCTCCTCTAAGTTAACATGTACTTTCACATGTATTTCACAGTGTTTTTCTAAATCGGTCTCAGATTTAAATTCCCCATCACACAAATTACACTGATAAACATTTTCAATATCTTCTGTTTTCTCTTCTTTAAACTGAACATGACAATATTCATCTACATCATCTGTTTTCTCTTCCTTAACATGACAATTTTCATCTACACCACCAGTTTTCTCTCCTTTAACATGACAATATTCATCTGCATCATCAGCGTTCTCTTCTTTAACATGTATTTTATTGTGTAATTCTAAATCATCATATCGCTGAAAGATCTCATCACATATAACACACTGATGAATCTTTTTAACATCATTAGTTTCCTGTGATATATAAAGTTACAAAAACATTGTTAATACTAAACAAACAATCAAAAACGCTAAAATACTAACAATAATTAACAAACAATACAAGTAAATTTCATTACAAAAACATTGATGAAGTAACAAACAACAAACAATACGATTAAGTACTTTTCAAAACATCAGTGATTCAATCTGAAATCATATAACAAAATAGTCAACGAGTACTAGCTATTTCTTCCATACAATTAAATTGTGTATGAATCTTAATATTAGTTGTGGACGGCCTTACCAATAGTTATGGACAACTCCAACAGATGTGGACAACTTATTAACTCTGAACGACTTTGCTTGTGGACAACTTGACTGGCAGCGAGATGTGTAAGTAACAAATAGAGAGCTGAGGCGATAGTAACTAGACATGATGATAGAGCAGTGCAGATAACTGAAAATTGTGATTTCTGCCATCAGCTTTTGAATGTCCGCATGTTAGATGTTACTTTCGTCTGATATTAAAGGGGGAGAGAGAGAAATGGGGTTTAACGTCCACTTGACACAAACTAGGTCATTTCGGGACTAACATATGGTTTAATTTTATTTCAATAATTCGTTTGCGCGTATGGTCTTTAGCACTAGGAGGAAACCCGAGTACCCGGAGAAAACCCACGAGGATGGACAGGTGACCCTACTCCTTGCCACGTACAACCAGGGATTTGAAACCACGCTAGTTGACTCAATGGTAGGCCGTATGACACAGCGTGCTTGCTAACCATTCGGCCACCCCCCACCCCCCCCCCCCCCGATATCAAAGAGGAAGCCTAACATTTATCTTGTGAATTAGTGCATTAATAGTCAGATAAATTTCAGTGTATCTCATTTTAAAGTCAATCTGATAATTGTCATTTATCTCTTGTGGTGATCGGAGATCATGTGGTTGCATTGTCCAAGATTTTCCGGCGTGATTTCTCCTTGTTAGTGGTGCAGAACTGAGGGCTTGACAAGGACAGCTGTCTAGTCGTTCAAATGGGACGAACAACCTATAGGTCCCCTTTACACAATGGCGTTCACGTAAAAGATCCCTTGGCAGTTGCAATTCAACATAAGCGTAGGCCGTAGCACCGACACCCGGGCAAAATTTCCGTCATAGCACACTGTATGACTGTATGGCGTATGCCCGTCTTCCATTAGCCCAGGTTTGGTGCAGAAGAGTAGGACGTAAAACCCCATTTCATCTCTTGTGGTGATCACATTTATTGAATGAGTAGATGTCCGTGCACCACCTTACCTTCTAAAATGGCGAATTCAACGAATAAATAAAATTATCTCACCATTTTACAAGAGACGCCTTGATGTTCTAATCGTTAACACAAAGACTTCGAAGCTTCCGGTGCGAAGATTATGTTTTTTAAGGACATGGACTAAACCTACACGAACGGTTCATAATTGGTGGAAGTCTGTTTCACGGAAGATTACAAAAGTTCTCTGATATCTCTATTTCTTGATTGCGTCTAGTGGTCTTTAGTAGTAGGAAAAAAACAGAGGACCTAGAGAAAACCCACAAGATTATAAAGACGAACCCAAGAGAATAGAAACGACGCCACTTGGCTCAGTGTCAGACCTTATTTTACATTGCACACATGTTAATCATTCGCAGGGGCGGATCTAGGAATTTTGAAAAGGGGGCGCCGCAAAATGAGGGCACTTACTGCGGAGACGGGGCATCTGTAGACATTCCAAGAGCTATTTGGCTGATATTTTCGAGTAAGTAAACGTTCGGAGCTCAAAAAAGGCACTTTCAGCAGTAAAAAAAGGGCCCCTCGCGCCCCTCACTGGATCCGCCTCTGATTCGTCCGCCTACCGGTAGGCAAAATTTCCTTTATAGCACACTGCATGGCATACATGTACATGTATGCCCGTATTTATAAGTGCCGTCAGAGCAGAACAGTATGATGTAACCCGGACGCTCCTTTTTTAGAATAATTTATATTTACGTATGGTTGTAGCATGTGATTTTATTATAATGATCGTGAAGATAATTATTTAAAAAAGAAAGTGCTGATGATTCATGATTGTATGTTTATTGTAATAATTATATATTTATGTATTTATAATTCCCAATGTACTGCATTCCTACATGTAATCATGTTGTGATTTTGTAATTTAAAATAGGTTTTCCCACCGAAGCTGATTTTGCTTTTATGTCATGCAGAGTGGACATACATGTACCCTTGGCCTATTCTACCCAAAGACTGGAAATACCCTTTGCTTGTTTTACGCCCGGAGTGAACATATCCTTTCAATATTCTACCCACAGAGTGGACATATCCTTGGCCTATTCTACCCGCAGAGTGGACATACCCTTTGCTTGTTTTACGCCCGGAGTGAACATATCCCTTCAATATTCTACCCACAGAGTGGACATATCCTTGGCCTATTCTACCCAAAGAGTGGACATAACCTTTGAATATTCTACCCGCAGAGTGGACATACCCTTTCAATACTCTACCCGCAGAGTGGACATACCCTTTGCTTGTTCTACTCACAGAGTGAATATATCCTTAGCTTGTTCTATCCACAGAGTGGACATACCCTTAGCTTGTTCTACCCACACAGTGGACATACCCTATGGAATGTACCCACAAGGTAGTGTTTCTCTGCTGTACATGTAGGATGAGTTTGATTCCTTGCAACCTACACAGAATTTACAAACAGGTCAACTTTCAAGTAGTCGAAAGATAGATAACTAAATAAACGACATCCACACATCCTGCACCGATTCCATAAAACAAAATTAATTGGGGTTTAACGTCCTACTGTTCTGCTCCGACTGGACTAATGAAGACAGGGCCTTACAATAAACACATGCTGTGTCATATTTAGTTTGTTTAGGGTAATCGACTTAGTTCATTAATTTTATCTGGTATATATTTGTCTGAAATTGTTAATTTCATTATAAAAGGTGGCCATTAATATCATGATAAATCAATATATAAATGTATTGGTGCTAACTTGATTTGATTTCAGGGGTGGGGTAGGGAGTAAAATCTGTTTCTTTAATCTGTGGTCATGTGTAATGGAAGTAGTAATCCAAACCCGTCTTGGTTGGTGCCTTTTATTCACTTTACACATCTGGATACCATATTACATGTCAGTAAATGAAATAAAAAGGAGTTCAGCGTCCTACTGTTCTGCACCTAACCTGGGCTGATGGAAGACGGGCATACGCCAAACAATGTGTTGTGAGGGAAATTATGCCCGGGCAGAGGCACTACGGTCTACTCTTATATCGAATTCCAACTGCCAAGGGATCTTTTACATGCACGCCAATGTGTTTACGGGGTCTCAATTTTTTGTCCCATCTGAATGACTAGACAGCTGTCCTTGTCAGGCCCTCATTCTGCATCACTGACAAGGGGAAACCGGCCCTCGTTCTGCATGACTGACAAGGAAAATCGAGATGACCTTTCTCGGCCAATGCAGGGATGGAACACCCGACCTCCGGACTAACGAGCCAGCATCCTACCCACTTAGCCATGTGATCCCCTTACATGTATGTACTTATTTATACAAAACAAAATACCTTGATTTATTTTTCTAATGATTGAGAAAATATTTTTAGAATTAGACTTAGAGAAAAAAGGTAATATTGGGAGATTATTAACTTGTATAATTAGAAGCCGGGCAAATATATACTGCTAAGTGCTGACCAGTATGGTGGGGTCAGGGGCAGAGGTGTTTACAATTTCTTATACTTTTACACCATGCGGTTTATAATAAATATATATTTCATGAGAATAATCCCAAAGGTGACACCCATATGATGACATACATTATGTTTTATACAATTCATATTTAGTGACAGATGATACAAATTTCAAATTCTTCAGGGTTACATTTACTCTAACTAAAAAGTTGATAATACAGTTTGGTAAGTGTTCAGATTTGGATGCTGAGTTTAGTGTGTTACCCAAGTGGTTACATGTATCTGAAGACATTAATGACCTTGCCATCCATAGGATCGTTACAATATGTCGGATCACGCAGAGTGCCGGAGTGATCAGAGTTAGGATATGACAGAGTCCACTGTATATATCTTTAACAGCATTGAAACAGTTAGGATAAAAAGGAAATTGTGAAAGTTTTGTTTTATCAGGGTTGCACTTCGGATCAAAGTCTTTAGAATACTGACTTGCTATGTCTAAATTCCAGGGATTTCTAGTAATTCTCGCGGCCAATGGAAAACAGTATGCCATATTGTAACGTCATGATGTTTTTGTCGTTTGCAATTCATTTTATATAAAGCTATTTTTCATTGGCTGTGAACGCATCAAATGTATGTAAATTACAGCTCTCATGCAATGAAATCTATTGTTATATCACTTCGTATTAAATATGGCAACAGAGCCATAGTTTCTGTTTAGCAGGTAAATATTGATAATCGAGACTTTACGAGATAAATTATTTCTAAAATAATTGTTAAAATGACGGAAACATTCAAATAAAACTTCAAATCATTTGTCCTGGCTCCAAGTTCACTCAACTTTCAATCTCTGCATAGAGAAATATCTTTGACCTGGAAACATAAAACTGTACACATAGTTTCTTATTGATGTATTTGATACTCTAAAACAACAACAGTTTTATAAAGGGTTATAAGGCGAACAATTTTGAGTAAATTCTTAACTGAAGTCTGAGAATGCTTTGTAACTTGGGGCATGAAAATCGCTAGGGCAACAAGGAACAATGTTCCAATTAAACACCTCCTAAATCATCTTTTGTGTGAATTTTTATGTGGGTTTGCAGATTACAATTTTGAGTGAATGTCTTTCCACAAATGTCACATTTAAAAACTTTTTCTCCTGTATGAATATTCATATGTATGGCAAAACAAGATTTCCGTTTAAAAAATTTACCACAAACATCACATTTAAAAGGTTTTCCTCCTGTATGAGTTATCAAGTGCTGCAGTAGACCTCGCCTACAACTAAATGATTTACCACAAACATCGCATTTAAAAGGTTTCTCTCCTGTATGAATTCTTGTGTGTCTCTGCAGATCACCACTTGTGATAAAAGACTTACCACAAAAATCACACTTATGAGGTTTTTCTCCTGTGTGAGTTTTCAGGTGTCTGTGAAGAGAAGCTCCATCACCAAATGATTTACCACAAACATCACATGTATGAAGTTTTTCTCCTGTATGGACTATCATGTGTCTTTCAATATATCCTTTCTGAGTAAATGATTTACCACAAACATCACAAGAAAAAGGTTTTTCCCCAGTATGAATTCTCATGTGTGTCTGAAATTTGCTTTGCGTGGTGAATGATTTACTACAAACATCACATTTAAAAGGTCTCGCTCCAGTATGAACTCTCACATGTGCCTGAAACCGACGACTTTGCTTTTTAAATGATTTGCCACAAAATCCACATCTCAAGCATTTTTCAAAACCTGTCTTATTTTGAATCTCATCGTCCTTTTTAAATTGTTGTAAAATATTTCCGATGGTCTCCTCTAAGTTAACATGTACTTCGACATGTATTTCACAGTGTTTTTCTAAATCGGTCTCAGATTTAAATTCCCCATCACACAAATTACACTGATAAACATTTTCAATATCTTCTGTTTTCTCTTCTTTAAACTGTACATGTACTTGACAATATTCATCTACATCATCAGTTTTCTCTTCTTTAACATGACAAAATTCATCATCATCAGTTTTCTTTCCTTTAACATGACAAAATTCATCTGCATCATCAGTTTTCTCCTCTTCAACATGTATTTTATTGTGTAATTCTAAATCATCATATTGCTGAAAGATCTCGTCACACTGATGAATTTTTTTAACATCATTAGTTTCCTGTAATACAAAATGGTATAACATCATTAGTTTCCTGTAATATACATGTATAAAGTTACAAAAACATTGTTAATACTAAACAAACAATCAAAAACGCTAAAATACTAACAATAATTAACAAACAATACAAGTAAATTTCATTACAAAAACATTGATGAACTAACAAACAACACGATTGAGTTCTTTTCAAAACATCAGTGATTCGATCTAAAATCATATAACAAAATAGTTAACAAGTACTAGCTATTTCTTCCATACAATTAAATTGTGTATGAATCTTAGTATTAGTTGTGGACGGCCTTACCAATAGTTGTGGACAACTCCAACAGATGTGGACAACTTATTGACTATGGACGACTTTGCTTGTGGACAACTTGACTGGCAGCGAAATGTGTCAGTGACAAACAGAGAGCAGATGTTAGATGTTACTTTCGTCTGATACCAAAGAGGAAGCCTAACATTTAACTTGTGGATTAGTGCATTAATAGTCAGATAAATTTCAGTGTATCTCATTAAAGTCAATCTGATGATTGTCATTTATCTCTTGTGGTGATCGGGGATCACGTGGCTAAGTGGGTAAGACACTGGCTCGCTAGCCGCGAGGTTGGGTGTTCGATCTCTGCATTGGCCGAGAAAGTTCATCTCAATTTTCCGGCGTGGTTCCTCTTGTCAGTGGTGCAGAACTGAGGGCCTGACAAGGACAGCTGTCTAGTCATTCGGATGGGACGAAAAACCGAGGTCCCACGTACACAATGGCATGCACGTAAAAGATCCCGGCTCTATTGCACTTTCGCACCTCTACCAGTTCCCGTGGTTGTAGAGACTTGAAATTTTCAGGGGATGTCAAGGGGGACTAGCGATGACCTCACGCCAAATTTCAACCGAATCGATCAATAACTTTTCATTTTACCGACCTTTTACGTTCTGTTTCACAGATAATCTTATCCGTTCGACGCCATTTTCTTTGTTGACTATTTAGACTCGAATAACAAGACACTCAGACGGACCCCGACACTCTGCGCTACACGCCTAACGATGCAGTTCATAATAATAATAATAATTTTGGTATATTTTAATTTTTGCGCTAAGCCACCATTTTCTGTAAATGACTATTTGGCATTGACCATTTGGATTGTCTTTTACGTGTGAATAACGTTGTAACCTTGATGCTGACCCTGACTTTAAATTTTCCATCGAGCTCGGGGCCTTTGCGTTTATGCTTGCTGTCCCAATACTTCTTGCTGTATTATCAAATTCAATGTTCGAGGTGAAAGAAGAGACGATGTCCTTCGAAAAAGGTAACAGGGTCAAAGTCGTGGGTCAAGGTCATACTATAGAAAACTGAACTGAAACTTTTCAAAGTCAGTTTTTGGACACTTGACCTTGGGGCACGACCTTCACCCAATACTATATTTTGAAGTTCACAATCTGGACTTGGACCACCGACCTTGACCTTGGTCCTGTCACACACTGCTTGGTCAGAAAACTGTCAAATGCCGAGGGTCCGTGACGAAAAGGAAGTCAATGGGCGTGGTCAATGTAGACGGTCGTGATGACCTGCACTAGTCAAGGCTAACCAACCGTGACCTTGACTTTGACCTTGAATCCAAACTTCCCATAGTTCTCGGAGCCTTTGCGTTTATGCTTGCCATGACCCTATTTCTCACTGTATTATCAAAATCAATGTTCGAGGTGAAAGCAGAGACAACGTCCTTCAAAAAAGGTAACTGGGTCAAAGCCGTGGGTCAAGGTCATGTTACAGAAAACTGAACTTAGACTTTTCAAACTCAGTTTTAGGACACTTGACCTTGACTTACGACCTTCATCCAGTAACCATTTTCAAAGGCCACAATCTGGACTTGGATCACCGACCTTGACCTTGGTCCTGTCACACACTGCTTGGTCAGAAAACTGTCAAATGCCGAGGGTCCGTGACGAAAAGGAAGTCAATGGGCGTGGTCAATGTAGATGGTCGTGGTGACCTGCACTAGTCAAGACTAACCATCCGTGACCTTGACTTTGACCATGAGTCCAAACTTCCCATCGTTCTCGGAGTCTTTGCGTTTATGCTTGCCATGACCCTATTTCTCGCTGTATTATCAAAGTCAATGTTCGAAGTGAAAGCAGAGACAACGTCCTTCAAAAAAGGTAACTGGGTCAAAGCCGTGGGTCAAGGTCATGTTACAGAAAACTGAACTCAGACTTTTCAAACTCAGTTTTTGGACATTTGACCTTGACTTACGACCTTCATCCAGTAACCATTTTCAAAGGCCACAATTTGAGCTTGAACTGACCTTGACCTTGGTCCTGTCACACACCGCTCAATCAGAAAACGATCAAACGCAGAGGGTCCGTGACGAAAAGGAAGTCAATGGGATTGGTCAATGTAGACGGTCGTGGTGACTTGCACTAGTCAAGGCTAACAAACCGTGACCTTGACTTTGACCTTGAGTCCAAACTTCCCGTCGATCTCAGGGCCTTTCCGTTTATGCTTGCCATGACCCTATTTCTCGCTGTATTATCAAGTTCATTGTTTGAGGTGAAAGCAGAGACGATGACCTTCAGAAAAGGTAATTAGGTCAAAGCCGTGGGTCAAGGTCATGTTACAGTAAACTGAACTGAAACTTTTCAAAGTCAGTTTTTGGACATTTGACCTTGACTTACGACCTTTACCCAGTAACCTTTTTCAAAGGCCACAATCTTGGCTTGAACCACCGACCTTGACCTTGGTCCTGTCGCACACCGCTTGATTAGAAAACGATCAAACGCTGAGGGTCCGTGTCGGAAAGGAAGTCAATGGGTGTGGTCAATGTGAAAGGTGCATGTGACCTCCACAGGCCACGATATTTTTATTAGATGACTGTGACATGCCAGAGCCTTTGTGTTTAAAAAACATTAAGATCATAGGAATGTTACTGGAAAAATGTTATAGGCCAAGAAATATCGATTTTCCGCTAAAGTAAAACTGTAGAGAATTACCTGTCTTATCCCTAATACATGTATGTTAAAGGGAGTTACTTCCCTTAGACCTAAAACCTAAAATGTTAAACAAAGAAAATGGCGTCGACCAGATAAGACTATCTGGGAGCTGAACGTAAAAGGTCGGTAAAATGACAAGTTATTAATCGATTCGGCTGAAATTTGGTGTGGGGTCATCATTTGTCCTCCTGAACATCCCCTGAAAATTTCAAGTCGCTACGACCACGGGAACTGGTAGAGGTGCGAAAGTGCAATAGCGCCAAGATCCCTTGGCAGTTGAAAATTTCCCTCATCGCACACTGTATGATGTATGCCAGTCTTCCATTAGCCTAGGTTAGGTGCAGAAGAGTAGGACGTTAAACCCCATTTCATTTCATCTCACATTTACTGAATGAACAGGTAGATTTCCGTGCACCACCTTACCCTCCACATTGGCGAATTCAATGAATTAATAAAATTATCTCACCATTTTACAAGAGACGTCTTGTTCTAAACGTCAGCACAAACACTTCCGGTGCGAAGATAATGTTTATTATGGACATGGACTAAACCTACACGAACGGTTCATAATTGGAGCAATCTGTTTCACAGAAGATTACAAAAGTCTTCTAATATCTCTGTAAAAGATGACTGCCTTCGATACGTGATATCATTTTAATACCCATTAACATTAAAAAGGAAATGATTTTTACCCACATATACTTCAAAAGTCTTTATTTTCTAATACATAAAAAATGTTTTAGAATTTAATTTGTCGGATTAAAAAAGTTAATATTTTGGCTCATTAAGTCTCGTAGATTTCATCCTTATCAGTGATTGTAGCGACCTAGCGAATATTCACTGCTGATCAGTGTGAATTGGGGGTACTTTCGTAGAGGCTCGATTATCAGTTCGAGCGTCATTTTGAACATCAGAGGAACGACAGCTACACAAAAGTATCTCCGACACAGTGGAATGCCATTAAAACTCGTAACACTCCATTACAACGTCACTTAATTGCCACTAGATCCTGCACTGCTTTTTTCTACCGGATATCGCGGGATTTATTAATAATATATTAACTAAATATATCATTGGAGCGGACTAGAGTTTTATTAGTGTTGGCGTTTGAGATGTAATGATAGAAGACAAGTCGTAGTCATTCTGATGGGGGTATACCCCAATCTGTTTCACAGAGAATTACTTACGAATTATCTCTGTAACAGATGTCACTCCACAACAAGTGCGTTGACTGCACGCGGCCTCAGTCATTGGCTGAACGGCTCGTGCAATGTTTATGTTAGGCGCAGATTGCCCTCCTTGCGCAGATTACCCCTGCGCATGCGTGAATCTCCGTCTAATTTTCGATGAGCTATCTGCGCGCGCGAAGTGAACTTTGTCCGGGCAATTTAATGAATTACCCGATGATAATAATCCGCTTAATCTTAATCGGTAATCACCATGGATCACTGCCTTAGTGAAATTTGCGAGAAATGAACCGAGTGTTTTATAACACAAGGCGTTCAGATTTTACGCCAAATTACCACTTTACCGACTAGAGACCTTTATGTGGTTACGATTTATAACAAATTATAGAAAAATGATTTCGAAAATATTTACTTATTCAACTTGGTCATCGTTTTATTCTTTCTGTTATTCATATTCTAACAAGAGGAATTTTTTTTAATAAAAATGGCCTGCACCAAACAGCGATAATTTTTCATTGGTTAGAGCCGTATAAATGCGGGAAAATTTACAGTAGCTATTAGCTAACAGCACGCATAAACAACCTTATTTGCATATTGCATACTATTTATAGTATTATTAGTTGGAATTATTTTCAAGTCAACAGCCTCAAGGACCAACTTACCGTGTTTTGCATAGTGTCGAGTAGGGTAGCACAGAATTGTAATAATACATAGTACGCAAGTCTAAAATAATTATATTCGTGAAAAATTGTCTTACATTATCGGTGGTCATTATCGGTGGTCCACACCGGTCCACAGGTGTATTTCCAGCTCGATTTATCCATATTATGTGCACAATGATAATCCTATAGCGTACGTATAGTCTAACAGAAATCGAAGATTACAGATGCAGATAATTTCGTTCGTTCTTGAGGATTAACGTCCACTTCCACCAAGGGTAATATCGTAGACAATCAGATCATTTAATTTATTACTTAAGCTGGTGGTTTAATGTCCGCTTCCACATTAGTGACTAATCATTTCATTTACAATCCTTGTCATATTAACCTGGACGGTGTTGTTTCGGATGAAACCCAGACAGGTGTCTGGATTAGGGGATTAATTAAACAATATGTATAGCGGTCATTCAAAGAATCTATCGACAGGCATTTATGACTGTTGTATATTCCATGCGACGGTGGTGTAATTACACGTCTGTAATATTGTGGTAGTCATTCAAAGAATATAATCTAAACGACGGACATTTATTACTGTAGGCCTATATTCCAAGCGACGGCGGCCTTATACGTAGACTGGAACCAATCATAGGCCATTGTGTGTTTTTTTTGTGTGAAAATACCGTCGTACAGTAAGTTTCTTTTACATAAAATGGAATCGAAAGCCATTTTTATGTACGTGTAAGAACTGTAAGGTTTACGACCGATGCCAGAAATCGATACTGTAGCACCATGGGTCTTTTTGTCTGACGTGGAGAGCGGGCAGGGGTTGCGGTGGTCAAACCAGTCGCCACATCCTACGTATGATCCATGCATCTTTTCTTACTACATATTTTCGTAGCCTTGTGATCGTCTAGAATTTGTCTCTATCTGTCTTTGCTTCGCCTTCACGTTGTGTTCACTTCTTACTGGTTTCTTAAGACGTTTGTCTTCTTCAGTTATAACAACGCAACAGTTCGTTTTTACCTGTTATGTACCATAGGTATACATACAAGCATAGTACATATTACAATTACAGTCAATGCTAATTAAACTCTTCTCAACCTAGACACCTCCAGAACTCTTAGATGGTAACCCTCTGGAATCTAATCGAAGTCTGCTGAATTCTCACGAGTATCCTAATTTTGTATCAACTGGTTTTTGGACATTCAATTATCTAATTGGTCAAACATGATGTAAATAATTAGAGAGATTGGTTAATTGAGCCCAATGACGTCAAAACCCACCCTTATATGGTTATGGAAATTTACTCTAGAAATTGCGCATGAGATATCTGTTATCATGTTGTTGACATATAGAACCAGCTATGTTTTGTTTCTATAACCCTTTTTTTATATAACAATATGTCAATCAAATGTTAGTTGATTTCAGTACACACCTGCATATATGTGAATATGTTAGAAACATAAAACTATATCTTATCTCCTCATTCCTTGTCTATAATCTTTAAAAACAATGTCACCACGACTATATTGCTACAATACTTACAAAAACTTCGATATAGTATATTCTCGATATAGTATCATATAAGAAAGACACGGCAAGTTTATTACCAGACCCGTTATTGGCCGTATGCATTTGAGGAAAACAAGTGGATGAGTGATCCGTGCTCATGACCCGCGCGAACTAGATTTTTTTTTTTTTTTTTTTTTTAGGGGGTCAAGTTTATTATGCATTTTACGACCAAGCGGATGTTATATATTAATTACAGCATAGTACGTGCGAGGTTATCGTTTTCTTAGGGCTGCATGCCATCCTACACAAAACACAATAAATATTATGTATGCAATATGCAAATAAGGTTGTTTATGCGTGTTGTTAGCCAATAGCTACTCTAAATTTACCGGCGTTTAGACGGCCCTAACCAATGAAAAATTATCGTTGTTTGATGCACGTAGTAATTTAGTCAGCCATTTTTATAAAGGGGGCAGGTCATATATATATTTATGTCTGACAGACAACTAACATCTCGAAAAACATCGAGGGGTAATCAGCGCAACGTGGGCATATATATATTTACGTCTGACAGACAACTAACATCTCGAAAAACGTCGAGGGGTAATCAGCGCAACGTGGGTAATCTGCGCACCAGCTTCATCAGCGCAGATTGTAATCTGCGCGCGCGAGGTGCAATCTGCGCGCGCGGAGTGCAATCTGCGCAACACGACAGCGCAGATTGCAATCTGCGCGAGATCTGCGCGAGGGGTGAAGATTGCGCCTAACATTTGTTTACAAAACACCTAACTGCTTCGGGCAAAATGATGCATTTTACTCATTTTAATACACATTTACACTAAATAGGAAATATTTTTTAACTACAAATACTTCAAACGTCTTTATTTATTTTTCTTTTACCTCAAAAAAATGTTCGAGAATTTAATTTGTCGGAGTAAAAAAGTTAATATGCCGTACTTATTAAAGATACATTATGGGAGATTTTGACAAGGAGTTAGCCATTCTTGCTATAAAAGTTCAAAAATATATGTTGAAACAAGAATATATTGAAAATTTCAGTCAAATAACTTTATCCTGAACAAAGTTGTTACCACTATAATTTTTTACTAGAAATGGTGGTTAAAATCATCGACACCCTTTTCCCACTATGGCCGATTGTTGATTGACAGGCGTTAACTCCACCTACATAGTCTCGATCATCAAGTAATGTTTAAACGGTATCTAGTGAAGCTTGTGTATAGCCTCGGTCATCACTGTCTTTTATGAATAATTTCCGGAAGTATGATGACGTCAACGTCACGGAGAAACCCCACCCACGTCACCATAGTGATTAAATCAGTCGATGAAATCCTGTTTTAATCCGAGCCCAATCCAAGACATCCGTGGGTCTACAGTGTTCATTTGGGGCTTGTTGTTTAAATAAAGATCTAATTTATAATTTCTATGACATCTGAGGCTCAAAGGAAGACCGACAAAAGTCAGTTTTTGCTCTCCCATAATGTATGTTTAAAGCCCCAATAACACTCTTGTTGTAACTGAATAATATGTCCCAATCTTCATTCTGGTCAACAAATCGTATTATTTTAGAATATTCCAATTAAATGATGATATAAATTTCATCTTAACACACCTATTCTAAAAAATTGGAAAAATTCAACCAATTGATTTGAAAAGTCTAACGTAAACCTTTTCAAATGTGACTTGGATTTTAAAATATTTTCGAACCCTCTGGACAAGTAAAATAGGTTGTAATGGATAATTTACACAACAGGTAGGACACTTAAACATCTAGTACTTAGAATAAGGGTATTATTTATTTTCTGGGGCTACCAAGCCAGCAAGAATGTTATTGTCCCTTTAAGCCTCGTCTATGTCATGCTTATCAGTGATTGTAGCGGCCAAGCGAATATTCACTGCGGGATCAGTTTGGGTATACCCCACACTAATCAGCAGTGAATATTCGCTAGGCCGCACTGATAAAGATGACATCAACGCGACGTAACCCGCCCCCCATATTAACTTTTTTCTTCCGACAAATTAAATTCTAAAACATTTTTGTATGTATTAGAAAAATAAGTAAAGACGTTTGAAGTATTTGTAGTTAAAAGTATTTCCTATTTAGTGTAAATGGATATTAAAATGAATAAAAGGCATCATTTTGCCCGAAGCTATTACGTCGTATGCAAACAATGCACGCGCCATTGCGCCAATGATTGACGCCACGTGATATCATTGCACGTGTTGAAGACAGTCATCTGTGACAGAGATAATTCGTTGGTAATTCTGTGTGAAACAGCTTGGGTATACCCTACATTTTTAAGGCATTTCACAGAAATGAAATCAATTAGACATTTATTTACATGACAAACCCATATCAACTTTTAATAATTTATTGGATAATCAAGACTTCCCGAATCCAGTCAGCCTTTGGCCGATATTCAGACAAGTTTCAATTGACTGTCGGGTATGTCCCATTTAACATTCTCATTTATGCACTGTTCGTGTCGGTTTAGTCCATATCCAAACTAAATATACATATTCACACCGGAAGTACCTAATTGTTTCTTCTCTTCATGAGATTATCCGGACTGCCCTTGCAAAATGGTAAGATGATAATTTTATTAATTTACTGAATTCTCATTTCTAAAATATTATTGTCGCCACCACCACATACTTTAGAAATTGATATTTTGTCATTGTAAATCATCCAGAACTACGTCAATTAAACATACGAAGTCTTCTTAGTCTTTCGGATTTGATTGCGCTTTTTGGTGGGGTTTTTTTTAGGCCTGCCGTAGCCGTGCATAATTATTTTTTCTCGTTTAGTTTTACAATACAGTAACACCAAATTTATCTTAAATAGCTTACAGGAGTTAATATTGGAAGCACAAATTAGAATCAAATGTTGGTCGATTAGCGTGTTGGGGTTTTTTTTGCCAATTATTGTCACAATAAATGCCACAATAGACCCCGGTGTAGTTTTACTATAAAGTTAAAGATATTTATTTCTCATAAACAATCGATGTCAAAACAATGTACCGCTTGGATGCAAGTGTAAGATTTCTTTTCAGTCAGAATTCGATATAAGAGTAGGCCATATAGTGCCGCTGTCCAGGCAAAATTTCCCTCAGGGCACACTGTATTGCCCATCCCTGTCTTCATTAGCCCAGTTGAAGCAGAACAGTAGGACGTTAAACTTCATTTCATGTCTACTGGCAATATGTCTACAACTCTATACAAATGGCTTCTGTAAATGGGGACATTGTCGAAAATAAAAAAAAATATTGATATTAAGATAGCCTAATCTAAACTACAAAAAAGGCTCTTGAATGTCAGAGGAAACTAATGATGTTATAACTTTTGTATATTTCAGGAAACTAATGACGTTAAAACTTTCCACCAATGTGTTGTGTGTGATGAGATTTTTCAACAATATGATGATTTAGAAAAACACAATAAAATACATGTTAAAGAAGAGAGAACTAATGCTAAAGATGAATGTTGTCATGTTAAAAAGGAGAAAACTGACGATCTAGATGAATATTATCATGTTAAAGAAGAGAAAACGGAAGATATTGAAACTGTTTATCAGTGTAATTTATGTGATGAGAAATTTAAATCTGAGACTGATTTAGAAAAACATTGTAAAATACACGAAGTAGAAGAGAATGTCGGAAATATTTTACAAAGATTTCAAGAGGAAAAAAAGTTACAAGATCAGATATGTTTTAAATGTGATGTTTGTAGCGCAACATTTAATACACAAAGTCAGTTTCAAAAACATGTGAGAATACATACTGGAGAAAAACCTTTCAAATGTGATGTTTGTGGTAAATCATTTAATCAGAAAGGCTCTTTTGAGATGCACATGAGAATTCATACCGGAGAAAAACCATTCAAATGTGATGTGTGTGGAAAATCGTTCAAACAGAAAGGGTATATTGAGCGACATATGAGAATGCATACAGGTGAAAAACCTTACGAGTGCGGGGAATGTGGTAAGACCTTCGGTGACGCAGGGAATGTTCAGCAACATATGAAAACTCACACAGGAGAGAAACCTTTTAAATGTGATGTTTGTGGTAAATCATTTAGTCGTTTTGAAATATTACAGCTTCACATGACTACACATACAGAAGAAAAACCCTTTAAATGTGATATATGTGGACGATGTTACAAACGGAAAAGTTGTCTGGATGTGCACAGCAACATTCACACTGTAGACATAGTAAAAGCTTTTAGATGTGATATCTGTGATAAGTCATTTACTTTTAAGTCTAATCTGCATAGACACACAAAACTTCACACTAAAACATGAATTCAGGCCAGTGCGAAACATTTACAATGTGATTTTTTTTTAGGTTGAATTATCTTCCTTATGAGTGATTGTAGCGGTGTAGCGAATATTCATTCCTGATCAGTGTGAATTGGGGTTGCATTGGTAGATGCTCTATTATCAACTGGAGCGTCATTCTGAACAGAGGTTGGCCAGCTGCACAGAAGTATGTCTGACACAGTGACATGCCATTAAAACTCGTAACATGTCATTTCAACGTCACTTGTCACTAGGTCATGCACTGTTTATCAGTGTAATTTATGTGATGAGAAATTCAAATCCGAGACCGATTTAGAAAAACATTGTAAAATACAAATTAGATTTCATGCTTATGAATAGCGTTTAAATATGTTTGTGGTAAATCATTTTCTGAGAGTCACTATCAGCAGTAACAAGCAGAAACTCATGTTATTTCTGTAAAAGGCTTATTATTCCACCTTGCTATCTAATCTTTTTATATATTTATATCACCAGTTTCTTTAAATTATTTTTTTATGAGACAAAAACCAACATCTTGTCCATTTTGCGAAATAATTGTAACATGTGATTCATGCATGGCATATGCCTGTCATTATTAGTCCCTTTGGAGCAGGATGTATTATTTAGATCTATATTTATATGTACCGTGTTGTAATGATTGTCAAGAATGATTGTCAAGATAATTTTTTATGCAAATTAATGCCTAAGTAAAAGAGGAATCAGGTGCCAAAAGTGAGATTGTCTTTGTTAAGGTGAGAGAGAGAGGATAGACCTGGTTTTATCAAGTGAATATTAAACCCTCTCCAAGTCCAGTTAAAGGAATAATCCCAGTTACATTTTGGGGCTTAAAATTGCTTAATTTGGTATGAAAGGCCTTTAATAACTTATAACTTAGCCCCTAGTAACTACCTCAAGCGTTGTGATACGTTTTCAAAAAATTTCCAATTGTTGGTATTGCTCTGTGTTTGAAGACCGGCGTCTTGGTTGCATCCTAAAAAGTGCCTGGATAATACGCGTCTACATGCTGAGTGCCGCAAGCTCTCTATTTATGAAGTGTACAATAGGTATCGCATGTAGTCGCATTTATCAAGTTCAACTATTTAAAAAGTCTAGTGTCCGGATATTTGATTGTGGTGCGATTTTGACGTTCACGTCCAAACGACTGAATATTTTGAACTGAACTTTTCAGACAAGGTAAATACACAATTCCTCTGTATTTTGGCGTTAAAATTTCATACGTATACGAACTTGTAATTTTCAAATTCTATGAAATTCGGGATTCGCACTTTAATTGATGTTTGGTATCATCAATGCTGCAAGGACAAACCATCTGCCTGCTTTATGTCGAAAATCGTAGTACATGCTGTAAAAAACTCCTACCTAGACCTGTGAATTATTTACAAATTGGGGAAACACGTGGGTAAGAGGCTGGCTCACTAGCTCGGACGTCAGGTGTTTGATCCCTGGTTTGGCCGAGAAAATTGATCCAGGTCCGTGTAAACATTGGCGTGCTTGTAAAAGATCCCTTGGCAGTTGGAATTCGATATAAGAGTTGGCTGTAGTGTGCTGCCCGGGCAAATACCCTCATAGCACACTGTATGGTGTATGCCCGTCTTCATTAGCCCAGTTTAGGAGCAGAACAGTAGGACGTTCAACCCCATTTCATTTCATTTATTTACAAGTTAAAATCTGTTAGTCTGATTATGGACATTGTACCATGTATCTGTAAGTTCATGTGTATGTATAACTAGGTATGTCTTGTTTATGTGATATAAAATGCATTTTGTCCCAAAAGCTGGTTTGGTTTTATTTGCCCTTTGTTTATTCTACCCAAAAACTTTATCTAGAATCATGATACTGGTAATGTTTATTATTGTAAGCAGTGGGTCAAATTGCCTCGCTGGATTGTAAAAAAATCTAAGCAGGGGTGGTACATTACTGAATGGTATTAATTGGGGGAGGAACAATACAGAGAGAAATGATTCCCTTTGGTGAACACAGAAGAATCACAGTAAAAAAAATTGGAGGTAAGGATTTCAAAATAGAATTGGAACAGAGGTGGGCTAGAGTAATATTTTCATACTGCAACTTCATAGGTACAAACGGCTTAGTAGGGAGGAACAGGAACGGTGAGAGAACATCGTCCAATCAGACAGCATTCCTAAAAGAACGGGACAGAGTCATGCCCAATTCTGCATGGATCATCTCCCCCATCTTGGATCTTGGAATATTTATTTCTTATACCATAATGATAGCAGCTATTTATGTTAGTGCATGTCCCAACCCCCTGAGGTGTGGTACCACACCCACATTTGCAATTATGAACTAATTTTGTGCAAAGTCAGCATATCAATCATTTCAATAACAGAGTTTATATTGTTCCATCTTCAACCCCCCATGGACAGAGTCAAGCCTATTTTCTTGTGTTCATCATCTAAAGACTGCAATTCTGAATGGATTATGTTGCATATATTTAATCCTTATACCCGAAAGTGTCACACCCGCTTGTTTGTTAATATTTGGTCTGTAAATTTGGCAATACAAACGCGATCCCTCGCCTTCTTTGCTGCCTGTCATATTACAGTGTTTGCAGCCATTCCATATTTCATTCTCTCCAAAGCAGGAATGTCGACACTTAGGACCATGGTTTATGAACAACAAGAGCTACATGTCCATAATGGTACTTGAAGGATACTTAAGGGTAAGTGATTGCCTTTTGGACTGAATATTCCCCTTTCAACATTTTGCCCATTCAGGGAATCTGTCACTAGACAAAGGCTGAGTGAGGTTGTCAAAACGGCCCAAAAAATTCAAAACAGCAAATTAAATATTTCTTATTTATTCTGAATCTAATGATATTGTTTTTATAACATAAATTATATTAAATCACAAAGTGTGCAGTTGTATGAAACATTTGCTTATGTATCTTTATTCAAAGATTGTTTAGCCGTTATATTTATAAATTGAGATATGATTTAATAAATCACTCTTACACTCAAATCCTTCTTCACATAAATCACTTCAGAGTGGAGAAAATAGACTGAAATTTTCAGAATATTCTATTTATGTTATATATTTTCTAACTATTTTAGTGAGAGCAGTGAACTCTTTATATAATCTCTCATAATGTATCTTTAACCCGTTAAGTTTGTAGGTCGTTATATAACGTCTTGGACAACTGCCACTCACTGTTTGTATGGCGTAATGTAAGGCCTTGGAGGTATTTTCCCCAACCTATTCTTAGAACATAGTTTGTCACTTGGGGGAATCCCCCCATGATCGCAGCATGTGTAGGATGTCATAAAACGGCCTGAACAAATGCCACTCACTGTGTGTGGGGCGTAATATAACGCCTTGGGGGTATTTTCCCCAGGAATAAAAAGGTCCAAAAATGACGTTTTAGTCAAATTAATTACACAATATGGGGTAGTTAGCATTGTAAAAACGTCACGCTTAACGGGTTAATTTCTTGAATACAAGACATGTTTTATTGCATTAAACATTTGAGGGTGTATTTTTATTCAAAGATTGTTTAGCCTTATATTTATGAACTGAAATATGATTTAATAAATCACTCTTCCATTCAAAACCTTCTTCACATAAATCACATTTAAACGCATTTTCTCTGCGGTGAATTTTTCTGTGTTCCTGTAAATCACCATCTTTAAAATATTGACCACACACATCACATTTATGACTGGTGATTAGGTGTTTCTGATAAAGACTGTGTACGACATAGATTTTATCACAGAAACTACACTGATATCGACTGGCAACTTTATCTTTACAGTCTAAATCTTGGTGCTTCTTCAGCTGAAGTTTGTAGGTAAATGATTTACCACAAACATCACATTTAAAGGGTTTTTCTCCGGTGTGAAGACGGATGTGTATCATTAGATTGCGGCTTTTTGAGAATGTTTTGTTACAAACATGGCATTCATGGACTCTCTGTACTATATGAATTTTCTTGTGTGATTTTAAAGTTTGTTTTGTGTTAAATAGGCTCTCACAAACATCACATTTAAAATTTGCTCCTCCAGCGTGTTTCTTGATCAGATGTTGCGTCAGGTTACCACCGCATGTAAATGATTTACCACAAACATCACATTTAAAAGGTTTCTCTCCGGTATGAATTCTCATGTGCGTCTCTAAGTGACCAATTTGCTTAAATGATTTTCCACATACATCACATTTAAAAGGTTTCTCTCCAGTATGAGTTCTCATGTGATTCTGCAGATTACTACTAGTTGTGAATGATTTACTACAAACATCACATTTATAGGCTTTTTCTCCATTATCAATTCTCGTATGTTTTTTAAGATCTGAACTGGAAATAAATGATTTACTACAAACATCACCCCTAATGTGTTTCTGTACATTATCATTTTTAGAAAATGATTTACTACCAACATCACATTTGTAAATTTTTTCTGGTGTCTTCAGATCCATTAGCCTCTGAGAAATTATTTCAATATTTTGAGAAACATTTTCTGAAATATACTCTTCTTTAACATGTATTTCACAGTGTTCCTCTAAGTTAGTTTCTAAATTAAATTTCTCATCAAATAAATTGTATCCATAATTTGCCGTTTTTTGTTCGAAATGAACACGACAATTGTTGTCTATATCTTCTTCATTAACACGCCAATGTTCATCTACATCTTCAGCTTTCTCTTCTTTAACATGACTATATTCATCTATATCATCAGTTTTCTCATCTTTAACATGTATTTTGTTATGTTTTTCTAAATCATCATATTGTTGAAAAATCTCATCGCATACAACACACTGATGGAAATCTTCATTAAATTTAACATTATCAGTTTTCTCTACTTTAACATGTATTTTATTGTGCTTTTCTAAATCATCATGTTGTTGAAAAATCTCATCACATACACCACACTGATGGAAAATTTTTACATCATTAGTTTCCTGAAATATAAAAAATTTATAGTATCATTAATGCAAAATCTGAACTAGTTTAGTCAAACATGTATGGAAGGGTATCGCTGCCAATATTAAATGCTCTGCTACAAGGTCTTTTCCATTGATTATATGTAAAATGTACAATATACAAAGTCGTAATACCGGTAATGATAAAGTCAAAATACCTCTAAGACAAGAGTTCAATATAAAACAGCAAATGTTAAGTGTCAACTGGCAAATGTTTTGTGGGAAAATGCTTTTTTGGCATGTTTACATTTTACATTTCCCTCATTCATCATTAATAACTGTAACAAATTCAATAAATAATCATTAATATAACAAATAATAAAAAAAAAATTTCATTAATAGTTTGGAGCAGAACAGTAGGACGTTAAACCGAGTTTCATTTCATTTTTAAGGTAATTAATTCACCATACAGTTGGCTGCAATAAACTCAACAAAGTAACCTACATCTCTTTGAATGCAAGTGTCAATAAGTTCTGATTCATTTAATTTTTACACCTGTAAATTTTGACGTATTAAAGGTAAGCAATATTTATAGTGAATATAAGTAGCGATGCCAAACGCCGCTAGAGGCGCTGGCTGTCCTATTACTGGTACGCTAAAAAACCTGACCGAAAAAAGTACCGTTTTTATCAATTACCCCTAAGTACCACAAGGATAGCCAGTCAGCAAATTCGGTCGATGGTTGTGTTAAAATTTGGGAATAGTTTGTTTGACGTAAATAAAAAACGCACTAACTCAAATTTCCTGAAATCGTTTTTGTCTATTTTGTTTATTTTCTCCGAAGTTAAAAACTGACAGTTGAAATCAAAACTTTATTGAGATTTTTCTTCAATAGGAATCCACTAAACAACCTGTTGACCTCTCTTAGCGAGTGAGGACATCAACTTCGGGTTAAAGGTCAACGACTGATGTCATCGACTGAAAACATAAACATAAACAATGGCCGTGCTAGAAACAGCTAGTGTTTAGTCTGTGTCCCATGCAAACCATTCGGCCATCCACCCCTCCCCCATTACTGAAGGAGTCAGACGCTCGGTAGGGAAGGGGAAAGGGTGGGGAAGGACTTATCATTCTAAACATCAGTCAAATAGCTCAGTCGAATAATCCAATCGTATACTTCAGTCGTATAACTCAGTCGTATAGTTCAGTCGTATAGTTCAGTCGTATAACTCAGTCGTATAGTTCAGTCGTATAATTCAGTCGTTCTTTGTTAAGCAGCGGTGGCAGTGGACTAAGATAATATCGTAGCAAATCATGCCCGTAGCCATAGCTGAAGGTGACGGGGGCATGGGCTAGGGGCCGGGGTCCTTCCCAACCAGTTTCAAGTCCGATTTTACGGGCAACAGTAGTTAGATAAGTAAGGTATTCTGGCCATATTTAAGCCATAACTGAAAGAGAGAGAGGGAGAGAGAGAGAGACAGACAGAGGGAGACAGTAATGGGGTTTAGCGTCCACTTGACACACATTAGGTCATTTCGGGACAAACATATGGTTTTTAATTTTATTTCCATAATTCGCTTGTGCGTAGGGGTCTTTAGCAGTGCGGGGAAACAAGAAGACCCGGAGAAAAATCCACAAGGTTGGACAGGCGACCCTTCTCCTTGTCACGTACAGTCGAGGATGCGAAACAACGCCAGGTGACTCAATGACAGGCTTCATGATACAGCGAGCACCTACAAACCATACGGCCATAAACCCCCCACCCCCACCCCATAACTGAGGGAGCCAGACGCTCGGTAGGGAAGGGGGAGAGGGTTGGGGAGGATCTATCAGTCTTAGGATTAGTCAAATAGCTCAGTCGAATAATCAAGTCGAATAATTCAGTCGTATAGTCCAGTCGTATGCTTCAGTCGTATACTTCAGTCGTATAATTCAGTCGTATACTTCAGTCGTATAAGTCAGTCGTATAGTTCAGTCGTATAGTTCAGTCGTATAACTCAGTCGTATAGTTCAGTCGTATAATTCAGTCGTTCAATATTAAGCAGCGGTGGCAGTGGACTAAGATAATATTGTAGCAAATCATGCTCGTAGCCATAGCTGAAGGTGCCGGGGTCCTTCCCAACGGGTTTCAAGTTCGATTTTACGGGCAAAAGCAGTTTGATAAGTAAGGCATGCATTCGGGCGATATTTAAGCCATAACTTAAAGAGAGAGAAAGAGAGAGATAGATAGAGAGAGAGAGAGAGAGGTGACTCAATGACAGGCTTCATGATACAGCGAGCACCTGCAAACCATACGGCCATCCACCGCCGCCGCACCCCATAACTGAGGGAGCCAGACGCTCGGTAGGAAAGGGGGAGGGGGTTGGGGAGGATCTATCAGTCTTAGGATTAGTCAAATAGCTCAGTCGAATAATCCAGTCGAATAATTCAGTCGTATAGTCCAGTCGTATGCTTCAGTCGTATACTTCAGTCGTATAATTCAGTCGTATACTTCAGTCGTATAAGTCAGTCGTATAGTTCAGTCGTATAGTTCAGTCGTATAACTCAGTCGTATAGTTCAGTCGTATAACTCAGTCGTATAGTTCAGTCGTATAATTCAGTCGTATAATTCAGTCGTTCAATATTAAGCAGCGGTGGCAGTGGACTAAGATAATATTGTAACAAATCATGCTCGTAGCCATAGCTGAAGGTGCCAGGGGCATGGGGTAGGGGCGGGGTCCTTCCCAACGGGTTTCAAGTTCGATTTTACGGGCAAAAGTAGTTTTTATAAGTAAGGCATTCGGACGATATTTAAGCCATAACTGAAAGAGAGAGAAAGAGAGAGAGAAGGAGAGAGAGAGAGAGAGGGAGACAGTAATGGGGTTTAGCGTCCACTCGACACACACTAGGTCATTTCGGGACAAAAACATGGTTTTTATTTTTTTTTTCATAATTCGCTTGCGCGTAGAGGTCTTTAGCAGTGTGGGGAAACCGGAAGACCCGGAGAAAAATCCACAAGGTTGGACAGGCGACCCTTCTAATTGTCACGTACAGTCGTGGATGCGAAACAGCGCCAGGTGACTCAATGACAGGCTTCATTATACAGCGAGCACCTGCAAACCATACGGCTATCCACCCCCACCCCCACCTCATAACTGAGGGAGCCAGACGCTCGGTAGGAAAGTGGGAGGGGGTTGGGGAGGATCTATCAGTCTTAGGATTAGTCAAATAGCTCAGTCGAATAATCCAGTCGAATAATTCAGTCGTATAGTCCAGTCGTATGCTTCAGTCGTATACTTCAGTCGTATAATTCAGTCGTATACTTCAGTCGTATAAGTCAGTCGTATAGTTCAGTCGTATAGTTCAGTCGTTAAACTCAGTCGTATAGTTCAGTCGTATAATTCAGTCGTTCATTGTTAAGCAGCGGTGGCAGTGGACTAAGATAATATCGTAGCAAATCATGCCCGTAGCCATAGCTGAAAGTGACGGGGGCATGGGCTAGGGGCCGGGGTCCTTCCCAACCAGTTTCAAGTCCGATTTTACGGGCAAAAGTAGTTAGATAAGTAAGGTATTCTGGCCATATTTAAGCCATAACTGAAAGAGAGAGAGGGAGAGAGAGAGAGGCAGACAGATGGAGACAGTAATGGGGTTTAGCGTCCACTTGACACACATTAGGTCATTTCGGGACGAACATATGGTTTTTAATTTTATTTCCATAATTCGCTTTTGCGTAGGGGTCTTTAGCAGTGCGGGGAAACCGGAGGACCCGGAGAAAAATCCACAAGGTTGGACAGGCGACCCTTCTCCTTGTCACGTACAGTCGAGGATGCGAAACAACGCCAGGTGACTCAATTACAGGCTTCATGATACAGCGAGCACCTACAAACCATACGGCCATAAACCCCCCACCCCCACCCCATAACTGAGGGAGCCAGACGCTCGGTAGGGAAGGGGAGGGGGTTGGGGAGGATCTATCAGTCTTAGGATTAGTCAAATAGCTCAGTCGAATAATCAAGTCGAATAATTCAGTCGTATAGTCCAGTCGTATGCTTCAGTCGTATACTTCAGTCGTATAATTCAGTCGTATACTTCAGTCGTATAAGTCAGTCGTATAGTTCAGTCGTATAGTTCAGTCGTATAACTCAGTCGTATAGTTCAGTCGTATAATTCAGTCGTTCAATATTAAGCAGCGGTGGCAGTGGACTAAGATAATATAGTAGCAAATCATGCTCGTAGCCATAGCTGAAGGTGCCTGGGGCATGGGGTAGGGGCCGGGGTCCTTCCCAACGGGTTTCAAGTTCGATTTTACGGGCAAAAGTAATTTGGTCAGTAAGGTATTAAGGCGATAGCTAAGCCAAAGCTGAAGGGGAGAGACAGAGAAATGGGTTTTAACGTCCACTCGACACAAACTAGGTCATTTTGGGAAAAACATATGGTTTTTGATTTCATTTCAACAATTCGCTTGCGCATAGGGGTCTTTAGCAGTGGGGATAACCGGAGAACCAGGAGAAAAATCCACGAGGTTGGACAGGCGACCCTTCTCCTTGTCACGTACAGTCGAGGATGTGAAACCAAGCCAGTTGACTCAATGAGAGGCTTCATGATACAGCGAGCACCTGCAAACCATTCGGCCATCCACCCCACCCCACCCCACCCCATAACTGAGGGAGCCAGAGGCTCGGTAGGGAATTATTGAAAAATAAATTAAAAACCATATGTTATCCCGAAAACCCCAGTCCTCTCTCTCTCCCTCTCTCTCTCTCTCTATCTCTCTCTTTCTCTCTCTTTCAGTTATGGCTTAAATATCGCCCGAATACCTTACTTATCTAACTACTTTTGCCCGTAAAATCGAACTTGAAACTCGTTGGGAAGGACCCCGGCCCCTACCCCATGCCCCCCGCACATTCAGCTATGGCTGCGAGCATGATTTGCTACAATATTATCTTAGTCCACTGCCACAACTGCTTAATATTGAACGACTGAATTATACGACTGAACTATACGACTGACTTATACGACTGAACTATACGACTGAGTTATACGACTGAACTATACGACTGAATTATACGACTGAACTATACGACTGAGTTATACGACTGAACTATACGACTGAAGTATACGACTGAATTATACGACTGAATTATTCGACTGAAGCATACGACTGGACTATACGACTGAATTATTCGACTGGATTATTCGACTGCGCTATTTGACTAATCTTAAGACTGATAGATCCTCCCCAACCCCCTCCCCCTTCCCTACCGAGCGTCTGGCTTCCTCAGTTATTGGGTGGGGACGGGGATGGATGGCCGTATGGTTTGCAGGTGCTCGCTGTATAATGAAGCCTGTCATTGAGTCACCTGGCGTTGTACGTGACAAGGAGAAGGGTCGCCTGTCCAACCTTGTGGATTTTTCACCGGGTCCTCCGGTTTCCCCGCACTGCTAAAGACCCCTACGCGCAAGCGAATTATTGAAATAAAATAATTACAAACCATATGTTTGTCCCGAAATGACCTAGTGTGTGTCGAGTGGACGCTAAACCCATTACTGTGTCCCTCTCTCTCTCTCTGTCTATCTATCTCTCTTTCTCTTTCAGTTATGGCTTAAACATCGCCCGAATGCATGCCTTACTTATCAAACTGCTTTTGCCCGTAAAATCGAACTTGAAACCCGTTGGGAAGGACCCCGGCCCCTACCCCATGCCCCCGGCACCTTCAGCTATGGCTACGAGCATGATTTGCTACAATATTATCTTAGTCCACTGCCACCGCTGCTTAATATTGAACGACTGAATTATACGACTGAATTATACGACTGAATTATACGACTGAACTATACGACTGAGTTATACGACTGAACTATACGACTGAGTTATACGACTGAACTATACGACTGAACTATACGACTGACTTATACGACTGAAGTATACGAGTGAATTATACGACTGAAGTATACGACTGAAGCATACGACTGGACTATACGACTGAATTATTCGACTGGATTATTCGACTGAGCTATTTGACTAATCCTAAGACTGATAGATCCTCCCCAACCCCCTCCCCCTTTCCTACCGAGCGTCTGGCTCCCTCAGTTATGGGGTGCGGCGGCGGTGGATGGCCGTATGGTTTGCAGGTGCTCGCTGTATCATGAAGCCTGTCATTGAGTCACCTCTCTCTCTCTCTCTCTATCTATCTCTCTCTTTCTCTCTCTTTAAGTTATGGCTTAAATATCGCCCGAATGCATGCCTTACTTATCAAACTGCTTTTGCCCGTAAAATCGAACTTGAAACCCGTTGGGAAGGACCCCGGCACCTTCAGCTATGGCTACGAGCATGATTTGCTACAATATTATCTTAGTCCACTGCCACCGCTGCTTAATATTGAACGACTGAATTATACGACTGAGTTATACGACTGAACTATACGACTGAGTTATACGACTGAACTATACGACTGAACTATACGACTGACTTATACGACTGAAGTATACGACTGAATTATACGACTGAAGTATACGACTGAAGCATACGACTGGACTATACGACTGAATTATTCGACTTGATTATTCGACTGAGCTATTTGACTAATCCTAAGACTGATAGATCCTCCCCAACCCTCTCCCCCTTCCCTACCGAGCGTCTGGCTCCCTCAGTTATGGGGTGGGGGTGGGGGGTTTATGACCGTATGGTTTGTAGGTGCTCGCTGTATCATGAAGCCTGTCATTGAGTCACCTGGCGTTGTTTCGCATCCTCGACTGTACGTGACAAGGAGAAGGGTCGCCTGTCCAACCTTGTGGATTTTTCTCCGGGTCTTCCGGTTTCCCCGCACTGCTAAAGACCCCTACGCACAAGCGAATTATGGAAATAAAATTAAAAACCATATGTTTGTCCCGAAATGACCTAATGTGTGTCAAGTGGACGCTAAACCCCATTACTGTCTCCCTCTGTCTGTCTCTCTCTCTCTCCCTCTCTCTCTTTCAGTTATGGCTTAAATATGGCCAGAATACCTTACTTATCTAACTACTGTTGCCCGTAAAATCGGACTTGAAACTGGTTGGGAAGGACCCCGGCCCCTAGCCCATGCCCCCGTCACCTTCAGCTATGGCTACGGGCATGATTTGCTACGATATTATCTTAGTCCACTGCCACCGCTGCTTAACAATGAACGACTGAATTATACGACTGAACTATACGACTGAGTTATACGACTGAACTATACGACTGAACTATACGACTGACTTATACGACTGAAGTATACGACTGAATTATACGACTGAAGTATACGACTGAAGCATACGACTGGACTATACGACTGAATTATTCGACTGGATTATTCGACTGAGCTATTTGACTAATCCTAAGACTGATAGATCCTCCCCAACCCCCTGCCCCTTTCCTACCGAGCGTCTGGCTCCATCAGTTATGTGGTGGGGGTGGGGGTGGATAGCCGTATGGTTTGCAGGTGCTCGCTGTATAATGAAGCCTGTCATTGAGTCACCTGGCGCTGTTTCGCATCCTCGACTGTACGTGACAAGGAGTAGGGTCGCCTGTCCAACCTTGTGGATTTTTCTCCGGGTCCTCCGGTTTCCCCACACTGCTAAAGACCTCTACGCGCAAGCGAATTATGAAAAAAAAATAAAAACCATGTTTTTGTCCCGAAATGACCTAGTGTGTGTCGAGTGGACGCTAAACCCCATTACTGTCTCCCTCTCTCTCTCTCTCCTTCTCTCTCTCTTTCAGTTATGGCTTAAATATCGTCCGAATGCCTTACTTATCAAACTACTTTTGCCCGTAAAATCGAACTTGAAACCCGTTGGGAAGGACCCCGCCCCTACCCCATGCCCCCGGCCCCTACCCCATGCCCCTGGCACCTTCAGCTATGGCTACGAGCATGATTTGTTACAATATTATCTTAGTCCACTGCCACCGCTGCTTAATATTGAACGATTGAATTATACGACTGAATTATACGACTGAACTATACGACTGAGTTATACGACTGAACTATACGACTGAGTTATACGACTGAACTATACGACTGAACTATACGACTGACTTATACGACTGAAGTATACGACTGAATTATACGACTGAAGTATACGACTGAAGCATACGACTGGACTATACGACTGAATTATTCGACTGGATTATTCGACTGAGCTATTTGACTAATCCTAAGACCGATAGATCCTCCCCAACCCCCTCCCCCTTTCCTACCGAGCGTCTGGCTCCCTCAGTTATGGGGTGCGGCGGCGGTGGATGGCCTTATGGTTTGCAGGTGCGCGCTGTATCATGAAGCCTGTCATTGAGTCACCTCTCTCTCTCTTTCTCTCTCTCTCTCTCTATCTCTCTTTCTCTCTCTTTAAGTTATGGCTTAAATATCGCCCGAATGCATGCCTTACTTATCAAACTGCTTTTGCCCGTAAAATCGAACTTCAAACCCGTTGGGAAGGACCCCGGCCCCTACCCCATGCCCCCGGCACCTTCAGCTATGGCTACGAGCATGATTTGCTACAATATTATCTTAGTCCACTGCCACCGCTGCTTAATATTGAACGACTCAATTATACGACTGAATTATACGACTGAGTTATACGACTGAACTATACGACTGAGTTATACGACTGAACTATACGACTGAAGTATACGACTGAAGCATACGACTGAAGTATACGACTGAAGCATACGACTGGACTATACGACTGAATTATTCGACTGGATTATTCGACTGAGCTATTTGACTAATCCTAAGACTGATAGATCCTCCCCAACCCCCTGCCCCTTTCCTACCGAGCGTCTGGCTCCCTCAGTTATGTGGTGGGGTGGGGGTGGTTTGCAGGTGCTCGCTGTATAATGAAGCCTGTCATTGAGTCACCTGGCGCTGTTTCGCATCCTCGACTGTACGTGACAAGGAGAAGGGTCGCCTGTCCAACCTTGTGGATTTTTCTCCGGGTCCTCCGGTTTCCCCACACTGCTAAAGACCTCTACGCGCAAGCGAATTATGAAAAAAAAATAAAAACCATGTTTTTGTCCCGAAATGACCTAGTGTGTGTCGAGTGGACGCTAAACCCCATTACTGTCTCCTCTCTCTCTCTCTCCTTCTCTCTCTCTTTCAGTTATGGCTTAAATATCGTCCGAATGCCTTACTGTCTCCCTCTCTCTCTCTCTCCTTCTCTCTCTCTTTCGGTTATGGCTTAAATATCGTCCGAATGCCTTACTTATCAAACTACTTTTGCCCGTAAAATCGAACTTGAAACCCGTTGGGAAGGAACCCGCCCCTACCCCATGCCCCCGGCCCCTACCCCATGCCCCCGGCACCTTCAGCTATGGCTACGAGCATGATTTGTTACAATATTATCTTAGTCCACTGCCACCGCTGCTTAATATTATACGACTGAATTATACGACTGAATTATACGACTGAACTATACGACTGAGTTATACGACTGAACTATACGACTGACTTATACGACTGAACTATACGACTGAGTTATACGACTGAACTATACGACTGAACTATACGACTGAAGTATACGACTGAAGCATACGACTGAAGTATACGACTGAAGCATACGACTGGACTATACGAATGAATTATTCGACTGGATTATTCGACTGAGCTATTTGACTAATCCTAAGACTGATAGATCCTCCCCAACCCCCTGCCCCTTTCCTATCGAGCGTCTGGCTCCCTCAGTTATGTGGTGGGGGTGGGGGTGGATAGCCGTATGGTTTGCAGGTGCTCGCTGTATAATGAAGCCTGTCATTGAGTCACCTGGCGCTGTTTCGCATCCTCGACTGTACGTGAAAAGGAGAAGGGTCGCCTGTCCAACCTTGTGGATTTTTCTCCGGGTCCTCCGGTTTCCCCACACTGCTAAAGACCTCTACGCGCAAGCGAATTATGAAAAAAAAATAAAAACCATGTTTTTGTCCCGAAATGACCTAGTGTGTGTCGAGTGGACGCTAAACCCCATTACTGTCTCCCTCTCTCTCTCTCCCCTTCTCTCTCTCTTTCGGTTATGACTTAAATATCGTCCGAATGCCTTACTTATCAAACTACTTTTGCCCGTAAAATCGAACTTGAAACCCGTTGGGAAGGACCCCGCCCCTACCCCATGCCCCCGGCCCCTACCCCATGCCCCCGGCACCTTCAGCTATGGCTACGAGCATGATTTGTTACAATATTATCTTAGTCCACTGCCACCGCTGCTTAAACATACATTATGGGAGAGCAAAAACTGACTTTTGTCGGTCTTCCTTTGAGCTTCAGATGTCATAGAAATTATAAATTAGATCTTTATTTAAACAACAAGCCCAAAATGAACACTGTAGACCCACGGATGGCTTGGATTGGGCTCGATTTAAAACAGGATTTCGTCGACTGATTTAATCACTATGGCGTTGTGGGTGGGGTTTCTGCGTGACGTTGACGTCATCATACTTCCGGAAATTATTCATAAAAGACAGTGATGACCGAGGCTATACACAAGCTTCAGTAGATACCGTTTAAACATTACTTGATGATCGAGACTATGTAGGTGGAGTTAACGCCTGTCAATCAACAATCGGCCATAGTGGGAAAAGGGTGTCGATGATTTTAACCCCCATATCTAGTAAAAAATTATAGTGGTAACAACTTTGTTCAGGATAAAGTTATTTGACTGAAATTTTCAATATATTCTTGTTTCAACATCTATTTTTGAACTTTTATAGCAAGAATGGCTAACTCCTTGTCAAAATCTCCCATAATGTATCTTTAATATTGAACGACTGAATTATACGACTGAATTATACGACTGAACTATACGACTGAGTTATACGACTGAACTATACGACTGACTTATACGACTGAACTATACGACTGAGTTATACGACTGAACTATACGACTGAACTATACGACTGAAGTATACGACTGAAGCATACGACTGAAGTATACGACTGAAGCATACGACTGGACTATACGACTGAATTATTCGACTGAATTATTCGACTGAGCTATTTGACTAATCCTAAGACTGATAGATCCTCCCCAACCCCCTGCCCCTTTCCTACCGAGCGTCTGGCTCCCTCAGTTATGTGGTGGGGGTGGGGGTGGATAGCCGTATGGTTTGCAGGTGCTCGCTGTATAATGAAGCCCGTCATTGAGTCACCTGGCGCTGTTTCGCATCCTCGACTGTACGTGACAAGGAGAAGGGTCGCCTTCCAACCTTGTGGATTTTTCTCCGGGTCCTCCGGTTTCCCCACACTGCTAAAGACCTCTACGCGCAAGCGAATTATGAAAAAAAAAAATAAAAACCATGTTTTTGTCCCGAAATGACCTAGTGTGTGTCGAGTGGACGCTAAACCCCATTACTGTCTCCCTCTCTCTCTCTCTCCTTCTCTCTCTCTTTCGGTTATGGCTTAAATATCGTCCGAATGCCTTACTTATCAAACTACTTTTGCCCGTAAAATCGAACTTGAAACCAGTTGGGAAGGACCCCGCCCCTACCCCATGCTCCCGGCCCCTACCCCATGCCCCCGGCACCTTCAGCTATGGCTACGAGCATGATTTGTTACAATATTATCTTAGTCCACTGCCACCGCTGCTTAATATTGAACGACTGAATTATACGACTGAATTATACGATTGAACTATACGACTGAGTTATACGACTGAACTATACGACTGAGTTATACGACTGAACTATACGACTGACTTATACGACTGATGTATACGACTGAATTATACGACAGAAGTATACGACTGAAGCATACGACTGGACTATACGACTGAATTATTCGACTGGATTATTCGACTGAGCTATTTGACTAATCCTAAGACTGATAGATCCTCCCCAACCCCCTCCCCCTTTCCTACCGAGCGTCTGGCTCCCTCAGTTATGGGGTGCGTCGGCGGTTGATGGCCGTATGGTTTGCAGGTGCTCGCTGTATCATGAAGCCTGTCATTGAGTCACCTCTCTCTCTCTCTATCTATCTCTCTCTTTCTCTCTCTTTAAGTTATGGCTTAAATATCGCCCGAATGCATGCCTTACTTATCAAGCTGCTTTTGCCCGTAAAATCGAACTTGAAACCCGTTGGGAAGGACCCCGGCCCCTACCCCATGCCCCCGGCACCTTCAGCTATGGCTACGAGCATGATTTGCTACAATATTATCTTAGTCCACTGCCACCGCTGCTTAATATTGAACGACTGAATTATACGACTGAATTATACGACTGAACTATACGACTGAGTTATACGATTGAACTATGCGACTGAGTTATACGACTGAACTATACGACTGAACTATACGACTGACTTATACGACTGAAGTATACGACTGAATTATACGACTGAAGTATACGACTGAAGCATACGACTGGACTATACGACTGAATTATTCGACTTGATTATTCGACTGAGCTATTTGACTAATCCTAAGACTGATAGATCCTCCCCAACCCCCTCCCCCTTCCCTACCGAGCGTCTGGCTCCGTCAGTTATAGGGTGGGGCGGGGGTGGATGGCCGTATGGTTTGCAGGTGCTCGCTGTATCATGAAGCCTGTCATTGAGTCACCTGGCGTTGTACGTGACAAGGAGAAGGGTCGCCTGTCAAACCTTGTGGATTGTTCTCCGGGTCCTCCGGTTTCCCCGCACTGCTAAAGACCCTACGCGCAAGCGAATTATGGAAATAAAATAATTAAAAACCATATGTTTGTCTCGAAATGACCTAGTGTGTGTCGAGTGGACGCTAAACCCCATTACTGTCTCCCTCTCTCTCTTTCTCTCGCTCTCCCTCTCTCTCTCTTTCAGTTATGACTTAATATCGCCCGAATGCCTTAGTTATCAAACTACTTTTACCCGTAAAATCGAACTTGAAACCCGTTGGGAAGGTCCCCGACTCGTACCCCATGCCACGGCACCTTCAGCTATGGCTACGAGCATGATTTGCTACAATATTATCTTGGTCCACTGCCACCGCTGCTTAATATTGAACGACTGAATTATACGACTGAACTATACGACTGAGTTATACGACTGAACTATACGACTGACTTATACGACTGAACTATACGACTGACTTATACGACTGAAGTATACGACTGAATTATACGACTGAAGTATACGACTGAAGCATACGACTGGACTATACGACTGGAGCATACGACTGGACTATACGACTGAGCTATTTGACTAATCCTAAGACTGATAGATCCTCCCCAACCCCCTCCCCTTCCGTACCGAGTGTCTGGCTCCCTCAGTTATGGGGTGGGGGTGGGGGGTTTATGGCCGTATGGTTTGTAGGTGCTCGCTGTATAATGAAGCCTGTCATTGAGTCACCTGGCGCTGTTTCGCATCCTCGACTGTACGTGACAAGGAGAAGGGTCGCCTGTCCAACCTTGTGGATTTTTCTCCGGGTCCTCCGGTTTCCCCGCACTGCTAAAGACCCCTACGCACAAGCGAATTATGGAAATAAAATTAAAAACCATATGTTTGTCCCGAAATGACCTAGTGTGTGTCAAGTGAACGCTAAACCCCATTACTGTCTCCCTCTGTCTGTCTCTCTCTCTCTCTCCCTCTCTCTCTTTCAGTTATGGCTTAAATATGGCCAGAATACCTTACTTATCTAACTACTTTTGCCCGTAAAATCGGACTTGAAACTCGTTGGGAAGGACCCCGGCCCCTACCCCATGCCCCCGGCACCTTCAGCTATGGCTACGGGCATGATTTGCTACGATATTATGTTAGTCCACTGTCACCGCTGCTTAACAATGAACGACTGAATTATACGACTGAATTATACGACTGAACTATACGACTGAGTTATACGACTGAACTATACGACTGAACTATACGACTGACTTATACGACTGAAGTATACGACTGAATTATACGACTGAAGTATACGACTGAAGCATACGACTGGACTATACGACTGAATTATTCGACTGGATTATTCGACTGAGCTATTTGACTAATCCTAAGACTGATAGATCCTCCCCAACCCCCTCCCCCTTTCCTACCGAGCGTCTGGCTCCCTAAGTTATGTGGTGGGGGTGGGGTGGATAGCCGTATGGTTTGCAGGTGCTCGCTGTATAATGAAGCCTGTCATTGAGTCACCTGGCGCTGTTTCCCATCCTCGACTGTACGTGAGAAGGAGAAGGGTCGCCTGTCCAAACTTGTGGATTTCTTCCGGGTCCTCCGGTTTCCCCACACTGCTAAAGACCTCTACGCGCAAGCGAATTATGAAAAAAAAATAAATACCATGTTTTTGTCCCGAAATGACCTAGTGTGTGTCGAGTGGACGCTAAACCCCATTACTGTCTCCCTCTCTCTCTCTCTCCTTCTCTCTCTCTTTCAGTTATGGCTTAAATATCGTCCGAATGCCTTACTTATCAAACTACTTTTGCCCGTAAAATCGAACTTGAAACCCGTTGGGAAGGACCCCGCCCCTACCCCATGCCCCCAGCCCCTACCCCATGCCCCCGGCACCTTCAGCTATGGCTACGAGCATGATTTGTTACAATATTATCTTAGTCCACTGCCACCGCTGCTTAATGTTGAACGACTGAATTATACGACTGAACTATACGACTGAGTTATACGACTGAACTATACGACTGAGTTATACGACTGAACTATACGACTGAACTATACGACTGACTTATACGACTGAAGTATACGACTGAATTATACGACTGAAGTATACGACTGAAGCATACGACTGGACTATACGACTGAATTATTTGACTTGATTATTCGACTGAGCTATTTGACTAATCCTAAGACATAGATTCTCCCCAACCCCCTCCCCCTTCCCTACCGAGCGTCTGGCTCCCTCAGTTATGGGGTGGGGACGGGGATGGATGGCCGTATGGTTTGCAGGTGCTCGCTGTATCATGAAGCCTGTCATTGAGTCACCTGGCGTTGTTTCGCATCCTCGACTGTACGTGACAAGGAGAAGGGTCGCCTGTCCAACCCTGTGGATTTTTCTCCTGGTCCTCCGGTTTCCCCGCACTGCTAAAGACCCCTACCCACAAGCGAATTATGGAAATAAAATTAAAAACCATATGTTTGTCCCGAAATGACCTAGTGTGTGTCGAGTGGACGCTAAACCCCATTACTGTCTCCCTCTCTCTCTCGACCCCCCCCCTCTCTCTCTCTTTCTCTCTCTTTCAGTTATGGCTTAAATATCGCCCGAATGCCTTACTTATCAAACTACTTTTGCCCGTAAAATCGAACTTGAAACCCGTTTGGAAGGACCCCGGCCCCTACCCCATGCCCCCGGCACCTTCAGCTATGGCTACGGGCATGATTTGCTACGATATAATCTTAGTCCACTGCCATGACCGCTGCTTAATAATGAACGACTGAATTATACGACTGAACTATACGACTGAGTTATTCGACTGAACTATACGACTGAGTTATACGACTGAACTATACGACTGACTTATACGACTGAACTATACGACTGAATTATACGACTGAACTATACGACTGACTTATTCGACTGAGCTATTTGACTGATTTTATGTAACAGACTGAACAAAATGACTGGGTTTTTTTATTGAGTGGACAAAGCGACATGAAAATGTCAAATACCTCATGCTCAAAACAAACGCCGTGACTCGGCGACCATTGGCGTTATATTGGAATTAATGCGTTTCTTCTTTAACTTATATTGATTACATACTATTCCAAAATTTTAATAAGCCATCGACCGATTTATACGACTGGCTATTCGATTTGGACTTAGGGTCGACTCGTTTTTATTACGGGGTCTCATGAATATTCGGGAAGTCAAAAAGTGGTCAAGTGGCATTTTTCCGGAAGCTAGTGAGCTGAAGTTCGCGGACTGCCATATCAGGTAAGATTTTGATCGAATTTTCGCTTATTTTTCTTGTTTTTAATTATTAAATGTAATAGAAACTTTGAAAAAAAGAGCATTCCGCTCGAGATATCAGCATTTTTGGATAGCCTGGTATATATTTTGTATAGTTTGAGCTTTTGTTTTGCCAAAATCCCCCGTAGGAATTGGCAATAGGACGGAAAGTGAAATCGGGGAGGAATCGGGGAAAGACAACTCTTGGTAGAACGTGTATGGTATCAGACCACAATGAATAATTATTTGTATCTAACCTTTGCAAACCGTACTTATTTAAGTGTGAAATATTTAGATGATTTTTGCAAAATGTCAGTATCAATATTACTAGTAAAAACAATGACTTTTAAGAAAAATATATTCCCAAATAAGACTGACTTGGCATAGGCAAAATGAAAATGTGCCATTAGCATTGATATTAATTTATCATTGTATGCAATTTTTTTTACTCATTATGTATTGTTGTAAATCTTTTTTTTTTAATTTTATAACCAGATATAGTTGTTATAATTTGTTATTTCTAGAGGAGGGGTGATTCTTTGTTTGGTAAATAATGTCATAACATTCGATTACTTTATCTTATACATCTATATTTTTTGTATTTGCAGATGACTTTGATGACGTCCAGTCATGAATGCCAAAAAAAGAAAAGATTTTGTCATTTGTAATCCCTATGATTATATGACATATTGTTAATTTTTTTTTTAAATTTTAATTTTTTAGTTTTGTTTTGTATTAAGTACTTTTCATATGATTGAGGTTGAACATGATACACCGTTTTGTTTTTTGTTATTGTTTGATTTTGGTCAGAAGTTGTGACCCAGAAAAATTCTGATATTTTATTTATTTTTGGTTTATTTTAATTTTAAGTTTTATTGGTTTTGTTAATTGAAATAAAGATATTTTCTATTGGCCAGACTCATAATACTTGTGATTTTCCATTCCTTAAAAAACTATTTTTGTCAGCTAAAAGATGAACACAGTCTATGTGTTTTCTCATGTATATGTATCCAGGAAAAGACTCTGTGAATATTCCATAGCCTCCGGACCTGCAGTTGACCCGTGACCTTACCCTTTCTGTATGACCTTGACATGGTATAGACAAAAAATGCAATTTGAGTAGCTAGTGTCTAAAAAATAAATACGATAACAATGCAAAAACATTTTTTCTGTATTCATCACATCATGAAACGGATTGGGTAAAGATTTCAAAGCCCTGAGACTTCTACATGGTTTGTTATTAACTGACAGGCCATTTTTTTGCTGTGACCTTGGACGAAAATTGTCTCGGTCGTAAGTTCGAGAGTCTAAAGCATAAATACAATATAACCGAGGAGTCTCGCGATAATTTTCTTCGAACAAGTTCATCCCGAACTTCATATTCTGCAAGTTTCATGGATCTACCTATTATAGTTTCTGAGATATAAGCTTCGGTCAGTTTTTTTGCGTTTTTAAAAAAAGCCGTATTTTAATGCCTCCAATTCGCCGTCTTCAAAATGCCATAACTTTCTTAATTTTCAATATTTTTTCAAAATTCTTTCAGATTATTGCATCTAAATAGTTGACGCTGACAGTGATATAATTATTTCGGAGACATTTTGTGTATTTAAAAACCCTTTGGCAATGCTAATATAAGTACCAAATGAGTGACTCAATTTAGCCTGTTTTTTTAAAATGACATAAACCTCTAGAATAAAAAGTCTCACCATGGTAGCATATATATGCAGGCTTTGTTTTGTGTCTAATGTTGTTCCGTTACATGTGTCTACTTAAACATATTGATACCGGGGGTATGTACTCTTCGTTATCCACTTAATCTAAAAACATTGAAAATGTTATACCCATTTCCGGTTTTGCGCAGAAATTGGGTTGTATCATAAATTTAGAAGTAGATCTACTCAACCCGAATATGTCATAATTGAAGTGTGTGTGTGTGTGTTTACAAACATCCGTCAGTTTGACCAGATAGGTCGTGGATTTTATTTCAAATTTATATTGTGGTGGATGCCTGTTATATGATGACTACAAGAGGTAGTATGATTTACCGAATTCATATCCCAATAGCTTGTGTAGAGTTTTGATATTATGCCGTTCTTTGTACCAATTAAAATTGTCACTTTTAAATTATAGAGTCATATATAGAGTGATTCCCCTGGTTGCGTCTTCAAACCTTGCTTGTAAATCGCATTTTGATAGGCAATTGGACACAAACACGCTACAATTTTAAATTTAAAATGACAATTTGGGATAAACAACGATAGGCCATATTACCAATTTGAATAAAATACAGATCTATATATTTCGTCTCGTTTTATTTTATACTTTTGATGACCCACACTACATAAAAATCTGCTGCAAAGGGATCTTTTACGTGTATGTTAATGTGTACACAGGGCCTCGGTTTCTCATTCCACCTAAACAACTGTACATTGTCCCTTGTATTAAAGGTGGGATTTATTGTTGCATATTTTAACTTTATTCAACAGGTACAAAATAATTTACTACCACATGTTAATTGTTTCATTAAAGATACATATGGGAGATTAGATAAAGAGTTGGCAGTTCTCACTACAATAGTTAAAACCTAGCTAATGTAAAGGCAATTTGCTGAAAATTTCAGTTAAATTGATCCACGATTAGCTTAGAACTAAGAGATTGAAATTTCAGCTTAGCCTCGGTTATCATTAACCTACTAAAGTCAGTAAGACAAAACCATGGTAGTCTCGGTTATCCATTTTTAGTGGTAAATCACGAAGGAAAATATTTCAGCGAATCGAACTACAATCCAACAAAAATCTCATGCTAGCCTCAAGTTGATTATGGTCTGATTAGGTTAATTAATGTCTAATTAATAGTTTTTATAACATTTCAGGCCTAAAAAAATATCTACAAAAGGCAGATTTTGCTCTTGCATAATGCATGTTTAATTATTGCAAATTTTGTTATATTTGTTTAATTTATTGGTGATGTAGCATTAAGACAACAAAACAACATGGTGGTGTTTCTGATATCCAGACCAGGCTGCTTTTAAGGTTCGATAGAAGCCAGCCTAACCAGGTTGCTTAGAAGGTTCCAAGATCAGACCCACTTTGATGCTTAGAAGATTTGAGAGAGGTCAGGCCCACCCAACACCACCTGTTGAGACATTACACTTACTTTACCCTCTGGTATGTTGCTGGGGCAATAGTCAGTCCAAAACCCAATCAGTTGCTCTCAAGTACAGTGTATCCTACAAGTACATGTATCATTATATACATGTACTAGATTATCAATTGGCTTATCCAAGATTGATATCATGTACTTCTATCAACACACAAGTGGGAGTAAAAGTAGATTGCGTGTAGAGGTCTTTAGCAGTGGCAGGAAACCGGGCGACCCAAAGAAAACCCACGAGGTTGGACAGGCGACCCTACTCCTTGTCACATACAACTGGGGAATCAAAATTATGCTAGCTGACTGAGAGGGGTTATTAACATATGGTTCAATTTTATTTCAGGAATTCACTTGCATGTAGAGGTCTTAGGAGCAAACACAAGGGGTTGGACTGCCGACCCAATTCCTTATCTCGTACAACCGGGGAATCAAAACAATGCCAGCTGATTCAATGACAAATCTTATGATTCATCACGCACGTTAACCATTCACCCATCCATCCCCCGAGCAGAATAAGCAAAAGGTAATAAAAGAAATAAAACCAAAACCAGCATTTTGCATACCGATAGTCCATTGGCCAATCACGCTATTTTACTGAGATTTCGACTAATAGTTTGGATGCGGCCATGGTGGGTGTGGCGCCAGGCAGGGTAAGCTTACTCTTCCGAACACCTGTTACCACTGTTTGTCGTGTATTTTGTACAAGATGAACAGTCCATTTGCTGATTACACTATTTTACCTATAACGTTTTTTAGGACTTCGAATTTTGTCTAATGGTTTGCATTGTTCGTACTTGGTTTTATTTTATTTTACAGAACCAGACATCAAAAGATAACAAGACAGAACAAATTCATATATTTTGGTATAAAAAGTTGTATTTGGAGTTATAGTAAACATACTAAGACAAATAACAAAACATATAAGATACTAAATTACTATGGTAATTGTAATAAATCTACATGTATCGTATAGTGACTGTTTTATTTGGTCTGGCAGCTACACTACAGCTGTAAAGAAGCTGAAATTTGGTGTACCAGGGTAGCTGAGACCATTGGTAACATAGGCTAGGTGGCGTTGGATTATCGCTTTCAGTTATACAACTTTAAACCTGTGGATAGACTGATAATCGTAATACACTCAGTACACTAATAATATATTGAAGGTTTAATAAATTATAACACATACTTATGGAAGAACAATTACTGATTTATTTAAGCGACTTTTCGTCGCATCCAAACGACTAGACAGCTGTTTCTTGTCAGGCCCTTCCGGCCTGCATCACCGACAAGGGGGAATCACGCTAGAAAATCTGGATGAACTTTCTCGGCAAATGCAGGGATAGAACGCCTGACCTCCAGGTAAGCAAGCCAGTGTCTTACCCACTGTGACACTAGGTCCCTTTAACAATAAGTTCTAACATGTTGCTGGCGTGAATTTGAGCCTCATTTTTTAATGTGAAGTTTCATGTGTCTCTGTTGATTAGACTTAAGAGTAAATGATACATTACAAACATCACATTTAAAATCCTTGATTGGTCCTCCAGTATGAGAGTTCCTGTGGGCAATAAAACAGGTTTTCCGAATAAATGATTTATCACAAATATAACATTTAGAAGGTTTCTCTCCTGTTCGAATTCTCAAATGTTGCTGTAGCGTTCCAATTCGGCAAAATGATTGATCACAAATATCACATTTAAAAGGTTTCTCTCCAGTATGAGTTTTTTCATGTTGATGCAGATTATTCTTATGACTAAATGATCTACCACAATCATCACATTTATATGGTTTCTCTCCAGTGTGAATTCTCATATGTCTCTTCAGACCAACAGTTTGAGAAAATGATTTACCACAAACATCACATTTTAAAGTTCTTCTGAAACACATCTTGCTATGAATCTTATTGGCATCTTGAAATTTTGAACTATTTCCTGCGTTTTCCTCAACTTGAACATGAAATTTACAGTGTTTCTCTAAATTAGTCTCAGATTCAAATTTCTCATCACATAAATTACACTGATGAAATGTTATAACATTGTTGGTTTCCATGGTTTCCATGACTTGAATATGAATTTTACTGTGTTTTTCTAAATCAGTCTCAGATTCAAATTTCTCATCACATGAATTACACTGATGAAATGTTATAACATTGTTAGTTTCCATGGTTTCCATGACTTGAATATGAATTTTACTGTGTTTTTCTAAATCAGTTTCAGATTCAAATTTCTCATCGCATAAATTACACTGATGAAATGGTTCAATATCTTTGGTTTTCACTAACTTAACCTGACAATATTCGTCTACATCATCAATTTTCTCTTCTTTAATATGTATTTTATTGTGCTTTTCTAAATCATCATATTGTTGAAAAATCTCATCACATACAACACATTGATGAAAGGTTTTAATATCATAAGTTTCCTGTAAAATATAAAATAATTATTATAACATCATTAGTTTCCTGTAATATATAAAAGTTATAACATCATTAGCTTCCAGTAATATATAAAAGTTATAACATCATTAGTTTCCTGTAATATATAAAATTTATAACATCATTAGCTTTCTGTAACATATAAAAGTTATAACATCAATAGTTTCATGTAATATATAAAAGTTACATAATTATCAGTGTTTCACAAATTATATATAATAGTCAAAAATTAGGTCATCTAATTTTCAGTCAAATTGATCAATTCTGAACAGAGAATTAGCTATTGAATTTTCTGTCTAGCTTTGATCATAATTAAAACTTGGTATGATATAAAGCACAGTCTCAATCATCCATTTCATGATTAAATCAATATGAAAGTTGAGCAACAAATCGAATCCTAATTCAGTAAATATTGCAGGCTAGCGAAAGACCTGCAATGGGCTGATTTAGCTCGTGCATAATGATGTGTATTAAGAGCAGATAAATTGACCCTGTCTCTCCTGTGGGTGAATCTAGAGGTTAGTGGAGTAGAAGGTAACAATAACACTGGGGACACCGGGAATGATTGAAAACTGGAATGTTATATTATACATGTATGTATACCTACCTTGCTTTCTTTCAATAAAGATACACAGGGGTTTGTTGTTGGCTGGATGTCCGGCTGTATTGCAATCGCTACAACTGCTTTTGTTGTTACAGCTGATTGGATTGGTCTGATGCCTGGCTGTATCGCAATAGGTACAACTGCCTTTGTTGTTACGGGTGATTTGGTTGGTTTGATGTTCGGTTGTATCGCAATCGGTACGACTGCTTTTGTTGTTACAGCTGATTGGATTGGCTGGATGTCTGGCTGAATTGCAATCGGTACTACTGCCTTTGTTGTTACAGCTGATTGGGTTGGTTTGATGTCCGGTTGTATCGCTATCGGTACTACTGCCTTTGTTGTTATGGGTGATTTGGTTGGTTTGATGTTTGGCTGTATCGCAATCGGTACAACGGCCTTTGTTGTTACAGCTGATTGGGTTGGCTGGATTTCCTGCTCTATCGCAATCGGTACAACTGCCTTTGTTGTTACAGCTGATTGGATTGGTTGGATCTCCGGCTGTATCGCAACCGGTACAACAGCCTTTGTTATTACAGGTGATTTGGTTGGTTTGATTTCCTGCTGTATTCGAAATACTACTGTCCCTGGTGATAGTTCGTTTTGAGAAATTTTTGACTGAAGATCAGAAATTAAATTTTTTCTCTCCTGAAAAAGATGATAATAAATTTAAAGTAGCCAAGTAAAATCAGACCTAGGCCCCGAGTTCACAAAGCATTCTCAGACTTATTTTAAGAATTTACTCAACTTTCAATCACTGTTTATGAGGAATCTCTTCGATCTAGAAACACAAAACTTTGCAGGTAGGTTCTTATTAATGTATTTGATACATTAAAACAACAAAGGTTTTTTAAAAGGTCATATATATTAGTTAAAATAAGGCGAACAATTTTGAGTAAATTCTCAACTTAAGTCTGAGAATGTTTTGTGAACAAAATCAAAACACAACACAAACGACCGCGTAGAAAATCAACACAACCATCGATTTGACGATGCAAAAGCTACGCACGCGGTAGTTCAGCTCTGAACGTCGGTCTCATTACACTCACCCTGAACGTTCAGGGACTGTCCCATTGAATCAATGTCGAAAAAAAATTGGAGAACAATCAATTTTACTGGACATCTTTTCACTGCTAAACGACGGGGTGTCAATCCGTGTGAAAGCCTGTACAGTGTAAAGCCTGTACATTTCGTTTCGTCTTGTATGACCGACATTCCTGAATGTGGACGTTGACCTACAGTTAGAGTGTCATGGCGGAGAAAATGTAACTTGATAGGAGGGGACGTATTTTTAACAGCGTGTTGTGTCGCTCATACTGATTCTAGCGCAGTAAGCAAGGTCTTATTTTCTCACTAAGATGTTCGATACATTGTACCGGCGTCTACTCGGATTAACACCCCATTGTTTGGCAGTGAAAAGTTGCCCAGTAAAATTGACTGGGGCTCCAATTATTTTCGACATTGATTGAATGGGACAGTCCCTGAACGTTCAGGGTGAGTGTAATGAGACCGACGTTCAGAGCTGAACTACACACGCGGTTGCCCCGAAACGCAGAATTAATTTAACACAGCCTTAGTTGAAAAGCCAGTAACTGATAGCAGTCAAGGGCGATAAGAATCTGTTACGCAAAGTAACTAGTGTGAGATATAATTGTCGAAAAGCAGAACTTGAAACTCCAATAAAAAAATACTTACCGCCTTCAGAGAATCTAATTTCGTAGCAATTAATTTCGTTACGGTTTGTATTCTAGTCAATCTTGCAAAGCAAACCCTGCAAATATAAGATGATAATCCGTCACCGACGACTGGATCGTAGCCCAGAACTTCCTTTAATTCACTGATTACTACAAAAGCCGGTGAAAATATAAAGCGTCGATATTTAACGCCGAGAATTATATTACAAATTCTGCAGATAGAAAGACGGTCGTCCATGATTTCTAGCAACCTTGACCTTGAATGAACCTTGAACTTTGCAACTCTGTATTCACGAGATTGTTTTCAAGAGCAGATATGAGAGTCCAAGAGCTGGGTCTTAGACCATTCGAAATTAGTGGCGAAATAGAGTATTATATGAATGCATTGATAAGATTACAATGTTAAAGATTACAAGCGTTCTAATGAAGATAATGCGGCGATTCTCAGTTAGAGAATATTATGACATACATTTGCCGTGACTTATTCGGGTAGTGTTGTTCTGCGTCTAAATTTAATAGCATGCCTAGTCGTTTGTTAAACCGGAAATTAACAGAGGTTGCGTTGAAAATAATTCTTCACAATCTTGAGACAAAGCTCGGATACAATTATGGTACGATTATTAATATGTAACAGGCATTGCCTGAGTAGAGCGAAGCTGATTATTGTCAAATATAAACCCTTCATAATTAATTTTCTCAAGTGATACAAATTGATTTTTATTTAGATCAAAATTATAGGATTAATATTGTTTTGAAACAATAGACCAAAAAAGTGTGAGAATTATTTTCATTGTCGTCAAAAATGTGTGACGTCATTGATTAGTCGCGTCAAAGAAATAGTTGTCTATGGTTCTATGAGACGCATGATCTCACTTGGGAATAACCACCCGATTAATACTTTTCCAGGAAAGCATCTTTAACCTATAGCCTATAAACAACACCATTCTGTTGCTGACTCTCTATAAATAAATGCGTTAGATATTAGATAGTGTCTAAATGACTGGATTCGGTTACCGGCGAAAATTTACTACGAAACCGGTTATCGTCTCTGATTGACCAATTCTATCACATGGTTATTAAGCAGTCTTTTCCAATATGGCGGCCTCTACACAGGCATCCTTGTTGGGGCAGAATTTACGTCCCTTAATTCACTTTTAGAGGCGATGAAACAATTCGAATTTAAGAGTAAAGTGACATATTGGCGAAGAGATACGTGGGTTAGTAGGGTTAGGGTTAGGATTGGTCAAATATCCGGTTTTGTGGTGGTGAAATGTTGAGATCCGGTTTCGTAGTAAATTTTCGTAAGTAACCGAATCCGGTCATTTAGCCACTTCCTAAATATTACAGTCGAATACAGATTTGGATAGAAATTAAATGTAAAATTACAAAATCTTATAGAACATAAATATACCACACATGAAAATCACATTGTAACTATTGGACCATGTGTATTTTGGTGGCGACTTCAGATGTGTGTGACATCATGTAAATTAACTGGATTACTGGACCAGGTATTACAAATTTTAGTCAATGAACACCCCCCCTCCCATAAAATTTATACAAACGATGGTTACGGACTCAACTTTATGGATAACAATCACTAGCAACTTTAATAGTGAAATGTTTCATCGAGTGTCCCCATGCCATTATGCATATATTAATTATTCAATCACGGAATTAATAATTATATTATATGCACTGGCTTCCAATAAATCAAATCCCAAAGGGAAACACGTTCGTCATACAAAATTCAATTAGTAATTCCAAGATCAAACTATGTGAAATGTGGAGACAGAAGTATTTTTGTTGCTGCTCCTAAACTGTGGAACAGACTACCATCACATATTAAGGATACAAAATCACTGAGTACATTCAAATCCTTGCTAAAAACACACCTATTCAGTGCAGATGATGGGAAACTGTCGTAAATGTGACAGACTAACTCAATGCCAGTGAGCAAACTCATTGGATACGTGGCGCTATGAAAATGCATTATTATTATTATATGCAAATGGTTACCGTAGCAATAATGAATATATAAAAATACTTACATGTAATATGTAAATAATGGTGAAATGTGTTTATAACTGTGACATATCAAAACATTAAATGTGTAAAAAAAAATCGCACTGGATACAACTTTTGTGGTGAGATTTTACAGATGATGCTGTAATTTTTATATATTACAGGCTACTTACACTAGGGGCCGGGTATCGTCCAGATTTTACGAAAAAAGGAAAGAAACTACGTTTACCGTTTAGAATATAATACACGTATCCAGTAAACAGATTGCCGTTTAGAATGTGTTAAATGCCGTCAAGATTCATCAAAAACCGCTCAGTTTGTGCTACCGTGTAGATTTAGAAACGCCGTTAAGTTTTGACCTCGATCGTCTACTTTACGACCGTCCAGTTTCTCAGGATGTTTTTAAAAATGAACCCTACCATTTAGATTTGATAGCGGTTTAGTTTTTAGATGTTGTCGAGAAATGAACCGCGAGTGTTTGATCTATGGAAAAAAAGATTTTGAAAATATTCACTGATTCAGCTTGGTCATCGGTATTCTTTATAAAAATGGCTGATGTATTACTCAACGCGTGTACAACACAACGATAATTTTTAATTGGTTAAAGCCGTATAAATGCGGGAAAATTTACAGTAGCTATTGGCTAACGCATAAACAAACTTATTTGCATACTATTTATAGTATTATAATTAGCTGGAATTAGAGTCGAGCAGGGCAGCATAGAATTGTAATAATACATAGTATGCAAGTCTAAAATAATTATATTCGTGAAAAATTGTCTTACATTAGCGGTGGTCCAAACTGATTTAGGTTAATCCATATTAAGTGCACAATGATAAAACTATAGTGTGTATACTAGAAATCAAAGATTACACAGGTGCAGATCATTTCATTCGTTCGTTTCTTGGTTTAGCGTCCAGAGATAGAGAGATTTTATTTACCATCCTTTTTATACGCCCACATTGAAATGTGGTCGTATATTGTCGTCGCCCCCGTCTGTCCGTCCGTCCGTCCGGCGCCCACAATTGCTTGTGGACGATCTAGAGGCTAAAGTTAATATCCGATTGACTTTGAATTTATACACAGTGTTTAAGGTCATAAGACGAAGAAGCCTACTGATTTTCAGCAATTTCCAATAATTAGTGCCAGAGTTATCTCCCTTGATTACTTCAAAAAATCTTGTGGACGCTATAGATGCCAAACATATCATCCGATTGACTGCAGATTGATACACAGTATTTTGATTTTCAATGAATTTTGATAACTGAACAGCTAAATCCATGATGTTAAATATTTCCCATACTAATTGTTAGCATGGGGTAAAACTTTATAAAAAGCAAACAAATTCTAATGATTTTCAGATAATTACATAATGAGTTATTACTCTTAATCAGATTTTAGTGTATTACAAATGTTTCATTACCAAAAAAAGTAAAAATATGTGACAACCCTTGTTGACTGCCCGGACGATTTAGCTGCTATGGGCGTTTGTTTTGTTGCCTGGCAACCTATCTTTTATATTAACCGGGAACCCAGACATGTGTCTGGTTTACGGGATTAATTAAATAATAAGTAGCAGCCATTCAAAGAATCTAACGACAGACATGACTGTTGTATATTCCATGCGACGGTGGTATGTTATTACACGTCTGCAAAACAGGTGGCTGGAATTTTTGCGTTAAATAACAATAGCAGGCAGTCATTCAAAGAATATAATATAAATTGTAATGTAATGACGAACATTTATGACTGTATATTCCAAGCGACGGTGGCCTTATTCGTAGACTGAAACCCATCATAGGCCATTGTGTGTAATAGTATGCAAATAAGTTTGAAGCCAATAGCTACTGTAAATTTTCCCGCATTTATACGGCTTTAACCAATGAAAAATTATCGTTGTGTTGTACTCGTGTTGAGTAATACATCAGCCATTTTTATAAAGAATAAAACGTTGACCAAGCTGAATCAGCGAATATTTTCAAAAATTTTTTTTTTCCATTAATTGTAACCACATAAATCAAACGCTCGCGGTTCATTTCTCGACAACGTCTAAAAACTAAACCCCTTTAAAATCTAAATGGTAGTGTTCATTTTTAAAAACATCCCGAGAAACTGGACGGTTGTAAAGTAGACGATCGAGGTCAAAACTTAACGGCGTTTCTAAATCTACACGGTAGCACAAACTTAGCGTTTTTTGATGAATCTTGACGGCATTTAACACATTCTAAACGGCAATCTATTTACTGGATACGTGTATTAGATTCTAAACGGTAAATGTAGTTTCTTTCCTTTTTTCGTAAAATCTGGACGATACCCAGTCCCTAGTGTTATGATGTTATGATAACTATTTTATATTACAGGAAACTAATGATGTTATAATTTTTATATATTACAGGAGACTAATGATGTTAAAACTTTCCATCAGTGTGGTGTATGTGATGAAATTTTCCAACAATATGATGATTTAGAAAAACACAATAAAATACATGTTAAAAAAGAGAAAACTGATGATGTACATGTAGATGAATATTGTCATGTTAAAGAAGAGAAAACTGGTGATGCAGATGGATATTGTCATGTTAAAGAAGAGAAAACTGATGATGTAGATGAATATTGTCATGTTAAAGAAGAGAAAACTGATGCTGCAGATAAATATTGTCAAGTTAAAGAAGAGAAAACTGATGACGGAGATGAATATTGTCATGTTAAAGAAAAGAAAACTGATGATGGTGAAACATTTTATCAATGTAATTTATGTGCTGAGAAATTTAAATGTTACAATAATTTAGTAAAACACTGTGAAATACATGTTAAAATAGAGGAGCCTGATTTACATCAATTCAAGAATTGTGACGATAAACGTAAATCGAACTATGATTTGGATACACATAATAAAATTCATGTTAAAGTCGAGGAAACCATGGGGCAGACACCTGAAAGTGAAAGTAGCTTTAGATGTGATGTTTGTGGTAAATCATCATCTAAGACTACGTGTTTACAAACTCACATGAGAACTTATGAGTGTGATGTTTGTGGTAAATCATTCGCTAATAACAGTCATCTGAATCAGCATAGGAGGATTCATACTGGAGAAAAACCTTTTAAATGTGATGTTTGTGGTAAATCATTTAAACAAAGTGGTCATCTCAGGGCGCACCTGAGAATTCATGCCAGGGAGAAGCCATATAAATGTGATGTTTGTAGTAAATCATTTACTCAGAAAGGCCAGCTTCAATCACATGCAAGAAGTCATACTGGAGAAGAACCATATAAATGCGATGTTTGTTTAAAATCATTTTCTAGTAACAATGATCGTGATCGACACATGAGAATTCATACTGGAGAAAAACCTTACCAATGTGATGTTTGTAGTAAAACCTTTGCTGTAAAATGCCAGCTTCAAGCACACACAAGAACTCATACTGGAGAAAAACCTTATAAATGTGACATTTGTCACAAATCATTCACTCAGAATTTTAGTCTACTAAAACATATGAGAATTCACACTGGAGAAAAACCTTTTATATGTGATGTTTGTGGTAAATCATTTACTTACAAAGATCAGCTGAAGAAGCACCAAGATCTAGACTGTAAAGATGAAGTTGCTAGTCGATATCAGTGTAGTTTCTGTTTTAAAATCTATTCATGTCACTTTCGGTATCAGAAACATCTCATTACGAATCATAAATGTGATGGTTGTGATAAATATTTCAAAGATGGAGATTTACAGGAACACAGGAAAATTCACAGGAGAGAAAATGCATTTAAATGTGATTTATGTGAAGAAGGTTTTGAGTGGAAGAGTGATTTATTAAATCATATCTTAGTTCATAAATATAAGGCTAAACGATCTTTCAATAAAGATGCACAAGCAAATCTCCCCTACAAATATACATGTATTGAACAGAAGAAATAAATTTTGAATTTTCAATGGCTACACAATGAAATAAAATGTAGTTTAACATCCTAGTGTGCTGTTCGGAAAAAATTATTCAAAGAGGAACTGAATTCCTACTTTCAAAGGTTCTTGCATGTGCATACCAAGGGGCCCTCACTTCATTACATGTGATCCTGTATTGTATATTACATGTGATCCTGTATGGTATAAAAATAAAATAAAACCAAGTACGAACAATCCAAAACATTATACAAAATTTAAAGTCCCAAAAAATGATATAGGCAAAATAATGTAATCAGCAAATGGATTGTTCACTGTGTACAAAATACACGACAAACAGTGGTAACAGTAAGCTTACCCTACCTAGCGCCACACCCGCCATAGCTGCATCCAAACTATTAGACAAATTCTTGGTAAAATAGCATGATTGACCAATGGACTATCGGTATGCAAAATGCACATAATGAACAGTGTTAACGATGTAGTAGATATATTTAGGTAGAGAGTAATAGTATATGGGTCAGTTAAATATATCTAGAATAATAGCCGATAGAGACATGTTATATTTACCAATCAAGTCAACTTGTGATCCTGTATTTTATTATGTGATCCTGTATTGTATATGCATTTGATCCTGTATTGTATATACATGTGATCATGTATCGTATATTAAACAGTCGAGTTATTTTTTGTTTGTAAACTGTTTCTTGATTAGATCGTACAATCAGCCAATGATCAAGGGCAGATAATTTGAAACATGAATACCTTGGGATGAACTCCGGGGTTAGTGGAGTCGCACGAAATGAGACCACTGGGGATAACAAGGATGGTCAACGGGAGTATCTCAACCTATACAAACTGATAAGCAGTATATGTTCACCTGGCTGCTACATGTACTATCACTGAAAGAGAGGTGACATCAAATTGAACAACAGCTAATATTAGTTCTGCTGAGGTTTAACACCCTACTGTTATGCTCCTACTGGGGGATCATGTGGGTAAGACGTAGGCTTGCTAGCCTGGAGGTCGGGTGTTCGATCTTTGCATTGGCCGAGAAAGTTCATCCAGATTTTCAAGCATGGTTTCTCTTTGTCAGTGATGCAGGATGGAGGGCCTGACAAATACAGCTGTCTAGTTGTTTGGATGGGATGAAAAAATGAGGTCCTGTGTACACATTGGCGTGCACGTAAAAGATTCCTTGGCAGTAGGAGTAGGCCGTCGGACTGCTGCCCAGGCAAAATTTTCTTCATAGCAGACTGTATGGCGTATACCCGTCTTCATTAGCCCAGGTTAGGAGAAGAACAGTAGGACGTCAAAGCCCATTTCATTTTGAACATTTCTTCTGCTCCTAATGGGCTAATGAAGACAGGTATACACCATACAGTGCTACAGCCTACCTACCGCCTACTGGTACTCTTACATGTACATGTATATCGAATTTTAACTACCAATTGGGTCTGTGTTGCGGGATGGGAGGGGTGTCGGCATTGATTGAGGAACTGGTGACATGTACATGGTCGCACAAAAAAGAACCCTTGGTAGTTGGAATGAATACATAATGCCTGCTTTTAATTAATTAAATGCGAACTCTGAAGGATTCTTATGTAACATGTGCACATGACCATGAGTGTCCCATCTGAAGGGGTTGGATGGTGGTCGATTGGTGTGTGATAGGGAGTAGGATTGCCTGTTAAGCTTTGAGGGTTTTCTCCAGATTCACCCCTTTAATCATACTGCTAATTACTGGAGTGATATTTGATCCTTCTCTCACAATAGAAACTATGGTTGATATGGTCTGCTACTACATGCATCATCTGCATCATCTACGCTGTATATGCAACATCCTCTGGTCTCCTCCAACTGCTAAGCACCACTACGCACAAGCGAATTATTGAAATAAAATTGAACCATGTGTTAGTCCCGAAATGACCTTGTTTGTGTTGACTGTAGGTTAAACTCTCTCTCTCTCTCTCTCTCTCTCTCTCTCTCTCTCTCTGTGATATGAGGTTAAATAATGGTGGATTTGGGTAAATCATGTTAACCTGGAATTGTGGTGTGATTGTTTGTGTATCTCTAATAGTCTAATGAAATGAAATGGGGTTTAATGTCCTACTATTCTGCTTCAACTGGGATAGTGACGACTTTGTCTGAACAGCAGCACTACAGCCTAATAACAAATACCGTACATATAATTACTAATATGTACAGATATCAAAAGTGCACCTTAAATGAATAAATAATCATTATCATCATCACCAGCGACCTCAATTAAACAGGCTGATAGATGGTGAAAAAACTCGAACCAGGGAGGCATTTGGTAGTCAATTATGACTTATTCGGGTTGAATTGATCCTCGTCTAAATTTATTATGCAACCTTATAGACGGTGCAACCGGAAATCTTCAGAGAATTCGATCAAAGTATTCTTTCCAAAACTTAGACGTATGCAAATATGGTAAGTTTATTAAATTAAAAGTCTTAAATTTGTTTGTTTATCAGATTCCATATGTAAGAGAATCGGATACGATACTCTAGGAAGCGTACCTCCAGTACTAAATCTGCTTTTAAGACGGAATTTAACATTTTCAGGTACTGGCGCAGTACGTTGATCCGGCTACACTTATTGTGTGTCCCATGGTAAATAATAAACGGATTTCTACGATTATGAACAAACTACTCTACTTAAGTTATTATAAACTTACCTATGTGTTTAAAATCACCTCCGGTTAAATAAAATCCATTATACAACTAAATATACCAACGAATAAAAAAGTTCTCTCTTGTAACTTTGACACCGAGAAATAAAAAATGGAAGCTTATTACGTCACTTATCGGAATAGATCATTTCGTATGAGGGGGTCAAAGCAAGACTATTTTTGTGTTGATGCGTTCGATTACTGGCGCCGCGCTTACTCTAGCCACCGCGAATGCGTTGGGGTTACTTCTGGAAGTAACCCATTATTCAACATGGAAGCAAATAAATTATTTGATCGAAGTTATATTTGCCGATAAAGTTTAGGCGACGGAAGAAATATTGTTGACAATTGTCTCAGTAGTGTTGTGTTTATGTTGGTGATTCCACATCTTGGTTTAACGATTTCAAGAATTAGAAAAATCCACTCGCAGAACTGAGATGTTTATTAAATATTATTTTTTTCTTGATAACGAGTCAGTTTCCCCAAATCAATGTATGGAGTCATAAGCCATGATGGCTATAGAGAGCAGACTGGGTCTCCAAGTAGGAATTCTTCCTACTGAATTTGGTATCTGATTAGAGGAAAGTCTTCAAAACCCTAGCGTCATGTGTACACCCAGACCAGCCGATGTGAACATGAGTAAATCGAACTCGATTATCACATAGCCTACAGCCTGGAGTACGACTGAGTGACCTTTTTGCGGTTTATGTATGATATTCGATAGTCATTCATCTTGGGCGCCATATTCGAATATGACAGCCATCCATACCTCCAATTACTCCAATCCGGGAAATTTACAATATTTAGCAAATCCGTAATAAATTTCTTCACGTTTGTGGGGTAATGGGCAATTGTAACACGGACAGGAGATCTTCCTTTGTTCTTTTCGCAGATTGTTTTACCTCTGCTAAACTCACTGGGGCGTAACTGTGCAATAAATAGACATTTGCAGTGTTGTTGCACACTTTTGCTGGTTTACGCTAGTTTTAGTAGAAATCATATAGAGAAGTTGGATGGGTTTTCCGTGCAATAACAACGATCATGTTGAGCAGGTATCAGTATTACAATCATTTATATCACGCTTCATTCGCTACCAGGTTTAACACAGGTCTCTGTGCGATCATAACCTTGCCCTTCTAACCAAAGGTTACATTGGTTGAACGAAAATGTGATTTAAAGTATGTTCTGCATAATATGGGCTTTATTTCGCTTCTCTGGATTTGATAATTCCAATGAGATACCAATGAAAAAGTCTAAAGTTTGTTGATGGATTATTGTCTGCTCGTTGTTATTCATCAGAACATCGAGCACAATTAATTGTTTAGTGGCGTTCATCTTCCATTTTGATATCCGAAGAAAGTGCCGCGCCGTTTGATTACCCATTCCCACTGCGCATGTCGAAACGTACTCGAGGATCCTGGCCGAGTAAGCACGGAGCAAATAATCGAACGCGACATGTATGAATAAGCTTTTGCTCTGAGACCCAGTAATGAGTTTGAGCGTTTACAAACATAAATACGCCCATAGTCCGATATTTTGTTTCCGCCTTGTATTAATTATTTGGTTACAGAGTTCTGGGGGAATTTTTTTTCTTTTGAATTACATTTGTTTTACTGGCCTTGAATATCACCGTTGAATATTTTTAATATTTTCTGATGATGAACTTAAGCAGTCCTGCCAGTTAACCCCGACAATCTGCTGTGGACGAGGTAGGCCTAAATTCCGATGTATTTTACATTTGCCTCGGCAAAATTAATAGCCGAGGCCATTGAATAAGTATATAATGTTATTTTTTATAGATAAATACCAATAATTATTATCACCAAATCATACCGCGCATCGGTTTTATTATCGGTAGATAGTTCCATATCTTTCTATTTCTCTTTAAATATTATTTCTGGTGTGTTAGAATTTTATAATCGTGAAATTCACAAGGCTGTTTATCCATAAGATTTTGAAATCCACGGAGAATTGAATTTTCCGATGGCATTTCGTAGATCGCGATCATGTCCCAGCTAATCAACGCTTTGAATTATATTGCCGTAAAAGGTACCATGTCATATGAGTTATTGTATGCTACACAGATGGTTAAATTTAGTGCCGCGAAACTTGCACGAATTTTCACCGCGGTCTGCATAATTAACACACAAAACCAAATACACACAATCTGCCGTGTGATTTTTTTGTTTTAAATACATTTTTATAAAGACGATAAACGATGTTGAGACATCCCAAACTGTTCGTATCAAGAATGTTTCGATTTCAGTATCTGTCGAATGAACAAAAACAAGTAATGGAATCAGGAACATTAATGATATGAACGGTCGGACCGTGAATAAAATATGGAAATTATTGAGAAGCGGTGGTCTTTTTCATACGAAATATGATCAATTAAAATTATGATTGACTGGGCTGTAATGTGTTTTATAAAAATATATATAATATACACGGGTGAAATTACGGGGTGAAAAGCAATATTATACATGTATTTACGAGTATTCGTATAATCGGTAAATAAAATTTAGTAGACTGACAATCAAATGGTTTAAAATTAATGTCATTGTCTCCAGTTGCTATTTTCTTGCCCAAACTCAAACGATCGAAAAGGCAGTGTGCTGTTTTGATTACAACACACGTGGTTATCATAAATTACCCCCTTCAACATAATTACGATGGTTTAGCCCATAACGTCACGTGTGTAATGTTGTGATGAACACAGACGAAAATACAAGCAAAAACATTGAATTTTCAAGAGAAAACCTCTTTTTTCCGTTGGGATGTTTAATTGTGCAATGAATTTTATTTAACCGGAGGTGATTTTAAACACATAGGTAAGTTTATAATAACTTAAGTAGAGTAGTTTGTTCATAATCGTAGAAATCCGTTTATCATTTACCATGGGACACACAATAGGGTTAGGGCTTTGGTTAGTAAAGTAGGCCGGAAGTAGCCGGGTCAACGTACTAAGCCTCTATTCTTTGGAACATTAAAATAAATACAGTCGAATCTGCATTAAGCAGCCACCCAAGGGAATTTTTACGATTGACTGCTTAACGGCAATAACGGGAGTTATCTTGTATTTTTTGGGCCGACATCAATTAATATTACGCTTGAATGCATTGGAAGCCAACACCAACCAATACTTGCATTGGTAAATTTGGCTGTCGCTGAATCTCGGACATAACTTCCGTAAACTTGTCATTTTGTACCAAACTTCAATATTACTGTCTTCTATCATTGTAATGCATTCAGTAATATTTATCCATTTTTGTGAAGAAAATTGATGAATTAATTTCATTTTATCAAAAAAGCACTTGAACAAAATAAACATCGCTGATATTGCCACTGATTCACAAGGGGTATAACGCTGAATGCAATATTATAAAAACGTCTTTTTAACAACATAGTGGCAATGGACAAGAGATGCTAGATGATTGTGACAAAACTCGGCTTTTCGTCGGTACATTCAGTTTATTCAATTGGTATCAAATAATGTTCTGTTACATGTGGAAACAATGATCAGGATTGATTAACAGATAATCCCGGGTTAATTGTTATTTTCACGTTTCGTCTTACCTGATCAGTGGGAGCCCAGTTAATTAATTACTACTTACAGGATTAGCCGGGGTGTTACGAAGAACGACAAGATGGTATTATTCAACAATGGCGGTTGAATGGGCATTGTTTTGCTAAATTTATTGGCAAAATAGTGACCACTGGCCGCGTTAGAGGAGTGACCGTTGAATAAAGAGATGAAACAATACAATTTTTATGGGGGGAATTTATTGTGACCACTTACAAGGACATGTCGCTGAATAGGAGTGGCTGCTTATGCAGATTCTACTGTAGACGGAAATGCAACTAAAAGCTCAGTGTTTGGCCCTTTACCCTAAGCGTAGTGATGAGTTTCGAAATTGACACAGATCTGTTATTGTTTTTCCGTTGTATAAAGGTCACCAGAAAAACTTCATAAATTTTTTAAATAATGCAAGTAGTTATATCAACATATCCTTTTTATAAGGAACACAAACCTGAAAGTCAATATTACATGCAATAAGTAAATTTTAACGTTAGTAATTTCTGCCGTTCTCTGTGGGTAGTTGTAACTTTCTGTCAATAAGCAATATGTGACGTCATTTCAGTCCTGCCAATAGAAATATAGACTAGATTATGTCATGAGCAGATTCATTCTTCCATCTTTCTCATAGCAAGAGCTGTTTAGAGTGTTATAATCATGCTTCTACTACAAAAATGTACGTAACACAATTGGAATTTTTAATTAAATTAAAGCACATTTTTGTGTTGGTTAAGAAACTTAATTTTAATTATTTTTTTATAACTTTTATATATTTCAGGAAACTAATTGATGTTACAACTTACATGTTATGATGTTTATCATATATTACAGAAAACCTAATTATGTTATAATTTTTTATATATACTATTCAAAAAAAGTAGGGGATATTTGATTTTTAAGTGTTATTTAAGTCACCTAATGAAACTGACGAAGAAACAAATGACAAAATGAAATGAAGTTCACATTCATCGATTTATTCCAAATGATCGTTAGACTAAGTAAGGCACAGACACAAAGTTACCACAGCATCACAAGAAAGTCAGTAACGGGTAAATCCTCCTCTGTTTGCCAAACAAGCATTGATCCGACATGGCATACTCCTATTGAGACGTCTAAGGTCATTTTGGTCCAGATTGTCCCATTCCTGTTGCAACGCAGCAGCAAGTTCTTGGACATTGGCAGGACGTTGTTGACGTTGACGTAACCTCTGTCCAGGCATGTCCCAAACATGCTCAATGGGGGAGAGGTAGGGACTCAGTGCTGGCCAAGGTAATGTGGTGATGTTCTGTTGTTGGAGGTAACCTGTAACGATCCTGGCATCTTGCGTTGTCATCCTGGAAGATGAAACGGCGGCCATGACATCGTGCGAACGGCACAACATGGACTGCCAAGATGTTGTCCCAGTAGTACTGGCCTGTAACACGCCCTGCAACAACATGTAAAGCCGTTCTTCCAACAACAGTGATGCCTCCCTACACCATAACAGAACCACCCCCAATTCGATCATGTCTGATGACGTTAACGTCTTGGAAGCGCTCGTTTCGACGACGCCACACCCTCCTACGTCTGTCCAAAAAATCAACAGTGAACCTTGACTCATCTGAAAACATCACAATGCTCCAGCGTTGATTATCCCAGTGTTGACGATCCCTACACCAACGACGTCTTGCCTGAATGTGATGATCTCTCAAACAAGGGATCACGCGAGGGCGTCGGGCGCGAAGGTGACCCCTATGCAGTCGATTCCGAATCGTCTGGCCACTCACTCTCACACTAGTGTCTGTTTTAAGACGAGCGCTGATCTGATTTGCTGTGATGAGCAAAGGTACGGATAAATCGATCCTGGGCTTGAGTTGTCGCCCTTGGTCGACCTGAGCGTGGTCTGTCCTGTACAGATTGTGTATCACGGTATCTGGACCATAGCCTGCTTATGACAGACTGAGAAACATTCATCGTCCACGCCACAACTGCCTGTGTTGTGCCAATCTGTAGCATGCCAAGGGCACGTAACCTTTCATTTTGGGTAAGCTGACGCATATCAAAATTTGTTTTCTGGTCACTAAAACAATTAAACTGATGTTTCCACCCTGACATTCAATGCCACAATGACTGTAACATTCAAAGTCAGAGTCGTGCAAATCTTGGGTTGGACACCCATGATGATCCCAAGCATCACCTGCATTTCATGCGGTAGCTATTGGTGCGTTTGGGCGTCACATGTAACTGGAAATGTTTCTTCTGTTAGGTTCTATAGTGACTTTTTTTGTAGTCATTTGCATATTTTAGTATTATGCCCCCAAAATCAAATATCCCCTACTTTTTTTGAATAGTATATTATAGTTATATGTTATAACATTTATATATACGTTGTGTATTACAGAAAACTAATGATGGTACTTATAATTATATTACATGAAACTTATGATGTTATATTTTATATTACAGGAAACTAATGATGTTATAACTTTTATCATATACATGTATTACAGGAAACTAATGCTGTTATAACTTTCATATATTACAGGAAACTAATTTGATGTTATAACATTTATATATTACATGATGCCAATGATGTTGTAACTTTTATTACATTATAGATTACAGGAAACTAATTTGATGTTATAACATTTATATATTACATGATGCCAATGATGTTGTAACTTTTATTACATTATAGATTACAGGAAACTAATGATGTTAAACTGTTATTATATATTACAGGAAAGTACTGATGTTATAACTTTTATACATTACAGGAAACTAATGATGTTATAACGTTTGTATTTTACAGGACACTTATGATGTAGACGATAAAGTTTTTAAACAGTATGGCGATTTTGAAAATCACAATGGAATACATGTACATATCAAAGATGAGGAAACTGAAGATCTTAAAACATTGCATCAGTGTAATTTATGTGATGAAGAATTTAGATTAGAATCTGATTTAGAGAAACACTGTCAAGTCGATCATACAGAAGAACTTGTTGATGTTAAGGTGGAGGAGATCAATGATTTTGAAGATGAGGAGTCTGTAGATGGAGGTAAAATAGAAATAGGGTTTAATATTCTGAGTTTTGTCCAGATTGCTAATGAAGACAGACATATGCAATGCAGAGTGCTATGGGGAAAAGTTTGTCTGAACAATGGCGTTACGGTCTACTCATATATCAAATTCCTTCTGTCAAGGGTTTTTTTTTAACCCTAAACTGGTCATAGTCGCATATTTGCGCCACAATGTTATACTACTAAGTGGTCACGGTCGCATATTTGCAATCACATCAAGAACTTTTTTAAGCCGCTTTGGAGTATTTAGTTTCATACTTAATTTGCATTTTGAAATGAGGTGAAACAAATAGTGCAAATTATAGATCAACTTATCGTCTTCAACTTCTCTATTAGTGTCAAGAGTCCATCACTTATAATTATCTTGCAGTAGAGGTTTGAAATAGGCATATAAATATCTCACCTTATTTAGTGTGACCAGTTCAGGTCATGATGTCAAAATGATGTTTACCGATTAAGGGTTAATTATGTGCATGCCAATGTATACATTGGACCTCAGTTTTTCGTATGTGTACTGTCCAAATAACTCTACCTTGTAGGACAATCCTCTTGAACTTTCTTGGTAAACACTGGGTTGAACCAGCTCCCACTTCACGACAATAGTTGACAGTCAAGACTAAATATACCTACCAAATCGAAGATTGTAGCATGTATGGCAAAGTGGGCCAGTCTGCGTGCACTCGTCATTCTTTCATTTCTAACACAGGGAGTTTCTCGTTTAGATTCATTTCGGGGGGTTGAAAGGCAGAGTGGTTAGTACGTGCGTGCTGTATCATAGTCTGTCATTGAGTCAACTGGCGGTGTTTCGAATCTCCGGTTGTAAGTGACAAGGAGTAGGGTCGCCTGTCCGGTTTCCTCCCACTGCTAAGACCCCTACGCACAAGCAAATTATTGAAATGAAATTGAACCATTTGTTAGTCCCATAATGACCTAGCTAGTTTGTTACGAGTGGACGTTAAACCCCATTTCTCCCTTCCTCTTGTTGACTGCTCGGACACTGCTGAGAGTGTATGTTACTTGCCTGGCAACCTATTTTTTTAAATAATTTGTTCATTTCCAGATCTGGAAGAAATTCTACAAGGAGATCTTCTAGATGTTGATAATATCAGTCTTAGTAGTGATTTTTCCGATGTTTCTAGCGGAGAAGATGAGGAAGACCCTGATGAAACAATGGTCGACAATGACCAACACGGTGTTTCTTCTTCATCAAACTTTATTTGGAAAACAAAACTGAATTCAGTGATGTCTCCATCGTTTCTAGGACCAGCGCCAGGGCCAACAGACGTTTTGGAAGAGGAGAAGAATGAGTTTGATTTTTTTAGTTTGTTTTTTGGATCAAATCTTTACACAGTAATCGCTGACGAAACAAATCGTTGCCACGCTGTCCAACATCCAAATGGGGAGAAAAAATGGCGAAATGTGACAGCTGAAGAAATAAAAGCATATTTGGGCCTTCGTGTGTTTATGAGTGTCTCAACGTTGCCCAGAACCAACATGTACTGGTCCAAGGATTACTATTTTGGAAATTATAAAATATGTGACATAATGCCCCGCGACCGCTTTAATAAGATATCTCAACATTTGCATATAAATGACAATTCGACGAACCCAGCCAGAGGTGAAATAAACCATGATAAACTTCATCAAGTTAGACCCGTTCTAGATCATGTTCTGGACAATTGTTCAAAACGCTATAACCCACACCAGAACGCATCTATTGCTGAAGCTATGGTGGCATTCCGTGGAAGAATCGACTTCAAACAATTTACGCCTTCGAAACTGGTCAAACACGGAATAAAAGTGTGGATGCGGGCAGATCCAACCAACGGCTATGTCAGCGAGTTCCAAGTATACACCGGTAGAGAAAAAAAGACTCCAGAAATTTCTCTTGCATCTCAAGTTGTGTTAGATTTGACGAGACAAGTTCAGTTTCAAAATATGATTGTAAATGTTGCCGATCATTTCACCTGTGCTGAATTATTTAGTGAACTAGAAAAATTGGGTATATTCGCTCGTGGAATGTGCAAGAATACCAGAAAGAATTGGCCTAATAGCCTGAAACAGCACCATAAAGACGTAAAAAACTGGGCAAGTGGCAAATATAAAATTGTGCAATGCACAAATCTGACGGCAGGCATGTGGAAAGACAGAAAGATGGTTAGCTTTATGTCGACAGCTGATTCTCCGTTAGAGACTGTGGAAGTGTCGCGAAAACAAAAAGACATTACAACTTCAGAGAGTGTGGAAGTGTCACGAAAACGAAAAAACATTATACCGTCAGAGAGCGCGGAAGTGTCGCAAAAACAAAAAAATGACACAACCTCAAAAACTGTGCCAAAGCAAAAAGGTAGTTCACCTTCAGAGAGTGTGGATGTCTCGCAAAAACAAAGGGAGGGCATTCCTTTAGAGACAGTGTCACAAAAACAAAAAGACATTGCAGTAAAAGGTATGAAGTGTCCCGTCGCGATCAGCAAGTATTTTTCAAACATGTCTGGAGTAGATAGGTCGGATCAGCTACGCATGGAGTATCCGACCTACAGGATGTCGAAAAAATGGTGGCTATACCTGTTTTATTTTTTGTTTGACCTTTGTATAGCCAATGCTTTTATTTTATTCAAAGAATCGAAAAACCACGCCAAAAAATCAAAAAATAAACCACCGGTATTACTAGAATTTAAAATGAACTTATTCAAAAAAATGATCGGAAACGACAGAAATGGAAGAAAACGAAAACGCTGTGAAGTTGGAGCTGATCTACACACTACAACTGTTGGACATTTTCCAATGAAATCGACCAGAAAAGGTAGATGCAAACAGTGTAAGAAATCAAACAGACGTGCTGAGTCATTGTATCAATGTGATAATTGTTTGGTGCATCTGTGCGTTGTGTGTTTTAGAGCGTACCATGAGTCTGAATGAACATATGTATAGAACGAACATGGCATAGGTTTGATGAAACACTGTATTAGCATGTAGCTTGCAGTGGTCTTGGATGGCCGAACGGTTAACATGTAAGCACTGTATCATAAGGCCTTTCATGGAGTCATCTGGCATGGTTTCAAGTCTATGGTTGTAGGTGACAAGTAGTAGAGTCGACTGTCCAACCTCCAGATTCTTCACACTGATAAAGACCCCTACACGCAAGGGAATTATTGAAATAAAATTGAACCATACGTTAAACCCCCATTTCTCTCTCTCTCTCTCCATGTAGCTTGCGTGTGTAGTTGTCTGAGACTCTTCAGCAGTGTCATGTTCAAGGAGGGAATCAAAACCACGCCACTCAATTATCGTTAGATCTGTATTGAATTTACTAAATTATATGAATTGGTGAAACGAATAAGCTGTTCAAATTCCAACCATTTTCGTTAAGTGCTTCCAATGTAATTGTCAAGTTTTTGATTGTAATAAATTTAATTTCCTTTACTCATAACTTTTTAAATCTTCCATTACACAGATCCTTAATTCAAAAAATGTAATGATTACATTCCATTACACTGTACCCAGTGCTCGGTTTAGGAAGCCCTGTGCTGGTTCAGTTATGAGGCCCCTTACTTGGGCCCCGAAGGAGGTACATGTAGGCTTGGCATGCCTACACAGGTAATCTCAGAAAATCATTATTTTTAACTAGTTTTAGGCAAATTTTTGAATTATTCAGATGAAAGATGCTCCTTCCCCGTCGCCGTCCCCTGCCAACAGGGCTCCATGCTTAAGCACAGTGGTAAATTGGGCTCTTCTGATTACCTATTCTTGTTAACAAAGCACAACATTGATAAACTTATAATGTGATAGTTGGGTGTTTTGTACATAGTTGTTATATTTTTAAATAAAGAATAACTAACTTTGTTTTTATTTTGTATTATTGCTTTAATTTTAGGCCTAATTTTATTACTTTATTTGGTTTCCTCTCACTGCTAAAAGACCCCTACGCGCAAGCGAATTGTTGAAATAAAATTGAAACCATATGTTAGTCCCAAAATGAACTAGTTTGTGTCGAGTGGACGTTAAACCCCATTTCTCTCTCTCTCTCTCTCTATTACTTTATTTAAATAGGTGTATATAGACATACAGGAAGTTGGATGGCAGAATGGTTAGCGCGTGTGCGCTGTATCATAAGGTCTGTCATTAAGTCAGCTGGTATGGTTTCGATTCCCCAGTTGTATGTGACAAGGTGTAGGGCCGCCTCTCCAACCTCGTGGGTTTTCTCATGGCCCTCAGGTTTCCACCCACTGCTAAAGACCCCTAACCCCAAGCGAATTATTGAAATACAATTGAACCATGTGTTAGTCCTAAAATGACTTAGTTTGAGTGGACCTTAAACCCCTTCTCTTTCTCTCTCTCTCTCCCTCCCTCTCTCTCAGGCCAAGCTATTGAAGACAATATGGGTTGATTATAATAAGTAGATCATGATGTAACAGCTGTTGGCCATGACATCTGATAATGATCTGATAAAAATATGTATGAGTAATTCATGTAAGACATATGAACCAGTCTTATATTATACATAAAAAGGATACACACAGAACTACAGGTATGGGATATTGTTTAATATATTAACAGCATATACATATATTTGCACAGGTAGCATTTCATATAAATTACCGGTTGTTATTAGCCAAGTCGTTATGCAGAGGATAGTGCACAAAACTGAGGTGTTTTGTGTTGGGGGAAGAAAAACTGAAGAAAATAACCTGAGAATAAGAAAACCCGAGGTTTTTCTGTCAAGGGTTTTTCTGAAGTCTTTGTTCCCCAGCATAGCCGAAGTCGAGGACTTTATCTTGCTTATAAACCGCCTATGTTTACATGTACGTAAAATAAGAATATCCCAGAAGTCCAATATTTCATGTTTTCTAATGGAAAAAACCCTAACCTGGAAGAATAACCTGTTACAGGTTTAAACAAAAAGTTTCAGAAGAATAACCGCAAATTCTCCTGTATAAATCTATGCGGGCTCTGAATTTCAGACCGCAAGTTATTCCGGGCATAGAATATACACTGCCTCCTACACATACCACTACCTATTTTAAATACACTGCCTCCTACACGATACCCATCACTACCCATGATTAATACACTGCCTCATACACGATATATACAGTGATTATAGAAGTTCTATACATATCCATCCCTATCATGATGCCGACTGTAGTGAAATGCTGCCCATTCACACTATTACTTGTTACAGTATTGCTTCATCATGATGACAACACTGACTTATCTTCATATCATATTTTTATTGTTCTTCAAACCTATATCAAGTACAAAACTTCTTACAATTAAAGAGCAATTAGCTTGTGTTGAGTCATTATGTTATTCCCCCCCTTCTCCCCCCCCCCTCTATGTAATTTGGCCGAGTACCTCACTCCCCCCCCCCACCACTTCCAGAGGTAATTGCGACGTAGCGATTTATTTCCTCTCCCTTACACCATTAATTTTATTTTACAAGTCATTATGTTATTGCTGCCGTATTTCCTGCAACGCAAGACTGGTGTACTCTAAACACGTGGCATTAGACACAGGTCTCACTCTCTCTCGGTAATTCGGCCGAGTACCTCGCGTCCGTTCCACTTACAGAGGCAACTGCGAAATAGCGATTTATCCCCCCTCCCTCCATGAATTTTAGTTGACTAGCCATTACATTATTGCCCCTCTCCATATCTCGACATAGCTATTTATTTCCTCGGCATGACTAGAATCGCGGGGCCCCTGACGCGACGAAAAGATTATCCCATACACTTTTTAATGGCAGACATGCGTAGCACACAATTACACGGTCTGTAATACCGTTACGAATGGCATACAATGCGCGGAAATGGCATATAACGGCGGGGGAACTGTTGTAACAAGTGAAATCGCCGCTAGAAGCCTAGACCAATCATCATCAGAGGGAAAACCCAGCCTCCGTCCTCGCGCTGTTAGATCTATTACTGTGAAACTTTAATCTCGAATTTGAATTGTTTCTCCTTTTGCTATGAACCGCGGGGCCCTCCTGGGCCACTCGGGCCCATGCCTAAACAAGGCCCTGGTTGAGTCAGTTGACCAGTCATTATGTTATTGCCTCCCCCTCTCTCTCTCCCTCTCTCTCTCTCTGTCTGAATGTAATTAGGCGTATTATTTCAGGTTATAACAGAAGATGTTGGTTTTACACGTGGTGACCGTCGTGTTGATGAATATCTCATGGATTGCAGCAAAAAGACCACATATATTATTCATAGTGGCTGATGATTTGGGTTAGTTTTAGTTTTAATATTTCGCTGTTCTTTGGGACCTAGAAATTCACACATATATGGGTTGTAACTCATATAATAATGTAATATGAATGTATATAAACTGATTTACATTCAGTCGTTTCTGTTTTGCTGTAATTTCTAATCAGTTATGTTCGGCGAAATACGCCACTTTAAAGTTGACATGGTCAAGGACAAGGGAATCACTCAGTCATGGACAAATCACGACACTTTGCTATCGAGACGAAAACTTCTGACCCGTTCACACCTTCAGTTGAAACTAGGGTTGTACAAAGTAGGATTCATGAAAACCGGTCAGTGCAGAAAAGTAGAACATTAAAAATACATTATGGGAGATTAGATAAAGAAATGAAATGAAATGGGGTTTAACGTCCTACTCTTTTGCACCTAACCTGGGCTAATGGAAGACAGGCATACGCCATACGGGGTGCTATGAGGGAAATTTGCCCGGGCAGCGGCGCTACGGCCTACTCTTATATCGAATTCCAACTGCCAAGGGATCTTTTACGTGCACTCCAATGGGACATGGGACCTCGGATTTTCGTCCCATCCGAACGACTAGACAGCTGTCCTTGTCAGGCCCTCCTTCTGCATCACTGACAAGGGGAAATCACGCCGGAAAATCGAGATGAACTTTCTCGGCCAATGCAGGGATCGAACACCCGACCTCCAGGCTAGCGAACCAGCGCCTTATCCACTTAGCCACCGTGACCCCCCATTAGATAAAGACTGGCAGTTCTCACTATAATATTAAAAAAACACTAGATAATGTAAAGTGAATTAACGGAAAATTTCAGGCAAATTGGTCCACTATGAACCGATATTTGAATATTGGAGCTAGCCTCCATCATCATTACTAAAGTCGATAGGGTAAAAAAACATAGTCTCGATTATCCATTTTCTGATTTAATTATGAATGGAAGTCAAACAGCAAATTGGAACGTAATCCAATAAACATCGCGGGTTAGCGATGCCATCGAGAGTTGATTGTGGTTTGGATAACTCAATAGGCAGATTTAGCTCTTGTATAATGTGTGTTTGATTCACACTAATAATGTATGTTTAAATCTCGTCTCAATTTCCGACATATCGGTAGGGCAATAATGATAACTTATGTCTGGGCTACTTTTTCTTGCAGGATGGAATGACGTAGGTTATCAGAATCCTGACGTCATTACCCCTACTATTGATAGATTGGCTAAACAAGGTGTAATCTTTCAATCATCCTATGTTTTACCTATTTGTAGTCCGTAAGTAAAATATATAATTTTGACACATTCGATCATTTCAAAACTCTAGACTAGAGGTCGCATTTCATAATCCTGTCTACGATATATATCACCTTAGGTGGAAGTGGACGTTAAACTCCAGTAACGAACAAATTTCATAATCACGGATCCTTTTCAAGCTTGTCGGACCCCACCAAGAGCACAGTCGGGGTTATTAGAATCTTCTACGTGAAGGGGCGTATTTCCAGATATAGGAATACCGAGGAGTCTGATATTACAATACGCCTACTTCTCCGCAGGCGTCTATAAAATTTACCAATGATATTTACTTTAATATATATACACTCTAGAGTCTGTAGTAAACGCGCATATCTTTAATACCAATGTCATGTAATTCTTTGTAAATTTTGCAACCTCTTCATTAAATTCTTCACGGGAGGAAACTGTATTAATTGATACAAACAATCAACATAATTCTGCATAAATCACTCTTTTTGTATTTTATTTTATTTAAGTTCCCGGTCGACGTATATGTCTGGCATGTATCCATATAAAACGGGAATGCAGGTTAGATTACAAAGTTATTGCTCTTGTTGTTCTGAAAGTGTATCTTACATAGAGTTATCTCCTTTGCATGCATTTTAAATAAACGGGTCTACGCCATGCAGTATGTTATGGGGAACATTTTACCAGGACAGCAATTGAATGCCAACTGTTAGGGATTCTTTGACGCTCACACCCAGGTTTACACAATACTTCGGTTGTTCCGCCTGAACTGAACGACTAGACGATGTTCCTTGCTAGGTTCCCCGGTCTATGCTCCTGACAAGCGACGGGTCTTTAGTTTAACAGAGGGAGGAATCCAGGGGACCCGAGGAAACCCACGATAGACCCCATGTTTTCACACACACGTCCTCACACCATCCTGCACACAGAGAACCATCTACTTCATACTTCGAGAATAGATCTCTGTCTTAAATAGCCGCCATATCCAAAAATTAGTATACTGGTTTGTTATGCGGTTCTCCTCAGTTTCACATACACACAGAGACTAAATAAACCTAGTCAATTCCATTAAAGGGACAATAACACTCTTGCTGGCTTGGCAGCTCTACAAAATAAATAATAGTCTTATTCTAAGTACCAGATGTTTATGTGTCCTACCTGTTGTGTAAATTATCCATTACATCATATTTTACTTGTCCAGAGGGTTCGAAAATATTTTAAATTCCAAGTCACATTTGAAAAGGTTTACGTTAACCTTTTCAAATCATGTAGTTGAATTTTTCCAATTTTTTTAAATTAGGTGTGTTACGTTGAAATTTGTATCATCAATTTATTTGAATATTGTTAAATAATACAATTTGTTGACCAGAATAAACATTGGGACATATTATTCAATTACAACAAGAGTGTTATTGGGGCTTTAAATGGAAGCAGGTTAAATCCTTTACAAAATTCTCTAAGTATACTTTGTGTTTTCGACTAAAGTCGTCGATTTACGACTTAAAATGTCGGTCAACTAGCTTAGTGTCTGTTTTTAAGCAGCGCTAACTGTATAATGGGCAGGCAGCCTAAGTTTATTATGATTCTCACATAAGTGGAATGACCTAGACTCTATCAGTCTATCGTTATCTTGGCGTGGTTTCCCCTTGTCAGTGATGCAGGAGGGTCTGACAAGGACAGCTGCTTAGTCGTTCGGATGGGACAAAAAACCGAGGTCCCGTGTACACATTGACGTGCACGTAAAAGATTCCTTGGCAGTTGGAATTCGATACAAGAGTGGGCCGTAGCGCCGCTGCCCGGGCAAAATTTCCCTCATAGCACACTGTATGGCGTATGCCCATCTTCCATTAGCCCAGGTCAGGTGCAGAAGAGTAGGACGTTAAACCCCATTTCATTTCTATCGATATCTAAATCTGATCCTGCATATATTTTCTGATGACATTTATTTCAGCATATTGTTTTGGGAGGTCGACAGAGCTTTTGTCTACCACTAGAACTACGAACACTACCTCAACAGTTGAAAGAAGTGGGGTATGCAACCCACGCGGTTGGAAAGTAAGTAGGCTGAATAGATTGTGTGTATATTTCACCACTAAGTTTGATTGTAACAAGCCCAGCTTGGGAACCTATCAGATTCATCGGTCGTCGTGAATACCAAGTCTCGTGCTTTATAACTAAAATGCCTACATGTGACAATCGAGTTGCAAAGTTCAAAGATCGATCAATGTCACGGTTGCTGTTTTCCCACGAGTTTCTCAATTTCAAAAACCCTGTTTGTTTATAGTGTGTTTGGTGCCACGAACTCTGATTGGACAATGCTAATTAGTCACTTGTAAAAACAACGAGCGCAAAGTTCGGGGAATTGCTGAGTATTCAAGCAACGGAGAGATGTTGTATAACTCACGAACGTTGCTTAAGGAACATGGTCTTCAATAAGAACTGGTATCATCCAATTGTTCTAGATATAGTGTATGATACTTATTACTGACTACAGCTGTAGGTTTTTGTCTAGTCATACATCCAGTTCTAGTCCAATTGGATAGCCAAACAATCCGTTGGAGTCTAGTTACACATCCACACTTAACGTTGTGAGACAAAGAATCCTATTGATTTTTTAAAATCTTTCCTTTGAGAAGTTTAAACAATCTTGAAAACGCTGTAAATGTTAAAGTTATGATCCGATTGACTTCACTTTTAGACACAATATTTAACTTCACGAGAAAAATATTGCCAGAGTTATAACCATTGATCACTTCGTAAACAATTAAATTCATGATATTAAATGCCCAGTTGTTACACGTAATCAGACTTTAGTGTATTGTAAGTGTTTTCGTTGCCGACAAAAGAAAAATATATGCGACAACCTTTGTTGACCGCCCGAGAACTAATCCATTGAAGGCATATGTTTCGTTGGCTGGCAACCTACCTTGATAATTATTGTTATATTCATGTTAAACATTGTATGATTTCAGGTGGAATTTAGGATTTTGTAACTTGAAGTGTATTCCGACTTACCGAGGCTTTGATTCATTCTTAGGATATTACAACACACAAGAAGATTATTACAATCATACATTTGGTAATTTGATATAAAATACATTTGGTAATGGACAATATCATACATGTGGTAATGTACAATGTCATACATCTAGTAATGAACAATGGCATACACTTGGTAATGGACAATATCATACATCTAGAATTGAACAATATCACACGTCTAGTAATGAACAATATCATACACTTGGTAATGGACAATATCATTCATTTAGTAATGGACAATATTGTATATTTAGTAATGTACAATACCTTATATTTAGTAATGGACAGTGTCATATATTTGGACATGGACAGTGTCATATATTTGGAAATGGACAATATCGTATATTTAACAATGGGCAATACCATATATTTAGTAATGGACAATGCCATATATTTGGAAATGGACAATATCGTATATTAGTAATGGGCAATATCATATATTAAGTAATGGACAATGCCATATATTTGGTAATGGACATGATCATTTTTGGGGTAATGGATACTTTTGGTTATGGATAAAATAGTACATTTGGTGATGGACAAATAATAACAAAACATTCGTTATGGACAATATCATACATTTAGTAAAATATATTATCATATAATTGATAATGGGCGATAAAATAAGTTCATAATGGACAACAAAACACATTTATAATGGACAATGACACGCAGTCATGTATTGGTAAAGGGTAACGTCGTACACTGGATAATAGATATTATATATTTCTAGGTGGTTTTTATACTATGTATTGTATATTTCTAGGTGGTTTTTATACTATATATTGTATATTTCTAGGTAGTTATTATACTGTATATTGTATATCTCTAGGTGGTTATTATACATGTACTATATATTGTATATTTCTAGACGTTTTACTATATATTGTACATGTATATTTACACTATATATTGTATATTTCGAGATGTTAAACTATATATTGTGTATTTCTAGGTGGCTATTTAGATTTACACGATGGAGAACGAGTTGCTAGAGAATATGACGGACAATACTCCACGGTAAGAAAATACAACGTTGACTTACATTTTATTTCTGTTATTACAATAAGAATAAATGTTATTGGAAGTGGACTCTATGAAATCAAAACGCTAAATTTATAACAAATATTTAGTTTGACAATCCAACTAATATTATGATTCATTTTCATATTCTATGTTTCAATATTTCCAAATAAATTGGACACTTTCATTGGCCACTCCTTAAAAGAAGCCATTTCGCCCATAGGCGTAGGAGCTCAAAGTAATTCAGGGGGGCATAAGAGAAAATTGCCCGAAATCAATATAATATAATCAATATTGTATATATATCGAAATCAATATGCTCAATATATAGTATATTATATTGATTATATATAATCAATATAATATAATATAAATCAATATAATTCTACCACTATTATAGGTATTAGATTAATTAAACAATATTTTGATATTCAGAGATAACAATAGCAACATTCACCGTACATGTACTAGTTTTAAATCAATGAAAACACTGAAATATCGTCTCATCCGTATAGCTAGTAATTTTAATTTTTGAAAACAATTTAAAGTCCGGTACTGAATCAAAAGTTTTAAATGCGATATAGGTACCTCTACTTCTGCAATGTTTAATGTGACTGTATGGATTATACTCTACTATAGCAGTTTTCCATTTGGCTCGTTTCCTCTGCCGTTTTCCGGCCCGATGCCTGTTTTTCGGGCAATACCTATTTTCGGGCATTACCGTTTTTTCGGGCATACCTATCATAAGAGAGCTTCGGGCATATTTTCGGGCATGCAGTGGATAAGAAAAAGACGAAAATACTTTTCGGGCTGTGTGTATCTCATAGAAATAAGTTAGTTATATTTTTTCTCTAAACGTTAATAGAAAAAAAAGGTCGTCGAATTTTTCATTGCCCGAAAATAAATTATTTCGGGCATACCTATCATAAAAGAGCTTCGGGCATATTTTCGGACATGCTGTGGACAAGAAAAAGACGAGAAAATACTTTTCGAGCAGCCTGGATCTCATAGAAATAAGTTAGTTATATTTTTTCTCTAAACGTTAATAGAAAAAAAAGGTCGTCGAATTTTTCATTGCCCGAAAATAAATTTTTGCCGGCTCCTACGCCTATGATTTCGCCCTCTATCAGTTCAGAAGTTGTGTGATGAGCCGATGAGTACCATGTGCGCCTTGTCTTGCTTTCGCACACTTAACTAAGGGTCCTGATATGTCTCCTCTTTGTCTTTGAGTTACAGCGCAAATCTGCCCTATCCCAAGAATTCGAGCGATGAAAGCGACGGCAACAACATCGATCATGCACAGTTTCGGCCATAAGGACAACCTGTAAAATATTTGATATGTAATATTTTAGCATGTTTACACCAATAGAACAACCAGTATAATCCAAGCTCACGATCCAAGTCAACCATTGTTTATATATTTACCATATCAATCTGTGCATTATCCTATACAGGTAAATATACAAGTAAATATCTATATAGGTAATTATCAATGCCGGTAAATATCTATACAGGTAGGTAAATACATGTACAGGTAAATATCTATACAGATAAATATCCCAACAGGTAAATATCTATATTTATAGAGGTAAATATCTACACTGGTAAATATCCCATACAGGTAAATATCCTATATAGGTAAATATATCTACACTGGTAAATATTTATGTCAGGTAAATATCGATCTATGCAGGTAAATATCCTATACACCGGTAAATATCAATCTATAAAGGTAAATATCACATACAAGTAAATATCTATATTTATACAGGTAAATATCTATACATTTGAACATTTGTAAAGGAAAACATCATGTACAGGTAAATATCTATACAGGGAATATTATATATAACATAATTCTGAATATTCCATGTTTCTGGTAAGTCGACATACAGCCAATTTACTTCTATAGTCACATGTGGAACTGGAGCGGTGGGTGGGGTATTCATGTCTAGTTGTATATCATCTACTATTCACCAACTTAACCGAGTTAATGAAGACTGTTATACGCCATGCTATGTTTTATGAAAGAATCTTTGCCTGAACACAGGCGTGTTTGCCATACTCTTCATGGAATCCATACCATTAAGGGTGTTTTACGTCCATGTCAAAGTATACTCGAGACTTTGCTTTTTGTTCCATCCCAACGACTAGATCTTGTTCCTTACCAGACATTATGACTACTGTCTATTGTATATTTAAGGTACCGGACAAGTATGCTAATATGTATCCACATATTGGTAACGAAGGACGCAAGAAATTCTCAGGTAACTCTTTGAAACGCGGCGTTTAAATCATTTATAGAATACACGGTAAACTGTATATCTTTATAACCCTATAACGATGATATAAGGCTTTTCGTAGGGGAATTCCTCGGCTATGCTGGGGAAGAAAGACTTAATAAAAACCTCGGCTTATCAGCCCAGCATAACCCCAGTTTCGTGCGTTATCCTACACACAGTTTATTATATACCAGTTTGTATTTAGTTTTTTGTTGTTTTATTTGGTAGGCATGGTAACAGCTATGGATGAAGGTATTGGTAATATCACAAGAGCTCTACAAGCTAAAGGAATGCTGGATGATACAATTATTTTATTTACCACAGATGTACGTCCCTGTATTATTTTTATTAACTTATTCCACGCCCTCTTTGTCTATTGTCACGTGTCTAAAATCAAGCTCTTGCCACGTGTCTGTCACATGATGAAAGAGAGAGGGGGGAGTGCGCGCGCCAGAGAGAGAGAGGGGCGGGGGAGAGGGTGGTTATATGACTCCCTTAGGTTCCAGGCAACTTTATATGTTACGTAATATTCAAGTGTTTGTTCTTTCGGTTCGAGATAACCCGATTCAATTGTACATGTATGCGATTATGTGTGTTACGTATTATTATGTTGTAGAGCTATTTAAACTGATCCCTTAATTCGAGATAACGTGATGATGTACGGGTTATGCTGTAGTTAGGGCTCGGGATAGTGCGCTTTATATATTAATTATAATATTAATGTGCATTTATGATTATGATTATTTGGATTTGAATATATCTATTGTTTTGAGAACTCTTTATATCTTCAATGGTAAGTTATTCCACAGACGCGATCTGCAGCAATTGAAGGCTTTATCCCCATAGGATTTCAGGTTAGCTTGTATTAAATTGTAAAACAATGCCGAATTATTGAACTCCCCCAAGGATTTCAGTTTATCTTGTATTAAATTGCAGAACGGTGCGGAATTATTTAAATATGGTAACAACTATCCATTACGGGGTGGTAAACATACTTTATGGGAAGGTGGTACCAGGGGCGTTGCATTTATGGCAGGAGCTGGCCTACAACACACGGGTATCAAATATAATGGGTGAGTTAAAATATTTTAAGCAAGAAATAAAACTATAGTGACAGAGAACTGGGGTTTGACGTCCAGTCAACTAGAACTCATTTCAGGACTAAATATTGTATCGAAAGAAATGGAATGGGGTTTAACGTCCTACTCTTCTGCACCTAACCTGGGCTAATGGAAGACGGGCATACGCCATACAGTGTGCTATATCGAATTCCAACTGCCAAGGGATCTTTTACGTGCACTCCAATGTGTACACGGGACCTCGGTTTTTCGTCCCATCCGAACGACTAGGCAGCTGTCCTTGTCAGGCCCTCCTTCTGTATCACTGACAAGGGGAAATCACGCCGGAAAATCGAGATGAAGTATTGAAAGAAATATAACTATAGCGACAGAGAATAGGGGTTTAACGGTCATGGAATATTAGGCGTGGAAGCCATGGTGGCTAAATGAGTAAGACGCTGTTTCACCAGCCACGAGGTAACAGGTTTGCTCGGGATTTCCGGCGTGGGTTCCTCTTGTCTAGTCCTTCGGATGGAACAGAAAATTGAGTCCTCCAGTTTCTTGCCGCTGCTAAAGACCCTTTGCGCCAGCGAATTATTAAAATAAAATTGAACGATATGTTAGTTCCGAAATGACCTAGATTGCGTCTAGTGTCTGTATCTCTCCCTCTCTCTGATGTAATGATTATGTTTATTGCAGTTTAATCCATTCGATTGATTGGATGCCGACATTGATTGGTGCTGCTGGGGCCCCACAAGGTAAATAAATACACATTATCAATTGTTTAAAATACAAATACGCGCTCATCACGTTAGTTACCAAAGTCCATACTCCGCGCAGCGTTTCGTTTGATTATAGGTAATCTCACAACACACTGCTATTATGAGTGGATATTGTTGTGTTAAATTTTGATTGGTCAGTAGTCCGACTACCAACCAATCACTTCCTACCATACAAACGCTTTACATTTAAAACGAGTGCCAGTATTGGACCAAATATGTTTACATAACGTTACGTCATGGCTCACGCTTTTATTATGCCTAATTAACCCGTGCATAGGTGAATACTGTAGTAAAACTAATTGTGTGACAAACGAGGCTATCAAGTCGAATGAAATGTAAACAATACTGTTTGGAAACGAACATACTTTCACCGTTTTAATACCTTAAATCACTGTCCAAAGTTTTAGGGAAGACTCAGATTAAACGAAGGACTGTCATGTTGCTGTACTTAAGTGATAGCTTTCATTGAACGGGGAGAATAGACACACTCCCGCAAAAGTTCAAGAATCAGAAGTCAATCCAGCAATGGCCAGAGAGAGATTTCTCGGGCCATTGCTTCAGGAATATGACCAAAGTCATGCTTGACCATGACTCTATTGACTGCAGTCGTAAGCAGGTGAATTGAATATTGGATTGATGCAAATGTGGAGATTTTCACCCACACAGCGTCCTTCACGTCACACTCCACGCTGAAATTCCAACCTGCGATATTTAATTACGGCCCTGTAAATAATATTTTCAATTTTACAATAATAGAGCAAAACAACATAATTTTTGTTCCTCAACGGTTACTGAGTATATCCATGGTTACCACTTGTATATACAGTCAGTGATAAACAATCAATGAAAATATCCAAGGTTAACACTTGTATAACCAAATTAATGAGCATATCCATGGTTACCACTTGTATAAACCATCAATGATTATATCCATGGTTACCACTTGTATAAACAATTATTGCTTGTATACATCGTTTGAATTTATGATATTTGTTTTAAAGCTGAAGTTGATGGCGTCAATCAGTGGGATTCTATCAGATTAAATCAACCATCCAAGAGATCAGAATTTATTTATAATCTGGACGATTTCCGTATACCTACACAAGGTCATGCCGCAATAAGGTTACTATTAAACTATTTTACCCATGTCATAAAACTACATGTATATTACCCATGTCATAAAACTATATTACTCATGTCATAGAACTATATTACTCATGCCATAGAACTATATTACCCAAAATCATAGATCTAATTACCTCAATTATTTTACAAGAAAGAGAGAGAGAGAAATGGGGTTTAACTTCCACTCGACACAAACTACGTCATTTTGAGACTAACATATGGTTTCAATTTTTTTTCAATAATTCGCTTGCGCGTAGGGGTCTTTAGCAGTGGGAGGAAACCGGAGTGCCCGGAGGAAACCCACGAGGTTGAGAAGGCACCCCTATCTCCATGCTACATGCGCTCACACCAGGGATCGAAACCACAGCCGTAAGCCAGAGGTGACCGGCCAGCTAGAGGTCGAAGCGCGGCACTCTAGACCACTAGGCCATCCCAACCCCCTTTACAAGAAGAATTAATGCTGGAAAAAAAGTGAACATTAAAGAATAACATGTAATAAATACATCGTGATAAGAATGTGTTTTCTAGTGTATCTGTCTGTTCAGGGTTGAGGGGTTGGGATGGCCTAGGGGTCTAGAGTGCCGCGCTTCGACCTCTAGCTGGCCGGTCACCTCTGGCTTGCGGCTGTGGTTTCGATCCTTGGTGTGAGCGTATGTGGCATGGAGATAGGGGCGCCTTCTCAACCTCGTGGGTTTCCTCCCACTGCTAAAGACCCCTACGCGCAAACGAAATGTTGAAATAAAGTTGAACCATATGTTGGTCCCAGAATGACCTGGTTTGTGTCAAGTGGATGTTAAACCCAATTTCTCTCTCTCTTCTCTTATCTGTTCAGGTTTGGCGGCCTACACAACGGCTGTCACGAAATTTGGTATGTAGGGGTAGGTCGGACTGGGGAGTATCTTATGCCTGCCACTTTCAGAATTATGCTACTTTCGGTTCTTAACTTCAGCTGCTAGTGTGAGTAATTAAAATAAAGGGAACATATAGATCTGTTCATGAAACACTGAGGTCCCGTTCACACATTGGTGTGCATGTAAACGATCCATTGGTAGGTGGAATTCGATATCAGGGTAGGCTGTAGTGCCGCTGCCCGGGCAAAATTCCCCTCATAGCACTCTGCATGGCGTATGCCTGTCTTCATTAGAACAGTAGGATGTTAAACCCATTTCATTTCCATCATTCATTCATCTATTCAGTCATCCGTCAATCCACCCATCCGTCTATTTTTAAGTTGATTCGTCTATGATTGATTGTTAACAATACAGGGTTGGTGATTGGAAACTGATATTAGGTTATCCTGGAGAAAGTGATGGCTGGACCAAACCAATGAACGACACTAAAGATACCGTTTTGTTGTACAATATTTATTCACCCGGTGATAATCCTAGTTACCTGTTTAATATTACAGGTAAATATAGTTTGTAGCCCTAGTTACCTGTTCAATATTACGGGTACATGTAACTACAGTTTATAATATACCCACAGTTATCTGTAATATACTGGTGATACCCCTGGTCAGTGATGCAGGACGGTGGGCCTGACAAGGACAGCTGTCTAGTCGTTTGGATGGAACAAAAAACCCGGGGTCCCGTGTACACATTGGTGTGCACATAAAAGATCCCTTGGCAATTGAAATTCAATAAGAGTAGGCCATTTTGCCGCTACCGGGGCAATATTTCCCTCATTGCACACTGCATGGCATATGCCCGTCTTCATTAGCCAAGTTTAAGAGCAGAACAATAGGACGTTTAAACCCTATTTCATGTCATTTTGTCTTATGGGTTTTGTTGATGCATTGCGGGCTACTTGCATTTATTTTACTATTACAGAAATTACACTATTTCAGATGATCCAAGAGAATTTCACAATGTGGCCGATCAGCATCCAGATATTGTACAGCAGTTAACCAAACGAATTCAGGAATATCGGTTATTGATGGTACCAGCCAAATACCCGGCTAATGATCCAGCTGCTGATGTAGCAGCTAAAAAAAATGGTAATGCCTGGGCATCCGGGTGGTGTTAGTGGTGTGCTTGATCGTTAAAAGTAAAAATTTATATGGAAATAAAATTGTTTCATAATTTTAGATATTTTTCCTGAACATCCACAGTTATGTTAGTATTGTGTTTAATCGTGAGAGAGAGAAATGGGGTTCAACATCCACTCGACACAAACTAGGTCATTTCGTGACTAACATAGGTTTAATTTTATTTCAATAATTCGGTCTTTAGTTTAGATGTGGGAAGAAACCGAAGGACCCAGAGAAAACGCACAAAGTGGGACAGGCGACCCCTACTCCTTGTCACGTACAACCGGGAATTCGAAACCACGCCAGTTGATTTAATGACAGACTTTATGATACAGCATACAACTCCCCATGAGACATTAAGTAATATATTGATACTACACGAGGCATTAGCCGAGTGTTGTTTCATTATATTATGCAATGTCTTTAGCTCGAGACCATCAAACAACTTAAAATAGAGACACTATCCCGCGCGGGATTTTAATGAAATACATCACACGAGTTCAATATTTCATGTAGTATAGATAATGTACGGATGGCAAGTTACCCGTACATTATTGGAAATAATGGTCTGCCAATATCAAAGAATTACATCACATTTGTATTTTAATTTTTATTATTCCAAGAGGCATGTCAAACATGAGTATAAAGGTAATAATATAAAGTTACATGAAAATAATATGAGAAAGTTTTTATGAGAGAAAAAAAATGGTGTCACAAATGATCAGCATCTTTAGGATAACCCATGAAAACCGGTTTAACATTGGTTCCAGTTTAAAGTTTGGTGTAAATACCTCTACCCTAAGGACAATCCTTATTCTAGCATAAAGACTTCTACTCTTAAGGACAACCTTTATTCCACTTTTAAGGCTTCTACTATAAGGACAACCTTTAGACTAGTGTGAAGGCTTCTACTCCATTTTCTTTCTTTATATCAAACTTTATGTGTAATATATTTGGTGTTTTTAGAATCGGATGAAAATTGTGACCTCGAGAGAATCCACAAGCTAAAGAACACGATTTTTCGTACAATCAGGGGCCATAATCCAGGAAGTTATGGTCAGATATGCGTGACCCTTGGGTTATAAACATACATTTAAAGAGAGAAATGGGTTTTAACGTCCACTCGACACAAACTTGGCTATTTCGGGACTAACATGGTTTTTCAAAAATTTTATTTCAATAATTCGCTTGCACGTAGGGGTCTTTAGCAGTAACATACACACAAACTTGGCTATTTCGGGACTAACATGGTTTTTCAAAAATTTTATTTCAATAATTCGCTTGCGCGTAGGGGTTTTTAGCAGTAACATACATTTAAAGTTTCAATAAAATCGGATTGAAATTGTGGCCTCTAAAAGGGGGTCTACAACCTTGATATACCATACTTTTACACTATATGTATTTGAGTACGAGGGGCGGCCATTACAGTATGTCTGACAGTTTTTGCACGAAATTGAAAACTATCATTAGGGTGTAATGGTGATACATGTATATTCGAAAAGTTTTTAAAATTGGATAATAATTGTGACCTCCAGAGGGACCACAACCAAGGGCGGATTGGGGTTCCCGTGTCGGACGGAACGGCCCCTTTTACTGACTGTGGAGTCAGGAGGGGGGGGGGCGGTCGGGGAAATTTTTGAAAAATGAACCCCAAATTTTGACCATTTGATTAACCAGTTAGGAATATTGAAGTAGGAATATTTTCATTGAAAAAAGTCCCATTTTTGTTGCCTCCTGTGATGGAAGGCCACGAGACACATTGGTACAGGGTGACGAAAATGAAATTCATGAAAGCTGCTTTTTGAATTTTGGATTCTAGCGTATCCCCACAGGGTGCAGTTGACTGAATAATTAGTAAATTTGCGGACGACTTTGTCGGGTGAAACCGATGAAATTTTCGGATGAAATTCGGAATCCCCATTGCAGGATTCTGAATTCTGACTCACACCACGCACACCTGACCCATAAAGTCTTATACAAGCCAATTCCAGATTCTAGTGATGGCGTTGCACCCCGTTAAAGCCACCGGCAACATACAAAATGATCATCATGGCTCCATGGCCGGTCCAATACCCCCCTACCCCATAAAATGTTCAGCAGAAAAAGGTTATTTTTTCAGACGAATTGGACAAAATTATTTTTTTCATTTTTCGTCCGACCGGCCCCTCGAGCGATCATCCGACCGGCCCTTTGGGCTATCGCCCGACACCCCAATCCGCCTGTGACCACAACCTAAAATTCAAATGTTATGTTGCGATATGTGATATGTGCAAATATCGAAAAGAACGAAGATCATTGTGTTATAAACATGTATTTCAAGTTTCGTCAAAATTAGATAAAATTTGTAACCTGTAGAGTGTCCATTGGACGGATAGATGTCTAAAAATGTGGGCGTAAAAAAAAACTTGATTGTCGGTCTACAATATCTCGAATTGACGGAATTGCAATCAAGTGACATGGAATTCAATCTTGTCGCAGCTCTGTCAGTCCAGGACACAGAGGTTGTGTGAGTAGAATCATAAGGTAATTAAACATAACGAATTTATTTCGGCTGTAGGGTTGGTGGAGATATTTTTTTATTCAGTCGATGCATGCGTTGTAGCCCGAAATCCCCCTTTTCACACGATTGTCACTATTTTTGGGATTGAGAGAATTCCTTTCGGGAACGTTCAATTGAGTTCCCCCTATATATGAGTTCTCTTGTGTTTCTGTAGGTAACTATTGGTTGAAAATAATTTACCACAAACATCACATTTATATAATTATGTGGTTAATGATTCAGGACAAACATTTATTTGTTTTGTTTCTCCAGGATGAGTTCTCAGGTGTCTCTGTAGACTAGAATTTTGAGTGAATGATTTACTACAAACATTACATTTATACGGCTTTTCTCCTGTATGAATCCTCACATGCTGTCGTAAGGTATAAGACTCAGTGAATGACTTACTACAAAAATCACATTTAAATAGTTTATCTCCCGTGTGAGTTCTCATGTGTTTCTTTCGCTGTTCATTTTGAGTGAATGATTTACTACAAATATCACAACTGTAAGGTCTTTCTCCAGTATGAGTTCTGATATGTTTCTTAAGATGACTGCTGACAGTAAAGGATTTACCACACACATCACATTTATAAGGTTTTTCTCCAGTATGACTTCTCATGTGTGTCCGTAGATGACTACAGTCATTGAATGATTTACCACAAACATCACATCTGTAAGGTCTTTCTCCAGTATGAGTTCTTGTGTGCCTCTGTAAAGTACCATATTCCGAGAATGATTTACTACAAACATCACATTTATAGGGTTTCTCTCCAGTATGGATTCTCATATGTGTCTGTAGATGACTAGTGTCAGTAAATGATTTAAAACAAACACCACATTTGTAAGCTTTTTCTGCAGTATGACGTCTCCTGTGTCTCTGTAAATTACCACGTTCGGAAAACGATTTACTACAAACATCACATTTAAAATGTTTTTCTATAGGATTAAATCTCACTTCCCAATTTTTACCATTTTGTAAAACAGACTCCTCGACTTTAACATGTATTTCACAGTGTTTTTCTAACTCAGTTTCTAATCTAAATTCTTCATCACACAATTTACATTGATAAACAGTTTCAATATCATTAGTTTTCTCTTCTTTAACATGACAATATCCATCTACATCATCAGTTTTCTCTTCTTTAACATGAAAATCAGCATTTACATCATCAGTTTTGTCTTCTTTAACATGACTATGTTCATCTACATCATCAGTTTTGTCTTCTTTAAAATGAACATGACAATATTCATCTGCATCATCAGTTTTTTCACCTTTAACATGTATCTTATTGTGTTGTTCTAAATCATCATATTGTTGAAAAACTTCATCACATACAACACATTGATGGAAAGTTTTAACATCATTAGTAGCCTGTAATATAAAAGTTTAACTTCCTGTTATATATAAAAGTTATAACATCATTAGATTCCTCTAACATATACCGGTAACTGTTATAACTTACATGTACATGTTATTGGTTTCCTATAATACATAAAATTCAAAACATCATTAGTTTCCTGTATGAAACAAAACAATAAATTTACAGAAAGTCCTGCCAAATAAATGTGTTAACACCTCTAACAACAAGTGAATTTTGAAAATAAAATTTAACCATATGGTATCTTCTTTGATTGGCATATACATATAGTAATTGAACATACATAAACACAAGATACAATTGTATTGATACACAATTACTGAGTTTAATACTAAGACACAAGGTACAATTTTATGGATACACAATTACTGAGTTTGATACCTTGTTTTAATATGTTCAATTACTAAATGCCAATCAAAGAAGGTTTAATACTAAGCTACATGTATGTTTGTGACGATGATACTTTCATCTTTACCAAGCAAATACGTACAGATAAAGATGAGGATACTCTCATTGATACATCGCTTAGTACTAAACTAATTAATGGTGTATCCATAAACTTGTACCTTGTGGTAACCATATAGTAGTCTAGTTGACTTTAAACCTCCTTTCTCTCTTTATGTTCGTATCTTAGGGGATGCTCGATTCACAGTCCAGAACGTCCCAAAATTGACAGAATTGCAATCGAGTGACACGGAATTGAGTCCTGTCACAGTTCTGCCAGTCCCGACAGCTGAGGTGGTGTGAGTGGAATCGTGACGTATTTTAAGTAACAAATATGTTTCAGCTGCCATGATTGGTTGAGATATTTTTTATGCAGTTGGCACATGCGTTGTACTCCGAAATTCTCCTTTTCACTCGGTTGACGCTATTTTTGGAATTGAGAGAATTTAATTCCGGAACATTCAATCGAGTACGCCCTTTATCTTGCTACTACTAATCTGCTTATTTCATTATAACAGAAATGGGGTTTAACATCGGAATCCTATTATTCTGGGTCTTCATCGTGTCTAATAGTAAGTGTAAGGAAATCTCCCTTGTTCAACAAGAACAACTGTGGATTTTCAAAGTACACTTACACAAATTCAAATGTAGCTTTTCAATTTTTAAGGTGTTATTAATTAATTAATGCTTGTGGTATATATAATCACCTCAAGCATCACATGCATACAAGGTTTAAATAATATATAACATTTAAAGCCCCAATAACATAATAATAATAATAATAATTGTTTATTCAATATCCAAGGCCTTCGGCCCAAAGTACAAGTGATACAATGATTCACAAAGAACATGAAAATATATACATAAGTATAAATAATTATAAACTGTTGATATATTTACATCTTAACCTCATGCAACTATACACATAATTTGCTAGCTGAACCTGGTTACAATTGCACATAATAAGTTTAAAGGCATCAGTTGCACTTAAATAGTTGACATTTAAGGTTAATAGTGCATTTCTAATATCACTATATAAGGTACATTTCACAATAAAATGGATTTCATCTTCAATATGAGATTCATTGACAACATTTTTTACAATACAGACAAATTCTGTCAACTTTGTCAGTACCGTCCCAACGACCTGTTTCAATTGCAAGGTGATGATTTGAGCATCTAAATTTTGTCAGTGATATTTTATGTGCATGGATATGTACATCGGATAAATACGCTTCATATGAAAGGGAACATTTATAAGCCGAGTAGTTAGACAGTTTAGAACTATCTGCTATTGCATTGCACCAGTTTTGACAATTTACATCTTTTAAACGTTGCTTAAATTGCCTTAAAAATACACTTTTGTCCCAAATGCATTGCTGCTCCCAAACTAATCCAAACCCATGCGTATACAATATATTTCGAACTTTACTTGCCCACGTTATTCTTCCTGCATTGTCTAAAGATAATAACATGTTGTAACATGCTTTGGGGTAACGGTCAGTTGGCATTTCTAACAGTTTTAACCAGTATTTTATAAGCTTTGACATATAAGTAATATAAATAGGTTCTCGACCAAGTTCACCATACACAGCAGCATGAGAAGTTCTTGAATTTACATGAAGTATGAATTTACAAAAGTTTAAATGTACATTTTCAATATTTTTTATATCAACAAATCCCCAAATTTCACAGCCATAAGTTAAAATAGGTAAAATCATTCTGTCGAAGAGAAATAAAGAATCTTGAACACTTACAGGGCATTTCGAAACGAAAGCTTTTAACATATTGGAAGCTTTAGTGGCTTGTTGGGCTAGTGTAGTGGTGGCAAGGGACCAGCAAAGTTTCGGGGTAAACATTACTCCCAGGTACTTGTAGAAAGAAACAACTTCCAAAGGTTTGCTGCCATAAAACCACTTTTCATTTGCCTTAAGGATTCCACCTCTGCGAAATACAATTATCTTAGTTTTATTTACATTTACTTGCATACCATATTTTTTGCAGAATTCATGAATACAATCAATCTGATTTTGGAGTCTATTAACAGTGTCCCATACATTGGCAATATCATCTGCGTACATTAAAGAAATTATATTCGATATTTCAGAATTCACAAATATACCCTGATTATCATATTCAGTCATCATTTCATGTAGCTCATTCAGAAATAAAACAAATATTAATGGGCTTAAAGTACAGCCCTGTTTCGTACCAATTCTACATTTAAAGTAGTCAGTTAGTTTTAGTTTATCACTTTGCACACATGATTTCAAATGTTTATACATGTTTTTTATAACTTGAAATACCCTACCCTTTACAGCATTTTTAATTAAAACATACTGAATTAGCTGATGATGAACACTATCGTAGGCTTTACTAAAATCTACAAATAGACAATAAAATCTACCATTTTTCTTTGACAAATATTTCTGTATTAGAGACTGCAATGTAAAGATGTGATCAATAGTACTACGTCCCTTTCTATAACCGGCTTGAGATTCCAACAGCTTATCATTCAGTTCACACCATTTTGTTAGTCTATTGTTCACAATTTTTGAAAATATTTTACTCAAAGATGATGATAGTGATATTCCCCGGTAGTTACTTGGGTTTTTTGAGTCACCGCTTTTGAATATGGGGTGGATGATTGAAGAGGCCCATTCCTTTGGATAATATCCAGTCAGCAGTATTAAATTAAAAATACTAAGTATATATGGAATGATAATACCAACAGAATGTTTATACATTTCATAGACTATACCATCAGGCCCAGGGGCTTTATTATTGTTTAAATCATTAATTACAGAAACTATTTCATGTTCAATAACACTCTTGTTGTAACTAAATAATATGTCCCAATCTTCATTCTGGTCAACAAATTGTATTATTTTACAATATTCCAATTAATTGATTATATAAATTTCATCTTAACACACCTAATTTAAAAAATTGGAAAAATTCAACTAATTTTTTTGAAAAGTCTAACGTAAACCTTTTCAAATGTGACTTTGATTTAAAATATTTTCGAACCCTCTGGACAAGTAAAATAGGTCGTAATGGATAATTTACACAACAGGTAGGACACTGAAACATCTACATGTAGTACAAGAATTTAGAATAAGGCTATTATTTATTTCCTGGGGCTGCCAAGCCAGCAAGAGTCTTATTGTCCCTTTAACATAGTTATGATTGTAGGTTGTAGGTTGGCCATGGAAAATCTAGGTCATGTTTACAACAAATAAATCATTTTTCTCTAACAATAAACTCACCATCGTGGATTAGTTGTGGAAGCGAAACTCTGAAACTGGCCAAAATATGTAAATAAGTCCGTTTCCGGCAGAACGAGAGTTGGGTGTATATTAATAGCGGACGTAGATCACAATCACAATTCATAACTATAGTTAAATTTTTCATCATAGATACTCTAATGTTTGAGAGAGAGAGAGAGAGAGAGAGAGGGAGAGGGAGAGAGAGAGAGAGAGAGAGAGATGAGACTTTAAGGTCCACTACACGAACTAGGTCATTTCGAGACTAACATCATTCAATTTATTTCAATACTTCCCTTGACAGTAGGGGTCTCTAGCAGTGGAGAGAGAAATGGAGATTAACGTTGCAGTGGGAGGAAACCGGGGGACCCGAAGAAAACCCATGAGGCTGGCGATGGCTCTATTAAGAAAATGAAATTCATAAATTGCAAGCGCACTGGGGTCTTTAGCAGTAGGAGGCAACCGAACGATCCAAAGAAAACCCACGAGGCTGGACAGGCAAATCCACCATACAGAGAAGATTTAAAGTGCGAATCCCGAATTTCATAGAATCTGAAAATTACAAGTTCGTATACGTATGAAATTTTAACGCCAAAATACAGAGGAATTGTGTATTTACCTTGTCTGAAAAGTTCAGTTCAAAATATTCAGTCGTTTGGACGTGAACGTCAAAATCGCACCACAATCAAATATCCGGACACTAGACTTTTTAAATAGTTCGGGCCAACCACTTGATAAATGCGACTACATGCAATACCTATTGTACACTTCATAAATAGAGAGCTTGCGGTAAGCGATAACATGAGAAATGCCACTGCGCACACTCAGCATGTAGACGTGTATTATCCAGGCACTTTTTAGGATGCAACCAAGACGCCGGTCTTCAAACACAGAGCAATACCGACAATTGGAAATTTTTTGAAAACGTATCACAACGCTTGAGGTAGTTGCTTGGGGCTAAGTTATAAGTTATTAAAGGCCTTTCATACAAAATTAAGCAATTTTAAGCCCCAAAATGTAACTGGGATTATTCCTTTAATGTCCACTCAACACAAACTAGGTCATTTCAGGACGAACATGTGATTCAATTTTATTTCAATAATTTGCTTGAGCGTAGGGGTCTTTTGCAGTGGGAGGAAACCGGAGGACCCGAAGAAAACCCACAACGCTGGTCATGGCTCGAAATAAGAAAATGAAATGAAATTTACCAGGGTTATTGCCCTGTTCTGCTCTGACTGGGCTAATGATGGGCATACACCATACTATGAGGGAAATTTCGCCCTGGCAGCTGCACTATGACCTACACTTACATCGAATTACAACTGCCAAGGGATCTTTTATGTTCATGCCAATGTATACACGCGACGTCATTTTTTTGTCCTTTCCAAATGACTAGACAGCAGTCCTTGTCTGGCCCTCCTTCCTGTAACACTGACAAGTGGAAACCACGCTGGAAAATCAAGATGACCTCCCTCGGCCAATGCAGGGATCAAACAAGGCTCTAATGAGAGTAACAAAGACGGGCCCGTAGCCACGGGGTGGCCAAGGGATGGTTTAGTCCCCCCAAAATCGATTAGCCCCCCTCCCCAATATTTATACCATACATGCATTGTACATAATAACTACTGTGAGGCGTGCTGGTCTACTATCACTAGTCATCACACTCACGTACTCGCCGCTCCTTTCGTCTTGCGTAGTCCTACTGGCCTAGCATCCATCCAGGGTTCAGTGTTGCGATTAGTTCGCCTACAAGGCGCTGGTTCGAATGTTTACATTTGCTTACACCTGATGCAGGGTTTCTCCGGGCGTCTAAAATGTAGGTGCCTATAGATTGTGTCTAACATAAGGTGCTTGTTTTACAGCCTCAACTTAGTTTACTATAATTCCATGAATAGAATAATAGATACGTATAGTTGACATGAAATTTGATACTACAGATGTATTACCTGGCATAGAATTCAAAAGACACTCTCTATCGGCGGGACTAGTCGGAGAAGGTGAGACACTTAAATTGGGAGAAGACCCCTGACCCCTCGCCTTGGCTCGAGCCATTCGCGCTTTGTGGTGGTGGCCGGCTCAACCCCTCCAAAAAATTCAATAGCCCCACCAAATTTTATGAGCTGGCTACGGACCCAAATGAAGATACATGTATGCTGATCATGTTTTAATCCATTGCAAACCAAAAACATGATCTATAGAGATCTTTGGGATACAAACATATATTTTAAGTTTCATTAAAATTAGACAAAAATTGTGACCTTAAACGTATTTCATACTTTCATACTATTTGCATTCAAGGAACAGCCATCTTGTATTTTCGGTCCGATTTCTACAAAATTCAAAATTGATCATAATCTGAGATATGTTGGATGTAAACACGTTTGAAGTTCCATCAAAATTGGATGAAAATTATGGTCCACAACCTTAATACTTTACATACTTTAACACTTGCATACCTGGAGCGGCCATTACACCTTGCTCGTTCTGGTTTTAACAGTATTTATTTTGAGAATATTATACAATATAAAGGCATAAAGAATTGGAAACAAAAACAAGCCAAGTATAAGGCTTATATTAATTTGGTTCCTCCTAGTTAGGGTGTATAATATATGTACAGTTTCAAATAATATATATGATATAGACAAAAACTATTGGTACAAATAAGTAGATAAGTCATTCTGAATAAATATAATAAAACGCTTTGTATGTTTAGTATATTTGTAAACAGTTTTAAAAACATTGGTGTTGACGTCCACAGATAGTTCAGCATTACCGTAGAGTAGGTAAGTAATATTTCCAAAATACATTGGTATTAACTTAATGGTATTATTACGATGGAGTGAGTAGTTTGGACAGTAGAGTAAACAATGTTCAGAGGTTTCAAAATACAGAATTGTCATATTTTTATATATATGCATAAGAAACTCATGGTATCTTAAATCACTTTTACATGTATTATTACGCAGTTTACAATGGATAATTTAAAATTGTTTTTCACCATAGAAAAACAGTTTGTTAATTTTGGAAAATATAGTGGGATATAGTTTAGCTTTAAAATCAGAGACAGATGAGGCCTTTTTTTTAATTTCATTATCTAAATTATAATAATTTTTTTTAGTAGAAGGCAAAAGGGAGTTTTTTTATAAATATTAGTTTTACATTTGATTTGGGTAATGTGGTCGGAATTATGTAAGTTGTAAGAGTTGTTAGAAGAGGTAATTGGCGGATAAGACAACAAAGATAACTGGAGATAGAGAGAAATGTGGTTTAACGTCCACTCGACACAAACTAGGTCTTTTTGGGACTACCACATGGCTCAATTTTATTTCAATAATTCGCTGGCGCGTAGGGGTCTTTAGCAGTGGGAGGAAACCGGAGTACCCGGGGAAAACCCACAAGGCACGCTAACCATTTGGCCACCCAACCCCCCAAGATAACTGGAAGCTACATGTATGTGTTTTACCGTTTTATAAAACATTAATTTATGAGCGTGATGTCGCATTGATAAAGATGAGAATCCAGATTCGGTATAAAGTGTATTATGGGAGGTTCCACGAGGCAGACCAGTAATTGTTTGTAACGCGTCTCATTGGAGCTTTTCTAATTTTTGTGAATTTATTTCAGTAGTATTATTCCAGACTATATCAGTATATTCAAATATGGAAAGAATAAAATGATTATACAAAATACTTAAAGGGCCACTCCCGATAATATGTTGGAGAATAAAACTGCTTAATTTTGTGTTAAAATCCCTTAAAATCCTCTACCTAAAGGCCAAGCAATTAATTCAATATTTGTGATACGTTTTAAATTAAACTCGTTAATCTTCATCTGGAAATGGAGACCGATGTACAAAGTTGTATTATACGGTTTTAGGGTAAAACCAGACTTTTATTTTATAAAATTACTGTGTAGGTGAAATTTACATTTCGTTATTAAGTACAGCACATGGGTCATTCACTGTATAGACTTCTTAGGGAACTGGAATCGATTATCAGGTCACCCAACAAAAAAATGGCCCAATATCTTAAAAGGGTTACGTGTCCGGATAAGCATTTTTGACGTTCACGTCCAAACGACTCAATATGTTGAGCTGAAATTTTGAGACAAAGAAAATGCACCATTCCTCTATACTTTGACACTTTAATTTCATACGTACTCAGACTTTTATTTTTGAGACTCCGTTCAAATTGGGATAGTCTCTTTAATGATTTACCAATTTAAAAATCCACATGATTGTCCCATTTACAATGTTTGTTAAAAATAACACCTAAATGTTTATGGGTATTTGCGTCATATTGTAACAGTGCTATTCTTGTGTATTTTGCTTGAATCTTGTTGTTGATTAAATGAAGACATAGGACCAAATTTTGTTATATTGATCGTCTGCTGTTGACTATTGTTTATCAAAGAATATAGTATTATTAACAACCAAAAGTCCTGTCTTCATTTGATCAACAACGACAATTCTAGAAGATACACAAAGAGTACACTTGTATAACGTATGGGATTTCATCAAAAGAAGCGATAAATAAAGTTGGGTTGTTTTTTTTCATCTGAATTCAAGACTGATAGTAGAGATATCCAAATACATGTAGCGGGACTTGTCATAATCTCTGAGCTGGCGTCATATATTCCTCTGTCAATTTCTGATTCTATTCATGCGCTCCCATCCCTCTGAAAGGTTTTTCTCCAGTATGCGTTTTCTGACGTCTCTATAAACAACCCATATGTGTAAATGATTTAAGATTTATCTCCTGTATGAATTCTGATATGTTTCTGTAGACTACTGGTCTCAGTAAATGATTCACCACAAACATCACATTTATAAGGTTTTTCTCCAGTATGAATTCTCATGTGTTCCTGCAGAGACTGCTGTTAGTAAATGATTTCCTTCAAACATCACATGTGTAGGGTTTTTCTCCAGTATGAATTCTGATATGTCTTTGTAGATTACTGCTATCAGTGAATGATTTACTACAAACATCACATGTAAAAGGTTATTCTCCAGTATGAATCTTCGTATGTGTCTGTAGATGACAATTCTGGGTGAATGATTTCATACAAATAGCACATCTGAAAGGTTTTTTTGGGAGTGCATTCTCGCGTGTCTCTGGAAACTATATTTTTGTCTAAATGATTTACTACAAACATCACATTTATAAGGTTTTTCTCCAGTATGAATTCTCATGTGTTCCTGCAGATGACTGCTGTTAGTAAATGATTTAAAACAAACACCACATGTGTAGGGTTTTTCTCCAGTATGAATTCTGATATGTCTTTGTAGATTACTGCTATCAGTGAATGATTTACTACAAACATCACATGTAAAGGATTTTTCTCCAGTATGAATCTTCTTATGTGTCTGTAGATGACAATTCTGGTGGAATGATTTCATACAAATATCACATCTGAAAGGGTTTTTTTTGGAGTGCATTCTCGCGTGTCTCTGAAAACTATATTTTTGTCTAAATGATTTACTACAAACATCACATTTATAAGGCTTCTCTCCAGTATGAATTTTCATATGTCTCTGTAGATGAGTATTGACAGTAAATGACTTACTACAAACATCACATGTGTGAGGTCTTTCTCCAGTATGAGTTCTGATATGTCTCTGTAGGCTGCTGGTCTCAGTGAATGAATTACCACAAACATCACATTTAAATGGTTTTTCTCCAGTATGAATTCTTATATGCTTCTGTAGAAGACTGTTGTTAGTAAATGATGCCCTACAAATATCACATGTGTAAGGTTTATCTCCAGTATGAATTCTGATATGTCTCTGTAGACTACCGTTCATGGTGAATGATTTACCACAAACATCACATTTATAAGGTTTTTCTCCAGTGTGAACTCTCATGTGGTTCTGTAGATGACTATTGACAGTAAATGATTTACTACAAACATCACAACAGTAAGGTTTTTCTCCAGTATGAATTCTGATATGTTTCTGTAGACTACTGGTCTCAGTGAATGAATTACTACAAACATCACATTTATAAGGCTTCTCTCCAGTATGAATTTTCATATGCCTCTGTAGATGACTATTGACAGTAAATGATTTATTACAAGCATTACATACATAAGGTTTTTCTCCTGAATGAATTCTGACGTGTCTCAGTAGATTACTGCTATCAGTGAATGATTTTCTACAAACACCACATGTAAAAGGTTTTTCTCCAGTATGAATTTTCTTATGTGTCTGTAGATGACAATTCTGGGTGAATGATTTCATACAAATACCACATCTGTAAGGTTTTTTTCCAGAGTGCATTCTCGTGTGTCTCTGTAAACTACATCTTAGTCTAAATGATTTACTACAAACATCACATTTATAATGCTTTGCCCCTGAATGAATTTTCATTTTATTTAGTACTGATTTTTAAAAAATGTCTTTGGTATCTATTCTTCTGTGTTACTTCAGAATATAACTCAGGATTAATTTCTGCAAAATATAAAAGGTATAAGATCAATAGTTTCCGGTAATATATAAAAGTTATAACATCATAAGTTTCCTGTAATAGCTAAATTGTCTGGAACAATTGACAAGGGTTGTCGCATACTTATTCTTTCGTGGGTAACAGTAGATTTTAAAAGACACTAAGTATCAATTTCATACAGATTGGTTGTTTAAGGGATACAAGTAACAATATCGTGACCATTTACAAAAATATTTTAGACATAGTATGCCTGTCTTTTAAGGTTAGATTTTAATTGCTTCTGCCAAGCTTTTTAGTACATATTTTTTACTAAAATGATCCTTTACATAGTACCATATTCCTGAAGCAATGGCCCGAGAAATCCCTCTCTGGCCATTGCTGGATTAGCTTCTGATACTTGAACTTTTGCAGGAGTGTGTCTATTCTTCCTATTCAATCAAATCTATCACATGAGTACAGCAACATGACAGTCCTATGTTTAATCTGGGTCTTCCCTAAAACTTTGGACAAAGATTTAAGGTATTAAAAACGGTGAAAGTACATGTATGTTCGTTTCCAACCAGTATTGTTTACATTTTATTCGATTTGATAGCCCCGTTTGTCACAATCTGATTAAAACACAAATCCAATTTCGTTTCGTTTTTTATAGTTCAAAATTTCATTTTTACTTGTCTTTACTACTCTTGGATCTGGAGGACTTGTTATTTAATTCGTGTTCTGGCTGAAATGAGGGGTCAGCCAATCAAATGGTCTGTCGAATCGACCGTTTGACCTTTTCATGCGTGGAACTGTGGGTAGATATTACCAGCCAACGACGTCTATACTATAAACACCAGCGGATAGAAGTCATAACAAAACAAAAGTGGATTTTGAAAAGCATGGCGGTCGCTAATTGGTTAATCGAATGACTGATGTTATCGGGTCAAATGTCCCGTGCTTGATGCCTGACGTCATAGAACCTGAGCTTCCACTATAACTAGTTAGATCTACATGAGTGTAGGCCATCGAAAGTATAAAAAACGAAACGAAATATAGATCTATATTTTAATTAGATTGCGTTTGTCACACAATTAGTTTTACTGCAATATTCTGCTATGCACTGGTTAATTGGGCATAATAAAATTGTGAGCCATGACATAACGTTATGGAAACATATTTGGTCCAATATGGTGATATGTTGTAATGCTTTTGTAACGCAGTTAGCAATTGGTTGTTAATCGAACCATTGACCAATCATAATTTAGAACAAGAATTTTCTCTCTTTACAGCAGTGAGTAGTGGAATTAACTCTAAACACTAGTCAAACGAAACACTGCAAGAAGTATGCATTATATAGGTGATCACAAGCACTGACAGGCGACCGTTTAGCAGTGAAAAGATGCCCAGTAAAATTGAGTGCGAAGGGAAATTTTTAGTTAAGGATTCAATAAGATGGTTCCTGAATGTGCAGGGCAAATGTAATGAGACCTACGTTCAGAGCTGAACTAAACAAGCCTTTGATAGTTTATCAAAATAATTGTCACTATAAATAGAATGTGCCAGCCGAAAAAGGGACGTAACTTGTTTTTTGTAATTGGCTGTCACAAATGTGGCACTTTTTTTTCGCGAAAAGTATTACTTGTGTTACGGCCTTGTGTCAGTTTGCTGCAATTCAACTGAAAACAGTTAGTTAAGAAGTCAAAGTTGTGGCGCATGGAAAGTTTGTCACACATACATGTAGGAAGGTAAAAAAAATTTTTTCTCCGATTGAAAAGTTTGGAATTTTGTAAGATGCGCCAGAGAAAAAAAACTTGCTAAATTATGGACGAAACATTCCTTTAAAAAAGATCCACCTTCATTTATTTCCATAAGTGGATGTGAAAGTTGTAAAAATTCAATTGTTCTGTGATGACCAAAATTTTATCGGCCATACTGTAATGGCAGAAGGCTTGTCAAATGTAGCCTCTATCACTCAGACAACTATGTAGCCTCCTGCTGACCGAGACTAAATCAAATTACAGTTAGACGACCGTTAGACACCTGTGAATGCGAGAAAATACTTGAAATATTAACAATTTATTTTTTTACAAAAGAAATATAATTAGTTTGAATTTTATGCCTAATCAAATTCGTGTTAAATAAAAATATTCTTCATCGCACGGCGTATGCCCGTCTTCATTTTATATGCATTAATTATCGTACCATTATGGTGTCAAAAAAAAAATACCCCAAAAAACCAATACAGAAATGAGTTAGAAATTAAACTCCATTTCATTTGATTATTGTTTATAAACATTGTTTAATCATATTTACTATAATTTTTCAGGTTCCTAGAACTCGGTAAAAGATTGAAATTTAGCTGCCTTGTTGTTTTTATTGTTATTGGTAGTTCGCTACAGGCTTTGTGTATGGTTCATTTATCACGTTTTATTTTTTTATACTTTATAATTATTTAGATAAAACTTAAAATCATTGTAAAGGATTTTATCATTTCAACATAAAGAAAACCAGTTTCTTATAATGCATATTTTTAGTTATTGTGATATTGTTATTTTTTTCTTTTCCAGTCAGAAATAAGAAAGAAATGAAATGAAATGGGGTTTAAGGTCGTACTCTTCTGGAAATAAGAAAGATTTCAATTAATATTATCCCCATTAGAAATTATTGAAATAGTTTTATGATTGATTTAAACTAAGTAGATATGTAATTTATTAGACACACAATATGTAGGTCTTCCTAAATGTAACAGAATTTTATTTCATATCCTTTAATTAAATTTCATATTTCATTTAATATTTCATATCTGGTCAAAGAAAACTTTCTTCCTAGTTTGATTTTATTATTCCATAATCAGCAAACCAATTTTCAAGATCTAATGATTTTTTTTATGATTTTGTATTACATATACGGTAGTCATTTCTATTTCTTTTCTGTATGAAATATAAGATAAGATAAGATGATAAGATAAGATTTTTATTGAAACATCACAAGCAGATAAAAACAAACACCAATATGCATTGCACATAAACTAGTAATTAAATAAATAAATAAATAATCTCATTTATCACACTACATACTGGGATTGTATGAAATTTAATTAAAGGAAATGAAATAAAATTCTGTTACATTTAGGAAGACCTACATATTGTGTGTCTAATAAATTACATATCTACTTAGTTTAAATCAATCTTAAAACTATTTCAATAATTTCCTTTACAATGATTTTAAGTTTTATCTAAATAATTATAAAGTATATATGGCCGATTTCCTTTACATTTTGTCCAAATAAATGTTAAAAACAATATTTTTGTGGTTGATTTTAGTTAATGTGTATATTATATCTTGCACATTTGCGTAAAATCTGAGCCTGGTCCAAAGTCATTTTGTCAGTCAAATTATTACTTTATCAATTTTGCCCGTTTTTGATGGAATTTTGCAAAATGCTACTTACCTATAGGTATATAAAACCTGCTACAAAAATAAAAGTTTTGATTAATGATTCTAAGGTTCTTTTCTAACTGTATGCACAGTTTCTGGTCTCTAGCTCAAAAATTCAATTTTGGTTGGCACATGCTACTATAAATAAACCTAGCTATATATAACCATTTCAAGTGCGATAAAAAATAGAAATCACATTCGGGTAATTATAAGTGCAACAAAGCTTGAGTACCACAGCCTGAAATATTTGTGATTTATAAACTGACCTCGAAACAACAAAGCGCGTTAGGTCATTTCCGGTACGTCAAATACCATCTGAACGATTTGCCCATTACTACCCAGTACCACAGAGTACTATCTCAATACTACCAAATACATGCTACCTAATTGACTGCACAAACAACTGATAATATACTTCAATAATATATATTTAAAAATAAGGGTGTTTTTTTTTGCGAAATCAGCAAAAATTATACAGATTGGGGGTGCTCGATTCACAGTTCCGGAATTGAATTCCAAAACTAGTGTCAATCGAGTGAAAAGGAGAATTTCTGAGTACAACGCATGTGTCGACTGTATAATAGATATCTCAACCAATCATGCCAGCTGAAACATATTTTTTACCTAGGAATACGTCACGATTCTACTCACTCCACCTCAGCTGTCGGGACTGGCAGAACTATGACAGGACTGAATTCCGCGTCACTCGATTGTAATTCTGTCGATTCGGGACGTTCTGTACTGTGAATCGAGCATCCCCTATGTCTATTTATAGTATACTGGTTGTATATTTCTTTCTGAAGTGGATCGATTGAACTCGAATAACTCACAATTAAGATAAATCCATATACAAGATGTTATATGTCTGACATCCTTTATCTCCCGAAGCCAATTAACTAGAAAATAGCTTATCCCTTTTGAGCTAATTAAATGATTATCCATTAATCCCATGTACACAAAATTATTATTTCAGTCCCTTGATAAAAATCCTCCAAGTTCTGAATCAGAATCAATTTCCGTAGCTAAGAAATTATTAGGAATGTTCGTCGAAGACGGTCTGGCATCGTTACTACGTCTTCTCCATTTGAAATCCAGGAAATCCCTTTCTGGAACATTACTGAGATTAATACTCTCTAAATTGGAATCACTTTCCAAGGTGAAGAACAAGTATAAGAATGTTAAATCAGCTTTTATTTATAACTTTATTGATAAATAAAGCAATACATCAAAGAGACCAACACAAAAATTACAACAAACATCACAGTTTTAAGGGTTTTCTCCAGAATGAGTTCCCATGCGTTTCTTTAGAGTACGATTCCTTGTGTTTCTAAAGAGTAGTGCTCAGGCCTAAAAACAGTTTTAGATGTTCCTGACAAAATGCCAGACACTAATGAAATAATACCAGACATTTTCAACTATGTGCAGGAAATGTACATGTATTAATAATATCATTAAAAAAGACAAATCAGTGCCTAGACTGGCCCAGTCTCTTCTATTTATTTTACATTTCGATTTATATAAAAGTATTAATTTTTAGTAAACCAACACTTTCGTTTCCATTTGTATAAAAAAAAAAATTTGAGTAAACCTGTAACCAGCACCAGAGACTGGACAATTTGCGAGCTTCACAATAAAATGGGCGTTCCTGTCCTGTTTTACGTTGTTCCTTATTTGGAATGATTGACAGTTGTCAAGCAAGCCCCGAGTCACCTGACACGGCTTCGTCCCGATACGCATGAACTGGCTTCGTTAAGTTGTTATAATGATGTCGTGTGTAATTATTTATGTTCATTCACCTCATCCCATACGTTGCATCCGTTCATTCGACAGATATTGTCCGTCAACAAAATTCTTAGATCGTTAAAGTATCACTAAATAACAATAACTGTTATCCACAACAAACATCTCGCACCTACACCAGTTTGCCAGTTAGTCGACAGCCATGTTTATTATCACGTGATGTTAGATATGTCGTGATCACGTGCACGACGTCACACAACCTACATAATGCAGATTGACCTACTAGATGAGAATGAAGCTCTATTTGCCCAGTCTCTAGAGATTACGTTTTTTTTTCGTTTTTTTTTTTGAGAGGACTGGCCAATTTTTGGTGTGTGGAGAAGACTGGTCACCAGTCTAATCAGTGCCGGGCAAAATGACAGACACCAGAGGTTTTCTGCCTAACAAAACCAGAATCTGTGCCTGACATTGTCAATGACAGGTGCCTAATTTCCAGTGCTCTTAGCAAATGAAATGCAGGGATGGAACACTCAACCTCCAGACTAATGAGCCAGTGTCTTACCTACTTAGCCACTGTGACCCCTGGCATGTTTCTGCAGAATAAAGCTGTTAATAAATGAATTACTACAAGCATCACATTTTAAAGGTTAGAAATCTCATGTCTACTTTTAAAGCTCCAGCCAGGAAATGAAACATTTACCACATACCGTATTTTTCGGCGCATGCGTAGATAAGGTGCAGGGCGACTTTGGCAGAGGTTTTTCATGAAAAAAAATATTTGTGGTTTAGGCGCACCCCTTTCCCAACGCCTCGTGAAACTCATGCCATACTATACGTGGCTCAAATTCACCTGGGATCTCCAGTAACTGGGCCAAACTCTATTGTTTACAGTTATAATGATTACCGATATTTAGCCGTATCAAGGTATATATATATTTCTTTATGAAATAAATTGCTTTTGTTACATTTGTTTCTATTAATTATAACATACAATTGATTATTTCATATCTTTTAGCGGTACTTCTCGTACGGTAGTGAAATTGACATTCAAGTCCCGCCCACAACAAACATGGCTGACTATTACATCGTTTTAAATTTGTGAGTAATTGGCTGTGATAACTGTTTTGATGATAAACAAATTAAATGTTAACTGTAGAAATAATTTCTCATGATCAGCTACTCACGACTTAAATCTTGACTACCGGTAAATGAGAAACAACAATTCCCGGTTTACTCTAAGTCATGCAAACAACTGACAAACAATCGATAGCGTCCGTTGCCCCGCCCACTACACGCGTCATGACAATACCTAGATTGTAGCCATTTAGATCTATCAGTAAAATAATACAATAGCATTTTTAATACCAATCAAGGAAACAATCGATAGCACTGTCGTTTATGACTAACGGTATACTGAATTGCCGTCTGTAAAATGGCCACCATCTTTATTGCACGGGAAAGGCCGACATCATCAACTTCAGACGCCAATGTTGACATAGGGAAAAGCCAAGGTTTGCTTATTACTATGTATAAGGCGCACCCCTTCTGTAAAAAGAAATATCTGGTAAAAAAAGTGCGCCTTATACACCGAAAAATACGGTACATGTATGTCACATTTGTAGGGGTATTTCTCCTGTGTGATTTCTAATGTGTCTTCGTAGATGACTTTTGTCGCTGAATGATTTACCACAAAAATCACAATTATATGGTTTTTCTCCAGTATGAGTTCTAATGTGTCTTTGTAGATGACTTTTGTGGCTGCATGATTTACCACAAACATCACATTTGTATGGTTTTTCTCCTGTATGAGTTGTCTGGTGTCCTTTTAGATTGCTCAGATTAATGAATGATTTACCACAAACATCACATTTATACAGTTTTTCACCTTTCAAACTTTTGATGTGGGCTTGTAGACTACTTGCTTGGGCAAATGTTTTATCACAATGATCACATTTATAAGGTTTTTCACCAGTATGAGTTCTCATATGCGATTGTAGGCTATTACTTCTGGCAAATGTATTACCACAAACATTGCATTTATAATTTTTTTCACCAGTATGGATTCTGAGGTGGTTTTGCAGAGGACTATTGGTAGAAAATGATTTACCACAAATACCACAAGTATAAGGTTTTTCTCCGGTATGAGTTCTCATGTGCAGCCGTAGATAACTATGCTGAATAAATGATTTACTACAAACATCACATTTATATGGCCTTTCTCCTGTATGAGTTCTAATGTGTGTCTGTAATTGGCTAAGGTAATTTACAGTTTTACCACAAAAATCACATTCAAATATTTTTTCTCCTGTATGAGCTTCCATGTGTCCCTTCAGGGGTCTACCATCAATAAAAGAATCACCACAAACCCCACATTTATAAGGAGTTTTATTGGTGTGTGTCCACATGTGATTTTGGAATTGCTGACTTTTATTAAATGATTTATTACAAACATCACATTTAAAACTCTTTTCTTGCTGTGTCTTAAAATCTTTAGATTGTCCTGAAATCTGTTCTATTTGGTCGTTTGTCTCCTCGACTTTAACATGTATTTCACAGTGTTTCTCTAAATCGGTCTCAGATTTAAATTCTTCGTCACATAAATTACACTGATAAACGTCTTCAATATCTTCAGTTTTCTCTTCTTTATCATGGCAATAATCATCTACATCATCCGTTTTCTTTTCTATAACATGGCAAAATTCATCTGCATCATCAGTTTTCTCTTCTTTAACATGTATTTTATTGTGTTGTTCTAAATCATCATATTGTTGAAAAATCTCATCACATACACCACACTGATGAAAAGTTTTAACATCATTAGTTTCCTGTAATATATAAAAGTTATAACAACATTAGTTTCCTGTAATATAACTACAATCTTGCCAACAATCACTTGCCCTAACCTTATTTACATCTCGATGATCTTGACAAAAATTGAGCTGGCCTTAACAAATCTCAAGTTTTCATAGTGAATCTTATACATGCTTTTTTGTAAGAGGATGCCACATGTTGCTCCATTTGTATTAGAAAGTGTTCTACCCAACAAAAATTTGGGAAAAAGTTAGAGCTGGTCTAAGAGATGAGAGTTTACATTCAAGTCAATAGGGAAATCATTTGTTATCTACAACAATGAACATTGCTCTACTCAGACGGGTGCGGGCCAGTTCATCTCATGGCTGTTTAACCCTGGGCTGTTTCATTCCAAACTTTTTTTTCTTCAGGCTGTTTCACCCATTTTGTTATTGTAATAGCAGTTAATTGACTGAGATGGGCATAAAATTTTGTTAATTATTCTGTTAAACACTTTACTTATTGTTAAATAAACATATAATTAATTTTTATGGATTTAAGATACATGTACATTATAGGAGATTTGATAAAAAGTTGGCAGTTCTCACTATAACAGTTAAAAGCTAAATAATGTAAAGAGAATTTACTGAAAATTTCATGAATGAAAGTTGAGCAGCAAATTGGATCCCAATCCAGTAAATATTGCAGGCTAGTGATGACAATGAGAGTTGATTATGGTCTGGATAAGTTAATTAATGTAAAATCAATAATTTAGATAAAATTTTCAGGCCTAACGAGAGACTTGCAATAGGCAGATTTAGCTCTTGGATAATGTATTTTTATTAATAAAGACATTATGATAAGAGTTGAGTTGCATTTACATGTACATATAAATGGGAAGCCAGATAAAATAACAAATTACATAAATTACTTTGATCTCAAGTAATATCTAGATATAAATATGATCCAATTTTAAAAGATTATCTTGAAAATCGCTCATGCAATAAAAGCTCTTCATTATTACAATGGAGATTCAAACATTGAAAAAATTCAGAACAATGTCCAAAAATAATGTTTAAACATGTACAATTTACTGGACAATTCAACAAATGAAAACAATTTGGTCAAAAGAGTATTATACAAACATAATTTTTAGCGCAAATAAGTGAGGTATGAGCAATTTTTAGTGTAAATAAGTGGGAGCAGGTCGTTTCATCCCATGACCGGTTCACCCCGGGCTGTTTCATCCCAAATTGACCCTGGGCTGTTTCATCCCACATTTCGGGTCGTTTCATCCCACAAATCAATAAACAGGTTTTACGTATTTTTAATATTTTATTCACACATTTATAACAATAACAACATGTCATAACACTTTTAGTAATACTGTTTGAATCATTTAATATTTTATTCATACAATTATAACAATAACAACATGTCATGGCACTTTTAGTAATACTATTTGTATCATTTCATACATAAATCATTTCATACATTTGAATTATCTATCTTATAAATAGATTTATTTGTTAAATTTCATACATAAATCAATTACTTTGATGGTTAAATTCCATTAAATTATTTCATGAATAAATGTATTTATAAAGAAATGTACACTTAAATTAAATTCTTTAAACTATTTCATTAAATTTGTAAATGTATTTGTTTTACTATTGCATTAAATTTTTAGCAAACTATTTATGGCCATACAGCTGTGAGCAATCAGCTGTTCTCTCTACATGTGGTTAATAATAGAATGGTATCATATACATGTACAGGTGTGACAGTATGTTTCATATTTCAATTTATATGGATATACATAATGTACATGTATACTATTAGAATCTAGACGGCAGAGTCATTGGCCGTTATATAAAGCATGATTTTCTTTCTTTTTTGTAAGTTTTTATTTTGTGCCATTTGTGGTCCAATAATTATTCTCTGATTCGACAATATCACGTTGTTTTATAGTTTCTGCCGTTCATATTCAATCAGAAATCCAAAATGTCACCTACAAGAGACCAAATTACGTGGGACCGAAATGACATGTGATGTAATCCTGCTCTCTAGTACTCAGCTCAGACAATGACAGTTACATGTTAATTAAATTACAATATCTCACCATTAGTTTGCTTGTTTTTTTTATTCTTTTTGTCAATTCTTTTACATACAATGACTGATTTAGATAGTTAACAAAGGATAATTTCAATAACTTTGCACTAAAATTCGTCACATTCGAAATAAACTAAGCAAACGTCGCGGGTTTTTGGTTATTGACTCTTTACAGTTCTCCTCTCGATCGCCTTCAGTGACAGAACAAAGACCACTTCCGGAGTAGTGATTTGTGCTTGTTTTAGACGAGGATTGAAGAACTGTAATGATTTATAAATGAATACAGACAGTACAGCAGAAACAAAATCCACACAATAAACAGCCCGCTTTTTTCTCATTAAATTCTACCATTGTATCCTTTAAGTTCCATTTCGGTGACTTCACGGTCACCGTAAATAATATCATAATTTGTGAGATACTCGGGTTGGGTCGATTTCTCGATTGTCGTAAACCGGAAATAGTCCGAATTTTTGGAAAAAGAAAGAAGGTGAATTTTTATCTCGAAAAGAAGCTGATAAAGAATCTTTTAAAGAGTAGAATGGTTTATATTTTGGGGGCTTAATCAAGATAAACTGACCAGCAGTGACAGGCCAGCAAACTCCAACTGACCAGTAGTGACATGAAAAGCAGTGACAGGCTAGCCTAAGCAGACGCCAATTGATCAGCAGCAGTGACACTAATAACAGGCCAGCAGACTCCAACTGACCAGTATTTACATGACAACCAGTCACAGGCCAGCAAACAGATGGTATGTTGTTAAATAGTTGCATTACAATTCAAACAGCGAATCGACTGTATTAGATTGCCCAGTCTCTCTTAGTCAATAACGGACTGGGCTAGTTTCAATAATAATTGACTGGGCCAATGCTCTCACTTTCACAGTATCCTGTTATACATGTACTTTTGATGTGAACTTGTATAGCATGACCTAGAAATGGTTCCACTACTGATGTCCTCCGTCTTACTCCAGCCACAGTAGTGGTTTTTCCTACAGAGTTCCTTTGCGCAAGTTTTTTAGTCAAATGAATACAAACAGTTTACTGGCCTATAGCTCGCTTAATGTACAAATAAACTGGCCCAAAACAGTACTGCACGTAGATAACATATACTAAACCAATTCTTATTGAAATAAAGGTGAGGCCTTACCGCATAATTATATGATTTGATGAAACCCATCTGCAACGCGAAATTTCAACTGGCCGGTGTCATGGCCGCAAGTTGCATAATACATCATTAGGCCTACAACATAAACAGCGCTATGCAAAGAAAAACTGTTCGGTAACTATTTTAATGGTCCAGTCTTCACTATTTGTGATTGATTACTTATTTCAATACAAACTGTAATGATGTGTGTTGACAATTGTGCGTTTGAACCTATTTGAACTTGCGTAAGGGGTCTTAGACTGTATCAGTTATAGTTACAATTATAGTTACAATTATAGTTACTAAGCATGACCTAGCTGTGTTGGACCAGAGTGGCTGACATAAGAAGGATGGTGATTTGTGGGGGGGAGGAGGGACAACAGTGGAGAGGAAATGTTTTACAGCAACTAAAGGTCATATATATAGCTTTATTTAAAGTGGCTAATAATATAATGGTGTAATGTTTCTATATTACAGGAGACTAATGATGTTAAAACCTTATATCAATGTGTTGTATGTGATGAGATTTTCCAACAATATGATGATTTAGAAAAGCACAGTAAAATACATGTTAAAGAAGAGAAAACTGATGGGGAAGATGAAAATTGTCATGTTAAAGATGAGAAAACAGATGATGTAGATGAATATTGTAATGTTCAAGAAGAAATAATTGATGGTGTACATGTACAAAGATTTTGTCATGTTAAAGAAAAGAAAACGGGTGATGCAGAAGGATATTGTGATGTTAAAGAAGAGAAAACTGATGATTTAGATGAGTGTGTTGACAATAAGAAAACTGATGATGTGAATGAATGCGTTGACGATGAGAAAACTGATGATATTGAATCATGCTATCAGTGTAAATTGTGTGATAAAGGCTTTAAATTAGAAACTGATTTAGTGAAACATTCTGAAATGCATTTAAAAGAAGCAAGGTCTGTTCTTAGAGGTTTTAAAAAAAGGAGAAGATATTTAGGCAGAGTACTGGAAATAAAATATGTAAAATGTGATGTTTGCAACAAGTTATTCACTGAAAGAGATTACCTTAAAGATCACATGAAAATTCATACGAGAGAGAATCATCAGAAAACTGATGATGTAGATGAATATTGTCATGTTAAAGCAGAGGACAAAACTGTATGTATTGAAACTTTATGTATTGAAACTTTGCATCAGTGTAATTTGTGTGATGAAGAATTTAGGTCTGAAAAAGAATTGGGAAAACACTGTAAAATACATTTTAAAGAAGATGAGGCTTCTTTACAACGTGGTAAAAATTGCGAGCCAAGTCTTAGCCAGTTTAATGAACCTGAGGTACACCATGAACCAGACTCGATGAAACTCAAAACCTGTGGTGATAAGCTACACGTATGTGATGTTTGCAGTAAATCATTTAATAGGAAATCGAGTCTTCAGAGGCATATGAGAATTCATACTGGAGAGAAACCATATAAATGTGATGTTTGCGGTGAATCATTTAGAGACACCGGTAATCTTAACAGTCATACTAAAATTCATTCTGGAATTTATAAATGTGATGATTGCGGTGCATCATTTCGTCAGAGTCATTCTTTACAAAAACATGTTATGACAATTCATACAGTAGAAAAACCTTTTAAATGTGATGTTTGTGGGATGTCATTTACTTGTTATAATTTTCTTATATTACACAGGAAAATTCATGTAGGAGAAAACAATTATAAATGTGATGTTTGTGGTAAATCATTCTTCAGTAATAGTAATCTACAGAGACACATTAGAATTCATACAGAAGGAAAACCTTATAAATGTGATATTTGTAATAAATCATATACTAAGACTATTGGTCTCCAAAGGCACATAAGGATTCATACTGGTGAAAAACCATATAAATGTGAGGTTTGTACGATGTCATTCACACGGAATTATGCTCTAAAATTACACATGAGAATTCATACTGGAGAAAACCCTTATAAATGTGATGTTTGTGGTAAATTGTTCTTCTGTAATAGTAATCTACAGAGACACATGAGAAATCATACAGGAGAAAAACTTTAAAAATGTGATGTTTAAAGAAAATCATTCAGGCTGAACTGATTTTCGGCCTGACATTTCAGATTTTCAGCCTGACAAATACCATTATTCCATGCAGTGGAAAATTCCTTCATAGAATTGATATTTTTGAAATACTTTATATAGAGTTCACATTTTAATGTAGTCACAAAACCATCGTCTTCTTCGTATGTTAACCACACGTCAGCATTGGATTTTGCTATGTCAGTTTTGATCCTCTTTTAAACGGTTCTTATTGTATGTAATTTTCGAACTAGTGACGTTGATGGCCCCCGTTTAGAAGTGTCATTTTGAGAGACATTAGACACAGTACCAGTCTTAAAATCCTCTGGAATGGTCCCACCAGATGTGGTGCCAATCTATTTCACAGAGGATTATGAAAGTCTTCTTATATAGGTGACTGCTTTCAACATGTAACGTCAAATCATTAGCTTAATTTTGCTTGAATTAAGATGTTATTGGTCTGAGCAGAATGATGCCTTTTACTCATTTTACATACCCATTTGTAATAAATAGGAAATATTTTTACCTACATATATTTCAAACACCTTTATTTATTTTTCTAATGCTAGTTTTCCGTAAGTTTCTCAATTTAAAAAAAAAACTTTCAATGGCTGTATACTTGTTTGTTTACAGTGTGTTATGTGCCAGTCCACAACGGCCATTGCTTAAGGAACGTGGGGCTGCACCAATGTCATCCCTACATGTATGAGGGATTTTAGTGGCCTTCAAGATCTATATTCTCCATTGCTGAGTTGTCTTTACATGTGGGCATAGAACTGTACTAGAGGATATACATTTTTTTGTAAATACATCAGAAGGTATTTTTACATGTTTGATAGTAAATATTATATCATTTAGCACCAAAATATGGTAAAAAATAAGATTTTAAAAATTTGAAAAATGTGAAGAAAATCACATATTTGAAATATACTCAGCCAAATTAAAAACTTGACACTCAGGATTTTTGGGACTAGATTTTTAATATTTGGTTTAAGGCAACTATTTTAGTGTTGTGTTGTGCACAGACGACCTTGACATCAACAGAAAGCAAGAATACGTCTCGAAAGTCCTTGACATTGATAACGTTCGTGATGTCACAGTACCCCCCAAAATGAAATTCACAGACTTGGAGAACAATCGGAATAAAGTGTTTAGTAATGGTTGTGGCCTCCTCTAGCGTCTCGTACTGCCACACAGCGTCTTCTCATGGATCTCAGAACATTAGTAAACACTACCCGAGGAAGACGTCGCCACTGCCCAGCAAGAGCATGTTGAAGGTCCTGCAACGTCAGTGGTGGATTCACTTGCTGACGAACACGTCGTCCCCGATGTGTTCAATAGGATTAAGGTCGGGGCTAAGCGACGGCCAATCCAGGCCTTGGACACCGGCATTTCTTTAAAAATTCTGGGTAGCATTCGCCGTATGGGGTCGAGCATTGTCTTGTTGAAACGTTAGTCCAGGCCCATGTCTCTGCATAAACGGAAGAAGAACAGGTTGCAAAATCTGATCCCTGTACTGGACAGCATTTAAGTTCCCTTGGGCAACAACAAGAGGAGAAGGTCCATGTGCACAAAAAGAACTCCAAACCATGACGCTGCCGCCACCAAATCGGTCAACTTCTCTGACGCATACTTGAGCGTAACGTTCACATCGTCTGCGGTACACTCAGCGAATCTCAAAGTGAATCGAGATTCGTCACTAAAGACAACCAAATTCCACTGTCTTTGAGTAAATCTCATGTGTCTTGTGGCCCACACAAGTCGGTTATGGCGATGAAGAGGTGTCAATATTGGTCCATTATAGGGCCTCCGAGCTCAAAGACCAGCAGCCTGCAAGCGATTTAGAACAGTTTGTGCAGTTACCCTTCCACCAAACATCTCTCTACTTGTGGAGGTTGCAGTGACAAATCTCTTTCTAAGATGACGTAATCGTATTGCTTGATCTTCCTGGAGTGACGTCACAAGTGGCGCTCCCGCCCTTGGGCGGTCGGCAATAGTTCCAGTTTGAAGCACTCTCATTCTAAGATTAATTATTGTCTAGCGTGAACAATTAAAGGCTCTTGCAACAGTGACCACAGACTGACCAACATAGAGCCTACCTATAGCACGTAGACGTTCTACATTTGAAAGGCGCGGCATTTTCTAACAAAGATGAAAATAACAATTTTAATTTGTTTTTCCATCGATTGACCTCACGAGTTTGTGTTTGCACGTGTTTTTCAGGTTTGTCAATTTTATATGCTCAAAAGTCACGTGATCCACCGTATCCACGTGACTTTACAATTTTATGAAATTAAAGGCTTCTTACTACTTACTATCGTTAGAAACACTTTAAAATTTATTTGACTTACCAGAAAAAGAAATTTGTTGAAATTCATCAGTGTCAAGTTTTTAATTTGGCTGAGTATAATATAGGGCGTTCCTGTCCCGTCCCCATGTACATGTACCTGTGGGATTTTCACTATGTTATCATGGCATCAATCAATCCATGCCCATCCATTTTAAAACGAGCACAAATATAAAAAAATTAAATTTTCTCACCCAAATATCTATTGTGTAATAAAAATAGTAATAAAGATCCATGGATCGACTTATATCTGGGCCCCTCTTTCCACAAGAAAGTTATACAACAATTTAATTTGGCATGTCAGCAACCTTAACTGCTGTGACAGTCTTTAATAAAGATCATTATGGGAGATAAGATAAAGAGTTGGCAATTTGCACTATAATAGTTAAAAACTAGATAATGTAATGGGAATTTGCTGAAAATTTCAGTTAAATTGATCAACTATTACTATGATCTGATATTTTAGTGATTGAATATTAGGGCTAGCCTCAATCATCATTACTAAAGTCAGTAGGATAAAAAAAAAACATAGTCTCGATTGTCCATTTTTTGATTTAATTATGAATGGAAGTCAAACAGCAAATCCAATAAACATCGCAGGCTGGCGTTGACATCGAGAGTTGATTATGTTCTGGATAAGTTAATTGATGTCTAATTGATAATTAAGATAACATTTCATGTCTAATGAAAGACCTGCAATAGGCAGATTTAGCTCTTGTATAATGAATGTTTGAGATAGAGTTGCAAAGGGTGGGAACTTTCCAGGAATTTTGGAAAGTTTCCGGGAATTTTCAGTGTTGGGAATTTTCAAATCTATTTTTAGAACTGAAAAATACTAAAATTACAATTATTTACTGGAATTTTCTTTTTCTCTTTTACTTTCATCTATATAAACTATTAAAAACTTATTTAACCATGTTAGTTGTGTTCCAAATGGTAAAACTAAAGAGATAAATTGATGTAAATTCTGCTCTCAAAGGTATACAAAAAAATATAAGATCTAATTTGAAACTCTTTGAAGCTGACAACGATCCTTTCAGCACAGAAATTTCAGATATTCATGAGGATTCATTTGAACCTAAAATCTCCCTTTTATCCACCAATGATGATGTAGATAATGATTTTGAAGATGATGAAATGGCAGAGTTACCTAACTTTGAGCATTAATTATAGAGTGTGTAAACTGTGTATGAACAATTTAACAGAACTATCTCATTATTAGTTATTAGATTTTAGTATATAAGACATATCAGATAATATGTTTTGTATCTTTTAGTTATTAAAATATTACTGTCGCTTGCAACTCATTAATAGCGACACAGATTTCAATTTATGACACCAAATTGAAAATTCCCGGGAATTTTGCAACCCTAGTTTGCGATATTGATCTTTTAAATTAGTGCAATGTCCACTTATTGTATTCCTATACAGTTAAATTTGTCAAATTGTTTTAGAAATTTATGAAACTACAATGTAATTCATAAAGAGTGAAGAGAAATAAATGTTGTTTTATTTTACATAATCGGGAACAGAAATCAATAGTCTGCAGAATTATAGATTGTCCTATCAGTATTTTTAATATGGGTTATGATGTCTGAATGGTTAGCATGTGCGTGCTGTATTATAAAACCTGTCATTGAGTCAACTGCTGTGGTTTCAAATCCCTGGTTGTACGTGACAAGGAGTAGGGTCGCCTGTTCAATCTCATGGGTTTTCTCCGGGTCCTCTGGTTTCCTCCCACTGCTAAAGACCCCTACGCACAAGCGAATTATTGAAATAAAGTTAAATCATATGTTAGTCCCAAAATGACCTAGTTTGTGTCGGATTTATGTTAAACCCCATTCTCTCTCTCTAGTAAATATAAATGGACAGTAAGGAAAAATACATGGCTGGATTAAAACACATAATATCAGGGCAGCCAAGCAAGAATGGGATGGTGGGCGCTTGTCCCCGTGACAGTTTTTACACTAATAAGCGCTGTTGCGTACATTTGCAAATAATTGTGTGTGTATGGGGTGGGGGTGGGGGACAGAATCAAGACCTTGATAGGCAACAATACCCAGAATTAATCTGACTTAATTAAATAAAAAGAAAATTACCATGGTTCTCAACCTTTTTTTTGCCAACCTTGGAACACATGAACCCAGCGGCCGCCAGGCAGGATAAACACACATTTTGCAAGAGATAGATAGAGGAAATTCATACTCAGAACAAATTACGGTGTAATGGTGATAAATAATCGAACGTTCTTTTAAATTGGGTAATAATTGTGAACTCTAGAGGGACCACAAGCCAAAAACGTGATTTTTCGTACAATCTGGGGCCATAATTCAGGAAATTATGGTCTGATACGCGCGAATATCGCCAGGAACCTAGATCTGTGGGTTATATACATTGTACATACATTTCAAGTTTAAACCAAATCAGATTTAAAATGTGACATATACATACAGTGTTCATGAGCTAAAAACTTGATTTTTCGTCAATCAGGGACCATAATCCATGAAGTTACAGTTCGATACATGCCAATATCGAAAGGAATCAAGATCTTAGGCGGATAAACCTATATTTCAAGTTTCATTGAAATCAGATGAAAATTGTGACCTGTAGAGTGTTCACAAACTATTGTGGACGGGACGGACAGGGGTGACGACAATATACATCCACATGAAAATGTGGGTGTATGAAAACCACACAATAATCCGGCCCGTTTTTTCTTCTTTTTTTTTCGTTTTCTTCACGGTCTATCTATGTAAATGTTTGTGAGATACTCGGGTTGGATGGATCCACGTCTATAATAATAATCGATGTCGTAAACCGGAAACAGTCGAAGTTTTGGAAAAGATAGAAAGGGAAAGAAGAGGCTATAAAAGAATGTTTTAAAAAATTTAGACTTGAATTTGTTGGCTTGTCTACGATATTGCCCCTGGTGGAAGTGGAAGTCAAACCACAGAAACGAACGAACGAATTGAATTCTTTATAGTTTTTGGTGTTTTATTCAACACAAACTGATAAGCAGTGTCAGGCCAACAGACAAATGGTAGTAGGAGTAGGACGTTTTAAAAATGCATAATATTAACAAACATCAGCGTGCCCTTGTACTTGTTCAGAAGGCAATAGCAAAATGCATGTCAGCAGTTCAAAATATGTATTTTAGTTTTACAATTTGCAATTTCCATTGGTCCAATGTCACAGAGTTAAAATACATAATAATTAATACACTTTTCAACAATACAAAATACAGTATAATAGTTATTTTGCACGTTACAGTTCTCCATTCTGCGGTTTGCATAATAAACCTTAGCATAAGACCTTAGCATACTAGAACATATACCTTACATGTATATGGGATCTACGACAAAGCTCATTTGCATACAGAAAAAAGTCGGGACTAGGACAGAAATCAATAATTTACGCTATCAATCTACAAGGTTAAGGTCAGTAGAAGGGGCGGTACTCATATTTACAGACCTTCGGAAAACGATCATACTGTTCTGCTCCGACTGGGCTTATGGAAACAGTCATACCCCATGCCAAGTAATCTCTTAACGTACATGCTAATGTGTATACAGGACCTCATGATGTTATAATTTTTATATATAACAGAAGACTAATGATGTTGAAACTTTTATATATTACAGGAAACAAAAGATGTTAAAACTTTTCACCAGTGTCTTGCATGTGATCTGACATTTAAAACATATGATGACTTAGAAAATCACAATAAAATACACGTAAAAGATGAAGAACCTGTAGATCAAGATGAAAATTGTCGAAATAGAGACGAGAAAACAGACGATGTAGATGAACATTGTCAAGTTCATTTCAATCAGGGTAAAATGGAAGATGAAGAAGCATGTCATCAATGTGGTTTTTGTCCTAAAAAATACAAATTAGAAACGGATTTGATGAAACACAGCAAATCACATGCAACACAAGAAAAAATAGACAGAGAACAGACTTCTCCGAAAAACATGGAACCAAACATGCAGGGCAGGGCTGGTTTTAAATGTGATGTTTGTAGTAAATCATTTAACAAACGTAGGCATTTGCAAAGGCACATGAGAACTCATACTGGAGAGAAGCCATTTGAATGTGAGCTCTGTAGCAAAGCCTTTACTGATGCAAGTAACCTATACAAGCACAGAAAGACTCATACAGGAGAACGACCTTACACATGTCATGTTTGTGGCAAGGCTTTCAGTCAGGCAGTTGGTCTACAGCGCCATATGAGAACCCACACTGGAGAAAAACCTTTTAAATGTGACGTTTGTGATAAATCTTTTGCACAGCTCGGTGGTTTGCAGACGCATATAAAAACTCACAGTGGTGATAAACAATATCAGTGCGGAGTTTGTTACAAATTGTTTCACGATAAAGGGAATTTCTTAAGACACATGCGAATCCATACAGGAGAAAAGCCTTATAAATGTGATCTTTGTAGTAAATCATTTACTCAGAGTGGAACTTTACAGACACACATGAAAAGTCACACCAGGAAGGTGCCATGTGAATGTGATCTTTGTGGTAAATCGTTTCGTCATACAAGTCGCCTAGAGCAACACAAATGTAGAGAGAAGTTCTTTAGGTGTGAGGTTTGCGATAAATCGTTTACACGGAACAGTAATCTTCAGCAACATATGAGAACCCACACAGAAGATAACCCATTTCAGTGCTATATCTGTGGTAAATCGTTTGGTCAAAATGGAAGCCTTCAGAAACATTTGAAACTGCATTCAGGAGAGAAACCTTTCACATGTGACATTTGTTTTAAATTGTTTAACAGCCGTGGTAATCTACAGAGACATATAAGAACCCATTCTGGGGAAAAACCCTATATTTGTGATGTATGTGGGAAATCATTCACTAGAAATGATAATTTAGTAGAACATATCAGATCTCATAGTGCAGAAAAAACTTTCAAGTAAATACTGTGATCATAACTTAGTAGGTTTCCGGGGATCAAGGTGGCTAAATGGGTAAGGCACTGGCTTGCTAGTCTGGAGGTCGGGTGTTCAATCCCTGCAGTGGTGTGGTTCCCCCTTGTCAGTGTACACATTGGTGTGCACCTAAAAGATCCATTGACACTTGGAATTCGATATAAGAGAAGGGCCATAGTACCGCTGTCTGGGCAAAATTTCGCTCATAGTACACTGTATGGCTGTGCCCGTCTTCATTATCTCAGTTTAGAGCAGAACAGTAGGACATTAAACCCTACTTCATGGGTTTCCTCGAGTGCTCCAGTTTCATTTATAAGTTCTATTGATGAGAATGGTTGTATGGGTTTGATCCCACCCTGGTAGATGATGAGGTATATATCAAGCAGTATTTCTTGTTTTGTCATATTTATTTATGATAATGACCCTGAAAGCTTTGTGTATTAAGCAAGGGAAGCTTAAAAAATAAAATTTTAAATGTGATTTTTCTTTTGAATTAACAGCATTCGTGAAAAGGGCTAATAATATAGACCAATTCTATTTACGGGACGAGAATAAGGTAAGTCACAGCTATTTTAATGCTGCTCACATACAAAACCCCCGCGTAGTATTTCCTGAACTCCAGAACAAAGCCAGTGCTTTGAGGTCGAGTGTCATTGGGCCTGCTTGATTTGTCCACCGATAGGCGAGCCGTTTTTTTACATGACCTACGCCGATCAGGTTACCGTATCAGTGCAAATCAAGTGACCCGGTTTATAAAAATGTGGCGTGGGATAATATTAAACCTGTTACATGATATGTTTAAATAAAAACAGTATTCATGTACATGTATAAGTAATTATTTTAGTAACGTAAAGTGACCGCAAAATAAGCAGAAAATTGTTAGGCCCTTATTAGTAATATTTCCGAAAAAAATAAATGAGAACATCTGGTTTTACGAAGCTCCAATTCAGTTTAATTTTAATGCTTTCATTCGCATTTAATGGCATTCCTAACTAACGTGAATTTTATAGTCCGGCAGCAGGTTGATAAACCTGGAAATATAGTCCACCTAATGTTTTTTGATGGATTTTATATCTTCAGTATGAGTAGATTAAAACTCCGGATGGTGCCACCCTCGCGGAAATTTGAATATTTGAGATGGCCACCATGAGGTATTTTCTGGTTATTTAGTGGGGTAAAATATGTGAAGATTCTCTCGGAAACCTGTTTGAAGATGTATTTTGTAAGAATTTGACCCGCTGAATCCAATGAGCATGGGTATTCCTCCTAAAAGTGACGGCTAGTTCCGCTAGGGGGGCAAATTCAAAATGGTGGTTTATTTTGGCAGGAAACTTATAAAGTTCCCTAAAACGGTGAAGCGTAGTTTCAGAATTCGGATGATGCTACCTTGGCATCCTTTGTGGGTGGAGGGGGGATTCTGGTTATTTACTTTAATTTAATGGGATACCATTCGGGACAAATTCTAACGGACCTTGGTATGAAGGTGGTTTCGGTACGAATTTGATTAGCTGAATTTAATGAGCTTGGGTGTTTCTCCTAAAAGTGACGACTAATTCCGTTAGGGGGCCAAATTCACAATGGCGGCTCCCTAATATGGTGTGCAATATATTGAAATATAGGTTTTCATGGTCAGTGTCTTCAGATACAAACATAAATACATGTAACCAGGCCTAATATAATTAAAAGACGAGGCTGTTAAATCTTTATTAAAAAAAACCTGTAAAAATATACATACATAGAATTAATATAAATGACACTTAATTTATAATACATATAACACACTTTAAAATAGATCCAACATTACACTGTATTTTATTATTATACTATATATTTAATTCTAAACTCATATCTTTACAGTAATAAGTATGTTTCATATCTCTAATTATTAGATAATACTTATATAAAATAACATACCCTGAAAGGGGTTTTAAAGATCTCAGTGTTGAAACAACACTACCATATATAACTATCAGCAAGGTATCCAATATAAACAAATGATTCTATGATTATCTTATGCTAAACCTAAACTTAATTACTAAATGATATTACTTTGCTTAAAAGCTGCAGAATATGTATAAATGTATTTTACTGTGTTTGTAAAGAATAATATATGAAATAACTAATTTACACATCTTACATTCACCACACCCCCCGGACAATACCAATAATTGTTCCAAAGGAAAGATAACTCAGTTAACGCACCATTGGTTGTTTTTCTTTTTAAATTATTTATATATGTTTGTGTTGGTAAAAGGAAAATATAACTTTTTGTTGAATCTAAAACTATGAGCATCCTGACCAATTTCTTCCCCGAATTAGTAAACATTTACTGATGTTTGTGAAAGGTTTAAAGTAGCTAAGTCTCTAACTCAATATCATCCAAAATCTTCAACATTGAAAATACGAATTATTTGTCAATTTAAATCAACAATTGATGCTGTGATCTTACCGGAAAAAGATGGACTTCAGATATCAAATATTTAAGACACAATAAACATTTTACCATTGGTACACGATTCGGAATCGACTGCATAGGGGTCACCTTCGCGCCCGACGTCCTCGCGTGATCCCTTGTTTGAGAGATCATCACATTCAGGCAAGACATCGTTGGTGTAGGGATCGTCAACACTGGGATAATCGACGCCGGAGCAATGTGATGTTTTCAGATGAGTCAAGGTTCACTGTTGATTTTTTGGACAGACGTAGGAGGATGTGGCGTCGTCGAAACGAGCGCTTCCAAGACGTTAACGTCATCAGACATGATCGATTTGGGGGTGGTTCTGTTATGGTGTGGGGAGGCATCACTGTTGCTGGAAGAACGGCTTTACATGTTGTTGCAGGGCGTGTTACAGGCCAGTACTACCGGGACAACATCTTGGCAGTCCATGTTGTGCCGTTCGCACGACGTCATGGCCGCCGTTTCATCTTCCAGGATGACAACGCAAGATGTCACAGGGCCAGCATCGTTACAGGTTACCTCCAATAACAGAACATCACCACATTACCTTGGCCAGCACTGAGTCCCGACCTCTCCCCCATCGAGCATGACTGGGACATGCTTGGACAGAGGTTACAACAACGTCAACAACGTCCTGCCAATGTCCAAGAACTTGCTGCTGCGCTGCAACAGGAATGAGACAATCTGGACCAAAATGACCTTAGACGTCTCATTAGGAGTATGCCACGTCGGATCAATGCTTGTTTGGCAAACAGAGGAGGATTTACCCGTTACTGACTTTGTTGTGATGCTGTGGTAACTTTGCTGTTTGACCCCGGGTATCATTTTACCCTTATAATGGTCAGTCTGTGCCTTACTTAGTCTAACGATCATTTGGAATAAATCGATGAATGTGAACTTCATTTCATTTTGTCATTTGTTTCTTCGTCAGTTTCATCAGGTGACTTTAATAACACTTAAAAATCAAATATCCCCTACTTTTTTTGAATAGTATAATTAAAGGAGCTAAATCGCTAATATTTGAGACCTAGAAATTGCCACAAATGTAAAGTGAATGTATACAAACTGATTTACATTCAATCGTTTTCGTTTGTATTCTAATTAAAATTAGTTATGTTCGGCGAAATACGCCAGAAGTTTTAATCGAGTGGCTATTTCGAGTGTCTGGTTATTCCAGTCTACATAGGCCGTTTGATTTGGTGCAATGTTTCTAGCCTCGTTTCTCGAGTCTCTTGCTAGAACTGGGGCTGAAACGCATTATGGTACACGATTCGTGTACCAATGGTAAAATGTTTATTTTGTTTTAAATATTGGATATTAAAAGCCCATCTTTTCCCGGTAAAATGAGAACATCAGTGTTGATTTAAATTGACAAATAATTCGCGTTTTGAATGCCGAAGATTTTGGACTATATTGAGTTAGAGACTTAGCTACTTTAATGACACTAAACAGGAACAGGACGGAGAAGCCAGGGATTTTTTTTCCACCGTTGTGATTGTCATAATATAGACCTCGGCATTATTTACTTATTAGGCCTATACATGTATTAATTTTTCACTTACCTGTGTTATTATGTATAATACGGTATCAATAATTATATATGAATATATATGATCTGTATGTCCATAGTGGCACAGCCGTAGTGCTGTATTTTGTTTTTGGCCTACTTCATTTTATATAATCTTACGAAAACAAAAATTTAGAAAGTGGAATAATGATAAGAGATTCTACGCGCATGAAACCATTTGTGCTTACGGATCGACCTGTATTGGCCGAGAAGGTTTCCCTTAGTACGGGACAAACAACTGAGGTCAACACCCCCCAGACAACACCAATGATATTCAAATACACGTACCTTTAATTAGATCAATGAAGACTTGACCAAAAGTATTTTCGGAAACTGAAACAACTTATAAACTTTGAACGCAAGACACAAAGTTCTTGGATGATGCAGCACTCAAAACTTCCACCTCGATCACTGTGTATCTTTTTTGGAAATCCATAATGGACGATGAAATTGTCGAAAAGGATTCTTGCTGTTGTTTTGGCATCCTGGCTTCTTGTTGCAATCGCCTGAGCATACCGGGTAAAATGATCAGTGATGACTAAGATGTTGGAATATTCCCTTTACACTGCTCTAAACACAAATAATCCATACAGAGAATCTCCACAGGTTGTGACGATGTTATATTCACTAGAGGCACTCGAGAAGTGGTGGAGGACTTGCGCATGGGACATCTCTTGCAAGACTTTAAATATTCGTCGACATCTGCAGACATCCGTGGCCAAAATACTCGTTCTTTTAGAAGTGTTAAAGTTCTGTCCCGACCCACATGACCTACATCATCATGACAACCCTTTAAAACAGAAGACCTCTCAGATGTTGGTATATAACCAACTGGTGAATATCTCCATCATTACCTGTAGATTGTCTATACGGCACATCATTCTTGACAATAAGCTTACTGAATTCCCTTAGGTAAACACCTTCATCCCTTGAAGATGGGGGTAAAGTTGGTTTACTCTGTCTGGTTACTGCTGTGTAGATGGGGCCAATAACCGAATCACTCTTTTGTTTTCTAGACCAATCCACAAAACTGTCTGAAGATGACAAATCCTGTATAGATGAATCAGGAACTACTTGAGTTGCCAAACATTCAACAAATGAAGAGCTATGATAGAAGAGCCACAGAGTCAGTACTAGAAGAAGGTGTTCAACCAAAAGGTGTTCCAATCCGTTGATATCCTTCCCCCGAATACCTGACAACTCATCCCAAAGACAACTCATCCAAATAAAAGACAACTCATCCCAAGTCAAATGACAATTCATCCCCAAACAAAAGACAATTCATCCCTACTTTTAAAAAAACCCACTCATTCCAAGTTACAAATAAATGCCATAAATTAATCACTAATATATGAATTCATTACATCAACAATTTATTAAATTATACATTTATGTATGAATATATTACATCACAAATTTATTAAATAATACATTTTATTATAACATCAACTAATATGGTAGTTTTACCGATAGTTTCTATTCATGCCGTTTACTTTCAAAACATCGTTCAATAAATGATAAAACTCGTTGAAAAATAACAAAAATGGTTTAATTAGTACCATGGTTTAGATTAAAAGCAACGGGTTTAGTTTCTCCGAGATGCGTTTAAAAATGGTCGACCCGTGCACTTATCTAAGGCGATCATTAATTGGCTGGGCCGATCAGTTTCCCGAGACGCGTTTAAAAATGGACTTCCCGTCCACTTATCTATGGTGTTTAGTTATTAATCGAGACGTCGAATTTCCCGAGATACGCCGAATTTCCCGAGATACGTCGAATACGAATAATTTATCCATAGTGTTTAATAATAAGATAAAACTTGTAATTTCCCGCGAGCCGTTTATCCGATCAATTTATTTTGATTACGATAATTTACATACGGCGTACCAATAAAAATCCGAGAATAAAAAATTTATTGCGCACACATAGATATTCACCTTACCGTGGCCGTACTATCTGTTATCCATTAGCTATAAACAAAGTATTCCACCATTGACAAATACGTAAATCGGTAAATAACGTCCCAGGTAATTATACAATCAGAACTCGGTAAATCACATCACAGGTAATGCATCTTCATTAAATCACAAATGAATTAACGCAGACTTCCACGCGTACAAGTCAACCCAACACTAGAGACTTTTGGCAAGTGGCATTTCCCTATCCGTATCACGTATCCGTATCATATACGTGACACGTTGCGTCAGAGTAGTTTTAGAGTTTTGGCAGATTCTTGCGTCGCGTACGTATGCGTCACTGAGCTGAGCTTAGTTCTGTACAGCATGATGGCAGCAATCTACCAAGATCACCATCAATACTAGTCTAGTACCTAGCCTACAATTTCTCGGAGTGAGTGAAGTCGCTCGACAGTCGCTGAGCTATAATAAAAAAAAATGTCGCCTCTTTTTACACCCCTTTACCATAGAATCACATTTACAGCTTTGCAAGGTCCCATATCTACCTAAATCTAGCAAATAGGTCAACCAGCGTGTAGACAGACAGACGGAAAAAGTATGAAAATTCCGAGAAATTCCAGTCTTTATTATGGTTAAATTCACATCAAATATACACAGATTCATAAAAAACGGTATGATACAAGATTTCAGCGTCTAAAAAGACGACAATGTTATACGGACCTTCTTCGTATGAATGCTGTTCGATACGGACTGCCGTATCCGTGTGCTGTATCACGTATGAGAAATACACACACATTAATGACGTCACACACAAAATCCATACGGATACGTGATACGTCCTAAGAATTTACGCTTGCCAAAAGTCTCTAATGGCAGTGCGATAAACCCGCGAGAGAATTAGACATGTACTGGCGCCAAAAAAGAAACCAAATCACTGTCGCCCAGGAAATACGCTTCAATGATTACTGCCTTGACGTTACGTAATCACTTGATTGGGGGCAATAAAATGTTTGGTTATCTCCCAAAACTTAGACAGCCATAACTTAGACAGTGGAGTAAGTGATTAATTAACACAACACCCATAGCTGCAATGGAACAGTCCTAATCAGTGGTGTAATTGACCCATAGGGAGATTAAGTTTGTTGGACTGAGATGTTTTGATTTGAAAACGAATGTCTTTGATGCAAGTTTGATTATCAAAACAATACGTTATGTTAAAACTGTTGAGATGTATTGATTTGAAAATATATCTAACTTTGATCCAAGGGTGATTATATATCATTTAAGTATGTGTAAGAATCTGAGATTATATCATTTAAGTATGTGTAAGAATCTGAGATGTTTTGATTTTAAAATGTCTACCTTTGATGCAAGTGTGGTTATTGAACAGTAAAGGATGTGTAAGCAGCTGAGATGTTTTGATTTCAAAATATAACTTAGGGAGATTAAGTTTGTTGGGCTGAGATGTTTTGATTTGAAAATGGACGACCCTTTCTGCTGTTTGCCGATGGAGAAGATGACAAGATCATGGCTTTTGCGACCCTGTATCACTTGAAGGCCTTACAGGCAGCTGAGATTATCTACATGGACGGGAATTCACTGCCTGCCCTGACCTGTGGGACCAAGTCTACATTATCCACGCAAGGTCCGGATCCACAACTTATCCTCTGGTCTTAGCTCTACTGCCCTACCGTCAAGTGACGACCTACGCCAGACTCTTCTGACTCCTGAAAACCAGTGTTCAGCAACACCTCAACCAGCCTCTAGCTCCAAGTCGTGTGCAGACTGATTTCGAGTTAGCAGCCATACGGGCAATCGAGAGAGAGTTTCCTCAAGCTGAGATCAAGGGATGCTATTTCCACTTCTGCCAGGCCCTTTGGAGGAAGACCCAGGACTTGGGACTAGCAGTTCCCCCAGAGAGGATACAGAGTTGAAGACTTTCGTCAGAAGAGCAAGTTTTAGGATTTTTTCTGGATTTCTTGGACTATTTCATTATCAAATATAGGTAACAGGTTGGGGATTAGTTGTGCACTTGACCGTAAATGTTGTTTTAAGCTGTCTAAGATATGGCTGTCTAAGTTTTGGCAGGTTACCAAATGTTTTAGTTATACTTGTCCAGTCATCACTAGCCCAGTTTTAGGAGCACGTTAATATGGCGGTATATTAGTGCCAAAATTCTAACATGCTATCGTCTAATTTCTTGCTTCTGTTCATGTAATTTCTAACCTCCATTCATATGTAACTTCCATTCATGCAATTTCTAATTTAAGACAATGTATAACCCAACTTCTTTATTTGTTCAGTGTAAATTTCAATTCTGTTCCAACTTGTTTCTATTATTTAAACGAAAAATGTCTTCTTAATAGATGCTTTACATGTTTAGCATCAACATCAACGAATTTAGAATTTATACATTTCTGCCTAGCAACCATCATTATGAAGACGTTTGGTGTCGCCACTGCGTGCTCAATTGGGTGATTGCGCACCTGATCGGGACCATTATTTGGTATAAACGACCCATTCTTCGTTTGGTTGAAGGTTGGAAGGCGTGTCGAGAGAGAGAGAGGTCACTATCTGTGTAGGCCTGTCCATAACATTTATACCCTGTGTTAATATAGACCAACTGTATATAAATATTAATTATTGGCTCAACCGTAAAAAAAAAATAAAATAAAATTATCCAAATCCCGTTTAGCTTATATTTGAAATAGAAAATGAAATGAAATGAAAGAGGGTTTAACGCCCTACTGTTCTATTCCGAACCGGGCTAATGGAGACGGACATACGCCACACAGTGTGCTTTAGGGAAATATTGCCCGGAGAGCGGATCTACGACCTGGGCATATATCGAAGTCTAACGGTCAAGGGATCTTTTACGTTCACGCCAACATGTACATGGAACATCGAGTTTTCATCCCATCGGAACAAGAAATTAATAAGGGGGGACCACGCCAGAAAATCTGGATGAACTTTTTTCGACCCATGCCGGGATCGAACTCCCTACCCACAGCCTAGCGAGCCTGCGTCTTACCCACGGTATTCGAAATAGTATTTGCAAACCATACATTTGTATCACGTTCAATGTTGTTTAGAAGGTAGGATGGCCGAATGGTTAGCACGTGCACGCTGTAACATAAGGTCTGTCATTGAATAAACTAGCGTGGTTTCTATTTCCTGTTTTTACGTCACATGGAGTAGGGCCGCCTTTCCAACCTCGTGGGTTTTCTCCGGGTCCTCCGGTTTCCTCCCACTGCTAAACACTCCTACGCGCAAGCGAATTATTGAAATACAATTGAACGGTGTTAATACCGAAATGACCTGGTTGGTGTCGAGTGGATGTTAAACCCCATCTCTCTCCCGATGTTGTTTTCAATTTTAACACTCAGGCAAGCCACTCAATCTGACGAAGAGCGAGTCCTTTGTATCAATAGAACGGCCCCGATCAGGTGCTCAATCGCCAAACTGAGCACATGGTGGCGACACCAAACGACATCATAAATTATGTCGTTCATGCTTAACATGTAATACCACAATGAAGTAGACATTTTTCGCCCCAATAATAGAAATCAGATGAAATAGAATTGATATTTACACTGAACAAATAAAGAAGTAATTCAACTTTGTCTTAATTTAGAAATTACATGAATGGAAGTTAGAAGTTACATGAATGGAGGTTAGAAATTACATGAATAGAAGTAAGAAATTAGACGATAGCATGTTAGAATTTTGGCACTAATATACCGCCATACGTTAAACCATATTTCATTTGTTATAACTAATAAAACGACATTGCTTTATATCAACATCAAAGACACTGTCCAAATATATGATAATTATAATAACGCGTCGTGGAAGGGGAGGTCAGGTCAGAACGAGGTTTCAAAATCAATATTCCCGAAAAAGTAAAAGGTTTATAAATAAAACAACATATACTTGGTTATGATAATTTAATAACAAAAACTAATTGTATGTATTTATATGCAGGTACAATAAATACTAAAAGCAACCACAAATAATAGCATGCATACTAAAAAATACAAAGAATTGGAAAACAATCAAGTTTGGTACATACAAAAAATTAACATCGAAATCGAAATAAATAACACAGAACAAACAAATATATGATAATTTAACACCAGACAACAAATTGATAATGTAAATAAACCATTTAAAATCCTACACCACTTTATATACAGCACGTCATTTAAAATGAAAAACACTACACCCCTTATACTGTATACAGCAAATTAAAATACACAACATGGTATCATTCAAAACACAGCACTGGTTTATATATATATATATATATATATATATATATATATATATATATATATATATATATATATATATTAAAGTAGATAAAGTACAAGTACTTCTTTGTTTACGGTAGATAATGCATAAAGAAATAGAAAAATACGTCCAGGTAAAAAAATTCTCCACTTTACTTCATTCTGACATACATTAAATTATATAAGCTAGCTGTCTGCCCTCTATAGGCGTCTTCAGATATTATAATGTATACAAAATATTGCAAATACGATAATTTGTTGAGTATTTGCATATACGGATCATAGTTCAGTGGTGTAGCTCCTTTACTCGGACCAAAGGCGTTTTATAGCTGAGGCGCTGGAGGCGCCAGCCTCCCCGCGAAAAAAATCATAGAAGATGAAAAAATAAAACGGGAGAAAAATGCTAAAACCGATGAGAAAAATGAAAATGAACCCTAGTTAGGGAGGGTCCTGAAGGCGGACAGAAGGGCCCCACGTCTGACAAAAGGGCCCCTCTGGCCATGGGAAAGGGCCCAGAGTCCGTGTCAATCATTTTTCTATACACTGTTACTGTCGAATCTATTACTGACTGAGAATGCAGTCATTGCATTGGCATAAAAGTCATCCATCTAGACCCCCCCACGAAAGAGGGCCCTCAAAATAGTGTAGCCTCCGCCATGTTTAACCTTAAAACGCCCCTGACTCGGACGCATCTTCGTAAACAGTATAATATATATTAAAGTAGATGAAGTACAAGTACTTCTTTGTTTACGGTAGATAATGCATAAAGAAATAGAAAAATACGTCCAGGTAAAAAATTCTCCACTTGACTTCATTCTGACATACATTAAATTATATAAGCTAGCTATTGCAAATACGATAATTTGTTGAGTATTTGCATATACGGATCATAGTTCAGTGGTGTAGCTCCTTTACTCGGACGCATCTTCGTAAACAGTATAATATATATTAAAGTAGATAAAGTACTTCTTTGTTTACGGTAGATAATGCGTAAAAAATTCTCCACTTTACTTCATTCTGACATACATTAAATTATATAAGCTAGCTGTCTGCCCTCTATAGGCGTCTTCAGATATTATAATGTATACAAAATATTGCAAATACGATAATTTGTTGAGTATTTGCATATACGGATCATAGTTCAGTGGTGTAGCTCCTTTACTCGGACGCATCTTCGTAAACAGTATAATATATATTAAAGTAGATAAAGTACAAGTACTTCTTTGTTTACGGTAGATAATGCATAAAGAAATAGAAAAATACGTCCAGGTAAAAAATTCTCCACTTTACTTCATTCTGACATACATTAAATTATATAAGCTAGCTGTCTGCCCTCTATAGGCGTCTTCATATATATATATATATATATATATATATATAAAGTTCAGTTTTTAAAAATATCACTGGGAAACAATCAATGGTTTTATTCATATATATATCTGATTTATATACCCAAAAATACTAATATTTTGATGGAATAATCTATATTTAAATATATATATATATTTCTCTCATTTGAATATTATGTTTTGGCTTGTGAAATCTTGTCTGTGTGTAAAATAACGTTATTTACCGCCGGCTTCCACCAAAGTCTTATCTCCCACAATTACATATTATACATATAGATGAATATTTACAAAGTGATGAGCGAAGGGTGTACAAATTAATGAAATATATACGGTTGCTGAAGCGTTACATTTACTTGTTTTAGTCCGCCAAATATCTTTTTTTATTGTGATTACTCCCGTTATCGAGGTCATTATTTTAATAACGGTATATTTGAATCATAACCAGTATTAAATATGATTAATGGTCAGCTCCAAATGTGGTCAGCAGCCACAAGATATCTCCGTCCCTAGCATATGGGACTGGTCTTGACAATCTTAGCAAATCAATGTAATTGTTCATAATCAGATGACTTTTATCCACACAAAAACATTTCGACCTTTGGCATTTTCTTACGACACCCTTCCACTCTACCTCCCCGATTATAACAGTTTGTGTTGGAGTTGAAAATAGGCGCACACCCTGTCCGCAAAATAAATCAACCCTTTCTTTTAATGTTACCATCGATGGTGCTTTTGCCGTAAACGCTCCGCGGAAGGTATAATTAGAATTGTCCCTGGTTGTATGTACCATTTTAAATTCATATAAATCTTCCTGTGATGTCAAATGCTTCAGTTTGTCCTTTATTTCTGTTGATACCGGTTTCCCACATTTATTTACTGGTTTATTTTGCTTTACGGTTCCAGTACCACAACACGCCATTATCGATGTTAACCACTGGTACTGAAATAATAAAAAACAGTAAATTTGTAGGCCAGTATAACTGCAATAATAGGTTATCATAGCTAACAATTATCTCTTACCGGATCAAGGGGGATTGGATGGCCGAATGGTTAGCACGTGCGTGCTGTATCATAAAGCCTGTCATTGAGTCAACTGGGGACCTAGTTGGTGTCGAGTGGACGGTAAACACCATTTTTTTCTCTTACGGGATCAAGTGGAAACCGAAAACCGCTCGAATGTTTATTTTCCTAATGGCTAAATTTTAAAAAAAATAAATTTCTCACCTCAATGACATGCATGGCAGATTTTTCCGGTAGACTTTTACTTCTTATGGCATCCACAAGAGTCTGGTTGCATCGTTCAAAATCGTACATCCAAAAACTTTTGACAGTTCCAAACCTCTGAATGTAGTATGGTAAATGGTGGGCTATATGGAAGTTTATCGTCTAAAATAGAAAAAGATAATTTGAGTATATAATCGACCGGGCTCCTGTACAGAACATATCCCCGAAGAATCGTGGTTTGCATAGTACTTCGGTAATAGGTCGGAGGTCGGTTAAAAGCAACATACCTGAATGGACTTTGGGAAGTCCCGCTCGACTTTCGCTAGGGCGACGTGCCAGCTCTTCTCTAGTTCACCTGCTATTTCTGGTCTATTGAACAGCAGATTGAGATTATAACAAAGGTTGCTCAATGTCTCCTGTTCAATAGCCCACGAATGCAATAACCTAAAACACCTGTAGTGATAACCTGTAGAAATAAAATAATAAAAAGGTGAACTCAAACACATTTAACAATTGTGTGAAAATAAAGTGAAATATAGTGGGGTTTAACATCATACTGTTTTGCATCGACTGGGATAATGAAGAAGGAACCAATGTTCCTAAAATCGTGTTGAATAAAATTCTCTGAACCTCATGTTCTCGCACTGAACCACTTCAAATTTGCTCGGTTGTAATATTTCTTACAAGTACTCTGTAAGAACATAATGCCTACCTGCATCCAAGTATCACTCTTTGTTTTCCCCTCAATCTTGGTAAACATAGATTTTGGTAAGTCGCCAAAAAAGTCGGGAAATGCTATTTGGTTGAATCGATAGTCGGCCGGTGATTTTTCTGATTGGGTTAGCGTGAAATCGTGAATACGGGAACTGTAAACGAAAAAACTTAATTTAGCAACCAATAAAAAAAGACATTCTTCAGTAGATATCGCGTGTGTAAAGTTGATCTGTTTTTTTGAAAAAATAGAAAAACAAAAGACCTGTTCGAGGTTGTCTATTGGGTTGATGTACGTCAAGCCAACATATCGTACATACAAGTAAAGTATATATACAATATATGCTTACCTGCCATCATTGGATAATCTTCTTCTATTTGCCTGTAATACAATTATAATTCACTATATTAAAGATACATTATTGGAGATTAGATAACGAGTTGGCAGTTCTCATTATAATAGTTACAAACTACATAGGGTAAAGGTAATTTGCTGAAAATTAGTCAAATTGATCCACTATGAGACGAGAACGAAGCGTGTGAAATTCCGCCTAGCCTCGGTCATCATTACTAAAATTAATATAAACAGCATAGTCTCGGTTATCTTAAATTTAATTTCAACGGCCGTTCAGTGACACATAGGAATATAAATCCAGCTTACATCCTTGACATCCAGAGTTTATTATGGTCTGGATAAGTTCATTATTTTCTAATTGATAATTTAGATAACGTTTGATTAGTTATAACAAATGAAATATGGTTTAACGTGCTCCTAAGACTGGGCTAGTGATGACTGGTCAAGTATAACTAAAACATTTTATTGCCCCCAATCAAGTGATTACGTAACGTCACAAGGCAGTAATCATTGAAGCGTATTTCCTGGGCGACAGTGATTTGGTTTCTTTTTTGGCGCCAGTACATGTCTAATTCTCTCGAGGCTTTATCGCACTACCATTGTTGGGTTGACTTGTACATGTGGAAGGCTGCGTTAATTCATTTGTGATTTAATGAAGATACATCACCTGTGATGTGATTTACCGAGTTCTGATTGTATAATTACCTGGGACGTGATTTACCGATTTACGTATTTGTCAATGGTGGAATACTTTGTTTATAGCTAATGGATAACAGATAGTACGGCCACGGTAAGGCGAATATCTATGTGTGCGCAATTTTTTATTCTCGGATTTTTATTGGTACACCGTATGTAAATTATCGTAATCAAAATGAATTGATCGGATAAACGGCTCGCGGGAGGTTTTATCTTATTATTACACACTATGGATAAATTATTCGTATGTTGATTTATATACGTATCTCGGGAAATTCGACGTCTCGTTGAATAACTTAACACCAAAGATAAGTGGACGGGAAGTCCATTTTTAAACGCGTCTCGGGAAACTCAACGGCTCGGCCAATTAATGATCGCCTTAGATAAGTGCACGGGTCGACCATTTTTAAACGCATCTCGGAGAAACTAAACCCGTTGCTTTTAATCTAAACCATGGTACTAATTAAACCATTTTTGTTATTTTTCAACGAGTTTTATCATTTATTGAACGACGTTTTGAAAGTAAACGGCATGAATAGAAACTATCGGTAAAACTACCATATTAGACCATACCATACTTGTAGTGTAATACATTTTATTATAACATCAACTTAGGCCTGTCATTTAGTAATTTAGTCTGCCAGTTTGTCGTTCAGTCAGTCATTTAGTCTGCCCTTCAGTTTGGTCCATATATCCCCCCACATTGATAGCTGGTTGGTGTCTTCCTAATTTCCCTTCCGATATCATTTTGATTTGTGTCGGTAGCTGCGCCGCTTCTTTGTACAACAAAGTTAACAGAAGATAAAACTGTAAATTCCCTTTTCTGGCCTTTTGGTTAATTCGGTTAAGCCAACCCTCAACATCATTATTGGTTCGTATTGTTCTGCCCAACACACTCCATGTCGGGATGGTCTATATATTACTCGTCAGCCAATTATCCATAATATATTTCATTACCGCTTTAATTTGATCTGTGGTGGCTTTCTCTTCTAATTTATTGAATGTTGGCAATACATGTGCAGCGGGCAGGAATGGTAAGGCAAGTACTTTTCTAAAAAACATATATACGGCGTCTTTCTGGCTGTAGGCAGTCTACAAAAATATATAACATCAACTAATTGTGAATAAAACAAACTAATTGTGAGTAATACTAATATCAAATAATAATATCGTTTTCAAATACTCAATTATTTCAAAAAGTAACATACCTGAAGTCCGTTTTCTCGGATCTTTCTCCAAACTGCCTGATCCCAATGGAACGCACAGCCATGTATACGTGGGTTATCGAAAACTGATCTTAAGGCTTGCGAGACCCCTGCCTCAAAATCTGCAACAAAAGCCTGTACTGCAGGGGCTGATGGTATCATATCCTGGATGGCCTTGAATATCTGCGAAGATTAAATGAAAGTGTTAAAATGTCTTTGTAGTCAGCAATATGTCTTTTCTTTACTGCTGACCGTTAATAATATTTCCTAAAACATACCTTCTTGTACATACCTTTCCTGACATCAGTACAAACGCCAAGGGTACTTGCTTGATACTGTCACCAGATTTTAAAAAACTATGGATTGACAATAGCTGGTAAAATGGTTTGTTAACTATTCTAAAAGTACCATCTATATACCATGTCTTAGCTTTTCCAAGTAGTTCAGTTTGCTTCTCTGTGGCGAAAAGTAGGTGTCGGCCATCTTTTGTATGTATATCTTTCTGTAAAAACACCTCCGGAATAGTTGTAGCCAAAAACTCTTCATTGATCTAGAAAATAATGGTGTCATTATTATTATTGCTTATTATATTGAATATTGCTTATTATACTGATGTCATTATTCAGTTATTATTACACCTCAAAATCAAGATCTGTTGGATCAGCTGGTCCCCCTTTTTGCCGGAACCGATTACAATATTGAAGCAGGTTCGAATAAGTGGGTCTGGATGCCCCTGGTTCTCTGTTATCCACATGTTCAGCTAGGATATTATCAACAATATTTTGTGCTGGCTCGAAGAGTGTCAAAGGTGCCTTTACTCTCAACTAATAATATAATATGTCAAATATAATTTTGGAGGATGTGCTTTCAATTAAAAATATAGTATAATGTCAAAGGTGCCTTTACTTTCAACTAAAAATATAATAAATAGGATTATTTTTGAATATGAGCGTTATTGTAATGAAATGTTTACCTCAGCCTAGATCTTGACCGCTGTCATTATTCCTGGTTTGGCGGCGTGGGAGTGCTCTGTGTTAGCGTTGTACGTCCCGACTCGTTCCTTTATAATAACTGGGCAGAGGGTCGTTTTGTTGCGAATACTACACCGCCTTTCATCTGCCCTTGTTCTGTCTTTTCATGGACACACGCTTTCTTTCCCCCTCCCCCCTGGGGTGTAGGGGGTGATAAGAATATACCCTTCGTATGTCCTGCGTGTCGTAAGAGGCGACTGAAAGGATCCCTGTAATGGGGCAACGTGTTTGCCGTGCGTTGCGACCCGTGTTGGTGGAGAGTGGAATCCTGGTAATTGAGTGGGGATTTGGCTTGCGAGCCCTTTCTCTGCAACACATTACTTTGACCCATGGTTCACCTAGACGGGAGGTCAGAGTGGCCCACTCTGATCAATCGGCTTTGGTCGTTTTAGCTCTGTAGAATGTACCCTTTCCAGTTTAATGCTCTGTTGTTTATTCACACAGCATAATATCTACCTTTGTGTCCTAAGTACTTTCTACAGAGCGGCGGCTTGGGTCAATCAGGTTGGAAAGTATTTTTTACCTCTGGCTTGAGTATACCCCTCGTCGAGCCCTGAGGCCATGCACTGGCGATCCGTACTAGTCCTCCCCCTGGTAGGCAGGGAAGTAACCTGGGGGACGACGAGGGGTGAATTTAAAAAAATATTTATTCATGGATTCCCCAACCCCCCCAATCCATATTAATAAAGAACAAAATAATAAAAAACAGAAACGTCCTAGTACAGAGGACGTTTCTACTTTATTTAAATCTACAAGTAAAATGTCAAAGGCATGGCCGAGGTTTCTCTTGATTGAGAGTCCCTCTACCGACCTCTCAAAAATTTCACCTTTTTTGATATCCAAGGGCATAGCTGGCTTGGCCGGTGAGCCCAAGGCTATCAAAAAACTGAAAAATGGAACACTTCTGATCGAATGTGCTAAGGAACAGCATGCTACCATGCTGCTTAAATCCACATCCTTAGCAGACATTCCGATCAAGGTGTCGCCGCATAGGTCGTTAAATTCAAGTAGAGGAGTTATTCGCTGTCGGGATCTTGAAGGCAGCAGTGAGGATGAAATGGTAGAATACCTTTCATCCCAAGGCGTCTCGCATGTTCCCCCCTGGGGTGTAGGGGGTGATAAGAATATACCCTTCGTATGTCCTGCGTGTCGTAAAAGGCGACTAAAAGGATCCCTGTAATGGGGCAACGTGTTTGCCGTGCGTTGCGACCCGTGTCGGTGGAGAGTGGAATCCTGGTAATTGAGTGGGGATTTGGCTTGCGAGCCCTTTCTCTGCAACACATTACTTTGGCCCATGGTTCACCTAGACGGGAGGTCAGAGTGGCCCACTCTAATCAATCGGCTTTGGTCGTCTTGCCCTTGAGGAGGTGATAATTATTCTTTCCTTGCTTAGTTTTTATACTCAGCAGAACTACCTTTGTGTCCTGGCACCTTCTCAGAGCAACGGCTTGGGTCAATCAGGTTAGATTTATGTTACTGTATTTCTAGCTTGAGTATACTCCTCGTCTATCCCTGAGGCCATGCGCTGGATACCCGCGCTAGCCCTCCCCCTGGTAGGCAGGGAAGTAACCTGGGGGACGACGAGGAGTGAATCTTTAAATCCTATTTCATGGATTCCCAATCCCCATTCTCACCAAATAAAGAACGATCTGCGGCTAAACGCCACAGATCTACCAATGATGATGATGCTCCTTGTAGCTCATCTAAACATATACGAACATGGCCGAGGTTCCTCTTGATAGAGAGCACCTCCGAAGTTGATTTAGCTAAAATCTCCCCATTTGCTATTTCCAAAGGTATTATTGGATTAGCAGGTGAACCGAAATCGGTTAAAAAATTAAAAAATGGAACACTTCTGGTAGAATGTGTCAAGGAAAAACATTCAGATTTACTCCTAAAATCTGAAGCCTTGGCTAACATTCCTATCAGAGTGACACCGCATAAATCATTGAATTCTTCGAGAGGTGTTATTCGCTGCCGGGAACTCGAAGGCAGTAGTAAGGAGGAAATGGTAGATAACCTATCTTCACAAGGCGTGTCTCACGTTAAAAGAATAAGTGTTAGACGCAACGATATGGTTGTCCCGACAAATACTTACATCCTCACTTTCGATCGTCCCGAGCTACCGAAATCTATCAAGGCCGGTTATTTGAATATACCTGTAGATGCATATATCTCTAATCCACTGAGATGCTTCAATTGCCAGAAATATGGACACAGTGGCCTTTCTGGTCATGATAGCGCTGCCTGTTCATCAGACTTTTCCTGTGTCAATTGTAAAGGCAAGCACTTTGCATATTCGCGAGAGTGCCCAATATGGCAAAAGGAGAAACAGATTCAGCAGGTAATGTCCGAACGGAAACTATCGTATTTCGATGCTAAGAAACAGGTAGAGCTTACTTCGCTGTTTTCGACTTCCCAGACCGAGAAGTCGTTTTCTAGTGTAGTAAAAGTCTCCACAAGATCCATTTCCGTTCAGACTGAAATAACTTGGCCTAGAAAAGAGGAAAATCCAAAAATTATAAATCAGCAACCCCATAAAGAGATCTCGAGCTCTTCTCAGACATCTGGGAGCTCCATCAATATAATTCAGGACATGAACTCCACTCCACTCCCTTCATCCGCGACACCTTCCGAGACTTCTACAAAGGAGAAGTCTGTTACTCCCACAGGGAAGAATGGTCGTAGGACAAGCTCTTTGCCTTCATCGCAAAAATGTGATGGAGGAGGAAGGGACAGACGAAAGTCAAGTCCCTCACCTTCATCAAAAGAAAATTTATCCCAAAAAGAAAAAAATAGATTGGTAAAGTTAAAAGGGAGGGAGAAGAAGGGTAGCAATGACCCTATTGCCCTTCACAATAGATATGGGGATGCTGATCCGATGGACGGTGTTATCGTAGCGGACGTCCATATGGACTCCTTCGGTAAGCCGTCAAAAATTAATTATCCCTGACAATGGTAAATTCCATTATTCAATGGAACTGTCGTGGTTTAAAACCAAATTTTAATGAAGTCCAACTTTTAATTCAAAAGTACAATCCTTTAGCTGTTTGTTTACAGGAAACTTTTTTGAGGAATTCTGACACTTTATCTTTTAGACATTTTGTTAGTTACCATCATCACTCAGTTGGTGATGGTAGAGCTCATGGGGGTGTTTCTATTATTCTTAATGGAGATATTCCTCAGTGTCAAGTCACCCTCAACTCGCCTTTACAGGCAGTTGCAGTTAGAGTGACTTTGCATATTCCCATAACACTCTGCTCTGTATATCTTCCACCAAGTTTACATCTTAATCCCAGAGATCTTGATGACCTTGCTGCACAACTTCCCCTCCCGTTTATTATGACGGGAGATTTCAATGGTCATCATTCCCTCTGGGGTAGTCCAGATGATAACAACAGAGGTAAACAAATAGCGGACTTCATTAACCTTAATAATTTGTGTTTATTAAATGATGATTCGCCTACTTATCTACATCCTGCCACAGCTTCTTTTTCTTCCCTCGATCTCACCATTTGCTCTCCGGTCCTATTTCAGGATTTTACATGGAGAGTAAATGAAGATCTATGTGGTAGTGACCACTTTCCTATCATAATTGATAATAATGGTCCCTCTCCGGTCGAAAGACCCCAGAGGTGGAAGTTACATAAGGCTGATTGGGCTCTATTTGAATCTTTGTGTCTCTTCTCCTTTGATGCAAAGGAGTTAGAAGATGCAGATGAGCCTATGGCCTTATTCACTTCAATTCTTCAAGATGTAGCTGAGCAGGCGATTCCAAAAACCACGACTGAACCAAAACGTTTCAATAAACCATGGTTTAACGACGATTGCAAATCCGCTCTGAAAGAGCGTGATCGTATCTTGAGACGATTAAAGAACCGTCCTTCCATGGAGAATATTGCGGCATACCAAATGGCCCGGGCGAAGGCCCGTAGAACCATACGCCAAGCAAAGAAATCTTCATGGCAAGGTTATGTCTCCAGGATCAATTCCCGTACCACAGCTAAGTCGGTATGAGATAGGATTCGTAGGATTAAAGGTAAAAGTAGTGCATTATCAATTAACCATCTAAATGTTGATAATACCACCTTAACAACATTTCCTGATATTGCTAATTCTCTGGCCAGTACATTTTCATATAATTCATCATCCAGTTTCTCCTCTGATGCCTTTCGGGGCATTAGACAACAACAGGAGAAAAGGCGACTTAATTTCAAGTCCCGTAATGATGAATGCTATAATGATCGTTTTTCCATTGCAGAGCTCCGTGATTCGTTAAAGCGAGCTCGGGACACTGCAACTGGTCCAGATGAAATACACTACCAAATCTTAAAACATTTACCTTTTCCCACACTCTTAATCTTACTGGATCTTTTTAACCGGATTTGGGTTGATGGGAATTTCCCTCCTTCGTGGCATGAAGCCACAATAATTCCCATCCCTAAACCGGGTAAAGATCCTACGAATCCTACCAACTATCGTCCGATCGCTTTAACTAGCTGTATTTGCAAAACCATGGAGAGATTGATCAATCGAAGGCTTGTTTGGTACCTTGAGTCCAACAACCTCATTACAGACCTCCAATGTGGATTTCGGTCCCAAAGGAGCACTCTTGATCATCTCGTTCGATTTGAAACGTTCGTCAGGGACGCTTTCATCCAGAAGCAACATTTAGTTGCAATATTTTTTGATCTGGAGAAAGCATATGATACCACGTGGAAACATGGTATCATGCGCGACCTCCATAACCTCGGCCTACGAGGTCGCTTACCTATCTTCATTAAAAATTTCCTCGAAGATAGGTCATTTAAGGTACGACTGGGATCAATATTCTCTGACCTTTTTCCTCAGGAAATGGGAGTTCCCCAGGGAAGCATATTATCTCCTACACTTTTTGCGATAAAAATTAATACAATCCCAGCGTGCCTTAAACCAGATACAAATGGCGCTCTTTATGTTGATGACTTTCAGATGTGCTATGGTTCGACAGACATGCGGATAATCGAACGTAAGTTGCAGCTTTGTTTGAATTCACTTCAACAATGGGCAACCGAAAATGGATTTCGTTTTTCGAAATCCAAGACTGTCTGCATGCATTTCTGTCAGAAACGAGGTTTACATCCAGATCCAGAACTCTTCTTGGATGGCAATCGCCTACCAGTTGTGGATGAAACCAAATTTCTGGGGCTGATATTTCATAAGAAATTATCATTTATTCCCCACATTAAAAACCTTAAAAAGAAATGTCTGAAAGCCCTCAACATATTGAGAGTCTTATCAAATACTGACTGGGGAGCAGACCGTAAGGTCTTGCTCAGATTATATCGAGCTTTAATAAGATCAAAACTCGATTATGGGTGTATTGTGTATGGGTCTGCCCGCGAGTCTTATCTCAAAGAGCTCGACACCATACACAACCAAGGACTTAGAATCAGTTTAGGAGCATTCCGTACATCTCCAGTGGACAGTTTATACGTCGAGGCGCATGAGCCCTCACTGCACAACAGACGTGATAAACTGGCCCTGCAGTATGCTACAAAAATAGCATCACTTCCAAATCACATTTCATTTAACACCATATTTAGACCTCTTTATGAGCATTTATATCTGGTGAAGACTAAAGTCATTCCACCATTTGGTATTCGCATACAACCCCTATTGTCTGAGGCTGGTATCAGTCACGACAGTATTGCGAATACCCCTTTCTTTGAAACACCACCATGGGTTATATCTCCTCCCAAGATCAATTTAGATCTTACACAACACAAAAAGAGAGAGACTAGTTCCACGGTATTTCAATCTCGCTTTCAAGAGTTAAGGTCTAAATATGGTGATTATGCTCCAATTTATACAGATGGTTCCAAAGATGGTGATCGGGTAGCTTCGGCTACTGTCACGCCATCTGGGACCATTTCTGTTCGTCTTCCTCCTGCTGCTTCCATATTTACTGCTGAACTCCAGGCCATCATTCAGGCTTTGAAATTCATTAAACCCTCTTCATCTATAAAACACATTATATTTACTGATTCTCTGTCCTCTTTACAAGCCATAAGCAATAAACATCTTGTACACCCATTAGTAGCAGATATTTATAATCTGCTACTATCACACGAGTTTATTGGCAAGGACATAGTCCTTTGTTGGCTCCCCAGTCATGTTGATATTAAAGGGAACGATCAAGCAGACTTAGCTGCCAAGTCTGCTTTAGATCTTCCCATATCACCATTTCTTTTACCTTACACCGATTTTAAGTCGTCTATTAACTTTTATATATATGACCGCTGGCAACGGTCTTGGGATCTTGCAGACACAAACAAACTTCATCACATCAAGCCTCTCTTAGGAGACTGGCCAAGCTCCTATCGTACGAGCAGGAGAGATGAAGTTGTCTTGTGTCGCTCTCGCATAGGTCATACTTTTTTAACTCATATTTTCATTTTGAAGCGAGAGCCTCAACCAGAATGTGTCCACTGTCATGTTCCTTTGACAGTAAAACACATCTTGATTGAGTGCAATCATCTCAAGAATATTAGATCTAAATATTACCGTTGCCAGTCAGCACGTCAGCTATTTGCTCAACCGGAGCTTTATACTAAATTGTTAGCTTTTTTAAAAGAGACAAACTTTTATTTTAAATTTTAATTGTATATATTTATCATATATTGCGTTTTAAATATTTATATATGTAAAGGAATTGATATTTATTTTTAATAATATTTTCTGTGATATTTGTTTTTATTTACATATATGAATACACCCATGTGATATTGTTTTAATTTGTCTCGTTATTTCATAATGTTTGGCGCAATATGGCCCGGTTGGAGCTGACGTGCCATTAAACAACATTTCATTCATTCATTCAGTCTCGCATGTTAAAAGAATTAGCGTACGTCGAGGAGATAAGGTGATTGCTACATCCTCACTTTCAATCGTCCCGAAATACCCAAAACTCTCAAGACAGGTTATCGTATATTTCTAACCCCCTTCGCTGTTACAAATGCCAAAAATTTGGACACAGCAAAACTGTCTGTAGAGGTAAAGACACCTGCGCCCGCTGTGGTCATGATGGCCACGAAAGCGCTACCTGCCAGGCGGATTTTTGTTGTATAAATTGCAAGGGTAAGCACTTTGCTTACTCTCGCGAATGTCCAATTTGGCAGAAGGAGAAACGAATCCAACAGGTGATGTCTGAACGAAAGATGTCATATTTCGATGCTCGTAAGCAAGTAGAACTTACTGCATTATTTCCCATTGCACCACAAGGGAAATCTTACGCAAGTACCGTCAGAGTTTCTACTAAAACAATTTCTGTTCAGACAGACATAACCTGGCCTGATCAAGAGGAAATGCCAAAAGACATATCAGATCAAGGGGCATCGAGCTTCTCTCAAACGCGAGAGAACTCGATCCAAACTATTAATACTTTGCCTGGCGAGGGACAACCTTCCTTGCCGCAACCTGGAAGTGTTGGGACTATCCCCAACACGTCAACCCAGAAGCTGTTGCTCTTGATTCCAGTTTTGCTGGATCAAGTTCGCAGCTGAAGGGTATCCCACCCTCTCAGGATCACACTGTCCTCTCCAGGAAAGAGAGGAGATTAGCAAAGTTTAAAGAGAAAATGAAAAAGGGTTCAAAAGACCCTATTTTTCTCTATAATAGATATGGGGATGATCTGATGGACGGTGTTGCCGTCGCGGATGTCCATATGGACCCGCATGGTAAGCCGTCAAAAAATAAAATTCTCTGACAATGTTAAATTCCATTATTCAATGGAATTGTCGTGGTTTAAAACCAAATTTTAATGAAGTCCAATTATTAATTCAAAAACACAATCCTTTAGCTATTTGTTTACAGGAAACTTTTTTACGGAATTCTGACACTTTGTCTTTTAGACATTTTGTTGGTTACCATCATCACGCAGCTGGTGATGGTAGAGCTCATGGGGGTGTTTCTGTTATTCTTAATGGAGATATTCCTCAGAGTCAAGTCACCCTCAACTCGCCTTTACAGGCAGTTGCAGTTAGGGGGACGTTGCATATTCCTATAACACTCTGCTCTGTATATCTTCCACCAAGTTTACATCTTAATCCCCGAGATCTGGATGACCTTGTTGCACAACTTCCTCTCCCATTTATTATTACGGGAGATTTCAATGGTCATCATTCTCTCTGGGGTAGTCCAGATGATAACAACAGAGGTAAACAAATAGCGGACTTCATTAACATTAATAATTTGTGTTTATTAAATGATGACTCGCCTACTTATCTACATCCTGCCACAGCTTCTTTTTCCTCCCTCGATCTCACCATTTGCTCTCCGGTCCTGTTTCAGGATTTTACATGGAGAGTAAATGAAGATCTTTGTGGTAGTGACCACTTTCCTATCATAATTGATAATAATGGTCCCTCTCCGGTCGAAAGACCCCTGAGGTGGAAGTTGCATAAGGCTGATTGGGCCCTGTTTGAATCCTTGTGTCTCTTCTCTTTTGATGCAAAGGAGTTAGAAGATGCAGATGAGCCAATGGCCTTATTCACTTCCATTCTTCAAGATGTAGCTGAGCAGGCGATTCCAAGAACCACGACTGAACCAAAACGTTTCAATAAGCCATGGTTTAATGACGATTGCAAATCCGCTCTTAAAGAGCGTGATCGTATCCTGAGACGACTAAAGAACCATCCTTCCATGGAGAATATTGCAGCATACCAAATGGCCCGGGCGAAGGCCCGTAGAACCATACGCCAAGCAAAGAAGTCTTCATGGCAGGGATATGTCTCCAGAATCAATTCCCGTACCACATCTAAGTCGGTATGGGATAGGATTCGTAGGATTAAAGGTAAAAGTAGTGCGTTATCAGTTAACCATCTCAATGTTGATAATACCACCCTAACAACATTTCCTGATATTGCTAATTCTCTTTTCATTCAATTCATCATCCAATTTCTCCTCCGATGCCTTTCGAGGCATAAGACAACAACAGGAGAAAAGGCAACTCAATTTCAAGTCCCGCAATGATGAATGTTATAATGATCGTTTTTCCATTGCAGAGCTCCGTGATTCGTTAAAGCGAGCTCGGGACACTGCAACTGGTCCAGATGAAATACACTACCAAATTTTAAAACATTTACCTTTACCCACACTCTTAATCTTACTGGATCTTTTCAACCGGATTTGGGTTGATAGGAATTTCCCTCCTTCGTGGCATGAAGCCACAATAATTCCCATCCCTAAACCGGGAAAAGATCATACGAATCCTACCAACTATCGTCCGATCGCTTTAACTAGCTGTATTTGCAAAACCATGGAGAGATTGATCAATCGACGGCTTGTTTGGTACCTCGAGTCCAACAACCAATGTGGATTTCGGTCCCAAAGGAGCACTCTTGATCATCTCGTTAGATTTGAAACGTTCGTCAGGGACGCTTTCATCCAGAAGCAACATTTAGTTGCAATTTTTTTCGATCTGGAGAAAGCGTATGATACCACCTGGAAACACGGTATCATGCGCGACCTCCATAACCTCGGCCTACGAGGTCGCTTACCTATCTTCATTAAAAATTTCCTGGAAGATAGGTCATTTAAGGTACGACTGGGATCAATATTCTCTGACCCATTTCCTCAGGAAATGGGGGTTCCACAGGGAAGCATTTTATCTCCTACTCTTTTTGCTATAAAAATTAATACGATCCCAGCGTGCCTTAAACCAGGTACAAACGGCGCTCTTTATGTTGATGACTTTCAGATGTGCTATGGTTCTACAGACATGCGGATAATCGAACGAAAGTTGCAGCTTTGTTTGAATTCACTTCAACAATGGGCAACCGAAAATGGATTTCGTTTTTCGAAATCCAAGACTGTCTGCATGCATTTCTGTCAGAAACGAGGTTTACATCCTGATCCAGAACTTTTCTTGGATGGCAACCGCCTTCCAGTTGTTGATGAAACCAAATTTCTTGGGTTGATATTTGATAAGAAATTATCATTTATCCCCCATATTAAAAACCTAAAAAAGAAATGTCTGAAAGCCCTCAACATATTGAGAGTCTTATCAAATACTGACTGGGGAGCAGACCGTACGGTCTTGCTCAGATTATATCGAGCATTAATAAGATCAAAACTCGATTATGGGTGTATAGTGTATGGGTCTGCTCGCAAATCATATCTCAAAGAGCTTGACATCATACATAACCAGGGACTTAGAATCAGTTTAGGAGCATTCCGTACATCCCCAGTGGACAGTTTATACGTCGAGGCGCATGAGCCCTCACTTCACAACAGACGTGATAAACTGGCCCTGCAGTATGCTACGAAAATAGCATCTTTACCAAATCATATTTCATTTAACACCATATTTAGACCTCTTCATGAGCATTTGTATCTGGTAAAGACGAATGTTGTTCCATCATTCGGTATTCGCATACAACCCCTTTTGTCTGAGGCTGGTATCAGTCTTGGCAGTATTGCGAATACCCCGGTCTTTAGGACTCCACCGTGGGCTATATCTCCTCCAAAGATCGATTTCGATCTTACTCAACATAAAAAGAGAGATACTAGCTCTACGGTGTTCCAATCTCTGTTTAGAGAGTTAAGGTCTAAGTATGGTGATTATGCTCCTATTTACACAGATGGTTCTAACGATGGTGATCGGGTAGCTTCAGCTACTGTGACGCCATCTGATACCATTTCTGTGTGTCTTCCACCTGCTGCTTCAATATTTACAGCTGAGCTTCAGGCCATTCTTCAGGCTCTGGAGTTCATTAAATCCTCTTCATATTTAAAGTATATCATCTTTACTGATTCTCTGTCCTCGCTTCAAGCAATTAATAGTAAACATCTTGAACACCCATTAGTGGCAGATGTTTATCGTCTGCTACTATCTTACGAGCTCAACAGTAGAGACATTGTCTTTTGCTGGCTCCCCAGTCACGTTGATATAAGGGGGAATGATCAAGCAGATTTTGCTGCCAAATCTGCTTTAGATATTCCCCAATCACACTTTCATTTATGGCCGTTGGCAACGGTCGTGGGATCTTGCAGACACTAACAAACTTCATCACATTAAGCCTCTCTTAGGAGATTGGCCAAACTCCTACAGAACCAACAGGAGGGATGAAGTTGTTTTGTGTCGTTCTCGCTTAGGTCATACTTTTTTAACACACTTTTTCATCTTAAAGCGAGAGCCTCAACCAGAATGTCAGCATTGTCATGTTTCTTTGACAGTTAAGCACATTCTGATTGAGTGCAAGTTTCTTAAGGACATCAGGTCTAATTATTACCGTTGTCAATCATTAAATCAATTATTTGCCCAACCGGGTCTGTATTGCAAAGTACTAGACTTTTTAAAATATACTGTGATATTTGTTTTTATTAGTGTACATAAATACCTTATGTGATATTATTTAATTTGTCTCATAATATTCACCATGTTTGGCGCAATATGGCCCGGTTGGAGCTGATGTGCCATAAAACTCTATTTCATTCATTTTTCCCTCTTTCAGTGCCTTTATCCAAGACCTTGTATGTCACCATTGCTTCAGTTGTTGATAAATCTTCAGCTATGGACTCATCCGTCAATGAACTGTTGATAATAAAAATACAATAAAAACTGAATGTTAAAAATAAAAAAACACATAGATTATGATTATAAAAAACAAATAGACAATATATGATAAGGATAATACTAAAACTTGTTCTGGATGTGATAAACTATGCATGTGCTTACTTTTCCTGGATATTTTCTAGCATATGGACGTCAGGGCAAACTGATAAACGGAATGTAGTCTGGTCACTCTGTGTGCCTATAGGTAAAGACAGTCTTGTACTCTCCGCCCTCGGTGAAGTAAAACGTGTGGTTTCATCAGGTGCTGCACATTCAATACATTTGAAGGTCACCATTGTCAATTCTTTAACCATCCTGCGGTACTGAGCTCTAGATATATCTGAAAGATGCAATATTGTTAATTTTGATACAAGTTTTGAATTTAGTACAATAGCGTTGAATTTAAAAAATAACATTAACGTCTTACCAGTACATGTATTACATGTTCTATGCTGCCATCTTTCACACCCGTCACACTGAACAGCCTCCTGTCTTGAGCGAACTACTGACTCACAAACTATACAGCTATCAGACATTTTGAAAAATGATATAGAGATATTTGATTTCATTTTTTTTATACAATACCCCAGCTTTGACACTTACTCAAACCATTTTGATTAACATTATGATATTTGTCTTTGAAGTGCTTCACCAATTTAATTAGTTTGTAATAGGGGTAAATACTACTACTCAGTTTAGTTAATCGTTGTTTTGTTAATTGATTTTGTTTGAAGTGCTTCATGATAATGGTCCTTTTTTTTTAATGTGCCTGTTCCCATAGGTTGCACCCAGGGAACATGTGACCGGGAACACAGACAATGAACATGTCCATTCTTTTGCAGCTGCGCAATAGGGAACACGCAATTACGAGTACGATATTGTATGGAGATACATCTACCAGTCTGTTTCAAGGTCGGGAAACTTGTGTGAAATTCCCCCAGTTTATTGCGAGTTCCAAAAAATGACCGGACCCAGCACCGCGGGCGTTGTCTGAAGACATGTTGTCTTCTGAGATGAGCACCAGTGAGGAAAATAAATGCAATAGCGGCATCCTCCTCATCCACCCGGTTTTCTGTAGTTGAGTTCACCGTCGAGCTATCAATAAAACAACTGTTCGCATAATGATAGTTGTGTCTTGCGTTTATTTGCTTTCTCACCAACGTTTGTATGGAGACTTTTCTTTTATCTATCTTTCCATCGTACATTGCACACGTCACAAGGTAACAGCCTATGGATACGGGCGGGTACTTGGTCAGGTCACAACGCCACAAAGGAAGACGCATCCTATGGATACAGGGCCTTACACAGTCGGTATGTGTATTTCAAGATGTGTCGTTTTCCTACTGTAAACGTAGCGACCATTTGTCAGACCAATTTTCAAGTTCTTGCATACCCTCCTGTAATGTATCATTATCCTGAGAGATTATATCTTTGATTACATGTTATCTGCAAACATGTAGCAATCAGATTTTATATTGTCGGGCAGGTCGTTTATGTAAATAACAAATATAATTGGCCCTAGCACACTTCCCTGAGGAATTCAACTGGTTACGGGGTTCAATTCAGAGTAACTATTCATAACTCTTACTCTCTGTTTTCTGTTATGTAGGAAGGATTTTATCCAGTAGATCAATTCATGTGATATACCATATCTACGTAGCTTGTATAGTAGGCGTTTATGTGGCACTATATCGAATGCCTTCATAAAATCTAAATATACACAGTCTAGGTTACCCCCTTCGTCAAGTATTTTAGTCCATTTTTCTAAAACATGTAGTAATTGTAGAACTGTTGAGCGCCCTGATATAAAGCCAAATTGTTTGTGTGAAAATAATATGTTTCTCTTCATATGGTCACGAACAAATGTTTCTAACAGCTTGCATAGGATACAAGTAAGACTTACTGGTCTATAATTTGACGCAAGTTTTCGGTTCCCTTTTTAAATAAAGCAGTGATGCATCCTTCTCGCCAATCATCTGGTATTTTAGACACTGCTACTAAAAAGGGCAAAAGTCGCAAATTATCCCCCACATGGAAGGGGCCGGGAGTTATAATGCAAGTAATTGCACAGTATCTGTTTTGAATTAAAACAAGGAAAGGTGAGAGAGTTTTAAATCACGACCGCATAAAAGCTTTTCATGATAGGGAATTGCCGTCGTGGATTTTAAAGTTCCATAGAAGGTCGGAAATATCGATATTTATTGTATTTGCCGAAAACCCGACGACGGTCATCCTATGACCGATGTGAAGGGTGGTTTCATTACCGCTCTGTTATCCGTCCTGGCGTTGATATATGAGAGGGGGTGGACGTAACAAATCCAGTTGCTTTTATTTTTTAGGAAATGGATAAACAAGGTAGACGACCATGGGCAATTCTGGGAGGAGTCGTCAAACTCCCAACAGACAGGGGTACCAAGTACCTACGGGATTATGGGATTTCAGGATTTCACACCAGCTCCGCAATCGCCCACGCCAGCTCCCGTGGCTCAGGCCTTGTTCGGGGATTTTTTTCACAGAGGACATAGTGTCCACCCCTATTGTTTTGTCATCGGAGAGACCAGTCTCCCCTCATACCGTAACCCACAACCCATTATTCATAGAGTACACCCGGACTGGTGCGGTTCCTATCGGCTTTCGGGTAACCATCGTTATCGCCTTGGGAGTAGCCAGGAGGACCCAGGGGAGAAATCAGACCTGCCCCTTGATTGGATGCGGTTTCAGGGACCGAAAGATTAAATCCAAAGGCATTGCTGCCTTATGTAGGGTCTTGGGGGTGACTCCCCATCAAATTCTACTTGAAAAAAATGTTGAACTATTTGGCGCAAAAGAGAGAATCACGGTGAAAATAGAAGGTAAGTGTTCTAAAACAATCTGAGAACAGAGGAGGGGAAGAGCGGCATTTTACCGTAATTTCATATTGCAGCTATATAAGGCCCGACAGGAACTATCAGTGGACATCGTCCGCCCAGACACATTAGTTATTAGGCATAATGAATGAGAAGTACGAAACAGTCTCTGCCCAGCTGCATATTACATACTTATCATACACAAACCTTTATGTTTAGACAGTTTGTATTCACTCATTGGTTTATCTGTCGTCAGACCTACTTCCACGATACTCACCATCTGCCATATTATGTCAGGCAGCTCGGTCCAGTAAATAACTTTCGGATGTTTGGGTTCGAGCGTTTTAATGGCACCCCGATAGAGGCAATAACCAGGTGCCAACACCCAGAGAAATCAGCCATGAACATCATGGAGGGAAGATTGTTTCTTTGTCATTTGTTCTGGTCGTTACTAAAACCAACAAAAAAATAGATAGAGAATAGGGCTTCCCAACATGAAGCCCATGGATAACGCCTATTCAACGCTACCCAGTTTGTGACAGCGCCTGTCCTCAATAAAATAATATTATTTAAAGCAAGAATTTCATATTTTCTAAGAAAGTCAAAACATAATTATTTCTGTCTTTTATTCAAAAGGTTGTCAACTCACTATTATACGATCACACTTCAAAATCATTAACGCAGGAAATAATTACACAATTGTCTCCCTTGTTATTTTATTGCCTCCATGGGGAACAGCTATCTACAAACGTTTGAATTTGAAGTTGAAAATGATATTTTTGTCAATTTCTCAACTGGCAATAGTGAATTAAAGGATTAATAAGATTATTCTTCAACAAGGTAGGACTGTTTATAGTTAACATCTATTTTAAGGCTTTATTTTAATACATTTTAAAAATATTTTATATGAAATTGTAGCTTTAAGTTTTATTTTCTATTACAGGGTCCGTTCTGAAGTGGCCTTTTCAGTGAAACTTCAGCAACAGAAACCAGACAGAAACAAGTAACCCTACTTAAGTAACCCTACTTACCATAGAAGAACTTGTAAGCTGGGGATTGATAGAGAGAGAGAAATGGGGTTTAACGTCCACTCAACACAACCAGGTCATTTCGGGACTAACATACGGTTTCAATTTTATTTCAATAATTCGCTTGCCGTGGGAGGAAACCAGAGTGCCCGGAGGAAACCCATGAGGTTGAGAAGGCGCCCCTATCTCCATGCCACATACGCTCACACCAGGGCTCGAAACCACAGCCGCAAGCCAGAGGTGAACGGCCAGCTAGAGGTCGAAGCGCGGCACTCAGACCACTAGGCCATCCCAACCCCCCAGGGATTGATAGAACATCAAAATGACGTGGTCGGAGAGATAAAAATAGTACACATAAACCGAAATGAATATGGGAAGGTTAGGTATCGTGGGAACTTTATCAACGAGTCGCCATCGCTTGTGGCGATCAAAGTTAATTCTGATTACTGCTGTGGGACGATTGTAAAATATTATTGGTGTAAGCAATGCGTAATTGGCAAAGTTGAGTGGTTGGGACGTGCGAGAATGTGTGAACGGTCAAAGCTATATTTCCTTGTACGAGAAAAAGGGAATCTGCAAGACTTATTAACACCGATCTAGTATCAACCCCACTATTGCCCGCGAAAGAAAAGGCGTTTTTTTTGGATTCTTTGTATGAGCAGCTGGTGAATTTAAATTAAGCTATACATAAATTATAGATATACATGTGGTTGTCCATGGCGCTCAGTATAATAGAGTTTCTACTCAAACCAAACGTACAAATCACGGCTGCAGCTATACCTCTCTGAACTGTTGATCTGCTTAACTTGGTCCCACTTTCTCGTAAAACAGTTCTAACGGCCCTTGACGAAGTGTTGCAATCTCCCTGTAGGGTGGATTGAGTCAAAGACAAGTTATCTTCCGTCAGTTTGGGAACTTTGGTTGGCTTTTTGTCGTATGTTGTATTTCATTGTTTTCGTGCTTTTTAATAACCTTTTTAACTGCTGTCCAAGTGACCGCAATGTCCTTTTCTTCTAAAAATCTTTTAATTCGGGTAGGACCATTTTAAATCATAATAATCATATACATGTGCATGTATCAAGTAGATGTATGGATGATAACCAAGTTTCCATTTACCGCGTCTGGCTGATCCATGGTACATTTTTTGCATGTTAATTATAAATGTTATATATTATGCATGGGTGTATAACATACTTTATCTTCTCTTTTCAGAAGTATGCCTCCAAGGTGCGGAGATTGATTATTGGATCTCCATTTACCATATCCGCATCAAAACAAGCACCGTTAGCCCTAGCAGCGCCATCAGCCACAACAACACCATCAACCACAACCAATTGCCACATCGACACCGATCCAGACAGCACCAGCCATTGCATCAAATGCCGTAGCCTCAACAGCACCAACAGTCAACGCCAACCCAAGCACCAAATGCCTAACACCAGACACACCATTAGATATGACAGTACCAGAACCACTAATTGCACCACCAGCATCCATGCCAATACCAGCTCCCATCCAGACAGTACCAGTATCGAATTTCACACCAGCACCAAATACCACCCCAGAAGTCACAATAGCACCCGCCGCACTCATGCCAATACCAACAGCCACACCAGAACCAGACTTTTCCCTATAGGCAGTCTTACCTGACTTGGACTATTTGGTACAAAGCAGTCCTGCTAGAAATAAATGTGGTTGTAGCTCTGCGATAATGCAATAGCAGGACGTCATTATGAAGAGAATGAATAAAATAGAAGAATATCATGAAAAAATTCTTTAAAAAATGGAAAATAGAAAAGCGCCAGTGGAAATTAACCAGCCCGCTATAGGTACATGTACAGACGTGTCTGTGTTTGATGTAGAACTAAAAAATTAAACAAAACTCAAGCGTTAAATAATGGAAACTTTGCAGTAAAAGTTACTATTAGACTATTTCCGGAATTATTTACGGGTGAAAATAAAAGACACAATTATTCGTATTTTGGAGGGGGGGGGGAGATGCAGAAAAAAGAATTGGAACACAGGAGAAAGACATTAATTAAACGGTATGTTTTCTATTATTATCCGGAGGTTTCCAATGTCAAGGTATGGAAAGATCGTATCGTCCCAAGGATTAACGAGGCCCTCAAAAGGAATCACGGACGTCAATTTGTACATACATGTATATATTTTTAATCGGTAAACACCTCCAAAAAATATCACACCTCCATGGTAAATAAAGCACTGATCATGAGAAGGAAATTAAAACAGCCACCTTCCATTTATACATCAGGTAATAAGGATAAATGAAATGTGGTTTAAGGCACGTCAGCCGCAACCGGGCTCAGATGATCATGATGAAAATGGTACAATTTTTAAGCAAATTGCTTTGACTAACCTGGATTCCGAAAGAGAAATTACAAAATGGCGGCTACCTACAGACTATCAACGGGGAATGACCAGCAATTAGAGTTGGATGCAACATAGAGCAAAAAATATTGGTCATTTCTTTTCAGTACCGATGAAATGGGGTCTAACGTCCCACTCTTCTGCACCTGACCTGGGCTAATGGAAGACGTGCATACGCGATACAGTGTGCTATGAGTGAGATTTTGCCCGGGCAACTCGTATATCGAATTCCAACTGTCAAGGGAGCTTTTACGTGCACGCCAATGTGTACACGGGACCTCGAACGACTAGGCAGCTGTCCTTGTCAGACCCTCCTTCTGCATCACTAACAAGGGGAAACCAAGCTGCAAAATCGAGATGAACTTTCTCGGCCAATGCAGGGATCGAACATTTTGGCAAGAGTCAAAATTATATTGCTCAGGAATATGAGATGGAATGCCTGTCAACTCATCGCCACTTTAAAAAAACCCCACCCATTCCAAGTTACAAATATTGAATTAATCAGTAATATAAGAATTTATTACATCTACAATTTATTACATACATTTTATTATTATATCATCAACTAATACATCAACCAATACATTTTTATAGATATATTTTCGTTTGTCAGTTTGTCCTTCAGTCAGGCATTTAGTAATTTAGTCGGTCCTTCAGTTAGGTCCATCGTTCACATCCGTCACACAGAACAGCCTCCTGTCTTGGCGAACTACTGAACAATACAGCTATCAGACATTTTGATAAGTGATACTGAAATATTTCAGTATTTTTATACAATACCCCAGCTTTGACACTTACTCAAATCATTTTAAATAACATTATGATATTTGTCTTTGAAGTGCTCCACCAATTTAATTAGTTTGTAATAGGGGTAAATACTATACTACTACTCATCAATTTGAATGAAACATTACCAATTTGATTAAAACAATATCAATTTTATTAAGATAAAATCAGATTGGTTTTGGTCTGAGTGATCTTCAAAGAAAGCAATTGTATTGAAAAAAATATTTGTTGGGATGAGTTGTCTTATAACCCGAGTCTCTCTCTACCCATGTTTTAAAGTTGGGATGAGATGTCTTTTATGGTGGGATGGGTTGTCTGTCGGTATACCATGAGATGGATACACTAAATGAAACAAAGTTCAAAGATTTACATAAAGACATAGTGGTTCCAAAGATATCTATGGCTAGCATTGATGCCTGTCTTGGACCCTTGAATAAGGGTTTGGCTAAAGAGAGTAGCAATCCAGTTAATGAAACGTTTCTATGTCACATTGAATCAGCAGTGCAGTCTATCTTCATTTTAATGAAAGTCAATGTAAAGCTGAAATAAAGAAAAATGTAAAATATAATGTTGATGTTTCTGTGAATATACATGGGCTGATCGAAGAATGTCAATGTGATTGCGGGGTTGGTGGTATAGGTCCGCCGGAAGCTCACTGCAATCTTGTATGCTATGTGTGTATTCGGTGATAAGGGAGAAGTGCTCACTGAAGAAACATGTACCCAAACCTTTCAAGTTAATCGCCACAGAGGTTCATCTGTAAAAGACATGAATGAAATGTTGTGAAATGGCATCTGCGCACAAACTAGACACATATAATCACAATATTATCTACACATATTGTAAAAGACGAACTCAAAGAGACCAATCAATTACGACCCCAGGCCATTAATTTATAGGAAACCTACTAGCTATATTGGCCACTTTCGTAGTGTTTGCTTGAATGTGCCCAATACTAGCAGGCTTCAATAATTATCTCAGATGTATGCTCCTGCAAATATCAAGACATTTGCAAGTGATCGTGACTATTTGGAAGAAACACACGAGGACCTTATCTTAAAGCCAATTGGACATATATCCATTGATGGTGGGGAGATTGCATCCATTGCCAAATCAACAGTAATGTAGTCATCTGACAAAAAGTGGTTGGAAATAAGATGCCTGCGTCTAAACTCAGATTCTGGGCGTATATTTATTTAAATTGACTGAGAGAACTGACACAGAAAAAATATGCATTTGATTTCACCGAACAGAAATATTAGCTGCCTTGCAATAAAGCATGGCAGATTGTAGGAAAAAAGTGTTTGAATCACAACCGTGATTCCTTGTGGAACAACAATTTCGGAACTTTATCCATTCTTGACTTCCACACCAGATGGGTTAGTGGAAGTCAAGTGTCGTTACAGTGCAAAACTGTGCCATATTTATTTGCTGACAATTCTGGTGAGCTTTCTCTGGATAATAATCATAGTTATTACTTTCAGTTCCAGGACAGCTCCTCTGCACAGGACGACAAGAGTGCTTTTTTTGTGTGTACACGCATAAAGATATTTAAATTATCACCATAATGAGAAATAATGTATTTATTACCGAAATGGTGAAAACATTACAGAAATTTTTACAAGGAGATTTCCGTGCATTTTCAGGACTGGAGGATCACTAACCAACCGGCCGCGGGTTATAACAGAAAAAAATTATCTGGCTCCGGGGGCTGTTTGGGAGATGGAGCTAGCGTGTCGATTGTTCCATCCCCATTTCAGTTTACCTTCTGTCCCCTAAACAGTTTTGCTGGTTTCTTCAACTGGCGGATACTGGTCATAGCCATTAAGATGTTGCCACCAGAAGACCGCCAATGGTCGGATCTCACCCAGTATTATCATTCAGTTATATATTGGAATTAATCTTGTGTATTGGTAAGATTGGTCTATCCCCATTTCATTCGGGAAGTCTTATACAACTGGGTTGTGTGTTGTGTTCTTTAGAGAATATCAAATCTAAATTATCTATATTCAGCCACAGTAACACTTTTATACTATATTATTACAGTGGGGTTGACTCGCCCGAATTCAACTGTATTCATCAGCATCTATGTTTCGCCCAAATGCAGACTCGCTTTGGTATGCACGCGCGTGATGCGTTTTCTAAATTTCCATTGCATGGTTTTAGAAATGAACACAAACGCATTGCATATACATTGAGTAATGTAGACTATAGTATGAATATACAAATATATACTAAACAGCATAAAAACGTCAGTACGTTTCGAAACACACCAAACAGCCGATGGATTGCGCCCGACATTTTTGAGGCTGTGGTTCCAGGTGTCAGTAACGTTCATCAATCGTTTGGTCCACTCCATGTACAGACGCTGCACCACGTATAGACTGTACATACTCTAAACCTTCTCGTGATGTCGTGGAATTGTAATGAATTAATCACTAATGTGTCAACATACTGTTCACAAAAAATTAATCTCAATACTTACATATGTATAAATTGACACTGGAAAAAAAGATTTGTGAATATATTATTTTTTAATTTCCGTACTGTATTTGTACAATAATATTAGATATGTTTATAATGGAATGACGTCATCTTTGTACATATCATTAAACATTAAATGACCATCACTTTAATAACACCTACTTGGTCGTCTAAACATGACTGCATTGTTGGCAAATTATCAAAGGAGATCTGTCTTTCTTTAACATAAATCTCTTTTTTTCATGTCAATATTTTTGGCCACAAGTTGTTTCAAATGCTTCGGCTTTTCCAACGCCGCTTGCTTTAGTTGTGCAGCAGGGATTGACAATTGATGTGTCTGTACCATGACGGATACAATTAACTGAAATTCTACCACAGAACAATTGAAATGAGGAGCCAACACATTTGACAGGCTGTATATGTCATCTTCATATTCCCCCATTTCCGTAATGCCATAGACTGGGCAGCTTGACTCCACTTGCTGCAGACTAAAGAGGTTTCTGGGTACATTGTAGCATAAGGTCATTGGCTGTGTGGTCAAAGACTTGGCCGTTAACTCTTGTTCTGAAGTAGGGATTTTGCTATATAGAAAAGGTTTATAATGATCGTAATGACAATTCAATATAATTGACGTGGTGCTGCATATCTGTAATTAGAATAACACAGTGAATGACTAAACAGTAGCAATGCTACCACTGTAATATATGAGAGATTGAAAACTGCAATGAATGTGACGGCTATATTATTGAAAGAAGGCTAGTTGTTGGGTCTGAAAATAGGCTATAAAGAATACATAAAAAGATAGAATGGCCTAAGAGAAAATGGACATTGCCACCTAAACAAAAGGGATGGCCTAAGGGGTATGAGAAATACATCCATGAGACCATTCATCAACATTTGTGCGGGGCTATGCCACTAAAGGTGGAGAGAGGCATACCGATGGGGGCGACGTCAATATACATGTACGACGAATTTGGCTTTTAAAAAGTTGATAGTGTTTTAACATACCATTACAGGCGGGTTTTGTTATAGCCTGCTTACTTTGGTTTATCACTTTAGTTTTTTTTTATCACCTTTTTATATCACCTTTTTGTATTCCTAAGGATTGCCAAAAATCATATGTATCGCAATACAAATTCTGGTTACCATACTATGAATCTGGGGTACCGATTTATATTTCTTTCATCAATTTTAACATTCTAAAACAAACTGTCAGTTGTGAATTGGGCTAAAGAGTAATACACAGAGTATATTTGGTCAAAATCAGTCACCAATCAATGTGTTTTTTATTACCTTACCTGAATTAACTGCACTTCCGAGGGAGTTGGTTGTTCCTCTTCCCACCCACTGGTATCTATTTCCTCCAGGTTACGACATGCGTAACGTTCTAATTGCGAGTCGGTGTATTTTCCAGACAAAACACTATTCTTGTACCTATAATGATTAAAATGGATTGATTACAAAAAAAATTGTGAGCTACAGGTCAAGCATTTTTGTTAATAAACTAGATATATTTAATTGACACATATACTATCTTCCTGATTATGTCTACTACATGTTAACACAGTTCATTACGTGCATTTTGCATACCGATAGTTCATTGGCTAATCTGGCTATTTTACCGACATTTCGCTTCATAGTTTGGATGCAGAAATGGCGAGTGTATGCGCCAGGCAGGGTAAGCTTACTCTCCTGGACACCTGTTACCACTGCTTGTGTATTTTGTACACAGCAGTCCATTTGCTGATTACACTATTTTGCTTATAACGTTTTTTTCAGGACTTCGAATTCTGTCATGGTTTGGATTGTTCATACATGTACTTGGTTTTATTTTATTCCCAGATCCAGTGGCATGCTGCATCGACACAGATGTAGTGAAATGGAAATAGCCCATCAGTCGAATTGATATCTCACCTCAGAACATAGCTATTGTTACCCGATGTTTCTATTATAACTTTAACCACAACACATGGAAGCCCCGTGTTGCTTAATATGCCTCTATCTACTGCTGGCACTTTAACGGAAACATAATCTCCAACTGCCGAATTTATTTGTGGGGTTTTCTGTTCGTACTGTATTTTCATCTTTGAGGTTGAACTTCTGTGGTCTTTATCGGCCTCCTTCCTTAATGCTGTATTTCTGGGCTTGGGTGAAGTTCCAACATAAGATCATAGTCTTCTGCGGATGATGTTAATAGCTATGTTTGTCGTCATCTTTTATATTCAAACATGAATCAAAATCCTCTGGTCTAACCATTTCCGTTTCATTCTCCAGCAGGGTCTCCGAACAAAATCCGGGAATGATTGTACTCATAGGGTCTTGCACAACAACTAACTGGTTGGGAGTGTTTTTGTTGTCCGATTGACCAAACAGTTCATACATCTGAACGAAAAGATCGGCGAATGAATGAAATGTTGGTTAATAAATGGCAAGTTAGCTCCAAATATACTATTCAAAAAAAGTAGGGGATATTTGATTTTTAAGTGTTATTAAAGTCACGTAATGAAACTGACGAAGAAACAAATGACAAAATGAAGTTCACATTCATCGATTTATTCCAAACGATCGTTAGACTAAGTAAGGCACAGACTGACCATTATAAGGGTAAAATGATACCCGGGGTCAAACAGCAAAGTTACCACAGCATCACAACAAAGTCAGTAACGGGTAAATCCTACTATGTTTGCCAAACAAGCATTGATCCGACGTGGCATACTCCTAATGAGACGTCTAAGGTCATTTTGGTCCAGATTGTCCCATTCCTGTTGCAACGCAGCAGCAAGATCTTGGACAAGTTGACGTTGACGTAACCTCTGTCAAAGCATGTCCCAGACATGATCGATGGGGGAGAGGTCGGGACTCAGTGCTGGCCAAGGTGATGCTCTGTTGTTGGAGGTAACCTGTAACGATCCTGGCCCTGTGACATCTTGCGTTGTCATCCTGGAAGATGAAACGGCGGCCATGACGTCGTGCGAACGGCACAACATGGACTGCCAAGATGTTGTCCCGGTAGTACTGGCCTGTAACACGCCCTGCAACAACATGTAAAGCCGTTCTTCCAGCAACAGTGATGCCTCCCCACACCATAACAGAACCACCCCCAAATCGATGATGTCTGATGACGTTAACGTCTTGGAAGCGCTCGTTTCGACGACGCCACACCCTCCTACGTCTGTCCAAAACATCAACAGGGAACCTTGACTCATCTGAAAACATCACATTGCTGACGATCCCTACACCAACGACGTCTTGCCTGAATGTGATGATCTCTCAAACAAGGGACCCCTATGCAGTCGATTCCGAATCGTCTGGCCACTCACTCTCACACCAGTGTCTGTTTGAAGACAGCGCTGATCTGATTTGCTGTGATGACACGATTTCTCAAGGCCAAGGTACGAATAAATCGATCCTCGGCTTGAGTTGTCGACCTGAGCGTGGTCTGTCCTGTACAGATTGTGTATCACGGTATCTGGACCATAGCCTGCTTATGACAGACTGAGAAACATTCATCGTCCGCGCCACAACCGCCTGTGTTGTGCCGATCTGTAGCATGCCAAGGGCACGTAACCTTTCATTTTGGGTAAGCCGACGCATATCAAAATTTGTTTTCTGGTCACTAAAACAATTAAACTGATGTTTCCACCCTGGAATTCAATGCCACAATGACTGCAACATTCAAAGTCAGAGTCGTGCAAATCTTGGGTTGGACCCCCATGATGATCCCAAGCATCACCTGCATTCCATGCGGTAGCTATTGGTGCGTTTGGGCGTCACATGTAACTGGAAATGTTTCTTCTGTTAGGTTCTATAGTGACTTTTTTCGTAGTCATTTGCATATTTTAGTATTATGCCCCCAAAATCAAATATCCCCTACTTTTTTTGAATAGTATATGTTTGATATACTAAATCTTTCTTTTTGATGGGTAAACATGCTCGCTATGCGTTCTTCTGGCAGTAAGGGGAGGGCCATTAGTCATTGTTTTTTTAACAAGATCTGCTTCTTCAATTTCCTCATTCCCATTTGTATCTGTATCTTCGGGTATAGGCTTTGATGTTTTGTTGTTGCCCTTTGGTGTACATTTGAGTCCCTTTTGATAGAAGTTTCATTTCCGCATTATTTAGAATTCTTTTTGATTTTTGACAGATTTAACACAACCCACGGAATGTTTCATCAAACTTCTGATCTGGTAAGAGATTTTGCCGTGAAACCGGATAGTTATTCTGATGCCGGTGTGGTCAGTATTTGGCGTATCTGACTGTTAGTGTTGATGGGGTTATTGTTCATGAATACGTTCCTTAGATGCTCCAATTCCACGGGTAAACTTTCGTCATCACATATATTGGTGGCGCGCCTGGTTAGAGTGATGACGGATTTCTTAATTTGGTGCTGATGATTTGATTTATAGTGAATATATTGATCAGTGTGAGTTGGTTTCCTATGAACAGTAGTGGATAATCTGTTATCAGATTTAGTCACTAAGACATCAAGAAATGGGAGACTGCGTCCGTTTTTATACTCGTTTGTCGACTGTTGAGGAGCGTTTGTGGGTTATTTTGATTGCGGACCACAAATGCACCATTGTCTCTACGATACTAACAAAGGGGTTTGCAGGGGGAAGTCTGTAATGCATCAGTTTCAAAACTGGTCATGAATACTTCAGACTGTAGTGTCGATAGTGGGTTACCCATAGGCAGGTTATGTATTTGTTATACAGAGATGTAACCGTTGAATGATATTATCAGTGGTTCGGTTGGTGTCCAGTGGGGTCTCAATTTGGAGAGTGGGCTGTGGTGATATTAGTGAACAAGTCTACTACATCATAGGAAAGAATGGTGTCGATTGGTGGGACTGTTATCTGTTTATGGCAAAAGTCGCTTGAGTCGGCAATGAAAGACTTTATACAGAGACGTAACAGTTGAATGATATTATCAGTGGTTCGGTTGGTGTCCAGTGGGGTCTCAATTTGGAGAGTCTGGGCTGTGGTGATATTAGTGAACAAGTCTGCTACTACCCCTTAGGAAAGAATGGTGCCGATTGATGGGACTGTTGGCAATGAAAGACTTTGCTGATTTTCCAACTGGTGCCAAAAGAACGGTTAAGCATTTTGCTGTATTGTAATATACTGAATCTCGGGAGCAAACCAATAAGCGGGCCTTGACCGGGTTCTTGTTAATCTGTATTGTGGTCTGGGGTGAGAGGGATTCAGATTATAGTAAAGTACTGGCGTGATCTGCTTTTATCTTTTAGCAGCTTGGTTTCATAGATGGCTGTGGCATTTCTCCTGATTCTTTGGTAGGTTTTGTTGTTTGGTCAGGCGACCTTTTTCCTTGTCACGAACAACCGGGGATTCGAAACCACGCCAATTGACTCAATGTCAGGGTCTTTGATACAGCGCGCATGTGCCAACTAGTCAACTTCCCCTAACGTGATAAGGACTGAGAATGGAGGTCTCGGGTGTGTGAGCGTTTAATATTTACATCGATTGTGACTTAATCGGGATGGGTGGATCGAATACCTGACAAATCATTCCAACGACAACTCATCCCTCCACGTTACAAATAAATACCAAAACAATTTATTACATCAACAATTTTTTAATTATTATTTATTACATCACTTTATTAAATAATTCACTTTATTATATCATCTAAAATTTTACAAATATTGGTTCTTCTGTCAGTTTGTCCGTCAGTCAGTCATTCAGTAAGTTAGTCTGTCCCTCAGTTAGGTCCATATAGTCCTCCATATCTCTTTAATAGCTGGTTGGTGCTAATTGCCTGGTTTGTGTAGAAATTCCACAGTTGAATTGCGTAAATCTTGTTTACTTTTGCCTTCGCAATTTTCCCTCCGATACCATTTTAATCTGTGTCGGCACCTGTGCGGCTTCCTTGTAAAAAAAAATGTTAAATGTTATTTTGCCGTTTGATTAATTCTGCTGTGCCAACCTTCAACGTCATTGTTAGTTCTGATGGTTCTTCCAAATACACTCCATGTCGGGATGGTCCAAATGCTGCTTGTCATCCAGTTTTCCAGAATGCAGTTCATTTCAGCTTTTATAGGATCTGTGTTGACTTTCTCCTCTAATTTATGGAAAGTTGGTATTATGTGTTCTGTCGGTAAGAACGGTAAAGCTAATACTTTTCTAAAAAAAAATATAGTGTCTCTGGCTGTACGCAGGCTACCAAAATATGAAACACAAAATAATTGTGATTAATACCAAATTAACATCTGATGTTCATTTTCTTGAATCTCTCTCTCCTAACTGCCTGACCTCAATGGAAAGCACAGCCATGTTAGATAGGATCGTCAAAAACTGACATTAAGGCCTGCCAGATTCCTGCCTCAAAATCCACAACAAAAGCATGTACTGTAGGGGCTGGTGGTAAGATTGAATAAAATAATGTCACTGCGAAGATTTAATAAAATATGTAGTCATTAATATGTCTTTGCTTTACTACTGTCTAGTCGTTTGGATGGAACGAAAAACCAAGGTTCCGTGTTTAAATATCTCCTTTACACTACTGGACCATGAACTCTGGAATGTATTTGAAGCAGCATCAACACACTGATGCTACTTTCTTTGCACTTGTTCTATTAGCTGCTCCTATTGTGTTTTCTGGATTTTCTTGACTGTATATTGGCTGATCTTGTAGAATTTAATTAGCTACTTCTGCCAAAATTACCCTGGCTGGTCTGAATGAATTGGAGATGGCCATTTTAAACAGTAGTACCACATCGATGTTTTGTTGTCCTTACGCAACAGCGCCAAAACACCATACCTTCCTCCACTGTGACTAAGCTGGTAAGAGGCTGGCTCGTTAGTCTGGAGGTCGGGTGTTCAATGCCTTCATTTACCGAGAAAGTTCATCCAAATTTTCAGGCGTGGTTTTCCCTTGCAAGTGATGCAGAGTGGAGGGCCTGACAAGGACAACTGTCTAGTCGCGCGAATGGTGCGACAAAACAAGATCTGGCGTGCACATACAAGATCCCCTGGCAGTTGGAATTCAATATATGAGTAGTGGTGACGATGCAAAATGCTGGGCCCATAAAAAATTCTATTTGCTCACCATATCATGGCCTGTAATGCGATGAACAAAAACATTCGATGCGATCGGCAGTCTGGAGAGAAAACAACCAACAACAACGACTGCGATGGATGATCTGATTTTATTCAAGTAATTACAATTCATTGGATTATCAAAAGCATGCACACAAACAACCAATCAGAATACAGCGTATCCCGAGTCACCCGTTCGTACCACAAACACAATGTCTACCTAGTTCGTCCACAAACGTTTCGTCCAAGTAGGCTGTAGTGCCACTGACCGGGCACAATTTCCCTCATTAGCCCAGTTTAGGAGCAGAACACTAGGACGTTAAACCCCATTTCATTTCATCCTCTATTGATCTTTCAAAGACACCCCAATGGAAAGATATATTTGTTGTTGGTGTAATAATATCGTAAGTTCCTGCAAGTACCATATCCATATTTGTGAAAAACATTACAATAATGAGAGAAGACTCTCGGACCCGCTTGTGTATGTTTGAAAAATATTAATAGGGTCATTCCATGTCAAATGGGTCAATTTTCAGAAATTTGGGAAACTGACTACCACGAAAAAATCTGGTAAAAATGTTATTGAACATCTAAAATCTGGAAGCTGTGCACAATTTGTGGTCTTTGGGCATTTGAGTTTGGCCAAGTAGCATGCGAACACTGCCAATTTGGTCTCCATACTGTATATCTTCAGTATTATAGAAAGGTAAAATCAAGATATCTGAAACTCGAGCAAATTAGTTATAGATATTGTTTCGAAAACGTATTGGTAACTCATGAAACTAAAATGCCCGCATCTCAGTCAATTTTCACGCGACAGGCGACCAATTTTGCACAGTTTCTAGTTTTCACATGTACAATAATACATTATTTTCCAGATTTATTCAAGGGGGATGATTTCCCATCCATGGCCATCTTGACATGGAATGGCCCAGTAAGAAGTCGTTTTCCTGTTCGAAAATACTTAAATTTCTGATGAGATGGTATCTTATGTAGCATTCAGAGAAAAATTACCATGTAAATGTGTTTATTCCACTAAAACATACACGTGTAAATGTGTTTATTCCACATGTCTACCCTATACGATTATCAGTAGTGGAGTGCAATTGAATGCCCGTGCATTTCGCGGCTGGAGTTAAAAAGCAATCAAATCATTCAAACGGTCACATGTGACGGACACACACAAGCTTTTCGACAAAGAACATAAACTATGGAGGGGGCGGGGGCTAGTGGTCTGAGTGCCGCGCTTCGACCTCTGGCTGGCCGGTCACCTCGGTTTCCTCCCACTGCTAAAAGACCCCTACGCGCAAGCGAATTATTGAAATAAAATTGAAACCATGTTAGTCCCAAAATGGCCTAGCTTGTGTCGAGTGGACGTTCAATCCCATTTCTCTCTCTCTCACATAAACTATGGACAACCTCGACACACGAAAATAAAATACGCTAGCGCAATATTAACACAGGTATTAACTCTGCGACGTGTGATAGACTTTTATACATATTCTGATGAAGCCAAAGTGGTAATACTAATCACCACTAATCCTACAAAGCCATCTTCAAAGAGATTATCTCCGGTGTGGTTCCCCTTGTCAGTGATGCAGAACGGAGGGCCTGACAAGAACAGCTGTCTAGTCGTTCGGATGGTACGGAAAACCGAGGTCCCGTGTACACATTGACATACACGTAAAAGATCCCCTGGCAGTTGGAATTCGGTATAAGAGTAGGAAGTAGCGCCGCTGCCCGAGCAAAATTTCCCAGGTACTCCGGTTTCCTCCCACTGCTAAAGACCCCTACGCGCAAGCGAATTATTGAAATTAAATTAAACCATATGTTAGTCCCGAAATGACCTAGTTTGTGTCGAGTGGACGTTAAACCCCATTTCTCTCTCTACTAGCAGGGTTGGGTTGATTCACCCAAACTCAACTAAACTCATCAACAATTACGGAGACTGGATTGGTATGCACGTGCAAGCGATGTATATAAGAAACTGGTGTCTAACTAGAGGTCGCAGACGATATCTGAAGACCAGCAAAGTCACGCAGACCTAGATTAATACTACTAATCCATAGAAAAAAACCTAGTATTAAAATAGATTAAGCGTAAGTTGATCTAACCTTCCTTCATTTGGCAAATCATTTCAGTATATTAACTGCTTTAAACCGCTACCTGTTAGTGTATTGAAACGTCGTATGTACATGTAGTAAACTTAGAAGTAATAAATCCATATTGTCCCTGTTAGACTGGGATGGAGTCCTTACTGTGCTACTGCGACCGTACAGCAACTAGTAAATAAATGCTTAAGGTCGCTGGAAAATGTGTACTCCGCGCCAGATAATGTCTCCAAAAATTACAAACTTGAAAAAGGTCGGGTTATCACAGCTTTCCAGGTCCGATCCCTGGCGTTTATTTTGAACATGTTCGGGGGTTGGGATTGTCTAGAGTGCCGCGCTTCGACCTCTGGCTTGCGGCTGTGGTTTCCATCCCTGGTGTCAGCGTATGTGGCATGGAGATAGGGGCGCCGTCTCAACATCGTGGGTTTCCTTCGGGCACTCAGGTTTCCTCCCACTGCTAAAGACCCCTACGCGCAAGCGAATTATTGAAATAAAATTGAAACCATATGTTAAGTCCCAAAATGACCTGGTTTGTGTCAAGTGGACAATAAACCCTATTTCTCTCTCTCTCTTTAGGCGGCATCGAAGCTTGCTTTTGATAAGGTTCTGTTTAGAAAAACCTCTATCGCACTCGTCACTGCTAATTGGTAGCATTCTCCCTATTTCCATGAGTTTTACTACATTAGGAAATTGTTCATTGGGAGCATTGCTACGACAGCTTACAAGTAATTCAGAATAATTAAGCTCCTTATGGACAGTTTTCAGCTTTTGAAAAATGTTCATTTTGAATATCTAATTGCTTAAAGCCGTATCAGAATTAGTCGTCACATTCTTTGGGTTAATTATAGCGAACGCGGAGAGAATTTTGTTGTTGGGGAACAGAGCAGTTACATTGTCTACCACCCTCGTCACTGCTTGCGTACCCTGTCTGAAAGCATAGCGTTTGTATGTGTCATTGTCTCGCTCAAACATCGTCTGTCCCTTTGGTGGTTTGCAAAAATATCGCCCTTTAGGTCCGTATGAAGGTTCGACATCCAGGTATATTTTGATCGTTGCTGCTAAAAACCCGTCTTCTGTCGGTCTCATACACTCGTACCTGTAATGCTCTGTCCAGTGCCCCGATACACCCAAACAAATCTTGCAAAAATGCTGTATAGACAATAAATTTATGGCTTTTAAACCGCTGTCGTGAGAAGAGAGGGCGGGTCATCTTCTACCTTTTGTCATGATAAAAACATGTCCTCCACGTAGCATGGAATTAACCATCTGTGTCGTACTTTTGGTTTGTGACCCCTCTGACTTTGTACCGTTGATTACAGATTAAACATCCGTAAGTGTTCAAATGTGTTGTTATTGATGTGTTCTCATTTGAATATTGTTCACAATAAGAAGCAATGTAAATCAGATATGTTTACAGGATCATTTTGTTATACGAAAAACTATGCGTTTTTCTATGGCGCTCAGTATATTTAGACTTGAATTGGTTGATATGCACTGTCATTGTTAGTAATGGCTGTGTAGGTGGTCCCTGTTCTTTTATTTGGTCATTATTTTCCCTAGTATATTATTAAATTCAATCATGCAGCAGGCCTATCCTCCATAATATCGTACAAAAATAATTCCTTCATTTGTTACTAGATATGTAGTGCCCTATCTTAACGTTAATTTTTCTGATGTTATTAAAACATCCCGGTTGCTTAGGGGCCAACCTGGTCTACACAAGCAGTTATTTTTCTTTGACTAGTGCTCTTTTAACGCAACTAAATCAACAGTAAATTCCCAATTCTGCTATGAAGTTTGAGAGCTTCATACTTTTATGGCATATTGAGATGGGGGAGTACATTTTGAAGGGTATATAGAAGTTTGGCATCTTCCATTAAACTTCATACAGTAAATGTTTCTCTTCCAATATATTGCACGCATTGATGACATGATTAACGGTCAAATTGTGGCCGCATTCGCATTTCGCTGAGTTACATTTATGGTCGGTACTTAAATCTTTAGTTCTCAGTCTTGTGATTAAGCTGCAGAGTTTGCGACATGGGCGATTGACTACTCGACATATTTAAACAAGAGTGCTACGGGCAAATAAGACAAACAACTAAGGGAGTTATATATAAACAAATCATTGATACATTTTCGCTGCAATATTACTTAACAAAACATATAAATATCAAATACCGTAAAGAAATAACTAAAATAAGACTCTCAAGCCATAACCTCAACATCGAAAAGGGAAGATACAATAAAATTAAGATGCGATAGAATTTGTACAAACTGCCATTTAGAAGATATTGAAGATAAATATCATTTTATTTTAATCTGCCCATTATATACCGATCTTAGGACTAAATATATACAGAAATACTTTTTTACCAATCCCAATATTTATAAGTTAATCCAACTTTTAAATAGTGATAAAACTAACGAATTAATTAATCTAGGGAAGTTTCTATATTTGGCAAACAAACGACGTGCATACCCCCTCCCTCAATAAAAAATACAAAATAAAAAAAATGTCTACTCTCCTATATATTTGTAACTTATATATTAAAAACCATCTAACCTAGTCTGATTTGTGTTGTATATATGTGTTTGATATTGTTTTTTGTACATATTGTATTTATTTATTTGTACTGTGTATTATACCTGATAATGATGAGTCGTTGACTTAAAGGAATAAAGAACTTGAACTTGACCTCAGCTTTTACAACCAGATTCTTCAAGCCTTGGACCCCCCTGGGGTGTAGGGGGTGATAAGAATATACCCTTCGTATGTCCTGCGTGTCGTAAAAGGCGACTAAAAGGATCCCTGTAATGGGGCAACGTGTTTGCCGTGCGTTGCGACCCGTGTCGGTGGAGAGTGGAATCCTGGTAATTGAGTGGGGATTTGGCTTGCGAGCCCCTTCTCTGCAACACATTGCTTCGGCCCATAATTCACCTAGACGGGAGGTCAGAGTGGCCCACTCTGATCAATCGGCTTTGGTCGTGCTTAGCTGACGAGTAGGCGCATCTTTTCCATTATTCTGTAATATATATTTGTTGCAGTTCTACCTTTGTGTCTAGGTATATCCCTGTCTGTCCTCGTAGGGCGCGTGCGCTGGATATCCGCGCAGTAGCCTGCATGGATATTGCAACCCTTTGGTGGTTGGAGAGCAGACAGGGACGAATCTTTTCAATTAATCAAATGGCTTCTCAAACAAAGAAGACTCGTGCTACAAAACGTATGTCGACCGAGGATTTGGAACCATTACCAATAAAAACTTCCCGAACCTGGCCTAGATTTCTGGTCATACAAAGTACTAACGATATCAATCTTAGTAAAACATCTCCTTTTTTGATTGCTAAAGGTCTTGCTGGCTTAGCTGGTGAGCCCAAAAGCGTCAAAAAAATGAGAAATGGTACTTTGTTAGTGGAATGTGCTAAAGAATCACATGCTACGTCATTATTAAAATCAAAAACTTTAGCCAACATTCCTATCAAGGTAGTACCGCATAACTCTCTTAATTCTTCAAGAGGTGTTATACGGTCTCAGGATTTAGAAGGCAGCTGTGAGGAAGAGATGCTTGAAAATCTCGCCTCACAAGGTGTTACCTACGTCAAACGTATTTCTATCAGACGTAATGGTATTATTATTCAAACAAACACCTACATCCTGACCTTTGATAAACCAGATCTTCCTAGGATGATCAAAGCTGGTTTTCTTTCCATACCAGTTACCCCTTACATCCCAAATCCATTGCGTTGCTTTCATTGTCAACGCTTTGGACACAGTAAAAACGTGTGTAAGGGGAAAGCAACATGTGCTCGATGTGGACAAGATGGTCACGAAAGTACATCTTGTCAGCTCGACCATTGTTGTATTAACTGCAAAGGGCCTCATTTTGCATATTCTAGAGAGTGTCCGATATGGAAAAAAGAAAAACAAGTTCAGCAGGTGAAAACAGAAAAAAACATACCTTACCCCGAAGCAAGGAAGTTGGTTGAGGCTGCAACCCCAACATTTGCAATGTCTTTTGCAAATGCAGTCAAGCCGAAGACCACTTCCATTGCCTGTCAAACACCTGCTGAATTTCCAGCTGAGACGGAAGATTCCTCGTCTAAACAAAAACCGATTATTCCACCTAAACCTGTCAATACAAATCTCAGCACTCGGACTGTTAATAAGTCTGGGGAGTCTGAGAAGGAGGAGATTATACCCCCTACTCCTCTACCAAATGGTGGAAATCCACCCAAAAAAGATAACAGCAAGGAACGCTCTGGTAAAGGCGTTCCTAGAAATTCTAAATTGGGTACCTTTCGTACTAAGAAAGGTGACGAGGATCCTGTCGGAACCTTTAACAGGTTCGGGATACAGGACACTCTAATGGATGTTGTTGTAGAAGTACATGACCCCAAACAACATCTTAGAAGTCCTGTTAAACCACCCTGAAAATGGCTAATTCCATAATTCAATGGAATTGTCGTGGTCTTAAACCAAATTTTAATGAAGTTCAAATCTTAATTCAAAAATTTAATCCTTTAGCTATTTGTTTACAAGAAACATTTTTAAAGAATTCAGATGTACTTACACTCAGACATTTTGTTGACTATCATCATTTTACTAATAATGATGGTAGAGCACATGGTGGCGTTTCCATTTTCCTTAATGGAAATATTCCGCAGAGTAAAGTCGCCCTCAACTCGCCTTTACAGGCTGTTGCTGTTAGGGTGACTCTACATATTCCAATCACACTCTGCTCTGTATATTTACCACCTAGTTTACATCTGAACCCCAGAGATCTTGATGACCTTATTGCACAACTTCCCCTCCCGTTTATAATTACGGGAGATTTCAATGGTCATCATTCACTCTGGGGTAGTCCAGATGATAACAACAGAGGTAAACAAATAGCGGACTTCATTAACATTAATAATTTGTGTTTATTAAATGATGACTCGCCTACTTATCTACATCCTGCCACAGCTTCTTTTTCTTCCCTCGATCTCACCATTTGTTCTCCGGTCCTGTTTCAGGATTTTACATGGAGGGTAAATGAAGATCTGTGTGGCAGTGACCACTTTCCGATTTTGATAGATAATAATGGACCCTCTCCGGTCGAAAGACCTCAGAGGTGGAAGTTGCATAAGGCTGATTGGGCTCTGTTTGAATCTTTGTGTCTCTTCTCTTTTGACGCAAAAGAGTTAGAGGATGCAGAAGAACCCATGGCCTTATTCACTTCAATTCTTCAAGATGTAGCTGAGCAGGCGATTCCAAAGACCACGACTGAGCCCAAACGTTTCAATAAACCATGGTTTAATAATGATTGCAAATCCGCTCTTAAAGAGCGTGATCGCATTTTAAGACGCCTTGAGAATCACCCTTCCATGGAGAATCTTGCAGCATACCAAATGGTCCGGGCGAAGGCCCGTAGAATCATACGCCAGGCAAAGAAGTCTTCATGGCAGGGCTATGTCTCAAAGATAAATTCCCGTACGTCTTCCAAATCGGTATGGGATAGGATTCGTAGAATTAAAGGTAAAAGTAGTGCATTATCAGTTAACCATCTAAATGTTGATAATACCACCTTAACAACATTTCCTGATATTGCTAATTCACTGGCCAGTACAATTTCATTCAATTCATCATCCAATTTTTCCTCTGATGCCTTTCAGGGCATTAAACATCAGCAGGAGAAAAGGCGACTTAACTTCAAGTCCCGTAATGATGAATGTTATAATGATAAGTTTTCTATTGCTGAACTTCGCGATTCCCTCAAACGAGCTCGAGATACTGCAACTGGTCCAGATGAAATTCATTACCAGATTTTAAAACATTTACCCTTTTCTACACTCTTAATATTATTAGATCTTTTCAACCGGATTTGGGTTGATGGGAATTTCCCGCCTTCGTGGCATGAAGCCACAATAATTCCCATCCCTAAACCGGGTAAAGATCCTACGAATCCTAACAATTATCGTCCGATCGCTTTAACTAGTTGCATTTGCAAAACCATGGAGAGATTGATCAATCGAAGGCTTGTTTGGTACCTAGAGTCCAACAACCTTATTACAGACCTCCAATGTGGATTTCGGTCCCAAAGGAGCACTCTTGATCATCTCGTTCGATTTGAAACGTTTGTCAGGGATGCTTTCATCCAGAAACAACATTTAGTTGCTATATTCTTTGATCTGGAGAAAGCTTATGATACCACATGGAAATATGGTATCATGCGCGACCTGCATAACCTCGGTCTGCGGGGTCGCTTACCTATCTTCATTAAAAACTTCTTAGAAGATAGGTCGTTTAAGGTACGTTTAGGATCAATATTCTCTGACCCCTTTCCTCAGGAAATGGGGGTTCCTCAGGGAAGTATATTATCACCCACACTTTTTTCTATCAAAATAAATACCATACCGACGTGCCTTAAACGCGGGGTCGACGGCTCTCTTTATGTTGATGACTTTCAGATGTGTTACGGATCGACAAGTATGCAGACAATCGAACGTCAGTTGCAGCTTTGCTTGAATTCTATTCAACGATGGGCAACTGACAATGGATTTCGTTTCTCGAAATCCAAGACTGTCTGCATGCACTTTTGTCAAAGAAGGGGTTTACATCCTGATCCGGAACTTACACTGGATGGTAGTCCCATTCCAGTTGTAGATGAAACGAAATTCTTGGGTTTGATATTTGATAAGAAATTATCATTTATCCCCCATATCAAAACCCTCAAGAAAAAATGTCTGAAAGCCCTCAACATATTGAGAGTCTTATCAAACACTGACTGGGGAGCAGACCGTAAGGTCCTGCTCAGATTGTATCGAGCATTAATACGATCTAAACTCGATTATGGGTGTATTGTGTATGGGTCTGCCCGCGAGTCTTATCTCAAAGAGCTAGACACCATACACAACCAAGGACTTAGAATCAGTTTAGGAGCATTCCGAACATCTCCAGTGCAGAGTTTATACGTCGAGGCGCACGAGCCCTCATTGCACGACAGACGTGATAAACTTGCACTGCAGTATGCCACAAAAATTGCATCTCTGCCACAACACATTTCATTTAACACCATATTTAGACCTCTTCATGAGCATTTGTATATGATGAAGACTAATACTATTCCATCATTTGGTATTCGCATTCAACCCCTTTTGTCAGAGGCTGGTATAAGTCATGACAGTATTGCGAATACCCCTTTCTTTGAGTCACCACCATGGTCTATATCGCCTCCTAAGATCGATCTAGATCTTACAAAAAATAGGAAGAAAGATACTAGTTCCACAGTGTTTCAAACTCTCTTCGGAGAGTTGAGGTCTAAAGATGGGGATTATGCTCCAATTTATACAGATGGTTCCAAAGATGGCGATCGGGTAGCTTCGGCTACTGTCACGCCATCTGAGACAATTTCTGTTCGCCTTCCTCCTGCTGCTTCAATATTTACTGCTGAACTCCAGGCCATCTTTCAGGCCCTGGAGTTCATTCAATCCTCTTCATCTTTAAAACATGTTATATTTACTGATTCTTTGTCCTCTTTACAGGCAATAAACAATAAGCAGCTTGTACACCCTTTAGTAGCAGACATATATCGTCTGCTACTGTCACACGAGTTTAACGGCAAGGACACTGTCCTTTGCTGGCTCCCCAGTCATGTTGATATTAAAGGGAATGATCAAGCAGACTTAGCTGCCAAGTCTGCATTAGATCTTCCCATATCACAATTTTTATTACCATTTTCAGATTTTAAATCTTCAATAAATCTTTTTATTTTTGGCCGCTGGCAACGGTCTTGGGATCTTGCAGGCACAAACAAACTTCATCACATCAAGCCTCTCTTAGGAGATTGGCCCAACTCCTATAGAACTAACAGGAGAGATGAAGTTGTTTTGTGTCGCTCTCGCATTGGTCATACTTTTTTAACTCATATTTTCATTTTGAAGCGAGAGCCTCAACCAGAATGTGAACACTGTCATGTTCCTTTGACAGTTAAGCACATTTTGATTGAGTGCAAGCATCTCAAGGATGTTAGATCGCATTTTTACCGTTGTCAGTCATTACATCACATGTTTGCCCAACCGGGTTTATATGGTAAATTGTTGGACTTTTTAAAAGAGACAGGATTTTATTATAAATTTTAATTATGTATATAGTGTGTGTCATTTCTGTTTTGTATTTAATACTTATATGCATAAAAGTTGTATTTAACTTTTAATTTTACAAACTGTGATATTGTTTTTATTTATGCATATAATGTTTTTCTGTGATATCATTTAACCTGTCTCGTAATATTCACCATATGCCTGGCGCAATATAGCCCGGTTGGAGGCCTTGGAGTTCATACAGTCCTCTTCATCATTAAAGCATATCATTTTACTGATTCTCTGTCCTCGCTTCAAGCAATAAACAGCTTGAACACCCATTAGTGGCAGATATTTGTCGTCTGCTACTACTATCTTATGAGCTCAGCAGTAAAGACGTTGTCTTCTGCTGGCTCCCCAGTCACGTCGATATAAAGGGGAATGATCTAGCAGATTTTGCTGCCAAAGCTGCTTTGGATCCTCCCCTGTCAAACATTTTAATACCATATATTTATGGCCGCTGGCAACGGTCTTGGGATCTTGCAAGCACAAATAAGCTTCATCACATTAAGCCTCTCTTAGGAGATTGGCCTAACTCCTACAGAACCAACAGGAGGGATGAAGTTATTTTGTGTCGCTCTCGCATAGGTCACACTTTTTTAACGCATGTTTTCATCTTAAAGCGAGAGCCTCAACCAGAATGTGAACACTGTCATGTTCCTTTGACAAATAAACACATTTTGACCAAGTGCAAGCATCTCAAACATATAAGATCAAGATATTACCGTTGCCGGTCACTACATCATTTGTTTGCCCAACCTGGGTTATATTGCGAAATACTCAATTTTTTAAGAGACAGGTTTTTATTATAAATTTCATTTGTATATATATATATTTATCTTCTGTTTTAGTATTTTAAATTTTTGTATACATAAAAGATTTTTTAGTTTTAAATTTGATATACTATTGTTTTTATTTATGCATATGTAAAATTTTGTAATATCATTTAGCTTGTCTCGTATATTTCATCATGTTTGGCGCAATATAGTCCGGTTGGAGCAGATGTGCCATAAAACATTTCATTCATTCATTTTACAACCAGGTCGTTATTTAATTTGAATCTAAATAAATGAACCAACATTTGATTATATACCCAACGATTAATCCAATTGATGTGTTTATTTAGGAGATAAAGCGGAAGATATTCACATTGTATTGACTGACTCTGTGATGGGTTTCTTGCAATTACCTTGGCCACCGAGCTGCTTAATTTAATTTCAATAATTAACATCTTGACTTCACTGTCTAAAAAGAACAGTTATGTATGTGCAGTATTTCGTTGCCTGAAAACCATATTGTTTTCAGGCAACGATTTGCCGACCTGGTTTGGGTGGATGGCCTACTTTAAAAAAGTACATGTGCTGGGGGTAACAGGACGAATGTTCCACTGGATTTAGGATTTTCTAAACGATGGGTAAATTTAAGCTAATTTAGGTCCCTCAATAAGCAATAAATATGAACTCGAAAATGGCACATCGCGGGGTGCACGGTTAGAAAGAGAATGCAAGAAGATTTGGGTAAATTATCGAAATGGTCCAATGATTGGGGATTTTGAATATCTGAAAGTAAAACAGTAGGTGTGCTCTTCTGAACGGATCATAGGGAAGTGTCGTCTGTGAAACTGGAATTAAAAAACATCCGAATTGAATTCAAAGACCAGGCAAAGTTTCTAGGGGTGACCTTAAGGCCTGACATGTTATCTAAATTATTAATTAAACATTAATTAACTAATAAAATCTGAATATCTGAAAGTAAAACAGTAGGTGTGCTCTTCTGAACGGATCATAGGGAAGTGTCGTCTGTGAAACTGGAATTAAAAAAAATCCGAATTGAATTCAAAGACCAGGCAAAGTTTCTAGGGGTGACCTTAAGGCCTGACATGTTATCTAAATTATTAATTAAACATTAATTAACTAATAAAATCTCGATGGCATAGGATCTGTCCGATTTGAACGGGTTCAACCATATCTTGATTAATTTAAAAATGCAGGACGAGCGAGACTTAGCTTCGAAAATTCAGGACGGTAGTTGAAATTATCGCACACGTCTTATCAAACTTTCTAAGGCTAATATACTGAGCGCCATAGAAAACGCATCACTTAGGATCATTTTGTTATACGAAAAACTTAAGTGATGCGTTTTCTATGGCGCTCAGTATATCCTCGCTCACAAAAGAGTAATTTGGATAAAAAAATTCAAATAACTCATTTTACGTTATCTATTTTCGAAATATTATAACAAGAATGGCCAACTCTTTATTAAACTGTTAACTAATGTATCTTTAACTGACATAAACCCTGTTTACATTACAAATTTCAGCGTGCCAGGTACCGTTCCTGATACGTTATCTATTTTCGAAATATTATAACAAGAATGGCCAACTCTTTATTAAACTGTTAACTAATGTATCTTTAACTGACATAAACTCCGTTTACATTACAAATTTAAGCGTGCCAGGTACCGTTCCTTATACGGCGCCGTTAATTTTTTTGTAGTGTAAACGGGTCAAACACAAGCGTGCCGTACTGAGTACCGTGCCAATCTGGCCCACTGAAGTGAGGTGGTCTCGGAACCGTGCCAAGAACGGCACACTTCGATTTTTCGTAGTGTAGGCTAAACGCTAACCGGTCTGAGCACGGATTACTGCGCATGCGCCACATGAACCTTGACCTTATTTCCCCGCGAACATTGACAGTTCTGTCATCAGTTCTGTCAAAATGGCTAATACAAGCTTTGAGTAATACAAGCTATTTATAAACGACATGATTATTCGCTTTCGCCACCTCTGGTAGTATGATATCATTGAATAACTCGAAAAGACTGCTAACTCATTTAAAATAGGCATCAATTTGGTTAAAAATTGTCCATTCGGTTAAAAATTGTCTCAATAACAGACAAAACAAAAACAAAAAAAAAAGGGGCCAAACGTATCAAAATCTACCGCCATACTTGTTTTCGTCTGGGTAACTTGCATAGGGACTGAAATTAACTTTTCAGTGAAGAGTTCCACATTAGGCGTGCGTGGCACGGTTCCGAGACGGGTAATGTAAACGGGGACATTTCTTGAAATTGATCGCGGCCTGGCACCGTGCCTAGTACGGCACGCTTATCGCGGCCAAGTGTAAACTGGGCTATAGATAATGAAAGATAGTTCATGATGTATTATGTAAAGAGCTAAATCTGTATGTCTTTTTCCTGGTTTAAAATGTTTCATAAGTTATTATCTAAACATGACAAGGCCATAATGAACTCTCTCTAGATTATCGGATGGCTTAGATTTGAGGTGGATTAGACACTGCAGCCTTTTCCTGGTTGTACATGACAAAGAGTGGGCCACCTGTCCAACCACTACAAAATACCCCTATTTTAGCCCCCAAATATTCCATATTCGGTTCCAAACTGATCCCGCAATGAATATTCGCTTGGCCGCTACAATCACTGATAAGCATGACATCGACGAGACTTAATAAGTACGGCATATTAACTTTTTTGCTCCGACAAATTAAATTCTCAAACATTTTTTTGAGGTAAAAGAAAAATAAAGACATTTGAAGTTAAAAACTATTTCCTATTTAGTGTAAATGGGTATTAAAATGAGTAAAATGCATCATTTTGCCCGAAGTAGTTAGGGGTTAAGTAAACATTGCACGAGCCGTTGAGCCAATGACTGGCGCGGTGAGCAGTCAACGCACGTGTTATTATTATTTATTATTATTATTACAGCATATTTATAGTGCACCCTTTCATATAACATGTTCAGGGGTACTTTACAAAGTGACAATGTAAATACGTAACAGGAAGTGTTTATCTCCTAAATAAACAACAAGATGTTAACGATTGCAACAGAGTCAGTTAAAAGCCTGATTAAATAAATGTGTTTTAAGTTGTTTTTTAAAAGAATATAGAGATGCACAACATCTTAAACTAAATGGTAGATTATTCCATAAAACAGGTGCTTGATTACTAAAAGAGCGCTGACCATAAGAGACTAGTTGAATAGTTTGGGGCTTTAAAAGTAGTTTATCTGACGTACGTAATGTTCGGCCGGGTGTATAAAGTGTTGTGGACACTCATCTGTTACAGAGTTAATCCGTAAGTAATTCTCTGTGAAACAGATTGATTCAGTTCAGCGAAATACAGCACGAGTCTCAAACGATACACCCCTGTTAGTGATATTGTCGGCCAATCGAATATCTACTGCTGATCAGTTTGACTTAATATAATGTCGTATATTTTGAATTGTGAGTTATTCGTGTTTGATGGATCCACGTCCATATGACACATAAATATAGCTGTACCGGAAATCAGCTGACCATCTTTGTTCTGTTTTTTCTTTGCGCCGAAGCGACATCGTGTCGTGTCTTGAGGTCAGTCGGGTCAACTGTTCAGTTAAACAATCCGTGTACATACAGTAGTAGATATTGTTTACCAAACGATCTACACATCTTTACATCAAAACAGTAGACTTTGGTAACAGACAATCTGTAGATCATCTTACTTAAAACAGTGAACGTTGGCCATTGTTGATTGATGTAACAATATGGTAAGTTGATTTGGTGGGATGCGGGTCAGTTCAGCACACGACCTTTTCACCCTGGGCGACCTTCGGATGTAGACTATGGTCGCAACTACAGTCTGAACCAGCAACCGAACGCAAATGGCCCTAGCCATTGACTATTCGGCCACAGATCACTAATTATTTCCCCATTGACTTCAATGTTAATTCTTGTCTCTTAGATCGGCTGTAACTTTTTCCCAAATATTCGTTGGGTAGAACGCTTTCTGCCACAGATGGAGCAACATGTGGCAAACTCTGGCCCAAAAGCATGTATGAGGTTCACCATGAAAAACTTGAGATACACAAGCTGGAAGTAGAGACAGCTAACCAGGCAATTTTCGGCCCCCCCTTTCAACGTAAGCAACCTCACAACTCTTGTATCCTTCCGCCTCAAAATCATGAATATTCACCAAAACCTGGCAGAAAATGTATTTTCAAACCCTTTTCTTCGATTCTACACCAAAAAGTAAACAAAAATCACCATGCAAAAGGGGGAAAAAGGGAAAGGGAGAGAAAGACTAAAAATAACTTGGCCCTACAATTTGTGGGTACCGGCGTAGAAATATTTAGTGATCTGTGTCCTATATAGGGGTGAAACTCCAGGTATCACCAAAATGCCCTTTTTATATGCTTCCCATATGTTCTGGCAACGCACCGGTGAAAGAAAATCAAAATCAAAGAATAACTGCAAAAATGATGGCCCTTTAAGTATACAAGCTGCTTTATGTACAGCAGTGCATCTCAGGTCCCTGGGCCTTTTGTGCTAAAATTTAAAAATCTTTCTTATTAAAGGCAGTATTTGAGTTTTGTGAAAAAATACGACAAGTTACAAACAAATTACACAGAAAACACTCATAATCTGGAAATTTTTCAAAAATATATTTTTTTACTGTCATGTCATGAAAAATGTACAGAATTTACATGTAGCATCTTTCAAAAAACCAATAATTTTCCACTTTTTTAGATACTCAGACTGGCAAGTAATACATTTTTGGAAACCCTGGACAATATGCAAACAGAAAAATCACAAAACTGTTGCATTGATTGAAATTATAAAGGTCTGTACTGAAACATGTAACCCCACCCCCTTAAAAATGTCAATGACTGAATCAATCTTATCTTTGGTTGCAAAGCTAACATCATCAAAAGAATCTGTCTAACAGATATGATTTACCATCCCTGGCTAATATATGAACATAAAAACTAAAATAGGTGCAATAAATGTGAATTATGGTTAAAATAGGCCTTGCTGAAAGAAAAAAAAGCCATAATTGGCCTATGTCCACCCCTCCCTAACAAAAGGGTCACAGAATACACAATTTTTACAAATTTGGAAATAGTTCAATGTTATCAATATCTCAAAGCTCAGAGGCACCATACAAATCTTTATTGCAATTCTGGTGCTGAATCAAGATGTCTGGACCTTTACATCAATTGCCTGAAAAAATGAAGTCAAAATGGTAGTTATAACAGAGTTGACATCATAAAAGAGGCCTGAAAAGGATCAAAATTAACAATTTACTGTTCTATAAGTAACATAAACGCAACAAACACCACAAATCCTAGATTTCGATAAGAAAATATTGACCATTAAGCTGACATTTACACATCTACACCAGTTTTGTATCAGGGTATGGTCTTATTGGCCTGACATGTCACAGGGTCCTAAGTTTGCCTTTAAACAAAAAAGATTAGAAATCCTTGAAATGTACAAAATAACCATTTATTGGTGTAAAATAACATTCCTAACTGTAATTCAACAACAAATTCCAATTATTATCATTTAATTGTCAACACAGGTGCAATTAAAACTCTCAAAACACATTAATAAAAAGGGTGGGGTGGGGCATTTATAGCCTCTGTAAACAGAATGGTGGGGTGAAAAATGTCTATAAAGACTGGGATATTGCTTCCTCCACGAAGGAAATGCAAGAATTTAATGTTTCAAAGAAGAAAAAAATGCTTTTTTTGGCTAAATTGGTGGCCAAATTGAGCCAACCCCTGTTTTGAACATTTTTTATAAACCCATCTGCTGTATATTATTAACTCAGTGTTGCCAATTTTCAAATTTCTGTAGGAAAACTGCAGCTATTTCTAAACCTGACAAACTTATAGATCCCATCTAACTTACAATAGCAATGAAAATAAGGGGCATTTTTAGAAATTTTGACTAATTTGAGTAGGCATGAATGCATTAATTTCTACATCGAAATGGGTGAATTTACAGATTTTTTGTGAATATTCCTGATTTTTAGTGAATATTCCTGATTTTTAGACAAAATTAGGTGAAATTACAATGTTGTTAACTTTATCTATGCTTTCTGAGGCTGAATACACCAAAATTGGACACAGAAATATTTTTCTTACTGTTAGAAATTAAATAAAAACTGAAAATTGAGAAATTTGCAGTGAAATCACAATTTTTCTCCAAACTTTGATTTTTTTTTTTAAATTTAACCTTTTTTTTAGTTTTTCTGTAGTCTAAATACTTTATACATATTTTCAGACAATTTAGTCATCATATTTTCAAAACTAAGGCCTATCAGTCACAGCCTTGTCATACACAGACAGGCCACAGATCACTAATTATTTCCCCATTGACTTCAATGTTAATTCTTGTCTCTTAGATCGGCTGTAACTTTTTCCCAAATATTCGTTGGGTAGAACGCTTTCTGCCACAGATGGAGCAACATGTGGCAAACTCTGGCCCAAAAGCATGTATGAGGTTCACCATGAAAAACTTGAGATACACAAGCTGGAAGTAGAGACAGCTAACCAGGCAATTTTCGGCCCCCCCTTTCAACGTAAGCAACCTCACAACTCTTGTATCCTTCCGCCTCAAAATCATGAATATTCACCAAAACCTGGCAGAAAATGTATTTTCAAACCCTTTTCTTCGATTCTACACCAAAAAGTAAACAAAAATCACCATGCAAAAGGGGGAAAAAGGGAAAGGGAGAGAAAGACTAAAAATAACTTGGCCCTACAATTTGTGGGTACCGGCGTAGAAATATTTAGTGATCTGTGTCCATTCAATATGGTGGCAACCATGTCAGTTATTCCCCCTGCTATATTTTCTGCTATTTACTCATGTATTTCTAAAAACTGGTTAATTTTCCATACTGCGACATGAAAGCAAGCTTAAAATGGATTGCAAAATAGGATTAGTCAAAATCATATATAAATTCTTTCATTGGATTTATGTCACCCAAGATCATTTCCCAAGAACAGTTTTTCGTCGTGGGCCTATATATATATATTCGAATAAGAAGATCCTAATCTGTCAAATTCATCAAAAAAAGACGAACAAAAAATCAAATGTAAGATCTATACTCCAATACCTTTTCACTAACTTTCAGGTGTTAACATGGACCCTATGATACTGACCAATGTGTAAATAACTCAACGGCAATCGGCAATTTTATTATATTTTTTAGAAAATCTTCTCAAGTGTCAGTTTTGTCAGCCATCTTTGAAATATCCCGACCGTGCTTTATCGCATGGTACGGCTGGTCACGACCACTGGTTGAACTAAATGTCATTCGGATGCAGATGGTTCGACTATAGTACGAAAATACGTGCAACCGAAGGTCGCCCTGGACTGTTTCATCCGGCTGTTGCATCCTGGGCTGTTTCACCCCCCTGTTATTAGAATAGGTGCTAATTAACCGAGTTGTGCTTATTGTTAAATATACTGTTACTGTTAAACTCTTACTTATTGTTACATAGAGCGTGTACTTTGTTATTTATTATTAATAAAAACATGCGGTGATGGGAGTTGCATTTACACATTCCAGTAAGAAGCCAGATAAATTAACAATTTGGGCACAATTCGTGTTTCCGTTTTGTTTCCAAATGAAAATATAAATTCAGAACAATGTCCGAAAATAAAGTTTATATATAATTTACATGACAATTTGACAATAGCTCCTTTCGATATGTGTGCATATTGAATTGTATCTTCATGAATTATGGCCCTTGATTGTAGGAGAAATCACTTTCTTTTTAGCTTGTTCTCTATCCATCTCTCGAAATGTGGGCGTATCCTGCCTGGCAGTCGCTGCTTCAAAGCTGGTGTTGGGGAGATTGGCAGCCATTTGGGAATTCGTGATTGGCAGCCATTTGGGAATTCGTTCTAAACTTTGCCGATGGAGGGCTCTGAGAGCATCATCGCAACAATAGCCTGAGGACTATTTTTACAACTCGTTCTTGCAATAGCTACAGCGTTTTTTCAATTTATGAACAAACTGCTTAACTTTGGTTATAAACTTGCTTGTGTGTTTAAAATGAACTCTGGTTAAATAAAATCCATTGTACAATATACATGTACCAATGAATGAAAAATTGAACTCGCACAAACTTTTAACATTGAGCAATACGAAAATGGAAGCTGATTACTTGACTCTTCAGGGAAGATCTATTCGTATAAAGGGGTGACCACATGTCACATTGAAATGGTTTATAAGAATAGATATTGAGTTTAGGCGTTCACATGACACACATGACTGTCCATATTTCTTTTACTCCAGAATTATATCCTCAAAGCTGTGCACTAAACATTGATAACGTTATTACTAATGGAAATAATGACACCCTACTCTTCATCTCCAACTGAGCTAACGCAGACAGACATATGACATTTTAAAAGACCATGTTTTATAAACCAGTATCTTAAATAGAGTTGAACTCTGTGTGATAAGGCATTTGAAGGGGGCTTTTCATTAGGTGGAAATGTTGATGTAAATGATGATCATCTTGTCGATTAGTATAACATTAATTTATTCTGAATTTACATATAAGGATACTAATAATGTTATAACTTTAATGTATTACAGGACACTAATGATGGTAGAAATTTTACATGAAACTGATGTTATAAATTTTACATACATGTACATGTATTACGGGAAACTAATGATGTTACAACTTCTATATTACAGGAAACTAATGATGTTATAACATTTCACCAGTGTGTTGTATGTGATGAGATTTTTCAACAATATGATGATTTAGAAAAACACAGTAAAATACACATTAAAGAAAAGAAAACTGTCGATGAATGTTGTCTACATGTTAAAGCAGAGAAAACTGTGGATGAATATTGTCATGTTAAAAAAGAGAAAACTGATGATGTAGATGGATATTGTTTTGTTCAATTTAAAAATGAAAACAATAATAATGTAGATGATTATTGTCATGTTAAAAATGAGAAAACTGATGATATGGATGAATATTGTCATGTTAAAGATGAGAAACCTGAGAAAGATTCTGATGTTTGTGAGAAATCATTTAACCAGTGTAGTTGTCATGATGGGCAAATGCCGATTTCTACCAACTGTAGCCTGCAGAGCCACATGGATATTCATACTGGGGAGAAATCTTATAAATGTGATGTTTGTAGTAAATCATTAAATGCTAGTAGTGGTCTAATAACACAAATGAAAAATCATACTAGAGAGAAACCTTTTATATGTGGGGTTTGTGGAAAATCATTCATTGGGAGAAGTTTTCTACGGAAACACATGAGAATTCATACTGGAGAAAAACCTTTCATGTGTGACTTGTGTAGCAAACGTTTTTCAGATCGAGCTAATCTACAGAGACACATCAAAATTCATACTGGAGAGAAACCATATAAATGTGATGTGTGTGGTAAATCATTCACACAGAAAATTCATCAACAGGGACACATGAGAATTCATGTCGGAGAAAAACCTTATAAATGTGATGTTTGTAGTAAATTGTTCTCTCGTAGTCGTACTCTACGAAGCCATATGAAAACCCATACAAACAAAACGTACAAATGTCATGTTTGCAGTAAACCATTCACCACTTACACAAATCTGCAAACACACATTAGAATTCATACTGGAGAAAAACCTTTTAGGTGTGATGTTTGTGATAAATCATTTAATCAGTCTAATTCTCTACGCAGACACTTGAACGTTCATTCAAGGGAAAACCCTTTCTGAAACTGATATAAATTGTGACTCTATTTGATTGTAAATGAGAGAATTTATCGTAATCATTTCTCGTACAGGAGACTACTGCCTCCGCAATATTTCATTGGGGTTTTACATCTATTCGCCACAAGTTAGGTGAAATGAAATGAAATGAAAAGGGCTTTAACGTCCTACTCTTCTGCACCTGACCTGGGCTAATGGAAGACGGGCGTACACCATACAGTGTGCTATGAGGGCAATTTTGCCCGGGCAGCGGCGCTACGGCCTACTCTTATATCGAATTCCAACTGCCAAGGGATCTTTTACATGCACGCCAATGTGTACAGAGGACCTCGGTTTTTCGTCCCATCCGAACGACTAGGCAGCTGTACTTGTCAGGCTCTCCTTCTGTATCACTGACAAGGGGAAACCGCGCCGTGCAGGGATCGAACACCCGACCTCCAGACTAGCAAGCCAGCGCCTTGCCCACTTAGCCACCGTGATTCCCCCACAAGTAAGGTAATTTAGGGACTAATACTGAGTGCCATAGAAAACGCATCACTTAGTTTTTTGTATAACAAAATGATCCTGTAAACATATCTTATTTATTTTGCTTCTTACTGTGAACAATATTCAAATGGGAACACATCAATAACAACACATTTGTACACTTATGAATGTTTGATCTGTAATCAATGGTACAAAGTCAGAGGGGTCAAATCCAAAAGTATGACACAGATGTCAGTAGCGCGTGTGTCCTCCACTGACTCTTACGCACGCTGTGCAGCGACATAGCATGGAATTAACCATCCGTGTCATACTTTTGGTTTTGATTTATATACATGTAGAAGAATTCCATAAGAATTCTAGATAGTTATTTTATTACTGACATGTTTCATATAATTGTATAATGTACTATTTCATATTATTTCACAAGAAGGTCGTCATTTTAGTCATGTAAACAATTTGCTTCAACGTACCAGCATGAGTCATGTGGACAATTTGCTATAACACACCGATTTCATCATATTAAGTCATGTAGGCAATTTGCTTTAACCCATTTAACCCTAGAGCGAATTAAGAGGTTAGCCTCCTAATCCTAGAGCTCATTAACTCTGCAGGCTCCACTTCCTAAGCTAATTAGTGGATTGTTGTTAATCTTTATACCTAAAAAAAAATATTCTCTATACAAAAAAAAATACTTTATTACAAAAATGTAAAAGATACATGTACATGTACATGTATGTAGCACCATAGGATGCCATGAAATTTAATCATGTAAAGTTTGATTTACAGCAATTAAAATCACATTTAATTGTCTGTTGACCTTTTCCCATTAGATGGCAATATTTACTTCATTTTTTTTTTCATATCCATTTTTGACGGGAAGTGATCCATATTTTCATTCAAAGTTACTTCTTCAAATAACAGAGCGTTTTCTTTTTTCTGGATGCCAGAAAAGTAGTGGTTTCGCTATGTTTATTCTAAATGTCATTGAATCTTTTGAATTTCCATTCCTGTGATTTTCCGATTCTTTACAATGTTTATATAAAATAAAAGAATTAGAAATGCTGACATCTAAAAGGAAATAAAAGACGAACACCCACCATCTCTGTACATTCGATAAGGTGGGGTATTCCAGACGGAGTTGATCAGTGCGATCAACTCAACCCATGAATTTATTGTACTCACTTATTGTTTTTGGGCATGCTTCAGTTATCAAACTGCCATCTTTTTGACGTCTGTTAACTTCAACATTATGTGTCAGCTGTCGAAATAAAAGGCACAACCCTTTTGTCCTTCCATACTCCTGCTGTCATCTGACCATCTTGGACAATTACACTTTCTCCTTGGGTTTTTTACTCTTTTTTTGGTGAGCTCTGCTGGCCATTTTTTTTCTGTTTGTACAGCCTGTGCCCACGCTGTGAGTAATTCTTCTAACAGTTCCTTGAAAAGGGCTGGACTAGTATAAAAATTATCAGTATTGACTATCATTTCTCTGTTTTTAATGTTCTGCGTTAAATCTTTTGCGACTCTTTTTGTAAGACTGACTTTTGCCGTTTCCTCCTCTTTACCAGTATAAATTAGAAATTCATTCATGTATCCATTGAATGGGTCAGCTCTCATCCAGGCTTTGATGCCATACTTGATGTGTTTTGCGGGCATTTATTTATTTCACTTCTATTCTGCCACAAGGGCAATCATTGCCTCATCAATCGAAGTATTTTGATGACAATTGTATTGTTTCAAGCAATTTTTGGATGTCATGGTCTAGTATGATGTAACTTTTCATGGTGGCCTCTCTTGGGATTGGTAGCATTGTCATTGACATGCAAATATTGTGAGATCTTATTGAAACAATTTCTTACCAGGTATTTAGAAATTTCATATTGCCCCAAAAATGATTCTTTTGACTAGTACGTACAAATTCTTGGTAGTTGGATAATACTCATGAGGATTCGTATCCCCAAATAAATTCTTACTTCAGACACAAGATACCATTTTAAACCTCTGTCGGCAATATTCTTAGTTGATTGGTATCGGTTGGTTTCATCAGCAATTAGTTGGTACATGGCTGCCTCGAAAAACAATTCAACAAACTCAAGTTAATAATAAAAATAATAATAATAATAAAAATAATAATAATAATGATAATAATTTAATACATTTATAAAGCACACACGTTAATCCTTTTCTTCGCTCATCTCCGTTGCTGGGCCTGGTACACGTCCCGTAAAAATCGGCATCTCAGTGGCTTGTAAATTACCATTCCATTTCCCCATTTTTTCTAAGGTTTGGTTGTTAGTTTCCACATCAGAATTCGACGTTCTTCTTGGCTCAATAGGGCCGAAAATCGGCATCTCGGTGGCTTGTAAATTACCATTCCATTTCCCCTCTTTTTTATACGCCCACATTGAAATGTGGTCGTATATTGTCGTCGCCCCCGTCCGTCCGTCCGGCGTCCACAATTGCTTGTGGACGCTCTAGAGGCTAAAGTTAATATCCGATTGACTTTAAATTTATACACAGTGTTTGAGGTCATGAGACGAAGAAGCCTATTGTTTTTCAGCGATTTCCGATAATAACTACCAGAGTTATGGCCCTTGATCACTTCAAAAAATCTTGTGGACGCTCTAGAGGCCAAAGTTAATATTCGATTGGCTTTAAATTTATACACAGTGTTTACGGTCATAAGACGAAGAAGCCTATCGATTTTCAGCGATTTCCGATAATTAGTGCCAGAGTTATGGCCCTTGATCACTTCAAAAAATCTTGTGGACGCTCTAAAAGCCAAAGTTAATATTCGATTGGCCTTAAATTTATACACAGTGTTTAAGGTCATAAGACGAAGAAGCCTATTGATTTTCAGCGATTTCCGATAATTAGTGCCAGAGTTATGGCCCTTGATCACTTCAAAAAATCTTGTGGACACTCTAAAAGCCAAAGTTAATATCCAATTGACCTTAAATTTATACACAGTGTTTAAGGTCATAAGACGAAGAAGCCTATTGATTTTCAGCGATTTCCGATAATTAGTGCCAGAGTTATGGCCCTTGATCACTTCAAAAAATCTTGTGGACGCTCTAAAAGCCAAAGTTAATATCCGATTGACTTTAAATTTATACACAGTGTTTAAGGTCATAAGACGAAGAAGCGTATTGATTTTCAGCGATTTCCAATAATTAGTGTCAGAGTTATGGCCCTTGATCACTTCAAAAAATCTTGTGAACGCTCTAAAAGCCAAAGTTAATATCCGATTGACTTTAAATTTATACACAGTGTTTAAGGTCATAAGACGAAGAAGCGTATTGATTTTCAGCGATTTCCAATAATTAGTGTCAGAGTTATGGCCCTTGATCACTTCAAAAAATCTTGTGAACGATCTAGAGGCCAAAGTTAATATCCGATTGACTTAAAATTCATACACAGTGTTTAAGGTCATAATACGAAGAAGCCTATTGATTTTCAGCGATTTCCGATGATTAGTGCCAGAGTTATGGCCCTTGATCACTTCAAAAAATCTTGTGGATGCTCTAGAGGCCAAAGTTGATATCCGATTGACTTTAAATTTATACACAGTGTTTAAGGTCATGAGACGAAGAAGCCTATTGATTTTCAGCGATCTCTGATAATTATTGCTAGAGTTATGGCCCTTGATCACATCAAAAAATCCTGTGGACGCTCTAGAGGCCACAGTTAATATCTGATTGACTTTAAATTTACCCACACTGTTTAAGGTCATGAGACGAAGAAGCCTACTGATTTTCATTGATTTCAAATAATTACTTCCAGAGTTATCTCCCTTGATCACTTCAAAAAACCTTGTGACGCTACAGATGCCAAACTTATCACCCGTTTGACTTCAGATTGATACACAGAGTTTAAGGTGTTGAAATGCACAAGTATTTTGATTTTCAATGAATTTTGATAACAGAACAGCTAAATCCATGATGTTAAATGTTTCCTATACTAATTGATAGCGTGGAGCAAAACTTTATAAAAAGCAAACAAATTCTAATGATTTTCAGATAATTACATAATGAGTTGTTTCATTACCAAAAAAAGTAAAAATATACGACAACCCTTGTTGACTGCCCGGACGATTTAGCTGCTGTGGGCGTATGTTTCGTTGCCTGGCAACCTATCTTCTAAGGTTTGGTTGTTAGTTTCCCATCAGAATTCAACTCTTCTTCTTCGCTCGATAGCGTCGAAAAGTGAAAACTAAACTCACTTTCATCCACATTTGCATTTTCCTGAATATCGGCTGATCTAAATCCCAAAAATTCTAATTCCGTACCACTATTCCGTTTTTCCCAAATCCACCACTGTATTGTCTCTGTTCGGAAATTTTAATATATTCCCTTATAATACTTTATATTCAAGATCCGTGTTGAGAGAGAAATACTGGTAGTTTTATTCACTATAATCATTATCTCTGTCTATGACATGTACATGTAGATCATCTTCTGTCGGGATTGTTGGAATTGTTTTTTCAAAATCCACCAATATTTTGTCTCCGTTCGGAAATTTTAATGTATTGCCTTATGCAGCTTTATGTTCAAGATCCGTGTTGAGAGAAAAATACTTGTAGTTATATGTTCTTGATTCATGTTGAGAGAAAAATACTGATAGTTATATTGACTATAATCATCGTCCCTGTCTTTATCTATATCATAACCATTATAATTTATATAATCATTATAATGTTCTATGAAATCTTTAGGGTGAAGAATATCTTTTAACAGAAGGAAATCGCTTAATCTCCAGGGCAAATTAAGATCATTAACCTTCTTTCTTTATTCCCAATCCAACAATCTGCCTGATGAATCTCCTACACTGAGACTTGGAGAAAGATATTACAGCAGAAACTATTATTATTATTAAAATGATATTTATACAGCGTTCATCTTCCACCGCAGAGCAATGCTCAGAGGCGCTTTACAAAAACATTAATTGAAACAATATAAAAAACAAATGTACATAAAAGTCTACATGATAAAATTACATACATATAGAGAATGACATTATCATATGATAAAATGCAGGATATATAAAAAATTCTTCTCTTAATCTCCGCGGCAATTAAGATCGTTAACTTTCTTCTTTATTTCCAATCCAAGATTCTGTCTTATGATTCTCCTACACTGAGATTTGAGATCGATAATACAGCAGAAACTAATGAATTCGTCTCTATGTAAAGAGTTAAGATTGTGTTTTTGTTTGTATTGTTTAAATTCTAAGTCCCAAATTTAATGTTGTGGCAATCTCGTCATCCGGGGCACCGTTAAGATATAACAATTTTCTTAGTTTTATCTCTATCTTGATGGCTAAATTTAATGTTGTGGCAATTTCCTCACCCAGGGCACCGATAAGATATAACAATTTTCTTAGTTTACCTCTATCCTAATGGCTAAATTTTATGTTGTGGCAAGTTCCTCACCCAGGGCACTGCTAAGATACAACAATTTTCTTAGTTTACCTCTGTCCTAATGGCTAAATTTAATGTTGTGGCAAGTTCCTCATCCAGGGCACTGCTAAGATACAACAATTTTCTTAGTTTATCTCTCTCTTGATGGCTAAATTTAATGTTATGGCAATTTCCTCATCCGGAGCGCCAACTAATTTTACTACACGCTGTAATAACAGATCACGTTTTCCTCTGTTCAGTAATAATGGTATGTGTAGAAGATTCTATTAACGTACTGCACATCAGCACCATCATCTACTGTAGTAATGGCTGTATACAAATTTTGAAGTGGAAGCCCTTGCTCTGCATGTTCTTCAGCTGATTGGCATCTACACCAGCATCCACTAGTTTAACTACATACTGTGATAAATCGTGTTCTTCTTTATTTGTTCTGTAACTTATGGTATAGTTTTCTAAAAGTATGCATCTCAAGTATATTAGATCACATTTTTACCATTGTCAGTCATTACATCACATGTTTGCCCAACTGGGTTTATATGGTAAAGTGTTAGACTTTTTAAAAGAGACAGCACCCATTAATTGAACTATATACTCTAATAAATCATGTTTATTATGTGTTCTATAACCTATGGTATACTTTTCTAAAAGTATGTGTAATAGATTATTGTTGTGTATATCGTCATAATGTACATCAACACCTTGATCTATCATGTATACAGACCTTTATACAATCCTTTGATAGCAACAATCCTTCAATAGCAATTACAGATAATATAGCTAGCTTCTTATCTTCATTTCATAAAGCCTCTAGTGCTTCTCGTATATTTCCATCTTTCTCAGCTTGCCTTAATATTGTTGCCAGTTGCCTAAAATATATGAATTAGGATGTGTTAGGGTTGACGATAATATAAATACAATAAACAGACAAAATTGGTGAGTATGAACCATTGTAAAGAAAAAAGCGGGATAGATCATGATTTTGACATCCTGTATAAAATATTTGTTTTGATTTAAAACTATTGAAGGAACTACTTGCATATATAGGCGTAGATTTTCAAAAAAAATATTTATATATAAACCTTTATCTATTTCCAACAGACATCATACACTGTACATGATAGGGTCGTTCTTAAAGTAATGGACAGGAAAAAAAAAACTCCTCCAAAATAGCAACTTACCTCCTCTTGTCCAAATCCAAATCCATCTTGTCAAAAAGTATTTCAACAATTTACCTTTATCTAATCTGCTGTTTACATATTTGATTTTCTTTTCCTATAAAAAAAAAAAATAAATGAAGATATGAATTTGGTTTAGTTTTTCTGAATAAAACCAATAAGATGAAAAATAAAATCCACCCAAAGACTTCTTGTCTGTGCAATTGTTATTAATATATTATTTGTTTTCATCTTGTTAAAATCTTTGTAATTAATTTTTATCTTTATATTGCACGACATTTTTGTTAAGTATCATTCTTTGCTTGATAACGATATTTGTATGTGTATATCAAAATGTAGCATGTTAATAAATTCAGAAGTAGTTTATCCATGTAAGTGTTTTCAATCTGACCAAGACTATCCAGAAATGTCTTCATTTGGAGTGAGAGAGAGAGAGAGAAATGGGGTTTAACATCCACTCGACACAAACTAGGTCATTTCGGGACTTACATATGGTTTAATTTTATTTTAATTATTTGCTTGTGTGTAGGGGTCTTTAGCAGTGGGAGGAAACCGGAGTGCCCAGAGGAAACCCACGAGGTTGAGAAGGCGCCCCTATTTCCATGCCACATACGCTCACACCGGGTATGGAAACCACAGCCGCAAGCCAGAGGTGACCGGCCAGCTAGAGGTCGAAGCGCGGCACTCTAGGCCATCCCAACCCCCCTTCATTTTGGAAATAGGAGACATATTCTCCAAACTACAGCCTATTGTCACAATAGTATTGTGGCCATTTTCACACTCGTTATTCAATTCAATTCAAAATGGTGACCATCAGTTGACCAAAATCAAAATTCTGCTCCAATAGATTTTTAGGCATTCTTTCAGTGGTGTCAGCCTAGCTGTTTACAGAATGGGACATATTTTTAACAGCATGTTTTGCTGATCATACTGACTCTAGCGAGGTGAGAGAGAGAAATGGGATTTAACGTCCACTTGACACATATGGTTTAATTTTATTTCAGTTTACAGTGACGCCATCTGAGACCATTACTGTGTGTCTCCCACCTGCTGCTTCCATATTTACAGCTGAACTCCAGGCCATTCTTCAGGCCTTGGAGTTCATTCAATCCTCTTCGGCTTTAAAGCATATCATTTTTACTGATTCTTTGTCCTCGCTTCAAGCAATCAAAAATAAACAGCTTGAACACCCATTAGTAGCAGATGTTTATCGTCTGCTACTATCGCACAAGCTCAGCAGCAAAGACGTCGTCTTCTGCTGGCTTCCCAGTCACGTTGATATAAAGGGGAATGATAAAGCAGATTTTGCTGCCAAAGCTGCTTTGGATCTTCCCCAATCACCATTTTTAATACCATTTAAAGATTTTAAATCTGCAATAAATCATTTTATTTATGACCGCTGGCAACGGTCTTGGGATCTTGCAGGCACAAACAAACTTCATCACATTAAGCCTCTCTTAGGAGAGTAGGCCGTAGTGCTGCTGCCCGGGCAAATTTCCCTCATAGCACACTGTATGGTGTATGCCTGTGTTCATTAGCCAGGTTAGGAGCAGAACAGTAGGACGTTAAACCCCATTTCATTTCATTATTACCTTGACTAAGTTCGATGATGAGCAATTTGAACTTTGATACATGGCGAAAATAAGCAATTAAAAAATGTCAAGTGTGCCATCTACTAATTACTCTTTTTATTAGGGACATCAGCCTCATTGTTGGTTTGTTCATATTAAAATACATTTTCATTATTACTTTTTATCTATTTTGATAAATCATACCAAATTTCTTGTCTAGGTATTACTGAGTCAAAAAGCAAATGAGAAATTTTTAAATGAACTATCAGGTTTAAGTATAAAAGTTTTAATAATGAAGTAAATAAAATGACCTACATGTTTTTAATTATTTCATATGCTTAAGAAGGTAGCTATAGAATAGAATAGATTATTGGTAACAAAAATTTCCAACATAAAAAAATGAGTGTAGCAATTTCAAAATCACCCCACCACCACAATTGTGTAATTTTTAAAATATATAAAAATTGAAGTAAAAAATATGATCTTTGCATTTTTAATTATTTCATACACTTAAGAAAGTTGTGACAATTTCCAGCAGTCATCTAAATTATGATTTTGACAAAAAAAATTAAATTCCATAATTGGACCCTAAAACTTCCAAGTTTTTTCTTCAAGAACATCTGTATTGATATACCTTTTAAAAATATAAATAATGAAGCAAAAAAATATGATCTTCATGTTTATAATTTTTCATATACTTATGAAAGTTGTTGTAGAAGTTCCAATAGCTCTCTCAATTACTACTATTACAAAAAAAAATAGAATAAAATATGGGTGCCAAATTTTCAAGATTAAAATATGGGCGTGGCAGTTTTAAAATTTGATTTAAACAAAAACTACTAACTCTAAAATTTCAAAATAACATTTTTGTAAATCGCAGGACATAGCCTTTTAGAGCGCAAGTTTTTAAAGCAATGAATTTTATTTTTCAATATTAAATTATTGATTTATTTTATTCTAAAAATACTTTTTACAAGCGCTATCGTCACTGTATCGGTCTGTATTTCCCTATGAAATAAATGTTTAAAGCTTTATAATTCCCAAAAAACTATACAAAAATAAAGCTACGGTTTCAATTAAATAAATTAATGTGTTGGGTTTGTCGATAGGACCCTAAATTGCACCAAAAATTGATTGACTTTCACCATCAGTTTGCCGTTTGTTTACATTGGTTTTCGCGGCTTCTGCCCTGAAGGGAAATCTCGCGCTGTGTGTCATGGCGGCCCTGGCCAATCATAAGGCGTGAGCGGTCTATCTATATATGACGTCAATGCTTTCGATGGTCTACACTACATGAAGATCTGAATGGCCGACCTTCGGTTGCACGGATTTTCGTACAATAGTCGAACCATCTGCATGTGAATGACATTTAGTTCAACCAGTGGTTGTGACCAGTCATACCATGCAATAAAGCATGGTCGGTATACTTCAAAGATGGCTGACAAAACTTGACACTTGAGAAGATTTTCTGAAAAATAAAATTGCTGTTGCGTCATTAACACCTTGGTTGGTATTATAGGGTCCCTGTTAACACCTGAAAGTTAGTGAATGGGCATTGGAGTATAGATTTTAAGTTTGCTTTTTTACGTCTTTTTTTGTTGGATTTGAAAGATTAGGATCTATTCATTCGAATATATATATACATGTACGTGTAGGCCCACAACAAAAAATTGTTCGTGTGAAATGATCTTGGGTGGCATTAATCCAATGAAAAATATTCTGATATTGACTAATCCTAATTGTAACCTATTTGAAGCTTGCTTTCACATCGCAGTATGGAAAATTAACCATTTTTTAAAAATACATGAGTAAATTGGATAAAATATAGCAGACGGAACAATTGACATGGTCGCAACCATATTGAATATGCATTCGGGTGAGGGTTCAGACTGTAGTCGAGACCATAGTCTACATCCGAAGGTCGCCCTGGTTGTTGCGATAGAGGTCATATAAGCGACTTTTGACCCTATGACATCAGGCATTTGATTAACCAATCAGCATTTATGTTACAGGTGGAACACCCACAGTTCAATGATATCCATTTAACATACAGTATTAGTAGTTGTTTACCATAAATATGTGACATCCAGTTTTTTTTATTACCTACGAATTTTAAAAATTTTGTCGATACAAGACTTTTAATTGTGATCTGAACCTGTCTGATTAAATAATGAAAAAGAGTTGTGCTCTTTTATTTTCCGTAAAAATTGCCTGACAAAAAACATGTTGAAGTAGCAACCCTACAGTACATGTACACCATTGGAACATTTTGCTAGCTGTTTATCATAAGTATACTGAGCGCCATAGAAAACGCATCACTTAGTTTTTCGTATAACAAAATGATCCTGTAAACATATCTTATTTATTTTGTTTCTTATTGTGAACAATATTCAAATGGACTGGGAGACATGTACCCTATATTGAATTCCAACTACCATGGGATCTTTTACGTGCAAAGCAATATGTTCATGGAACCTTGTTTTTTTTTTGTCCCATACATTTTTATTTTCCAGCCCCTCTGTCCTGCACCACTGCCAACACCAGGATCGAACAGGGGTCATTCAATTGTTGGGGGATTTTTGATATTAGTACTGTAATACTATAGGTTTTTGGGTTTGCTGAGTTAAATGTGTTGTGACCAGAGAGAGAAATGGGGTTTAACGTCCACTCGACACAACTAGGTCATTTCGGGACTAACATATGGTTTTTAATTTTATTTCAATAATTCGCTTGCGCGTAGGGGTATTTAGCAGTGGGAGGAAACCGGAGTGCCCGGAGGAAACCCACGAGGTTGAGAAGGCGCCCCTATCTCCATGCCACATACGCTCACACCAGGGCTCGAAACCACAGCCGCAAGCCAGAGGTGACCGGCCAGCTAGAGGTCGAAGCGCGGCACTCTAGACCACTAGGCCATCCCAACCCCCCATGTTGTGACCAAACGAAATGGTTTAATTTTATTTCAATAATTCGCTTGCGGCTTGCGCGTAGGGGTCTTTAGCAGTGGGAGGACCCGGAGAAAACCCAGGAGGTTGGGAAGGCAACCCTATTCCTTGTCCCGTACAACTGGGGATTCGAAACCATGCCAGTTGACTCAATGACAGGCTTTATGATACAGCAAGCATGTGCTAACCATTCGGCCATCCACCCCCCCCCCCCCAAGCAGAGATAAGCAATTTGATTGGTTGAGACTTTGGAACTCTGGGTATAGATCCATTATATCAATACATTGACTAAGTTTTATAAGCAATTTGATTGGTCAAGACATTGGAACATGACAACTCTGCTTTTAATTGAGGTATAGCTGTTCATTAGGCGAATGTCTTCACTGAGTTCATGAACAATATTTCCCATTAATGCTAAGCAAAGCTAAACAATTTCTTTGTTAGATGCTTTAGGACATGTTAACTTAGGTTCTAACAGATGGAGTCTAGAGTGTTATCAGGTATTACAAAACCTGAATTTGATCGTGAACATTTTATGCTTAGACTAAGCATAGACAATCAGTTTAATTACTCAATACTTTTGAAAAAGATAATGTACAATTAAATATAATAAACATGTATTTCAAGTTTCATCAAATCGAATCAAAATTCTGGCCTATTTGTGTACTGTACAGTCAGTGGCTATTTTGGGTGTAACAGTGATATATTCAGTCAGGTTTTTTTTAAAATATTCATTTCAAGTTTCATGATAAATCGGATGAAAATTGTGACCTATAAAAACGTGGCCATAATCCATGAAGTTATAGTCCAATATATGCCAATATCGAAAGGCGCAAGATCTTTGGACGATAGACCTATATTTAAAGTCTTGTCAAAATCAAATAAAAATTGAGTGTCCACAAACAAAAATTGTGGACGTATGGAGACAATATATGTCAACATGAAAATGTTGGTGTATAAAAAGTTTAACCATTATGTGATTGTCACGTTATTTGATTTTGACTCTGAAATAAAATAAACACTGAGGCACGTCCCAGACAGCCACTCAGCTTTGGCCCAAGTATGGCCCACATCTGGCAGCCTCTGGCAAAATGATTGGGCCGGATATGGCATGCCACATGTGGGCCAGATCTGGCAGACATGGGCCAGACGTGGCCCAATCAGTGCCAGATCTGGCCCAGATTCGCTAATGCACACGCTCGCCTTGCATGGCCCAGATCTGGCAGGCTTTGGCAAAGATATGGCATGCCACGTGTGGGCCAGAGATGGCACAATTGGCCCTTGTCTGGGCCATCACTGGCCCAAATGTGGCCCACAGATGAAATTCGTGCCATGCCAGATGTGGGCCAAAGAGGGCAACCCATTATTCCCTGTCCTATTTCTTCTTCGTAAACTGAGAGGCATGGCCATGGTCTAAGTGGTTTAACACTTTCTCGTGAAATTAGAAGGTCGGTCCACCAGTCAAGTGGCTTGGTTGCGAAACCCTGCTTGCATGTGACAAGGAGTAGGGTAGCCTGTCCAACTTCGTCAGTTATCTCTGGGACCTATATTGAAATAGGGTTGAACCATATGTTAGTCCCAAAATGATAGTAGAAATTAAGGATATCTTGCATGCAGCACAAACAACATATACATTAACAACAAAAGCAAAATCTTAAATAATAAAATTTATTCATCCATATAACACAGCACAGTTCCATGGATGACAGTCACTATACACACAACGTTTTGACAAGATTTCACTGTTTTGACAAGAATTCACTGTTCGTTATAAGGCATACAAATTATCCATGTCAATATCATTCTCCCCTTCTTCCTTCTGCAGCTATCTCCTCCTCTTCTTCCCCTTGTTTTTGTTCTTCCCCCATTCAGCCATTTTGTTTACAACATTTTGGAATTATTTTCCATTACATCCTTGTGGTGAAGTTATTTATCACACCTGCAATAAATGCAAAAAATGTACATAAAAAAACATGTTTTTCCTTCTTTATATCAAGCATGCCAAGGCAAAAGAATAGTTAAATGAAGTTATTTAAATAATGAAATCACATAAATCTTCTCTAATTCAATATTATTGCAGAGAAAGTAATAAAATGTACTTATCTTTTTATCTTTAACTAAGTTCTGTGAAAATAATGCACAGTTTGGATACCACTGCAATGTCTTCAGTTTCTTGTTAGTACTAAGTTCTATTAATTTGTTGTACACTGAATTTTACAATTTTAAATTCAGCCAATGAAACAGATTTCAAGATAGTAAATGGGCTGTTCATTATGCTTTGTTGAAAGATTAACATGGTTGACCTGCTAGCTTCAACAAATTGTATAATCTGAGTACAGAATCTGCTATAGTAATTAAAATCTAGCTACTTTGTAGCATGATACCCAACACTCAGACTGTGTTCTAATAAACTTTGTCTTTATTTCATTGATTTCGTTAAAGAATATTTTATTATTTTTGCTTTAAAGATTTACATTTAATGGCTTTTGGGGGAGGGTGGGGTGAGAGGATTCCATTTATATTATATATACAGTACATTCAAAAAATATTATTTTTAATATTTATTTGTAATAAAACTAATATAGAACAAGGGAAAATTCTACTGGAAACTAGATGTCATATTCTGAGCTGAAATTTATTGTGTTGATATTTTGAGGCATTTGGCCAGTTGGATGTGGACCATCTCTGGCCCAGATATGGCAAACTTCTCGCGTAATATTATTTTTTCAAATGTTTTGAATATAAAACAACAAATTTAAAACTGTTAAACCAACTGACAAGATATTCTTAGATATCAGTTACAAAAATAAGTTTAAATTCATCAGTAGTGAGCCAATAGTTGCCAAGTATTAGCCAGATATGGCCCACATCTGGCAACATCTGGCTGGATATGGGCCACATCTAGCCAGAGGCTGCCAGATGTGGGCCATACTTGGGCCAAAGCTGAGTGGCTGTCTGGGGTACTGCAAGTACATGTACATGTACTAGATGATCTTTATTCTACCAATTACAGCCTCCATTTGTTCAACATACACGTACATTTGTTAAACATACATGATACCACAAATTACAGCAGCCATTTGTTCAACATACATGATACAAGAGCTAAATCTGCCTATTGCAGGTCTTTCTTTGGGCCTCAAATGTTATTTAAATTATTAATTAGACATTAATTAACTTATCAAGCCCATAATCAACTCTTGATATCACATAGCTAGCCTGCGATATTTATTGAATTATGATCACATTTGTTGCTCAACTTTCATTCATGATACATGTATAATCAAGACTACATTTTTTATGGTACTCAATTTAGTAATGATGATCGAGGATATGCCGAAGAAAATTCAATCACGAAAATCTTGGTTCAGCGTGGATCAATTTGACTGAAATTTTCAACAAATTCGCTTTACATTATGTAGTTTTTAACTATAATTTCGGCAGAACATGTAGTTTACGTACCGATCTATTATTGGTTATAGTAAGAACATACAATGGTTGTTCACCGGAAATGTGTTACATTGTTCTCTGGACATAGAAAAATCAAACTCATATATGCTGCAACGGTATCCTGTTCACATGTACATGTAGCGAAAATGCCATGTCTGTCTTTTCATGTGCTTTAATGAGAGAGAGAGAGAGAGAGAGAGAGAGAGAGAAATGGGGTTTAACGTTCACTCACACAAACTACCGTTCACTCACACAAACTACCGGTAGGTCATTTTGGGACTAACATATGGTTTCAATTTTATTTCAATAATTCGCTTGCGCGTAGGGGTCTTTAGCAGTGGGAGGAAACCGGAGTGCACGGAGGAAACCCACGAGGTTGAGAAGGCGCCCCTATCTCCATGCCACATACGCTCACACCAGGGGTCGAAACCACAGCCGCAAGCCAGTAGTGACCGGTCAGCTAGAGGTCGAAGCGCGGCACTCTAGACCACTAGGCCATCCCAACCCCCCAGAGCGAGAGAGAGAAATGGAGATTTAAGGTCCACTCGACACAAATATCACATTTTCAAGGTTTCTCTGGTACATTGTATGTCTTTTCATATGCTTTAACAGATTACTATTATGATTAAATGATTTACAACAAACTTTACATTTAAATGGTTTTTCTCCAGTATGAATTACCATGTGTTTCCGTCGACTACTGCTATGACTAAATCCTTTACCACAAACATCACATTCAAAAGGTTTTTCTCCTGTATGAATCCTCATGTGTACTTTCAGATTGGCACTATCGCTAAATGATTTACAACAAACAACACATTTATAAGATTTTCCTTCTGCGTGAGTTTTCATGTGCTTTTGTAGCATATGTCTGTCAAATAATTTACTACAAACATCACATTTATAAATTTTTTCTCCAGGATGCCTTCTTATGTGTTTCAATAGGTTACTATTCTGTTTAAATGATTTACTACAAACATCACATTTATATGGTTTTTCTCCAGTGTGAATTGCCATGTGTGTTCGAAGTTTATTAGTATGACTAAATGCTTTACCACATACATCACATTTGTAAGGTTTTTCTTCTGTATGGATAGATATATGTTCTTGAAGAGTAGCCTTTCTTGTAAATGATTTACTACAAACATCACATTTAAAGGGTTTTTCTCCTGTATGAATCCTCATGTGTCTCTGTAGATGACTATTCCGTGTAAATGTTGTACTACAAACATCACATTTGTTATGTTTCGTAGAACCTGTTTGTTTTTGAACTTTTTCTGTTTCATTGTACTGGCTAAGACTTGTCTCACAATTTTTACGATGTTGTAAAACAGAATCCTCTTCATTAACATGTATTTCACAGTGTTTTTCTAAATCACTTTCTAATCTAAATTCTTCATCACACAAATTACACTGATAAACGGTTTCAATTTCATCATTTTTCTCTTCTTCAACATGCCAATATCCATATAATTCATCAGTATCCTTTACATTATATACATCATCAGTTTTCTCTTCTTTGATACAACAATTTTCATCTACATCATCAGTTTTCTTTTCTTTTACATGAAAAAATCCATCTACATCATCAGCTTTCTCTTCTTTAACAAGACAAAATTCATCTACATCATCAGTTTTCTCGTCTTTAACATGACAATATCCATCTAAATCATCAGCTTTCTCTTCTTTGACATGACAATATTCATCTACATCATCAGTTTTCTCTTCTTCATCTAAATCATCAGTTTTCTCTTCTTTAACATGACAATATTCATCTTCATCATCAGTTTTCTCTTTTTTAAAATGACAAAATTCATCTACATCATCTGTTTTCTCTTCTTTGAGATGAATTTCATTGTGGTTTTCTAAATCATCATATCGTTGAAAAATCTCATCACAAACAAGACACTGGTGAAAAGTTTTAACATCATTAGTTTCCTGTAATATATAAAATCTATATCATTAGTTTTATAGCCGTCAGTTTCAACATTTAGCTAATATCCTGTGAAAATCACAATGCCATGCCTAATCCAACATAATGTAACGATCCCTATCAATGTCAGATTTGACAGAGTACATGTATTTTTGTAACTTCGAAAACCGAAAGTATTATTATAATGTAGCTTCGACTCCCCAGAACATTATCTACATCAGGAACTAAAATACCAAGCTTTGAAAGCATTGTTGTGTCTTATAGAGGGCTCTGAAAGCATCGCCGTAACAATAGTGTGACGACTATTTTTACGACTCCTCGAAACAATAGCCATTATGTATTCAAAATACAGGGCTTTTTGGTTGTTTTGGGTACCGTAAATCGGGAGCAGACCGTTTCATCCCACAAATTCTAATTGTTTAATGGGAATTTTGATTTTGGCCCCTTAGGAGAAATATCACCAAATTTGATTCTGGGTGCTGGAAACATGATGCGTCAAGTAAATATTTTTGTTAATGACAAAATATTCACTATTTTTTTTATTGTATATAAAGCTAAAGGCAGGTAAATATTTTTGTTAACATGAAAATATTCATTATTTTCATTGTATATACAGTAATGGCAAACTAGGTAGCACAATAATAAAAGGTAATACATTTGGCCGTTGAGGTTATCAGTACAACCATTATTCAATAAAGTATGCAATATGCAAATAAGATGGTTTGATTCGTGCATGCATGCTGTCATCTAATAGTAACTGTTAACTTTCCTGCGGTTAGACACCTCTGACCAATGAACAAAAAGTTGTTTGATCACGTACACAGTTCAATCGAGGATTCAAGCTTCTCGTGGGATTTTCTATAAACTCTATATTTATTCATTTTAAAAACTTTAATCAGACAGGCCTCGAAATGTCGCTTTAGTAACTAACCTGTCATTTATAATTTTCCACGCCACACATTATCTATGCACACAAAAACGATTAAATGGTTTTGGTTCTTATTTTGATTCATGTGAATATCATGATTAATTTCTTCAACATCGGCCGGACTAAACATTCGCACATATTGTCGGATTAGCTGTAAGTCTCTGACTCGAATTGACATGGATTCCGCTAAGTAAAAGCATGCGTCTCAAATCATGCTTTAAATTTAATGTACTGTACATGTCTATGACACTGTTGTTGAGAAGCGTGTAGATTTCGGATTCTAAAATATTTGTGCTAAAAATTATATGTGTAAAATACTCTTTTGACCAAATTGTTTTCTATATTGTCAAATTGACCTGTCAACTATACATAACCTTTATTTTCGGATAATGTTCTGAGTTTATATCAAAACCGAAACATCGAATTGTTACAGTGCAGGCTTTGTTCCCAAATTGTTGTTGTTGTTGTTTATCAAAGATTTAATTAAATTATTTACACTTTAAGGGTTGAAAGTTGTTAATTTAATGTTTTTATTACTAATCCATAACAATTAATTACGGTACGTGTTTATTTAATAACAAATAACAAGTACATTTTTATTTAACAATAGGAGCTTTTACGGGTTTCCATTTTGACGTCATTTTCGGTCATGCGCAGACACTGGCCTTCTTCCTACACTGAAACCCATAGGCCATTGTGTGTTTTCTTTGTGAAAATATCGTCGTACAGTACACTTCTTTTACCTAAAATGGAATCGATCGCCATTTCTATATACGTGAAAGGTTTACCGACTGATGCCAGAACCTGATATTTACAGAAACTTCGATATAGGAAAGATACGGCAAGTTTACCAGACCCATATGCAATTGAAGAAAACAAGTGGATGGCCGATCCGTGCTCATGGCCCGAACTAGAATTTGGTCAAGTTTATTTATATTTGATCGAGAGTCCAGCGATGTTTAATCCCGGAACGATGAAAGTATTTAAAAGTCTCGAAGCATACAAGTAAGTGCCGATTTTAATAAAAGAAAATAACTGCATGGGCTGTCAAAAGGCGTCGGCCATTGTTACAAACGTAAACAAACTTGAATGATGAAAAATTTGTAGATTTTTGAGCTTACAAATCCCATTTGGGTTCAAGACTTGTATTTTGTAAAAAGTAATTTTAGAATTACAAAAATACTATGCAAATTCTTTAAATGATGTATTTTATTTTTATCAGATATGTTGAAAGTGGTCATGTCCAAGAAGTTAAATACTATGATGTAAAAGATTCACCCTACTGTTTTCTCAAAGCTAATGTCTTACCATCCATGAGAACTAGGGATCGACCACACCAAGCATGGATATGTTTAAACAAAGAGACTGCAGATGTTTATTGTGCACACTGTAACTGTTTAGCTGGGTAAGTAGCCTACATATACCTGTATGTACTGTAACTAAATTTTCACAATAGATTTAATAAATGAAAGTTAAATATAAAAAATTATTTGAATTCCTTTTTTTTTTTTCCAGTTTAGGAGAGATGTGTAGCCATATTGCAGCTCTACTATTTAAAGTCGAACTTGGTGTTAGATTTGGTCTAACCCAAAAATCGGTGACAAGTGAAGGTTGTAAATGGAATCAAGTTTTTCGAAAAGAGGTATGTATTAGGTCTACTGTACAAATAGGTATGTTGTCTCATCGTATATGGACAATCCGAAAGACTGATGTCCTATGCCCATGTTTGCGTGCACGCAAAAGAACCATTGGATTCGAGTGAGGGCATGGACCTTATAACACATTATAAGGTCCATGGTGAGGGTAGGCCATAACGCAGCTATCCGAGTATAATTTCAATCATATCACACAACATGTCAGATGCTTGTCTTCATTAGCCCTGGTTAGTGCAGAGAAGTAGTGTTTAACAGTTTATCTAACAATAAGTGCAACTCAGTTAATTAGCTGCTACTCTAATAACAAGGAGGATGAAACAGCCCGATAAAAAATAAGGTTGGGATGAAACAGCCCGGGGTGAAACGGTCGTGGGATGAACTGACCCGCATTCCCGTAAATCTATGGACCCATCTGATACAAAGTTACAAGATGTCTTATGCAACACCTCTGATTACCAAACCAACTCACCATATTCATACAAAGATGTACTGATTATACAGTAATTAACAGCGTCTAATGTTTTAATTGGGTGTTAAAAAGCTAGAAGTAGAATCGACGACCATTGTTGTTTTTCACTTCCGTTCTAATTTCATTTCCGGTAGTGAAAATAGATGGTTGTATGCTGACAAGTGACGTGGATTTACCCAACATGAGCAACTCACAATTGATCACTGTTAGTGGGTATCATCTATTCACGTTTCTTAGTCACGTGAGTCCGTTAATATTAACAAATCGTTTTATTCACTAAAAATGTGAGTAATTTCCCTTTGTCACTCATCTGAATAATGGCGTCAATAATGGTATTGTCTGTCATCTTGGGCACTTCAAGGCACACAGATAAGCAGTGAATATTCGCGAAGCTGCTACAATCACCGATTTAATGAGTCACAAATATTAACTTTTTTTCCACCGACAAATTAATTGTAAAACATTTTATTTATGTATTTGAAAAATAAATAAAAACGTTTGACGTATTTGTGGGTAAAAATCATTTTCTATTTAGTGTAAATAGGTATAAAAACGATGACAAGGCACCATCCTGCCCGAACTAGTATAATCTTATGTAAACAGTGCACTTGCCATTGAGCCAATGATTGAGACCCCATACTTTGTCGAAGGCAGTCATATTTTGCAAAGATATTAGAACACTTTTGTAATCCTCTGTGAAACAGATTGACTTCGAGGTTGTAGTCATGGTAACCTCTACAAATACAGAGTGTTCTATCATCGGAGCAGGTCTTTTCATCCCAAATTTACATGGGTTGTTTCGACTCAAAAATTTAAATAAGAGTATTGTATGAATGTTTAATCTTTTATTTGTGGCACAGTTTTTCTTTCTGTTCCGTGAAATGGTGTAGCGGTTTGGTAGTGTGGGGGAGGGGGGGGGAGAGAGAGAAATGGGGTTTAACCTCCACTCGACACAAACTAGGTCATTTCGGGACTAACATATGGTTTAATTTTATTTCAATAATTTGCTTGCACGTAGGGGTCTTTAGCAGTGTGAGGAAACTTGAGTACCCGGAGAAAACCCATGTGGTTGGACAGGCGACTCTACTCCTTGCCACATACAATCGGGGATTCGAAACCACGTCAGTTGACTCAATGGCAGACCGTATGATACAGCGCACGCTAACCATTTGGCTACCTAACCCCCCTGGTTAGTGTGGGAAATCTGCTGCAATTGTTGCTCACGACCCACATCCCAGTAATTTCTCCACCAGTGATCTAATGGCCCATCTGAAGCCGTTTAAAGTAGAATCTTTTCAGAGCAGCGGGTGGACTAGCTAAAAAGTAGTTGTGGTATATTCAGCGCTCTCTCTCTCTTTTCGAACAAACCGAACAAAACTGTATAAAAGTATTAAGTTTTATTATGCATTATAACATACGTATATACAGGTAAGTTTTAATGGACTAGGAAAAATCCTTTACTGCAGGCTCAAAGAGCATTTCTCAAGAAGTAAGTAATAGTTATTAGCACACTTTCCGAGGTGTATCGGTGAATATCATTTCTGATACACGGCTACTTTTACGTATTGGAATTGAACAGGACAGTTTCTACATACACCGTTTGATTTGGTGTAATGTTTCTAGCCTCGTTCCCCTATGGTACACCATTCGTGTTTATTTTGTCTTAAATATTCCGGTAAGATCACAGCATCAATGTTGATGTAAATTAACAAATAATTTGTGTTTTCAAAGTTAAATATTTTGGATAATATGGAGTTAGAGACTTAGCTACTTTAACATTATTTAACCGATGGACACAATGTAATCTTTGATAAAGATGACATACAAAAGTGTATTTTAGTTATGTGCAATAGGATTTGCATATAAATTATAATTGCATGCTATATATTCAAATTTAGCTATTTAAAATAATAATACTCAATAATACTAGACAATGTATTACAGTACATTTCCAACAAAATAGATTATATAATAGGGATATAAACTGACTAATAGTATGCTAAATAACAAAACAAATGTTTTTATTAAATTATAAAGTTAAACATAATATATGGCATATAGCAATATTATTATAAAACTGTCTGTCAAAGTACAATTCATAAAGTTATCAAATATCCAGTCCCTCACTATATAACACTACAGTGACCTATATCTAAATATAGCTGTTATTAGTCTCGACTAATTAGGTGTCTCCAAACAATACTGACACAATGAAACTAGTTATGCCACATATTCACCTTTTTTGCAGCGTCAATACCAATTGCTCACAACACTGGTTGTAAAACGTACATTATACAAGAGCTAAATCTGCCTATTGCAGGTCTTTCTTTAGGCCCAAAATGTTACCTAAATTATTAATAAGACATTAATTAACTTACCCAAACCATAATCAATCCTCTATATTTAGAGGACTGGAATACATTTTATGAAGGATGATAAAACGTAAAAATGGATAATCGAGACTATGTTTTTATCGTACCGAATTTAGTAATGATGATCGAGGCCAGCCTAAAATTCAAACGCTGATATCTTGGTTCAGAGTGGAGCAATTTGACTGACATTTTCAGCATAATCTATTTACATTATCTAGTTTTTAACTTTTATAGCGAGAACTGTCAAACTCTCATGACGCCCCTTGAGGTTATCAGCCATTATTTTACTGTTTATTTTGCAAAATGCTTTCCTACAATTCCTGTATGATAGGGATTTGAGTCAAATTGAAGAAAACCGAGGAGTATGCAAGTAATAGTTTGACTGATGATAAACTGCTTGAATTCATCTATATTTCCAATGTAGTGATAGATATTCTTACATGTTCTACTGAGTGTTGGCAGCAGGCAATACTGTGCTGGGGCAAACACAACAAAAGGAGAACGGGTACTGACGTGATTTAAGCAGTACTGACGTGATTCGGATATAAAGATAGATATTCTAACATTTTCAACTGAGTGTTGACAGCAGATAAGTTCAATGAAGAAACAATAAGAAAATATATATGTGATCGTCTTGAGGTGATCTGGAAAAACACACAATTTAATACATGCATTCTTATTAGTAACAAAATAAGATAAAAATTATCCACTGTGAGTGAAAAACCTTTCATGGATCGATGTACGAAGAATAAATGAAATGAAATGAAGTTTAACGTTCTACAGTTCTGCTCCTAAGCTGGGCTAATGAAGACGGGCATACACCGTAGAGTACGCTAAGAGGGAAATTTTGGCCAGGTACTAGCGCTACTGCCTACTCTTATATCGAATTCCAACTAGCAAGGGATCTTTTATTTGCACACCAATGAGTACACAGGACCTCAGTTTTCCATCCCATCCGAATGACTTGATGGCTGTCCATGTCAAGCCCTCCGTCCTGCATTACTGACAAGGGGGATCCATGACAGAAAAACTGGATGAACTTTCTTGACCAATGCAAGGATCGAACACCCGACCTCCACTCCAGGCTAGTAAGCTAGCGTCTTACCTACTTAGCCACCGTGGCTCCCCTATGAAGAATATAAAACTGCTCCATTTAGATGCATACTGAATTTCAAGTCAAAAAAACAGAATTTAAACTTTGTTGAAAATAAGGCTGCTATGATACATTTATTTACAGATCCGAATTTCTGTATTAGGTAATCATTGTCCCTTGAATTCCGACTCTGTCCTATGATATAAACATTGATAAAAGTTTGCCTATCAGTTGCAGTGACATTGCAATTTCTTTTAATGATCTTTTCAGAATTGCTTGTTTCTCCTGTATGAGTTCTACTAATAGTGAATGATTTACTACAAATACCATATTAGTAGGTTTTCGTTCCATGTATGACGTCTTTTGTGTATAAACGGAGCAGAACAGTTAAACCCCATTTCATTTCATTTCCAGTATGAGTTTTGATGATGTGTTTGTGGTAAGATTAAGATGTCCACATTTGATGACATTTTACTGGGTAATCAACCATACATGCATGGGCAACGGAACATTATAGTCCTTGAAGAGAGACATTTTACAATAAATGATTTAGGAGTATTGGATTTTAGACAGGAAATGCAAATTGATTTTTCTGAAATGGCATCATTAAATTATTTTCACTGGATTACCCTCTCTGAAAGAGAGAGAGAAATGGGGTTTAACGTCCACTCGATACAAACTAGGTCATTTCGGGAGTAACATATGATTCAATTTTATTTCAATAAATCGCTTGCGCGTAGGGGTCTTTAGCAGTGGAAGGAAACTGGAGGACCCTGAGAAAACCCATGAGGTTAGACAGGCGACCCTACTCCTTGTCAGGTATAGTGGTGATATCAGGGGAAGTAACCTACAATACATTTCTAGTAGTCACTGGGAAATCGAGACAAACATAACAGAAGCGTAACGTAAAAAGGTGAAGGCTCGCCTAATGTCAATGATACTACGTGCGGGATTCAATGAATTATTCCGTTACATGTATATAGTTTTATTTTGAATTAATAAAAACAAACGTATGGAAAATGTGTTATTTATTCTAGTGGACAAATTGTGAACTCCTCAGACACTTAAAGGTGATTATTAGTATTTTTTGCCGATGCATCGATAATACGAAAAAAGGCAGAGAATCGCATCGCCGTCGGCCGAATCAATGCATCGGCGATGCATCGATACTTGATATCAGCACTAGTCAAGTATAACTGGGGATTCAAAACTATGCCAGTTGACTCAATGACAGGCTTTATGATATATCGCGCACAGGCTAGCCATTCAGTCATCCCCTCACATGATAATGTACATGTAAAAGACAATCTATCCAATGATCTACTTATTCTCATAGTCACAAACCTGAATGATAGAGACTACAATCTGATTAAAATACAGATCTATATTTCGTTTCATTTTTCTATTATACTTTCATTGGCCTACACTACATAAAGATCTGATAAGTTACAATGGGAGTTCATGTCAGAGGTCATACCAGCGGCTTTTGACCCTATGATGTCCGACATTCATTAATCAATCAGCGTTGACATTTCTAAGTGATTTACCCACACTTCCGTGCATTAAAACGCCAACAGTCGCCATCACAGACTGTTTCACTAGCTAATTATAATCCATCATATCATTCAGAACACGCCAATGATAACAACTCTTCCAAATTCTGAACTACAAAAACAGAACGAAATAGGATCTGTGTTTTAATCTGATAGAGACTACTTACATGGGTTGTCTCTAGTAGGAAACTGGATGATATGGACTACTTATTTGGTTTGTCGCCAGTATGGGACTTCCTATATGGCTTGTCTCCAGTATGAGACTTAATAATATGTTTTTGAAGAATATCATTTCTGTAAAAGGATTTCTCACAAAGGAAACATGGAAAGGGCTTGTCACCAGTATGTCTTTTCATGTGCATAAGCATAGCTCCATTATGATTAAATGATTTACTACAAATCTCACATACAAACGGCTTCTCTCCTGTATGAATCCTCATGTGTACATGTAGATTACTACTATCATTAAATGATTTACTACAAACATCACATTTAAAGGGTTTTTCTCCAGTGTGAGTTCTCAGGTGTCTCTGTAAACTGCCTCTTTCTGGGAAAGATTTACTACAAACATCACACTGATGAGGTTTTTCTCCAGTATGACTTTTTCTCTTATGTCTCTGTAAGTACGTGCTATTGGTGAATGTCGTATTGCAAATATCACATTTATAAAAACTCTCCCCAGTATGAATTTTTAAGTGCCTCTGTAGACTGTCTGGGTTTGTAAATAATTTATCACAAACATCACATTTATAAGGTTTTTCTTCTGTATGAACTTTCATGTGTCTTTTTAAATAACCACTGTTGGTCGATGACGTATTGCAAATACCACATTTATAAATTTTTTCTTCAGTGTGCGTTTTCATATGGCTCTGCAGATTAATTCTGTTGGTGAAGGACTTATTACAAATTCCACACTTTTTGCAAAACTTTTTTCCAGTAAAAGTAGTGTGAGTTTGCATGTGCATTTGCAGATGACGACGCAAAGTAAACAATTTATCACAAACTTTACATTCAAATGGTTTTTCGCCTGTACATGTATGAATTTTCATGTGTCGCTGTAGGTCAGCTTTCCGGATGAACGATTCACCACAACCATCACATTTATAACGTTTTTCTCCTGTATGAATTTTCATGTGCCTTTTTAGATTACAAGTGTGATTAAATGATTTACCACAAATGTGACATGCTTGAAGCTTTTCTACAGTATGAATTACCTTGTGTTGCATTAGTTGGATATTGGATAAAAATATTCTGTTACAAACTTCACATTTAAAGCATTTTTCCTCCCCATGCCTTCTTATGTGTTTTAGTAGATTACCACGGTGATTAAATGATTTACTACAAATATCACACTTATATGGTTTTTCTTCAGTATGAATCTTCATGTGTGTTTGAAAATTACTATTATCACTAAATGATTTACCACAAACATCACATTCATGAGGTTTTTCTGCTGTATGAATAAGTATATGCTTCTTAAGGCCCACCCTTCTAGAATATGATTTACTACAAACATCACATTTATATGGTTTTTCTGAAGCATGAATTTCCATGTGTGTTTGTAGTTTATTATTATGACTAAATGCCTTACCACAAACATCACATTCGCAAGGTTTTTCTTCTATATGAATAGATAAATGTTTCTGAAGATTATCTTGTCTTGTAAATGATTTACTACAAACATCACATTTAAAAGGTTTCTCTCCAGTATGAAGTCTCATGTGCCTCTGTAGTTGGCTATTCTCCAAAAATATTTTACTACAAACATAACATTTAAAAGGTTTGCCTCCTGGATGAATCTTCATATGTTGCTGAAGCTTAGCCCTTGTTGTTAATGATTTACTACAAACACCACATTTAAAAGGTTTTTCTCCAGTATGAACTCTCATGTGTCTCTGTAGATGACTATTCTGTTTAAATGTTTTACTACAAACATCACATTTTACATGTTTCTTACAACCTTTTTGTATCTCTGTTTCATTATTCTGGCTGAAACTGATCTCCCAAAGTTCACAATTTTGTAACACAGACTCCTCTTCTTTAACATGTATTTCACAATGTTTTTCCAAATCAGTTGCCAATCTAAATTCTTCATCACATAAATTGCACTGATGCAATGTTTCAAAATCAGTTTTCTCTTCTTTAACCTGACAATATTCATCTACATCAGTTTTTTCTTCTTTAACATGACAATATTTATCTAAATCATCAGTTTTCTCTTCTTGAACATGACAATATTTATCTACATCATCTGTTTTTTCTTCTTTAACATGACAAAATTCATCTACATCATCAGTTTTCTCCTCTTTAACATGCACATGACAAAATTCATCTACATCATCAGTTTTCTCTGTTGTAAGATGAATTGCATTGTGTTTTCGTAGCTCATCATATTTTTGAAAAATTGCCTCACATACAAGACACTGGTGAAAAGTTAAAACATCATTAGTTTCCTGTAATATATAAAAATTATATCATCATTAGTTTCCTGTAACATATAAAAGTTACATCATTAGTTTCCTGTAGCAAAATGAAACTAATAATACCATGATGATGTGTTTTTTATTCACTTTAAAAATTTGCTTGTCTATACCCGTCTTCTATTTAAATATGGATAAAGCTTGAATAATAGCTTCAACTTTTTTTCAGCATTTTATAGCCGTCAATGTCAACATTTAACTAATATTCTAGAGAGAAATCACAAACCCATGTGGTATGAATATTAACAGTTGATTTAAATCAACCAATTGTATTTCCCAATTAATTTTCAATAATTATTTCAGTGATTCCCAATTAATAAATAAAACAGAAAATTTGTTGTATACGCTAAAATTTGAAAAATCAGTTTTCCTGCCCAAATAAGCTTATACACTAAATTCAGCCAAATCGAAGGGGTACGGTTTAATTTTTACATTTTTGGGGGTTATTTGACACGGAATGACCTATAAACAAAAGGATCAAACCACTGGATTATGGTGTGTATTCTTTTAAGGAGCATATGTCAGTATGTAATCCAAAAATAATCTGTCCTGGCCAGAAAGAAAGAAAGAAAGAAATGGAGTTTTATGGCACATCAGCTCCAACCGGGCTATATGGTGCCAAACCTATGATGATTTTGGCGAGACAAATTAAATAAATATCACATGAATATATTTATATACATAAATAAAAACAAGTATCACAGACAATAATGTTATTAAAAATACATACAACTAAATATAAGTTCTTTATGTATATAAATAATTAAAAACAAAAATACGGGATATATATATACAATTAAAATTTGTAATAAAAGTTTGTCTCTTTTAAAAAGTTTAACAATTTTCCATATAGCTTGTCCTGGCCAGACCTGCTTCTTGAACATCCTGAATTTGCTTACGGCCCCAAACACACAAAACACGTGAAAATACAATTTAGCAGATCACTTGCGATTAAAACACACGAATTAAAGTGGACAAAACTGAACAGGTTCAAAAAGTAATCAAAGCAAAATTCGAGCATGTGTGCACGTTTCAAAATAAATCGTAATGTATCTAAATAATGGCCCACCAAATAATTGGCCAGTACATACAAATAAATTTAGAAACAAATATTTTAACAAGCGATTTTAATTATTTTATTGACGTGATAAAGACTGACAATACAATAACCTTGATAAACCACATAACTATTCTAATCTATATTATTTGATAATTTAGTTCTGTATACTTATCGGCACAGTATTTTTTCATATATTTATCACCAAATAGTGATACTAAATTTTACTTTTTTTTCAAATTTTATTTTTAAGAATATACTGAATTTATTTATTAATAAGCATTTAGACAATATAGCTAATATTAAGGTTATCAGTTGGTCTTTCCTTACATTTAATGTCAATATTTTGATTTAAAGTAATTGCCTAAAAGCATGATTGGTGTTGACTGTTTTATAATCTTTGAATGCCAGTAGGCTTATTAAGAGAAACCTTGAGCAAAGATTTATACAGTTAACAATGCAGTCTGATCAATGCCAATCAAGTGTCAATGCTTTTTAATACTTATGGCTTAAATCTTATTAGATCCTATAAATTATATTTCATTATGAAACTTTCAACCAATGAAATTTATATATTTATTTAACTTCTTTTCATTTGATGTGTTACAATATTTTTATCTTTAATTTGATTTGTTGAAATCATTGCTCCTTTGTGATATGCAAATTGGTGTCTTTAAAAGACCCCTACACAGGCAGATTACAGATACACACACAGACAAGGAGATCGAATGACTTGTATATAGTTTGTAAATAATGTATTCTTAAACTGTATATAAAGTAATATTGAAATGGATTTGGAATTGAACTTTTAATGAACAGCGACTGCCTTCACCAGAATACTTCTCCACGAATGAGCTATGCTACACCCCCAATCCTAGCTCATCCATATGTATGAAATATTACATATGTACATATGTATCACCTGGGTGCATATTCAAACCAGAATAGCCCCACAAACGTCGGTGATATATTCATTAAACAAGGCAAGTGCACACATTTAAGCTGTGTTGGCTCCAACCCGCTTTCCAGAATTTATTAAGTTTTATATTTGTACATGTACTCATGCAGGGACTCATGCACATATCAGCAATGATAGAAAGTAAAAGTGAAAGCAACCAAAATAATTCTTGGAATAATTCCTGGAGGGATGACAAAACTCTGACAACAATTAGACATCGGTGTTAACAACTGTTTTAAAGCCGAGCCCCGCAAGACTTGGGAACACTGGATGTGTGATTGAGAGCCAAAGTTTTACAAATATGGGGAGGATGTGAGAGAGAAAGAGAGAAATGGGGGTTGAACGTCCACTCAACACAAACTAGGTCATATCAGGACTAACTAAATGATTACAAAAGCTTTTGTAAAATTAGAAACAAAACACAGAGAGTAATAAAGTAAGTTAAATCGACATATTTAGCAAACAAATTAGAAGAAAACAAAAATAATTCAAAAAAACTATGGCAAAATCTTAAAGATCTTGGATATAAAAATGATAAAGCAAACATTGTCTTAAATGTTAATGACACTAATATCCATGACCCAAAGTCTGTTTCAAACCATTTTAATAACTTCTTCGCAACAGTTGCATCAACTCTTGTGCAAAAGTTACCTCCCCCTAACAATCGTTTTAACTTTAAATCACTTCTGTTACAGAAGTTTTACACCAATAAGAACGAAAAAAATAGCACTTTTAATTTACATTATGTAACCGAGGATTTTCTCTTAATCCAAAAAAAAAAAGTACAGGTCTTGATGAGATTCCGGCAAGATTCTTAAAAGACGGTGCTGACGTCTTAAAAGTTCACATTCAATTTCTTATCAATTTATCTATATCAGAAAACACAGTACCTGGTGATTGAAGCTAGCTAGAGTTAAACCTTTGTACAAGAAGAATAGCTCTTTGGATGTAGGTAACTATCGACCTGTAAGTGTCTTGAGTATTGTGTCAAAATTGCTTGAAAAATCTATATACATTGTACATTCAATTAGAGTCTTATCTCTCTCGAAACAACCTTCTCTATGAGTATCAATCAGGTTTTCGTGGCAGATACTCAGACTCATGTCTGATACACCTTTTAGACCAGGGTTCAATTTAAGCGGTATCGCATCGCAAAAAGCGACTCAAATCGCGGTAAAAGCGATAGAATTATTTTATTCATTAGCCAAAAGTTGCTTTCAAACTTGTGGAAGTGCGATTCATTATATTTTGGATGAATGTTGAGTATATATTTGGGCCTACGAAAAAATCAATTTATAAATGCAGGACTAACTTGTTTAATACTCCCAAGTTGTGATTAATTTGAACCAGTTTTTATTTCAATATATCCGATAACTAGAACACAATGCCGAGTCCGTTTTTAATCACACGTGTTTATAAAATATGTTACTAAAAATAGAATAAAACAACACAGTATAATATGATTGGTTAACTTACATTGTAACTGAAAACTAAAAGTAGACATCTCGCAAGACGCGTGAAACGTGCCATTTTTGACGAATGTCTGACAAAAATTTTATGCTGATGGCATATTCTCGGGTTGATAACATTTTGAGGGCGGTGAGGGGGATGTTTTTAAATAAAGAAATAAACAAGCAAAGCTACGTCTACAAATATTTCGATTGGAATGGTGAAACTTAAAGTACATGTAGTGTTGTTTTCGACGATTATAGTGCGTCCGGCATCGTAGAGAGACGGTAACTGAATTTTTTTTATCCATACATAAGTCGAAACGGAGTATACAACGAAGACCGGACTTCGTCAGAAAAAAGTATCCACTTATACCCCGAAATATCAGGATTGCAAATTTTTGTGATGTAAGGCTATGTTTACTGCTCCTCAAATCTGAGCAAATGCTATTCAAATTTTGAATTACAATTTTATTTTCCGACCAAAATTCTGAAGTCGTCTTTCAAACACTAAGTTGTGCTCTTGATTCCTGCTCAGAATGGCTCATCGACAATAAACTGTCACTCCACCTCGGTAAAACCGAATGTATTCTCTTTGGGCCTAAACATAAATTAAGACATATTAAACAGTTTACAAAAAACTGCAATAACCATACCGTACGGGCAACGGATAGCCTAAAATATTTGGGTGTATATTTTGACAAATACTTGTCTGATGAGGACATTGTTAACAATATTGTTAAAAAAGCAAACTCAAGATTAAAATTTCTGTTTCGCTACAACAAATGCCTAAGTAAAAAAACCCAAAAATTTACTTTGTTCTGCACTTATTCAGTGCCACTTTGATTTTGTCTGCTCATGCAGACATTCTGGTGTGAATCAATCACTTAAAAATAAACTACAAGTTCAAAATAAGGTTCTTAGATTTGTACATGAGTTTGGACGTAGAGATCATGTTTCATATTCAGATTTCAAGGTACTATATGTCGAAAACCGAGTTAAACAGTTACAACTTAACCATGTACATAAGATTTTTCATAATAATTGTCCATCATACCTTAAATCAAAATTCAAATGTGTTAGAGATACTCATCAATACGGCACAAGATCTAGTTTATTCAATTTTTCTGTTCCAAAATGCGCGGGTAGAGATCAGTTCACATCATTTTATTACACTGCCGTAATTATCTGGAACAATTTACCGAATGATATTAAGTCTTTAGAATCACTATGCAGCTTTAAAGCTGCAGCCAAGAAGTATTTATTGTTAACCCAAAATTAATCTGTGATAGGCCTACATGCTTGATTATCTACTATTAGTAAAATTGGTTGATGTATAACATGTAGACTTAACTATTTCTAATTAATTGAGACACATTGCTGTGATGGCTTAGTTATTAAATTTGTCTCCTAATGATGACCTGACGCGACCTTGACAACTTTTGCCCCTAATGGAAATAAGCAATAGATGTTATTTACGTCAAGCTTTATGGGCTATCCTACATGTAAGTAAAGGTCTCTTCATGACATCATGCCTATCATACTTCTCATTTCTCATTCCAATCGTACAATGCTCCAGAATGTCTTTATTTCATATACACAACTTAATATATTGTTGCCACTTTCCCGATCATACACCCACCCAACCCCATGGGGAGGATGTGTCGCACCACCTACAGTGAAGTCGCTCAGTGGGTTAATTAGTGACCGAAATCTGTTATAATAAATGGATTTATCAAAGCCAAGACAATTAATGCGATGGACGAAAATGAAAATCTGGATGAAAATGATGACATTGATGCAGATGCACCAGTTTTAAGTTAAAATCTGAGAAATTTTTCAGTTAAAACCTGTCCAATTTTTAATTCTGACACCGAAGAAGAGGATTTTGACTGCTCTACTGAAACAGACTTGTAGACTCAAACAGTTCAACTCTCTTTACAACAACCAGTCTGTGCGTCAATACAGTTATATTGAATAATATAATATACCGTATCAAACGACAGTAATCTGTTATTGTTGTTTGTGTTTTGTACAGTCAAATATGATTTACTTGAAATTGTCTTCTTAATTTTATACATGAATGGGCATTGGATGTGCTCACTACAATTCTATTTTGCCTTTTTATCGCAATGATGCAGGGTTGCAATTTTTAGATTTTTATTTACTTACTTATAAATGGGATGGCAATAAAAGTATCAAATGTTTAGGTTAAGCAGAAAACGTGACATGTAATACCCCAATTTCAATATTTTTTTACCGTTTTCTCTTGTAAGTATCAATTTTTTTATTTAGATTTAACAAATAATGGGCAATTAATAATTCTACTGAGATCTCTTGTATTAATAAATGTCCATTTCACACAGTCTTATCGGAGAGAAAGAGGGAGAAATGGGGCTTAACGTCCAATCGACACCAAACAGGTCATTTTGGGACTAAAACATTGTTCAATTTTATTGTGAGAATATTCAATGGCACATAAGGGTCTTTAGCAGTTAGGGGGTTGGGATGGCCTAGTGGTTTAGAGTGCGGCGATTAGACCTCTAGCTGACCAGTCACCTCTGGCTTGCGGCTTTGGTTTCAATCCCTGGTGTGAGCGTATGTGGCATGGAGATAGGAGCGCCTTCTCAACCTCGTGGGTTTCCTCCGGGCACTCCAGTTTCCTCCCACTGCTAAAGACCCCTACGCACAAGCGACTTATTGAAATAAAATTGAAACCATATGTTGGTCCCAAAATGACCTAGTTTGTGTCGAGTGGACGTTAAATGAAATGAAATGAAATGTGGTTTTATGGCACTTCGGCACCAACCGGGCTATATTGCGCCAAACCTACAATGATTTAAGCGAGACAAGTTAAATAAATATCACAGAAAAAGTTTTATATGCATAAATAAAAGCAATATCACAGTAAATAAAATAAAAAATCAAATAAATCTTTTATGCATATAAATATTTAAAATATAAAAAATCAAATGATAAATATACAATTAAAATTTATAATAAAAACTTGTCTCTTTTAAAAAGTCTAACAATTCACAGTATAAGCCCGGTTGGGCAAATAATTGATGCAGAGACTGGCAACGGTAATATTTCGATCTTAGGCTCTTGAGATGCTTGCACTCAATCAAAATGTGTTTCACTGTCAAAGGAACATGACAGTGTTCACATTCTGGTTGAGGCTCTCGTTTCAAAATGAAAAAGTGTGTTAAAAAAGTGTGACCTATACGAGAGCGACACAGAACAACTTCATCTCTCCTGTTGGTTCTATAGGAGTTTGGCCAATCTCCTAAGAGAGGCTTAATGTGATGAAGTTTGTTTGTGCCTGCAAGATCCCAAGACCGTTGCCAGCGGTCATAAATAAAATGATTTATTGCACATTTAAAATCTTTAAATGGTAATAAAAATGGTGATTGGGGAAGATCTAAAGCAGCTTTGGCAGCAAAATCTGCTAGATCATTCCCCCTTATATCGACGTGACTGGGGAGCCAGCAGAAGACGACGTCTTTGCTGCTGAGCTCGTACGATAGTAGCAGACGATAAACATCTGCTACTAATGGGTGTTCAAGTTGTTTATTGTTAATTGCTTGTAAAGAGGACAGAGAATCAGTAAAGATGATATGCTTTAAGGTTGAAGAGGACTGAATGAACTCCAAGGCCTGAAGAATGGCCTGGAGTTCAGCTGAAAATATGGAAGCAGCAGGTGGGAGACACACAGAAATTGTCTCAGATGGCGTCACTGTAGCCGAAGCTACCCGATCACCATCCTTAGAACCATCTGTGTAAATAGCAGCATAATCACCATATTTAGACCTTACTTCTCCGAAGAGAGTTTGAAACACTGTGGAACTAGTATCTTTCTTTCTGTTTTTCGTAAGATCTAGATCGATCTTAGGGGGAGATATAGTCCATGGTGGTGTCTCAAAGAAAGGGGTATTCGCAATACTGTCAAGGCTGATACCAGCCTCAGACAGAAGGGGTTGTATGCGAATACCAAATGGTGGAATGACTTTAGTCTTGAGCAGATATAAATGCTCATGATAGGGTGTAAATATGGTGTTAAATGAAATATGATTTGGTAAAGATGCTATTTTCGTAGCATACTGCAGGGCCAGCTTATCACGTCTGTTGTGCAGTGAGGGCTCATGCGCCTCGACGTATAAACTGTCCACTGGAGAAGTACGAAAGGCTCCTAAACTGATTCTAAGTCCTTGGTTGTGTATGGTGTCGAGCTCTTTGAGATAAGACTCGCGGGCAGACCCATACACTATACACCCATAATCGAGTTTTGATCTTATTAATGCTCGATATAATCTGAGCAAGACCTTACGGTCTGCTCCCCAGTCAGTATTAGATAAGACTCTCAATATGTTGAGGGCTTTCAGACATTTCTTCTTTAGGTTTTTAATATGGGGGATAAATGATAATTTCTTATCAAATATTAGCCCCAGAAATTTGGTTTCATCCACAACTGGAAGGCGATTGCCATCCAAATAAAGTTCTGGATCTGGATGCAAACCTCGTTTCTGACAGAAATGCATGCAGACAGTCTTGGATTTCGAAAAACGAAATCCATTTTCGGTTGCCCATTGTTGAAGTGAATTCAAACAAAGCTGCAACTTACGTTCGATTATCCGCATGTCTGTAGAACCATAGCACATCTGAAAGTCATCAACATAAAGAGCGCCGTTTGTACCTGGTTTAAGGCACGCTGGGATAGTATTAATTTTTATTGCAAATAATTTTGGAGATAAAATACTTCCCTGAGGAACTCCCATTTCCTGAGGAAATGGGTCAGAGAATATTGATCCCAGTCGTACCTTAAATGACCTATCTTCCAGGAAATTTTTAATGAAGATAGGTAAGCGACCTCGTAGGCCGAGGTTATGGAGGTCGCACATGATACCATGTTTCCATGTAGTATCATAAGCTTTCTCCAGATCAAAAAATATTGCAACTAAATGTTGCTTCTGGATGAAAGCGTCCCTGACGAACGTTTCAAATCTAACGAGATGATCAAGAGTGCTCCTTTGGGACCGAAATCCACACTGGAGGTCAGTAATGAGGTTGTTGGACTCAAGGTACCAAACAAGCCTTCGATTGATCAATCTCTCCATGGTTTTGCAAATACAGCTAGTTAAAGCGATCGGACGATAGTTGGTAGGATTCGTATGATCTTTTCCCGGTTTAGGGATGGGAATTATTGTGGCTTCATGCCACGAAGGAGGGAAATTCCCATCAACCCAAATCCGGTTGAAAAGATCCAGTAAGATTAAGAGTGTGGGAAAAGGTAAATGTTTTAAAATTTGGTAGTGTATTTCATCTGGACCAGTTGCAGTATCACGAGCTCGCCTTAACGAATCACGGAGCTCTGCAATGGAAAAACGATCATTATAACATTCATCATTGCGGGACTTAAAATTAAGTCGCCTTTTCTCCTGTTGTTGCCTAATGCCTCGAAAAGCATCTGAGGAGAAACTGGATGATGAATTATATGAAAATGTACTGGCCAGAGAATTAGCAATATCAGGAAATGTTGTTAAGGTGGTATTATCAACCTTTAGATGGTTTACTGATAATGCACTACTTTTACCTTTAATCCTACGAATCCTATCCCATACCGATTTGGATGAGGTACGGGAATTGATCTTGGAGACATAATCCTGCCATGAAGATTTCTTTGCTTGACGTATGGTTCTACGGGCCTTCGCCCGGACCATTTGGAATGCCGCAATATTCTCCATGGAAGGATGATTCTTTAATCGTCTCAGGATACGATCACGCTCTTTAAGAGCGGATTTGCAATCATCGTTAAACCATGGTTTATTGAAACGTTTTGGTTCAGTCGTGGTTTTTGGAATCGCCTGCTCAGCTACATCTTGAAGAATTGAAGTGAACAAGGCCATGGGCTCATCTGCATCTTCTAACTCTTTTGTATCAAAGGAGAAGAGACACAAAGATTCAAACAGAGCCCAATCAGCCTTATGTAACTTCCACCTCTGGGGTCTTTCGACCAGAGAGGGACCATTATTATCAATCAAGATAGGAAAGTGGTCACTACCACATAGATCGTCATTTACTCTCCATGAAAAATCCTGAAACAGGACCGGGGAGCAAATGGTTAGATCTAGGGAAGAAAAAGAAGCTGTGGCAGGATGTAGATAAGTAGGCGAGTCATCATTTAATAAACACAAATTATTAATGTTAATGAAGTCCGCTATTTGTTTACCTCTGTTGTTATCATCTGGACTACCCCAGAGTGAATGATGACCATTGAAATCTCCCGTAATAATAAACGGGAGAGGAAGTTGTGCAACAAGGTCATCAAGATCTCTGGGATTAAGATGTAAACTTGGTGGAAGATATACAGAGCAGAGTGTTATAGGAATATGCAAAGTCACCCGAACTGCAACTGCCTGTAAGGGTGAGTTGAGAGTGACTTTACTCTGAGGGATATCTCCATTAAGAATAATAGAAACACCCCCATGAGCTCTACCATCACCAATTGCATGATGATGGTAACCAACAAAATGTCTAAAAGACAAAGTGTCAGAATTCCGTAAAAAAGTTTCCTGTAAACAAATAGCTAAAGGATTATATTTTTGAATTAAAAGTTGGACTTCATTAAAATTTGGTTTTAAGCCACGACAATTCCATTGGATAATGGAATTTACCATTGTCAGGGATAATTTATTTTTGGCGGTTTACCGCCAAGGGGGTCATTATTGGCCCCCTCTACGGTAATGCCGTCCATCAGATCAACCCCATATTTCGTGAAATGGATAATAGGGTCCTGTGAACCCTTTTTACCCTTCTCACGCAACTTTGCTAATTTCCGTTGTCTTGAGGATAGATATACTCTTTCTTGTGAGGGTGGGACAGCCGTTGACTGCGATCCTGACCCAGTGGACCTGGGATCAGGAGTTGCAGCTTTCGACTTATCCATTGAAGATGTTCCCTTGCCATTCTGGGAAGAAGAATTGAGATTGGTCCCAATAACTTCAGTTTGGGGCAAGGATGATGTACTCTCACCGGGCAAGGGCAAAGTTGTTTGAATCGAGCTCTCACATGACTGAGAAGAGCTCGAGACCCCTTTATTTTGATCTGATGTTGTCAAAGTCTTCATTTTTTGTTTGTCAGGCCAGGTTATGTCTGTCTGAACGGAGATAGATCTAGTGGATGCTTTAACTGCACTTGCAAATGATTTCCCTTGTGGTGCAATGGGAAACGGTGCAGATAAATCTACCTGTTTTCGAGCATCGAAATATGATATCTTTCGTTCAGACATGACCTGTTGGATTCTTTTCTCTTTTTGCCATATTGGACATTCACGGGAATAAGCAAAGTGCTTTCCCTTACAATTCACACAACAAAACTCAGCCTGACAGGTAGCGCTCTCGTGGCCATCATGACCACAGCGAGCGCAGGTGTCTTTACCCCTGCAGACAGTTTTGCTGTGCCCAAACTTCTGGCACTTGTAGCAACGAAGAGGATTGGATATATAAGAATCCACAGGTATGTTTAAATAACCTGCCTTAAGAGTCTTTGGTACATGTATGTCGGGACGATTGAAAGTGAGGATGTAGATGCTTGGAGGAATCACCTTATCTCCTCGACGAACACTAATTCTTTTGACGTGTTGTACACCTTGAGAAGAAAGGTATTCTACCATTTCTTCCTCACTGCTGCCTTCAAGGTCCCGGCAACGTATTACACCTCGACTTGAATTTAAAGACCTATGAGGAGACACCTTAATAGGAATGTCTGTCAAAGATGAAGATTTAAGAAGCATGGTAGCATGCTGCTCTTTGGCACATTCTACTAAGAGTGCTCCATTTTTAAGTTTTTTGATAGCCTTAGGCTCGCCGGCTAAGCCAGCTATGCCTTTGGATATCAAAAATGGTGACACTTTAGATAGGTCTTTGGAGGGACTCTCAATTAAGAGGAACCTCGGCCAAGACTTTGACATTTTACAATTATTATTAAATATATTCGAAACGTCGTCTGAACTCGGACGTTTCTGTTTATATTTATTATCTTTAATTATTGGGGTTGGGGGGATTGGGGGATCCATGAAATTATTTTTTAAGGTTCACCCCTCGTCGTCCCCCAGGTTACTTCCCTGCCTACCAGGGGGAGGACTAGCGCGGATATCCTGCGCATGGCCTCAGGGCTCGACGAGGGGTATACTCAAGCAAGAAAGTAAAAAATACTTTTCTAACCTGATTGACCCGAGCCGTCGCCCTGTAGAATGTACTTAGGACACAAAGGTAGATAATTGCTGAGTGAATAAACAACAGAGCATTACATTGGGAAAGGGTACACACTACAGAGCTAGAACGACCAAAGCCGATTGATCAGAATGGGCCATTCTGACCTCCCGTCTAGGTGAACCATGGGCCAAAGTAATGTGTTGCAGAGAAAAGGCTCGCAAGCCAAAACCCCACTCAATTACCAGGATTCCACTCTCCACCGACACGGGTCGCAACGTACGGCAAACACGTTGCCCCATTACAGGGATCCTTTTAGTCGCCTTTTACGACACGCAGGACATACGAAGGGTATATTCTTATCACCCCCTACACCCCAGGGGGGCGAGTGGACGTTAAACCCCATTTCTCTCTCTCTCTTTAGTAGTTGCAGGAAACCAGAGAAAACTCACCAGATTGGACAGGTGACTCTACTTCTGTTACGTACAACAGGGGAATCAAAACCACAGCAAATGACCCAATAACAGACCTTACGATACTGTGCGCATGTGATAACCATTCAACCATCCACCCCCCCTCCTGACACAGAGCAGTATAAAGTGCCACATGCACCAACATCAACAGATATCGTAACATCAAAAGTCCTAAAATCTTTATACGTGACGATAAAAGAAGACTTCTTACCAAATGGGAAGTATTTTAACATTCACGACTCGATGGATGAGATCAAGTCATGTCCAGCAAAGAACATCTCTGTGGAACGATTGATGGCAAAATTAGACTGGAACATCACCAAGGCATCAACCTCAAACACCAGTACCACCGAAATTGCAATACTATTTAAAAGTAATGATACATCGAAGTGGTTGGAAAACAAAGATCACACAGAAAAAGGAAACATCATAAAAATTCAAGAAGAATGTTCAGAGAAAAAATATAAGAAATAAAGGGCAGGAAATCTGAATTATTTAATGATCAAATGGCCAAAATTAGACAAAGACAAACTTATGTTACAGAAGGTATGAAAGGATGTAAGAAAGTAAAAAAAAAAGGTAGAAGACAATTACTTAAAATATGGTTTATCCAACACCTCACATAAAATTGATCAACAACTGGCAAAAAGAACAACTAAAAAAGACAACATAACAGCATTGAAAGAACAAATGAATATTTGCAAACAGTTATTTTAGTTTACAAGGAAAGAAAAACATCTTCTCTAATTTATTTCACATGGTATCCAACAATATTATTCAAGACATCAGAGTAGCCAGCAAACAAGTTATTACAAATACAATCCGCACTCAATTAAATTCTGTAGTCGGAAATACTTTCTTACATGTATGGATGAATGATGGAAATCATGAAATATGGAATGGGAAAGTCTGCTCAAATGATGATGGAATTTTCAAGGTTAAAAATATTTATGTTTAATGACAGTTCATATTAAGAATTAATTGTTTAATTTTTTTTTTTTTTTAGAGTCAATAATTCTACGTTAAATTATCACGGGATGTTCATTTTTTATATTGTTCATAATTTAATATATAACTTAACACTTTGCATTTTGTTGGTTGATATTGTACAAGATAAAAAATTGTATATACATGTATATATTCATTTTGTGAAACAACATTAAATGAAAATAAATACTAGGGTTTGGTGTTATTTTGGTCACTTCAATAAGTCGAGGGAGCTCTGCATACTTTTGACGAAATTAAAGTTACAGAACTTACATGTACGTTCAGGGCTGAATTACTGCTTTTGTTATCCATGTTCACAATTTCTAACTTTAACACTAGTTACTGCAGTTATTGACGACTATTACGATAACAAAGTTGATGAAAGAAAGAAAGAAATGGAGTTTTATGGCACATCAGCTCCAACCGGGCTATATGGTGCCAAACCAATGATGATTTTGGCGAGACAAATTAAATAAATATCACATAAATATATTTATATACATAAATAAAAACAAGTATCACAGACAATAATATTATTAAAAATACATACAACTAAATATAAGTTCTTTATGTATATAAATAATTAAAAACAAAAATACGGGATATATATATATACAATCAAAATCTGTAATAAAAGTTTGTCTCTTTTAAAAAGTTTATCAATTTTCCATATAGCCCCGGTTGTGCAAACAATTGATGTAGTGACTGGCAACGGTAATAATTTGATCTTACATTCTTGAGATGATTGCACTCAATCAAAATGTGCTTCACTGTCAAAGGAACATGACAGTGTTCACATTCTGGTTGAGGCTCTCGCTTTAAAATGAATATATGAGTTAAAAACGTATGACCTATGCGAGAGCGGCACAAGACAACTTCATCCGTCCTGTTAGTTCTATAGGAGCTTGGCCAGTCTCCCAACAAAGTTGATGAAATAGCCGGGGTAAAATATTTTTCGGATGAAACGACCTGCACCCGATGTTTACATTCTGAGAAACAGATTGCTTGATCAACTCACCATATTTGTATGATTCTCTTGAAAACAAAGTCTATTTTGCGATTGGGTACTAAAGGGTGATAACACAAAGCTGAAAGCAGAAACAACACAGGCTGTTGCAATCTATTTTTGACCTCCGTTCTAATTTCAGGTCCTGTACTACGCTGTACGACGAAGGCGTTGACGTAAATTCATTTCCGTTAGTGAACTTGGATGTGCTTATAAGTGACGTGGATCTACCATACACGAACAACTCACAATTGATCACCATTACTGCGTATCATCTATTGGCGCTTGTAAGTGGTCAGTCCGTATATATTAACAAATGATTTGGGTGGTTGGTTACCAATTTAACAAACAATCTTCTCTCTAAACTATTTCATAGCCTTCTTTTAACCCTTTAATAAATGACTGGCCTTTAGAGTTCACAAGCATTTTCGGTCAAAGGGGTGCGTGCCACTCAAGTCGTCTACACGCAAAGTCCTCCACCTCGGTAAAACCGAATGTATTCTCTTTGGGCCTAAACGTAAATTAAGACATATTAAACAGTTCACAATAAACTTCAATAACCATACCGTAAGGGCAACGGATAGCCTAAAATATTTGGTTGTATATTTTGACAAATACTTGTCTGGTGAGGACATTGTTAACAATATTGTTAAAAAAGCAAACTCAAGATTAAAATTTCTGTTTCGCTACAATAAATGCCTAAGTAAAAAAAACAAAAATTTACTTTGTTCTGCACTTATTCAGTGCTACTTTGATTATGCCTGCTCAGCCTGGTATTCTGGTGTGAATCAATCACTTAAAAATAAACTACAAGTTGTTCAAAATAAGGTTCTTAGATTTATACATGAGCTTGGACGTAGAGATCATGTTTCATATTCAGATTTCAAAGTACTAAATGTCGAAAACCGAGTTAAACCTAAACCATGTACATAAGATTTTTCATAATAATTGTCCATCATACCTTAAATCAAAATTCAAATGTGTTAGAGATACTCATCAATACGGTACAAGATCTAGTTTATTCAATTTTTATGTTCCAAAATGCGCGGGTAGAGATCAGTTCACATCATTTTATTACACAGCCATAAGTATCTGGAACAATTTACCGAATGATATTAAGTCTTTAGAATCACTATACAGCTTTAAAGCAGCAACCAAGAAGTATTTATTGTTAACCCAAAGTTTATCTGTGATAGGCCTACATGCTTGATTATCTACTAAAATTGGTTGATGTATAACATGTAGACTTAACTATTTTTAATTAAATGTGATACATTGATGTGATGGCTTAGTTATTAAATTTTGTCTCCTAATGATGACCTGACGCGACCTTGACAATCCTGGACCCCAATGGAAATAAGCAATTGATGTTATTTACGTCCAGCTTTTTGGGCTATCCTAAGTAAAGGTCTCTTCATGACATCATACTTCTCATTTCTCATTCCTAATCATACAATGCTCCAGAACGTCCTTTATTTTATATGCACAACTTAATATATCATATTGTTGCCTCTTTCCAGATCATACAATGCAGCTCATGTACTTTACCCCCCTGGGGTGTAGGGGGTGATAAGAATATACCCTTCGTATGTCCTGCGTGTCGTAAGAGGCGACTTAAAGGATCCCTGTAATGGGGCAACGTGTTTGCCGTGCGTTGCGACCCGTGTCGGTGGAGAGTGGAATCCTGGTAATTGAGTGGGGATTTGGCTTGCGAGCCCTTTCTCTGCAACACATTACTTTGGCCCATGGTTCACCTAGACGGGAGGTCAGAGTGGCCCACTCTGATCAATCGGCTTTGGTCGTTTGTAGCTCTGTAGAATGTACCCTTTCCCAGTGTAATGCTCTGTTGTTTATTCACTCAGCAATTATATACCTTTGTGTCCTTAGTACATTCTACAGGGCGGCGGCTCGGGTCAATCAGGTTAGACAAGTATTTTTTACTTTCTGGCTTGAGTATACCCCTCGTCGAGCCCTGAGGCCATGCGCTGGTTACCCGCGCTAGTCCTCCCCCCGGTAGGCAGGGAAGTAACCTGGGGGACGACGAGGGGTGAACCTTAAAAAAATACTTTCATGGATTCCCCAATCCCCCCCACCCCAATAATTAAGGAAAATAACAAATATAAACAGAAACGTCCGAGTTCAGTCGACGTTTCGAATATATTTAATAGTAATTGTAAAATGTCAAAGTCTTGGCCGAGGTTCCTCTTAATTGAGAGTCCCTCCAAAGACCTATCAAAAGTGTCACCATTTTTGATATCCAAAGGCATAGCTGGCTTAGCCGGTGAGCCTAAGGCTATCAAAAAACTAAAAAATGGAGCACTCTTAGTAGAATGTGCCAAAGAGCAGCATGCTACCATGCTTCTTAAATCTTCATCTTTGGCAGACATTCCTATTAAGGTGTCTCCTCATAGGTCTTTAAATTCAAGTAGAGGTGTAATACGTTGCCGGGACCTTGAAGGCAGCAGTGAGGAAGAAATGGTAGAATACCTTTCTTCTCAAGGTGTACAACACGTGAAAAGAATTAGTATTCGTCGAGGAGATAAGGTGATTCCTACAAGCACCTACATCCTCACTTTCAATCGTCCCGACATACCAAAGACTCTTAAGGCAGGTTATTTGAACATACCTGTGGATTCTTACATATCCAATCCTCTTCGTTGCTACAAGTGCCAGAAGTTTGGACACAGCAAAACCGTCTGCAGAGGTAAAGACACCTGCGCTCGTTGTGGTCATGATGGCCACGAGAGCGCTACCTGCCAGGCTGAGTTTTGTTGTGTAAATTGTACGGGAAAGCACTTTGCTTATTCCCGTGAATGTCCAATATGGCAAAAAGAGAAAAGAATCCAACAGGTCATGTCTGAACGAAAGATACCATATTTCGATGCTCGAAAACAGGTAGATCTATCTGCATCGTTTCCCATTGCACCACAAGGGAAATCTTTTGCGGGTGCAGTTAAAACTTGCACTAGATCCATCTCCGTTCAGACAGATATAACCTGGCCTGATAAAGGAAAAATGAAGACTTTGACACTATCAGATCAAAATAAAGGGGTCTCGAGCTCTTCACTCTCATGTGAGAGCTCGATCCAAACAACTTTGCCCTTACCTGGTGAGGGTTCATCTTCTTTGCCCCAAACTGAAGTTATTGGGATCATTCCCAATACTTCCTCTCACAATGGCAAGGAATCGCCGCCGCTGGATAAACCGAAAGCTGCAACTCCTGATCCCAGGTCCACTGCGTCAGGATCGCAGTCTACGGTTATCCCACCCTCACAGGAAAAAGTATATATCTCAAACAGACAAAAGAAATTAGCAAAGTTGCGCGAAAAGAACAAAAAGGGTTCACAAGACCCTATTGTTCATTTCAATAAATATGGGGTTGATCTGATGGACGGTATTACCGTAGAAGGGGTCCGTAATGACACCCTCGGCGGTAAGCCGCCACCAATAAATTATCCCTGACAATGGCAAATTCCATTATTCAATGGAATTGTCGTGGTTTAAAACCAAATTTTAATGAAGTTCAATTATTAATCCAAAAATACAATCCTCTAGCTATTTGTTTACAGGAAACTTTTTTGAGGAATTCTGACAATTTGTCTTTTAGACATTTTGTTGATTACCATCATTATGCAATTGGTGATGGTAGAGCTCATGGGGGTGTTTCTATTATTCTTAATGGAGATATCCCTCAGAGTAAAGTCACTCTCAACTCGCCTTTACAAGCAGTTGCAGTTCGGGTGACTTTGCATATTCCTATAACACTCTGCTCTGTATATCTTCCACCAAGTTTACATCTTAATCCCAGAGATCTTGATGACCTTGTTGCACAACTTCCTCTCCCGTTTATTATTACGGGAGATTTCAATGGTCATCATTCACTCTGGGGTAGTCCAGATGATAACAACAGAGGTAAACAAATAGCGGACTTCATTAACCTTAATAATTTGTGTTTACTAAATGATGACTCGCCTACTTATCTACATCCTGCCACAGCTTCTTTTTCTTCCCTGGATCTCACCATTTGCTCTCCGGTCCTGTTTCAGGATTTTACATGGAGAGTAAATGAAGATCTGTGTGGTAGTGACCACTTTCCTATCATAATTGATAATAATGGTCCCTCTCCGGTCGAAAGACCGCAGAGGTGGAAGTTGCATAAGGCTGATTGGGCTCTTTTTGAATCTTTGTGTCTCTTCTCTTTTGATGCAAAGGAGTTAGAAGATGCAGATGAGCCTATGGCCTTATTTACTTCAATTCTCCAAGATGTAGCTGAGCAGGCGATTCCAAAAACCACGACAGAACCAAAACGTTTCAATAAACCATGGTTTAACGACGATTGCAAATCAGCCCTAAAAGAGCGTGATCGTATCCTGAGACGATTAAAAAACCACCCTTCCATGGAGAATATTGCTGCATACCAAATGGTCCGGGCGAAGGCCCGTAGAACCATACGTCAAGCAAAGAAATCTTCATGGCAGAATTATGTCTCAAGGATCAATTCCCGTACCACATCCAAATCGGTGTGGGATAGGATTCGTAGGATTAAAGGTAAAAGTAGTGCATTATCAGTTAACCATCTAAATGTTGATAATACCACCTTAACAACATTTCCTGATATTGCTAATTCTCTGGCCAGTACATTTTCATATAATTCATCATCCAGTTTCTCCTCCGATGCTTTTCGGGGCATTAGGCAACAACAGGAGAAAAGGCGACTTAATTTTAAGTCCCGTAATGATGAATGTTATAATGATCGTTTTTCCGTTGCAGAACTTCGAGATTCGCTTAAGCGGGCTCGGGATACTGCTACTGGTCCAGATGAAATTCACTACCAAATTCTAAAACATTTACCTTTTTCAACCCTCTTAATTTTATTAGATCTTTTTAACCGGATTTGGGTAGATGGGAAGTTTCCTCCTTCGTGGCATGAAGCCACAATAATTCCCATCCCTAAACCAGGTAAAGATCATACGAATCCTACCAATTATCGTCCGATCGCTTTAACTAGCTGTATTTGCAAAACCATGGAGAGATTGATCAATCGAAGGCTTGTTTGGTACCTTGAGTCCAACAACCTCATTACAGACCTCCAATGTGGATTTCGGTCCCAAAGGAGCACTCTTGATCATCTCGTCAGATTTGAAACGTTCGTCAGGGACGCTTTCATCCAGAAGCAACATTTAGTTGCAATATTTTTCGATCTGGAGAAAGCTTATGATACTACATGGAAACATGGTATCATGCGCGACCTCCATAACCTCGGCCTACGAGGTCGCTTACCTATCTTCATTAAAAATTTCCTGGAAGATAGGTCATTTAAGGTACGACTGGGATCAATATTCTCTGACCCATTTCCCATTTCCTCAGGAAATGGGGGTCCCCCAGGGAAGTATTTTATCACCAACATTATTTGCTATAAAAATTAACACTATCCCAGCGTGCCTTAAACCAGGTACAAATGGCGCTCTCTATGTTGATGACTTTCAGATGTGCTATGGTTCTACAGACATGCGGATAATCGAACGTAAGTTGCAGCTTTGTTTGAATTCACTTCAACTATGGGCAACCGAAAATGGATTTCGTTTTTCGAAATCCAAGACTGTCTGCATGCATTTCTGTCAGAAACGAGGTTTGCATCCTGATCCAGAATTGTTCTTGGATGGCAATCGCCTTCCAATCGTGGATGAAACCAAATTTCTGGGGCTGATATTTGATAAGAAATTATCATTTATCCCCCACATTAAAAACCTCAAAAAGAAATGTCTGAAAGCCCTCAACATATTGAGAGTCTTATCAAATACTGACTGGGGAGCAGATCGTAAGGTCTTGCTCAGATTATATCGAGCACTCATAAGATCAAAACTCGATTATGGGTGTATTGTGTATGGGTCTGCCCGCGAGTCTTATCTCAAAGAGCTCGATACCATACACAACCAAGGACTTAGAATCAGTTTAGGAGCTTTTCGTACATCTCCAGTGGACAGTTTATACGTCGAGGCACACGAGCCCTCACTGCACAACAGACGTGATAAACTGGCCCTGCAGTATGCTACGAAAATAGCATCATTACCAAATCATATTTCATTTAACACCATATTTAGACCCTATCATGAGCATCTATATATGCTCAAGACTAAAGTCATTCCACCATTCGGTATTCGCATACAACCCCTTTTGTCTGAGGCTGGTATCAACCTTGACAGTATTGCGAATACCCCCCTCTTTGAGACTCCACCGTGGGCTGTATCTCCCCCCAAGATCGTTTTTGATCTTACACAACACAAAAAGAGAGATACTAGCTCCACGGTTTTTCAGTCTCTCTTTCGAGAGCTGAGGTCTAAATATGGTGATTATGCTCCAATATACACAGATGGTTCGAAGGATGATGATCGGGTAGCTTCGGCTACTGTGACACCATCCGAGACCATTTCTGTCCGCCTTCCACCTGCTGCTTCCATCTTTACAGCTGAACTTCAGGCCATTCTACAGGCTTTGGAGTTCATTCAATCATCGTCCAATTTAAAATATATAATTTTTACTGATTCTCTGTCCTCATTACAAGCAATACATAACAAACAGCTTGATCATCCATTAGTAGCAGATATTTATCATCTGCTACTATCATACGAGTTACGCAGCAAGGACATCGTCCTTTGCTGGCTCCCCAGTCACATGGATATAAAAGGGAACGATCAAGCAGATTTGGCTGCCAAATCTGCCTTAGATCTTCCCTTATCCTATTTTTTAATTCCATATACAGATTTTAAACCTTGCATCAACCATTACATTTATGGCCGCTGGCAACGGTCTTGGGATCTTGCAGGCACAAACAAACTTCATCACATAAAGCCTCTCCTTGGAGACTGGCCAAACTCCTATAGGTCTAATAGGAGAGATGAAGTTGTTTTGTGTCGCTCTCGAATTGGTCATACTTTTTTAACACATATTTTCATCTTAAAGCGAGAGCCTCAACCAGAATGTGAGCATTGTCATGTTCCTTTGACCGTGAAACACATCTTGATTGAGTGCAATCATCTCAAGAATATAAGATCACATTATTACCGTTGTCAGTCACTACATCATTTGTTTGCCCAGCCGGGTCTATATGATAAAGCGCTAGACTTTTTAAAAGAGACAAATTTTTATCGAAAATTTTAATTGTTTATATCCTGATCTTCTATTTCATGTTTTAAATATATATACATAAAATTGCTATTTATTTTTAGTTGATATTTACTGTGATATTTGTTTTTATTTATGTATATATAGATAATGTGATAATTTGTTTCTAGTTTGTCTCGTAACGTCATAATATGTTTGGCGCAATATAGCCCGGTTGGAGCGGATGTGCCATTAAACCACATTTCATTCATTCATTCATGTACTTTAATTTATTGTTGTCATGTTGTAACCTTTACTTGAAGAATAAATAAATAATAATAAGACTCGTCGATGTCATGTTTATCAGTGATTGTAGCGGCCAAGCGAATATTCACCGCGGGTTCAGTTTGATATACAGACTACTTGGATTGATTCCTGGGGCGTAGCAAACTGGTGTGTATTGTTGCAATCTGGTACCAGTCAAGTCGTCCACACCCGTTGGTGGAGTCGTCCACAACTAAGAATAAGACTCGTACACAACTAAGAATAAGACTCGTACACAATTTAATCGTATGGAAGAAATAACTAGCACTCGTTGACTATTTTGTTATTTGATTTCAGATCGAATCACCGATGTTTTTGTGATAAAGTTAATCGTATTGTTTGTATGATCGTAATAATGTAATGTAATGTAATAAAGTTAATCATAGTTTAAAGTGATCTGGAGGCTGATGTCGAGGTGAGAGGGGACGAAATGGATGTGGTGATGGATCAGAGTGAAATGGATGGTGGTATGGGGGAGAGAGAGAAATGGGGTTTAACGTCCACTCAACACAACCAGGTCATTTCGGGACTAACATATGGTTTCAATTTTATTTCAATAATTCGCTTGCGCGTAGGGGTCTTTAGTCGTGGGAGGAAACCGGAGTGCCCGGAGGAAACCCACGAGGTTGAGAAGGCGCCCCTATCTCCATGCCACATACGCTCACACCAGGGCTCGAAACCACAGCCGCAAGCTAGAGGTGACCGGCCAGCTAGAGGTCCAAGCGCGGCACTCTAGACCACTAGGCCATCCCAACCCCCCTATGGTGGTATGGAGCTGGATCATGGTGAAATGGATGAACGTGAGATGACTATTGATGTCGCGGCCGTCGAATATACGAGACCAACCCCAATATTGGAAGAGTGAGTTACTGATTTTAAAAATTAATGTCTTCTTGTCTTGTCTTCAGGTCTATATGTGATCCCGTGGCAGCTAGTATTTAATTGGTATTATTTAATTTTATATGTAAGTTTATAGTATTAATTGGTATTATTGTCTTCAGGTCTATAGGTGATCCCACTGCAGTAGGTGATCCCACTGCAGTAGATGATACTCTGGTACCAAGAGCCCCGTTGTTCCAGAAGGTTGAAGGCGGCACGCAGTGGATGCTGGTTGAAAGTGGTGGCTTTTCTTACACAAAGAAGATGGAAAGGGGAGCAACAACCTACTAGTCTTGTAGCGTAAGAAACAGGCGTATGACATGTGCAGCTACAGTCACGTATTCGAGGCTGCAATTTCCACTGGTGCCAGGCCGTCTACAGAAAGGTGGTGGAAATCGGATTAGAGCGGGCATACAAGGAAAAGGACGCAGTATACCGCACCGTACGGAAGATCTTCGCACCCCCCTTTCATATATTCAGAGGACATGGATGGATTCCTGGGACGTCGAAAATTGGTGTGTATTTTTACAGCCAATTAGAACCAACAACGACGTCGAAGGATGGCATCGAAGAATTAACCACAAGGCCGCGAGAAATAATCTGCAATTTTATCTTCTTATCAAATTGTTACATGATGAATCAAAAACAGCAGAACTTCAACAAAGACTGGTTTCGGAGAATAAATTAAAGAGGCGACAAAGGAAGAAATTTGAGACAGTAGCAGGGAAAATCTTTAAAATATGGGAATTGTATGAACAGGGGGAAAAAATGTATCGGGACTTTTAAAGGACGTGGGTCATTTGGTAGCGGCATAGGAATTCATTTGTGCATGGGGCTTGTTATATTAATGAAATTGTTATATTAATGAACTTGTTTATAAATTTGTTATTTATTGCATTTGTTATATTAATGCTTATTTATTGAATTCCTTTATGAATATGTTATTTATTGAATAAAATGATTTACTTTGTTGTTTATTTGCCGGGAGAAAGGGTAACCTACTTAAAAGCCATTAAAGTGTAGTAAGACTATTGTCTTTTAATCTAACTGATTACTTGACCATTACTTAACAAATGTAATGATTGCATTCCATTACCCCAGCCCTGGTCGGCAATTTTGAGGGATGTGATTGGCTGAGCACATTAGCGACACGACCTCTTTGGTTGGATTAAAGAAACCAGATAATCTTGTAAGAACAGCTAACCGCGGTCGACAAAAGATGCGGCCTGCAGATCCAAGAAAGCATCCCGAAGATTTTTTCAGGCGGGATATCCGGATGGGGAAGTACAGACATGTTTTATTTGCCACCAATAAACAATTAGATTTGTTGAAGGACATGGTACATGGATGCAACTTTTAAAGTGGTCAGAAAGGGTTAGGGTTTCACCCAACTGTTCTCACTTCATGGGTTTGTCCGGTCAGGGGATGACACCAAGCAGTTACCACTCACAGGTATGTTGAAATGTCGGCAGGGTCAAAAAAAAGAACAAGAATTAATGATCACATGTGGCAAGACTACTCATGGGGATACACCAAAAAACGATTGAATGAAAATTTTCTATAGACCCCTTTTTTGAATGAGCCCCAAATTCGTGAAAACATAACCTAAATAAAAATGATATGCAAATTCCGTATGAATGATTCTAATTATTCACTGAATTTACATTAAAACATCCATCTTGCACTTTACTGATGTCTAGAACAATATGTTATACCCCTATCAGACCGGGGCGGCGCCCTGCAAACGCTGCTATCACGACGGAAAATGGTCTGAGAGCTCGTCAAGATCACAATATCGCGCTGTGTCTCCATGGTTGCAAATGGTCATCGAGTCACGACGTTCTGTCATATGACCTGGAAAGCTGTGAAAAAGTGGTTTGGTCGCGAAGGTCCTGGCCTCAGAGTGTCAAGATCCCCATAAGTGTTGCAAAAGCGTGGTGGAAACGCCAGATATCGTGCTGTGGACTGCATGGTCGCCAATGAGCGCCGAGTCACAGCGTTTGCTTTGAACATGCTCAAAGCAAGGTTCTGCCATATGACCTGGAAAGCTGAGAAAACGTGGTGGGTCGCGACGGTCGCAAGACAAGCGTGCTAACATCTCTATAAACGTAGTATGTGTGCAGTACACACATGGCACAGAGGCTGCGAAAATGGTAAAATTTGTAACGGTGCCTACTGCCTTTACCACAACTTTCGCATGTAGGCCGTGACCCCACCAAGCGGCGTTGTCATGGCGATGTTACGATTTCACCACCGTTGCACGACAACCTCATGGGGCTACCACTGCACCTATGGAGATGTTATGAGGTTCCCACTGCGTTTATGGAGTTCTTAATACAACCATGGCGCAGAGACTCAGCAATCATTGGCGACCATGGAGTCCACAGCAAGATATCTGGTGTTTCCACCACGCTTTTGCCACACTTGGTGATCTGAACGGGCTCTGAGGGCTTTTTTCGTCGCCGTAGTAGCGTAGTAAGGACTTCACAACCCAACCACGTTTTTACAGCTTTTTATGGTCATAGGGCTGAACCGTGCTCAAGACAAACGTCATGATTCGGTGACCATTTGCAACCATGCGGAGACCACAGCGTGATATCTGGCGTTGCAACCATGCTTTCACTACGATTATGGCGATCTCGACGCGCCCTGAGACCATTTTCTGTCGTCGTAGCAGCGTATTAGGGGGACCGCCCCGGTCTGATGGGGGTATAATATATTGTTCTAGACATCGGTAAAGTGCAAGATGGATGTTTTAATGTAAATTTAGTGAATAATAAGAATCGTTCATAAGGAATTTGCATATCGTTTTTATTTAGTTTATGTTTTCACGAATTGGGGGCTCATCCACAAAAGGGGTCTATAGAAAATTTTCATTCAATCATTTTTTGGTGTATCCCCATGAGTAGTCTTGCCACATGTGATCATTAATTCTTGTTCTTTTTTTTGACCCTGCCGACATTTCAACATACCTGTGCACTGCTTGATGTCGAAACGTCGCACAAGGGATTATACAAAAGTAAATTAATTACTTACTATAAAACTTGATATAGTCATTACTGAAATTAAATTAAATACATATTACTTCATAAAATATAATATACTGAAATTATATTAAATGCATATTTGATATTTTCGTCATTTTAGGTGTTCGGGGCCGTACAGGAATTGTGTGGTGATGACCTCAAGTTGAGTTGTGCTGTGGCAGATTTTGAAAGGGGGATGTGGGGAGGTTTCGAAAGTGTCTTAGCAGTAGCCTGTATCGCCGCTGTCCGGGCAAAATTTCAATCATAGCACACTTTATGCCGTAAGCCCGTCCTCATTAGTCCACAGGCCCGGATCCAGGTGGGCCACATATTGGAGAAAAAGGTAATACGTTGCAACCTTGGATTGCTTGGGCGAAGACAATGCGAAAATCATGTTTATATCATCTATTAAAGAGCAGATATGGGAACTACAGCAGTAACAAAGCAAACGAACATGAAAATCGACTATGTCGCGGGGGGGGGGGGCAAATCAAATAACTGTATGCGCTGTGAGCATGCCTCTGTGCATGGAATGAATGAATGAAAGGTTGTTTAATGGCACGTCAGCTCCAACCGGGCCATATTGCGCCAAACATGATGAGATTATCGAGACAAATTAAAACAATATCACAGGGATCTCTGTGCATGGGGTACAAGCGCTATATAAATGTACACATTATTATTATATTATAGCAAATTCCAACTGCCAAGGGATATTTTACGTCCATGCCAATGTGTATACCCAATGAATGATGACATAACTCCTTTTGTGAAGATGTATATGCCGATGTTGAGTCGGGATACGCCAAATTGCACCGGGGGTAAAGTAAAATGTCTGCGCCACCATATCGCCAATTCGAAATGCAGCACCCTAAAAGACCTTAAGAAAGACCGTTTCGTAACTACAATACCTGCTGACAAAGGGAACTCCACAGTGACTAAGAATAAGACTCAGTTGACATGTGCTGTGGCGGATTTTGAAATGGGATGTGGAGTGGATTCGAGAGTGTCTTTCTCAATTCCCGTATTCGAGGCCGTAACTTCTACTGGTTCCAGGCCGTCTAAAGAAAGGTGGTGGAACTAGGGCTTACAAGGAAAAGGACGCCGTATTCCGCACCATTCGAAAAATCTTCGCGTTTTCCTTTCTCCCCGAGTAACATACCGATTTTGAGTGGGATGACACCGAATATATCTGTCCCCGTTGTATGACGTCGAGGGATACCGGTCATTAGGTTATTTAACGAGTTACTGTCTTTACCGATTGTTATACGGTAAAGGTAGTAATATTTTATTTTTATTACAGAAAATGGATAATTCGAATGGACAAAGGTGGAGTTCCACATTTAATCTTTCACGCTCAACCGGGGCAAGGAGGGGTAACATTGACCCGAGGGTGAGGCGCGGCATAATCCGCGGACAGAATGTGTTGCCGGTGGGGGAGGGAAATTTTAGTCCTGAACCAGAGTCAAGAGATAGGCCTACTAGACAGCAGTCTAATAATCAGACGCCAGATTATAGAAGCCGCCAGAGTTCTAGTAGCTTTCCGCTACCAGCTACAATGCTAACATCGCCGTTGCCTCCCTTTACCCCTACCACAGGGCAATTACTAGCGCTATATAAATGATAAATGTACACATTATTATTATATTATAGCAAATTCCAACTGCCATGGGATATTTTACGTCCATGCCAATGTGTATACCCATTGAATGATGACATAATTCTTTTTGTGAAGATGTATATGCCGATGTTGAGTCGGGTCTACGCCAACTTGCACCCAGGGGTAAAGTAAAATGTCTGCGCCACCATATCGCCAATTCGAAAAGCAGCACCCTAAAATACCTTAAAGTTACAATTTCATATTTTCTAAGAAAGTCAAAACATAATTATTTCTATGTCTTTTGCTCAAAAGGTTGTCAACTCACTATTATACGATCACGGGCAAAATTTTTGGGGCATTAAAATGGGTGACACAGGTTGATTGAGGAAATAGTTACTCAATTACCTCCCTTGTTTTCCCATTCCTCTCCATGGACGGCCATCTTCAAACGTTTGAATTTGAAGTTGAAAATGATATTTTTGCCAATTTCTCAACTGGCAATAGTGAATTATAGGATTATTCTTAAACAAGGTAGGACTGTTTATAGGTTCAATCTATTTTAGGGCTTTATTTTAATACATTTTAAAAATATAACTTAAAAAAATGCTATTGCAACTTTAAGAAAGACCGTTTCGTAACTATAAGACCTGCTGACAAAGGGAACTCTACAGTGATAATGGAGAATACTTGTCGAAACGTTGTGCTATAGGTGTGTAAACCTTGTTTTCTTTATAAATTGTGTTGTGTTTTTTTTTAATGTGCTCAATTACTAAATGCCACTCAAGGATTAGACACTATCCGTGTTACAAAAGAAGAAAGTGACAAGTGTGAGATGGGTACCCGCTTACAAAACAAAAACAAGAAATGGTTTAGTTTCAGGGCTGATCGCATCGGAAGTACGATCAGTGTGTCACACAAAAATAGCCAATCCATCAAAAAGCTTAAAAGATTTTATGCTATCCTAAACTAAACCTACTAAATGGGGTTGTGACCATCCATGAGAGCACAGCCAAACAACAATATGTAAAATCCAGAATGCAACACCATGAACATTTTGAATTAGAAGAGGGTGATTTGTGATTAATCCTGAATATCCCTTTATGGAGTCTACCCCTGATGTTGTGGACCTATTTCAGTTGAAATCAAATGTCCATGCATATTCTGAACGTGATTCAACAAACATAGGTGACAACATCACACGTTTAGAAACTAAAGATAGGGAATTGTCAATGATGAAGTCACATGCATCTTATTACCAAGTTCAATGTCAAATGTTGGTGTGTGGTAAAGAGTGCTGTGATTTTGTTGTTTGGACTTGCAATGATTTATTTGAGGTTATAAATCCTAAATATCCCTTTATAGGGACTACCCCTGATGTTGTGGACCTATTTCAGCTGAAATCAAATGTCCATGCATATTGTGAACGGGATTCAATCAAAACTAAAGATTGTAAATTGCCATTGATGAGGTCGCATGCAAATTAATACCAATTTCAATATCAAATGTTCTTGAGTGATAAAGAGTGCTGTGAATTTGTTGTCGGGACTTGCAATGATTTATTTAAGGAGAGAAGTGTGGTCGATTCTGACTTATCTAAACATTTAGTCGAGAAATCCGAAGCATTTTTTAGGTGTGTTATTTTACCAGAACTTGGAAAGTTTCACTCCACTCCAACGAAACAAAAGTCAGAATCAAGAAGTTTAGACAGTATTAACAAACAACTCGTATGCATTTGCAGGACTGATTATAATGAGGACGAAGACAATTTCATAGGTTGTGACAATAAAAATGGCACTTATATTCGACTGCACTTCAAATATGTCAATATAAAGCGAGTCACAAAAGGCAATTGGTATTGTCCAGAGTGCAAAAAAGATAAATCAAGCAATAAAAATAAAAACTAATGTCAATTAAAGTTTCTTTATTAATCAAATGGAACAAAAGATTGACACATATTAGTTAAAGCGCAACAAACAGTTGTTATTTTGTCAATTGTAGGCATAAAATCACTCGTGATAATGTAAATAGTCCATGGAGATTGTGCTTTGTAGAATAGTGTATTTGTTTCTAACAAGTCCAATCACGCGTTCCACGTGAAATCTATTGTATGCACAATTTTTCTTACGTAACAAGCGCCATAAACGGCCTAAAAACTCCCACCGAACCTCTGCCCCCCCCCCCGCGTAATACAAATAGGGCTAGCAAAGACGGACCGACATTAAAGGCGTTTGTCATATTCTGCAGTGCCTGCATCACAGGAGTGTAATGGAATTAAAGGAAGATGGACAGCTCATTAAAGGACTTTCACCAAAAAGTTTTGGAATTAACTAAATTTGTTAAACCGGCCATGATAACCACAACACTTTTTTACCTATTGGCAAATCTTGGGCAAAATCAATTAGAACTGAATTAACTTCTCACTGCGTGGGAAAACCTTGAGAAAAAATCAGATTGGCTGAAACGGCAAAGATTCAACCGCGAACAAAGCGCTACTTTCACAATGGTCCGAAAATTCGCCCAACAAGCTCCAAGATTTTGGAATTTTTGAAAAAACCACTGTATTAGACGGACAGAATAGGACCCCAACGCCTGTAGCGACGGGCTCCGCAGCCGTACCTGCGATCAATGAAGTTTGATGACACTATCCTTATTATTAATGATTCAGGTACTTGATCTAAATTATTTCTATTTTAGGAATCACCCGGGAAGAATATAGGAATGGAACTACTTTCGAACGGAAACGTTACAGATGTATGGTTCCATCGGCAACAGAAATGGATATAAGTTAAGTCCTTCGCCGTCGAACGACCGTAACAGCTGCCCGATCCGGTCATCGATGTCTCAAGACATAAGCGTGTTTTGCGAAGAAACACCCGAGTTAATATGGCCCAATGGACATGTTAAGTACATAAATATATAGGGTATTATTAGAGCGTTCAAAGCACGCTATAGACACCACATGATGACGCATTTGATTGCGCGAATTGATGAATGTGATAAAGCCGGGGAGTTCGTGAAGGGTGTGACTGTTCTAAACGCCATCAATTGGACTGACAAGGCATGGCGTGAGACATCCGATTCGACAATAAGTAAATGTTTTATTAGATGTGGTTTTAGTGTGGACTTAACTGCTGACGACGAAGACGACAATGTGCCCCTCGCGAGATTAATCGAGACATTAGTGCCTGAATCCAACGTGACTGAAGACGATTTTGTAAATTTTGACAGTGAGATACCGACAGAATGTGACGACGAATTGGACATAGAACGACATATCATCAATGAACGCGTGACAGCAAAAACAAGTGGACAATCGAGTGAAGACGGGGACGATGAAGAAGACACATTGACGACTGACTTGACCTATGCCAAATTCCTACGCATGCTCGACGACATAAAACAGTTCGCCCAGGTTAAAGACGAAACTGAATGCAAAAATTCATTTGTTAGAAGACTGTGTACAAGATTCCGCCTTAAGAAATGCTTCCGACAACCCCAAGCAAGCTACTTTATACGATTACATGCGTTGAATGATGTTATGAAATGAATTATATATCGTACGCATACATTGATATTATGAATACATATATTGTACGCATACATTGTTATTGTTTGTTATTTAATGTAATGTAATAAAATTCTGAAAGTACATAAAGGTTTATCATTTTTAAAGGGAATAACATTATGGTGATTCGAAGCTACATTATAAAAATACAATGTACTTCCGGTTTTCGAAGACAGTATTTCCGGTTTTGGAGAAAACTCGGTATTCCGATCCTCTTTGTGATCCGACATATTGTAACGATCCCGTAGGATGTCGGATGTGACAGAGTCCACTGTATTTCCAAACAATGTGAATAACAATTATTTATAAATATATCGTTAAATGTATTATGGTTTTTTCTATCGTTTCAGCTGGACCGGGGCACCCCTGGTTTCTACCAGAAACAGTTGCAGCTTCTGTCTTAAGGCTGCAATTTCAGATTTTTAAGTTATATTTTTAAAATGTATTAAATAAAGCCTTAAAATAGATGGTATCTGATCTATAAACATTCCTACCTTGTTAAAGAAAAAGCCTATTAATCCAATAATTCACTATTGCCAGTTGGCAAATATATGATTTTCAACTTCAAATTCAAACGTTTGAAGATAGCTATACCATATGGGGTGGTGGAGTTAATTGTGCTATTATTTCCTTTGTCAATGATTTATTAGTGTGGGGAATAATGCCTATGATCGTATAATAGTGAGTTGACAACCTATTGAGCAAAAGACATAGAAATAATTATGTTTTGACTTTCTTTGAAGATATGAAATTATCGCTTTAAGCAAAATGAAATAGGATTTAACGTCCTACTGTTCTGGGCTATTGAAGACGGACATATGCACATAGATGTAAACAAAAAATGTGTCATGATCTCTAAGAATTATTACGTGCAAAGGTACACTTACAAACGGCCCATGAAAACGCGAAGATCAAAACTCAAGAGATTGGGCGTGAAAGAAAGCTAATTATAGTCCAGCAAGAGTGATGTGATATGCAATCTTATTGAGCATCAGAAACAGATCGAAGACCTTAAAGAAGAAAATGAACATTTAAAACAAGATTTGAACGAATGTTACGACAACTAAGGAAGACGATTTTTATGATGGAACACCCAATGCTTGGCCCTATAATAATGGGGACGAATTTTATAATGGCCCACCCCAATACTTGTAAGTATGACAATGGTGACGATTGTTATTGGGGCGGTCCAATAGTAAATGTTTAACACGTCGTGCTAATCCGCACAGTATTACTTTATTCAGTAAACTTATTTTAATGGATCTTAATTACCGCCCCTTTTTATCTACTTCATATTGTCTTATGTTTCATTAATCACCTGTCCCCAGTATTCTTTGTTTTACTCTTTAAAATGAACTTGTATATATTTAACGTCTACGGGCTATAGCGTTTAAGTTGCCACGGTATATTGTTTGTATGGGTCCATGTCGAAACCCCCTAGGTCATAACCCCCTTGGACCTAAATTAAAAAAGGACAAAACCTCCCGTTTTCATTTATTTATTACTATTTAAAAACAAATTATTTGAAAAATAAATCATTATTTTAAACAAATTAGATGGCCAACTTAGACAATTGAGCACACAATTAACATGACAATCTCCTCTTTACTAGTTATAATATAGCCTCAGTTATTGTAATCATTCAAGTGAAATGCGATTATCTGATCAATCAACCACACTTGGTGGTAGGTCTCGCACTAACAACCTCTGTGAGGCTTGGAACAGGGCGCTCAGTTCCCTGCTCGGAATATCACACCCCACAATATGGCGGGCTCTTGAACATCTCCGTCTGGATCACAGCAATGTCAAGACTGCACTCCTGCAATACTCACGTGGACAACCACCAAAGATCTACAAGAAAGACTTTACAACTTGTTTGCATCATATAAATGATAAGAAGGTATTTCAAACCCTAAATTGGCACAACATCCGCTGGAAATAATTTCACCCATATACATGTAATTACAAATAAAATATAAAAATAATCGATTTTGTTGTGTACTTCACAAACCACATAATATAAAAATGGGGTTTATTTTTACCTAGGGGGGTTCTAACCTAGGTCTATAAACCCCCAGGGGGTTCTGACCACAGGGGTTTTTGACCGTATCCCCGTTTGTATATAGACGATAGACTTATAGGATAAATGCCATAGGGGATGTATAGACCAGAATGAATGAGGGAAGCTTGCTACACACGTGTCTTGGGAGATCAGCTTAGATCACATTCCTAAGAACAGACCTGTATTTGGCGACATAAGGTTATGTCAATTCCCATATCCATATTGGAGCTTATCTACTATTAAGCATAGAACCAAAATTTGTTATATTATTTATCTGCGGTCGAGTATTGTTTACTAAAGAATATATAGAATTATTAACAACCAACAAGAGCATCTAAGTAACTACACAAGAATTGTACTTTAACAAAACTGTGAGCAGCGAACTGCAAATTTCGGCCCCCAAAACTATTTGATAAAATGCGGAAATAGACCGTTTACATATTACAAATCACAAAACCCCTGAATGGTAAACACTACTTAGATTCAAAGAAATGTACCCCGACTTAACCAGTACAATGGCAACAAAACAAATCTTCTCATGGTTATGCCGATTCAATAAGATAGTGTGCGCGATGACAAAGACTCGCCACTGTCTTGTTTTATTTACCTATACTGATAAAACGCCGAAATAATTATGTAACATGTGTTATCGAAAAGGCATGCATTCCTTAATACGTCACTGCAATTCTACATACATTATCTTAAATGTAAATACAATTTGATAATGCAGATCTGTACTTCATTTAGTGTTTTTATACTTTCTATGGCCTACACTACACGAAGATCCGAGAAGTTATAAATAGAAATAATGCTTTGTTTTATCATCAAATAGGAATAAGTAAAATATGTCAATTTTTCTAAAATTCTTGTTAATTACTGTTGTCCATTGAATGTAGGTTTATTTGCCATTCTTGTTTGATTTCTTTATTATATAATAACATATATTTGCACTTTGTAAATTTTAGTTGCTAGTTTTATTTGGAGTAGGAGGGACATGTTGAAAATTAGAACTCATATGTTTCATCAGAAAATAAAGTCATTATTATTATTAACTGCTGTTACCCTAAAATAGATTTTTTCTTATAAGTCATGTCGACAATGTTGTAGAACTCTTTGTGGAGGAAACCAACACATACCCGAAAAACTCCATCAAAATTCGACAATCTGAGCTATCATTTACGTGCACACCAATGGGTACACGGGACCTCGGTCTTTCGTCCCATCCGAACGACTAAACATGTGTCCTTGTTCTGCATCACTGGCAAGGGTAAGGGGGAACCAGGCCAATACAATTGAGAAGGATGACACCGAAGCTGGTTAATGAGCTCGCAATATTATTGTTACTTTCCTTATGCCAATTAAAATTCTAGAAGATTTTTTGAGGTATTAGAAAAATAAATGTGTTAAGTATATCTAGAATCTGTCTGGACAGGACAAATGTGTTAAGTTTATCGAGATAAAAAATAGTTCCTTTTTAGTGTAAATAGGTATATAAAATGAGTAAAAAGGCGCCATTCACCAGTCAAAATTTGGTGAGAGAGCTTTTGTGTACGCAGCACCAAAAGAATGGAACAAATTGCCCCTGGAAGTCCAAACTTGGCTGTATTCAAACGACGTCTAAAAACCCTGTTTTTTACCCAAACTGTTGAACAATAATTGAAATGCTTCACTTTTTATCTGTATATTGTAACTTAATGTTCCGCGCTATAGAAAACGATCATTATTATCATTCTGCCTGGATGACATCGCGCCTGGTACGTTCGTGCATTTTTTATGCGCGAACTCTTAGTTTTTCTATTACTGGCACGCGCACGGGCACTATTTTTTTTTTGTTTTCCATGTACCAAAATCTGGGGTTTTGCGCGGAGGGACTTTGAGGTATTAGCCTGAGAAGCATAACACTTGCCACTGTACCTGTATATCGCTAATTATAAATCGAGTGTGTGAAGACAGTTTATATAGATCACGCGAAAATTTTTCAGTACAGAGTTTATTCTCGCTGTATTTGCAGGTAAGCAAACCAATCGGACTATTTTCTCAACAGTGTATGAACTTTTTCATAAGCGATAATATCCTTACACCGAGAGAAATTATCTAGTCTCGGTGAAAAACCATGATCATCTGGTAAAAAATTACTTTTCTATTTTTTGGAACGAAAAACAGTGTTTTTAAAAACAAACGAACCTGCCGCACATGAGGAAGTCATTATACTAATAATAACAGACGAGAACTCTTTTTTGGGCACAGGCTTTCTTACTGAGTAGTAAATCGTCCACAAACAATCACGAAGGAACTATAATAAGAGTAGCGACGACTGTAGACAGTAAGTAGGTTATACACCATACTTTTGAGTCGAGATTACTCGCTTTGAGTCGAGATTACCTGCTTTCAGGTCACCGATAACCAATTATGTCAGAAATACCATACTGACATTCGGTTTTTTCAAGTTGTACGCGAACTAACAATCGGCGCCCTAACTGTCTTCGTCAGCTACTTTCAGTTTCACAATGGCGTACGACATTCGGTTTTTCAAGTTGTACGCGAACTAACAATCGACGCCCTAGCTGTTTCGTCAGCTATTTTCAGTTGCTGGCGTACGGCCAGTGCCGGTGAGAAAAGAACATTAAAATCAGAAATAGTTTATTTATTATTGTCGGACTTACGGTATCAATCCTGTCTAACAAATCATAAAGCTGTGGTGTTACGGTAGCGGCATAGTATTTCACCGTAACACCACAGCCAATCTAACCATTCATAATACATCTAACTATCACTCCCTACACATTTCCCCTCGACCTACTTTCCCAAACGTCAACAACACATCTCATACATCCAGTTCACTGATTAACCCTTGTACCACGTCTACTGGACCAATATTACATAGTGTGAGACAGTTATCGGTAAACAGATTACAATCATCCTATGACAGTATGTGTAGTAAGCTCTCTACTTGACCACACTATTGTTTAACTTAACAAAAGGTCCAGCTGCTGTCATATGTATAATGGCCAGGTATCTACCGACTTTTCATCGGGCTTAATAGTATTCAAGTCTACCAGTTGTTACAATCCAGTTGTTCTGTAGTCTGTCATATCCTTTCGTGAGAAAATCGATCAGTTTTCTCCAGTTTATTAACCATAGATGTAGTCGAACAGTTGTTATAAATCAATTGTTTTGTAGACTGTCATATGCTTCAAGGAGAACATCAATCAATTCTCTCCAGTTTGAACTACAGATACAGTGCAAGTCAGAAAAGGTACGTTTGCTTTAATATTTGTTATTTTTCGTAAAGATGTCTGAAAAGGGAGATGTGTTTCTGTGCCATTCATCGTTTAACCCGGGAGTGGTGAAGGTTCTTAAACTACTTGAAAACAAAATAACGTTTCCCAGTCGAATCATTATCAGTGGAAAAACAAAATTATAAAAACAAATATGCAATTTTAGTGGAAAGTTAAATAATTCGCTTATCAATATAATAAATGTTCCGCCAGTTTTTATTTTACTTTGGATCAAGTCACACAAGAACTATGCATAAGTTTCTGACTCTCAGTGTGATTTCGTGGTTTTACACAACGCCTATTTTAGATACGAAACTTTGAAATATTAGCTTTGGCAAAAATAAATCATAAACCAAACAGGAAATTAGTTTTAGTACCAATACGACAGTAAGGATAGGTTGTATTATAACAGGATAGGCAATATGAAATTGAGAGAACATCTTGCCACGTTAAAAGAGGCAACGGTTTGGGCAATGGCTGATCTATCGAAATAAACCTAGACAAAATGAAAGTAAATAAAGATACTTAATTTTGTAGGTATTCGTCAAAGGCTGCAAATTCCCCCCTTAATTTGGTTACAGAATTGGTTCGTCGTCTCTTGGGCTACGTTTTTTTTTAGTTTATTCATGAGATATTTGGACAGGGTTCGGGTCGGCCTGATAACCTTCGTGTATCCGTTTCATTACGCTGAAAATAAAAATATAAATAATTCAAGTGCATTAAGAATAAATCCAAATCACTGTCACGAACCTATGAGAAAATGTTGAAATTGTAATAAACATAGCCATAAAACACACACAGCGACTATTGATAAATCTCTAATAAACCAAAGATACAAGCAGTAGGTCAACAACATTTTAGAATTGAGCAAAATAATTAATCGTGTTCAATAAACGTAAAATAATTTAGAGAATCGGTTGCTACAAACTCGGCTATATTATCTTGCTAACGTGTCTTTTGTTAGCGGTCCATTGAATTCCTGTTGCTGAAAAGGACTTTTGGTTTTGATCCCTCTGACTTTGTACCGTTGATTACACGTTAAACATCCATAAGTGTACAAACGTGTTGTTCTTTGATGTGTTCCCATTTGAATATTGTTCACAATAAGCAAAATAATAAGATATAAGATGTTTACAGGATCATTTTATTATACGAAGAATAAGTGATGCGTTTTCTATGGCGCTCAGTATATATAATAAATAATTATATATTAAATAAATAAATACATATTTATAGCATAAATATTTATAAAAAGTTTGATAAACATGACAATTCAGTCCAACAAAATTCATAATACAATGTATTCAATGGGGGTCTTGGCACCAGTTATTAATAAATTCGTCTCTTCTATGATTCTCTCGTCAAAGCGGCGGCACTTTCTTCTTTTGTCGGTGTAGAAGAGTAGGAGGTAAAACCCCCATTTCATTTCATTTCTTCTTTACGGAGCAAGTCTGCCCCCAGATTCAAGTTGTCTGATGGTTAGTTCTACATCTTCCTGTTCAGTCTTAATCAAGTCTAGGAAATTGTATATTATATATTTGGAAGACCCGGACAAAGCTTCTGGAGTTTGCAGTGCCAAAATTCCAAATGATTTGTTGTTTTTGGCCCCACAATGGCGAAATGGTTCCAGATTTGTCTGTCACCCTCGATCGACTGCTCTGTAAAATAGTCGGCAAACTGGTTGATTCGGGATGCTAGAATACCATCGCTAATGGTAACTCTAGCTGTACAGTATTTTTTTTACAACATTCCCAGTATATGAAAATATTACTTAACTCTGAATTTAAAACCATCTAGCGCTAAATTCTGACCACCGTTAGTCTTAGCAATGTATTTAAAGTTAACCAGGGCGTTCGTCATTCTGGAATGACTATTTGCTGTTGTTGTTTATTAGATTTAACGTCCAATACATTTTATGATATTATGGACAAGTTGATTTAATTAAATTATTTACACTTCATGGGTTGAAAGTTGGTAAAAACATACAATTGGTTAACACACAAAATTAAAAGTTCTTGTATATTAAAAAGTCAATGTTATATCATACTTATAAAACCGCTGTCGCGAGAAGAGAGGACGGGGGGTGGGCATCTTCTCCATTTGTCATAATAAAAACAGTGGGTCCAGCTGACTGATGTTTGCCGCCATCAGTGCGGATAGAAAAAAAAACCCGTGGGGAAATAAAATCCGCTTGCGTTATGTGGAAAAGCGAAGTGCTCACAGTAAAAGCCACACAACTGGATCGGTGGATTATTTACATATTAAAAACTGTTCGTCCAAAACGTTACATATGGTTGAAAGTTCACAGCTTCGTTCGCTCGTTTTTGGAGTTTAACGTCCCTTTCCACCGGGCGTGATATCCATTAAAAGTTGAGGGGTCGGTTTCCTCCCACGGCAAGCGAACTATTGAAATAAAAGTAAAACCGTATGTTAGTCCCGAAATGACCTGGTTGTGTTGAGTGGACGTTAAACCCCATTCCTCTCTCTCTCCCATTAAAAGTTAACGGCATTCCATTTGGGTTTTCCTTGCGCATGACTCTCCCCAGATAATTAAACGCTACCGGAAAGGGGAAAGGAGAGTCAGCAGCAACACTAGAACAAAACAATTAAAACAAATTAAACCATTTATAGAAGACAAAAATACAAAGCATTAAATTATTTAAATTGATATGCACTGTCATTGTAGGTCCCTATTACAATAACAGTTCCTTCATTTGTAACTAGATATGTAGTTCCCTATCTTAACGTAAATTTCCTAATATTATTAAAGCATCCAAATGGCTTAGGGGTCAACCCGGTCTACACAACCAGTTATATTTCTTTGACCAGTGCTCTTTTAGTGCAGCTAAATTAACGGTTAATGTTACATAGTGTAGAGAGTGATAGGTAAAAGATTATAATCACCCTATGACAGCATGTGTAATAAACTCTCCACTGTTCGCTAATTGACCACACTATTATTTCATTTAATAAAGAACCAGATGCTGCCATATGTATAATGGTCAAGTTAGATAATCCGCTGATCACTAATGACGTTTACTAGCTTTAGCTGTCACACATCAATTGTTCTGTAGTCTGTCATATGCTTATAGTGAGATAATCTATCAATGACAAATGATTTAATTATGTAGTCTTTACATAAGTCCTTTGGTTCCATATTATTAATTACCCGTGTTATCAAAGTGAATTTAGTATAAATTGGGTTTGGTTTTCATGTAAATCACCTTTGGTGAAAGGGAACGTTAAAGTCTAGAAATGAACGATGATGGACATGTAAATCAGACCAGATCATGTTGAATCCAGATCATCGTTTATTTCTGTTAACTCAAACCATATAGTCATAAATTGGTAACCGTGACCAGCGAACAACTGTGGTTGTATGGAAAGATGCAGAATAGAGTAGTGGCAGCAGAATTCTCTCCAGTAAGAACTAACTGCAGAACCAATCGAAGTGAGAAAGGTACGTTCGCTTTGTTATTTTTCGTAAAAATGGCTGAACAAGGAGATGTATCTGTGCTATTTCAACGTTTAACTGGGGAGTTAAAAGGCTTGTCAACTACTTTAAAACACCATGGCGTTTCTCAGTCGAATCATTTTCAGGGGAAAGTCAAAATTTTGAAACTTCGATAAAAGCATAGAGAAATATGCAATTTTAGCTGAAATTGTCATTGATAAAGTTAAATTAATCGCTTATCAATCTAGTAAAGGTTCTGTTAGTGACTTTTTAAGTCGCCATTTGGCCGACAATCCAAATTGTACTTGGGAACAAGTAAAAAAAGAACTATCAAACAGATATGGTTCAGTTGCTGACCCTCAGTATGATTTAGTGGTTTTACAAAACGCCCGTCAAGGTAGATACGAAAATGTTCAAATATTTGCTGAGAGATTATTATATTTGGCTAAAAAAAGCATACAATGCACAGGAAATTGTTTTAGTACTAATACAACGACAATTAGTAGGTTGTTTTATAACTGGAATAGGTAATGTTAAATTAAAAATGAAATTAATGAGAGAATATCCTGCTACGTTACAAGAGGCAGGGGCGTGGTGAGGGCAATTATTGAGAAGAAATTATGAGTAACAAAAAAGATTTTGGCACAAAAACCCTTTTACTGACCGCGGAGCTGTGGCCGGCGAAGCCGGCCACCGCGAGCGCCGAATGCGCGAGCCCGCGGCGGGGGGTCCGGGGGGCCCTCCCCCGGGAAAATTTCGAAAATTAGAAGCCCAGAAACGCAATCTCCAGCAATCCGAGACAAGAAATACGGTAATAAAATATGATTAAATTTTCCAACTTGACTCTTTCAAAATTTTTTTAATTGGGTCAGATGAAACAATTTTTCCACTTACAAATGTTTTTCATTTTTTGAGTAATTTGATTGTGATTTTGGCGCAAAAACTTTTTGGCGCATGAGTATGGCTACTCATGAACTCATTCTCACCACGCCCCTGACAAGAGGCAATTGTTTTGGCAATGACGGAACAAAATTGACAAGAACGATTTGCATTAAGGATAAATGCAGATATTTCAGACCACCCTTGGATGTAGACCATTTAAGACCTATGGGAAAATGTTTAAACTGTAATAAACATGGTCGTAAAACTTATGAATGTCGTTCTGCAGCGACTATTAATACAATCTCTAATAAAAGAAAGTATGATAATAGTACAAGTCAGGTCAAATTTTAATAGCCAATCAAATCAATTTAGGTTCAATTGTAATAATAACCCAAATCAATCTCGATTCAATTCGAAATCATATATAATTTGTTGGAATTGTAATCAATCAGGTCATATAAGTCGTTTTTGTCAATATAAGCCTGCATATATTATTCAAATCAATCAAGATTTATGAATAAATCAACGAGACATCAATGTAGGCCAACACAGCATTTAAACTAAAAGGCCCTTTTCATGTTGAAGCTAATGAAAAGAGCTCATTAAACATGCCTTTATTTAATTTAAATATTTAAAAAAATCGTGTTTAATAACAGTAGGTAACAACGTTTCAGGTCCTTAATCGGTAGCGGCGCAGAGGTGAGCATAATGAATTATCGTGTTTATCAAACATTAAAATTTAAACCTGAAATAATTAAAGAACAGGTGAAACTACAATCTGTTAACGGAGATGCTCTTATTATTCATGGATGTGTAAATTTCACATTTAAAATAGGACACAAATTTTATATGGTATCCAATATTAATAGAAATTTTATTTTGGGACGTGATTGGCTTGTTAGTCATGGAGTAAGGCTATATTATGATTTAGGTTGTTTAAGACTTAAGGAAGAGTATATACTATATACCTTTATTACAAGATATACATATTTCGTCTATAGTACGAATAGCTAATCAGGTAATTATCAAACCACAAACGTCAACAGTTTGTTTAGTGTGTGCTAAACAGTTTGCCATGTGTGAGAGACAGTGATAGGTAAAAGATTATAATCATCCTATGACAGCTTGTGTAATAAACTCTCCACTGTTCTTTAATTGACCACACTATTGTTTCGTTTAATAAAGAACCAGATGCTGCCATATGTATAATGGTCAAGTTATATAATCCGCTGATCACTAATGACGTTTACTAGCTTTAGCTGTCACATATCAATTGTTCTGTAGCCTGGATTAAATAAATAAACCCAAAGATTTGGGAGAAAATGTCCCGAGTCTCTGTTTAATTTTGGCTTATGTTTTTTGTATTTCTAGCCCTTCTTGAAGAATTCGGTTTTTCCATGTTGATCTAGCTAGTATTTCTGTGCTTTCCCATTTGATTTTGTGTTGTGGGTTTTGGTATATATGCTCTGTTAGCGCTGATTTTGTTTTATAAGTGCTGCCTGATGCTCTTTTGTTCTAACTGAAATCGGTCGAGATATTTCGCCCACATAGGCTACATTACACTCATAATTTATTTTGTATATGACTCCCTTTGGATCCTCTTGGTTTTTGTATCCCACCATCTGCTTTTAACATAGTTTTAACTCTGGTTCCGCTACTGAACACTACATCTGCGCCGATTTGCTCTGTCAAAATTCTTTTTATTTGGTGGCTAGCTGGTCATATAAATGGGATGGTGATAACAATCGAGCGATTTCTTCTGATGGCATCGGGTGGTTTGCAGGTATGCGTCAGTGTTTACTTCATAGTCGCATTGACTGTGTTAGCAGGGTAGTTATTAAATTTCGTAAGGACATGGTTGACGTGCTGCAATTCATTATCGAGTTGATCTTCGTCACATACTAATTTTGCGCGTCTCGTTAGGGTACTAATGATTCCTGTTTTGACTATGGTGTATGTATTGGTCAGTGTGGGTTGGCTTGCGGTAAACAGTGGTTTTTAAGTAATCTGCAGAGTTGTTTACTAATACATCTAGGAATGGTAATTGGTTGTCCTTTTCTAATTCTACAGTAAATTTCATTCGAGGGTGGACACTGTTTTGTTGTCTATGTTGCAGTCTAATAGTAAGTGCATGAGGACCGCACTGCACTTTAAACCAATCTACAAGTGTTGAGCCACGGCAGATGTGTTATTAGATGACTTTTCTTGATGTTCTTTGATGCGTTGTTCTAAAGGCCTGTCAACAATCTCTAAGTTGATGAGCAGGAACCTTTTGATTGGTTTGGAAGTAAGTGTTAGGCCTACGCGCAAGCGAATTATTGAAATAGAATAAAAACCAAATGTTAGTCCCGAAATGACCCAGTTTGTGTCGAGTGGACGTTAAAACCCATTTCTCCTTCTGTAGCGGGGTATAATTTGCTGCTTTTCAGTTTGTCCGTTTGGTTGTTTGATCTTGTTATTTAAGTAATGGGATTTTGAGTTTTATTTTACATAGTTAAAAAAGTATAAAAAGATGTTATGGGTTGTGGTGTATATAAGTTGCTATTGTAGTTATACTTTTGAAGTTTTGGTCTTAGTTTTGTAGGAACTAGGATTTGATTTTTATGTTTGGTGGAATTTGTTCTTTGTGTCCTTAGTTTAAAATATTGAGGAGTTACTTTTGTTCTGGAAGGTTTTGTTGAACATTTCACTTCGAGGTTGTTTATCAGGTGATATGATTTCTTGTATTCTGATTGGTTATTTGGGTGGCGCATTTAATTAAAAGATATGAATCAGTATCTTTTCCCACTCTTCATTTTCTGGTTGGATGACTGGTTCATTGTTCCTGATTTATACAGCTCATTTCCACAAACTGGTAAGACACTTACATTACATTTAACTTTAACATACATGGATGTTTGGGTATGTGACTTGGTTGTGTGAAATCAAGTGTGTAGAATGAATGATTCTATATTATGATTTTATGAAATAATTTATATACTTCATCCAAAATGGAAGTCAATCATTGAGTTTACTGCGACATGATCTGAATTGTACAGACTTGAATTAGTTTAGTATAGAATGTATTTTTGTTATTTCAGGGCTTGTTGTTTTGCACCTGATGATTATGTCGTTCATGTGATGTCATACTGGTGATTCATCAATAAGCAATAACCGCGTTCGCGGGATGTTATTTCTAATGTTATAGCTATGTGATGTGTGATATTTATATAAACTTTTAAAACCATATTGAGTTATTCTTTCTCCTCACCCTATCCCGAACACCCGAAGCAGCGAGTCTAAATTTACTTAGGCGCCGCATATAGCTGCGACACTTCTATTCAGACTCGACCGATTGTCTTTCAGATTTGGGAGAAAGAAATGCTGTGACCTCACTACACAGCTGGTCAATCGATTATATTTTGAGATCCAGGCGTTGACACTGGGTGGTTGAGACAGCTGGTTCTGGAGTAATGGCTCGGGGAAGGAATTAATAATCGATCATTTCTGGCCGTTCGGCTTTAAGAAAGTGGTCTATGACTATTTGTCTAGGGCGTTTACCATAATTTCTTTTCGCCCACGACATGGCGATCTCCCTGCACTCATAACTTGATCATAATTGAGATTCTTATTATTCGAAAAAATGTGGTCGAAAAGGTCATATTTTTCGCGTTCATGGTGCTCATGTAGTTCGTCTAACGGCTTTAGCCCAGGCAGCGTTGACTTCTTGGATACTATCGACAATGGTCACATTAGATCGCGCAGGTCTGATAAATCGGTTGAGCTCGTTTTCTTTCTTACTAAAACAGGTAGACGGTTCCTCAAGAAATTGGACAGATATCGAAGGCATTGGGTAAATTGGTAGAATGCGCGTGTGACATTTGTCTTTCACAATGGTCACATTAGATCGCGCAGGTCTGATAAATCGGTTGAGCTCGTTTTCTTTCTTACTAAAACAGGTAGACGGTTCCTCAAGAAATTGGACAGATGGCGAAGGCATTGGGTAAATTGGTAGAATGCGCGTGTGACATTTGTCTTTCACGTGCACTCTCCTCTTGCCGTGAATCCATTTTTCATGAAAAATAATAATTGCGGTTGGTTAATAATGGAAAGTTACTGTTACGTTTATTCACTTTCAAAAAGACTAGAAAACACAGTAAATTCATTTGTTTTTACACTCCCGATTGACTTTAAAAGGTAGATAACAATGAAAAATATACAGAATTTTAACACAAGCAAAGAAAACAAAAATTTACTAATTATAGGGACTTCTTATTTCCTGGACGCGTTTCGTTCAGTTAAAACTTCTTCAAGAGGAATGTGCGATTTGGAATATTTTGTGGGGGGCTTATATATGCGATAGGGGCTAAGAGTCGGGTAAGTCAAATGTCGTGACAGAGTTGGGTTATGGTTAGTTGAGACTGACTTCCCGTTAGTGTTTCCCCATATTTAAAACCAAGAAGGATGAACTGCAGCAGGACAAGTCCATGACCATAGTGCCCGCTGATAAAGGAAAATCCACCGCCCTGTTAAACACTGAAGAATATCGTTGTACTGTCAACAATCTCCTTAACGGCAGCCTCATATATGGCAGATTGCAAAAAGACACCATCAAAAATCTTGAAACCAATCTAACAAACTCATTAGGGAATCAAACCAAATTAAAAACAGCCTGTTCTACCAACCCAAGCCACCCCATACGCACGTGCAACCGTAAAGATTCACAAAGATCCGATCAAAGCCCGACTATTGATATGCTCCATAGGTTCTGTGTTTTACAAAGTGGCTGGACACCTATCAAAACTAATGGCACCTCTAGGGGAAAACGGCAGATTCCTTCACGAATCTGCCGCAGAATCAGAGAAATGGGTCACTCTGTAAAATTTATATCCCATGACATTGTTGACCTCTTCACTAATATGTCACAAGACATAACTTCACGAACTGACATGTATTTTGTTACGAGTCCGGTTTGACCTTTATAGTTATTGTGGTTAACATGATTTGTATTTATCTAAAGTTCTCTCTTTGTGATAAGAGATTTAATCCTGTGTTTACCACCCCACTATTACCGTTAACTAATGATGTTATAACTTGTATGTATTACAGGAAACTAAAGGCTCCCGCACACGAGCCTAAAACTACGTACGCAAATGGCGCAGCGTCATTTTCGGCTCGTGTGCGGGGCTATTTTCGAGCGCATTTTGACGTTCGCCGATTTTATCTGTCATGTTTGATATATTTTGACGCAGCGCCATCTGCGCTCTCGTGTGCGGGGGTGGGGGTGGGATGGTCTAGAGTGTCGCGCTTCGACCTCTAGCTGGCCGGTCACCTCTGGCTTGCGGCTGTGGTTTCGATCCCTGGTGTGAGCGTATGTGGCATGGAGATAGGGGCGCCTTCTCAACCTCGTGGGTTTCCTCCGGGCACTCCGTTTTCCTCCCACAGCTAAAGACCCCTACGCGCAAGCGAATTATTGAAATAAAATTGAAACCATGTTAGTCCCAAAATGACCTAGTTTGTGTCGAGTGGACGTTAAACCCCATTTCTCTCTCTCCCTCTCTCTCTCTCTCTCTCTCTCTCGTGTGCGGGCAACTCAGCGCTATTTGCGTTTCACTCGTCGTCAATGCGCATGCGTCATCACTACTGTAAAATGGCGGCACCCAGTGAGTTCGTCAGTGACGCAATTTTAGAGGATAAAATCGTCGATTTATGGCAAGATGACGACGACGACGATTCACTCACGGCTGCCATTTTCGGATGAGTGGTGGTCACGTGAACGACAAACTTGCCGCGGTAGCTTCCGCGCAGCGTCGTTTTCGGCTCGTGTGCGGGTGCCGTATTTCTGCGCCAAATGCGTACGCATTTAGCGTGGCGCTAAATGCGTACGCAAAATGCGCTCGTGTGCGGGGGCCTTAACGGTGTTATAATGTTTGTATATTAGATGAAACTAATGATGTTATAACTTTTATGTATTACAGGAAACTAATGATATTATAACTTTTATATATTACAGGAAACTAATGATGATTTAGAAAACCACAATGGATAAATATTACAGTGTACGAAAAGAGGCAATCAATAATATGGAAACCTTTCAGTGTAATTTGTGTTATAAAGAATTTGAATTAAAAACTGATTTACAAAAACACTGTCAAACACGCCATACAGCAGGGAATTCTGTTTTACAACATGGTAAAAATTGGGAGACAAGTTTTAGCCAATGTAATGAAACAGAGGTTCGAAAACAAAGTGAAGTTAAAGTAGGAAAGTCTCTTTTACAATGTGAACATGGTGAAAAGAGCTTTACTGAAGAAGGGATACAAAATAAAGAAGATCCTAATAAATGTATGATTTGCAGTAAAATATGTCTTAAAAATAACCTTAAAATTCACATGAGAGTGCACACTGGAGAAAAACCTTATAAATGTAGAGTTTGCTGTAAATCATTTAGTCAAGCTGGTAGTCTACAGTATCACTTACGAATCCATACTGGAGAGAAACCTCATCAATGTGATGTTTGTAGTAAATCATTTGGACTGGCTGGTAGTCTACAGAGACATTCCCGGATACATTCTGAAAGAGAAACCCACGAATGTGATGTTTGTAGTAAATCATTTACTTCAAGATTTATTCTACATCAACATATGAGAATTCATACTGGAGAGAGACCATACAGATGTGACATATGCCGTAAATCATATACTTTGAGTTCTACTCTGCTCAGACATATGAAAATTCATACAGGAGAAAAATCCTTCAAATGTGATGTTTGTGGTAAATTCTTCTCAAACAGTGATCATCTACATAGACATATCACAATTCATACAGGAGAAAAACCTCATAAATGTGATGTTTGTAGCAAATCTTTTGCTCAAAAAGATAAGCTACAGGGACACATGAGAATTCATACAGGAGAAAAACCTTTTAAATGTGATGTTTGTGGTGAATCATTTTCTCAGAATGTTGGTCTGCAGAGACACAAGCAATTACACACTGGAGAAAAACCTTATAAATGTGATGTTTGTTGTAAATCATTTACTCAGAATTTTAGTTTACAGCAACATATGAGAATTCATACAGGAGAAAAACCTTATGGGTGTGATGTTTGCAGTAAATCATTTACTTCTAGTAGTAGTCGACAATCACACATGAGAACTCATACTGGAGAAAAACCTTATAAATGTGATGTTTGTAGTAAATGTTTTGCTGAAAGAAGTAGGCTAAAAACACACATGGGAATTCATACAGGAGAGAAACCATTTAAATGTGATGTTTGTGGTAAATCATTTAGTGATGGAGGTAATCTAAAGAAACATACCCAAATCCATTTAAATTGATCTATAGTTTCTATTCTCACTAACACTAGTTATGGACTAACAATTACTGGTTTATTAACATGCAACGTTTCGGCGATAATACTCTCGTCTTGATTTGCTTGATAAAGATGAGAGTATCATCGTCGAAACGTTGCATGTTGATAAACCAGTAATTGTTAATCCATAAATAGTGTTAGTGTGTTACTGTGCAATTACTAAATGCCACTTAAAGAGAGAGAGAGAGAAATGGGGTTTAACGTCCACTCAACACAACCAGGTCATTTCGGGACTAACATATGGTTTCAATTTTATTTCAATAATTCGCTTGCGCGTAGAGGTCTTTAGCCGTGGGAGGAAACCGGAGTGCCCGGAGGAAACCCACGAGGTTGAGAAGGCACCCCTATCTCCATGCCACATACGCTCACACCAGGGCTCGAAACCACAGCCGCAAGCCAGAGGTGACCGGCCAGCTAGAGGTCGAAGCGCGGCACTCTAGACCACTAGGCCATCCCAACCCCCCGCCACTTAAAGAAGTTTCTATTCTCTTAAATTAATATAGCACCTGGTTAACTCCCGCTCAAGGATTCCCTCTTCCGAAGCTATCAGTGTAAATAATTTAATTAAATCAACCTACTCATAGTATCATATATAATGTATTGGACGTTAAATCTTTAATAAACAACAACAACAACTATTCCCGTATTTCTTGTATAAATGTTATGTTTATTGTTAATATATAAATTAAAAGCAGAAATGTTCTTGTTATTCAATAAATATATTATTGATTAGAAAGTTTAGGTATTGAATCAAAGAAGGTGAACATGAAAGAGGGAGAGAGAGAGAGATGGGTTTAACGTCCACTCGACACAAACTAGGTCATTTCGGGACTAACATATGGTGCAATTTTATGTCATTGATAGTCCATCGGCCAATCACGCTATTTTACCGAGATTTCGCTTAATAGTTTGGATGCAGCTATGGCGGGTGTTGGCGCCAGGCAGGGTAAGCTTACTCTTCCGGACACCTGTTACCACTGTTTGTTGTGTATTTGTACAAGATGAACGGTACATTTGCTAATTACACTATTTTGCCTATACCGTTTTTTAGGACTTCGAATTTTGTCTAATGGTTTGGATTGTTCGTACTTGTTTTTTTTTTTATTTCAATAATTCACTTGCGCGTAGGGGTCTTTTAGCAGTGGAATGAAGTTGGGGGACCCGAAGAAAACCTACGAGGTTCGATAGGCAACCCTACTCCTTGTCACATCATACAACCGTGGAATCAAAACCACGCCAATTGACTCAATGAAAGACCTTATGCATTATGCACTTGCTGACCATTTGGCCATCCAACCCCTTTCCCCCCCCCCCCACGTGAACATGAAGCATCCTGATAATGGTCAGGGTACTCTTTCATCTTCATAATACTATAATAAAACAGACTATAGCTACATCCACAGATTTTGTATCTCAAAATCTTATTGATCAATTTCATACAGACTAGGAGCAAAGATTTGGCCATTTGTTGCTCTGCTTGAGGGGGAAAATCCACTCCAGTAGGTACCCAAACCACTAGATACCAAGTACTCACGCCACTAGGTTCCCACTCCACTGTATACCAAAAACCCACTCCACTGGGTACCCAGCCCCAATGCCACTAGGTACCAAGTACCTACTCTACTAGGTACTCACTCAACTAGGTTCCTGCTCCAATAGCCACCCAGTACCCACTTTACTAGGTACCCACCCCACTAGGTACCCACTCAACTAGATTTCCAGTCCACTGGGTACACAGTATCCACTCGTCTAGATACCTAGTACCCACTCCATTCGGTACCCATTCAACTAGGTTCCCATTCCACTGGGTACTCTGTACCCACTCCACCCCACTGGGCACCCCGTACCCACTACACCAGGGGGATGCTCGATTCACAGTTTCAAAACTGGTGTCAATCGAGTGAAAAGGAGAATTTCGGGGTACAACGCATGTGCCGACTGCATAAAAATATCCAATCTGATTAAAACACAGATCCAATTTCGTTTCGTTTTTTATAGTTCAAAATTTCATTTTTACTTGTCTTCACTACTCTTGGATCTGAAGGACTTGTTATTTAACTTGTGTTCTGGCTGAAATGAGGGGTCAGCCAATCAAATGGTCTGTCGAATCGACCATTTGACCTTTTCATGCGTGGAACTGTGGGTAGATATTACCAGCCAACGACGTCTATACTATAAACACCAGCGGATAGAAATCATAACAAAACAAAAGTGGATTTTGAAAAACGGCGGTCGCTAATTGGTTAATCGAATGACCGACGTTATCGGGTCAAACGTCCCGTGCTTGATACCTGACGTCATAGAACGTGAGCTACCACTATAACTAGTTAGATCTACATGAGTGCAGGCCATCGAAGTATAAAAAACGAAACGAAATATAGATCTATATTTTAATTAGATTGAAAAATATCTCAACCAATCATGACAGCTGAAACATATTTTTTACCAAGGAATACGTCACGATTCTACTCACTCCACCTCAGCTGTCGGGACTGGCAGAACTGTAAAAGGACTGAATTCCGCGTCACTCGATTGCAATTCTGTCAATTCTGGACTGTGAATCGAGCATCCCCCAGATACCTAGTACCCACTTCACTAGGTACCAATTCAACTAGATTCCCACTCCACTAGGCGCCCACTTTCAGTAAAGTCACCACAGTTTTCTTCTAATTTGCGATCAAGTGGCAGAGTATTTTTTAAATTAATCCTTATCAACATTTTTTTTTTTTTAAAAACATTACGCGGGATACCTGGACAAGTACCCCAGCTACCCCCCTTTTCAGCAGCTCTGGAATTAAGAAAGTACCCCAGCTGACCCCCTCTTAGCGGCCCTGCCATCAAGCAGGCATTTAAAGGACAATATTGGTGTCAGTCATTATTACATGTGTGATATGACTTGTTAAACACATTCTAAACATAATTTTAACACAGTGATCATTGCTACGATAGAGGAGTAATAAAGGATTCATGAATCGGAAGTGACGAAAGCCAAAGGAAAACACGAGTAATCCCTCTATTTAACTGACTGAAGTGACGAGTGATAACAGATACATGGGCGAATTTCTGTACACTAATAATTCCTTATTTGTCAATTTAAATCAACTTTGATGCTGTGATCTTACCGGAAAAAGATAGACTCCTGATATCCAATATTGCAGACAAAATAAATATTTTACCATTGGTACACAATGCTTTTCGGCCCCAGTTCTAGCAAGAGACTGGGTGAACGAGGCTAGATACTTTGCACCAAATCAAAATGCGTATGTAGACTGGAATAACCAGACGCTAGAAATTTGCGGCCGATTTAGACTGCTGGCTTATTTCACGGAACATAACTGATTTGAAATTAGAGTAAAAACGGAAACCATTGAATGTAAATCAGTTTATATACATTTATATTACAGTATTATATGCGTTGCGACCACTTCTGTCAATGTCTAGGTCCCAAATGTTAGCGATTTAGCTCCTTTAAGACATGGTTAAATGGACAATAAATTCCCTCTCGATTCGAAACCGGAAGAGTATCTCCTAATTATATGGACACAGATCACCAAAAAATTCCTACATTGGTTACCGATGTAGTTAAAAATAGCCTAATTTTCCCTTATTTTTTTTCTCCCTGTTTCAGCCGTTTTTGGGGTTTTGTTTAGATGTGGAATTGTTGGGAAGGTTTTGAATTTTGAATATTTTGCCAGTTTGGGTGGAAAAAGAGGATATTTGTGCGGAAGAATAACATGGGTAAAAGGGCTTGAAAGACGTCTCACATTGAACCGGAAGTAAAGAATTGACCCCAGTCTACTTTAACTTTTACTGATTTGAGATTTTCATGGTGAACCTCATACATGCTTCGGAGGAGATGACTCCCAGGTGTTGTTCTTTATGCCTTGTGGAGGAATTAGCTCAACGAATATTGTGGAAAGAGTTAGAGCTTGTGACATGAGCGTGAAATAACAATGAAGTCAATGGGACAATAATTGGTGTACTGTGACCATATCCCACTCTAATAAACAATAATATCCCAGACAGCCACTCAGCTTTGGCCCAAGTATGGCCCACATCTGGCAGCCTCTGGCTAGATGTGGCCCATATCCAGCCAGATGTTGCCAGATTGGGGCCATATCTGGCTAACACTTGGCAACTATTGGCTCAGTACTGATGAATTAAACTTATTATTGCAACTGATATCTAAGAATATCTTGTCAGTTTGTTTAACAGTTTTAATTTTTTTGTTTTATATTCAAAACATTTGAAAAAATAATATTATGCGAGAAGTTTGCCATATCTGGGCCAGAGATGGCCCACATCCAACTGGCCAAATGCCTCAAAATATCAACACAATAAATTTCAGCTCAGAATATGGCATCTAGTTTCCAGTAGAATTTTCCGTTGTTCTATATTAGTTTTATTACAAATAAATATTAAAAATAATATTTTTTGAATGTACTGTATATATAATATAAATGAAATCCTCTCACTCCACCCTCCCCCAAAAGCCAGTAAATGTAAATCTTTAAAGCAAAAATAATAAAATTATTCTTTAAAGAAATCAATGAAATAAAGACAAAGTTTATTAGAACACAGTCTGAGTGTTGGGTATCATGCTACAAAGTAGCTAGATTTTAATTACTATAGCAGATTCTGTACTCAGATGATACAATTTGTTGAAGCTAGCAGGTCAACCATGTTAATCTTTCAACAAAGCATAATGAACAGCCCATTTACTATCTTGAAATATGTTTCATTGGCTGAATTTAAAATTGTAAAATTCAGTGTACAACAAATTAATAGAATTTAGTACTAACTTAAGAAACTGAAGACATTGCAGTGGTATACAAACTGTGCATTATTTTCACAGAACTTAGTTAAAGATAAAAAGATAAGTACATTTTATTACTTTCTCTACAATGATATTAAATTAGATAAGATTTATGTGATTTCATTATTTAAATAACTTCATTTAACTATTCTTTTGCCTTGGCAAATAAGAATTATTTGACTTAATACTTTGGTACTTGCATTTGGTACTTGTACTTGCCTTGGTCATGCTTGATATAAAGAAGGAAAAACATGTTTTTTTATGTACATTTTTTGCATTTATTGCAGGTGTGGAAATAATTTCAAAATGTTGTAAACAAAATGGCTGAATGGGGGAAGAACAAAAACAAGGGGAAGAGGAGGAGGAGATAGCTGCAGAAGGAAGACGGGGAGAATGATATTGACATGGATAATTTGTATGCCTTATAACAAACAGTGAAATCTTGTCGAAACAGTGAAATCTTGTCGAAACAGTGAAATCTTGTCAAAACGTTGTGTGTATATAATATAGTGACTGTTATCCATAGAACTGTGCTGTGTTATATGGATGAATAAATTTTATTATTTAAGATTTTGCTTTTGTTGTTAATGTATGTTGTTTGTGCTGCATGCAAGATATCCTTAATTTCTACTATCATTTTGGGACTAACATATGGTTCAACCCTATTTGAATATAGGTCCCAGAGATAACTGACGAAGTTGGACAGGCTACCCCACTCCTTGTCACACGAAAGCAGAGTTTCGCAACCAAGCCACTTGACTGGTGGACCGACCTTCTAATTTCATGAGCAAGTGTTAAACCACTTAGACCATGGCCATGCCTCTCAGTTTACGAAGAAGAAATAGGACAGGGAATAACGGGTTGCCCTCTTTGGCCCACATCTGGCATGGCATGAATTTCATCTGTGAGCCACATTTGGGCCAGTGACGGCCCAGACAAGGGCCAATTGTGCCATCTCTGGCCCACACGTGGCATGCCATATCTTTGCCAAAGCCTGCCAGATCTGGGCCATGCAAGGCGAGCGTGTGCATTAGCGAATCTGGGCCAGATCTGGCTCTGATTGGGCCACGTCTGGCCCATGTCTGCCAGATCTGGCCCACATGTGGCATGCCATATCTGGCCCAATCATTTTGCCAGAGGCTGCCAGATGTGGGCCATACTTGGGCCAAAGCTGAGTGGCTGTCTGGGATAACCATTTTATTTTAAAGATACATACAAATTTTGTGATTTGATCATATATTTGGATGGAAAACATATTCAAAGAAACCAATCCATCAAAAACTTGCTTCAATTCCCTATCAATAATTTGTTTACGCCGGGGATACCTATAAATAAACTGTTGTTAGACGCAATGTCTATCAACTCACCTTCATTGTGGGGGGGGGGTATTTTTCAGAATGTATTTATCATTACTTATTGTACATTTACCATACATATTAAGGTCTGAGTAAATTGTTAATTATTTCTGTCAACTTCTCTCTCCGCCGTTTAATTGCAGAGTCTTTTGTACAATGACACCCTACAATGTTCCCAGAACTGCCTAACTATTAGATCAAGAAATAACAACTGCTCTCTCACTTAAGCTGGCAACAGTCGGGTTGTCAGTTAGTGATACCATGACAATTTTGCCCAGTACGTGCTTGCCCCATGGGCTTTTTTCGGTTAATCCAGTATTTTTCTAGTAAGATTGTGTGTCTATTCTTTCCATATATACAAACTTTGACCTGTTTTGATTGGAAATAACCACCCGATAAATACTTTTCTGGGAAAGTATCTTTAACTGACTTCTCTTGATGCTCTTATCAGACTAAGTAGAATGTGCCCCTCTATGATTATATCTGAATGATTAAATCATAATGAATGTGGGCCACAGTGCCATAGACAGATTAACCGAGAAACTGGGCGAATAAAGAAAGAAAATTTGTATTTTTATTGAAGAAATTGTTTTGAATTCAATTCACTTCGAACTTCTCTCTAAATATCTTAAATTATGACACCTACTTTTCATTTGTCTTTTGTGTGTCTTCAGAAACTTTACAAAATAATTGCCGAGATACATAAATCTATTTTAACGATTTTCAGACAGAATTTTAAATAAAATAAAACCAAGTACGAACAATCCAAACCATTAGACACATGAAATGTAATGCATTATGAGCTATTCGTGTCATTATGACCACTCGGACCAAAGACCACTCGGACCAAAACGGAGACCACTCAGACCAACCCAAAAGACCACTCGGACCAACCCAAAAGACCAATTTTTGTTGCCTCTCGGATCATTCAATTTACGTTGGAAGACCACTCGGACCAACCCAAAAAACCAATATTTGTTGCCTCTCGGACCATTCAATTTACGTTGGAAGACCACTCGGACCAACCCAAAAAAAAACAATATTTGTTGCCTCTCGGACCATTCAATTTACGTTGGAAGACCACTCGGACCAATATTTGTTGCCTCTCGGACCATTCAATTTACGTTGGAAGACCACTCGGACCAATATTTGTTGCCTCTCGGACCATTCAATTTAAGAAATAAAATACAAATTTTAAGTTAAATAAATATTATTTATTAATTCAAAGAAGCAAATAATTTATAGATGAATCTATACAAAATCTAGCAAATATTCATTATTTATTACATCAACAATTTATAAAATATATTTTATTTTTAATATGGCCGTAACATATGGTACAGGTAAGTAGCATATTCATATTTATTACATCAACAATTTATCAATTTTTTTTTTTTTAGTTTTTGATGTAATAAATTTATTAAGTTTTTTTTTGTTTTTTTTTTAGTTTTTGATGTCTCTGATCGGCGCGTTTATTCACTGGCCATAAACTGATCCACATTTTTTTAACAAGTGGCTCGTACTTATTCTTTCTTCGGTGTACGACTTCCAAAGCGCAAACAATTTTCCTTGTATCGATCTGGTCTGTTTCTTTTGATACCGCTTTAGCTTCCCCTCCGTTACCATTTTAATCTGTTGCGGTAGAAGACTGGCTTCTTTGTACAGCAAGCTGATGAGTAAGTAAAATTGCAGGTTTCCTTTTTTTGCCTTCTGGTTAATCCGGTTGTGCCAACCTTCTACATCGTTATTCGTCCTGATGCTGAGGCCGAATACACACCATGATGAAATGGGCCACACTCTACTCTCTATCCATGTATCCCTTACATAATCCAATATGGACCTGACTTGTTCGTTGTCTGTCTTCTCACATAAGAGAAGTACCTCCAATTGCTGTTCTGTGGCAAATATTAAGTGGCGGCTGTCGTTTCTATGAATGTCATGTTGCATAAATGTCTCTGGAATTGCTGTTCCTAAAAAGTCTTCATTTAGCTATAGAAATATATAAAATATTTATTAATTATCACAGAATCTTAATAATGAACAAACAAATGAATAATTTGAATAAATATTTATTAATTAAATATCACATATTTATCATCATACCTCAAAATCCAAGTCAGTTGGGTCATCCTGTCGGTCTTTCTGGCGTATTCGGTTACAATTTCTCACCAGATTGGCATAACCCGGTCTAGACGATTCTGGTTCTCTGGTGTCACCATGTTCTTCACAAATATTGTCCACTATATTCTATGCAGGCTCAAATACGTTTAAAATTGCATTTACTTTAAATCACTTTTGTTATTATGTACATTTCGTTGTTCAATTATTATGTACATTTCGTTGTTCAATTATATGTTCGTTGTCTATTTTTGTTGTTTAAATATATGGAGTGTTAATTTCGTTAATAAAAATCTTACCTCGGCTTGAATTTTTACAGCTGTCAGAATTCCAGGTTTTGAAGAGTGGCAGTCTGATGACTACCGGACACGTCGTATTCTTGTTCCGGACACTACATCTCCAGTCGGTGCTGCTCTTGTTCTGCCTTTTAAAAGTGAACGTATGCCCATCACTTGAAACTAACTCCTCTTTCCACGCTGAGACCCCATATCAACCACGTTGTATGTGATATTAACCACGAATAGTCATATTAACAATTATTTATCTATTAAAACACTTGGTCCGAGTAGTCTTTTTGTTTGGTCCGAGTACTTTTTTTTATTGTGGTCCGAGTAGTCTTTTTGTTTGGTCCGAGTTGTCTTTATGTTTGGTCCGAGTGGTCTTTGGTCCGAGTGATCATGTATTCGGGTAGATCCTGGAATTAATTTACTATACAACCATAACTTTATACCGGAAATGAACCCTTAAACAAACGGCGGGTTTCCTCGTCGGTGTTAATTGTGTACGGTGAAAGACAGTTAGTTCCACCGAAGACAATTGGTTACTGGCTGATTAGCCAATTGGTGTTTCATCTTTGGTTATAGTTTTGTTGTGAAATAGCGACCAAATGGTGAGTAAAAAAACCCCGAAAGGACGAGGTTTTATTTCTGTAACGTACCTCCACCACTCGCCACCAGTTCCCGGGGATGTTCAGGCCGTAGATATGTGACTATCCAGAGCTGAGAGTGAGACCCATCCGTGCTGACCCGAATTAGTTGTGACGTAATTATATGGTTTCCCAACAGCGGTATTTTTGACCGCGCTGTATAGGACACTTTTTGATTGACAGAGTGCGAAAATCCCAGTGGAAAATACTCTCTGAGTCTGAAGTACGGTAGCTGAATGTATGAATATATAACCTCATTTTCGAATTTTTAAAATCGCTTGAAGATTGACGATTTACTGATGTTTTTGTTAAAGATACATGTACATTATGGGAGATTAGATAACGGGATGGCAGTTTTCACTATAATTGTTAAAAACTAGACAATGTAAAGGCAATTTGCTGACAATTTCAGTAAAATTGATCCAACTATGAACCAAGAATTAAGCGAATGAAAGTTCCCCCTAGCTTCGATCATCATTATTTAAGTCGGTACGACAAAAATCATAGTCTCGATTATCTATTTAAACATTAAATCGTGAAGGAAAGTTATGCAGCAAATCAGATCATAATCCAACAAATATTGCAAGCTAACAGTGACATTGGGAGTTGATTATGGTCTGGATAAGTTAATTACATGTAATGTCTAATTAATAGTTTATATAACATTTCGGGCCTAAAGAAAGACCAACAATAGGCAGATTGAGCTCTTGAATAATGAATGTTTAAGAAGTGAGAATTTTGATAGTGGAAACGTTGGTCCACACAACTATTTTTAATTTCAGGATATAATGATACGTTGGTAAAGTCGTCCACACGACATAGTTTACTTTCTGGACAGGTATTCTTAATTAGTATTTTTTATTGTGCCCCATTTGTGAATAAACAACGAAGTAAATCATTTTATTCAATAGATAACAATTTCATAAATGTAACAAATTCAATAAATATTCAAAAACAATTTCATTAATATAACAAATTCAAAAACAATTTCATTAATGAAAACCATTAAAAAACTTATACTTATTATAGAAAATCGCGTAAGAAGCTTTGGAAAGCTTTTCTGACTGGATCTATATTCTTTCTTTTTTGTACGTTTTTATTTTGAGGTTTATTAATTATTTTTCGATTCAACATAATCTGTTTTGTAAGTCATATTCAACCAAGAAGAAATTTCAAAACAATGGCTGAATGTTCATTGGTTAAAGGCATCTAACCGTGGGAAAATTTACAGTTACTACATGTATTGGCTGACAGCATGCATGCACGAATCAAACTATCTTATTAGCATATTGCATACGTTATAGAATAATGGCTGGATTGATATCCTCAACGACCAACATGTATTACCTTTTGTTAGTGTGCTACTGAGTTTGCCATTGCATGTACTGTATATACAATAAATGTGTGGAATATTTTCACGTTAACAAAAATATTTACTTCATGCATCATATCCATTGGACAATTATTCGAGGATTTTTTTACATCATTCTTTGACAAATATGTAAAATATGACAAGGACGATTTTATCCTCGGAGGAGAGCAATAAAAATCTCTTCTAATTTGACGTTTGTTCGATCCGAAGAGAGCGATTGCTAGCTTCAAACGTGAAGCACAGCTTTATTACAAATACATCGTCAATACTAATCAAACAATCAAAAATGCTACAATCATAACACCAATTAACAAACAATACAAGTATGCTTCATTTAAAAAAACCATCGGTGAACAATGATCATACAATACGATTAACTTAATTTATTACAGAAACATTGGTGATTCGATCTGAAATCAAAGAACAAAACAGTCAACGAGTACTAGCTATTTCTTCCATACAATTAAATTGTGTACCAGTCTTATTCTTAGTTGTGGACGACATCGCCAATAGTTGTGGACGACTTGTGAACAACTCCTCCAACGTGTGTGAACGACTCCACCAACAGGTGTGGACGACTTCACTGTGGACGACTTTGCTTGTGGACGACTTGACTGGCACCCGCTTAATATGCATCAAACCAAGCAAATAATGCAAAAGAATAGTCAATAAATATATTATATGTCTCGATTGTGATAAAAATGCTTAGTTTTCAAGGATTAAATGCCTCATAATTATGATGATGTGGGTCACGATTGGCTTCTCCCATGACTTTGTTTACAAAACAAACGCACATGTTGTGGTGTATATTTCTTACTTTATATGCATTTTGGGTCAGCAATAACTTGTGTAGACAATCAACCTTTTTTATCTAGAAATATATTTAAATTTTTGTTTTTATTTTCAGTTATAAATAAAAACCTAGAATGCCACCATCAAAGAAGAAGAGAAAGGTGAACCCAGACGCTCAACCTGGAATAGCAAGGTCTTATCTGAATGAGACATTTTGTGTCGTCCCTGCTGGGAATGAACTTCAAAATGGACATGTCCTGTATATTTATTTGCTACATGACTCTAGTCTGTCAAACGCTGAACGTGCAGTAAAGGAGACATTCAGTGAAGAGGAACGTTCTGCCATTCCAATTTTAAAGGGAAAAATTGTTTCTTTGGTGCAGCGGACAATCAAAAAATATAAGAAGCTAACAAATGAGAACGAGTTACAGAAATTCAAAGATTGTTGTTGGGAAAAATTTTCGACAGAAGTAATATGTAGAGAGCGTTCTCAACCACCAAGCATACCTACAATTCTGAAATCAAGTTCCAGTTTTTCGTCTAACAAGAACTGTTCAAACTGTGTAAAACTTCGTAAGCGCCTGCACAAGGCTATTAAACTTCGAAAAGAGATGCAGGAAGCGCACTTTGCTCAAATTGAAGAATTCAGAAGAAAGTTGAGCGAGAAGAATGCTGTCGGTCATCAATCAGAAATTAAAAAAGAAAACTTAACCTTTTAAACAACTTGATACAACAGATTCTTCTCGTTTGGGAGCAAAACTGCAAAAAGTGAGAGATGTAGTGAAACAGAAGAATCAGGGACTAGCCAAGACCTCAAACCAAATTTCAGGCAAATCCGCCAATAACTTTTTATTTTACCAAAATTTAGATGATCCAATTTAATATTTATTTCTGTAGTTGGCTAATCCTGCCTGGATATTGCCCTTATTTTTATGTCTTTATAAATACACTTACCTAGTACGGCTTTTTTTACATCACACCATTTAATTAGCAGATGGCTGTCTTTCGAGACAGTCTACATTTTCCTCATTCGCTTCTTAGTATTCAGTATTGTTTTGTTTTTTGTGATGGGTGGAACATGTGCCCTAACTTGAAAACGTTGAGAGAACCCTCTACGAAACGTTGCTTTAAATGAAATAGTAATTATGTTCCGTATGGTGGTTTTGTGTTTATTAAATTAGCTTCTGCCGAGAGAAAAGCTTATCTGATTTTGTCGCCATTTTGTTTGTTGACTATTTACACTATTTATTGGCGGATTCGGTTGAAATTTGGTGTGAAGATGAAAATGGAATGGGGTTTAAAGTCCGAAAATTCTCTGGCGAACTGGGCTAATGAAATTTGCTCTGGAAAGCAGCACTACGGCCTACTGTTATATCAAATTCCAACTATCAAGGGTTCTTTTACGTACACGCCCCCGTCTTCCATTAGCCCAGGTTAGGTGCATAAAAGTAGGACGTTAAACCCCATTTCATTTCACGTACACGCCATTGTGTACACGGGACTTCCATTTTTTGTCCCATACAGATGACTAAACAGCTGTCCTTGTCAGGCCCTCCTTCAGGCATCACTAACAAGAAGGAACCACGCCTAAAAATCTGGATGAACTTTCTCGGCCAATGTAGGGATTGAACACCCGACCTCCAGGCTTACCCACTTAGCCATTGTGACCCCCTAAATTTGGTGTGAGGTTATGGCTAGTCCCCCTGAACATCCCCTGGCAATTTCATGTCTGTAGGATCACAGGTACGTTACTGAAATAGAGGCGATTATTTTATACGATACTCAGGGCCAAATAAACAATTATAAACTCATCCCCGAAATACATAAAGCTTTATAAATGTGATGTTTGTTGTAAATTCATATATACTGGTGACAAAATTCTATGATTGGTATGTTTGTAAGCTATGCACTTTGAATTTGTCATCTAAAGGTACACTGTGAACTCTCACTCGAGAAAAGACTTTTAAATACCAACAAAAGCTGCGTTTTACACTCGGACACTATAAGTATACCGTGGCCAAAAGAATAGGAACACTCTTGAAAATGGTTGGATTTCTTACCTGTAAATTCATATGATCATATCTGCCACCTGAAGACCGATTTTCACAAATGAGGTATCAATGGATAGGTTATGTGAAGTATGTTCATTACTCTGCACCTTTCCTGGCCACAATACCGTAATACCGTAATTAATGTACTCGGAACCATCCTAGACCACAATACAAGTAAAGACATTGCACTGTTTACATTACTAAATAATAAACTTTTTCAGAACCCGTGCCCACAGGAACAGTTAATGTGGAACTCTTCCTTCACAGTAAAGTTAATTTCAGTCACTCAAACACCGTTCACATTTGTTTTAATCATTTTGAACTATAAAAATGAGAATATAAGTACATGTACCAATCAACCCAAACATAGAAGAGACATAACTCATGTATTATATAGTATGATACTACTTCCCACTACAACCTCATGTAGGTGGAGGTCATCAAACATATAAAAGAAAAACTGGAACGAAATAGAGATCTGTATTTTTGTCAGATCAGTATGAAAACTGAAGTTTAAAGTGATGGCTGTAAAATATAATTTAATCAGATCTATAAGCTAACCTTAAAGATACATTATGGAAGATTAGATAAAGAGCTGGCAGTTCTCACTATGTTAGTTGAAAACAATATAATGTAAAGGCAATTTGCTGAAAATTTCAGTCAAATTGATCCACTGTGAATTTAGCGATCAATACTAAAGTCGGTACGATAAAAAACAGTCTCGATTATCCATTTTTAGACTTAATCAGCAGCAGCAGATCAGGTTCTAATCCAGGAAATATCAGAGGCTAGCGATGACATCGAGAGTTGATTATGGTGTGGATAAGTTGATTAATGTCTAATTAATAATTTAGATAACATTTCAGGCCGTAAGAAAGTCCTGCAATAGGCAGATTTTGTTTCCTGCAACAAAATCTGTTTGTAGACGTTTGGATCGTTTGGTCATTTTTGTGTAAATGGCCTTTGAATGGCTTCGAGGTTGAACTTTGCTGAGAACTTACGGTACACAGTAATAAGTCCATTTGCTGATTACACATTTTGCCTATTCTGATTTTTAAGACTTCGACATTTGTCTAATGGTTTGGATTGTTCGTACTTGGTTTAATTTTATTATTATTATTATTATCTTGTGAAATGATACCCAAAATTACAAATTATCAATAAGCATTTCAATTATCATGATTAATGGAAACATTACAAAAAGTGTTTATAATTCTGCAGTTATTTTTCATCCTTCATTTATTTAAAACAATGTTCAAAATGACTTCAAGTTCACTGTTGTTTTTAAGCGAGGTGGATGATTAGGGCCTTATTTCCCGAAATCTTAACTAAAGACAAAAATCTAAATTTTAGTAGACACTTCAATTTTGATTGGCAAAGCACTAAAATCAATCTAATATTATCTAATCAAATTACTAAAATTTGAATTTTATATAAGTTTATAAAATTGCGTGAGCCAGGCCCCAGAAGGCTAGAATAGAGAATTGTTTTCAAGCAACTACATAATTCATTCCAAAAAGTGTTTACAATTCTGTGGTTATTGTGGCAGGGTTGAAATTGTTGCCTTCAGTTTTTTGAAAAAAAAGAAATAAACTCTACGTCCTACTGTTCTGCTTCAACTGGGCAAATGAATACGGGCATATTCCATACAGTATGCTATGAGGAAAGTTTTTTTCCCATCAGCGACCGTATGGCCCACTTTTATATCAGGTCCCGTGTACACAATGGCAGTTGGAATTCGATATACGAGTAGGCCGTAGCGCCGCTGACCAAGCAAAATTTCCCTCATAGCACACTGTATGGCGTATGCCCGTCTTCCATTAGCCCAGGTCAGGTGCAGAAGAGTAGGACGTTAACCCCATTTCATTTCATTTACTCTTATGTCGAATTCCAGCTGCCAAGGGATCTTTTACATGCTTGCAAATGTACACACAATACCTCAGTTTTTCCATCCCATCCAAATGAATAGAAAGCTGTCCTTATCAGGCCCTTAGTTCTGTACCGCTAACAAGGGAAGATCACATCAGAAAATGACCTCAATGAATGGATGTACAGTGGGAAGACATGATACTACCTCATGAAAATGTGTTGGTATTAAAAGATATGTTTCGACGTTTATCAAAGAGATGATGAAAATTGCAAGGTATCAGTAATAATTATCAAAATTGTGAGTTATTCGGGTCGGATGTATCCAAGTATTAAATTATTATACAACCTTCTTTCGGCCACAGCGGAAATGAACTAGTGAAAATCGACTGTTTTACTCGCATGATTATTTTTATATTGACATGCTGTCTTGTGTATTGTAAACGGATAAAATTAAGTCATAAAGCCTAATGAGACACTAGACTACTCCATCCTTAGCCGTTTTTATTTAGTAATTTAGACTGGGATCAAGCATTTATGATTTACAGGTTCATTTTACGAACACCGCTCGGGTTACAGACTGAGACAAAATAATGGTGAGCTGGCCTAGCCTAAAATCTAAAAAGATCAGACCTACAACAGACAGATCTCGTGTTACTAATTGTACTTTTCAAGTCTAGAACTGACAAATAAAATACATTTATTTATCAAAAGCTGAAACATACATATCGAAGTCTAAGTGAGAGAGAGAGAAATGACGTTTAACGTCCACTCGACACAAACTAGGTCATTTTGGGACTAACATATAGTTTCAATTTTATTTCAATAATTCGCTTGCGTTTAGGGGTCTTTAGCAGTGGGAGGAAACCAGAGTGCCGGAGGAAACCCACGAGGTTGAGAAGGTGCCCCTATCTCCATGCCACATCAATCACCCAGGGATCGAAACCACAGCCGTAATCCAGAGGTGACCGGCCAGCTAAAGGTCGAAGTGCGGCACTCTAGACCACTAGAAGATCCTAGCCCCCAACCCCCGAAGTCTAAGTAAATTCTTGGATTATCCTCTGCCAAATTCTTGCCATTTTTAGTTGGGGTTATCAGGGTTTCATAAAGGTCCTCTACAAATATTTGTTATGTCAGGTAGGAGCCAACATGTAGCATATCTTGTTCGGAATGATATTTATAATTAGAATTCCTCAAAAAAATTATTTGAGAAAAATATGTTCAGCACCTCATACTTCTCCATGTACATGTACCGGCTCAGAGTTATAAGTTTTATATATATTACAGGAAACTAATGATGCTATAACTATTATATATTACAGGAGACAAATGATGCTATAACTTTTTATATATTACAGGAGACTAATGATGATATAACTAACTTTTCATCAGTGTACAAAATGTGATGAAATTTTTCAACAATATGATGATTTAGAAAAACACAACAAAGTCCACATTAAAGAAGATAAAATTGATGATGAATTGAAAACTGATGATGTAGATGAATATTGTCATGTTAAAGGAGAGAAAACTGATGCCTTAGATGTATATTGTCATGTTAAAGAAGAGAAAACTGATGATGTAAATGAATATTGTCATGTTAAAGAAGAGAAAACTGATGATATTGAAGCAGTTTATAAGTGTAATTTGTGTGGTAAAGAATTTGAATCAGAAACTGATTTAGAAAAACACTGTGAAATACATTTTAAAGAGGAGGATTCTGTTTTACAACATGGTAACAATAAGGAGACAAGTTTAAGCCAGTGTAATGAAACTGAGATTGGAAACTTAAAAGGTTCAAACAAATGTGACATTTGTGGCAAATCTTTTATTAAAAAATATTGCCTTCAGATTCATATGAGAATTCATACTGGAGAACGACCTTGTAAATGTGATGTTTGTGGTAAATCATTTAATCAGAGTATTAGTCTACACCAACACATCAAAACTCATACAGGAGAAAAACATTATGCATGTAATGTTTGTCATGAATCTTTTATCAACAAATCAGACTATCGGATTCATATAAAAATTCACCCAGGAGAGAAAGTTTATAAATGTGATGTTTGTGAGAAATCATTTAGCCATAGCAGTAGTCTACATCAGCACATTCGACTTCATACTGGAGATAAACCTTTTAAATGTGATGTTTGTGTTAAATCATTTAATAAACCATATTACCTACAGATTCATACAAGAACTCATACTGGAGAGAGACCCTATAAATGTAATGTTTGTAGTAAATCATTTATTGGCAAGGACCATCTACAAGCACACCTGAGAACTCATACAGACGAAAAACCTTTTCAATGTGATGTTTGTAGTAAATCATTTATTAAAAAGTGTTATCTTATCGTTCACATGAGAATTCATTCTGGAGAAAAACCTTATAAATGTGAAGTCTGTGGTGAGACATTTCGTGGCAACAGCTACTTACAGTACCACTTGAAAAGCCACATAGGAAAGAAACCTTTTAAATGTGATGTTTGTGGTAACTTGTTTACACATCTTTCGTATCTGGAGAGACACACGAAAACACATACTGGTGAAAAACCTTATAAATGTGATGTTTGTGACAAATCATTCACTGATAATTACCGGGTACAGAAACACATGAGAATTCATACAGGTGAAAAACCATATAAATGTGATATTTGTAGTAAATTATTCACTGATAGTAGTGGTCTTAGGAGACATGTGAAAACTCATGTAGGAGAAAAACTGTAATGTGTGTGGTAAATCTTTCACTAAAAACAACTACATGTATTTACAGAAACATTTAAGAGCCCACAGTTTAGAAATGAAATGAAATGGGGTTTAACGTCCTACTCTTCTTCTCCTAACCTGGGCTTATAGCCCCGTTTACACTTGGCCGCGATAAGCGTGCTGTACTAGGCACGGTGCCAGGCCGCTATAAATTTCAAGAAATGTCCCCGTTTACATCACCCGTCTCGGAACCGTGCCAAGTACGCCAAATGTGGAACTCTTCACTGAAAAGTTAATTAAGTCCCTATGCAAGTTACCCAGATGAAAATAATTATGGTGGTAGATTTTGATACGTTGGCCCTTTCTTTTTTTTTTGTTTTGTCTGTTATTGAGAGTTAAAAAAAAATCAAGAAAGAATGGTCAATTTTTAACCGACTTGATGCCTATTTTAAATGAGTTAGCAGTCTTTTTGAGTTATTCAATGATATGCTACCAGAGGCGGCGAAAGCGAATAATCATGTCGTTTATAAATAGCTTCGCTTGTATTACTCAAAGTTTGTATTAACCATTTTGACAGAACTGATGACAGAACTGTCAATGTTTGCGGGGAAATAAGGTCAAGGTTCATTTGGCGCATGCACAGTAATCCGTGCTCAGACCGGTTAGCGTTTACACTCCGAAAATTTAAAGTGTGCCGTTCTTGGCACGGTTCCGAGACCACCTCACTTCAGTGGGCCAGATTGGCACGGTACTCAGTACGGCACGCTTGTGTTTGACCTGTTTACACTACAAAAAAATTAACGGTGCCGTACCAGGAACGGTACCTGGCACGCTTAAAATTTGTAATGTAAACGGTGTTAATGAAGACGGGCATACGTCATACAGTGTGCTACAGTGTGCTACGAGGGAAATTTTGCCTGGGCAGCGGCACTACTCCCTACTCTTATAACGAATTCCAACTGGCAAGGTATTTTTTACGTACACACCAATATGTACATGGGATCTCGGTTTTTCCTCCCATCCGAACTACTAGACAGCTGTCCTTGTCAGACCTTCCATCCTGCATCACTGAAAAGGGGAAATCATGTCGGAAAATCTGGATGAACTTTCTTGGAAAATGCAGGGATCGAGCACCCGACTTCGGGCTAGCGAGCCAGCGTCTTACCCACTTAGCCATGTGATCCCCACTCGTGTAGATGTGGTGTTTGTGATAAAGGATTTTTAGATAATCGTAGTCTACAGAGACACATCAGAATGCATAGCTGAGACAATATCTTTTTTATATGACAGACTATAAAATTAATGTCTGTTTCACATGTGAGAGCATGTTCAATTTGTGGAAAGATTTATTCAGGTTTATGGGTTATATTGCGAAATGCTAAATTTTTTAAAAGAGACAGGGTTTTATTATAAATTTTAATGTAAATATATTTATATATATATCTAGTATTTTAGATTTTTATATGCATAAAAGATTGGTTTTTTATTTTTAAATTTGATATACTGTGATATTGTTTTTATTTATGCATATGTAAAATTTTGTGATATGATTTAGCTTGTCTTGTATATTTCATAATGTTTGGCGCAATATAGCCCGGTTGGAGCAGATGTGCCATAAAACAACATTTCATTCATTCATTCATTCATTCATTCAGGTTTAACGTCCTACTGTTCTGCTCCGAATACGAATGTGACGACCACAGCGGTCAAAACGCTCCACGTCTACTCTTATAAAGCCTTGTTTACATTTGACCGCGATAAGTGTGCCGTTCTGGGTACGGTACCAGGCCGCGATAAATTTCCAGAAATTTCACCCGTTGACATTACTCTAAAATGACCGGTCTCAGAACCGTGCCAAATTTACAAAAAATTTAATTTCAGTCCCTGTACAATACCCGGATGAAAACAATTTTATGATGACTGATTTAGTTTGAGCAGCCGTTTTGAACAGTAATCCTTGCTCAGACCGGTTAGCGTTTACACTACAAAAATTTAAAGCAATCTGTTCCTGATACCGTTCCGAGACCACCTTACTTCAGGGGGTCAGATTGGCACAGCACCAGGTCGGGCACACTTAAAGCTACAATTTCATATTTTTAAGTTATATTTTTAAAATATATTAAAATAAAGCCTGAAAATAGATGGTATCTATAAACCGTTCTACCTTGTATCATCTTCAACTTCAAACATTTGAAGATAGCTTTTGCATGTGTGTGGGGGGGGGGAATAGAAAAACAAGGGGAGATAATTGTGTTATTATTTCTGGTGTGAAAGATATTTAAGTGATCGTATAATAACAAGATGACAATCAATTGAGCGAAAGACATAGAAATAATTTATGTTTTGACTTTCCAAGAAAATATGAAATTCTTGCTTTTAAGTTTGACCCGTTTACACTACAAAAAAACGAAGCGTGTCGTACCTGGAACCGTTCCTGGTACCGTTCCTAGTACCGTTCCTGGTAGGCTTAAAAACTGTGATGTAAATGGGGTTTATGAGCAGTGGAAGGCCAATACAGCAAGACATAATATAATACACCTAAATCTCCATTCCACCTGTATTTCTTCATCTTCTCTATATTGCACTTGTAAACCTACATTCTGTGTTCGTCTCCAAATGCCATGGGTAAAATAAAAAAAACCCTGCCTTAAAGCCTTTCCATTCTGTATTTTGGAAGATTTTCAACTCTACTTGCTTGGCCACTCATTCATTAGTTGCCAATTGGTGTTTTGATGATATTCATCATTAGTTGCCAATTGGTGATAAGATTCATATTGAATACTTGATAATTTGATGATTTTAATCATTAGTTGCCAATTGGTGAATAAAATTCAGAGTGATCTTAAATTCATAAAATCTTTAACACCTTTAATTTGATCTTAATACTGTAACAACTGTCTCTCTTCAAACGAAAGCTGAAAAGTCGATATCTGCGCCTACGTGGGAAGGATTAATTTTGGTCACACTCAGTAACTGCGCCTTCGTGCAAATACACCACAGTTTTAACACCTTAGTGAATTAACACCTAGTTTAAATCTTTAGCGGTGGTTGGATGGCAGAATGTTGAGCATGCTCGCACGCTGCATCATACAGCCTGCCATTGAGTCAACTAGCGTGGTTAAATCTGAATTCAATTATGGCTCAGAGATAGGGGCTCCGTCTCAACCTATTATAGGTACGCTAAAATAATAATAACAAAAAGATCCTATTTCGTTTGTTTTTTTATATTTTCGCTTTGTCTTTTCTACACTAGAATCTGAAAGAATTGTTATATCACTGGTGTTCTGTTTGAAGTGAGGAATTAGCCAATGAAGTGGTCTGTTACAGCGAGTTCTTGGCATTTAATGCAGGGAACTGTGGATAAACCATAAGAAACATCAACTCTGATGAATCATAAATGTCTGACGTCAAAGGGTCAAAAGCCGCTTGTACAATACCTGACGTAAGCTTCCAGTACAACCGGTCAGATCTTCATGTAGCGTAGGCCATCAAAAGTACAAAAAATAGGTTGCCAGGCAACGAAACATACGCCAACACAGCAGCCAAATCGTCCGGGCAGTCAACAAGAGTTGTTGCATTTTAAGTAATCATCAGAAAATCATAATTCAAACTAACCCATAACTACGGTGTAACTGTGATATAATCAAACGTTTTTTTTTAAATCAGATAATAATTGTGACCTCCAGAGGGACCACAAGCTAAAAAGGGTGATTTTTCGTACAATCAGGGGCCATGATTCAGGAAGTTACGATCCGATGGGCGCAAATATCGAATGGCACCAAGATCTTTGGGTTATAAACATACATGTCAAGTTTCATCAAAATAAGTTCAAAATTGTGACCTCTATAAGGTCCACAACCTTGATATAACATATTTTCACACTATTCGCATACAAACGGCGGCCATTTTGTTCGTCAGTTTTCGTCCGATTTTCACGAAATTCGAACTCAATCTTCATAACCATGGAACGGTGATATAATCAAACGGTTTTTTAAATCGGATAACAATTTTGACCTCCAGAGGGACCACAAGCTAAAAAGGGTGATTTTTCAGACAATCAGGGGCCATAATTCAGGAAGTTACAATCCGATTGGCACAAATATCGAAAGGAACCAAGATCTTTGGGTTATAAACATGCATTTCAAGTTTCATCCAAATCGGTTCAAAATTGTGACCTCTACACTGTTCACAAGCTAAAAAACGTGATTTTTTGTACAATCAGGGGCCATAACTCATGAAGTTATGGTCCGATACATGCCGATATCGAAAGGAACTGAGATCTTAGGGTGATAAACCTATATTTATAGTTTCATTGAAATCGGATAAAAATTGTGACCTGTAGACTGTTCACAAACAATTGTGGACGGACGGACGAACAGGGGCGACGACCATATACGTCCACATGAAAATGTGGGCGTATAAAAAACAAAACGAAATACAGATCTTTATTTTAATCAGATTGGTTGCCAGGCAACAAAATATACACCCACAGCACCTAAATCATCCAAATATTATTCTTTTCTAGGTAATGGGTGAATTTACAAGAGACTGAAGGTCTCAATAAAGTGAATCAAGGGCCATAACTCTACAAGAAATTGACAGAATGTTTTTAAATTCAAAACACTTCTTTATTTTACTGAACTAAATAATGAATATAAATTTCATACAGATAGGATGATAAGTTTTGTTGATATCGTTTTAACAAGATTCAACAAAATTAAACAGGGCCACACAGAATTTGCTGAAATTCCATTGGTTTCTTCCTGTTGGTAATTTAAATAATTCAGATCGGATGATAACTTAAGTCAACAGAGTGCTCACAATGTTCAACACAGAAGAACAAGTAACATAACTCTAGATGAAATGAAATTGTTGAAATTAGATTGGGTTCTTTTCTTCATCAGACTAATGTAAACAATATATATATAAAAAAATATTCAGTTAATAAATGTAGCCTGTAGAGTGATAATAAGAATATATGATCACCCTACGACCTCACAAACAACAAATAAAAGTCAATAAAAAGTGAGCTGATCCCACTCAACCAGGCTTAAGTTCATGCTACCGGTAGTCTACACCCTAAGCTTTCCAAACATGCAATACTTTTCAATTTGTCATATCATCTGGAGTTGTGTTCTGCTCATTCACAGCAACAAGAAGGCATACAGTTTTGTGCCTGTCGTACTAAATAAAGTTGTGGCATAAGCGCCTGGTTTCGTGAGAAAGGGTCACATACATGTATGCTACATGTACATAGTCTTTACATTTTTTATTGGTATGTAAAACCAAGTCGAACATAAGAGAGAGAGAGAGAAATGGGGTTTAACGTCCACTCGACACAAACTAGGATATTTCGGGACTAACATATGGTTTAATTTTATTTCAATAATTCGCTTGCGCGTCAAGGTCTTTAGCAGTGGGAGGAAACCTATGAGGTCGGACAAGTCGAATATAAGGTCCAGAGTTTATGTAATAGCCGGCTGCCAACATGTTTGGTCGAGTTATGGTGATTGTCAATAAGGATTGGTTTCATGGGAGCTATAGATTTCTATTTTTCCTGGGACATCCACGACAAATTCTACATGTGTATCTGAAGAGCAGTATCCGCATTAAATGATTGACTACAAACAACACATTTATAAGGTTTATCCCTGCTATGATGTGCATCTGTAGAGCATCATTGGCAATAAATGATTTACTACAAACATCACAATCATATGGCTCCTCTCCAGTATGGCGTCTCATGGATCACCAATCTGACGGAATTATTTTCTACAAATATCACATTTAAAAGGTCTGTCTCTGGTATGAATTGTAAAATGTATCTGTAAATTACTACTGAGAGTAATAAACGATTTTGATGACACTCTCTTCGTTTGTTAGTTATGAATATTGCCTTGAGTAGCTGCTGAATACAGATTCTACTGCATAAAGGTCTTCCCTGCATTGGCTGAGAAAGTTCATCCAGATTTTCTGGCGTGGTTTTTCCTTGCCAGTGATGCAGTATGGACGGCCGGACAAGGACAGCTGTCTAGTCGTTCGGATGGGGCAGAAAAACGAGGTCCCCTGCACATAAAAGATCCCCTCGGAATTTGATATTTGAGTAGGCCATAGTGCCGATGCCCAGGCAAAATTTCCCCCATAGCCCGTATGCCCGTCTACATAACCCAGTTCAGAGCAGAACAGTAGGATGTTAAACTCTAGTTTATTTTTTTTTGTATTAAGGTCGCTATACGGTATGAATTATTTGACTATGAGTTCCCATGTGGCGCTTGAGATTATTACTCTGACTGAACAATTTACTACAAACATCACATTTAAAAGGTTTTTCTCCAGTATGAGTTCTCATGTGTTGCTTCAGATGACACTTTTCTGCAAATGATTTACTACAAATATCACATTTATATGGTTTTTCTCCTGTATGAAGTTTCATGTGTCGCGCCACTTTAGCAGGTTCTCCAAATGATTTACTACAAACATCACATTTATAAGGTTTATCATTAGTATCAGTGTTTGAGTGTCTCTGCAGATAACCACTCTGATTAAAATATTCGCCAGAAACATCAAATTTATGATGTTTTTCTCCTGTTTGCTCTGGTTGACTGACATGTTTATCAGCGTTCTCTTCTTTAAAACGAACATGACAATATTCATCTACATCTTCAGTTTTCTCATCTCTAAAACGAACGTGACAATTTTCATCTACATCAGCAGCTTTTTCTTCTTTAACATGACAATATTCATCTACATCACCAGTTCTCTCTACTTTAACATGTATTTCACAGTGTTTTTCTAAATCAGTTTCGAATTTAAATTCTTCTTCACACAATTTACACTGATAGCATGTGTTAATATCATCAGTTTTCTCTTCTTTAACACGACAATATTTATCTACATCATCAGTTTTGTCATCTTTAACACAACTATATTGATCTACATCATCAGTTTTCTCTTCTTTAACATGTATGATGTATTTTACTGTGTTTTTCTAAATCATCATATTGTTGAAAAATCTCATCGCATACAACACACTGATGAAAGGTTTTAACATCATTAGTTTCCTGTAATATAAAAGTGATAACATCATTAGTTTTCTGCAATACAGAAAAGTTATGGTATAACACCCCTAAACCAATTATTCACAGACGACATATATATTAACATACACTCTTACAATTTGGACATAAACACTGACTGTTTAGAATTTATCGGACTATTATTGTCCATTTGATCCGACATCAATCTTTGAGCAATATCAACGGACAATTAAAGTCCAATAAATTCTTAACAGAAGGTGTTTTTTGACGGCCTTTTTTAAGGCTTTAATGACCCTACTCCTTGCCACATAGGCTACAGAATGTTGTATTGTGCATACTGACTCTAGTGAGGTAAACAAGGCCTTATTTTCTCACTAAAATGTTCCTCTCCATTGTACAGGCGTGCACAGAGACTCACACGCAACCGTTTAGCAGTAAAAAGTTGCCAAATAAAATTCCTGAACGCACAGGACGAGCGGGTGTAATGAGACCTACGTTCAGAGCTGAACTAGGATAATAAAAGTAATGCTCACCATTATTTTATTTGTAAAGTTGTGCTACAGTAAATGATGGGTTGTGTGGTAAGCTGTCCTTATGTGAGGGTAAAAAACTGCTATAATATAACGGAAAATAACAAAAAGGAAAAGTAGTCTTAATACTTTCCCAAGTTCATATCCGGATTATGGTTGTATAATACATGTAGCCATGGATCTATCGAACGCGAATAACTCAGAAATGCCACACGCAACGCTTAATTTAATTTGTGATTTTCGCTTAAAGTTTATTATAAAGAGAGAAATAGAAATGGGGTTTACCGTCCACTCGACACAAAATAGGTCATTTCGGGACTAACATATGGTTTAATTCTATTTCCGTAATGCGCTTACGCGTAGGCAGTCGAGGGAATCGGATGACCCGGAGAAAACACACGAGGTTGGACAGGCAACCCTACCCCTTGTCACGTACAACCAGGGATTCGTAACCACGCCAGTTGACTCAATGACAGGCTTTATGATACAGCACGCACGTGCTAACCATTCGGCCATCAAATCCAACCCCCAGAAATGAAAATGATATATTTGCAAATTTCCCAACTGACAATAGTGAATAATAGCAGTAACAGAATCAATCGTAAACAGTAATGAAATTGGGTTAAATGTCCTACTGTTATGCCCCGAACTGGGTTAATGAAGACGGGTAAACAACGTACAGAGTGCTATGAGGGAAATTGTGCTCGTACAGCGTCACTGCATCCCACTCTTACATAGAATACCAACTGTCAAGGGATCTTTTACATGCACGCGAACGTGCACGTACACGGGACCTTGGTTATTCGTCCCATTCGAAAGTACATTTTTTAACTATTATAGTGAGAACTGCCAGTTATTTATCATAATGTATCTTTAATTAATAATATTACCAACAAATAAGGTGGGTTTTTTTATAACTACAGTTCTAGAAATCGAGGGAGAATGTCACGTAATTGCCACTTTTTACATACAGGTCCAGGAAGCTATGGCTTACCACGTGAACCATCCTGGCATCTATTATAGACATACAGATGCCAACCACTCTTGGGAATTGTATAATCTCGACTTTATTCATTAATGATATGGCAAATAATTAAGTTCATAATAGATGGAGTGTATTTGTGATTGCGTAGGAAGCGTGACCCAATTTTTTTTTACTTCGTGTTCGATTCCTGAGGTAAAGTATACCATGCGTTTCCCGAACAATAATGACATATCTACATAGATTATCATGACATTTGAGGCATTTTAATGTGTAAAAGTTTTATATCCACCACTATCAGTAATTGTATCTGTATCGGCCGATATATGTTGCTGTCAATATCTGATATAGGTAAAACCAGTAGGTGTCACATAGACCATCACTTTTGTAGACTATTAATTTGACCCCCGCTTCCCCCTCAAGATTAACATAAATGTACCGGTATTCAACTTAAATAAAGTACATTTTTCTTCCAAATGCTAGAATCGGAACGATATCAGTAACCATACGATTCGCCAATGACACACCACGAAAATCAGTGTTTTTCCACCGTTTTCAGCGATTCTAGTATCAAACTCTAGCCCTGTACTGTACTTCCAACACATTATTTTCTTATTAATAATTTTAAAAAATGTTTTGGAATTTAAATATGTAATAAATAGAGCTGCTGATTAATTTGCTCTTCCGTGTGCTTGTAGATTATAATTCTGAATTAATAAAATGATAACTAAAAAAAAAAAATAAAACGATTTTTAAACAGCGTGAGTTCTAAAGTGTATCTTAAGAATTCCACCATGACGAAATGTCTTACCACAGACATCACATGTAAAAGGTCTTTCTTTAGTATGAATTCTGATGTGTCTCTGTAGATGAAAATTAGTTGTAAAAGATTTTCGACAAACAAGACAAGCATACGTTTTTTCACCTACATGGGTTCTCACGTGTTGCCCTAAGTTAGGGGATCACATGGCTAAGTGGGTAAGGCGCTGGCTCGCTAGCCGGGAGGTGGGGTGTTCGATCCCTGCATTGACCGAGAACGTTTATCTCGATTTTCCGGCGTGGTTTCCCCTTGTCAGTGATGCAGAACGGAGGGCCTGACAAGGACAGCTGCCTAGTCGTTCGGATGGGACGAAAAACAGAGGTCTCGTGTACACATTGGCGTGCACGTAAAAGATCCCTTGGCAGTTGGAATTCGATATAAGAGTAGGCCGTAGCGCCGCTGCCCGGGAAAAATTTACCCCATAGCACAATGTATGGCGTATACCCGTCTTCCATTAGCCCAGGTTAGGTGCAGAACAGTTGGGCGTTAAACCCCACTTCATTTCTCTGAATGATTTACCACAAACATCACATACATGGTTTCTCTCCTGAATCTGATTAAATGATTTAATACAAACATAACATGCAAAAAGTTTCTCTCCGGTGTGAATTCTGGTGTGTATTTGTAAATTGGTACAATGAGTGAATGATTTACCACAAACATCACATTTATTGGGCTTTTATCCAGAAATTTTGCTGAGATGAACATAGCCAAAATTATGGGTCAATCCAGCCACAAATGTTGAAGTTATGTTTGAGGTGTTTTGGGAATTTTTCGATGTTCAGATGACAATTTCTCTGTTTCCCAACCCATTTAGAGGACTAAACATTGCCATTCGGTTAATCTTTTTGTTGTCTTTCGATATATGCTATTAGATTTGATCAATCACATCCTGGAAAATTTGACTTTTTTTTGAAAATGTCGATTTTCAGATGAATACTGGCAGCAACTGGTTGCGGCGAAGGCAGTGATATTTTTTTTATACTTGTTGACTGGAGATATGTCTTAGACCTGTACAATCTGATTAAAACACAGATCCAATTTCGTTTCGTTTTTTATAGTTCAAAATTTCGTTTTTACTTGTCTTCACTACTCTTGGATCTGGAGGACTTGTTATTTAACTGGCGTTCTGCCTGAAATGAGGGGTCAGCCAATCAAATGGTCTGTCGAATCGACCGTTTGACCTTTTCATGCGTGGAACTGTGGGTAGATATTACCAGCCAACGACGTCTATACTAACACCAGCGGATAGAAATCATAACAAAACACAAGTGGATTTTGAAAAGCATGGCGATCGCTAATTGGTTAATCGAATGACTGACGTTATCGGGTCAAATGTCCCGTGCTTGATACCTGACGTCATAGAACGTGAGCGTCCACTATAACTAGTTAGATCTACATGAGTGTAGGCCATCGAAAGTATAAAAAACGAAACGAAATATAGATCTATATTTTAATTAGATTGAGACCTGTAGGAGCTATGGTGACTCGGTGAGTAAGACGAGGTCCCCTGTTTGATCCTTGGTTTTGCCGGGAAAGTTACTGGGAGTTTTCGGCATGGTTTCTCCTTGTCAGAGATGTGGGACCAAGGGGATGGAAAACTGAGCTCCTGCGTACACATCGGCAGGCATGTAACAGATCCTTTGGAATTCGATAAGAGTATGCTGTAGCTCCGCTGTCAGGCATTGTGACTAGGGATAGATTTTATAAAATTTCCGAAAATTTTCATGCAAATGACAATTCTAGGAATCGCCCGAGAGGTCACATAAATCACGATAAACTGCATCATGTTAGGCCTATTTTAAACCATGTTTTGGACAATTGTGCTCCAGGATACAACCCACATCAAAATACTTCGATTGATGAAGCTATGGTGGCATTCAGGAAGGATCGGTTTCAAACAGTATATGCCAGCCAAGCCTGTGAAATATGGCATCAAAGTGTGGCAGACCCCAACAATGGTTATATGAATGACTTTCAAATCTTCACTGGTAAGGCAAAAATGACCTCGCGGGTGGTTTTGGACTTGACAAGGACAGTTCAATTTCAGACTATGATAGTAGTGAATATTGACAATTACTATACCAGTGTGCATTTGTTCACAGAACTTAAAAAGGTGGGCACACTGGCACGTGGAACATGCAGAACAAATCGGGAAAAATGGCCAAAAGCCCTAAATCCCAAAGACAAAGAAGTAAAAAAAATGGCAAAGTGAGATTTTAAGATACTACAAACTGAAAATTTAACCGCAGGGATGTGGAGAAATAAAAAATTGTTAACCTCATGTCACAGTAGATGTTCAACGAAAACATAAAGATGGTTCGGTAAAAACTGTCAAGTGCCCTGCAACAATACAGGAATAAAATTCAAATATGGCTGGGGTTGATCGTCTGATCAATTGCGAATGGAGTATTCAACTTACAGAATGTCAAGAAAATGGTGGTTGTATTTGTTTTACTTTATATTTAACCTCAACATATCCAATGCATTTATTCTATATAAGGAATCTAAAAACCACCCAAAACATACTAAAACGGTAATGTTATTCGGATAACATTGCTAGAATTTAAAATGAACGAATTTAAAAACATGATTGGAAACGCGAGATTTGGAAGAAAAAGAAATTATGTCGAAGCTGGAGCAGATATACCCACAACAACGGGTGGGCATTAGTCAATGAAAGTGGCGAAAAGGGGGCAATATGTAGACAAGGCTGCAATTCTAAAAAAACGTGCAGAATCGAACTATCAATGCGACAATTGTTTTGTACATTTGTGTGTTTAGTGCTTTAGAGCATACCATGAATCTTAGTCATAATAAAAATATTTATTAACTGCCATGGTGCTTGTGAACACCATTAGTTTCCTGTAATATATAACAGTTATATATAACACATTTAGTTTCCTGTAATCTATAGAAGTTATGACACCATTAGATTCCTGTAATACATACCAGTTATAACATCATTAGTGTCCTGCAATATATAAAAATTTTAACATTAGTTTCCTGTAATATAAAGAACTTATAACATCAGTAATATCCTGCAATATATCAAAGTTACACACAGAGAGAGAGAGAGAGAGAGAGAGAGAGAGAGAGAAAATGGGGTTTAACGTCCACTCGACACAAACCAGGGCATTTCGGGACTAACATATGGTTTAATTTTATTTCAATAATTCGCTTGCGCGTAGGGGTCTTTAGCAGTGGGAGGAAACCGGAGTGCCCGGAGGAAACCTACGAGGTTGAGAATGCGCCCCTATCTCCATGCCACATACGCTCACACCAGGGATCAAAACCACAGCCGCAACCCAAAGGTGACCGGCCAGCTAGAGGTCGAAGAGCGGCACCCTAGACCACTAGGCCATTCCAACCCCCCTGTACATGTCAAGACCTGATTATAATATATTCCTGGTAGTAATAACAAAACAACCATAACCCGTCGTTATTATATTCCTCACCTATAACACATAACAACCAACAATTTACAAATAAGTTTGTGACGTTTCCGTTGTCATTAGTATGGTTTAGTATACACTACGCATGACATATCAGGGAATTCAAAATTTATTCGACAGCTAACCGCACATTAGAATATAACTTTAAGTTATCCATTTTACCAAGGTATGTTTTTCAACTTTTAACTTATTATCCTTTCTACTTTTTTAACGAAGCGACGCGAATAATCCGAAAACAGTTATATTGCATAAGCTACTCACTATATATTGCAATACACACTGTTTCACTTTGAACCTTTATTTAACGCTATCTTGCGAATCACACAGGTTTATACCATAACCTTATATTTGATTCATAGAAATTACTTAACAGAACACTGCATTACATTAATTTACAGAGGAAAAGAGGGTGCTTATGCACATTGTACAGTATGCCATGCAACTTTCACGGTTTCTTACCGACGTAAAGAGACACATAAAAACAGATAAGCATAACAAAATAGCTAAAGATTGTCGGCACCCTGTCCAAATTTGTAAGATCTCATGAAGACAACCCACTGGAAGGAAAGACAGTTAATAAAGCAGAAACAAGCTTTGCTCAGATGGTGGCAGAATACAAATTTTTTTTAAAGCTCTGTTATGTATGTTCCCTGACAGTGAAATTGCCAAAAATTTAAACGTGGTAAAACAAAAACCACCATGATTGTTAAATGTGTCCTTGCACCTCACTTTATTAATGAAGTGAAGGAACTGTGTCCCAGTTCATTTGTGGATGAATCTAATGACGGGGGACATGGCAAGAATATGGCTCTGTTTGTTAAGATGCCTAGATTATACCCAGGAAAAGGCTACCTAGATTATACCCAGGAAAAGGCAGTAACTGAATTTTTGGACATGCCAGTGTGCAATTTGTCAACTTCAGAGCACCGGTTTAATGCTTGACAAAAGTTTCAAGTAAGTTTCCTTTTATATTATGTCGCCTTAATTTGTGGAATAAATGTTCAAAAAGATACATGTATGTAGTAATATTCTGGTCACAATTCTATGGCATACAATACAGTTCAATTACTAAAATGCCATTTTAAACAATTTATCTAACAATAATCAGAACAAAACTACTGTTGTGCTAAATAAACACTAACCTTTCTGATGTAATTGATTTAGTTAGATTAATAAGTCTAAATTGTTTTTTCAGGGATCATATTTTTGAAGTGGGAGAATTTAGTGGCCTACTGCAGTGATAATGCAAATGTTATAATTGGAAAAAATAATTCTGTACTTTCTCGAATAAAGGAAAAACAACCAACAGTGGTGGACCTGGGCTGTATTTGCCATTTAGCGACTGCAGTATCTAAGTTAGATTTATCTGTTGACCATATATTAATGGGGATCAATCTTCACTTCCATCTCAGGTATGGTTTTTTTTAATTCAAAGCATAAATTAAATATTAATTTTACTCATCATTCACTAACATTGTTTTGTTAATTGTTGTTACCGCTTTAAATGTTTTAGAATTTAATATCTTTCAGCTCAAACAGAAATGTATTTAAAGCTTTTCACGAGTTCTGTGATGTGGGGCCAAGCAAGCTTCTAAAGCACGTACGAACTCAGAGAGAAATGGGGTTTAACGTCCACTCGACACAACTAGGTCATTTCGGGACTAACATATGGTTTAATTTTATTTCAACAATTCGCTTGCGCGTAGGGTCTTTAGCAGTGGGAGGAAACCGGAGTGCCCGGAGGAAACCCACGAGGTTGAGAAGGCGCCCCTATCTCCATGCTACATACGCTCACACCAGGGCTCGAAACCACAGCCGCAAATGTACGAACAAAGTGGTTAAGTCTTGAAAGGTGGATTAAGTCGCACTCTGGGGGCAATGGCCAGCTCTCCTCTCATATTTTACAAGTCATAATGATGTAGAAACCCCTGACCATTAAAGCAAGGAAACGAAGCTTTATTTCCCTTTTATTAGTTTATTCTGACACCTTTGAATGAATTCAATACTGCATTTTAGGAAATGTTTCTCTTTCTTTACCTTCTCTGAGAATTCAGTGAGCTATACACTGTGAAAAGTTGAGGTAGCACATATTTCTCAGGCTGTTTCATGAAACATTTTTTTCTAACATTTAGTTCATGGCACACAATTGTTTTTTTTGTGTGTACCTTTCAGGCCGATGACATAAAAATATGCTTCTTGTATTCAGAAATGAATAGGTTACTGGGAAAATATCTTGGAAATGTTGTGTAAAAAGCCGAGATAATGAAGCTGACAAGTTAACCGATGTAAATTATAGAGAATATAATCAACTGAATAATGAGTTCATAGCTGTAGGGGTTAATGCAAGCGAATTCATTTTAACCGTAGAAGATAAAACTGTTGTGGTAAAGTTTTTTTGTACAACAGAGTAATATATGTTTGCAAAATAACCTGACTGTTATGTAACAATCTTCAATTGAAAGATTTTATAACAAGTATATTTGTTCTCGTTTCAGGCATGTCAGATTCTGTTATGAAGAATCAGTTAGAAAGATAATAAAGGGTGGATTCATCTTGAAACAGAGAGAAGACAACATTTTACAATCAATTCTGGTGAGAGCACAAAGATTTTATATCATTATTTTCTAGATAAACAGTGATTATGTATTAAATTGTCTTATCTTTCCCAGTTTATCTTTTCAGTTCTTGCCTGTGCTAAAGTGCTTAATTTCAAATTGTCACATAAATTTAATGAAGAGTTTACAAACTACCAACTGAGTTCAAAGGAAGAATTGCCATCTGAAACATAAGCTACGTCTACACTAGCAGCATTCACCGTCTACACTAGCCTTTTAAATCCCGGTTTTTTTCCTAAAAGCCGGCTTTTTCAATTTCTCAATCGTAAAAGCCGGCTTTTTAAAATCCGGCAATTATTGAGGGATTTTTCAAAATCAAAAAGCCGGCTTTTTCAAAAAACCGGCAATTTTATGTGTGTAGACGGTAAATCCGCGATTTATCAAGTACCCGGATGTCATTATCTCTGCAAAATTGACTGAAGCCGATGGCGTAATAAATAAACCGGAAGTTCATCGTCTTTTTCCGTTCAGTCAGTGTAGACGCTACACTTGAAAAAGCCGGGTTTTTAAAAAGCCGGCTTTTTCAAGCCTAGTGTAGACGAAGCTTCTCCAACCAGAAGATTAAAAAAAAGTTTGATTTTTCGGAAAATCTATTTGATTTAGCGGAAAACCTGCTACAGAGACAGCGAGGCTATTTTCTTTTCTGAGAAAAATTAAAACTGAAGAAAAAACAGAATTGAACCACAATTCTTTACGTGCTCTTTTCTCCTGCAAAATAAACAATGACAATATCTTATAAAATGTGCTCCCAGAAAAAATGTTGAAAGATGCAAAAATGTATAAAAATGAACATCAATGATAGATTTATAAATCGTGTTTGTGGCTGGGTGGAGTTTTTATTTATTGAGTATTTGACATTTAATTAAAAAATAATCTTTTTTTAGTTTACATTCATTTTCAGATTTGTTTTTTGTTGCATTTATATATCTGTATGTAATCAATTTTTACAATCATTTATTAATCAATTAAATGTTTATACTTTACACATTGTTCATACTCATTCAAATTATTGATTAATTGAATGAAATATTTGTGTTGTAATTAAATTAAGTGTTTTTGAATCGTGGTTTTTACTGCATTTTTGACACTACCGTACTGCATTTCAGCTCTGGGGGATTGACGCGTCTGGTCACATGTTGGTGAAGAATTTCTATATTAAACAGAACACCTTGCTTAGATCTAAAGTAAGCCTATAGTGTTACAAAAGAGTACCTTGCTCTTATCGACATAATTTTCATAAAACAGAAATTTCCACATGGATAAATTATATCACAACACACCTAACCATGAATTGTTTAAAATTCACAAAGAAATTTCCATTAACATTGCATTTATCGCATCACAATTAACATTGCTGAGAGTCGTTAGTACAGAACAGAAGAACTCGGACCAAACAATGTATGTTGGAAGACAACTCGGACAAATTTTTATTTGGATATTCAGATTAACATCGCTCCTCGGACCATTATTAGAAATAAAATACAGATTTTAAATATTCTTTTATTATGCAAAGAAGCGAATAATGTATATGTGAATACATGTATATACTTACGTTAACAATGTCTTTCGTATTCGATGTGAGCTACGGGCAAGTACATAACAAATATTTCTCTTTATTACATCAACAATTTATTAAACATCTTCATTTGATGCGGCAACTGGCTGGCTTCCTTGTATAACAGGGTCATCAGTAAGATTACCTGTCTAAGCTTTCTGATTTATGCTATTGTGCCAACCGTCTACGTCGTTGTTGGTCCGGATGGTAAGGTCAAACACCACGACGAAAATGGCCATACAGTATTTTCGATCCAAGTGTCATTGACATACTCTAGAACAGATCTTACTTGTTCGTTATCGGCCTTCCCCCCAGTTTCCTAAAAGCCGGTAAAATATGCTCAGATGGTAAAAAAGCTTTCTGAAGAATTTATAGATGGAAACACGTTGATTGTAAGCAACGTAAAATATAATTTATATTACTAATGAAATGGGCTTTACTGAATAATTATATAGCGATAAAATTAATTCAATAACAATATGATAATTATAATATAAAACCGTATGATAATAATAAATTATATACCTGAAGACACCTTTCCCGTACCTTTCGCCATACGGCCTGTCCCCAACCTTGAATCACAGCATCTTCGAAGACGGTTGTTAGCGCTTGCCATATCCCCGCCTCGCAATCGACAACGAATGACTTTCCAGTGGGAGTTGTTGGTAGCAGTTCTAATATAGCCTGGAACACCTACAAAGAGTGAAAATACAAATAAAATGAATGTATAATAAATGTTATAATGAATCGTTTTCTTTATATTACAGGTGGGTCAAAAACCAAAAGTACGACACAAATGGTTAATTCCATGCTACGTCGCTGCACACCGTGCGTAAGAGCCAGTGGAGGACACGCGCTACTGACACATGCGTCGTACTTTTGTTTTTGACCCCTCTGACTTTGTACCGTTGATTACAGATTAAACATCCATAAGTTGATTACAGATTAAACATCCATAAGTGTACAAATGTGTTGATATTGATGTGTTCCCATTTGAATATTGTTCACAATAAGAAGCAAAATAAATAAGATATGTTATACGAAAAACTAAGTGATGCGTTTGCTATGGCGCTCAGTGTATGTTTTAGTAAAATATTCGTTATATTTCATAATTACTAAAGTGTAGACATCTGACGATACCCACGAGGGTTTGAAATACAGTTATTTAACCCACAAATGCATTGCTTATTTCTACATAGAGAAATGTTTGGCTCATTAAAAATGGTCAAATGATAAATGTTGAAAACAACAATTATTTACGAGTCTAATGTCATGTAAATAGAAAATTTATTGTTTACATTTGATAAAGAATTTGATATGTTAACTGTCATGAAGTACTTACTCCACGTTTCATTTTTTTTTCTTGCGGGTTCTTTAGTAGAAGGCGCCTTTCTTTTAGTTGGCCTAATTACGGTTGGTGGTTTTAACGCAACTGTTGGGGTCACTGGTGCGGTTGCTTTCCTTGGCATTTTCGTCTGTAGCTCGATCCACGGCCCTTCATCTAAAACTTCAGCATTTAAGCTATCCTCTTTGTTGTCTCCATACTGCACCATGTACACATCGCTCATTCTCCCCTCTGCAACCATGGTTGCTCTGGAACTGCACTAAAAAGTGTGAACCCTCTCGTGTTAATGTTCTTGTTGCCATTTGTGATATGTTATATATTTCTTTGGCTTCCAGTACAAGCCAATATTAGAAAATATTGCTTTTAACTGATTGAGTAAGTTGAACAGTAGATACAAGACAAGATGATCAACAAAGGATAAAAAGTAATTTCACTAATTGAGCACAATTACGCATGTACACCAGCGCATGCAGCAAACGCCACAAAAGGGTCAATCTAAGCTGTTGATACCACCTTAACTGGTAGTGGCTTATTGTTCTGACAATGCCAGTGTTATGACTGGGAAAAACTGTTTGATCTTGGATGCATTTGTCACTATGGCAAATCTTGTTGTAAAGGCTGCTTTAAAGAGGTTACCTGTCAATTTATTTCCATATTCATATGATCAATTATCATTTCCATTTAAGCTCCAAAAGAACTGAAATATACAAGACATTTCAAGAGTTTTGTGAGGTTGAGCCACGATAGCTAATAAAACCTGTACAGACCAGATGGCCAAGTCTTGAGAGATGACTTAAGAGGACACTAGAACAATGGCCTGCCTTAAAATCCTATTCTGAGTCACATGAAGATATGGAAAAGTACTTGAAGAGTTCAAACATGCTACAATTATTTAGCAAATGAAAGGCTGCATTTGTCTTGTGTGTGTTTGGAATTTATATTGCACCCCCTTGATAAATGCAATACTTCATTTCAGGTGGACAAAAGCAAAATCTGTTATACACTCATATATGACTCGCCTCTTGCTCTTGAGGAAATACTTAGGTAAGATTGTGAAGACAGATATGATTAGGTAAGATTGTGAAGACAGATATGATTAAGTCGCACCAACTTATAAACGTTCCACATATGGATAAATCCAGTCAGCTACCAGATAACATCCTGGCTATTGGTGACCCCCCCCCCCCCGGGAGATTATATGAACAATATTGATGATGCCATAGTTGGTGTGAAAACCAGACATTTAATGAACAATATTGATGATGCTGTCATCGTTGGGAGATTCTTTTAAATATGTGAGAATATTCTATGAAGAGTCAGTACAGATAACGCTAAAAAAGCTTCCTTTCAATAACACCGTCCTCCAAAATATTGGGTGGATAAACTAAGATCACCCACAATACACAGGCTATAACCTGATGCCGGAAACAAAGCTTTCACTAAATATTCTGTCACAGGATCAATTCTGGATTAGATTGAGGAAAATGAAAGTAATAGATGGTTCTGAAAGATTTAGCTAACTGGGTAAATTAGCATTGAGATTAATCTTAATTCCCAATTCCAATGCGGAAACAGAATTATTTTCATTGATAAGAAAAATTAAAACTGAAGAAAGGACTCGAAAGAATTAAGCAATTTGCAGCCTGATTTCATGTAAAATATGAATCAAGTGCAAAAAACCCTAGAAATATAATATTATTAATGAATAAAATGATGCCTTTGAAAGAATAAAAAATCGCCTGGATTCTCCTGTTTTTTGGTCCCCCGCCTTTCGAAGAAAGCAGGGGACTATTAAAATGGGTTCGTCCGTCTGTCTGTCCGTCACACTTTTTGGGACACAATAACTCTTTTCCTAATTGAGCTAGAATGTTCAAACTTGGTGTATGTGTTTATTAGGTCAATGCCTTGATGGAGTTCGAAGATGAGCATTTTCCGCTTAGGGTAAGCAGAGATAAGCAATTTGATTGGTTGATGCTTTGGGACACGATAACTCTCTTCCTAATTGGGCTAGAATGTTCAAACTTGGTGTATGTGTTTATTAGGTCAATGCCTTGATGGAGTTCGAAGATGAGCATTTTCCGCTTAGGGTAAGCAGAGATAAGCAATTTGATTGGTTGATGCTTTGGGACACGATAACTTTTAATTGAGCTAGAATGTTCAAACTTGGTGTATGTGTTTATTAGGTCAATGCCTTGATGGAGTTCGAAGATGAGCATTTTCCGCTTAGGGTAAGCAGAGATAAGCAATTTGATTGGTTGATACTTTGGGACACGATAACTCTCTTCCTAATTGAGCTAGAATGTTCAAACTTGGTGTATGTGTTTATTAGGTCAATGCCTTGATTGAGTTCGAGGATGAGCATTTTCCGCTTAGGGTAAGCAGAGATAAGCAATTTGATTGGTTGATGCTTTAGGACACGATAACTTTAGTTCTAATTAAGTGAGATTGATGAAACTTGGTGCATAGTTTCATTATAGTAATACCTTGACTAAGTTCGATAATGAGCATTTTCTGCTCAGGGTAAGCAGAGCGATACGCAATTTGATTGGTCGAGACTTTGGAATACAATAACTCTCTTTCTAATTGAGTTAAAATGTTCAAACTTGGTGTATATGCTTATTAGGTCAATGCCTTGATGGAGTTCGAAGATGAGCATTTTCCGCTTAGGGTAAGCAGAGATAAGCAATTTGATTGGTTGAAGCTTTGGGACACGATAACTTTAGTTCTAATTAAGTGAGAGTGATGAAACTTGGTGTATAGTTTCATTATAGTAATACCTTGATTAAGTTCGATAATGAGCATTTTCTGCTCAGGGTAAGCAGAGCGATACACAATTTGATTGGTCGAGACTTTGGAACACAATAACTCTCCTTCTAATTGAGTTAAAATGTTCAAACTTGGTGTATATGCTTATTAGGTCAATGCCTTGATGGAGTTCGAAGATGAGCATTTTCCGCTTAGGGTAAGTAGAGATAAGCAATTTGATTGGTTGATGCTTTGGGACACGATAACTTTAGTTCTAATTAAGTGAGAGTGATGAAACTTGGTGTATAGTTTCGTTACAGTAATACCTTGACTAAGTTCGATATTGAGCATTTTCTGCTCAGAGTAAGCAGAGCGATACGCAATTTGATTGGTCGAGACTTTGGAACACAATAACTCTCCTTCTAATTGAGTTAAAATGTTCAAACTCGGTGTATATGCTTATTAGGTCAATGCCTTGATCGAGTTCGAAGATGAGCATTTTCCGCTTAGGGTAGGCAGAGATAAGCAATTTGATTGGTTGATGCTTGGGACACGATAACTTTAGTTCTAATTAAGTGAGAGTGATGAAACTTGGTGTATAGTTTCATTACAGTAATACCTTGACTAAGATCGATAATGAGCATTTTATGCTCGGGGTAAGCAGAGCGATAAGCAATTTGATTTGCCAAGACTTTGGAACACAATAACTCTCCTATGAATTGAGTTAAAATGTTCAAAATTGGTGTGTATGCTTATTAGGTCAATGCCTTGATGGAGTTCGAAGATGAGCATTTTCTTCTTACGGTAGGCAGAGATAAGCAATTTTTGGATGACACTTCGTGTTCAGTTTCATTGCTCGATACGTTTGAAAAAAATAAATGTGTGATTAATTAATGTGTCATCTATTTATTTTGGGATTTCGGCGGGGGACATCAGCCTCACTGTTGGCTTGTTCTAACCTGGGGGTTGACACGTCTGATACAATTGTGATGCGACTACCGTTTTTTTAATATTAAACTTGCTGCTTTTAGGAAGAAATTCTCAAAATGGCGACATTCGAAGAGCTTTCATTGCACGGTTGTATGGAGTCTGTTGTTAAAAGGTAATTGAGGTGCATCAGGCCGGGAAGAGTAGATCGATTAGGAAAGTAGAAGGCCACCCGTGTTTAAAACTACAAAAACAAGGATATTAATATTGTGAAAAAGACTAACCATAGTGCCACTGACATAAGGAAATTTAAGCAGACTCCGGGACACATGTTTGTAAGAAAACAGTGTTAAAAGCTATATCGGTTTTTGGATACACAGCCTCCAAACCACGTTATTGTCGGCTTATTCGCGACGAGAAGAAAATTAAACGTAGAAATTTGCAAATCATTACTAAGCAGTAACGACAAGTTTCACAACGTGATATTTACTGATGAATGCAGCATACAACTACATGACAACAAGGCGGTGGCATATAGACAAAAGGAGCAAGAACCCCACCCCCCATCATTGTGGCCCAAAGCATTCCTTAAAAGTCCATCTATGGACTGGTATCAGCAAACGCGAACCGACAGGCCTTTTTAATTTTTGATGGATGCGGAATTTTACAGGGACCATGTTTAACGAGGCTCGCTTTTGCCCATTTCCAGAATAAGTTCCAGGATGGCCATCGTTTTGTGCAAGACAATGACCCAAGGAATAAATCGAAGAAGGTCCAAGAGTTCACCCATACCAATGATATAAACTGGATAAAGGAATGACCATCAAGTAAAACTCATTATTTAAACATATATCATTGTTTGTAAAATGGGAAGTGATGACTCACAATGCTCGCTGCACCCCACCCCTTCTTCGGCAAACAATTCACTTGCCATGACAGAATCGGGTCGAAATATATGATACATGTTTGTAATAGACTTGTCCCACAACAAACGACATGGAAAATAAAAACGCATGATGTGTTGACCTACATTGTAGAACGATTACCGATTTACTTATATTTTACAGAATGTGTGACCCGAAACCCATTGAAATGGTTTGGAATATGCTTAAAAGAAGGGTATCAAGAAGTAATCCGACGATAAAACAGGAATTGGTAACCTATTGTAATGAATTTTAGACCAACGACCTAACATATAATATAGTCCGATTCGGTTTGTTACATGAGTCTCATCCGTCGGCTTTTCGGGTGGAAATCATGAAATAAGCTTTATTTTGTAGGTTTTGATGTGTTTGATTACATAAAAAAAATGTTTACATTTTTTCTGGGTAGGTCTTCATAGTATGTGAGGCCATTATTTGAGGGCAAGTTTTTTGCGATAATATTCAAACTTATTTTCACCGTATTTATAATGTTATTGACATATCAACTGTGATTTGGCACGGTATCAATATTGGCAGGGTTCATGACTACATTTCAGATTGTTTTCCATCATTAAATGATGATATTTCCAAGCTGGCGACCGTTTTGGCGAGAACATAGGATGATGTGCTGAAGTCGATTAAGTAGTGGCGTTTGGTGTCAATAATTATGTTTTCAGGGTCACATGTGCATATACTTAACATAATGTAAAACGATTATAAGTTTACCTATTTTGCATATTTACAATACGGCGGGAAAACGGAACGATGTGCGGATATTGATTAAGTAGTCGTCTATGGTAACAGGATATATTTTTTCGGGGCGCAGATTCCATTTCTGCAATTTACAACTGTGTAAAAGCATCACATGTTCACATATTTAGCATATTTCTAATATGGCTTTCATGTTTTTCAGAGTCTCAGATACGATTTCTGCCATTTACAACTGCGTGAAATGGCGTTTGTGCACACATTCAGCATATTTTCCTTTGTGGCAGGAGGTTTTCTAAACACATTACTGAAAAGGTTTCTGCATCTAATTCTGCTACGTATAAGCTTGTGGCATGTTCTTGGAATCGCGTGCTATGGTTATCCATTGGGTATATTATCCAACAATGAAAATACCCCATCCGTGTTGACCACTCAACTAATATCGATTTTGTAGGAAAAGAGTACATTTACTTGGTTAAAAATGTGTGACTTACAAATTTGGAAAGGTAATTAATAAATCAAAAAGTATAACAGAAATGTATATTTGATATTTAAAGTGGTATACAAAGAAATAAAAACAAGGACTGCAAATGCAATAGTAATACTTGCTATAAGTAAACTTTATGGTTTTAGATTATATTATCAACTGACCCCCAGCTTCGTTCAGAGGATTGCTGTTGCGTTGGCAAAACAAACTATATCTCCACTTAAACGATGCAATGATACGTCATTTATGACAACTCTATCCCCACTGAAAGTAGTGACGCACTTTATATGGTATTCGCATACAACCCCTTCTGTCTGAGGCAGGTATCAGCCTTGACAGTATAGCGAATACCCCTTTCTTTGAGACACCGCCATGGGCTATATCGCCCCCAAAGTTCGATCTAGATCTTACAAAAAACAGGAAGAAAGATACTAGTTCCACAGTGTTTCAAACTCTCTTCGGAGAAGTAAGGTCTAAATATGGTGATTATACTCCTATTTACACAGATGGTTCTAAGAATGGTGATCGGGTAGCTTCGGCTACAGTGACGCCATCTGAGACCATTTCTGTGTGTCTCCCACCTGCTGCTTTCATATTTACAGCTGAACTCCAGGTCATTCTTCGGGCCTTAGAGTTCATTCAGTCCTCTTCAGCTTAAAAGCATATCATTTTTACTGATTCTTTGTCCTCGCTTCAAGCAATTAACAATAAACAGCTTGAACACCCATTAGTAGCACGAGCTCAGCAGCAAAGACGTCGTCTTCTGCTGGCTTCCCAGTCACGTTGATATAAGGGGGGAATGATAAAGCAGATTTTGCTGCCAAAGCTGCTTTAGATCTTCCCCAATCACCATTTTTATTACCATTTAAAGATTTTAAATCGGCAATAAATCATTTTATTTATGACCGCTGGCAACGGTCTTGGGATCTTGCAGGCACAAACAAACTTCATCACATTAAGCCTCTCTTAAGAGATTGGCCAAACTCCTATAGAACCAACAGGAGAGATGAAGTTGTTCTGTGTCGCTCTCGTATAGGTCATACTTTTTTAACACACTTTTTCATTTTGAAACGAGAGCCTCAACCAGAATGTGAACACTGTCATGTTCCTTTGACAGAGAAGCACGTTTTGATGGAGTGCAAGCATCTCAAGAACCTAAGATCGAAATATTACCGTTGCCAGTCTCTGCTTCTCTGCATCAATTATTTGCCCAACCGGGCTTATATTGTAAATTGCTAGACTTTTTAAAAGAGACAAGCTTTTATTATAAATTTTAATTGTATATTTATCATTTCATTTTTTATATTTTAAATATTTATATGCATAAAAGATTTATTTGATTTTTTTTCATCTTATTGACTGTGATATTCCTTTTATTTATGCATATAAAACTTTTTCTGTGATATTTATTTAACTTGTCTCGCATAAATCATTGTAGGTTTGGCGCAATATAGCTCGGTTGGTGCCGAAGTGCCATAAAACCACATTTCATTTCATTTATGTTTCCAGCGCAAAGTATCCACATGCTCGTTATACACCCCCCCCCCCCGCGTGTCCTAAGAGGCGACTAAAAGGATCCCTGTAATGGGGCAACGTGTTTGCCGTACGTTGCGACCCCTGTCGGTGGAGAGTGGAATCCTGGGGATTTGGCTTGCGATCCCTTTCTCTGCAACACATTACTGGTTCACCTGGACGGGAGGTCAGAGTGGCCCACTCTGATCAATCGGCTTTGGTCGTTTTATTTAGCTCTGTAGAATGTACCATTTCCAGTTTAATGCTCTGGGGCCGATTGCTCAAAACTAAGTTATTGTAACGATCCGTTAAACTCTAACGGATCGTTATCTTGCCAACCTGTCGTTTGTTAACAGTCCGTTAAATTTCTGTTGCTGGAAAGTCAATTTAATTATCCGTTAGTTAACGGATTCATTAAATTTAATCTTAGAGAAGACTGTTTGTTCATTGGCTGAATTTTAAATTTACATACATGTATAACAACTACATAGAAGTTAGTATTAGCAAGAAACTGAAGACAGTGGGACAACTAACTGTGCAGTCTGTTCACAAAACTTGATTGAAGACAAAAAGATAATTTACTACATAAAAAAATATAGAATACTTTATTTTTTCCTTTAGAAATTTTAGCATAAATCTGTGTAAAAAAATTATGAGATTTTTACAATAGAATATTTGGGGCCATTATTTTCTACAGCCCCCAAAATTCTGCAGAATGCTATAGAATTTTATCTTATAGAAAATGGAATAGCCCCCCATCGCCCAACCCTCTAGAACTAGAATGTTCTATAAAAAATTACACTGGTAATCTACATGTATGACCTATACATAGATCGTATTCTACGACTTATGTTACAGCCCACTAATGCCACCGTTAAACAGATAACGGAACCCAACATCTCCGTTAACTATAACGGCAAGTTAACGACATGTTAACGGGGCTTCCAGCAACAGGCCCCTGTTGTTTATTCTCTCAGCATACTACCTACCTTTGTGTCCTTAGTACATTTTGCAGAGCGGCGGTTTGGGTCACAATGCTCTGTTGTTTATTCACTCAGCATACTACCTACCTTTATGTCCTTCGTACATTCTGCAGTGCTACGGCTTTGGTCAATCAGGTCGGATAGTATTTTTTACTTCTGGCTTGCGTAGGGCCACTTTAAGAGCGGTATGCGAGAGGGCTGGGTGGCTTATTCCCCGAGGAGTACCGTTTCACCCTACTCCCATTAAACTCACCTGCTTGCCTTACATATTGGAGGTTTATGTCTATTATGGTCATTTTTTTTTAACTCCGGCTCAGCAAGGAGATTTTGTAGGGTTTCTTGGGTCGCCCCCTGTTGCGCAATATGATCTATTTTCGGGTGGGGAAGGGTCCGAGGATAGGGAGATAGTAGACATTAACTTGTCGTAAATCGAGGGAAGGGTGCTGTATATATGTGTATATTTTTATTGTTTGTAAGGGCATGTTTGGGTGAATGTTACGGAGTAAATAAGAAACCATCACCTGAGTGTATGTTGTGTGAATGAATAATTTCAAATTGGTTTTTTTGTAGCCCGGGAAAAGCTAACCTTCCGAAAAAGAACGAGGAGGAATGTTGAGGTTAGTGGCCTGAGACCCGACCAGTACCAGACGGGACTACTTTGTTGTGCATTCCTACGCCAGATGTATGTAAGCCAAAGGAAGAAGGTCAGAATTTACAGAGAGTTAACGGAGTTATACGGTATTGTTGCTGTTCTTACTGTTTTCTTAAGACAATGCAACAGTTCGTTTTTACATTTTATATATATCAAGCTGGATAAATACATGTACATACAAGCATAAGACCGATTTCTATACTAAAATGATTCTCATCACTAGCCAGCCAAACTCGCTGAGCGAGTCTGCTGCTGTCTCGGAACTCAGATGGTAATCTCTTTGGAATTTAAATGCAGTCTGTCTTGAAGGGTTAATATAGTTTCTTTTAGAGCCTTTATTTGGATATCATGCACAGCGGTTCATTTTCATGACCCTGAACCTGTGCAATTAACAATATGATTGGTTAACTTAAGCAAGCCAAATGACGCAATAGGTGAATTTCCTAATCACATGTATTTTATTGAAAGATAAAACCGGTTTATTGGGGTTCTATTACTATTTTTTATATTACAATATGTCACACAATCGATAGTTTGATTTAATTATATGTCAAAACATTAGGTAATACAATTTCATGCCATCATTAATTACTCGAGCAAAAATTCTATTAAAAATGTTACACCACTTCGGCGAATTAGTGATCTGGGCCATACAATAGGGTAAGGCAGATAACTCTTGTCAGGTAAATTGTTTATATTGACGGTGTAGCACTAGTGCAAAATACAAGTTTGTTGGTTTAACAATACACCTGATTTATAAATAGGTATTTAACATAATACATCATAATTAGTTACACATGGTCTTGGCGTGCGTGGTTAAAACGTGGCGGAAACGCCAAGCGCCAGATATCGATCGTTCTGTGGTCTCCATGGTCGCCAATGATCGCTTTTACTTTGTCCTCATACCCCCGTCAGACCGTGGTGGCGTCCTTACTGTGCTTCTAAGACCGACGGAAAATGCTCTCGGAGCGCGTCAAGATCGCCATAAGCGCAGTAAAAGCTTGGTAGAAACGCCCAAAATCACGCTGGGGTTTCTATGGTCGACAATGATTGCCAAATCACGGTGTTTGTTTTAAGCATGTTCAAAACAAACGCCAAGGTACTGCAATCATACCTGGAAAGCTGTGAGAAAGCGACTATTTTCAAGTTGGTATTTTGGGGGACATTTTCATGTGCTGTGTTCACGTTTGCCGGCGACCGTGTGCATTTAAGGTCTCCGTACGATCGCAGCAGCGCAGTAATAAGGACGCCAACACGGCCTGACGAGGGCACCAATAATTACTAATGTTGGATTCCCGCTGTCGTGTGATGCTTTACGAGAGAATTGTTCCTGTTGAGTCCGCCATCTGGTACGTGCAGATACGTTCGGATAGTTCAACACGGTTGCTACGACTGACGTCAATATATGATAAGACCTCATAGGATCATCACGATCATTCGCAGTGCACTGAAAAAAAACTTGTGTTGAAACAACACAAACTTGTGTTGTTTTCAACACAAGTTGGGTGTTACTATTTAACAACACAAACTTGTGTTGAAACAACACAAACTTGTGTTAAATGTTGAAACAACACAAGACTTGTGTTAAAATTTGTCAAACAACACAAACTTGTGTTGAAACTTGTGTGAAAATCTACACAATACTTGTGTTGAAATTTCTGAAACTTGTGTTGAAAGTTCTGAAACTTGTGTTGAAATTTCTGAAACTTGTGTTGAAATTTCTGAAACTTGTGTGGTTTCATACAAACTTGTGTATAACCACTAACAAAAACTTGTGTTGTATTTTACCGATTTATATCCAGTATTATAGCAACCCTTGCCATTCAATCGCCTCCCCAAACTAATTTTTGATAAATGACATAACAATTATTTTATTTGACACAATATTGTTTATTCAATAAAAAATATGAAAAATTAAATTAATGCCAAATCAATAATAAACAGTCATCTCAAAGGTTAACAAACAAAGTTAATTCCAATAATAATAAAATTTTGTTAGATATTGACAAATAAGAAACATAATAAAAAGAATAAAAAAAAATAGCTGTTTGAATTGAAAAAAAAACAAGCAAGCACTGAAACATTTGGAATATTAATAAACAAAGTTAATTCCAATATTAATAAAATTGTTTTCAATAATAACAAAACTCCCCACCCCACCCCCGAATCACAAAATAAAAAAAATCTATTTAAATTTCTTTTTGAAATTAACCTTAAAAAGAACTAAGAAAATAATAGATACGTACACGATATCCGTACCCCCACAACATACATTTTACATATATCTAAATTTAATAACAACCAAATCAAGCACCACATTATGCATTAAATTGAAATACTTTTAAGAAGAGATATTCCCTTTAAAAGATTAGGAATTCAAAAATGTCTACAGTACATAAAAGGAAACTAATAGATAAGAACAGGGGACAAATAATTATATATAAATGAAATAAATAAAGCATAAAAATCAAATAAAATTGAGAATTTTCAAACTTTGTAAAAAGAAAACAACTATTGATGAATAAAGTCATCTAATAGAAACGAGGCATACACATTCGGAATGTTTACCAATTGTTTAAAAAATAGTGGTTGATTTCATCATACAATAATACATTTTTCTAATTATAGACTGTTTCTATTAATTATTGATAATTCCTCTTTTATGATTACACTGCAGTCTATATAATGAAACAATATTTAGAGAGGGGTTGGTGTTTGACACTAAAAGGTAATGGTGACAAATAACATTCGGGTTCGGGTTTCCACAATAAGATCTATAAAAGAATTTGATGGCGTTATATTCAGAATTTAGAGATGCTTTCTTTCTTTGGTATTAATATTTACTAAATACATATTCTTCTCCAAGGATGTTCAAGTCCCTGAAAAATATAAAAATCGTGATTAAAATACGCTTATCGACAAATGGGGTTTCGATTTGGATTTTTCTTTGCACATCAGTCATGGCAAAATAAAAGTAAAATAGCTTACTGTCTCGGGGGTGGGGGTGGGGGTGGGCATAATTGAACAAGGGAATGTCAGGTAGCATTATTGCTTACTCCTCTTTCAAACTCAAATTGCATTCATCACCAATTTACACACTGAACCAAATGGCCAGTCAGTTTGATGGCGTTATACGAGTCTAGAACCATATCAAGCCATAACTATTTTCATTTGAAGTTTATCTCTGTTTCTGATGAATACACACCCACCTTTCTGTGTATAAATGGGTTTTGTACAGTCTGTACACAGTAACATTTCTGGGGATTACATTTAACCTATTAAGTTTGATATAGGTTTATAAAAAGTCTTACCTGCTCAACACTCCCTATGTCTTATAGTTTATAGTATGCAGTTAAACAAAATAATTTCCAATTGTTCATGTTCTTGGTCTAAAATAAATAAAATACTTTAACTATAAGTCAAATCTTTAGTATTAAGCAATTGGATAAATACAATTGTCGCTGGTAACATTTGAATAAATACAACATATGAATATAACTGAGTGGAAGTTTGAATTATTATTTGTCTAAGACAACTGGTCATTTACAAATTGAAATAGCTACTCTTCATAAAGTAAATACATGAATAATTTTCCCAATTTACCTGGATTTAATTGTAGGTCTTTGTACGAATTCACATTTCTTTTTAAAGCAATTAACTATCGCTGGATTGTGTTGCTAAAATCTACTGCAATCTGAAAAATAGAACACAATCATCAGTTGTATCAACTATCTACATGAATGTAGGTCATATCTGCTTTTTTTTTCATCAAAATGGCGGTCAGAAAGGAAAAACCAAACATTGCAATTCAAGACTGACTGTTGTCCAGGCTGTATCCTTACAATGATTTTTTGAATATTTAATCACACCGAAAAACAATTATGCTCACGCGGTTATGATATAATATTGAATTAGCTTACCTAAACATATACTTTTTGGTCAGTTTGTCTGCCGGCCATTTTACTATCAATGGAACACAATCATCAGTTGTATCAACTATCTACATGAATGTAGGTCATGTCTGGGTTTTTTTCAAAATGGCGGTCAGAAAGGAAAAACGAACATTGCAATTCAAGACTTACTGTTTTTCAGGCTGTATCCTAACAACGATTTTTTGAATATTTAATCACAACGAAAAACAATCATGCTCACGCAGTTATGATATAATATTTAATTAGCTTACCTCAAATATACTTTTTGACCAGTTTGTCAGCCATTTTACTATCATTAGCCACACGTACTTCGGTCAATTAAAATGGGCGTAGATTTTGTTTTAACCGAAACGAAAAATTTGCGTTATAAATACATTGTATTATAAAATACAAAAAAAATCGCAAACCTTTTTTCACCTTAATATCACTTTTTTAGTTGGTTCTAATCGATACTAATCCACGAAGGAATTATCACACTGCTTAAGAATAGTGTGTGAAAGAGCATTATTTAACGTCCGCTTCCTACTACTAGGAAGTTAACCTTTTGTAGTATAGTAGGGTTTAATATCGCAAAAATACTGCAATAAATATTTCTTCCTTTTTTTAAACCCCCCCCGGGGTGTAGGGGGTGATAAGAATATACCCTTCGTATGTCCTGCGTGTCGTAAAAGGCGACTAAAAGGATCCCTGTAATGGGGCAACGTGTTTGCCGTGCGTTGCGACCCGTGTCGGTGGAGAGTGGAATCCTGGTAATTGAGTGGGGATTTGGCTTGCGAGCCCTTTCTCTGCAACACATTGCTTTGGCCCATGGTTCACCTAGACGGGAGGTCAGAGTGGCCCACTCTGATCAATCGGCTTTGGTCGTTTTTAGCTCTGTAGAATGTACGTTTTTCCAATTTCATTGCTTTGTTGTTCTTTACTCAGCAAGTGTTACCTTTGTGTCCTGAGTACATTCTGCAGAGCGGCGGCTCGGGTCAATTGGGTTGGTTAAGTATTTATACTTACTGGCTTGAGTATACCCCTCGTCGAGCCCTGAGGCAATGCACTGGTAGTCCGTGCTAGTCCTCCCCCTGGTAGGCAGGGAAGTAACCTGGGGGACGACGAGGGGTGAATCATAAAAAAACTTACTTCATGGATTCCCCAATCCCCCCCACACCAATTAATAAAAAGAAACAGAAACGTTCTAGTACTGAGGACGTTTCTGATTTATTTCAAAATACTCTAAAAATATCAAAGACATGGCCGAGGTTTCTCTTAATTGAGAGTCCCTCTACGGACCTATCCAAAGTATCGCCATTTTTAATATCCAAGGGCATAACTGGCTTGGCCGGTGAGCCCAAGGCCATTAAAAAACTTAAAAACGGAACACTTTTGATAGAATGCGCTAAGGAACAGCATGCTACCATGCTGCTTAAATCAACATCCTTAGCAGACATTCCTATCAAGGTGTCTCCACATAGGTCATTGAACTCCAGTAGAGGTGTAATTCGCTGTCGGGATCTTGAAGGCAGCAGTGAGGAAGAAATGGTGGAATACCTTTCTTCCCAAGGCGTCCAACATGTTAAAAGAATAAGTGTACGCCGAGGAGAAAAGGTGATTCCTACAAGCACCTATATCCTCACTTTCAATCGTCCCGACATTCCAAAGACTCTCAAGGCAGGTTATCTGAACATACCTGTTGATTCTTACATCAGTAACCCACTTCGATGTTACAAATGCCAGAAATTTGGACATAGTAAAACCGTCTGTAGAGGTAAGGACACCTGCGCTCGCTGTGGTCATGATGGCCACGAGAGCGCTACCTGCCAGGCGGAATTTTGCTGTATCAATTGCAAGGGTAAGCACTTTGCTTATTCTCGCGAATGTCCAGTATGGCAAAAAGAAAAAAGAATTCAACAGGTAATGTCTGAGCGTAAAATATCTTATTTCGATGCTCGAAAACAAGTGGACCTAACTGCGCTATTTCCCGTTCCATCCCAAGGGAAATCTTTTGCAGGCGCAGTAAAAGTATCTACCAAAAGCATCTCTGTTCAGACAGATATAACCTGGCCAGATAAAGGGAAATTGTCTATCATATCAGATCATGATAAAGGGGTATCGAGCTCCTCTCAAACAAATGAGAGCTCGAATGAAACAATAATTTCTTTGACTGGCGAGGGTTCATCCTCCTTGCCTCAATCTGAAGTTGTTGGGATTATTTCTAACACTTCAAACGAGAAGGGCAAGGGTTCATCTCCCTCGCCTCCCCTTCAAGCTGTCATCCTCGATTCCAGTTCTACTGGATCGGGATCGCAGTCAAAGGGTAATTCTTCGTCAAAGAAAGAAAAATTAGCAAAGTTTAAAGAGGGAGGAAAGAAGGGTTCAAAAGACCCTATTTCCCTCTATAATAGATATGGGGATGATCTGATGGACGGTGTTACCTATGCGGATGTCCATACGGACCCACATGGGAAGCCGTCAAAAAATAAAATTCCCTGACAATGTTAAATTCCATTATTCAATGGAATTGTCGTGGTTTAAAACCAAATTTTAATGAAGTCCAATTATTAATTCAAAAGCACAATCCTTTAGCTATTTGTTTACAAGAAACTTTTTTACGTAATTCTGACAATTTGTCTTTTAGACATTTTGTTGGTTACCATCATCACGCAGTTGGTGATGGTAGAGCTCATGGGGGTGTTTCTATCATTCTAAATGGAGATGTTCCTCAGAGTCAAGTCACTCTCAACTCGCCTTTACAGGCAGTTGCAGTTAGGGTGACTTTGCATATTCCTATAACACTCTGCTCTGTTTATCTTCCACCAAGTTTACATCTTAATCCCAGAGATCTCGATGACCTTGTTGCACAACTTCCTCTCCCGTTTATTATAACGGGAGATTTCAATGGTCATCATTCCCTCTGGGGTAGTCCAGATGATAACAACAGAGGTAAACAAATAGCGGACTTCATTAACCTTAATAATTTGTGTTTACTAAATGATGACTCGCCTACTTATCTACATCCGGCCACAGCTTCTTTTTCTTCCCTGGATCTCACCATTTGCTCTCCGGTCCTGTTTCAGGATTTTACATGGAGAGTAAATGATGATCTGTGTGGTAGTGACCACTTTCCTATCATAATTGATAATAATGGTCCCTCTCCGGTCGAAAGACCGCAGAGATGGAAGTTGCATAAGGCTGATTGGGCTCTTTTTGAAACTTTGTGTCTCTTCTCTTTTGATGCAAAGGAGTTAGAAGATGCAGATGAGCCTATGGCCTTATTTACTTCAATTCTCCAAGATGTAGCTGAGCAGGCGATTCCAAAAACCACGACAGAACCAAAACGTTTCAATAAACCATGGTTTAACGACGATTGCAAATCAGCCCTAAAAGAGCGTGATCGTATCCTGAGACGATTAAAAAAACACCCTTCCATGGAGAATATTGCTGCATACCAAATGGTCCGGGCGAAGGCCCGTAGAACCATACGTCAAGCAAAGAAATCTTCATGGCAGAATTATGTCTCGAGGATCAATTCCCGTACCACATCCAAATCGGTGTGGGATAGGATTCGTAGGATTAAAGGTAAAAGTAGTGCATTATCAGTTAACCATCTAAATGTTGATAATACCACCTTAACAACATTTCCTGATATTGCTAATTCTCTGGCCAGTACATTTTCATATAATTCATCATCCAGTTTCTCCTCCGATGCTTTTCGGGGCATTAGGCAACAACAGGAGAAAAGGCGACTTAATTTTAAGTCCCGTAATGATGAATGTTATAATGATCGTTTTTCCGTTGCAGAACTTCGAGATTCGCTTAAGCGGGCTCGGGATACTGCTACTGGTCCAGATGAAATTCACTACCAAATTCTAAAACATTTACCTTTTTCAACCCTCTTAATTTTATTAGATCTTTTTAACCGGATTTGGGTAGATGGGAAGTTTCCTCCTTCCTGGCATGAAGCCACAATAATTCCCATCCCTAAACCAGGTAAAGATCATACGAATCCTTCCAATTATCGTCCGATCGCTTTAACTAGCTGTATTTGCAAAACCATGGAGAGATTGATCAATCGAAGGCTTGTTTGGTACCTTGAGTCCAACAACCTCATTACTGACCTCCAATGTGGATTTCGGTCCCAAAGGAGCACTCTTGATCATCTCGTTAGATTTGAAACGTTTGTCAGGGACGCTTTCATCCAGAAGCAACATTTAGTTGCAATATTTTTTGATCTGGAGAAAGCTTATGATACTACATGGAAACATGGTATCATGCGCGACCTCCATAACCTCGGCCTACGAGGTCGCTTACCTATCTTCATTAAAAATTTCCTGGAAGATAGGTCATTTAAGGTACGACTGGGATCAATATTCTCTGAACCATTTCCTCAGGAAATGGGAGTTCCTCAGGGAAGTATTTTATCTCCAACACTTTTTGCAATTAAAATTAACTCTATCCCAGCGTGCCTTAAACCAGGTACAAATGGCGCTCTCTATGTTGATGACTTTCAGATGTGCTATGGTTCTACAGACATGCGGATAATCGAACGTAAGTTGCAGCTTTGTTTGAATTCACTTCAACAATGGGCAACCGAAAATGGATTTCGTTTTTCGAAATCCAAGACTGTCTGTATGCATTTCTGTCAGAAACGAGGTTTGCATCCAGATCCAGAACTTTTCTTGGATGGCAACCGCCTTCCAGTTGTGGATGAAACCAAATTTCTGGGGCTGATATTTGATAAGAAATTATCATTTATCCCCCATATTAAAAACCTAAAAAAGAAATGTCTGAAAGCCCTCAACATATTGAGAGTGTTATCAAATACTGACTGGGGAGCAGACCGTAAGGTCTTGCTCCGATTATATCGAGCATTAATAAGATCCAAACTCGATTATGGGTGTATAGTGTATGGGTCTGCCCGCGAGTCTTATCTCAAAGAGCTCGACACCATACACAACCAGGGACTTAGAATCAGTTTAGGAGCATTTCGTACATCTCCAGTGGACAGTTTATACGTCGAGGCGCATGAACCCTCACTGCACAACAGACGTGATAAACTGGCCCTGCAGTATGCTACGAAAATTGCATCTCTTCCAAATCATATTTCATTTAACACCATATTTAGACCATTACATGAGCATTTATATCTGTTAAAGACTAGAGTCATTCCATCATTTGGTATTCGCATACAACCCCTTTTGTCTGGAGCTGGTATCAGCCTAGACAGTATTGCGAATACCCCTGTCTTTACGACTCCACCATGGGCTATATCTCCCCCAAAGATCGATTTGTATCTTACTCAACATAAAAAGAGAGATACTAGTTCTACGGTGTTTCAATCTCTCTTTAGAGAGTTAAGGTCTAAGTATGGTGATTATGCTCCTATTTACACGGATGGTTCTAAGGACGGTGATCGGGTAGCTTCGGCTACCGTGACGCCATCTGAGACCATTTCTGTGTGTCTTCCACCTGCTGCTTCAATATTTACAGCTGAGCTCCAGGCCATTCTTCAGGCCTTGGAGTTCATACAATCCTCTTCATCATTAAAGCATATCATCTTTACTGATTCTCTGTCCTCGCTTCAAGCAATTAACAATAAACAGCTTGAACACCCATTAGTAGCAGATGTTTATCGTCTGCTACGATCTTACGAGTTCAACAGCAAAGACGTTGTCTTTTGCTGGCTCCCCAGTCACGTAGATATAAGGGGGAATGATCAAGCAGATTTAGCTGCCAAGGCTGCTTTAGATCTTCCCCTATCAAACATTTTAATTCCATATAAAGATTTTAAAACTTGTATAAATCATTTTATTTATGGCCGCTGGCAACGGTCTTGGGATCTTGCAGGCACAAACAAACTTCATCATATTAAGCCTCTCTTAGGAGACTGGCCAAGCTCCTATCAAACTAATAGGAGAGATGAAGTTGTTTTGTGTCGCTCTCGTATAGGTCATACTTTTTTAACACACATTTTCATCTTGAAACGAGAGCCTCAACCAGAATGTGAACACTGTCATGTTCCTTTGACAGTTAAACACATTCTGATTGAGTGCAAGAATCTCAAACATACAAGATCAAGATATTACCGTTGTCAGTCACTACATCATTTGTTTGCCCAACCTGGGTTATATTGCGAAATGCTAAATTTTTTAAAAGAGACAGGGTTTTATTATAAATTTTAATGTAAATATACTTATATATATATCTAGTATTTTAGATTTTTATATGCATAAAAGATTGGTTTTTTATTTTTAAATATGATTTACTGTGATATTGTTTTTATTTATGCATATGTAAAATTTTGTGATATCATTTAGCTTGTCTCGTATATTTCATAATGTTTGGCGCAATATAGCCCGGTTGGAGCAGATGTGCCATAAAACAACATTTCTTTCTTTCTTTCTTTCCTTTTTTTAAAAGTAATTTATTTTGATTGGTCATTTACAAGCGAGCAATACATGTCAAATTTCGATTAATAATCCAATTAAATTAAATAAAAAGATTAGCTCGACTATTTCCACGCCCATTCAAACATGTTATAAAACGTAGATATAACACTATTGTCACACCTCGAAGATTTTGTTTGATGTGTAAAGGGGTGCAGGCTATTTCGTAACCTGGCTGTTTCGTACTTAGTTCTTTCGTACCTCAGATTGATTCGTACCTTTTCCTACGTGTTGTTGAAATAAAGTTGAAACATGATTGAACGATCGTATCTTTTTCTACGTATTGTTGAAATAAAGTTGAAACATGATTCGTACCTTTTCCTACATGTTGAAATAAAGTTTTAACACGACCACTTAATAATATCCAACCACTACGAGAATTAAAATTTTATTAAAATGGCTGTAACGCGAACTTTATTAAACAAAGATGGCCGCTTGTTGCGCGAATTTGATAAAAATTGCTGCTGAACCAGAATTAGAAACCCAATTTGCTTTGTACTGTTTTAAATATGTTGAAAGAAATTTAAAAATATAAGCTGGCAAACAAAAACAAACACTGCGATCTGCCTTTGTTGTTTATAATCTGGTGTTGATTACTGAACATAGAGATTGAAAACTATTTTAATCTGGTGTTGATTACTGAGTCCATTCGAGTGGGGGAGTTGTGATTATTGACTCTGAGTTGTGATTATTGTCAATAATTAATCGGCGATTGTTAGCATCAAAGGGTCAGGCACAGAACCAGATATCAGCCAGTTCGCTATTAAGAAGATGCGCATTTGTTTACGGCCCCACTGCCACACCTGTTGACTCCCCGTAGGATTACCCCTACGATTTTCTTACGGTCAGATCGGTTTCTACTATTATCTACCAATATATAGTATTACTACTGACAGTTTAAGTGCATTGTAAAAGTTTAAATTAACGAAGGTACGAAACAGCTCATGTAAGACGGGTTAAGTTTAAGTACATGTAAAACTTGAAATTTCCGAAGGTACGAAACAGCTCACGTGAGGTACGAATGAACTAAGTACGAAACAACCAGGTTACGAAACAGCTGACATCCGTGTAAAGTTTATTGGGGCAATATCAATCAGACACTTACAAATGCAGACATTGTAACAACCCGTCTCTGTCTATTGTCTGAGACAAGACGTGAAAATAAACAAATAGTAGAATCAGAATTTTATTATGTGTATAATTAAAAAGTTTTAAACTAGATAATAATTGACTAAAGCGTTGATCTCTTTATATTATACTGTTATAAAATACGTTGCTTTAAAAGATGAATTAAATGTATCGCACTGTATATATCTGGCGATTTCAACTTAATGTTTGTAATAATTAATATCAGGTTGTAGTTAATTAGGAATATTAAAAAAAAGAAAATCAAGTGAATTCCTTGACCTTCAAATTCAGGAAGAGTGGTTTTCCCCAACCCATTCAGATTTTCCTCAATAAAAATCATATTATTACAGATAATAAGTAATCTAGTACATGTTATCTTAAAATTCGACAAAATGTATTATAAAGAAAAACACACAAGATTTTATAATTCTACACAAGTTTGTGTTAAGACATTGAAAAGAACACAAACTTGTGTTGATGCAATGTAAAACAACACAAGCTTGTGTAGAATATTTTTAACACAAGTCCTTGTGTTGACATCCAACACAAGAGTTTTTTCAGTGTGCGAATCGTAGCAGTGGGAACATAGCATAATTCACATCGTTTATTTTGAACATCTGGCCCGGATAGTTGTGAGAACGCGGTTTTTGTCAAGTTTATATTTTGTGGGACATTTGCCTGTGACCATGTGCATTTTCTGGTCGCCGCAGCGTAATAAGGACGCCACCCGGTCTAGTTGTGAGAGAGGGTTTTTGTCAAGTTTGTATTTTTGTGGAGCATTTGCCGACGACCATGTGTATTTTCTGGTTGAAGCATTACAATATTACATCATAATGTGATTCTTGTTCATCTATCGTATCGTAATGTGACGCTTGTTCACACGTTGTGTCGACGTGTGGCACTTGTTCACCTATTGTGTCGTAATGTGACTCATATTCAGCTATTGTGTCGTACAAGTTAGAGTCGTCACCAGTCTTCTCTTGTGATATACTTTTACTATGAATAGGTGGCTCCTTTTGCATGGAATTCTTGTCTGGTGTGGAGGTGCTTATCTTTGCCTTTCTTCTTACACACCTGATAATAAAATATTTACATAGTGTAAAGCTGTGTGAGAGCCACGGGGGGGGGGGGCTAGTGTGTGGCGCCTCGACTTATAGCTGGCAAGTCACCATGGCTTGGGTTTGTGGTTTCGATCCCTGGTGTGAGCGTATGTGGCTTGGATATAGGGACACCTTCTCAACCTCGTGGGTTTACTCCGGGTACTCCGGTTCCTCTCATACGAAAGACCCCTGCGCGGACGTTAACACCAAGTATAACAACAAAGGCTGGTAAAACGCCGGGTCGCGTGTTCGATCCCAACATTGGCCGCGAAAGATCATCGGGATTTTCCGGTGTGGCTCCCCCTTGTCAGTGGTGTGGGACTGAGGGCCCGAAAACGACAGCTGTCTAGTCGCTCTGATGTGACGAGGTACGTGTATACATTGGCGTGCACGTAAAAGATCCCTTGGCGTTAGATTAAACAGTGATGTACCAATATATTCAGTCAGGTCATTGACCAAGGCCTACACAAGTACGCACCACAGGGGGTCTTCGGTGCGTGTCCTAGGGGGTTGTACCCCCAGGAAAATTTTGAAAATTGACAAGTGCAAACTCATTTTCCAAGCATTTCAGACCAAAGCTTCCTATCTTTTCTATCTCCTGTGCTGTCATCTCATTCCTTCTTTCTTTTCTTTTCTCCCCCCTTTCTTTCTCTTTTCTTTTTTTTTTGTTCTTTGTAGGCTTAGGCAAAGGTGTGTCCAGTCCGGCACTGAATATATTATATTCATGTATACGTATCTTACCATGTAATGAATACCAGAAATATCACCACAGCAACACCGATTAATATCCAGATGTACATGTCATATTTCACTGTAAAATATTAATTTAAAACCACCTTGGTGATATTAAATATGTCACTCGAGAAAAAACAATATCAAAATGAAGATAAATTAGGACGATATTAATATAAAACATATCAAACATTGTTTTTAAGGTCAGATTCAGATCACACAGTATCGAAAACGTAACAAAAGATGGATTAAAAGCTGTATACGATAACAGTAAAAATATAATGGGGGGCCATATGTGGTCACCGTCTGTGAACCGAAATTTTTTCGGGCCTTGCAGGTGCTGTCCCCCTAAAACTCATCGAGTCTGTATGCCTATGGTGGTATTACAGACAAGACCTAGGAGAGCCGAATTAGATAATGATCTTGCAATCTTCCCACTCGCGGTCCCGGTCTTAGGATTGGTTGAGAAAGAGAGTGAGTATAAAAAAAAAACGAAACAAAATATAGATCTGTCGTTCAATCAGATTGGTAATTACTCAAAAACAATAAAATCTGCTTTTTAGAGGTACGGTCACATTAATTCACACATCGTATATACATGTACATCAACAAGATTTATCATTGAATATATAATAATAATAATAGGTTTCATATATAGCACTAAACACCAAATAATAAAGGGAAAGAGAGAGAAAGAGAAATGGGGGTTTAATACCCAATCGACACAAACTAGGTCATTTCGGGACTAACATATCTTTTAATTTATTTCTATAATTCCCCTGCGCATAGGGGTCTTTAGCGTACAACCCGGGCCAAACAATAAAGTCTGTACAAAGCGCACAGAAAGTCAATTTGTAATATTTAAAATACTTAGATTTAAATGGTGAAAAAGTTAGACCAGATTTTAACGCTTAAGGGAGGGCATTTAACTCCCTCCCCCACCCTCAGCCCCAGTGACTTAGTTGATTTTCATTTTCGTTTGCTTTGTTACTGTTGTAGTTCACATATCCGCTCTTTAATAGATGATATAAACATGATTTTTGCATTGTCTCCACCAAACAATCCAAGGTTGTAACGTATTACCCTTTGTTCCAATGTAGCCCCCCCCCCCTCGACCAAATCCTGGATCTGGGCTTGTGTAATATAATGTTGAGATTGGGATCGAAGAGGTCGTATTTCGTATTGACCGGTAAGGATTAACAAGTTCCTTTAAATACGAAGGAGCATTGTTATGAAGGCATTGATACACAACTGTTAAAATAACAAAAACGAAATGGAATGGGGTTTATCGTCCTTCTATTTTGCTCCGACTGGGTTAATGAAGATGGGTAGTTAAAATTACAAACCAGGACATTGAAGTTGTTGATTACACACCGTGGTCTTGATAGCTTTGCCAGAACAGTTACTTCCCCCATTAGCTGGGGCAGGATTATCACACTTCCTGGTCCGCGTTTTACTACCTCCACCACATGAAACAGAACAGCTACCATATTCAGACCAATTACTCCAACTTCCATCAGTCGCTGTAACGACAAATGTTTAGTTGAGGCTTATCTTTTCCCAGTAAGATCACAGCATCATAGAAACATGCTTAAGGGTGAATCTTGCGTTTTGGGTGGCCAATTAAACACTACCAGTTAGACAATAATTGCTTTTAAAATTGCTTTTGAATTATTTTCCACGCTGTGTCCGTGGTTATGCCTGACAACGGTAATATTTTGATCTAAGATTCCCGAGATGTTTGCACTCAATCAAAATGCGATTAACTGTCACAGGTACTTGACGGTGTTCACATTTCAGTTGAGGCTCTCGCTTTAAGATAAAAAAAAATATGTGTTAAAAAGTATGACCAATGCGTGAGCAACACAAAACAACTTCATCTCCCCCGTTGGATCTCCAGAAGTTTGACCAATCTCACATGAAATGAAATGAAATGGGTTCAACGTCCAACTGTTCTTCTCATAACTTGAGCTAATGGAAGACAGCCATACGCCATTCGGTGTGCTATGAGGGAACGACTGGACAGCTGTCATTGTCAGGCCCTCTGTCCTGCATCAGTGACAAGGGAAACCATGCCGGAAAAAAAAGGATGAACTTTCGCGGCTAATGCAGGCTAGTGAGCCAGCGTCTTACCGACCAATCTCCCAAGAGAGGCGTGATGTGACGAAGTTTATTAGTGCCAGCAAGACCATTAATTGCCATAAATGAAATTGTTCAATCCCTATAATAAAGATCAACTATTGTTATTGATAAATTGCAAATGAATTTACCTCTACAATCACATTCCACCTCAGCAGAATCAGAAGTATCTATAAATACATCAATAAACATGAGACAATTAACAGTAAATAATGGAACTCGATTTTCAGAGAGAGAGAGAGAGAGGTTTAACGTCCACTCGACACAAACTAGGTCATTTCGGGACTAACATGGTTTAATTTTATTTCAATAATTCTCTTGCGTGTAGGAGTCTTTAGCGCGGGGAGGAAACCGGAGTGCCCGGAGGAAACCCATGAGGTTGAGAAGGCGCCCCTATCCCCATGCCGTATACGCTCACACCAGGGATCGAAACCACAGCCGCAAGCCAGAGTTGATCGACCTGCTAGAGGTCGAAGCGCGGCACTCTAGACCACTAGGCCATCTCAACCCCCCTCGATTATCACAGGTAGACATTTCAGCTTGAAATTGGTATTTGCGACGACCAATGAATCTGATAGGCTCCCAAGCTGGGCTTGTATCCAGTCGAAATTAGTGCCGAAATATGCCGGGTATTACACAAGGGCTTGATCAGATGTACGTAGTTAAAACGTGATCAAGCCTTCTATTGAAGGTGGTGTATTCTAAGCTTTCGAGTCCAGAGGCACGAAGTGTAGCTATTAACAAATTTACAAGTTTCTATATGTTTCAAAGGACAGTGAGTACTACGTCATACTGAGTAGATAATAGAAACAACAAATCGACAAGCACGTGACAAGTGAAGGTCTCAAAAGGTCAAATATCAGAGGTCAAAGGTGAAAGATATCAAATATTAATTAGTAAAGATGTAATAAAATAAATCTATAACTAAGCGCAGAGCCACCACAGACAACAAAATGTTGTCCATTGGATAAGTATGTATATATATATATAAAATAATTCTGGATATATCATATACCGAAAAACAAGGGGGGTTGGGATGGCCTAGTGGTCTAGAGTGCCGCGCTTCGACCTCTAGCTGGCCGGTCACCTCTGGCTTGCGGCTGTGGTTTCGAGCCCTGGTGTGAGCGTATGTGGCATGGAGATAGGGGCGCCTTCTCAACCTCGTGGGTTTCCTCCGGGCACTCCGGTTTCCTCCCACTGCTAAAGACCCCTACGCGCAAGCGAATTATTGAAATAAAATGAAACCATATGTTAGTCCCAAAATGACCTGGTTTGTGTCGAGTGGACGTTAAACCCCATTTCTCTCTCTCTCTCCGAAAAACAATGGAAAATACCAAAACCCACGGGTAAACACCAAATTATACTGAATATCGGAAAACACCGGAAAACACACCAAATACCGGAAAACACACTAAATACCTGAAAACATACTAAATACCAGAAACACCCTAAATAGGCAATCCGGAGCCTGGTCCTCTGGAAAACACCGGAAAAACCTAACCGCAACCCTACATGGTGTTTTCCGCGGTTGATCTGTGTTTTCCAGTATAAAGTATTGCCGAAGTAATTCTATAAAGTATACAGAAGCCTTACCCAGGAATCCCAGCCATATGACATCATCATTACTGGCGACCATGTTGTTAAACATTATTCTAGCCTTCTTTATACTAGTCGAATTGTAGCCTATAAATACCCCGTCATCGTTACACGTGTAGACAGGTTCATCGTCACGTGTTACCGTTACCCTGTTACACGATTCTCCACTCAAATAGATGTAATAAAGGTAAATGTAGAAGTCATCTCCTGTACTGCTGAATATATCACAGGAACAGGTTAAACCCTTTATTGTTAACTCTTTACCACTATAATACAGGTTGAATATGCTCTCACCAGATATAGTTTTTGTTGTCATGATATTATGGACCCTTTTCTCTGTAAAATATGTTAAATATGCTCTCATCAGATAGTATTTTTGTTGTCATGATATTATGGATCCCATTCGCTTTAAAATAGTATTTAAATATGTTCTTATCAGAGAGTATTTTTGTTGTCTTGATATTATGGATCCTATTCGCTGTAAAATATTATTTAAATATGTTCGCATCAGATATCATTTTTGTTGACATGATAAAGGATCCTATTCTTGTAAAAATCCAAAGTACAGTCAAATATCTGTTTGGTTTTCAACGGCAATATGATTAAACAGGTGTTCATATGTAGATGAAACTGTTTGGAAGTCAGTCAAGTCAAAACTCAAACGGGGACCATGGCTTGAATATATTGGTACGGGAGAAAGCGTCCGTAAAGAATGTTGGCGTCATTAGAACCTCTGGCTTCCCTACAACCCTTACAACCATATGCACCGATAATGACACGTTCACAGAAATAGTAATAGTCTATATAATTATAACCATACATAAAGTTCACTTACCTCGTTTACAGAAATAATAATAGTGTATATAATTATAACCACACATTAGTCTACTTACCACGTTCACAGAAATAATAATAGTGTATATAATTATAACCACACATACGTCTACTTACCACGTATACAAAAATAATAATAGTGTACATAATTATAACCACACATAATGTCTACTCACCACGTTCACAGAAATAGTAATGTATATAATTATAACAACACATAAAATCTACTTACCACGTTCACAGAAATAGTAATAGTGTATTTAATTATAGCCACACATAAAGTCGACTTACCACGTTCACAGAAATAGTAATAGTTTATATAATGACACATTCACAGAAATAGTAATAGTCTATATAATTATAACCACACATAAAGTCTACTTACCACGTTCACAGAAATAGTAATAGTCTATATAATGATAACCACACATACAGTCTACTTACCACTTTCACAGAAATAGTAATAGTCTATATAAATATAGCGACATATAAAGTCTACTTAACACGTTCGCAGAAATAGTCTATATAATAATATAGCCACACATAAAGTCTACTTACCACGTTCACAGACATATAATAATAAGCACACCTAAAGTCTACTTACCACGTTCACAGAAATAATAATAGTCTATATAATGATAACCATTATTATCAAGGAAAGGCGATGTAATAGAACATGACTGTTGATAAGAACAGTCTTTATAAACAAGTAGACTATCTGGTCCACTCATAGGTTCTTCTGTATCATCAGTACTCTTTGTACAGCATGGACTACTTTCACATTTGTTTTTATCTTGTACTCGTGGACACGTGGTAGGTGGTGGTTTAGTTAGGTAGTACAAGTATGATATATATATACGTTCTGTTACAGGACAAATCAGCGTATGATTAGTACATGCTGAGTCAGCAGGATAATAACAACCAGATACTCTCTCTTCACCCAAAGCCGATTCGTGCATCATTACTAGAATAAAGCAATTATAGTGTGATTAGTGTGTTATGTTATCAGATTTCTCGAAATCTTGAATAAAGAAAAAATCCAAATTTTGGAAGAGGCTTCAATTTTGATTGAGTAAGCACTAAAATCAGTCTATTATCCGATGAAATTACTAAAAATTTGGATTTTATCTTAGTTACAATTTCCTGAAACAGGCCCCAGCTACTATCCACATATCGAAGTGAAATGAAATGGGGTTTAACATCCTACTTTTCTGCACGAATGGAGTAATGGGGACCGGACATACGCCACCAGAACGAAAAGAGACTACCCCTGCTAGCCACTCCGTTCTGAACCACCGACAAACAGAAACTGCCGAAATATCTTGTGGAACTCTCTTGGAGAACTATTGGAGAAAATATGCACCTTTCTAGTCACCCCAATCATATTACATTATTAGTATGGTAGTATCTTTCGTGCTATTATTGACCAATTCATTTCCTCCTGATCCTGCAAAAAAAGTACCCATAAAAAGTATTTAGAGCCGCGGTGACTCAGTGACTAAGTGGTTTGCTTCCTAACCTGGAGGTAACGGTGCTTCCTGGGAAAAAATCATTGGGATTTCCCGCGTGGTTCTCCTTCGTCAGGGGTGGATAGCGCAGGGTCTGGTAAGGGACGACGTTCAGTCTTAGAGGCAATATTTGTCTCATAGAAAACTTCAAGGCGTATTCCCGTTTTCATTAGCACGGTTTTCATTAAAATGTATAGTCTCGATTATCCATTTAATCATTAAATCGAGAAGGAAAATTATGCAGTAAATCTGATCATAATCCAACAAAGATCGCAGGCTAGCGATGCGATCGACAGTTGATCATGACCTAGATATGTTAAGACATTCAGTCCGACGTTGAAATCAATGACTAAAATACCGTAATCTTTAGCTAATAACTGAGATACCCGACTGAACTACCTGAATCGTGAGCTAATAACTAAGATAGATGAATCCATACCTGACTGAATTACCATTGATACTAAAAGAAATGTTTTTACTAACATCCACATGATCGCCTTTATCTGAAACAGAAACACTTTGTTTACATCTTGACGCAAACTCTCGTTTTTGGCCTCACTGGGGTGTTTATCTTCATGCCGGCAATAACGAGGTCACTTTGAGACTAATATACAGATCAATTGTATTTAAATTATTCACTGGCACATAGTCGTCTTTTCCTGTCACATACAAGCGAGGAGTCGAAACCACGGCAGTTTACTCACCTTTAAATAAGTTTCATATATATCTTTAGAGAGAGAGAGAGAGAGAGAGATGGGGTTTAACGTCCACTCGACACAAACTAGGTCATTTTGGGACTAACATATGGTTTCATTTTATTTCAATAATTCGCTGAATCCGGAGTGCCGGGAGGAAACCCACGAGGTTGAGAAGGCGCCCCTATCTCCATGCCACATACGCTCACACCAGGGATCGAAACCACAGCCGCAAGCCAGAGGTGACCGGCCAGCTAGAGGTCGAAGCGCAGCACTCTAGACCACTAGGCCATCCCAACCCCCCATATATCTTAGGAGATGAAATACACCTTTATTGTTATGATATTTTACAACACATTACATGTTTAAGCTACTACACACCTTTGAGTTACACATTTTATGAGATCTTAAACGTAACATACCGTTTAGCTACACCCATCTTTGTGTTACACATTTACTGTTATGACATCTTTAAAATAAAATGTATCTTTGAGTTACAGTTTTTTTTTAAAAAAAAAAAAAAAAATAAGCTACATACACAGCCCATTACATTACATCATATCAATTATAGATTTACTTACGTCCTTCTTATACCAGGTTACTTAACACCAATTAAAGAATTACCACGTTTTCCTATTATTGTTTGTATTATAAACAACGGGAATTCGTTTACATCAATTAAACAATAACCATGTTACACTATGGTTTCAATTAGCTGAATTACCAGGAACTGGTATACATCAATTAGATAATTACCATGTTATACTTTTGTTGTTCTAACTGGCTTAATTACCAGGAACTAGTTTATATCAATTAAATAATTTACCATATTTGTGTATTGTTGTTTTAATTACACCAATTAAAGAATTGCCACGTCATACTATTGTTGTCCCCATTAGCTGCCGTACCAGGAAATAGTTCACACCATTTAAATACTTACCATGTTATACTATCGTTGTTTTAGTTAGCTGTATAACCAGCAACTAGTTGGTATGAATTAAAGAATTACTAGATTTTACTTACAATGAGCTAGTTCTGTTGTTCTGACTGTGGTGATATACAGAAGAATGAAGCGATCAATAGCGGTGTAGAATCAGGATGCAGCCAAACCCGTGTAAAATATATTTGCTTTTGATTGACAGAGATTATATTTCTGTTATGAGTATTGCACGGGAGGTGCAATTGATACATATAGACCACTTATTAAACGCCCACCTCCATCGATGGTTATATCGTACACAAGTTCTCTTTGTTTTAACTTCCTCCTATGGGAGGAAACCCACCAGGTTAAGAAGTCACTCTTATCTTCAAGCCACATATATCCAGATTCCATGCGAGTGGTGATATAACAGCAGTGCTGGCTACAAAACATGATAATTTTCAACGGTAGAGTCTGGCACTTGACTTAAACTATTACTTTCCGGATTTTTGGAGGTGGTCTTTAACCATTTTGCCGGGAGAACGGGTTTATGGGGTTGGGAAACGTACTTACCGTTTCTCTTACTACGCCCACCCTTCAAAAATTAAGGTACGACTCCTGCAATGTACAGAGTAAGGGAAGGGTTAGATGGCATGTAATGGGATTTAACGTCTTACTGTTCTGCCCCGGCTATGAGGAACATTGTGGCACTGGTAGTAAAAATTCGACGATGGATGGCAGATAGAAAAGCCTAGATAAATTGAACCAAATAGCACTCTGCTAACCGTATGCCCGTCTTCATGAGCCCAGTTGGTGGATAAGAGGATTGCTCATGTATTGGAATATGACGCTACAGATAATATTTGATCTATGAAACATGACAACTTATGTTTTATTAAAGTTAATGAACTTATTCAAGGACGGCTGATTAGAAATATAAGGGTTATAACGTCCTTCTGTTCTGCTTCGAACTGGGCTAATGAAGACGGGCATACGCCATACAGTGTGCTATGGGGGACATTTTGTTCTGTTATCGAATTCCAACTGTCAAAGGATCGTGCACGCCAATGTGTACAAGGGACTTTTGAGTTTTCGTTCCGTCCGAACGACTAGAAGGCTGCATCGCGCCAGAAAATGTGGTTGAACTTTCTCGCCCAAAGCAGGGATCGAATACTCGACCGGGTTTTATTAAAGTTATTCAGGGGTAGGCTGGTTAGATGAAATAGCACAATATAATATTTTATATATTAACCATGGCGGCTTAGTGTTTTATTAGAGATTATACGGTCATAGAGTTGCAAAAAGAAAAAACATTTTGATATTCAATATCTGTAGAATATTAGATGAAATAGCACAATATAATATTTTATATATTAACCATGGCGGCTTAGTGTTTTATTAGAGATTATACGGTCATAGAGTTGCAAAAAGAAAAAACATTTTGATATTCAATATCTGTAGAATAAGATAGCTTTTGAAACACCGGTCTTTAATTACAGATAAATATTAACTTTTAACACAATAACGTATCAGTTGTTTTAATTTCATCTGATCAACCTCTCGGGGGGGGGGGGATTTTGATTGAGTGCAAGTATCTCAAAGATACACGATTACGGCATTACCGTTGCCAATCATTACATCAGTTGTTTGCCCAACCGGGTCTTTACTGTAAAGCGCTAGACTTTTTAAAGGAGACAAATTTTTATCGAAAATTTTAATTGTTTATATTTGATTTTCACTTTCATGTTTTAAATACATATACATATAGTTGATATTTATTGTTAATTGATATTTACTGTGATATTTGTTTTTATTTATGTATGTGTATATATAATATTGTGATTATTTGTTTAGTTTGTCTCAAGAAATCTCACCGTATGTTTGGCGCAGTATGGCCCGGTTGGAGCTGACGTGCCATAAAATAACATTTCATTCATTCATTCATTCTCGGGGGGGGGGGGGCTAGAGTGCCGCGCTTCGACCTCTAGCTGGCCGGTCACCTCTGGCTTGCGACTGTGGTTTCGATCCCTGGTGTGAGCGTATGTGACATGGAGATAGGGGAGCGTTCTCAACCTCGAGGGTTTCCTCCGGGCACTCCGGTTTCCTCCCACTGTTAAAGACCCCTACGCGCAAGCAAATTATTGAAATAAAATTAAACAATATGTTAGTCCCGAAATGACTTAGTTTGTGTCGAGTGGACGTTAAACCCCATTTCTCTCTTTCTGATCAACCTTTGCCATTAATTGAAGAGAGTTTAAGCACACTCTTCTCGAGTGCAAGCAGCATCTCAAGGACATACGATCAACACATTGCCATTGCCAATCGTTAAATCAATTATTTTCCCAACCGGGTCTATATTCTAAACTACCAGACTTGTTAAAAGGGACAAGTTTTTATAAACAATTTTAATAGGAAATATATATACCATCTTGGTTTTCATTTTTAAATATGAAGTTGTGATTTTTATTTAAAATTATTTAATATACTGCGATATTTTATTTTATTTGTGTACATGAATACTTAACCGGATGACCCGGAGAAAACCCACGAGGATGAACAGGCAACCCTACTACTTGTCACGTACAAGTGGGGATTCAAAATCACGCCAGTTGACTCAATGACAGACTTTAAGATACAGCAGGGTGGTACTTTTTACCGCCGACCACCGCCGACTAATACTTTTTACCGCCTACTGCCATATAATTACCGCCGACCAACTACTTTTTACCGCCGACCGTAATGAAACTACCGCCGACCATGGCGTAATTACCGCCGACCAAATGTCTTATCTGACGATATTATTTTTTTAGAAGAGCATAACAAAAATGATATTCAGTTTTTAATACATTTAATACATAATACAAAATATCGAAGGCATTTCACATTTTGTTCACAATCAATAAATTAAATACTTTATCTACGCGTTGCACGAACGCTTCGTGCACGATTTATTTGATGCTGTTTTTTGGTCGGTAATTGAATTGATTTATAATATCCTTTGTAAAATTCTATATTTAATATATTAAAGTATTTGATCCTCAGTAAATAAACACGATGGTCGGTGGTTGTTATACGTAAAAATATTTGGGCGGCGATAATTACTCGAAGGTATTTGGTCGGCGGTAATGACGGAAAAAAAATATTTGGTCGGCGGCATATAATATTTGGTCGGCGGTAAAAAATATTTGGTCGGCGGTAAATAATATTTGGTCGGCGGTAAAAAGTATTGGTCGGCGGTAAAAAGTACCACCGGATACAGCACGCACCTGCTAACCATTCGGCCATCCAACCCCCAAACATTTGATAACAAATAACATTATTACATCATTCGGTATGCGAATTCAACCCCTTTTATTCAGAGGCTGGCATCATGACAGTATTGCGAATACCCCTTTTTGTAGAACACCACACTGGACACGACAGCTTTTTATAAAAAGACAGAAAGATGTTAGTTGACAGAAGTTTTCCATTGCCGACATTCCGCCATTTTAAGTAAGAGTTGCGTCCCTTCCCGAAATAAATCCAATAATTCATGCATTATTATAAACAAACACGAATCGAGACTTGATATTGGAATAGATGTCCCGGCCAGTGTCTTTATTAAATGAAGGTTTGAATTAGTGATCATATTTATGGTTTTGAGCTAATTTCTAATATTTTTGGTGGTTGTGGTCTGGAATTGTGTTGCCTGGATAATGGTAGACGTAGACTTGTTTTAGGTTTTTAAAATGGCTTAAGATTTAATTATTTCTGGTATTGTTGAAAGCTAAATTACATGCATACATCAATATTGCAAGTTACAGATTAGCAGCAAATATGTAAGCTAATTTTTTTATATTTCATTTAATGTGTGACAGCCTATAGACAGCCTATGCAGACATGAATAATGGCAACTATTGTATTTTCAGGGCAAAGTATAAAATATATTTTGTGTTCATAATTATGTTTAATGGAAACATATTTGTTGTGTAATGGTTATGTTACATGGTAGTATGATATAGATTAACCAGCATCAACATCTACTCTATCATGTGTAATTTGTAGAACATGTAAACTTATCTAAAACCCTTTCGCTTTATCTCAATCACGTAATCTATAGCCCCGAACTACGCATGTTTTACCTACCACCTTTACCACGACATTGCAGGAGATGGAAAGTGTAGGTGTGAATTAGGTTTAATTAAAAATCATAGATACGGTCCATGAAGACAGACATTTTACAATGTTATATATAGAACTGACAATGCTAATGGATTTTATTTAAAATTGCAATTCTTAAATTAGTATCATGGGCGTTGACATTTTGTTTTAAGCCCAGTTACATGTACCTCTCTTAGAACTTGTTCATGATAATGTAAGAGACCGGGTAATCTAATAAATGAACCATTCTTCTCAGATGTTGACAAACAATCCCGACTTATATTCGTAGACGGTACAAGGACGGTTTGGTGACATTTGCACCCAACTATAAGTCTCTGTGCTATTTCGGTCGCCATCTTTGATTTTTGCCTCTCCTGAAAGTTGCCCACACTTTCCAGAGGTTGCAAACTGCACACATCTTCAGAACAGTGACCACTACCAGAATCAATCGTCAAACTTTCCTCCCCGGGAATGGGTCACGGATCTGGGAGTTCGATCCCTACTAAGAGGTTGAAACGCCATGGAACTAGTAGTCTCTATCATTAAGACAGATATTCTACGAATATAAGTCGGGATTGTTTGTCAACACCTGAGAATTAATCTCCTAATATGTCTTGATCATTTTGACTAGACCAACTACACGTTTGATCAAAGAGAGAGAAATGGGGTTTAACGTCCACTCGACACAAACTAGGTCATATCGGGACTAACATATGGTTCAATTTCATTTCAATAATTCGCTTGTGCGTAGGGGTCTTTAGCAGTGGGAGAAAACCAGGGGATCCGGAGTAAACCCACGAGGTTCGATAGGCCACCCTACTCCTTGTCACGTTCAACCGGGGATTCGAAACTAAACCAGTTGACTCAATGGCAGGCCGTATGATACAACGCGCCACGCTAACCATTCGCCCCCACCCACTCTATATAACAGATTTGGTCTAACAATAATGTGATATCATTTGTATCAATGAACAATCAATACAGGTATTTCACTCTTGGTGTGTAATCTATCACCTGTTTATGTAGACTGACTAAACAGGAAATAACCGCACTAAGAAAACAAATGACGATAATCATCTCGATGATGATTTAGTACCGGTAATCGATATTTAATGTGTACACAAGACCTTGTAAGATAATGTCACACTTTTCTTCCAGATTTATAACTATATAGACTTTAGCTGTTGAATAAACCGTTTCGCAGTTTCTTTTAAATCAGTTTACCTCTTGTGTATGATGGAACTGATTAGTGTTTTAGTAAAAGTTCTGAGATGGACCTCCGCTCTTCTTATTTACGACAAGCAAACAGGTAATTATATAACATAATAATAATAATAGAGAGAGAGAGAAAGAGAGAGAGAGAGAGAGAGAGAGAAATGGGGTTTAACGTACACTCGACACAAACTAGGTCATTTTGGGACTTACATATGGTTTAATTTTATTTCAATAATTCGCTTGCGCGTAGGGGTCTTTAGCAGTGGGAGGAAATCGGAGTGCCCGGAGGAAACCCACGAGGTTGAGAAGGCGCCCCTATCTCCATGCCACATACGCTCACACCAGGGCTCGAAACCACAGCCGCAAGCCAAAGGTGACCGGCCAGCTAGAGGTCGAAGCGCGGCACTCTAGACCACTAGGCCATCCCAACCCCCCAGAAAGAGAAACAAAGGGGGTTTAACGTCCAATTGACAGGCGACACTACTCCTTGGACGTACAACCGGGGATTCGAAACCACGCCAGTTGACTCAATGGAAGACATAATGACACAGCGTGCACGTGCTAACTATTCGGGGGTTGGGATGTCCTAGTGGTCTAGAGTACCGCGCTTCGACCTCTAGCTGGCCGGTCACCTCTGGCTTGCGGCTGTGGTTTCGATCCCTGGTGTGAGCGTATGTGGCATGGAGATAGGGGCGCCTTCCCAACCTCGTGGGTTTCCTCCGGGCACTCTCGTTTCCTCCCACTGCTAAAGACCCCTACGCACAAGCGAATTATTGAAATAAAATTGAAACCATATGTTAGTCCCAAAATGACCTAGTTTGTGTCGAGTGGACGTTATACCCCATTTCTCTCTCTCTCTCGCTAACTATTCGCCAACCATAATATGGCGATTATCTCGAGACAGGCTAACTGTTATCACAGAAAAATATTTTCCCAAATAAACATCACAGTAAGTAAAATGAAATATAAAAAAATCGTTTATGCATATCAATATTTGAAATACAAAAATGAAATTATACATGTATGATAAAATCCTGTCACTTCTAAAAAGTTCAACACTTGACCATATAAACCCGGTAACCCGGTTGGGCAAACATATAATGTAATGACGGTAAGAAGGCGATCTGGCTTGCTTAAGATGCATACACTCAAAATTTGCTTAACTGCCAAAAGAATCCCGGATTAAAACCACATTACTGTTTTTCAATGCATTATATATCAAAATGTCTCTACTATATATATTACCTATATTATGTAAGTGTGTGGCGGGGGAGGGGCGAGCATTTGTATAAACCTGTGCTACTTGTTCCACTCACACAATCACTCGCCAGTTTCATTTAATTTTAATATTTTTACGTTATTTTCTTTTCTAGCCAATATGTTTGCGGATATATCGTCAACTTTACCTGCAGAGATGAGGATGATAGTTGTGGACTACGACAGTCAATCTGATATTGTTACCCCGCTGAAACAGATGGATACAACCCAGAATCATGATCACTTTAATGTTATATTGATGTGTTCCATAGATTGTATACTAACAGTGCTCAATCAGGTATACATGTAGGAATTACTCAAGTTTAGTTAAATCAGGCCTCGAGTTCACAAAGCATTCTCAGACTTAAAGTGGAAGACCAAGGATTTACAACAAGGTTTCCATAAATCTTAAATATATATTCAGAAATAATCCGCTCTGTAACACAAGCAAAAAAGTTTTTGTAAACGAGAAATTAGTTTTTATTAAAACCGGAAGTGACATAATTGGTTCAACACGCTCCCTGGGCCCTATAGTAAGCATACAGCTTTGGCATAAGTTTACTACTGTTTTGTGTTCACGCCTCGTCCTTGGGCCAAAAATCTTATCGAATTGGTTGTTTGTTAGGATATCATAAACACGGATTTATGTTTTTTAACGTTTAGTACAAAAAGCCGTGGCGTAAATTCACTCATACTAAACGGTGCGCTGTGGTCCAATTCACGGCACATGGCCAATTGTTTATATCACGTGGTTTGATTGACAGCATGCGGGTGACATGTATTTCGTCTGCTTCGATGATTTTGAGCTTGCTGGCAGTGCTTTTCAACATAAACAGACTACCAAAATTATGGGCATGTGAGACATAATATAGTGCATTTTGGCACATAATGTCTAGGCGAACGGCTTTTCCTTTTTTCTCCCATTTCCTCTTGAGAATGTGTGGGCCCGAATGTTTATACGGCATTACTGTAGATCAATAGAAGAGATATTTTATATTCCAATACGTTGGTGCCTGACGTTGACATCCTTTGGACATTTATATATTTATTTGAATGTACATTGCTACGGGTCCGTTGAAATAATGTCACTTCCGGTTATTAATTTCTCATTTGCAAAAAACTTTTTGCTAGTGTTACAGTGGGGATTATTTCTGAATATATATTTAAGATTTATGGAAGCCTTGTTGAAAATCGTTGGTCTTCTCTTTCAAGTGAAGAATTTACTCAACTTTCATTCGCTATTTATGAGAAATCCTTTGCACATAATTAATTTCTTATTGGTGTATTTGATACATTAAAACAACTTACATTTTAAAAGGGGCTATATTGTAGTTAAAATAAGGCGAACAATTTTGAGTAAATTCTTCAGGGCCAGTTTATGTTCAATTATTCTAGAGTACCGAATACCCCTTAAAAATACATAATGCAAGAGGTAAATCTGCCTATTGCAAGTCTTTCTTTGGGCTTGAAATGTTATCTAAATTATTAATTAGGCATAGATTAACTTATCCAGATTTAATCATGAAGTGGATAGTCGATACTATGTTGTATCGACTTTAATTAGTAATGATGATCGCGGCTAGGTCGAAAATCCAATCGCTATCGGTTCAGAGTGGATCAATTTGACTCAAATTTTCATCAAATTCCCTTTACATTATATAGTTTTCAACTATTATAGTGAGAACTGCCAGCTCTTTATTTAATCGCCCATTATGTATATATTTTATTTGGAGTTTCGCGATATGATCACAGCGCACGCTAGATCATTTTCTTTGAGGTGGCAGGGCGTTCATTTATGATTTCAAGTTTACGATAAGTGTCTTTACGTGTGCCAATAAAACGCCAAAATATTGACAACGTATTTTAAAATATTGTTAGTATTGTAATTCAGGTTCTTTTAACTGCAGCACACAGAATTAGCCATTTATTGACTGAAATGCATTTATAACAATATTATCAATACAGCGAAGTGCTTACGGCAATTTTGAACTCACTTTAATATCACCGAGCTACATTTTACATTGAATCATTTCCAATTAAATAAATATATTCTGTATTTTAAATAATATTTAACTCCACAAGAAGGAAATTAGTCAGTAAATTAAATCGATTGGATACATTCCGTATTTTAGTAACTAAGCAACCATTTGAGCAACTTGGAGGAAAATCCCTTGAACGCACCGGTTCACTTTTCATTTATTGTTATTATATACAAAATAGGCGTGGATCCTGTTTCTTGAAATCTTAACTAAAGATAAAATCCAAATTTTAGTAGATACTTCAATTTTGATTGCCTAAACACTAAAATCAATCTAATATTACCCAATCAAATTACTAAAATTTGGGTTTTATCTTAGTTAAAATTTAGTTAAACAGGACCCAGATTTAAAAGATCATATTTTAAACATGACGTTCGGTAGGTCGTCACAAACTTCATACCCATTCTTTATCTCCGGAACAATAATAGAACACTATATTGTGTTTAGCGACTTCATATTAAGCTGATATACCACAGGCACAACCAGTCCTTGTGGAAACTGAATCCCACGTCCGCGCCATGTAGTGTGTTATGGGGGTAATTCTGCCTGGATAGTGGCACTACGACCTACTTCTGATTGTTAAGGTATCTTTGATACGTGCACGCCAATGTGTACACGGGACCGCGGTTTTTTGTCCCACCCGAACGACTAGACAACCTTTATTTTCAACCCCCCTTTCCTGCACCACTAACAAGGGTATACCACACCGGACAATCGCGATGAACTACCTCGGTCAACCCCGGGAGCGAACCCGCGACCTCCAGACCAATAATCCAACGCCTTTCGCACTAAGCCACTGTGGCCCCCGTTCAGTTGAAATAGTAACTGTCCATGTTTATAGTGGAGTAAAGGCAACCATTTATATCACCGTGTCTCTGTTTTCCAGGCAACCAGCCATGCTTCTGTCACCCATGTAGATTTTTTTCTAGTTCATTATTCAGTGTAGCCGAATCACCCGGTATGAAGTCATTCAGGGAGAGAGTTAACGTCCAATCGACACAATCTATGTCATTTCGGGACTAACATATGGTTCAATATAAACTCATTCAATTCAAGTACAACTTTACAGGTTGTACATACAAAGAATGAATGTGGTTTTATGTCACGTCTGCACCAACCGGGTTACATTGCGCCAAACACACAATGAGTTATACGAGACAAACTAAATAATAATGTTATACATACAATGTTGATATTTACAGTCGGACGGATACGAAAAGAATTTTGACAGCTTTACATCATTCAAACACAGATCAAGATGGCTGATAATAATGGAGGAGTTGAACGAATCAGATTTTTATAATTCTTCACTGGATCATATTACAGTCATCAATTCAAGACATAGTAAGAAATGGCATTACGAAAGTAACTCAACTAAGGTAACGTTTCTTCCATGTTCCTGGAGCAATGACTGCGAGTTTTACAAAATCGGGGCGTTGCTAGATTACTTCATAATTCCCGAACTTATAGCTAGGTTTTCTGCAGACACGTGAATAGTGGCGTCCAATCAGAGGTAGTGACAAAGCGACCTCTACGAAAACTTTGAACGAGCCTTGAAATGGGCAACTTGATTACCACAGATAGACATTTTAGCTGCAAAGTGCGAGACTGGGTATTCGCGATGCTCGAGGAATCTGATATGTACGGAGTGGTGAGATTAAGCCTAGGGCCGTTTTATTTATAAGAACTATGAAGTCTAGTTTTCGTGAGGGTTTTTTTTAAATTCTCAACGAAACCTTAATAATGTTCTCTCTGATAGAGGGGTTAGCGTGTGCCAGCTGCATCACAAAGACTGTTATCTCCAGTTGTACGTGACCATGGGTGGGTCGCCATTTTAACCTCGTAGGTTTTCTCCGGGTCCACCGGTTTCCTCTCGCTGCTAAATACCCCTACTAACAAGCAAATTATGGAAATAAAATTGAACCCCCTGTTAGTCCCGAAATGACCTAGTTTGTATCGAGTGGACGTTACCCCCCCCTCTCTTTCTCTATCTGTTAGGTTTTTAAGATATTAATTGATTGATCTTAATATAGAAAATTTAAAGGCATGTCATCAAAATCTAATAAAACTTTTTGTTATCAGTACAATTATGGTTTGTAATGCCTTAATATTTAATTTTGTAGATCGACGCCGACTTTCATCAGCTGATGTGGCGATCTGGACGACAGCGAGAGTTCAGTAAATTGAGTCATAATTGTTTACAATTGAGTGAGGATGTCCTTTTCCCGAATCTAAAATATACGTTAAATGGAAGACACTTTCGAGTGGGGAGTAAGGAGGTATTTGCATAGTTTGTTTATTTCACCAACCGATGTGTGTGTCTAGCAAGTTTCGAACATTCCTTATTATATTTATTCAAGGGTTAAGACACACCCCGGAAATAAGAAATGACCTTGTGTGGTAATTTAACGATATATAAATTATTGATACTGAAAATGTGTTAGATCTAATGGTCTGACATTGTCTCAAGTGGCGTGGTTTTGATCCTAAGGAAAAGGGTCGCCTGCAAAACACCCTGGATTCTCCCCGGGTTTCTCCAAATGCTTATGTATGAATGAATGTCATGTCCGCTCCAACCGGGATATATTGCGCCAAACATGGCGATTCATTTAAGGCAGGCTAAATCATATGACAAAATATATAAAACAATATCACAGTTTATCACCCAATAACACATTTGACAGTAGATATCGCTTGCGTGATAAATTACATAATCTACTGCGATATATCCTTACGCGATATCAGATATCGCTTTACATCAGTTTAATTGGTCGATCAAAAAGGAACTACTTTCTTTTATTTTAAAGAAACCACTTATTTTGAATAAAAAATAAATTCTTTTTTGTTAAAAAATATAAAGGACTTTGCAATAGGTAAATTATTGCTGTCAAAAATGATGTATCACTTACGATGTAATGTAATCAGATTCAGTAAAAGTGAAATCTTTACCAAATAATGTTATCAGAACTCTGGGTAAAGTTGTTTAGACATGTAATGTACGATATCTGAAAAAACACCAAACAACTTCATAGAAATATATTCACAAATTATTAAAAATTTAAGAAACGGCAGACAACACGTTCTGTATAGAATCTGTAGAACTATATTTATTTATTTGTGCATGTAAGAAAGGATTGGGTGGTAAATAAAATCTCCAAATCGTCTATTTTGATATCAAAAAATATCAACACTCGTTGACAAAGTAAAAAAAACTCGGCAGGGCCTGTTTTTTTTTTTTTACTTTATCAAAAAAGACTCGTAGGAGATTCTCTCTATATCAAATCTTTAAAAAAAAACATTCTTTAATGCATATAAACATTTAAAACAGGAATGCCTAAGACCCCCCCCCCCATCTCTCGCACAGATGATGTTGGTATGTTTTATAAAAAATAAGTGATATCAGATGTTATATATTTGTTATGTTATGATTAATAAAATCCAGATTGCGATCCGTGTTCCCTGAAATATATATTATTTTACATTACAGTGGGCGCCGTTTGTTCATAAACACACATCAAACAAAGGTGATATAATATATACAGGCTTATGTATAGATATTTTGGATCTCCTCTCATCTCAACTTAATTTTACGTAAGTTATCATCCATCATGAGATTTGCACTACAGAGTATATGGGGCCATTATGTCCGACAGGCCACCCACATTCTGTAGAATACTATTAAATTTCATCCGATAGAAATTGGAATAGCCCCTCATCGCCCAACCCTCTAGAATCTTCTATAACAAATTACATTGGTGATCTATGCTACGTCCCAATAAAGCAATCGTGAAACATTAACCTCCGTTAAATATAACGACGAGTGAACGACATGTTAAAGTTGGTAAAAGATGTTATTTCTATTTTCGATATAGTATATGTACCAGGCTATAATGAATTAAGTGGGGTATTCCATATTCTTGTTTTATTAGATATAGTATATATTTCCCACCCGATAATGAATGGGGCAGGTTGCTGAATGGTGAGTGGACCGGTTTAATCCGAATGCTTCAGCGAAAGGTCAGTTTTTAAATGTATATATTTTGTAAGCATGGTCTTGATTTATTTCTGAAAGTAGATACCATCATTCACTCATGTAGTGATATCTTTGTCCTGGCATAATATTGGTTTCAAATGCGGCGATAAGTTTTATTAGTTAGGACATCATGTTAAGCTACTACAATAGATGATGGATTTATAAATCAAAATGTTCCGTGTAACAAAAAAAAACCCCAACATGCTAGTCTTGTCACTTCCGTTTTGCTTACAAAAAAACATTGTCATGCCTGTTCTTGTTTATGATACAAAACGGTGTAATTTACCAACAGTGACGTAATATATCTAACAGATCACATAGGGACATAATATCAGTTTAGTTGCATGTCTATAAGTAAATTTGTACATTGGTTTTTCTTCTTGTTTTTTTTGAAGGAGGTAGAGATGATAGTTGCTGCCATCGGTGTATCCGAGGAACGGGAACAGGTCATGGATTTTACATTTCCTTATCTGTTTAATCGTGGGATCGCCATGTTTCGACTGCGGGATTCCGAGAATGATAAGTGGCTAACGTTAATCAAACCATTTACCTGGAAGGTGTTGCTATGTATTGGTGTATCTTTATTTGGAGCAGCTGTTTTATTTCATGTTATTGAGATAATCAACCCCTTCTATCTGACTTCACCTAAAGATTCGTTCTGGAGAAGGTTGGAGTATCTGTATGGAGCTATGCTAGCACATGGTACGTGATTTTATAAACATACATTATGCAAGAGATTAATCTGCCCAATGCAGGGTTTTCGTTAGGCCTGAAATGTTATCTAAATTATTTATTAGACTATTTTGTTATCTTACCGAGTTTAACAATGATGATCGCGACTAGTTTGCAAATTCAATCGCTCAAATCTCGGTTCAGAATCAGAGTTGATTAATTTGACGGAAATTTTCAGCAAATTCCCTTTACATTATTTAGTTTTGAGCTTATTAGGTTATCGTATAAAGTGCCAGCTCTTTATCGTATCTCCCATAATGTATCTTAAATTATATTAGGGTTCATCTGGGATGTTGATAAAGTTGTAGGTATGGCCGAGTCGGTAATTATGAAACAACCCCATTATCTGTAATGTTTGCTTATGTACTAAAGAAAGGTTCAAGAAAAACTTGGTAACATGTTAGGTTAATATTGAATTATAAAGACAGATCAGTCAACCGTGAATCAGGGTTCAAATATTAAGGAAAATGTTTGGACAATTCAGAAACTATGCAACATACTATATCAACATATAGGAAATTGGAGAAACGTATGACATTATAACACACCATACAAGAACTTTATATAGCTTGTTGTTGTATGTCCCATTCCTAGCACATGGTCACAGTAAACCCACCCCGGAAGAAAGTATGCTAGCTGATTGGCAGGCCTGGAAATGAATGAATGAAATAGAGTTTTATGGCACATCAGCTCCAACCGGGCCATATTGCGCCAAACATGGTGAAAAGTATGAGACAAATTAAATGATATCACATAAAGTATTCATGTACACAAATAAAAACAAATATCACAGTATATTAAATAATTAAAAAATAAAAATCAACTTCATGTACCTAAATAGTTTAAAATAAAAAACAAGGTGAATTATATATTTACAATTAAAAATTTGTCTCTTTTAAAAAGTTTAGTACTTTGCAATACAGACCCTGTTGGGCAAATAATTGATTTAATGATTGGCAACGGTAATAATTAGATCTGATGTCCTTAAGAAACTTGCACTCAATCAGAATGTGCTTAACTGGCAGGCCTGGGAAATAACGGTTTTAGATGTACTTGACAAAATGTTAGGCACTAATAAAATGGTACCCGACATTGTCAACTTAGTGCCGGACATGTATTAATAATATCATTAAGAAAGACACATAAGTGCTCGACAAAATGGCAGACACCAGAGGTTTGGTGCCTTACAAAGCTTGAATTTGTGGCTGACATTGTCAGTGTCATGTGCCTTATTCAATTCTTATTGTTTTAGGTAGCTCCAACGAACCCGAGGCAATGGCCGGGCGAATATTTCTAGGATGTTGGTGGATTTTTTGTATAATTTTGGCAGCTTCCTACAGTGGAACTCTTATAGCGACTCTGACGGTGACTAAAGAGAAACTACCATTTAATACATTATCCGAACTGGTTAATCAAGATGAGTATACATGGGGAACAGTTTCACAAACTCTCTTTGTCCCGCTGTTTAGTGTATGTATTATGTTAGTTTATTACACTTGCCATGTACGTTTAGGAACCGTCCTATTGAATCGACCCCCAGTCAATTTTACACGGGGCATATATCATCGGCAATTGATTGGTCAATTTTGCTTTTGTGTTTTAAAGGGTTTGGTTATTTCATGTTTTAAAGGGGATTTGTTTTAGGTAGAAAGCCAATATTATAATACCGATCTATATTATTTCGTTTCGTTTTGTTTACCCTAAATGAAGATCTGATCCGTTGTAGCGATACTTCGCGTCAAAAGTCATTCGAGTGGCTTTTGACCTTATGAAATCAGATATTTGATTATGCAATCAGCATTGATGTTTCTAATGGATTACTCACAGTTCCGTGCTAGGCACGCCTGAAGCATACCGTAACAGACTGTTTCATTGGCTAATCCCTCACATTATCCATGCCAGAACACGTCAATTTTAACAGCTATTCCAGATATCCTAGTGTTGTGAAGAGAAGTAAAACGAAATTTTGATCATCAAAAACGACACGAAATAGTAAAATAACACATACCCCCCCCCCCCCCCCTTCCTCACTAGTTAAATCACCGAATAGAGGCTGATTTTGCCAATTTGGCGTGCGGTATTGGGTTCGAACCCTATCGATTGTCAGAGTTCGACCCTAAACCTTGTGAGGCTACAGCTGTGAACAGATATTTCATATTCGGTGTGAAACATTAGGACTATGAGATCATGGAACATGTAACATTGGAGATCATTTAACTTTAGATCTCCAACATTTTACTGAATACAATTGTTATAAGATATTTTGTCTTCTTCAGAAAACAACAGATCCCGTTTTCAAACAGATATGGAGAGGTATTGTGAATGAAAATAAAACGAACCCGAATGTACTGAGTGCAGATCCTGAGATCCATCGCGATTTGATGTTAAACTCCTATTATGTATTTCTGATGGAATCAAGTTTCTATGATAAATGGGCGTCTCAAAACTGTGAAATTAAAAAGATTAAAGAAACTTATTTCTCCATGGATTTTTCAATTGGTTTGCAAAATAATTCAGCCTATACACGTCTAATATCTCACATGTAAGACAGAATTCCTTTCTTTCGTCCTTCTAGAATTTACAAAGTCGTCAATTAAAATGGCTTTCAACGGAATTCACGGTCACCTGAAAAGTTCACAAAACTATATGGCGTAGTTTTGCATCGAAATCAAAGCGGCTTATACACGTGGCAAAGTCGGTAAAACATTGGCTCGCTAGCCTGGAGGTCGGCTCTTCGATCCCTGCATATTACGAGAAAGTTCATCCCGAGTTTTCGGCGTGGTTTCCCCTTGTCAGTGTTGCCGGACGGGGGTGGGGCTTACAAGGACAGCTTTCTAGTTGTTCGGATGGGACGAAAAATGAGGTCCCGCGTAAACATTGGCGTGCACGTTGAAAATCCCTTGGCCGTTAGAATTTGATATAAGAGTATGCCTTAGCACCGCTGCCCGGTTACAATTTCCCTCATAGCAGATTGTATAGCGTATTCCTGTCTTCATTAGCCCAGTTTAGGACCAAATCAAAAACAGTAGGACGTTAAACCCCATTTCATTTCATTTCAGGACATTACGTGTACTAGAAAGTAATTTGATGGAAATTTGGAAGAAAAAATGGTGGCCTTGTGGAAAATGTAAATCTACGACCCAGACAATTAGTACAGTTATAGACATTGCCTCATTACAAAGCGTGTTTTATTTTCTATTTGTTGGATTATTCCTAGCAGCAGTAACTTTGTGTGTCGAGATGATATCCTTTTCATCAAGGAGAAATAAAAAATTAATAGGGGAAGATTGATGCAAGTGGTGCGAGAGAGAGAGAGAGAGAGAGAGAGAGAGAGAGAGAGATTAACGTCCACTCGACATAAGCTATTTCATTTCGGGACTAACATATGGTTTAATTTTATTTGAATAAATCGCCTGTGCGCAGGGGTCTTTAGCAGCGGGAGGAAACCGGAAAACCCACGAGGATTGATGGTGCGCAGGAGGACAAGTTGACTGACAAATAATATTGTGAGAAATTTGTAAAATCGTTCACTGTTTTGTTATAGGCCTACCATCTAAGTTAAATTACCGGTAATAGTACACGCCATGTTCTTGTACACCGTTATTTAGACATAGTGCAAACCATTGTTATTATTGTACAGTGATCTTAGCAACAATTATATAATTTCAGGAGTGTTACCGTCAGCGTGGTTATATTTACGTGTGATTTTCTATATATTTTGTTTTATTCAACAATATTTTATTCTCAGAAAGTTATTTTATTAAATGTGGTTTTATGGGTGATATTTTATTCTCAGAAAAGGTATTTTATTAAATGTGGTTTTATGGGTGGTCAGCACCAACTGGGCTACATTGGGCCAAATATATGATGATGATTATTAGTGGTTTCTCTCTTGTCAGTGATGCAGGACGAAGGGCATGACAAGGACAGCAGTCCGGCCGTTCAGACACGACGATAAAACAAGATCCCGCGTGTACACATTTCAAAAAATGTTGTTTACCCATAGGAAATCGATACCACAGATGTAAACAATACAATCAAAACAGGAACAGTCGTCTTCGTCGCACTTAAATTCTGCTAAATTACAATTCCCTGGCCAAGGCAAATAACATCAGTCAATAACATTAGATTTAAAGTATATTCAAGATTCATGTTAAATATTTCTACCATTTAAAAGTATGGGTATAGATAAGCGGTTCTCAACCAGGTGTGCCGAAAAATCTTTCTAAGTGTGTCGGGATATCTTAATACGAAAAAAACACATGATCCTAATTGAGTATTGACTGTACGTTCATAGCTGTGTTTTTCTGTATTTAGTTTGAGTCATTCGATGTGTCTATGGCTAGTCTATGTCTACGGTTGTATGCCGTCGGTGACTTTCCATGTTTTTATTTCGCAAAATTAAAATAATTTTCCTATATATTTAGCCAGGTGTGCCGCTATTTTTTCATGTGTTCCAAGGGGTGCAGTTGGCAAAAAAAGGTTGAGAACCACTGGTATAGATCATCTAATAATTCTGTTGTTACAGTTTGTCTATATATTTGCTTCATATCTGTATTAGCTTGATAACGTTGAGAGAATATTCTTCGAAACATACCCCCAAATTACACCAGAAGCTGTTTCCATAATGACTACAGAAGCGTAGTCGAAACGTCGCTCAGTAATCACCAGTATAATTGTATTCCATAGAATTGTGACCTGTTTTTCACTCTTTCCAGTTACTAAATGTCATTTAAAGATTAATATTACTGTTGGAAGATAATCGATCGCCAGACATCTATTCCCTCTACAATTATATATTGTATCACAAGACATTTTGTACAATGACCAGAAGAGATTGTCCCGTGGGAGTTGGGGAGACATTTTGAATCCGACAAACTAAAGGTTGACCCATTAACCTTTAGTGGCTATCGTTATGGATCGTTATCTTGATAATCATTAACAAGTCATTGTTTCCATTTATCTTCGATAGTTTACCTATATTATATCCCGTATATATTATAGTCTGTATAACAAAAACAGCACGGCAGAGGAGAGAGAGAGAGGGAGAGAGAGAGAGAGAGAGAGAGAGAGAGAGCGAGCGAGAGAGAGAGGGTTTAACGTCCACTCGAAACAAACTAGGTCATTTCATTTCGGGACTAACATATGGTTCAATTTTATTTCAATAATTCGTTTGCGCGTAGGGGTGTTTAGCAGTGGGAGGAAACCGGAGTGCCCGGAGGAAACCCACGAGGTTGAGAAGGCGCCCCTATCTCCATGCCACATACGCTCACACCAGGGATCGAAACCACAGCCGCAAGCCACAGGTGACCGGCCAGCTGAGGTCGAAGCGCGGCACTCTAGAATACTAGGCCATAACAGCCCCCCCCCCCCCCCCGAGAGAGAGAGTCATTAGCAGTGGGAGGAAATCGGAGAACCCGGCGAAAACCCACGAGGCAGGAAGGCGACCCTATTTATTGTCACATACAACAGGGAATCGAAACCACGCCAGTTGACTAAATGACAGACCTAATGATGCAGCGCGCACGCTAAGCATTCGCCCCCCCCCCCCCGCCCCAACACACACACACAGCAAATAAATTAATAAAGCAAAAAAGCAACCAAAAACTTGTATCTAGCTCTTTATCACCTCGTGGGTTTCCTCCCACTGCTAAAGTCCCCTACGCGCAAGCTTAAGACGGCCTACTGTTAGATTTATGTTTTGGTTAGAGAGGCAATTAAGAAATGAAATGGGGTTTAACGTCCTACTCTTCTGCACCTGTTTGTGTAAACAAGTAAATCATATATATAACAACTATATAAGGTCAAAAGTTTCCCTTGTTCAATCACACATGCGCAAATCCCGTCGATAAACAGAAGAGCTCATAAATTAAGGTAAGCTTGTTAGTAACTAAGCATATTTAATATACTACTCAAAAGAAGTTAAGGGTCAAACCTTTTTTTTTCTACCAGGTAATTGTCTATGCACATATCAGATATATATATATAAAATTATTGGCGGAAATCGTGTCAAAATTGGTTCACGATTTCCTGTCGACAAACCCTGTGTACAAAGCATATGCCATTTTCAAACAAAACGATTTTGACAATCTCCTTAGAAACCATAAACTGAAGCTCAAAACAAGGCTCCACAAAACTGTTTCCATCGCCAAAACTCAGTAGGGTACGACTTTTTGGAGTTGATTATGTCCTTACACGTGCACTATACATTTTCCATGAACAGTTTTGGCATAAAAAATCCTTCCATGACCGTGCTGCTCTCAGTTGAACTTTCGACATGGTCAGACGTCAGCTGAGTGAACTTGACAGAGGAAAAGCCATTGCGTGGCTTAAACAGGGTTTTGCACAGAGGAATGTGGCACAGAGAATCGGTTGTAGCCGGAGTGTGATTGGGAGAGTATGGCAGCGTTTCCAGGCAACCAACTTAATTCAGAATCGCCCACGGTCTGGTAGGCCAAGAGCAACGTCACAACCGGCATGTCATTCAAATGGCCTTACGTCAGCGCGTTGTTACAGCGAGATGTTTGAGAGATGAACTGCGAAATGCAAGTGGTGTTCAGGTATCGGACCAGACCATAAGAAATCGTCTGCGAGCCCACAACATTCGATCTCGAAAGAAAGAAAGAAATGGAGTTTTATGGCACATCAGCTCCAACCGGGCTATGTGGTGCCAAACCTATGATGATTTTGGCGAGATAAATTAAATAAATATCACATAAATATATTTATATACATAAATAAAAACAAGTATCACAGACAATAATGTTATTAAAAATACATACAACTAAATATAAGTTCTTTATGTATATAAATAATTAAAAACAAAAATACGGGATATATATATACAATTAAAACATTCGATCTCGACGACAAGCGGTTAGACCACCTCTTCTTCAACGTCACAGGGCAGCACGTCGTGACTGGTGCACACGTCATAGAGACGGCGACAATGGGGGCGGGTACTCTTCACTGGTGAGTCCCGATTTGCATTACAATTCGCCTATAGGCGGCAAGGAGAACGATTTGCTGATGTTAACGTCAGACAACGCTATCGCTTTGGAGGTGGTACAGTAATGGTGTGGCCTGAAATTTCGACGTCTGTTCAACAGCATGCCTTGTCGTTGTGTCGACGGCTTACTAGCACGTGGTGGTTTCACTTGTTATTAACAAAGTTATCAAATTTGTTTTGTCGGACCTTATTATACTCAAAATGGCGAATTTTCATCAGATCCTCAGAATAGTTGTGTATAAAAAGTGCATATGCTTTGCATAACAGACTCAACATTGAGACATATTGAACTCATTCTGACCAAAAGTGTGCTTAAAAGTTTTGATTTACATGTTCCCTGTGTCTAATAAAATGACAAACAAAAATAATTGGTTGAGTCTTAACTTCTTTCGAGCAGTATATAAGTATAGTTGTAAATTATAATAATTTGTTCCAGACTAAGCATACTTAGTTCATGTATTTTCATAAGTAAATTAATGCGGGGCCACTATTATACTTGTAATGGCGGTTAGTTTTAATTTTTATTTATTTTTTTAAATGAAGAATAAAAAATTGAGTTTTGAACGGAAGAAACCCGATGATCACTTTAAATGTTAGCGTTCAAAAAGACGCCATTCCCATGTTAACCGGTCTGGGTAATATTAATATACTCTTATTACCATCGCCTCTTTACATCAGGAACCTCGACTAGTCGCTGAACCAAACAATTCCCCATCGTTGCTATAGCCACATTCTGTGTGACGGATTTGACGGAGTCGGCGTACTTCAAAACACCAGCTGTAACGGCACACATGTCTCGTAATCCGGTTTCACGTAGGCGTCGACGGACTGTCCTGTCTGAGATCCTACGCCGTCCAGGAATTGCTACTGCTACTGCAGTAGAGATCGCTGTTGTGAGATCCTATGCCGTCCAGGAATTGCTACTGCAGTAGATATCGCTGTTTACGGTTTCCGCAAATGACGCAACCAGAACAGGTGTCAAATGCTAGCCTGGGAAACATTCAGCAGCCTGGGCCGACTTCGGCTCGTCCAAATGGTCGACCATAGTTAAACTCGGTCTCGACCATGTACACCCGAACTTGAAATGGTTAGACTATAGTCGCGACCATGCTTAACCAACCTTTTGAGGTCGGTTGAGGCTGGTCAAGTCAAATTAAAAATGGCGGCTGGCCACAAAAGATGTGTTGTGTTGGAATTGTTATTTGAAGAAAGAACGTAAACTACCAATGTTGCTCCAGAATTCATATAACATATTTAAGTAGTTTCTATATTATATAAAGTGGATAATCATTTTTTGTCAATCAATACGACCACAAGGCTGATGTCAGACTGAAATTGTGACAGTACTGAAAGTGACGGTTTTATAGTAAAAAAATTTCAACTATTTGTGAATTTTATTTGGAAAAACAGTAAAATAAACAAACGATTTTGTTCATTGAATACATGCGTTTGATATACATTGTAAATATAAATTATGTAACAGTAAATAAACTCTGGATATTTGGTTGATTTGATTATTTTATTGTCTGGGGATAACTCTGTCACTGACTCAACTGTGAGTAGATTTCTTGAAATCGTCGTTATCATATTCTACCTCAAGTACAGCTTTTTCAGCATAGTCAGAAACTTTTGGCAAACGTTCCGGGAATTTGCATCCGAAGAATGATGTGGTCCTATCAAAGTTTTCATTAAGCAAACTTGCGTTTTCGTTAGGTAAAAGATTATGTAGCAGTTCATTGAAGGCAATAGCGTCCATTTTGACGACCATGGTCGAACTAGCTTTCGTTCGGGTGTAGTAAACTATGCTCTGTCGATCGTTTAGTCGTGACCATACAAGCGCACCCGAAGGTTGCCCTGGCTACATCTGTCTTTTTAGCTCAGTCGGAGTAGAACCAAAGGGCGTTAAAGCCCATCCATTGTCCCCCGCCTTTCGAAGAAAGTTGGGGGACTATTAAAATGGGTTCGTCCGCCACACTGTTCGGGACACAGTAACTCTCTTCCTTATTGAGCTAGAATGTTCAAACTTGGTGTATGTGTATATTAGGTCGATGCCTTGGTGGAGTTCGAAGATGAGCATTTCCCGCTTAGGGTAAGCAGAGATAAGCAATTTGATTGGTTGATGCTTTGGGACACGATAACTTTAGTTCTAATTAAGTGAGTGATGAAACTTGGTGTATAGTTTCATTACAGTAATATCTTGACTGAGTTCGATAATGAGCATTTTCTGCTCAGGGTAAGCAGAGCGATACGCAATTTGATTGGTCGAGACTTTGGAACACAATAACTCTCCTTCTAATTGAGTTAAAATGTTCAAACTTGATGTATATGCTTATTAGGTCAATGCCTTGATGGAGTTCGAAGATGAGCATTTTCCGCTTAGGGCAAGCAGAGATAAGCAATTTGATTGGTTAATGCTTTGGGACACGATAACTTTAGTTCTAATTAAGTGAGAGTGATGAAACTTGGTGTATAGTTTCATTACAGTAATACCTTGACGAAGTTCGATAATGAGCATTTTCTGCCGAGACTTTGGAACACAATAACTCTCCTTCGAATTGAAAATATTCAAAATTGGTGTGTATGCTTATTAGGTCAATGCCTTGTTTACCTACCGATAAGCTGGTCTTTCTTCAGATATTGCATCACTTGGCTTGTTGCCGAGAACCCCTGGATTTTAAAGACCTAAATTGTGGTTTCATGCGAGAAACGTGTGAATAATGATAAAACAATCAATCGAAAACTAATTGCGGCAAAAAGTATGACGAGTCACAATTAGTAATCCCGCATTTAAACCTATAATGATTTTTTTATTCTTAAATAATGACATTAAAAACAAGTAAATAAAACGAAATGGGGTTTAACGTCCTACTGTTCTGCTCCTAATTACCGGGCTTATTAAGACAGGGAGGGGGGGTAGAGTTTATGCAAACAACGATCACGGTCAAATAAAGAATGAAAAAGGGCTATGCGTTTCTTTTTTGAAGAGTATATATAATCCAAGCAGTATTCTTAAAAGGAATTAATTCATGTGATACAAGCGAAGTTGAACTGTACAATATTCGATCAATTAGTTGTTATTTAGATAGACACGTGAACACAATGAAGATATTGGTTGGTGTTGTTGACAGTATTTGGATTTTGTTTTTGGTAAAGGTAATAAGAATTATACTGTTTATTTAAATAAGCGTTTAAAAACTCAAAATATAAAACCCCATGGAGGAGTCTGGCCGTATTAATGACATCAAGTTTTTAAAAGAGCTAAATCGCTAATATTTGGCACCTAGAAATTGACACAAATGGATCGCAACGCATATAGTAATGTAATATTTTAATACTCCGTTATTGCCTCATGTACTTAAAGGTTGTGGTTGTTGTGAAGCGCTTAATCTATTACAGCTCTGTCCATGAATTATTTTTTTAAGTATATTCACTGATTTGTTATATTTGATATTTTTGGTAAAGGTAATAAGAATTATACTGTTTATTTAAATAAGCGTTTAAAAACTCAAAATATAAAACCCCATGGAGGAGTCTGGCCGTATTAATGACATCAAGTTTTTAAAAGAGCTAAATCGCTAATATTTGGCACCTAGAAATGGACACAAATGGATCGCAACGCATATAGTAATGTAATATTTTAATACTCCGTTATTGCCTCATGTACTTACAGGTTGTGGTTGTTGTGAAGCGCTTAATCTATTACAGCTCTGTCCATGAATTATTTTTTTAAGTATATTCACTGATTTGTTATATTTGATATTTTTGGTAAAGGTAATAAGAATTATACTGTTTATTTAAATAAGCGTTTAAAAACTCAAAATATAAAACCCCTTGGAGGAGTCTGGCGGTATTAATGACATCAGGTTTTTAAAAGAGCAATCTAATTAAAATATAGATCTATATTTCGTTTCGTTTTTTATACTTTCGATGGCCTACACTCATGTATATCTAACTAGTTATAGTGGACGCTCACGTTCTATGACGTCAGGTATCAAGCACGGGACATTTGACCCGATAACGTCAGTCATTCGATTAACCAATTAGCGATCGACATGCTTTTCAAAATCCACTTGTGTTTTGTTATGATTTCTATCCGCTGGTGTTAGTATAGACGTCGTTGGCTGGTAATATCTACCCACAGTTCCACGCATGAAAAGGTCAAACGGTCGATTCGACAGACCATTTGATTGGCTGACCCCTCATTTCAGGCAGAACACCAGTTAAATAACAAGTCCTCCAGCGTCAAGAGTAGTGAAGACAAGTAAAAACGAAATTTTGAACTATAAAAAACGAAACGAAATTGGATCTGTGTTTTAATCAGATTGTTAAAAGAGCTAAATCGCTAATATTTGGCACCTAGAAATTGACACAAATGGATCGCAACGCATATAGTAATGTAATATTTTAATACTCCGTTATTGCCTCATGTACTTACAGGTTGTGGTTGTTGTGAAGCGCTTAATCTATTACAGCTCTGTCCATGAATTATTTTATTAAGTATATTCACTGATTTGTTATATTTGATATGTAGAGGCTTTAGAACGATCAAGTCCAAATAAATGTGAGGTTACACTCTGTAAATGACTACATTTTGTAATGGTTATCGCGTTGAATGGACACAAAGAGAATTCGAAATGTTAGCCGATAGTCCAACTTTAAATAAACAGCAATTGTTATCCACAGACGCGTCTCCAATTCGCAATTGTTCGACATATCCATGGTCGAAATGTGAATAAACTAAAAAGAACTAATACACTAAAGATAGGCTGGCACTGCCGGGCAGGATACGCCCACATTTTCGAGAGATGGATAGAGAACAAGCAATACCGAAAGTGATTTTTCCTATGTGCAAATATCGAAATGAATTAAGATCTTTGGGTTATAAAGGTTCATTTCAGTAGGCTTCAAATTCGACTGGGGATCATGTTGCTAAGAGGGTTAGATGCTGGCTCGGTAGCCTTGAGGTTAGGTGTTTGATCCCTGCATTGGGTGACAAAGTTCATCTAGATTTTCTGGCGTGGTTTCCCCTTGTTAGTGATGAAGGATGGATGGCCTGACAAGAACAGCTGTCAATTTTGGTCCGATTTTCACGAAATTCAACCTCAACCTTCATTTGATATAATCAAACGTTTTTTTAAATGGGATAATAATTCTGACCCCAGAGGGGCCAAAAGCTAAAAACAAGGTCATTTTTCGTACAATCAGGGGCCATAATTCAGGAAGTTACAATCCGATATGCACAAATATCCACAGGAACCAAGATCTTTGGGTTATAAACATGCATGTCAAGTTTCATCAAAATCGGTTCAAAATTGTGACCTCTATAGGGTCCACAACCTATATATAACGTATTGTTACACTAATCGCGTACAAACGGCGGCCATTTTGTCTGTCAATTTTGGTCCGATTTTCACAAAATTTTACCTCAATCTTCATTACCATGTAACGGTGATATAATCAAATGTTTTTTTAAATCGGATAATAATTTTGACCTCCAGTGGGACCACAAGCTAAAAAGGGTGATTTTTCGGACAATCAGGAGCCATAATTCAGGAAGTTACGAATCAATGAGCGCAAATATCGAAAGGAACAAAGATCTTCGGGTTATAAACATGCATGTCAAGTTTCATCAAAATCGGTTCAAAATTGTGACCTCTATAGGGTCCACAACCTTGATATAACATATTTTCACACTATTCGCGTACAAACGGCGGCCATTTTGTCCGTCAATTTTGGTTTGATTTTCACGAAATTCAAACAGAGCCTTCATTACCATGTAACGGTGATATAATCAAACGGTTTTTTAAATCGGATAATAATTTTGACCTCCAGAGGGACCACAAGCTAAAAAGGGCAATTTTTCGGACAATCAGGGGCCATAATTCAGGAAGTTACGATCCGATGGGTGCAAATATCGAAAGGAACCAAGATCTTTGGGTTATAAACATACATGTCAAGTTTCATCAAAATCGGTTCAAAATTGTGACCTCTATAGGGTCCACAACCTTGATATAACATATTTTCACACTATTCGCGTACAAACGGCGGCCATTTTGTTTGTCAATTTTGGTCCGATTTTCACGAAATTTGAACTCAACCTTCATTACCATGTAACGGTGATATAATCGAACGGTTTTTTAAATCGGATAATAATTTTGACCTCCAGAGGGACCACAAGCTAAAAAGGGCGATTTTTCGGACAATCAGGGGCCATAATTCAGGAAGTTACGATCCGATGGCCGCAAATATCGAAAGGAACCAAGATTTTGGGGTTATAAACATGCATGTCAAGTTTCATCACAATCGGTTCAAAATTGTGACCTCTATAGGGTCCACAAGCTAAAAACATGATATTTCGTACAATCAGGGGCCATAATCCATGAAGTTCCGATCCGATACATGCCAATATCGAAAGGAACCGAGATCTTATGGGGATAAACCTATATTTCAAGTTTCGTCAAAATCAGATAAGAATTGTGACCTGTAGAGAGTCCACAAACAAATTGTGGACGGACAGACGGACGTCCGGACGGACAGGGGCGACGACATAATACGTCCACATGAAAATGTGGGCGTATAAAAACTGTTTGTGACAACATTTGAAGAGTACGGGGGAAAAACCATCTAAGTCACATTTTTGTCTTTTCGCATAAAAGGCAAAACCAACTTTTGATAAGAATGCTTGACGCGAACGGAACAAGTAGTGGATTTAATTACAACTTCAAAATGATGTTTAATACGAATCATAATTACAACAACTGACTTCAATTTTTCAACCAAATTGATGTCAAATAAAGGGTACGATGGACGTATTTGTCCGGGGAGTGGGTCATTTCAAAAGAGCCTTGATTCGATGCGACTCCGATCGTTTTTACCTGAAATTGATTGTTCCACAGAAAGCTATACAATTTGCTACCAGATGGCGCCATTAACTGGGATTCGTTAAAAAAGCGACTTAGATCGTTTTTTCCCCTGGACTCTTCATTTACTTTGCAAATTTTCGACAATGACACTTTCTTCTTTATCAAGCAAAGATAGAATGAATGAAATGATGTTTAATCGCCTAACATATGGTGATTATATCACAGAACAAATTACATGCATTGATCAAGCAAATGGTAACATATAAGTTTTTGTTCATTACAAATTCATCGTACATTATATAAAGGTGATATTTGCAGATAGGTCGTCTTACTTTGGTCTCCTCGGTGCAGGGGGTGGGGTGGGTGGATGGCCGAATGGTTAGCGTGCTGGATCACACGGCCTGCCATTGAGTGATTTCCAATCCCCGGTCGCACATGGCAAGGAGTAGGATCGCCTGTCCAGCCTCGTGGGTTTTCTCCGGGTACTGCGGTTTCCTCCCACGACTAAAGACCCTTACGCGCAAGCGAATTATTGAAATAAAAATTAAACCATATGTTGGTCTCGAAATTACCTAGTGTGTGTCGAGTGGACGTTAAACCCTCCCTCTCTCTTGCTCGGTTCACATACGATCACAACCGCACGCCAGAGGTTATCGGACAGAGAACGAAGACCCGGAGAAAACCAACGAGATTAGACAGGAGACGGAGAATCGAAACCACGCCAGTTGACTCAATGACAGACCAAGTGATACAGTGCGCATCTGCTAACCTGTTCGGCCATCCACCCCCACCCCATGTTTTATCAATAGAAGATATTCAACGACATGTAACATAGTCAATATTCTTTACAGGACGCTTCTCGATACATGTAACTTAAATAAAATGATTTCTACAACTAAAACAGACATAGTTATAGCCAACCCAGCAAAAGCTGTCACAAATGCACCCAAAATATCATCCAATAGTAACGGCCGCCTCTCGCCATTAAACTTACAGTGTGGCGGGCGGCTGTATTTATGAACTTCGTCATCTATAAGCTTGAAGAATCCATTATCCAATAGTTTGTGCATTGTCGATTCTAAGTTTGGCTTTAAATAGGAATTCTTTGTGACCGCAAGGGCTGATGGAAAATACGAAAAAATGCTATCGATGACATCCAGATCACAACTGTTTCGATTTGAAATATGATACTGGGAGGAAGCAGTGATAAAAACATATTTCTCTTCCAATTTTAGAATCTTATTCAAATGTACATTAATATCCGTATCGAAAGTAGTGGGGTCCGTTTTATTAAATTCCAAAAGGCCCGTCCATAATTTCTTTATCAAGGGGTTCTTGGATTTATCCATAGTGTCCACCAGTAGAGAGGTTCCACTCAAACCCCATTTCCAATCGGGTAGTTCCACAAGTTCCTCTAAACTAGAAAAGGGTTTCCTGTACTTTATATCAGTCAGAGAGGCGGTCAAATTACCAATGTAAACCGCGGTTAATACCACACAAAACATAGAGAAGAAAGCTACCAAAATCCGAACCGATGTGTTTTTACTCCATATTCCATCTCCACGTACAACCAAAACACCCAGTAATGTTATAATGGTATTAAATAACGACATTAAGGCCTTGAATAAACTTCTGTTTTCTTCGGGTAGAGGGTCTGTGGTGCAATTAGTAATAAGAATAAACAAAATGGCTACTAGTACAACAGACGCTGAAATAATTAAATAAACAAAATTTTGTAACGGGCTGAAAATCTTACCCCAGTGACTCTCGATTTGTATTCTTCCTTTACATAAAATCGCCATGTTCAAAGTTAAAAATGGCGGGAAGATAAAGTCGACAACTTCGGACCGTGCTTCTGTAATAGCCAAATCAGCAATTACGATGTCGACTTCTTGACGAGTTAACAGACCAACTAAGCCTTGCCATTCCCCTCCAGAAGTTCTGCCACCATGTAAGCCGTCAGCTGGTTGTTTTAAGGTGAATGTAAAGTTTAAATGTTGCGCTAATATCTCCGTTAGTTCCATCAATATCCCGGTAAAGACCGTTTGATTCTTTTTGTCCGTGTTTGCTTGTACTAGGGGTGATGCCAACGTCCCTACTATGAGATGTCGCCCGTTGTACTTGTATTTTATATTAGGAAACAAAACGTCCACTGAACAGCGGAAATTGTTTCGTTTGTTCAGACTGTGTATTGGAGTTATTTCCCTTCTTGATACCGTATAAGGGTAAACATACACACCGCTGTCACATGACAATATCACAATGTTCATTAACTGAATATTGAACAATTGCCTGAATTTCACAGGAGTTAAAATAATCCATCGCGAATCAGTTAAATAGTTAGTTGTTTTATTTGAACATTCATCAAAAGTATCCGCCATCTTTAAAAATTCATATGTTGTCTTGCTTAATAGTAAAATAATTCGAACTTCTTTCAACATCTCGCGATGTATTTTTTCCAGGGTGGCGTTGAAAGACAACGGGTCCAGTTTACTTACGTCATACAATGTTTCTTTGAAACCGTATCGCAGGTTTCGTAAATGCCGGCTGATATTCAAGACCACCTGTTCGTCAATTGTTTGGTATATAATAGTTGCACTTGGCCACTGCAGCGTTTTAATCATCGTGTCCAATGCTAATAGCATATTGTCAGAACAAATCCATTCTTTGGAGAATACTGAACTGTCGATATTAATATCCAAAGGATAACTCTTGTCTAATTTCTTCGAATACACCACCACTATGGTGACCAGCAAACAACTGAATATTTGCATATCTTGACCGTAGGGAGATAAAATTCTACCCAGAGATCAGTTCATACACGACAAGGAACATTATAGAGCTTGAATACACCACAACGGTTACCAGGAAACCAAGTAAACAACTAAATATCCGTAACGAAGATTAAACTTTCTACCCGTAGATATTATTTAACTTGTCTCGTATACATCACCATATATTTGGCGCAATATAGCCCGCTTGGAGCTGACGTGTCATTAAACAACTTTTCATTCTACCCGGAGAACAGTTCATACACAATAAGGAACATTGGAGAGCTTATTGGATACCTACAAGCTACTAGATATTCTTCTGTCTGGTTAGTGTGATCTGGTGTATTATATACAGATAGTGGGAAGTTATATAAAGGTCATAGGCTTAAAGGGTATTTGATTTGTCTCACACTATTCACCATGTGTTTGGCGCAATATAGCCCGCTTGGAGCTGATGCACCATAAAACCCTTTTTCATTCATTCATTAAAGGGTATTTGAAAAAGGTGTGGTCACGCTTAACATCCTACTTTTAGAAACAACCTTGGTAATGAAGAAGGGCATATGTGATGCAGGGTTTGTGATTGGGGAAATTATGCCGTAATAGCTGTGCCTCTGACTTTTTATCGAATACCCATTAGGAATCAAGGCAGGACGATTCCGGGACCAAATCAGAGATCTCGTGGTTTGTAAACCCGTGCCCTATACAACTTCGCTGGTTTGTGTTCGTTTATATACACAGCATTGTGTGCACGGGACCTCAGTTTTTTCTTTTGTCCCTTCCAAACAAATAGACGCTGTTCTTCGTCAGACCCCCATCTTACACCACTGACAAGAGGAAACCACCAAAGAATACTGGAAAACGTACACTACCAGCACCCGAATCGGCAGCTGGACCTGCTTGAGCTGGTCAGCCAGAGCGTTACTCACTGACCCCTTTGGTTCCATGAAACTTAATTTAAAAAAAATTTCAGCACCAATGGTAGAAACCAATCTGATCGACCCGTTCAACCATTTATTTTGTTTCAAGGACAAATTAAGCACAAACGACTCTCGTTTAAATTTGACTATTTGCGCATTTCATCGAACAGAATTGATTACAAAAGTACAATAAAATTTTAAAAAATGTAATCTAACCCACTTTATATACGGTCATATTTACATTAGTATGGAGTAGACAAGTATGACGTTAAACCCTATGTCACCCCCTTTCACATTAGCAAGTAGTATGTAGACCTATTTTGGTTTCCTCTTGTCAGTGATGCAAGAACGAGGGCCTGACAAGAACAGTTGTCTAGTCATTCGGATGGGACGAAAAACCGAGGTCTCGTATATCAATTAGCGTGCACGTAAAAGATCCCTTGGCAGTTGGAATTTGATATAAGCGTAGGCCCTAACGCCGCTGCCCGGGCACAACTTTCCTCATAGCACACCGTATGGCGTATGCCGGTCTTCATCAGCCCAGTTTAGGATCAAAACAGTAGGATGTTAAACCCCATTTCATTTCAGGTAGGACGTTAAAACCCCGTTTCACCTTAGCATGTGGTATTTAAACATATTTTCGTATAGTTTAAAATTTCCACAGAATAGTGTTATATGCCCTTTAACTGTTAAAAGCTAATTAACGGTTATTATGTTGAAGCTTTAATACCTTGTGTTTACCATACACTGCGAATCTGAAATACATTTTCTAGGTTAAATAATGTGGAGTGTTTTGTAAATGTTGATTTATCGAATTCTACATAGTCATCACAGTGACTCATTAAATACAGATCTATATTTCCGTTCGTATTTTTATACTTTTGATGGGCTCCAGCACTACGAGGGAAATTTTGCTAAGACAGAGGTGCTACGGCTTCCTCTTATATCGAATTCCAACTGCCAAGGGATCATTTATGTGCATACCAATGTATGGGACCTTGTTTATATAACATTTCAGGCCTACAGAAAGACCTACATTTGGCAGATTTAGCTCTAGCATAATGCATGTTTAATTTATGAGCTCTCCCATTTATCGACGTGATGTGCGCATGTGTGATTGAACAAGGGAAACTTTTGACCTTATCAGTTGTAAGTGTTAACAGTTCTCTGTAATTAAATTTACCAGTTTAATTCCCCTGTGGTCAGATGGCAGAGAGAGAGAGAGAGAAATGGGATTTAACGTCCACTCGACACCAACCAGGTCATTTTGGGACTAAAATATGGTTATTTATACCAATAATTCGCTTGCGCGTAGGGTCGTTGGCAGTGGGAGGAAACCGGAGTGCCCGGAGGAAACCCACGAGGTTGAGAAGGCGCCCCTATCTCCATGCATGCCACATACGCTCACACCAGGGCTCGAAACCACAGTCGCAAGCCAGAGGTGACCGGCCAGCTAGAGGTCGAAGCGCGGCACTCTAGACCACTAGGCCATCCCAACCCCCCCCCCCCGTCAGATGACAGATGGCAAGCTGTCCCTCCCTGACAAATTATTGTTATTGATACTGTCTAATCCAGTAGAAGATACAAAAATAAATAAATTGGACAACAGAATTGCAATTACTTAAAGTGCACATAAGATGGACGACATTACTGTTCGGTACGTATAGCTAAAAGTACCGAAAATTTGTTTTGCCCATCTTATGTAGTCTTTAAGTGTCGAGTCTTTAGCAGAGATATTGATACATGTAACTTTATTCTCTCCCAATTATCGGGTGTCGAGGTGTTGATTCGAATTAACGCCCTTCTGTCTACTCTGAACTGGGGTAATGAAACTGTCCATTCGCCATACAATGTGCTATGAGGGAATTTTTGCCCGGACAGCGGCACTACGGCCTACTTTTATATTGAATTACAACTGTCAAGCGACGATCTTTCACGTGACTCTATAGAGGGTCCACAATCTTGTTAGATCGCATTTTTACCGTTGTCAGTCATTACATCACATGTTTGCCCAACCGGGTTTATATGGTAAAGCGTTTGACTTTTTAAAAGAGACAGGATTTTATTATAAATTTTAATTATATATATATGTGTGTCATTTCTTTTTTGTATTTAATACTTATATGCATAATAGTTGTATTTTATTTTTAATTTTACAAACTGTGATATTTTTTTTATTTATGCATATAATGTTTTTCCGTGATATCATTTAGCCTGTCTCGTAATATTCACCATATGTCTGGCGCAGTATGGCCCGGTTGGAGCTGACGTGCCATAAAACCACATTTCTTTCTTTCTGTCCACAATCTTGATATACCATATTTTTTAAACTGTTTGCGAACGAGAGACTGTCATTTTGTACGACAGTTTTGGTCCAATTTTCGCGAGTCGATTTAAAAGTATTTATTCAGAATTCTTATATACAACGATGACGGGAATAATATGAATAAATTGGATACAGTAACAAGCAACTTAATCCTTATATAAAACTGCTTCCAGATTAGTATGTATTAAATATAAATTTTAAATGATCGGCTGGCAATGTAATAAAATAAAAATTATTATCCAGATTACGGTTTTAGTTAAAGATGGAAGGAAGAAAGTGTGTTAAGTAAAATATCGAATAAAATAAGAGAAAGAAAAATTGAAGTGAAGGATAGGGACATTAATATAGGGGGAGGGGGATTGAATAGAGATTTGAATTAGAAAGTAGTTTGGGATGCAACGCCAGAAAACCCAAAAAGCCTAACACGCACCAAAAGCTTGTAAGTAATACTTTTATTGTAGCAGTTTCAATGTTATTGGTTACACATTTCTCACGTGACCCTTGGTTACCTAGGGATTGTGCAAAGGGGATTAGGAGGTGATCAAGCTAGTAATAACCATTTTTCGCATATACAAGTTGTAATGGTGATTCGCACAGAGCGGAAGCACATTCATTTCCGAGATTTGATGCGTTTAGTTAGAGCTATATATTGGTGAACTACTGAAAGTACAGACACATTTTTAATTTTAGGAAGATTGTCAATCCCAAACAAAAGTGAATTAATATTCTTGTAATGGTCGACACTGCGTTGGTCTATAAAAAGGCGACACTGAAAGAAATAATGTTCACTAGATTCACATCTGTTTCCGCATAAACAGGATGGATCGTCAGATACATACATGGCGTATTTATGATGATTTAGGCCAGCTGGAAGAATCAAGCAAAATAAAGAGGTCGGATACAGAAACTATCGCTTTATCCATTTATAACTTACATATACTCAGAACAACAACTAGAAATATTGCACAGGTGAATGAATGAATGAAATGGAGTTTAATGGCACGTTAGCTCCAACCGGGCTATATTGCGCCAAACTTATGATCGTTACGAGACAGGTTAAAATATATCACAGAAAAACATTATATGCATAAATAAAAACAATATCACAGTAAGTAAAAACTAAAAATAAAACACAGCTTTTATGCATATAAATATTTAAATACAAAAATGAAATAATATATATATATACAATTAAAATTTATGATAAAATCCTGTCTCTTTTAAAAAGTCTAAAACTTTACCATATAAACCCGGTTGGGCAAACACGTGATGCAATGACTGACAACGGTAAAAATGAGATCTAATATCCTTGAGATGCTTGCACTCAATCAAAATGTGCTTAACTGTCAAAGGAACATGACAGTGGTCACATTCTGGTTGAGGCTCTCGCTTTAAGATGAAAATGTGAGTTAAAAAAGTATGACCTATTCGAGAGCGACACAAAACAACTTCATCTCTCCTGTTTGATCTGTAGGAGCTTGGCCAGTCTCCAAGGAGAGGCTTTATGTGATGAAGTTTGTTTGTGCCTGCAAGATCCCAAGACCGTTGCCATCGGTCATAAATAAAATTATTTATACAGGATTTAAAATCCGTATAAGGCGTTAAAAATTCAGATAAGGGAAGGTCTAAGGCAGACTTGGCAGCCAAATCTGCTTCATCGTTCCCTTTTATATCTACGTGACTGGGGAGCCAGCAAAGGACAATGTTCTTGCTGATAAACTCATGTGATAGTAGCAGACGATAAATGTCTGCTACCAAAGGGTGTTTCAGCTGTTTATTATTTATCGCTTGTAGCGAGGACAAAGAATCAGTAAATTATTGCACAGGTGGTACAGGAATATTATATTTCGACGCCACAGGACAGGTCATAAGCAACATATCTGACCATCATAAGAAAGTGTTTTATTACCCATGACTGATTAAACCAAATACGGGTGATCTTCCTTTCCGGTTGCAGAAATGCTTTCGAACAGCCACACGACTATGGAAGGGTATCGCTGCCAATATTAAATGCTCTGCTAAAATGTCTTTTCCGTTGATTATATGTAAAAAGTACAATGTACAAAGTCACAATACCAGTAATGATAAAGTCAAAATACCCGTAAGGCCAAAGTTAAATGTAAAACTACAAATGTAATGTGTCAAATGGCATATGCTTTAATTTAAAATGCTATTCTTTGACATTTCTACATTTCTCTCATTACAAATCACATTTGCGCTCTGCCACATCTCATTTGTCATTCACGCTGTCTTTTTATCAACTTGCGCATAGCATCTTTTTAAATATGCAAATATAGTATACCACGTGACTTATTAACATAAATACGGAAAAGACCGATCTTTCTTGAAATAAAAATATGAATAATTGTTCCCAAGGAAAGATAATTCTGGCCCCGAGTTCACAAAGCATTCTCAGACAGAGAATTTGCTCAACTTTCAATCACTGTTTATGAGAAATATCTTTGATCCAGAAACACAAAATTTTGCACAGAGTTTCTCATCGATGTATTTGACACATAAAAACAACAAAATTATTATAAAGGGCTATATTTTAGTTAAGATAAGGTGAACAAATTTGAGTAAATTCTCAACTTAAGTCTGAGAATGCTTTGTGAACTTGGGCCCAGTTAACGCGAGATTAGTTGTTTTTCTTTTTAAATCATTTATTTATGTTTGTGCTGGTAAAAGGAAAATATACCTTGTTGTTGAATCTAAAAATATGAGCTTCCTGACCAATTTCTTTCCCGAATTAGTAAACATTTATTGACGTTTGTGAAAGGTTTAAAGTAGCTAAGTCTCTAACTCAATATCATCCAAAACCTTCAACATTGAAAACACGAATTATTTGCCAAATCAAATCAACATTGATTCTGTGATCTTTCCGGAAAAAGATGAGCTTCTGATATCAAATATTTAGGACACAATAAACATTTTACCATTGGTAAACGAATCGTGTACCATAATGCGTGTCAAACCAATTTCTAGCAAAAAACTCGAGGAACGAGGCTAGAAACATTGTACCGAATCAAACGGCGTATGTAGACTGGAATAACCAGACGCTAGAAATTTGTTCGATTGAGACTACTGACTTATTTCGCCGAACATAACTGATTTGAAATAAGAGTAAAAACGGAAACCATTGAATTTAAATCAGTTTATATACATTCATGCTACATTATTATATGCGTTGCGACCCACTTATGTCAATTTCTAGGTCCAAAATCAAATGTTAGCGATTTAGCTCCTTTAAACTAATCGCAATTTTAAAAAATAATTAATAACACTAAACTGAACCTGTTTTGATGCGAATTGATGATGACAGGTTTATTTTAATTATCTGCCAGGAACAGGATAACGGAAGGACGGAGAAGCCAGGGAATATAAACCTCGGCAATATTTACTTATTAGGCCTATACACGTATTAATAGAGACTTTTGGCAAGAGTAAATTCTTAGGACGTATCACGTATCCGTATGGATTTTGTGTGTGACGTCATTAATGTATGTGTATTTCTCATACGTGATACAGCACACGGATACGGCAGTCCGTATCGAACAGCATTCATACGAAGAAGGTCCGTATAACATTGTCGTCTTTTTAGACGCTGAAATCTTGTATCATAGCGTTTTTTATGAATCTGTGTATATTTGATGTGAATTTAACCATAATAAAGACTGGAATTTAATCATTATTTATGACAGGTTTTTCTCGGAATTTTCATGCTTTTTCCGTCTGTCTGTCTACACCCTGGTTGACCTATTTGCTAGATTTAGGTAGATATGGGACCTTGCAAAGCTGTAAATGTGATTCTATTGTAAAGGGGTGTAAAAAGAGGCGACATTTTTTTTATTATAGCTCAGCGACTGTCGAGCGACTTCACTCACTCCGAGAAATTGTAGGCTAGGTACTAGACTAGTATTAATGGTGATCTTATTAGATTGCTGCCATCATGCTGTACAGAACTAAGCTCAGCTCAGTGACGCATACGTACGCGACGCAAGAATCTGCCAAAACTCTAAAACTACTCTGACGCAACGTGTCACGTATATGATACGGATACGTGATACGGATAGGGAAATGCCACTTGCCAAAAGTCTCTATTGTTTCACTTACCCGTGTTATTATGTATAATACGGTATCAATAATTATATTATAAATGTATGAATATATATGATCTGTATGTCCATAGTGGCACAGCCGTAGTACTGTATTTTGTCTTTGGCCTATTTCATTTTATATAATCTTACGAAAACAAAAATAGGTTGCCAGGCAACCAAAACATACGCCCACACAGCAGCTAAATCGTCCGGGCAGTCAACAAGGGTAATCACCAGAAAAACATAATTCAAACTCACCCATAACTACGGTGTAACTCAAACTGATATAATCAAACGTTTTTTTAAATCAGGTAATAATTGTGATCTCCAGAGGGACCACAAGCTAAAAAGGGTGATTTTTTGTACAATCAGGGGCCATAATTAAGGAAGTTACGATATGTGCATATATGCAATGGAACGAAGATCTTTAGGTTATAAACATGTATTTCAAGTTTCATCAAAATCGGTTCAAAATTGTGACCTCTATAGGGTCCACAACCCCGATATAACATATTTTCACACTATTCGCGTACAAACGACAGCCATTTTATCCGTCAATTATGGTCCGATTTTCACGAAATTCAAATTCTCCCTTCATAACCATGTAACGGTGATATAATCAAACGGTTTTTTAAATCGGATAACAATTTTGACCTCCGGCCATTTTGTCCGTCAATTTTGGTACGATTTTCACGAAATTTGAACTCAACCTCCATAACCATGTAACGGTGATATAATCAAACGTTTTTTTTTAAATCGGATAACAATGTTGACCTCCAGAGGGACCACAAGCTAAAAAGGCCAATTTTTCGGACAATCAGGGGCCATAATTCAGGAAGTTAGAAACGGCGGCCATTTTGTCCGTCAATTTTGGTCCGATTTTCACGAAATTTGCACTCAACCTCCATAACCATGTAACGGGGATATAATCAAACGTTTTTTTAAATCGGATAACAATTTTGACCTCCAGAGGGACCACAAGCTAAAAAGGGCGATTTTTCGGACAATCAGGGGCCATAATTCAGGAAGTTACGATACGATAGCCGCAAATATTGAAAGGAACCAAGATCTTTGGGTTATAAACATGCATTTCAAGTTTTATCCAAATCGGTTGAAAATTCTGACCTCTACAGGGTCCACAACTTTGATAAAACATATTTTCACACTATTCGCGTACAAACGGCGGCCATTTTGTCCGTCAATTTTGGTCCGATTTTCACGAAATTTGAATTCAACCTCCATAACCATGTAACGGTGATATAATCAAACGGTTTTTGAAATCGGACAACAATTTTGACCTCCAGAGGGACCACAAGCTAAAAAGGGCGATTTTTCGGACAATCAGGGGCCATAATTCAGAAAGTTACGATCCGATAGCCGCAAATATCGAAAGGAACCAAGATCTTTGGGTTATAAACATGCATTTGAAGTTTTATCCAAATCGGTTCAAAATTGTGACCTCTACCCTGTTCACAAGCTAAAAAACATGATTTTTCGTACAATCAGGGGCCATAACCCATGAAGTTACAGTCCGATAGATGCCAATATCGAAAGGAACCGAGATCTTAAGGTGATAAATTTATATTTTAAGTTTCATTGAAATCGGATAACAATTGTGACCTGTAGACTGTTCACAAACAAATTGTGGACGGACGGGGCGACGACAATATACGTCCACATAAAAATGTGGGCGTATAAAAATTTAGAAAGTGGAATAATGATGAGAGATTCTACGCGCATGAAACCACTTGGGCTTATGGATCGACCTGTATTGGCCGAAAAGGTTTCCCTTAGTACGGGACAAACAACTAAGGTCAACTTCATTGTTAGCTAAATAAGAACCCATGAATGGCATGAAGTCAACTGAAGAATGGCAGCACGTTAACTGGGAGAAATAATTCATATTCTTACTTCAAGTAAGATCGGACGTTTCCATAAGTCACGTGGCATACTATATTTGCATATTTAACAAATGCTATGCGCAAGTTGATGAAAAGAAAGCGTGAATGACAAATGAGATGTGGCAGAGCGCAAATGTGATTTGTAATGAGAGAAATGTAAAATGTAGAAATGTCAAAGAACAGCATTCTGCATTAAAACATTTGTCACTTGACACATTACAGTTGTCGTTTTACATTTAACTTGGGCCTTAGAGGTATTTTGACTTTATCATTACCGGTATTGTGAATTTGTACATTGTACTTTTTACATATACTCAATGGAAAAGACATTTTAGCAGAGCATTTAATCTTGTCAGCGATACCCTTCCATACTAGACTGCTGACGTGGCTAATTTTGTTATGAGTATAATAAAGAGACCTTAATTATTTACGTCATAATAGCCTAAATCCCCAGAGAATTGAAATAGATTTTAGTTTGGCTTTCATACATGCCATTACATTGGCATTTAATCGGGAGTCTAAATTTAATCGGGAGTCCCCTGCATTTGCCGAGAAAGTTCATCTCGATTTTCCGGCGTGATTTTCCCTTGTCAGTGATGCAGAAGTAGGGCCTGACAAGGACAGCTGTCTAGTCGTTCGGATGAAAGATCCCCTGGCAGTTGGAATTCGATATAAGAGTAGGCCGTAGCGCCGCTGCCCGGGCAAAATTTCCCTCATAGCACACTGTATGGCGTATGCCCGTCTTCAATTAGCCCAGGTTAGGTGCAAAAGAGTAGGACGTTAAACCCCATTTCATTTCATAATCGGGAGTCTTTAGCCCAGTACCTGAATCGTTCTTGGAATCATACGGTAAATGGTGCCAATTGGGGTGACAAGACAAAAATTCACATTTATTCAGCTCACTTGTTACACAATTTCGGGAAATTCAGATAAATTTGGTGAAGACAGAAATCTGAAAAACTTTATTTTGTATGTAATGAGCAAAATGGTGAATTCCAAGGGTCTCGGTGATAAAGATAAACTATTTGAAAGTGTCACAGGATGGGCGAGGCGTGACCGTTTTGGGGAATAAAGAAAACTAAGATAATATGAATGAAATACAAAATAACCATTCTTTCACACGTGCGCGCACTAAACGAATTATGACTTTACAAAAAGTCCATCGGCAAGACCATATTCGACGATACCATTTATCGGCGACCAGTAATCGACGATACCATTACAGGAACACACAATCGACGATACCATTTATCGGCGACTATTTAGGAGATACCATTCCAAGAAGAAACTGTCGACCCATCGGCAAGACCATAATACGACGATACCATTTATCGGCGACTATTCAACGACGATACCATTTATCGGCGACTATTCTTAGACGATACCATTCCAAGCACAATTAACATCAGTAGGTACCCAAAAGGGGACCTGTAAAATTAGTCAACATTTGTACATAAATTTACTCATACTAACTTATTTACTCACACTAAAATATACAACCATGAGTAAAAACATACGAATCCTGCACAGAGGAACCCAAGACAACAAAGTTTAGCATCATTTCACTCACCCAAGTACCTGGTGGCAGTATCGAGTCCTCAGTACCACTGTCATAATCCATCTCCCAAACAAGCCAGATTGCCCGGCTTATATACTACCTGGGCCGCCTTCGGCTCGTCCAAATGGTCGACCATAGTTCAACTCGGTCTCGACCATGTACACCCGAACTTGAAATGGTTAGACTATAGTCGCGACCATGCTTAACCAACCTTTTGAGGTTGGTTGAGGCTGGTCAAGTCAGATTAAAAATGGCGGCTGGCCACAAAAGATGTGTTGTGTTGGAATTGTTATTTGACGAAAGAACGTATACTACCAGTGTTGCTACAGAACCTGAAAGTTATTTAAATTCATATAACATATTTAAGTAGTTTCTATATTATATAAAGTGGATAATCATTTTTTGTCAATCGATTCGACCACAAGGCTGATGTCAGATTGAAATTGTGACAGTACTGAAAGTGACGGTATTATAGTAAAACAATTTCAACTATTTGTGAATTTTATTTGGAAAAACAGTAAAATAAACAAACGATTTCGTTCCTTGAATACATGCGTTTGATATACATTGTAAATATAAATTATGTAACAGTAAATAAACTCTGGACATTAGGTTGATTTGTTTATTTTCTTGTCTGGGGATAACTCTGTCACTGACTCAACTGTGAGTAGATTTCTTGAAATCGTCGTTATCATATTCTACCTCAAGTACAGCTTTTTCAGCATAGTCAGAAACTTTTGGCAAACGTTCCGGGAATTTGCATCCGAAGAATGATGTGGTCATATCAAAGTTTTCATTAAGCAAACTTGCGTTTTCGTTAGGTAAAAGATTCTGTAGCAGTTCATTGAAGGTAATGGCGTCCATTTTGACGACCATGGTCGAACTAGCTTTCGTTCGGGTGTAGTGAACTATACTCTGTCGTTTAGTCGTGACCATACAAGCGCACCCGAAGGTTGCCCTGTATGCACATGCATCAGGTAGAAAGTTTGGGCGAGCCTTAATATATTACAGGTAAATAGTATAGGCGAGCCACGCAGCAGAGTTTGGGCGACCGATAGTGATACTAATGAAATACGACCGTGACAGAAAGCCTTTCAATTGCCCTTTTGTCTAAGATCGAGAACGACCACGATAATTTTAAGATGGCAAAGTCTGGTTTAGATCAGTACATTCTCGGCCTGAAGACACCAGAAGGCGTTGAAATGTCCACAAGAGATGGATCATATTTAGACAATAATACTGAGCCACAAAGCGAAAAGCCATCGCGATGCCTATTTACCATGCATTTCAATTCTATCTTTTTCGATATAAATAGTAGTTTGCGCTCGTCACCATTAATTTTTGATAATACCTGCATATCTAACCCTTATTATACCCCTGAATCATTGAAATATATCCTAAAAACATGTGTGCATTCAGTACCGCTGTGGAGTGGAATGCTACTTAATAAAATCAATCACGCATCTTATTGGCCCCCTGAAGCGTGGATGAAAATCGTGAAAAAAGACATACTGCCATACAAACTACGGTTAGGACCCTGCAAGTATATCGTGGCAGAAACCAGTCATTGAAAGGTCGCTTAAGGGAGATAACTCTTCCGACTAAAACCAAAAAGCGCAATTTGAAAGAAACTTGTATACATCTTGCTTGAGCATACCCTTCGCCTAGCCCTGAGGCAATGCGCTGGTCATCCGCGCTAGTCCTCCCCTTGTAGGCAGGGAAGTAACCTGGGGGTGGCGAAGGGTGAATATCCACAAATTATTTAATGGATCCCCAATTCAACCTTGAAAAGAAGAAAGACAGACGCAGATCCAGATATTCCTTCAAAGATATCTTGGCCGAGGTTTCTCCCGATCGAGAGCACCTCTAATGTAGACTTCTCTAAAGTATCTCCTTTCTTGATATCGAAAGGCATCACCGGCTTGTCCGGGGAGCCTAAAAATATCAAGAAACTTGAAAGTGGAGCACTTTTGATAGAGTGTGCAAAAGAGCAGCACGCCACAACTTAAATCGGAAATGCTTGGTACCTATTATATCAAAGTAACTCCACATAAACCTCTCGACTCATCTAGAGGTGTTATTCGCTGCCGGGACCTTGAAGGCAGCAGTGAGGAATAAAATGGTAGAACATTTATCATCACAAATTAGTGTTCGACGTGGTGATAAAATTTTACCTACGAGTACATACATCCTCACTTTTAATCGTCCCGACATCCCGAAATCGATCAAGGCAAGTTATCTAAATATTCTTGTTGGTGCCTACATTTCTAATCCTTGGAGATGTTTTAAATGCCAAAAGAACGGTCACAGCAAAACTGTATGCAGGGGCAAAGAGACGTGTGCCCGGTGTGGCCACGTGAGCTCTACCAGTGCTGCTGCATTTTGCTGTGTTAACTGCAAGGGAAAGCATTCTGCTTATTCTCGAGAATGTCCCGTTTGGCAAAAGGAAAAGAAAATTCAACAGGTGATGTCTGAAAGTAAGATTCCTTATTATGACGCCAAAAAACAGGTGGAAATAACATTTATTCCACCTACTGAGTCCAAACAAGATCTATTAGCGTCCAGACATCCGATTCCGCTTAAAAGGAGAAACAACACCGGTTTTACAGGATAAAACAAACATGTTTCGAGCTCTTCACAAACGTCTATCGGCGCAGAAAAAAAAGTTTAATAAAAATAATAAACACACTGGCACCAAAGTTTCCGGTCCCATATACTTATATAATCGATTTGAAGTTGAGTCGATGGAGGAGGAGGGCTTTCCTGTTGTTGATATACACAACGGCCTTTCCATAATAAACCCCACAGGAGTCATGTAAAACCTCCCTGAGTTTGGTCAATTCCATTCTACAGATCCAGAACTTTTCTTGGATGGCAACCACCTTCCAGTTGTGGATGAAACAAAATTTCTCGGGTTGATATTTTATAAGAAATTATCATTATCCCCCACATTAAAAACCTAAAAAAGAAATGTCTGAAAGCCCTCAACAGTGGAATTGTCGTGGTCTTAAGCCAAGAGCTCGACACCATACACAACCAAGGACTTAGAATCAGTTTAGGAGCCTTTCGTACTTCTCCAGTGGACAGTTTATACGTCGAGGCGCATGAGTCCTCACTGCACAACAGACGTGATAAGCTGGCCCTGCAGTATGCTACGAAAATAGCATCTTTACCAAATCTTATTTCATTTAACACCATATTTAGACCCTATCATGAGCATTTATATCTGCTCAAGACTAAAGTAATTCCACCATTTGGTATTCGCATACAACCCCTTCTGTCTGAGGCTGGTATCAGCCTTGACAGTATTGCGAATACCCCTTTCTTTGAGACACCACCATGGACTATATCTCCCCCTAAGATCGATCTAGATCTTACAAAAAGCAGAAAGAAAGATACTAGTTCCACAGTGTTTCAAACTCTCTTCGGAGAAGTAAGGTCTAAATATGGTGATTATGCTGCTATTTACACGGATGGTTCTAAGGATGGTGATCGGGTAGCTTCGGCTACAGTGACGCCATCTGAGACAATTTCTGTGTGTCTGCCACCTGCTGCTTCCATATTTTCAGCTGAACTCCAGGCCATTCTTCAGGCTTTGGAGTTCATTCAGTCCTCTTCAACCTTAAAGCATATCATCTTTACTGATTCTCTGTCCTCTTTACAAGCAATTAACAATAAACAGCTTGAACACCCATTAGTAGCAGATGTTTATCGTCTGCTACTATCGTACGAGCTCAGCAGCAAAGACGTCGTCTTCTGCTGGCTCCCCAGTCACGTCGATATAAGGGGGAATGATCTAGCAGATTTTGCTGCCAAAGCTGCTTTAGATCTTCCCCAATCACCATTTTTATAACCATGTAAAGATTTTAAATGTGCAATAAATTATTTTATTTATGACCGCTGGCAACGGTCTTGGGATCTTGCAGGCACAAACAAACTTCATCACATTAAGCCTCTCTTAGGAGATTGGCCAAACTCCTATAGAATCAACAGGAGAGATGAAGTTGTTCTGTGTCGCTCTCGTATAGGTCACACTTTTTTAACACACTTTTTCATTTTGAAACAAGAGCCTCAACCAGAATGTGAACACTGTCATGTTCCTTTGACAGTGAAACACATTTTGATTGAGTGCAAGCATCTCAAGAGCCTAAGATCGAAATATTACCGTTGCCAGTCTCTGCATCAATTATTTGCCCAACCGGGCTTATATTGTGAATTGTTAGACTTTTTAAAAGAGACAAGCTTTTATTATAAATTTTAATTGTATATTTATCATTTGATTTTTTATATTTTAAATATTTATATGAATAGAAGATTTATTTGATTTTTTTTTTATTTACTGTGATATTGCTTTTATTTATGCATATAAAACGTTTTCTGTGATATTTATGTAACTTGTCTCGCATAAATCATTGTAGGTTTGGCGCAATATAGCCCGGTTGGTGCCGAAGTGCCATAAAACCACATTTCATTTCATTTCATTTCGAAGATGAGCATTTTCTTAGGGTAAGCGGAGATAAGAAATTTGATTGGTTGATGCTTTGAGACACAATAACTCTCCTTCTAATTGAGCTAGAATGTTCAAACTTGGTGTTGGCGTTCATCAAGTGAATGGCTTGATGGAATTCGATGACGAACACTTTCTGCTTAAAGCTGCAATTATATTTTTAACATGTATTAAAATAAAGCCTTAAAATTGATGGTTTCTATAAACAGTCCTACCTAGTTAAAGAACAATCATATAATGCCAGTTGAGAAATTGGCAAAAATACCATTTTCAACTTCAAACGTTTGAAGATAGCTATTGGAGGGGGGGGGGGAAACAAGATAGATAATTGTGTTATTATTTCCGATATGAAAGATTTATATAATAGTAAGTTCACAACCTATTGAGCACAGACGTAGAAAAAAATATGTTGTTACTTTCTTAGAAGATATGAAATTCCCGCTTTAAAATAAGCAATGTGATTGGGTCATGCTTTGGGGCACGGTAACTTTGGTTATAATGAAGTGAGAGCGATGAAACTCAGAATATAGATTCATTGTATCATTGCCTTGACTAAGTTTGATAATGAGAATTTTCTGCTTCGGTTAAGGAACGATTTGATTGGTCAAGGCTTTGGAACATAACAACTCTGCTTTTAATTGAGGTAGAATGTTTAAACTTGATGTAGATGTTCATTAGGTGACAGACTTGACGGAGTTCAAAGATGACTTGACGGAGTTCAAAGATGTAACATTTCAAGCTGTAGCTAAGCAGAGCTAATCAATTTCATTGGTCGATGCTTTGGGACAAGATAATCTTGAGTCTGCCTGGTAGAGAGTGCTGAAACTTAGTGTATATTTTGATTGCTCCATACTTTTTGAAAAAAAAATAAATGTGCCATTAATTAATATTTGTCATTTATTTCTTTTGGGAATTCGGCGGGGGACATCAGCCTCACTGTTGACTTGTTAATCATGGTAAATTGTAAAGTTCCTTGCAATATTTCAAAATCTTTCATTCTGCCTATGGCACGTTCCACACGAATTCTAGCCCTTGACAACTGTCTTAGCCGATAACCAAGTCTTCCCCTTCGTGAAATGAGGGAATTCTAGTTTCGCCTGACGATATGCAAATTCTTCCACATGGTGAAGCCGTGGTCAGCTAGAACTACATCACCAGGCAGTAGGTTATCAAGAAAACCGGATTCCATTGCAATTTGCTTATCACTGGCTCTACCTCCACAACATTCGGATACAAATATAATAGCACCAGTCTGGCTAATTCCAACTAACAACTTGACGCTGTTGTGTCGTTTGTAATTAGAACAAAAGTCTGAACACAAGGCTTCAACCCTGTTGGTTTTTCCATAAATATTTCAGAGCAATCAATAATGCATCTAGATTTTTTTTTAAATCTATCGTTCCGGAAAACATCAGGTAGATCCCGAACATCGGATTATGGCCCCTAAATGTATACACGTTAAATCGAGCCATTTATGAAACACTCATGTCACAAACGAAGGGCTTACACCAAATCTATATCCTAAGTCTGACACAGTTAGAAGGACGCCCTGCCAAGGACAGCTGCCTAGTTGTTCGGATGGGACGGAAAATCGAGGTCCCGTGTACACATTGGAGTGCACGTAAAAGATCCCTTGGCAGTTGGAATTCGATATAAGAGTAGGCTGTAGAGCCGCTGCCCGGGCAAAATTTCCCTCATAGCACACGTATGGCGTATGCCCGTCTTCCATTAGCCCAGGTCAGGTGCAGAAGAGTAGGACGTTAAACCCCATTTCATTTCATTTCATTTCACTGACACAGTTGAATTTCTCTTTAAACGAATAAGAGTTTTAAAAAAGATCAATTTGTTCACTAAGTTCCCTTTTTCTTTGGAAGGGAATCATTCTTAATAGTTTCAAAAATGGCATTTAATGTTGAGACATTTGGCAGTCCTGCATAAAATTGAACAGTTTTTTTCACTCGGCAAACCTCGGAAGATTTAGGACAATCTAAACTCGGCTGTATGATGAATTCCGCCATATTGGAACTACTTTAAAGGTCCCGGATGAAACATGGCTGCGCCCATTCCAAACACAAGTTGGCGACCTATTTGGCTAGCGACCTATTCGACCGATCCAGCTGTAAGATAATGACGAAATTACACTTCTATTCTGAGCTGAAGGAATGGATAAAAAAATAATATATTCTACTTTCATTTGATAGACATAACGTTGGATTTTATTGGTTGATAAATAGAGACTGTTGTCTTTACACTAAATAGGTTTCCAACGAACAGGTTGCAGCTCGATCGGTCGAATAGGTCGCTAGCCGAATAGGTTCCCAATTTGTGTAATAGCGTGAAGTTTTCCTGTTAAAGTAAACCGGTAGCCGCATCGCAAATGTATGGGCGTAGGTACATATCACTTACTGTCATACATCCGAGACTAGATGTGGTTTACGGAATCTGTCGAGATTAGCCGAGTGCAGTTTTTTTCTGTAATAGCTGACAATTTTGGTCCTTTAAGTTTTGTACTCGAGTCTCTAATTTAACCAAATTATCTTTTAATTCTTGCTTGTCAATGTAAGCTTGCATCTTTATATCTTCACATTCAAAACTTTCCTGATCTACCGAATTTTTTTACAAATATTGGTTTGGGTATAAAATATTTGTATAAGACTACAGTGAATGCCAGTTTGTACAGAATTATCAAATAATAGTTTTCTTTCAGTTTGAGTCGATGTTACAGGGGTAGTTAGGTCTATTTCCGTTGTCGTATATATAAAAGGACACAAGTAGTAATTGCCTGTGCACTGTTTGCTTGCCTTGCTCTGTATCTGGAATATCTCCACCATGTTTTCTCTTTCTGACTTCAGGAGTGAAGCTGAAAAACTGACGGTACAAAATCAGGGCTGTTTGGGTCTTTTGAAGAATAACTTACAATTGAGAAAAATGTAATTGATAAATAAACTAAGCCCAAAAATTAATACCGGGTATTAAAGGAAGTTGACAAGAAATTCAAGGCTTGGGGCAGTTAGCTACAAAAGGTCAAGACTGTCACTAAAAACATTGAGATGAATCTAGTCGAAATGAAAATGTATGCCTCGTCCGCTTTGATTGGTGTCTGGTGATTTGCGCCGGTGTCAGGTCGGAATAGGATTATATACTTAAAGGAATAAACAACAATAGTAGGCTGCTAATTACCTACCATTAGCGACCGGCGCCTCCGCTAGAGGGCTCAGACAGTGCTGTACACAGCTATGGCCGATTTTCAACCCCATTGCACCTGTTTTTGGGTCATATATTCGCGGAGCTGGTACAGACTTTTGCATCGGAATCCGAGTCGGAAAACACATGATTATTTTAGACAAGGGTCAAGCGCGCCTGTAAATATGGTTTATGGCGGATGACATGCGGTAAGTTGCTTTTTATTTTATTGTTGAAGTTTTCTTTTATTTTTAAATTGTCCCATACGCGCATATACGCTCAAAGTGTTGTTTACAATCGTGAATATAAACATTAAATTAGTGATAAAAAATATTGCTGGGGACGGAAACCCCCGTTGAAATTGGCAATTCAAGGAAATCTGCACCGTGTCGGTTCCGAAGGGACGCAACTCCACCAAAATTATGGGTACAGACCACTGTTAATAGCTTGACTGACTTTGACAAGAGAAATGTCATCGAGTGACTAGTGTGTATTATTAGACTTATAAGTGTAATTTGAAATGCTATTTTTGAAAGTATAATTAATACAGTCCATTTTAATTGAGAGCATTACAGTTCCATAATGAATGCTAATTCATCAGATTCTGAAGATGATAGCTTTCATCTAACCATTGGTTCAGAAACTGAAGTAAGTACATGCATGCTATACACAGAAGTGTTTTTGAAGCCTGAAGTATTAACCAGTTGGTTTTAAAAAAAAATCTGATTACACTACCGTGGTTGTACTTCTACTCAGATGTATCTATTTGTTTCAGAAAGAGTTTTATAGAGTAAACTAAAAGGAGCACAAATTGACAAAGAGTTATTAGTATGCATGGTAGACCTATATTTTGGTATTCAGGAGAGTGCTGGTTTGGAGAAAAATCTGTTTTTATTTACATTATTTACATTGAATTGATCTGTTTACTACAGTTACCTATATAAATCATTGATAAATAATTTTCTTTCAATTCTTATTTATAAAATTTTTTCAATATTATTTTTTTTGCTAATTTATTTATTTATTTTATTTTTATTTATTTATTTATTTTTTTTTGGGGGGGGGGCATATTATTAATATTATTACATAATGTTATTTTTAATATTATGACACTGTTAGTTAACTACATAAATGGTTGATAAATAGTTTTATTTTAATAGTTCAAGTTTATTTAAATTATTTTTATTTTATGGGGTGGTAGTATTATAAATTTTGGCAAGGAGGAGAGTGTTATAAATTTTATGATATAGAAATATGGGTATGTGGATAAATAATTTTATTTTATTTATTTATTTATTTATATCTTTTTTTTTTTTAAAATATTTTGTTAACATGTATGTACTTATCTGTTATTTTTAATATTTGAATACTCAGAAACAAAGTCTTGTTTAAATATGTTGATTCCATTGTATAATTGTTAATGATTTATAGCCTAAAGTTAAATTTTACGTAATTTTTTAATCTTCTGTACCGTTATTACAAACATTATAAAATAAACTTCTAGACCTATATGTAAAGTGTTTGCATGTTTGTGTTGGTGAATACATAAGCTTAATTTTGGTGAAATAATTATGACTCTTGGTTTCTGAGATATGGAGTGGGGTTGAAAATTGAAGCAAAATGGCCAATTTCGCAAACAAGGGGTGTGCCAGTTCGCGTTACTAAACGGACTGTAACTCAGCCAATTCTGTGCCGATTTTGATAAACTTGGTGTTGTTACAATACTGAGATGTACAGCTTTCAGAAAATATCAAGCGTCTAGAGAAAAAAATAATATTTCAAAATAGGTGCCGGTCGCTACTACCATCAATGTTTCCATAATTCTGCTAATGGTTAAATGGGCATAACAATTAGTAAAAACTATGTTTTCTTAGATTACTGCAACGAGTGATTGGCGAGGACCGAAGTGACGAGCTTAAGCTATCTTGCACATGTATCCCCCTCGCCCTTGTGGTGGGACATAATAATGCGAATTACTGAAATATGACAAGCCTACTCCGACCGGGGTTGAAGTAGTTTTCACGCGTCGATTTACTGTCACGCTAACCTGTCTCTGAAATCAACGCACGCGGTTTGCCGCAGTCACAGTAATGTGGAGGTTACTACAAACATTTCACACTGTGATGCATATAACTATATCTAGCTAAACATTTCACAAAATAATTCTAATTTTCCAGACGTTTTTAATTAGTATAGTGAGAACTGCCAACTAATCTTCTATAATGTACCTTTAAGTTTGCCTTTTAAATAATATACAACCTTTAAATAAATTCCATTAAAGGGACAATAACACTTTTGCTGGCTTGGCAGCTCCAGAAAATAAATAATAGTCTTATTCTAAGTACTAGATGTTTATTTGTCCTACCTGTTGTGTAAATTATCCATTACATCATATTTTACTTGTTCAGAGGGTTCGAAAATATTTTAAAATCCAAGTCACATTTGACTTGTAGTTGAATTTTTCCAATTTTTTAAATTAGGTGTGTTACGAAGAAATTTGTATCATCAATTAATTTGAATATTGTAAAATAGTACAATTTGTTGGCCAGAATAAAGATTGGGACATATTATTCAATTACAACAAGAGTGTTATTGGGGCTTTAAATAAATTCCATTAACTTACATATGAAATGACGGCGTACACCGTACAACTATCTCTATCGGTGAAATCATGCAAGGTGAAACATGAAAAAAACAATATAGTTGTAGAAACTAAGTGAACATGAGCCCCCCACACCCCCAGAAAAAGAAACAAAAAAAAATATAATTATAGTAGCACTAATTAATATCATTATATGATTTCAGGAAGCCCCAATTCTCCTGCAAGTTATGATTAATGAAAGATTGTAAGCCAGTTTTACCATAAAATTGGTCCTCGCAAAGCAATTCATGTAAAAATGTGTAACTCTGGTAGCAATGCCATTTTAGATGCAGGGGCTTCAACATCCCCTCTTTAAAAAGTGGGAATCGAATCAAAATGTTTGGGTGATCTCTCTATGAAGTAATACAAAAGGCCGTCTTGCTTCTTAGCCTTGATAGGGGCATCCTCTTTTAGTAGGTTAAAACAAAGAGTTTCCAGGTGGGACCTCAAAATGGTCATAGTAGTTTTGAATTCGCCCCCCCCCCCCCGTCCAAAATTAACAGTTCTGTTTTTATTGTCTTCCATCTTCTTAAATTGTTGGTTATTTTTCAGCACGTGACTGGAAGCAGCCTAACTATTATTGTTTGAAGAATTTCGTAACTCTGGTGGCTGCGAACTCTCTCGCAGAGTTGTTGTTGATCCCGAAAACACGTCGGACAGATGAAGATAAAACAGTTTTCATTCGCTTACGAATAATGCGGATCGGAGACGGAAAAGGTAGTTTGGGTATGGTACGGGTCGTACCGGGAATTCTTGTATTTAAGCCCTTGGCTTAATTTCGAATTTGACCATGTCAGTAATGAAACATTTATTCTGAAATTAAGCCCAGGGCTTAAAAACGAAAAAGGACAAACATTTTAATTGTCACATTTAGTGTCTCAGATGTCAGCTGTAGTTGGCGTCCAATTAGTTTTAAAGAAGTGAAACTCTCACGGCAGGCAAATCTGTGGCGCGGACGAAAGCTTCACGAATTCCGTCAGTACAAGAATTTTGCCTTAATATATTTGTTGATGTCAACCATTCCACTCTTGGACAGTAACCAAACACCTGGCCTCAAGTTCATTCTCAGACTTCAGTTGAGAGCGAAGGCAATTTACTAGTTTGGATATTTTACTTGCCATGCTATCTATATGTATATTCCATTTACAATTATGTTGAAAGATTGGACCTGGGTTTTTAGTTCACTTACTTGTTTGATTTGTACCTGGTTCATAAATAATGACCCCTGTCATTGAGTCAAGTGGTGTGGTTTCAAATCACCGCCAGTTCGAAGCAAGTAGTAGGGTCGCCTTTTCGACAATATGGCTAGGTTCCCCTAGCGCCAAAGACCCCTACGTTGCGTAGCATCCGGTGTAGGAATACGGAAACTCCGGTAAGTGTCTTGATAGGTCCCGAATATCCAGTCGGGTCTCAATAGGTTTACCGGACGTTGATGCAGACGGTACTAAAACAACACTCTTCTTGGTTGAGGTTGTTTTAACTAGGGCTGCAACGATTCGCAACTACCTCGATTCGGTTCGATTATCGATTTTGACCATTCGATTCGGTTATTTTCGATTCGATTATCAGCTACAATAACCAGTAATTTTTCCTGTATATAATTCATTAAAAACAATAAAACCACAAGTTCACAACATTAAAATTCTCTTGAACACTTTTATTTAATACTACATAACATTGTTAACTGTTAAAACATTTCACTGTAATTTACAGTCAAAGAGTAAAGTTCAGATACAGTTACTGGGCCAAAGCTGTTAGGTCATCTGGAATGATAATGTTTTTCGAAAGGAACACCAGCATGTCAACATTATCGCTACTCAAAGAAGCCCTTTAAGCAGTGACAATGTCACCTGCTGTCGAAAACACTCTCTCACTTGCAACACTTGTTGCAGGTGTGCCAAGACATTGTCTGGCATACTTAGAAAGTAGAGGGTATTGTCCCTCCACCAAGTCAAAGGGTCGGACTCCAGGCTAGCAACTTGGTCCTCTCTATACATTTTTATCTCCACATCTATTCTCTCAAACAAACTTTTTCCTGGTTCCCTATCACTGTGAGTGGCAAAGACATCGCCAAACAAATCAGACAAAACTGAACTTTCTTTATCTGTTCGTTTTAATTTAGCAGTTGGCTCCTCGTGAACATCACTGACATTAGCAGCAGCAGATCCTGGAGTTGGGTAAGTGAACTGGACTGAATGGGCTCAACTGGCTTAGAAGTCTCAGTATTCACCTTCACCTGTGACGACTGGGCAGCAGTGTTGAGGTCAACAGTGTTCTGACCAATGGAGTGAAAGACCTCATGTCTGGCATCCTCTTCAATGTACGGCAGTGCCTTGAATCTGGGATCAAGGGCAGATGAATGGAGAAGAAAAGTCAAGACCTCATCATTGGAATATCTGGGCTTGAGATCATTGCTGATAGCTTGTTTCATATCAGACATCAGACCACTGTCAGTTGGGCTGACTTCAAGTTGCTTCAGTAACATTTCCTTTAGGGGGTGTATCAAAGATACTGTTGGGTGTTTTTGGCTGCACATAATTGTAGTGACGGTTTTCAGAGGTTTCAAAACTGTGATGACGTCTTCAATGTTGTGCATGTCTTCATCATTCAAGGTAACAAGATCCTTGACACTTCGTTTCATGTCAATCAGAGTAGCAAACACAGCAGCCTGTTGCTCTAGATACCTCTGTAACATATCATAGGTTGAATTCCATCTTGTTGGAACGTCATTGAGCAGTTTATGACTAGGGAGTTCAAGCTTTTTCTGCATTAATGTAAGACAACTTGTAGCAAATGTACTCTTGTGAAAGAAATTTACAACACGCCTCACACGCCCAAGTAGCCTTTCCATTTGGTTCACTTTCAGTCCTTGTTGAGTAGCAATGTTCAGGGTATGCGCAAAACAACCAATATGAGGTTGTAAACCAGCTTCCCTGACTGCCTTTACAATGTTGCTTGCGTTGTCAGTGGCGATTGCAGGACCACGTCCATTTCTAGTAAGGTTCCACTCGGAAATAGTCAACATAAGACTGGCAGCTAGATTCTCTGCTGTGTGGCTTTGACTAAATTGTTTGGTTTCCAGTGTATAATTTTGTACATGCCAATCCTTGTCAATAAAATGAGCAGTGACAGCTACGTAATTCTCTGTTGCCCTTGATGTCCATGCATCTGTCGTAATGGATATAGTATCCGCTTCCTGCAACTGACGTTTTACTCTTGCGACTACGATTTTCTGTATGCTAGGTAGTACCGTGTTTGAAAAATAAGTCCGGCTTGGCAGTTTATATCTGGGCTCTAACATGTGTATCATATGCTTGAATCCGTCAGTCTGTACTGTACAGAATGGCCTCATGTCAGCAGCCAAATAGCCACCGATAGCCTGAGATATTAATGTAGACTGTGTATTATTCAACCTTCCCTCTCGAACCACTTCAGTTATTTTTGGTTGTCTCGGTGAACTCAGTTTAATTTCGTTTTTAGTTTTAGAGTTAGACTGCCCACTCACACTGACATCGAGACTATGCTTTCTTTTGAGATGGTTTGACAGGTTTGTTGTGTTTCCTGTTTTATGGGAAATGTCAGTGTAGCATACTCTACAAGTTGCCACATCTGTAGAGTTTTTCTCACGCCAAAATGATCCCAAACTTTTGATTTCAAATGACCAGGTGGCCGAGAAAGTACGTCGTCTGCCATAATTTTACCTTCCGGTGTTTGCTTGACTACGGATAATAATCGCTAAACACGAAAGTATCCGAAGATAATGACCGGAATTATCAGCTAATGAGATCGTTTAGAATTTATTTAACGATTACCGAAGCTATTGACCTAAATTAACATCCAATAAACATTCGGTACGTCACCAATTTTAAATAAATTAACTTTCGTCAGCATACGGAAATTGTTTTAAAGGGAGGTCACTCTGTTTTAGTTACCGGTATGTTTTCGAGTGACATTCGTGTTTTGTTAAATAACGTAAATTAAAAGTTACGTAAGAACAAATTTTTAAATTTTAAGTGGTCTTAATTGCTACAGGTCTTTAATTTTTTTTCATATGGTAAGGTGTACGTTGTTTTTATTTGAAATTTAATTTGCAATTGAACCGAATCGAAATTTGAACGTTGTAGATCGTGGATCGAACCGAGACGGTTAGTGTCGGTTATCGGTGCACCGAACCGAATCGTTGCAGCTCTAGTTTTAACATGATTATCATACACCGCCTGTATGTCAGATAGGCGGCTGAATAGAATCTGTCGACCCGTTGCCAGTTGTTAAAGGGACTTTAACACTCTTGCTGGCTTGGCAGCCCCAGAAAATAAATAATAGCATTATTCTAAAGTACTAGATGTTTAAGTGTCCTACCAGTTGTTTAAATTATCCATTACATCCCATTTTACTTGTCCAGGGGGTTCGAAAATATTTTAAAATCCAAGTCACATTTGAAAAGGTTTACGTTAGACTTTTTCAAATCATTTAGTTGAATTTTTCCAAATTTTGAAATTAGGTGTGTTAAGATGAAATTTATACAATCAATAAATTGCAATATTGTAAAATAATACAATTTGTTGACCAGAATAAAGATTGGGACATATTATTCAATTACAACAAGAGTATTATTGAACCTTTAAGGGAGCACATAATATTCAGACCGGAATACTCTTTTTCTCGGATCCGACTTTTTCCGGTAAAAGCTGCCACCGATTGAATCCGGTTACCATTTGATGGGGAGTTACCCCCCCCCCCAAAGATCTTACATACTACAGCAATACTTTCTGTTTTCCCTGTCACTGCATGGCTGATCGAATACTCATTGGAACAACATTCCGGAAGATGGTTCCGGATACCATGAACCTTTATCTTGCGATACCTATAACTACATCCATTTAAGTGGGAAGGTCTGATTCCTCCTCTGGGTCCTCCTGACCACTCGGGGCGATAAAGATGGCTACCCGAAACCCTATAAACTACATCGGTACGGGTGTACTCTATGAATGATGGGTTACAGGATGGGGATAGACTGGCCTCGCTGACGTCAAATCAATAGGAGTGGATCCTAAATCATCTATGGAAAAATCCCTAAAAGAGGGCAAAGCGACGTGTGTTGGCGAGGGTGATTGAGGATATGGTGTTGAATCAAATGCGCACTTGATATACTTGTCTGTTGTGAATTTAGCGACGCCTCCCAGAAGGGGCCTATGATCTTTTACCTGGTTTATCCATTTCTTAAAAAAAGACAGTAACTGGATTAGTTGTCCAACCCGTCCTCTCTCCCGTTCACATATCGACCCCACGACGGATAATTACGGAGCACAACTGGGACAATAATAATCCCTACCGTCACCCGTCGGATATGAAATCAAATTGGGTTGAACTTCCTACTGTTCTGCTGCTATATTGAGTAAATGAAGAAGGGCATATGCCACACAGTGTGATTTGATAGACAGTTTGCGCGGACAGCAGTGCTACCGCCTACTCTTATATCGAATTCCGAGGACAAAGGGGTCTTTTACGTGTATGCCAATGTGTATGCGGATGTTGGTTTTTCGCCCCAAACCGATCACCTATACGTTATAACTTTCCAAGCCCCCAGAGATATCCAGAGGTCAACACCCGAGAGAGTTAGGCTAGCGAGTCACGGAGCCACCGCGGTTTCCGTCCAGTTAGTAGAAATACGTCTCCTGGATATAATTGATGGTGGGGGGGGGGCTATTTGTAGTCTCGATCTTAGGAAAATACAGACATTACAGAGTCTGAACTTATCTGCAGAAAACCACGTCAATATCGATTTATAGAAATAAAGTCTGCCAATCCGAAACATAACGCTAACGCTACAATATACGTCCACATTCCTGCTTTGATTGATATGGTACTTTGTCAAGAAGGCTAGGCGTCTGGTTTGTTTAGCGTTGAGGGTCGTGCCTCAACATCAAGAAAATCCATTCAGAATTGTGGCTTTCAGACGCTAAAGGCAAAAAGTGGGCGTGACTCTGATCCTGGGGATCGGGACATTCACCAAAATCAATAGTGGACGCCCTCGGGCTATAAGGAATACATATGCCAAGTACCAAGCTGATTCATTCAGAATTGCGGCCTGTAAACCACAAACACAAAAATTGGGCGTGGCTTGCCTCTGGGAGTCGGGACATGCAGTTGTCGTCCTTAGGCTATAAGGAATACATATCCCAAGTTTAAAGACGATCCATTTAGAATCATGGCCTGTAGACAACACACACAGACACGAAGTAAAAATGGACATGGCTGTGCCCCAGGGGGATAGGAAATCACGAAAAACAATAGGGGTCATCCTTAGGGTATAAGGAATGGGTATGCAAAGTTTTAAAAAGATCTATTAAGAATTGCATCCTGTAGGCGAACACAAGACACAAATACATTGGGCGTGGCTCAGTCCCAGGGGGTCCGGCATGCACCAAAAATAATAGTGGTCAGTCTTAGGGTATAAGGAATAAGTATAAAAAAGTTTTCAAGACGATCGATTAAGAATTGTGGCCTGTGGGTGACACACAGACACAAAACGAAAATGGGCGTGGCAATGTCCCTGGGGATCGGGCATGCACCAAAAACAATAGGGATCTTCCTTAAGGTACCAAGAATAAATATGCAAAGTTCCAAGATGATATGTTAAGAAATGCAGCCTGTAGATGACAGACAAACAAATACAAGAAATGGGCGTTGCTGTCCCAGGGGGTCGGGCATGCACCCAAAACAAAAGGGATCATCATTAGGGTATAAGGAATAAGTATTTTAAGTTTCAATATGATCGATTAAGAATTGTGGCCTGTAGGCAACACACAAAAAGAAAATGGGCGTGGCTCTACCCCTGGGGGTTGGACATGCACCCCAAATGATAGGGATGTTCCTTATGGTGCAAAGAATAAGTATTCAAAGATTCAAGATGATACGTTAAGAAATGTGGCTTGTAGAAGACAAACAAATAAATACAAGGAATGGGCGTGGCTCTGCCCCTGGGGTAGGGCATGCGCCAAAAAACAATACGGATCATACTTAGGGTGTAAAGAGTAAGTATACAAAAAAGTTTTAAAAAAATCTAGTAAGAATTGCCCCCTGTAGCAACACAGGGTAAACAAAAAGAAAATGGGCGTGGCTCTGCCCCTGGGAGTTAGGCATGCACCCCAGACGATAGGGATCATCCTTAGGGTGTACAGAGTCAATATACAAAGTTTTATGAAAATTCAGTACGAATTGCGCCCTGTAGGCGACACAAAGACACGTGAAAAGAAAATGGGCGTGGCTCTGCCCCTGGGGGTTGGGCATGCACCGCAAACGATAGGGATGTTCATTTGGGTACAAAAAATATGTATGCAAAGTTTCAAGGTTATAAGTCAAGAAATGTGGCCTGTAGACGACAAGCAAACAAATACTAGAAATGGGCGTGGCTCTGTCCCTGGGGGTCGGGCATGCACCAAAAACAATAGGGATCTTCCTTAGGGTATAAGGAATAAGTATACAAAGTTTGAAGAAAATCCATATCTAGTCTACGATATCACCTCTGGTGGAAGTGGACGTTAAATTCCCAGTACCTACCTACCCTCCATGAAGAATTGCGCCCTGTAGGCGACGGCATAATACGTTCACATTATGAATGTGGACGTATAAAAATGGCAAAATAAGTTCAGGGCTCGCGATTGGAGTTCCTCGGAGAAGAGTCAGTCTCTTATCATTTTTTTTAAATCCAAAGTGATAATCATTTGTTACAAATAACAGAAGCAACTACATAACTACAAGTTGTTCCTGGTAATCAACCTAGTCTACCTGTACTATATCCAGATTACCTGTGACTGATTAAAATATAACGATTTACCTGAGATTTAAATGTATATATATCGATTAAAGTTACAGACTTAAATTTGCCGAACAACGCTCGAGTTGATTAGGAGAGGCAGACGTGACAACGAGAAGGGAAACGGTCTACTCTCATTACAAATCGCAAAATTCAAAATGTTTCCATTTCGTTTCTATGTGCTACTTTCAATTTGTAGTTTCTTTATTTCATGTGGTGCGATAACAGGGGCATTTTGGATTAAACGTAAATTAACAGAAATAATAAAACCACGATATTATAAAAGTTTTGATGTAGATAGTGAAATACGATGCGGTGTTCTATGTTCTGCGTTGTATAATTGGCGCGAACTTTATTATAAAAGTAATGTCTGCTACTGTTTGGCGCCAAATTATACACCATTATCAGAAACAATGGGAAATCTGACGATTGATGTTGGTGATTCTATGTATGAAATGTTCCGAGGTAAGTTTTTTTTCATTTTGATCCTGTGATGCCAACAATGATAGTATACTTTCATTTATATTTTGTTAATAAACGTCGGTCATTTTGAAATTTTTGTTTACATGGTTTCGTGTGAAGAGAGTTTGCAATGTTCGATATGGCACGTGGAACCTATAGTTCGTTCACAGCGGGTACAATTCTAGAATAGAAAACGCTAAAATATCAGCATGTTGGCAAATGGCGGTCATTTTGAAAACTCGAGTGGCAAACACATTTATATTAACATATGACCAAAAGCGGACTCATATGCAAATTTTAGTTTTGATTTGAAATGGAATGGGGTTTATACTTCTTACTGTTCCGCGCAGAACATGGTTCACTTCCTCGTAGGGGTCTTTAGCAGTCATGTACACGCGGGGAATTGAAACCACGCCAATGGCTCTATAACAGACCTCATGGTTTCGCGCGCACGCTTGTGGTTTCGTGTACCACACAACCAAACGAAAGACACCGCACGAACCCAATTAAGCATTAAACACATATATAAGTTTGTCGCGTGCGATGTGTTCATTAGAAGAATGTTGAAATATGCAGACCATGACAAAATCATAAATTATTTAAATATGCGTTGTATAAATTCCGATAGTTTTTTTATTTATCGCTTCGGTATCCATATAACCCTTAATTAACAAAACAAACCCGAACTGTTATTATGATTAACGTGTAGTCTACATACACTCAACTTATATTATTATAAACGTGTAATATAAATACACTCATCTTATATTGTTACTAACGTGTATTATAAATACACCCAACTTATATTATTACAAACGTGTATTATAAATACACTCAACTTATATTATTATAAAAGGGGTATTATAAAAACACTCAACTTATATTATTACAAACGTGTATTATAAATATACTCAACTTATATTATTATAAACGTGTATTATAAATACACGCAACTTATATTGTTATTAATGTGTATTATAAATACACTCAACTTATATTATTATAAACGTGTATTATAAATACACTCAACTTATATTATTATTAACGTATATTATAAATGCACTCAACTCATATTGTTATTAAGGTAATTCACCCAATACTTAACTTATATTGTTATAAATACACTTCACTTATAATATATAGATCAGCGTGTTATATCTTAAAAAACATTGAAGCGCCTGCACTTTCAATGCCCATTATACCCTTTCGCGGGGGCACTGGAACGTCCAAGTGGCAGCGGGACAAAGGGGCGGAGTTCTGGGGTCTTCCACCTAGAAAGTTTTGAAAATCGGGGGCAGAAACGATGAAATCTGCCGTCTTCTGATAGGCTACCAAAATAAACTCAGTTCATTAGAATCAATAGCCGATTTGGTTCATTTCGACGTAGCACATATCAGAGAAAATTTTCGAATCGCACTTACGTCCCCATTCACTAACCGGAGACATTTTATATGTAAGACCAAACAGCTCTTTATTCTTAGTTCTAAGTTCTTAGTCCTTAATTCTTACTTCTTCATTTGTTGTCGTATTTCGACATTTGTACGCCAAAATTAACATTTGTATCTTAAAATCAATATTTGTTTCACAAATCAGACATTTGTCATATCAGATTTGTAAAATGTATTTTAATATAAGATATTTAATTTTGTAGAAAATAAAAAAAATAGTCTATATTTACATTTCATCAGAAAAATACAACGAAAAACAAATATCGAACAACAAATTTCAAAATACAAATCTCCAAATACAAATCTTGCAAAAGAAGAATCGAGCAAGCATACAACAAGTCAAATCGTACTTTAATGAAATCACGTGCGTGTTACGTTTCTATATATAAATATATTGGTTAATATAATCTAGCATTAAATAAAATAAATTGAAAGTAGACATATGTCGTTGGATCAATGAAAGAGGACTTTATCTCTTCTAAATCATGTATATGTCAGAAAATATGTGTATGTCAAAAAATATTTTACAATTTTTAAAATGTATTTGGACAATCTTAATGCTGTGCAACCCGACATCTTGTATTTCGTGTTATGGCCTGTATTTTTACTTTAAATACCCTCCCCACCCCTCATTTGTTAGTGCCAGTCAATTTTTTATTCTTTTCGTAGCAAGCAAAAAACATAGTTTCCAGTAGCATATGAACAAATATCGAGAATTTCTTATTGAGATTGGTTTTTTTAAGATTTAAATCCCCGCCACCTCCCTTCACTTAATTAATGAAATGAAAGGAAACGGGACTTAACGTCCTACTATTCTGGGTCGATGAAGACGGGTATAGGCTATACAGTGTGTTATGAGGGACATTTTGCCCGGTTTTTCGTACCATCCGAACGACTGCACAGCTGTCCTTGTTAGGCCCTCGGTCCTGCACCACTGACAAGGAGAAATAACACCGGGAAATCTGTATGAAAACACGATTAAGAAGAGGTAAAACAAGCTTTCGTTGGAGCAAAGAAGGGGGGTTTGAATGGTCTAATGAATAGCACGTACGCGCTGTACCATAAGGTCTGTCACTGAGTCAACTGGCGTGGTTTCGATGTACGTGTCGAGGAGTAGGGACGCCTGTCCAATCTCGTGGGTTTTCTCCTGGACCTCCGGTTTCCTCCCACTGCTAAAGACCCCTACGCACAAGTTAATTATTGAAATAAAATTAAAATTTTGCCCGGGAAACGGCCTACTCTTATAGCGTCGAGGTCACCGAGCGATTATTCTTATTGTACATGTGCTTATACTCGATTCCCATTATTGTATAGTGACTTATTGTATGCCAGGTTGATTTCTAATGTTCCGGTGCGATGAATTTCGAGAAATGTTTTTGGAGAAATGTATTTGGAGAAATGTTTTTGAAGAAATGTTTTTGGAGAAATGTTTTGCAAGATTTGAATATGGAGATATGTATTTTGAAATTTGTTGTTTGATATTTGTTTTTTGTTGTATTTTTCTGATGAAATTTAAATATAGACTAACTTTTTTAATTTTCTCAAAAAAAAAATAAATATCGTATATTGAAATACATTTTACAAATCTGATATGACAAATGTCTGATTTGTAAAACAAATATTGATTTGAAGAAGTAAGAAATAAGGACTAAGAATTTAGAACTAATTAAGAACACTGAATAAAGAGCTCTTTGGTCTTCCATAATTTTAAAGTACATGTGTTATCATTTTAACCAAACACACCGGTATTCTGTACTCTTTGCAGAAGAGTAGGACGTTAAACCCCATTTGATTTCATTTCTGTAATCTTTAATAAATTGCAAATCTATTTGAAGGTTATGGTTATCCGTCTGTTCCACATCTTTTTTTTCATCTACATAGAATAAGTAAAATTAAAAAATACCTGCCCCCAGAAAGTGCCGAAGTTCTCGTTCATTCATTTATATCTTCTAAGATAGATTATCATAACGCAATACTGTTTGGGCTACCAAAGTATCTGATTCAAAACCTTCAACACGTCCAGGATTCTGCTGCTCGCCTCTTAACAAACACCAGAAAACACCAGCATATATCTCCGATATTAAAGCGTCTTCATTGGCTACCAGTTAGTGAACGAATAAAATTCAAAATCCTTCTCATAACCTTCAAAGCCTTACATGACAAAGCTCCTGAATACATAAAAGAACTTCTCATTACGCATGGTCTTACTAGAAACTTACGATCAACGAATAAAAATCTATTGACGGTCCCTGCTGTCAATCTTGAGATAGGCCGCCGTTCATTCGCATACTCTGCCCCATTTCTATGGAATTCACTACCCTTGTCAGTTAGGCTGGCCAAATCTGTAGAAAGCTTTAAATCTCAGCTTAAAACTCACCTTTTCAACCAAGCTTATTCTTCTCAGTAGTGAATGACTTTGTTCAAACTTGACAAAAGCGCAATAGAAACTGCCATAAAGTATTTTTGCGCTATACAAATTAAGACTTATTATTATTGAGACTTATTATTATTATTAATAGTATTTTACCTCCATTTTCAGACAGATCTGATTGTATATCAAGAGGTTACACCATGTTTTCTGGTACCAATTACTGTTTGAGGCTGATAACAACTCCTTTAAACTGGGCGGATGCTGAAAATTACTGTAAACAAGATGGCGGAAACCTGGTTTCCATGGAAACAACAGATAAAATGGCCAATGTAATACTAGTAAGTCAAAGTAAGTTGTTTACTCCTTTTCTCATAATTTTTTTTTCAGGTAACACGGTGGTTAGATGGGTAAGACGCGGACTCGCAAGCATGCAGGTCGCTTGTTGGATCCCTGCATTAGCTGAGAAAGTTCATCTGGATTTTCCAAAGTGGTTTCCACTTGCCAATGGTGCAGAACGGAGGGTCGTTCGGCTGGGACGAAAACCCGAGACTCCATATATACATTGGCGTGCATGTAAAAGAACCCTTGACGGTTGGAATTCAATATAAGAGTAGGTCATGGTACCGCTGCTCGGACAAAATTTTCCCCAATATTCACTGTATGGCGTACGTCCGTCTTCATTAGCTCAGTCGGAGCAGAGCAGGAGGACGTTAAATACCATTTCATTTATATTTTATTATTTATAAATGCCAGGAAGTTATCTTAACGGCAAAAAATTGACAGGTTGTGGGCAATCCTGGGACGAGATTTGACGTGTAAATACTGAATATATGGTGTATTACGACGATGTTCAAAAAATAAAATCTGATCTTATTAAATCCAAACTGTGCTAATGTATTATGTAAAGACGGATTTTAAAAGTTGTTGTATATTGTATTGCATATATCGGTAATTGTTTTATAATAAGCCTAGCTGAGACATACAATTGTGAGATATTATGTTTTTTATCACATATTTTTGGCAGATAAAATATTCAAGTTGGCGGAAAAAATATATGAAGATTTCTTTATATACAATTTAGCATCCATTTTGGCGGAACAAAATTGAAAGCCAGTGTGAGCCCTGTTGTGGGGCCTACTCAACTCATTGTTACGAACACTTTTAAGCACTGAATCAACTCATGATTTGTATAGATATCCGGTTTGATGTTCATGAGATCACATGGGGATAAAAAAAAGGTCTAACCCCACCCCAACCCTCCACGAAAAAGATAACAAACTAAAATTTTGTACCTGTGGGAGCTGTTACTCGCCCGGTAAACTTCAAATTAATTAATTTTATTTTATTTCATTTGTGATTATGTCTATCACTTAACTTTTAACTCTCGTAAAGCTTTTCAGAAACGAATATGTATAGAAAGCTATATAAAAATCAATTATTATTATTATTAATATTGTCGGAGTTAATTGGTTAGGGTTTTATCCAGATATATCTTTTTACCTTTCAGGTAATTATTTTCTAGCAGGTGGTTTTCTACCCGTGGGTGCTGATAGGCAGGAACTAGAATATCGATGGATCAGCAACCGTAATGAGCCAATCAACACCACATTCTGGGCTACTGGTGAACCGTCTTTTGTGAGCCTTGTAGGTCAGGAGGAGAATGTCGTGCTATTGTACCCAAACGGACGTTTGAACGACTTATCAACATCTCAAGCTCTGCATTTTGTGTGTGAAATTGTAACCATTAATTAAATGGTTTTTCATTTGTTTGACTCGTCATTACAGACCCTTGCTGGATTGAACGTCATTTTCTCTTGTTTTAACAACTCAATCTGTATCATTCAAATATTTATCGAAGTTTCTGAATGACCGAGTGTTTGTCATATTATGATTGGCTAACAAACGTGTTGGCAGTCAACAACGTTACGACGTAATTACCATACCGAATATAATGTCGTGGAATATATCGTCCTAGTGTTATGTTCCGACTGGACAGGATTTTGTCGAAAACTTGTCAAGAAAAATAAAACTTGTTATTAATTTCCATCCATATTCATATTCATATTTAATTGATAAGAAATGGCGCTTAAATTCGAAGCGAAAGATAGTTAAACTATTAATAATAAAATGTATTTATAGAGCGCCTAATATCCAATATTTTGACGCTCTGTGGCGCTATTACATTATAGGGGCTTGGATGGCCGAATGGTTAGTGTAGTGTGCGCGCTGTATCATACGGCCTGCCATTGAGTCAACTGGCGTGGTTTCGAATCCCTGGCTCTACGTGGCAAGGAGTAGGGTCGCCTGTCCAACCTCGTGGGGTTTCTCCGGTTTCCTCCCACTGCTGAAGACCCCTACGCGCAAGCGAATTATTGAAATAAAATCAAATCATATGTTAGTCCCGAAATGACCTAGTTTGTATCGAGTGGACGTTAACCCCCATTTCTCGCCCTCTCTCGCTATTACATTATGAATAAAAGTACAAATTAAAATAAATAAAAATGGCCTGTTGATGTTCAGGGCGAACAGAAAGCCTAACTGTTAAATTATATATCATGAATAAAAAACCATAATAACTCATCAGGTATACAAAACATCTCAAGAATAAGATTTTGAAAGACACACATGTCAACATTGCATAATTAAAATAAAATATGGTATGCAGTAATAAAAAGTAAACTCTGAAAACGTTTAAGCATTTAACAATTAAAATGGCCTTTAAAAGGGTAAGTCTTTAACTTTTACAAAGACAAAGCAGAGTTTTCGTGAAACTACAAAATTAGGTCGGGCGATAATAATCAGAGAGAGAGAGACAGACAGAGAAATGGGGTTTAATGTTCACTCGATACAAACTTGGTCATTTCGGGACTAACATATGATTTGATTTTATTTCAATAATTCGCTTGCGCGTATGGAACTTTAGCAGTTGGAGGACCCGGAGAAAAACCCACGAGGTTGGACAGGCGATCCTACTCCTTGTCCCGTACAACCGGGGATTCGAAACCACGCCAGTTGACCCAATGACAGGCTTTATAATACAGCGCGCACGTGCTAACCATTCGCCCATCAAACCCCCCATATGATACTGAAGTATGACAAGAAGAAAGCAGACCATTATTAAAATCCTAAATTATTTAAATGTTTATAGAATTGCATTCTACACATCAAGGGTGTTTTTTCATGCGTGAGAATTTAGTAACTAACTTGTTATTCTTAATTAACCACGGTTGAGCAGAGGCGCCAATCTCCAAGCCACATACGATCACAACAGGGATTAAACCAATCTGTTTCACAGAGAATTACTTACGAATTATCTCTGTAACGGATGCCTGTCCAAAACACGTGCGTTGACTGCACGCCTCGTAGTCATTGGCTCAACGGCTCGTGCAATGTTTACTCAACACCTGACTGCTTCGGGTAAAATGACGCATTTTACTCATTTTAATACCCATTTACACTAAATGGGAAATATTTTTTAACTGAAAATACTTCAAACGTCTTTATTTATTTTTCTTTGACCTCAAAAAAATGTTTGAGAATTTAATTTGTCGGAGTAAAAAAGTTAATATGCCGTACTCATTAAGCCTCGTCGATGTCATGCTTATCAGTGATTGTAGCGGCCAAGCGAATATTCACTGCGGGATCAGTTTGGGATTAAACTACTACCACACGACAGAGGTGATCTTTTAGTAATTAACTTGTTATTCTTAAAACCACGAATCGATGGAGAAGGGGTTGAAACAAAATCCGCAAGTCAGAGGTGACTAGTCGGCTATTGGCCGAAGCGTGGCACTCTTTTTTTTTAAAAAATTAAAACAATATTAATTCCTGAAATATAATACATTGATGTATATACATATTCTGAGTTGTGAATGGTATAATAAATCAGTTAAAATCAGTGTTTAAGTTTTATGTACATCATAATAATAATAAACAATTTAAAGTAAAATAATAAGCGTGAAACAAATACACTTTATATAGTTTCACAAACAACTTTGTGATGGATTTATCAATTTTTCCCCCGCTCTTTCCCTCTGTTGACCCTGGTAACGTACAGTAGGATAAACAAGTGAAGAGACTTTGTCCGCCTCAAGATGGTCCTCTTATTTTTATAATTACAATCCGCGTGTCATCTATATAATCATTTACAACAATTACAGTGTATTCAAGTTAAAAAAAAAACAAAACAAAAACATACTTATATGTACATACTTCTGAATTTTTATATATATTACATTTTTCATCTTGTTAATTTATTTGTTATTGTTTTATGTGCTAAATGGCTTCGAAAGTATTCGTTTATATAGAAGAAGAAAAAGAAGAAGAAGAATTGTACAATATCAATAAAAACACAGTTTGAGACAAAAAATTATAAGTGTACAATGTCCGTCCTATAAGGTCTACGAGACACAACAAGCATGATAAATCATCTATATTCGAAGATAATAAATAAATACATGAGTAACAAGGATAAAAATACAATAAAAATTTGAAACGTACGAACAATAACATTTTACTATTACATGTTCTTTAGTATGTTTGCAATCACAATATAAATTGTTTAGAATAAGAAAACAATAAGTAACTAAAAACAAATATAGGCATATTAAATAAAAGTTATCAAAATATCATATGTTAAAATATTTTCTATGATAAAACATTTTTTTAACCGTGGCAGCTAGGATTTTTACCAGGTGCGAGTTGTTCATTAGGGAACATAACTGGTGAGTTGGTGTCAGTGCTAAGAAATGTGGGTGTATGGTGGCTGCGGCGTTCAATAGTTTTTGTCTCGGTTCAATGTAGCAATCACATGTACGCAGGAAGTGAGTCTCATCCTCTATATTTGACGTGTGACAATAATTACATGTTCTGTCTCTTATATGTTACTGGTCTTACAAAACGTCCAGTTTCTATTGCTAAGGACAATGACCCACATCGTAGTTTTGCTAGAACACTACGTTGCGATCTGTCAAGTATACATTTTACATAGGGGTCGACATACAATGAGTGCTTAAATAGCCTATATGTCCTTAATTTGTTACCATTATATATTGCACCGCATTTTTGTTAATTAATCCTTTTTTGCTTGATAATGATACCTGCATGTGTATTGGGAGAGAGAGAGAAATGGGATTTAACGTCCACTCGACACACCAGGGATTGAAACCACAGCCGCAAGCCAGAGGTGACCGGCCAGCTAGAGGTCGAAGCGCGGCACTCTAGACCGCTAGGTCATCCCTCCCCCCCCCCCGTATGTGTATTGAAACGTAGCATGTTAATAAAATTCAGAAGAACTATATCCATATAAGTATAAGTGTGTTTATTTTAAGTGAAATCTATTTCTATATGTCTTATAAGGTTTGTGTTCAAGTTAAAACTACAAAATTAATACCAGTTCATATACCAGAATCTCACAAATAAATATAAAACTAATGTCCTTATCTTTATTATTTAGTAAACCAGTGGAATGAAGTTCCACAACGGTTTCAAAATGGAAATTGTTCGGTTCATCATCTCCCCAGAAGGCGCCTTTAATACGTTCATGACTTATCCACCTATAGTGTATGGCCTCCGGTGGTCTAAAACCACCTACGTAGACATGGTTTAAGTCTGAAAAATAGAAAACTTTTTAAAAAATATCTGAACCTACTAACTATCACACTATAATTCTAAAGGGGTTAATTCGCCCATATTTAGGAACTAGAAATTGAGACAACTGGGTCGCAACGTATATGATCATGTACATGTAATATGACCGTATATAAATTGCATTTTTACTCTTAATTTCAAATCAGTTATGTTCAGCGAAATACGCTAGAAGTCTCAATCGATTGGAAATCTTTAGCACCTGGTTATTCCAGTCTACACCAGTAGTATTTATTGCGCATGTTCTCCAGAAAAGAATATGACATGTGGAAGCCCCGTGTCTCGAGTCCATTGTAACAAATGGCGCCGATGGTAAAATGATTATTTCGTCTCAAATATTGGAATCAAAAGCCCATTTGTTCCCGGTAAGATCACAACATCCGTTTTTATCTAAATTGACAATTATTTTGTAATTTATGGGGTTTTTTTTAATTTCAAAGACTGTGGATTATATTGAATTAAAGACTTAGTTACTCTAAAATCAGGCAGCAATAAACATTTTAGTTTTGATGCTGGATTGAATTAGCGATGTCTTCTACAACATCAGAAAACCAAACGAAACGATTATTTAAATAAAATAAAACCAAGTACGAACAATACAAACCATTAGGCAAAATTCGAAGTCCTAAAAAATGGTAAAGGCAAAATAGTGTAATCAGCAAATGTGCTGTTCACCGTGTACAAAATACACGACAAACAGTGGTAACAGGTGTCCGGAAGAGTAAGCTTACCCTGCCTGGCGCCTCACCCGCCATAGCTGTATCCAAATCAGGGCCTGACGAGGACAGCTGTCTAGTCGTTCGGATGGGACCAAAAACCGAGGTCCCGTGTACACATTGGTGTACACTTTAAAAATCCCTTGGCATTTGGAATTCGATATAAGAGTAGGTCGTAGCGCCGTTGCCCGGGCAAACTTTCCTTCATAGCATATTGTATGGCGTATGCCCATCTTCATTAGCCCATGTTATAAGATAGTAGGACGTTAAACTTCATTACATTGCCGTCATGGGCTATATTATGTTACAATGTACCCCGCCCCAAACAATTAGACGTAATCTCGGTAAAATAGCGTAATTGGTCAATGAACTAATCATATGCCAAATTCACGTGATGAACAGTGTTAACGGATTTTGTTTGTTTGAGTATACATTACTTACCCCTTCTTACTAACTTTACATGGTCCAATTTATCCATGGTTTCAACTGAAACTAGATGTCCACCATCTTGTTTACAGCGTTGTTCAGCATCAATCCAGCGTAAGTTTGTAGTTATGAGTTTAAGACAATAGTTTGTTCCAGTAAACACGGTATAGTTTCTTGTAACACATTCTGATTTACCTGTAATACAAGAGTGATAATAAATCTTATTGTGGTGGAATAAATCACCTTAAAAACCACATAGGTTAAACTAAATAAATGGCTTCTTTGTCGACATCCGACAGACGCGCTAACTTGGTGAGAGGGACCTCCGGGAGACGCGGTAACACGGTGAGAACGACTTCCGGGAGACACGGTGAGAACGACTCCCGGGAGACGGTAACACGGCGAAAACGACTTCCGGGAGACGATAACACGGCGAGAACGACTTCTGGGAGACACGGTAAATCGGTGAGAATGACTTCCGGGAGACACGGTAACTCAAACAGAATGACTTCCCGGAGTCAAGAGACAATTAACAGAGCAGACAATAAACATCAGGATGCAGTCACACATAACTCATACCACATGGGATTGAATGGTTGTACATTAATTGTCTGATCAGGAACGACTTCATTTTCGTCGACCCGAAAACGATTTTCCCCGAGTTATCCAAATCTCATGGCGGAGTGGTAATGGGAAGTTCTGTCATTCTGCCAATTAAAACCAGATATTAGTCTGGACGTATACACTCGACGAAGTTCGGATGTTTTTCCACATTCTGAATAATCTTCATCCATATGTTAAGTAAACCGAAAATGTAGGTCATAACAGTATAGATGTTTTTTTAACACCACCGTTATTAAAAGTAGCAGAACCAAAAATAGAGTCCAATTGGAAACTAAAGTATATTTCAAGGAAACCGACACACACCAATTACTGTTCAAAAGCAAAACTACGAGAACGGGAATGCTATCTCCGAGGCATAAAAAATATTAGAGCTGAACTTGCCGCCAACGAAACAAACAAATATGCAATTGGCAGTCAAAACCAAAGCTTGTGGCCACCAAATGTCAAACATGCAAAATCATAAACGTATCTGACCAGTTCCATAATAAAACATCTGGTACAGAATTCCGAATATTAGACCAACTTTCATGCAGTAGTTCCAACATAATTTACCTAATTTCATGTAGACATTGTGACAAAAAAGAAAATAAATCCTGGAGTGACAAATTGAAAACAACAACCCCTAGGTTTGAATATTTATAAGTCTAGCGCAATAGCCTCCTTTGTTGTGTGAGTGCATCCAAAAGCATCAGAAAGGGCTATACTAATCCCCATGAAAATCACACTAACATTAGGGGGGGTTGTTAAATCAAAAAATTTCTACCTGCTACACGAGGACCTACTCAATTTATGTGGTGTGATGTACTCGTTATGTGTGAAAAAGATTTTGGGGATCAGACCCCTCTAACCCCCCTGTACATACCCCCTGAAGGTTCTTACCTCTATTCTGACCCCAAAATTGCAGTTTTTGGCGTAATAAGCCACAGAAATATGTCAAAGATGGTTTGTATGTTGTCTTTTTATACGTGTTTAATGATGCTGAGTCTGATTATTGACTTTATAATTATTTTTGATATTCCAAAATGGCGGAAATTCAAAATGGCGATCAAAATGACCAGATCTTTGTTTATTTCTAATGTATGGCTTATGATATGTCTTTTTATGGGTTTTCGCTGCTGCAAAGTCTTAATCAGATCTTGAAAAACAGTTTTGACCATCCAATATGCCCGAAATTCAAGCTGATGATACAAACATGGCCGCCATTTTGAACAAAGTTTTTAGTAATTCGAATATATGGCTTGTAAAATGTCTTTTTGTAGGTTTTCATTGCTGCAAAGTCTGAATTGGACCTTGAAAAATAGATTTGACCATCCAATGGCGGATATTCAAGACAGTGGATACAAACATGGCCGCCATTTTGTGAAACTCATACTGGTACATAATCTAGTGACAACTCGACCCCCCCCCCCCGCCTCAAATTAAGTGCTTAAAATGCTATGATGTCCATGTAATGGTAATGTCTGTATATTTGTGTCTATAACTGATGTCCATGTAATGGTAATGTCTGTATATTTGTGTCTATAACTGTGTCTATCATGTAATTAGATTAACTAGATGTACACGTATGCACTACAGTTGTCTCATCCCATGCACGATTCGCACATTGGCGTAACATTCGTGTAATTTTCAGATTTTGTTATCGTAATGTACTAGTGGTGTTGTCCTATGTGTACCTCCAACATGTACAGCTTATCAAACACGCCAACTTGCCTTCAGCAAGGAAAGACCTGGCAGACAGAAAGTATATGGAAACTGCAGGCTTTTTAAGTGGAATATTGCCAACCAAATTGATGGTCATCATCAATTTGATGTACCTACTTAGACCGACTAGTGCTAGACAAGATCAGCGAAGTAAGGACTCTGCCGAATCTATTCTATCTGAAATTTTACAAGAACATTTTACACGTCTATTTAAAACATTTTGTGAGGAATAAGATGTGGGAATTCCTACAAGATCAGCACAAACAGGAAAACATTTTTGCGAACGTTTCGTCGACAAACAATAGGCGAAGACAATGGAAAGACGACATCATGGATGATATGCAGTCCTTTGAGAAAATGAGAGCTAAAATAGAAACAAAAAATGTACTTTCATCATGCCATAGTGGCCCATAATCGATATCACTTTGGGATGGGTTCGCATCATCTTCATCTCAAAGAGTACTAAAGTCTATTGCTTATTCAGACTGTTTTTTTCCTTCTATTTTAGCTCTCATTTGACTCAAAGGACTGCATACCATGATGTTGTTTTTCCAAAACTGTTTTTGCTGATCTTGTAGGAATTCCCATTCGTTTTCGATCATCTTGACACCATACACTACTTCTAAACGCTTTCTAACATCTTCATCCTTACAAAATTCTTGTAAAATTTCTGATAGAATAGATTCGACAGAGTCCTTGCTTCGCTGATCTTGTTTAGCTCAAGTCGTTCTAGGTAGATACATCATTTTCTTGATGACCATCAATTTGGTTGGCAATATTCCACTTAAAAAGCCTGCAGTTTCCATATACTTTCTGTCTGCCAGGTCCTTCCTTGCTGTAGATCAAGATGGCGTTTTTGATAAGCTGTACATGTTGGAGGGTACACATAGGAAGACATCACTAGTACACTACGATAACAACATCTGAAAGTACACAACTGTTGCGCCAATGCTCTGCAAATCGTGCATGGAATGAGACAATTGCAGAGTATATATTTAGCTAATCTAGTTACATGGTAGACACAGTTAGAGACACAAACATACAGACATTACCATTACATGGAGATCATATGAGCACTTTAAACACTAAATTTGAGCTTTTTTTCAAGTTGTTACCTGATTATGTATGTGTTTGTTCAAAATGGCGGCCATGTTTGTATCCACCATCTTGAATATCCGCCATATTGGATGGTCGAAACTATTTTTCAAGATCCGATTCAGACTTTGCAGCAGCGAAAACCCATAAAAAGACATATTACAAGCCATACATTAGAAATAAACAAAGATCTCCATCAAAATGGGGGTCATTGTGATCGCCATTTTGAATTTCCGTCATTTTGAAATATCGAAAATAATTATAAAGTCAATAATAAGACTAAGCATCATTACATACAAACCACCTTTTACATATTTCTGTGGACTATTACGCGAAAAAAACGTTATTTTGGGGTCAAAATAGGGGTAGGAACCTTCAGGGGTTATGTACAGGGGGATTAGAGGGTTCCGATCCCCAAATTTTTTTTTGTTGAATAATCAGTATAGTAGGCCTCATGTTTCTAAGGGGTCCTCGATCGAAAGTAAAATTATCAACCCCCCCTACTAACATGTTGACACAGAAAGCTTTAATTTCATACTCAAAGAATAAAAATCTGAATTACAAAGCTAGAGCAAAGAATATATCAAACCCTAGCCCCAGCCCTTAGCAAATTAAATCATGTAGATGTAAGAATCCCAATCCGTGGTAGGAAACGCTCTAATGTGGCTCTCTACCGAGAGTCTCCCTTTTACGAAAATACCAGAATACCAAAGGTGCCCCCCCCCCCCTAATATAGACCAACAGCGCCACCAAGAAACGGAGAAACCAACTATCTTTGGCGGTAACAGTCATTTGGTCTAACCCTGTTTTCATCTCGTAACCTTGACTTAAGTAGCAGGTGGCTTTAATATTTAGATATCTACTAATAGAGTTGTAGATGATATTTTTGTCTATCAGTACATGTAATTCCGATTACGGTAATGGAATCGTTCCATGACGATTATAACAAATTATAAAGACTTACCGTGATATATTTGATGTATGTATTTGTTTGTAGTTAGAGTTACTTCCCCTGATATCATTGGGTCAGATAATGGTATGTAGCCTGGCGCCAAACAATAACATACTTTATCTTCCATGTAAATCTGATCGCAGTCAAACATCTTAGTACACGAACCAATACATTTTATCCTGGACAACTGACCTAAACTACTGTAATAACGTAGATTTACTATTTCCGTAAAACGATGCTTTAGCCACAAAGACTTCGTGATATTTCCATGAGAAGATGACAAGTTATATAAGACATATCCTAATGCCATGATAAAATAAATCAAAGCCATCATAAATTTATCTCCGTATAGTCTATCTGATATTCTGGACAAACGCCTCCTCTATACACATACAACGGTTACGAACTAAAAGAAGTATACAAATCAAACGCCAAAATGTGACGGAACCTTGTCTACAAAAAATTAACCAGTTGTACCTGAAAAATAAATCCTCTTTAAATAGCTCGTGCTGCACGCTTGGTGGAATTGGACGTAAAGCTCCAGAAAGGAACGAACAAATTCTAACACTAAAATGAGATATTCCAAAGTGAAACGGGAATCAACCACAGGGCAGTGACTCTTATTTTCAAGAAAATCCAATAAAGTTCATTATTACAAAAATACACTAATTTTTTATGTGAATCCAATGACTTCAAACGAACTAATGATTCTTTTGAATTAAACAACGTAATTAAATATTGTAAACGGTCCATTGTATGTCTGGTAATCTATTAGTCGTGCGTGGCGTAATAAAGAAAATCGTTAAACTTAAGAAGTATACTTCTAAAGACCAGATACATCGATGTATAGAATGAAATGGGGTTTAACGGTTTACCGTTCTGGGTTTTATCCAAACTACAGTGTAAACATGGTTTAGAGTCTCTATCTGAGCAACAGGGAATATCATGGAGATATTATCTGAACTACAGGAGACATCATGGTTTAGAGGCTACGGGGTACGCCATCGTTTGGAGACTCTATCGGAACTACAAGGTACATAATGGTTTAGACACTCTATTTGCACTATAGGGTACATCGAACTACAGAGTACATCATGGTTTTGAGACTCAATCTGAACTACAGGGTACCCGATGGTTTAGAAATGAAATGGGATTTAACGACGTACTGTTCTGCTCTGAACTGGGTTAATGAAGACGGCCATACAGTTGGCTATGAGGGACGTTTTGCCCGGGCAGTGGCACTTATGTCGAATTCCCACTGCTAATGGATCTTTTACTTGCACACCAAAATATACAAGGGAACACGGTTTTTAATCCCATCGGAACGAATAAGCAGTTGTCCTTGTCCGACCCTTCATCACTGACAAAGGGAAATCCCACGTCGGAAAATCCCAATTAACCACTCGGCCAATGCAGGGATAGAAAACACGACCTCCAGGCTAGCTAGCCAGCGTCCTACCCAATCAGTCACCGTGGCCCCACTTGAAGACAATAAACACATCTATACTTACTAATTAGATATGGGCTTGTGAACAAATGATCTTATTGTAGATAGATAATCATAACTTTCATCGTTTCTTAAACTTATACAGTCGATGATTTCTCATCGATTAATCAAATATTGATAGTTTAAAGTTACATTATGGGAGATAAGATAACGAGTTGGCTGTTCTCACTATAATAGTTAAAAACTAGATAGTGTAAAGGTAATTTGCTGAAAATTTCAGTCAAATTGAACCACTATAGGCCGAGATCGGAGCGCGTGAAATTTCTGCAGTGACGTGACGAACGCCAAAGGAAAACACGAGTCACTGCTTTATATAACTGACTAAAGCGACGAGTGATAAACAGATACACGGCCGAATATCTGCTCACTAATAATTCCTTCGAAGACCAAAAGTTGTTATATGGGACTGTAAGAGGATATCTGACAATTCAATAAAGTAATTGAATGTCATTAGATAAAAAAACACGAGAAAAATAGAAATAGTCCGTACATTCCCTTATATTCATTCTATACCTTATAAAAACATGGTAATGCACGGGCTTTTTCAGTTTTTCTTTCGTGTTTTCTTATCTAGTGACAGTCAATTCTTTTTATGAATTGTCAGATATCCTCTCACAGTCTCACACAACAACTTTTGGTCTTCGAAGGAATTATTAGTGAGTGGAAATTCGGCCGTGTATCTGTTATCACTCATCGCTTCAGTCAGTTAAATAGATCGGTGACTCGTGTTTTCCTTTGGCGTTCGTCACTTCCGATTTGGGAAACCTGTATTACTCAGCTATCGTAGCATTGATCTCTCTGTTAAAAGTATATTTGGAATGTGTTTAACCAGCTCTATCATAAATGTGATAATGACTGGCACCAATATTGTCCTTTAAGACACAAAAAGGAGATGGCAGTTTCAGCAAATCTCTGTATTTTGTTGAACAATGAGTCTTTTTATTTATAAAATGAGTGTCTATTTCTATGATATCCTATCTAATACGTTTACAGATTTGAAACCAATATTACCCCGGGCAAATAATATTTCTCTGTGAGCGTCGAAACAAAGTGAGTTAGGGTAAAGGTTTCCATGATTTTCTTTAAGGCGCAAAAAATAGATATTTAAACTGAATATCTGTCACCGTAATAATATCAAACAATGTCACCGTGTCACGCCATACCGTAATACTGTGTTGTCACGTCATAATAGGTCTTCACACATAGCGCGCTATCGAGCATCGTTACATAGACTATCAATAAAACTCATTAAAAAGGGAAGATTTGCTACGTCACAGTGTCAGACTATGCCGTAATACCCATAGAAATATATAAATAGACTAGAATGGCCACGGCCAATCAAATGCCATACTGGTACATTGATCATGCACAACAAAATGGCGTCGTTTGATTACGCGAAGGAAAACAAAACTTTTACGTTTTCAGTATCCACCAAAGGGACACAGTGTTTTGCTATTAACTGTACAAATAACCAAAACCCCACATCAAATTTAAATGGAATAACCTTCCACAGGTAAGAAATTCAATAGCGATTATATTTTTAAAAGACAAAATGTTCATTCAAGCGTTCAGCGACAGCGTGGACTTGCACTTTTTGCAGTCCCGTGACAAACGACAAGCAGTGTTGTCGTACACCGTGTTTATCTTTAGTTGTCGGCCTATTATTATGTAACACTCACACTGCATAACTAGCACTGATTCATGTTGACCTAGCCCACCGCTTACTATTCGTAGCCTATTAGGCCTACTATTTTTAGACCCTGAGAGTTATACTTTTATAAAAGTATTTATTTATTAGATACTAAGATAGGCCTACACTAACTACTCACTAGGCCTAGTCTTTAGTAGTACCGTAGTAATGCTAGTAAAATACACTACCATGGACCGTACTTGTAGTATGTACTAAAGTCCACTGGCACCGGTAGATCTACTAGGCCTAGTTCAAATTCACTTTCCTGGACTGACGACGAAGCTTCCTTTGTTTGTAATTTCACTGAGACTGAGGGAGTGATGACTGATTGATTGGCTGTTGTCAACGAACCTACTTTGTAAATTTATTCCAGACTTCCTTAAATTTTAAATGTTCAAACATACACTAATAATAAATTAATATGGTTTTTTTTTTCAGCCCACCAATATGGCAGCCACTGTATTGACTTCTACTTCTATGAAGAATTTTCATTTGAAGACCACAGGAATTTTTAAACCGATAAATTTCTAACATGATGGAAGGAAATGTGAATAATGCTTAAATAACCATCGTCACTGCTCAATTAATTCATTCATAAATCCTAATTTTAAAACAGTTTTCATTGAACGATAAGCAGGCTTTTTATGTGAGTGCCTGAATGACTTTGAAATGCATATTTCTTGTAAAGAATTTGAATACATTTAAATCTCAACTGTAAATTAATTACATATTTCTTTGTTTTGAAAAAAAAATCAATAAATATATTAAATGAAATCATTGGATTATTGTGAAATATTTCTTTCTGACTGAATATTGGGAGAATGTACTTGGTATAGAGACTATTTATCTACTCATGAAATTATAAATTTTCCTCACTCAATGAAATGAACCTGATATTTGTGTAAAAGTCAAAAGTCAGTAAACTGCAAAAATTTTCACTTTTGAATTGAATTTGACTTGCACCCCCCTTTATGATGGCATAAAATCATTTATTTTAATTTTTATACACAGATCACAATTTTCAAAATATTTTTGGGACACTAGAGTTTTATTCATATAAGGTATTTTCACATTTGGTCACATTTACCATGAAATATTAAATTCGAATTTCATAAATAGGTTACATAGGCCCTTTCAAATGGCAAAATATATTGAGCTGAAATTCTCCGACAAGTTATGTGGGGTATTTCTTTAATTTGTATATCAGAATTTTCCTTTAATTGAAATAACATTTCTTTTTGCCTTTAAGTATGTAAGACTTGCATGTGTGTACATGTAAATCAAACATTTTACAATGAAACTCTATTGAATTTATGTGTACATGTATGTAGCTTTATGTGCCTTTTAATTTTAAACATACACCAACAAATGTATGATATTACTACTGTACTGGGCTACATAAATGCATTGATAGTTAAATTTATCCAACCATTGGCAATGAAAACTAAACATGTACACAGTGAATGAAAATGTCATACTTTACTTTTCCCATGTATTTGGTAAGGTTTCTCTTTGATCATGTAAATTACCAAATGTGTGAAACATTTCTTGCAATGTGTGAATGCAACTGTGGTATATTTCTTGAGAGCAAGTTTTCAAGGTCACAAAAACTCACAGTTTTAACTATAATGTATAGTTCAAGAGAGAAATGGGGTTTAATGTCCACTTGACACGAACTTGTTAATTTTGGGACTAACATATGGTTTAATTTTATTTCAATTAATTGCTCTCTTGTAGGGGTCTTTAGCATTGGGGGGAAACCGGAGTACCTGGCGAAACATAAGAAGTTGGACAGGCGACCCTACTCCTTGCCTATAATGTATAGGGATAAATCAGCATAGTACAGTCTTTAGATTTTGTGGGCCTCTATTATATTGCAATGTAAATACACATATAAGCTTTATAATCCACAACTATTCATATTTCAGATTTATTATTTCCATTAAAAAACAAAATTAATTATTTCGTTCTGATTCGCAGACCAACAACTGTTCTTGGTAGTCTATGAGAGATGACCTTTGTGCCAATCCAAACTTTGTCTTAATATCTAATTCACTCTCTATTTTAAAATATGCTTCTTGTCAAACATCGGTATGCTTGCAGCTTGCATAATATTTACAATGCTATCTGAAATGTAGAAAAATTGAAATGGAATAAAATTAAGAATATTTAACTGAACAGCAGCTCCACAGACTACCCTTATTTCGAATGCCAAAAATGTCATTAGTTCATTTACGTGCATGCCAACAGACCCTTGATATTTCATCCCATCAGAATGACTAGACATTGTTCCATTCCGGATACGCCGTCCTGCACCACTGACAAAAGATGAAGCCAGGAAATTTTCTCGATGAACACCGGATTCAAACTCAAAATTTCCTTGTTAGTAAGCGAAATGAAATAGTTTTGCATCCGAATTTGGCTAATGAAGTGTGCTATGAGGGACATTTTGCCCGGGCAGCAGCACTACGGCCTACTCTTATATCAAATTCCATCTGCCAAGGGATCTTTTACGTGCACGCCAATGTGTATACAGGACCTCACTTTATCGTCCCATCCGGGCGACTAGACAGCTGTCCTTGTCAGGCCCTCCGTCCTGCATCACTGACAAGGGGAAACGTGCCGGAAAATCTGAATCAACATTCTCAGCCAATGAAGGGATCGAATACCCAACCTCCAGGCTAGCGACCCAGCGTCTTACCCACTTAGCCACCGTGTGACCCCTGTTAGTGAAGACTACCAGCTTACGCCAAACATTGTGCTATGAGGGAAATTTTGCTATAGCCTACTCTAATATAAAATTCTAACTGCCAAATCAATCTTTTACGTAAACGCCAATACTTACACTGGACGTCGGTTTTCCGTCCCATCCAAACGACTAGACAGAGACAGCTATCCTAGTCAGGCCCTCCGTCCTGCACCACTGACAATGGGAAACCACAACAGAAAATGGCGAACTTTCTTGGCCAACAAGATCTAACCTGTGGCCTATCGGCTAGCAAGCCAGCATCTTACTCACTTAGCCACAGTGGTTCCCCAATCATGTTAGATAATTACATGATAGCACTGTAAAATAAATACAGGGAAAGGAATCATGTTAGTTAGAGGTATATAACAGTGTCATGATCAGGGATGTAGCCACGCTGGGCGGCGCCGGGCGCTTGCGCCCGGCACTATTTCTTGCCGCCCAGCACAAAGAAAAAATCGAGGAAACCCGCCCAGTCGTATTTAATAAAACTCATTCATGATTCATCCTTCTTTCACTCTGCTGACTACACAAACTCATCGCTCGAAATTTACCACGGCAAGCGGCAAAGCCATAGTCATAGTAAAAGCCGACGCAAACCATGTCTGCCACGGCATAATTTAATTTTTTGTGCCGTAGTAAACCTTTCCATCCTAAATTAGTTTTAAAAAGGAGTATTCATCAATTTATAATTCTGATTCTATACGGTCTTTGAATTGTATATTTGCCGTAAATAGGCCACCCAGACCAATTTACGGCATTTCTATGTTAAAGTGTTGGATGTCGCAAATGGTGTCGTACGTTCGGTTTTACGACCAATTTTTAATGTACTCATTCTTGCGTTAATTCTACCGAATCTAAATTAAAACCGAGAGACAGTTGGGCTGCAGTCCATTTTATTTACATTTGCCACAAAATAAATCAATTAGGCGGCAAGGCGAGTGTACTGTTTTACTTATCATTCACTATTACGTTAGTCACTACATCATGTAATTACGACTACCACTACGAGAGGCTTTTGACTTCGAATCTTTGAAACTGAAATTTTTTTAAGTAAATTATTAATTAATTTGAAAAGGTATATTTAATACCAATTACCATTTACATAAGTTTTTAGCTCCCTGCAAGAGTCTCTGTATCATTGAAACCATTGATGAAATTAAGTTAATTTGGTAAAATATGTAAATATAAAAGTTAAGGAAATTCGATTTGTACTGAAGCAAATACAACAAAAAGGCAGCAGATGCTCTGGAAATACACCAGGAAGGATTGAATTTTCATAAAAGACCACGCCCCCTCCCAAAAAAAATTTTTCCGCGCTTCGCTCGGAATTTTTTTTTCCACCACTCACCAAATCCTGGCTACATCCCTGCATGATGTAATTACTGCTAAGGTAAGTGGTCAAGTGGGTTTTGCTAAGTATGGCTAACTTGTGTTAGAATTCTGACACAACTAGAACCGAATCAATCTTTAACAGAAAACCAAGTTCTATTTAATTAACATTATGGTATAACCTGTCACAATGGTTTTTCCCTTTTCATTCACCCCAGGAAGAAAATGTAATAAATATCAGACAAATGTGCTGCCAAACAATTTAAATACTCCACATATCGTGTGTCCTTATTTAATTTTTTTTGATAGTTTATCACTGTTTTTTTTTTTTAGAAATAGGTTGGCCTATATTGTCTTAATTTCACAAACTGCTGTGAGATATCCTGCCTGCACATTGTGAAATGCTCACCTTTTCCTTTATATCACAAGGCCTAGTATTTTTTTATATTTAGTTTTCAAATCTTCATAAAATACTGTGAGTATTCTGCCTGCACATTGTGGCTTTTTTGACAGCTGCTCAGAAATAGGTAGGCCTATTTCATGAGGCCTAGTGGGCCTATATTATTTTAACTTTACAAATCCTCACAAAATGCAGGGGGATATTTAGCCTGCTTATCGAGACTTTTGAGAGAGCTGGTCATTTTTTAAAAATATTTATGGTAGGCCTATATTTAAACTTTACAAATCTTCACAAAATGCAAAATCTTCATGGGGCCTAGTATTATTTTATTTTTATAAATCTTCGGAAATGCCGTGAGATAGGTCTGTCAAGTCAAACCATAAAATGCAAACAGTACTAAATTATACTGAATATAGGCCTAAGTAAAATTAAATATTTTAATATTCGCCCATATTCGTTATTAGACAAATTACCTACACTAGTAGTACTACTTGAATCAGAACACCTTCCACGTTACGGACATTATTAGCCCATCCTCTCTGCGCTAAAAACTTGAAACTCATCACCATCATAAGCTGTTAAAACTCATATCAACTTTTAAAATTTCAAGCCTTTCTGCATATTCAGATCACTGCCAGATATGGTTTATACTTGATGTAAAAGTTACTACTGATCATAAGAAAATAAAGCAAACTTATAAGCCTTTTAATCCCACAAGTTTTATTTGGGATAATAATGCACAAGACAAAATTAAAGAACATTTTGCAAAAATTGGTACAATTGATTGTACACAAAATCTTAATGATACTAATGACATAAGCGATAAAATTTTGGAACTGGAACACGCGATTAAAAGTAGTTGTAAACAATCATTAAAACCTAGAATTATAAGGAAAAGACACAAACGCTGTAAACCATGGTTTCAAACTAGTTGTGTACAACTAAGAAGGCGCTTACATCAATATTGTTCTATTTTTCAAAAATATCATAATGATCCGAGTGTACGTCATACCTATTATAAATTAAAAAGACAATATGTAAAAATGCTTAAAGATGAAAAACATGCATATAAACAAAATCTAATTCGAAAAATAGAAGAGCTAAATGAAACAAATCCTAAAGAATTTTGGACCATTATTCGGAAGCTAGAAGAACTTTCGAAGGACAAAAAAGAAGATAGCTCCATGTTTGACACCCATGCTTTCAAGACACATTTTGAGACACTGGGTAAGCAGGATGCAGATAACGATTCTTTTGATTCTAGTTTTCTACATAATATCAAACAAAACTTAACATCTCTTGAAAATAACATTCCTACTAATATATATTTAAGTAATCCTATAACATCTGAAGAGATTTACTCTAAAATATCTAAATTAAAATCAGGAAAAAGCGAAGGACTAGATGGGATTAGCAATGAGATTTTAAAAACCCTAAGAGTTCAAATAACCCCTGTTTTAATAAATATATTTAACCATTGTTTCAAATTTGGCCATTTTCCTAAAAGATGGGTTGATGGATTTATTGTCCCTATACCCAAGATAAAGTCACCTAACTCTGTAAATGACTTTAGAGGACTAACAATAACAAGTAGCATTGGTAAAATTTTTGTTAGTATCCTCACCGAAAGGCTAACAAAATATTTCCAATCATTAAATGTACCATCAGAACTTCAATGTGGCTTTCGAAAAAACTACAAAACTTCCGATAACATTCTGATTCTTAGATCCCTAATTGACAAATGTCTCAAGCGTAATAAATATTTATATACATGCTTTATCGACTTTAATAAAGCGTTCGATCGAGTGTGGAGGGATGGCATGTTCCACAAACTTCAGTCTCTAGGCGTATCTGGTCCAATATATAACTGTATAAAAAGTATGTTTGACAACAGTAATCTTCAAGTTAAAGTTGGAAGCTATTTAAGTAACGAATTTAAAAATGAACTAGGTGTAATGCAAGGCAATAATTTAAGTCCGCTTTTATTCAACATGTTTATTGATAAGTTACCAGACACTCTAATGGACTCGCCTAATCTCCCATATTTAGAAAATAAAGCAATACCAGCATTGTTATATGCTGATGATATCATAATTATGTCACTAACTGAAGATGGTTTACAGTCTTCTTTAAACAAAGTTTATTCTTTTTGTAGACAGTGGAGATTAAAAGTAAATGTAGAAAAGACAAAGGTTATGGTGTTTAATAAAACCGGAAAAAAGTTTTTTAAACAGTTTTATATTGATAACAAACCACTTCAAATTGTAAATGAATATAAATATTTAGGAATTATAATTCAATCAACAGGCTCCTTTTCTAAAGGCGTTGATCACTTGATTGATAAAGCATTAAAAGCTTACTTTAAGATTGTTAAAGCCTTGTCATGTATTAGTGTCTCACCACACATTTTATTTAAATTATTTGACTCTTTAGTTAAACCTATCATACTGTATGCTTGCGATGCATGGGGTGACCTTGTAACATCTAATGATAAAAATACATTAAAAATCGAAAAATTGCATTTGAACTTATGTAAACATATTTTAAACATTCATAAGAAAGCTACTAACTCTGTTGTTCTTGCTGAACTAGGAAGATTTCCCTTATTTATAGATGTAAAGTATCGAATGGTCAAAACCTGGCTTGAGTCATCTACTAAAAATTCTAACCCTCTCCTTGCAGCTGCCATTAAAGACATGGGTAGTAATAATAATAGTAAATGGTTAAGTCAAGTTGAAATAATATTGTCTGAAGCCGGAATGGGTGAAATTTTTACTTGTAGAAAAGATGAAAGTTTTAGTATTACTTACTTTTTAGATTTGTTTAAAACAAGATTGCATGATATGTACATCCAATCATGGAGATGTACTGACAAAAGCAGGTCAGTCCAACATTTAAATTGCAACATGAGAACTAACACAAAACACGATTTTTACTACTTATTAAAAGATAATTATGAGCTGGAAAAATATTTATGTATCTTAAATAAAGAAGAGAGAACTGCACTTAGCAAGTTAAGACTAAGTGCACATAAACTGGAAATTGAAACAGGAAGATATGCAAAACCTTTTTTACCCGGTCATTTAAGAATTTGTAAAAATTGCAATTTGAATCAAGTGGAGGATGAATCACATATGTTATTATATTGCCCTTTCTATAAAGATATAAGAGAGCAATACAATTTAGACTGTTTTAAAACAAATTATTCTGATGCTACTAAAATTAAAATGATATTACAAAATAATGATTATACCAAAATAACTTTGAATGGCAAATACATTTTAAAACTATTTAAGAAAAGAGGTTTTAAAATATAATTAAATAGCCCATGTATTTGTTATCTCTATAATGCTCAAGTAAAATATATATAAGATTTATTGCTATGTTTGTTATCATGTTATGTGCACGAACAATTATTATATATTATTATGTATTATGCATTATACCTTTACATTTCCATACTCATGTATGTTAACATGTAGTTGTGAATAAACTATTATTATTATTATTATAATTCATCAATCTGCTGAAATAAAACACATCTGATCTTGTCGAAAAATTCAAGGGAGATCGCGATAGTTTTTTTTTTCTTTTATTTTAAAACACATGTAGGCTTACTATAAATTTTTTGCATTTTACCGGTACTTAGAAATAGAATTATAACCCGTGGGAATAATTGATTTAGCTTTATATAACAACCAAGACATTAAAATTTAAATTTCTCGAAGCACTAAATGTACAGGCGGAGGAATAATGTACTGGTAATGGGGTTTGTTTGTAAACAAAACTAACTTAGACCGCTACCTATCACAAAAAACCCACTGTGGTGAAACCAAGGCTTAGTTACAGCCTACTTTTTCGAGATTAATGTGAAATATTTTATTAGGACATGTTTAAATAATTGATTTACATACCTTGATAAACAAACCAAAATATCTGTTATTTTTCTTTTGCAAAACAAAAGTAATTGGTACCGCGAACTCGTCATTGATTCACATTCAATGCCTTGCAAGGCATCGTATTTTTCGCCATTGCTCAATTTGCTGGGTGCATACTGCATGTCACCCCTAGAGTAGAATACCAAAGAAATCGTCGCGAGACTTAACGGCCTTATTATTATTGCTTGTCGATCATCGAGATTCCATAATTTCAAACAAAAAAAAATACCACAATTCATAGCCCATCCATCCAGTGTCTTTAATTTGTAGATGAAAATAGGTTCATTTTGACATGGCATCTAAAATGATCTATAATCTATGTAGGCCTAGCCTAGTATGCTATGTAAGTATGTTATGGACTGCCTCGCGAGTCATTCCATTAAATTAGAGAATGAAGATATTAAATTTTACAAACTGGTACTGCAAAACCCGTGAATATGTATGGCAATGGATTGTTTTTCGACCTTTCTTTCTTTCAAGCGTAACGTGAAACGAAGCTGGATTCATTGAGTTCACCGCACGCGACGTCAATAATCAATGCACAAACATGGCGGACCTATTTACATGTCGCGGGTCACGTGACGGCCATTCTAGTTTATTTATATTTCTATGGTAATACCGTGTTGTCACGTCATGATACGTCTTCTGACATCAACAGTCATGACACATAGTGCGGTATCGCGCATCGTCACCTAAACTATTAATTAAACTCTTTAAAAAGGAAAGAGTCACGCTATGGCGTAATACCGTGTTGTCACGCCATGATACGTCTTCTGACTTTCGGGATCACGTGGCTAAGTGGGTAAGGCGCTAGCTCGCTATCCTGGAGGTCGAGTGTTCGATCCCTGCTTTGGCCGAGAAAGTTCATCTCGATTTTCCAGCGTGGTTTCCCCTTGTTAGTGATGCAGAACGGAGGGCCTGACAAGGATAGCTGCCTAGTCGTTCGGATGGGACGAAAAACCGAGGTCCCGTGTACACATTGGAGTGCACGTAAAAGATCCCTTGGCAGTTGGAATTCGATATAAGAGTAGGCCGTAGTGCCGCTGCCCGGGCAAAATTTCCCTCATAGCACACTGTATGGCGTATGCCCGTCTTCCATTAGCCCAGGTTAGGTGCATAAGAGTAGGACGTTAAACCCCATTTCATTTCATTTCCTGTCTTCTGACTTCAACAGTCATGATACAAAATGCGGTATGGCGCATCGTCACGCCGAATACCTATTAAACTCTTGAAAAAACACTAAAGATATACTACGAGATCAAACTGTTTGTCATTACCTGTTAGTAGAGGTCAAGGTCATCACATGCAAATGTCAAGGATCACAGGTGCAGATGTTTTTGGATTGTTTTTTTTTTAAATGCCCTTTAAGGACATCGTCCCTATCGTGTTAATAATTCTGAAAGTTACAAATACATTTTACATGTAATTATTCGAGACGTCCGTATGGCAGATGCGCGCACTCGTTCTCAACTTTTCCACCCGCGGTCGTCGTCTTTCTGGATCGTGGACTGTCTAGAAATGTGTCCGAGTAGCCGTTCCGAAACTCGTGTGGACCATTGCCAGTCCCGGAGTAATGGACAAGCGCCGATTAACGGCACCCTTGGCCGTTGGTTGAGCTTTTCTGTGAGAGGAGTGCGTTCCGGGTAGCCGTTCAGGGTTTTGCTGATGTTTGTTATTGTTGGGGCATAATGGAGTTTTTTCAATATGATTGGGAGGCAAGCCACCATTAATTTCCCCATTGACATCAATGTTAATTCTGGCCTCTTTGCCCGGCTCCAGCTTTTTGTTGGGCTGAATGCTTTTCACTACAGACAGAGGAACAAATGGTCCTGTCTTTGTACTAAAATTTGTATAAGGTTAACCACAAAAATTATGAGATACACAAACTTGAAGAAGCATATACTGAACTATGTAACTATTCGCCGTACATGTAACCGTAACTAACCTGATAACTCTGTTATCCTTCCGCCTCAAAATCATGAATATTTACCAAAAACCTGGCAGAAATTGTTCATTCAAACCATTCTATGCCAAATAATCAACAAAATGGACTTTCGCAGGGTGCAGGGGGGGGGGGGTGCTATCTGTGGGTACCGAGATCGTGAAATTTAATGGTGGTCTGTACTATGTGGGTACCGAGATCGTGAAATTTAATGGTGGTCTGCCTCCATGGGAATGGTTGTATTAGGTAGGTTATCTCCCCTACATCTGTTTTAATGACGTTCTATTTGGTGCAATGAGGGCAATTTTGCCGGGACAGCAGCCCTACGACTTATTCTTATATCGAATTACATTTCTTTCTGCCAAGAGATATTTTATATGTACGCTAATGTGAATATGAGACCTCAGATTTTTTGTCCCACCCGAACGACTACACTTTGTCCTTTGCAAGACCCTCTGTCCCGCACCAATGACGCTATCTACAGCACCGTGCAGGATTCTTAGGTTGAAGAGTTCACTATAGTGACGAGGTAAATATACATCATTATTTAGTTGATTAATATTCACTAATGAACTGTTAATTATAATAATACAATATTGTAGCTACTTATCTCAAGGGGGTTGGGATGGCCTGGTGTTCTAGAGAGCCGCGCTTCGACCTCTGGCTGGCCGGTCACCTCTGGCTTGCGGCTGTGGTTTCGATCCCTGGTGTGAGCGTATGTGGCATGGAGATAGGGGCGACTTCTCAACCTCGTGGGTTTCCTCCGGGCACTCCGATTTCCTCTCACTATTAAAGACCCCTACACGCATTGAAATAAAATTGAAACATATGTTAGTCCCAAAATGGCCAAGTCAGATTGGTAAAAAATCAATTTAAGAATCAGAGTTAACATGGGTGTTTTAGTACATTCCGAAGAACTGTGCACACCTATTTGTCAAGTGAAGGGCGAGTCTTATTGTCTGGTGAGCGGCGCTGGGTTGATTTGTGAAGTCCGAGTATTATAAATACATTATAAGAATGTCTTCAGATTGGGTTTGTGGAATGACACAAACAAATTAAAATGGGGTTTAACGTCCCTACTGTTCTGCTCCGACTGGGCAAATGAAGACGGGCATACGCCATACAGTGTGCTATTACGGACAGTTTGCCCGGAAAGCAATGATATGGCCTCTTCATATATCGAATTCAAGGGGTCTTTTAGTGCACGCCAATGTGTACACGGGACCTCGGTTTATCGTTCCATCCGAACGACTAGAACGCTGTAAAGCCTTCTATCGTGCACCACTGACAAGAGGAAACCACGTCGGGAAATCCCAATGAACCTTCTAGGCCAATGCAGGGATCAAAAACGTACCACTGATAATAGGGGAGGGGGGGGGGTCCACGCCGGAAAGGCTAATGACCCACAGTTCGTTTGTTTGATTGACATTGGAAGTTTAAGTACATTCTTGTTTACTGGAGCGCCGAGACGTATCCTGTCTGTCAGTGTTATCGCAAGACCTTGTATTACGTGTCAGTTAAATGAGACCTTCAGGTAGGACGAGCAGGTGGTCGTCTGGAAAATATTTATTAGTTTGTACAAGAAGTTTGATATTTAATTGATATTAATAATCATGTCAATACGTCACCCAATTGTGTACCAAAACGTCTCTTACGTCAACTTACAGACGATTGCCATTCACAAAACGACCCTTGTCAAGAAAGGTCACATTATTATTATGTTGCGTCATTCTTAGAAATCATTATATGATACAGGTCCGGGATTGCACAAGGCAGTGGACGTATACGGCTGGCCGGTGGACCCATTCACTTGATTTGATATTTGTTGTTTAGTGCAGGGAGACACCGTGGCTCAGTAGGTAAGACACAGGTTCGCTATCCTGGAGGTCGCATGTTAGATGCCTGCATTGGCCGATAAAGTTCATCGGGATTTCCGACCTGGTTTTTCCCTTGTCAGTGGTGAAGAGCGGAGGGTCTGACAAGGACAGCTGTCCAGTCGTTCGGATGGGACGAAAATAGAGGTCCCGTGTATACATTGGCGTGCATATAAATAAATCCATTCGCCGTTGTAATTCGATATAAGAGTAGGCCGTAGCGCTGCTGCCAGGGCAAAATTTCCCTCATAGCACACTGTATTACGTATACCCGTCTTCGTTAGCCCTGTATCAGACCAGAACAGTGGGACTTTAAACCCTATTTCATTTCATTTGTTTAATGCGGTTCACTTACTATTTTGGCTTCCACGCAAAAACATCATCAATTATGAGCGAATACAAGCAATCGTTTTTGCACATTATTTCCTCTTTAATACCTTCTTTACGTGCTATTAGCGTGACTAGGCATATTAAAACAAATATATAACGCTGTGGGTTTAATTAGGAACTAAGACCCGTAACTCAACACGACTGCACATCTACATGTTTAATCGTAGTCCTATTAGACTTTTATGTCCAGTTCCTTTTGATCAATTAAGAGATATTGTCTCTAGGGGGGTATATATAAAGTTTGGAACGGCATCGGTGATATATAGGGTGTTAGATTCACACTAGATCCTAATTACCTTCTTGGTCCAGGTCGAGAGAGGCTGCTGGTGACCGCAGCTAAGTATAATACCATTTATACATTAAATAAAGACGGAAAATAGGGAAATGACGAATTTACGAGAGCTGGTTACAGATCAGTGACATCGTACATTAACTTGAGTTCTTGTCCAAAATGAGATAGCAATCCCTTGTCGACGTGCTCCGGTCCCCGAGACACTTTATCAGGCAATAATCTTGATGAAGATCTCTTGAAGTGAAGTTGATTCAAGCAACAGCATGTTTACGGCTGTCAACAACGACGGCCCGATAACATCCACTAGTAATTCTTCACAGAAGTATTGTTTCTATTAAATAAATAGGATCGATACTGATATGTTATTTCGATTTAAAGCGAGAATTTCGTATTTTTAAGTTATATTTTCCAAATTTATTAAAATAAAGCCTTAAAATAGATTGTATCTATAAACAGTCCTTCCTTGTTAAAGAATAATCCTATTAATCCTATATATTCAATATTGCCAGTTGAGAAATTGGCAAAAATATCATTTTCAACTTCAAAATCAAACGTTTGAAGATAGCTATTGCATATGGGAATAGAAAAACAAGGGAAGTATTTCCGGTGTGAAATATGAAATTCTCGCTTTAAAATATTCAACAGATCATTCTGTACACTGTTTGAAAAATTCCTACGACTGACCCCAAGTTCACTCACAAACCTTTCTCAGGATCAAGAGTTTATTCAACAATATCTCTCTCTCTCTCTCTTTCTCTCTCCCAGCTGGATGTTACACTTGTAACCAAATAATCAAGGAGGTGGCTCGACCATTATTCTGCACTCTTCGTTTTTTTTAGTTTTTAAATTTGCAACCGTGCATCCAAATCTTTGATTACGGGCGAATAGTATAAAGTGAATTATATTGAGTAGATGATTATTTGTGTGGAAGTTATCGTGGATTTGATTTGATTAAATTTTCATCAAAATATTGATAAAAACAACCACTGAAGAAGAATGCGGAAAGTTGATTTTCCATTATTTCAAGCCAATTGGATAAAATATCAGTGGACATAATGATTATTTGAATAATGGAATCACCTTGAGTCAGAATATCCCCGGCGGGTAAACACATCCTAAGAAGGTTAGTATTGATTCGTCATGGAATAATCTCATTGAGAGAATAAATATAATCACCTCTTGCTTGCAGGTCGTTGTTTCGATCCCCGGTGTGTGCGCATGTGTCTTGGGGTCGCATTCTCAACCTTTACTCCGGGTACTTTCACAGGAACAAACCCTGCGTGTGCACCAAAATAATGAAAATGAAAATAAGACAACTTGCCTGGGATATGATCCTCAGTCGAAGCGGACGTTAAACAGTAATAGACGACGAAGCGATGATACGTATTGGAGAGAGAGAGAGAGAGAGAGAGAGAGAGAGAGGGTGAGAGTAGGGTTAACACCCATTCGACACGCTGGGTCATTTCAGGACTATAGTATCACACGGTTCAATTTTATTTCTATAATTTGCTTGCGCGTGGGGACTTTATCAGTAAGAGGAAACCGAGGGATTTGGAGAAAAACCACGAAGTTTGACAGGCTAACCCAACCTCTTGTCACGTACAACCGGGGAATCGAAACCACGCCAGTTGACTCAATGACAGATCTTATGATACAGCGCACACGTGCTAACCAATCGGCCATCCAATCCCCGATGCGTGTAGGTACACTATAGCCAGAGAGCATGAAAGGTCTGTGGTACATCAATCTAATTGAAATTCAGATCTATATTTCGTTTCGTTTTTTATAATTTTGATGGCCTACATGTACACTACATGTAGATCTAACAAGTTATAGCGGGAGGTCACGTTCAGCCAGTTCAGATGACAAGCACGCGACATTTGACCCTAACCAATCAGAATCGTTGTTGCTTTGTTTTGATTTCTATCGCTGATAATGCCTACCAACAATTCCGCGCAAAAAAGGTCAAACTCTCGATTCGACAGACAATTTGATTGGCTGACCCCTCCTTTCAAGCAGAACACGAGTTAAATAACAAGTCCTCCAGATCCTGATGTAGTAAAGACAAGTAAAAGGAAATTTTGAATTATAAAAACGAAACGAAATAGGATCTGTATTTTAATCAGATTGGTGGTACATCTGAGGTGGTGGGGTGAAAAATTGGGTTTAACGTCGATTCAAATGGACTAACATGTGGTGTTGTTTATTTGAATAATTTGCTTGGCCCCACTACTTGTTGTGTGCAAGTCTGGGGTTATAACCACGCCATTTGACTAAATGGCAAACATCACGGTCTAAAGCACACGGGACAGGCGTTTCGACATACCCCTCACCCTAGAGAGGGAGGGATAAAAAGCGTCATTTTGGGACTAACATATTATTCAATTATATTTTAATACTTCCCTTGCTAGTAGTTGGGGGGGGGGGGGCATAACGTTAAAATTAAACCGATTTAAACCATGTTAGTCCCGAAATGACCTAGTTTGCGTCGAATGGACTTTAATCCCCATTTCTCCCCTCCTCTATCTATCTCTCTCTCTCTCTGCCACACACACTATCTCCCTCTCCCACTCTTTCTTTCTCTCGATCGAATAAAATACTATGCTCGACTTCATTCGCTTAGTCGGAGCAGAACAAAAAGCCGTTAAACAGTGTTGACATTATTTTGTTGATGGTCTAAATTTATTGGTGGTCTGACACCTGTTGGTGGTCTGACTCCTGTTGTTGGTTTGTAAACACAGGAAGTTTAACAGACATTAAGGATTATTAGAGTTGATTATATTTCCTCACTATACCATAACAAAGAGTTGAAGCTGATGTATTAAACATCGTGCTAGTGACAAGAATAATAACAGATCAATATAATTACACTATATTGTTACCGGGAGTTAATGGTGGACCCGTCGTTTGTCGATCTCTTCATCAGGCCCGTCTGCGATCACAAAGGACAGAAATGCACGTCTGTGATATCGCCCCAGCGGCAGCGAACGTTAAATATATATAGTTAAATAGATATAGCTGAACTGTTCCGTCCTCGTTTAAATGAGCAGTGCCTGATTCCACTCGGGGAGGGTCCAGAAGGAGTTCCATATGATCAAGTCGTGACGCCGCTGTGCGGTCACAATTACCTTAACATACAGCATAGCTTATGCCCGTCTTCATTAGCCCAGTCTAGACAGAAGAGTAGGACGTTAAACCCCATTTTATTTCTAGAAATGTGAGATATTCGTAAACATAGTATACTAGACGTAGATATGGTATATGTTGCTATATTGTCACTGTGATAAGTAAAATTTGTCACAACTAGACAGTTCATCCAGCGATAATGCCATGTTCAAGAGATCGCGGTGGGATTATCCTTGATCTCAGGATAATCATTTCGTTGGATTCAACTTGAGGAAAGTTTTGTATAATGGCGCCTTAAGAATTAATCTTGACAACAATGCGACTCGTCATCTCTCTTCGACAACCTACGTTTTACGACCTCTGTGCTACAATTTTATATAAAATTCAATCTGCTTAAAATATGAAAGTCACAGAACAAAATGAAACAGGGTTTATCATCCACCTGTTAATGCCATACAGTGCACTATTGCCTTCTCCTATATATAATTCCAACTGCCAAAGGGGTCTTGTGCGTTCACGCAAATTTCTATGCTACGCTGGACCCCGCTGTTCGTCCCACCCGAACGACTATACGTTGTACCTTGTTAGACTCTTAAGTGCTGCGCCACTGACAATAGGGATGGGGAGGGAGGGGCACCTGGAAAATGGAAATGACTTTCTCGCCTAACACCGGGGGGCGGGGGGGGGGCTGGGATGGCCTAGTGGTCTAGAGTGCCGTGCTTCGACCTCTAGCTGGCCGGTCACCTCTGGCTTGCGGCTGTGGTGTCGAACGCCGGTGTGAGCGTATGTGGCATGGAGATAGGGGCGCCTTCTCAACCTCGTGGGTTTCCACCCACTGTTAAAGACACCTACGCGCAAGCAAATTATTGAAATAAAAATTGAACCATATGTTAGTCCCAAAATGACCTAGTGTGTGTCGAGTGGACATTAAACCCCATTTCTCTCTCTCTCTCTCTCTCTCTCTCTAACACCGGGATGGAACACGAGACCTAACGTTAGCGAACCAACGTCTTACTCAATTAACCACCGCGTCTCCCACGTCCGAGAACGTTAAGTTTCGATTTCCCGGTTGTACGTGACAAGGATTAGGGTCGCTTGTCTAATCTCGTGGGTTTTCTCCGGGTCCTCCGGTTTCATCCCACTTCACGCAAGGGGATTATTGAAATAAAATAGAATCATTTTGTTAGTCCCGAAAAGACCGCGTTTGTGTCGATTTGGCGTTAAACCTCATCCCTCCCCTCTCTATCTCTCTCTCTCTCTCTCTTGTCTCCCGATAAGAAAAGGAAATGAGCGCAATAAATCCACAGCAACAGCTTCTATTAATTACAGTAATATATGACGTATAAACAGAAGCCAGTCAAGTGCGTGTCGTAAAACATGGCTTCGTTCTCGATATGTCTCCGGCTTTTCCTAAGACTGGAAGTTATTAACTCGATAAGTATGGCGTATTGGTTTTACAATAACTCTTAGATGATAGATAAAAGAGAGAGAAAGAGAAAGAGAGAGAGAGAAAGAGAGATAAATGAAATGGGGCTTAACGTCCACTCGACACAAAGTAGATCATTTCGGGACTAACATATGGTTTAATTCTATTTCAATAATTCGCTTGCGCGTAGGGGTCTTTGACAGTGGGAGGAAACCGGGGGACCCGGAGAAAACCCACGAGACATGCGACCCTACTCCTTGCCTCGTACAAATGATGGATTAAGGTGGACAGGTTATTTCTAAAGAACATGTCGGACAATTTTGGTGTAGTGCATTGAAGAAACAAAATGTTGATTTATGTCGACTCTACTCCTTGTCACGTACAAGAGAGAGAGAGAGAGAAATGGGGTTTAACGTCCACTCGACACAACTAGGTCATTTCGGGACTAACATATGGTTTAATTTTAATTCAATAATTCGCTTGCGCGTAGGGGTCTTTAGCAGTGGGAGGAAACCGGAGTGCCCGGAGGAAACCCACGTGGTTGAGAAGGCGCCCCTATCTCCATGCCACATACGCTCACACCAGGGCTCGAAACCACAGCCGCAAGCCAGAGGTGACCGGCCAGCTAGAGGTCGAAGCGCGGCACTCTAGACCACTAGGCCATCCAAACCCCCCTTGTCACGTACAAGCTTGGAATCGAAACCATTCGTACCTAAACGTTGCCGAACGTATCTACACGTGCCGAATCGTTGACTTAATAACGCATCGCCCGACAGTGGGTATCTAGCATAAGGTTTTCTGATGTGCATTGTGGTGACGTGGCATGAAAAAGGGCTGTGAGGTGTCACGTATGCCCATATCCATCTAGACCACTTGGTGTTGGGGTGTGGGGTCCTGACGGAGGGGTGGGGATATATCAGTTCATTTCTATTCATAAATTTCATGATTAAGCCACTGGACCCCAGATAAAATTAGCTTCCCGGACCAATTCCAGTACCAAGACTTATTCAATATTCATGCATGTGTGGAACTATTTGTTTTGATCCTGGGAATCAAATTCAATAACGTCACATTATGAGAGAAGTTTCATTGATCGTGACAGACTACACGATGACCTTTCCAGTTGAGATTTTCAGATTTGTAATCTTGAATTACAAGACGATGGTGATATAACACATAATGACAACATATTTAATACATGACTTATAAACACGTCATCCATAATTCTAACATAGTTTTCATATTGTTCACAGGTCGTTAACCCAACCTACTTTACCATCTCTATATGATCAATTTAATTATTTCTAAAGCACTTTTCTTAGATGTTTTTGGCGTTAAAGCAGAAATCCTCATCCCATTTTCCCACTACAATTTAAGATACCCAAAGAAAATCATTTACATCGGCACTGACAAAAGCTTACAGTTGCCATGATCAATGTAACGTTAAAGCAGAAATTCTCATCATTTTTTTCTCACTACAATTTAAGATACCAAAAGGAAATCATTTACATCGGCACTGACAAAAATAGTGTTGCGATGGCCATATTTAATGAGTATATAACGACCGTGTATCGAGAAGGGCTTTATCTTGACGTATTACCGCCGTCTCGGACCAATCGGTGTCCGTTTTAATACTATCTTTTAAAACCACATTTAACGACAAACAAATCCATCGATGACGTAAGCACAGTGAAGAGATCTTTCTATCCACACAATTTCATTATTTAAAATCGATCCGTATTATAATGAAAATAATCTTTAACCGAAAATGTCAAACCCCGGTAAAATTAATAATAGATTGTTTCAAGAAAGGAGTATTCTCTAGACTGGGTTTATGGTTTGGAAAAAAACCAATAACACAAACTTCTCCAATTTACTAAAATATACACAGCCTAGTAGAATGAGCAAGAGAACGAATGATAGATTGCCTTAGGAAGTTTGGTCCGCGTACGTTTTATATATTTCACTGTTCCTTTTCATTATGTCCAAGCAGGGTCCTAGAAGACGCTCGAAGGACTCAGTTTCCAGGAACGCTAGCTTCACGCTACCTACTGCCCGCACATTAGCCGATCTTGGTTTGTTGTTGATCAAAGCCAGTTCCCCAAAATATTTACCGGTATCTAGTTGACCTACCGGCATTGTATTATCTCCGGTATCGCTTGTTATATCCACACAAACAGTCCCCTTTTCAATAAAGTACATCCCTTCAGCGTTATCTCCTTGAGCAATAATAACTTCACCGTCATCGTATTCTTTGGTACAAAGTGCGTCCGCTAGATTCATCCTTTCGTAAGGTTCCAGGGATTTCAGAATAGGAACATTTTCCAGCAGTTCTTCATAGAGCTTTCTTTTCTTGAATGCTGCCTTTAATACTATTCGTCTAAACGAAGTTCTGTCCATGGCCCAGAGACTGCCGTGGCTCTTCGCTTGAATGGTTGCCGATCTGGGCATGTTGTACATCAGGGCAAGTTCGCCAAAACTTCCTTTGTTTATCAACGTGTTGATCCGTTTCTCAACGTTATCTGTAGTTACCAGAACATCATACGTTCCAGAATCGATAACATAAAAATTATCCCCATCGTCATTTTGCTTGATGATAATTTCGTCTGGCTCACATATCTTCTCAAACATGGCGTCGATGACATCCGTAATTTGATCTCGGTCTAGGGCTTGGAAGATTAAAATATCCGAAACGGCATCTTTCAGTCGTTTATACTGCTCGTCTGTCTTTGGGTGGACGATCTTTTCATCTTCGTAGCCATGGTCCGTTTCGGGATCGTATCGTTCGGCAGAAACGGAATTCCGTCTCGCCGCTCTGTGGTTGTTGGTTTTTTTCCGGATCGTTTCTGGGGCTGGTTCACCGGCATCCTCATCATCCACAATAATATACATGGGAATTGTCTTCGATTTTTTGCTTTCTCTCATTTTGGTGAAATAATCCACAGCAAAGTCGTATAGATTGTCCGGATTCGCGCGGATGGCTGACACAGTGAAGTCCCGAAGCATATCGCCTAGCCCATTTGGAATTTTGAAATTCATTTTAGTGAGCAATAATAACAGTTTTCTGTTTATTGAACAAATTATCTAGGCTGAGCTAGTGACATTAACAGTTTATGTAGAACACGATGGATGTGATAATAGGTCTCCACACTTTCAATTAACACAATTAACAGATCCTGATATTATGTTCCGTCCAAACATATTTGTGACTTCAAATCTGTAATTAGGTGAACAAACAGGAAAATCCTTGACGCAGTGTTACCTTTGGACACAATGTTTTTAGCGGATGTTTTTCACAGCCTCGTGGTATATAAAAACGTAATCAACACACACATAAATTTCGTTTAAACCGTTCCGTTAATGAAAGTGATTTTTACGTATTCCTGTGCCATACGGATTGAGAGATGCGTCTGTTCCTTTTAAGTGAAGCAATTTTAAATATTTAGCCCACGCTGAGATTCCCTCTTTTGTTCTGATCCCCACGAGATTGACTCAACGACAACGAATATCAATTTCTAACCACAATACAAGCTTTGGTATATAGGTACATAGCATAGTCATTCAGGTTGTTTAATATCCCGCAAACAACGATAACTCGAATCGATACTGTGTTTTGTTCTCATCGAGCATTTTAATATACAGAAAAAATCTCTATCTGTTTATGTGAAAACGCGCATTTAATTCTGTATCACACTCTCTTATACAGGAAACGTTTCATTATTCTGGGTGGTTAGATGGTCGTCAACCTGAAAATAGAAAATCATTAATTAATGAGTAAGTATCAAAGGTATATAAATCAAATGAGAGAGAGAGAGAGAGAGAGAGAAATGGGGTTTAACGACCACCCGACACAAACTAGGTCATTTCGATAATTTGCTTGTGCGTAGGGGTCTTCAGCAGTGTGACGAAACCGGATGACCCGGAGAAAACCCACGAGGTTGGACAAGCGACCCTACTCCTTGTCACGTACAACCAGGGATTCGAAACCATGCCAATGGACTCAATGACAGGCTTTATGATACAGCATGCACGTGCTAACCATTCGGCCATCCAACCCCCCTAAATCAAATGAAATGAACTGGAGAACCGATACGCCATACAGTGTGCTATGGAGGACATTTTGCCCGGGCAGTGGAGTATAGCCAATCTTATATCGAATTCCATCGGCCAAGGGATCTTTTAAGTGAACGCCTATGCATGTACAGGGCCTCAGTTTTTCGTCCAATCCGAACGACTGGACATGTCCTACACCACTGACAAGGGAAGCCACGTCGGAAAATCCTGATGAATCCGAGTTGAACATATTGTTCAATTATATTTTAATAATTCCCTTGCTAGTAGGGGTCTTCAGCAGCTGGAGGAAATCGGAAAACCCGGAGAATACTAACGAGGTTGTCACGCACCACCAGGGAATCGAAACGTAGCAACTTGACTATTTTTAAATTATTATTGCAAGGATATGCAAATCTTTATTAAACTCTTAAGAAATTTTAATCAATTCAAGTGCATGTGTGAATTGATGGATGAACGGACAGGGTTAACATTAAAATATTGGCGTATAAAATCAACTTTAAGGGACTTTCTCTCATTTCCTAGCAATATCAATGATAATAGCCGCGAGCATAATACAGCTCTGCAAGTAAATAAACGCTGACAGTTGATGGCTATAGAGAGATCTTGGGATATAAATAATGCATGTACAGCATTCGTCTTACGAGCTCATAAATCCAATATCCTTCAATATTCAAGATTTTGATATGTTTATAAATTGTTTTTGAATAACTTGGCTGAATTATAGTTGATGAAATCTGGAATATTACCATGATATTTGTAGAAGTTTTTGTAAAAGTGTTTTTACAGTTTCTTTCCAACATCGTGTTGCTGTGTAGATGATATATTAATCCAAACCTTACTGGCTGAAAATAAGGGGATGCTCACTTGTCAGCATGTTCATTAGTCCACCATTATCTATTATTAGGGCTGGGGTTGGGTTATGGTTAGGATTAGATTTATTGTTACCCATATTTATAGTAATTCTTATAGCCGCAGACTAGTTCACCGGCGAACAAGTGAAACCCTCCTCGAAAGTAATCCAATGATTATTATGACAATATCTATATTCCAGTCTGACTGATGTCACATTTGTATCAATTCCATTTTAATAAAAGAGGTAATATCGTTAAGAGAGAGAGAGAGAGAGAGAGAGAAATGGGGTTTAACGTCCACTCAACACAACCAGGTCATTTCGGGACTAACATATGGTTTCAATTTTATTTCAATAATTCGCTTGCGCGTAGGGGTCTTTTGCCGTGGGAGGAAACCGGAGTGCCCGGAGGAAACCCACGAGGTTGAGAAGGCGCCCCTATCTCCATGCCACATACGCTCACACCAGGGCTCGAAACCACAGCCGCAAGCCAGAGGTGACCGGCCAGCTAGAGGTCGAAGCGCGGCACTCTAGACCACTAGGCCACCCCCCCCCCTCCTAATATCGTAAAACAAAATGTTAATAGTAATGTACAGTTACTGATCAAATTGGCATTTTTACCGAATTATGGCCCTTTGTAATGTGATTAAAACGGAGATCTTATTTTGTTTCGTTTTTATAGTTCAAATCCTATTGGATATTTACCCAAGTTGTGAGCCTATTACATTCCTCGATCATCGCGAATACCAAGTCTTGCGCTTTCCAACTAAAATATCTAACTGTGATAATCGAGTTGCAAAATTCAAGGTTCGTTGAATGTCTGAGGTTTCCTTGGAGACTGCTACGTCCCACCCTCTGACTTGACGCTACTGTTCACGTGTCTGTAGATAACGTAGCTATAAGTTCGGGATTTATGAAGTAATCTAACAACGTCCAGCTGTTGTAAAACTCGCTGTCGTTGCTTCAGGAACATGTAAATGAGGTCAATATCAACTAAAATTTTGTCATCATCTCGGGAGTTATCGTTCCTAAATAAAACCTTCACCGACTAAATAAGATAAAGATAGGGGAATATGCTGACAATTGCAGAATATTTCACTACCTGAAGTCTAAATTATTTATTGTTTACTCCAATTTTAACTGACAACCGTTTTTTTTATCCTTAGAGATTCAAAACCATCCGATTACCTAGAGCGTTAATTATAGACTTGTCTTATCAATAAATGTCCAATTATCGATTTTTATAATATTTGAGGCAAACCAAATAACCAAATTTAAAGTAAACAACCCTTCTCCCACATCCCGTCAAAAACAAAATAATCCGATATCAGCTAATCGATGCTATTATTTAACCGTTATTTAAATGGAGATTTTATTTCCCCGAGACCGTGTCGCCACCATTCCCGAGAGTTAATATTACCAAGAGAACTATCTGCCACAAGGGTGTCATGGTGGCACAGTGAGTAAGACGTTGGCTCGCTAGCATGATGGTCCTGTGTTCGACCCCGGGCTGTCCGAGAAAGTTCATCCAGACTTTCAGGTGTGCACCACCCCATCCCCAGCCTCTGTCAGTGGTGCGGGACGATGTGCCTGACAAGTGACAATGTATACTCGTTCGGATAGACGAAAAAGGTCCCTTGTACGCACCAGACTGGACGTAAAACATCCCTTGGCAGTTGGAATTGTATATAAGAGTAGGCCATAGTGCCGCTGCTCAGACCAAATTTCCCCCATAACACACTGTACGCTGTATTCCCGTCTTCATTCAACCATTAGCAGTAGAACAGAAGGACTCTTTGTCTGCCATAAATAGAATTTAATTGTATTGCCATTAAATTCGATTGGTGTTTTTATCTCTGGCCACCATCTTACTTCAATTTATATGAAATCTTCTCTCACAGTGCTGTCCAATCTCTCAGAACATACGAAACTAACTAAACCAATTTCATTTGGAGATCTGCATTTTAAACCTTAGATTGCTTCTATGTCAAATGGAAGAATGATGGGATGCAAGTTGATTTAAAGGGTAATGTACTTTCTACTTTATAAAAACAAAATACCTCCAGTCTTTGCAAGGAGTTAAATGTAATGAAATGGAATAGAGTTGAACGTTCTACTGTTCTGCTCCGAAATGTGCTATGAGGGACATTGTGCGCGGTCAGCGGCAACATGGCCTACTCTTATATCGAATTCCAATGTATACACGGGGCCTCGGTCTTTCGTCCCATCCGAACGACTAGACAGCTGTCCCTGTCAAGCCATCCACCCCATACAAATAACGAGAGGAAACTACATCGGAAAATCACGATGCACTTTCTCTTCCTTCCCAGTCGACCCAGATTACCTTCCCAACCGACTTGATGTCATTCCCAACCGACCCTGATCGCCTTCCCAGCCGACCCACAACTCCTTCCCAACCGACCCAGATCTCCTACCCACTTTAAATGTCGATTCTTCCAGACACCGCTAATTGCAATCGATGATACTGCAAAACAAAGATGAGATTAGACCAGACCCTGCAAACAGACTTACAAAAACCATCATTGCATATCTTCTATAATACCTGTGGTTTATTGAATTATGTGGATTCTATTTGTATACTCCCCCAGATCTCATTATATTCAACTAGATAAACGTAAATAAGACTTTTAAAGATCCACCCTGCCAGATTAATTCAATAAACGTTGAATAGCAGGGAATTCTTCACTCAATTTGTCAATAAATCTGCAGCTTAATGGAAGCGATCCCGTTAAAGTAGTCATTCCAGAGACATTTTAGTGAATCGGGCTCGTAGAAAACGTATCGTAGTCGTCAACAACTTCCAGTGTTTGTATGTTTATTACTGAATATTACTTGTCCACTCTATACAAACTGTAATTAATCCCATATTTCATTTACAAACAACATATTATGATCTGTACCCACTCTCCTGTATATTAGTTTAAGTTCCTATATTATTTTGTGTGTAGATGTATTATATACCTGATGTAAATAAATCCTATATTTACTAAACTGATCTCTGATATCACTAAGATAGTGTTACATTGTAAAGATATCTAACGATAATTTCCCAACACTTTTATCGACTTGACTGTCCCTTTTTAATTAGTGAATATTACTGACTGGTTTTACAGCCAGAGATAGATGGGGCTTAACGTCCACTCTACGAAAACTTGGGGACTGACATATGGTACGATTTTATTTCAATACTTTACCTGCTCGTAGGAGTCTTTAGCGGTCGGAGAAAACCGGGGGATCCAGACAAAACCCGCGAGATTGCACAGGTGACCCTATTCCTTGTCACGGACAAGCGGGAAATAGAAACCATGCTAGTTGACTTAATGCCAGACCATCTGACCGAAGGCGTAGGTGTTAAAAGTAACCTTTCGTGTGCACACATTGGCGTACACGGTGAGGAGTAATTGGCAGACATTATAGTCATGTTTAACTCCTCCACAAAACCACAGAGCGATCTTCAATTGCCTATTTATTACACTGTGTATCATTTGTACTTAATAAAACTGTATCAATGTGACTGTTAATGACGCTAATGGGTATCGTTTCAACCCACAGTTTCATATTATCTTCAATCAAGAGTCAAATTTCCATGTCTCCTTTCATTGCCTGTATTTTAATTTTCTCGGCGTTAAAGGGCAAAGATATCTCATTTACATTAAACACAAATCTTGTTTTATCGAGATCGGTTCCTTTCTCAAATTACTGTAACGGGATGTTCAGTATCAGAGCACGTTGATCGATATAAGAGTCCTACTGGTATACAGCGACTTACAAAATGAAGACGGACATACGCCATACAGTGTGCTAATGGGGAATTTTGCCCGGCCAGCGGCGAGTACAGCCTACTCTTATATCCAATTCCAACTACCAAGGCATCTTTTACGTGCATGCCAATTCGTACATGGACTTTGATTTTCGTACCATCCGAACGACTAGACAGCTGTTCTTGTCAGGCCCTCCGTCCTGAATCACTGGCAAGGGGGAAACCACGCCGGAAACTCTAGATGAACTTTTTCGGCCAATGCGTGCATCGAACATCCGACCCCCAGACTAGCGAGCCAGCGTCGTGCCCACTTAGCCATCGTAATTCCCGCAGCGACTTGGGTAGTGGGCATACGTCATGCAGTATGCCATGAGGGGACACTATTTCGACCCAACACCACGATAGACCACAGGACCTCCGGTTTAGCGAACTGGGCCACCTTTAAACTGATTGAATTTTATATAAAATTGTAGCACAGAGATCGTAAAACGTAGGTTGTCGAAGTGAGATGACGAGTCGGATTGTTGTCAAGATTAATTCTTGACGCGCCATTATACCAAAATGTCGCCAAATTGAATCCAACTAAACGATAGTCTTTGTGACAGCAGGGATAACCCCATCACGACCTCTCGAACATGGCATTACCGCTGGGTGAATTGTCTTGTACTGACAGATTTTTAACACTGACAATGCGGCAATATATACTATATCTACGTCTATTATACTTTGGTTAGCAGCATTTCACATTTCGGGAATTGAAATGAAATGGAGATTAACGACCTACTCTTCTGCCCCGACTGGGCTAATGAGGACGAACGTGCGCTATAGTGTGTGTTGAGGTTATTGTGCCCGGACAGCGGCGCTACGACTTAATCATGTCGAATTCCATCTGGACCCTCCCTAAGTGGAATCAGATACTGCTCATTTAGACGAGGACGGAACAGTTCAGCTATATCTATTTAACTATATATATTTAACGTTCGATGCCGCTAGGGCGATATCGCAGACGTGCATTTCTGTCCTTTGTGATAGCAGACGGGCCTGATGAAGAGATTGACAAACGACGGGTCCACCATTAACTCCCGGTAACAATATATTGTAATTATATTGATCTGTTATTCTTGTCACTAGCACGATGTTTAATACATCAGCTTCAACTGTTTGTTATGGTATAGTGAGGAAGATATAATCATGTAGGAAATATAATCAACTCTAATAATCCTTAATGTCTGTTAAACTTCCTGTGTTTACAAACCAACAACAGGAGTCAGACCACCAACATTTGTCAGACCACCAACAGGAGTCAAACCAACAACAGGAGTCAAATCACCAACATGTGTCAGACAGGAGTCAAACCACCAACAGGATTCAGACCAACAACAGGAGTCAAACCAACAACATGTGTCATGCCAACAGGCGTCAGACCAACAACGGCAGTCAACACTGTTTAACAGCTTGATGTTCTGCTCTTACTGGGCTAATGAAGACGGCCATACGCCATACAGTGTAATATGAAGGCAATTTCACCCGGAAAGCGGCACTACGGTCTACGCTCATGTCGAATTCCAAATGTCAAGAGTTATTTTACGAGCACGTCAATATGTGCACCGGACCTCTTCTTTTTTCGTCCCAACAGAATTACCATCCGCCCTGTATAGCTGACAAGAATGAACTACCGCATCAATACAGGGATCGAACACCACATGTTAGTCCCTTTACGTCAAGTAGACCTTAAACCCGATTTTTCACCCCAACAACCTCTACACACTGGTACCACAGACCTTTCATGCTCCCTGGCTATAGTGTACCTACACATATTGGGGGTGGATGGTCGAATGGTTAGCCTGTGCGCGTTGTATCATAAAGTCTGTCATTGAGTCAGCTGACATGGTTTCGATTCTCCGCGTCCCCCGATTTCCCCCCACTGCTAAAGACCCCTACACGCGAGCGAATTATTGAAATAAAATTAAACCGTGTGTTAGTCCCGAAATGACCTAGTTTGTCTTCAATGCACGTTAAACCGCATTTCCATCTCTATCCTAATTTAGCGAACTTAGAAGAAAAATAAATGCCACAAAAAACGAAACAAATATAATTAATAAAAGAATGTCTTTCTTTCTAATTAAATGAAGTGCGTGGCTATCGATCGATCAGCAGCAAAATAAAAAGCGAAAAAAGGGAAGTAAAATTGAGATGGACAGCTAATACATTTGACTAGGTGTGGAATTTTATACTTCAGGTTATAACGTCAATACGTCTTGTATACGTCTATATTATGTACCCCAGGTTATAACGTTAATACGTCTATGTATACCCCCGGGTTATAACGTCTATATGTACCCCAGGTTGTAACGTCAATACGCCTATATTTACCCCAGGATATAACGTTAATACGTCTTTATATACCCCCAGGTTATAACGTTAATACGTCTATATATACCCTAGTTGTTTGCACCTGCAGTTCAGGACCAACCAGGCAGGAAGATCCAGTTGAACCTTCTCGGCAACACTAGCTCCTGGTTGCGAGTCAGCATATTACCCACTAAGCACCCTTTATTTATTTTTAACACCCATGCAATTCCCATTTCTTCATAATTCTCTCACACTCTTCCCATACCAACTTACGCTTTCTGCCTATAATCACATATTTTCAATTTACCGGACCTAGGTTTTTTTGTCCCAACCGAATTACTACAGGCACTGTATAACTGACAATAAGGAACCACCGCATCAATAAAGGGATCGAACACCACATGTTACTCCCTTGCGTCGAGTAGACGTTAAACCCAATTTTGTACACACCCACGTCGTGCGCTGTATCATAAAGTCTGTCATTGAGTCAACTGGCATGGTTTCGATTCTGCCTATAATTATATATATTTTTGATTTACACCCCTACCCCCACCCCACAATTAGAGTGCAAGACATTTTCGTGCCATAAAGGACGGGTGTTCCTGAAGCAAGGACGAGTTTACAACCTTGATATGATATTACGTTCTGCCTTGTTTGTGACTGACGAGCCCCCCCCCCCCAACAACCACAAACGTGTCTGTTCACAAGGGTGGATACATGGTTTTTCAAAAAGGGGTGGAGTGGGTTTCAGTCAAACCAAAGTCTCGTCGAGCGTATCGACATCATATTTGGGGACACTTTTAAGCGATATTGTAGAGAGAAAAAACACAAGGCAAGATCGGCTAGAAATGATATTTGTTGCATTAAAAGAGTTTGTTACATTCTTTGTTTCGCTTTCATATGTTCACACAATATTGCCAACAAAGAGATGTAAGAATTGAAAACAGTCAAGTTCAAAGCAGAGCGAAGCCAATAAAAGTATTTAGGTCTTTGAAGCTTGATAATTACAAATATACTGTTCATGTTATATATATTAAACCATATTCTATTTAATATATCTCATGCATTTTTTTGCAATTGGCATTCAGTTGCATGTATAAAAATTGCAAAAGCAGTATATTAACAGCTAATTAAATTCCATCGACACAATTTATGTTTATATAATGACATGCCAAGCGAGGCGATGCGAATAACTTTATTATAAATAATCATTACATTTTCATCTTGCAGGTGACCGGCCTACGTCTGGATTCTTATCTACAGGGTGAGCCTCGACCATATTTTCGAAAATGAAATTGCTTAAAGATACAGTATGGGAGATTAGATAACTGGTTGGCAGTTTTTACTATAATTGTTAAGACCTACATAATGTAAAGGCAATGCGCTGAAATTTTCAGTCACATTGCTCCACTATGACCTTAGAACTATGCGAATGAAAGTTCCGCTTAGCCACGGTCATCATAACTAAAGTCGGCAAGACAAAACTAGTAGTCTCGATTTTCCAGTTAAGCGTTAATCCAACAAATATCTCAGACAAGACTTGACACCGAGAGTTGGTTATGGTCTGGATAAGTTAATTAATGTCTAATTAATAGTTTCTACAACATTTCAGGGCTAAAGAAAGACCTACAATAGGCATATTTTGCTATTGCCCAGGCTATAACGTCAGTACGTCTTTATACTCCAGATTATAACGTAAATACGTTTATAGATACCCCGGGTTGTAACGCCAATACGTTTATAGATACCTCGGGTTGTAACGTCAATGCGTCTTCATATACCCCAGGTTCTAACGTTAATACGTCTTTATATACCCCAGGTTACAACGTCAGTACGTTTATATAACGCCAATACGTCTAGATATACCCCAGGTTATATAGAAGATACCGGAGTATATACACTAGGCCATTAATTATATTGGTAATCTTCAAAGTAAATATTTATTGTAAACTTTTACTGCATGACAAGAATGCATTAATATTGCCACCGATCCTTTTCAATGGACATTCTTATTTCACAACTTGCTACCGATCCTATCAAGGAACATTCTCATGTCAAAAGCTGATCTTGGTCAGAACCATTGAATTTGGCGGACACCCCCTGGCCATTGATGCAAGACGCAGGGCCAGGCAAGGAACAATTAATAGTCGTTCGGATAGCACGTAACACCGGGCTCTTATATATGTAAACCAGGGGCGTGGTGAGGGCAATTATTGAGAAGAAATTATGAGTAACAAAAAAGATTTTGGCACAAAAACCCTTTTACTGACCGCGGCGGGGGGTCCGGGGGGCCCTCCCCCGGGAAAATTTCGAAAATTAGAAGCCCAGAAACGCAATCTCCAGCAATCCGAGACAAGAAATACGGTAATAAAATATGATTAAATTTTCCAACTTGACTCTTTCAAAATTTTTTTAATTGGGTCAGATGAAACAATTTTTCCACTTACAAATGTTTTTCATTTTTTGAGTAATTTGATTGTGATTTTGGCGCAAAAACTTTTTGGCGCATGAGTATGGCTACTCATGAACTCATTCTCACCACGCCCCTGATGTAAACGTAAACGTGTTCTTGGCAATTTGGAACGCCTCTATTGTGGCAAAACATAAGCCATAGCATACTGCATGGCGAATGTAAACCCAATTTCACACCCCGTTAAACCCTATCCTGTTCATCATAATAGTTGCTTAGTAAAACTTCTCTAATAAATATCGACTGATATAGATACTCATATATTCGAGAAGATCAAAGTCCATTAATCTTCCATTTCTAAAGTTCATATTCAACAGCAGGCTTGAGACCACTGATTAAATAAATAGAATATCTTTGATATATTAATTAAGTCAGTACAGGCTGTAAATATCTTATATATTCATTATATATATTTGAAAGGAGAGAACACAAAAGGGGGTCTGTTAATGCATATCGCTTAAAGACGAACTATATCCAACGGTATGTCTAGATATAGATCACACGCCATGACGTAAGTTTTCTAAAGCAAACGTGATAATGATGATTGGTATACGCCATGCATTGTGCTATGACGTCAATTTTTGTTGATAAGTCAACACCTTATTCATCGCGCCACCATAGCTGTTAAAATAATATTCTACACGTTCCATGAATGTATTCAAGGAATTTAAATCCCAGCGCGGCAAATGAACCATCTTTTATCACAACCCAGATTCTTAAGTAAATGCCTTGTTCTTAATTTGGTACGGTGTATTGAAGTGGTACTGTTCTTCTAAAATCAATCAATAATTGAAATTGGTAGTTATTGATACGTCAAAACTCTCCTCTCACCCATATACACACATCTAGTTGGGTACGAGACCTAAAATCCGTGACCAATTTGCGGGGAAGTTGTTTTGAAGGTGGTTTCTATATGAAAAAAACCTGCTGAAACGATTAAGCTTGGGTGCCTCTCTCTAAAATGCTGGCGGAAGCCGCTAGAGGGCCAAATTCAAAATGGTGGTCAGATGTGGCGGGAAAATATAAAATTATGTAATATAGGCTTCTGATGTGTCTATTCGTATGTTTTAAGGGTCTCTGAATCGAAATATTGTAATCAAAAATCAATCCAGCCACTAGTTTTACCAATATGGCCGAAAAATCCAAGATGGCCACCATTTTTGGTCTGGTAAATAGTTTCAAGGTCGATGTCTTCAATTTTGATGAATTTGTGTCGATCGATGGCAACCAGCAATAATACTCACCAATATTTATCATCTGATACTCTATAGTCAACTGATTTTGATTTTAATTTAATCAAAGTTTAATAATGGACCCATGTAATATTTAATCACGCATGATAATCAACATCACCAACTTATCCAGTCAAAGTCAAAGTTTTACTTATCAGAATCACAGTCATCCGATCCAAAAGATAGGTCCAGTTTGGATTGTTCAGATTCAGAAGTTGAAGTTTCATCGGAATCTTCATCACTTGCACTATCACTGCAATGAACAAGTAAGTCACTTAAACGTCCTGGTAATGCTGGGTTCACATTATGGAGCAGTTTCCAACCATTACCAACGGAAGAGTGTGTGGTCTCAGACTTTCAGTAATTAAAGCATTAAATAAGCATGAAAATAAAATAAACACAAGACACAACTATCGTTATGCGAACAGTTGTTTTATTGATAGCTCGACGATGAACTTAACTACTGAAAATCGGAAGGATGAGGAGGATGCCGCTATTGCATTTATTTGCCTTGCTGGTGCTCATCTCAGAAGACAACATTGTCACGGTCGTATTTCATTAGTATCACTATCGGTCGCCCAAACTATTTACCTGTGATATATTAAGGCTCGCCCAAACTTTCTACCTGCAATGCACGTGCATACAGGTAGTATATAAGCCGACCAATCGGGCTTGTTTGGGAGATGAATTATGACAGTGGTACTGAGGACTCGATACTGCCACCAGGTACTTCGGTGAGTGAAATTATACTTTTAACTTTGTTGTCTTGGCTTCCTCTGTGCAGGATTCGTATGTTTTACTCATCGTTGTATATTTTAGTATGAGTAAATAGGTTAGTATGAGTAAATTTATGTACAAATGTTGATTAATTTTACAGGTCCCCTTTGGGTATCTACTGATAGTTCCTGGAATTGTATCGTCTAAGAATATTCGCCGATAAATGGTATCGTCGTTGGATAGTAGCCGATACATGATATCGTCGTTGAATAGTAGCCGATACATGGTATCGTCGTTGAATAGTAGCCGATACATGGTATCGTCGTTGAATAGTAGCCGATACATGGTATCGTCGTTGAATAGTAGTCGATACATGGTATCGTCATTGAATAGTAGCCGATAAATGGTATCGTCGTAGTATGTTCTTGCCGATGGGTGGACAGTTTCTTCTTGGAATGGTATCGTCTAAGAATAGTCGCCGATAAATGGTATCGTCGACAGTTTGTTCCTGGAATGGTATCGTCGATGACTGGTCGCCGATACATGGTATCGTCGTTAAATAGTAGTCGATACATGGTATCGTCGTTGAATAGTAGCTGATAAATGGTATCGTCGTCGTATGTTCTTGCCGATGGGTGGACAGTTTCTTCTTGGAATGGTATCGTCTAAGAATAGTCGCCGATAAATGGTATCGTCGACAGTTTGTTCCTGGAATGGTATCGTCGATGACTGGTCGCCGATAAATGGTATCGTCGTTGAATAGTAGCCGATACATGGTATCGTCGTTGAATAGTAGCCGATACATGGTATCGTCGTTGAAAAGGAGCCGATACATGGTATCGTCGTTGAATAGTAGCCGATACATGGTATCGTCGTTGAATAGTAGCCGATAAATCTAGTTTTCTTTATTCCCCAAAACGGTCACGCCTCGCCCATCCTGTGACAAACATGTCTTCAGACAACTGGGTGAATTTCACACAAGTTTCCAGGCCTTGAAACAGACCGGGAGATGCATCTCCATACAATATCGTACTGGTAATTGCGTGTTCCCTCTTGTGCAGCTACAAAAGGATTGACATGTTCATTGTCTGTGTTCCCGGTCACAAGACCACATGTTCCGTGCGCGATGCCACATGTTCCCTGGGTACAACCTATGGGAACTGGCACATTAAAAAAGCAAAGGTCCATTGTCCTTGTGGCGTGTCACAGGGTCACAAGGGAACACGCCACAAGGGAACAGCCTATGGATACAGGGCCTTACATGGGTCCATTAGTAAGCGTTGATTAAATTAAAATCAAAATCCGTTGAATACAGAGTATATCAGATGATAAATATCGGTAAGTATTATTGTTGGTTGGCATCTGTCGACACAAATTCATCAAAATTGAAGACCTTGACCCCGAAACTATTTTCCAGGGCAAAAATGGTGGTCATCTTGAATTTTTCGGCCATATTGGCAAAACTAGTGGCTGGATTGAATTTTGATTACAATATTTCGATTCAGAGACCCTTAAAACATACGAATAGACACATCAGAAGCCTATATTACATCATTTTATATTTTCCCGCCACATCTGACCACCATTTTGAATTTGGCCCTCTAGCGGCTTCCGCCAGCATTTTAGAGAGAGGCACCCAAGCTTAATCGCTTCAGTAGGTTTTTTTCATATAGAAACCACCTTCAAAACAACTTCCCCGCAAATTGGTCACGGATTTTAGGTCTCGTACCCAACTAATCATTGATCGACATCAATAATCACGTGTTAGTCTTAATATGAGCCAATAAATGTTGACGTGACGTAAACCCCAATTCGCGCAAACAGCAAATTAAAGATTTAAAGTGTTCGAATTTCAGACAGATAAATAATAAAAGACAGCAAATATATAATAGGGAGAGACCAATAATGGTTTAATTCTATTTCAAAAATTCACTTACGCATATGGGTCTTTAGCAGTGGGAGGAAACCGGGGGACCAGGAGAAAACCCACGAGGATGAAACGGTGACCCTATTACTTGTCACGTACAATCGGGGATTCGAAACCATGCCAGTTGAATCAATGCCAGACCTTATACAGCAGACACGCGCTAACTATTCAGCCACATCCACCCCCACCCCCGATAAATAAAAAAACACCAGATAAATAATATATCCCAGTCCAATCTAATATTAAAGATGTAATCCTAGAAGATAACAATATGGTTTACCACCAGATATTTCATTCCCAGACACGATAATAAAACCGAAGATCTCTTGGTGTAACCTGGGATTTTTAGGTTGAAGGACCTAAGACCTGCTATTGCGTTAAAAAGCGGGGGGGGGGGGGTCGTTCAAGGAGTAGGTTCGTCTGCCTTACCCCGCGTCCTTCGGTTTTTCCCATTGCTTAAGCCTTACCCGCAAGCGATTATTACAATAAAATTTATCATATTGACCCACATTTTGTCGAATGGACGTTAAACCCCATTTATCTGTCTCTCACGTGAGGCAAGAACTATTACGTCATTTTCACGATTAGTATTTTGTTTACATATCGCACACTTTGGTTTTATAATGAATTATATAGCTAACTAGTTTCTATAACAACAGAATAAATAGAACATCATCAGGTAGATTAAAACCAGAGATAAAATTAATCATATCATACACTGTTAAAAATAAACTGTTAAAATAAATACATTACATAACAAACACTGTCAAAAATAAACTGTTAAAGATACATTATGGGAATTGATCCATTTTTGAACTAATATTCCTTTAAAGAGAGAGAGAGACAGAGAGAGAGAGGGGGGTACAATGCCGATAGTGGGTAGGCCTAATAATAGTAAATAAAAGAGAGAGAGAGATTGGGTTTAACGTCCACTCGACACTCGACTAACATATGGTTTATTTAATTTTATTTCAATCATTCGCTTGCGCGCAGGGGTCTTTGGCAGTGGGAGGAAACCGGAGGACCCGGAGAAAAGCAACGGGATGGACAGGCGACCCTACTCCTTGTCACGTACAACCGTGGATTCGAAACCGCGCCAGTTGAATCAATGACAGGCTTTATGATACAGCACACACGTGTTAATCATTCGGCTACCCCCCCCCCCCCCCGAGCCCCAATACGTCCACATTCATGGCGATACTCACGTAGAAGGTTTAATATATGACACCACTATTTACACCTTTCTTCTCTCTATCAGGTTTATGTCATTCTTCTCTGGATTTGTTTAATGGAATTTTGATTAGACTCGAGCCTGCAACTTCAAGATATTTGCAGGCAATTAAATAAACCCAGCAAACATTTTGATTAAAATAAACTATTCTAAAACAAACTGAAGGATGGGTTGGCGACCTTCCACGATGCTTTATATAATAAAACTGCAACCCGATACAAGTGTTAGATCTACTGAAATGTTATTGGTCTACACAGCAAGATAATTTTGAGAGTTAATTTAGCAGCACAATTGACTAGACATGAAACGAAAAGCGGGTTTAACTCTCTACTGTTCTGCTCCAACTCTGGGCCAATGAAGACGGGCATACACCATACAGTGGCACTATGAGTTACCTTCTATCGAATTCCAACTTACAAGGGATCTTTTAAGTCCACACCAACATGTACACAAGCACCCGGGTTTTCGTCCCATCCGAATGACTAGACAGCTGTCCGTCCTGTCGGAAATTGAATAGAAATGAAATGGGTTTCACTTGACGCTGTCTGAAGTGTGCTACGAGGGTGAGTTGACTCGGAAGAGCCGTTTCCGGATGCTCTGCACCGAGTTCCAACTACCAATGTGTATATGGGACGTCGTGTTTTCGTTCCACCCGAAGGGCTGGACACTACTAGAAATCCCAAGATAGGGTCAAGGCCTAAACCGGGATCGCACCGGTCTAACGCTGCCAATAGTATACACAGGACCTGTCTCATGCCTTTCAGGGCCTTGGTCCTTTACCTTTGGATGAAACATCTCGGCCAACACCAAGGTTAGTGAGTCAAAGTCAGCTTGCTATCCCCCTTACCCTACCACACAAGACCCCACCGCAGCACAGAAAGTGTAATTTATGGCTTGTGTGACAGTTCAAGGAGATAGTTTGATTTGACCGCTTATGGATTTCAGGTCGGAATTAACAACCAAAACATGTTTATCGTTTTTTTATGTCCCTGAAAAAAAATAATTAACCTTTCAAATAAAAACCTTGTGAATAGCCAAGAAGTTGTAAACTCGACATGTAACACAGGTAGATTCTATTTACAGTTCTGATTAATATTACCATGTTCACAGCAATACGTACAGGTAAATCAATACCATGTTCACAACAATACGGCGGACTAGTAAATCAATAAGATAAGATCGACGTGAAGTAGGCTTTTCTAGATAAGTGAATCAATCTGGATAATTTACACGGTTGTGTGGGTTTATAGAAAGGCCTTCTCTTCATTGCTTCCTTGTATAATTATAAAAGACTTGTATTTGATAATGCTAATATTACTGACTGCTATTCATTAACTAAGAACCGTATCTTGTTTCAGTACATTAGCTTAATTATAGATATTTACGTCTCTTAACCAACGCATCGCCATATTGTTGATTGTGCTCAAAGAAATACGAAGCATTGAGAAAAAGAATCTAATAGCAAAATGCTTTGTTGATTGTAGTCTCTTATAGTCCAGTCGATGATCATAGTCTCTTATAGTCCAGTCAATATATTTCCAACCAGTGCATTATCGATAGTCATCAATTGAACGTGAAATATGGAAATGCCGATATTAAAGAGAGAAAGAGTGCAGAGAGCACACTGGCTTTAATTCTGTCTCTATTCCAATAGAAATAATTAGAAAACGTCTGGAAATTCTCTCTTTTGTAACTTTTACTACGCGAATCAAACAATTTATGTCCCAATTAGCCAAGAGGAATATAGGAGAATAATCTACTCGTGTTGCCATAGGCAGCTTTCATCCATGGCATATTGAAACGAACCAATGATATATCATGTTGTATCATATTTAGTTATTTTATCTCTGATGTATAATGTGTGTCTTCGATTCCGATAACTTATCAATTACAGGAATGCTGTTATATCGAACGGACCGAGAAGTACGTACAGGTTCCATATTTTAAAGATTCCATAAATCTTAATTACCAAGCACAGTGACGTGAACTGTGATTCTGTTGTCGAGAAATAAATATTAAACTGTTCTGGGAATAAAACGAGGTTTATAATTCCATATTTTATAGCGGTGATAAATTCTATTTATAGTTCACAAGCTATCACAGATTTAATTAAACATCTCGAGTACAAAGGTTTTGACGTCTGGAATCTAGAAGATATATAGTCGGCCCCCCTGTGACGTCCTCTTTCATCACTTTACCGCCATAATTGGTTTTGTAACACATCTCGAGTACGTCCAGGAAACCTGTATCAAACTAATTATTGGCGGTAATCTGAACAGCGCACCCTGGTGGTGTCCCCAAAGGTATTACTAAAGAGTTGCGTTTTTAGGGAGAAAGAGGGGGAAATGGAGTTTAACGTCCACGACACAAACTTGGTCATTTCAGGACTAACATATCGTTCAATTTTAATTTCAATAATTCGCTTGCGCGTTGGAGTCATTATCAGTGAGAGGAAACCGGAAGACCCGGAGAAATGCCATAAGGTTGGACGTGCTCTCAGGAAATCCAATCAACGCCAGTTGACTCAATTACAGACCTTATGATACAGCGCGCACGTGCTAATCATTCGGCCATCTATGTACTCCTTCTGGAACGACGACATGCCATCCGGCGCAATGGCGCAGGTTCTGCAACATGGAACATGTTCGTCTAACACCAACAACGACACCAGTACCTCTAGGTTAGTGAACCGGTGTCATCTTCGTGGAGACACCCTCCACCTGCTTCAAGGCATGACAGAATCAAATCCATCAGCTGTAAAGCGAGGAATTAAATTAAAGTTCCATTAGAGAGAAAGTTAACGGCAACTCGACTAAAATACAGTTCAAGTCTGTTTCAATTATTTGCTTGCGTGTAGAAGTCTTTGGCAGTTGGAGGAAACAAGTGAACAGGCAATCATATTCCTTGTCACGTGAAAGCCCGTGGGGTCTTGAAGATTATTTATATTTTTCGAACAATCTTTGTCGATTTGAAGGGAAAATTCCGCAGACACTTTAGATGTTCAATGAACGCAGAGTAAAGTATTTTGATTGTTCGACATATTTTTTTGTCCGACGCAAGTTTATTTTTAGAGCAATCTTCGTCGATTTGAACGAGACGATTCCGCGATCTTCGCTGCCAGTCAACGGAATGAAACGAAATGGGCTTTTGTTTTTAACGTCCTACTGCTACGACTAGGCAAAGACGGGCATACGCCATACTAGAGATATTTTCCCCGAACAGCGACACATCCACCCCCACCCCCGATAAATAAAAAAACACCAGATAAATAATATATCCCAGTCCAATCTAATACTAAAGATGTAATCCTAGAAGATAACAATATGTTTTACCACCAGATATTTCATTCCCAGACACGATAATAAAACCGAAGATCTCTTGGTGTAACCTGGGATTTTTAGGTTGAAGGACCTAAGACCTGCTATTGCGTTAAAAAGCAGGGGGGGGGGGGTCGTTCAAGGAGTAGGTTCGTCTGCCTTACCCCGCGTCCTTCGGTTTTTCCCATTGCTTAAGCCTTACCCACAAGCGATTATTACAATAAAATTTATCATATTGACCCACATTTTGTCGAATGGACGTTAAACCCCATTTATCTGTCTCTCACGTGAGGCAAGAACTATTACGTCATTTTCACGATTAGTATTTTGTTTACATATCGCACACTTTGGTTTTATAATGAATTATATAGCTAACTAGTTTCTATAACGACAGGATAAATAAAACATCATCAGGTAGATTAAAACCAGAGATAAAATTAATCATAGCATACACTGTTAAAAATAAACTGTTAAAGATACATTATGGGAATTGATCCATTTTTGAGAGAGAGGGAGAGTGGGAGAGAGAGAGAGAGAGAGAGAGAGAGATAGAGAGAGAGAGAGGGGGTACAATGCCGATCATGGGTAGGCCTAATAATAGTAAATAAAAGAGAGAGAAAGAGAGAGAGAGCGAGAGAGAGAGATTGGGTTTAACGTCCACTCGACACAAACTAGGTAATTTCGGGACTAACATATGGTTTATTTAATTTTATTTCAATCATTCGCTTGCGCGCAGGGGTCTTTGGCAGTGGGAGGAAACTGGATGACCCTTAGAAAAGCAACGGGGTGGACAGGCGACCCTACTCCTTGTCACGTACAACCGTGGATTCGAAACCACGCCGGTTGACTCAATGACAGGCTTTATGATAAAGCACGCACGAGTTAACCATTCGGCCACCACCCCCTCCCCGAGCCCCAATACGTCCATATTCATGGCGATACTCACGTAGAAGGTTTAATATATGACATCACTATTTACGCCTTTTTTCTCTCTATCAGGTTTATGTCATTCTTCTCTGGATTTGTTTAATGGAATTTTGATTAGACTCGAGCCTGCAACTTCAAGATATTTGCAGGCAATTAAATAAACCCAGCAAACATTTTGATTAAAATAAACTATTCTAAAACAAACTGAAGGATGGGTTGGCGACCTTCCACGATGCTTTATATAATAAAACTGCAACCCGATACAAGTGTTAGATCTACTGAAATGTTATTGGTCTACACAGCAAGATAATTTTGAGAGTTAATTTAGCAGCACAATTGACTAGACATGAAACGAAAAGCGGGTTTAACTCTCTACTGTTCTGCTCCAACTCTGGGCCAATGAAGACGGGCATACACCATACAGTGGCACTATGAGTTACCTTCTATCGAATTCCAACTTACAAGGGATCTTTTAAGTCCACACCAACATGTACACAAGCACCCAGGTTTTAGTCCCATCCGAATGACTAGACAGCTGTCCGTCCTGTCGGAAATTGAATAGAAATGAAATGGGTTTCACTTGACGCTGTCTGAAGTGTGCTACGAGGGTGAGTTGACTCGGAAGAGCCGTTTCCGGATGCTCTGCACCGAGTTCCAACTACCAATGTGTATATGGGACGTCGTGTTTTCGTTCCACCCGAAGGGCTGGACACTACTAGAAATCCCAAGATAGGGTCAAGGCCTAAACCGGGATCGCACCGGTCTAACGCTGCCAATAGTATACACAGGACCTGTCTCATGCCTTTCAGGGCCTTGGTCCTTTACCATTGGATGAAACATCTCGGCCAACACCAAGGTTAGTGAGTCAAAGTCAACTTGCTACCCCCCCCCCCCCTTACCCTACCACACAAGACCCCACCCGACCCCACCGCAACACAGAAAGTGTAATTTATGGCTTGTGTGACAGTTCAAGGAGATAGTTTGATTTGACCGCTTATGGATTACAGGTCAGAATAAACAACCAAAACATGTTTATCGTTTTTTTATGTCCCTGAAAAAAAATAATTAAGAAGTTGTAAACTCGACATGTAACACAGGTAGATTCTATTTACAGTTCTGATTAATATTACCATGTTCACAGCAATACGTACAGGTAAATCAATACCATGTTCACAACAATACGGCTGACTAGTAAATCAATAAGATAAGATCGACGTGAAGTAGGCTTTTCTAGATAAGTGAATAAATCTGGATAATTTACACGGTTGTGTGGGTTTATAGAAAGGCCTTCTCTTCATTGCTTCCTTGTATAATTATAAAAGACTTGTATTTGATAATGCTAATATTACTGACTGCTATTCATTAACTAAGAACCATATCTTGTTTCAGTACATTAGCTTAATCATAGATATTTACGTCTCTTAACCAACGCATCGCCATATTGTTGATTGTGCTCAAAGGAATACGAAGCATTGAGAAAAAGAATCTAATAGCAAAATGCTTTGTTGATTGTAGTCTCTTATAGTCCAGTCGATGATCATAGTCTCTTATAGTCCAGTCAATATATTTCCAACCAGTGCATTATCGATAGTCATCAATTGAACGTGAAATATGGAAATGCCGATATTAAAGAGAGAAAGAGTGCAGAGAGCACACTGGCTTTAATCCTGTCTCTATTCCAATAGAAATAATTAGAAAACGTCTGGAAATTCTCTCTTTTGTAACTTTTACTACGCGAATCAAACAATTTATGTCCCAATTAGCCAAGAGGAATATAGGAGAATACTCTACTCGTGTTGCCATAGGCAGCTTTCATCCATGGCATATTGAAACGAACCAATGATATATCATGTTGTATCATATTTAGTTATTTTATCTCTGATGTATAATGTGCGTCTTCGATTCCGATAACTTATCAATTACAGGAATGCTGTTATATCGAACGGACCGAGAACTACGTACAGGTTCCATATTTTAAAGATTCCATAAATCTTAATTACCAAGCCCAGTGACGTGAACTGTGATTCTGATGTCGAGAAATAAATATTAAACTGTTCTGGGAATAAAACGAGGTTTATAATTCCATATTTTATAGCGGTGATAAATTCTATTTATAGTTCAGAAGCTATCACAGATTTAATTAAACATCTCGAGTACAAAGGTTTTGACGTCTGGAATCTAGAAGATATATAGTCGGCCCCCCTGTGACGTCCGCTTTCATCACTTTACCGCCATAATTGGTTTTGAAACACATCTCGAGTACGTCCAGGAAACCTGTATCAAACTAATTATTGGCGGTAATCTGAACAGCGCACCCTGGTGGTGTCCCCAAAGGTATTAATAAAGAGTTGCGTTTTTAGGGAGAGGGAGGGGGAAATGGAGTTTAACGTCCACGACACAAACTTGGTCATTTCAGGACTAACATATTGTTCAATTTTAATTTCAATAATTCACTTGCGCGTTGGAGTCATTATCAGTGAGAGGAAACCGGACGACCCGGAGAAAAACCATAAGGTTGGACAGGCGATCCTACTCCTTGTCACGTGCTCTCAGGAAATCCAATCAACGCCAGTTGACTCAATTACAGACCTTATGATACAGCGCGCACGTGCTAACCATTCGGCCATCTATGTACTCCTTCTGGAACGACGACATGCCCTCCGGTGCAATGGCGCAGGTCCTGCAACATGGAACATGTTCGTCTAACACCAACAACGACACCAGTACCTCTAGGTTAGTGAACCGGTGTCATCTTCGTGGAGACACCCTCCACCTGCTTCCAGGCATGACAGAATCAAATCCATCAGCTGTAAAGCGAGGAATTAAATTAAAGTTCCATTAGAGAGAAAGTTAACGGCAACTCGACTAAAATACAGTTCAAGTTTGTTTCAATTATTTGCTTGCGTGTAGGAGTCTTTGGCATTTGGAGGAAACAAGTGAACAGGCAATCCTATTCCTTGTCACGTGAAAGCCCGTGAAGTCTTGAAGCTTATTTATACTTTTCGAACAATCTTTGTCGATATGAAGGGAAATTCTGCAGACATTTTAGATGTTCAATGAACGCAGAGTAAAGTATTTTGATTGTTCGACATATTTTTTTGTCCGACGCAAGTTTATTTTTAGAGCAATCTTCGTCGATTTGAACGAGACAGTTCTAAGATCTTCGCTGCCAGTCAACGGAATGAAACGAAACGGGCTTTTGTTTTTAAAGTCCTACTGCTACGACTAGGCAAAGACGGGCATACGCCATACTAGAGATATTTTTCCCGAACGGCGACACTTCGTCCTACTCTTATGTGGAATTCCAACTGTCAGGCGTTATTTTTGTAGGGGTCTACCAGTCTACGTTCATGCAAACTTCACCTACCTGCAAGAGGGAAGGAAGCGTTCACTGACCGACCATGACTGCTTGTCAAATGCGTGTTTATAAACTTCTTAAAATGGTTGGCCACCAAACTACGCATGTTTTGATTGTTTAAAGGTTGCTTATAATATATGCAGAACAGTAGGACGTTAAACCCCATATCATTTCATTTGCATGTCTCAAAAAACGAAGCATCATTTAATTGGATTTCACATTGACGGCAAGGTATTCATACGGCCATAAGCTTATTGGAACTGTGGTGGTGAAGTACAAAAGGGACCCACTACTTAACCAGGGTGCCTGCTAAACCACATGCCATCTCGCAAGCTTATTGGGACCGAGGTGGTGAAGTCAGGAAGAGAATGGCTCGCTAGTTAGACTAACCGGTAAACAACTTTCATCTCGAGCTTATTGTCATTTTAAAATCAGATCAGACAAGCTGTCATAATTATCTTTTAGAAATAGAAGTATCGTCTACTTTAACTGTCACCCTGACATCATTTTACCCGACTTCTCATTTCACCAGGCACTCTATTTACTCGTGTGACAAGTGACAAACAGTATTTATCCTTTATTGGAAGGAATTACAGAGAGAGAGAGAGAGAGAGAGAGAGAGAGAGAGAGGGGGAGAGATAGAGAAGAAATTACAATCGGAATAACATGTTATAGAGATACATAACTCAAATGAAATGGGTTTTACGCCCTACTGTTTTGCTCCGACTGGGATAATGAAGACAAAATAATCGGGACTATCTTTTATAGTGGGACCTCGCAACTACATGTTATAGCGAGACATAACAATCGGGACTACATGTCAGGGAGAGAGTGAGAGAGAGAGAGTCAGAAGAAGAGAAGGATGGGAGGAAACCGGAGAAAACCCACGAGGTTGGACAGGCGATCCTAGTGACCCTACTACTTGTCACTTGCACCCGTGGAATCGAAACCATGCCGATTGACTTAATGACAGGTCTTACGATCACACACCGATACGCTAACCATTCGTCCCCCGGTTTCCTCCCACCATATGTTAGTCCCGAAATGACCTAGTTTGTGTCGAGTGGACGTTAAACCCCCTCTCTCTCTCTCTTCCTCTCTCCCCATCTCTCTCTCACACTCCCATGTTCTCTCTCTCATGTTATAGAGACGTGATAATAGGGACTACAAAGACATAATAATAGTGACTACATGTTATAAAGACATAATAATAGGAACTGTTTTTTTCTATTGATATCAATGACTAACATCAGACTATATATATATGTATATATAACATATTGATAAATGGTAATGAATTGGCGATCTTAATAAACGGGATTCACACATGAATAGAAACATATATTTAATTACAGATTTGGTCAATAAATACCAAGCCCCCATTCATCGATTTACCCTACTTTATTGGTAAGTACGTGTTAGCCTTTCAATAATATAGCTATGGTTCAAAACTAAGTATTAGTTCTTCTTTCCCCTCACCCCCCCCACCCCACGTCCACCCCTTTCACTGATATAGCTATACTGAAAACATATTATTAGTCTTGCTCTTTCTAGTTGTGTATCTCAAGATTTCTATGGTGAGCTATGTACAATGTAACAATCGTTCTTTCCACCCAGAAACATGGAGACAGTTTTCAGTTTTTACAGTCGATGTATTTATGTGATGACCCTAATTGAAAGCCACTGTCATCAAACAGGAGTCCGACTAAGTCTAGAAGAACCAAGCAGTTGCCAGCGACAATCTCGGCGTGGTCATAAACAGCTGATTCCGGTCATAAACAACAGATTCCGGTCATAAACAATTGATTCTGATTATAAACAACTGAGTCCCCGGTCATTTCGGCCATAAACAATTGATTCCGGTCATAAACAACCGATTTCGGTCATAAACCATTGTTCTGGTCTCCAACAACTGAGTCCGGCCATTCCGCCATAAACAACTAATACCGGTCATAAACGACTGATTCCGGTCATAAACAACCGATTCCATTTATTAACAACCGATTCCGGTCATAAACAATTGATTCCGATTGATTCCGGTCATACACAACTGATTCCGGTCATAGACAAGCGATTCCGGTCATAAACAGTTGATTCTGGTCATAAAGGAATGATCCTAGTTATAAACAGCCGATTCCGGTCAAAAACAACTAAGTCCGGCCTTTTCGGTCATAAACAACCGATTCCGGTCATAAACATTCGATTCTGGTTATTCCGGTAACCAACGATCCGTACACATTACATGGGAAGTGGGTGCCAGAAACGATTAGACCCAATAGTTGTTGTTGTTGTACGTGGTATTTAACGTCCACCTCCACCGAAGGTCCACGCCCTACTTGATGATCAAGACTACAGGATCGTGCCGCTTGATAATGAAGACTAGAGGATATTCTAGTCAGCTCGGCACCACTTCATCCCAAGAAAACACACTAAACGAGCATTATGTTATCAAAATTACTGGCGTTTCAAACGACCGGAAATAAATTATGTTATCATGGTTGCTGGAATTGATTATTTAGGAATTCTATTGACAGTAATTTAACAAATTAACATTAGCAACAGACCTTTGTGTTATATTGGCTAAATGTTCCTATATTCATAACTTTACAGTCGGAATTATCGTCCTACTTGTCTGCTTATGACAACGGGCATACAGCGTGCTATGGTGGTAATGTCACCGGAACAGCGGCGGTAGTGTCTTCTCTCAATTCAGAGAGAATGGGGTTTGACGTCCACTCGGCACAAACTAGGTCATTTCGGGACTAACATATAGTTCAATTTTATTTCAATAATTCGATTGCGTATGGGGTCTTTAGCAGTGGGAGGAAACCGGAGGACCCGGAGAAACCCACAAGATTGGAAAGGCAATCCTTCTCCTTGTCACGTACAACCGGGGAATCGAAATACTCTCAATTCAAATTCTAGGGTGTGAAATAGCTAAGATTAATATTTAACGTCCGATTACATTTCATATATACAAATGAACCAAATGTATTTACAAAAGTGATTAGCGTGAGAAATTAACAGATAAATGAAAAAAAAATTAAAAATTATAAAAGAGTACATAGAAAAACAATTAGAGTCGGTCGATGTTCATGTTTAACACGTTCGGGTAACAGGTGCTTGAACGTATGTACAAGTAATAGCAACAGACCAAGTCAGTATTTATATAGTATATAACAATTTTACATGCTGTTGTTCTTGGTGGATAAAGCCCTAGATGATGTTGTATTTAGTGTTTAACGTCAGCTTTCACCCAAAGTGATATCGCAGACAAACTGTCTTGTTTTTATTTTTTTTTATCATTTTAGCGCTCGTGGAGAGGTCTTTTCTGTGAGGGGAAACGGGAGTACCCGGGGTATCCCCAACCCACATACGCTCACACCAGGGATCGAAACCACAACAGCGAGCCAGGGGTAAACAACCAACTAGAGGTTGAAGCGCAACACTCTAGACAAAGGACCTTGATGTTAGACAGCGTGTTGTTCGGTGAGTCACAGCGGATATCAGTTGATATTGATAATCATTTTAGATACACAATTCTTGTGTTCCACAGCAAATGAAATTCTCCAAATTATCATTAGGGGTGGGGGAGGTGGCATCTTCAATCCCTGCGTTGGCCGAGAAAGTTCATACGGATTTCCTGGCGTGCCTCCCCCCCCCCCCCACATGTCAGTGGTTTAGGGCAGTGGTAAGCTGAGCATCGTCTAGTCGTTCAGATGGGACAAAAAACTGAGGTCCCGTGTACATATTAACATGTACGTAAAAGAACCCTTGACAGTAGGCCGTAGTGACGCTGTTCCGACAAAATGTCCCTCATAGCACACTGCATGGCATATGCCTGTCTTCATTAGTCCAGTCGGAGACGAAGAGTGGGACGTTAAACCTCATTTATTTCATTTCCATTAGAAGCGATGGCTTTAATGAGCTATGCGTTATAAAGTGAACAATAACATTCCTCCAAATTCTAAAAATCAGGTGGTTATTTCCTAAATGATAAAAAAATCAACCAAAACCCTTACCTTGTAATTGTTGATTGATTCGACGACACGACACTAACTTCCTATTCCTATTCCTGATCCTGATTCAATTCCAACGTAAAGTCACGACCAACAGTAAAAGTTCACTGAGCGAATCAGTCAACTTTGTGTAATGAACACAATCTGCTATACCGCGATGTCTGCTTCGTCAAGCACACTCGATTGGCTGTATAGCTTGATCGTTTTTCCTTTTAACAGGCAGCAGCTATTCACAGAGCTATCCCATCAACAGTAAGCTTTCGTGAAGTACCGTAATGACTTTAGATCGAAACAAATATATGTAAGTTGTGGTAGATTTCAAGAATCTTCACATAACACTAAGAAAGACAAAAATCAATGCCGAACTTCAATAACGCTTGTGTAATGTGAATTATTCATTGTGCTACAGATAGGCCTTTGTAGTCTCGACAATGACTATTTCATTACGAGTTTAAAGCTTGCTGAATTGATTTTAGAACCGGTGTTCCTGAATTTTCTCGCCTAATGTATCGATCTGTGATACATGAATAACTAGGCCTCGTCGTTCCTTAATGGCAATTACCGACAATGTAATTACTCAGTCCAACATAATTAAAGATTAATTGATCTGAATTATTCTCCCACGGGGTTACACTGAACCACTTTGCCATATAAATAAACACTGCGATAATATGTTCTTATTGTATGTTCGATTCCCCGGTGGTACGTGACGTGACAAGGAGTAGGGTTGCTTCTCCAAACTCGCGGGTTTTTTGTCCGGGTCCTCCCACTGCTAAAACCAATACGCGCAAGTGGACGTTAAACCCCAATTCTCTCTCGGTTCCCCGGTGGCATGTGACAAGGGATAGAGTTTCTTCTCCAGCTTCTCGGGATTTCGCTAGGTCCCCCGGTTTCCTCCACTGCTGAAGGCCCCCAGCCTCGCGGGTTTTCGCGGGGTCCCCCGGTTTTCTCCACTGCTGAAGACCCCTACGGGCAAGCGAATCATTGAAATAAAACTGAACCGCGTGTTAGTTCCGAAATTACCTATTTTGTGTCGCTGTCCGGACAAAATTTCCCTCATAGCACACTGTATGTCGTTTGTCCGTCATCATTAGCCCAGTCGGAGCGGAACAGTAGGACGTTACGTCCCATTTCGGAGCAGAAATTGCCCACATAGCACACTGTATGTTGTATGCCTGTCTGCGTTAGCCCTGTCGGGTCAGAACAGTAGGACGTTAAACCCCATTTCATTTCATAAAAATAATCACAGCGATTTCATCTCATTGTTTATTAATATTTAAAATCGGCGAAATTGTTGTGGAATTTGTTAGGTGAAATAAATCTGAGAAGAAAAAATAGTTTATGAGTTATGAAATAATGTTGTCATTTGTGTAGAGAATATGATAGCCTCGAGATATAACTCACATACAAGTATATGTACTTATACATACCAAACAAACAGTCATTGTTGGTTACCTTGATAAATGTACAACAGTTCTCCACATTGATTGGCAGACGGTTTTATACATTGACGTGTGGATTGACAGGTTGAGAGAGAGAGAGGGGGGGAGAGAGAGAGAGAGAGAGAGGAAGAGAGAGAGGAGACAACGTCTACTCGACACAAACTAAGTCATTTCGGGACTAACATACATCTATGGTTCAATTTTATATCAATAATTCGCTTGCGTGTAGGGTTTTTTTAGCGGTAGGAGGAAACCGGAGGACCCAGAAAAAACCCGAGGTTGGACAGGCGACCCTACGCCTTGTCACATGCAACGGGGAATCGGTAGACCCTGTGATACAACGCGCACGTGTTAACCATTCTTTGACCCAATCACTCTTGAGTTGACCGATTGACAGACAGGGTTAACGTTAAAGGTCATATTGTTTTCTTTAAATAATGCAAGTAATTATGTCGACGATCCAAAATGTCAATGTTACCTGCCACAGGTAAATTTCAACGTTGGCGATTTCGGCCATTCTCCGTGAGTAGTCGTAACTTTCCGCCAATAAAACATCCGTGACGTCATTTTAGACTGAAACATGAACAGGACTAAAATGACGTATTATAAATGTTTTCCGGTGAGCTTCAAAGCCACTCGTCATAAAGGAAATGGGATTAACGTCCTACAGTTCTACTCCGAAGAAGGCATACGACATACAGTGTGCTGTGAGTGGAGATCTTGCCCGGACAGCGACACTACAGCCTATTCTTATATTGAATTCTATCTGTCAGGGATCGTATACATGTACGCCAATGTGTACATCGAACCTCGGTCTTCGTCCTTGTCAGGCCATCCGTTCGACAAGGGGAGACCATGCCGGAAACTTTGGATGAACTTTCTCTGGCAATGCAGTGATAGAACATACGACCTCGAGACTAGTGAGACAGCGTCTTACCCACGTAGTCGCCGTGAGTATATATCACACATATAAAAATATTTGCATAAAAATACATCAAAACATACTAGATAAACCACACATATCTGCAAATCGTTTATTAGATATGAATATTAACACTGCAATACAAAAAAACCCATCTAGACAGAGCCTTGAGCGAGATAAGACAAGAAGGAGATATTAGTGTGTTATAGGCAGTCGTTAATCTCTCATATCCTGTAGTTGTCATCAATAATTCACACAATTTAAAGTTCAATCAAATATCAACTTACGCTTTAACAGAACTAATGACATATACCTCCCACATTTGATACTTGTGGCGCTAGTAATCATAACTTGAATCAAACCCAGTAATCTAACAGATGTCATATACAACACGTGTTAAATCCACAAAATGCACTTTACCATGGTGTTATTAAAGGGGAATATACTGAAAATTTCAGTGAAATTGCTCCAATCGGAACCAAGATGTTAGCGATTATATTATAGGCTTAGCTTCAATCATCATTACTTAAGTCGGTACGATGTGTTGACCTTAAAGTCAGCCATCACAAAATGTATTCAAATCCAGTAAACATCGTAGGTTAGATGGCATCGAGAGTTGATTATGGTTTAAATAAGTTAGTTATTGTCTGATGCCATTTAACGGCTAAACAATAGGCAGATTTAGCTCTTGCATAAAGTATGTTTTATATGACCTTACTGTGGTTGGCAATATATGGTTACAGATCCAATAGGTAGGACCTTACAGTGGTCTGCAATAGATGCACTTGGCAAATCTAGTCTCGGCTGTATGACGAATTCCGCCATATTGGAACTACTTTAAAGGTCCCGGATGAAACATGGCTGCGCCCATGGTGTCTTGTTTGATTGTAATAGCGTCAAGTTTTCCTGTTAAAGTAAACCGGTAGCCGCATCGCAAATGTATGGGCGTAGGTACATATCAATTACTGTCATACAGCCGAGACTAGATGTAGGTTCCGGAATCTGTCGAGGTTTGCCGAGTGGCAAGACATATCCCACAGGCAAGACCTTACAGTAGTCGGCAATATATAGGCATGACCTTGATATGGTCGGCAATTGATTGTCCAGTGTTAAGTTGATAAACAAAGCCTTATTCTTCCGTTTTTTAACTAAATGATTAAATGGCGTTCTTGTTTCAATCCGTTTGAAATCACAACCATTCGATGATCCAGCGAGGGGATTGTGGGCTATTCGTGTGAAAAATATAAGTAATTTGACGCTGATATAGCCGACCCTTTAACACACACACACCCTTCTCTCTCTGTCCCCGGCATCTGTATCTCCCTCGCTCTCTCCCGCTCGCTCTATCTTTTACGCTATCTCTCTCTCTGACGAGTATCGATCAAACTATTCCAGCCATACAACGAAGTTAATTTTATATAATCACTTATCTTTCACGTCTATTGGCTTTTAATATTTTTAATGAATTTCGTTATTCAAACAATGAGTAGAAATCGATTACATTTTACACAAATAAACCAAGAAATGGAAATTAGTCTCATATATTCCGGTATTAGTTTTTTGTCCCAAAGGTCCCGATGCCCAATCAAATTTCGCACGCCTTAATACGAAATGAAATGAGGTTTAACGTCCAACTGTTCTGCTCCGACACGGCTAATACAGACGTCATATGCCATACAGTGTGCTATGAGGGAAATTTTGCCCGGGCAGCGGCACCAAGGCCTACTCTTTCATTCCAACTGCCAAGGGATCTTTAACGTGCACGTCAAATCCCGATGACCTTTGTCGGCCAACGCAGGCGTCGAACTTCGGGTTAGTTAGCTAACGTCTTACTCGTGGGACAATGTATGCACGGAACCTTGGTTTTTCACACCTTTCGAACGACTACGCGCCTTAATATACGTTAAATGTTCTAAGATTGATAAATTTACCTTTGATTAAGGAAACAAAGTCAAAATACCAACGTTAGCCAGACAACCTCGGTTCGTTGCATGAATGAATTACATATTGATGATCGTTGAAACATGTTCCACGCATCTTGACATCAAAATGTTCATCGGAAAACAGCGCTAGAATTATCCACCGGAACTTTAACAAAGAGAACAGGTTGTAACCGACAATAGATTGTAATAAAGCAACATGAAAGGTAAAATATACAGGCAGTTGTTATTGTTAATATTTTATCGGTAGGAGAGATACGTTGGCTCAGTGAATTAGGCACTTGCTGATTAACTCGGTCGGTACGATAAACAAAACATAATCTCGATTATCTATTTCTTGATTTAATCGTCAATGAGCGTTGAGCAGCAGATCGGATTCTATATATTGATCTGTTTAGTGCTATAGATGTAACATAATATTTTACAGCAAATTTATTCGAGTCAGTTTGAAATCATCTTATGTTTTCAAAAATCGATAGCGTGACTAAATGAGTACAGCTTTCTCTGTATTTGATCTAATGCATATATAATGTAATTTATATATCTTGCAAAAAAAAAATTATTTACCAAAAAGATTTTCTAAACGAATTTTCTCAGGATGTAAAATTATTTATTTGATAAGATGATCGACTCCTTTCGGGCAATTGTGAAATTTAAGTAGCAATATTTCTTGGAATTAAATAAATATCTGTTTTTTTATTTGTATAAGGATTAGGTGCTGAGCCGAAAGTGCGTTTTTAAACGATTAACAGTCACAACAAAGTTCAATTCCGTTTAGTATCTAGTTGTCTGGAGTGTAGCGATTACAGCTCTAGTTGACAGGTTACCACAGGCTTGTGGTCGTGGTTTCGAACCCTGGTGTGAGTATAGACGCGTCGTGGTTGTACCCAATCAACTCGCTAGATCATTGAATGGGTGTGATTTAAAAATACAAGAACGAGACATTGTTAATAATCGTCAAAATGCCAGCAATGAAAACCTAGACTACGCTATTCTTTAAACATTTATAACTTGGCTCAGAATGAAGTAATTTGAATGACATTTTCAATATATTCTGTTTGTCTGTCATTGCCTATTTTTAACCTATTATTGCAAGAACTGTCAGCTCTCTATCTAAACCTTACATAATTTATCCTTTAAAAAGTGTTAAGTAAGTAATGAAAGAGAGCGAGAGAGAGAGAGAGAGAGAGAGATAGACAGATGGGGTTTAACGTCAACTCGACACAAACCCGGTCATTTCGGGCTAGCATATGGTTGAATTTTATTTCAATAATTTCAATAATTTCAATAATTTGTATTTTATTTCAATAATTTCAATAATTTGAATTTTATTTCAATAATTTGTGTACACGTAAGGGTCTTTAGCAGCGAGAGGAAACCGGAGGATCCGGAGGGCCCGGAGAAAAACGCCCTTCCATCCACACGTCAATGTGAAGATGTGGGAGTAAATCGATAGTTTGGTTTGATTCTCTTTATTCAATTTTAAATAAACAATTTAAATCGCGTAAATGATAGCCATGGAAACTTTGATATTGTCCGTAAGACGATTTTAAACGCATTTTAATATCATAATGAGGAAAATCTTGGCCATGGTCCAAACGTCATCTTGACTTCCTGGATGACTAAATGAAAAAAAAAAAATAAACCTAATTTTCCGCCATTAAAGCTGGCGTTGCTCTTATTAAGCCAAGAATCGATCAAACTTACTAATATTTTTTCTTGTTAAACGCTGGCCTTCGATTTTCTGTTTTTTTATTAATGAAACCAATGTGAAGGCTTCGCTCTGGGCAAATCATGGGTCCAATTAATCACATGATTGAGAAGTCGTGTTGCTTCAGCTTAGGGACATATATTTATTTAACGATTTTTACGAATCACAGGTGGGATCCGAGTTGTAATTTGAACTCTCGAGCACAATCAATTGCATAGCACTGAAATGAAATGGGCTTTACCGACCAACTTGCCAACATTAAGAGAGAGGGAGAGAGAGAGAGAGAGAGAGAGAGCGAGCGAGCGAGAGAGAGAAATGGGTTAAACGTCTACTCGACACAAACTAGGCTATTTCGGGACTGACATGGTTTAATTTTAGTTCAATAATTCACTTGCTCGTAGGGGTCTTTAGAGGTGGGAGGAAACCGGAGGACCCGCAGAAAACCCACGAGGTCACGTACAACCGGGGATTCCAACATTACGGTGATGTAGGAGGGTCTAGTGGTTTAACGCGTACGCATGAAATCACAAGGTCTGTCATAGAGTCAAGTGGTGCGGTTTCGATTCCCCGTTTAAACGTGACAAGGAGCAGAGTCGCTTGTCCAACCTCGTGGGTTTTCTTCGGGTCCTCCGTTTTTCTTCCACTGCAAAAGACCCATACGTGACAAGCGAATTATTGAAATGAAATTTCGCCATATGTTAGTCCCAAAACGATCCCGTTTGTGTCAAGGGGACGTTAAACCCCATGAAGACAGGCCTTTACCATGCAAGACTTTTTTTCCCAGACACCGGCGTTACCGTATTTTTTTCATCGCGGTTTAACTGCACGCCAACGAGTGAACTGGTTCATCTTGGTTCGTACACCACATTCACACGGAACAATCGCTATCCCCATAACGAATAAGGTTGCCATACATCACACTCACACCGAGCAATCGCCACTCCTTTACCGAATAATACTTCCCTACAACCCATTAATTCACATCGAACAATCGCTATCCCTTAAGGAATAAGGCTGCCATACACCCCATTGACTATTTTCGAGTAGTCAAAAGTCTTCGATTAAGTCAACTGACGTGCTTTCGACCCCAGTCTTTTACGTGATAAGGAATTGAGTCACCTACCCAACATTGTGGGGTTTCTACGATTTCTTCTCAATGGTAAAGATCCCACGCTAAACGAATACTCTCTCTCTCTCTCTCTCTCTCTCTCTCTCATACCTTTAGACTATCTCCTACGTCACTTCATTCTGACGTATATACATATTTCATTGAGATTAGCACTATGGCGTATACAGTTATACGGTCCGCACGAGCTAATCACAAAAAAATGAAGAGTTTAATTCAAACCTACTTAAGACTTTTAATTCCTTCTGGGTCTAAACCAATATCTAGTTACAAAAATCACACTTTAAAATAACACGCGATACTGATTTACTCGGAGTTAGACGGTTTTTATTTCCTATAGATTTTCTGTCAGCGATAAAGAATATACGAGTTCCTTTACTTGTAGCTTTTAGTAAGGGCTGTCATTGAGAGAAGAGGAAACTGACATTTGAGTACAAAACTGAATCGATTCTAAACTCGCATACATCGTTGAGGTACTTGTAGAGTTATTCCAACAAGCGCATGATATTAACACATTATTAAGTGTCGAGAAGCAATACCTTGAGAACAGAGACCCAGATCGTGAAAAAACGTTAAGAGTTAACAGTCAAAGATGTGAAAATGTGAGATTTAGATAAAGAGCTCAACTGAGTTATAGTTTTTTTCTCCGACAGTGGAGTTTTCGCTTATTCTTCACTTAATTCCAGCTGTCGAAAATTCTTTTACATACATCGGACCTCGGTTTTCTGTCTCATCCGAACTACTTCGGAACGTATACCATGCCAAGACCAGACCCGAGAATGTTTCATACGAAAGTCCGTTACTGTTACTGCTCGAAACCAACGGTCCCCGAACAGACGAGAGCCTGACATCTGGTGCTAAATCTAAACTGGTTAATGTACTTGCGTAGTTATGCAGTTACGTTGTTTTGGATGCATTGTTAAGAATGTCACACGTTGAATGTGTGATAAAGGTAGAAGCACCATGATATACCATAGAAAGTACCATTTACATGTGGTTTTGCAAATATATTTCGCGCCTTTTTCGAGAGAACCCCTTTCCCCAACCCCAAGGTGTGGGAACCCCTAACGGAGCAAGGATCAGGACCCCTGGTCCACTCTAGTATCTTATAGAACGATAGTAAGTCACAAGTTCATTTAAGAAAATACACATTTAAACAATATTTAAATATGGCCTACCACCTGTAGCACTTTCCAGTTATTTATTGAGATTTTTGATGGAACGGGAAAATTTGCTCCGCATAGGAAGTAGGTTAGATAGATAGAACGAATGCAATTTGTAGAACCAGCTATTTAATGTTCGTCAACCCATTTGTTTCCAAGACACCTGTCTGACACAAAATCTTATTTTCTATCCAGGCGGACCTTCCGTATAATAATCTATCTGCATACAAAGTTTATGAAAATACACATTTAAACAACATTTTCGATTAAACGTAATCTTTCATGTAGCTATAAAATACCAGACAATATACCAGCTGTTAATTTGTAACACGTTTAGCATCTTATCTTTCTACGCGAATTAACAATACATTGTTCACTGGAAATTTTTTTATTTATACAACTGTAAAATGATATACGAATTATCATTTTATATTGCGCATTTTATTGATATTTAAGTTATCAGGTAATTCGAAACAGGGATGGACTGAAAAAGAGAAGGGTAGTTTCAGTTCTTACGTTGTCATGAATTTACGTCGTGTTTGATGAATTGTTCAGTTATGCATAAACTAAACACCAGGATATACTCTAAAAATCAACATTCACTGTAAGTTTTTTCAAAAGAAATTTCGAGCCTGGTGAAATGCATAACAGACAGTATGAACCAGTGTTTACTATCGATCTAGAATCTATATGATACCAGAGCCGGATCGAGATCCGAAAGCTCTTAAACGTGGCCTCGCGAGAGCCCCCCCCCCCCGACTTTATCTGGTCCGTTGTGGTTCTCGCCCCCCGTAGCACGAAACTTCTTTTGCAAAAATGGCTGTAAATTTTGTGTTTTCTATCTTATGCACAAATTTGACAATCTTGAACAATTTTGAACCCTATATTGAATTCAGTAACCCTGAAAATGTTTTTTGCAAAAAATATTCACAACAAAAACAATCGCAATTTTTGATTCTATTTTGATTGTCGTTTTAAATTAAAGTTTCTGGGTACGAACTGAACTCAGCAACCTTAAAAACCTTGCATAAGACACGTTACAAGCCATATCCAACGGAAACCGCTGGCGATTAAATACAATTCTGACATTTTGGATGACTGCCGTCATGGATGCTCGAAATAGATTTTTGAAATCAGAATTGAACCCAGCGACATCGACAACTACATAAATGAGATGCTACAAGTCATATCCATTAGAACAACATGACGGGTTAATCAAATGCGCCATTTTCGAGTTCATTTTGAATTGCTACCATGTTGGATCTTTAAATTCAAAGACATCTACAACCATACAAAAAAAACAGTAAAAGATATACCCGACGATCCTTTGACTGGTTATATGAAGAAAATAATATTGTATTACGATTAATAAAATTCCGCCATTTTGGATTAAATTTTAGCTAGAATTTGGAATTACTACGAACATGGACTCTCTAAATTCATGTTACAAGTCGTATCTAACAGGAATAACTTAAAATCCATCTTTTGGGATTCCATTTCGACAACAATTTTGAATTGGTACCAAGATTAATTTTTGAATTTATCTTTAAATTCAGAAACATCAAAACCCATATAAAAGACACAGTAAAGTCAAGTGGATATATGAGGAAAAGGCCTTTCTATTATCAAATTGGCATTTTTTCAATGAAATTCGTCTTTACGGCACATTTCGCCTCTATAACTATTTATTGTATGAAGAATTTAAAATGAATTTGAGTATGGTGACATAATAATATGTACAATTGCACCTAACTGCATTGCTTACTTTTGCAATTTGTTTCGCGTAAACTGTTATCCATCCCCGGCTAATAAGTCTAGTTTGCAATGTCGAATACTGATATTGTGATATTGAGTTAAAGACTTGCTTCCTTTAATATTGCTGCATTGGCCGAGAAAGTTCAACGGGATTTTCCGGTGTGCTTTCTCCTTGTCAGTGGTACAGGACGGAGGGCCTGACAGGGAGAGTTGTCTAGTCGTTCGGATGGGACGAAAAACCGAGGTCCCGTGTATACATTGGCATGCACGGAAAAGATCAACTGGCAGCTGGAATTAAATATATAGGTAGGCCGTAGTGCCACTGCCAGGGCAAAATTTACGCTGTATGGCGTATGTCCGTCTTCCCTAACCCAGTCGGAGCAGGTCAGTAGGACGCTAAACCCCATTTTATTTAATATTGTGATAAAACGAACTCCATTTCATTGCATGCCATCAATTAAATTCACTGGGAATGCTTTGAAGCACGCGTTTTTCATCTTTAATGTGAATTATTACGCTACTTGATTGACACGTAATCAAAATTCGTGATGAAAAACTATCCTTTATGGCGAGATTTTATGGCTTTATTTCAAAACAATATACTGGGGCGGAAGAAATATTTACTACGGATTCATGTTGCAGACAAAAACACAATTCGTCTCTGAAAGAGAGAGAGAGAGAGAGAGAGAGAGAGAGAGAGAGAGAGGGTAAGAGCAGTGGCAGTAGCTTGATCATGACAAGGATAAGGGTCGAATGCCCAACATCCGGATTCCTGCCGCTACCAAAGACCCTCACGAAATGACTTAGTGGCTGCCTGCTTGTCTCTGCCCCTGCTTGCCTCACCTCAATCTGTTTCACAGAGAATTACTTACGAATTAACTCTGTAACAGATAAGTGTCCACAGCACGTGCGTTGACTGCTCACCGCGCCAGTCATTGGCTCAACTGCTCGTGCAATGTTTACATAACACCTAACTGCTTCGGGCAAAATGATGCATTTTACTCATTTTAATACCCATTTACACTAAATAGGAAATATTTTTTAACTTCAAATACTTCAAACGTCTTTATTTATTTTTCTTTTACCTCAAAAAAATGTTTGAGAATTTAATTTGTCGGAGTAAAAAAGTTAATATGCCGTACTTATTAAGCCTCGTCGATGTCATGCTTATCAGTGATTGTAGCGGCCTAGCGAATATTCACTGCGGGATCAGTTTGGCCTCACCTGTCTGTTTGCCTGCCCACCCCTCTCTTTTTCTCTCCACTCCCCCATGTCCGCTCGTGTGAAAGTTGGAATAAAAAGTATAAGATTATGTAAATGTGATGAAGCAGGACCTAAGAGAAACGGCGATCTGAAGACATTTGTATTTAGATCAACATGTCAGTATTCCAGGATTTATTATTAAAAAGATCATTACGTTTTTTAAACATTATTCTGTGATGTCGAAGACTATTTTGATCAAAAGATAATTTTTTAAAAGATATTTACAGTTAACTCGCACTTTATTTAGTTTCAGATTTCGTTTCCATAATATTAACCATGCATTATGCAAGAGCTAAATCTGCTTATTGTAGGTCTTTCTTTAAGCCTGAAATGTTTTCTAAAGTATTACATAGACATTAATTAACTGATCCATGCCTTAACTCTCGATGGCATCAGATTCCTCCGATATTAAATAGATTAGAACGATTTAATCAAATGTAGAGGAGCGAGACTTAGCTTCGATAAACTAGTACGGTGCTTGAAATTATTGCACACGTCTGTCAAACCTTGAAAGGTTAACATCTTGGCTCGGAATAGAGTAATTTGAATGAAATTTTCAAATTATTCATTTTACATTATCTATTTTCGAACTATTATAGCAAGAATGGCTAGTTCTTTATCTAAATCTTACATAATGTATCTTTAAATGTTATACAATCTACATTTTTTATGTACACTCTAGATGAATAACCAAACTAAACATCCATGTAAATAATATGTCAGGTTTTGTTTTCCGGGAGGCATACATACAAAACGTATTTGGTATCTTTGGGATATAAACCCATATTTCAATTTTCGTCAAAATCAGATAAAGATAGGTTGCCAGACAACGAAACATACGCCCACAGCAGCTAAATCGTCCGGGCAGTCAACAAGAGTATCTTTAATATGTTGTTTATCATCTAAATTAGATTCTGTGGTCATTAGATCTAGTATCGTGTCATTATTCGTCTTGAAATTCTGTGGTCATCAAGATTAACAAAGCTTTGTTATTGACCACGGCGAGTTAACAAAGGCATATTATTATCTGTAAGGACGTTTGTATGAACAGGGTATCAAAGATACTAACATCATGATATGTTGTAAAATATAGTCGAATACCCTGGAGATAAATAGAATCCGACTGGGAGACTAATTAAAGACATACTGACTGGACAATCGAGGTTCTAAAAGCATAATCACCTATTGTTTAATAAAGTCATACTACCGGAAATAATAGACGTTGCTAAGACACGTGGTAGTGTGGGATGCTTTAAAAATATTACCGTAAATGACAATGCCAAGGCAGGAGGTCGTAAGGGATATACCTAAAACCTGAATTAAATTTATACGATGCTTTTATATCAATTACTGTAGAAATGTTGGTTAGATTAGTGAAATATTTGGCTTAGCTCTACAGACACCGTTTCGTCAGCTATAGAGACGCCGGTTTTTTAGTCCGCCATAGAGACACCGTAGCGATAGAGACATCGTTTCTGTAATCAAAGAGACGCCGTGTCTTCGGCAATAGAGACACCATTCCTTCAGACAACGTTTCCTTAGCTATAGAGACAACATTCCTTCAGCAATAGCGACACCGTTCGTCAGCAATAGAGACACTGTTTCTTCAGCAATAGGGACACAGTTTCCTCCCCTTTAGAGACATCGTTTCGTCAGCAATAGAGACACCATTTATTTAGCCAGCCAGAGAGACACCGTTTCTTCAGCAATAGAGACATCGTGTCATCAACAATAGAGACACCGTTTCCTCGGGTGTAGGGACACCGGTTCTTCAGCTGCAAGGACACTGGCATGAACTTTTTAGAGATTGTTTGTTCATTAGTCCGTGGACTACTATATTTATAGTTATGTATGAAGAATGAAGACTGTTTATTTGGTCATTTTACCCTGGACTAATATATTTATTATAAAATCGACGGCTATTCATTTTTACGATTACAAAGAACATATTGATTTTATTTATAATATCGTATAACATTTATCGTTATTCATAGCGACTATTTATCGTATAGTATTTATCGTTATATATAACGACAATTTATCGTATAGTATTTTTCGTTATATATAGCGACTATTGATCTTATAGTATTTATCTTAATATATGGTGACTATTTATCGTATAGTATTTATCGTTATACACAGCGAATATTTATCGTATAGTATTTAACGTTATATATATGGCGACTATTTATCGTTATATATAGCGACTATTTATCGTTATATATAGCGACTATTTATCGTATAGTATTTAACGTTATATATATGGCGACTATTTATCGTATATTATTCACGTTATATATAGCGACTACTTATCGTATATTATTTATCGTTATACATGTATATAACGACTATTTATCGCATAATATTTAAGGTTATATATATAGCGACTATTTATCGTTATATATAGTGACTATTTATCGTTATATAGCGACTATTTATCGTATAGTATTTATAGTTATATATAGTGACTATTTATCGTATAGTATTTATCGTTATATATATAGCGACTATCATATTTTTTTTATTGTCTACAAAAATCTATAGCATATGCCGGGGCACCGGAACGGCGCGAGGGCCAGGGTACCAAAAGATAGGGTGAGAGCGCCTCTAGCATTCCAAATTCCAAGATTAAACCTATTTAAATGCATGATTTGCGACCGACCGGAGAATAGTAAAAAGATTGAAAACTATCATCATTAGGGCATGACATGTATACCCCAGAAAAGGGCAAGGTACCATTTGCATACCCTGGTACCCGGGTTCCGGCGCCCCTGAGCATATTCTATTTACAAAGTTTTGCGATATTATTTAGACTAAGACTAATGAGATTTACACTTTTTTCACTTAAATTTTGTCTAGTTTAGATTAGGCAATCCATTAGAGGGCCTGGTGTAGACATGGTGGCACCGTACTATTTAGAATATTCATTTGGCTATCAGGGGTTCGATATGCTAAATAGTTTGTTTAGAAGTATAGTAGTTAAGAACCGGTCAACTCAATATCATAAATGATCAATTCAAATAGACTTAATATTGTTCCCCGCAGTCCCTTCAGTCTATGCGGCACCTTGGCTTTCACATTTACTCAGAGGAGTCTAAGAACTTCTTTAATGAGTTTAGGTGCATCTGACATGTATAGGGTTGTTGCAAATGGGTCTTGACCAAAAATAATTTTATAAAAAACACAATCACAAATGGCGGATTTAAAACGAACACACCGTCATAATAAGAAATTATTCAGATCTAAAATACATGGAAATTATTCTCCTTTTGGTGTGGATTGTCTCTCTCGATGCTGTGATTGCAGATCCAGGACTGTACAGGCCGGTAGTAGACACTGACGACAGGACATTCACTTGTGTTTGTTATATCGCTTGTGTTTGGGTGTAGTGAGATCATTCTGTACTTGATGTTAAATCGTGTAGACTGGATAATCTGGCGCCAAGAAAGCAAGTGACGCCAAGAAATAAGTGACGTAGGGACGTCTCTGATTAACGTCAATCTGTACACATCCAGAACATCGGGGGCGGACTTAGTAAAGCAGGCTATCTGGTGCCTAATTTGTATAAACCATTAGTAACAATATAAACCGAAACGAAATCTACAAATCCTACTTCAATTAGTCAGAATCCAGTTCTTATTTGCACTTTAATCTCCTGTTCATTCGGTAAAGTTTGGGTTCATAACGTGCTTTGTATCGTCTTACGTAGCTGTCGGGTGCAACAGACAGTCTGATTTCTCTACGATGCACGGAACTGAATTTTCCCATCACCAGAAATTCACCATTAATCCTTAATCGTGGACATTTACAAACATTCGGCACCCACAAATATTCTCGCTGCATTAAAGTTAATCCTTTTTTATAACTTTTGATGATGCTGACGTCATATCTTGTTTCGCCATTAATTATTTCAGCACCTAGTATACGTACTCGTGACACTGAAACGGAAAAACGGAACTGATGTTTTATGGTTACAATTAAGTTAAAAAATGTGAATGATCATTTAACCTGAGGTCAAAAATTGAGAGTTAGATTTATTTGATATAGCCAACTTTTAAGGGCTCTTTTACCGACACTGGACCATAGTTTTTCGTCCATCCGAACTACTTGACGCTGTCCTTGCCCTGCCCCCCCCCCCTCTCTTCGTTTCGTTCTATACCACTGACAAGCCACACTGGGAAATCTCGATGAACTTTCTCGGTCAATGCTCGAACCCCCCCCATACTTCCGGGTAAGTGATCCAGGGCTTTACTCATCGCAGCTCCATAACTTGGTAGGGAGCCACGGTGGTTATGTGAGTAGGGTGCTGGTTCGTTAAAATGGAGGTCCCGTGCTGGATTCCGGTGCTGGCCGAGAAATGTCATTGGTGTTCACGCAAAAGAGGCCTTCATGTTGGAATTCGATCAAAGACGGTCGATGTGCCAATGTCCAGGCAATATTTGCCCCGTCGGTGCAGAACAGTAGGACGTTAAAAAAACCCATTTCAGTTCATTACCAACTTGGTAGGCATGTGACTTTACTCCTGTTCAGGTACAGACATGGCAACAAATCAAGACACCCAGAAGATTAACAACTCGGTAGTGGCACTAATTGGATAACCATGGTCAGCATATCGATTTCCTTTCCTTGGCAAAATACATTTATATTATTCCCAAGTTAAATAACAAGCTTACCAAAATCACTTTTACAGAATTGAGCTTTTCTGTTTTTCACTTTTGGACATTTTTTACAATTTTCTGCAAAACAAGAATCAAACCGGTGGTTGATTTGATAAATATTATAAGTTGCAAGATTGTATATTCAATAAAATCACCTAAAATTGTTCTTGTGAATACTACAGAAATCCGTTAGAGAGAGAGAGAGAGAGATAGACCACGCGGTTTGATTCAGTAACTTCGTTTGCTTGGTAAGGGCTTTGTGACTTACAAAACAAATCATCTTATAGATAATATCGATACAGGTGCAATGCCGATAGTAAATAAAAGAGAGAGAGAGAGAGAGAGAGAGAGAGAGAGAGAGAGAGAGAGAGAGAGAGAGAGAGCGAGAGTGACAAACGGGGTTTAATGTCCACTCGACACAAACTTGGTCATTTCCTGACTAACATATGGTTTAATTTTATTTCAATAATTCACTTGTGCGTAGGGGTCTTTAGCAGTGGGAGGAAACTGGAGGACCCGGAGAAAACCCACGTGGTTGGACAGACCCCTACGCACAAGCGAATTATTGAAATAAAATTATGACTTAGTTTGAGTCGAGTGGACTTTAAACCCCATCTCTCTCTGTTGGAGCTTGTGGTGTCAGAAGATTTAGTTACCTGATCTATCTGGTTGTTGTGCTGCTGGAGGGGGGGGGGGGGTGCGAGCTGGGGTTGCTGCCGGTTTAGTGTGGTATTTTTGGGGCTGTACTTCGATTCAATGGATTAAACAAAGTTAGTAAAAGGTAGTAACTTTTTCCATATGTGTCGTTTACATTCTTGTTCTATAGTGCAGCACATTTTGGAGTGGCATGTATGGATCAGTGGCAGGAAGTAATGTTTTCGCTTTTTTCGTCTCATGCGCATTGTGTTTTTGGATAAGGGGCGTGATGTGGGTGGGACAAAGGATACTCAAGGACCACCCCGACTACGTCACTGTTATTATTGTTAATGGTCATTGTATTAATCTTATCTATGGTTTGATGGCTATATGCTCACATCCTAGAGAATAGACAAAAATAAATCAATAAAAATGATAGATTTGAAATTCTATAATAGATTCTAAAAACAATAAAAACCTACTTGTTTCAAACTTTAATCGTTTCTTGTATTTATGTCGTCTGGTGTACCTAACATCCGGTATTGACGGGCTATATATGTCAGCCTCGTTTTTCCGTTTATTTGAATGTGACTTGTTTGTTTGAGGTTTATATTTAGACGAATAAACACCAGTTCTTCTTCCGCTTCCGGTTACGTGTTGCTTTACGTTTAATTCATTTATCAGCATTTTCCATATTTGGTCATCTGATAAGGTCGGAGCTCGTGTCTTCTGTTGATTCTGTGTTAATCTTGAAGTAGGTGACGTCACGGTTATTTGTGTAGAATTGTCGCCTATGTTTGGTTTCCAGAATTCATACTTTATTTCATGATGTCTTTGTCGATACAATAACTACAAATAAACAATGATATCGATGCAATAACTACAAAAAATTATATTTTTTATAATATGTTTAATGTTAGTCGATAAAATATGTTGAAATGAAGACGGGCATATACCTTATCGTGTACTTTGATCTATATTTGAAATGGCGGACCCACCCCGTAATAAGAGTATAAAAATTATACGTGTAGATTTGCGTTTTTTGTTGATGTGGGGGGGGGGGGTGAAAGAGAGAGAGAGAGAGAGGGGGGGAGAGAGGGAGAGAGAGAGAGGGGTAATTTGGAGAAACCCCACGAAGTTGGTCATGCGATCCTTCCAAGGGCGGATCCAAAGGGGAGTTTTGCGGGGTCCAGACCCAACACTGCTCAACTACATAAGAAATATTAATGCCTTGCATCAATGTAATTAAATCACAATGTGATCCTACATCATTATAAAAATGATTTCCCTCTTTAAAATGCTCAATTTGTATGTATGCCTATGTAATTTAGAGACGATGATGGCAGATTTCCATAACAGGAACCTGGCAAACCCCCTCCTGCAAAAATTCCTGGATCCGTCCCTGCCTATTTCTTGTAATCTACTATTGAAACCGGTGCAGTTGACTCAATGGCCGACCTTATAATAAAGCGCGCTCGTGCTAACCATTCGGCCATCCATTCCTACTTGGTTGGGGTGATATAGCTGATGAAAATGAATGTTACATTCGGGTCTAGATATGCACAACAAATTACCATTGACACGCTAAATATAACTAAGCATACGGTATATGTTTGGGCTGGAATATGATTCAACGTAGCGCAGCTGTCCAGGGAACAAATGTCCCTCATAGCACACTACATGGGTATGACAGTCTTGACTACCCAGGCTAGTAAAGAACAGCAGGACTCTAAACCCTATTTAATTTCATTGCAAGATAAACGAGTCTTTATTCTAGGAAAATGTCAGTACCATTATATGTACATCTTCTGTTAGGGGCCCTTCCCCTTGGAATAATTCACCGAAGGTTCCCGATCGTAAATATAAAACTGATGTTCCGGATACGTTATAATTACCAGCTTGACTTAAATTACGGTTACCATTGATGATAAAATTATGATCATTGTCCATCAAGGCTGAAATGTAATATAAAACAGTTATTATCATATCAGGCTGAAAATAATATGTAATTAAAGATCGCACCGGGAATTACGAAGGATTCGTTAAAAGAATGAGTTTTTAGTGTCTTTTTGAAAATGTTTATGCTGTCTTCACTTTTCAGTTCAAGTGGAAGCTCATCCCATAGTGTCGGACCAGCCGCATTGAAGCTTCGGAGACGAAAATAATTTTTTAGTTTTGGTACAACTAATCGGTTCTTGTCTTTAAAATCAAATTTTTCTTTAAAACCCAATTTTAATAATGATTTCACTATAGATCCGATTTCACAACTAAGAATTCTGTATGAATTTCGGAGATTACGTTCCATACCCTTTTTACTGTAGAAGCCGCTGTGGTTCGGCGAGTAGGGCGTTAACTAGCTAATCTGTAGATCCCGTGTTCGATCCCTTCGTAAAGCCCATACGCGTACATAAAAACGGCTTTAAGCATTATATTTAAATATCAGAGGTTAACACAAAGATAGCAAGAAATGGGGTTAAACGTCCACTCGACACAAAATCATTTCTGGAGTAGCATATGGTTCAGTTTTATTTTTTGTAATTCTCTGGCGCGTCGGGGTCTTTAGCATGAACAATCCAATAGTGTGACCCCGCCTTTATCATGCTATACAAATATCAAGGTTTATCATACAATAAGACTTTTTACAGTAGATATCGCTTCTGTGATGAATTTCATAATCTACTTTACATGAATTTCATTTGTCAGCTAAAAAGGATATTTTTTTTTCATTTTCAAAGAACATTTCATTTTTTTTTATTAAAAAAGCTTTGCAATGGTTGAATTGCTGTCAAAAAAAGATATATCACTACGCTATAATGTAATCAGGTTCTGTAAAAGTGAAATCTATAGCAAAGAATGATATTGATTTGTGCATGTAACAAAGGATTGTGTGATGAATAAAATCTCTAACTCCTCTTTTTTGATGTCAAAAAATATCAAAACTCGTCGATAAAGTAACAAAAAAACTCCACTAGCCTCGTATTTTTAACTTTATCAACTTGTGTCGATATTTTTTTATATCTAAAAAGACTCGTAGGAGATTCTCTGTCTATCCCTTTATACTTGAATTCAAACCTTTGTTTATTTTATCGATATGAAATCCTTTAACACAAAGATACAGGAGTGTTCCTCAACTCACCAATATTATTCCTGCTGTTGTCTAAGACTTTGAAATGTCTGGATCCTCTTGGTATTGTCACAATTCGATAATAGCCAGGGAATTCTGTCAATAGAAAAGTGAAATGAAATGAAATGGGGTTTAGCGTCCAACTGTTTTGCTCCTAAACTGGGCTAATGAAGACAGACATACGCCATACAGTGTGCTATGGGAGAAAATTTGCCCGGGCAGCGCCGCTACGGCCTACTCTTATATCGAATTCCAACTGCCAAGGGATCTTTTTACGTGCACGCCAATGTGTACACGGGACTTTGGTGTTTCGTCCCATCCGATAAACTAGACAACTGTCCTTGTCTGTCAATGGCAAAGACAGTATAGAAATGTTATGAAAATTGGGTGTATTGTTACAAGGAACCCATCAACTCTAAAATATGTTTTAAGGTTACAAAAAATGTAAAAAAAAACGTATTTCCTTTTTAATGTTCAATCAACGCCATTGTATGTATATGGCTATGTGTCTATTGAATATTGTATTTCAAAATCTCCGCTATGTACAAATAATTCAAGTTGCATTAAATAAACGAAACGATCAAAGAAGAAAAATATTTTTTTAAAAAATAGAGGAAGAGAGAAATGGAGTTTAACGTACACTCGACTCAAACTAGGTCATTTCCGGACTAACATTTGGTTTAATATTATTTGAATAGTTCGCTTGTGTTAAATAAACGAAATGATCAAAAAGAAGAAAAAATATTTTTAAAAAATAGAGGAAGCGAGAAATGGGGTTTAACCTCCACTCGGCAAAAATTAGGTAATTTCGGAACTAACATATGGTTCAATTTTATTTCAATAATTCGCTTGCGCGTAGGGGTCTTTACCAGTGGGAGGAAACCGGGAGACTCGAAGAAAACCCACGAGATTTGACCAGCGATCAGATGGAAAATTGTTAATATTGCGTGCTCATTAAGTCGCATCGATGTCATCCCTTTCAGTGATTGTAGCGGCCTAGCGAAGATTCAATGCTGATTGGGAGGTTGGATGGCCGAATGGTTAGCGTGCGCACGCTGTATCATACGGCCTGCCATTGAGTCAACTGGCGTGGTTTCAAATCTCGGTTGTGCGTGGCAAGGAGTAGGGTCGCATGTCCAACATCGTGGGTTTCCCCGGGTACTCCAGTTTCCTCCCACTGCTAAAGACCCCTACGCGCAAGCGAATTATTGAAATAAAAAAATTAAACCATATGTTAGTTGCGAAATGACCTAGTTTGTGTCGAGTGGACGTTAAGCCACATTTCTCCCTTTCTCTCTCACTGCTGATCAGTGTGGTTCGAACTATTTTAATACAATATTTTCAGGGACCATAGCTAATCTCGGATATTCCTAGCCTTCGAGAAAACCGGGTTCGCTATAATAACCTTTAAACGTTCATTAAACTATTACTAGTATGTCTGGAGTGACGCTACAAAGCATGTTTAATTACGTCTACCCCAGGCTATCAATCTAAATCAAATATATGTTTTTGTCTGTATCTTGCGTCGAGTTTACCACGTAAATGACGATAAATTAAAGGGAATATATTGTAATCTTTGGTCTACTTTATTCTTTCTAAAAGAATTGTAAACATTTGGAAGAGGATTCATGTGAGAAGAATACATTGAATATATAAATGGTTGTGATAGTGGAAGAGAGACCTATTTTTCCGCTACGTTCGGGCACAACCAGGTTAATAACCATCATTGCGCACAGACAGCGTTGTTTCCCTTGAATTCCAACTGCCACACAACACCGCATCTTTCCATACCATCCGAACGACTTGACGATGTTGCCCGCCAGGTCTTCCGCCCTTCTATCACTAACGCTTTTGTGGCGGTTCTTCATTTGAATAAACACCCAGGTGATAACATATATATTATGCATTATTAAAATAAAATAAAATTAGCATCACTGTTCGTTAATACTTCCCTGAAGAACTTTCTGGAGTATGATTTTATAAAATAAAAACTCTAGACTGTTCACCGGGGATCTTTTTTTATTGAACTTTGGGAACTAGACACACGCGACAATTATCCAATTTTGTACGTGGAAATGTCAGTCGAGTCATTCTTTACCATAAAAGCAACGAGTCGCTTTGATATTTGCCTGTAAATTAATCACCTTGCGTAGAAAATTGCTTCAATTTTATTTTCTTCTTATTTCTTTGTATCATTTTCGATCAGTATACGCATTACACGAGATAATCCTTCTCCCTACTTATCGCTACCCTTGAAACACTTGTCTGTTTTAACTTGAATGAACACGATGATTGCTAGTCAACCACTTGACATCATCAGTCAACTACTTGTTGCTGTCAACTGCACCCTAATTTCCAATCGTATCAATAAATATCGATTAAATCCATCAATTATCGGAAGCTAAATTATCAGGTTTCCGTACAAATAAAACCGATAGGTGATCTTTAAAACGCCATGACGCAATAACCCCTGGTTGAAAGAACTGGAGATAATTGTATTTGATTATATATGTCTCTCGCACGCGAGTCTTCGTCAATCCAACCATAAGTCCATAATTAGAAACCAGGTAACATTTTTGTACTTGGTATTCATCTTCTTCTCCTTCTTCCGCAAGCGCCTATCGTCAAATTTAAAGCCTATTCCAGATACGAAACTTTTCATACTTGTTCCATAGACATTTATTTTGCCATCTGTTTTACAGAGAATTGCGAAAGTCTTTTAATATCTCTGTAAACAATGACTGTCTTCAACATGTGACGCAACAGCACGCGGCGTCAATCTTTGGCTCAATGGCGCGTGCATTGTTTACATAAGAAGTTACTGGCTCGGACAGAATGTTGCATTTTACTCTTTTTTAATACCTATTCACACTAAATTGGAAATAATTTTTATTTGCAAAATACTTCAAACGTCTTTATTTATTTTTATAATACATAAAAGAAATGTTTTAGAATTTAATTTGTCAGAGGAAGAAAATTAATATCTCTGACTCATTAAGTCGCATCGACGTCATCCTTATCCGTGATTGTAGCGGCCTAGCGAATATTCACTGCTGATCAGTATGGGATATTTGTATGACGATTGATGGACTTTTATTTTGTATATGGCGTCCTAGTTCTAAGATGGCTTCGATGACGTAATTTTCGTTCATATAGTACGGCTATACCTGTTCTAGCAGAGAATGGGCTTGTGAATGTCAATTTTCTTTTGAGAGGCGCTTTATATATTTACCTGTATACCTATATTTGTTTACTTGTATTCCTATCTATAATTACCTATTTACCTGTCTTTATTTACCTTTATCGTGTCTTGGAAAGCGAGACATGACCGTTTTCTGTATAAATGTACAGGTATCATTTTCTCCGTCACAGATTCCACACATGTCAACTTTATTAGGTGATTCTATAATACCATCACATCCAACACGCTAAAACATATAAAATATATAACACATCACATCCAACACGTTAAAACATAAACCACACCCAACACGCTAAAACATACAAAATATATAACACATCACATCAAACAATCATACAAAAACACACAATATATATAACACATCACACTCAACACGCTAAAACATACAAAATATATAACACATCACATCCAACACGCTAAAACTTACAAAACAATATAACACTATCACATCAAACACGCTAAAACATACAAAATAAATAATTGTTTCTTGCTTCATTTTTTTCATTTTGGGAGAAGCCTCTATCATTACAGGCCAGGGACTGTACAGTTCAATGACACTTATGACTGACCCCGGATCTAATGACTTCACTTCATATAATACCTTTGTTATTTATAGCTTGCTATGTCTTGGTAATTTGTATGTCACATGTCAGCAAGTTTGTGTAATGGAGTTTGTTTCCGTCTAGTGCGGACCTCCTACATTAACTATCAAATATCACATGTAGCACAATAGTGTGTGTGAGAGAGAGAGAGAGAGAGAGAGATAGATAGAGAGAGAGAGAGGAATGGATTTAACGTCCACTCCACACAAATTAGGTCATTTCGGGACTAACATATGGTTCACCCAATGACAGGCTTTATGATTCAGCACGCACGTGCTAACCATTCGGCCATCCAATCCCCCTTAATTATAGAAATTGGGTTTAATTTCGTACTTTCTTCCACCAACCGGGCATTGACCACCGGTATGCCATACAGTATGCCATGGGGGATATTTTGCCTGGACAGCACAGTATTCGTCCACTTTTCATGGAATTGTAAATGTAACGATTGTCGTGCACGACGAAGTCCCTGTTTTTCATCCCTGGAGACTGTTCACCGAACAGGTTGTTCACAGTTATGTTTTCCGTGCTATATGGGTTTCGTCAAATGATATATTAGGGGTTTCGCCAGATCATATATTTCTAATCAGGGGTTTCGCCAGATCATATAGTTCTAATCAGGGGTTTCGCCAGATCATATAGTTCTAATCAGGGGTTTCGCCAGATCATATAGTTCTAATCAGGGGTTTCGCCAGATCATATAGTTCTAATCAGGGGTTTCGCCAGATCATATAGTTCTAATCAGGGGTTTCGCCAGATCATATAGTTCTAATCAGGGGTTTCGCCAGATCATATAGTTCTAATCAGGGGTTTCGCCAGATCATATAGTTCTAATCAGGGGTTTCGCCAGATCATATAGTTCTAATCAGGAGTTTCGCCAGATCATATAGTTCTAATATATAAATATATTGACCCTACCTTACAGATTCCTTCTATACAGACATGGTAACCAGTTGTACTACATCTAGTACCATCTTGCACCTGACCAAAATTATAATAATTACTTCTTACATCAGCCTGACAGTTTAATTCACATGGTCGATCTGTATAATATACAAATATATACAATATACAAACTATAGCTATACTACACCTGTTGCCATGGTAACCAATCAGATACATGTAGGCCGTGGTAACCAATCAGATACATGTAGGTCGTGGTAACCAATCAGATACATGTAGGTCGTGGTAACCAATCAGATACATGTAGGTCATGGTGACCAATCAGATACATTCCCCTTGGATTCCGGGGGTGGGGATGTGGTGTGGGGTGGTCTAGTGGTCTAGAGTGCCGCGCTTCGCCCTCTAGCTGGCCGATCACCTCCGGTTTGCCGTCGTGGTTTCAATCCCTGGTGTGAGCGTATGTGGCTTGGAGATAGGGGCGCTTTCTCAACCTCGTGGACTCACTCCAGACACTCCGCTATCCTCCCACAGGAAAGACCCCCGCGCTTGCGCTAAGATAACAAAAACAAGACATCTTCTCTGCGATATCACCCTGGATTCGAATTATGTCCTGTTTGAATTTCAAATATTGCTATTGTTGACTTTAAAATGTCTTTAATTTGTTTAATTATTCGTGATTATTGACGTAGGTTTATAAAGTAAACAATGTTTACCTTTCAAGTAGACAGGTTTCCATGTCAACGCTTTTCTTCCCAGGAATGGTTTCTTACTCAATGACTTACACTGTTCTTCTCTGTAGTCACGTGACTCACCGGCACATTTCTAAACAAAGACAAACAGAATAAACTTCCGCTTAAACAAAATAAAATGAAATGAGGTTTAACGTCCTACTGTTCTGCAGACGCTATACACTTTGCTATGAGGTAAAAATAAAATTAAAACCAAGTACGAACAATCCAAACCATTAAACAGAATTCGAAGTCCTAAAAAACGTTATAGGCAAAATAGTGTAATCAGCAAATGGACTGCTCCCCGTGTACAAAATACACGACAAACAGTGGTAACAGGTGTCCGGAAGAGTAAGCTTACCCTGCCTGGCGCCACACCCGCCATAGCTGCATCCAAACTATTAGGCAAAATGTCGATAAAATAGCGTGATTGGCCAATGAACTATCGGTATGCAAAATGCACGTGATGAACTGTGTTAACTATGTAGTGGACATATAATCAGTGAGATAGTATTAGTATACGTGTCAATTAAATATATCTAGAATAATAACCGAGAGAGACACGTTATATTTACCAATCAAGTCAACATGACGGCCATGAGGGAAATTTTGCCTGGGCAGCAGGGCTACGGCCAACTCTTATATCGAATAATGGATCTGCTAATGGATCTTTTACGTGCACGCAAATGTGTACACGGGGCCTAGTCTGAAGGTCGGATGTTCGATCCCTGCATTGGCCGAGAAAGTTCATCTCGATTTTCCGGCGTGGTTTCCCCTTGTCAGTGATGCAGAAGGAGGGCCTGACAAGGACAGCTGCCTAGTCGTTCGGATGGGACGAAAAACCGAGGACCCGTGTACACATTGGCGTGCACGTAAAAGATCCCTTGGTAGTTGGAATTCGATATAAGAGTAGGCCGTAGCGCCGCTGCCCGGGCAAAATTTCCCCCATAGCACACTGTATGGTGTATGCCCGTCTTCCATTAGCCCAGGCCAGGCGCAGAAGAGTAGGACGTTAAACCCCATTTCATTTCATTTCATTTCATTTAAAGACCAACCACTAGGTGATATACCAGTTTTAAAGACCCAACACTAGTTGATATACCCGTTTTAAATAAAAAAAAAACACACTAGTTGTTATACCCGTTTCAAAGAACAAACACTAGTTAATATACCAGTTTTAAAGAACAAACACTATGTGATATCGTTATATACTCACACGTTTTGAACATACTTTATAACCAATATTTGTTCCTTCACAGGCCGTCAGATGAGTTCTAGCAAAATATGTACCAGTCCACACCAGACATTTACGAGTTCGAATCTTGATTCCTTCTCCGCACGTTCTGGAGCACGGACCCCAGAACGACCAGTTATCCCAGATGATCGGATGGTGCCATTTCTTGGGACCGGATTTTGTGGTCGTTGATGGAGTCGGTGATGTCAATTCGGGCGAAGTTGTACCGTAATAATATTTTGTTTTTGGTGGTGAGGAAGCTTGAATAACAGTAGGTGCAGTTGATGTTTCTGGGATAATGGAAGAAGTCTTTACATCCGGTTTGATGCCGTCTATCCCATAAGTGATGTTACTATATGAAGATGGTACGTCAGTAGTGTTATCGGAACTCTGGGTAAAGTTGTTTGTACATGTAATATACGATATCTGAAAAACACCAAACAACTCCATAGAATTATATTCACAAATTATTCAAAAGTTAATAAACGTCAGACAACACGTTCTGTATAGAATCTCTAGAACATCACACGAGAGCCACGGTGGCTAAGTGGGTAGGTCGCGTGTTCGATCTCTGCATTGGCCGAGAAAGTTCATCGGTATTTTCCGACGTGGTTTCCCTGTTTCATTGGTGCAAGCAGAAGGGCCTGGAAAGGACAGTTGGCTACGAAAAACAGAATTCCCGAGGGAAATTGTGACCGGACAGCGGCGCTATACCCTTCTTATATATGAAATTCGAACTGTCAATTGATGTCTTATGTGCACGCCATCCTTACGACTACTGACAAGGGGAAACCACGTTGGAAACCCCACTTTCTCGGACAAGGCAGGCATCGAACACGCGACCTCCAGACTCACCTTCGTCTAACTATATAACTACCTCAATTATATATAATTATTTAAACTACATATTAATTTCCTCGTTTCATGTGGTAAGCAGAAGAAAGGGGTGTATCCATAGTCCTGTACTTATAAATAAAAGACGGCAACGGTTGACAGGTCACGATTATTTTTTAGGGCAATTAATTCAACTTATTTAAAATAATGGAGATATTTGTGTATATTGTTCAAATACTCTTTTTGGCGTAGCTTGTATTTGGTTGTTGCAAATATGGATGATTTAATCTAGTGTCGCCATGCCGTCCCATATTGTGTTCTGTTATATTTTGGCTGTTCTCTGCAGCACAGTCTATTTGCTTGTTGTTCTCTGTAGATTTACAATGCTATTTGGTGGTTGTTCTCTGCAGCACAAAGTTAACAATGCCATTTGATCAGCTGTTCTTTGCAGTACAGGATGTACAGTGATATTTGTTGTTTCTTCTTTGTATTGCAGGGTTTACATTGTTATTTTTTTGTGTTCTTTGCAATACAGAGTTTACAATGTTATTGTTGGTTGAACTTTGCAGTGCATGATTTACAATGTTTGTTGTGGGTTGTTCGTTGCAGTACAGGATTTACAATGTTATTGTTTTTTTCTCTCCAGTACTGAGTTTAGAATGTTATATTCTTGTTGTTCTCTCCAGTACAGAGTTTGTTGTTCTCTGTAGTAACGGTTTACGATGAAACATTTTACGTATCAGACTAAATTACGAAATGAAGCACTAACTATTTGTAAGTATAAGCTTGTCTTGGTAAAATACGAACAAATGGAAATATCTACAGACCAGCTAGACGAGAGAATGTGTGTGGGGCTTGGAGTAATACTCGTTTATTTTCTGTGCGAGTCAGATGTGCCGTTTTTGAGATTGCTCAAGAATACTGAAAGAAAAGAAATGAAAGAATGGGGTTTAACCTCCTACTGTTCAGCTCCGACTTGGATAATGAAGGCGGGCATAAGCCCTACAATCTGCTATGAGGTACATTTTTCCCGGAGAGCGACACAGTGGACTGGTCTTGTACCGAATTACATGTGCGACAATGTGTATATAGGACAGCTCTCGGGGAGAACGAGGTGGGTTTATTAATACTTACTCAAATGAAATTATACGAATCAATACGAAATTGACAGGGACTGTTTGGTGGATGAGAGGGGAATTTTTGTCAGACCGTTTGGTGGGTGAGAGAGCGCTGTTGTCAGACCGTTTGGTGGGTGAGAGGGGACTGTTGTTAGACCGTTTGGTGGGCTCGAGGGACTATTGTCAGATCGTTTGGTGGACTATTGTTAGACCGTTTGGTGGGTGAGAGGGACTATTATTAGACGGTTTGGTGGGTGGGGTGAGAATGGTCTATAGTCTGACTGTTTGGTGGGAGGGAATGTTCTATCATTAGACGGTTTGGTGGGATAGGTGTGGAGAGAGAGAGAGAGAGAGAGAGAGAGAGAGAGAAATGGGGTTTAACGTCCACTCGACACAACTAGGTCACTTCGGGACTAACATATGGTTTTTAATTTTATTTCAATAATTCGCTTGCGCGTAGGGGTCTTTAGCAGTGGGAGGAAACCGGAGTGCCCGGAGAAAACCCACGAGGTTGAGAAGGCGCCCCTATCTCCATGCCACATACGCTCACACCAGGGGATAGGTGTGGTCTATTGAGAGATTGTTTAAGGGTTGGGCATTCGCATTCGACAAATTTATCAATCGGGACCCCTTTAATAAAAATTAAATAGCAGTCTTTTTGTGCAACAACAGAAGATAATTATGAATTGAAACGTCTGGCATAGAATACATATAATTAGTTTTAAAAATCATTTCAGCCTCGGGAAATCTATAATCACTGTTATCCAGACAACTATTTCAGCCTCGGGAAATCTATCCCGGTTATCCAGACAGCTATTTCAGCATTAAACTCAAGATACATACAAAATTCGATTTATAACCATCATTATATCTCATTCACGATCTTTGTAAAAAATGAAAATGTCGATTTTATTAAATCTAATGATTTTCTCTATTAAATGGATATCGGTTAAACTGTAACAGAATGAAATGGGGGTTATCGCTCTACTTTTGCTTTGGGGGGGGGGGGGGGGGGTAGCTCGAGCGCGCTGTATCATAAGGTCTGTCATTAAGTTAACTGGCGTGGTTTCCATTCCCCGGATTTACGTGACACTGAGTAGGGTCGCCTGTTCCCTGTTCCCAAGGGCCCTTATAACGTGAACCCGTGTTACTACAATTTGAAGCCTGTGTGGAATTATTACAGAATCCTGTAAATGTTCTGTAACATGGCGCCGTTGTTGCTAGGCAGCAGTGGATTATAACACAATACAAACTATTTCGACGGCACAGAGTTACGACCCCTGTTTCAAAAAGCCTGTAAACGCTCTATAGCGTGGAGCCTATGTTACTATAAGATAAAGAGAGTAGTGAATTATTACACATAGAAATGTTAAAGGCAGCAGTGGCCTATAACACAATACAAACTAGTTTAGCAGTACAGAGTTACATCCCCTGTTTCCAAGGGCCTATCAACGTTCTACGGCGTGGCGATATAATTGCTAGGCAATACAATACAAACTAGTTAAACACTAGAGAGTTACGACCCCTGTTTCCAAGGACCTATCAACGTTCTACGGTGTGGCGCCATAATTGCTAGGCAATACAATACAAACTAGTTAAACACTAGAGAGTTACGACCCCTGTTTCAAAAATCATGCAAACGTTCTACGAAATGGAGCCTATGTTACTACAAGTTAAAGGCAATAGTGATTTATTACACATAGCAATGTTACTACAAGTTAAAGATAGCAGTGGACTATAACACGATACTTACTAGGTTGGCAGTACAGAGTTACATCCCCTGTTTCCAAGGGTCTGCCAACGCTCTACAGCACGGCGCCATAATTGCTAGGCAATAGTGTAACTGAGTGGACTATAATACAATACAAACTAGTTCAACAAGACAGAGTTGCATCCCCTGTTTCAAAGGCAGTAGTGGATTATGACACATTGCAAGCCATTTCAACAGCACAGGGTTGCATCCCCTGTTTCAAAGGCCGTATTGGATTATGACTCATCGTTCACCATTCCAACAACACAGAGTAATGTTCTTTATAATCGGATTTCTCTAATTTCATGCTTTGACGCCTCGTCTTATTTTATCATCTGTGTTGTAATATCATGAGACGGTGTTTCAATATAACACAGACATTTATAGAAACTGAAACATGAGATAAGAATACGTAATGAGGATAACTAAATGATTAGGTTATAAACGAGACTGAAACAAGATTGTTTAGGGGTTTGGGGTTGTTAAAATTTCATTACTTAAAGGGACATTGATGGAGATTAGATAAAGAGCTGACACTTCTCGCTATAATAGTTAAAACATAGATAAAGTAAACAGAATATGTTAAAAAAAATTCAGTCAAATTGCTCAAGGTCTCGTGTTAACCCTGACGTACACGTACAACAACCATGGGTAGTAGTATCGGTCACCCAGCACCTTCTAGTCTTCAATGGATTTTCTGAAATAGCAATTCTTAAATTAATCTTGTGGGAGTCCACATCTTGTTTTAGGATTAGTTACCCCACCCCACCCCCCTTATATTCTGTTCCTGATAATGTAAAAGACCGGATAATCCAAACAATTGGCTAGTTAATTTCAAGTGTCAACTAACCCAATCCAGCAATCTGTTTCACAGAGAATCACGAATTATCAGGGACGGATCCAGGAATTTTTGCAGGAGAGGGTTTGCAAAGGTTTCAGTTAAGAAAATCTGCCATCGTCGTCTCTAAATTACATAGGCATACATACAAATTGGGCTTTTTAAACAGAGAAATCATTTTTATAATGATGTAGGATCACTTTGTGATGTAATTTCATTGATGCAAGGCATTATTTTTTATGTAGATGAGCAAGGTGGGGTTTGGACACAGACCCCCCCCCCCGTGGATCCGCCCCTGATAATCTGTCACAGATGACTGTCTTCAACACGTGCAATTATATCACGCGGCGTCAATTATTGACTCAATGGCGCGTGCATTGTTTACATAAGACGCAACTGCTTCGGACAAAATGATGCCCTTTACTCATTTTTATACCCATTTACTCTAAATATAAAATACTTTTTAACTACAAATACTTCAAAGTACTTTACTTATTTTTCTAATTCATACAAAAATTTTTTTAGAATTTAATTTGTCGAAAGAAAAATGTTAATATGTCTGATCCTTATCAGTGACTGTAGCGGCCTAGCGAATATTCACTGCTGATCAGTGTGCTAATCCAGTAGTAATATAATATTCGGAGAATGTTTGTCAGAATGATAGAGACTGCGTGGAGAGTTGAATTTGATGAACAGTAGACATGGACACTGTTGTCATGGCAAAGTTGGCCTACTTGTGAACAATATGGACTCGAGCTATAAGTAATTCTCTCTCCGTTGACTTCAATGTTAAACCCGCGATATCACTTTTTACATTCCGAATCTGCATAACCACAACAAGTCCGAGATGCTAATTTCATCCTAATAAAAATAACCTGTTGCAGGGATTGACAGTTTTAGATTTTTTGCCAGACCTGGTCAAACGAATCTCTAGGCGGTGACGACATTTTAGTGAGCGATCATCGTAATTCAGCCTCATTTCATGAATATTCATTGATTCATTTAACTAACAGAAAATCGAAATTTAGAGCAAAAATGCTATGTAAAAGGAATATATGTGGGGATGGAGTTGGAGCAGTGCCCGTATGGGGATCGGGGACAGCTGGGATACTTGTCCAGGGACCTGGACTTCTGGAGCTGAGAAGGAACCGGATGGAGGAATGCCAAGTAAAGTTTTATATAAGTTGTTGTATAAATGATTCGTAAAATAAAATACACTGTAGAAGACCACCGGTGACTTTTCTGAATGCGGGTACCTAGTGGTGTGGATGGGATAAGAATCGGATTCTGTCGTTCCGTTTTCTTCGGACAAATTGGTGAATTAAAAACTACAAACCAACTACCCGGGCCTTCTTGCCGTGGAGCCTCGACCCGTCCTCGTTGCCATTGGGGTTCACATCTCCGTCGGGATATCCGGCTCCTCCCCCTCTTTAAGTTGCTTGTTTCTGGATCCGGATGGGTACATCGCGGGCCATGTGGGGTTGGGGGAAGGGGTGAAAGAGACAACCACCATTAATAGAGACACTAGTAGATCATCATGCGATCAAATTTAAACGGGTCTTGAGTCCTAATAATATCGCAGACACGCGCCAACAACAAATTGTCAACCATTCTCCCACGAGACTTGTGTGGAGGATCGCCTCCCTTTGGGAACACCGGACCAAATAGAAGCCATAAAATTATATCAAGGTCATCCTTCTTCATTAGAGGCAAATAGCTAGCAGGTGTTCTAACTAGAAGACAATTAACCAGACGATATAGAGAATGAGGCTATTAGTTAAATGGAGTCAGACTACTATGTTCAGAGAGACAGAGAACAATACTAATAAAGGTTAACATCAGACCATTACGACCCGAAGACGTATAGATCTTTTATTTCCCTCCTTTTATTTCCCTCCTTTATACGTAAGTTCCTGGTTAGTATCGCGAATCGTTTCGTGCTTGCTCATGACCTCATCAATGTGTGTGTATTTCCCATAGCCTACGTGCGGGGTTGGGATGGCCTAGTCTCGAGTGCCGCGCTTCGACCTCTAGCTGGTCGGTCACCTCTGGCTTGCGGCGTTAGTTTCGATCCCCGGTGTGAGCGTATGTGGCATGGAGATAGGGGCGCCTTCTCAACCTCGTGGGTTTCCTCCGGGCACTCCGGTTTCCTCCCACTGCTAAAGACCCCTACGCGCAAGCGAATTGTTGAAATAAAATTTAAAAAAAAAAATGTTAGTTCCGAAATGACCTTGTTTGTGTCGAGTGGACGTTAAACCCCATTTTTCTCTCTCTCCCATAGCCTACGTGATAGAGCACACGGATACATCAACACTTTATATCGAACAGCTTTCGTAAGGAAAGGGGTGTATAGCATGTCGTTTTTCCGTCTTATTTGCTGCTTTTCAACGTTGTGCCATTGAGTTTTTATTAATCTATGCGTATTCTAGAACACTAGGGTGTATATTTGAAGTGATTTAAACCATGTTAAAGACTGGAATTTACTCATTATTTTTGATGAGTTTTTCTCGGAATTTACATATTTTCTTATCTCTTTGTTTGCATGCAGGGAGTTGGGATTCCACGAGTCTGTAAATGCTGTGATTATTTGGTGGAGAGATATAAACTTTCTGTAATGATGCATCAGTGAAACCAACTGCTGTCAAGTCGAAATCGAAGATTTTTTTTGTATAAGATTCGACATTGAATTAGTTCAGCGAATGTCGAGCTACTCTACTCTTCTCCCCCCAGAAATTTGTAGGCTTGACTGGTATGATGGTGACCTTGGTAGAGAACTGTCATCATGCTGTATCAGAACTAAGCTCCGCTCGGCTACTGATACTGAGCGGCGCGATAATCTGCAAAAATTCTAAAACTACATTGACGCAACGTATCACGTGCCTATACATCGTGACGAAACGAATACGTTACACGGATAGGAAAATTTCCGCTTGCCAAAAGTCGCATATCTTTATTCTAAATAATTCCCCCTTTCGGCCTTGATTTTGTGAATATTCATGATTTTGGGGGCTAACGATAATAGAGTTAAACGCATGTTTATAGCACACAGCCTTACGTATATCCGCCTTTATTAGCTCAGATGTTGCAGAAAAGTAGGACGTCAGAGAGAGATAGAGAGAGAAGTCATTTCGGGGCTAGAATATGGTTTAATTTTATTTCATTAATTCGTTTGCACCTAGGGGTCTTTAGAAGTGGAATGAAATCGGATATGCCGGAGAAAACCCACGAGGTTGGACAGGCGACCCTACTCCTTGCCGCGTACAACCGGGAATTCAAAACTACGCCAGTTTATGACTCAATGACAGGCTTTATGATACAACGCGCACGTGCTAACCATTCGGCCATCACCCCCCACACACCACCACCACCACCAGGACGTCAAAGAAGCCAAGTGTCTAACTCAATATCATCCAAAGTTTTAGACATTGAAAACGCGAATTATTTGTCAAATTAAATCAACATTCATGCTATGGGCATTCAATATTTAAGTCAAAATAAACATTTTACCATTGGTACACGAATGCGTTTCAGCGCCACATGTAAAGAGGGTCTCAAAGAACGAGGCTAGACATATTCATATCTGGTGAGCATGCGCAATAAATACTATCGGTGTACACTGGCTTAACCAGACGCTTAAGATTACAATTCGACTGGGACTTCGCGAACATAACGTATCAAAAATTACAATAAAAACAGATACGATTGAATGTAAATCGGTTTATATACATTCATATTACATTATTACATCTGAAGAGTACAGGGGTAGAACGATCTAAGTCACATTTTTGTCTTTTCGCATAAAAGGCAAAACAAACTTTTGGACGAGAATGCTTGACGCGAACAGAACAACGGGTGGGTTTAATTACAACTTCAAAACTATGTTTAATACGAATCAATATACCAGTACAAAAACTGACTTCCACTTTTCAGTGACTCCGATCGTTTTTAACTGAAATTGATTGTTCCACCGAAAGCTTATACAATTTGCTACCAGATGGCGCCATTAACTGGAATTCGTTGAAAAAGTGACTTAGATCGTTTTTCCCTTGTACTCTTCATGTGTTGTGAACCATTTGTGTGAATTCTAGGTCTCAAATGTTAGCGATTTAATTAGCTCCTTTAAATTCCAATTCATTCCATTTCCCGAAATGTTCAGTTTAAGAGAAGAGATAGCGAGCGTTTTGTTCTTGCAACAACCTATAAATAAGCCGTAGTTAATCATTTCTTATAATTTAAATAACATTAAATATGGTTTAACGTCTTACTGTTCTGTCCCAACTGGGCTAATGAAGACGGGTTCTTATAACAACGCATTAGTTAAAGGTTCTATTGGACGTGTATATATATGGTTATAAATAAACTCTAGGTAATTATTTCTTATAATAGAGTTGTATAGATCAGTAATTATTTAATAATTCGCGTGACCGGCTTCCGAAAATCACGGAATGACATCAATTTTAATACACATTTCTTCTCTCGTGTGAAAATCTTCAACAATATTCATAAAAACATCGAGCTCATGCTCTATGTGACATTTATCGTCGACGCGAACGTCACGACAATACATTAACACCTTGCTCTTTAACACTGGAGGATCGTTGCTATAGATACAAAAACTGCATCATGATGTCTTGCACGACAAAAACATCGGATGATTAATGTTTCACGTTAAGGTTATAAACTGCATGTAAGATTAATAGCCTGTAGGTAAAATAGAATTCACTAATTATTCAAAGAAAATTAAATAAAATGGGGTTTAACATCCGATACTTTCCTGTTCATACCTTGCTTGTGAAGACGATCAGACGCCTAGCAGTGCGCTATTGCTAGTAGGGGCGGGCGGGGTGCGAATTTTTTTTCTCACAAAAATGGGGTTATTCTTCTGAAAGTTTTTCTTTAACCTGTACCGGGTTATTATTGCGCTGTAGGTTTTTAATTCCCATAAGAAAACACGGAATAGGGTTTTTCTTGCGGGAATTCTGTGATATACTCTCGATCAATATAGCGGGTAAAATTTGAGTTTTTAACAATCTGTTGACGTGCTCGCCAAAAAACACTTCCGTGTATGACATTAAAGATAACCTACTTTCAATTAGAAATGAAACAGTTCTGTCCTACTGTGTGGAGGAGACAGGGTTTAACGCCAAGACACAAACCAGGTCCTTTCGGGACTAACACTTAGTTCAATTTTATTTCAATAATTCACTTGCGCGTAGGGTCTTAAGCCGTGGGTTGAAACCGGGGGAAACCCACGAGGTTTGACAGGTGACCCTAAGTCCAAGTCCTTGTCACGTACATCTGGGGAATCGAAACAATCCAGTTGCAACAAGGGTAAATAAACAACACAAATTATGTACTTTATTTTATATTTATATTGAAGGTTATTGTATTTTTTGCATTTTGGACTTCCAGGGGTTGGTCAAATTTCACTTGAAGTCGGTCGTCGAGATAGGCAAGAATAACCCCGAATTCCCCTATTATATCCAAAGGCTAAAAGCCGCCCCTGACTTTCAGACCGCAAGTTATTCAGGGCAATGACTATGCCCCGTAAGATCAAAGAGATTTGCCGTTATAGGTTCTTAATGTTGTCATATAGAGCATAACACTAACAAGATGGGTCGAAGGAAAGGACACAGTATTTAAAGGGTCAATCCCGATAATATTTTGGAGATTATAACTGCTTAATTTTGTGTTAAAATCCCTTAGCAATTAACTCAATATGGAAAAGGAGACCGATTTCCTAAGCTGTTTAAGTGGTGTCTAGATACAAATAAAACCAGGCTTTTACTTTATAAAAATAATATGTAGGTGAAATTTACCGTCCGTTATCAAGTACTGCACATCAGAAATTTTATGTAAAGATGGGAATCGATTATCAGGCCCCGAGTTTACAAAGCATTCTCAGATTTAAGTTGAGAATTTTCTCAAAATTATTTGTCTTATTTTAACTAAAATATAGCCCTTCATAAAACTTATGTTCATTTTAATGTATCAAACACATCAATAAGAGACAATTTGCAAAGTTTTGTGTTTCTGGATCAAAGATATTTCTCATAAACAGTGATTGAAATTTGAGTAAATTCTCAACTTAAGTCTGAGAATGCTTTGTGAACTCGGGGCAAGGTCATCCAACGAAAAAACTGACCGAAATCTAAAAAGGGTTACGTGTCCGGATAAGCATTTTGACGTTCACGTATAAACGACAAAATATTTTAGACAAGATAAATACAGGGTATATTACTCTATATTTTGGCGATAAAATGTTCCACGTACTAGTTATATTATTTTTGAGACTGTTTTCAAATTCGAATAGTCCCTTTAAGTTAATCAAGCATAACGTTGTCAAAGATTCACACAGTGACTAGAACTATACAATATATAGCCTACACAGGACCAAATAGCTATAATGCCAAAAAATGCTTGGCTGCAGTAAAGGCCCCGTAGCATAATGTAAACTATAACAGAAATACGCCTACTGTGTGTAAGCCTATAGCCTGGTTGGTCTTTATGTATCGCATAGTACAATTGGGCCTAGTGACGTGCGAGAGTGGCGTAGTAAACTAGCTATAGTGTAGGCCTTGTACTACAATCACGGACAATGTATCAAATGGGTCTTGGAGCGGTTGAATCGACAAAATAACTTGTCAAATTGCATAAAACTGAAGAACAAAGGCGGGGAAACTATTCCATTTTGAATATGACACCAGTAAATTAGGGTGACCACCCGTCCCGCATTTCGCGGGACAGTCACAGAAAACGCTCTAAAGTCCCGCGTCCCGCAAATTCTTCATAAACACCCAAAATGTCCCGAATTTTCTCACATGGAAGGTTTCTGTGTAGTAATAAATATGCATGAATCTAGTCTCAATTTTGCTACTTTAACGTTCGACTGTTTGTTGAAATTCAATGGCTGTACACAATTCTTCGAATTATTTTATTTGCAAAATTTTAGAAGTCATCATAAACTAATTAAACAATTTAACTGTCTTGAGTTATGTATTCAGGAGAAAATTAAAAGTTATCACTACAAAATCAGAGTATTCCATTGCCACATTTTTTGTGTCAGATTGCTGGAAATGGCGTTTCCAGGCTTCTCTACTTTTCAAAAATTCTCGGGGGAGGGCCCCGAACCCCCCGTTGCTGTCTCGTGCCTACGGCGCTCGAAGTAAGCGGCTCCGCCGCACACCGCTCCGCAGATACTAACAGGAGTTTGGAGCAAAATATATTTTTTCATAAATGTCCCGCAATATGATAAAGTAAAGGTGGCCACCCTACACCAGTTGTATGTAAATATAGAAATATAAATAATTATGGTAAACTATGGGTATACACAGTGTATGCTCAAAGCCGTATGACGTCAATATGATTATGACGTCAAACATTGAGCCAATCAGAGGACGAATAGAAGTGCAATGGCTATGTTGGTTGGGGAAAAAAAATTCGCGGGCGGAGTGCACGCTGGCTCAGTTGGCTCTCTAATTTGTTCAATCCCTGCGTTGGCCGAGAAAGTTTATCGGAATCTGTAAGTGTAGTCCCCATTTGTCCGTTGTGTACCAAGGAGGTGTAGTTTCGATTCCCAGGTTGCACGTAACAAGGAGTAGGGTCGGCTGTCAGACCTCGTAGGTTTTCTCCGGGTGCTTCGATTTCCTCTCTCTCTCTCTCTCTCTCTCTCTCTCTCTCTCTCTCTCTCTCCCTCTCTCTCTCTCCCTCTCCCTCTCTCTCTCTCTGAGTTAACATATGGTTTGATTTTATTTCATTAATTCGTTTGCGCCTAGGGGTCTTTAGAATTGAAAGGAAATCGGATAACCCGGAGAAAACCCACGAGGTTGGACAGGCGACCCTACTCCTTGCCACGTATAACCGGGGAATTCAAAACTGGTATCTGTGTTACAAGCTACATGTTTGTAATAAATTATAATTGTCACAGACCTATCAATTCCATTCCGGTTGCAATAATGACTAGATATCCGATATACCTATGACGTCAAATAGACGTAACTAGACTTATTTATTTATTTTTAAAATTAATAGATGTCATAGTTAACTTCAATCAGTTTGGTTTTAATAGCAGTTGTTTCCAACTCCTTTCGACCTAAGCCCAGCTTAACCGGAGCGGGACCCTGATTAGAAACGCGGGGCCCCTTACTCGACGCAAAGATTATTTCATATCCTTTTGAATGACACGCATGCGTAACACACAATTAAAAGGCCTGTAATTCAAGAATAATAACACCGAGTGGAACTTCACACAGAAGATTGATCGATTTCGGTGAAACTTTGATAAGGAATTTCCATTTTTTTTCTCTTTCTACTGGATCTTGGTCCCTCAGGCCAATGCCTAAGCCGGAATTTGTTTTCCCCTATATATAGACTAAGGGGTATCAGATGTTCTTTATATATAGTATTGGTAGGTACTGTACATGTGACAGGGTATGTATACTCCCTCTAAAACACCTGATACCTCCCAGTCTAGATATAAAGTATTGGTAGGTGTCATACAGCGTATGCTTTCTCCCTCTAGAACACCCCATATAAATACACCTTAAATAACCAATGTTTGTTTTACTTTAATATACGACACTCCAAAATAATCTAACTGTTTAAATTTTAGATTAGCTCCTTTACAACAAAACGAAAAAACTAATTTGTATTTATTAATTAATGAGATCTAAACGTCGATAGTCGTCCCCTTACAGACAAATCATCCTTATAATGTCTGTAATCCTCTTGATAAAGTACTTTACAAAATCACCTAATTAGACAATGTCTGGATCTCAAGCTGTCTGTCTGCTGGGTAGAACAAAAACATTAATTAAAATAGTACGTAGAGAATAATAAGATATGATGAATGTTGTTAGGGTGACTGGTAGAATGAAGACACGGTGATTGATAGAATGTAGGCGGGGTGATAGAATGTAGACAGGGTGGTAGAATGTTGACAGGGTGGTAGAATGTAGACGGGTGATAGAATATAGACAGGGTGGTAGAATGTTGACAGGGTGGTAGAATGTAGACATGGTGTTATACAGGGTGGTAAAATGTAGACAGGTTGGTAGACAAGGTGTTAGAATGTAGTGTAGACAGGGTAGTAGAATGTAGACTGGGTGGTAGAATGCTGACAGGGTGGTAGAACGTAGACAGGGTGGTAGAATGTAGACAGAGTGGTAGAATGTAATGATGAGGGTAGACAGGGTGGTAGAATGTAGAGAGGGAGGTAGAATGTAGACAGGGTGATAGAATGTAGACAGGGTGGTAGAGTGTAGACAGGGTGGTAGAATGTAGACACAGTGGTAGAATGCAGACAGAGTGGTAGAATGTTGACAGGGTGGTAGAATGTAGACATGGTGGTAGAATGTAGAGAGGAGGGTAGACAGGGTGGTAGAATGTAGAGAGGGAAGTAGAATGTAGAGAGGGAGGTAGAATGTAGACAGGGTGATAGAATATAGACAGGGTGGTAGAATGTAGACAGGGTGGTAGAATGTAGACACAGTGGTAGAATGCAGACAGCGTGGTAGAATGTTGACAGGGTGGTAAAGCGTAGACATGATGATAGACAGGGTGGTAGACAGGGTGGCAGACAAGGTGATAGAATGTAGACAGGGTGGTAGACGGGGTAATAGAATGTTGACAGGGTAGTAGAATGTAGACTGGGTGATAGAATATAGACAGGGTGTTAGAATGTAGACAGGGTGGTAGAATGGAGTCAGGGTGGTTGAATGTAGACAGGATGGTATAATGTAGACAGGGTGGTCAAATGTAGACACGATGGTAGGCGGATTGGTAGAATGTAGACAGGGTGGCTGATTGAATGCAGTCAGGGTGATAGAATATAGACATGGTTATAGAATCTAGACACGGTGGTAGACGGAGTGATTAAATTTAGAAAGGTTGACAGATTGTAGACAGGTTGACAGAATGTAGACAGGTTGACAGAATATAGACAGGTTGACAGAATGTAGACAGGATGATTGAGTGTAGACACGGTGGTAGACAGGGGGATTGAATGTAGACAGGGTAGAATGTCGATAGGGTCGTAAAATATCTGCTACATATATTATTCAAGAGCTAATTGCAGATCTTTCGTTAGGCCTGAAATGTTATCTAAATAATTCATTAGACATTAATTAACTACTGCAGGCCATGTAACAAAGTACTCTTTAACTTTCATCAAATTGGACGACCATTTAGGTGCTTAGAACTTTATGACCTCAGCTGTTTTTTGATAATATATGATATTGACGTTTCTGTTAAGGCACAGACTGGCTATGATCTTATTAAATATGTAATAAATCCCGTATGTCATTTACAAACTACAAACTACATATGATCGGTGTACAAACTCCACACGACTTCAAAGGAATACGCACTGTTCAGTAAGCATACCATGACGTGATAAAGAAACAATTGCATGTATGACCATGTGTCTTATCAATTCACCGGCCATTTGCTGACAGTTAGAGACGACTAAAGACCATTACAGACGAGCGGAGGCGAAGAAACCGGCGTATGGACTCATGTGCTGTCAAGGCAGAGGGGCAGAATGGTGGATTTGATATTATTTTTTGTGTTCCTCTATATTTTATGTTCCCGTATTGGTGTTGTAACTGTAGCTGTTTTATATACTTAACTGGTCTATTGTTATCACTAAAATAGTGTTACACATAATCAACCCTCGATGTCAACGCTAGTCTATAATATTTACTGGATTAGCTGCTCAAGTTTCATTCATGACTAAAACATCAAATTGACAATCAAGACTATGTTTTTTAATCGTACCGGCATTAGTAATGATGATCGAGACTAGGCCGAAAATTCAAACGCTAAAATTCCCTTTATAGTAGTTAGTTTTGAACTATTATAGTGGAGAGAGAGAGAGAGAGAAAGAGAGAGAGAGAGAAATGGGGTTTAACGTCCACTCAACACAACCAGGTCATTTCGGGACTAACATACGGTTTTAATTTTATTTCAATAGTTCGCTTGCGCGTAGAGGTCTTTAGCCGTGGGAGGAAACCGGAGTGCCCGGAGGAAACCCACGAGGTTGAGAAGGCGCCCCTATCTCCGTGCCACATACGCTCACACCAGGGCTCGAAACCACAGCCGCAAGCCAGAGGTGACCGGCCAGCTAGAGGTCGAAGCGCGGCACTCTAGACCACTAGGCCATCCCAACCCCCCTATTATAGTGGTAACTGCCAGCTCTTTATCTATAATCTCCAACAATGTGTCTTTAATAAACCATGTCATGTATTTTATTTATAAACGATAATGTTAACATGTTAATAAAAATCACACGTGTTTATTTAAATGAATAGATTTAATGTTATTGTTTGATGTCTTATCACGAAATACTCACACGACTTTAGTTCACCCACCCTCCACGTGATTCCAACAACGTATTCAAATCACGTAGTAATCACACCCATTAAAACATGCAACAGGTACAGTTATTGTATTACAACCCCTCTTTCACCTATCGGCAGGTGTAGAATCTCTTCAGGTGATTATATTGAAACGGTGTTTAATGGCTTATTTTTCTGCACCGACCGTGCTAATGAATGCTTCTAATTTCGATCTTTAACGTGCACGGGATCTCAGGTTTTTCATACCATCCGATCGCTCAGACGCCCATGCTTCGTTCCCTGTTACACTGACAGGTGCCCGTCATTAATTCCCGAGGAACGTTCTGGGCTAACACCAGTCTCAGACCCAAGATCTCCTGATGCCAGGCGGTTGAGTCATTCTCCGCTTGCACGTGTCAAATCGTAGTGTCTCCTGACGAACCTCGTGGGTTTTCTCTGGGTACGCCGGTGCCCCCCCCCCCACGATTAGACACCCCTGCGCGCAAGCGAAATATGGAAGAAAATTGAACCATATGTTAGTCCCGAAATGGCATAGTTTGTGTCGAGTGGACGTTAAACCCTTCTCTCTCTCTCTCTCAATCTCTCTGATACCAGGATGATCTGGATGATCTCTATCGTACAGGTTACCATCAAGACGTCGCTGTGCGATTAAAATGTTGGTACTGGCACACTACACGACGTGAGTCCATGTGTATTATCTCGGTTCGACCTTAAACACAACTTTATTTCATTTCTTAATACAGATAAAATTAACAATTAAAAGAGTTGACTGTATACTTCAAAGAAAAGCAAAAACGCTTTCGTCAAACATGATACCCGGACTTCAGATTAGCTTTCACGATCATAAAAAACAACAATTAATTTGGCCATTTAGCTTTATGTAGAAGAAATGTAATGGATATTGTTGACATCGTGTAGATTACTATAAAACTTGACGTTAAAACATGATTCTGTTCCCCAGATATAATGATCTCTTTAATTCTGGCAAGACTAAAGAGAGAGAGAGAGAGGGAGGGGGCATTTCAGGACTAACACATGGTTCAATTTTGTTTCAATAATTCGCTTGCGCGTAGGGGTCTTTAGTAGTGGGAGGAAACCGGGGAACCCATGAAAAACCCACGAGATTGGACAGGCGGCCGTACTCACGTACAACCGGGGAATCGAAACCACGCCAGTTGACTCAATGACAGACCTTCTGATACAGCGCGCACCCCATTTTATTTTTACTATAAAGCATGTAGACTAATTCTTGTAAAAATTCAGATTATGTAAAACTGATGTTTAACACCAATTAGCCAAACAAACCCGAGAAATTTACACGTATAAACATCTAATAGAAACTTTTGTATTAAAAACAGTTAAAAATCTCCATGCAGTTGGGAATAGAAATACGAGTAGGTTCCAGCGTTGTTGCCTGTGCAACAGTTCGCTCGTAGCACAGTCAGGGTAAAATAGTACGATTAAGCCTTATTTCATTTAAAATATAAGATAAGTCGCATGAAACATAAAGGCTATGAGGTCGATTGTGGCGATTGTTTTCGTCAATATTTCCCACTCCACTTCGTATACATAACTTGTTTGATGACAGTGACATCTGTTGGCGGGAAACTTACTTAACGTCTGCAATGTATCCTTGAAAGGTCAAACCACAAGAGAATCCAATAATTTGATGGGTTTCTATTGAATAACGAACTCTAGAATATATTTCACCGACTTTCTTTCCTCCTTCATCCATTCTTTCCTGTATACAATTAGAGGCAATCATGGCGGCCATAGATACGCCTTCAATAAGAACTGTCCAATTTCTCAGGCGAGTTATTAACTAGGACAATTGGTTAGTGAAATTATTGGATGCAATCGGATGTGATATTGACGTATAATCAAAACGAACAAACGTCTACTCTATTTCATTTATCACCAAATACGTCATACGTCACTTCCTCCTCAACCTTTTCATATAATGAGAACAAACAAACGTCTACTTTCTATATCACCGAATATGTCATACGTCACTTCCTTAGCAACCCTTTTTTAAAATATTGGTTCGTATTGTAGATGTTGTGATAAAACGAAAAACCGAGCTCTCGTGTAGGCACATACATTCACTTACACGTAAAGAACCTTTTGCAGTAGGAATTCGAAAGTATTAATGTCTGTACAACGTTTCATGAAAATATCCCGAGTCATTTACCGTCTGACAGAGGCCAACTCGTTAATGGGAAGAAGAAGGCGGCTGATGAGATGTCCAGAAACAAATTGGACGTAGGTCTGGCTCATTTCAATATACGACAAATTTCTAATGATTTACACAGTTTCGTGAATATTATCTTGAAAGGTTGATAACATATGCTATGCTGCCGGGGCATAATCGAGAGAGGGATCGAACACTCGACCTCCAGGCTAGCGAGCCAGCGTCCTACCCACTTGGCCACCGTGACCCCATATTCCTTAATAAAGTCATTTAATTCACAAGACCCAATTCACAAAAATCGATCGGACATATGGTTTAAATTGATCTATGAACGGAGGGTTTCTGATAAAATGTACTCAACATCGCGTTTTATTTTCAATACTCGAAACGTCGAGTAGATTTGACATAATCTGACTGAGGAGTCTTTGTCGATTTTATATATTGAACCAATATAGTTTTATTCTCTGTGGATGAACTCGACAGTCAGGGATGAAGATAAGAAAAATTGATTTGGACCGTGTGCCGATCATTAAGAGTGCAGAAACTGTAGAATTTACCAGCTGTAATAGGCTATGAGTGGGCAAGCCTGTGGTATAGCTTTAAGGTGCACTTCGGTTAATTCCGGTAAAACAAAGTACGCTGCAGTTGACTGAGATATTGATGGATTTCTTTTCCGTGTCAATTAGGTCGAATAGCCTATTGGGGACGGAGGGACAGGGTGGCTGTGGCCCCGTGTATACTTCTGGAAAACACATTAATGATTCCCGGCAGTATACAATCGATATGAGGAGAGGCCACGGGCGTCGCTCTCTCGGGGATATGAGACTAACTCATTTGTATGAAATTTTAGCTTTAACATCGTAGACTAACACAGAGAGAAAAATGGGGTTTAATGTCCACTCGGCACAAACTAAGTCATTTCGGGACTAACACATGGTTCAAATTTAGATGAACAATTCGCTTGCGTGTAGGGGTCTTCAGCAGTGAGGGGAATCCGGAGGACTCGGAGAAAGCTCACAGGGTTGGACATGCGACCCTACTCCTTGTCACGTACAACTGTGGAATTGAAACCACGCGAGATGACTCAATGACAGACCTTATGAATTGATGTAATCGGTTGTTCAAGGCAGTTGTAGCAATTAGAATATGTAAACACTCATCAAAGGCCACGACTTCCCTTTAACCATCGAGCTTGTCTGATGTTTAGAGATAACGTCGAGAGTTTTCTACATGTTTATGATAACAGTATCAAACAACTTCCTTAGTTTTTATGCGTGTTTATTGCATCAGTGGTCTGTCTCTATTTCAAACAACTTCCTCGTATCTCTTACTTTTGTTGCTATTGGCAACGTTATGATTTAAAGCGAGAACTGACGTAATCTATGGAGGTTTTAAAAACAATTAAGCTTTGTCGAGGCAATGTAACAGATCACATTTGCATCGCTATCTCTGGCATTTATCTAATAATTCGAAGTTAAAACCGCAAGCTAAGATATAATTTCTAATTTCAAAAAAATCTTCAATTGGCAGCTGTCTTCTTTTTTAAAGCCCCAATAACACTCTTGTTGTAATTGAATAATATGTCCCAATTTTTATTCTGGTCAACAAAGTGTATTATTTTACAATATTCAAATAAATTGATGATACAAATTTCATTGTAACACACCTAATTTAAAAAATTGGAAAAATTCAACTACATGATTTGAAAAGGTTAACGTAGACCTTTTCAAATGTGACTTGGATTTTAAAATATTTTCGAACCCTCTGGACAAGTAAAATAGGTTGTAATGGATAATTTACACAACAGGTAGGACACATAAAGATCTGGTACTTAGAATAAGACTATTAATTATTTTCTAGAGCTGCCAAGCCAGCAAGAGTGTTATTGTCCCTTTAAAAAAAAACCGGAAAAATGATTTAGTGAGTTTTTTTTTAAAATTGATATAATATCGCCTATAGAAAATAACACAAAAAAAGACATTTACAATTTTACCTAGAAATATAAGTGGGTTTTTTTTTTGTTGTTGTTTCTTTTTGTTTTTGTTTTTTTGTTCGGGCAAATCGAAACCAGTAAAACGTTATATTAATATGCAATAAAATGAATTGAAAATGAAATGGGGTTTAAAGTCCTACTGTTTTGAACCGACTGGGATAATGTAGTCGATAAATGCAGGGTTGTATGAAGGAAATTTTGAGCGAAGAGCGACGCTAAGGCCAACTACTATATCGAATTCCAACTGCTAAGACGTCTGTTATGTGCACGCGGATGAATACATACGGAACGTCGGCTTTTCGTCCTATACGAACGACTATACGCTGCTCCTTGACACGTCCTCCGTTCTGCCTGGTAACCACACAGGAAAATCCGCATGATCTTTCCATATGATCATTACACAGTTACTATTAAACCGGGGGTTGGGATGGCCTAGTGGTCTAGAGTGCCGCGCTTCGACCTGTAGCTGGTCGGTCACCTATGGCTTACGGCTGCGGTTTCGAGCCCTGGTGTGAGCGTATGTGGCATGGAGATAGGGGCGCCTTCTCAACCTCGTGGGTTTCCTCCGGGCACTCCGGTTTCCTCCCACTGCTAAAGACCCCTACGCGCAAGCGAATTATTGAAATAAAATTGAAACCATATGTTGATCCCAAAATGACCTAATTTGTGTCGAGTGGACGTTAAACCCCATTTCTCTCTCTCTACTATTAAACCCCAGTTTATATATTTCCTGGGATTATCGCGTGCGTGTTGTATCATAATGTCTGTCACCAAGTCAACTGGCGTATTGTTGATTCCCCTGTTGTACGTGGCAAGGAGTAGGGTCGCCTGTCCAACCTCGTTGGTTTTCTCCGGGTGCTCCGGTTTCCCCCACTGCTAACGACCTCTACGCGCTAGCAAATTATTGGAATAAAACTGAACCATATGTCAATTCCAAAATGACCTAGTTTGTGTCGTGTCTACTCTCTACTCTCTCCCCCTCTCTCTCTCTCGCTCTCCCTCTCTCTCTCTCTCATTCGCTAACCATATCAAGATGATAAACATTACTCAGAGGAACCATTAACAAAGATCTGTTTCTGTTTTATTTATAAATATAAATAGCCGTATCTCCCAGTTCGCATATTATATATCACGATATTATTTAACTGTGTGTATTTATTCTATGTATTTTGGAGAATATAAATATATGAGTGTCCCGGGAAATTGTATGATTATCTTTTAAGCGGCTTATTGTGATGGAATAGTCTGGGTTAGCGATCTTAAATCATAATTACTCAAATGTTATAAGTGCTTCATAACTTCGACATTGTCCTATACAATGAAATGAAATGAAAGGGGGTTTAACGTCCAACTGTTCTGTTCCGAACTGGGTTAATGACAACAGGTATACGCCATACAGTGTGCTATGAGGGAAATGTTGCCCGGAAAGCGGCACTACGGCCTACACTTATATCGAATTCCAACTGTCACAGGATCTTTAACGTGCATGCCAAGGTTTTTCGTCCGACCGAACGACTCGACAGCTGTCCTTTTTAGCCCCCCCCCCCGTCCTGCATCACTGAGAAGGGGGAACTACGCCGGAAAATCTGGGACCAAACACTTGACCTCCAGGCTAGCGAGCCAGTGGCTTACCCATTTAGCCACTGTGACGCCCTAATATCCTATACAAATAAAAAGTAACATTTATTTGGATGCACTGAAAGCCCACGTGTTATTGGTGATAAAGGGCGGACGAGTAGAGACAAGCTGATGGGCTCACCTGAGTTCAGTCTCTGTCGTGGCAGGGTACGAAATGGTTGTTTTAAGTTTACCTTCCTAGTAATTCACCATGTTTATGTTCTAGTTTAAGTTCCTGTTTTATTTATGTCCCTGTGTTATTATTCATGTTCCTTATGTAAATATATTTGATGTTCTGTTATACCCTGATGGTGTTTCACCAACCAGACTAATGAAGTTGAACATACGCCATGCAGTGTGCTATGAGGGCTTTCCCCAGACAGCGGATTAATCTCGGTGCTTTGTAGTTTACAGTAGGACAGCGGGTCCAGCAAATAGGACAGATGGGCCTGACATGTAGGGTAGAGGGTCTAGCATGTAGGATTGGGGTCCTGGCATAAAGGACGAAGGGCCCGGTGTAGGACAGAGAGCCCGATGTAGGGCGGAGGGTCTGGCATGTAGGACAGTGAGCAAGGTGTAAAACAGGATGCCTGGCAGAGGGTCTGGTATGTAGGACAGAGTGGTTGGTAAAAAAACAGCGTGTAGTCGTTCAGGCCGGATGAGAAACCTAGTGTACAAGTTCACCAGCGCTTAAACCGACTTAAACGATGATAAGTTATCTAGAGAAAAGTCGCTGTCAGAGCAAAACGTTCCTCGTGGCACAATGTAAGGCGATTGGTTGTCATTAGTCCACTTGCTGCAGACAATCCCATTTTATTCCATATCATGTGAAAAAAAAATTATTCGAGCAAAAAGGGCTTCTTTGTCCGTTAACTGTGGTCTGTTTTTGATCAATCTAATCACTGGTCTATTCGAGACACAAAATTACCTGGATATACGTAACTGCTGCGGTTCCAGACTTTGGATCAATGTTGATAAAGTAGATGCATATTATATCTCTAGCTTCGATCGTCAACATATGTTGTTGATGTCATTTAGATTAAAAACAAACCGGTGTTTAATGACACCGCAGCGCTAACCAAGGAATGTTTAGATTTAATCAGAATCAATCTATCTTAAATCTTGAACATTTGGCAATGGAATTATTAGATGTTCTGACGGTTCATCAATCCAAAGGGGGAATTTATTGGTTAGGCCTACATATTCACGCATGATTATTGGTGCGAGGGCGGGGGCTGAAACTGGAGGTAACTGATTTTTTAAGATTTTACTATTTTGGATTCAATCGGTTTATCAATCAGAAACGGGTGTTTTAAAAATATTTTCGGCATATGATGTAAAAGAGATTAAAAATGTTCGAATGGTGTGAAAACCCGAGGTCATCCACGTATACTTGCGTAAAAGAACCCTTGGCAGTTGGCATTCGAAGCCGGTCTTCATTAGCGGGGTTAAACCCCATTCCATTTACAAATTATAAAAAGATAGAAGTTTGATAATTAATTAATTGTGACGAACTAAATAACACAAAATAAACACAAAACACGGCAAAAGAATATAAAATGATAATAAAGATCCCTTACCGTACATAATAAGACCACAATATTACTTGTACTTCCAAACGGCATTTTGCGAGAATATGTTTATCACATTACTGAACATATGACATATGATATGATATGATATAACGTTTGGTTTCTACAATACCCCTGCCTATTTTAAACGCTTCACACAACATTAATTCATCTTTTTATCCCCTTTATTTAAAGCGGTTATCGTAGAGCATGCGCAAACTTTGTGATGTTATGATAAATGAGGGGTACATTACCTTGCTGATGAGGTGGGGTTTTTTTTCTTTCAAAAACAAATTACTTGAAATAAACACATTATATTCCACAGGACCTTGTGGTTTCTGGATGCACAGAGGTAGTGGTAAACTAAAGATATAAATAGGTCGGCTTTAAGATAAACATAATTTAAAACTTTGATAACCATTCAAGTAGTGAAGCGTATCAGAATTTAAAGTGGCGAGAGACAGAAAGAGGGAGAACGAGAGAGGGGGTATGAGTTTAACGTCTACTCGACACAAACTAGGTCATCTTGAGACTAACATATGGTTCATTTAATTTTATTTCAATAATTTGCTCGTGTGTAGGGATCTTTATGTCAGCAGTGGGTTGAATCAGGAGGACCCGTGAGTTTGGACAGCCGATCTTATTTCTTGTCACGTACAAGCGGGTAATCGAAAGCACGCCACTTTGCTCAATGACAGACCTTCATATTTCACGCGCATGCGTTAAACAACTAGACCTCACACTTTTAAACCCACGCAGTCACAATAATGAATGAAATGGAGTTTTATGGCACGTCAGTTCCAACCGGGCTATATTGCGCCAAAAGACGTTACGAGCACGGACTTAAAATCACGACAATTTACGGGATTTACATAAGGTACATATTTATTTCAAGGTTTGAATTTTTATCATACATCTTGGGTATTTATAATACATCTTTATTTCAATGTTTCGGTTTTTTTTGATAAATTTTTGTTTTAATGTTTCAGTTTTTATAATAATCAGCGACATGTTTTAAAATTATAAATCAGTCAAATCTCCTTTAAACTGTCAAATAAAAATATTTTTTAAAGTTTTAAATAGAATTTTTAGATAATGGACAGATCATCAGAAATATTTTATATGCACAGTCACTTAAATATTGTATAAAAAAACAATTTAAAATATATTTTAGAGATTTGATAAAAAAAAATATATATATGTCGAAAAGCGGAGATAAAAAAAGCCCGTGGTTCGGGATTCGAATCTGGTGTTGGTCTACAAATCACTATCACCACCGGGGTTCTCCATTAACAGTGGTGCAGGACGGATGACTTTACACGGATCAACATCTAGTTTTTCGGGTGGAAGCAAAAGCGGTGATCCTTGACATTTGAAAACGGAAATAAAAATCGATCTATGTCGTATGTCAAATCATTACCCCGTGGTTGTAAGTGACGTAGGGTCGCCTGTCTAATCAGGTGGATTTTCTCCGGTTCTCCGGTTTCCTGCCACTTCTAAAGCCCCCTTATTGAAATAAAATGGAACCATATGTAGTCCCGAAATGACCGGGTTTGTGCTGAGTGGACGTTAAAGTCCATTTTCTCCTTTCATCACCCCTTTTGGTGCAGACCTGTAGGACGTTAAAAAAACATTTTATTTGATTTACAAAATATGCCCGACTGTATTTTGTTTTATACAAATGGCTGACTGTATATTAAATGTGTCTGTCTGTATTTATTTAACTGTTTCATTAATACATGACCATGAAGAGTACGAGATGGTGAACTTGTTTTGACCGATGGTTAGTTTGTCCATCGTATTAAATTAACATAGAGTCAACACGATCTCATCACGAGTAAATATAAGTCTGGAATAGTTATTGACTTACATGTAAGATTACCAGGGTCATTCTATTAAAACAACTGATAATCACTGTAAAAACAGAGAGAGAGAGAGAGAGAGAGAGAGAGAGAGAGAGAGAGAGAGAGAGAGAGAGAGATCTAATTGACTTACATGTTAAATTACCAGGGTCGTTCTAATAAAACAGCTGAGAGAGAGAGAGAGAATCTGATTGCCATACAGATGAACATATCTATATTTCGTTTCGTTTTTTATACTTCACCACATGAAGATCTGACCGGTTGTACTGAAAGGTCGTGTCAGGGGTCGTAAGAGCGACTTTTGACCCTATAACGTAAGACATCGCCATAACAGACCGTTCCATTGGTTAATCCACCGCCAAAAGGCCGGCAATATAACAACTCTTTCAGATCCTTGTGTAGTAAACACAAGCAAAAGGAAATTTTAAACTATAGAAACGAAACGAAATAGGATCTATGTTTTATTCAGATTGAGGGGGAGGGGGTAGTGATGGAGTTTTGAGGCCAAGATTCTACGCGTCAAGGATTAGGGCCGAGAGAGAGAGAGATAGAGAGGAAAGAGAGGGAGAGAGATGGGGAGAGAGGGGGGAGAGGGAGAGCGAAATTGGGTTTAACGTCCGCTCGACACAAACTAGGTCATTTGGGGACTAACATTGTTTAATTTCATTTCAATAATTCGCTTGCGCGTAGAGGTCTTTAGCAATGGGGGGAAGCCGGAGGACCCGGAGAAAACCCCCGAGATGGGACAGATGACCCTACTCCTTGTCACATACATCCGGGCATTCGAAATCACGTACAGCCGGCGATTCTACTAACTAATAATTCCTTCGGAGAACGAAAGAGGTTATGTGAGACTGATAATAGAATGTCACCAGATAGATCCCTGCATTGGCCGAAAAAGTTCATCCATATATTCTGGCGTGATTCCCCTTTGTCAATGATGCAGGCCAGAGGGACCGACAAGGGCAGATGTCTAGTCGTTCGGAATGTACGGAAAACCGATGTCCCGAGCACACATTGGCGATCACGTACAGTTGGAATTCGATATAAGAGTAGGCTATACTGCCGCTGTCCGGGCAAAGTTGCCCTCATAGCACACTGTATGGCACATGCCCATCTTCATTAACCCAGTTCGGAGCAGAACAGTAGGACGCTAAACTCTGTTTCATTCATTCTACAATACAAATACTGCCCTTTAAAACCATATTGAATTCAATGACTTGCTAGACAGATATATAAACAATGCGCCATGATTAGATCTCTCATCATCCCGCGACCGGATATGGAGTTTTGTTGCTATATTTCAACTTTTTTTATTTCCCAGATAAACCATTTAGCCTTGCGTGCTGTTAATGATTAATCTATCGTCTCGACAATTACAAAATACAGAAATATTGGAATCAAACTGTTGGATATCATTCATTTGTCTCCTCCACGTCGTTTCTATTATTTTAAATCTTTTATCGTCTGATTTAAAAACTGAAACAACAACTCTAAATATAACAGAGACAATGTCGTAACCTTGAAAAGGGTTAAAACGTCCGGGTAAATAAAGACATGTAATTAAAGCCTAAGTACGTCGTAAAAGTCGAGACAACGCAGTCCAAGGGCCTTATAAATCCTTAGATTAAAACCCCTGCGTGTTATTTGTATTGTTGGATGGCAGGAGTGGGTAAGGCGTTTGGTGGTATGAAAAACCAAATCGAGCCACCAAGGTGTAAGTGTGGGGCGGGGGGGGGGGGCGTCTAAAAAGTTTCACTGGACCCATGCCGATGTCTTCTAATTCAACTCAATGCAATGAAATGGGTGACCGGCATACGTCATACAATGTGCTGTAAGGAAAGCGGCAATACGACCTTTCTCTTATATCGAAGGGCCTTTTACGTGCACGCCAATGTGTACACGGGACATCGGTTTTCGTCTCATCCGAACGACTAGACAGCTGTCCTTGAAAGACCTTCCATCCTGACAAGGGGGAACCAGGTCGGAAATTCTGGATGAACTTTCTCGGCCAAAGAAGGGATCGAACACCCGATCTCAAGGCTAGCGAGCCAGCGTCTTACCCACTTGACCCCCGTAACCCCTAGTAACGATGAAAGTAATGTTAAAACATTCCGTTACATATATATATGATGTTTTTATAAACACTTTCATAAACCTCGTAAAAGGATGAAAGATGCACAGTCACGTTGTTGTCAAGTGGGCGTGGCTAAGTTCACTGCATCTGTGTTGTGGTGGTTTTTGCTTGGTTTTATGGGTTTTTCAGCTTCAACGCAATCAGTGAATGTTTGATATATATCTATGTTCACCGACCGAAACACGTCAGTGATTTAAACTCTGTGAAATACATTATATTAAAAATGATACATGTTGAATAAATAAAGATATTGTGTTCTAATATTTACAGCGCGATACGTACGGTTGAATGACCGAAAGAGATAGGGAGATGGGGTTTAACGTCCACTCCACACAAACTAGGTCAAGTCGAAACTAACATATGGTTTAAGTTTATTCCAATAATTCGCTTGCACGTAGGGATCTTTAGCAGTGGAAGGAAACCGGAGGGCCCAGAGAAAAGCCACGAGGTTGGACAGACGACCCTACTCCTTGTCACGTACAACCGGGGATTCGAAACCACGCCAGCTGACTCAATGATATAGCACGCACGTGCTAACCATTCGGCCACCCAACCCCCCGAATGGCCGAATGGTAGCACGTGCGTTAGATCAGAGGGTCTGTCATTGGGTCAAGGCTTGCTTTCGATTCCTCGCTTGTACGTGACATGGAGTAGTGTTGCTTGCCCAACCTCGTGGGTTTTTCTCCGGGTCCTCCAGTTTTCTCTAATAGTAGTGTGTCCGTCGCACTCAAAATTTGCTCTATTAAAAGTGGAACCCATCACAGCGATTGTTTACGCCCAAATGACAAGTCCCTAAGTGACTACAAAGTAGACACTGGCCACGTACATCTATTGTTTCGTAGTTACAGCTGCAGCTTTAGAGAATTATGTTCGTATTTTTTTTAAGTCTTTTTATTATGTATTGTGGAAGAACTTCAGCCGATACATTTGCAGCAAACATATACTTGAAAATGATTTGTCTTGGTTAATGACACGTTCGGGATATTTCATATCTGGTTTTAATATACACTCTTTTCTGCCTGGATAGTCTTGGAGATGGTTTATTTACTATAACATAATCTGATGTATGCGACTTCATTTAGGGGTTCCTTCAAATTGGCAAACTATTTATTAACTCTTTTGATTTAGTATCAATAACATCTCGGTGGCTATTTACGAAGTTTTCAAAACAAATGATGTCTGATTAGCAAGTTACTAAACATACATTGTGGCAGATTAGACAAAGGGTTGACAGTTCTCACTATAATATTTAAAAACTAAATAATGTAACAGGAATTTGATGAAAATTTCAGTCAAATTGATATACTTTAAACCGAGATTTGAGCGATTTAAATTTTTAGCCTCATTCGATTAACCACTTTTTGATTTAATTCTTGATGGATGTTAAGCAGCAAATATGATTGTAATCCAGTAAATATCGCTGGCTAGCGAGCCATCGAGAGTTGATTATGGTCTGGATAAGTTCTTTAAAGATACATTAATTAAGAGTTTAATCAAAAGTTGGCCATTCTTGCTATAATAATTCAAAAAAAGATGATAAAAAAGAAAATATTGAAAATTTCAGTCAAATTATTTTATTCTGAACGGAGTTATCACTGTTGGGAGTATGGACAAGAAATAGGTACAAACTGCGTCTACACCTTCTACGAGAATTGTCGATCGTTTGGTTGACAGACGATAACTCCACCCACATATTATTGATTATCCAGTTACGTTCTCAATAGCAATAGTACTCTCGCTTGACAGGCCTTTCGTCACCAGTTTCGGTAGCGACGTCACCGAGTAACAGTAAACGTTATCTTGGTCAGCCATTTGCTGAATTAATTTTAAATGGACGACTGTTTAAATACGAGCTGTATCCAAGCTATCCGTGGGTCTACAGAGTTGATTTTGTGATTGTTGTGTAAATAAAGGTCTAATTAATCATTTTTATAACATCTGCAGCCTAAATAAAGACTTTCAATATGCTGATTTAGCTCTTGCATGATGCATGTTTAATGTCAAATTAATCATTTAGAGAACATTTCAGGTCTCAAGAAAGAGAGAGAGAGTGGGGGAGAAATGGGGTTTAACGTCCACTCGACACAAACTAGGTCATTTTGGAACTACTCAAGAAAGACGTACAATTGGCAGATTTAGCTCTTGCATAATGTATGTTATATTAGATTTCTTGATGTAGGTCTTTGAAATGTTTCATAGAAAATTGTCTTTGATAATGCAGGTCAATCAGAAGGAGCGCAACTAATTTCAACCCAGGGGCATGTAACCTAATTTGCACTCCACAATACTCGGACGTAATGGCCGCTTGTCGTTTATCCTCCCATAAAAGATCCCTTGCCAGTTGGAATTTGATATAAGAGTAGGCTGTAGTGCCGCTGTCCGGACAACATTTCCCTCATAGTACACTGCATGGCGTATGCCCGTTTACAATAGCCCAGTTCGGAGCAGAAACAGCAAGGCGTTAAACCTCATTTCGTTTCATTTATATCACGAAGCCTCTTTAAAAACTCATTATTTTATATTATCTATTTATTTACACACTGTTCCACGTACCCCAATAATTATGTCTTTGTGAATAAAATTTTATGTGAGTTTTATGTTGTTAATGTTAAATATCTTTAAAATACATGTATATAACATATAAGATGTAAGTGAGTCACCGTGGCCGTGGTGGGTATATCACTAGTTCAGTAACCAACTTAACGTCCACTAGACACAGACTAGGTCATTTCGGGACTAACACATGATTCAATCTTATTTCAATAATTCGCTTGCGCGTAGGGGTCTTTAGCAGTGCTAGGGAACCGGTGGACCCGGAGAAAACCCACGAGTCTGGAAGACTTCCTACATACTTGCCGCGTACAACCAGGCAATCGAAACCACGCCATTTGACTCAATGACAGACCTTATGATCGCGCGCATGATAGACATTCGGTCATCCAGCCCGGCCACGTTAGTGAGAAATGTAGCGGGTCTGAATGGTAGACTCATATCCACCCCACTCCCTCCACCCGCCCTAATAACAGTATGAAGAAGGGAATGAGTGTTATATTTGATCCATTGACACTCCATTCATTCAATATTTTCTGACCATCTCCACACCCACGCAATAATTAAACATCCGAATGGTGCAAGATCCGTGTGGTAAAACAGAAATATAATTGCATCCGAATGGTTCTGGCACCACGTGATAAAACATAGTGAGTATGATTACATCCTATGTGGATCTAGCACCACGTGGTAAAACAATGTGAGTACGATTTTTCCGGTATGGTGCTATTACCACGTGGCAAAACAAAGTGAGCACCACGTGGCAAAACATAATGAGTACGATTACATTTGAAAGGTGCTAGAACCACGTGGTAAAACATAATGTAAAACTTAGTGAGTACGATTATATCCCGTGTGGTAAAACGACTATACCCCATGTGGTGCAAGTACCACGTGTTAAACATAGTGAGTACGATTATATCCCGTGTGGTGCTAGAATCACGTGTTAAAACATAGTGAGTACGATTAAATCCCGTGTGGTGTTAGCACCACGTAGTAAAACATTGTGAGTACGATTATATCCCATGTGGTGCTAGTACCACATGTTAAGCATAGTGAGTACGATTACATACCATGTGGTGCAAGTACCACGTGTTAAACATAGTGAGTACGATTATATCCCATGTGGTGCTAGTACCACATGTTAAGCACAGTGAGTACGATTACATCCCATGTGGTGCAAGTACCACGTGTTAAACATAGTGAATACGATTATATCCCATGTGGTGCTAGTACCACATGTTAAGCACAGTGAGTGCCATTATATCCCATGTGGTGCTAGTACCACGTGGTCAAGCATATAGTGAGTACGATTTAATACGACAATCTCCCGTGTGGTGGTAATACCACGTAGTAAAACATTATGGGTGTGATTAGCGTAATACTTGTGTCGGCAGTGATATACGTCGGGGGCTATAACTCGTGTAAGGAAATGCGGTTTAAGGTCCTACCGTTTTGAATAATAAAGGATACGTCACAACGTTTGCTAGGTTTCCGCCTATTCTTCAATGGTTCTTTTACGTACACGCCGATGTGTACAGTGAACCTCATTTTTGTCATCTTAATGACTAAGCTAAAGTAATTTGATTGAAAATTTCAATATATTCATGTTTCATTTTCTATGTATAAACTATTACAACAAAAATGACCAGCTCTTTATCTAAATCTTACATAATGTATCTTTAAATAGACAATTTAAGTAGAATATTTACCGTGCGTGAAGCCGTGAGAAATTTGATGTTTTAGTGAAAATGCAATTAGCGCTTTGAGCCTTTAATTCTTTCAATTTAAATAAAACTAATGAGTTTATATTGATATTATATTCTGTTTGAGCTATCAGAATTAAAATTGTCGCGGATTTATATTGATGTAATAGACTAATGATCTACCCCCGTCTTGCAATTTAACATGCACTGTATGTTTACAGCCACTGTAGCCTATATCATCCAGACAAATATTCTACCTCCGTACGTTGAAGATTAGGAAGTTGTGGTTGACCGAGACTACAGCCTCTGGTGAATTATGTAGGGGAAGATAATTAGATCCAATATACGATTATTAATATAATGACGTCAATAATCTACTTCTGGGTGTTTTTAGATGTAATTACGTCACTGAGCGAAAGTCGCAAATAAAGTTACTCAACGTTAGTCATATGAAAAGATAACTCTGTTAAAGCGAGAATTTCATATTTTCTAAGAAAATCAAAACATTATAATTTCTATGTATTTTGCTCAATAGGTTATCAACTCACTAGTATACGATCATAACATTATTTCCCACACTTAAACATGTTCGGAAATGATAACACAATTACATGTACCTCCCTTGTTTTTCTATTCCTCCCATGCAATAGCTGTCTTCAAACGTTTGAATTTGAAAATGATATTTTTGTCAATTTCTCAACTGGCAATAGTGAATAAAAAGATTAATAGGATTACTCTTTAACAAGGTAGGAATGTTTATAGATACCATTTATTTTACGACTTTATTCTAAAAATATAACTTAAAAATATGAAATTGTAGCTTTAAAGGGCACCGTGTTGGTAGTAGACTAAATCATTATGTTACTGCCCTGTAGTAATTCAATCGGACTGAAATACGGATCTATTTATATTTCGTTTCGTTTTGTTATATATATATATATATATCTTCGATGGCCTACACTACATGAAGATCTGACAAGTTGTAGAGGAAGGTCGCGTCAGAGATCATACGGACGGCTTTTGAATCTATGACGTGTTGATGTTTCTAATCTTTACCCACAGTTCCGTGCATGGCACACCAAGAACTCACAGTAACATACCCTTCCACGAGCTAATCCTCCACTTCAACCAAAACGCCGGTAATATAAGAACCTTTCCAGATCTGAGCGTAGCAAAGACACGGTGATGCACGGGGTCAAATACACATGTTGACTTGCATGTAAGAGAACCCAACAGTCGGTTTTCGAAATAAGAGTAGGCCGTATGCACCCCATGTTCCTTAAGCAACTCTCGCGAGTTATACAACATCTCTCCGTTGCTTGAATACTCAGCAATTCCCCGAACTTTGCGCTAGTTGTTTTTACAAGTGACTAATTAGCATTGTCCAATCAGAGTTCGTGGCACCAAACACACTTAAACAAACAGGTTTTTTTAAATTGAGAAACTCGTGGGAAAACAGCAACCGTGACATTGATCGATCTTTGAACTTTGCAACTCGATTGTCCCATGTAGGCATTTTAGCTATAAAGCACGAGACTTGGTATTCACGACGACCGATGAATCTGATAGGTTCCCAAGCTGGGCTTGTGACAATCGAACTTAGTGGCGAAATATACAGGGTATTATTACGTGAAGGGCTTGATAAGATGTATGTAGTTAAGGCGAGATCAAGCCTTCTATTGAAGATGTATGCACCAAGCGTAGGGTATACCCGTCTTCAATGGTTCGGTAGGTAGTTAAACCAAATTTCACCCCATTGTAAATTAGCCTGCAATATCTGAGCTCTCTCATATTTTGACAGAGGGTCACACAGGGGAGACTATTCACAGAGAGTTGTTACCAAGAAGCCTTAGGATACGACACACCAAATTTATGGAGCATCTCTTTACATCAGTATTTGATTTCATATCGACTAAACTCATTTGTTTTAACTCATAGAGTGGAAATGAAGTGGGGGATTTAACCTTCTACTTTTGTACATTAACTGACCTACCCCCACCCCTTCCCCCTGCTCAGCAACATAAAATAAATTGGATCAATTTAAAAAAAAATATTTAGATAGTTTATGCTCAGATGTGGAAGGGCATATTACTATAGACAGTTGGGTTATAGACATTGTCTGTTATGGTGTAGAGGAATATATTACTATAGACAAGTTCATAGTGTGCTATAATGTCGAGGGAAATATTACTATAGACCGCGTGGTTCTAGTCATCGTGTGCTATAATGTCGAGGGAAATATTACTACAGAACCCGGGGTTCTAGACATGGTGTGCTAGTATGTGGATAAGGCGCTGGCTCGCTAGCCTGGAGGTCGGGTGTTCGATCCCTCTTGTCAGTGATGCAGGGCGGGGGGGGGGAGGGGGCTGACAAGGAAAGCTGTCTAGTCGTTCGAATGGCACGAAAAATAGAGGTCCCGTGTACACATCGGCGTGCACGTAAAAGATCCCTATCACAGTTGGAATTCGATGTAAGAGTAGGCGGTAGTGCCGCTGTCTTTGCAAAATTTCCCTAATAGCACACTGTATGGCATTTGCCCGTCTTCAATAGCCCAGTTTCGAACAGAACAGTTGGGCGTTAAACCCAAATCAATTCATTTCATTTATAGTCATGGTGTGCGAACACTCGTTTAAATCTCGCTTGAAGTCTGATTTGTATAATAGAATATTTTCAGACTATATCGTGTTGGTGGCCAACACTCGTTTAAATCCCGGGTCTGATTTGCATATCTTCAGACTACATCGTGTCGGTGGCCAACACTCGTTTAAATCTCCCTTGAAGTGATTAGTACAATAATCAGTGTACATAAAACGAACAAGTTCAATAGATTATATAGGGTTTATTTGATTTGATGTCAGCCAAGAAACAATAATAATACGTGTCGAAGCAAAAAACAAATTACATTGATCAAGAAGCGAAAAAGGGCAACCATGGTTGTAAATTGAAAAAGGCCAAGTATAACAATAAAGGGGTATTATGTTAACAAGTTTATCGCCAACATAAAAGGCAATCGCAATCAATAAATGAGAATAACTGATTTATCACTAAAATAAAAGGAAATTACAAGCAGAAATCACAATAAATATATGGGAAATAAACCAGTTTTATGGCCAGTTTATCGCCTGCTAAACCAATATACTTTTGATCAAATAGATTTTATATTTTGTTCGATTTTCAGTCGGAGGGAGAACAAGTCATACACGAGTTATTCCCCTTTTGATTTAGCGCCCGGTTAATTTCTCTAGTCTTTTCTTCGATGTCTCTAGGCTTTCCTTTTTTAAGCTATATATATTACATACATCGTTTTATCGTCAACGGATACGGATACGAATATCACCGTCCACTATTAATTGAAGATTGTTGAACAAGGAATTGGGTATGTCTCCAATCCCGTGAAAATACAGATAGCCAAATACTCGTCAGTATTTGTTTCGTAATTTATTTTCTTATTTAGATTAACCCTATACACTCACACCTGCTAACATCTATCAATTGTTTTCTTGTTGCCCTTGTTTTACACGAGAATGGTCATAAGTCGATATAAGGATAGGGTGGGTGAATATATAGGGTTAAAATGTTGCATGCCAAGGTGGCGCATGCTAGAGCTTATTAATACAGAGGTCCTCAGGGATATGCAAAAAGGCCTAGGGATTCTGTGAGTAGTGGCTTGACGTCAATACTGCCCCTTACGTCATTTCCGTTGCCGATAAACACAATTACAATTGTCTTAAGACTAGCATGAATTGTAGAAGAAGCCATTATCAATGCGCACGCACACACACACTATTCATCTATATATATATATTTGTTTATATCACATATTCTTCATCTCGTCCTCGAGCATCGCCACGTCTCGCGGCTCCCCAAACGGACAGAGCCGTGTCGCTGTATTTTAAAGGCTGTGTGTCATCAGAGGTCGCCTCGATCGCACGTAATTCACGGTTATGATCGATGATGTAGTCCAACTTAGTAAAACACACACAAGGCAAACAGCTTCTGATATCACTGTACGACAGCCACAGGAAGGGAAAAATGGAGATCTTCACAATACGAACCCACAGCGCAATCTCAACGCCTTTTAGACCGATACAGAAAGGTGCCGTGCAGGACAGGGTAGCGTTGAGCATGCCCACAACGAAGGAAGGAACCTCCATGACCAGTGAGAACACGGTGACGAGAGAGATGACCATGACGGCTTCTCTCTTCAAAAGGATCAGCACCTTCTCCAGGGGTTTCAGTTCGTTCTTTCTAACATGATACACGCCCGTTGACAAGGCAACAGGAACGATGAGAAAACCCGGGAATATGTAACTCATTACTTGGGCCGCTATGAAATAGTTTTTATCACCCACGTAGACACATTCTCGTTCGGGGTCGGCTTCTCCCATTCCCACGTAGAAAAGCGGGAGAATGATGATGACTCCGATAATCCAAGGTGCCAGGAAGAGGATGATGGTCAGGCCCCATCTTACTGGGGTGGTGAATGACCCTTCCTTTATCACAAATATACTTCTTTCAATGACCAGACTCAGTACCGTCAAAAGGAATACAAACACGTGCAGATAATCATTGAAAAGTTTCAACGCGATTCGTAATGGACAAGGGAGATAAGCGTTGATTTGAAGATGCACCAAAAATGGCACAATAAAAAGTCCCACCATCAAATTTGTCAACGAAATATTTACAATTAAGATGTTCTTTGGATTTTTACGGAGCCTTTTGCAACATAAAATGAAGCCTATCAAAGCAAGATGGCTGCCGAGCGTCCATATTGTCAAACACAACTGGCCTATATTGGTGTTACTGAAATGGTGGACCTCTGTTGGTATTACAGATTTGTCATAAACACCTTCATCCATCTGAAATAAACAATAATAATTGATTTTATAACAATAATAGTTGGTATTAAAAGAATTTGTAACAAAAACAAGGTTAAAGGTCAACAACAGAAAGGTCATCAGGGGTCTGTATCGAGGACAAAGTTAGGAAGATAAACACCAATCCCTTCCAACATGAGGTAAAAGATAGTCTAGTTTTCAGATGGGACAAACAGCTTAACCCCGCGTACACGTTGGCTTGCATAGGAGAGAGGGGGGGTAGAGAGAGGGGGATAGAGAGAGAGGGGAGGGGGGAGGGAAGAGAGAGGGGAGGAGGGAGACAGAATGGAGAGAAAGAGGGGGAGGAGGGAGAGGGAGTGGGAGAGAGGGGATGAGATGGGGTTTAACGTTCACTCGATACAAACTGGGTCATTTTGGGACTAACACGTGGTTTAATTTATTTCCATTATTAGGTAACCGGAAGAAAACCCATATCATTAGCACGGTTGAAGCTGAACAGTAGAACGTTAAACGCCATATTTCATTTCGAATAGGAAAATGAAAACCATATTCAACAATGGGCATTTATCAACGACAGACGAGGATCGACATGATTATACAAATCTGAGGGTTTTCTCCACGATTTGTTATGCTATTTGAATGTAATGAACATTGAAATTGAAATGTTTTCTCCACGATTTGTTATGCTATTTGAATGTAATGAACATTGAAATTGAATGCTTTCAAATATATTTTTGTATTGATCCGGATGAATGACACCAAGTTGATTGATCGTTACCTATAGATATTGACGTGTGTATGTGTGATTGATTAGTTGAACTGAATATATAATATATTACACACTTCTTTAACTCTTAATTAACTCTTTCTATACATTTATTAAATATACTTATATACATTCATATACTCTATAGACTTTGACCTGGGGTTAATACCCGTTAAACCGCTTAACTGGCTCTAAAGATATTTAATAAACACTTAATGCTATTCCAGGTTAATAAACATGTTTATTGAAAGCTGTTTAATACACCCTTTATCCAAAACAAGTACCATATTTTTTTCATTTATTATATTATTTTATTTTGAGTTTTCTTCTTTATGAATCATTATAACTGAACAATATTGTATTTCAACTACGATATGGGCACAGACATTGATATAATGTATTTCAAAACAAGCACATCAATATATATTTCTACAAACTTTTAGCTTGTTTTTGTATCTCATAGTATCCTATAATGTGCCATGGTATATTGAATGTATTTTATATTTTTTAAAGAAATATTGACGTCGATCAAACAAGCTATATCACACACTTTGTATTTTTTTCTTGTATATTTTTAATATGCTTGTTGATGTATTTTGTTGAAATTATAGAAACAAGTATAGAAACAAGTGTGATAGATATTTTATTCTAGAATACTGACACTGATTGATCAAACCGCAGCGCACCTTGTTGCATTAAACTGATATTCTATTGTTGACAAGAAAATGTAAAATGTCTCCACTTAATTCTGACGTATTATTTTTAAGAAAATAAAAATACTTATAGAGACGTTTCCTCCACATGTTAGTGAAGTGGGGATTAACGCCCTGCGCCAGTTGTACTTATGAAGACGGGCACATGTTTTTATAATATATAACCTTCACGGGGTTGGGGGATGGGGGGTGGCCGAGTGGTTAGCATACGCGTGCTGTATCATAAAGTCTGTCATTGAGTCAACTGGCGTGGTTTCGAATCCCAGGTTGTACGTCGCAAGGAGTAGGGTCGTCTGCCCAATCTCGTGGGTTTTGTCCGCGTACTCCGGTTTCCTCCCACTGCTTAAGACCCCTACGCACAAGCGATTTATTGAAATTAAATTAAAACCCATTATTAGTCCCGAAATGACCTAGTTTGTGTCCCTCTTTTACGTGCACGACAATTTGTACACGGGACCTCTCGACTATTCCAATATAATAATTTGAAAAAACAACAGGCATGTACTCTTCAGTAACAGACAATGACGTAGATCTAACATGGTTCTACTAACTCTAATCCACTTTATGCTTATTCATTAATAAACGATTCAATCAAAACAAAATAAAACCGATATCTTCTGATCTCTCTTAACTTAATCATAAATCAAATTTCTCCTACCAACTTTATTTTTCTGATGGGATTAAGTTTCATAATCCCAGCAGATTATCTTGCTAAAGCCGATTAACTGCGATTTACATGACTGAACATCCTTTATGGGTTTGTTTTTTATGGGATTTATATTTTGTTTGAGGTGGGGGGGGGGGGTATTATATTCTGTGTTTTTTTTTTCTAAAGTGCGTATTATTTTTCGAAGGGATTAAGTTTGATAATCCATGCAGGTTAACTTGCTAAAGGCATAATCCGTACAATTAAGGGTATTTTATGGGTCTGTATTTTGTTTGAGGTTGGAGGGGGTGGGGATATTTTTTGTTTTTTTTCTAAAGTGTGTATTACGATTATCAATAAGGTGACGAATCTCAAAAGCTTTTAGCTTATTTTTAACATTAATATTATCTGAAAAAATATTGTTTAAAACATCGGTGAAAGCTGAAAGTTTAAAGAAATTTACTTCGGATATCCCTTTTGCTTGTTGTTTAATCCTTACGTTTTGACAGCGTGTGTATTTAACATCAATCTTATTTGAATAAATATTGTTTAAATCAACGGTAAAAGCCGATTTAATTTGATTGATCACCATTCACACATCTCGTGGGTATTTTATGGGTTTGGTTGTTTTGTTGTCTGGTTTATTTTGATTTCAATAAAAATATTTCAATGCCATTCTATTAATTGAAATGTAAGTACAACGGTCACTATGGAATATAATTATTGTTTATTACTGGGTGATGTTTCTGCTAAGCTTCTCTAGTCTTTGTCAAATGCCATAAACAGTACTTATATAATGTCTCGTGCGTTTAAAGGAACCATCCCCATTTTAACAGAGTTTCAGAAATAAACGTCTGTGTGTGTATGAAATTTAAGCACCAAAATATAAAGGAATTGTGTATTGACCATGTCTTAAAAGCGAGAATTTCATATTTTTTCTAAGAAAGTCAAAACATAATTATTTCTATATCTTTAGCTTAATAGGTTGTCAACTCACTATTATACGATCATAGGCTTTATTTCACGGGCATTACAATCACTGACACAGTCTGTCACAGGAAATAATAACACAATTACCTCCCTTGTTATGCTACCCCCCCCCCCCATGCAATAGCTATCTTCAAACGTTTGAATTTGAAGAAGAAAATGACATTTTTGCCAATTTCTCAACTGGCAATAGTGAATTATAGGATTAATAGGATTATTTTTTAACAAGGTAGGACTGTTCATAGATACTATCTATTTTAAGGCTTTATTTTAATACATTTTGAAAATATAACTTAAAAATATGAAATTGCAACTTTAGGGCGTGAACGCCAATACCACTTATCCGGACACGTAACTCTTTTAAGATTTCGGGTCAATTTTTTCTTTGGGTGACCTGATAATCTATTTAACCCAAATTTAAGCAGTTTTATTCACCCAAATCACCTGTGGTGATTTTCCCGATCAGAAAGTCGGGGTTTAGGATTAAAGATTAAATGGCGTGAATTAAGGCATTAACCTTATAATTAACTTGTCAGATTATATGAAACTTGTAGACTATATTATAGTACATACAACATTAAGTCTATACGGGTAAAAATAACTTGCTGTCATTATTGTGCCTTTAATCAGACAGAAACCCTAACAGTTTAGACTCCACCACTAGTGCTATATTTTTCAACCTAATCGTTCGGATGGGACGAAAAACCCGAGGTCCCGTGTACACATAGACGCGCACGTTTAAGATCCCTAATCAGCTGGAATTCGATATAAGAGTAGGCTGTAGCGCTGCTGTCCGGGCACAATATCCCTCGTCGCAAACTCTATGACGTATGCCCGTCGGAACAAAACAGTAGGACGTTAAACCCCATTTCATTTCATTGCATTCTTTAATGATATCCATTGTATATCTTTCAATAAAGTCAGATTGGTAAAAAATCAGAAAGTCAAAGAGTCGATTCCCATAAACATGGAATGACATAGTTTTTTAGTACATTCCGAAGAACTCTTATTTATCAAGTGAATAGCGAGCCTGAAAGTTGTTCCCATGCTATACCGGTATTTGCACTCCGATATAAATACATGTTTAACTAGGCCCAAGTATACATATATATATACATACATTTTGCCTATAAAATACTGATATATAAGTACATGTTTAACTAGACCCTAGTATATACATATACATAAAGTTTACCTATAACATACCGATAACCCCGGGCTATACTGGTATTATATACCGAGCTATATACAGGTGCTTGTGTATATATATCTCTAATGACAGGTATATGACATACATATCAATCATTTAACATATACTTGACTGGTATATTGTTTTATAGTCTATATCAGCATGAGGTTGACCGGTATAGTGTTTTATACACGTTCTTGACTGGTATACTGTTTTATATTTAATCTGTCCGCCATATTGTTTGCGGTTTAATAAAACTGTGTCATAACAACAGTGAGGAGAGTTCTATATGGATCGAGGTCCGAACGTGACGTAATCGTGGCCATCTTGGAATTTTGACACTATATCAAACATCGAAGTCCCATGCGCAATTGGCCACGGGGAGAGAGAGAGAGAGAGGGGGAGAGAGGGAGAACAAACTTGAGTGATAGATAGATAGAAATGGGGTTTAACGTCCACTCGACACAACTAGGTCATTTCGGGACTAAGGTTGAGAAGGCGCCCCTATCTTCATGCCACATACACTCACACCAGGGCTCGAAACCACAGCCGCAAGCCAGAGGTGACCGGCCAGCTAGAGGTCGAAGCACGGCACTCTAGACCACTAGGCCATCCCAACCCCCCAACAAACTTGAGCATCTCGGGACTAACAAATGGTTCGATTGTATATGTCCTTGTCCCGTACAGCCGGGAAATTGAAATGTAAATAAAATGAAATGAAATGTGGTTTAACGTCCTACTGTTCTGCTACTAAACTGGGCTAATGAAGACGGGCATACGCCATACAGTGTGCTATGAGGGACTTTTTGCCCGGGCAACGGTGCTACGGCCAACTCTTTTATCGAATTCCAACCGCCAAGGGATCTTTTACGTGTACGCCAATGTGTACTCGGGACCTCGGCGAAATGTAAAGACTGATTATACAATCTAATTAAAATACAGATCCATAATTCGTTTCGTTTTTTATACTTCCGATGGCCTACACTACGGAGAACGCTAGATCGAAGATGGTCCTATTCATTTTAGTACATATGACGTCATATATAGATTGTGGGTTAGGGTTAGGATAAGGGCTAGGACCTGTAGATTTCGTCAAAGTCTCGAGATGTAAACAGGGCTAGCCCTAACCCTAACCTTGGGCCAAGCCTAACCCTTACCCTAACCCACAATCCACAGGTGACGTCATAAAATGCGAAGGACCGTCTACGATCTAGTATTCTCCCACTAAATCTGGTGTAGTAAAGACAAAGGAAATTTTGAACTATAAAAAACGAAACGAAATAGGATCTGTGTTTTAATCAGATTGCTGGTTATGTGTGTTATTTTGAAGGGTTATATAATATGAGCGTACCTTGTGTATGTAATATCTATCAACACCTTGTATTATTATTAACACTGGATATCATCAACATCATCTGTAAAAATATCATTAATATATTTATATAACACATATAATATAATAAACTATGTATGTAAATCATCATCGCAATCCATGAAAATATTATACCAACAACATCATCGCAATCCATGGAGATATTATACCAACATCATCCTATATTGTAACATGCTTAAGAGTAAACCTTGCGTTTTGATTGGTCAATTAGGCACTGTTTATAGGACAATAACACCGCTCTGTTTTAGTAATTGCTTTTAACATGCTAAAATAGCATGTAACAATATGGTTTCGCATTTAGAGGGGTGTTATTGCCCAGAGACATGTCCTGAACTTTTACATTAGAACACGCGACGTTAACACGTCTTGGGTCCTACAGATCTCAGGACAGCTCTACATATATATGCGAAACAGGAAGTGTTTATCTCCTAATCAGAATCACCATTAAAACATGATAAACAATTCCCCTAATGATTAGATATTTTAACAGACCATCCTAACGACTAGACATCGTTCACATCCATGGTCGAAGTCTGGCTGGAAGATCTCAACGAAACACCTGGCCAATATAGAGATACAGCTGGGGGACCCCTAGGTTAGTGGACGAACGCATTACGCTACTAGCATCGCAGCATATTACGACCGACGTTAATCGAATGCAACATGGATAACATACGTCATACCCCCTTTAAACGGTCGCAGCACTCGGTACTTACATCATACATTAACATGCTATAGTTGAAAAATATGACGTTACACTGTCCGACATCAAGTGGACGAACATCACCTAGTCCAAAATTAAAACGTTACCTTAGATTTTAAAAATCGAATTATGCAAACTACTTCAAAATCAAAAATATTACCAAAACTAGATCCAAGTTTCATGCCACCAAAATAAAAAAATATTACCAACAAAAGATCCAAGTGCCATGTCGCCAAAATCAAACATTTTACCAATAAAAGATCCAAGCCCCATGGCGAACGAACACCAATAAAAGATGCAAGCCCCATGGCGGACGAACACCAATAAAAGATCCAAAATTTATCTCGCCCTGTTCTACACTAAAAACAAATCCAAGTTTCATGTCACCAAAATCAAACATGTTAGCAATCAAAGACCCGAGTTTAATGTCACTAAAATAAAAAAATCTAACCAGTAAAAGGTATAAGCACCACGACGAAGAAACACCAATATGGCGGGTATATTACTGATAACCGGACAGATAAATACACCTGATTATAGCAACTAAAACAAGATGGCTTCATATTTTACTTAACTACACTTATCATTGATTCGGCAAAAAAGAGAATTATTTTTCAAATGAAACAAAGAGCTAATCAGTTGATTACTAGAATATCGATTTAGATCGATATCGTCCATAAAACTTTCTGTTTTACTTGTCAATTAAGTGGGTTGTTAAACAAAATACGACGGCCATTGCTCAAAGATTTTCTGTAGAGAATTGAAGACAAAGAAACGTACTGCGTCCATATGGATGGAAGCAATGGGCGACTGTTGTTCTGGTGGGTTATCAAAATACAGTGACAATGGCGCTAATACTTTCTGTTTCTGAATATAAGTGAAAACAGAGAAGCTGGCCATGTCTATAAAATGTAAATGCCTTGGTTTGTTGTAGTGCACATGTCGGCATCGGTGTGTGGGTGTTGGTTGTGTGAGTGGGTGTTGGTTGGGTGTGTGGGTCTTGGTTGTGTGAGTGGGTGTTGGTTGTGTGAGTGGGTGTTGGTTGTGTGAGTGGGTGTTGGTTGTGTGAGTGGGTGTTGGTTGTGTGAGTGGGTGTTGGTTGGGTGAGTGGGTGTTGGTTGGGTGATTGGGTGTTGGTTGGGTGTGTGGGTCTTGGTTGTGTGAGTGGGTGTTGGTTGTGTGAGTGGGTGTTGGTTGGATGAGTGGGTGTTGGTTGGGTGATTGGGTGTTGGTTGGGTGAGTGGGTGTTGGATTGGTGATTGGGTGTTGGTTGGGTGAGTGGGTGTTGGTTGGGTGATTGGGTGCTGGTTGGCAACCTCTATATTTAAAATTACATTGTTGTAAATAACTGAACGCTAAGAAGAAAACGGAGGACAAGAGCCTTTAAACTGGATACGGCGGGTGTCTGTCTATCTCAGGCCAGCCATTTTGAAAATTTCCTTGAGCAGATTTTATAATAATGTTGATTTATGCAGTTGTTACCTCATCAGTGCATCCTTAGTAAACATAGTTTAATACTGTTGTCCATGGCAACCACATGTTCAAATCTTTGCCGCTATTATCCTTACGTTTCTGTACGACTAAACAGGCCTATCCTATAGCTTCATTTATTCTCATATTAAACATATAAATTTAAACACGTGAAAACAGTCTTTGATATCGTCAAGAACATATTATTCCTTTTTACTGGATGCTTGAAAAGACAGAAAAAAAATCTCAGATAAAATGTCGATTCCTAACCGGTCTTTCTTCAGACTTTGGGAAATTTTTATTACTCCATAGAAATCTGACATTCTACTACAACATGGGCGAATGTCCACAAATGAATTCCAAAAAGTCACGAAGTCAATTCAATCGCGATCAATTGTCCAGTTGCTTTGAATCCGATGTTTTCTATTAGACAATATTATGTGTGATGATATTGAGCAATTTCACTGTGTTAGAAAACGATGATTCTGAGATAAAGTGAAATAAAATGGGGTTTAATGTCTACTTGTTTGTCTCAACCGGCTAATGCTGCTCAGAAAGCGGAGCTACGGTCTAAATATATTCTGAACTCAAAATGTCAAGTATTAATAAACGTCTGCCAACTCGATCGAATGGACTTTACCATCTAACCAACACCTGGTGGGTCATTATTTGAAGAACATAACAGGCCTATATGTTGGGTTTCTTTTATTTTTGAATGTTTAACTGAGAATGGAGAAATTTTCCCCGAAGAGATGTGTTTCGAGTTGCTGTAGTTTGTTTATGTACCTGCCAACAGACCCTGGGCTATGTTGACCTCGATCGAATTGTACATTTCGAAATGGCTCGTTAAATCAAAGTGTCTGTTAACGAGTCAGTTGAGTGGTTTTGATATCCTGCTTGTAGTAAGCAGGATCGCCTTTCAATCTTATTGATTTTCTCCGGGTCCCCCAGTTTCATGCTAAAGCTAAAGACGCACAAGGAGAGTATTGCAATAAAATTGAACCACATGTTCGTCCCCAAAATTACCTAGTTTGTATCGAGTGGACGTTAACACACCTCTCTTTCTCTCTCCCTCTTTCTCTCGTGATACAAATAACGTAACATTGCGTCACTGTGACAACGTGACATAACATTTATTCTCCTAACCTGTACTCAATATCAATATTTCGTATTGTCCAGAGAAAACATGTCACAGAAACCATTGTTTACCCTCGTCTAATTAAACCAAAGTTTACGTTAAGTGCTACATCACGCTGAGAAGTGATTTTTATAAATACAGTTTGACATCCGTATTAAGGATTGTCACATCTCAACTCCGAACAAAGGGGTCCACTCAAACAATTTGCTTTACAAACCCATCCCGTACTTTAAATGAAACCCAAATGAATGGGGGTTAACGTCTTACCGTTCTGCTCCGGATGAGCAAATGAAAACGGTTAAAAATCAGCCCTAATAATTGTGTAAATCTCATTACCGACGGAGAAGGTCCTGGTGTTTTTTTCTGCGGTGTTATCTCTTAAAATGAATTCATGGACCAGATTGAACGTTTTCTCTTGTGCAAAGCTAAATCTGTCTATTGTAGGTTTATTTAGGTCTGAAATGTTATATAAATTATTAATTAGACTTTTATTAACTTATCCAGACCATAATCAACTCTCGATGTCATCGTTACCCTGTGATATTTAGTAGATTTGAATACGTTTTGTGATAGATAATTCATCTATTTTTTATCTGTTATAGCACGAATTGTCAGCTCTCTATCTACACATGCAATCTTACTTAATGCTCCTTTAAATCAAACAATTGACGGGGGGGGGGATCGAATGGTTAGCACGTGCGCGCTGTATCATAAAGTCTGTCATTGAGTCAACTGGTGTGGTTTCGATTCCCCGGTTGTACGTGACAATGAGTAGGGTCGTCTGTCCAACGTCGTTGGGTGTTAGGCCCCATTTCTCTCTCTCTGTCCCCCCCTCTCTCTCTCTCTCTCTCTCTCTCTCTCTCTCTCTCTCTCTCTCTCGGTCACGTTTAACCCGACGTGTGCTCCCCCTCCCTTTAACAATATACAGTCCCTATCAACTCGCGTATCAACCATTGCGACTTGAAGACGGGACGTACGGTAAAGTATAGTCTGAATTCTTGCCCAGTTAACCCGGCGTGCCCCCACCCTCCTCCATTAACTAGCGTGTCAACCAATGCGATGTGAAGTTTGTACAGTAGGTAAACTTGAATATTTAAAGTAGGTAAACTTGTATATTTAAAGACAATAACCTAGTTGTACTATTTGTTATCATATTTTATATAGCCTACGTGACAAAAAGCTACATATCACACCTGACTGCATCTACCCACCTTTTATTTTAAAAAAAAGGCCTATGTCGTATTGTATAACAAAGCCTCGTTATCAAGCAGATTCATTCTTAAAAAATTGTTTCGCTATTTCTTATTACAAAGACGAGTGATGCAACCCAACTGAATTCTTTCAATAGACACATATAATTATTATATTATATAGATAGTTATCATTCTGGCGTACAAATGATACACCAAATTACATCAATTATATGAATTCCCAAAAAGGGTTAGCGTCTTCACATCTTTTATTCAGAATATTCATGTTCCACTTAACATAAAAAAATATTGTAGGCCTAATTAAATCTGAAATATGTCATGCATTTATTAAATAAGAGAGAGAGAGAGAGGAAGGGTAACGTCTACAAAACACAAACTAGGTCATTTCGGGACTTACATATGGTTTCATTTTATTTCAATAATTCGCTTGTGCGAAGGGGTCTTTAGCAGTGGGAGGAAACCGGAGTTCCCGAAGAAAACCTACGATTTTTTTTTTAAAATAAAGACTAGGGTTTGCTTTTAGAACTGATCCACATCACGTAAATTAGCCCTTGGCAGTTGGAATTCCATGAATTTCCCCCACGGCATGTCGCATATCTATTTTCATTCTCCCGTCTGGTGTAGAACACGCGCCATATTTTATTTTAAATACAACTAAATGTTAACATACAGTTAAATCGTAGCGAATAGAAAACGATTTATTTCCGACGGGAGAGATCTAGCTTCTTTAAAACACGGTGTGATATACTAATATTATTAATATTATGAAAGTAGAAAATAAAAATTGATTTTTACTTAAAATGAAAAATATCTATATGATTCCGGATAAAAGAGATTCTTTTATATCCCCTTTAAAACATAAAAGGGGCAGAAGATAATTTCGGTGGACTGAGATTAAAGAAGCCAAGAATTAAACACACATCATGCAAGAGCTAAATCTGCCTATTGCAAGTCTTTCTCTAGACCCGAAATGTTATCTAAATTTACTTTTCCAGTCCATAATCAACTCTCGATGTCAACGCTAACCTGCGACACTTATTGGATTAAGATTCGATTTGCTGCTCGACTTTCATTTAATTACGAAATGGATAATCGAGACCATGTTTTTGCTATCGTACCGACTTTAGCAATAATGATCGATGCTATGCTGAATTTTCAATCGCTAAAATCTCGGTTCAGAGTTGATCAATTTGACTGAAACTTCCAACAAATTCCTTTTACATTATCCAAGTTTTAACTTTTATAGTGAGAACTGCCAGCTCTTTATCTAATTTCCCTTAATGTATCTTTAAATTGATATTTGACTAAAATGAAAACTGTGTGCAGGATGTCAGATATAAGATAATGCTTTGTATAAAACGTCTTGGTAAGTCTTGAACATTAATAGGAAAGAATAGGGTATTACGTTATACTTTAAGTTAAGATTAGAAACGGTCTAGCAGTCACATAGACAATTACATGATATACAAAAACAACATTGCACCGGCCTTGATACGGATAGTATTTAGTGTCAAATAAAATTTATCTTCGACGGTGGAAATTCCTACATGAACATATGAACTATAGCGTCAGGTACGACGGAGAGAGAGAGAGAGAGAGAGAGAGAGAGAGAGAGAGAGGGGGGGTATGGGGTTTCGTGTCCACTCGACACAAACTAGGTCATTTCGGGACTAACACATGGTTTAATTTTATTTCAATAATTCGCTTGCGCGTAGGAGTGTTTAACAGGGAGAGGAAACCGGGGGACCCGGAGAAAACCCACTAGGTTGGACAGGCGACCCTACTCCTTGTCACGCAGGTACGGCGAAGGGGACTCCTAAAATACTTAAGAACGACATTATATAGTCTGGTACGAATTGGAGATTTCAACCAATTGGTTTCACAGAGGATTACGCCTATGTGAACTTATGAACCATATAGTCTAGCTGATACGACAGTGTGAAAACTGCTTTTATAAAGACATTATAATAAAAGGATTTGACTGTTTCTGTTCAATTCAGCCTCAGGTATTTTATCCTATAGAAATTTATAAATGACCCAGAAGACTATCATTGTTGAATATACGACAATACACCACTGGACATGAACACTACTATCATATTTGAACCCGAGTCAAAATATAAAGGCAGCGTAGATAAGTCAATTTAAACTCCAATTTTGACGATGTTTTCCTAGAAAACACAATAAGCACTGGTATGTTGACTAAGACGCTTAAGGGCACATTATGAAAGATTCAGGTAAAGAACTGAGCGTTCTTGCTATAAGAGTTCAAAATTAGATAATGAAAATATTGAAAATTCCATACAAATTACTGCATTCTGAGCCAAGTTATCACTGTTTGTAGTTTTGACAAGATATGTGCATTGATTGTTTATTATTGTAACTACCCTGTGATCCTGCCCAGGGATCATACCATGGAATCATACCATGGGTTCATCTTACCCTGGGACCCACCATATGAGATTGTCTTAAGGATAGACCGGTGTAATAACATGAATTACCAAGGTTGCCCTCTCCTCCCCTCTGTGTATGCTCCGACCATTATACGCTCCTGGTTAATAACTAGGGCACTGACCCCGACCCCCCCTCTACCGCGTATGTTCCGACCATTATACCCCCATGGTTTATCACCGTCAGTTATAATCGATAGACTAGTGGAATGACCCCCCCCCCCCCCATCGTGTATGTTCCGACCATTACATGATCTTGGTTTATCACCGTCAGAGATAATCAATATTGTCATTAGTTATCGGTATAATACCTACATATATATATATATATATGTATATAAATATAACCCAGGGGTATATATACTAATGAAGCTCACCAGGTATAAAATATATAACAATCTAATAATATACCTTAATGATCACTCTCTATATACCTGAACACAAGTTCAATAAGTATCTCCTTCAACTCAACCTAGTCATATAGTGTAGTACAATATTGACTTTAAAACAACTAAATCAACACAAAGACACCGTCTTGAAATAGCCAACTGTTAAAATCTTTATAACACATATCGCTTTGACATTAATACGACTTGAACATACGTGCAAACTTAACGGATCTTATAACAGAGGTGTGAAACACTGTATATAGGCCTACACAATGTCTAATTAAACTACTTTTCCTTGAGTTTAAATCAAGGCATCTTAGTTAGTTTTGTGGGTGTAGAAAAGTTTAGACTTCAGACTGAACTCCCCGTTTTACTATAGTTTGATTCAACTCATAGTTATCACACCATCTGGTCGGTAGATATTTGAAAACTTCGCAAAGGTTTAATCGCTTTTTAATTGCTCTTTGAAAAGGTGAACATCGCCGAACGAGTTGTATTATGTCACAAGTATGTATTGAAATTTAATATAAGAATTCCGTTATATATTAAACAGATGTGGCTTACCTCTATGCACAGTGTGACCCTATTTCTCCACGTATCATATGGTTCGCTAACTTGTCAACCACTACCTCTAGAGTAATAACTAACATCTCTCTTGTCACTGGTCTGATCACGTGGGCCAAAGGTTAAAGAGTATTTTTTTAGCCTGAAGGTAAATATTATCTCGATCATCTAGACTCACCAAACCGTGAAAATACACAGCGGTAAAAGTTGTCACATTTAGAGACACAGGTACCCGAGGCTATATTGGATTTTCGACTGGGCGTGGCAAAGTTTGTTCTGTCTGGATAACCAAGTGTATATCAATATAGTCTTGTTTTTATAAGACATACAAAAGTCGACACTACAGTGTTTGAGAGAGAGAGAGAGAGAGAGAGAGAGAGAGAGAGAGAGAGAGAGAGAGAGATGGGGCTTAACGTCCACTCGACACAAACTAGGTCATTTCGGGACTAACATATGGTTTAATTTTATTTCAATGATTTGCTTGCGCGTAGGGGTCTTTAGCAGTGGGAAGAAACCGGAGGACCCGGAGAAAACCACGCCATTAGAACTATTTTCAAGTTCCCGAATTACCAACAGCGTTGCCCATGACGACGCCTTTGAAGAATGTTTTATCTTACAAAATTTTCAAAGTTTGAAGCTGTTTTTCTTTCAAGTTTATCCGATTTTCCTTAAACAAGGACAAGTTTGCAATTTAGAGAACTTTTTTCTAAAGAAATTTCGAAACTTCCATTTCATCAACATACTAAGTTTGACATTTCTTATAAATATATTACTGACTACATATTGGATAATGATTCAATATAATTTTATTTTATTTAATTTCTTCTGTAGTTGTCTAATCCTGTCTGGATTATTGCCCTTATTTATTATGCCTTTTCATGTGTACATTAATAGCCTACGATTTCTTCAGCATTCCTGTTTTGCATGTCTTGCATGGTGTATTATATAATAATTATATTATGGTTTGTACAATTACATAACTTAATTATTCCGGTTTCTTTGGGTTGTATTCCAAATTGTTTTCAAATATGAGTGAAGTCTGTGTCACCACAGGCCCGGGACTGTACAGTGCAGTGGACGCTTACGGCTAGCCCCCGGATCCATTCACTCTTTTTGAATTGTGTTGTTTGTTTTTCTCTGGGTATGATGTCCTGTCCATATATTTGTTTTGTGTAGAATTGTGTGTGGTGCAGTTCCCCTGATCTTAATATTAAAGTGGCAAGTTTTCCTAGTAAGTGAACCGGCGCCGCATCGCAATTGTATAGGTGTAGATACATATCATTCACTGTCATACAGCCGAGGCTAGATGTAGGTTTCGGAATCTGCCGAGTGTTATCCCTCCATAATCTAGAAGTTGCAGTCTGGTATTTAACGTTAAAGGTACATTATGGGAGATTAGATAACGAGTTGGCAGTTCTCACTATAAAAGTGGAAAACTAGCTAATGTAAAGGCCATTTGCTGAAAATTTCAGTCAAATTGATCCATTATTAACTTAGAACTAAGCGAATGGAAGTCCCACTTAGCCTCGGCCATCATTAATTAAAGTCGGTAAGACAAAACCAGTAGTCTCGGTTATCCATTTTTATTGGTAAATCACGAAGGAAAATATTTCAGCGAATCGAACTACAATCCAACAAAAATCTCATGCTAGCCTCGACATCGAGAGTTGATTATGGTCTGAATAAGTTAATTACTGTCTAATTAATAGTTTATATAACATTTCAGGCCTAAAGAAAGACCTACAATAGGCAGATTTTGCTCTTGCATAATGCATGTTTAAATGAAGGACCGCATAATTCTGAAAATGAGTATCTAATTATTGCGAAAAAGGCTACACACACTTTGATGTAGAATAAAGCAACTTTTGTAGAAGTTTCAGAAAGATTCCATGAAGACTGTGACCTCTACCATGCTAAACAAGTAGTGTCGACAAACAAGTGGCAGAAATCCGATATAAACTGAGGCCTCTATTGTGCTGACACACATTGCAAGTAAGGTCGGGTTTCGGCAAAAAAGGGGCAAAACTCAAAAAATATTATTACGATTATGACGAAAAGAAACAGGGACCTTCGTCGTACCATAATACTGCCTTGCTGAAATCGCTGAAATTCAATAGACTTCTTCGTCTCATGACCTTAAACATTGTGTATAAATTTAAGGTTAATCGGATATTAACTTTAGCCTCTGGTGATCAAGGGCCATAACTCTGGCACTAATACTCGGAAATCCCTGAAAATCAATAGGCTTCTTCGTATCATGACCCGAAACACTGTGTATAAATTTCAAGTCAATCGGATATTAACTTTAGCCTCTAAGCGTCCACAATCAATTGTGGACACCGGGCGGACGGGGGGGGGGCGACGACAATATACGGCCACATTTCAATGTGGGCGTATAAAAAGTGTGGACGGACTGAGAGACGAAAGGGATATACAATATACGTCCACATTAACATGTGCGAATCACTCGGCTAATCTCGACAGATTCCGTAAACTACGTAAACTACATCTAGTCTCGGATGTATGACAGTAAGTGATATGTACCTACGCCCATACATTTGCGATGCGGCTACCGGTTTACTTTAACAGGAAAACTCGACGCTATTACACAAATTGGGAACCTATTCGGCTAGCGACCTATTCGACCGATCGAGCTGCAACCTGTTCGTTGGAAACCTATTTAGAGTAAAGACAACAGTCTCTATTTATCAACCAATAAAATCCAACGTTATGTCTATCAAATGAAAGTAGAATATATTATTTTTTATCCATTCCTTCAGCTCAGAATAGAAGTGTAATTTCGTCATTATCTTACAGCTGGATCGGTCGAATAGGTCGCTAGCCAAATAGGTCGCCAACTTGTGTTTGGAATGGGCGCAGCCATGTTTCGTCCGGGACCTTTAAAGTAGTTCCAATATGGCGGAATTCATCATACAGCCGAGTTTAGATTCCGAAATCTTACGAGGTTTGCCGAGTGATGTGCGAATATGTCATTAGTTATCCTCTTCTCTGCCAAATGAAGACGAAATTTCAACATAACGCCTCACCGAATGTACCCAAACTCACAACAGTACCCACAACAGTACCCACTGTTCATCGCCCTAGTGCAAAACCGAAATTGTCACCTTTTGACATCCGGACTAAGGTGAATTTAGCAAGTTTACATGTTTATTGAAATAATGATTACTTTCGATCATGTTCAGCATTTTTCATGACACAAGAATGGAAGCGCATTCATTTTCAGTGCAAATTAACACATTTGACCTTTGAGGGGGGTTGGGATGGCCTAGTGGTCTAGAGTGCCGCGCTTCGACCTCTAGCTGGCCGGTCACCTCTGGCTTGCGGCTGTGGGTTCGAGCCATGGTGTGAGCGTATGTGGCATGGAGATAGGGGCGCCTTCTCAACCTCGTGGGTTTCCTCCGGGCACTCCGGTTTCCTCCCACGGCTAAAGACCCCTACGCGCAAGCGAATTATTGAAATAAAATTGAAACCATATGTTAGTCCCGAAATGACCTGGTTGTGTTGAGTGGACGTTAAACCCCATTTCTCTCTCTCTCTCTCTCTCCCCCCTTTGACCCCGCATATCTCGAAAACGAACCAATGACGGACTAATTACCACTATTAGAAAGTTGGGTCTGATTTTGTGCCCATTTGAAGAACCGATCCCACCCCACTCAGCCTCTGGTCTATAGGACATTACTCCCCGTTTTATTTCAAATTTATCACACCTTGTTAACCCGATAGAAATTTTTAAAGCTTCATTCGGGCGTTAAGAAAAACCTTTTTTGGGATTTTCAATTTGATGAAACTATCCTTGCGTTCAATGGAACTATCTTTACGCTTTTTGTGTAGTTTGGTTCATCATTATAATTTTTCCTTTAAAACACCTTGCTAGTAAATAATTATAAGGTGCACATGATTCTTTTAAAAAAAATATTGATTTTGCACAGCTTTTACCTTCACCACGTCTAAATTTGGCGGCACTGCATGTTTTTCTGTTGGGTGAATTAATAAGGAATTGCCCATATTTTCGGAATTTAAGGCATTTCCTATAAATCTGGAACTTCTTCATAGAAACAAAAAACATCTTTATTCATTGAATATAATTCCATTTATAAGAACAGAAATAAGCAATTAATATATTTTAAACATTTGGCACAATCGGATATCACATTTAAGGCAAGAATTAATCAACACTGTTATTGAACCGACCTCGGACATACATTGGCAATCATAATCATAGCAATCACGTATCGGAAAACAGCGGGGAGCAGCGGAGACATACCTTTCAGGCAGACATCTAATAGAAGTTTGTTTTTTTAATTTGACATTAATATTGTTATCTTTGTTGTAAACAACTCTAGAGTTCCACAAGCGGAGGAGAGGAGGGGTGGGGTGGGGCGGGCGAACGAGAGAGAGAGAAATGGGTTTTAACGTCCACAAACTAGGTCATTTCCGGACTAATATCTGGTTGAATTTCATTTCAATAATTCGCTTCTACATAGGGGTCTTTAGCAGTGGGAGGAAACCGGAGAAAAACAACGAGGTTGGACAGGTGACCATAATTCTTGTCACCTGTAACCGGGGAATCAAAACAACGCGAGTTGCAGGGGCGGATCTAGGAATTTTGAAAAGGGGGGGGGGGCGCCGCAAAATGAGGGCACTTACCGTGGAGAGGGGGCACGCCGCTGCGAGGAGGGTTTGGGTGGGGGATCCCCCAAGACAATTATCCGTCATTTCCTTGCAACTGTAGCTATTCCAAGAGCTATTTGGCTGATATTTTCGTCTAAATAAACGTTCGGAACGGACATATTTGGGTCTGAGAAAAGGCACTTTCAGCAGTAAAAAAGGGCACTGTCGAAAATTAGGAGGGGGCGGGGGGCGCTTCCTTCGCGCCCCCACTGTATCCGCCTCTGAGTTGAATGTGGGTATGTCTTTTAAGAAGAGAGACTGAAATATAGAATAAGTGACCCCCTCAGAGTATAGAACCTGTATTAAATGAAGTAGTTCGAATGTTTTTCTGACAGCCAATCGTGGGGACTGAACTTTAATGTGACTGATTTAAATTTAATTTGAATAAAAACTCTATCTCATTTTGTTTTGTTTTACACAAATGTTTTCCTTCTCATATTTCTGCTTCCCGAAACTTTATTTGGTATTGTTCTTTAGTAATCAACTGTGGGACTCAATTTTGTTCTTTAGTAATCAACTGTTAGCCCCAATATTGTTCTGGAGTGATGGTTGTTATAAATCAAATGAACCCCAATATTTGACTACGGCTACACTATGATACTGATGTTCACTTGAAGGGATCACTTTACACAAGATTCTTCCTATATATATTCTAACCGGTCACAGACAATGTCAGGCAAAAATACTGTCTTTGTCAGGCATAATCTCTTCAATAAATCCGACACAAAAATCAAAATGTGAGTTACTAGTTCATTTCGTTTGGCATAGATGTTTCTTCTTTTTTTAATGATACATCCGACACAAAAATCAAAATGTGAATTACTAGTTCATTTTGGCACAATTGGTATATATATATACGACACAAAATTTGAGTTAATAGTTATTTTGGCACAAATGATAGATACAACACAAAATGTGAGTTACTAGTTCATTATGTACAACTGAAATACATATATTATGCCCCCACTGACGTGTAAAACAAATCTCATAGTAGTAATCTCACTTTAATAACACATATATTTTCTTATTCACAATTCTTTTGTCTCTGAAATGTTTCTATCTTCGGGGTAGTTTAATCCTTGAGAGAAACGAAACTTCACAGTAAAATTCACAATATTCTATTTTTGTGTTTTAATATGTAGGTTTAACACCACAGTTTCCCCTGTTCAATGAAGAAGTGTCATCACTGATGGAGCAAGATTTCAGTGAACAGAGTGAAGTGTCATCACTGAAGAAGCAGCATATTTCAATGAAACAGCTGAAGTGTCATCACTGATGAAGCAGAGTTCAATGAACAGCGTGAAGTGTCATCACTGATGAAGCAGCCGAGATGGAAGGACTGTTTAAATATAAAGCATATTCATTCAAGGCCTGAAAAATATAACACAAATAATGTTGTTTATTTTATTTATTCTATCTTTACTAATGTTTGTGACTCGGTTTGTCTTTCCGTCTGTTCAGTGTTCACGGATTCACCAGGGTTGTCCCGGGGATAAAATTTGGTGTATAGGGGTAGCTAGGCAAAATTCCCTTCATTGCACACTGTTAGCATATGCCCAGTAGAGCTATTGTTCTCTCACCTTATATATCAGAGCGTATTGGTCTCTCACTTTATATATTAGAGCGTATTGTTCTCTCACCTTATATATTAGAGTGTATTGTTCTCTCACCTTATATATTAGAGCGTATTGTTCTCCCACTTTATATATTAGATTGTTCTCTCACCTTATATATTAGAGCGTATTGTTCTCTCACCTTATATATTAGAGTGTATTATTCTCTCACCTTATATATTGTATTGTTCTCTCACCTTATATATTAGAGCTATTGTTCTCTCACCTGATATATTAGAGCGTATTGTTCTTTAGTTTGCACGGCTCCTGCTCTTTCTTTTCTCATTTTGCTGACACAGCTTAACACATCCGCCACCCTTTCTTGCTCATATTGTCTCATACAAATATCTATACCCAATAAGGTACCAGTTCTACCTGTACCAGGACTACAAATATAAATAAAATAAAAATAAAATATAAATTAAATACAAATATAAATTAAATACAAATATAAATTAAATATAAATTAAATATGAATTAAAATTTAGATAAAATACAAATAGATAAAATACAAATGAAATATAAATAACAATAACAATTAAAAATAGAAGTAAAATAAAACATAAATAAAATATAGATAAAAGTTAAAAAAAATCAAATTAAGAAAAAATAAAATGTAAATAAATTAAAACATAAAATAAAACAAAATATAAACAAACTAAAATCAAAACAAGGCAGCACAGGAGAATTTCCCGTCTTCAATAGCCCACTCAGAGCAGAACAATATGATTTTAAAGTATTTTAAACCCAATTTCAGTTCATTTTATTTTCTACCTACCTGCAATGAACAACTAGAGGACCTCCACTATCTTCATATAATTTTCTTATTTCAATTGTAAATTTGACGAGAGAAATGGCTTCAGGTAAACCTTGAACTGGCCAACATGTGTACCAAATATGTTTTATCTCTCGAAATAAATTATTCTGGAAAAACAAAAATACCAATTAATTAATTAATGTTACACATTTGTAATACAGGGGTCTTGCCACATGCCATAAAACCAGAGAGGGAAAAAGAGAGACAGAAACATCAACAGTGATTGCGTGAGTCATTGATCAAAAGTCGCTTGTAAACCCCTTGTGAAGACCCTCGAAAGTATAAAAAACAAAATATAGATTTGTATTTTAATCAGATTTCTGCGATATCGCCCTCAGTGGAAGTAGATGTTAAATACCAAGAACAATAATGGCACAACTACACGTTACTAGAGTTGTAGTATGAAACAAGAGAGGTATGTCATCTTACTTCTATATCTTTAAGTTCTATTGTAGACATGATACATTCTTGTGTAACATCTCTCTTCTTTAAAGTCACCGTAAATTCACCATATTTAATCAATGTTCCAAGACAGTCCGGCCAGTATTCAGCACATTTTGGCTACAAATATAGGATGAAGCTACATTCGTTAACATTAACATTTAGATCAAATATTTTAGAAATAAAGCTACATTTATCAATGACTCAGGATGTGATTTCATTGCAATTGTAAAACATAAAATACAGACGTGACGTCATCCTTAGATGTCGGCGTACCATAATTTCCAATAATGTACGTGTAACTTGCCAATCGTACATTATCTATACTAGATGAAATATTGTACTCACGTGACGTATTTCATTGAAAAGGACACGTGTGGGATAGTGTCTGTATTTTAAGCTGTTTAATGGTCTAGAGCTAAAGACATTCTGTAGTATATAGAAACAACACTCAGCTAACGCTTGGCGCAGTATCAGTATATTATTCAATATCTCTCTCTCGACTATTAAACCGTACATAATGTATTGCCAGAGTTTTTGTGTTCATAGCGAACATCTTTGAAAAGAGTTATTTCCCTTTCGCTGCTTACTGACAAATAATTTGCACAGTTCTGAGTGAATTGAATGTTGCTATGCAGAAATCCAGTTTGATCAACTACTTTCATATTTAACCGCTTGAACACATGTGGCCATGATGTTTTTTGATAGTGACCTTTACTTATGTCCGGCCACTGGATTTCCTGGCAACAACTGTTGGATTGACCAGTACTACAGGTGGAATACCAGAGATAAACCACGAAAGCAGCCCTATAGTGCGCACGGACCAGCAGTACAAGTTGTTTGTCCACAGCACGATCTGTCAGTTTTCTGATTGTGAATTTCATTATAAAGATGTTTATTGTCATATGGTCCCTTCATATAGTCACTGAGAACAGGAGCACATATAGTTACATGTAAATCGAGTAATGATTATCTATATTTTAAAAATCGACTTACATGACCATGTTCATCCATAGCTGTTAACATAACTATAACTCTAGACTGTTGTTCCCAGATCATTCTCCAGAAATCAGCTTTAGTATTAGCTAGAGGTGCTTGGGTGGCTATATACGCCTTCGATTCATCGGGATAACCCTTCGATAACAAAATACACTTGGTTTACTCGGGATAAACACTCTCTCTCTCTCTCTCCCTCTTTCTCTCTCTCTCTCTCTCTCTCTCTCTCTGCGTTTATTATGAGAGAGTGAGGAATGGGGTTTAATGCCAACTCGACAAGTCATTTCGGGAATAATGCCATTCAATTTTATTTCAATAATCTGCTTGCATGTCAAGATTTAGCAGTGGGAGGAAACCAGAAGACCCAGAGAAAACCGATGAGGTTGGACAGACCACCTTGCTCCTTGTCACGTACAACCAGGGAATTCAAACCATTCTAGTTGACTCAATAACAGACCTATGATACAACACGCACACGTTAACTATACGGCTATCCATTGCCCCACCCCGGTGTCAAATATAATCTATACTCACTGTGACAAAGTTAGCGTTGATATAATCTGATGTAGCTTGGCTTAATTTTCTCTTTAGGCTTACACGAGTTCTTGGTACTAAAAAAATAATATGAAAGGGAAATCTTGAAATTCCATCTTCATAAGCCTATTAAACAGCAGGCCGTTAAAATCCATTTTATTTCATATTAGATATATTTTGGAGGAAAACAGAATGTTATTGAATTCAAGTCAACACAGGGCTGTGAATCAGTAGAAAAGAAATCAAATCCCAGAAACTACTAAATATCAATCAAAAATATTAAAGTTAAATCCTATTTCATCTAATACTAAGAAAAAACACACAGAAATGTACTTAAAGGGGTTTAATGTCTTATGTTGCCTCCTATCTCACTTGCAACGGACTACAAACAAGGACTTCGGCTACTGTGGGTATTTCTGACCCGTAAACACGGCAATTGTCAAACTAATTGTTTTAGTGAGTTTGATTTGCATTGCGAAACAATACCAACCTAATTCTGTCATTCAGAAGCAAACGTTATGTAGCAAACACAGAAATGAAATCGGGTTGTGCTATTGTCCTGCATTGACTGGGTTAATGAAGACGAGAATATACCATAAAGGGTTCTTTTACGTGCATGTCGATGTGTACATGAATGACTATGTTGTCCCTTGCTAGGCCATCTGTACGTGTAGCCAACACAATGGAGAACAAAGCACAGTACATACAGGAGAAATCAACATTATCTTTATATTTAAGACGGCCATATACTTTACAGTGTGCGATAACGTAATTTTTCCATAGGCAGCGGTACTATGACCTACTCTTATATCGATTTCCAACTACCAAGGGATCTTTCATGTGCACCTTGTTTTTGTCACATCCGTCCTACATCATTGACAAGAGAAACCATGTGGGAAAATCTTGATGAACTTACTTGGAATAACATTAGCATATCTATTCTTATCTTCTGCTCCTGATGGCACAGTCGACAATCTTGGCATCTCATTCTTTATAGCCTAGAAGAATCAATATTACAGTAAAAAAGACAGGCACCTGCTACTTTTGTCACATGCAAAGAGGATGAAATGTAGGATAGAACCCTGAGACAAAACACAGAACTACATACCATTTGGTTTTGCAAATGCCCCAAGAACCTTCCAAATGACAGTAACAGTACAAACAATTGTTTTTAATTTTAATAAATTTATAATTTACGTAGTCTTTTTCTTGGCACATGATAGGATTCGAACCTGCGACTTTCCAGTTGAATGTCCAGTTCCCTTATTGTTCAACTAATGTTGGTCCACACTGTGAACAGATTAGCGGGTAAAATGAAAAATAAACCTAACAAAAGATAAGCCTAGTTATGGCGTCACTCACATAAAATTCCTCATAAATTGACTCTGGTTCAGAACACAGATTAGCTAATCCAGCAAAATTAACAGGATTTGATAACACTCCCTACAAAGTAATAAAAATCATGATAGAAACATACATAAATATTAATTTTCTATGGTGAATTGAGAGAAAAGAAAGCTGTCATATCTTGCTATAAGTATAAGTAAATGAAATAGGATTTTTTGGTTTTTCACCAAGTAAAGAGGTTGGGTTTAAAGTCCTACTCTCTTGCTCCGACTGCGTTAATATAGACAGGTTGTGAGAGATGAAATGAAAGGATGTCCAACATCCTACCGTTCTGCTTTAACTAGGCTAGTGAAGACATGACATTTTTCTCGGCCAATACTTTGATAGAATGCAGGAACTCTCCTTGCGTGCAGAGAGAGAAAAATGGCTTTTGACAACCACTCGACAGAAACTATATTATTTCAGAAATAAAATATGGTTCAAGATTATTTCAGTGGTAGGAAACACGGGGACCCACAAAATCGAAACCAACAGTAGGACGTTAAACCCATTTCATAGGCAACATTTAGTTCAAATTATATAGAATGCTAGTAACTTAAAAGTTTCTCTCTGGGAGCTTTTCAACAAGGGTTCTCACATCATTATTAAGCAAAGCTGAGACAACCCGCACGTAATTGTCGCTGGAAATAAACTAACCCCATGCCGCTCAAAGACGAAATGAACTTATGTGTGTCATACTTACATTATTGTTAATAAATTTTTGTATATCTAAATCTAATGCTGGATTGAAGAGACCACTGTTAGGTCGACTTTTTACTGATGCCAATGCTATAGAATCATTACTGGCTATAGAAAATCTTCTCCTGTTGCTATGGCTGTGACTGTGATTTAGTGTACGCGTTTTGCGATAGCGTCTCTTCATCATAAACTGAAATTATATAAATAAATATATATTCAATGAGAGAGGGAGAATGGAGACTAACGTCCACTTGACACTAACTAGGTCATTTTGGAACTAACACGTGGTTTAATTTTGTGTACGCGTAGGAGACTTTAGCCGTGGGAGGAGACCAGAGCACCCATAGTACATCCACGAGATTGGACAGGCGACCCTACTTCTGGTCACGTAGAAGCGGCGAATCGAACCATGGCAGTTGACTCAATTCGGACATCTAAGCCACCCTAATTATATAAAAGATATATTATAGTTACCCAACGAACCAGCAGATTGTATACTATACTACTAGCACAATAACAGGCACATGCACCACCGGCAAACCTCAGGCCGAGCGGCGCATGTACTAACGATTCGCCACCACCCACTACCTTTATTTATGTAGAAGATGTATTATAATTACCTGTAATACTATTACAGCTATACAACAGATACCTCCAACTGAAGCTATCGTTATAGCAACAGTAACACCAGATATATCTTCAGAGCCTGCATTAGGATCAGCTGTAGCAATAATATAATGTCGACCTTCATCTTTAGTATTTAACGTTACTCTAACCAACTGAAATAAAACCCCAAAACAAAATATAATAATCACACAATATACTCACCAACTTAAATAAAACCCTTTTCTGCACCAACTGGGCTATGCCGGCAGATGAGCTTCCATCCAAATCGGATTGCAATTGTGACATCTAGAGTGTCCACAAGCTAAAAATGTGCTTTTTCGTACAATCTGGGGTAACAATCCAGGTAATTATTTTCCCATATGTGCCAAAACATGTGTTAAAAATATACATTTGATTTGGATATGGGGGCGGCCATTTTGTCTGGTAGTGTAACAGTGATTTGAACAGTTTTAAAAGCTAAAAACATGATTTTTCGCACATTCAATTGGTGTCATAATCCAGGAAGTGACGATCCGATATACATGTACATCAGTGTCGAAAGGAACCAATATCTTTTGATTATAAACATCAAAATGGGACAAAAATTGTGACTTCTACAGGTATACTACCAAGCGAAACACAGGACTCAATAAGGGGTCATAATTCAACAAGTGACAGTCCGATCTGTCCCAATATAAAAATGAACGGAGATCTTTGGAATATAAACCTATATTTCAAGTTTTGTCAAAGTTGTACCAAATTTGTGACATGTAGAGTGTCCACAGACCAAATCTGGATGGAATGGATGACCGGGCATCCGACAGGGCAGGGTCTACGACAACATACGGGGGTATATAAAGAGATAAGAAAGATTTCTGTGACATACGAACCTTGTCCTTGAAGAAAGATTCTTCGGGGAATCCAGATTCAAAATACTGAGCACAATCAACGGTCAATGAACTATCATACTGTCCATCATAATCCACGATATAGAGACGAACATAGATATACTCCTCCTCAGCTACAGGCCAAGGTTCAACACAATAATTTATCTCTTCGTTCATAATCTTAACCTGCTGTTCCTCAAAACTATCTTTATAATTGGCTTCTAATATATCGACTACTTCATGCTGAAAAGTCTGATAGTTAACACAAAACATTGACCAAGACATGCGAAATCGGACGGTCACAAACACGGGAGGTAGGCTTTTAAAGGTGGTGGAAGCAGATGGTAACACCGAGGGTTGCAATAGAGGAGTGCTTGGAGTAGTCACACGATGTTCTTCTCCAGGGGTACTAACAGTCGATGCAGAAGATGCACTAGAAAGGTTGTTGATGGTTGATCGCGAGACTGTTATGTTTTGATTTAACATTGTTGTTGGTGATTGCGTGGTGTTGGAGGCGTTACTGACCGTGGAAGTTAAAATACTCAGCAATGTCGTCGTACTTTCTAACTTTTTCTTGGTTGTGGAAATCGTAGAAGTTAAATTGATCTCCGTTGTGTATGGTTTCTGCGTACTAGTTGACGTTCTCAAGGCTCCCTTTGTTGTGGTTCCCCTAATGCCAATATGTATAGTTGTTCTCCTGGTGGTTGTCCTATTGTTGGCCGACCAGTTGTGATGGATCTTCCGAGTAACATATGATGTTGTTGTTGGAATTGCATTTGTCGATGACCCAGGATTTGTTGATGATAGCGAATGTGTGGTTGTGGTTGATGCTCCAGCAGTAGGGGTAAATGTAAGGTGTGTTCTCTGTTTAACTTTGTGTTTATCATGTCTTTTTGTACTTCCTGTTATTGTTGTTTGTGTGGTGTTGTTATTTGTAGAATTAGTTGTTGGTACTAAATTGGGTGTAGTGAGTATGGTTGTTGCTGTTGTAGGAGCTGATTCTTCCGATTGTACTGATATTAAATTCGCAGATGTAGTAGATGGAAAACGTGTGGTTGTGGAGGCATGTGATATTGTAATTGGTATCATGGTTTCTGGGATGGTAGTATTTGTGGTTGGCAGAGATGTGGTTGAAGTTGTCGTTGGTCTGGTGGTTGTGGGCCTTGTGGTTGTGGGTCTGGTGGTTGTGGATGCTGTTGGCCTAGAAGAGAAGCTGGTCTGAGATGTTGAAGATGATTGAGCTGTTGTAGTTGCTCTTTCTGTTGTTCGCTGTGTGTTCCTTTCTTCTGTAATTGGAACCAGTATCTCTGAATCTGTTCCCCCAGTAGTTGCCACGGATGTAGCTGGAGATGTTGAGTTTGTAATCAATGGAAATAAAGTAAGAACTTCGGGTGTAACTGTGGTCAATCTGTTCAACGGCTGTACTGTAGGCAAAAGAATTTGTGGTGTAGGTAAATCTGTGACTCTGTTAATTGTTGTGTTGGTCTTAGGAAAGAGAGTCATCCATATTCGTGATGTTGATGCCGTAACATTTGGTGTGGTAGAACCTGATCTCGCCATGGTGGGAACAGATTCTGGGATTCTATGTTGTGGTAAAATTATTCCTGGACTTTGAGTAGGCAATGGAACTAATTCTGTAGTCGTGGTGGGGGATATTTGGGGTATAGATACTAGAAGCAAATTAGGAACAGGAGCACTATTGATTTTGGCCAATGTGGATGAAACTGCAAGCTGGCCAGATCTAATTAACATGCACAACATATCGCAGGTGGCTGTTGTATGTGGCCTGGGGTAAACCAACGTTGGAACGAGGCTTCCGACAGATTGAAAAGATACTGATGTTGCTTGGGACTGCAGCAGAGACTTGATAGCTGTTGCACCTGTTTGTTCATTGCGATGAGATCTAGGAATGGTTGCAAGCGGTGTAGTGCTACTTCCGGCAACACTGGCAGTCCTTTCCAGAGATAAATGATCCGGGAAGCTTGTGTGAAGTTGTGGAGTTTCTGAATGATGATTGCCTACATTTGGTTCTTGTTGGGTTTGGTTGTTTGCGGGTAAAGTTGGTGGTGTGGCTGGAGCTATTGCTTGTAAACCAACTGTTGGGTTTGGATTTATGACTTCAGGATGTTCGTGTTGGTAAGAGGGAGCATGATGAACAGTGTTAGGATTATGTTCATGTAGTGGTTCTTGTTCATTATTAATGTTTTCATTTCCTTCTGAAATTATAAAGAAAAGTGCATATTTGTTTTTTGAGATGATATATTCTAAACCAAAACCTGGAATTATTTATCATTAATAGGGACAGTCTACAATTTCACAAGGTACATACTTGGTGAAGGGCGAATTCACAAAAGGATATTTTTGAAATCATTTCATATTTGAGAAATACACAATCTGATTAAAATACAGATCTATAATTTTTTATACTTTCGATAGCCTATAGACCAGTTGTAGTAGGAGCTCACGTCAGGGGTCATACGAGCGGCTTTTGATGCTATGATGTCAGACATTGATTTATCAACGGACATTGACGTTTCTACTGGTTTACCCACAGTTCCGTGTATCACATGCAAACAGACCATACATTTCTCATTAACAACAGATTAGCTGAAAGAAAGAAATGAGTAACGTCCACTCGACACAAACTACGTCATTTTGGGACTAACATATGGTTCAATTTTATTTCAATAATTCGCTTTGGCTTAGGGGTCTTTATCAGTGGTAGGAAACCAGATGAACCAGAGAGAACCCACGAGGTTGGAAGGCGACCTGGAGAAAACCCACGAGGTTAGACACGCGACCCAACTCTTGTCACGAACACATTAGTTATTGCCGAGCTGTTCCGGTAAAGAACGATTACCTGGTGCTGTTGGGGCTAAAACGCCTGAGAGAATTCCCGTTGTCCGGCTGTTCTGATAACTAATGATTACCTGGTGCTGTTGGGGCTAAAACCCCCGAGAGTATATTACCTGTATGATGTTGATCCAATTGGTAACCTGCAGGTATATTATCTGGTTGTAAACTATTTGTCCCTAATAACCTGGGTTCTATTATTGATACACAATCTTCTACTCGACTCAATACAACACCTAGACAAATATATACAAATATACACCATTAGTTATACAATATACATCGGAAGGAGGGAGGGAGAGGGAGAGGGGGAAGAGAGAAGGCCATGTAACCATAAACATGGTATTTTTTTGTCAGGGTGGGGGCTAATTAAGATTATTTAAAGGGATTTGGATGGCCTAGTTGTCTAGAGCGTCGCGCTTTGAGCTGTAGCTGGTTGGTCACCTCTGTCTTACGGTTGTGGTTTCAATCCCTGGTGTTGAGCGTATGTGGCTTGGAGATAGAGACGCCGTCTCAACCTCGTGAGTTTACTCCGGGTACTCCAGTTTCCTCCCACAGGAAAGTCCCCTGGGCATGCGCTAAGCATACAAACATAAGACAACTTGTCTGCGATATCTCCCTTGGTGGAAGTGGACGTTAACAGAAGAAGAAGAAGAAGAAGGAGGAGAAGTAACATACCTAGGATTATCAAAATATTCCAAATGGTCATCTTTATCCGTTTAATTCTACAAATTCTAATTCATTTACATATGACATATCTGGTTGGTGGGTCTGGTCTTCAAGTTGTAGCGTTGTTTTCTTCTGTTTCCATTAATCTCCATTTGTGGTACCGTGATGTATTCTACCCTCTAACTGGCGTCACAAACTAACAAACTGGAATTAAATAAGTTAATTGGAGATACTCGATCGTTGACTGTGACCAACAAGGATTCAGTTACTACATTAACAACGTCAAGGTCCACGTCATATGATCCTACTTATAAACAGACGACCAAAGTTTCTAGTTTATTTAATTACAGGCGTGTATTAAATCAACTGACCTTGAAATCATGTGTGTGTGTGTGTGTGTGTGTGAGAGAGAGAGAGAGAGAGAGAGAGAGAGAGAGAGAGAGAGAGAGAGAGGGAGAGAGAGAGAGCACCTGATTGTTGGTTAGGGTTAGAGCTAGGACTAGGGTTAGAGTTAGGGTTAGTACTAGCCTGTATACATCTTGTGACCTTTCCACAAAGTAGGTCATTTTGGGACTAACATTTCAATAATTCACTTGCGCGTAGGGTTCTAAAGCTGTGGGATTGAACCAGAAACTCTAAGAAAACCCACAAGATTGGATAGGTGACGCTCATCCTTGTTACATACAAGCAGGAAATCAAAACCACCCCAGCTAACTCAATGACAGACTTTATAACCTAAGGTGCACATTCAACCGCTTGAAAAGGTAATGAAATGGGGTTCTGCTCCGACTGGGCTGATGAAGACAGGCTAACATATGCCCTGCAACCCTGACAGGTGCATCACAATCCGGGTGAAAGCCGGATTATACTGTGTCGATTCAATGGAAATCGTGTGACGGGACGGCTGACTGATGTCGTAATATACGGAGTCCGAATTTACCAGAGATTTTTTGACTTAAGTAATAAGGAAATAAATCGGGACATGTAAATCATGTCGGATTTCACGGAGTGACGAAGTGGTCAGAGTTCGGATGTGACAGAGTCCACTGTACTCTTATATCGAATTACAACTGCCAAGAATTAAATATTCATTACACTGGTCGGTAACTCTCCTATGTAATACAGTTTACTTAATTTCAATCAAACATCTTAAAGCTAAACCCAAATTGTTTCTTGAAAACAGAATTTTCATTGATTAAGTCAATAAAGGGCTATAATATACAGCAATGAACTTTTACACTCACAAGCAAGTCATATTAAAATCTTAAAGCTAAACCTAAATATTTTCCGGAAAACAGAATTTTCATTGATTTTAAGTCAATATACAGCGGTTAACTTAGAAACATTTACACTTACAAGTCAGATTTAAAATTCATTTCTGGTAACTTCGTGATGTCTTACTTCCGTGCATAATAATCAGACAAGTATAGGATATGATACAGAGAGTTGATATTAATAATAAATGTGTGTTTATAAAATATGTAGTATACAGTACTTCCTGTAATAATATATCTGCTTACAGAATCTTAAGTAGAAAAACTTGACCTACCCATATACCAGTCACATGCATTAAAGTAACAGTGCAGGATTTACGTTTTGTCATAAAATGGCAAATGAAATGAAATGGGGTATGGGGTTTAACGTCCTACTGTCTACTCCTAAACTGGGATAATGAAGACGGGCATACGCCATACAGTGTGTTAGGAGGGAAATTTTGCCCATACAGCTGCATTGCGGGCAAATTTTGAATTCCAACTGACAAGGGTTCTCTTACACGCACATCAATGTGAACACAGGACTTTCAGGCTAGCAAGCCAACGTCCATCTCATCGAGGTCCCGTGTTTACATTGGCGAGCACATAAAAGATCCCTAGGCAGTTGGAATTAAACATAAGAGAAGACCATAGTGAAATGTATGGGATATGCCCGTCTTCAATTGCCCAATGTGGAACAGAACAATAGGATATCAAACCCCATTTTATTTCATTTTTTTCGTACTCACTAAGCCACCATGGCTCCTATACGGCGTAAAACCTCATTTTATTTCGTTTCATTTCCAGACGATATCACTAAAACCTATAAATGTATCAATTTACACCAATAGATAAGAGAATTACATATTATACACGATTGTGTATGTCACCAACTTGAGACGAGGTAATCCTCGGTCTAGTTTAAACCAGATAATAATAAACAATTAATTCTAGATAGATGATGTGACATATAAACATACTTGTTGATATATACACCATGAGATAAATGTATGGGTCTTTATATCATCCTCCAATCAAATATATAAACAAACATGAGATAAATGTATGGGTCTCTATATCATTCACCAATCAAAAATATACTTGAGAATTATCATACATTATCAGGTTAAAAATCAAACCAATTGCTCCCCCCACCTACAATCATCCGAAGGTGCATGGGGTACAGAAAAATAAGGCACCCCCAATCCCCCCAAAATAATTAGACAATCTTTCAATCAGTCGGTCGGTTTTAAGAACGCCCACATGCCAACGGATTCGTTTGCCCTGATCCAAACTTTCCTATATCACTTTACGTGTAGGCTATGGCGCCTGACCACTCTCTTGCACCCCCACTTTTAAACTCCTGCAAGGGACAGTCAGGGGTCGAAAAGGGGACAGCCAGGTTAGTGAGCTAGTGCCGTGTACTCACTGAGTAAACCTGACTCACACGTACACTACAGGTGAACAACCAGCATATTATATAAATAAGTTAGCCAATATATTTATATAGCCTATGATATCTAATATCAATATTTTTAAAAACTTTCTTGATATAAAACATATATGATAACACGTACATGTATTACACAATAAACAATATACATCTCATATCAACTGTTTCGACACCCCAATTGTACGTGACAAGGTATAGAGTCGCCTATCTAACCTCGTGGGTTTTCTCCGAGTTTGATATAACAACTGGAATCAGTGGCTAAGTGGGGAAGATGCTGACTCGCTAGCTTGTAGGTTTGGGTTTGCTCCCTACATTGGCCGAGAAAGTTCAGCAGAATTTTCCAACTTCTTTTGTTTTTCCCATTGTCAGTGGTGCAGACGGAGGGCTGGACAAGGACAGCCGTCTAGTCCTTCGGATGGAACAAAAAACAAAACTTCGTGGACACATTGGTGTTCATGTAAAAGATCCCCTTGCAGTTGGAACTCGATATACGAATAGTCCATAGCGTCGCTGCCTGAGCAAAATTACCCCTATAACACACTGTATGGCGGATGCCCATATTCATAAGCCCAGTTAGAGCAGAACAGTACAACAGCGTTTTATAGCTGAGGCGCTGGAGGCGCCAGCCTCCTCGCGAAAAAAAAAATCAAAGAAATTGGAAAAGTAAAACGGGAGAAAAATGCTAAAACCGATGAGAAAATTAAAAAGTACCCTAGTTAGGGCGGGGGGGCCTAAAGGCAGAGAAAAGGGCCCTACGTCTGACAAAAGGGCCCCTCTGGCCAAGGGAAAGGGCCCCGAGTCCGAGTCAATCGTTTTCTATACTGTTCACTGTTACTGTCGAATCCATTACTGAATGAGAATGCAGTCATTGCATTGGCATAAAAATCATCAATCAAGACACACCCCCCACCCGCGAAAGAGGACCCTCAAAATAGTGTAGCCTCCGCCATGATTAAACCAACGCCCCTGGAACAGTAGGACGTTAAACCCTTTTTCATTTCATTTCATTGGATATAAAACAAAATAAACCATCACATTTACATTGTGATAAACAAAAGAATTAAAATTTAGGGTCGTGAGATACAGGAAATAATTACACTTACATAAACTCTGGTTTAAGTCGTCTATCCTTTCTGATCTAAATTACATATATAACACACTGAAATGGAAGTTTATTTCGTTCAATATTTTGATTTCATCTTCTATCAGTATGAACTTTGACATCTTGATACATTATCAGTTTAGGCAATCGAAAGCCCCGCCCACTTGATGCGGAAAGACCAATGGATATTGTTTTCAGTGATATTCAATAGTGGGGTCATTAGTACATTTACATTAAAGATTATATAAGTCAGTTTAATTAGGCGAGTATCAGAGTGTAATTAATTATATCAGAAATAGTGGCTGATAAATCAACATGTAGTTATATTTATAAAATCTTCCATATACAAGTGAGGGAGGGAATGGGGTTTATTTGAAGTCAACTTGACACAGGGTCATTTCGGGACTAACATATGGTAGGCTAAAGGGTTTGGTAAAATTTATAAAAATTTAACAGGGCACATCTAACAGGAGAGCGAGAGAGAGAGAGGGAGGTTATTTCGTGACTAACATATAATGGTAGGCGACTTTGGTAAAAAAATCTTGTAGAAATCTTCCATAAAAAGCTCACAGCGAGAGAGAGCGAGAGAGAGAGAGAGAGAGAGAGAGAGATGGGGTTTAATGTCCACTCTACACAAACTAGGTCATTTTGGGACTAACATATGGTATTTTAACAATTATAATGCATGTAGTTTTCTTTTCAGCAGAATAGCAGTGGGAGTAAAAAAGAGGACATCTCCGAGAATTGCGGATCGATTGTTTGATAAACATACAATAACTCGACCCACATCTTCTCGATTATAATATGTTTCTTTAAACAATTCAAGATTAGAGAAATGCATTCTGATTAACATATAGATATATATTTCGTTTCGTTTTTGTGTTCGTTCGATGGCCTACGCTACATAAAGATCTGACCAGATGTAGTGGAACGTCACATCAGGGGTCATACGAGTGGCTTTTGATCCTGTGATGTCAAGATATTTGATTAACAAATTAACGTCGGAGATTCTAGGAGTTTACCTACAGTACCGTGCATAGCACGCCAGGAACTCGTTTTTCATTGGCTAATACCTCACATCAACTAGAATGCCTGTTGTATAACAACTTGCGTGTAGGGGTCTTTAGCAGTGGGAGGAAACTGGAGTACCCAGAAAAAACCCACAAGGTTGGACAAGCGACCCTACTTCTTGTCACATACAACCAGGAAATCGAAACCATGCCAGTCACGACTCAATGACAGACCTTATGATGCAGCACGCGCACACTAACCATTTGGCCATCTACCTCCCCAAAATGAAATGAAATAAAATGGAGTTTAAAATCCTACTGTTCTTCTCCAAACTGGGCTAATGAAAACGGGCATATGCCAGTGTATTATGAGGGAAATTTTGCCCAGACAGCAGTGCTACGGTCTACTCTTACATCAAATTCCAACTGTCAAGGGATCTTTAACGTGCACGCCAATGTGTACAAGGGACGTCAGTTTTTTCGTACCCTCCAAATGAATAGACGGCTGTCCTTGTCAGGCCATCCATCCTGCATCACTGACAAGGAGGAACCACGGCGGAAAAAAATAAATTATAAGTGACATAAGACAAAATTTAGTGAGGATGAAGAATACTAAGACACCAATTGATCTTCTTAAAGATACATTAGTTAAGAGTTTAATAATGAGCTAGCTAGTCATTCTTGCTATCATAATTAAAAAAATAGATGATAAAAAAGAAAATAGGCATCAACTGTCCCCGCAGCGTCTCTGAGATAGACAGACGATAAATCCAGCCACATATTCTCGATTATTAATGTATCATCAATTAAAGATTATAGAAATGCAGACAAAGTAATATTAAAGTTACATTATGGGAGATAAGATAAAGAGATGGCAGTTCTCACTATAATAGTTAAAAACTAGATAGTGTAAAGGTAATTTGCTGAAAATTTCAGTCAAATTGATCCACTATTAGCCGAGAAAAAGGCGTTTGAAATATTCACATAGCCTCGTTCATCATTACTCAAATCATTAATATAAACAGCATAGTCTCGATTATTCCCTTGATTGAATTAATTATCAACGGCCATTAAGCGGCATATAGGAATTCAATCCGCCAACATCGAAGACTAGCCTTGACATCAAGAGTTTATTATGGTCTGGATATGTTAATTAATGTCTAATTGATTATTTAGATAACATTTCAGGCCTAAAGAAAGACCTGTAATAAACAGATTTTGCTCTTGCATAATGCTATTTTAATGTATCATCAAAGATTATAGAAATGCAGACAAAGTAATATTAAGTACATAATAAATAAATAAAAAAACATAAATAAAAGCTATTATCTACATAAGTATAGAGTGACATAGTAAAACAAAGATATCTGTTAAGAGATGAAATAAAAGATATATGATATGATATCTGACTATCTAATCTATTTAATAACAATTACATGTTTACCTACACCTAGACCTAATCCTGGTACATCCAGTACATATATCAACAATAGTCATACACAAGGCAGGGTATGCTGGCTGCTTATCCTGGTACATACAGTACATATATCAACGATGGTCATACACAAGGCAGGGTATGCTGGCTGCTTATCCTGGTACATTCAGTATAAATATCATTTACATGGTAGGCAGACTGGTAATTAGAAATTATGATAGCAATTTAAAAAGAGGGAGAGGGAGGCAGAGATGAGGGAAAGAGGGAAAGGGAGAGATAGAGGAAGGGAGAGATAGAGGGAAGGAGGGAGAACAAGAGAGAGAGAAAGAGAGAGAGGGATAGGATTTAATGTCCACTTAGTCATTTCCGGACTAACACATGGTTCAAGTTTTATTTTCAACAATGCCCTTGTATGTAGGAGTCTTTTCTTTAGCAGTGGGCGGAAACCGGAGGACCTTCCGAAAACCCACGAGGCTGGACAGGCGACTCTACACCCTTGTCAATTGTTCTAATCTATTCAATATCACAGTCATCTGAATATGGTCATTCAATATCACAGCCATCTCTGGGATGTGTTCTAATCCGTTCAATATCACGGCTATCTAATGGTCGTGTAAATAAATGCCTATTCAATAATCCATATAACCTTTAAAGCCAAAATACAGACCTGCAATAAGCAGATATAGATCTTACGTAAGGCATCTTTTTACTTTAAGGTCAAAAGTTGAAAAGCAAAGACAGAGAAAATTGTATCGGATGTTTATTAAGTTGAATGGTTTCATCCTGTTTAAATTATAGATGATCCTTAAATTAGATTGAATTTGACCAAAAAAATGGGTTTTGCGTAGAGAGAGATAGAGAAGTGGTTTAACGTCCACTCATCACAAATTACGTCATTTTGAGACTAATGGGTCCATTTTTATCTCAACAATCGCTAGTGAATAGGGGTCTTTAGCAGTGGGAGGAAACAGGACCCAGAGGTTGGACAGGCGACCCTACTTCTTGTAAAGAACAAGCTGGGAGAGAGAGAAATGGGGTTTAACATCCACTCGACACAGATTAGGTCATTTTGGGACTAACATATGGATACAATTTATTTCAATAATTCGCTAGCGCCTAGGGGGTCTTTAGCAGTGTGAGGAAATGACTCAGAGGAAAACAACAAGGTTGGACAGGTGATCGTACTCATTGTCAGGTACAAAGCAAGATTAAACAATATCTAGGTTTCAGTGATGATAGGCAGACAGAACTATTAAATTTTGGGGAGGATGGGCATAGGTTTTGAATGCCTTATTTTCAGTCACCAAAACGTGGTATTTTTGTAAAGTATAAGCTGGAGAGAGAGAGAGAGAAATGGGGTTTAACGTCCACTCGACACAACTAGATCATTTTGGGACTAACATATGGGTTTTTTAAAATTTTATTTCAATAATTCGCTTGTGCGTAGGGGTCTTTAGCAGTGGGAGGAAACCGGAGTGCCCGGAGGAAACCCACGAGGTTGAGAAGGCGCCCCTATCTCCATGCCACATACGCTCACACCAGGGCTCGAAACCACAGCCGCAAGCCAGAGGTGACCGGCCAGCTAGAGGTCGAAGCGCGGCACTCTAGACCACTAGGCCATCCCAACCCCTAAAGAGTATAAGCTGGGAATTGAAACCACACCAGTTGACTCAATGACAGACCTTATGACCTAATATGCACGCGTTCACCCATTCCACCACCCACCCCTGTGGTTTAGATGATTATTATCTCTATTGTCCTTTGATACTGATTACTACTGTTTTATATCACTTGTCAACTACAATAGTGTACATGCTGAATGTCGTAAAGGAATCTTTCTGACATGGTTTCCCCTTGTCAGAGGCTGTCCAACACGGCTAAAGTGCTAAAGACCCCTACGCGCAAGTGAGTTATTGAATTAAAGTTAAACCATTTGTTGGTACCGAGATGACCTGGTTTGTTTTGCTTGGACGTTAAACCCCATTTCTCTCCCCCTCGCCCTTGTTACAGGTGCAAGATGGAGAGCCTGATAAGGACAGCTGTCTAGTCGTTTGAATGGTTCGAAAAACCAAGATCCAATATGCACATTGGCGTGCACGTAAAAGATCCCATGACAGTTGGAAATCGATATCTCAGAGTTTGCCTGGGCCAAACCATACACGGGACCTCAGTTTTTTGTATCTTTAATTTAAAAGTAAAATAATTTACTTACCAATAAAATCTTGTTTCATAATAAACAAATTGTTTCATAATAAACATATGCTATCAGATAATGTATTGAATTACAGATAAAAACACAACATTCTCTATAATAAAACTCTGAACACTGACATCTTCAGAACATGATAGCTATATTGAGTGCATATTAACTGTTTTGTCAAACCAACTATCATTTGTAGTGAGTCTAAATTTATTCATCAATACATCTGTGATGTCAGAGAACACAATAATTAAACGTCGAACATGGACATCTTCAGAACACGATAGTAACATTGAACCAACAGTCAGTAATTTGTCGTGAGTCAGATGATTTTAAAATCGTGTCAAATTCGCCGTTAATTCAACATAACACCCTAACAATTATTGACAAAGAGGATGTGGTTAAGTAACAGAAAACATCTCCTCCCCTTTCCTAATTGTAGGACTTAACATTGTTTTATTACAATGTGTTATTCAACTCTCTACTTCCCTGTTCAAATATCATTCACAATATAAGTCAATGGGAGAGAGAGAGTAGGTCATTTCCAGAATAACATCCACACAAACTAGGTCACACTAGGACTAACACTAACACATTTTATTTCAATAAATTGCTTGCACGTAGGGGTCTTTGGCAGTGGAAGGAAACCGGAGTACCCGGAGAAAACCCAATAGGTTAGTTGAGTGACCCTACTCCTTTATAATGGTATAACCAATGTATTTAACACTAAAAGTTAATTGTATAACCTATTGTGCACAAACATATTTTCCCAGCCATTTCAGGTTGGGTGTGTGGGGGATGCCTTTAAAAAATCAACCAACTCGGTATTATTACCCCCACTAGTTATTAACTATAGCATTGTATAATTTTTAAATGATTCAGTTGAATATTGATTTGCAGGTCTCATTTTCGTTTGATTAAATGTGTAAGCCACTCTGAACACCGGCCCATTTTCCGGAAAAAGAAACGATACATGTATCTGGACTAAGCTCTGGTGACCCTGAGAATAACCAATGTATTTAACGAGAGAGAGAGAAACAGGTTTTAACATCCACTCGACACAAACTAGGTCATTTAGGGACTAACATATGGTTTAATTTTATTTCAAAAATTTGCTTGCACATAGGGTCTTTAGTAGTGGGAGGAAAGCAGAAGACCCAGAGAAAACCCATGTGGTTGGGTAGGCGACGCTACTCCTTGTCACATACAACCTGGGAATCGAAACCAGACCAGTTGATCCAATGAAGGACCTTCTGATACAGCGCGCATGTACTAACCTTTCGGCCATCCACCACTCCCCATCCAATAAGAATTGTAGCCTGTAAAGCCGAGCATAAACCAAATATTAACTGACGGACGAATGGGCGTATAAAAAACGCAATTCACATATTAACAAACATAAGATGAATTTATTTCTTTGAACAATAAAAACATTTCATTAATAAAAACAGTTAACATATTTATATCACAGTACAAATGAAGCGTTCAGGGGAAGAATGATCTAAGTCACATTTTTCATGCATCCCAGTTGATGGCACCATCTGTTAGCAAATTATATCACCTTTCTGGAAGAACAATCAATTTCAGGTAAAAGCGATCAGAGTCACATCGAACCAAAGCCCATCTGAAATGGCCTCCTAGACAAATACAAGACCATTGGACCCTTTATTTAACCCTAATTTGCCTGAAAAAGTTGAGATCAGTTGTACTGGTAATTATGGTTCGTGTTAAACATCATTTTGAAGTTGCAATTAAACCCACTTGTTCTGTTCGCGTCAAGCATTCTTGTCCAAAAGTCTGTTTTGCGTTTTATACGAAAAGACAAAAATGTGACTTAGATCGTTCTTCCCCTTGACTCTTCAAATCTTTTCATTACTAAAACTTTATTTTAATATCATATCACCAGAAAATAACGTGTCGTTAAATTATGGTCGATATACACTGTAATCTATATTGTATTGTTTAATCTTATGTCTTTAACGCAAAGAAATTTCTTTCATATTCAGATTAAATCTGACCGGTTAATTTTGATAACGAGTGTCGTTTATTTTTTTAAAAAGTGGTTGCGAAATTGAATTTTCAAACAAAGATATCCTATTGAACAAATAAGCAAGATTAAGAGAAAGAGAGAGATAGAGAAATGGGGTTTAACATCCACTTGACACCAAATAGGTCATTTTGGGACTAACGTATAATTCTATTTTATTTCAAAAATTCGCTTGCGTGTAGGGAGAGGAAATCTAAAGGCCCAGAGAAAAACCATGAGGTTGGACAGGCGACCCTACTCCTTGTCACGTACAAAGCAAGATTAAAGAATACCTGGGTTACAGTGATAGACATTTTGGGGAGGAAAGGCACAGGTTTTGACTGCCTTATTTTCATTCAACACCAAGACGAATATACCAAAAAGTGGTCTTGATTGTTTCGCAGCAGATAAGATCTAGAGTGTCTGTATTTTAAGTAGTTTAATGGTCTCGAGCTTAAGACATTGTGTAATATATCATTTACTATGTAATACAAGATGGCAGATAAATAAATAACATTATTCCTAAATAACCCAACAGATCAATACTTCATTTCATACAAATAACCCAACAGAATGAATCCTTACACACAAATTGTGACCTTGTTACATAAGGCTGACTAACTCTACCAAAATAATATCAGATTCATGTTATGAAATGAAATGAAGTTTTACGTCCTACTGTATTGCAATGACTGGTTAATGTCGACAGCAGAGCTATGGAGTACTCTTAAATCGAATTCCAGCTGCCAAGGACTCTTTTACTTACACACTAATGTGTACACAAAACATCCAGTTTTTTGTGCCATCCGAAAAACTATATGTTTTCCATTGCTAGACACTCAGTATTGTTTTTTGTGTTTCATTTATTTGTTCTGTGGCTCATCAAAGTAATTTCTATGTTTCATTTATGTCTTCCATTTATTTATAATTTCTTTATATATAAGTAAAACCTTATGAGCACATTGTGAAAGGGAGTTCTCCCTAAATCTTGTAATAATAACAATAATCTTTTGTTTGAACGAAACAATTGTCCGATAAAATAATAAATTCATGATTTAAATAACAACAGATGTCTATTTACAGGAAATATAACAACAAATGTCTATTTACATCAAATGTAACAACAAAAATATAGAAATATTAACATTAAAGTTTCAACAGAAAAATTCATTCACAATTTGACTTGTTTAGATTTAACATCCAGTGCACAGATTCATCTCTTCTCTGTGAAATCGGTAAAAAATTATTTTTGGTTGCCATGGTGATAGCTGCCTGGTAACCCTCCACCATATCCTCGTGGATTGTTAGAAAAGTTTGGATGACCTTGACCTGGTGATGAAGAACCCCTTTGAAGTATCATGACAGGAGACATACCTGGTCGTGGGGAGGCGTTAGATGATGACATCATCATGCCACCTGACGACTGGTTGATGTGGGGATTAACGTACATGGAATTAAAACCCGGATTCATTGAAGATAAATTCATTCCTTGAGAGTAAACATTCATTCCACTATGACCATGTTGGTTACCTTGACGATGGTGACCATGGGATTGATAATGACCTTGAGAATTGTTTTCATTTGTGTTGCCTTGGTAACCAGAAGAAAAATTAGGTGAGGATGACTTAGATTTGGAAGTGGATGACTCGCTCTGAGATGACTTGACCGTTTGTTTAGATGAGGGCGAGGATCGTTTCTGATCCCACAGTTTTAACAATGACTCTCCAACTTTTGGTTCAATTTCCTGTAATAATAATAAAAATCTCAGATATAAATCCAAGAGTAAGGCTGATGTCCCTGCCTCAAAACCAAGCAAGGAAAGAGTAAGGCTGACGTCCCTGCCTCAATCCCAAGCAAGCAAAGAGTAAGACTGAAGTCCACCACAATAAGGCTTACAACCAACATGGATGTTGTTTCAATATTTCTAGTCAGACAGTTATAATTAGGTCAAGCATGGCGATTAAAACAAATAAAACTTAAGATTAGGCTCTCTCCTGCTACTAAATATCCCCCAAAAAATATATAGAATTAACTAAAGCGATTCTTTGTTCATAAGCCACAAATGAAATATTTTCAAATAATAAATGGTTTACCTGTCCATCTCGACTAATCTGAACTTTCTTTCCATCATTCCAGGGATTTACGAGGTTGTGTGCACTGGAGAAAGGAATGTTTGACCTTGGAAAAAAAAAAAACATTAGAGAGGGAGAGAGAAGTGGGGTTTAATGTCCACTCGACAAAAAATTGTTCATTTTGGGACTAACATCTGGTTTAATTTTATTTCAATAATTCGCTTGCGTGTATCAGTGGGAGCAAACCGGAGTACCCAGAGAGAACCTACGAGAATGGACAGGCGACTCTTCTCCTTGTCACGTACAACCAGTTGACTCAATGACAGGCTTTATGATACAGCGCGTACGTGCCAACCATTCAGTCATCCAAACCCCTAAATACCATTAGAAAACAGCTCCCGAATCCATTCGCTGGATATGATATATGTTTTTGATTGCTTACAATGTGATTTGAATGTATCACTTTCTGCAGGTTTATCTAATGGGTTTTGGGGGTCTTTAGAAGTCGGAGGAAAGCAGAAGACACAGAGAAAACCCGTGAGGTTGGTGACATATTTAAGACAAGGATCAACATGTAGTGCTCTGATAGTTGACTATTGACAATGTGTACGCAGGATTTTTTTCATCCCATCTGAAGCACAAACCACTTTTGCATTGCCAGGAAATCAAGCCTGTATCACTGACAAGGGGAGATCACTCTGTCCTGCACCACGAAGGCGAAATCCTAAATCTATCAGACAACATTGGGATTGTACCTCCTTAATAGCAAGAGAGAGATGCATTAATGTCAACTTGACCAAAACTAGGTTATTTAAAAACTAAAATATGGTTCAATTTTATTTCAATGCGTGTAGCAGTCTTAGGCAGTGCGAGTAAACCAGAGACCCAGAGAAATCCCACGAGGTTTGACCAGCGACACTAGAAGCTGGGAATCGAAACCATGCCCTTTAACTCAATATTAACAGACACTGGACCATTCAACAACCCATTCCCTTCCTGGATTGTGTCCCAGTGCAGCTCTCTGAAAATGTAAAATAGCAAAACACCATCTCTGAAAATAGGGTTTTCAGATCAAAGTTTTAAATGACAGAATTCAACCCTACTGACAATAATACCTTTTGATCCATTCTATTGGAAAGTTTCCACTTAATCCTGGTAAACTGAAATCTGTCGACTTGTCTTTACTAGATTCTCCGATCATTCTAGCATAACCTTGAAAATGTCCGCTACCTTGGATAGAGAATATCAAATAAACTGTCTTTCCTTCCTGTAATACATAATAAACAATTCTTAAAGTTTCAGTTCCCATTCGTCATTTTACGGAGAAAAAGGGGTTGAGCGTCCATTCGACACAAACTTGGTCATGTCAGGACTAACATATTGTTCAGTTTTATTTAATTCATTCGCATGAGTGTAGGGGTCTTCAGTAGTGGGAGGAAACCAAGGATTTCGAGAAAACACATGACCCTACTTTTGTCATGTACAAGCTGATAATCAAAAGCATGCCACTTGACTCATTGACCATATATAGAATCTCTTGCAAAATACAATATTGCAGAAGTTGAAAGAGAAAGAGAGAGAGAGAAAGAGAAATGGGGTTTAACAGCCACTCGACATAATTCTCTTGCACATACGGGTCTTTAGCAGTTGGAGGAAACTGCAGGCCACAGAGAAAACCTACAAGGTTGGAAGGCAACCTTACTCCTTGTTCGTACAACCAGGGAATCGAAACAACCCCAGTTTTCTCAATCACAGACCCTATGATACAGGGCCCATGTGCCACCCCATAATCCCCCATGCTAGAACCCTTCCAGTATTATATAGTCCATCTACTTAGCTGAGAAAGATACTAACCATGAATGATCTATTAATTGTTTTATTATTTGCTGTAGTCGTCGCCCAGATACCTCGACTTAACGATATATCTAAATTCTTCTGGTTATTACACTTCATTATAAAATACCTAAAATATACAACAAATCAAATATACAACAAATTAAATATACAACCAATTAAATGTCTACAATAAACAACAAATTAAATGTCTACAATAAACAACAAATTAAATATCTAAGATATACAACAAATTAAATTCTACGATATACAACAAATTAAATACCTTAAATATATACGACAAATCAAATATCTATACAACAAATCAAATACCTTAAACATATACGACAAATCAAATATCTAAGATATACACCAAATAATGAATTCTTGTAATTTGATGGTTTTTGCGAATAAAGATATTATTATAGAAACAAATTAGGTAATTTCAGGACTCAATTTCATTTCAATAAGGGGTGTTTAGGAGTGAGAGGAAACCAGAGCAGCCCGAGAAATTCCCAATAGATTAAACAAGACCTGGGTTACAGTGTTAGTTGTAATAGATGTTGCTATAGTTACCTGTTAGAACTAGTACTATGATCAGATCTACTATCAGCCCATTTCGATGTGGTATGTGGTTGAGGACTAGCACATGGTGTATTATTTTTACTACCACGTAAACTATTAGTACCACTTGTATTTGATGAATTACTCCCTTCGCTTCCATCTAGCGATTTACTCGATGGGCTCTCTGCAAATAAAACATACAAACTATTAAAACCACCTGACTTACTCTCTATAAATAACACATAGTCGGTACATTCCCTTGTTTTTATTTATTCTATACCTAATAAAAACATGGTAATGCACAGACTCTTTCTATTTTTCTCTTATCTAGTGACCATCAATTATTTCTTTGAATTGTCCGATATTCCCCCACAGTCTCATGACAACTTTTGGACTTCGAAGAAATTATTAATTCAAACAGTTATATAGTGTTCGTCACTTTCCTTTCTTGAATTCTTCATAACACATCTATTGTTTCAATGATCTCTGTGTTAAAATTTTATGTGGAACATGTTTAGCCAGTTCTATCACATATGTGATAATGACTGACACCAATATTGTCCTTTTAGAGGAGCAATTAGTTAAGACTAGAAAAAGAGCTGATAGTTCCCACTATAATTCTTTAAAAAAATAGATAATGAAAACAGAACATGTTGAAAATTTCAGTCAAAGAATTCACTCGTTTTGACAGGGAAAAAAAGAGACCCACCCATGAACACATAAAAGAACTTTTGTAGTTGGAATTTGACAAAGAGTATACGGAAATACCACTGTCTGGACAATCTTTCCCTCATAGCACACCACATTAGTCTAGTTCAACTCCATTTCGTTTATAATCTATTGAGTTGCCATGGTAATGGAGAATACTTACTAAAGTTTTGATTTCTGCGAGGGGGTGTATTCGTCGGTGTTTTTGTCAATCTGTTGTTTCTACCACCATAACGATCGAAATCATCGTAGGAGGTATGACTACCCCCACGACCACCACCTCCACTTGTCATCATCGTCTCCGCAGCTAGAATATAAAAATAACATTTACAAACAGTCCTGGAAATAACGGTTTTGGATGTACCCCACAAAATGTTAGGAACTAATGAAATAGTACCGGACATTTTCAACTTAGTGCCAGATATGTATTAATAATTTCATTGAAAATGACAAATCAATGCCGGGCAAAATGACAGGCACCAGAGGTTTTTTGCCTGACAAAGCCTGAATCTGTGCCTGACATTGTCAGTGGTAGGTGCCTTATTTCCAGGCTTGTGTACAACCATTATCTTGTAGATTAATAACAATACACAACTCATCAACATTTATAATTAACTAATAATTATTTCAATGAAATGAATTTAACTTTGTATTTATCATTTGAAATATTCTCATTAATTAACATTGTTTTTAAGGAGAAGACATTTATAAGTTGATAGAACTTTTGTTTCATCCTTTTGTATTGTACAATGATATGTCGATGCAATAAAATAAGTTTAAACTAAACTAACTAATAAGTGAATAGGTTTAACATCCACTTGATATTTGGGTCTTACATTTACAAAAGAGAGCAAGAGAGAGAGACGGATTACAGAGAGCAAAAGAGAGAGAGAGGCAGAGCAAAGAGAGAGAGAGAAATGGGGTTTAATGTCCACTCGACGCAAACTAGGTCTTTTCGAGACTAACATATGGTTCAATTTTATTTCAAACATTCACTTGTTCATAGGGGTTTTTAGCAGTGGGAGGAAACCGGAGATTATCATCCTTTCAGAACAGACTAGGTCATTTTAGGACTAACACATACATTTCTATTTCAACAGCAGTGGATAGAAATTATGACTACGCACAAAACCTTAAAGCTTGACGTACAACCACGTCACTAGACCTTAAGATCTAAATCACATGCATCAGACCATTTGACCACCCGATCACCCTAAAGAATAATGAAAATCTATTTTCACTTACACATTGGTCTCGGTCTTTGTCCTATACCGGCTGGTTGTTGTAGACCTATAGCTTGTTCTTCATTGGTTAATACATTAATTACAGCTCTTATAATACACTGGAAATACAAGACTATATATGTTAATAACAGCAATACACTGGAAATACAATACTATGTATGTTAATAACACCTCTTATAATACACTGGAAGTACAAGACTATATACGTTAATAACATAGAAATATATAAATAGACTAGAATGGCCGTCACGTGACCCGCGACATGTAAATAGGTCCGCCATTTTTGTGCATTGATTATTGACGTCGCGTGCGGTGAACTCAATGAATCCAGCTTCGTTTCTCGTTACGCTTGAAAGAAAGAAAGGTCGAAAAACAACCCATTGCCATACATATTCACGGATTTTGCAGAACCAGTTTGTAAAATTTAATATCTTCATTCTCTAATTTAATGGAATGACTGGCGAGGCAGTCCATAACATAGCATACTAGGCTAGGCCTACATAGATTATAGATGCCATGTCAAAATGAACCTATTTTCCATCTAGGCCTACAAATTAAAAACACTGGATGGATGGGCTATGGATTGTGGTATTTTTTTTTGTTTGTTTTTTTTGTTTGAAATTATGGAATCTCGATGATCGACAAACAACAATAATAAGGCCGCTAAGTCTCGCGTAATCTACTCTCTAGGGGTGACATGCAGTATGCACCCAGCAATTGAGCAATGGCGAAAAATACGATGCCTTGCAAGGCATTGAATGTGAATCAATGACGAGTTCGCGGTACCAATTACTTTTGTTTTGCAAAAGAAAAATAACAGATATTTTGGTTTGTTTATCAAGGTATGTAAATCAATTATTTAAACATATCCTAATAAAATATTTCACATTAATCTCGAAATAGTAGGCTCTAACTAAGCCTTGGTTTCACAGTAGTTTTTTTGCGATAGGTAGCGGTCTAAGTTAGATTTGTTTACAAACAAACCCCATTACCAGTACATTATTCCTCCGCCTGTACATTTAGTGCTTCGAGAAATTTAAATTTGAATGCCTTGGTTGTTATATAAAGCTAAAACAATTATTCCGACGGGTTATAATTCTAAGTACCGGTAAAATGCAAAAATTTATAGTAAGCCTACATGTGTTTTAAAATAAAAGAAAAAAAAATCTAAAAAAACTATCGCGATCTCCCTTGAATTGAATTTTTCGACAAGTTACTACATGTATGTGTTTTATTTCAGCAGATTGATGAATTATAATATGATGGTGATGAGTTTCAAGTTTTTAGCGCAGAGAGGATGGGCTAAAAATGTCCGTAACGTGGAAGGTGTTCTGATTCAAGTAGTACTACTAGTGTAGGTAATTTGTCAAATAACGAATGTGGGCGAATATTAAAATGTTTGCATTTTATGGTTTTACTTGACAGACCTATCTCACGGCATTTTCCGAAGATTTATAAAAATAAAATAATACTAGGCCCCATGGGCCCATGAAGATTTTGCATTTTGTGAAGATTTGTAAAGTTTAGATATAGGCCTACCAAAAATAAATATTTTTAAAAAATGACCAGCTCTCTCAAAAGTCTCGATAAGCAGGCTAAATATCCCCCTGCATTTTATGAGGATTTGTAAAGTTAAAATAATATAGGCCCACTAGGCCTCATGAAATAGGCCTACCTATTTCTGAAAACCGTGAGCAGCTGTCAAAAACAAAAAAGCCACAATATGCAGGCAGAATACTCACAGTATTTTATGAAGATTTGAAAACTAAATATAAAAAAATACTAGGCCTTGTGATATAAAGGAAAAGGTGAGCATTTCACAATGTACAGGCAGGATATCTCACAGCAGTTTGTGAAATTAAGACAATACTACTCATCATGATATAGGCCAACCTATTTCTAAAAAAAAACAGTGATAAACTATCAAAAAAAATTAAATAAGGACACACGATATGTGGAGTATTTAAATTGTTTGGCAGCACATTTGTCTGATATTTATTACATTTTCTTCCTGGGGTGAATGAAAAGGGAAAAACCATTGTGACAGGTTATACCATGTTAATTAAATAGAACTTGGTTTTCTGTTAAAGATTGATACAGTTCTATTTGTGTCAGAATTCTACCACAAGTTAGCCATACTTAGCAAAACCCACTTGACCACTTACCTTAGCAGTAATTACCAGGGGCGGATCCAGGATTTTTAGAAAGGGAGGGCGTGCTGCACCAAGTTGGGAGTGCGAAGCCCGACCCATGATTTTTGAGTGGACAAAAATGCCCACAAGGACTAATTTCATACTAATTCTGTAAATTACGATTTCCAACCTAAACTGTTTTTGTTCTCCTTTCCCTTGAGAATATATGGAGCTAAAAATTGTTTGCCACCGCAAAAAAATAGAGGGTGCGTGCGCCGGGTGAGCCCCCCTCTGTATCCGCGCCTGATTACATCATGACACTGTTATATACTTCTAACTAACATGATTCCTTTCCCTGTATTTATTTTACAGTGCTATCATGTAATTATCTAACATGATTGGGGGTCACCTCTGGCTTGCGGCTGTGGTTTCGAGCCCAGCTGTGAGCGTATGTGGCATGGAGATAGGGGTGCCTTCTCAACCTCGTGGGTTTCCTCCGGGCACTCCGGTTTCCTCCCACTGCTAAAGACCCCTACGCGCAAGCGGTTTATGGAAATAAAATTTTTAAAAAAACATGTTAGTCCCGAAATGACCTAGTTGTGTCGAGTGGACACAATTCTCTCTCTCAACATGATTGGGGAACCTGGCTTAGTGAGTAAGATGCTGTCTTGCTAGCCGATAGGTCACAGGTTAGATCTTGTTGGCCAAGAAAGTTCGCCATTTTCTGTTGTGGTTTCTCCTTGTCAGTGGTACATGACGGAGGGCCTGACTAGGATAGCTGTCTCTGTCTAGTCGTTTGGATGGGACGGAAAACTGACGTCCAGTGTAAGTATTGGCGTTTACGTAAAAGATTGATTTGGCAGTTAGAATTTTATATTAGAGTAGGCTATAGCAAAATTTCCCTCATAGCACAATGTTTGGCGTAAGCTGGTAGTCCTCACTAACAGGGGTGACACGGTGGCTAAGTGGGTAAGACACATGGTCGCTAGCCTGGAGGTTGGGTATTCGATCCCTTCATTGGCTGAGAATATTGATTCAGATTTTCCGGCATGTTTTCCCTTGTCAGTGATGCAGGACGGACGGCCTGACAAGGACAGCTGTCTAGCTGCCCGGATGGGACGATAAACCGAGGTCCTGTATACACATTGGCGTGCACATAAAAGATCCCTTGACAGATGGAATTCGATATAAGAGTAGGCCGTAGTGCTGCTGCCCGGGCAAAATGTCCCTCATAGCACACTTCATTAGCCAAATTCGGATGTAAAACTATTTCATTTCGCTTACTAACAAAGAAATTTTGAGTTTGAATCTGGTGTTCATCGTGAAAATTTCCTGGCTTTATCTTTTGTCAATGGTGCAGGACGGCGCAACGGGAATGGAACAATGTCTAGTCATTCTGATGGGATGAAATATCAAAGGTCTGTTGGCAGGCGCGGATACAGTGGGGGGCGCACCCGGCGCACGCCCCCTCTATTTTTTTGCGGTGGCGCACATTTTTTAGCTCCATATATTCTCGCGGTAAAGGAGAACAAAAACAGTTTAGGTTGGAAATCGTAATTTACAGTACTAGTATGAAATTAGTCCTTGTGGGCATTTTTGTCCACTCAAAAATCATGGGTCGGGCTTCGCACTCCCAACTTGGTGCAGCACGCCCCCCCTTTCTGAAAATCCTGGATCCGCCCCTGGTTGGCATGCACGTAAATGAACCAATGACATTTGGCATTCGAAATAAGGGTAGGCTGTGGAGCTGCTGTTCAGTTAAATATTCTTAATTTGATTTCATTTCAATTTTTCTACATTTCAGATAGCATTGTAAATATTATGCAAGCTGCAAGCATACCGATTTTTGACAAGAAGCATATTTTAAAATAGAGAGTGAATTAGATATTAAGACAAAGTTTGGATTGGCACAAAGGTCATCTCTCATAGACTACCAAGAACATTTGTTGGTCTGCGAATCAGAACGAAATAATTAATTTTGTTTTTTAATGAAAATAATAAATCTGAAATATGAATAGTTGTGGATTATAAAGCTTATATGTGTATTTACATTGCAATATAATAGAGGCCCACAAAATCTAAAGACTGTACTATGCTGATTTATCCCTATACATTATAGGCAAGGAGTAGGGTCGCCTGTCCAACTTCGTATGTTTCGCCAGGTACTCCGGTTTCCCCCCACTGCTAAAGATCCCTACAAGAGAGCAATTAATTGAAATAAAATTAAACCATATGTTAGTCCCAAAATGAACTAGTTTGTGTCAAGAGGACATTAAACCCCATTTCTCTCTTTCCCATATACATTATAGTTGAAACTGTGAGTTTTTGTGACCTTGAAAATTTGCTCTCAAGAAATATACCATAGTTGCATTCACACATTGCAAGAAATGTTTCACACATTTGGTAATTTACATGATCGAAGAGAAACTTTACCAAATACATGGCAAAAGTAAAGTATGACATTTTCATTCACTGTGTACATGTTTAGTTTTCATTGCCAATGGTTGGATAAATTTAACTTATCAATGCATTTATGTAGCCCAGTACGGTAGTAATAATATCATACATTTGTTGGTGTATGTTTAAAATTAAAAGGCACATACATGTACACATAAATTCAATAGAGTTTCATTGTAAAATGTTCGATTTACATGTACGCACATGCAAGTTTTACATACATTTAACGGCAAAAAGAAATGTTATTTCAATTAAAGGAAAATTCTGATAGACAAATTAAAGAAATACCCCACATAACTTGTGGGAGAATTTCAGCTCAATATATTTTGCAATTTGAAAGGGGCTATGTAACCTATTTATGAAATTCGAATTTAATATTTCATGGTAAATGTGGCCAAATGTGAAAATACCTTATATGAATAAAACTCTAGTGTCCCAAAAATATTTTGAAAATTGTGATCTGTGTATAAAAGTTAAAATAAATGATTTTATGCCATCAGAAAGGGGGGTGCAAGTCAAATCAATTCAAAAGTGTAATAGAAATTGACTTTTAAAAAAATATCACTATCAGGTTTATTTCATTGAGTGAGGAAAATTTATAATTTCATGAGTAGATAAATAGTCTCTATACCAAGTACATTCTCCCAATATTCAGTCAGAAAGAAATATTTCACAATAATCCAATGATTTCATTTAATATATTTATTGATTTTTTTTTCAAAACAAAGAAATATGTAATTAATTTACAGTTGAGATTTAAATGTATTCAAATTCTTTACAAGAAATATGCATGTCAAAGTCATTCAGGCACTCACATAAAAAGCCTGCTTATCGTTCAATGAAAACTGTTTTAAAATTAGGATTTATGAATGAATTAATCGAGCAGTGACGATGGTTATTTAAGCATTATTCACATTATCCTTCCACCATGTTAGAAATTTATCGGTTTAAAAATTCCTGTGGTCATCAAATGAAAATTCTTCATAGAAGTAGAACTTTTAGTAGAAGTCAATAGGCCTACAGTGGCTGCTATATTGGTGGGCTGAAAAAAAAAAATACATATTAATTTATTATTACTAATTAGTATGTTTGAACATTTAAAATTTAAGGAAGTCTGGAATAAATTTACAAAGTATGTTCGTTGACAACAGCCAATCAATCAGTCATCACTCCCTAGTCTCAGTGAAATTCCAAACAAAGGAAGCTTCGTCGTCAGTCCAGGAAAGCCTATTTTATCGTGAATTTGAACTGGGCCTAGTAGATCTACGGGTACCAGTGGACTTTAGTACATACTCCAAGTACGGTCCATGGTAGTGTATTACTACGGTACTACTAAAGACTAGGCCTAGTGAGTAGTTAGTGTAGGCCTATCTAATAAATAAATACTTTTATAAAAGTATAACTCTCAGATTGTTTAACGTCTAAAAATAGTAATAGGCTAGTAAGCGGTGGGCTAGGTCAACATGACTCAGTGCTAGTCATGCATTGTGAGTATTACATAATAATAGGCCGGCAACTAAAGATAAACACAGTGAACGACAACTACACTAACGACAACACTGCTTGTCGTCTGTCACGGGACTGCAAAAAGTGCAAGTCCACGCTGGACATCGCTGAGCTGAACGCTTGAATGAACATTTTGTCTTTTAAAAATATAATCACTATTGAATTTCTTACCTGTGGAAGGTTATTCCATTTAATTTTGATGTGGGGTTTTGGTAATTTGAGCAGTTTATGGCAAAACACTTCGTCCCTTTGGTTGATACGGAAAACGTGAAAGTTCTGTTATCCTTCGCACAATCCGAAGACGCCATTTTGTTGCGCAGGATAAATGTACAAAGATGGCCGACCTCTGCGCATGTCGTGAAAGCGGCTTTTGATTGGCCGTGGCCATTCTAGTCTATTTATATATTTCTATGGTTAATAACAGCTCTTATAATACACTGGAAATACAAGACTATACATATTAATAACAGTTCTTGTAATGCACTGGAAGTATGAGACTAGATACATTAATAACAGCTTGTATAATACACTGGAAATACAAGTGTGCTATGAGGGAAATTTGACCCAAACAGCGGTTCTAAGGCCTACTCTTAAATCAAATTCTAACTGCTAAGGGATCTTTTATGCGCATGCCAATTTTCAAATGCTGTTATAAACATTATTTCAAAGGCACATATATGGGTCTAAACTGATTGAATCTACATCAAGATGGGCCTCAACTCATTGGATCTACAACAAGATCTTGAACATAAAAACTATAATATGAAACATACCTCGTCCATCGGGGACCATGGTTTAGACGGGGATCTCATCCTTCGTAATAACAACGTGTTCCATTTCTGTCGTAATTGTAAGGCCAATTTACACGCCTGTCGATAAATACATAGTTCGAAATCAATCAACATTATACAGGACAAGTAATTAACAATTATTCAGCAATACAAACAATAAAATTAGTGAAATTTATCAGTGTCGTACAGGACAAGAAATTAAACGTTTATGATATGTCCACTAATTTTACACATGTGATAGCTATGGTAGATCTACACAGAAGTCCTGAATCTGATGGAAATACAACAGATCAGTTATTGTTACTGACTGAACCTAATATAAAATGACCAGGGATGGTCTCAGAATAAAGACAGTTTTATATAACTAGTGTATTACCCTAGCCCTGGTTTACTTTCGACAGCATAATACATCTTTAATCCGAGAAGTCAAACAGAGACCTACATTTTACAATCATCCAATAGTTTTAAAGCAGGCAAATTAAATATGAGAATATCCAAACCAAGAAATGATTATCCTACGAATGAGAGAATATCCAACGATCATTCTATCCCCACCAAGAAATGGTTATCCTACTGCGAAAGAATATCCACAAGAAGAAACTATTATCCTACGAGTGAGAGAACATCCAGCAATTATCCTCTGAACGAGAAAATATCCGGACCAAGAAACGTTAATCCTACCAATGAGGGAATATCCAATGATTATCTTACCTCTTTATCAATTCTAAATGAAATCCAATCGTCTATATTTAACGTTGATTTCTTACAATCTTCCTTATCTTCACTCTCACTTTCACTACTGTCATGGTGGATGTCATTCATAACAACTAAATATATAATATGCACTCAGGCTATAAAACAAATGTTTCCGTCAACCGCACTTTTTATGACTTAATTGCTTTTTTTGTGTTCCATGTATGAGATCTCATGGCTTTTCATTTTTTGCATAAATGAAATGAAATGGGGTTTAACATCCTACTGTTCTGCTCAAACTGGGCTACTGAAGACGGGCATATGCCATACAGTGTGCTATGAGGGAAATTTTGGTCGGGCAGTGGCACTATGTCCTACCTATTTATCGAATTCAACTGCAAAGGAATCTTTTATGTGTATGGCAAAGTATTCACGGGACCTTGGTTTTTCGTCCCATTCGAATGCCTAGACAGCTGGCCTTCTCAGGCCCTCCATCTTGGACCACTGACAAGGAGTAAACCACGTCGGAAATCATGATAAACTTTCTCGGCCTAATGCATGGATCCAACACCCGTTCTCCAGGCTAGTGAGCCAGTGTGGCTCCCTCACAACAATTGTGGATGGATATAAGTGTTCATAATAATAATAATTTATCAAAATTCCAAACAACTAATAAAACATTAGGTTGGCCTTGTGATTTTCGAAATTCTAAATTAAGAGGTCGCTGTTTATTATCAATATTCCAAACTGATTTGTTTTGTAAAAGTATGTTTACCCTCGTCGTAACCTTCTGCTTCCCGTACAGCCGATTCTGATAGTTTCGCCGAGCCTCCAAATAACGCTATGGCTATCGGTGATACCAACGTACAACATCGTACTGACGCCATCTTCTGGAGACGAGTCATCTCTTCATAAATCAACCAATCAGAAGGAAGGGTTTTGATTGTTTCTGCTTGATTAAACATACTCAATGAGGCAGCAGTCGGAGCTGGACTCAAGACAGACGAACTGTGAAATCTTACTTTGCCCTCTTTCCTACAGATAAAAGATGGCATAAGTTTAAATGAAATTAATTGTGGTTAAACGTCCTACTTTTCAGCCCCGACTGAGCTAATGAAGATGGGTATACACACCATGCAGTTTGCTACGAAGGAACGTTTACCTACACTGTCTTGTATTTAATTGTCAAGAGTTATTTTATGTGTTCACAGGACCTTAGAGCTTTGTCGTATCTGATCAACTAGAAACTCTTCATAACAAGGCCCTTCGTTCGCACTACTGGCAAACATATGGTTAAATTTCATTTCAATAATTAGCTTGTGCGTAGGAGTCTTTAGCGGTGGAAGGAAATTTGAGGACCTGGAGAAAACCCATGAGATTGGACAGGTGACCTTATTCCTTGTTACGTACAACTGGGGAACTGAAACCACACCATTTGACTCCCTGACAAACTTTATGATACATCAAACCCCCCTTTTAAAGTGTAATCTGTGGGATAAATATAAACTTACTGAGTAACGAGACATCGTTTCTTTCTATCAACTCGGATAACATTAGGGTACATTCCAGCACATAGAGCTGCTTTAACGACCGCCCAGTTCTCAGAGTTTGTGTTCAAGTCTCTTATATCACCACCACCTCTTGCTCGAACAAAACCAGAGGCTCGCAACTGTCCTAATAGTTGGGTTCTAAAACATAAAGACAAGAAATAGTTTATCTTTAAATAAAACAACATGACATCTCCCACACCGCTAATAGTACGTGCAGAGGTACTGCACCACACAAACAATTACATAAGACAAATTTATGGACAAGATACAATACACAGAATTCACAGACAAACGTACATATGAAATTAAGTGAATGGATCCGGGGACTAGCCGTAACACTATAAACCTCAGAATGCCTCGTTCAGCATTTCTGTCCAAACGAGGTAAAAAAAATGCCTCGTTGTCTGCAGTTCCAAAACGAGATTTTTTTAAATTGCCCTTTTTTTGGAACGAGGTATTTTGTTCAGAACGAGGCTTGGTAAAATGCCTCGTTTACTAAACGTGTTTTTTTCAAGATAATTATTAGCGGTATATCGGCCAATTTGTATAAATTAAAATTTATGTTATTTAATACGAAAATAAAACCAGTTCAAACTATATTATTATCAGAGAAATTGACAAGACAAGAATACACGCCATCGGTGGAGGTGTAAAACTATTGCAGACACATAGCTACCTTGATTGATTTACGGTGTGAAGTTTTGTGGAATTCCACAAGATATCGGGCTAAACATGACAAAAAGTTTATGAAAGTCCAGATTCCAAAAGGATTCCCCCAACCATGTCTCTTTTTTGATAACTTTGTGGTCTGTTGAATTGCAAAAAAAATTTCTAATATATAAATAATTTATCTACCTCATTCCTACGATCATTTCCATACATGCAGACGACAGAAAATTCTTTTCACAGAAACCTCTTTCCCATCCTTCAGTTCTCGCTTTCTGCCACGCCTAAAAGATACAAACAACTAAAAGGTTTGAATCAATATCCCGTAACCTTCGAAACCTGTACGCATTAAGATAGGTTGCCAGGCAACGAAACATATGCAGACAGCAGCTAAATCATCAAGGTAGTAAACAAGAGTTGTGGCATATTTTTTTATCTTGTTGATAATGAAACATTCATAATGTATCAAAATATAATTGAGGCTAATCTTTAAGTGGCATTTAGCAATCGGTAAACACATTAACAGAACACAGTTTTTATGGGTTACAATCACTAGTTTTATTCTAAAAGCACGACGTTTCGACAAGTATCCTCTTATCGTTATCAAGCATACTTGTCGAAACGTCGTGCTTTTAGAATAAAACCAGTGATTGTAACCCATAAAAACTGTGTTCTGATAATTGAGACTACATTTATAAATTTAAAGTCAATTAGACATCTGACCACTGGACAAGGACCACCACAATATACAACCACATGTCAATGTGAGCGTATAATTATTATTTACCTGGAAAGCTCTAAGTAAAGCCATGTGATCACTGTAGGTGTCCGATGCAAACTTCCGTCTGGCCATTCCACTTGCTCTCTTCTGATATGGTTGAGCTGGTAGAACAACTGGAAATAAGCGTTAAAGAGAGCAGGTCATTTAGGGACTAACATACAATATAATCTTATTTCAATAATTAGCTTGCGGAGGGTTAATTAGTGAGGGGAAACCAGAGGACATGGAGAAAAACCAAAGATTCTGGAAGGTGATCCTACACCTTGTCACGTATAAGCGTGGAATCGAAACCACATCACTTGACTCAATGACAGAAAATATGATCTTTACACTAGAAATGAAATGTGGTTTAACGTCCTACTTATCTGTCAGGGCTAATGAAGACAACTATCTGCCATACAGTGTGCTATGAAGGAAGGGGGGTTGGGATGGCCTAGTGGTCTAGAGTGCCGCGCTTCGACCTCTAGCTGGGCGGTCACCTCTGGCTTGCGGCTGTGGTTTCGATCCCTGGTGTGAGCGTATGTGGCTTGGAGATAGGGGCGCCTTCTCAACCTCGTGGGTTTCCCCTGGACATTCCGGTTTCCTCCCACTGCTAAAGACCCCTACGCGCAAGTGAATTATTGAAATAAATTGAAACCATATGTTAGTCCCAAAATGACCTAGTTTGTGTCGAGTGGACGTTAAACACCATTTCTCTCTCGCTATGAAGGAAATTTTGCCTGGACAGAAGCGCCATGACCTAGTCTTATATTTAGGTCCAACTGCCAAGTTTCCTTTACCAGCATGCAAACAAGTACACAGGGCCTCAGTTTTTACTCCTATCCTATGACTAGACACATTTATTGCTGACTCTCCCTCCTGCACCACTGACAAGAGGAAACCATGCTGGGGACTTTCTAATTCAACACTCTTATTGAACACTGGACCTCACTGAGCCACAGCTGCTCCTCTTGGTCATGAATGGTTGTACAAAATAAATGAATACATGAATGGTTGCATTGAATATATAATTGAATACATGAGCGGTTGCATTGAATATACAATTGAATACATGAGCGGTTGCATTGAATATATAATTAAACACCTGAACGCTTGCATCAAATATATAATTGAATACATGAACGCTTGCATCGAATATATAATTGAATAAATTAATGGCTGTATTGAATACATCAATGGTTGTATTGAATACATCAATGGTTGCATTGAATATATTATAATTGAATACATGAAAGGTTGTATTGAATATATAATTGAATATATCAATGGTTGTATTGAATACATAACTGAATACATGAATGATTGCATTGAATGTATAACTGAATACATGAATGGTTTCATTGAATATATAATTGAATACATGAATGGTTGCATTGAATATATAACTGAATACATGAACGGTTGCATTGAATATATAATTAAATACATGAATGGCTGTATTGAATATATAAATGAATACATGAATGGTTGCAGTGAATGCATAATTGAATATATTTATGGTTGTATGAATGGTTGTTTTGTGTATATAACTGTATACTTACACGGATCTTTATAAGCTATAGAACAGACGATGGTTAAAACTGGATCTAGACATTTCAACACGACCGAGAATAAAACCATTTTCCCTAATCTTGGTTCTATCGGTAGATCTGTTAGATGATGACCTAATTCCGTTAAATCTTCAAACGGATCCAATGCATCGATTTGCTGAATGAAATAAATACATATTAAGACAATAGAATATATAGTTAACAGTTTATCAGAATCTTCCCTGCATTGGCCGAGAAAGTTCATCTCGATTTTCCGGCGTGGTTTCCCCTTGTCAGTGATGCAGAAGGAGGGCCTGACAAGGACAGCTGCCTAGTCTTTCGGATGGGACGAAAAACCGAGGTCCCGTGTACACATTGGAGTGCACGTAAAAGATCCCTTGGCAGTTGGAATTCGATATAAGAGTAGGCCGTAGCGCCGCTGCCCGGGCAAAATTTCCCTCATAGCACACTGTATGGCGTATGCCCGTCTTCCATTAGCCCAGGTCAGGTGCAGAAGAGTAGGACGTTAAACCCCATTTCATTTCATTTCATTTCTCTAGTCAATAACTATTAATATAATATTTAAGTGGCATCTATAAGTAATAAACTATAACACGTAATTATAACCAGCAGTTGCCAGGCAAGATGCACCTACATTTTGCAAGAGATGGATAGAAAACATGCTAAAAAAAGCGATTTTTTGTTGATCCGGGGAGTTACCTTCGGATATGCATAAATAGCGGAAGGAAGCGAAATCTTTGGGACATAAACATATATTTTAAGTTTCTTCAAAATCTGAAATGAAATTTTGACAAGTGGTGTCCTTCGTCATCTCATTATATATCGTCGCCTCCCTGAACCCCTAAGAATCCCAGTTCAGATGTCCAACTACACAAGACCGACTTTACGAGACTGGTCGTCATTTATCAATGCTATTTTCACATGTATAATAAAACTAAGGGACTATACCTTCAATATCTGTATAGAATTCTTTACAACCAGAAATGCCGGGGGTTCTGGAGCTTTGGCAAGAAAATCAGCTATTTCACAATTTGCTGGCGCCAATAATTTAGTGTTCAAGCATAATTCCTGCAAATAATGAAAAATTACTCATATATCATTAACTTATAATTCACAAAACTTAAAAACAAAACAAAAAATATTACAAATTTCATTTAAAATTTTAATATTCCGTTTTTTAAACACTAAATGGAAGAAATAGAAATTTGCAATAATAATAATCATTTAATGTCCACTCGGCATAAGGTTAATTAAGCATGGAACTTTTATCGTAGTGGTGAAATGCCAAACAAGTCATTGTTCCAAGGGGCAAACTATAATGTAATAAGAAAGTCATTAACAATATGACAGATTTTCAGAGTAGCTGAAGAAAAAGCATATTCATTACGATTTGTATAGGTTGAGGCTTTTATCAGATGATTGCATCTAAGTTAATCGCAACTTCATGTGTCCCAACAGGTCAAGCAAAGTTAAGTTAAACATGCATTATGCAAGAGCTAAATCTGCCTATTGCAGGTCTTTCTTAAGGCCTGAAATGTTATCTAAAATATTAATTAGACATTAATTAACTGATCCATCCAGGCCTTAATCAACTCTCGATGGCATCATATTTCTCTGATATTAAATAGATTAAAACGGTCCAGCGATACGTTGATTTAATCAAACATTGAGGAACGAGATTTAGCTTCGATCAACCATTACAGTGGTTGAAATTATTGCACATGTCTGTCAAACCTTCAAAGGCTAATGTCTTGGCTTGCAATAGAGTAATGTTAATGAAATTTTCAAATTATTCATTTTACATTATCTACTTTCTAACTATTATAGCAAGAATGGTTAGTTCTTTATCAAAATCTTACATAATGTACTGTAAAACATGAAATTATTGCGAGCATGAAATTATTGCGACAATTGCGAGCGAGGCCCTCTCGCAATAATTTCACGTTCGCAATAATTTCGTGAAAATTTGTTAAAATGTCGGCCATATTGAATTATCCCCCCTTCATTACTCTTCACAAGAAAGAGTTCCAATAAGTTAAAATTTGTTAAAATGTCGGCCATTGTTTCGGCCTTCCGTTTAACACCGCGTTTGAATCTTTCGATGATTTAGTCGGAGTTAACACTTCAATAATCTCACTATTTGCGGCAGTAATATTGTCACGCTTCTCAACAGTGCTTGCATTATCGGGATTTGGCAAGCCGAGAATTTCCTCAGTAAAACAATTCTCATTTCGTTTCGTTTTAGTTACAAATTTAAACATCGCCATTTTGATAGTAATAAAAAATGTCGCGTGCCATGTGTTTTATAGTCGTTCGTCAGCTTGGAGTTAATAATCAAGGGATTAAATTTAACAATAATTATTTAAAAATGGAGTTTGATAACAGGTATTTAATTTTCTTTGATCTGTTCAATACAGACTCAAAGCCATAATCCTCAATAGTTGTTTATTTACTGTTACTAATAATGATCACCAATCAACCGGTCACCTCAAAATCTACCACATTTTATAGACAAATTTACTAAAAAAAATTATTTAAATTCGCAATAATTTTTTCCCCACTATAGAAATTCGCAATAATTACATTTCGCAATAATGTTTCACCACCCCAACTCGCAATAATTTAATGTCGCAATAATTTAGTGTTTTACAGTATCTTTAAGAATCTCCAAAAAATTGTCTGTTTATATGTATAAATGACCAGTTGAGCCATGCTATGCAAAACAATTTTCTTAAAACAGTAGTTAAATTTCAATTGTCAAAATGATGGATCCATGCACACATACAATAGCTTGATTGCATGTAGGGATCTTTAGCAGAGGGAGGAAACCAGAAGAATACCCACAATGTTAGACAGGCGACCCTACTCCTTGGTACGCACAACCGCCAGCTGATTCAATGACAGACCTAATGGTCTAACTTATTTAAATGTTATATGGTTCTAGCTACCTGTAACGGAAATCGTAATATTTCTGGTTGCTGATATTCCATTAAATTAGAATAACGAATCCGACTAAACATATGATAACAGATACCCGGACGACATCTTCCAGCCCTGAAATACAAAATATTTAATTCTTAAAATTGTCATTTTCCAGGTTTTAAAAGTCAATTATTATAATTCTGTATAGAGTTTGATATTTGCTTTCCTGGTATCAATTTAATGACAGCGTGGACATATATTAATTAGCCAATGTTCAATCTGATTAAAACACAGGTCCTATTTCATTTCATTTTTTATTGTTCAAAATTTGGTTTTACTTGTCTTTACTACACAAGGATCTGGCAGAGTTGTTATATTACCACCGTTTAGTTTGAAGTGAGGGGTTAGTCACACAAACTAGGTCATTGTGGGACTAACATATGGTTTTTAATTTTATTTCAATAATACGCTTGGGCTAAGGGTCTTTAGCAGTGGGTGAAATCTGGAGAAAACCCAGGAGGTTGGACAGGCGACCCTACGCCTTGTCACATACAACCGGGGATTCGAAACTCAAGAGTCCACTGAATCACACTAGAACAGTAACAAGGCATAACTTTTAAAATAACTATAATAACATACCTTCCCTTCCTCTGTTGACTACTAGCCTTCGATATCCAGTTACTCTTTAACATGGTTATACCAGAAAGGGCATCAAACGTTTTCTGAAACAAACACAACAATTTTATGTTCAAACGCAAATTCTATTAAAGGCTTCTCTATTGTTTGTTTATGTCTTTTTTCATAGATTAATGTGTTGTATTTGTTGTAAGTTTATATTAGTGGTAATTAAGTAAAGCACCTGAGAGCAGCTCACTGAGTTGAGAAAGGGAGAGAAATAGGATTTAACGTTCACTCGACACAAACTAGGTCATGTCGGGACTAACATATGGTTCAATTTTATTTCAATAATTTGCTTGCGCGGTGACCTGAAGGAGTTACTCACTGAACCACCGTGACTACAACAACAAAGATACAAACGGTGAGTAAATACGACGCAAGGTAATAATATAAGTACATCTACGTACCTCTTTAACTTTACCACAGTCAACAACATATACAACATCATTAATAGTTATACTAGTCTCAGCTATATTAGTTGATAATATCTGTAAACAACAATAACAACATCATTATACTAGTCTCAGCTATATTAGTTGATAATACCCGTAATCAACAATAACAACAACAAATAGCTATACTAGTCTCAGCTATATTAGTTGATAATATCTGTAAACAACAATAACAACAACATCATTAATAGTTATGCTAGTTTCAGCACAGTTTTTAGTAATAATGATCCACACTAGGTCGAAAATTCAACGCTGAAACCTCGGTTCATTGTGGATAAATTTGACTGAATTTTCAGCAAATTCCCTTTCTATTATCCAGTTTTTAATTTAAAGATACATTATGGGAGATTAGATAAAGAGCTGGCAGTTCTCACTATAATAGTTAAAAACTAGATAATGTAAAGGGAATTTGCTGAAAATTTCAGTCAAATTGATCCAATCTGAATTGAGGATTTAGCTATTGAATTTTGGGCCTTGCCATGATCATCATTACTGAAATCTGTACGATAAAAAACACAGACCGGATGGCGGATTATCAATTTCTTGATTTAATCATGAATGCTTGTCGAGCAGCCGATTGGATCCCAATCCAGTAAATATCGCAGACTAGCAATGACATCGAGTGTTGATTATGGTCTGGAGAAGTTATTTAATGTCTAATTACAAATTTAGATAACTTTTCAGGCCTAAAGAAAGACCTGCAATAGGCAGATTTAGCTCTTGCATAATGTATGTTTAAGAAAGATACTCTTCTGGCTTGGATTCAATTGGACCAAAAACAGATGATAAGCAGCTTTAAGTCATGATGTCCAAGACTGGAAATAAGGCACCGGTCACAGACAATGTCAGGCATAAATCCAGGATTTGTCAGGAACAATCCCTCTAATGCTTGTCATTTTGTCTGGCACAATTTTGTCTTTATTTTATCAGTTTTTATTGATAATATCAAAACATGTCGAGAAATAAGTTGAAAACATCAGATTCTCGTTCATGTCCAATATTTTGTCAGCTACAAATAAAACCTTTACTTCCAGGCCTGATGCAACACATTGATGGAAATAAAATAATTACAATGCTGTGATGGAAATTACAATGAATTCCTTGATGGAAATTACAATAAATACATGAATACTCACAATTTTCCTAACCCCTGAGGGAGGTTGTTTAAATACCCGTTTTTGATCGGATGACTGGATGGATGAATGAAGAACATATAAAACATATCTGAAATATAATAAATTATTTATTTACTTCCTAACTACAGGAGGACATCACCTGATGACAAGACAAACTACAGAGAGAGAGAGAGAAAGAGAGAGAGAGAGAGTTTAACATCGACTTGACACAAACTAGATCATTTGTAGTCTAGACTAACACATGGTTTCACTTTGTTTCAACAATCCGCTTGTGTGTAGGGGTCTTTAGCAATGGGAGGAACCTGAGAAAACCCACGAGGTTGGACAGGCGAACATAATCCTCGTCACATACAATCGGGGAATGAAAACCACGCCAGCTGACTCAATGACAGACCTTATGTGCATGTACTAACCATTCGGCCGTCCACCACCCACCTCCTATTTTCTACAGAGCTTGCACATAGGGGTCTTTGGCAGTTGGCGGAAACTGGAGGACCCAGAAAAAAACCCATAAGGTCAAATAGGCAATTTTAATCCCCCGTCACATACAACCAGGGAATGAAAACCATGCCAGCTGACTCAATGACAGACCTTATGATACAACGTGCATGTGCTAACCATTCGGTCGTTCAGTCCCCCTCCAACTGCCACTCACTGTGTGTAGGACGTAATAAAACATCTTAGAGGTATTTTCCCCAACCTTTTCTTAGAACATAGTTCGTCACTTGGGGGAATCTCTTGGGAATTCCCCCACGATCGCCGTTAAGTGCATTGGGCGTTATGTAGCGTCCCGGACAACTGCCACTCACTGTGTGTAGGACGTAATAAAACGCCTTGGAGGTATTTTCCCCAGCCTATTCCCCAATCAGGAATAAAAAGGTGACATTCTTCGTCAAATTATTTACACAATAGGGGGTAGTTAACTTTTTAAAAACGTCACGCTTTACAGGTCAACAGTAACATTATTACCTTGATTGTTCAAACTTTTTATCTTCTGAAACTTTATCTCTTAAAGCGACAATATCATCGTAACCAGGTAAAAATACTAATACAGCCCCTGTTAATATACAAACTAAACATTAACTCCTGCTAAAACAACACAACTAAATGATACCTGAGTAGAAGTGTAAAATACCTTCTGGTTGTGACGTATGTATCTTATACAATAAAATAGACAATAAATCTATATCAACTTTCTCATCATCAAAACTATGTTGATACGTTTTTAACAATTCACGATCTTCTGTAGAAATAGTTTCATCATTTTTCTGATTGACAGATTCGTCTGTTCCTAACTCTAGAGTCGATCTGAAAATACAGTAATCAATATATTACATTTCGCGATTTTGTGGATCACATCTTGAAATAAAAATATAATTAGAGAGACCTTACCCCTACCCACATCAATCAGTTCGTTATTTTACTTAAATTAAATAATTGAAATGGCGTTTAACGTCCTACTGTTCTGCTCTGAACTGGGCTAATGAAGACAGGCATATGCTATACAGCAGCGCTACAGCTTACTCTGTTATGGGATCTTTTACTTGCATGCCAATGTATACACAGGACCTTCTTTTTTTGACCCATCCAATGATCCAACTGACTAAACAGCTGTCCTTGTCGAGCCCACTGTCCTGCATCACTGAGAAAGGGAAACCACGCCGGGAAAATCAGGATGAACTTTCTCGGCCAATGCAGGAATCAAACACAAGCGGGACCCTAGACGATTATTAACATGAAAAGTTCATAATCAACACTCCAGACCGACGAATGGTTGTGATATTTAATGGATTAGATCATAATACATTCAAATGGATAATCATGACTTCTTTTTTTTTAAATGAAATTTTCAATATATTCATGTTTTATCTATTTTTTAACTGTTATAGAAATAATGGCGACCTTTTTTATCTAAATCTTACATGATGCAACTTTAATTAGAGGGGTTTAGCTAGCTCCTTTAATTAGAGGGGTTTAGCTAGCTCCTTTAATAAGAGGGGTTTAGCTAGCTCCTTTAATTAGAGGGGTTTAGCTAGCTCCTTTAATAAGAGGGGTTTAGCTAGCTCCTTTAATTAGAGGGGTTTAGTTTGCTCCTTTAATTAGAGGGGTTTAGCTAGCTCCTTTAATTAGAGGGGTTTAGCTAGCTTCTTCAATTAGAGGGGTTTAGCTAGCTCCTTTAATTAGAGGGGTTTAGCTAGCTCCTTTAATAAGAGGGGTTTAGCTAGCTCCTTTAATTAGAGGGGTTTAGCTAGCTCCTTTAATAAGAGGGGTTTAGCTAGCTCCTTTAATTAGAGGGGTTTAGCTAGCTCCTTTAATAAGAGGGGTTTAGCTAGCTCCTTTAATTAGAGGGGTTTAGCTAGCTCCTTTAATTAGAGTGGTCTAGCTAGCTCCTTTAATTTATTATAAAATAGAGAAACACAACACAAACTAAGTCATTTTGGGACTAGTATATGCTTTAATTTAGCAGTTGGAGGAAACCGGAAGACCCAGGGAAAACCCAGGAGGTTGGACAGGTGACCCCACTCCTTGTCACTTACAACAGGGTATTCGAAACCACGCCAGTTGACTCAAATTCCAGCGCGCACACGCGAACCATTCGGCCACACAATCCCCCAATTTATTATAAAATAAACTTACAAGTGACCTTCAAGCATATCCACTATATCATTCTGTTCAAACTTTTTTGACCAATCAAGAGCTGTCCACTCATTTGATGCCTTTATATTAATATTGGCACCAAGACTTAATAATTTTTCTACAATATTCGAGAATCCTCTACCAGACGCTATCATCAATGGAGTGACACTGGTTTCAGAATGTTTATAATCAACTGGAAGAAAAAGCAAAATCAGCAAAATAAAAGAAGAATGGATGAAAGTACACCCACACAGCACACCACAATCTGAGAGGGAGGGAGGGAGAAATGGGGTTTAACGTCCACTTGACCCAAATTTATTTCATAAGATAATCTATGGGGTTTAACATTCTACTTTTCTGCTCCGACTGAGCTAATGAAATCAGGCATCCATCATGCAGTGTGCTATGAGGGAAATTTTGTTCAAACAGCGCCACTACAGCCTATTCTTATTTCAATTTCCTACTGTCAAGGGTTCTTTTACGTGCATGCTAATGTGATCACGGGGCTGTCAGGCACTCCAATTACACCTGCCAAAGCAGGGATCAAACAAGAGTAAAGGTGCAATCTGAAGACAAGTATGATGTTATACTTACCGCTGACGTTTTCACTCAAAATAAGATGAAAGACTTGTGAAAAGAGATCCTCATTTCCTGTTAGCCATAGTTCCCCTAATAATCTGTCCATTTCTTGTATCACCCAGTCTTCTAACTCATCACATTCTTGTCCTAACTATCATCAGACCACAATTAAACACTAGAAATATCTACTTTCAGTTTCTAACTCATCACATTCTTGTCCTAACTATCAGACCACAATAAAACTATATTGGTAATATGGGACTAACACATACATTACAAAAATGAAATGAAATGGGGTTTAATGTCCTACTGTTCTGCTCCGACTGGGCTAATGAAGACAGACATACACCATAAAGAGTGCTATGAGGGAAATTTTCCCTGGACAGCGGTACAACAGTCAAGGAAACTTTAACAAGCATGCAATGTGTACACAGGACCTCAGTTTTTCATCCCATCAAAATGACTATACATTGATTCTTGTCTGACCCTCCGTCCTGCACCACGATGGAAAATCCTGATAAAACTTTCTCAGCCATCGAAAGGATCGAACACAAGGTGTGACAGGCGACCCTACTCGTACAACGTACAACCAGGGATTCGAAACCGTGCCAGTTGACTCAATGACAGGCTTTATGATACAGTGACACATGCTAACCATTCAGCCATCCAAACCCCCTTTAGAAACTGTGTACACGGTCATTCAACTCCCCGTTATAAAATGAAAGTAGAACTTACTTCTAGTTGTTGATCATCTATGTGAGTATTAGTGTTGATATCTATAGCACTATCTGTCTCAGATGTTGTTGATGGTTTATCATCGTTTATCATTTCCTGATGACACCATTCACTTAACTGTTCTTGTTGTTTCTCAACTAATTATAAATATAAAAACAACCATATAGAAACATCCATAGAGAAACAACAATATAGAAACAATTAAATAGAAACAATCACACACATACAACAATATATAGGAACAATATGTTACTATTTAGGGGTTTGCAAGAATTCAATTCCATAAGGTTCAATCAAGCGTCCCCAAAGTGTTCACCAATTTCATTACAATCATTTTGAATCCAAAAGAATACCAGATGGTGAACACCATGTTCACAAGAAGTAAGATCAGCTTATCAGATGGTGAACACCAGTGATGGGATTTCGCCTGTATATTCCGGACATGTCAGAGTCAATCGCAATTATTTAGCAGATGATGTCACTCATTTTGTATCATGGAGCCAAAAAAATCATTTTCACCTCCATCCATATTTTCAAGTAGTAAGATGGTAAAGAACATACATCTATATACAAGTAGTAAGATGTGCATACGATTGTGAACACCATATTCACAAGTTGTAAGATTAACATACCAGATGGTGAACACCATATTTACAAGTAGTAAGATTAGCATACCAGATGGTGAACACCATATTTACAAGTAGTAAGATGTGCATACCAGATGGTGAACACCATATTTACAAGTAGTAAGATTGGTACCCCAGATGGTGGACATCATAATTACAAAAAGTATGATTAGCATATACCAGATGGTGAACACCATATTTACAAGTTGTAAGATTAGTATACCAGATGGTGAACATTACACCATTTATATAAGTAGGAAGATTAGCATACCAGATGGTGAACACCATATTTACAAGTAGTAAGATTAGCATACCTTTATATTGTTCTTTTTTAAACTTTAACATTTTCTTATTGGAATATTCAGTCCTACAAAATAAAAACAAGTTTATCAATGAGATTAATTCTTGGCTTAAACATACGGTATGTTGGAGCTACATACATATTCATTTTTCACTATCTATTTATGAGATATTATTTTTGAGAACGGCCAACCCTTTATCTAATTCTTACATAATGCATCTTGAATTATCAAATTTATTCAGTTTTCCTACTGACCAAAGTGTTTCATTTTTTAAAATTAAATTTCATAGTGTCTTTTAATCAGTTGAATAAAACAGTGGAAAGATTATACAGAATATTTTTCATTGATATTCCAACACAAGCCAGAAATACGAACCATTTTAATACATCTTCTAAGAAAAATTCTTGCACATCAAATAACGTACCAGGTACTGAAATACAGCAATATTCACAATAAAAAATATTTCGTGGTCAAGACAATGACTTAACTAGAATGTCAAGGATTTGAATCCTTGATGGAAAACTACTCAAATATACAAAACAAAATGAAATGAAATGGGGTTTAATGTTCTGAATGGGTTAATGAAGCAAGACTTAATAGCAACAAAAATTAGCAATCTAATTAAAACACAGGTTGGTGAAGAGTTGTTAAATATTCCCTGTCCAGGTTGATGGGAGGAATTAGCCATATCTGCGACATGTTTCTTGTTTTGCCAGAGCTGGTAATAGTAACAGCTGATTTCTTGTCAAGAGAGAAAGGAGGAGAAATGTGCTTAATAACAAAAAGAGGATTTTTTGTCGAAACATCATGCTTTTAGAATAAAACCAGCGATTATTTCCCATTATAATTGTGTTTTGTTAATATGAGTGATTTGGATAATTAATGAGGTACAGTAGGAGCCAGGGTGGTCTCTGGGCAGGTGACAAATTACGTTTCTATACTTGCAAAAGTAGATTTTGATACTTACTTAATGCTATAGGACAGCGATTAAAGTACTGCAGAAACAAATCTGTGTTTAACGTAGCGCTCATTAGAACTAGACGTAGATTTTTATATTTAACTAAAGCATCTCGTAGAACAATTAGCAGGAAATCACTGAATCTGTCACGTTCATGAACTTCATCGACAAGTATGTGAGTGACAGCTGTCAGGGAAGAGTCCCCTCCCATTAATGTCCGTAGCAACACACCATTTGTACAAAAAGTCAGCAAAGTCTTTGGTGAAACCCTGAAATAAAGTAAAAAAAAATGTTTTTGAAAGGGGATCATAGATTGGGGAGAGAAACAGGATTTTTAACAGTCACATGACATAAACTAGGCAATTTTGGACTAACGCATGCTTTAAATTTATTTCAATAATTCACTTGCGTGTTGGCGGACCTGGAGAAAACCCATTGTATGATATTTATAATGCCTGGTTATAGGTTTAAAGAAAGGTTGCCACACAACAAAACATACCGCAGCAGCAGATAAATCGTTTTAGTAGTTCATAAAGGCTGTAACATTTTTATCGTTTTGTAGGTACAATGTAATGGGGGCATTTACAAAATGTGAAAAGGGGGGATTCAAAAAGGTTTAAGATCTACAGTGTAGGGCATTGTCATTTCAATTCTTTTTCAGGTTGGGATCTTTAGCAATGAGTGGGATCATGTACAAGTGTGGGATAGTAACTACACCACTTGGCTCAAGAACAGATCTTGATGGATAGCGGATCAGCCATTTTTAATTACTTCAGCATTGTCTTCTGGGAAAAGTTTTTCTTTGATCATTACAAATGATGCTCGATATTATGTCTATCTATAGTATCCCCGACGTTGCATACTGATTTCAAAATGTTCATTGTGTCTTAAATATTGCATATTAGAATTCCATATTTTCACGGCAAGAGAACAACATCAATATTGATTGAAATAAACCGATATTGAATTCTAATTCATGTTCTTAATTTCTAATATTATGGAAAATTCTGAGTTATAGGTTCAGCATCTTCAAAAGTCAAATTTATCAAAATAACAATCTCAATATTGATTGAAATGCAACAATATTGAATTCTACTTTGTGCTTTTAATTTGGATTATAGATTCAGCACCTTTAAAAGTCAAATCTATCAACTTACTTGCTCTCCAGTCTGATCTGATAACCTACAGTTTGACCTATTTTCTCTCCGCGCTCCGCAGCAACTCGTTCAGCTATAGATAAAGCTGCTATACGCCTAGGCTGGGTACAGAATATTCTACAGGGTTTACTGTTGGCAAAACAATCATCTAATATCATCTGGGGTACCTGGATTTTACACAATTAGGGTGTTGAATTAAAATATGAAATCAAAGGAAATATAATACACTTTAACTTTGTAATGTGCGAGAAAGAGAGAAAGAGAGAGGGAAAGAGAGAGAGGAGGACACTTAACACAAACTAGGTCACTGTCTGACTTAACATACATGTATTGTGCATTTGTTATTTCAATAATTAGCTTGCGTACCGGAGTCTTTATAAGTGGTAGGAAACCAGGAGAAAACATGTAGGGCTAGGGCACAAGACCCTCCTTCTTACCATGTCCAAGATTGGGATCGAAATCAGAACCATTTACAGTTAGAATTTGATGATGAGTCAGAGGAAATGTTACTGTATGGACATCATTTCCTACATACCTGCCTTCATAAACCTAGATACCTGACTTTATTAAACTACTTCATACACAATAGAAGGACATCAAACCAATTTCGTAACATTTTTATATTTCTCGTACCTGTGTTGTGTTGTTTTACATAAATCCGTCTCAGTCGACACCTGTACCAGAACCTATCTCACTAGTCACCTGTATAACTCACCTGTGTTGTTCTACCTGAACCTGTCTCACTACACACCTGTACAACTTACTCGAACCTGTCTCACTAGACACCTGTGTGGTTCTACCTAAACCTGTCTCGCTAGACACCAGTATAACTTACCTGTGTAGTTTTACCGGAACCTGTCTCACTTGGAACCTGTCTAGATACCTGTGTTGTTCTAACTGAACTCGTCTCACTAGAAACCTGTACAACTTACTCGAACCTGTCTCACTAGACACCTGTGTGGTTCTAACTAAACCTGTCTCGCTAGACACCAGTATAACTTACCTGTGTAGTTTTACCGGAACCTGTCTCACTTGATACCTGTATAGATACCTGTGTTGTTCTAACTGAACTTGTCTCACTAGAAACCTGTACAACTTACCTGTGTTGTTTTACCGGAACCTGTCTCACTCGATACGAGAACCACCTGATTATGATTAATCGTGTGTATGATATCTTCTTGATATTCCTGTATCGGTAAACTATCACGGAAACTATTCAGATCAGAGTTACCTCTCTGTGGGGGTATCTGTGGTACCCCGTTATTTAAACGGCCTGTAGTCGTCTTGCAGTTCAGATCCTTGATAACTAAAATAAACAGTTTCCAAATAAAGATAAAAAGGATGCAGACATCACGAGGCACAAATTAATGCTTTGTCAAACGCAATCTCTATGGTGCCTGGCACAGATTAATTGAATTATCAGAATGAAATGGATTTAAAGTCGTACTGTACTGCTCCTACACTGGGCTAATGAAGACGGGCATACGCCATACAGTGTGCTATGAGGAAAATATTGTTCTGGCAGTGGCGCTACGGCCTACATCTATATCAAATTCCAACTGCCAAGGGATATTTTACGTGCGAGCCAATGTGTAGATGTGACCTCGATTTTTCTGTCCTGCATCAATTTCAAGGGGGGAATCACACAACTAGAGAAGCCTAGTTGAAAAGTCGCTTGGTAATAAACGGTGATGTGTCCTATTGTATGTTTTTTACGAAATACTTACTTTCATTCGCCGTTGACTTATGTGTTTTAGGCTGTAGTTCTTGTCTTTCTTTGTTAGTGAGAGGAAAACGCTGCATCAAGCTCAATATCTGATGTCGTGAGTTTCTGGCCAACTGAAACGTGACTGATGTACCAGATGATTGGTTACCTTCTTTCTTGTAAATTGTCAGACATCTTGACGCACCTTTTCTATTTAAAAAAACAAAGAAAACTCAATTATTATCCTTACCCATTCGTCCTTATCCTTAATCTAAAGATTATTATATAAACTAAAAAATTTTAATAATTCAGCTCTTTCATTGACCAACAGTCAATTTATCCCAAGACCTCCGAATTCCAGGCTAGCAAGCATGCGTCTTACTCGCTTAGCCACTGTTGTTCCATGTGAAGTAAATCCCCAGTAAACCGTGAGCGAACCAGCATCTTACTCACTTGTTCCATGTGAATTAACCCCCATTACATGGGGAGAATACCTGCAACCTCCAGGCTAGCGAGCCAGCATCTTACTCACTTAGCCACATTTGCTCCATGTGAATTAAAACCCAATGCTGTTGGAAACAATCTGATTAAAATTCAGATCTATATTTCGTTTCGATTTTATACTATCGATGGCCAACAATACATGAAGAACTGCTTGTACTTGGAGGTCGTGTCAGGGGTCGTACAAGCAGCTTTTGACTCTATGACGCCAGACATTGATTAATCAATCAGCGTTGACGTTTCTAGTGGTTCACCCACACTTCTGTGCGTCGCATGCAAGAAGTCTCAGTAACAGATGGTGTTATTGGCTAATCCCTCACATCATCCAGAACGCATGTTAAATAACATCTCCTCCAGATCCTAGTGTAGTAAAGACAAATAAAAAGAAATTTTGAACTATAAAAACGAAACGAAATAGTAATCTTTAAGGGGATAGTAAGCACTTCAGACCAAGTTTTTTACTTATAAAGCTATTTTGTTTAAATTTTCACACAAGACACATATACATAAAACTAGTATAAAATTTGTCGTTTTGTTCACTTCTGACAACCGGTTGCCATGGCAACGGAAAAATAAAATTATTTTGGGTAATTTGTTTAGTTTCACTAGTTTTCAGGATCTATCAGTGGGATTTGGCTCAAGTTTATTCTGAATGTTGTTTATATGTCACTGTGTGCAAATAAGAAGTTTGGTGGAGAAAAAATAATATAAAGTCACATTATGATGGCCACAAAAATTAGCGAAGCGAAATTTAGTACAACCCGAGTTACTCTAGAAACCATAACTTTTGCCCTATGTGTTGCATATTCATAAAAAGCCTTATTTGCACACAGTAACACCTCACTAAGCATCTCTGAAAATTTCAAATTGATATCTCCAATAGTTTTTGAAAAATAGCGAAACTAAAAGTTGCGATTGGCGCAAAAACACCTTTTGAGAAAATGCCATTTGAAGTTTACGCAAAATTTCCTTCAAGCATTTCATACTGAATTTTACTTTACAATGCTAGGATATTTAAATTTTCACATAAGACACATATACATGAAACTAGTATACAATTTCTCTTATCGTTAAAATCTGACAACCGGTTGCCATGGCAATGGAAAAATGGGATTTTATATAGTATTTTTTAGGTTTGCTATTTTTCGAGATCTATAAGTTGGATTTGGCTCAAATTTATTCTGAATGTTGTTTATGTGTCACTGTGTGCAAATATAAAGTTTAGTGGAGGAAAAATGATATAAAGTCACACTATAATGACCCCCAAATTAGCTGTAATCATAACAAAAACTATGATCAGAAAAAACGATGAGGACATCCGTGTTACCGCATCAATTGTTTGTAATGTTATTATATTGTTCGTTAAATCTTGCAAAGTGTAAAATTCACGGTTTTTGAACATTGATGGTTTATTTTTATGTACCAGTACTAAAATTAAAACCCTTTGGTAATATAAACTGCTCACTCTTTTCTACTGCTAGTTGCATTTTTTTTTTTTAATTTTCCAAATTCTTTAACTTAGTATTTTTTTTCAATATCTCTCTGAATTTTGTATATTATCTTATAATCTTGTATGTTGGTTTCTTTTTGTGCAATATCACTAATAAAACTTCCCGTAGCAGTAGCATTCATCCTACTTTATTGGTAGTAGAAACATTTTCCTGACAGAAAAATAACAATAGCGGTACACCGTAGTGTCCGTAATTGAACTTGAAACCCCAAAGAAATTATTTTTAGTCAAAACTGTTGATAAAATTTTAAAATTTATTCTGACATTTTGTACGATTCAATTTTGATATTATTGACATTAGAAAGTTCACATCAGTCAAAGAAAACTGTAGATCAAATTTATTCTGACATTTTGGACTATTAAATTTTGATATTATTGATTTTAGAAAGTTCACTTTATAGCTTAGTAGACTAGGCCTAGTCTGTAGCCTGATTGGTCATTACTACTAGACGGCTCTTCAGTGGATGGAATAATATCAAATTTGTAAAACTTTTTTAGAAGTGGCTAACTCTAAATTTTTTGGGGAAATCTACTTCGTCGTCAGATTCATGTAATAATTCATTATCGCCGTTCGAACTGTCAAAATGTACTTCAAAATCTTCGTAATCATTGTTGTTGTTATTATTTTCTAAAGTAAAAGTAAAACTAGGTCATCAATGTCACTCGACTCACTCGCTTTATCGGCACATTTCTGGGTTTCTCAGCCAAATGTTGAGGGAAGACTAGTAGCTCAACGTCGAATATACATTCCTTTGAATTTATTTGCGCTTCTCAATTTTTAATAGTCATTTTAGGCTCAAAAATCCGTATAAATCGGGGGGGGGGGGGATGGCCTAGTGGTCTAGAGTGCCGCGCTTCGACCTCTAGCTGGCCGGTCACCTCTGGCTTGCGGCTGTGGTTTCGATCCCTGCTGTGAGCGTATGTGGCATGGAGATAGGGCGCCTTCTCAACCTCGTGGGTTTCCTCCGGGCACTCCGGTTTCCTCCCACTGCTAAAGACCCCTACGCGCAAGCGAATTATTGAAATAAAATTGAAAAAAACCATGTTAGTCCCGAAATGACCTGGTTGTGTTGAGTGGACGTTAAACCCCATCTCTCTCTCTCTCTCCCGTATAAATCGGCTTTAGTTTCACCATTCTTCGCACTTCCGGAAGTTCGGTAAGAATAGTAGTGCGCATGTGCAAACGAGTCAAAGGTTACAAAATACCCGTATGTACTCATGAACTGCGTATTTTCATTGGCTAATAATTCCACGTGATCTAATAGACCAATGGAAAAGCTTGTTTTTACTATCGAAGACTTGAGGGTAACGCGGGAATTCCTGTACATTGCCATTGCCAACACATAATACGTCACGGTTTATTTATAGTATTTTTCCCAGGCTATAAATAGATACCGAAATGGCGACGATCCGTTGATTTGTATAGAAGTTACGAGGGGGTGAATTTTAGGAAAAATTTCAAAGACAAAAGATTAATTACGGATAAAAATTAATTATAGGATATGCAAAAGGCATTATATTTGTAGAAAATAATTATTTTCGGTGAAATAAAGACTGAAAACAAGTTTAGAACACTTTTTCCTAACAAGAATACATGTAAACAAAATTTTTCTTTTTTTTTCATTTTTAATAAAAAAAACGGTCATACCAAGTGCGAACGATCCCCTTAAGTGGTATATAGTGATTGTTTCCCATAAAAATTGTGTTCTGTGAAATGAAACAGGATCTGTGCTTTAATCAGATTGTGTTGGAATAATTTGTAAATATAAAATAGAAATACCCATGGCTCTTAGATTTGAGATTATAATCTTCACACAATCTGTGGATATAAGCTCTCTCTGTTGCCGTTAAAGATGACGGAAACTCTAACTCTAAAACAATAGAAATGAAATTTAACGTCCTACTGACAACGGTAACACTGAAACAACAAATGTGATGTCCTAAAAAAACAGTTATGGTTGACAAATTAGTACCTGGATAGAGCAATAAACTAGAACATATACTTATGGAAGAGAAATTAGAGATTTATTTAGGCAACATTTCGAAGAGTATTCTCTCAACAAAAGAAATGAAATTTAACATCCTACTACATCGACTGGGCTAATGACAACGGTAATTCTGAAACAACGAGACGCAGTGTCATAAATTTAGTAACTGGATAGAGCACATAATTATGGAAGAACAATTACTGATTTATTAAGATGACGTTTCGAAGTGTATTCTCTCAACAATTTCAAGCATTTATTGACAAATTTCTTTTTCACTACCAATCATCATGTTGGTCAGTTCAAAGAGACTACTTTAACAAGAATTTCGTTGGGAATGTTCAAATTTGAGGCGTAGAAATCTTATAACTAATATTTTTAAAACAAAACATTTTTATCTTAGTCAAATTTTACAATCCAGTATCACTTGACCTCTTTCTCTGTTTTCGTAAATAAAATTGTGGGAGTTTGTTGTTGTGAGTATCTTTCTTTATTTACTGTTCAGAAGACTTGTAGATGTACTACCACAAGCCCACTTTATTTCCATGGAATCACAAAAGGATTATTAATCTACGAACTTTCATGGTTTGCAAAACGCACCACTATTAAATTATCGATCTATGTTAATAAGGTTCGTAAAGATATCTTGAATGAAAATCGTGGGATGACTAAGAAGCACACTTTAACTTTGTTCGGCCTGGAATAATAATGTAGGCTAACAACAAATAAAAGAGGAGACTATTACCTTTTTGTTCAGGATTGAGTCTGAATCTTTCAAATGCTAAATGTATCCCAATCTTGACCTCTTCACCGATACAGACAGGTTGATTTGGTCTCGGTCCACGCGTTGGATCATTCATGCTTGAATAGCTACTTCCACTTGAGGGTCGAGGAGAACTGTTATCATTATTCCTGGAAAAGATAAAAACATACAATAGAATAAAATTTCAAATGCTTCCTGATGAGGTTCTTATGACAAATGAAATGAAATGGGAGTTCTACATCCTACTGTTCTGATCCGACTGGGCTAATGATGATGGCCATACCTACACAGTGTGCTATAAGGGAAATTATGGCTTGACAGAAGCTCTACAGCCTTTTCTTACATGTGTTTATTGAATTCTAACTACCAAGGAATCTTTTATGTGCACGCCAATATATTGATTTTATGGAAATAGGCTCTGTATCTGAAAGCAGCTTGTTAGCGTGGTCATAATTTTATAGCATTAACCATTGAGTCACTAAATTTGGTTGTGAAAATAAATCAGTTTAGCATTGTCTTTTACACTGTTTTGCATCTACAGTACCATCCACACAAAATCAAAAAACTTGAGTCAATACATCTGTGCCAAGGGACAGAACGTCAAGCCATTTTCTCCCTGTGCATGTGACATTTGGGATATAAAGAATAAAATTTTCGTATAGTCTAGGGTTTGACTTTAATGGATGTAAACTTATTGTTTGCAATGTCTTTGTATACTTTGATCTGCAGGTCTGTATTATATGGGGTTTTTTTATGTCTAGTCTGGTCCACTGTGATAGCCACTTTATTTATTTGCGAAAATTAGACATAATAAGTGCTTTCTAGGCAAAGAGATGACACTCTGTAGTTGCAAGTACTAGAAGTAGGCCTAGTCGATACAAATTTTATTCTGTAACAACTGCAGGTATTGGATAGTCAAAAAAGTCTGACAATTATAATGGAAGAGCTTATTCAATATCCTAAAAATTACAATGGGCGACAAACCAAAGCCTACAAGTGACAATTTCTGGGAATTCTACTTTCAATTTGTTTTCCTCCTGCACAACAAAAAAAAAAATATTGTCGAAACTTTGAAGTTTTACACGCGATGCATTGAGTGAAATCTCAGATAGAAGTAAAAATCTATTTTAAAAGGTGAAGTCTGATTTTATAAGTATTCACCTATGAGATCCATAGTTATTGGAACCAGACATTGACAGAGGGGATCCATGATTTTGATTCCCCGTAGAGCCCTGTCGATTAAAATATCGACCCCGCGCTGCCATTTTGTGCAATTAACCAGCTTTGTCTTCATATTTGGTTGCGTATTTTAACTAACTTCCTAAGAACAGAAGTATACATTGACGAAATACTTTGTTTAATTTTGAAAACACTAAAATTATGCAAATGATGTGTAAAAAATAAAAATGTAGGACGCTGTGATGGAAATTCGGGGAATACGAAAATTTCGCAAATATATTTTTCACTGGATTACTTCCCTTGTTGAATTTCTTTAAAGTTTTATTATGAAACTGAAATTGGCTTTATTTTGTTTATTATACTGTTTTTCATATTGAGTGAAATATAGAATTTTTACATAATACATTGATAAAGAAGAACGAATTAGTAAGTAGGTCTACAAAACAATTATAATCACGTTTTCTGATCAGTACGATTGGTCGAGGAATGTTTTGTCACTTTTGTGTTTATTTTTATTTTTTTGTTGTTGATTTAAAAATTACCGAGTGTCAAGAAAGAACACTAAAATTAGTGGCGCTAATGCACTTTCGTAGTTCCTTTAGGAACGGGAAGAACTGTTTGTCCGTTCCAATGGAAGTGATATGAAATGAAATGGGGGTTTAATTTCCTACATGTTCTGCTCCGAACTGGGCAAATGAAAACGGGCAAACACCATGCACTGATGCAGTTAGCAGTATGCTGACGCCAGTGCTGAGTGAGGGAAATTTTGCCCGGACTGCAGCACAAAGTCCTACTCTTACATATCGAATTCCTACTTCCAATGCGTAATCTATATGGGAGCTCATTTTTTCATCCTATCCAATAAACTTGACAGCTGTCCGTACTCCGTGTTAAATGCCTTTCATCCTGTACCACTGTCAAGGGGAAACCACGCCAGAAAATCCTGATGAACTGTCTCGGACAATACATGTACTGTGATCGAACCCGCGACCTCCAGTCTAGCGAGCCAGCGTCTTACTCACTTATCATAGACAAATGGTTTGCACAGGCATATTTCTTGTGGGAGGAAACCAGAGTAAGTCCATGGGTTTGAGACGGTGTCCCTATCTCCAAGCCACATGCGCTCACGACACCAGGAATGGAAACCACAACCCAAGCCAGAGGTGACTGGATGTTAGAGCACGTCACTATAGACCAAGGGCATTGCAAGTATTGAAATAAGATTGGGCCATGTTAGTCCTGAAGGGATATTTTGTCTAGACAGCAGTTGGATTCCAAAAATATCAAAGGTTCTTTTATGTATAAGTCAACATGTACATGTAGGCCTACTCAGGACCTTTGTTTATTGTCCCATCTGAATGAAAAAATATACACCCTCCATTAGCACCACTGACAATTGGAAATCCTGAGGAAGTTGCCCGGCCAACATCAGGATAGACTAAGGCCTATTATAATATCAATCAAAGACTTTTTTGTAAAGAAGGCCTATACATGTACATGTAGCTTTATTATATGTAGGCTACTTATTAAATAATAATTAATATGTGTGATATATTTATTACAGTTTGAAGAAGATCTGTACATTTGATCAGTTAAAATGCCTATGGAAGACAAACACAATATTCCAGATAGTCAAGTAAGTATTTGACAATTTAAAACAGTTTTTATACTGTAGGCCTATAAAATGTTATTCTTGGTATGTACATGTACTGTTATAGGCTTACAACCTTGAGACATCATAATAAAAATAATCTATTTATAAAGCGCTAAATATCCAACAAACTGGTTGCTCAAGAGTGCTATAAACCTATTAGAACTGACCAGCCATGCACAATTCAATCACATTTAGATTAACTCCATTCTGTAGGAGAATTTATATAACCAAGTTTTTTATAGAGCAGTTTATATGCATAGATTTTGATTCTGTTCAGTGGTCAGGCGTTTGAATGGAAATGTTTTTGTGTTCATATAAAGAGATGTTTTTTTTTAACTGGATCCATTACAAATTATTGGTGTGGCTCGAACCTCCTTAGCCACCGGTGCCTGTGAACTTGAAGTCACAGGGAGAGAAATGAGGTTTAACGTCCACTCGACACAAACTAGATCATTTCAGAAATAACATACGATTCAACTTTATTTTAAAAATTTGCTTGTGCGTAGGGATCTTTAGCTGTAAAGGAAACCGGAGGACCCGGAGAAAGCCCACGAGGTTAGATTGTCGATCCTACTCCTTGTCATGTATAACTGCGGAATAAAAAACACGCCATTTGACTCAATGACAGACCTTATTATACAGCATGAACTTGCTAACCATTCGGCCATCCACCCCCCGGACTTGAAGTAAATAACAGTGGACATGAAGATATTTTCTTTTATTACAGAAAAATACTTTGGCAGAATTACTTCCAGCCGACCCAACGCCTCCAGAGATGCCGATAATAGCTTCCCATCCTTTTGATGATAAACCTCCGAGTGCCGGTCCACCATCATCTGTACCGACCAGCAGCCCCATGGGCCTTCGACCGGGCATGGGTCAAAATACAATGGCTGGTAAAGTTTACCCTCCAAATCAACCGATGGTATTTAATCCGTCCAATCCAAACGCTCCTCCTATTTACCCATGTGGTATATGCCATAAAGAAGTTCACGAAAATGATCACGCCATATTATGCGAGAGTGGTTGTAATTTCTGGTTTCATCGCGCGTGTACGGGACTAACGGAACCAGCCTTCACGATGCTAACACAAGAGATATATGCCGAGTGGGTTTGTGATAAATGTTTGAACACTAAAAGTATTCCGCTAGTCAAATTAAAGCCGTGATTTATCAACAAAATAAAAACATATTTTATATCAGAGGAACTCTTTTCAAAGATGTCAGATTTCAAGATAAATATCAGAGGTTTTTCTGCGAAAAGACCCACGACTTTATAAACTTTATTTGTGATTTTGCAAATAATGAACTGAAATAAGATGAATGTTCTGCTTTTCTCAGCACCACTTTTGCAAATAATTGCTGTATAATATAAGGTGGCAAGGCATTATCTCTTTCAAAAAGAGCTTTTGTTGTTATTAAAAGCATAATAATGTATGTGTACATGTAGGGCTGTGTTAGAATGTTTTATAATGACTATCAATTAAAATTTAATCTAAATGATACATTATCTAAGATTAAGATAAATGGTGTGGAGTATAATGTCCTACTGTTCTGCTCCGAACTGGGCTAATGAAGACAGAGATTTAGTAGATCAAGATCTGGCAGTTCTTAATATACTTGTATAATAACGTACAACTAGGGCTATGTTAGAATGTTTTATAATGACTAACCATATAGTATTTGAGTTTAATCCAAAAGCTACATTATTCAAATTGGTAAAGTTATGAGTGTCTGAAGTTTTGACAAGATAGTCTTGATTGTCAAGTACTATTCTAAGACAATAAACAAAGTCTCAATTATCCCTATTAACGTTAAATTATTGAATGGAGTGATTGTTCTAATCCTCTAAATATCATGGCCATCCGATGCCCAGGAGAGTTTATTATGGGCTTGTGTTAATAAATGTCTAAATAATAATTTATTTAACATTTAAAACCAATAAAAAGATCAACCTCGGTATTCCGAGTGGTATCGTTCTCTAACCTCTTGGTCCATTCACAGTGTTTTCATGAATTCAAATTATCTGCCCTTGATCATAGGTTGATTTTATGAACCAATCAAAAACCAGTTTACATACCAGTCTTAGCACAATATTCTTAGTTGAAATAAAATATAAGCTACTTCACTTCACCCAATCATTGGTAGATAAAAATCTTTAATTGCATCAGATAATATGTTGAATGAGTTGTACATGTACCTGACATTTTTTTATGTTTGTGTAGGATTTGAATTAATATAGGAATAGTGTCTGATAAAGCCTGAATGTCTGTCTGTGACAGGTGCCCTGTTTCCAGGCTTGGTTACATCAGTTGTAGACACCATTCTTTAATGATGAAATTATAATCATGTGAATGTTAGTAACTTTAAAAATCTTATTATGAATATGTATAGCATTTATTCATGAAATACTCACCTCACAATTATTCAAATTATTATACCCATTCATGTTGTTATTGGAATATTTATGATAGAAATATAATATCCATGTCATGAATTTATAGGAATTTTTCTCATGAGCATCCATTCTTTCATTAATTAATCATATTTGATAAAAATATATTGTATTCAAATTTTGTTATTTTACCTGGGACAGATTAGATACTGATTTGGGATATTCCTTCTCTCTATCTCCAATAATAGTGACAGTCGAGTAAAAAGAGGCATTTCAGGCTCAATGCTTCAACTCAAAACCTATTAGTTGTGTATAATTACGCCAAGATTCTACTCACAGTTTCCCTTGTCAGGACTGACAGAACTGAGACAGCACTGAATTCCATTTCATTCGATTGTAATTCTGTTAATTCCAGATGTTCCATACTGATCCTCGAGCAGCCGATTGAACTAAGTCTAATAATTACATGTATATCCCTTTATGAGCATCCGATGCAGGTTTTTGTGTATGTTGATGGCGGACCAACCAGGTTTTTCCTGCCTTGTTTCCCCGATGTCAGTGGAGCACGATTGAGGGCCTGGCAAGTAAAAGTATCTGTCACAGTCGTTCGGATGTGATGAAAGACAGAGACCCCATTATTGGCAGCACATTAGAGGTCCCCCCAACGACTGTGAATCGTAATAATATCATGCCATGGAGCTGCTGTCAGTCTGTATTACCCTGTTTAGAGTTTTAACCCCGTTTCATTTATTCCTCTTATTTTCAATGTAGTTGGTCTAATTATATGTTCTGTCATTAAGCCAAAGGCAAAGTTTCGATTCCCCGTTGTACCTTCCACTGCTAAAGACTCAACACCACTAGGGGAATTATTGAAATAAAATTGAACCTTGTTTGTCCAGATACGACTTAGTTTGTGTCAAGTGGACGTTTAAACCCAATTCTTGCTCTATTTATACCAATTCTTCTTTTTCTTCCTAATGGCATCGGGGGAGGGGGGAATCAGCTAAACAGAGATAACCCAGGACGTTTGACAGGCAACTCTTCCCTTGCCACATACAACCAGAGAATCGAAAACTAAGCCAATTGACTCTATGACCGATTATTCAGTCACCCAACTCCCCTCAAATGAAAGAACAAGAAACGCACATTCAATAGGATATGTTTTATTTCTTATCGAGACTCCAAAATGTCAAAATTAATACAAACGTCATGGTATATCATCATTCAATGTAGTGCTAGAATCAGGGCCCTGTTACACGAAATCTTAACTAAGATCAAATCCAAATTTTAGCAATTTGATTGCATAATATTAGATTCATTTAAGTGCTTAGCCAATTAAAATTGAAGTATCTACTAAAATTTGGATTTTATATTTAGTAAAGATTTCGCGAAATTGGGCCCAGTTCAGTAAATAAAATACACAGGGAATTAGGATCCTTGGATGGTGCGTTAATTTATATATAAACGTTATTATAAATCTTACAGTTCCCTCGGCCATCGACAGAACGACTGATGTCTCTTATATTGATATTTTCTCATTGAACTATTGATAGTATCAAAATAAATGAAGCGTTTAAATTTATAACATGGTATATCAGATATACTTTATCCATTTTAGTCATTTTAAGTAAAAACTGTTTAATATGTGGCATGTCGATAACAAGTTGGACCGGGCCTGTAGCCATTTCATAAAATTTGGTGGGGCTACAGAATTTTTTGGAGGGGCTGAGGATGTGGCCGGCTAAGAACACTCCTAAGAAATCATAATTGTTGGCGAAATATTGCGGGTTGGTTGCCCCTCGTGGCTACGAGCTGAGGTCGGTGACAGGTTCTAGCGGTTTTACCACTCTCTATTGTTTTGACTGCGTCGCTAAACTTTATATAGATTTCATGATATCTCAAGAAAAAATCTCTAAGAGGAACACTCTGTTTAATAGTAATAAATTTGGACAGAAGATTCTATCACACTATGCACAATCACTTGGGAATGACAAGAGGAACTTGTTGAAAAGTAGTGTGAAAAAAACTCAGTGATTGTTTTCCATATACCGTAAATTTTTGTTATTTATACTATGAACAGTAACTAATATTGCTAAATTCTTAGAGTGACCTAAGATATTTCACAGAGCAATTATCTTATTTTTGTCGGAAATGACATATACCATATTTTTTATTTAAGCTATTCGCATGTACATGGATAATACACTTGAAATTAACACATCAATTCAAAACAGATTTGGCACAAACAATGACAAAAATACAAGTATACAGTTTTTGGCCTTGTCAGTTATACACCAACTCTGGATTTCAGTAATTTACATACTGTACTGTCGAATTATCATTTGTTACTGTAACAATTTTTGATCATTTGTTACTGTTACAATTTATGTTCATTTGTTACTGTAAAAATTTTGGTTCATTTGTTACTGCATATTGTCTTCTATGAAATTTAATGCTTTAAATTACATCTTCAAGTTCAAAAATGCATCAAAAACGGTCCACAAGTTTATCAATTGAATCGAATATTTAATCCAAAGGAAAAATTGAAAACTAAAGATTTGTTTATAAATTGAACTGATAAAAAAAAAACGGAACCAAGTTAATGTATATCTATTATTTACATGGCGGCCATGATCTACAAATCTTTGCGCAGTTTGCTCACATTGTCTACTTAGTAATAAAATTCACAAAAAAAAATATATTTATATATACTCTGAATAAAATCTGGAATAAAAACAAGTAATTTTACACAATGTAACTGTTGAAATGTATAAAATGTTACAAATCGATATAATATTTATATATAATAATAATATACCCAATAATATAATAACTTATCTTTAATAATACCTGTATTAACTAACTACTTACATAAAATAATCTTAAAAAGAAAATAAAACTATTATTTACTGCAGGGGTGGCAAACCTTTTAACATACAGTGTGTTAATTTATTCACATACTAATTCAGATGTATCATAGAACTTTTTGTGATAAATATTTTAATTTTGATACATTAAACATACATTATGCAAGAGCTAAATCTGCCAATTGCAGGTCTTTCTTGAGTCCTGAAATGTTTTCTAAATTATCTAAACAGCCAGCTCTTTCTATTTTTATCTCCCATAATGTATCATTAAGTTTTTAATTGAAAACACATTAATATGACAGGAAGTAACAGTTGCTAAAAAAAAAAAAAGGGTGTGCTAGAAATAATAAAATTGGTTTAATTTTATTTCAATAATTCGCTTGCGCGTAGGGCTCTTTAACAGTGGGAGGAAACCGGAGGACACAGAGAAAACCCACGAGGTTGGAATATACAGTTACAACAAATGAAGGCAAGTTATAAATAGAAAATATATGAGCATTAAATAAAATACTGATGTTTATATCACAATTTATAGATGTATATATATTCTCATTCATCAATTAATTCATAAATCACAGTACATATCACAGACATTATCTCAATTCACAATAAATTCAAATAAAACATTTTATAGTATTGTATCTCACTTCAGAATAAATTCAAATGAAACGTTTTATAGTATGGTATCTCACTTCAGAATGAATTCAAATAAAACGTTTTCATATCATGTATTACGGTAATAATATCTTAATAGTATCGTATCTCACTTCAGAATAGATTAAAATAAAACGTTTTCATATCATGTATTACAGTAATAATATCTTAATAGTATCGTATCTCACTTCAGAATAGATTAAAATATAAAGTTTTCATATCATGTATTATAATAATAATATCTTAATAGTATCGTACCTCACTTCAGAATAGATTAAAATAAAACGTTTTCATATCCCGTATTGCGGTAATAATATCTTAATAGTATCGTATCTCACTTCAGAATAAATTGAAATAAAACATTTTCATATGGTGTATTACGGTAATAATATCTTAATAGATTCAGATCTTTATTTATAAATAAGCTTATTTCTTTTTCAGAAAATATGGTATTTATAATGTTTGGAAGATTTCCATAACCCACAGCATCAGCTTACCTTATATTAACCATTGAAATATATCTCAGAAGGCAATCTGATTAAAATACAGATCTATATTCCGTTTCGTTTCTTTTATACTTTCGATGGTCTACACTATATGAAGATCTGACAAGTTATAGCGGGAGTTCACATCAGGAGTCATATGATCGACTTTTGACCCTATAAGGTCAGACATTGATTAATGGTTTTCTAGTGGTTTACCCACAGTAACTGACCGTTTCATAGGCTATATAATAACTTTTCCAAATCCTAAGCGAAATTTTGAACTATAAAAACAAAACGAAATAGGATCTGTGTTTTAATCAGAATGCTTGGAAGTCTTCCTTAAAACTACATGGGCCAGTGATAAACATTCGTACGATTGCTATAAAAATAAAAAATATCTTCAATTATCATTTCAGATCACGATATGCCACATAAACAAATATTTGAAGTTGAAGTCTATAAAACGGAATGGAGGCTAACAACTTCCGCTGACCTAATTCTGGCCTCAATCAACTCAAATTAAAATTGTCTGATGAGTAAACCTTTGAAACAGCAACCCCGCTTCGAAGGCTGTCATAAAACTTTTCGTAATACTGAAGTAGGATGGAATTATTCACTGATATAAAATTTATGTCTGGAATGCAAAATATCTTTTTGAGACTATTAACAAAATTAATTATACATTAATACTGAAGGAGAATGGAATTATTAACTGGGTGAATATAAAATTATTTCTAGAATGCAAAATACACATTGAATTAAAAAGAACCTGTTCGTGAGACCATAAACAATACTGAGAGAAATTAATTTTGCAAAAATATTATCTGTGTTTATAATAATCTTAATATGGTCATGGAGGCATGGACCCTTTAATAGACAGGCGTGGAAATAACAGTTGTAGATGTACCTGATAAAATGTCAGGCCCTAATGAAGTATTGTACTTAGTGCAGGACATGTACATGTATTAATAATATCAATAAAAAAGACAAATCAGTGCCGGACAAAATGACAGACACCAGAGAGGTTTTGTACCTGATAAATCCTGAATCTGTGCCTGACATTGTCTGTGACAGGTGCCTTATTTACAAGCTTGATGATAGATGTTGGTAAGTGATATGGCTAGATCACATTGATCGGGGTACAAAAAAAAATTATCCATTTTAATTTATGCTGCTTTGTATTAAGTCTTAAAGTCTGTAGATAAAGCCATTGTAGAGATATTATCAAATTTATGTTCAGCTGTCGAACTTGAAGCCAAATGTGAAAATATAAGCTGACTACTGCTTAATCTTGTGACGCAAAATCCAATCTTCCAAACTTTTCCCCATCCCTAATCAAAATAACACATGCCATCAACCCAATTTAATTTGTTATTTTGGCCTAAATCAAATAGATAAACTTCTTTGCTTCTTTTAAGGCTTTATTTACATGACATGCTCAAAATCAACCCTGTGGACCCTGGATGTCTTAGATTTAAATAGTCGTCCATTTAAGATTAAATCAATAAATGACAGACGACGTTTACGTTAGTGACTGAAGTCACTAACCGAGGCTGCAGATGATAGGACTGCCAAGTGAGGGCACCATAGCCATTGAGAATGTTACTTGATAATCGAGAATATGTGGGTGGAGTTATCATATGTCAATCAAACAATCAGTAATTCTCCTAGATGGTTCAGACACAGTTGATGCCTATATATTTCTAGTCCAAACATCCAACATTGACAACTCCGTTCTGAATAAAGTAACTTGACTAAAAAGTTCAATATTTTCTATTTTTAACTTCTTTTTTTGAATTATTATAGCAAGAATGGCCAACTCTTTATTAAACTCTTTAACTAATGTATCTTTAAAAACGATTATAACCCTACTTCAGGGCTTAGCTCCTTTAACTTTAAATATTAAGTGATATAAATGAAATTAAATAATTAATTTTGGCCCCAATCCCAGAGGTTTAGCTTCATTTAAATATTATCACATGACTTTCTTAAAATAATTATATATAATTTATCTACAATAAAAAAAGGCGGAGCACAAGAGGCCACGCCCATTCAGCATTTAATAACGTATATGTTTTGAATTATCATGGAAAATATTTACAAATGAGCTTCAAAATCTTCTATCTATAACAATCCACCTGAGAGAGCAACTCTCCCGTCAAGAGGCAACACCTATTAACTCACTTTTTTATTTCAAGAAACCAAAGGAAAACATAATGAATGAATATTTAAACCTCAGCTTATCCACTGATTTGATTATTGAGTTACTAGGTTTTTCTGTGGCATACAGGCTAATGAAGGAAGTTGCTAGGTTGTGTCATGGGTGTAACTGCTTACAAAGTCAAAAGATTGGAATATCTAGTACAACAACAGGAAGCACAGGAACTACAAATTTGATCCTAACTCAATTTTGACAAAAAAGTGAGTTACTAGGTGTTGCCTTTAGACAGGAGAACCATACACAAGTGGTCATGCTCATTCTAAATTGTTATAACATAAATGTTTTGTAATAAGGCGGGAATTATTTACAATTGAGCTTCAAAAACTTGGACCACAACACAACAAATTCATTATTTGTTCTTTGGGAAAACATATTAACAGATTTCTTCTTGATTCTTTAAGAGGTAAAAAAATTATTTAGCTTTTAGTTCACATTTTAGAATTTGAAAGTCAAAAGGAATCAATGATCATGAGACTCAAGTTACAATTGATTATAAAAACCTTGAAGAACCAAATATTTAATTGGTTATGCCTGAAAACTTCATTCATTAAAGATGTATTATGTAAGAGCTAAATCTGCCTATTGCAGATCTTTCGTTTGGTCTTATTGTCACAAATGTTATATACAAATTATTATTTAGACATTTATACACATGCCCATAATCAACACTCTAGACCATCATATGAGTTTGATTTTTTAAGGATTTAAGCGCGATTGCTAGTCAAGAATTCAATTAAAAAATAGATAATCAAGCCTGTTTATTATCGTAACAACAGTAGCAATGACAATCCAGACTACGGCAATAATTTTGTTCAAAATAAAGTAATTTTACTGAAATTTTCAACCTATTCCCTCTTTATTACCTATCTTTTAACTATTATAGTGAGAACAGTCAGGTCTTTATCAAAATCTTACATAATGTATCTTAAGAACTTCATTAATATGAATTTACGATAAATCAGCTGTACGCGAAGGCGTGATTTTCTCTCATTTCCATTTGTCTCAAACGAAGATTGTTCGACGCCCCTCGAATACGCTGGGATTTTGTGGATCTGGTGGGGCTTTCACTGACGGAATGTTGAGACGAGATACGACTTAATGCGCTGTGTGGAGACGAGAGATCTTGTCGTAACGCTAGATCAGGTCTCTGTACAACTGGTGCGGGAGCAGAAACAACCGATAAACCATGTGAGGCAAGATGTGGAGAAAATCGTGGTAAATCTGAAAAATTGATAATAAAAAAAAACAAGTTATAAGATTTACTATAAATACGAAACAAACTGTTTGAGCGTATCGAATCAAGGCAAGGGAAAGATCATGAATGAACATTAGTTAGGTTATTCTGAGACATGCAGGGAATATGAAAAGTAGGAGGAAACTGGAGGACCCGTAGAAACGTCATGAGGTTACGCAGATGACTTTATTCCTTGTCACTGACGACTCTAGTTTATACAGGTCACAATTCTATGCAGGGGATTTTTGCAGGAGAGGGTTTGTCAGGTTTCAAGTAATTTGACAGTTGATGCCATCATTGTCTCCAAATTATGTAGGCATACCTACAGATCGAAAGAGAGAGAGATATATATATAGAGAGAGAGTGGGGTTTAACCTCCACTGGACACAAACTAGGTCATTTTGGGACTAACACATGATTCAATGTTATTTCAGTTCGCTTTGGCGTAGGGGTCTTTAGCAGTGGGAGGAAACCGGAGAACCGAAGAAAACCCAATCCTTGTCAGTGCAACTTTCTGGGGAATCCAAACCACGCCAATGGACTCAATGACAGACCTTATGCTATAGCGTGCACATGCTAACCATCCACCCCCTTTCTTTAAAGAGAGAACCCCAACACCCTGTTCAAACAAATACCTGAATCGCGTTTACCATGAGCACTGACAACTCGAGTTTTCTGTGTGGGTGTAATTAGATCACTTCTCCAATCGTTGCTACTTTTAACTAATATATGACTCTTCTCCATCTCGGTATCTAATAGATTACGATAATCTGGTTCCGGTACCACCGTTACTGGTCCACTTCTACCACCACTCACAGGTTTCTTCTGGAATTTACTTCTCTAAATAAAACAAATGATTTAATTTATTGGCTGCGTTAAAAAATAAACTTGGCTCGCATTCACTAAGCATTCTCGGACTTAAGTTAAGAATTTACTCAACTTTCAATCATTGTTTATGAGGAATATCAGAATCACAAAACTTTGCACATAGTTTCTTATTACGTATAAGGTAAGATAAGATGTTTATTGCATCAAAACGTCCATTATGGGCAGCATCAGCATGCATTCATATACACTTAAGACATAGTCATATACATTTCAAAATACATATTACATAGACAACTTTGATACTTTAAAACAAGAAGAGATTTATAAACGGCTATATTTTCGTTAAAATAAGGTCAACATGTTTGAGTAAATTCTTCACCTAAGTTTGAGTAAATTCTTAACCTAAGTCTGAGAATGCTTTGTGAACTCGGGGCCTGATGTATAAATATATGGTTATATACGATTATACGTAATACATAGTTTTATATATTTAAAGCTTGTGATTGTTATTTGATATATTTAAGCCATAAGCCATTTATATATTATTAACATATTTAACTTTTCATGCAATTAGATATAGTTCAACTCATGCAATATACCGTACGAAAGTTATATTCTCAATAGAAAACAGAGATGAGATGAAATGAAATGGAGTTTAACGTCATACGGTTCTACTTCAACTGGGATACTGAAGACGGGCATACGTCATACAGTGTGCTACACTCAAATTCCAATGTGCGCACTCGATAGAAAACAGCAAGATAGTTAATGATAGTATTACACAATACCATACAATATATATTTCAAATCATAAAGTGAAGAATTCGCTCTTTTAACCTATTCACAAGTACAAGGTTATAGTTTAAAAAGACACATACAGAAACTGTCACCGGTGCCAAATTTAGAAGAGGACAATCTGATTAAAATACACATCTAGATTTCGTTTCGGTTTTTTATACTTTGGAAGGCCCACACAACATGAAAGATCTGACCAGTTGTAGTGGAAGGTCATGTCAGGGGTCATACAAGTGGCCTTTGACTCTATGACTTTAGATATTTGATTAACAAATTAGCATTGATGTTTCTAGAGCAATATCCACAATTCCGTACACCCTATGCAAAGAACATGCTGTAACAGACCGTTTCATTTGCTAATCCCTGACATCAATCAAAAGGCAGATTAAATAACAACTCTTCGAGATCCTAGTGTAGTAAAGACAAGTAAAACGAAATTTTGAACTATAAAAATCTGTGTTTTAATATGGCTGAGATAAAAAGAGACATTACCCTATTCCACTTTGACGCCATAACACATCAACAATTAAAAGACAAATGTGACGTCATCCTATGATGTTGGGGTATCTTTGTTTCAAATAATGGTACAGACAATATGCCACGTCAGGATATTTTGCGGAGTTTCTTTTTTAAATATTAAAGGGGCATTATAGTATGGGAGATTACATAAAGAGCTGACAGTTCTCGCTATAATAGTTAAAAACTAGATAATGACAACCAAATATGCTGAACCGAGATATTAGCTATTTAATTTTAGCTATTAGACGAGATAAAGACCTACTCATGGTTTACATTTACTGAGAGTTAAAAGATGCTTTTGGACCAGGAACTGTTCTTTCTTCTTGGGGGGAGATGATCTTTGAAAATAGGCCATGCTAGTACAATCGGGCTCAAGGAGAGGGGCATTAGAAACTTAGGTTGCCTGTCTACAGTTAACTCCCCCCGAGAACACTTATGAAGTAGATGGATTGCCAAGTTCAGTATGGGAGAGGGGTGCAACCAGTACAGCACGCTGGGGCCCATAAACATGTATTTAATTCATTCTACCTTGGAATGGTCGCTATTTGTACCTCAGAGACCCCAATCTGATCCCCAATGCCTTGCTCTGGATGTGCAGGGGTAAATTCTAGAAACTCTACTTTTCTTTTTATCAGATTTTCTCCAACTTTTTACTTCATGTGTTAAACCCTGGAGTCCCTGGAGAATTAAAACTGTGGAACATGTTAGACCCTGGTGATCTTAGTACTGTGAAACCTGTTTAACCCTTAAAACAACAATATCCACTCATTACAGCAGTGAGTAGTGGGATTACCTCTAATCAAACGAAACACTGCAAGGAGTATGGGAGACCCTGGTGATCCTAGTATTGTGAAGCATGTTATACCCTGGAGACCCAGTACTGTGAAACCCTGGAGACCTTGTTGACCCTGGAGACCTAGTACTGTGAAACATGTTATACCCTTGAGACCTTGGAAATCTAGTACTGTGAAACCCTGGAGACCCTGTTGATCCCAGTACTGTGAAACCTGTTTAACCCTGAGGATCTAGTACTGTGAAACCCTGGAGACCCTAGAAATCTGTACTGTGAAACCCTGGAGACCCTGGTGATCCTGGAGACCTAGTACTGTAATGTAAAAGATATTAAACTCGAAACACTAAAGAAACACATCTACAGAAGTGAAATATTTGAAAAAAAGAAAAAAAAACACATCTACGACTAATCTATACCTTTATCATACCACATACCTGTAGACTTAAAGTGGAACGATCTATTAAGTTGGTCAGGTTCCCTGTTTTATGCCATCGGGTGCTACCATTATTATACTGAGGGGTAGATGACAACTGATTTAACGACTGAGCATTTTGACGATTTGAAGCGGAGAATGTAGAAATGGTGGGGAGTGGTATAGAGAACGGAAGAAAAGGGATGCTAGCGTAATTACTATTAGATAATTTACTATAAGACTGTATAGCGGTGCCAAACGGCATGGTATTAGCAGGAACGGTGTTAAAGATAGATGTAGGAATGTTAGGATTGTTTTGCGTTAGACTGGTGTTAGTGGTGCTATAGGGTAGTGAGGAGCTAGTTGTGAGAAAATGGCCGTGATGTGAACTAGAATCTAGCTGATTACTGTTGTGTGAAGATTCGTCACCACTCTGAAAAGTTTAAAAACCACAAAAGAAAACAAAAGTAGATTTCATTGTAAAAGTTTGATATTTTCAAAAGTGCATCTAAAATCTACGACTAACCAGAAATCAAATTGAAAATAAAAACTGAGACTATCCAAAACAAATAAATAGATAAAAAACTATACCAAGGACCCTTTAATAATCTACATCAGCGCTATAAAAACTATACCATGGACCCTATAACCTAATTAAATGTCCATGACTACACCTGCGCTACAAAAACTTAAAAACATGAAACTATATATTTTAGTACTGGCAAGATATCATGTATCGCAACTCACGAATCGAAAGAGAGATGAGGTTAAACGTCCACTTGACACAAATTTGATCATTTTGGGACTAACATGTGGCACCATTTTATTCACTTGTACGGACGGGTCTTTAGCAGTAGAAGAAAACCGGATTGTTGAATTAATATATCGCGATTCATTATTTCTTGATTCATCAATTGAAGGATGCTGGATCAATTAAAGGGAATGCTCGATTCACAGTTCAGAACGTCCCGAATTGACAGAATTGCAATCGAGTGACACGGAATTGAGTCCTGTCACAGTTCTGCCAGTCCCGACAGCTGTGGTGGTGTGAGTGGAATCGTGGCGTATTTTAAGTAACAAATATGTTTCAGCTGCCATGATTGGTTGAGATATTTTTTATGCAGTCGGCACATGCGTTGTACTCCGAAATTCTCCTTTTCACTCGATTGACATTATTTTTGAAATTGAGAGAATTTAATTCCGGAACGTTCAATCGAGTACGCACAAAGATTATTCGAAATGACCATGTACCATTACTCTCATTAGGCTTCCCTATTTCATGACCTTAAATACTGTGTATAAATCTAAAGCAGAAATGAAATGAAATGTGGTTTAACGTCCTGCTGTTCTGCTCCGAACAGGGCTATTAAAGACAGTAAATTTAAAGCCAACCGGATGATAGATTTGGACAGTAGATCATCTAAAACATTTTTCACAGAGATCAGGGGACATAACTCTGGTAGTAATTATCAGAAATGGATGAAAATGACCTTCAACTCTCAAGTCAAGCGGTTGATAACTTTAGCCTGTAGAGAAGGATAGAAAAAATATTTCAGCACCTCTAGCAAAACATATTGCATTTTGACCGTTGTTGAGATACCCAATAATTTCAGAATTTTAAAGATACAGGGACCAGGAATTCTAAGATGGAGTAAATCAAATCACAATGACTACCAAAAATATCTCCACAAATTAATCCAGAATGGTTAAACTAATCATTAGAAATAGAAAAAAACTTAAAATAACTCAGATCTCTTCAATCCAAACTATTTTCTATTGCTAAAAACTACAAAACTACAAAGAAAACAACTACAAACAAAACGCATGTTCAAAAAATGTATTTTAAAAAAGAGAGAGAGAGAAAAAGGGGTATAACGTCCCTCGACACAAACTAGGTCATTTTGGGACCAACATATGATTCAATTTTATTTCAATAATTCGCTTGCGCGCCGGGGTCTTTAGCAAAGGGGGGGGGGGGACTAGAGGAGGCAAAGACAACTCTTGTGGTTGGACAAACAACCCTACTCCTTGTCACGTACAACCGGGGACACGAAACCACACCAGTTGACTTCAACTGATTTAAACAACGTGTTCAAAATAAGTATATTTCTAAAAAAAATCTTTGTTAATCATCAAAAGCGTTAGAGTACGTAGAATTTGGTTTTTGAGCATGAAACACACAATTTCAGACAGCACACTTCAGCTGAGTTCAAGTTTTGTCATGAGCATGATCACCGCAAACCACAATACCAGTACGCACCTCATGTAGACTGTAACTCTCAGGAGAAGCACTCTCGTTATCCAAATGTTCACATCTATCCGAATCCATACACAGCAGTTTATTTTCTTTAGCTGACGAATACGACAAGCGAACATTGGGGAAGTATGTGGCGATGTCTTTCTGATTTCGTGATAGACCTAAATATCCAGGAGAGCTACATTTTAACGGTATGTTACGAGAGCTGTGTTCGTATTTCAACGTCACACTATCGTTCGATAGAACATGATTATTGCCGAAATAACGATCTAACAACTTTTTATAATATTGCCGATCTTTGATCCGAATTGCAGGCGGTCTACCACTCAAGAAAGCTTCTCCCAATCTACTGGAAACATTACTTCGTTGATAGAAATCCTATTCAAGGTGCGTAAAAAGGTTAAGAAAAGAGAAGAAAATAAAAATAACGTACATAAAGGATTAATACATCTAGTGTGCATGCATGATACTGAACTGGGGAAAGGTTGAAGAGTTTGTTTACAATACGAGATAAGGCCAAATTTGGATTTTATCGTAATTAATATTTCGTGAAACAGGATTCTCGTTCTGAAAAACTTACAGTAGTTATGAGTCCAATGGAATACTACAAAATTACTACGGCAATGGCCATCTCATATTGTAAACACACAAAATCCTTTAAATAAGGGATCATCTAAAAGCTATATATCTACTATAACAAGCGAATGGATGTCCACATTTTGAAAGAGGTGAACAGAGAACAAGGTAAAAAAAAAAGCAACTCTGCATACAATCATGGGCCATAATCCAGGAAGTTAATATCGAAAGGCCCTAATTCTCAATGCCCCTAACATTGTTGGCGAGTGGATAAGGTTGGGAACTACTGATCTATATAAAAAGCATGCATTAAATTATCTGTGTAATTAGGGTGCTGGTGAAGTTATTAAACGTGCAGTAAATTAAACATAAAACATAAAATATTCAACTACATTTAACCATACAAATATTTATATATTTATATCATACTTTATATATTTACTATGTCATTTAGTTATTTATAAATGGTATAAGATACATCAATTCATGATGGGTCAGATACTCAACTCGTTCTTTAGCTAAAAATATTTATATATATTTATTATATATCAATTGAGTTACCGGTATTGATAATATATAATGGTAAACGATACATTGACTCACCACAATACTCAACAGTACATTTCATTCTATCAATTGTACTGTAGATATATATTGAGAGAGAGTATGAAATAGGGTTTAACGTCCACTCGACACAAACTACGTCATTTTGGAACTAACACATGGTTCAATTTTATTTCATTAATTTACATGAACGTAGGGTCTTTTAGCAGTGGGAGAAAATCGTAGGGTCCAGAGAAAACCCTCGAGGTTGGACAGACGACCCTACTCCTTGTCACGTAATGTACAACCGGGGAATCAAAACCATGCCAGTTGACTCGGTGACAGACCTTTTTATCAATTGTGTCCACGGTTAACAATTCTGGCACCGAACACCCCTATAGAGGGAGATATCTTGGCAAAAGAAAGCATTGAATATCTGTTCCAAACAATCATGTTTCTATTAAAGGACCAATCCCGGTAATATTTTGGAGAATAACACTGCTTAATTTTGTGTTAAAATCCCTTAAAATCCCGAGCAACAAACTCAATATTTGTGATACGTTTTCAAACAACTTAAATCTGTCAGTTTTCATCTGGAAATGGAAACCGGTGTCCCAAACTGTATAATGTGATGTCTGGATAAAACCAGACTTTCATTTTATAAAAATAACGTGTAGGTGAAATTTATATTTCGCTATCAAGTACAGCACATGGGCCATTCACTGTATAGACCCTAAAGGAACGGGAATCAATTATCAGGTCACCTAACGTTAAAATTGACCCGACATAGTAAAAGAGTTACGTGTCCAGATAAGCAGTTGTGACGTTCACGTCCAAACAACTCAATATTTTGAGCTGAAATTTTAAGACAAGGTAAATACAACAGTCCTCTATATTTTGGCGCTTAAATTCCATACTTATACTGACTTTTATTTTTGAGACCCTGTTTAAATCGGGATTGTCCCTTTAATCTGAATTTGTATCAAACCACGTCAAACCTTAAATCTTAGCTAAGTAAGACATTGGAGTATCCATAACAAAGACTCATTCAAGTCCAGCTTACAGTAGTTAAAGTGCTTAGTAGGACTATTTCCGTCAATCATTCTTAGCTAAAGAAGATGTTGAGTCTGACCCAAACAATCATTTTTCTCATTTTGTCTATGTAGCAAAACGAACAACTTACCAGTGGCCCCGACAAGGCTCTAGCATCAGATTTAAGTGCTCCCATCGTACCCGGTGTACAGTGCAGCAATCTATAGACATGCTCCACGATACCTAATCCACGCACAAGATTATCTCTCTGTAATAATCCACTAATCCTCTCTAACTCCTCCTCTTCTAGGATATCCATCGGATGTTTCGTGTCGATGATATCTTCCGATGATTCAGCTCTACTATCATTACCAAAAATCTGCCATAGAAAATATTTAAAATATTGCTCAAAACTGGGCTAATGAAGACGGGCATATGTCATAGTGTACGGCCTACTCTTATATCGAATTCCAACTGCCAAGGGATCTTTTACGTGTATAAAAGAATTGGGGTTTGAAGTCCCGATCTTCTGCACCGACTAGTTCAGATACATGTATACCTTAACATAATGTTTGGAGAGAGAAAGATAGAAATGGGGTTTTATGTCCACTCCACACAAACTAGGTCATTTTGGGACTAACACATGGTTCAATTTTATTTCAATAATTTGCTTGCACTTCGGGGGCTTTAGCAGTGGGAGGAATCCAGACGACCCAGAGAAAACCCATGAGGTTGGACAGGTGACCCTACTCCTTTTCACGTACAACTGGGGGTTCGAAACCATGCCAGGTAACAGACCTTATGAGTGACACAGTGTGCACATGCTAACCATTCTGCCATCCCCCCCCTCCCCCATGGTAAAATAAAGTAACAACACATACATCACCATTATGGCGAGAAATATTTAATTTTCTTGACGGCATTGTTGTTCTTCTTAAAGTTCGTCTCTTTCTAGCTGTTGGACTTTCTGGTCGTAATCCATCTTTCTTTTTACCTTTCATGATGGCCTCCTGTTTCTCTTTCTTACGCAAGATTTCTTCTCGCTGTTGTCTAAAAATGTAATGATTAAACATATATTATGTCAGAAGTAAATTTGCCTATTGCAGGTCTTTCTTTAGGCCTTAAATGTTATATAAACTATTAATTAGACATCTATTAATATGAAAAGATAATAACTCTTGATGCCATCGAATGTCTTTGGTATCTTAAATAAAGTAAATTAGAATGGTTTGACAATTTAATGAGAGACACAAACTAGGTCATTTTGGGACTAACATATGGTTTAATTTTATTTTAATAATTCGCTTGCGCGTAGGGGTCTTTAGCAGTAAGAGGAAACCGGAGTACCCGGAGAAAACCCATGAGGTTGGACAGGCAAGCCAACTCGACAATTTAATGATTTAATTTAAAAATGGAAAAGCGAGGCTAAGCTCCGAAGGCTAATATCTTTGCTCAGAATAAAGTAATTTGAATGAAATTTGCAACATATTCATTTTATATTATCTATTTTCAAACAACTATAGCAAGAAAGGAAAGGCCAGCTCTTTATCTAAATCTTACATAATGCATCTCTAAGTTTAAAATGAAATGGCGTTTAACGTCCTACTGTTCAACATCCATGAGGTTGCCACGTACAACCAGGGAATCGAAACCATACCAGTTTACTCAATGACAGACCTTATGATACAGAACGGACACGCTAACTATTCGGCCATTCAACACCCTACCACTTTACAAACAATATGTCGAGAGAATATTACCTGGCCATTTCTGATCTGGCTTTAAATGCTGCCGTTTCCTGAAACAAGGTTCCACTACTCTGAAAGAATTTGTCGTATTTCTCGGAACCAGCGTTGGGATAGATTCTCCTCAGATTACCACAATGATGGCCTTCATATTTCTCTTGTTGTATTAAAAACTGGGCTTGAACAGCTTCTAGTTCTTCTCTAGAAATAAAACACAACATGGTTATAACACCTCACACCCGTCTCTAAAAATATAACACAAAATAGTTATAACAACTCACACCCGTCTCTAGACATGGTTATAACACCCCACACCCTTCTCTAGAAATACAACACGACATGGTTATAACATCCCACAACATCCCACACCCTTCTCTAGAAATAAAACACACTCTTCTCTAGAAATAAAACACACTCTTCTCTAGAAATAAAACACAAAATGGTTATAACATTTCACACACTTTTCTAGAAATAAAACACAATATGGTTATAACATCCCACACCCATCAAGAGTGAGAAAGACAGGTTTAACTTCCACACACCACAAAGTAGGTTATTTGGGAGGAAAGGGGAGAAACCAGATTACCTGATAGAAACCCCACAAGGTTGGACAGGTAACCCAACATCGTGTCACGCACAAGTGTGAGATCACAGACCTTATGATCTGAAGCACACACTTTAGACCAATCGCCCCACATCACCCTTGGACATATTTTTGAAGGTACAGGGATAGACAATCTCTATTATTCTACCTGGTCAAATAGTATCAGGTATCCAAATCACCTGGTCAAATAGTCTCAGGCTACCTGGTCAAATAGTCTAAGGTATTCCAGCCAGTTACGTGGTCAAATAGCATCAGGCATCCAAGTAGTAACCTGGTTAAATAGTCTCAGAATATCCAAGTTACCTGATAAATTACCTGGTCATAGTATCAGGCATATTCAATATGTTACCTGGTTATATTAAATATATGTTACCTGGTTATATTAAATATATGTTACCTGGTTACATTAAATATATGTTACCTGGTTACATTAAATATATGTTACCTGGTTATACCTGGTTATATCAAATATATGTTACCTGGTTATACCAGGTTATGTTACCTTGTTATATTATATATGTTACCTGCCCATATTAAATATACTAACTTTGTTTCTTTTTTTGTGGATTTCCCCATCAATCTATCTTTTATTCTCTTCTTTTCTTCTTCAATACATCTCCGTTTATCACAGGCACCAAAATTAACGATATTTAATGTATCCCAGACTAATGTACCCTTTATATCTCGATCTATCTGGGCATCTGTATTAAAACTAGGTGAATGATTTACCTATAATCAAATAAAGTACTGTTTAACGTCCGAACGAAGACAGCCATACACAAGATGGTGAAGCTTTACCCTCTTTGTGGCTTCTGTTACGTGAACACCCACGAGTTTTTGTCCTATCCAAATGACTAGATGCTTTTTTTTTTCCTAATGATACAGCGATCAAACAAAAAACAAACATCAAAAAGAATTGCGACCATCGATTCAGCATCTCACGATTCAATACTTGAATTATGAGAAGGTGAACTGCGATACATCGAGAGAGAGAGAGAGAGAGAGAGAGAGAGAGAGAGAGAGAGAGAGAGAGGTGGGCTTTAAAATCCACTCAACACAAACCAGGCCATTTTGGGACTAACACATGGTTTAATTTTATTTCAATAATTTGCACTCGTCTGTAGGGGTCGATAGCAGTGGGAGGAAACTGGTGGACCCGGGTAAAACCCACAAGGTTGGACAAGCGACCAAACTTCGTGTCTCATACAACGGGGGCAGCGAAACCACGTCGGTTGACAGAATGACAGACCTTATGATAAAGCACACATGCTAACCATTCGGCCATCCAACCACCCCAATGTTTCAAGAGTAAGAGAGAAATGGGGTTTCACGTCCACTCGACACAACTAGGTCATTTTGGGACTAACATATGGTTTTTAATTTTATTTCAATAATTCGCTTGCGCGTAGGGGACTTTAGCAGTGGGAGGAAACTGGAGTGCCCGGAGGAAACCCACGAGGTTGAGAAGGCGTCCCTATCTCCATGCCACATACGCACACACACCATGGCTCGAAACCACAGCCGCAAACCAGAGGTGACCGGCCAGCTAGAGGTCGAAGCGCGGCACACTAGACCACTAAGCCATCCCAACCCCTCTTTTAAGAGTACAAAGATGTAAAAAATCAAAGAAAACTGAACTCACCTCTAAAACTAAGGGCCGTAATTTTCTATCTAAAAGAATATCAAAACCTAATATTTCAAAACAGGCACTTCCCTTAACGTGATTAGGGAAACAGGTGCGGTAGTTATGTTTAAGTACAGAATGGGCAGATATCATGGTTTTAGTTATAACATCATCAATATCATCCCATAGTTTATCTACATCGTAACCTTTATCTTGTAAATATTTCATGATTGTTGTTATACGTCTGAAAAATAAACATTTACACATACATTAGGGGAGATTAGAAAAAGAAATGAAATGGGGTTTAACGTCCTACTATTCTGCTCCTAAACTGGGCTAATGAAGACGGGCATAAGACCTACTCTTACATCGAATTCCAACTGCCAGGGGATCATGTGTAGGGTTTTTCATACCATCCAAACAACTAGACACCTGTCCCTGTCAGGTCCTCCGTCCTGCATCACTGACAAGGGGAAACCACGCCAGAAAATCTGGATAAATTTTCTCAACCAATGCAGGGATAGAACACCCGGACCTCCAGGCTAGCGAGCCAGCGTCTTACCTACTTAGCCACGTGATCCCCTGATTAGATAAAGAGCTGGCATTGGTCATTCCATTAAATCTAAACATACATTATGTAAGAGCTAAATCTGCCTACTGCACAGGACTTTCTTTAGGCCTGAAATGTTTTCTAAAGTATTATTTAGACATTAAGTAAATTATCCAGACCGTAATCAACTCTCGATGTCATCCCTAGCCTGCGATATTTCCTGGATTAGGATCCGATCTGCCGCTCAATATTCATTCATGATTTAATTATGAAATGGATAATCGAGACGATGTTTTTAATTGTACAGACTTTAGTAATGTTGATCAATAAAATCAAATGTCAGCCAATCAAATTAAATGTTGAACAATCAAATGAAATTTTGAACTATCAAATTAAATTTTGAAAAATCAAATTAAATTTTGAAAAATCAAATTAAATTTTGAAAAATCAAATTGAATTTTGAACAATCAAATCAAATGTTAGTCAATCAAATCAAATGTCAGTCAATCAAATCAAATGTCAGTCAATCAAATTAAATGTTAACCAATCAAATGTGTTGACCACTCGAAATGTGACCAATCAAATCAAATGTCAGTCAATCAAATCAAATGTCAGTCAATCAAATTAAATGTTAACCAATCAATTGTGTTGACCACTCGAAATGTGACCAATCAAATTAAATGTCAGTCAATCAAATTAAATGTTAATTAAATTAAATTTTGACCAATCATAATAAATGTTGACCAATCAAATTAAATGTTGACCAATCAAATTAAATGTTAGCCAATCAAATTAAATGTTAGCCAATCAAATTAAATGTAACAAACCTTTTACTACCAGCTTCATCATCATCTTTGATAAAATCTGAACTGTGTTTGTTAATAGCATAGTTGGTGAGGTGCATATAAACATTGTCCTGTAAATATAAACATTGTCCTATAATTGTAATCTAAACAGGTTTATTCCAAGAATACCGGCAGACTGTTCATTCGTTAATTAATCATAACTCTATACTCTGTTTAAAACTCAAATACAGTGATGAATGTTTAGTGTTAGAGAGAGAGAAATGGGGTTTAAAGTCCACTCAACACCACCAAGGTCATTTCGGGACTAACATATGGTTTAATTTTATTTCAATAATTAGCTTACGCGTAGGGGTCTTTAGCAGTGGAAGGAAACCAGAGGACCCGGAGAAAACTCACGAGGTTGGGCAGGCAACCTTACTCCTTGTCACATACAACCACGCCAGTTGACTCAATGACAGGCTTTATGATACAGTGCGCACACACTAACCTTTCGGCCATATCCCCCCCCCCACACCCCATTGTTTAATATTAATTTAAAAGTTATCATCATACTTACTGAGTTGTTGTTAGTAGGTTCAGAATATTTTTGTGTAGCAAAACGTGCTAGGCCATCTTTAAATAGGAATATACGTAATGGATCACAGGATGTGACAACAACATATAAACGAAGATCAAATTTAAAACCATCAATTAGAAATGGCTGAAAAAAAGCAAAAAAAACTATCATTGTCACATAAAAATAAATCAAATCTAACTAAAATACAGATCTATATTTTGTTTTGTTTTTTTCATATTTTGATGGCCTACACTACATGAAGATCTGGCATGTTGTACTGGAAGATCGTGTCAGAGGTTGTACCAGCAGCTTTTGACCCTATGACGCCATACATTGATTATTCAATCAGCATTGATGTTTCTATTGGTTTACCCAGAAGCTAAAATATAAACCTGCAACGGCCAGATTTAAAAGCCTGGAAATAAGGCAATTGTCACAGACAATGTCAGGTACAGATTCAGGCTTTGTCAGGCACTATATCATAAGTAAGTGATATTTTGTCAGGTACATCTAAAACCGTTATTTCCAGGCCTGCAGATTTATCTCTAACATAATGTAACTTTAAGAATTGTACCTTGTTGAGGTAGACCTGACATATTTGGTGTTCATGTGGTTTGACTTCTTTAGGATTTCTCGTCACCCAGATACCTTTGCCTTGGCAACCAGATTCTGGTTTCAGAATAAACGTTTTATTCTTTTTTTGTCTTGTGTAAGAAAGAAAATCACCATGACTACAAGAAAAAAATATGATATACAGTATTTCAAGGATAACTTTATACATTAAATCTCTTGTGAAACTTTTTTAGAAAATTAGTTCGAAATTTTAGGGGGATCACGTGGCTAAGTGGGTAAGACGCGGGCTCACTAGTCTGGAGGTCAGGTGTCGCTCCCTGCATTGGCCGAGAAAGTTCATCAAGATTTTCCGGCGTGGTTTCCTCTTATCAGTGCACGTAAAAGATCCATTGCTGAATATGCTGAAAATTTCAGTCAAATTGCTCAACTCTGAACAGAGATATTGGCTTTTGAATTTTAGACCAAGCCTCGATCATCATAACTAAAGTCTATATTATCCATTTTTACGTTAAATTATTTTTCAAAAAATGTACTCCAATCCGTTAAATATTACAAACTAAGGATGACATTGAGAGTTGATTATGGATAAGTTAATTAATATTTTTAGCAGTGGGAGAAAAACGAAGGACCGAGAGAAAACCCACCCTACTCCTTGTCACGTTCACCTCGGGAATAGAAGCCACTCCAGTTGACTAAATGACAGACCTTATGATACAGAGCGCGTGAGCTAAAAATTCAGTCATTCACTCCCCCTCACACACTTTAACAAATGAAAGAATAAATCTATACATACTCTGCAGGAAGACACCATGTTTTGGGGAAAACATTGTATTCTTTCGGATAAAGTTTAAACATTCGATTCAGATTCCGACACAACAAATCTTTCCGACATATTTCATTCATTCCCGGGAAATGATTTATTTTCTGAAAAAATACAATAAAAAAAGGAATTGAAAACAAATATTATTACAGCTCAGACTTTTTTAAATCAAATTTACCATCTATAAAAATTGTAGACTTTTGAACCTATCTTTTTTTTTATCTTTTGAATATAAAATCTCAACGATAACACAGCAGAATGCTGTGGAAGAACTTTATCATAGAAACTATAATTCGTTTGCATGTAGGGGTCTTTATATTAGCAGTGGGAGGAAAAGTGAGAACCTAGAAAAAAAACACACAAGCAATGATGTGCCCTTGTCGGGCGGCACTATTTTTTTCCACTCATCACAAAGAAAAAATCAAAGAAAGCCGCCCAGTCGTATTTAAACCCTTTCGTCCTTCTCTATACACAAATTAAGTGCTCGTCCTTCTCTATACACAAACTAAAAGCCAAATCAAACCATATCTGTCACGGCATAATTTATTTTTGTGTGCCGTAGTAGATCCTATTATTCCATATTAGTTTAAAGAAAGAGGTATTGGTATTTTGTTTCTTTATATTTAGAAGTTGTGTAGGTCTATTCATTTTACAATTCTACGGTCTTTAAATTTGTATATTTGCCGTAAATACATCATCAATCTGCTAGGGAGCTATTTTCTCCACCACTCAGCAAATCGAAATCAAGAAAATGTGCTTGCAGAAAAAAGTAACAAATAAAAGTGCTATTAGATGGAGAGCATGGTCTCAGGAGCATATGGTACTGTAGTGAATATAATTTAAGAAATTTTAATGGTCAAAGATAAAAGATTACCTGATATTTTTTCATGTCCATAACTCGTTCTAACGCTACCGAATAATCTGTCCAGTATAACGTCCAATCAGAATCATCTTCTGATACTTCTTTAAAACCAAACTTACGACTCATCTTTCGCACTGAAAAACAAATTATACATCATCAACATCTTCATCATCATCATCATCTCACAAATTATACATCATCATTATCATTATTATAAATTATACCCATCTGATGCTATTTCATTTCGTTTTTATAGTTCAAAATTTCGTTTTACTGGTCTTTACTACACCAGGATCTGGAAGACTTTTTATATAATAGACATTCTTCTTAGTTGATGTAAGGAATTAGCCAATGGAATGGTCTGTTACCGCGAGTTCCTGGCTTGCTCTGCACAGAACTATGGGTCAACCCACTCGAAACGTTAACGCTGATTGATTAATCTATGTTTTAATCAGATTGGAATTTGGATGGGCACATGCTATGAGGGGAATTTTTCCTGGACAGCAGCAATATGGCCTGCTCTTTTTTCGAATTACGACTGTCAAGGGTTTTTTTTACGTGCACAACAATATGTTCACGGGACTTCTATTTTAGATCCCTTCTGATGACTAGACAGTTCCTTGTCAGGTTCTCTGTTCAGCACCTCTGAGAACAGGAAACCATGCAGGAAAATGCCAAGGAATTTTCTCAGCCAACGCTTGGACTGAACACAGGACTTCCTTGTTAGCTAGCGAGCATCCAACTCACTGAGACATCACGGCGTCTGGAGTAGATATAACATCGCGTCCAACGACAAATTAGACTAGTTACTAAGTAGTAAAAAAATATCGTAACCATACCTATGTCATATTTACAGTTTGTTAAACAAATATGAAACCATCTGGAATTAAATAGAAAACATCATTTACAAAAAAAGAGAAAAGTTGCTAAGTTACATAAAAATGCCAACCGACAGCTTTGTAAAGGTAGAGAGCAATAACCCCAAAAGATGCCGCTTTGAAAATTAACAATATAACAACATCTCCAAAATTGAGGAGCGGAGTGGGGGGTGGGGGGTGGGAGGCAGGGTGAGGCGGATGGACGCATGGTTAGCACGTGTGTACTGTATCATAAGGTCTGTCATTGAGTCGACTGACATGGTTTCCATTCCTCGGTTGTACATGACAAGGAGTAGAGTCACCTATCCAACCTCCTAGGTTTTCCCCGGGTCCTCCAGTTTCCTCCCACTGCTAAAGACCACAACCCACAAGAGAATTATTGAAATAAAATTCAACTATATGTTAGTCCCAAAATGACCTAGTTTGTGTTGAATGGACGTTAAACCCCCTTTCTGTTTCATATGGTTTAATTTTATTTCAAGAATTTGCTTGCGTGTAGGGGTCTTTAGCAGTGGGGGGAAACCAGAGGTTGGACAGGCAACCCTACTCCTTGTCACGTACAACCGAGGATTCAAAACCACACCAGTTGACTCAATGACAGGCTTTATGATACATCACGTTCACACATCCCCCAACTCTGTACAGTCAACGGTTTTAATTTTGTAATTTTTATTTATGATCTCTTCTTATCATGTACATTAAGTATCATCCCCTCGACAGGTAAACTGTGATCACCTTCAAATAAATCTTGTAAATGTCAATATTCCAGGGTGTCTAATCAAACAATATATATATCACCTCATTGACAACCTATCTATCATATAGCCATGTTCAACCATTGAATACAACCCATTTATATCATATTTACTATCATTGAATACCACCCATCTATCATGCAGACATATTTGTTAAAGATCTTTTATTACGTCTAATAAAAATATTGGATATTTTAAACTGTTATGGGTAATATAAATTTATATTACTTAAAGGATAATATTGGTGTCAGTCGGTCATTATTACATGTGATAGAAAATATTCTTTTAACACAGAGATCATTGCTACAAACAGAAGTGACGAACACAAAAGGAAAACACCTGTTATCCTTCTATATAATAACTGACTGAAGTAAAGAGAAAAAATAAAGAATAAGTCTGTGCATTACCATGCTTTTATTAACTATAGAATGAATAAACACATGTGAATGTACGGACTGTTTCTATTTTCTTGTATTCTCTTATCTAGTGACATTCAATTACTTTTTTGAATTGTCAAATATCCTCTCACAGTCTCACATAACTTTTGGGCTTCAAAGGAATTATTAGTGAACAGATATTCGCCCATGTATCTGTTATCACTTGTTACTTCAGTCAGTTATATGGAGGGAACTCGTGTTTTCCTTTTGTGTTCGTCACTTCCTTTTGTAGAAACCTTAATTACCCATCTATCATAGCAATGATCTGTTAAAATTATATTTGGAACGTATTTAACAAGTTCTATCACACATGTGATAATGACTGACGCACTGACACCAATATTGGCCTTTAACAGAGACTTGAAGCTATGCATTCATAAACAACAAATCAAAATATTGAATGAAAACAGCCTACATCGCAGAGGATTTAACGATCACAGGACACAAACCAACACATTTGGGAACTAACTAACTGATATATGGCTAACTAACTAACTGATATATGGCTCAATTTTATTTCAAGAATTCGTCTGCAATAAAGGTCTTTGGACGTTGGAGGAAACCGGAGGTTCTGGAGAAAACTCACAAGGAAAGACAAGCTACTTGACTCCCGCTTGACTCAATGACAGACCCTTTGATCTCAAGCATATACCGCCTGCAGAGAATGAAGAATGTTGACAAATTTTCAATTGATCACATATTAAAAGGGAATTGAACCATGTTTGGAGAATAAAGCTGCTTAATTTTGTATTAAAATGCCCTTAAAATCCTCTACTTTAGTGCAGAGAAACTAACTTTTTATATGTGATACATTTTCGAACAACTTAAACCTGTCAGTCCGTTCTGCATCACTGACAAGGTGAAACCACGCCGGAAAATCGAGATGAACTTTCTCAGCCAATGTAGGTGTTCGATCCCTGCATTGGCTGAGAAAGTTCATCTTGATTTTCCGGCATGGTTTTCCCTTGGTGTGATGCAGAACAGAGGACCTGACAGCTGTCTGGTCATTTGGATGGGAAGAAAAACCGAGGTCCTGTGTACACATTGGCGTGCACGTAAAAGATCCCTTGGCAGTTGGAATTTGATGTAAGAGTAGGCAATAGCACCGCTGCCCAGGCAAAATTTCCCTCATAGCACACTGTATGGCGTATGCCCGTCTTCCATTAGCCCAGGTCAGGTGCACAAAAGTTAAACCCCATTTTATTTCCCCGTAAGAGATTTAACTTACAATATAGTAGTTTACAAGTAATCCGAGTCAATGGCTTTAAACTAATAATAGAAATCAGTTTTGGCCATTATCAAAACTTCGACGTGAACAAAGTGGGAGTGGGCGTTTGATATTAATCTTTATTTTTTTTTTACTGTAGCTTTATATACAATTAGTGCAAGTGGGCGTTTAACAATAATAAGTCTTTATTTTTTTTTACTGTAGTTATACAAGTGGGAGTGGGCATATAACAACAATAATATATCTCTATTTATTTACTGTAGCTATATATAGAGAGAGAAATGGGGTTTAATGTCCACTCGACACAAACTAGGTCATTTTGGGACTAACATATGGTTGAATTTTATTTCAATAATTCGCTTGCGTCTAGAGGTCTGTAGCAGTGGGAGGAAACTGCAGGACCCTGAGAAGACCCACGAGGTTTGACAGGCGACCCTACCCCTTGTCACATACAATTGGGGATTCGAAACCCTGCCAGTTGACTCAATGACATTCGGCCATTCACCCCCCCCACCCCCCTGTTTAACATCAATAGTAGTCTCTATTTTTTGTACAGTAGCAATATATATATACAAAAAATCCAAACGCTATTAACTGTACTGAATAAAGTTGTATTAAGATTAATTCCATGACCTATTTCAGCAAGTTGTATTGAGAGTAATTCCATGACCTATTTCAGCAAGTTGTATCAAGTGTAATTCTATTACCCATTGTTGGTAACTGGAGTGCTTATTCTAATCAAATGCAATCATGTGGAAAAATCATATAAAATGCCCATTCAATTAATCTTTGTGGATCAGAATAAAAACGACTGGAGGTCAAAAAAGAAAATATCAACATTGACTTTCTTCTTTGTTCATTAAGATAATTTACAATATGAATAAGTTCACATACATGTATCATTCACTTTTAATGTTATGCCTAATTAAGTTGGAATTCTATATAAGAGTAGGTTGTTGTAGCACTGCTATTCATACAAAATTTCCCTAGTAGCACACTGTATGGCATTAGACTGTCGAGTTGGGATGGCCAAATGGTTTATTGTAAGGTCTGTCACTGAGTCGAGTGGCAGTTTCGATTTCCCCGACTTGTACGTGACAGGGCGTAGGGTCACCTGTCTAAGCTCCACGTTTTTCACCGGGTCCTTCGGTTTCCTCCCAGTCCCACTGTTAATGCTCAAGACTTGTTTCTCTCTCCAGTGATATGGTGAAAGGAAACGATTTTAGATGGGGGTTTAATGTCCACTCGACACAAGGAAACTAGGCCATTACATGACAAACATATGGTTCAATTATTTATATTTTAATAATTTGCTTGATTGTAGGGGTCTTACAAAACCCCTGTGATATAATAACCTTACAACACCCCTGTGATATAATAACCTTACAACACCTCTGTGATATAATAACCTTACAACCCCCTGTGATATAATAAACCTTACAACACCCCTGTGATATAATAACCTTACAACACCCCTGTGATATAATAACCTTACAACACCCCTGTGATATAATAACCTTACAACACCCCTGTGATATAACAACCTTACAACACCCCTGTGATATAATAACCTTACAACACCCCTGTGATATAATAACCTTACAACACCCCTGTGATATAATAACCTTACAACACCCCTGTGATATAATAACCTTACATTTTCTAACTATGTCTGGAGAATAAACATCGATCAATATCAATAAGTATGGCTATTACTTATCCTGTGATTTGATAATATATTATACCTACTGTATAAACATTTTCAAACAATGCCTTTCCCTTCTATATAAATTTATAATACTAAATAATGTACTTAATATATGCCATACTACCCTCTAAATTCCTTCTTTTGAGCGCCATTTAGCAACTGACATACATAATAAACACAAACCATAATAATAATATGGAACACATTTGCTTGAAAATATTAAGAGATCCCTCAACAAAACGCCGCTTTAATTAAAAAAGTAATTGTGTTCCATATTATGGTTTGGTCTTTACTATCCAATAAATTGTGTGAGAGAGAGAGAGAGAAATGGGGTTTAACATCCACTCGACACAAACTAGGTCATTTTGGGACTTACATATGGTTTTAAATTTATTTCAATGATTCACTTGCACATAGGGGTCTTTAGCAGTGGGAGGAAACCAGAGTACCTGGAGTAAACCCACAAGGCTGGACAGGCAACCCTGCTCCTTGCCACGTACTACAACCAGGATTCGAAACCAATAAATTGTTTGGTAGGTATGTATCTTTAATGTTATCTTATCATTAATGGGCAACAGATATTTACCAAAGACAAACATGAATGAAATTGAAGTGAAAGGTGTCAAGAGACCATTAGTTGAAGTCAATCAGTGGAGGAAATAATATAATGCCGGATAAAAATTAAAATTTAATCAAGATATAGATGTCAATCAATATTATCTCTACCTCAGTTAAATCTGTGTAACCATGAATAAAAGGAAACAGGGTTTCACGTCCTATCCTACTGATCTGGGGCCTGATTCAAGAAATTTTAACTAAGATAAAATCCAAAATTTAGTGATTTGATTGGATAATATCAGATTGATTTTAGTGCTTAACCAATCAAAATTGAAGTATCTACTAAAATTCAGATTTTATCTTTAGTTAAGATTTCAAGAAACAGGACCCTGCTAACAATACACCATACAGTGTGCTATGAGGGTAATGAAGATGGCCATACATCATACAGTGTGCTATGAGGATAATGAAGGCAGCCATACACCACAGTGCTACGAGGATGATGAAGACTGGCATACACCATGCAGTGTGCTGTGAGGGAAATGTTTGGCCCTAATTGAGGACATCCAACTCCTTTTCTATCGCCAACAAGACCCTTAAAACTTTAAACCTGTTTCGCCGACAGGATTCTTTTACTGATAGCTGCGGACAAAGCTGTAAATAAGTTTAATGGCAAAACCGATTCAAAATCACAAAACAAGTCTGGAGCTTTTCACGCTGTACCGGAGAGGGGTACACAATGCACCTTCCTCCCCCTCGTCCCCTACCCCCAGGTGATTTATTTCACTAATCCTGTTGCCCTTACAAAATCTTTAGCTCCCTGGGAATGTGGAGCAGGGACTATTTTCACTGGTGTACTGGGGACTTGTGGTTCAAAAGCAAGCATCGTACACACTGACAACCAATCAAATCATCTCTTTGTCATGGCAATTGTTAATGGCTTATGTTACAGACCAGGGAAACATGGGACCAATGCCACGCCTTATATTTGGGCGACTGAAAATTATGAAAAATCTGTCACAGAAATTTAAGCAATTAAAACCATGAATTATATTAATTTAAATCTATCTTACTTTTTTTTCTTTTTCTTTTTTTTCTTCTTTTCGCCATCTTTACTTAACACTGTGTCTGTTGTTTGACTTGAATCAATTCTATCGATTGTTTCTTCTTCCCCTTCTCCCTCGTACTCATACTGACGCTTATAATCTAGAAAATAACGTTAAATAGGGATCTTTAAAATCTTACCACACACTCTAAAAGGTTGTAAAAATAAAACCTATTGAAATTCAAAGTCAGTCATCACGGCCCTGTTTCTTGAAATCTCAACTAAAGATAAATCCAAATTTTAGTAGATACTTCAATTTTGATTGGCTAAGCACTAAAATCAATCTAATATTATCCAATCAAATGACTAAAATTTGGATATTTTATCTTAGTTCAAATTTCGTAACACACGCCCGTGGTTCTATAGTAATAGTTGACACTTTGTCAGGTTGATTTATAGTCATTATCACCTATATTATTAATAATTATTATTATATTAAACATTATGGAGGGATTCTAATGAAAAATTATGATACTTACCCCCATATGTACCGCCCTGATCCCCTTCACCCTCACCCTCATCCTCTAATGGTTGTATTATTAGGGGAGCCTCATCATCTATTAAAGTTAAAGCTTGCGTACTGGTTTCTAGATCTGTACTAACATCCGCGGTTTCTTCTACCTCACTATCGGAATCGGAACTACTATAATTACTCTCGGTTTCTTTCCTATCCATCGTCTATTTTACCTATTGATAGATCCACGATAATTATGTAATCCTGTAAAAAAAAGTTCTATTGATAGATCCACGATAATTATGTAATCCTGTAAAAAAAGGTTGTGATTTTAGTGCTATAGAAATCCCATGCAAACTACCATGTTGTGAAAAAATGAAATAAAAAGCGATTTAACGTCCTACTTCGACTGGGCTAATGAAGACGGGAATACGCCATACAGTGTGCCATGAGGGAAATTTTGCCCAGGCAGCAGAACTATGGCATACCCTTATATCGAATTCACCTGCCAGGGGATCTTTTACATGCATGCATGCACAGCTGACAAGGAGCGACCACATCAGAATATCCTGATGAACTTTCTCAGCCAATGCAGGAATCGTACACTGGCCACAGTAGCCTTAGGCTAATCAAAGTGAAAAAAAAAAGGGGATTTATAAGAAATATGTAACAGAAATAATGTGTCACATCAATGGCGACTATCTGCCAGTTGACATCATGAGTTACAGAACGTCAACCACACCGAACAAACCAATATCAAATAAGGCAGAACTAATCGAAGGAAAGAAAAATGTTATCGTAATTTACTTTTTAAAAAAACTTACCGACAATATCTATGAGTATAGCATTTTCCAAATTCTCCAATTTGCATTGCGATTCAATCACGGTTTAATAGTTTGATTAGTTGCCTTGTTCCAAATGTTGTGTGTTACAGACCTATTAGGAAAAGATATTTAATAGTTAATAAGAGTAAGAGTTAGAATTGGTTCCATAAATCAATAAACGTACACAGAAGTTTGGTTATAGTTTTATGTATTTTTAATGAAAACTAAGATTAAATATCCAGTTATATCTGCAAATCAACAACAGTTTTATGTAAACAGTTTTACTTGTTACCGGTACTACATCCTTTTCTCTTAAATGATCAATTGTAACTAATGTTTTCTTGAATAAATACTGTTTTTAAAAACCAACAACAGAGTCAACTGATATGTTGCAATTATCATAATACTCATCTCTGTGTGCATTGAAATAAGCAGACCAATGAAGAGAGAGAGAGAGAAATGGGATTTAATGTCCACTTGACACAAACTAGGTCATTTTGGGACTAAAATATGGTTTCAATTTTATTTCAATAATTCGCTTGCGTGTAGGGGTCTTTGGCAGTGGGAGGAAACCGGAGTGCCCGGAGGAAACCCACGAGGTTGAGAAGGCGCCTCTATATCCATGCCACATACGCTCACACCAGGGATCGAAACCACAGCTGCAAGCCAGAGGTGACCGGCCAGCTAGAGGTCAAAGCGTGGCACTCTAGACCACTAGGCCATCCCCCCCCCACGACCAATGAAGACTGGCATACACCGTACAGTGTTGAGTCTAATATGGACAGAGTTCATTCGGCCGGCACACAGAGAAATATCAACCCTGGTACTTCGGGATAGATCTCTGCTCTGAATGGATGCCATATCAAAATTGTAGTATACTATTTTGTAATATGGTTCTACTCCGCCAAGGCCAAATAAAAAAATACTTTATGTTATTAAAGTGGAATAAATACTTCTCGAAATTCTTGAAGTGTACAATGTTTTCGACTAAAATCTTTTATTTAGGACTAAAAATGTTGGTTTTTAACATAACGACATTGGTATTCATGGTATAGCAGGTTTATCCCAGCACTAATAGAAATATATGAAATGGGGTTCAATTTACTACTCTTCTGTCTGCACCAACTAGGCTTAATGCAGATGCCATAAATTGTGCAATGATTCAATAGTATGATTGATGGAAATTTTGCACAGATACTGGCATTACTACAGACTACTATACATGAACATGGACACATAATCTTGTTAGAGGCTGTTAATTGCCACTAACTTTATGTTTAACTATTTCAAAAAACGATATTTTCACTCAGTTGTTACTATTTTTGAGATGTTTTAAATTCCTGTTTCAATTTAATTTATGCAAAAATTTGTTAAATATGGCTACAATATAAGTTTGTGCATCACATGTCACATACACATGTATAAAAAATGTAACGGTACACAGCTGTAATTTGACTAATCTGTATAGGCCTACATAATACATATTTAGGTCACAATCTTAATTTCAAAACACAACAAAGATACTGAAAATATACCAGATACACACATGTATGCATTTTTGTAATCTAAGAAAAACTTGAAAATTCCGAATAATAACATCTACATGTGCTATTGTTCTGCATCAACTAGGCTAATGCCGACAACAGGAAAACACCATACAGTGTGCAAATGAGGGAAGTTTCGCTCAGAGAACTGCACCATGGCCTAACTCTTATTTTGAATTCCAACTGTCAAGGGTTCTTTTACATGCAGGCCAATGTGTAGATCGGACCTTGTTTTTTCATACCATCTGACCGACTATCTATATGTTATCCCTTGTCAGGCTCCCTGTAAGTGGGAACCACGGTGGAAAAATAAGGATGAACACTGAACCTCAAGCTTAGCAAGTGAACCTGTTAGTCAGGGAGTCACCATGGCTTTGCAATAAGACGTCAACGTGGACAGCGTGAATTTTACTGCAGTGAGCTGGATGTCTACAGCCTATCGGTACTGCCCTCGAGTTTTCGTGCCACTCAAACGACAAAGCACACATTCCTTGTTAGTCAATTAAAACTCTAGCAAATCATTTATAAATCATTATCAGCTACATTCATTACACACATGAAGAATTGAAAAAAAAAATGATAATAGTCTACACGTAGGCTATAGGCCCTATCTCAGTATCTGTGTATTCAATCGGTAGATCTCAGCTATTTAGTACCGGTACCGTACAACAAGAAATAATTTCAACTACAAGTTACAAGCACTATAAGAAAGTTCATAATTATGAAAAAATGTCACAAGCACTTAGTGGGAAAATAAAGTGTGGTGTAGATTGTGTTCATTAAAAACGTGTTGTTTTGTAGTTGAATAGCCTTGGCCTTATCAATAATATAACACATTGACATTCCTTGGTTGCACACCATCAATTCATCTAGTTGCTACAGACATAGGCTACATTACATGCATTAATAAACACATTTTAAAATGAAATATCATCCGAATGACAACGGGTAAGACAAGCTACAAAACTATGTACAATAAAAAAAATAATCGATAGATCAAAACAAACGTGACGTTACCGAAAAAAACAAACCAAAAAACATTTTTATCCAAAAACAAATGAAGAATGAAGTGTTCCAAATCCAATCTGAATGACAGCGGGTAAGACAAGCTACATAACTATGCAATAAAAATGTAATCGAATGATCAAAACAAAAGTAACGTTACCGAAAAAAAACAAACCCAAAAAACATTTTAATAAGGCCTATTTTTATCCAAAAACAAATGAAATGTTCCAAATCCAATTATCGATGACTCATTTTATATGATATAGGCCCTAAATAGTATTACCTGGAGCTTAAAATGTCTAACTGTTCCATCAACTATTCCAATATTTTTTTAAGTTCGTATTAAAATCTGTGTGTAAGTTTTAAAACGGGTTTCGGAAAAAATTCTTTCTAAGACGAACAGATATCCGCCATATTGTTTAAACATGGCCGACTAGTTTCTAACCGGAAGACGAGTTAGCAACTTTTATCGGCGCTTCCATAGTTATACGTCAACATAATAGCAGTAATTTGGGATAACTTTTAATAAAAAGATTTTATTTTTTGACACTGCGCTGCTCATTATTACTTTTCTGCATACATTTTGCTTTTTTCCCATTAATAGTTTGGTTGCTATAGAAATTGACCTCAACCTGCATGAAAAGGGGGATAATAGGGCCAAGTATAATGGAGTTATTCCCCTTAGTCTATAATTCGGTCAATTGTCAACCCGAAACGCCCCAATTGGGAGAATTGCAATGAAGTTATACGGAATTCAACTATGTCACACCCGAGTTGGTGTGAATAGAATCGTGACGTAATTTAAGTAACAAATAATTTTCAGCCGACATGAGATATTTTTTATGCAGTCGGCACATGCGTTGTACCCCGAAATTCTCCTTTTACTTGACTGAAACGTTCAATCGCGTATCCCCCACAGAGCCCCGAAAAAAGGGATGAAAAACAACTCTTCCCGAAACAAATAAAAAAGAATAAAACACTAAATCTGTCAATGAAATGAGAAAGGTGCTCTTTTAATATGACGATGACATACTACTAAACACGCATTCAGTCGCTTCGCTTGGCACCCATCCAATGTCAACTAATTCCAGGAATCACACTGGCGCTCTAATGAACGGATAGCAAAGTAGTCTCGCAAACATTGCCTGTATATTTGTCTGTGGTTAAGCAAGGAATTTTGTCTGGACAGCGGCGTTTCTGTCCAATTTTAAACTGATCGCTGGCGCACTGTCCATATTTTCATGGAATCACTGACGTCTGGTAATTTCAGGATCAAACATGTTTATTTCAATAATTCATTTAACCTGCACCCCACAAATTAATTTAATAGTATTTCTACTTAACTTCAAAGGTTCTTTACCCCCAAGTGCTCGTCCATGGAACCCCGAACAACTGAACAACTAAGAGTTAGTCGGGGTAGTTGGGGTGGGGGTGGGGGCAGAACCCGGAATACCCGAAAAAATTTCCGGTTACAGACGGCGGCGCCGATTTTTCTTCTTTTTTTTCTTATTTTGAATTGCCTTTCTATTTTTTTTTTTTTTTTTTTTAGAATAAAAGCAACAACACGTGAAAATAAAAGCGTGGCATTTTCGTTTTAATTATTCAGCGAGTTCCAAAGAGTTCTTGTATTTGTCGTAATTTCGTTTCGGGTAAAATTGTCGTTCAGTAATTTAACAGTAAAAATGACGTAGCAAGAGTTTAAACGCGGACTTTTCCAGACATTCTGAAGAGAGCAGAAATCGGCTTTTTATGTGTCATGAAGATCGTATATTATTTGTGTTCAGAATACATCCTGCACCCAGTAAAAGTCACAATCGCTGTTCATAGAACCAAGGAATATTTAACGCTGGGTGATTTTAAGGCCCTGACAAATCGATATAATTATAAATATTTCTTTTTGTCGTTTGAGAAATCCTTTGGGTAGGTTAATTTCGGTATCAATCCATTTTTGTTAAATTGTTTTAGGGCCTATAAAGGGAATAAATCATTATCAGATGGCATTTCTCGTTAGCAGTCTAGGTACCATGGAAGACCAAACACCTCCATTAATTTATTGCCCTTAATTCTTATTTCTTCATATATACCAAATTAAAATAAATTTGTATTTTAAAATCAATATTTGTTTTACATAATCAAGACATTTGTAAGCTTTTTATACTTCAAATTTACTTTTACTTGTCTTTACTACACGGCATCACTAACAAGGGGAAATCGCACAGACATTTCAGAACAACTTTATCTTGGCCAATACTGAGTCAAAACAACAAACAAACGTCTTTATATATCGTATTTTATACCTGTTATATAAATTGGCTGTAGGATAATATTCGTTCATGGGAATCGTCCGCCATATAGTCGGGGGGGTTGGAAGGCAGAATGGTTAGCACGTGCGCGTTGTATCATAAAGTCTGTCATTGAGTCAACTGGCGTGGTTTCAAATCCCCGGTTGTACCGACAAGGAGCAGGGTCGCCTGTCCAATCCCGTGGGTTTTCTTGGGATCATCCGGTTTCCTCCCACTGCTAAAAAGACCTACGCGCAAGCGAAATATTGAAATAAAAATAAACCATTTGTTAGTCCCGAAATGGCCTAGTTTGCATCTCTAAAAGCAATATCATTCCCTCTCCCTCTTTCTACCTCCCCATCTGTCTTTGTCGCCATAGAATAAACTTGATCATAAATAGTGGAGGCCGAAATGTTTATATAGAAATATTCAATTCATTGTATCTTTGCAAAAACTGGACAGAATGATATTGCTTTTAGATAGTCGACTTTCACAATCTCTTAAATTACGTCCAGAGAATAAAACGCTGGCTTGCTATCATAGAGGTCAGGTTTTCGATCCATACATTGGCCGCTAATGTTCATGAGGGTCTGACAAGGACAGCTATCTAGTCGTTCGGATGGGATGAAAAACCGAGGTCCCTTGTTCAGATTGGCGCGTACGTAAAAGATCCCTCGAAAGTTGGAATTCGATATCAGAGTAGGCCGCAGTGCCAGTGTCCGGGCAAAATTTCCCTCATAAGGCCTCATAACACAATGTATGGCGTCTTCATTAGCCCAGTTTGGGGCAGATCGGCTGGACGTTAAACCCTGTTTCATTTCATTTCTTATCTCGTGAAGGTCAGTTATCTTATGTCTAGTTCGTTTCGAACACGTGTCCTCCCTTGATCTCATATAACAACTTTACGACTCAATGGAATTATCATTGGGCAGAAAACCGACTGAGCATCTGTTATTTCTCTCTACTTCAATAGTAAGGATAACTCTTGCTTTTCTTTTTTCCCCTTTTTTTGCGTTTCTTCCCAATTCTTCAAGTCTTTGTTACAGACCAACCATGCCATAGTGAATATTTCTGTGTTCAAATTACATCTGAAATGTGTTTAAGCAGGCCCTGAGTTCAGAAGCATTCTCAGACATTTACTCAACTTTCAATGCCTGTTAATGAGAAATATCTTTAATTCATAAACACAAAACTTTACACGTACTTTCTTATTCATGTATTTGGTACATTAAAACAACAAATGTTTTATAAAGGGCTATACTTTTGTTAAAATAAGACGAATGATTTTGAATAAATTCTTAACATAAGTCTGAGAATGCCTGGTGAACTCAGAGTCAGGGGTTGGTTGCTCAAAACTAAGTTATTTAACGATCCGTTAAACTTTAACAGATCATTATCATGGTAACAAGTCGTTTGTTAACGATCCGTTAAAATTCTGTTGCTGGAAATTCAATTTCATTATCCGTTCGCTAACGGATTCGTTATAGTTGATCCAAGAGAAGACTGTTTGTTCATTGGCTGAATTTTTAATTCAACGTACATGTATAACAATTCCATAGAAGTTAGTATTAACAAAGATAGTGGGACAATTTCATAGAAGTTAGTACTAACAAGAAACTGAAGACAATGAGACAACTGTGCAGTCTGTTCACAAAACTTGATGAAAGACAAAACGATAACTGTAGAATTTACTACAGAAAACACCATAGAATACATTATTTTTTCTTTCAGAAATTTTTTAATATACTATTCAAAAAAGTGGGGGATATTTGATTTTTAAGTGTTATTAAAGTCACCTAATGAAACTGACGAAGAAACAAATGAAATGAAGTTCACATTCATCGATTTATTCCAAATGATCGTTAGACTAGGGTAAAATGATACCCGGGGTCAAACAGCACAGTTACCACAGCATCACAACAAAGTCAGTAACGGGTAAATCCTCCTCTGTTTGCCAAACAAGCATTGATCCGACGTGGCATACTCCTAATGAGACGTCTAAGGTCATTTTGGTCCAGATTGTCCCATTCCTGTTGCAACGCAGCAGCAAGTTCTTGGACATTGGCAGGACGTTGTTGACGTTGACGTAACCTCTGTCCAAGCATGTCCCAGACATGCTCGATGGGGGAGAGGTCGGGACTCAGTGCTGGCCAAGGTAATGTGGTGATGTTCTGTTGTTGGAGGTAACCTGTAACGATCCTGGCCCTGTGACATCTTGCGTTGTCATCTTGGAAGATGAAACGGCGGCCATGACGTCGTGCGAACGGCACAACATGGACTGCCAAGATGTTGTCCCGGTAGTACTGGCCTGTAACACGCCCTGCAACAACATGTAAAGCCGTTCTTCCAGCAACAGTGATGCCTCCCCACACCATAACACAACCACCCCCAAATTGATCATGTCTGATGACGTTAACGTCTTGGAAGCGCTCGTTTCGACGACGCCACACCCTCCTACGTCTGTCCAAAAAATCAACAGCGAACCTTGACTCATCTGAAAACATCACATTGCTCCAGTGTCGATTATCCCAGTGTTGACGATCCCTACACCAACGACGTCTTGCCCGAATGTGATGATCTCTCAAACAAGGGATCACGCGAGGACGTCGGGCGCGAAGGTGACCCCTATGCAGTCGATTCCGAATCGTCTGGCCACTCACTCTCACACCAGTGTCTGTTTGAAGACGAGCGCTGATCTGATTTGCTGTGATGACACGATTTCTCAATGCCAAGGTACGGATAAATCGATCCTGGGCTTGAGTTGTCGCCCTTGGTCGACCTGAGCGTGGTCTGTCCTGTACAGATTGTGTATCACGGTATCTGGACCATAGCCTGCTTATGACAGACTGAGAAACATTCACCGTCCGCGCCACAACCGCCTGTGTTGTGCCGATCTGTAGCATGCCAAGGGCACGTAACCTTTCATTTTGGGTAAGCCGACGCATATCAAAATTTGTTTTCTGGTCACTAAAACAATTAAACTGATGTTTCCACCCTGGAATTTAATGCCACAATGACTGTAACATTCAAAGTCAGAGTCGTGCAAATCTTGGGTTGGACCCCCATGATGATCCCAAGCATCACCTGCATTCCATGCGGTAGCTATTGGTGCGTTTGGGCGTCACATGTAACTGGAAATGTTTCCTCTGTTAGGTTCTATAGTGACGTTTTTCGTAGTCATTTGCATATTTAGTATTATGCCCCCAAAATCAAATATCCCCTACTTTTTTTGAATAGTATACATCTGTAGGAAAAATTATGGGATTTGCACTAGTACAGAATATATGGGGCCATTACTTCCTACATGCCATCAATATTCTGTAGTATAGTATAGAATTTCATCCTGTAGAAAATGGAATAGCCCCGCATCGTCCAACCCTCTAGAATGTTCTATAGAAAATTACATTGGTATCTACAACTTTTTACTACAGCCCACTTATGCCATCATTAAACAGATATCGGAGCCCAACACCTCCGTTAAATATAACGCCAAGTAAACGACACGTTAAAGTTAACGGGACTTCCAGCAACAATCTTTACCTCCGTTAAAGTTAACCGTCCGTTAACTCCATGTTAACAGATCGTTAAAAGATTACGGAGCTTGGAGCAACCGGCCTGAGGTCTATGACATATTTGATATAGACTGACACCAACATTTTCCTTAAAGGGACAAAAACACTCTTGCTGGCTTGGCAGCTCCAGAAAATAGATAATAACCTTATTCTAAGTACTAGATGCATACGTGTCCTACCTGTTGTGTAAATTATCCATTATATCCTATTTTACTTGTCCAGAGGGTTCGAAAATATTTAAAATCCTGGTCACGTTTGAAACGGTTTACGTTAGGCTTTTCAAATCATTTAGATGAAGTTTTTGAATTATGTGTGTTAAGATGAAATTTGTATCATCAATTAATTGGAATATTGTACAATAGTACAATTTGTTGACCAGAATAAAGATTGGGACATATTATTCAGTTACAACAAGAGTGGTATTGAGCCTTTAAAAGATTCTAAATGTCCCATATCCGTTTCGGTGATTTTTAGTGGCCAATCAGTCAGTGCACATATATTTCTGATTATATATTGTTCTTTAGGTTGGTGAAAGAAGAAATAGTTTTAAACGACGATATAATTCCATCGTATGGCCATAAAATCCAGGCATGGGTAAGTTTTATGTCGAAGTATATTTTTGACGTGGGGCGGGGTGGGAAGCGTGTGGGATGAAACAGCTCTCTCACCATAATACATGTAGTTTTAAAAAATAGTTAAACATGCATTAGCTATTCATGTATTAAGATGCATTATGCAAGAGCTAAATCTGCCTACTGCAGGTCTTTGCCTGAAATATTATCTAAATTATTAATTAGACTTTAATTAACTTATCCCGACCATAATCAACTCTCGATGTCAACCCTTGACTGCGATATTTACTGGATTAGGATCCGTTGTGCTGTCAAACTTTTATTCATGATTTAATAATGAAATGGATAATCGAGACTATGTTGTAGTGATCGAGGATAGACTGGAAATTCAATCGCTGAAATCTCGTTTCAGAATGGATCAATTTGACTGAAATTTTCAGTAACTTCCCTTTACTATATGTAGTTTTTATACGCCCACATTTTCATGTGGACGTATATTGTCGTCGCCCCTGTCCGTCCGTCCGTCCGCCCGTCCGTCCACAATTTGTTTGTGGACTCTCTACAGGTCACAATTCTTATCTGATTTTGACGAAACTTGAAATATAGGTTTATCCCCAAAAGATCTCGGCTGCTTTCGATATTGGCATGTATCGGATCAAAATAGTTTGAAATTATGTTATATCAAGGTTGTGGACCCTATAGATGTCACAATTTTGAACCGATGTTGATGAAACTTGACATGCATGTTTATAACCAAAAGATCTTGGTTCCTTTCGATATTTGCGCCTATCGGAACGTAATTTCCTGAATTATGGCCCCTGATTGTCCGAAAAATCACCTTTTTTTAGCTTGTGGTACCTCCGGAGGTCACAATTATTATCCGATTTCAAAAACCGTTCGATTATATCACCGTTACACCCTAAGGAAGGTTGAGTTCGAATTTCGGGAAAATCGGACCAAAATTGCCATACAAAATGGCCGCCGTTTGTACGCGAATACTGTTAAAAAATGGTATATCAGTGTTGTGGACCCTGTAGAGGTCACAATTTTAATTTGATTTTGATGAAACTTGAAATTCATGGTTATAACCCAAAGATCTTGGTTCCTTTCGTTATTTGCGCATATCGGATCGTAACTTCCTGAATTATGGCCCCTGATTATACGCAAAATCGCCTTTTTTTTAGCTTGTGATCCCTCTGGAGGTCACAATTATTATCCGATTTAAAAAAAACGTTTGATTTTATTACCGTTACACCGTAAGGAAGGTTGAGTTCGAATTTCGGGAAAATAAGACCAAAATTACCATACAAAATGGCCGCCGTTTGTACGCGAATACTGTTAAAAAATGGTATATCATGGTTGTGGACCCTGTATAGGTCACAATTTTAATTCGATTTTGATGAAACTTGAAATGCATGGTTATAACCCAAAGATCTTGGTTCCTTTCGTTATTTGCGCATATCGGATCGTAACTTCCTGAATTATGGCCCCTGATTGTCCAAAAAATCGCCTATGGTCCCTCTGGAGGTCACAGTTATTATCCAATTTAAAAAAACGTTTGACTCTATCACCGTTACACCCTACGGAAGGTTGAGTTCGAATTTCGAGAAAATCGGACCATAATTGCCAGACAAAATGGCCGCCGTTTGTACACATTTCTAGGTTCTGTACCGTCACACCATAATCATTGTCAGCTTCGAATTTCATGAATATCAGACTGGAACTGACCAACAAAATGGCTGCTCCCAATACAGTATGAAATACAGGACTTAATGATGCAGGAAAAATCACTTTCGGTATTGCTTGTTCTCTATCCATCTCTCGAAAATGTGGGCGTATCCTGCCTGCCAGCCTATCTTTAACTATTATAGTGAGAACTGTCAACTCATTATCTAATCCACCATTGTGTCTGTTTAATAATTTGCTATTGCAATTCTATAACAAGGGTGGTAATGTGTAATTGAATTTAGTTTATGTACACTGTACCCAGTCAGTTAGCATACGTGGGATGCCTGATTCTATTATATGCCTTGCGACCCATTTGTTTCAATTTCTATAGATCCCAAATATTAGCGATTTCGCTCTTTTAAGTCTATATCAGGGCCGCAACTAGCTCAGAGAAACGAGGGGCGGGAAGTGTTCACAGGGGCGCTGTAAAATTGACGGACAATATATATGCCGCCACCCCACCCACCCCTGGTTAGGGGTTTGGTCAATGGTCAATATGTTATACGGGATTTTACTTAATATATTTGAATGGTTTCCCTATTTATTGACTGTTTCTTATTTTGTATATTATTTTCAACGTTGAGTTTAGAGAACCCTTACTTAACAAAACGTAGCTTTTATTAAAACTAATTCTGTTCCATATTATAGTTTTGTGTTTACATGTATTATACGGGAGTTGAGTAACTGTTTCAATTACCAACATATTAAAGTCATCTGGGATCTTTGAAATTGAATTTATTATAGGGTATATTATTGTTTTTTAAACGCCCACATTTTCGTCCGTCCGTCCACAATTGTTTGTAAACAGTCTACAGGTCACAATTTTTATCCGATTTCAATGAAACTTAAAATATAGGTTTATCACCCTACGATCTCGGTTCCTGTCGATATTGGCATGTCTCTGACTGTAACTTCATGGGTTATGGCCCCTGATTGTCCGAAAAATCATGTTTTTAGCTTGTGAACAGTGTATTGGTCACAATTTTGAACCGATTTGGATGAAACTTGAAATGCATGTTTATAACCCAACGATCTTGGTTCCTTTCGATATTTGCGCCCAACGGATCGTACCTTCCTGAAATATGGCCCCTGATTGTCCGAAAAATCGCCCTTTTTAGTTTGTGGTCCCTCTGGAGGACAAAATAATTATCCGATTTAAAAAAAACGTTTGATTATATCACCGTTACATGGTTATGGGGGTTGAATTCAAATTTCGTGAAAATTGGACCAAAATTGACAGACAAAATGGCCGCCGTTTGTACGCGAATAGTTTGAAATTATGTTATATCAAGGTTGTGGACCCTATAGAGGTCACAATTTTGAACCGTTTTTGATGAAACTTGACATGTATGTTTATAACCCAAAAATCGTGGTTCCTTTCGATATTTGCGCCCATTGGATCGTAACTTTCTGAATTATGTCCCCTGGTTGTCCGAAAAATCGCCCTTTTTAACTTGTGGTCCCTCTGTAGGTCAAAATTGTTATCCGATTTAAAAAATTGTTTGATTATATCACCATTACATGGTTATGGATGTTGAGTACGAATTTCGTGAAAATTGGACCAAAATTGACAGACAAAATGGCAGTCGTTTGTACGCGAATAGTGTGAAAATATGTTATATCAAGGTTCTGGACCCTATAGATGTCACAATTTTGAACCGATTTTGATGAAATTTGAAATGTAAGTTTATTACCCAACGATTGCGGTTTCTTTCGATATTCCTGAATTATGGCCCCTGATTGTACGAAAAATCATGTTTTTTACCTTGTGGACCCTATGGAGGTCACAATTTTATTCCGAAATAAAAAAAACCGTTTGACTATATCCCCGTTACACATTAATGATGCTTGAGTGTGAATTTCTTGAAAATCGATAGTTGATCGGCTAAATCCGTAATATTAAATGTTTCGTATACTTAACGTTAGCATGGGGCAGAACTCTATAAAAACCAAACAAATTCTAATGATTTTCTGATAATTACTTAATATGCGACAACTCTTGTTGACTGCCCGGACGATTTAGCTGCTATGTGGGCGTATGTTTCGTTGCCTGGCAACCTATTTTTATATTCACCACCCTTGTTTCCACGACCAGATCACATGACCCAATAATATGGAATATCATTTACTTAAAATGTTTATATCTGGCGACGTTTCGACTAGGGTTCTCTCGTCTTTATCAAGCACAGAATTTAACAATATGACCAGTATGGGGCCTTTAAATCATCCACGTTTATTTTTAAAATATTATTTAAAGATGCACGATGTAAGATTTTAGATAAAGTAATATTAAAGATGCATTATATGGTGGTTTATATTCAGATAAAAAAAACCACTCCCGATATCATTACTAGTATGTGGAAGTAGGGCATTTTTATCTTACATCTTGTCCAGTCAATTACACGGTATGGTTCCAAGTCAGTTCACCCAAATCATTCTAAAATGGCGGACCACGATTGAATTGATTTTTCATCAAAACAAGTTGCCTATGATGATTCGTTTAACCACCCCAACAACTTGTTCGACTATAGTCAAATCATGATTAAATTCGAAATTATCAAAATCTATATATTTTCACAGCTGTGGGTATCTGGCCACAAATGTGACTATATATATACCAGAATGTACCAATTCACGTCTGGTTAAAATCCTATTAAATGCTTTGTAATGAAGATGTGATATAATATTTTTTAAAAGTAATATTCAGTTGTAATTATTGAATTCTAGTTTATTTTTTTTATTATTTATATCTTTTAAAGCTTTATGATAAAGAAACTTCAATCAAACCATGGCCGAAGGATTCACAACACCGCAGTTATCAGGCAATTTCTGATCCGCGTTCACTTACAAAAATCAGCTACATTAACCAAACTGAAAAACGTCAAAAGAACTTGGATTATCTATTGAACGTTGAATCATTCCAAAGTGAGACACGATACCAGTTTGCTAGATCTTCAGTGTTTACAGAACATGTAAGATACGGCCTTGAACAGATGTGTCGTCATGGTGACCAACAAACAAATCGTCATGGTGACCAGCAAATAAATCGACATGGTGACCAGCAAATCCATCGACATGGTGACCGACGAATAAATCGTCATGGTGACCAAAAAATCAACCGTTATGGTAACCAACACATGCCTAATCACCGGAAGAGTCATACAACAAGCAACCAACGGGGAGGTCATCAATGGACGCCTTCTACCGGGACAAGATCATCTTCCATCTCTCCATCGTTAGATTCACCAGTAGGTTGTAACAATTCCAGGAACCTATCTGACGGTTCTAAAAGTCTCTTCGATTTATCTGTGACCGATGACTCTACTTATACTGATGATAGACCACACGGGCCAGTACCATCTACCTTTAACCTTACTTTAAAAACTCAGAAAGATATTCTGAAAGAGGAGACACCGACAGATAGTCTTGCTGAAAGGCTGTGTAATTTTTCTAGTTATACTGAGGATATCCCATACGCTCCAGGTCCATCTCGAGTTCAGTCTAATTCGGAATGTGTGAAAGGCACGGAGCAAGACACGGCGTCGGGAGACAGTGTTGAAAGTTTAACAAATTTTCCTGTGAACGTAAGTAAATTTGAAAACGTATGTGATTACTCTTATGATATGCCACATGCCTCAGCCACATCTTCATTTCAGCTTAAATCTGAAAGTACGAAGGGCCTGGAACAAGAGAGTATGTTAGAAGCTAGTGTTGAAAGTTTAATTAATTTTCCTGTCAACGAGAAGGGATTTGAAAGATTTTTAAACGAAGCTTCGTTTAATGACAATGTGTTCCACAAGTTGCACAGGAGTCAACCAACTTCTAACATCATTTCTTCTGGTAACACACCGAAAGACAAAGTTCAAACCCATCCTTCATATAACTTGAAAAGGCCCGGGCCCACGTGTAGTCACACAAAAGCATCACGAAAGATAACTAGCACAGTCTTATCAGGCTATCGTCCGCAGTCATCGTTTTTAGAGACACAATGTCCAGACTCCTCCCCGTTCCCGTTATGGATGTTACCTCAACCACGGACCAGCCCAAGGAGAATATCTGACAGTTGCTTAAGTCTTTGTGAATTTGAAATGCGTGGTGATATTGGTTTTATGTTTAACGTGTGCCCTGTTGAGAGGGATGTAGAAGATATTTTATCGGACAGTGTCGTCAGCTTGTGCAATTTTTCAATGTAGAGGTGAAATAAAAAGAACTTGAGTGCTGGGTTGACAGGCTGAATCCCGAGGAATCAAGATCGCGGGGAACTCAGGCCAAGGTGACGATATGTAATATATTTTGACGTTGTTTAAACTGTAGTCTTAACCATCCGTAATAATGCTCGGTTTTGTTCATTTGTGTTTAAAACAGACTTCGTCTTCCGGCTTCCGCTAGTCGTGAAGAATGGGGATCGGTAGGGGTTCATAATTGCAATAGCCTAGGGCCCCTGTTCAACTTAATCCGGCATAAATGAACTTCGATGCGTAGCAGGGGTATTCGATAACAGAATGGTTAGCACATGCTCGCTGAGTGTAAGGTCTGTCATTGAGTCAACTGGCATAGTTTCGATTCCCTGATTGTACGTCACAAGGAGTAGTGTCGCCTGTCCAACCCCGTGGGGTTTTTTCCTGGTCCTCTGATTTCCTTCCACTGCTAAAAACATACGTCCCGAAATGAATGTCCTGGTTTGTGTCTTTTGTATCAAGAATTTTGAATTATTTGTATATTAGATAAATGTACTGATGGGTTCAGGAGTTTATTTGCCTTCTAAAAAACAATTTTATTTTTAAAATATTATTCATTAAATAATTGAAATATTATGTACTGCTATATTATCCGACAGGTTCGAGATTTTCCTGTCGTATAATAACTTTTTATTTTGGTTTCATATTGTAATGAATTCGTGTTTGTATCGTTATTTTAAAAAGTATGAAAAAATGTTATGTCAAAGGAGAAATAATTGAAATACTAAAGGTAAGTAACTGAACATACATGTAACTACGTCACTTTCCATGATTTACGTTTGACTTGATCGTACGTCATCTCGCTATTCCGGCATCCATAGAAAGGTCCGAAAATGAGTGACGTAGGAGAGAGTCTGTGCTAATGCTTTCTGGCTATTGGAACAGGTTATCCACCAAGAGCAATGACTTGTCATACTTAGAAAGACACAGATAAAGTAAATTGAGTCTTTTCTTGTAATTTGGTGTATTTGTATATTTTTCTTAATAAAACGTTAAACGCATATTATACCCCTTTTAGATCTTGACAAGACGTCACAGGTCCAGGCAGTTAGGGAAATGGTTAGAGGTGTCGAATGGTCAGTCCATTTTAACGTGGGTCGGTTGCTCAAAGCGCCATTGACTTTTAACGATCTGTTAACATGGCGATAACGGATCGTTAACTTTAACGGAGAGAAAGATTGTTGCTGGAAGCCCTGTTAATTTTAACACGTCGTTAACTTGCCGTGATCCTGCCAGTATGTGTAAAAAGGGGTTGGATGGCCTTGCACCTGTCTAAACCCCGTCCAGTTTCCTCAAAATGCTAAAGACGTGTTTCATTAATAGAAATGGGCTAGATCCAGAAAGACCTGCCCAAACTGAGTGGAAGTAAGTCCACTTTTCTGTAATCTGTAAACCTCATTTTTAACACTCCAGTCGTGTATTTGATTTTAAAGGTGGTCTACACACAGGTTCTTGTCGACAATATTCCCACCGGGAGATTTAATCCCAACTGAAAATCTCTGGGTTACATTACCGTTCTTTAAAGCCCCAATAACCCTCCTGTTGGAAATAAATAATATGTCCCAATCTTCATTCTGGTCAACAAATTGTATTAATATTCAAATTAATTGATGATATAAATTTCATCTTAACACACCTAATTTAAAAGATTGGAAAAATTAAACTAATGGATTTGAAAAGTCTAACATAAACCTTTTCAAATGTGACTTTGATTTAAAATATTTTCAAGTAAAATAGGTTGTAATGGATAATTTACACAACAGGTAGGACACTTAAACATCTAGTATTTAGAATAAGGCTATTATTTATTTTCTGGGGCTGCCAAGCCAGCAAGAGTGTTATTGTCCCTTTAATAACTTGGAAGTCACCGTGGCTAAATGAGTAAGGTACTGGCTTACTATCCAGGATTGCACGGGTTCGGTCCTGTTGTTGGTAGAGAAAATTACCCGGGATTATCCAGCATGACTTCACCTTGTCAGTGATTAAGTTCGAGATTATCCAGAGTGGCATGTCAGTGATTAAAGTAAGAGGGTTTAACAAAGATAGTGCCTGATCGTTACACCGTACTTCATAACTTCATTCAAAAAACATGTAGCTATGGGAAACACTATCGCACCGGCGAATATTCTCACTAATGGGGTAGAGGATTGAATTGCCGAGTGGTTAGCGTGTGCGCTGTATCATTGGGTCGGTTATTAAGTCAACTGGTTTAGTTCCGATTTCCCGGTTGTACGTGACAAGTAGTACGTTCCCCTGTCCAACCTCGTGGGTTTTCCCCGGTTTCCTTTTACTGTTAAAGACCCCTACGCGCAAGCGAATTATTGAAATAAAATTGAACCATGTGTTAGTCCAGAAATGATCTAGTTTGTATCGAAATGACGTTAACATCTCTCTCTCTCTCTCTCTCTCTCTCTCTCTCTCGATAACCATATATAATATTTTGCACTAGTGGATACCTTTCATCGCACCATTTACTGGTATGGTTACTCCGTCGGTTTTGAAATATTTTGCATAAACCAAGCGCGTAGGCTAGTTATAGAAACGATTAACAGTGTCAAGTGATTTAACGGTCACTTCCGGTCTATTTAACAACACCAACAGAGCTAATGTCGGAGTGTTATAATTGCAGAGCTCGTTTTAATAAGGAGATATCCCCTTTCTCTTGAGATCGGAAGTCGGTCTAAAATCTACATATCCCAGCATATTAAAGTAACTAAGTCTCTAACTCAATATCATCCAAAATCTTAAACTTTGAAAACACGAATTATTTGTCAATTTAAATCAACATTGATGCTGCGATCTTACCGGAAAACGGTGGACTGCTCGTATCCAATATTTTAGACAAAATAAACATTTTACCATTGGTACACGAATCGTGTACCATAATGCGTTTCAGACCCAGTTCTAGCAAGAGACTCGGGGAACGAGGCAAGACACATTGTACCAAATCAAACGGCGTACGTAGACTGGAATAATCAGATACCAGAAATTTGCATTCGATTGAGACTGCTGGCTTATTTCGTGGAATATAACTGATTTGAAATTAAAGTAAAAACGGAAACCATTGAATGTAAATCAGTTTATATACATTCATATTACAGTATTTATGCGTTGCGACCCACTTGTGTCAATTTCTAGGTCCCATATGTTAGCGATTTAGCTCCTTTTAGTTGCGAAACAGTGATACTCTGTCAGCTGCTAATCGAGTAGAGACGTCTCCATATCAGTTAAATTGACAACAAATTCATCTCGATACTACACGTGGTTTATCCTAAAATGCGATAAAAAACCTGGCATCTGCTTTAATTAGCAGTCGCTCCCGGACTACTTAATAGTAATTGCAGGGGGACTGCACCAGACATAAATTTACGCAAAAACAAATATATAGACAAGACATCATACCCAGAGACCACAAACAAACAAATCAAAAAGAGTGAATGGATCCGGGGGCTAGCCGTAAGCGTCCATTGCGCTGTACAGCTCTGGGCCTGTGGTGACAGACTTCACTCATTTGAAAACAATTTGGAATACAACCCAAAGAAATAATTATGTAATGTCAGCATGAGTCATGATCTGTCATATGTTGCAAGAAATACGAATGCAAGCATATTGTGTCAATTCCACTATACAAGTAACCACACCGGTGAAATGTATCAGAGAAGTAGTCAAAACATAACCCCAAAAAACTAAATGCACTAAATCAATAAAAAAAAACGTTTAGGCATACAAGGGAATCCAAGTAAATTGAATGCATTTAGGGCACATATTCTAAACGTCACAGAAACAAACGTCATACCCTCCTCGTTATATAGCAAATGGCAATAAATTCATCTCAGTTGGTACCGTAAATTAAAATGGGGTTGATATAAATTCGATCAAATACCAATATGACAAAATTGAGATTACAGGGTTTTGACGTCACAAGGACTCAGTAGTATCGGATGCTCTGTAGAGCGCCGGACATCCGCCCATCATTTGATGATCAATTTGAAAGCATTCGTTTGTTGACATACAGATATCCACACTGATCAGTGAATATTCGCCAAGCCACTACAATCACTGATAACGATGACATCGATACGACTTATGAGCCACAAATATTAACTTTTTTCCTCTGACTAATTAAAGGACAATATTGGTGCCAGTCATTATCACCTATGTGATAGAACTGATTAAACACTTTCCAAATATAATATTAACACAGAGATCATCGCTACTATAGAAGAGTAATAAAGGACTCATGAATCGGAAGTGACGAACGCCAAAGGAAAACACGAGTTATTCCTCTATATAACTAACTGAAGTGACTAGTGATGACAGATACATGGGCGAATATCTGCTCACTAATAATTCCCTCGAAGACCTAAAGTTGATGTGTGACACTGTGAGAGAATATCTTACAATTCATAAAAAGAATTGACTGCCACTAGATAAGAGAACGCGAAAGAAAAACAGAAAAAAGTCCGTGCATTACCATGTTTTCATAAGGTAGGGGAGACCGGGGCACATTGAACCACTATGGATATATCCTTTATAAATAATACTATACAGCCCAACACTATACAGAAGTGAGATAACTTCTTAAACCCATTTCTCCATCAATAAGCCACATGCTGTCAATAATATTCTTATGCAGTGAATTTTTCAAAAAAGCGCTTAAAAGAGAAAAAATTTCCATACATGTTAACTTCTTAGTCTAGGAAATTCTTGTACTTAAAATAAGTTCATATATGTCTAATCTATACAATCCAGATAAACCGGGGTTTGATCCATATAGGAGGGCATATTGATTTTTTTTTTAAATTTTGATCATGAAACTGTGATGGGGCAAATTGAACCACTGTCAGCGGGGTACTTTGAACCATGGTTCAATGTTACCCCAGTGAATTATAGACTATATATCATTTAATAATTTGTTTAGCCTAAGAACTTCTTGTATGTGTAATCTACAATCCATATAAACAAGGGCTTGATCCATTTTGAATTTTTAAAAAATATCTTTTAAAATAAAAACAAAAGATTTAGAATATCAGTTTATCCAACTCTGTAGGCCAATCGTATAAAAGGAATTAAACTTGTTCGAAACTTGGCTGTGCCATGCATTGGCGCAATGGGCCTCCCGGACTAGAGTCGCTCGTCAGCAAATCAGGCTGTCTGAATATTGGACCAACTTTTGTTTGAATCACTACAAAAGTTGAATTGATCCCACCAAACTGCCAACTTATGTGCATTTTACGGCGATTTGTAGGACCCTAGGGAATCCAGACTCCTGCTTGTTTCGATCGTTGCACCGATGTCAAATCTGTGGATATTTGTTTTTAACTATACACTGCTGATTGTTTGCAGATTCAGTAGATCACTACGAAATAAGTGAGTAGGTTTAAGATCTAAATCCAGATCTATGTTAACATGGAATTTTTATCGGTGTTCAATTTCCATATTATTTGGTTAAACCTGCCCCGACTATTTTGTAAGAGGGATAGACTGAACCATTACGGTCAAGTGGATTAAAATATGTTTTGTTGTTTTTTTGTGGGGGGGGGGGGGGGTGAAAAAAAATAAGTTAAAGATTAATTTAATTCAATCTAATACACGATAGCAACTATGATATGTCTTTAAACAATACAATAAAATAAAGAGATCTTCTTACAAAAACATTTGATATGAAATGAGCACAAACATGTATGTGAAGAAAAATGGTTCAATGTGCCCCGGTCTCCCCTATAGAATGAATAAAAACAAGGGGTTGTACGGAGTATTTCTATTTTACCCGTGTTCTCTTATCTTATGACACTTAATTACTTTATTGAATCGTCAGGTATCCTCTTGCGGTCCCAAATAACAAATTTTTGTCTCCGAAGGAATTATTAGTGAGCAGAAATTCGGCCGTTTATCTGTCATCACTCGTCACTTCAGTCATTCACATAGAGAGATAACTCGTGTTTTCCTTTGGCGTTCGTCACTTCCGATTCATGAATCCTTTATTACTCCTCTATGGTAGCGATGATCTCTGTGTTAATATTTGGAAAGTGTTTAATCAGTTCTATCACATATGTGATAATGACTGGCACCAATATTGTCCTTTAAATTCTAAAACAATTTTTTTTTGTGTATCAAAAAAAAAATAAATAACGGCGTTTTAAGTATTTGTAGGTAAAAATTATTTCTTATTAGAGTCTAAATGGGTATTAAAATGAGTAAAAGGCACCAACCATCCTGCCCGAATCAGCACGCGCCAGTGAGCCAATGATTGTCTTCGCGTGATGTTACGTCACGTGTTGAAGGCAGTCATCTTTTACCGACTTACTAGAAGACTTTCGTAATTCGGTGTTAACAGATGTCAGCGATAAGACATACGCGTCATTTATACTGAGGCGAAATGAAATAAAATGGAGTTTTATTGTTCCGCTCCGACTGCATACGTTGTACAGTGTGCTAAGAAGAAAATGTTGCTCGGACGGTGGCGCTATGACCACTCTTATGCCTAGGGTTCTTTTATGTGCACGCCAATGTGTACACGGGACCTCGGATTTTCGTCCCATCCGAACAAGAAGAATATGTTGCTCTGATGGCGGCGCTATGACTCACTCTTATGTCGAATTCCCACTATGCCAAGGGTCCTTTTATGTGCATGCCAATGAATACAAGGGACCTCGGGTTTTTTGTACCATTTGAACAACTAGACAGCTGTCCTTGTTTCACGACTGGGCTAATTAAGACGGGCATACGCCAAAGTGTGCAATGAGGAACATTTTGGCCGCTATGGCTTACACGAGACTTAGGTTTTTCGTCCCATCCGATATTGAGAGAGAGAGAAATGGGATTTATCGTCCACTCGACACAAACTAGGTCATTTTGGGACTAACATATGATTTCAATTTTATTTCAATAATTCGAATGCGCTTATGGGGTCTTTAGCAGTGGGAGGAAACCGGGGTGCCCGGAGGAAACCCACGAGGTTGAGAAGGCGCCCCTATCTCCATGCCACATACGCTCACACCAGGGATCGAAACCACAGCCGCAAGCCAGAGGTGACCGGCCAGCCAGAGGTCGAAGCGCGGCACTCTAGACCACTAGGCCATCCCAACCCCCCACCACCACCCCATCCGATATTGAGTTAAGAGACCCGAACACTTGTATGTCACGGGATTACCATCCGGGCACTGTTCCATCCTTACTAGCAGATAGGGTTTACTAAATATCGACCCAAGTCTGGATGACAACAACCACGGGTTGCATGGTATCAGCTTCCAGTATTGTTACTACTGGAAAGGGTTCATCATCAGTCCTGGTTCATCCTGATTTTCCGGAGTGGTTCCCCCTTGTCAGTGAAGCAGGACGCAGGGCCGGACAAGGACAGCCGTCTAGTCGTTCGGAGGGGGCGAAAAACCGGGGCCCCGTGTACACATCCGAGTGCACGTAAAAGATCCCCTGGCAGTTGGAATTTGATATAAGAGTAGGCAGTAGTGCCGCTGTCCGGAGAAATTTTCCCTCATAGCACACTGCATGGCGTATGAAATGAAATGAAATGGGGTTTAACGTCCTACACTTCTGCACCTGGCATATGCCCGTCTGCATTAGCTCAGGATAGGAGCAGAACAGTAGAACGTTAAACCCCATTTCATTTCAAATTAATAAATGTGTTATCTATTTTCCCACTTAATAAATAAAGATTTGTGAAGTCTACTGGAAAGTCGCTCAGCAATAAACAGTAATTGTATCCCATAGAATTGTAACCTGTCCATAATATTATGGATTAATTAATTCCCTTTGTTCGCTCTCTACAAACCGTGCACGGCTGAAATGGAACACTGTTGGCAAGCACTGTGTTGGCAAGTATGTAACATGACGTAATCTTGAATAATGATTAATATCCGGTTAGTATACAGACTTACACCTGTTTTACTGTCAAATAAAAACTATGACATAAAATCAAATAAATACTATTGTTGCCGATATTGTTAAATTATGTTGGTAAAAAGGCTTCATTCCCCAGAAATCAATAGTTATCTGTTTCATAATCTTGTTATTTTTATTGGTGAAACATGTTGGCATGTTATACAACGTTCACACGTGTATTGTTGATTATGTCTAGTCGTTCGGATGGGACGAAAAATCGAGGCCTCGTGTGGTAACATCCACTCGACACAAAGTTTGTCATTTGGGGCCTAACATGGTTCAATTTATTTCAATATTTTGCTTGCGCGTAGGGGCATTTATCAGTGGGAGGAAACCGGAGAAAACACTAGGTTCGACAACCGACCCTACTAGATGTCACGCCTGGGCATAGGCGTACGAGGCAGGGGGGGGGGGCAGCTGCCCCCTTCACTTTCGGGCAAGCGGACTTTTCGGGCAGACGGGTAAAGTGAAAAAAAAAATTATTTCATCTATTTGGCAAAATAAAGTGCCCGAAATCTAATGAAACACTGATTTTACGGGCTGGAATAGCTGGAAAATTGATGACGCGGTCTCAAAATTCATAGCAGAATCGAAAATTAACTGTTAAGTTAATTGCTAAAAAGAACACTAGTCAGGGAAAGATAACTGGTTGTGTACACCAGGTTGGTGGCTAAGTCAGCTGGATGTTTTAATGATATCAGAATAAATTCTCAGTAAGATATGAAACTACATATCTAGTTACAAAAGAAAGAACTATTGTTGCAGGACATAATGGCGGTCCAGCCTACTATATGATTTACTATAAAAATAAAATAGGGGAAAAAAATGACAAAAAGAATAGGGACCTACACAACCCTTGAATAGTATTGGCAGTGCATATCAATCACCCTAGTTTATGTCAAAAAATAAATGCCTTGCATTAATTCTATAAATGGTTTAATTTGTTTTAATTGCTTTGTGCTGGTGTTGCTGCTGACTCGTCTATTTTTTCAGGTGACTTTTATCTGGGAAGAGTCATACGCAAGAAAAACCCAAACGGAATGTCTTTAAAACTTCTAAATGCTGTTGTTCAGGGATTTTAACCATATTGGACGAACAGCTTTTAAGATGTAAATAATCAACAGATCCAGCTATGTGGTTTTTGCCGCGAGCACTTTTGTTTTGCACATAAAGCAAGCGGATTCTTTTTCCTCGCTATTTTTTTTTCTATCCGCACTGATGATGCTGGAGCCCCGGTTTTTATGACAAAGAGAGAAGATGACCCGCCCTCTAACGACAGCGATTTTTAAAACTGTGATTAAAAGGACTTTTTTATATACAAAGATTTTTTTTTTTGATTTTCTGTTTTTACTAATTTTAAAGTGACTTTTGATATACAAAAGACCTTTTCGTTATTTTGTGCTTTTACCGATGTTCAACCCATCAAGTGTAAATAATTTATTTAAATTAACTTGTCCACAATATCATATTTAATGTATTGGTCGTTAAATCTGTAACAAACAACAACACATGGTAATCAAATGTCAGTCGACAAGCCAGTGGCGCGCATTGGTTCAGTGATGCTTTGGGCTAACTTTTTGATTATATACCCCAAAGACTTTAGTACAGAAAATTAGGCGATGCCTTGGGCTAACTCATTGTTTCTATGCTCCATCCAGAGATTCACGTATAGGACCGAGTGGCGTGATTGCCGGGACCAATCCCCGGATTGTATACTACCAACATTCAAGTATAGGACCAGATGGCGCATGGGACCAACCGATGGATTGTTTACCACTAGATTCAGAAACGTGCGCTCCCGACACAAACTAGGTCACTTCGGAACTAACATATGGTTCAATTTAATTCAATAATTCGCTTGAGCGCAGGGGTCCTTACCAGTCGGGGGAAACCGTGTAAAATCTACGAGTTTGGACAGCTGACCCTACTCGTTATCACGTACATGTACATGTTAAATATATCAAAACAGCTGAGATATATAAATTCAACAGCGATAATTTAATAAAAATAATGTCCATATTTGAATTGATGCCCCAATAAAATGGCTGTCCGGGGCTGTCTCGTCATCTTTGTATGCTACGGAATACAGGATATGTACAAATATCAGCGAGGATGCACTTGTTTTGAGTTCGGGGTTCTGAATTCACACGAAGGCTAAATTACAGAGAGCACAGAACCACTTCCATCAAGACTAAATTACAGGTATTATAAGTAAACTGTTCCACAGAACCACACCTTTCAACAATGTTCAAAGTCGGAGGTTCTGGTGGACAGAATTGGTACGGAGATGATTTTTGTAGAAATTATAAAGTGTAACTGTTAAATTGTGTCATAGATATCCATCAAAGAATGCCAAATCTGTTCTCGTTCAGGTCGAACAGGGTAGGTGTGTGAATAAGACTCGTATTGTATCTCAATATTTAGTTTTCTTCTTACCTGGTGGGTCCGATTCCCCGAAGCAGTCGTCCGGTTTTGCAGATTCATTACCCAATTACCACTGATGTCGAGAAATCTCCTATTCATCCGGTGCCGATTGATTCGGACGAATGAGTCGACCGGTGTGACGCCCCCCCCCCCTTAATTTTTTGCAATAAGAATTTATTGGGGGTTTTTTTATCTAGAAAATGGATTGGGGAACAGGCTAGGTCTATGTTTTAGGATGTAATCTTTTATAAATGGATTGGGGAACAAGCTAACGATGGATTCTTCTATAAATGAAACAAAATTGGGTTTGACGTCCCAGTGTTCTTTTCGACAACAGAGGAATCTTATACAATGTCATAAGTAATAACAAAACAAAAATCCAGATTTTGACGGTCCGCAGTTGTCCCTGCTTTCACGTTAAACCCCATTTCATTTTGTCCATGCTTTCTGAAGACCAAACATGGTCCTATGCATGGTCATTGGACTAGAAGACTCTTTCAAAATGTTACGAAAATTCCCAGAATTTGGCGCTCATTGATGATCGTTGCCGCCGGAAGACCAACATTACTCTGTATAGTCTTTGGATAAATGCACCGTGTTACCGTAAAGGTTTTCCACTTCTATGACCGTTTGCGAATCTTCTGTCTGTAAGAATGTTTTAAAGTATTACAAGTTTAATCATATACTTTATTTATCAAATTAATGTTACTAATAACATATTGTGTAGCCTTGGTTATATCAAGTCAGGAATTAATATGGCCTCGGCTTCATAAAACATTTTCAGACTGATGCTAAAAGTTTACTCAAAATGCTTCGCCTTATTTTAAATAAACATAGCCCTTTATAAAATTTTGGCTGTTTTAATGTATCAAATACACATAAATAAATAAAAAATATGAGCCTATTTTTATGTTTCTGGAACAAAATTATTTCTCAATCAGTGAATGAATAATGGATAAAGTAAGTCCGAAAATGCTTTGTCAAATCGAGGCATAGATTCGTGTCTGAGACATTGAGTGTCCTGTTCAGAAACTCAACATGGCTGATATAGTTCATCAATCTCGGCTCTCAGAGATAGGTGTATCATTGCTTATCTCTGGGGGGAGGGAAACTCGCCGACCAATGTGACTGGTACGTGATCTAAGATGACGGCTCAACCTCGCGTTTCTTCAATAATTGTTTCCAGTAAATCATTAATTCGGCTGATCATTACTATGTAGCTCTTGCAACGAACCGATGCCTAATTGTCGAGAAATCGGCAACATTTCATTCTAAAAGATCCTGCCATAGGGGTGGAGCTGAGGGACCAAAAGATCCTGCCAATCAGCAGCCACAGGGGGCGGGGCTAAACAACCGAATTCACACTGATTGATGGCCGGTGAGTTTTACCAGTGATAAACGAAGGTAAAGGTATCTCTGGACCGAGACTTATATTCAACAACGCGCGGATTCGTCATGGTTTTAAAATGTTTAAAAAAAAACCACACTATTGTTTCACGGCCGTGTGTTAGAGTTAGATCATTCGACCTTTCAATCACCTCTACCGTACAAATATATTATCTTATATATTATCTAATAATACAGTTTTTACCAGTCTGATTAAAATACCGATCTATATTTCGTTTCGTTTTTTTATACTTTCGATGGCTTTCACTACATGAAGATCTGACCAGTTGTAGTGAAAAGTCAGACAAGTGACTTTGGATTGGGCCATATGACGTCAGGCATTTGATTAACCAATCAGCATTGGTGTTCCTAGTGGATTACCCACAGTTCCGTGCAAAACACGCCTTAAGCTCGCCGTAACAGGCCGTTTCATTGGCTAATGCCTCACATCATTTAGAACACATCAATGATAACAACTCTTTCAGATCCTTGTGTGGTAAAGACAAGTAAAACAAAATTTGAACAATATAAAAACGAAACGAAATAGGATCTGTGTTTAAATCTGTGTTACATGATAGTTTCCATGCTTTCTGAAATAAATCCTTAAGTCATGGTACATGTATATTTTTTGATTGGCATTTAGTAATTAAACATATTAACACAGGGTACAAATTCGTGGATACACAATTACTGAGTTTATACTAAGTAACGTTTAGACAAGGATACTCCCGTCTTTGCCAAGCAAATCTATACAGAATATGCAACAACGACGAGAGAGAGCGAGAGAGATAGAGGTGGGGTCATTTCGGGACTAACATAAATGGTTCAATTTTATTTCAATAATTCGCTTGAGAGCAGGGGTCGAAAACCCACGAGACTGGACATGCGATCCAACTCCTTGTCACGTACAACCGGGGAATCGAAACCACGCGAGTTGACTCAATGACCGACCGTATGATACAGCGCCAACATGGCAACAAAGACGGGATTTGCCTACTATTCACGTACCTCCATCATTTGTTTGATAAAGACGAGAGTAACGTAGTCGAAACGTCGTTCAGTATTAAACCCAGGAATTGTGTATCCATAAAATTGTACCTTGTATGGTAAATAAAGTTGACAAAAACACAAACAAATAATCTGAGAGACTTCTTATAAAAATGTACTTTTAATGGAAGGTTTTGCCGGAAAATTGATGACCTTAATGTCGTAAGTATTGCAACATATTTTAAATGAAACTTACCTCTTTATTTATAACAAAATCCAATATACAAGTGATCTAACTAACAAGTGCGGGCAATTACACAGATACATTTCATGTATTTACAATCAATATTTCATTTATACAAAAAAAAAATAGATAATCCTTTTCAATTTACGTCAAAATCGGGTGAAAAATACATTTTCTAGGGCTAAACTGTACAAGTATAATATATCAAAATTCATACGCAAAAAAATGAGATATGGCTACGACAAGAGTTCCTTGCAGATAGTAATTCACCAATAAATGCATATAATTACACAAAATACATATATAGAACTCAATGACCATTGAATACCGCTCGGGCTATTCAATGGTTTGAGAGAGTGTATCCCTGCCACATTCTATAACTGCATGCAAATCTCAAAATACACTGTACTATTAAGATTATCAAAAGAATCACCACCACGTTAAAATTCATCATACGTTCGGCCCTTTATTCTTTAAAAAAAAATTGACGTAATTCTGAAAGTGACGTCATTCTGGACAAAGGTAGTACGCTTTCAAGTCATTGAATACAACCATAGGTTATTCAATGGCTGCATTCAATGATATTTACTTGTATTTGCATGTAGTTATAGAATAAATTCTTCTAAACTAGGTCGATATACAAAACAAAACGGTCGTACATGTAGTATAAACAGACGGGAGTATTCTAACATTTGATTGGGCTGCTGGTAAATAATACCAACTTTACTGGCCTCGGGTAAACAAAACGTAAAAGACTGGACTATGTAAGACGATAAACGTACATCTCGGTTGTCATGAGAGAGGAAAAATAAACGCAAAAATGCCACTGGTATACATTGTTTGATTTCGAAGTCACATAAGAATTGTAGTGTCATAATTATGTCCACATGTTCGTTTGGATGGGTTTTTTTTCGCAAATAATTGAAGTCATGTTAATGTTCAACAATCACTAACACTGTTTCCTTTCCACTTTCATCCATTATTATATACAATCTTTACTACAGATACCTTAACTATCATCACCCCAGATCAATTCTGGACTTTTGGTTAAGACAAAAGCTCCTTTGAGTTCTTCTGGGAAACACAGAGAGAATGTCACTGTACAATGTCTATTGTCTTTCGATCAGTCCGTGAGACCCGGTATTGTGGCTGAAGCATCTGTCGTTTGATTTCTAGTTTGGGTCAGCCTTTGCATGATCTGCTCAAGTTTACAAGACTGTTTACTTTCTGGTCCGCCTTGTCCAGATGATTGTCGCTTTCTGGAAGCAGCAGCTCCACCTCCTGGTGGAGCATTCGCACCACCCAATGATTGTGGATGTGTGGTTTGACCTGCGTTTTCGCGATTTGAAGAACTTGATGCAGCACTATCAGATGACGTCTGATTTATAATATAACTCATGTGTGGGAAGAAATTGTCCAGGTCGGAGAGTTTGACCATTTTGTTACATTTTAGCACATTAACTGGAAGATTATAATATTGAATAAACGACTTCTCCTCTTCATCTTTACAAGAGTACAAAGGGACATTCAAAACGTTTTGTAAAACATATAAAAATTCGTTTATATTACACTGAGAAAAGTACAGTTTGCATACGGCTTCCACTAAGCAAAACTTCCCCTGTCTCCCCGTAGAGTTTAAATTCAAACATGATATGCTTTTGCCATTCAACACCACACCTTCTATCTTTAAATGATTGCTGCTACTTGGTTTTGAAGTAACAATCGTGTTTTCTGGTTGAACATTGGATCTGCTTGCACTCTGAATAATTGACCTAAAAGACTGATCAACATTCTTACTTGAAGCAGCTGCTGGAGGAGGACGTTGTTCTGGGTCAATGGGTTGTGCACTGCTACTTATAAGATTACCCATAACAGGTGCTCTTGCTGTTGGTTTTGGAGATTGATATGGCGGTGAATTTGGAGGAAGAACCCTTGGGTTGTGTGCTTGATATGGGTATCCTTGGTTTGGAGGGACACCTTGCCTGGGATATATTTGATTATGTGCTTGATTTTGTTGTAAGTGCATATGATCCTGTGAAAACTCTCTCCTTGGATTATTTGGAAGGTTACCCTGCTGTGGATTATATGGAGGAGGCGGGTATGGAAGCTTTCCATTATTAATTTGTTGCTGGGGCTGATTATATGGACCATGAGGATGAGGATTAACATTACCACCAGCCAAACGAGGATTGTATGACATTCGCTGCATTATTGCTTGATTGGCCATAGCATTTGGCATGACACCTGGTTGAGAATATGCCAACTGCTGCGGTACCAATGATCTTGTCATCATTTGCATCATTGCAAAAGGATTTACAGGAACATTAGGTCTTTGGTATGCAAATTGCGGATTTGGTAGAGTAGGATTTTGAACATTAGTTTGTGATGGTGGGGAAGAATGGTGAGTTGTTGATGGAGATGGGGGTTGAGCTGATGGAGAAGGTGTGTCTAAGTAACGAGCATGCTTCAAAGGATCTTCGAAAGGGAGCTGAAGTATTGTTGGTTGGCAATGTCTTGCTATTTCAGAGAGTTCAATCAATTTTGTACTTTTGCCAAACTGAAAGTCAAACCCTGCAATCTTACAAGTTTCATTTAGAAATGCACAGTCATCTTGTGATGGTTGAACACCTTCCAACTGAACATTTGTTAATAGTCCAGCAGCATATTTTATAACTGACAATGGCACAAAAGTCATGTCTTTTCGTTTGATAACTGGAGTCACTGTATTGTTAATCTGTATCCATGAACAAACTTTCTCTAATACTTCCCTACTTGGGGTAGATCCAGCAGATTTACTTTCTGGTGCCTGCTCATCACCAGATCGTAGTTTCGCAAGCACTTCCTCAGGAAAGGTCTTTTTCACAAGATTATAGAAATCCTCAAATTCCACAAGGTCAACAATTAATTCTTTGGTTGTGAACGCTTGGTTGCCATATTCAAAACTACAGTGGATTGTGTTTATTTCATTTAATAATTTGGCTTCATATTCTGTGACAAAGAAGCTCACAAGTGGGTCTTTTTTGGCTAGTTCATCTGGAAATGCATTAGGGTACCTACTTAACAATTTTTTCTCCACGATTCTGACCGACACAAATTTTTTATATTTCCTAATGATATATGGAATATTGACCCCATCCACAGTCGCCCATCCGAATACGCCCTTTATACTTTCCACATCTATGCGATTTTCAACATCTTCCGGAGAGTCTTTTTCATCAGCTTGTGGTAACGGCGAACGCTGACTACTTGTATGGGGCTGTGTAGCTGCTACATTTATCTGACTTAAAGGAGTAGCTGTTGGAACACTGGCTGTTGATTGTATGACTGGTTGTGGTACAGGCTGCTGCTGCACTAGTGGTTCGTCCCTAGGCTCTGGTTTCATCATGACGGGCATCATGAGGGCAGCTTACTGAAACAGACAAAAAGAACATTTTAATTGATGCTTAGGATTATTTACAAACAATTTTCAGTTACCTTAGCAACTTTACAGATGCTTTTCAAACACTTTATAAACCATTCACCCACTAAGTTGAAAATGTCAGGTACTATCTCATTTTGTCAGGTACATCTAAAACCGTTATTTCCAGGCCTGTTCACTCCATGCCGTGGATAATTTATCCGACACGCTAAAAATTTACGGATATTTAACAATTCTCTTGATGTTGTAGATAATTTACTGAAACATTTCAGACACGTTATAAACAATTCACGTGACGCCCCAGATTATTAGAAATACATATAGAGTCAGCTGAAAAATAACTTTATCAATATATATTGTGTGACTGTCTCATCAGAAAAATTTTAGACATATTAAAACCTTATCACAGGCCGTACGCATCATTTCATCTGTTCCATCTGACGATGAGTCAACATAAGAAAATCGTAAGATATTACTAATCTTATCACCGGATGTTCTCTGCTTGTTTTGTGACTTTACAATTAAACAAATATTTGCGCTTCAAAATCCCCATTGTTTGATTCTAACAGCTGTGATTGGTAGTCTTTATCTATATATGGTCGTCATTCAGGTCTGAATCAATTGAATAGAGTGTAAGAGAGGAAGCCTAGTAGACCGTGACCTCTTTTGTTCATCCAACTCAAATCCAATTTATTATATCTTTTACCATCATCAACAACAGGACGATCTGAGTAGATCTGGTCTTCGCCAGTAAGCCTGTAAACTTTGGCTGTCTAATCTCTACCACAAAAAGAGAGTGTTAAATAAATTATATAACTGGGTTTGAAGGGTAATCAATTCTATTATAAGTATTATATAACTAGGTTTAAAAGGTGATTAATATTATTATATAACTCGGTTTTAATGGGTTATTTGTATTGCCTCATATTAAGAGTTATTATGTAATAGCCTACAATGTCTAAATGTTCTGTTAAGTCAGCAAGGGTTCTAAACTGTATTCAATATGCCACAATTGTATTGAATACTAAAATGTTTCTTAATTGATTTAGAGCCTTTAGTTTTGGACTACCTTTTTTTTTTTATACATTTCACCGATGTTGTTATTTTACTACAATATGCTTATACATTCATATATCTTGTAACATATACATGTACATTGTAGCAGATCATGACTCATGCTGGCATAACACAATCATTTCTCTGGGTTATATTGTTTTTAAATTTCAGTGAAGTCTGAGTCAATACACGCCCAGGACTGTACAGGGCAATGGACGCTTACGGCTAGCCCCCAGATCCATCACTTCATACAAATTGTTTGTTTGTTTGTGATTTCTGAGTATGATGTCTTGTCCACATATATTTGTTTTTATATAAATTGTGTGTAGTGCAGTCCCCCTGCACTTACTATTTTGGTTTAAATAGCAGATGATTTCACCTATTGTGACATGACATTAACTTCTCAACCCTTGTGGGTTTACTCAGGTACTCTGGTTTCCTACCACAACAACAAACGAAACTATATACATTTATATACTAAACTACGACAACTTGCAACTTGTCTGCAATATTAGCTTCTTGAAAGTGGACATTAAACACCATGAACAACAGTTTTAATATAACGCAAGGTACAATTTTATGGATACACAATTACTGAGAGGGGCACCTTCTCAACCTCGTGGGTGTCCTACGGGCACTCCGGTTTCCTCCCACTGCTAAAGACCCCTACGCACAAGCGAATTGTTGAAATAAAATTGAAACCATACGTTAGTCCCAAAATGACCTAGTTTGTGTCGAGTGGACGTTAAACCCCATTTCTCTCTCTCTCTCACAATTACTAAACCCCATTTCTCTCTCTCTCTCACAATTACTGAGTTTGATACTAAGCAACATTTCGACGAGGATACTTTCATCTTAAGTATTAAACTCAGAAATTGTGTATCCATAAAATTGTACCCTGTGTTAATATTAAATGTTCAATTACTAAATGCCAATCAAAGAAGAGTTTTAATATTGTTACTGCACGCTATTCACTGTTGAATGAAATACTGTTTAAATCAGCAATTCACAGATATCCAAAATGCGAGTGACTTTAAATGGTGTGTGTGCAGTGGGTTTAATTTTTGCATCTGCTTTGACTAAGGTACATACATGTATCATTGCAGATGGTTCAGTACTTTCACGTTGGTGCTAAACGTGTACTCTATATCCTGTTCTGATACTTAGGTAGTGAGCTTGGTGTTTTAAACTTGATTTAGTCGGAGTTTTTTTTTTTTTAAACCAGTTTAAATTGGCTATCAATGTACGGTTTTAAACTTAATTTATTTGACCCATAATTGCGTCTGAGTCGGAGCTGTTTTTTTTTAAACCAGTTTAAATTGGCTATCAATGTACGGTTTCAATTATCGTAAGTCATTTAACGTTGGAATGTCAAAACTGTGACCCATTCATTAAGAGCCAAGCAATCACTGATGAACGACAATGTCATTAATCATTTCGATAATATTAGATAAGAAAGATAGAGTAGTGAGGGGACACCAGGAGGACCCGGAGATAACCCGCAAGTTTCGCTGACGATCCCACATCCAGTCATGTACAAGTGTGGTATTGAAAACACATAATTTGTTATAGAAATATTCGTATTTGGAAATGGGAAAAACCGGAAGTGCACGGAGAAAATCCACAAAGCTAAGCATCTATATGAAAAACGTAAAAATAATTTGACGTTTCAACAAGCAATTTTTGAAAGACACAGGTATACATGTAGTTAAAGATGCATTAATAAAGAGCTATATTTGCCTATTGCAGGTCTTTCTTTAGGCCTGAAATGTTATAATTAATTATTAATTAGACGTTAATTAACTTATCCAGACCATAATCAACTCTCGATGCCATCGGCCATCGGATGCTCTAGACTTATAACGCATTCAAACATGGTTAATGATTTATTTTAAAAAATTGTAACAATGGTATCAATGACAATCAAGACTGCTTTTTTCCAAACGGCCCTAAATTTTGACTGAAATTTTCAGAATATTGCCATTACATTATCTATTTATTTAACTATAGTGATAACAGTCAGCTCTTTATCTAATCTGACCTAATGTATCTTTAAATAATTTGAAGAAAATTAATAAATTAGGTTACCGTTGACCACCCTACAACAGACATCAATAACAGGAAACAGAGTAGTATGATTTATGTGTTGAAACATTCCTTAACATAAAATGTCAAGAATGGCCGACATCTAGAGCCCTTAAATACCACAGATGAATCCATTGGCAGCTGTTGTTAGTGAGCTCTGTATTCATGAATGTAGACCAGTCTTTAGCCCCCTTGAGCTATGAACAGAGACACTCCCAGCAGGCTGATTAATTACATATACACTCAGTCTGCTGAACTTTGACCTGTTTGCCATGGTAACTGGGTTTGAAATATCAATCTCCCTGTTCTAATTAACTGTCAGTCAACTTGGTTGAAATTATCTTTAACCCTTGAACCCTGTTGATAAATGATTAAATGAAATGGGGTTTTAGGTCCTACTTTTTTTTGCGCCAACTGGGCTGATGAAGAGGGTTTACGCCATGAAGTGTGCTGTGAGAAAGTTTTCCCCGGACAACGGCGACGCTGTTTTCTCTTCATTGAGTTCCAACTGCCTGGACACAAAGCTTTACATGGATTTCAAGCAGATATAAGCAACCAGATGCTCTCTCTCGCCAGACCCTTCGTTGTTGTCATTCTCAGTGTTTAACGCCAGCTTCCGTCGAAGGTGACATCGCAAGAAAATTGTTTTATTTTCATTTTTATTGTCTTAGCGCACACGCCTTTCCTGTGGGAGGAAACCTAATAAGTACCTGGATTAAACCAAGGATGTTGAGAAGGTGCCCCTATTTCCAAGCAACCTACCCTCACACCTGGGATCTTAACCATGGCCATAAGCCAGAGGTGACTGGCCAACTAGAGGGTGAAGTGCAACACTCCAGACAACTAGGCCATCTCAAACCCCCTAGACCCTCAAGTGCGTACTGGTAAATTTCATACTTTCTATGAAAACTTGAAAAAACATGTACTGATTTTTAGACAGGGTTTGATCCATGTGTAAACGTTTTAAAACAAATATCTGTAGTCGTCTCTCCTCTGGTTACAAAGATTACTGGTTGAACGACCCTCAATAAATCAAATTTGGGCCTATATATCACCATGTCGACTTACAAACAAAGCCCTTTCAAAACCTTACAAACAATAACCTCAATAAATCAAACTAGGGCCTATATTTCGCAATATCGACATTAAATAAATACTTACAAACAAAAACCTTTCAAAAATTTGTTACCGAACCAACAAATGACCTTGACCTTTATTTACAATCATGGATGCTTTATAATCCTCAATCAAGCAGACTGACACATGCCCTGCTCAAAAGTATTAACTGACTGATTAAGGTTTTTATCATGCTAGCTGGAAAAGAAAATCAAGTCCAGGGAGTAAATCACCGTTACTAAGCAACCACATACTTCAGATTGATCTAAGCCAAGCCTCTGTTCTATTTATAGCCCTACTTAATACTGAATACACACCTTGCCCAGAACCCTACAAATCAATCTTTTTACACTTCCATTGTATTTGAACAAAACATTCTGCACCCACTTCAGCAAAGATAGGTTGCCAGGCAACCAAACATTCTCTAACAACCACAAAAAAATTATCTTTTAACAGCAGAAGCCAATTTTTGTTGGTTGTTTTTTCTTGTGCGAGGCATATTGACAGTTCTGCATGTTAAGGGACAACATTTGCATTGGATTGCACGAAAAGATAGAGAGAAAGAGCGAAATGTGATTTAAGGTCCACTCAACACAAACTAGGTCAATTGGGACTAACATATAGTTTCAAATTTATTTCAATAATTCGTTTGTGTGTTGGGGTCTTTAGCAGAGGGAGGAAACCTAAGGAAACGAAGAAAACCCACGAGGTGTGACAAAAAATAAAGAGACAGGAATATAATAAGCATCTTCCTGAAGATGGCTGTATAAAATCAATCCAAATTCATTTCCCTGTTTTAGAAAAAAGATTTAATTTCTTTTTTTATTTTAATGTTTTTTGTAAATTGTGTGAGGTCTTCTATATTATAATGGTATGTAGACATAAGTTCTATTAACACTGTGGTGGTTGTCACTTTAACAACAATCTGAATATTTGGAATAGTTCTTCATCTGGGGTGGATATTAAACAGATCAGGTATCGTAGCGACATGGAGTGTATCTCAATAGTTCTCCCAACAATACAAATATAACTACTGACTACACTGTAGTACCTATCGTGTAACATACACCACCACCACGATTTCTAAATTTATATACTGGACATTAAAGATACAATATGCAAGAGTTAAATCTTTTCATTGGAGGGGTTTTTTTTTTGGGGGGGGGGGGCTTCTAATCTTTTATAAATTATTATTTAGACATCTATTCACATGACAAGCCTATAATCAACTCTCTAGAACTTCAGATGGCAGAGATTTAAATAGATTGAAACATTAAATGATTTAATGTAATAATGGGAAAGCAAGGCCTAGTCTTGGTTGACAAGTAACGTTGCTACAATAATAACCAACCTATATTGAAACTTCAAACAGTGATAAAACTGCTTAGAATTAAAGTAATTTGAATGATATTTTCAATATACTAATTTTGAATTACTGGCATCTATTTCGGAACTAATATACATGTAGCAAGATTATCCAGTTCTTTATCTAAATCATGCTTAATGCATCTTTAACATTTCAATCTATTATTACAATTGATTCTTGTAAGAAAAAGTTCATGCAACCCCTTAATTTTCTGTTTTTTCTAAAACCAAATGCCTGTAAAATTTGAACTTCAGACCTATTAGGGAAAAAGACTTAACAGTATTTAAAAACCCAAGTTACATGGCTAAGCTGTTCAAAAGTTTTTATTTCCAAATTCTTAAGTTATGAAAATTTAAACAAAACTTCTTTCATGTGATTAAAGCCTTACATTTAGCCAGTGGTAAGGGCTACATCATTATAATTTGTAAACAACGAAATCCAAATATCCTGAAATCAACGTTCTTAACTCCTGACACCAATTTAAAGCCCTGACTTATATATCCTGTAGTTAATTACGAGTTTCCCGAATCGTACCTCGAATGATCTGGAACAGACATACACAAGTAAGCCTAATGAGGTACATACCCACTTGATCATCAAGTGGAAGTGCAACTCATATTTTGAAAGATTATTTACAATGTGCGATATCTTGACAAGAACTTGACAAGAACGGTAATTTACGTATTGGTGAAACCACCAGTTTAACTTATTCTTAATTACAATGTATATCATTATTTTTTACAGAGAGAGAGTGAGAGAGAGAGGTGATATTGCTTGAAAGTAGGGAATAGAAAATTTGTTACAGAGTCAGAGAGTTCAAGTTAGACAATACGCTGACCTATCACTGACCGTGCTTATAGTATAAAATCTATCAATGAAAGCTGATTCATTGTGTAGTTCTTTATATGATATATTTAATATTATTAATATATTCATATGCATACTTTAATTAACTTTATACAACATCTAAGTTTAGTATAAATTAGCTGAGGTTGTTAAGACAAATGAGTGGAGAGAGAGAGAGAAATGGGGTTTAACGTCCACTCAACACAAATTAGGTCATTTTGGGACTAACATATGGTTGAGAAGTCATCCCTATCTCCATGCCTACGCTCACACCAGGGATCGAAACCACAGCCGCAAGCCAGAGGTGACCGGCCAGCTAGAGGTCGAAGCGCGGCACTCTAGACCACTTGGCCATCGCCCCCCCCCCCCCCAAAGGAGTGGAGCTTGGAAGCTCACCATAGAAGAGTCTCCCTGTTTCGAGAAGACGGAGAGCAAAGACAAACAGGGACATGCACAGGATACAGTTCCATCCAACCAGAACGACTATATATTCTCCAAGGCTCTCTGTCCTTTTACACTGACAAGGAGGAATGACATCGGAAAATCCATATGAACTTTCTTAGCACACATACTGGACGTCCAAGTCAGCCAGCCAACAACTTACTCACTGATCCACCGTAACTCCCATTTCAGATAAACAGCTGGACGATCTTGCCTTAATATACTACTACTTGTCACATACTCACGTACAACGCCACTTATCACATTGACAGACAAATGAAATGAAATGGGTTTTAACGTCCTACTGTTCTGCTTCGAACTGGGCTAACGAAGATGGGCATACACAATACAGTGAGCCAGGACAGCGACACTATAGGCTACACTTATATCGAATTCCAACTATCAAGGGATCTTTTACATACACGCCAACCTTGAAATCTAACACACGCGTTAACCCATTCGGTCACTCAACCAACCCAAAATAAACAATTCAGAAATCGCTGAAAATCAAGCTCCATATGAAGATAGTTTCGGACGGATAAACAATTATCTGAATCATAATCAATAAATAGCATAATAACGTCAGAATTTAATATGTACGCATGAATCCCCAGAAAATACTATATATTAATTTTGCAATGAAGAGTTTATCCGTACTATGCATCTGAAATTAATATAAACAAAATTTTATTAAATGAAAAATATATCATGTAGCTGCCGCAAATATCTAATATTCTGATTAAAATACAGCCCCCACAATAGATCTAATATAATCTACAGGAATTGATACAAAAAACAATCTAATTAAAATACAAGTCTATGTTGCTTTTCGTTTTTATACTTTCGATGGCCTAAATTACATAAAGATCTGACAAGTCAGGGTTCAATCTAGTCTAAAACCAATGAGTAGCAAATTTTTGTGACAGATTCACATTTTGGCTAATCAATTCAAAATTTGAATAGTATTTGCTCAGATTCGAGGAGCAGTAAAACGTAGCCTAATCACAAAAATTTGCAATTCTGATTTTTCGGGGTATAAGTGGATACTTTTTCTCGCCGAAGGCCGGTCTTCATTGTATACCCTGCTTCGGCTTATGTGCGGATGAAGGTAAAAAAAACCCTGACATTTCCAAAAAAAATCAGTTACCGGTACTGTCTCTCCACGATGCCGAACGCATTAAACGTCTAAAAAAAACTACATATACTTTAAGTTACACCACTCCAATCGAAATATGTGTAGACGTGGCTTTGCTTTTATTTCTTTATCTAAAAACATCCCCCTCTCCGCCTTCAAAATATTATCAACCCGAGAATATTCCATCATTTCACGCGTCTCGCGAGATGTCTACTTTTAGTTTCCAGTTAAGTTAACCAATCATATCATTGAATCATATTATACTGCGTTATTATTATTCTTCTATTTTTAGTAACATATTTTATAAACACGTGTGATCAAAAACGGAGTCTGCATTGTCTTCTAGTTATCGGATATATTGAAATAAAAACTGGTTCAAATTAATCACGACAACAACTTGGAATATTAAACAAGTTAGTCCTGCATTTATAAATTGATTTTTTCGTAGTCCTAATTATATTCCACATTTATCCAAAATGTAATGAATCACACTTCACAAGTTCGGAAGCAATTTTTGGCTAATGAATAAAATAATTCTATCGCTTTCACCGCGATTTGGGTCGCTTTTTGGGATGCGATACCGCTTAAATTGAACCCTGTGACAAGTTATAGTGGCGTCAGACATTGATTAATCAATCAATGTTGTTGTTTCTAGTGGTTTACCCACAGATCCGTGCATAAAAAGGCCAAAAACTCGCTGTAAGAGACTGTTCCAGATCCTATAGTAGTAAAGACAAGTTAAACGAAATTTGGAACAATAAAAACGAAACGATATAGGATTGGGATGGGTATCTAACTATCTAAATCGTGTTAGATAGTATTGTATACAATCTACCTTTAAGCCGTGTTAGAAAGTATGGTATCTACCTTTAAACTGTATTAGACAGTATGGTATCTACCTTTAAACTGTATTAGACAGTATGGTATCTACCTTTAAACTGTGTTAGAAAGTATGGTATCTACCTTTAATCCGTGTTAGACAGTATGGTATCTACCTTTAAACTGTGTTAGACAGTATGGTATCTACCTTTAAGCCGTGTTAGATAGTATAGTATCTACCTTTAAACCATGTTACATAGTCAGGTAGAGAAATGGGTGTTTACTTGTACCTTTAAACTATTTAATCTGTATAATATTATCTCACAACTAGTATCATCTATTAGTATCAAATTCTAAACATCGTTATTGCCTGTATTAAATTTACTATAAATAAACATTACTAGCAGGATGACTGGGACCCAAATTCAACCGAAGCCCAAATATGTCCATGGCCTAATTCACCCAGGGCCCATATTTGTGTCAAAACTCTTAAACCAAAAGTGGTAATTCGTTGCTACTGGGTCTATGTTACTCTTCAGTCAGAGCTATCCCTATAGCCCTATACACCAAATTTCTGCCTGGGGAAATCCCTAATGTAGTCCCCAACCCTGAACACACAAACGACAGTCAGTCAGAAATTTAACGTTATTTCAACAATTCGCTTGCATGTAGGGGTCTTTAGCAGTGGGAGGAAGCCGGAGGACCCGGAGTAAACCCATGAGGTTGGACAGGCGATCCTACTCCTTGTCACGCACAACCGGGGATTCTAAACCATACCAGTTGAAAGAGAGAAACTCAGTTTATGACATCAAAAAAAAAACAAGATCAAAAATATTTTATTTACTAACTTTGCATCATTTCAGGGACTGTCCCTTTAATAAAACTGTGAGATAAAAAGATTCAAAACAAAAAGTTATTTCAATTCAACTCAGATAAAAAAATCAAAACAAAAGTTATTTGCAATCAACATGAACAAAATACAAAAACAAACACCAAAATTTAAATCACCAGACAAATACAAATCCTGATCTTGTAGCATATTATAAACAACGCTATCTGATGATCAAAGCTGTGGACCAACTTGAATACAAACAACAACTTCAATAAAATGAAATGGGGTTTAACGTCCTACAGTTCTGCTCCTAATTTTAAACTGGGCTAACGAGGACGGGTATACGCCGTACAGTGTGCTATGCAGGGAAATTTTGTTCAGACAGCGACACTACAGCCTTCTCTTATATCGAATTCCAACTGCCAAGGGATCTTTTATGTACACACAGGACCTCTGCTTCTTGTTCCATCCGAACGACAAGACAGCTGTCCTTGTCAGGCCTTCCGACAACTTTAGTAACAAAATCAATAACATATCATTGAACATCTAAAAAAGCACCGCAGAAAAAAAGTTGACGGGTAGTGTCACCACTGTCTGGGCAAAATATCCCTCATAGCACACCTTCATTAACTTCAATGCCCACAACAACTTCATCCGTGATCAAAAAAACAAAAAAAAAACAATCAATAACACTCTAAATCTAGCCTATATTTCATATTCATCAAAAATACAAACATATCTCTTTGTCAATTTAGCACAACTTTTTATAAAAATACTCTAGTTGTGGATAAACTTTCAATACACACTATTTTAGTCAGTCAGTGATAAATAAAAAGATCAATAACAAGCCATTCAACAACTTCTATCCTATTGCCTATACAAGGTTTTTCATAAGCAGTGCTCATTGCTTAAGCATAAGCAGATAACTGATGAACTTCCCGCTTACCTTCTTGGTTCCTTTTAAACACCCCTGAATTAAATAGAGCATGACCTTTTGACTGACTGTTACTCTACACTGAATAAACAAAAACCCTTCAGGGAATACCATTAGTCACTCACTTGGTTGCCATTGGAGTCCAAGTTGATTTATAACTAAGTTTGGCAAGTTGCCAAAACAAACGCCTTTTCTTTGTTCAGTCAGCTTACACATCCAATACAGACTGTCAGCCATCTTTTAAACCAATAATAATGTAATTATTCTTCCCTTGGGATCTCTCGGCCAATAGTCTGTTAGCGCAGGACAAGGTAACCATCCCTGTTGTCATGGTAACATGACGGTGATCGATAGAGTGATCAGAGTTGAAAAGGGCCTTTTTGACAGTTTAATGGGATTACATGGCAGTAACATTAATCATCATGATCATTTTTGAAAAAGACGTTTTTGCTATCCAATTTAAAAAAAAATACTTGTCTGCATGCAGTGCGTTAACACCACTGGGAAGCGGGCATTTAATCAGACACACACAGTTGTAACGTTTAACATACATTATTCAAGAGCTAAATCTGCCTATTGCAGGTCTTTTTTTATGCCTGAAAAGTTATATGAATTATTCAAGAGCTGAAATTGCCTATTGCAGGTCTTTTCTTTGGGCCAGAAATGTCTGTGATTCTGTAATGTGATAATTTATAATGTTTTGTAAAGCGCATTTGAGCACCCAGTGAATTGTTCGCTATAAAAATGTTTTTTATAATAATAATAAAAAAAAAATGTTATATGAATTATTAATTAACTTATCCACGTCTTGATGCCATCGGATGGCTCTGATAGTAAGTAAATTTAAATACATTTTGTGGTCAATGAGGTTACCATGACAATGGAGGATTGAGGATTTGTTTTTCAATACAATGGTAGTAATGAGGCTAGCCTATAACTGCATCACTGATATCTAGACTCAAAGCGAAGTAATTTGAGTGAAATTTTCAGCATGTACTCTTTTCACTATCTGTTTTTAAATAGCAAGAACTGTTGGTTATTAATCTAATCTTATAGTCCGTTCAGACGCTTATTTTTAAACCAGTTCATAATCGCTGGGGTTTTTAAGACAGCATTGTGTTGCGTTCACACGTACTATAAGCCAAACCAGTTTAACTATTCTGACCTCTTTGGTCGGAGTTTAGAGTCAACTACGCATGGGCAGCTTCACCATCTTTATTCGGTTCTCGCACGCATATCGATAACATTGAGACTGTCTGACCCCCATATTTTCACAGGAATGTAACTTACTGCGTACTGCGCATGCTCAAAGCAAGCTGGAGCTGGGCTTTTTAAGCCAACCCATTCAGACGGCTAAGATGAACCAGTTTAAAATAAACAGCCTTCTCGAAGACAGGTCGCAAGCTGGGTTTTTTAAACTGGTTTATTTGCCCCACATGTGCGTTCAGACGCTTAAGTTGAACTGGTTTAACGATCCCCAGGGTTTTTAAACCAGTTCAAAATAAGCGTCTGAACCGGGTATTAGGTAAGGCCTTATTAACACAGGCATTTTTGAAAAAGTTGTTTTTGTCATCCAGTAAAAAAACATCACAAAACAAGAAATCAAACTTTCAGTTGGTGTAATCTATGGATTCTGTATCTTAATGTATCTTAGCAACAAAAAAATGTTGAGTCATTATAAACCCATTATCTTTGTCATTATCTTTATTACAAAATTTAAAAAAACTGTTTATTTGAATTTGAAAGAGTTTCTTCCCTTTGTTACAGCCGATACGAAGCTGTTGAGTCATAATAAACCCATTATCTTTGTCATTATTTTTATTACAAAATTTTAAATAACAGTTTATTTGAATTTGAAAGAGTTTCTGTCCTGTGTTACAGCCGATACGAAGCTTTGAAATTAAAGCTGTTGTGGGTAATGGTGGCCAAGTGGCTAAGGCTGATATCAAACAGTCTATGCTACACAATGAAGATGTTATTGATAGTTATAGTGCCATCTTGACACATGAAAGCAGACTTGATTAAAATATCTTTACATCGGCTATGGAAGTCCATGGTTTTCCAGAATGCACTCAATAGTCCTTTGTCTTGTAAAGCAATCTGTACTGAATGCTTAATCTGGCAATAACCCTCGCTGATACAGGAGAATGATCTTATTGCAAGTACCTCTCAGCGACAGCCCTTTAAGTAGCGCTCAGGGCATTAGGCCTCCACTTACAGGGATACACAATCTATGGTAATTAAAAGCCCTCCCTTTTAAGTGGTGCCCAGGGCATACGACCTACCTGCCACACCATAGTACCTTAGACAATCGATGGTAATCAAAGTCTGACCGGTCGTTGGACAGAAGAAGGCCCTATTTCAATATCCCTTTCTTGGCGTGGTATAATAATACTTATAATCAATCCAGCATTAGCCACTTCACGTGACATTTAATGAACTTGATCTACGAGCTTAACACCAAATGAACCAGGTCTCTAATCCATCCAGATCATGATGTAACGTGTGTAAATGGAACGGACTGAGTTGTAACCTTTTATCAGGCAATGTATAAAGCATTTCCATGTTCACTGATTATAGCCAGACCTATATAATATAGAGAGCGTCTGGCCAACTGGGTTGTCATGGGTGATATTTTCATTACCCAATCTGTAAACATGCATTATGCAAGAGCTAAATCTGCTTATGGCAGGTCTTTCTTTAGGCCTGAAATGTTATATAAATTATTAATTAGACATTAATTCACATGACAAGACCATAATCAACTCTCGATGACATCAGATACATGAGATTTTAACTAGATTAGAACAGTTTAGCCATTTAATCATTTAATCTAAAAACAGAGAAGCAAGGCCAAGACTCGTATATTCCAGTACCATGGTTATGATAATAAACAATCAATTCCACATCTTGTCAAAACTTCAAACAGTCATAACTTATCTTATAGAGAAAAAAGTAATGTCAATGGAATTTTAATATATTCATTTTGCATTATCTAGTTTTGAACTATTATAGCAAGAAAGGCTGGATGCATCTTTAACTTTAATAAGAGAGAGAAAGAGAGAGAAATGGGGTATAAGTAAAACGTCCACTCGACACAAACTGGGTCATTTCGGGACTAACATATGGTTTAATTTTATTTCAATGATTCGCTTGCGCGTAGGGGTCTTTAACAGTGGGAGGAAACCTACAAGGTGGGAGGAAACCTACAAGGTTGGACAGACGACCCTACTCCTTGCCACGTACAACCAGGGATTTGAAACCACACCAGTTGACTCAATGGCAGGCCGTATGATACAGCGCGTGCACACTAACCATTCGGCCATCCAACCCCCCTAACTTAAAGAAATGAAATGATATGGGGTTCAACATTCGACTGTTCTGATCTAACTGGGCTAAAGAAGATTGGCAGTAGAATCATTAGAATGCGATATGGGTGAAATTTTGCCTGGGCAGCAACACTACGGTTTACTCTCATATTGAATTCCAAATGTCAAGGAGTCGTTTACGTGCACGGCAATGTGTACACAGGGCCTTGGTTTTCCATCCCATCCAACGGACTAGACAGCTGTCCTTGTCAGGTCCTAGGTCCTGCCCCACTGAAAAGGGGAAACCACGTCTGAAAATCCTGATGTACTTTCTCAGCGAATGCAGGGATTGAAACTGCGACCTCCAGACTATCGAGCCAGCGCCTTATACCTACTATAACTTTTATAAATCAACACCAGAACAAAACACAAGTATAAAATAATGGGTGTCAGTGAAAACAAAACATCGTGGGTCAGAAATTGTGTAAGAATATGTAATTACATAGCAGAAGAGTAGACAAAAAAGGCCATTTTGAAATCCAATCCTGTTTGAGACACTAATTGGCCACACACAATACAAATAACAATCACTGTTAGCTAGTGAGGGACGTTTCCACTAGGAGTCTTTATGCATTATTATCAAGCTATTACTGTTTATTACTGAGGGACGTTTCCACTAGGCTTTATTATCACCGTACGAATAACAACCACTGTTTATTACTGAGGGACGTTTCCACTAAACTTCTCTAGGCAGCATAAAGCTAATCCTTCGAAGACTCTAGTTAATCCTAGTGGAAATGTCCCTCAGTAATAAACAGTGGTAGCTTGACACTAAAGATAAACACACTTACACGGATAACAATACCTGTATGTGTACTGAAACGTTGCATGTTGATAAAAGTCGGAAGTAGTACATATATATCCATATAAGAGTGTTTATTTTTAGTATCAAGGTATCACTGTTTCACAGAAAATTACTTACGTATTATCTCTCTCACAGATGACTGTCCACAACACGTGCTTTGACTTCACGTGGCGTCAGTCATTGGCTCAACGGCTCGTGCATTGTTTACATAACACCTAACTGCTTCAGGCAAAATGATGCATTTTACTCATTTTAATACCCATTTACACTAAATAAGAAATATTTTTTAACTATAAATACTACGAACGTCTTTATTTTTCTTATACTTCAAAAATATGTTTGAGAATTTAATTTGTCGGAGTAAAAATGTTAATATGCCGAACTCATTAAGTCTCGTTGATGTCATGCTTATCCGTGATTGTAGCGGCCAAGCGAATATTCACTGCGGGATCAGTTTATGTTTATTACTGAGGGACATTTCCACTAGCTAGGAGTCTGTATGCATTATCTTCAAGCTATTACTGTTTATTATTGAGGGATGTTTCCATTAGGCTTCTCTAGGATTTATTATCACCAGGCATTATGTACTGAGGGACATTTCCACTAGAGTTCTCGGGTCTTGATATTAACCGATAGCTGGTGAAGGCTAGAGAATTCCAAACAAACCATTGTTCAATGTATTCTAATTTTTTTGATCAAGATTTCCAGTTCATTTACTCCATGCCATTGAAACAATTTAACAGTTGGCCAGTCCCACCATATGGCTTACATGAAGATGTTTCTAGGGTTCGTTTCCATGCATGCCAATATGTAGATGGACATTGGTTTTTTGTCCCATCCAAACTACTAGACACTGGGTTCATTTAAGTGCATGCCAATTGACACATGAATTCACAATACCCTACCATAAATCAAAAAACATGCGTTATCAAAAATGAGAGACAGAATGGCGCGAGGGCCAGGGTACCAAAGGATAGGGGTAGTGGTCCCAGCCTCTAGAAAATTTTGAAATTTGTCAATACATCTATCTTCATCAAGAAAATAGAATAAGCTTTTGGAACGAGACAGTAGATTTAGAGACACGATTATTGGAAGAGCTCACATTAGTCAGGAGCAAGTGTTGACGAGACACTATAATAAGTCTATAATCGACCAAAATAATTGATGCCCTGATAAGATTTCACAATAAATTCAGATAATATTTTCACAATGTTGATTTCATCCATAGTCAACTTGTGAATTTTGGGAAATAGTCAAAAGGTTGAAAACTTTCATCACTAGGGCATGGGTATATTATGTATACCCAAGAAAAGGGCAGGGTACCATTTATATGCCCTGGTCCCCTGATACCCGTCAAACGCTAGTATATAATAGAACCAACAACACTGTGTTATAATAGTTAATCCCTTTTAGCCCTTTGTACTAGTGATGGATATTGCAACTGCAGTTGAGTTACAATACGTATTACGATTTGGGTACTATTGGTATCACAATTCATACACAAGTCAATATTTACCCAGAAAACAACCGGTAATTGATATTTGATTGGATTCACTAAATTCTGGAAAGAAAATTACTGTTCAGGTCAATGTGTGACGTGCTTAATTAAAATTGACAGGTTTATTGAAGCTATAAAAACACACACAAAAAAATCGTAAACATTTGATTCATCTGCTGGCCATTATATAGTTGAACGATAAAATGGATACAATTATAAACAATCTTCAAGAGTGAGAGAGAGAAATGGGGTTTAACGTCCACTCGACCAAAACTAGGTTAATTTGGGACTAACCCAATCTTCAAATATTCATTATAACTTGGTTCACAATAAGAATAAACTAACTTGTAGAAATTTTCACTATATTCCCAATTCATTTCCGATTTTTGAAAGTATTCTAGAAAGAACGGTGTTACGGAGTCAGAGAGTTCAAGATAGACAATACGCTGACCTATCACTGACCATGCTTATAATATAAAATCTATCAATGACAGCTGATTCATTGTGTAGTTTTTTATATGATATATTTGATATCAATATATGTATATGCATGCTTTAATCAACTTTACACGACATCTAAGTTTAGTATAAATTAGCTGTGGTTGTTTAGACAAATGAGTGGAGCTTGGAATTAGGGTCTCTCTGTTGAGAGAGACGCACAACCAGGCGCATGGACTCGCCCGAGTTCAACCACTGCCTTGGCAGCGGAGCAGAATGGTAGATTCAATATGGTTAGATGTGTTCCTGTCAAAGTAATAGTTCCAGTATAGTCTTATAGTTTCTGTAGTGTTGATGTAGGCCTATCTATGTATGTATTTGATATTCTGTTCCCGTTGTAAATAAACCATATAGTTACGAAACTGATTCTGTTATCACTTACAATAGTGTCACACCGGCCAAAACTCTTTATTTAAATCTCAAAGTTATTTGAAAGAAAAGTTTATCCAGTTCACAATGAGAACTATAAACTTACAATAACCAACAAAAAAAAAAAACCCATCTGATTCAAACACAGATCCTATTTCGTTTCGTTTTTAAAAGTTCCAAATTTTCCTTTTAGTTGTCTTCACTACACTAGGATCTAGAAGAGTTGTTATCATTCATGTCTTCTGAATGATTTGAGGCATTAGGGATTAGCCAATGAAACCGTCTGTTATGGCGAGTTCTTGACCTTTGGATGAACAGAACTGTGGGTAAACCACTAGAAAAGTCAACGTTGTCTGATGTCATTCTGTCAAAAGCTGCTGGTTTGACCCTAATGGATGAACAGAACTGTGGGTAAACCACTAGAAAAGTCAACGTTGTCTGATGTCATTCTGTCAAAAGCTGCTCGTTTGACCCTGATGTGAACTCCCACTATAACATATTAGAACTTCATGTAGTGTAAGCCATCGAAAGTATAATAAAATAAAACGAAATATAGATCTGTATTTTAATCTGACAGAAAAAATAAACCCTGAGGACAACAAACAACAAAAAGTAATTTTAAATCAGGTGATTGTATGCCAATATAATACCTAAACTTCTCGATCTACCTCCTGTTCTCCACTTTATACTTAAACAATACCACCATGTGTGAACTTGTTCTCCATGGTAACCACCTTTAACATCAACTGCTTCTATGGTTTTAATTTACTCAAGTTTTACAGAGATTACAGTTATAGTCTGTTTCAAAATAATGGGTTAAATAATTTTTCTAGAAAATGAAATGAAATAGGTGTTAACCTCCTACTGTTCTGCTACGACTCAGCTAATGAAGATGGTCATATGCCATACAGTGTGCTATCAGGGAAATTTTGCCTGGGCAGTGGCACTACTGCCTACTCATACATCAAATTCCAACTGTCAAGGGATCTTTTACGTGTACACCAATGTACACATAGGTCCTTCTTTTTCGTCCGATCTAAATGACTGTCCAACCTTGTGGGTTCTCTTTGGGTCTTCCGGTTTCCTACCACTGCTAAAGATCCCACACACAAGGGAATTATTGAAATGAAATTGAACCATGTGTTGGTCCTGAAATGACCTAGTTTGTGTCAAGTGGATGTTAAACCCTATCTCTCTCTCTCTCTAAATGTTAACTATTAATTTACAAATAGAGACCACATTTTAGAAACTGGCTATAGCCACTAAGCTATACTGGATAAAAGCAAACCTGTTTGATAAACTGTTTTTATCACCACTGGTAGAAGGCCGGTTCTACTTCAAACATTTTCAATTTAAGAACTAAATTAAGAACATGATCCATGACGAACAACAATTTTACTAATTAGTCTAATTATTGTTAACTTAATTACTAACCCTATCCATCATGATTCATTGGGTTTCTTCACATCAATACAGCCTACAGGCTGCAGCTTCAAACAAAAGGTCCAGGAGCTTTAACCATTTATGAAGTGTTTATAATATATATATGTACAAAATTTCAAAAAGTTGTCTTGCTTGTTTGGCACATATTCAGGCTTTGTCGGGCACCATCCCTAACTTTCTCTGGAGTTTTTTTCAGGCTTCAAATGTTATATACAAAATTAATTAGGCATTTATTCCCATCACAGTATCTTAAAGTTGGGTTCCCAGATAAGTATTTATCGGGTGGTTATTGCCAATAAAAGTATGACAATTTTGGTATATATGGAAAGAAGAGATACCCAATCTTACTAGAAAAATACTGGATTCCCTGAAAAACACTCATGGAGCGTAAACAGGACAAAAATGTAAGGGGTTCCCTTAATAGTCAACCCGACGAATAAGGGTACCTGCACGCTTGGCGTTGAAGGCTGCACGCGAACTTGAGTGATTTGTGTACATGTTGAAAAACTTTATGAAGAGTTAGACATACAACAATTTCTGGGGTAAAAATCACGGAAAAAGACGCGGGCAGTGGATAATCCGAGAATTTAATTAGGATTCGATATTTGTAGTAAATAGTCAGCGCTTACAGACAACATCGTCTTGTCTATGCAATGCATTCTCCCCTGTCGTCTGCCACCGTTGCCATTGGTTACGGTGAGGGGTAATCGCCTGACGCAAACATGGTCTCTTTCGATAGATTTTTATAGCAGGCTATTCTCGTCAATTACAATGTTTTGAGAACGATTTGAAGCAAAATTATGATAAAATAATTAGTTTGAATATGTTTTTAATTCTAATATATCATCAAATCACCCAGTTTGTATCCAGGAACCCAACTTTAAACCCCATTACATTACAATTTTAAGCCGGCCAGGAACGGTAAAAGGCATGGCGGCACGGTTTACATTTTGTACTGTAAACGGGTCAAACATGCAAGTTGTACTGAAATGTGGTTGACTCGGCATGGTACCAGGCCCAGCACGGTTACATTTTCATATCTGGTCTGAACATGATTTCAGTATGTATCACTACGCATGCGCAAAACAAACCACGACCCTTTTCCCTGCAAGCTTTGACATTTCTGTAAAAATGGCTGCTCAAACTAAATCAACCATCATAATTGTTTTCATTCGGGTAATTTGCTTACGAACTGAAATTATTTTTTTTTCTGTGAAGAGTTCCACATTTGGCATGCTTGGCTCTGATCCGAGACCGGTTATTTTAGAGTAATGTAAACGGGTCAATTTATTAAATTTATCACGGCCTGGTAACGTGCTCGGAACGGCACGCTTATCGCGGCCAAGTGTAAACAGGGCTTTGTATTGTCTTGATCTATCAACCTCAACATTTTAAACGCGGGCAGATTTTCTAGTCACGAAACAAATCAACACATAAAGGGTGATTAGGTAAGATTTTGAAATGAAGTTAAAATTCCTATTTTTCTTCTCCGATTGGGTTAACGAAGATGGGTTCGATTTCATGATCATGATCTATATTGTCATGTTAATAATTGTCCAGTTAATAATTTATATAACATTTAAGGCCTAAAGCATGATCTGCAATAGACAGATTTAGCTCTTCCATAATTCCCCTTTAAAAACTCAGTTGCCTCCAGAGCAGAGAAGTACAATCTTGAGTCTTGTGTCTGATTTTTCAATCTTTCTATTTGGAGCCGATGGCCATTTATTGGTTTATTTAGAAAAACTTAATTGGCTCAGCTACCTAAGATGTGAATCTTAAAGGAATCATGTATGCTCTCCAATATAAAATGAAATGAAATTGGGTTTACATGTATAGGTCAACCCTGATCAGGCTAATGAAGACGAACATATGGGAATTAAACAAAAACAAGCGAATGTATTCTCTTTGGGACTAAACGTAAATTAAGACATATTAAACAGTTCACAATAAACTGCAATAAGCATACCGTAAGGGCAACGGATAGCCTAAAATATTTGGGTGTATATTTTGACAAATACTTGTCTGGTGAGGACATTGTTAACAATATTGTTAAAAAAGCAAACTCAAGATTAAAATTTCTGTTTCGCTACAATAAATGCCTAAGTAAAAAAAACAAAAATTTACTTTGTTCTCCACTTATTCAGTGCCACTTTGATTATGCCTGCTCAGCCTGGTATTCTGGTGTGAATCAATCACTTAAAAATAAACTACAAGTTGTTCAAAACAAGATTTATACATGAGCTTGGACGTAGAGATCATGTTTCATATTCAGATTTCAAAGTACTAAATGTCGAAAACCGAGTTAAACAGTTAAAACTAAACCATGTACATAAGATTTTCCATAATAATTGTCCATCATACCTTAAATCAAAATTCAAATGTGTTAGAGATACTCATCAATACGGTACAAGATCTAGTTTATTCAATTTTTATGTTCCAAAATGCGCGGGTAGAGATCAGTTCACATCACTTTATTACACAGCCATAAGTATCTGGAACGATTTACCGAATGATATTAAGTCTTTAGAATCAGTAAACAGCTTTAAAGCTGCAACCAAGAAGTATTTATTGTTAACCCAAAATTAGTCTGTGATAGGCCTACATGCTTGATTATCTACTAAAATTGGTTGATGTATAACATGTAGACTTAACTATTTTTAATTATTTGTGATACATTGCTGTGATGGCTTAGTTATTAAATTTTGTCTCCTAATGATGACCTGATGCGACCTTGACAACCCTGGACGACAATGGAAATAAATTTACGTCCAGCTTTTTGGGCTATCCTAAGTAAAGGTCTCTTCATGACATCTCGTTTCTCATTCCTAATCATACAATGCTCCAGAACGTCCTTTATTTTATATGCACAACTTAATATATTATATTGTTGCCTCTTTCCAGATCATACAATGCAGCTCATGTACTTTAATTTATTGTTGTCATGTTGTAACCTTTACTTGAAGAATAAATAAATAAAATAAATAAATAAATAAATAAAGCCAACTGTGAGGCTTGCAGTCCAGTAAGCCTTAATCTGGCCCTCAACTTACCTGTACATCGATTTTCTAGGGGTTACAGAAATAAGGTTTAGGTAGGGATACATTTAACCTTGACACACATCCTAACTGTTCTACTTTTAAAAGTACAACAAAATCTAAAATCTGTAGTTTTCAATTCATTTGAAAAGGTAATAACAATGAACTTAATACTAAAGTTATGGTTGGGTGAATCTGAACACAGAATTTATTATAAAGTGAGTAAAAGGGCAGGCAATTACCTTAGTATTATTGTTCATGACAAGTTTGCTTCAAAGAGTTTCATCAATCTGATATTAATACTGCTTAATCAGAAATAACACTGAGTAATGGTGTTTTTTAGTGTAACGATTCATGTAATGATTTAAGTAATGAGTTATGGGGTGTATTCTGTAATGAGTTATGTGGGGAGTTATGTAATGAGTTACATAGTGAGATATGTAATAAGATTTTTGTAGTGAGTTTTGTAATTAGTTATGAAATGAGTTATGTAGTGAGTTATGTAATTAGTTATGTAATGAGTTGTGCAGTAAGTTATGCAATGACATCCACTCGACACAAACTAGATCATTTCGGGGCTAACATATGCTTCAATTTTATTTCAATAAATGAATTTACTGCACATAGAGGTATTTAGAAGTGGAAGGAACCGGAGGACCTGGAGAAAACCAACGTGGTTAGACAGACGACCCTTCTCCTTATCATGTACAAGATGGAATTAAAACCAAACCACTTGATTCAAATGATAAACCTGAAGATGGAATGTGCTCACGTTAACAATTCAGCAACCAATTAAATATCAGCGCCGCTATCTGGGCAAAAGTGACTAATACCACACTCCAACCTTGTGGGTTTTCTCTGGGTACTCAGGTTTCCTCCCACTGCTAAAGACCCTTACGTGCAAGCGAATTATTGAAATACAATTAAACCATATGTTGGTCCCAAAATGATCTAGTTTATGTCGAGTGGACGTTAAACCCCATCTATCTCTCTCTCTCTCTAATACCACACTGCCCAATCAGTGAAGAACAGTGGAATATTAAACTCCCATTTCATTTCATTTCAATTTTTCCAGCTTCATCCACAGTAAAATATGGTGAGTCATTATATCCTGTATATATATACTACATGTACATGTGTTGCTTGATTGAAGACTATAATAATTGATAAGCTACCCAACTTCCTGCCAAATAGAACCCTGACAAAGAGATATACGGTAGGCTTCCAGATGCCAAAGCAATTCTCTTTCCATATAAACTAAATTAATTATCAAACTTCCATTTTATTGCACTTAATCAAGATGCCAAAGCAATTCTCTTTCCATATAAACTAAATTAATTATCAAACTTCCATTTTATTGCACTTAATTTAACTTCCCGTCATCAAATTTTCTAGATGACTAGCTCTCGAAGATCATAACAGGTTACTGAAACATTGCATGGTAAGTTTTTTGCCGACAGTTTCATTAATTATAGAAAACGAAATGATATGAAATATGAGACTGGACAGCTTTGCATTTAAATATTTTTAATCAAGGAAAGTTTTAGAGCAGGTGGAATCATGAAACTTTCCAAAATCAAGGTGCAGTAGGGGGTAGGTTAACCTGATTAACCTGTCCAAACACATCAATTTTCTCCAGGTCGTCCTGTTCCCTCACAATACTAAAGACTCCTATGCATAAGCCAATTATTGAAATAAAATTAAACCATATATTAGTCCCGAAATGACCTACATGTAGCTGGTGTCTATAATTGAAAACTGTAAAGTGTGAAACCTGTAACTTGATCGTGGTGATGAAATAGAAACCGGTGAAATGTTGTGTTGTATTGGCCAGGTATCTCATGTATGGTTTCTTGTTATCTTTATAGACTGTATGATGGATGTTATCTTTATAGGCTGTATGATAGTAAATGTCTTTATAGACTGTATGATGGATGTTATCTTTATAGACTGTATGATGGATGTTATCTTTATAGGCTGTATGATAGTAAATGTCTTTATAGACTGTATGATGATGGATGATATCTTTATTATTATAGACTGTATGATGGATGATATCTTTATAGGCTGTATGATAGTAAATGTCTTTAAATGGTGACAATACAGGCCTGGAAATAAGACGGCACAGGGTGATCAATAAATCGATCCCCTGATTTTTGGTCCAGGCGATTGATTTTTTGATCACCTGAGGTATCAACCTGGTGACCAATCGATCACCTGAATTGATCACCTAAAACTAGAGATTGCATGATGTTGTTTGAATGTTGTTTCTTGAGTAACTTAAATTGCGTGACCATTTACTTAATTCATTTCACGGAATATATCCAAGATACAATTTGAAGAACTGTTTTACTCCTTGACAGTCATTTTAATATGCAATAAAATATATGGTACTGCCAATAATTCAATCACAGGAAGTGAAAGTGCCTATCCATAAGAAAAACAAGCACACTATCGAAATTAGCTTTTTTGCTTTGCTTCCCACCTTGAATTCCCATTTTTTGAATGTTGTTATATTGACTGTCTCTTTTTTCTTCACTTGCGTGGCCATTTTGGCAACTCGACCAAAATCTTGTCAAATCCACACAACCACGTGTTGAGAAAATTGTGACAGCCAGGGCATCTTGCATAACAACAGGGACTCCCAGATTAATTTGCATAGCTGTCAGCGAAAGAGTCAGTCTATTGGTCCTGTCCCACGTCACCGCTGAATATGTAATTTACAAAATCACAAAGTCCAATCGTATGCTATGAGATGTCACTTCGTGAAAGATCGTAAACAGACGAAGTCGCCGATTTCCTTATTTGGACACAAGCTTGTCAATTTGACCATTGTGTTCAACGTCACAAACTATGGAATTCCCCAGAAACAACCAACTCTGCACATGATACAGCATGCACATGCTAACCATTCGGCCATCCCCCTCCTCCCCACAGAAAAATGAACCACAAGCATATGCATCACATTATACACACAATATTTTGAGCTGAAACTTTCTGATGAATTAAAAAAAAAAGTTTTTATTATATCTGAGACGGCTGCTTTAACCATCAGTTTTCAGAATTCAATTATTTGTTGAAAACCTGCCATATTCATGTACGGGCATACTGATACTTTCTATCAAGTGCTGCCAAAAGCAGTTATCTCAAAAGCATTGCCATGGCAACAACGGTGAATAAATGGCATGGGTCAGAACACTGGATAAATAATCAATTGTTTGCATTTCAATATCAGGTCCATACTTTTTCATGAATTAACAGCATTATGGACAACTTTTTGTTGTCGATATCCCAGTTTATATGCCCATAACAAACTGGAGAGAGAGAGAAAGAGAGAAGGAGAGAGACAGAGAGTTTGCTTAATGTTCACTTGAAAAAAACTAGTTCAATTCAAGACTAACATCAATTTTATTTCAATTATTGTCTTCGGCCATGGGATGGGACAGGACGACCCGGAGAAAACATGAGGTTAGGCAGGCAACCATAATCTTAGTCACGTACAACCAGGGAATCCCACCATTTCACTTGGCTCAATGACAGACCTTTATTTTACAACCCACCAGCTTAAGATGGATGAAAATGGATCGATGATTGTTTTAAAGTGATTTATATTCAAATTTTTAACAAACTATTGTAATTTCTAATACATGTGAATAGTTCAAAATGGAAACCACTTGTTTATGTCTGCTTTGGTTCTCAACCTTTTTTGGCAACGGCATACCTTGAAACACATGAAAAAATAGCGACACATCTGGCTAAATATTTATGTAATATATTTGAATTTTGCAAAATTCAACCATGGCAAGTCATATATGGCATACAACTGTAGACATAGACTAATCATAGGCATATAGAATGACTAAAACTAAATAATGATAAACACAGCTATGGACTTAACAGTAGACACCTGTAAATACTCAATTGGGATCATATCTCTTTTCTCATTTTCTTAGTGTGCCGTTCAAAATTTTGCGGCACACTCAGGTAGATCTCGCGACACACCTGTGTGCAGCGGCACACTGGTTGAGAATCACTGGTCTATACTATTATTATTTTGTTGTTTCTGAATCTGCCATTATCAATTAATTCCGCATTGTCTTGTACGTTATGTTTTTCTTTGTTCATTATAAATCAAATAGCGCCCAAAATACGACCCATGATTATAATATGATCATTGCGTCTTAAATATTAGATATTAAAGCGGGAATTTCATATTTTCCAAGAAAGTCAAAACATATTTATTATGTCTTTTGCTCAATAGGTTGTCAACTCACTATTAAACAATCATAGGCATTATTTTTACACGTACAAATCCTTCACATCAGAAATAATAACACAATTACCTCCCTTGTTTTCCTATTCCCCCCATGCAATAGTTATTTTCAAACGTTTGAATTTAAAGTTGAAGATAGGTTGCCAGGCAACGAAACATACGCCCACAGCAGCTAAATCGTCCGGGCAGTCAACAAGAGTTGTTGCATATTTTTACTTTTTTTCGATAATGAAACATTTATATTACACTAAAATCTGATTAAGAGTAACAACTCATAAAGTAATTATCAGAAAATCATTAGAATTTGTTTGGTTTTTATAAAGTTCTGGCCCATGCTAACAATCAGTACAGTATACAAAACGTCTAATATCATGGATTTAGCTGTTCAGTTATCAAAATTCAATGAAAATTAATCAGATTCTAGAGCGTCACAAGATTTTTCAAAGTGATCAAGGGAGATAACTTTGGCAGTTATTATGGGAAATCACTGAAAATCAATTAGGCTTCTTCGTCTCATGACCTTAAATACTGTGTATCAATTTAAAGTCTATCATATATTAACTTTGACATCTAGCGCGTCCGCAAGATTTTTGGAAGTGATCAAGGGCCATAACTCTGGCAGTAATTATCAGAAATCTCTGAAAATCAATAGGATTCTTCTCATCATGACCTTAAACGCTGTGTATAAATTTAAAGTTAATCGGATATTAACTCTGGCCTCTAGAGCATCCACAAGATTTTTCAAAGTGATCAAGGGCCATAACTCTGGCAGTAATTATCACAAATCGCTGAAAATCAATAGGCTTCTTTGTCTCATGACTTTAAATACTGTGTATAAATTTAAAGTCAATCGGATATTAACTTTAGCCTCTACAGCGTTCAGAAGATTTTTCAAAGTGATCAAGGGTCATAACTCTGGCAGTAATAATCGGTAATCGCTGAAAATCAATAGGCCTCTTCGTCTCATGACTTTAAACACTGTGTATAAATATGAAGTCAATCAGATATTAACTTTAGCCTCTAGAGCGTTCACAAGATTTTTCAAAGTGATCAAGGGTCATAACTCTGGCAATAATTATTAGATATTGCTGAAAATCAATAGGCTTCGTCGTCTCATGACCTTAAACAATGTGTATAAATTTAAAGTTAATCGGATATTAACTTTAGCCTCTAGTGCGTTCACAAGAAATTGTGGACGGACGGACCGACGGACGGGGGCGACGGCAATATACGTCCACATTTCTATAAAAATGATATTTTTGCCAATTTCTCAACTGGCAATGGTGAATTATAGGATTAATATAACTTAAAAATATGAAATCGCAGCTTTAAGATCCCATATTTTCACGGCAAGATTAAATTAACTTCAATATTGATTGATATGGACCAATGTTTTAAATTTCTGATATCATGGAAAATATTGAGTTAGAGCACACTATTGAATTCTAATACCTGCGTTACATTTCTAATATTATGGAAAATATTGAGTTATAGGCCACACAGGCTGCCACAACTTCGATTAATTTTACTAAAATAAAGTCTATTTAAAGAAACATCACACGGAAGTATTTAATAAGGTAGTCTCTATCATCCATGCATGGGCAATGGACTTTACGTCAAATATTGACAACATTCCCAGAACCTCTGTACGTTGAAGACTAGGAGGTTGTGGATGACCGAGACTATTAATAAGGTATTTTTTTTCCAGTAAAAATATGGCATATTTGCTATATTATTATGAAAAGTAGTGACACCAACTTTGGTGGAAGCAGATGTTACATTTTACTCATACCAAATCTTGTAAAAGACTAAATTGCCTGAAAAACAGCTGTAATTCACGCTCATGATTAAATCTTATTTCCAATAAAAGTATGCCTTATTTGGTATACCGTATATATGGAAAGTAGGGACACCAAATACTGAAAAGCGGAAAGACTTGAACATACAAAAGACTCTACGATATAAATTATGACCTGCTTAGCAAGCCTAGAAACAAGGCACCTGTCACTGACAATGTCAGGCACAAATTTGGGCTTAGTCGGGCACAAAACCTCTGGTGCCTGTCACTTTGTCCAACGCTGATTTGTCTTTTTATTTATATTAATAATACATGTCCGGTACTAAGCTGAAAATGTCAGGTACTATTTCATTTTGTCAGGTGCATCTAAAACCGGTGATTTTCAGGCCTGCTCCTTAGACCAGTGCCGTGCCGGACTGGGCCCAGCTGTCCATGACAGTTTGGCCTAAGCTCATTAAAAAAAAGTAGGCCTAAGCCTATAAAGAAAAAAGAAAAGAGAAAGAAAGGAGAGGGGGAGGAAAGAAAAGAAAGAAAGAAAGAAAGAAAGAAGGAAGGAGAGAGGACAGGACACAGGACAGGAGAAAGAAAAGATAGGAAAAAAATGACTGACAAACAACACACAAAAAAAGTGTACTACAAGGAAAGAACTGTATGTGTTTGAATAACATTGTGTCAGGAAATCAAAAATTTGCCTTCTGCTTTGGTCTGAAATGCTTGGAAAATGGGTTTGCGGTTGTCAATTTAAAATTTTCCGGGGGGGGTAGAATTCCCCCAACCACCCCCCCCCCTAACGCTCGCTTCGGCACGCTCGTATATGCGTTGCAACGCAGCTGTGTCATTTTCTAGCTGCAAAATATTAGCGATTTAGCTGTTTAAAAACTATTTCATTTCATAAAAAGAATCAAAATAAAATTAACTTTTCAGTAGAATGCTGTATTGATTTATTGATTTTATTTTCTTAAATGGAAATGAAAACATAACATTCACAAAACATAATTTAATATATTTGATACGATTTATACATTCATGTAAATAATGACACATGTGGCGTCGATTGACACTGACTGAAAACTATTGAGACCCAATGAGAGAGAGAGAGAGAGATAGAGAGAGAAATGGAGTTTAACATCCACTCGACACAAACCAGGTCATTTCGGGACTAACATATGGTTTTTAGTTTTATTTCAATAATTCGCTTGCACATAGAGGTCTTTAGCCGTGAGAGGAAACTGGAGATCCCAGAGAAAACCCACGAGGCTGGACAGGCGACCCTACTCCTGGCCACGCACAACCGGGGATTCGAAGCCACGCCAGTTGACTCAATGGCAGGCCGTATGATACAGCGCGCGCATGCTAACCATTCGGACATCCAACCCCTCTGAGACCCAATGAGGTGGAAATGAAATGGGATTCAACATTCTACTGTTCTGCTCCTACTGGACTTCTGACAATGGGCATATGCCATACAGTGCGCTATGAGTGGAATTTTGCCAGGACAGCAGCACTACAGCATAATCTTATTTCGAATTCCAATTGTCAATGGTTCTTTTACATGCACACCAATGTTTACACAGAACCTTGTTTTCTCATCCCATCCCAATGACTATAATATGTGTCCTTTGCCAGGCCCTCCATCCTACACCACTGGCAAGGGAGGGAGAGAGAGAGAAATGGGGCTTAACGTCCACTTGACACAAACTAGGTCACTTCAGGCCAACATATGGTTTAATTTTATTTCAATAATTCGCTTGCACGTAGGTAGGGGTATTAAGAAATGGGAGGAAACCAGAGTACCCGGAGAAAACCCACAACGTTGGACAGGCGACCCTACTCCTTGCCACGTACAACCAAGGATTCGAAACCATGCCAGTTGACTCAATGGCAGGCCGTATGATAAGGCGCGCGCACACTAACCATTCGGCCATCCAACCCCCCGAACCACATTGGAAAATCCAGATGAACATGCGCGGCCAACGCAGGAATTAACACCGAACCTCCAGGTTAGCAAGCCAACGTTCTATCCTACCCTATGAGATACTGTGGCTCCCCCAATGAAGTGGAATAGAACCATTTAGAGCTACACAACAAATTGCTATGGTGTAATAAATCTGCCACTGAATCATCGAGCATTAAAAATAAATCAAAATATTTATTCTGAGATAAAACATATTGCTATTGGCAAAATTCGTTTACCACCAGCCACCAGGGTTTATTACCATTCACAAACAACAATCTGATTAAAATATCGATCTTTATTTCGTTTCGTTATTTCATACTTTCGATGGTCTAGTACACTACATGAAGATCTGACAAGTTGTAGTGGAATGTCCAGTCAGGGGTCATACAATCGGTTTTTGACCCTTTGATGCCAGACATTTATTAATCAATCAGCGTTGACCTTTCTAGTTAGTTACCTACAGTACCATGTATGGCACACTAAGAAGTCATTGCAACAGATCGTTTCATTGACTAATCCAAAAACGCCCTGTAATATAACTACTCTTCCAGATGCTAGTGTTGTGAAGACAAATAAAATGAAATTTTGAACTATAAAAAGATAGGTTGCCAGGCAACGAAACATACGCCCACAGCAGCTAAATCGTCCGGGCAGTCAACAAGGGTTGTCGCATATTTTTACTTTTTTTGGTAATGAAACATTTGTAATATACTAAAATCTGATTAAGAGTAACAACTCAGTATGTAATTATCTGAAAATCATTAGAATTTGTTTGCTTTTTATAAAGTTTTGCCCCACGCTAACAATTAGTATAGGAAACATTTAACATCATGGATTTAGCTGTTCAGTTATCAAAATTCATTGAAAATCAAAATACTTGTTCGTTTCAACACCTTAAACTCCGTGTATCAATCTGAAGTCAATCGGATGATAAGTTTGGCCTCTATAGCATCACAAGGTTTTTTGAAGTGATCAAAGGAGACAACTCTGGAAGTAATTATTTGAAATCGCTCAAAATCAATAGACTTCTTCGTCTCATGACCTTAAACAGTGTGTGTGTATTTAAAGTCAATCGGGTATTAACTTTGGCCTCTAGAGCGTCCACAGGATTTCTAGATGTGATCAAGGGCCATAACTCTGGCAGTAATTATCAGAAATCGCTGAAAATCAATAGGCTTTTTCGTCTCATGACCTTAAACAATGTGCATAAATTTACAGTCAATCGGATATTAACTTTGGCCTCTAGAGCATCCACAAGATTTTTTGAAGTAATCAAGGGCCACAACTCTGGCACTAATTATTAGAAATCGCTGAAAATCAATAGGCTTCTTCGTCTCATGACCTTAAACACGTGTATAAATTTAAAGTCAATCGGATATTAACTTTGGCTTTTAGAGCGTCCACAAGATTTTTTGAAGTGATCAAGGGCCATAACTCTGGCACTAATTATCGGAAATCGCTGAAAACACTGTGTATAAATTTAAAGCCAATCGGATATTAACTATGGCCTCTAGAGCAGCCACAAGATTTTTTGAAGTGATCAAGGGCCATAACTCTGGCACTAATTATTGGAAATCGCTGAAAATCAATAGGCTTCTTTGTCTTATGGCCTTAAACACTGTGTATAAATTTAAAGCCAACAAGATATTAACTTTGGCCTCTGGAGCGTCCACAAGATTTTTTTTGAAGTATCAAGGGCCATAACTCTGGCACTAATTATCAGAAATCGCTGAAAATCAATAGGCTTCTTCGTCTCATGACCTTAAACACTGTGTATTAATTTAAAGCCAATCGGATATTAACTTTGGCCTCTAGAGCTTCCACAAGATTTTTTGAAGTGATCAAGGGCCATAACTCTGGTATTATTATCGGAAATCGCTGAAAAACAATAGGCTTCTTCGTCTCATGACCTTAAACACTGTGTATAAATTTAAAGTCAATCGGATATTAACTTTAGCCTCTAGAGCGTCCACAAGCAATTGTGGATGCCGGACGGACAGACGGACGGATGGACGGACGGACGGGGGCGACAACAATATACGACCACATTTCAATGTGGGCGTATAAAAATGATGAATAGTTACCAAGTTTACGTGTCTTCTACACGTCTATGGCATGGACATCAATATCATCGGAAGATATTTCTCTTTATGGTTCTCAAACCTGAAAAATACAAATAATTTGTAATGGCCTCTACGACTGACTCGGGTTGTTGGGATGGCCTAGTGGTCTAGAGTGCCGCACTTCGACCTCTAGCTGGCCGGTCACCTCTGACTAGCAGCTGTGGTTTCATTCCTGGTGTGAGCATATGTGACATTGAGATAGGGGCGCCTTCTCAACCTCGTGGGTTTCCTCCGGGCACTCCGGTTTCCTCCCACTGCTAAAGTCCCCTACGCGCAATGCAAATTACTGAAATAAAATTAAACCATATGTTAGTCCCGAAATGACCTAGTTTGTGTCGAGTGGACGTTAAACCCCATTTCTCTCTCTCTCTCTCTACGACTGACACACATATAGGGTTGGTATACAACATATAATAAATTTTACGAAAAAGCAAATTAAAATTACTATAATTTTATCAAGTATTGTTGTTTGATGTTAGAGGAATAATGAAATGAAATTGAGTTTGAGGTCCTCCGGTTCTGCATCTAAACTGAGCTAATGAAGACGGTCATATGTCATACAGTGTGCTATGAGGTAAATTTTGCCCGGACAGAGGTACTACGGTCAAACCAAGATTGAAGAATTAGCTCCTTTAACCAGGGCTGGATATAGATGAAGCCACACCCTAGACCAGTGGTGGGCAAACTATGGCCCACAAAGCCTTGTTGGGCCCCAACTCTTAAAAGCTGTTACTCTCTGAAGGATAAGTAATAATATTTATAGCTTGTGACTTGTAATTGTATACCTAAAAAGTTTGCCCACCACTGGTCTTGGCTATCCTTCTAAGGAGGCCCCTTTCTGTAACAACCAAGTTTAATAAAGACACATAAAGACGCGCAGTGTTTCGTTTGATTAGAGCTAATCTCACTACTCACTGCTTTAAAGAGCGAACATTCGTGTTCTAAATTATGATTGGTCAATAGTCTCATTAACAACCAGTAGCTGACTGTGTTACAAAGGCTTTACCCTTAAAACAAAGCGCCAAATTGAACCAAATATGTTCACATAACGTCACATCATGGCTCACGATTTTATTATGCCCAATTTACCAGTGCATAGCAGAATATTGCAGTAAAACTAATTGCATAACAAACGAGGCTATCAAATCGAATAAAATGTAAACAATACTGTTTGGAAAAGAACATACTTCACCGTTTTAATACCTTAAATCACTGTCCAAAGTTTTAGGGAAGACTCAGATTAAACGAAGGACTGTCATGTTGCTGTACTGAAGTGATAGCTTTTATTGAATGGGAAAAATAGACAAGTATTGGAAGCTACTACCACCAAGATCGGCACCCCCGGCCTCTACACCCAGACTCGCGTCTAAGGCTTCAGCGCTGACCGCGGCGACCCTCCTACTCCAGAGAGGGATTTCAGGATTATGATAAAGACAGGGATTAAGTCACCCAAAACAAATATCTATTTTAGCCGAGGACAGAAAGTTTGTAAGACAGGATGAGATCAATGTCAGATTTCTCCACCATCTTTAATTATAGGCTAAGCATGCATGTGAATTATTTCCGATGGCTGGCTCGATCACGGCGCTGGCATTGATTTTGGTGTTTCTCTTGGCAACACTCTTCATTAGGGATATCTTCATCATCCTCTCAAGGCATTTGTCATCTCACTGAATATTGTATTTTGTCGTTGACTATTTCTAACAAAATAACAAAGAGTCTCTGATCAACAAGTGTCGAATTAGGAATAAACTCTACTAATAGCCATCTAATTAAAACACAGATCCCTTTTCGTTTCGTTTTTATTGTTCAAAATTTCGTTTTACATGTGTTTACAAAACTAGGATCTGGAAAAGTTGTTATCATTGACATGTTCTGAATGGTGTGAGGTATTAGTCAATGAAATTGTCTGTCATGGTGAGCTTTAGACGTGTTTTGCACGGCCACGGAACTGTGGATAAACCACTAGTAACATCTATTAACTTGACAAGACCATAATCAACACTCTAGAACATCGGATGACGGAGATATAAACAAATTAAAAGACAGCTGTCATTTAATGATTTAATTTTAAAACTGGTGAGTCAAGACTACATGTAAGTCCCGATTAACAAGTACCATTGCTACGGTAATAAACCATGAATGCCACTTCTTGTCAATTCTTCCAACAGTGTTACTTACACGTAGCTCAGAATAAAGTAATTTATATGAAATTTCCAATATATTGATTTTGTATTATCTACTTTTGAACTATTACAGGCCAAACTTTACAATAGAAATATGCTCATCAACAAACTAGACCAGGACTGGAAATAACGGTTTTAGATGTACCTGACAAAATATCAGGCAGTACCTGACATTTTCAACATATAGCCAGATATGTATTAATAAATGACAGGCACCAGGGGATTTGTGCCTGACAAAGCCTGAATCTGTGTCTGACATTGTCAGTGACAGGTGCCTTATTTCCAGACTTGTTATTAAACAATTCTTGTACAATTGTTAACTTGTCTGTAACTATGGACCTGGCAGTAAGAATAGTAATCAAGGAATCCTGAAAATCTTTTGGACATATTAATTTCTCTAAAGAATTATCTACAATTTAGTTTAATAGTGAGAGAGAGAGAAACATCAAACAGGGTTTAACGTCCACTCGACATAAACTAGGTCATTTTGGGACTAACATATGGTTTCAATTTTATTTCAATAATTCGCTTGCGCGTAGGGTTCTTTAGCAGTGGGAGGAAACCAGAGTGCTCTGAGGAAACCCACGAGTTTGAGAAGGCGCCCCTATCTCCATGCCACATATACGCTCACACCAGGGATTGAAAACACAGCCGCAAGCCGGAGGTGACCCGCAAGCTAGAGGTCGAAGCGCGGCACTCTAGACCACTAGGCCATCCCCCCCCCCATCCCCCTAATTTAACAGCAGGGTTTCCTGTAAATCCATAGCTTAGTTGTTGTAATGGGACAAAAAAAGAAGTCCTTTCATTGGAATGCATGTATGTATCCATATTCTTGATGCAATGGCCCGAGAAATCCTTGCTGGACTGGCTTCTGATACTTGAACTTTTAAGGGAGTGTGTGTATCTATCCCAAGTACAGCAATATGACAGCCCTACCTTTAATCTGGGTCTTCCCTAAAACTCTGGACAGTGATTTAAGGTTTTAAAAATGGTGAAAGTTATGTTCGTTTCCTAAACAGTATTGTTTACATTAAATTCGATTTGATAGCCTCGCTTGTCATGCAATTAGTTTTACTGCAATATTCTGCTATGCACTGGTTAATTGGGCATAATAAAATCATGAGCCATGACATAACGTTATGTAAACATATTTGGTACAATTTGGCACTCTGTTTTAAGCGTAATGCTTTTGTAACGCAGTTAGCTATTGGTTGTTAATCAGACTATTGACCAGTCATAATTTAGAACAAGAATTTTCTCCATTTACAGCAATGAATAGTGGGATTAGCTCTAATCAAACGAAACACTGTGAGTAGTATGGTATGTATCATCCAAGAAACCTAGGTGATTGGAATTTTGACAAATAGGCTGAAAAAAAGAATGAGCAAAATTGTCCTCATAATAGAAACTATAATCCTGCCTTCATCAATCATCAGCCTTATCATTTTATTTGTAAAGAGACCAAGAACAATGGGAATATGTGGTTTGTAGACATGTTTGCATGCATCGAATAAGGGATGTCTTTATACTTGATCTAGATCTTGGCATGTTTCCATATTAATCTGACTTCCTGAGATCTGTCCCTGAACATATGGTTGATTAGAATATGAGATTACAAACGGTTTTTAGGAAAGGAAGTTGATAATTTGAGACTTCCTTATTTAAGTAGCAGGCTTCAAATTTAATAACATACAGCTAGGATATGGTGAAAAATATCTCACGAATTTTAGCTTATATAAGATATACTGTTAAAATGAAATGAAATGAGAGAGAGAGAGAGAAATGGGGTTTAACGTCCACTCGACACAAACTAGGTCATTTCGGGACTAACATATGGTTTAATTTTATTTCAATAATTCGCTTGCGCATAGGGTCTTTAGCAGTGGGGGGAAACCGGAGTGCCCGGAGGGGAAACCCAAGAGGTTGAGAAGGCACCCATAATGCGAAGGGGCCACTATCTCCATGCCACATACGCTCACACCAGGAATCGAAACCATAGCCGCAAGCCAGAGCTGACCGGCTAGCCAGAGGTCGAAGCGAGGCACTCTAGACCACTAGGCCATCCCAAACACACCCCCCCCCCCCCGAAATGAAATGTAATGGGGTTTAATGCCATATTGTTCTGCTCCTAAACTGGGCTAATGAAGACGGGCATACACCCTACAGTGTGCTATGAAGGAAATTTTACCAAGGCAGTGGCTCTACGGCCTACACTTATATCTAATTCCAACTGCCAAGGGATCTTTTACACGTAAATGCAAGCCAATGGGTACACAGGACGTTGGTTTTTTGTCTCATCCAAACGACTAGAGTCTTTGTCAGGCCCCACGTCCTGCATCACTGACAAGGGGAAACCACTCCATAAAATCTGGATGAACTTTCTCGGCCGATTTAATAATTGAACACATTGAAGAAACAGTATAAATAAGAACTAAACCGGCCTATTTAAGATCTTTCTTGTGGCCTTAAATGTTAAAGTTATAAGGCATGATTTTGTCTCTTCTCAAAAATAATTGAAAAATATTTACTATGGGGTCCAGGGGCAAACTTTTGTACAATTTAATTTACAATGATGCATTCGTGGAGCCATTTTTGATCAAATTTTCAGTAGAAGTACATGTATACTTAAGTGGTTCAACATCAAATGTCAGTGAAGTCAGCGAAACAACAGCAACAACACAACCCCAAATTCCACCCCAAACTTCCAAAGTTAATTTCCTAAAACATACATTGCAGTAGCCTTGTTAAGTTTGACACAATTTCTTAATGAAAAGGCCCACCGCATTCCTGTCCACCTCCCTCTTTAACTGACTCTATTCCCAGGGATTCTTTACGTTGTCACCAACTCCCCGGGCCCGTAGGTATGGGGGGACTATGGGAGGGCTTAGCCCCCCCACCAATTGAATTAGCCCCCCCCAAATATTTCGCCAACAATAATGATTTCATAGTAGTGTTCTTAGCCTGCCACATCCTTAGCCCCTCCAAAAAGTTCAGTAGCCTCCCCCCCCCAATTTTATGAGCTGGCTAATTCGCTATCTAACTCCATTCCCAGGGATTCTTTACTTAGTCACGGTAATGTCACCACCTCCCTCTCTATCTAACTCCATTTCCATGGATTCTTTACGTTGCCAATGCTCTTAATATAATGGAGGTCATCTCGGCCACCATTTTATTTCACAGCCAAGAAATAAGGGAATCACGATGGCTTAGTGGGCAATCGCTGGCTCGCTAGCCTGGAGGTCGGGTGTTCGATCCCTGCATTGGCCGAGAAAGTTCATCTCGATTTTCCGGCGTGGTTTCCCCTTGTCAGTGATGCAGAAGGAGGGTCTGACAAGGACAGCTGCCTAGTCGTTCGGATGGGACGAAAAACCAAGGTCCCGTGTACACATTGGAGTGCACGTAAAAGATCCCTTGGCAGTTGGAATTCGATATAAGAGTAGGCCGTAACGCCGCTGTCCGGGCAAAATTTCCCTCATAGCACACTGTATGGCGTATGCCCGTCTTCCATTAGCCCAGGTCAGGTGCAGAAGAGTAGGACGTGAAACCCCATTCATTTCATTTCAGCCAAGAAATACATGTAGGACACTTCGTCTTATAGTATTTAATTTATTTGTAGCCTGATTCCTATTACAGTTTTCATATCTAAAGGTTTCAAATTCAATTTTAATATCTGCAGGTGGCTTGGACGGTAAGATTATCAGATTTGATATTAGTTTAATAATAAAATCGTAAAGAAAATGTTAATATCTTGTTCTAAACACGTGTGAAATGATTATTATTAAAGTAGCTAAGTCTCTAACTTAATATCATCCAAAATCTTCAACATTGAAAACATGAATTATTTGTCAATTTAAATCAACATTGATGTTGTGACTTTACCGGAAGAAGATGGGCTGATATCCAGTATTGAAAAAAAAAATAAACATTTTACCATTGGTACAAGAATCGTGTACCATGATGTGTTTCAGCCCCAGTTCTAGCAACAGACTCGATGAATGAGGTTAGAAAAATTGCACCAAATCAAAAGGCATATGTAGACTGGAATAACCAGACGCTAGAAATCTGCATTCGATTGAGGCTGCTTGCTTATTTCGTGGAACATAACTGATTTGAAATTAGAGTAAAAACGAAAACCTTTGAATGTAAATTAGTTTATTTACATTCATATTACAGTATTATATGCGTTGCGACACACTTGTGCCAATTTCTAGGTCCCAAATGTTAGCGATGTAGCTCCTTTGACACAGACCTAGCTTGACACGAAACCAATCTACAAAATGATTTCTCATAGATTATGACATCGTGGAATTTCATTGGACAATTATTATTGTAGTTATCGCTCTGTTTACCCAGATCAGACAATGTTCATTATCGAACTTAGTCAAGGTATTGATGTAATGAACTTATACACCAAGTTTGATCAGTCTCACTTAATTAAAAATAAAGTTATTGAGTACTAAAGCACCAACCAATCAAATTCCTTATCTCTGCTTTCGACCGAATAAACACCTACCGGTAATAAGCATTGACCTAATAAACACCTATACCGAGTTTGAACATTCTAGTACGATCCGTCGTTTGTATGTCACAATCCCTCTGGTGTTGTGTCACTATTTGTCACCACTTGAGCTTTTTGTAGTATCCCACCCTTGAAAACTACAGGTTAACTCCAGGAGAGCAGACAATCCATGAGGGAGGCCAAAAGATGTCTGAAATTTAGCTCGACAAAAATTGTTAATGAAATGACCTGTATACTTTATTATTTTAAGCTTTTTGACGGCACACAAATCACTTTGGATAGTTTCCCGCTCATATAACAATGTATGTTAAATTTATTAAATAAGTTATATACTATTCACAGACTGGCAAGTTCTATAATTATTCACAAAGTGGCAAGTTATGTTATATAATTATTCACAAACTAACAAGTTATATAAAATTCACAGACTGACAAGTTATAATTCACTGGCTGACAAGTTATATAATTATTCACAGACTGACAAGTTATGTAAATATTCACAGAAGTTATATAATTATTCACAGACCAACAAGTTATACAATCATTCACAGACTGACAATGTTCACTGGCTGACAAAATATATAATTATTCACAGACTAACAAGTTATGCAATTATTCACAGGCTGACAAGTTATGTAATTATTCACAGACTGACAAGTTTAAGTTGAATTTTACGCACAATCTGGACGCATGCAGATTATCACATATTTCAAACATTGTATGCAATGCACTAACTTTTGCTAATGAGTACATGTACTTTATTGTACAAACAAATACTCTTCTTGTTTGCGAGATTTTGGGGCCCTTTTTGTTAGCCTATATCAATAATTACATAATAAACTTGCATTATGCAAGAGCAAAATCTGCCTATTACGTGTCTTTCTTTAGACCTGAAATGTTATCTAAATTATTAATTAGACATTAATTAACTTATCCAGACCATAATAAACTCTCGATGTCAAGGCTAGCCTTCGATGTAAGCTGGATAAGATTCAAATACATGTATGCTGCTTAACGGCCATTGTAATTAAATCACAACATTGGATAATCGAGACTACTCTGTTTTTATTAATGATTTTAGTAATGATGACCGAGGCTATACAGAAATTTCACGCACTCCGTTCTCGGCCTATAGTGGATCAATTTGACTGAAATTTTCAGCAAATTACATTTACACTATATGTCGCTTTGATAAAAAAGTACACATTTAGTTTAAAGTTGCCAGCGGTTATTTGAGGGACCTTATGTAACACTATCTTAGTGATAAAAGAGATCAGTTTTGTACAGATATGGTTTATTCACATTGGAATAGAGTATAAAGCATCTGCATAAATTAAAACAGAAACTTCAATAAAACAGGAATATAATGATTAACATTATTGTGGTACATAAGGACAACCATTCCGTCCCCCTGCCTCGGCAGCGGCTGAACTTTGGATGATCCTATTCGCTGGTATATCGATGTATTCTCACTTAATTTTGGTCCACATCAATATTGTGATATAAAACAGTTTTATTTCTTTGACATCAGCAGAACTAAAAATATCAATTATTCCATTATCCGGTTCTCTTGGTAAATATTGACCGGGTTATGAATCGTGCTACGAATTCGGAATCCTATCTCATCATCTGTATCGTAATAGTTTATATATGACACTACCCAGGACTAGTAATATATGAAAAGTACAGGGGAAAAATGATCTAAGTCACCTTTTCAACGAATCTCAGTTAATGGCGACATCTGGTAGCAAATTGTATAAGCTTTCTGTGGAACAATCAATTTCAGGTAAAAACGATCGGAGCCACATCAAATCACGGTTCTTCTGAAATGCCCCCCGGACAAAAACGTCCATCGTACCCTTTATTTGACCTTAATTTGGCTGAAAAGTTGCAGTCAGTTGTTGTACTAGTATAATGATTCGTATTAAACATAGTTGTAATCAAACTCAATCGTTGGTCTGTTCGTGTCAAGCATTCCCGTCTAAAAGTTTGTTTTGGCTTTTATGCGAAAAGACAAAAATGTGACTTAGATCGTTCTTCCCAGGTACTCTTAATATACAACATATACAAACAAACAAGTGCCACGTATCACTAGGTGGTGGATAAAATCATTTAATGAGCCTCTATTTCATCCTATGAGTCATCATTCGCTTAGTTCTCTGTTCATAGTGGATCAATTTGACTGAAATTTTCATAAAATTGCCTTTACATTGTGTAGTTTTTAACTATTATAGTGAGAACTGCCAACTCATTATCTTATCTCCCGTAATTTATCTTTCAGAAAACAAAATAAAATACTAATGCTGGATATTATCGCAATGAAATGAAATCGCGTTTAACGTCCTACTTTTCTTATAAAGACTGATATACGTCATACAAGAGGAGATCTTGGTACTGGTGTCTGGACATAATTTCCCTCACCACAGCCTGTTTTCTTTAGCCCAGTTGGTGCAGAAAAGTAGAACATTAACCCCGCCATTTCTTTTAATTTCAAAAATAAATAAATAAGTATATATAGTACATCCTCAAGATTGAAAAATAAACTATTTTTAGATTTAAACATATTTACCTGGCAGGACACACAGAGTTACTTTAAAACAAAATTAGCAAAACTTTCTTTTCATTTGGCCTTTATTTTTGTAACCTAATAATGTGTCATGCAGATGTTTAGATCACTCAATCAACTTTTCAAAAATAGACCTTTTTTCACACTGTATATATATAAAAAACGGCCTGTGAACACCCAATGTAAACCATTCACAGAGACATCCCAAAATTGTGAGAGGAAGTTTGGCTTGGTGCCAAAACTGAAAGCTTACGCTCAAATACCATATATCAACATGACTGGATAAGGGCTCACAGTTGCCATGGTAACTATTTAATCTGGGAAAATCGTGTCTGGTGGGTAGCCATAGTTCAAAGTCGATCCAAATATTTTTTCAGACGTATGTCAACATGCAAAGAGAGCTTTTTAGGCAGGCGGGAGTTTGTTCTACGGTCTTGAAATGAACAAACTTTTAAAGGAAACTAGCTTATGGATTATGAAAACTGTTAGTCGGTCGACATTGGCCCATCCAATAGATTTGATAAATCAATTTTCCTTGGGGTCTTCTCATCACAAGAGATTTTCATATTGGGCTTCAATTTGTGTGATAGCACCACAGACAAGACTATCATTCTGAATATCATCAGTTTATAATTAGGAGAGAGAGAGAGAGAGAGAGAGAGAGAGCACTCAGCACAAACTATCCAACTTGTGCACACATAAGACCACTCAACCACACTTCCAGCTTAATGGCCATTGAAATGAAAAAAAGCTTAACATCGCACTGTTTTGCTCCGATCTGGGCTAATGAAGACGGGCATACGATATACAATGTGCTATGAGGGAAATTTTACTCGGACAGCGGCACTATAGCCTAGGTACTCTTATATCGAATGGATCTTTTAAGTGCATGCCAATGTGTACACGGGACCCTTTCTTTCCCCGAGCCATCCAAATGACTAGACAGCTGTCCTTGTCAGACCCTGCATCCTGCATCACTGACAAGGGGGAATCACACTAAAAAATTTGGATGAACTTTCTCGGCCGATGCAGGGATTAATAATGGCTATTACATTCTATAGAAAATAGAAGGCTCCCGAACTTTTTTTTTTTTTTCAATATAATCAGGCCTGGAAATAACAGTTTGATATGTACCTGACAAAATGTCAGGCACTAATGAAATAGCACCAGACATTTTCAACTTAGTGGCGGACATGTTTTAATAATATCATTAAGAAAGACAAATAAGTGCCTAACAAAATGACAGACACCAGGGATTTTGCGTCTGACTAAAACTGGATCCGTGTCTTACATTCTCAGTGACAGGTGCCTTATTTCCAGGCTTGATCAGGCCCGTAGCCAGGGGGTGGCAAGGGGGGGCAATGCCCCCCTGAAAAAATGTTTTGCCCCCCTGAAAGAAAATTTGCCAACCATAACTATAAAATACCTACTGTAGACTGTAACCGGTGTGCCCCTCCTAAAAACTTCACTGCCCCTCCAAAGCCAGCAAGCTGGCTACGGGCCTGGGCTTGATTATCATGACACCATGTAACATTGTGAAAGATAAATCTATGCTAATATTTGTTACTATCGGACGTTTGTCTTTTCAGGGTTGGCAGCTACACTATAGGACTGTACGTCCTGCGGCTCAAATTTAGAGGTAGCTCAGACTAGGGAAACATAGGCCTGGTGGCGAAGGACTTCTGCTTCCAGAGGTATACTACTTTTAACCTGTGTAGCACCGGTTCATCAGCCAGTTACACAGATATGACGAATTGAAAAAATTTTTATCGATCAATGCTGTTTGCTATCAAATCCACCCCCGAGTTCCTTTTTTAGTCTTAAGTTGAGAATTTACTCAAAATTGTTGTCCTTATTTTAACTAAAATATAACCCTTTATAAAACCTTTGTGGTTTTAATGTATCAAATACATCAATAAGAAACTATGTGCAAAGTTTTGTGTTTCTGGATCACAGATATTAAGTAAATCTTTAACTTAAGTCTGGGAATATTTGTGATCTCAGGGCCTAATTAAATCCAAGCCAGGAGGTTTTCTAGTTTTGGTATTTTGATTTTGTTAGAGCCAACAAAATCTCTCTCTCTGTCTCTCTCTCTCTCAATTGTTTTGTGGGTTTGTGCCAGGAAAGGTACTAGGCGCGGCACGGTTGTTTTTTTGTAGTGTAAACAGGTGAAACATAAGTGTGCTGTACTGAGTACGGTGCCAATCTGGCCCACTGAAATGAGGTGATCTCCACACAGTACCAGGCACGTCACAGTTAATTTTTTGTAGTGTAAACGCTATTTGGTCTGAGTACAGTTTCAGTACAGGTCATTGCTGTGCATGCGCCCAAACTTTGACATTTTTGTCATCAGTTCTGTCAAAATGGCTGCTGAAACTAAAACTAAATCAACCATCGTAATTGTTTTCATACAGGTAATTTGCACAGGGACTAAAATCAACTTTTCTCTGATGAGTTCCACATTTGGTGTGCTTGGCACGGTTCCAAAACCGGTTATTTTAGAGTAATGTAAAAAGGGATTAAAATAAAATTTCTTAAATTACAGTATTAACACACTGTATAAACCGCCATTTTGTTTTGACTTGTTGACGACAATTCGTCTGCTATAATCTCACAACACTCACTACTTCTAGCAGTTCCTGCTGTTAATATTGCCAACAAAACTTCATTTGATCCTTACACAGCTTCCAATGTAATCAAATCTGTCATTTCACAGCGCTATTAATTACAAATCAACCACATAGCAGTAACCAATTTTATTTAAATCCCTTCAAGTGTCTGTGCCTGACTCCCAGAAAGACATTTGGTCATCCCGTCATACCTCTGGGGAGATTACTGTGAAATGAAAACGTCCTACTGTTCTGCTCGAATGAAGACAACAGGAAAACACCATAAAGTGTGCTATGACTATGAGGGAAGAGTATGTCCAGGCAGCGGTGCTATGGCCTACTCTTATATCAAATTCCAACTGCCAAGGGATCTTTTATGTGTACACGGGACCTCAGTTTTTGTCCCATCCGTATGACTAGATAGTTGTCCTTGTAAGGCCCTCCGTCCTTGTCATGCCCTTGTAGTGCTGCTGTCCAGGCAAAATTTCCCTTATATTATAGCACACAGGTTTCGATCCCTGATGTGAGCGTATGTGGCATGGAGATAGGGGCGCTTTCTCAACCTCCTGGGTTTCTCAGGGCACTCCAGTTTCCTCCCACTGCTAAGGACCCCTATGCGCAAGCGAATTATTGAAACAAAATTTTTAAAAAACCAAAAAACATATGTTAGTCCCGAAATGACCTAGTTTGTGTCGAGTGGACGTTAAACCCCATTTCTCTCTCTCTCTTATAGCACACTGTACATGTATCGCATACATATGTATGCCCATCTTCATTAGCTCAGTTCCGAGCAGAATAGTAGGACGTTAAACTTCATTTCTGAGTAGTTTGTTCTATCACTTATGTGTGTAGAGCAGTTCTCCTGCACTTACGGTTCTAATAACGCAGGCCTACAAACTTTATAATATAAAAATAGCTCTGGTGACTGTGATAATAACATCAAAAACACATAGCATTGTTAAAAGCTTCAAACAGCATCTGGTATATTCTCACTTATTACTACCATAAAAAATATTAGTTTCATTTAAATATTATATTTTACAATCTATTTTTTAAAAGGGTTGTCACATATTATTTCTTTTGTCAGTAATGAAAACATTTACAGGCCCTGAAAAGCTGATGAATATAATGAGGGAGGGGGAGAAAGGATTTTTATCATCCCCTCGACACAAACTAGGTCATTTCGGGACTAAGATATGGTTCAGCTTCATTTCAACAATTCTTTAGAAGAGGGAGAGAACCAGAGGACCTAGAGAATACCAACGTACTACCGGGGAGAGAGAGAGAGAAATGAGGTTTAACGTCCACTCGACACAAACTAGGTCATTTCGTGACTAACATGGTTTTTAATTTTAGCAGTAGGAGGAAACCCACACCACGCTCACACCAGGGATCGAAACCACAGCCGCAAGCCAGAGGTGACCGGCCAGCTAGAGGCCAAAGCGTGGCACTCTAGACCACGAGGCCATCCCAACCCCCCACCAGGGAATCGAAACCTCGCCAGTTGGCTCAATGACAGATCTTATGATACCAAGCGCTAAACAACTGTATCTTGTTCATTAGACCAATAATTTCATTAAATCATGTGTTGAACAATTAACAGCATCAAAATATCTGAACATCAATTAGAGGGAGAGAGAGAGAAATGGGGTTCAATGTCCACTCGACACAAACTAGATCATTTCGGGACGAACCATATGGTTTAATCTTATTTCAATAATTTGCTTGTGCATAGGGTCTTTAGCAGTGGGAGGAAACCGGAGGACTCCGAGAAAACGTACAAGGCTGGACAGACGAAACTTAGTCATTGTCACGTACAACCAAGGATTCAAAACCGTGCCAGTTGACTCAATGACAGGCTTTATGATACAGCACGCGCACGCTAACCATTCCACCATCCACCACCCCCCCCCCCCCCCGGAAACCGGAGGACCCAGAGAAAACCTACGAGGCTGGATGGAAGATCCTACTCCTTGTCACATACATCTGTGGATTCGAAACCACGCCAGTCGACTCAATCATGACAGGCTTTATGATACAGCATACATGTGTTAACCATTCGGCCACCAACCCCCCTCAATTAAAGAGGTAAATTGTTACATAATGTCAAAAGTTATTGATAGTATCTTGCCATCTTGTCACATTAAAGCAGAATTGATCAAAATATCTTTATGTTGGATATCGATGTCCACGGTCGTCCAGATTGCACCCATTAGTCCTTTGTCTTGTAAAGCATCTATAACGCTAATCGCCTAAAGCGCCTAATCGGACAATAGCCTGATGTGTAAACTTGTATGATCCTTTAACCCCGTTTACAATACCAATTTTAAGCATGCCAGGAACAGTACCATATTGAGTACCGTGGCAATCTTACCCAATGAAATGAGGTGGTCTTGGCATGGTACATATACCAGGCACAGCATGGTTAAATTTTCGTAGTGTAAACGCTATCTGGTCTGAGCACCAGTTTTAGTTTGGATTAATGCGCGAAACGAAGCTTAACATTTTTCCCACCACAAACTTTGACACTTCTGTCAATATGGCTACTCAATCTGTTCCACATTTGGCAGGGTTCCGAAATTGGTTATTTTAGAGTAATGTGTACGGCTCAATGACAATTCTGCTCATTATTTCACTTTTTTAATTACCGGTTTATATAATTCCGAAAGTTTGTTCATTTTTTTCTTTTGTTGTTTTATCATTTAAAAAAAAAACTTAATAATAATCCCTTAACAAGGCAGGTGGGATCTTTTCCAACAAACCGTATCAACTGACATGAAGACCTTATGGTCTAAAATGCATACGTCAGACGATTTGGCGGAGGGAGAAAGAAATGGGGTTTAACGTCCACTCGACACAAATTGGGTCATTTCAGGAGTAACATGATATGGTTATTTTATTTCAATAATTCGTAGGACCCGAAGAAACCCCACGAGATTGGACATACGATTTGGACACAAACACCTGAATGGGATATAACAGAGCATGTATATGTAATCCCATCTCGATTTTCCGGTGTGGTTTCCCCTTGTCAGTGATGCAGAACGGAGGGCCTGACAAGGACAGCTGTCCAGTTGTTTGGATGGGACAAAAAACAGGTCCTGTGTACACATTGTCGTGCACATAAAAAATCCCATGGTAGTTGGAATTTGATATAAGAGTAGGCCAAAGTGCCGCTGCCCCGGCAAAATTTCCCTCATAGCACATATTGTATGTGTATGCCCATCTTCCATTAGCCCATGTTAGGTGCAGAAGAGTAGGACATTAAACCCCACTTCATTTCGTTATAAGCTTCTGTCCGGTATCAATTATTTATCATGGTAATCTACAGCCATGCTAAAATTGATTTGTCTCCCTTGCATTGAAGTAAAAATGAAATGAAATGGGCAAGCCTGGAAATAAGGCACCTGTCACTGACAATGTCAGGCACAGATTGAGGCTTTGTCAGGCACAAAAACCTCTGGTGCCTCTCATTTTGTCCGGCACTGATTTGTCTTTTTTACTGATATTATTAATACATGTCCGGCACTAAGCCGAAAATGTCAGGTAGTATTTCATTAGTGCGTGACATTTTGTCAGGTACATCTAAAACCGTTATTTCCAGGCCTGGAAATGGGGTTTAACATCGTACCGTTCTGAGTTTAGTCCAATGTGGTGCCGAGTTTTGTTTCCATGCCAATCGTGACATATGAGGGAGGAACGAGGTTGACAAATTAGCTATCAGGCCTTCTAGTGGAACAATCTGGCTGATCTACATGTACACGAAAATCCAACAACATAAGGGCAATGTGTGCACCCTAATGAGGACCGAGCTTGACAAATTCTGAAGGTTTTACTTGTTACAGTTCTTTGATTGAATCGGGTTCTTGACAACCACACTTGTTAATCTTCTTAATGATACTTATATTGTTCTTCAAATATAGCAAGTACAAGAATTCTTTTAGTTAAAGATACATTATGTAAGATTTAGATAAAGAACTAGCCATTCTTGCAATAATAGTTAGAAAGTAGATAATGTAAAATGAATAATTTGAAAGCTAAGTCTCGTTCCTCCATATATGATTAAATCAAAGTATCGCAGAACCGTTTTAATCTATTTAATCTGTTGCCATCGAGTGTCGATTAAGACCTGGATCGGTTAATTAATATCTAATTAATACTTTAGAAAACATTTCAGGCCTAAAGAAAGACCTGCAATAGGCAGACTTAGCTCTTGCATAATGCATACAAACTTCGTAATTAGTTTGTGTTGAGGAAGCTGTTGTCCTAGCTTGGCATGGCACCAGGTTTTATCGTCCTAACTTGCATAGCCGCTCTCCAGTTTTTACTAACTTTCTATCCAATAGATCTTTGCTTTATAATCTCTTTCTAAACAGAGAGAGAGAGAGAGAGAGAGAAATGGGGTTTAGCGTCCACTTGACACAAACTAGGTCATTTCGGGACTAACATATGGTTTAATTTAATTTCAATAATTCGCTTGCGCATAGGGGTCTTTAGCAGTGGGAGGAAACGGGAGTGCCCGGAGGAAACCCACGAGGTTGAGAAGGCGCCCCTATCTCCATGTAACATCGATCACATCAAGTTTCGAAACCACAGCCGCAAGCCAGAGGTGACCGGCCAGCTAGAGGTCGAAGCACGGCACTCTAGACCACTAGGCCATCCCAACCCCCCTCTTTCCAAACAAAAGTTGATCGCAGAGATTATGCAGTTGCCTATACTATAACGCATCATATATGTACCATATTAAACAGTCAATTTAGATTGCTTTACCAGACAAAGAACATTACATAATTCGGCCAGATAATGATCCATGAGTGCCATCTGGACAACCATGGATATAGATAGCCGACATAAAGATATTTTAATCAATTTCATGGTATTAATTACTTATCTTTACTACACTAGGGTCGGGAAGAGTCATTATATAATCTGTGTTTTGATGTGAGGGTTTATCCATTGAAACGGTCTGTTATGGCAGGTTTTTGGCATGCGGTGCACGGTATCGAAGTAGAAACATTAACCGCAATCAACGTTGATTAATAAATTAAAAGGGTCATAGGATCAAAAGCCACTCTTATGACCACCGACGCAAACTCTCGCTACAACTGGTCAGATCCTCATGTAGTAGAAGCCCACAAAAGTATAAAAGATAGGTTTCCAGGCAACAAAACACATGCCCACAGCAGTTAAATCATCCGGACAGTCAACAAGAGTTGTCGCATACTTTCACTTTTGTTGGTAATGAAACATTTATAATAGACTAAAATCTGATTAAGATTAACGACTCGTTAAGTAATTATCAGAAAATCATTTGAACAAGCGCTGAAATAAGGGGCCGGACACGGACAATGTCCGGGCGAATTGACCCCCTTTGACAGGCCGAATTGCCTTTCGTCCGGACATAAATGTCCGACCGATTTTGAGTAAAACAGTAAGCCAAAAATAGTAATTTCATTCGCGAATTCGAGTCGATCGCTAATTATTACTAGACTCGAAAATCCAGACACAAAAATATCAACGACCCGAGTCATAGTGAAAATGTTACTATTTATATCTCGGCAGCGTGCAGATAAAATAATCAATAATTTTTAGAATCGGCTATTTTACGCTGGTTATATCAACGACCCGAGTCCTAGTAAAAATATTACTATTTTTTTATAGAATCGGCTCAAAATCAAGGCCCAAAAATATCAACGACCCGAGTCATAGTGAAAATGTTACTATTTATATCTCGGCCGCGTGCGGATAAAATACGGTAATCAATAATTTTTAGAATCGGCTATTTTACGCTGGTTATATCAACGACCCGAGTCCTAGTAAAAATATTACTATTTTTTTATAGAATCGACTCAAAATCCAGGCCCAAAAATATCAACGACCCGAGTCATAGTGAAAATGTTACTATTTATCCGTGTGCGGATAAAATAATCAATAATTATTAGAATCGGCTTTTTTACGCTTGTTGTATCAACGAACCGAGTCATAGTAAAAATATTATTATTTTTTAGAATAGGCTCTTTTTCGCTGGTTATATCAACGACCCGAGTCATAGTAAAATTATCACTATTTACATACATGTATCTCGGCCGCGTGAAGATAAAATAATGAATAATATTGAGAATCGGCTCTTTTACGCTGGTTATTCGAGCCTATGTGTAGTAGCTAGCTTTGCGTTACTTTCGTATATGATTAGCTCTAAATCAAACCTAACATGACATGTAATTATACAAATTATTAGTAATAAAAGTAATAATATTTAGAATGTTACAAGAAAATGTTCAAGTTGACTATGGATGTAATTAGGGAGAGACTTTTTATACGAAAATTAAAATATCTCACTTTGTTGGACACTTCCGATGATCGATGTGAATGTAAATAGACGAGCTTTGAAAACATGTCGAATAAAATAACTTCTTATTTTCCCCAACCCGTGGACACGGGACACGGGATATCCCGGCCAGTGGGACCGTTTCAGAATATTTTAAAACTGGTACTGTGTCTAATGTCTCTCAAAATGACACTTCTAATCGGGGGCCATCGCCGTCACTAGTTCGAAAATTACATACAATAAGAACCGTAGAAAAGTGGATCAAACCTGACGTAGCAAAATGCAGTGCTGACGTGTGGTTAACATACGAAGAAGACGCCGGTTTTGTGACTACATTAAATTGTGAACTCTATATAACGTATTTTAAAAATATGAATTATATGAGGGAATTTTCCACTGCATGGAATAATGGTATTTGTCAGGCTGAAAATCTGAAATGTCCGCCGAAAATCAGTTCAGCCTGACATGATGTCAGGCTGAACCTTAGCAGTTATTTCAAGGCTTGCATTTGAATTTGTTTGGTCCATGCTAACGTTTAGTATACAAAACATTTAATATCAAGGATAGCTGTTATGTTATCAAAAATAATTGAAAATCAATATACTTGTTCGTCTCAAGACCTTCAACTCTGTGTATCAATACTAAGTCAATCGAAACGATTATATATAGGCATTAACACGGTGCATAAATATAATGATAACTACAGATGATAACTACGGTCAATAAGCATACAGAAGATTTTTCAAAGTGTTCAAGGACCACAACTCTGGCAGTAATAATAAACTGCATATGGACACAGATCACTAAATATAAGAGTTTGCCACATGTTGCTCCATCTGTGGCAGAAAGCGTTCTACCCAACGAATATTTGGGAAAAAGTTACAGCCGGTCTAAGAGACGAGAATTAACATTGAAGTCAATGGGGAAATAATTAGTGATCTGTGGCCTGTCTGTGTATGACAAGGCTGTGACTGATAGGCCTTAGTTTTGAAAATATGATGACTAAATTGTCAGAAAATATGTATAAAGAATTTGACTACAGAAAAACTAAAAAAAAAGTTAAATTTAGAAAAAAAAATCAAAGTTTGGAGAAAAATTGTGATTTCACTGCAAATTTCTCAATTTTCAGTTTTTATTTAATTTCTAACAGTAAAAAAAATATTTCTATGTCCAATTTTGGTGTATTCAGCCTCAGAAAGCATAGATAAAGTGAACAACATTGTAATTTCACCTAATTTTGTCTAAAAATCAGGAATATTCACAAAAAATCTGCAAATTCACCCATTTCGATGTAGAAATGAATGCCTTCATGCCTACTCAAATTAGTCAAAATTTCTAAAAATGCCCCTTATTTTCATTGCTATTGTAAGTTAGATGGGATCTATAAGTTTGTCAAGTTTAGAAATAGCTGCAGTTTTCCTACAGAAAATTGAAAATTGGCAACACTGAGTTAATAATATACAGCAGATGGGTTTATACAAAATGTTCAAAACAGGGGTTGGCTCAATTTGGCCACCAATTTAGCCAAAAAAAGCATTTTTTTCTTCTTTGAAACATTAAATTCTTGCATTTCCTTCGTGAAGGAAGCAATATCCCAGTCTTTATAGACATTTTTCTCCCCACCAGTCCGATTACAGAGGCTATAAACGCCCCACCACACCCTTTTTTATTAATGTGTTTTGAGAGTTTTAATAGCACCTGTGTTGACAATTAAATGATAATAATTGGAATTTGTTGTTGAATTACAGTTATAAATGTTATTTTACACCAATAAATGGTTATTTTGTACATTTCAAGGATTTCTAATCTTTTTTGTTTAAAGGCAAACTTAGAACCCTGAGACATGTCAGGCCAATAAGACCATACCCTGATACAAAACTGGTGTAGATGTGTAAATGTCAGCTTAATGGTCAATATTTTCTTATCGAAATCTAGGATTTGTGGTGTTTGTTGCATTTATGTTACTTATAGAACAGTAAAATGTTAATTTTGATCCTTTTCAGGCCTCTTTTATGATGTCAACTCTGTTATAACTACCATTTTGACTTCATTTTTTCAGGCAATTGATGTAAAGGTCCAGACATCTTGATTCAGCACCAGAATTGCAATAAAGATTTGTATGGTGCCTCTGAGCTTGAGATATTGATAACATTGAACTTTTTTCAAATTTGTAAAAATTGTGTATTCTGTGACCCTTTTGTTAGAGACGGGTGGACATAGGCCAATTATGGCATTTTTTTCTTTCAACAAGGCCTGTTTTAACCATAATTCACATTTATTGCACCTATTTTAGTTTTTATGTTCATATATTAGCCAGGGATGGTAAATCATATCTTTTAGACAGATTCTTTTGGTAATGTTAGCTTTGCAACCAAAGATAAGATTGATTCAGTCATTGACATTTTTAGGGGGTGGGGTTACATGTTTCAGTACAGACCTTTATAATTTCAATCAATGCAACAGTTTTGTGATTTTCCTGTTTGCATATTGTCCAGGGTTTCCAAAAATATATTACTTGCCAGTCTGGCTATCTAAAAAAGTGGAAAATTATTGGTTTTTTGAAAGATGCTACATGTAAATTCTGTACATTTTTCATGAAATGACAGTAAAAAAATATATTTTTGAAAAAAATTCCAGATTATGAGTGTTTTCTGTGTAATTTGTTTGTAACTTGTCGTATTTTTTCACAAAACTCAAATACTGCCTTTAGTAAGAAAGATTTTTAAATTTTAGCACAAAAGGCCCAGGGACCTGAGATGCACTGCTGTACATAAAGCAGCTTGTATACTTAAAGGGCCATCATTTTTGCAGTTATTCTTTGATTTTGATTTTCTTTCACCGGTGCATTGCCAGAACATATGGGAAGCATATAAAAAGGACATTTTGGTGATACCTGAAGTTTCACCCCTATATAGGACACAGATCACTAAATATTTCTACGCCGGTACCCACAAATTGTAGGGCCAAGTTATTTTTAGTCTTTCTCTCCCTTTCCCTTTTTCCCCCTTTTGCATGGTGATTTTTGTTTACTTTTTGGTGTAGAATCGAAGAAAAGGGTTTGAAAATACATTTTCTGCCAGGTTTTGGTGAATATTCATGATTTTGAGGAGGAAGGATACAAGAGTTGTGAGGTTGGTTACGTTGAAAGGGGGGGCTGAAAATTGCCTGGTTAGCTGTCTCTACTTCCAGCTTGTGTATCTCAAGTTTTTCATGAAGAACCTCATACATGCTTTTGGGCAAGAGTTTGCCACATGTTGCTCCATCTGTGGCAGAAAGCGTTCTACCCAACGAATATTTGGGAAAAAGTTACAGCCGGTCTAAGAGACGAGAATTAACATTGAAGTCAATGGGGAAATAATTAGTGATCTGTGGCCATATATTCAATCATGTTGAGCATACTGAAGCTACCATATTCACCGAACATATTCACCAAATATTAAACAAGACTAAAGTTTAAATACAATATGGCTGTCATTAATTCAAGAAAATGTAGCATTACTCTTGCAATGTGATTAAGAAGAGTTTTCTACAAGCTTTTTTCTCATTTTTGAAATTGGCAGGAGCTTTTTATGGCTCTCGCACTATTTTATTTGTGAAGGATTGCAAGATTTTTCAAAGTAATAATCAGAAATCGTTGAAAATCAAGAGACCTCTTCCTCTCATGACCTTTAAATCAAATTGAAGTCAATAGGCTATTGACTTTAGCCTCAAGACCTTGTGGACACCGACCAGACGATGACAATATACAATCACATTTCAATGTGGGCGTATAAAAAGTGTTTAAACATTGTTTGGGCTGATGTGGTTATTATTTTGATGTGTATTTTTCCTGTATTGATTTGAAATAAGGTTTGATTTCCGTGGCCAAGTCCCAAATAGACTAAGCAGGTTTTCCACGTTACTTGGAACTTAAGACTGATATTTCTGCTGTCAAAAATACATTTAAACAAAATCTATTATTTTCTAATTAAGACGACTAGAAAAGTGAATGCGAGGCAATTTCATGACGTAGGCTACATACGTGTACTGCATACACAGTAGGCCATTATAGGGGAATAAAATTAAAATTAATGTGAAATCCACACATGTATCACAACGACACGAGTCTAAGAGAAACTTATCTAGAAAGTTACAGTATCAATGAATCAATGCTGCACTGGCATCATCCATGTTGACTAGGCATGGATTATAAACCATGTAATCCTGCTGTGTTGCCTATTATTATTGACATGTATGATAATGATGTAAATAAAGGACTCGACAGCACGTGTGGGAATGTTTGTTGATGTCGAGTCGTTGACATTCACATATTTACAAGAAATAAATCATCAGTATCTACCTTAAGATTTTAAGAATGGTTTGCTAATGAATCGAATGTCTGTCTGCATTTTGACAGTTATCACGTTGTGCCTTTTGGTCACTCTTTTACTTTGTTTATGACAGAAATCCACGAGTTTATACAAGAAAAAAACCCTTGATTGAACTAAGATTGAATACTTTCAATGCCAATTACGAAACAGAAATATCAATTTGTACCTACCCACTGGATTAATGACGTATTAATCTGTAAACGGCACCGCATTCGCTAAGTTAACACTTCGTTTAATATGGACCTAGTTCAGGGACTTTGGTTGTCGGCCATCTTTAAATACCGCCAAGATCAGTCGAGAAATTTGATAGTCCACACTAACCGATAAAACACTCTTATCTTCAGAGAAACGATGACCATGATAGAAGACACCGTGCCATCACACTCTCTGCGATAATTAATACAGTGGAAGCAGACGTTAAAGGCTCAATACCACTCTTGTTGTAACTGAATAATATGTCCCAATCTTTATTCTAGTCAACAAATTGTATTATTTAACAATATTCTAATTAATTGATGATACAAATTTCATCTTAAAACCCCTAATTTAAAAAATTGGAAAAATTCAACTACATGATTTGAAAAGGTTAACGTAAACCTTTTCAAATGTGACTTGGATTTTAAAATATGCAAGTAAAATAGGATGGAATGGATAATTTACACAACAAGTAGGACACTTAAACATCTAGTACTTAGAATAAGGCTATTAATTAGTTTCTGGAGTTGCCAAGCCAGCAAGAGTGTTATTGTCCCTTTAAAGAACCAACGTCAGTCACACTCTATTACTGTTGTATATGAAAGATATATATTGCCATGCAACGAAACAGTCACGTCGTCGGCACCATCTACAGTGGTCGCACATAATTGATTATGTGATTATAGTTCCTTTAGGAACTGTCTCTGAGCGGACGCTCAGCTCAGATGCGGATAACCGCCGATTTCTTTCAATTGATGGCCGAGGAATTCCAACTGTTCTCAAACAATTCGGAATAGGTACTAATATGTACATTCGCACAAACATAAAGCTTCAACATTTATGATTAGGCCTATATTTAAAGCGGCAATTTCATATTTTTAAGTTATATTTTTAAAATATATTAAAATAAAGACTTAAAGGGCTAATCCCGATAATTTTTTGAAGATATAAATGCTTAATTTTGTGTTGAAATCCCTTAAAATCCCCTACCAAAGGGCATAGCAACTAACTTAGTATTTGTGATACGTTTTCAAACAACTTAAACACATCAGTCTTCTGGAAAATGAGACCGGTGTCCTAAGCTGTATTGTGCGGTGTCTACATATACCCAGACTTTCTTTTAAATAAAAATAATGTGTAGTTGAAATTTGCCTTTCGCTATCAAGTACAGCACATGGGCCATTCACTATATACCTCCCAAGGAACGAGAATCGATTATCAGGTCACCAACGAAAAAATTGACCCGAAATCTTAAAAGGGTTACGTGTCCGGATAAGCATTTTTGACGTTCACGTCCCAACGACTCAATAGTTTGAGCTGAAATTTTGAGACAAGGTCAATACACCATTCAACTATATTTTGGCGTTTAAATTTCATATGTACTCGGACTTTTATTTTTGAGACTGTTCAAATCGGGACTGTCCCTTTAAAATATATGGTATCTATAAACAATCCAACCATGTTAAAGAATAATTCTTTAAGTCACTATTGCCAGTTGAGAAATTGGCAAAAATATCACTTTCAACATTAAATTCAAACGTTTGAAGATAGCTATTGCATGGGGGGAAGGGGAAAACAAGGAGGTAATTGTGTTATTATTTCCGATGTGAAAGATGTTTCAGTGTGGAAAATAATGCCTATGATTGTATAATAGTGAGTTGACAACCTATTGAGCAAAAGACATAGAAATAAATGTTTTGACTTTCTTGGAAAATATGAAATTCCCGCTTTAAGACCGCCGCCTGCCGCCGATTGTTCTCAAAATAAAACATATACAATTAACACGTGACCATGGTATCACATTTGTGCAAACATAAAATTTACAACATCTATGATTATAATTTTAATATAGGCCTAATATAAAACATCCGGCGACCCCGCCGATTCATGTTAATGGAACGCCGACGACCCGAACCCCAGCCGACGACAACCAAAAACCCCAGCTGCCCCTCCCCGTAACTTATGGGCAACCTACCTTTTCGGGAAGGCGGGTAAAGTGAACAATTTTTTTTTATCTACTTGGCAAAATTGACCGAAATCTAATAAAACAATAATTTTACTTTTCTTTTAATGGAATACCACGAATTTGTACTGAATTGACTATATATGAATTATTATGATATTGGACCACATTGAAGTTGATGTAGTTTTGATTTCCAGTCATGTCACGGCGCAATTTGTTTCACAGAGAATTACTTACGAATTAACTCTGTAACAGATAAGTGTCCACAGCACGTGCGTTGACTGCTCACCGCGCCAGTCATTGGCTCAACTGCTCGTGCAATGTTTACTTAACACCTAACTGCTTCGGGCAAAATGATGCATTTTACTCATTTTAATACCCATTTGCACTAAATAGGAAATATTTTTTAACTTCAAATACTTCAAACGTCTTTATTTATTTTTCTTATATCTCAAAAAAATGTTTGAGAATTTAATTTGTCGGAGTAAAAAGTTAATATGCCGTACTCATTAAGCCTCGTCGATGTCATGCTTATCAGTGATTGTAGCGGCCAAGCGAATATTCACTGCGGGATCAGTTTGGTCACGGCGATGGGGTCCCATGGTCCATGGCCCGAGATCTGCCCAGTCCGCTGCACACAATTTCCATACGGGGCTAAATGCCGAATTATGTTTAAAAATTGTTGCAAACTGCGACTTTTTTCAAGTCCAAACCGACATCAGTATATATTATAGCAGTCACGATCAGTCGAACACAATCAGCAAAATTAGAGAGCAATTTTTCAGAAATGATCGAGAGCAAGCTTGCAGAAGAGAGCTAAGGACACTTTGTCGGAAGGGAGGACACATTAACCATACCACCATATGCCTTTATAGGAAATCTCAGGGGATCACGATGGCTTAGAGGATAAAACGCTGGCTCGCTAGCCTGCATTGGCCGAGAAAGTTTTCCCGCGTGGTCGCCACTTGTCACTGATGCAGGACATTTATAGGACATTTCGTCGAGTTTTATCAACCATTTCCGGTTCCTTTTGGGTTTTTTTTGGTATGAAAACCACGCATTTGCTACTTACCTGCCTATCTGACATGTTTCCGTTCATACATTTGTAATTCAACATCTAATTTCCAATTTTTTCTATCCGCGGTGTCGTTCAACTCGCTGACCCAGTTTTTTCGCCAGTTATTCGTTTTGACGCGAATGTCTAACAATACAATGACCTCGACCTAATAGTGGTTTGAAATTCGTAAACAAGTTTTATTAGATAGGACGTCACGTAATGCCACGGAAACAGATGATATATTGATATTTAAATTGACCAATAGGTTAACAAAAACAAGGTCGCTGATGTGTTAAAAGGGTTAAGGCACGTGATTGTTTGTGTGATTATAGCTTGGGGTTATGGTAAGCATTAGGCCTAAGTCCAGGTTTAGGGCACGCGATTGTTTGCGAGATTATAGCTTAGAGTTAGGGTAAGCATTATAGCTAGGTCCAGGATTAGGGTTGGGATTAGGGTATAGTCCAGGATTAGGGTTGGGATTAGGGTATAGTTTAGGGGTTAGGGTTGGGATTACCGCTAGCCCTGTTTATATCTCGTGACCTTTGACCAAACCTGAAGTTGGCCTTCCTCATCAATTAGATCTGACCTAGTATTCCCATTTCCGGTGTGTTGATTAAAAACACACTTCATCACCCAATAACACATTTGACAATAGATATCGCTTGTGTGCTAAATTACATAATCTACTGCGATATCTACTTAGAAGATATCGCTTTACATGAATTTGATTGGTCAATCAAAAAGGAACTATTTTCTTTTATTTTTAGAAACCACTTGTTTTAAATAAAAAAGTAACTTCTTTATTTGTTCAAAAGAAAATGTTTTTATTTAATTGACCTTGAAGGAAATACTGGTTCAATATATAGGACTTTGCAATAGGATAAACTGCTGTCAAAAAATGATGTGTCACTACGCTGTAGTGTATTCAGATTCAGTGAAAGTGAAATCTATACCAAAAAATTATATTTATTTATTTGTGCATGCAAGAAAGGATTGGGTGATATCTCCAACTCGTGTTTTTTGATATCAAAAAATATCAACACTCGTTGATAAAGTAAAAAAAACGAGGCAATTAATGTCCACTTGACACAAACTATGTATAGGTCATTGCGGGACTGACATATGGTTAAATTTTATTTGAATAATTCGCTTGCGCGTAGGGGTCTGTAGTAGTGGGAGGAAACCGGAGGACCCGGTGAAAACCCACGAAGTTGGTCAGTCGACCCTACCCCTTGCCACGTACAACCGGGGAATCGAAACCATGCCAGTTGACTCAATGACAAACCTTATGATACTGCGCGCACGTGTGTTTAGGACAGTGATGGAATGTATCTAATTGACCAAATTAGGTAATAATCCCAGATAATTAGAAATAGGGACAGGCAAGGTCATTTCCATATTAAGAAAACAATTCCTTGGTCCGAAAATTTGGGGAATTAGCATCTTTAAAAGAGAGTGGAACTGTGATCCAGGTGTGTTAACTCAGACCGTCATACCAGCCCCGAGAAAGTTCATCGACATTCTCCGGCGTGGTTCCCCATGTCATTGATGCCGGACAAAGGGCCTGGCAAGGACAGCTGTCTAGCCGTTCGGATGGGACAAAAACGAGTTCCCGTGTATACATGAGTGTGCATGTAAGAGATCCTTTGGCAGTTGGAGTTCGTTATAAGAGTAGGCGATAGTGCAACAGCCCAGGCCAAATTTCCTAGTACACTGTATGGCGTATGCCCGTTTTCATTAGCCCAGTCGGAGCAGAACAGCAGGACGTTCAACTACATTTCATGTCATACCAGCCATATTGAAATTAGAGCCAGTTATTATTTTTGAAAGCGGGGAGATCTGTGACTAACAATTTCCTTTGACGCAAAGAACGAACTTGAACTGTATAAAAGCCTGTGCTATTTGATCACAAGCAAAAATGTATAAACACTGTTCATCGGATAATATCCACAAGCATAATACCAACAAACACTTGTGGATGCCGGACGGATGTGTTGACGTCAATGTGCGGTCTAAAAACATTTCCTTGCAATTTCTTAAGGTTGACCCCTTTTTTTAAATAAACTGACTGGTCCATAGAGCAAGTCGGCCACCGGACTAATGTTACTATACAGTAGAAATTTTTTTTGTTTTACTGACAGGAGGATCGGACCCGTAGCCAGCTCTAAAAATTGGGGGGGGGGGGGCTACTGAATTTATTGGAGGGGCTGAGGATGTGGCCGGCTAAGAACACTTCTAAGAAATCTTAATTGTTGGCGAAATATTGGGGGGGGGGGGCTAATTCGATTTTGGTGGTCCATATCAGGGGCGTGGTGAGGGCAATTATTGAGAAGAAATTATGAGTAACAAAAAAGATTTTGGCACAAAAACCCTTTTACTGACCGCGGAGCTGTGGCCGACGAAGCCGGCCACCGCGAGCGCCGAAGGCGCGAGCCCGCGGCGGGGGGTCCGGGGGGCCCTTCCCTCGGGAAAATTTCGAAAATTAGAAGCCCAGAAACGCAATCTCCAGCAATCCGAGACAAGAAATACGGTAATAAAATATGATTAAATTTTTTTAATTGGGTCAGATGAAACAATTTTTCCACTTACAAATGTTTTTCATTTTTTGAGTAATTTGATTGTGATTTTGGCGCAAAAACTTTTTGGCGCATGAGTATGGCTACTCATGAACTCATTCTCACCACGCCCCTGGTCCATATATGGCCATATATGGATAAAAAATTTGTTTTAAGTCTTAAAACTAAATCTAAATGAAATTCCCTTTTTGTCGTCTTCTGTGCAACACCAGTGTTGTAATGAATTTTTAACACCTAGAGGGTACTAGTGTTAGAATTTTGTTTAACTAGGTCCGATTATAAATGCTATCATGGCATCTTTGACACAAAACGGGATTAATTAAATACCCGTATCAGGTTAGCTGTCACTAATGACAGATGGGTGATTCATTACAACCAGATGTTCTCCGGCTGTACGTGGCAAGGAGTAGGGTCGCCTGCATAACCTCGTGGGTTTTCTCAGAGTCCAGCGGTTTCGTCCCACTGTTAAAGACCCAAGCGAATTATTGAAATAAAGTTGAACCCCTGTGTTACAACCGAAATGACCTAGATTGTGTCGAGTGGACGTTAAACCCCATTTCTCTCTCTCCTTACCAGATGGCCGACCTGGGTTATGTAATTTCCATTGGCTTGTGAAGTAATTTGTACAGAAAGCGTACCTGATATTGTGCAATAGCAAGCTATGTAATTTTTTGGATATCCTTGGCTAATTCGGCCAAGGTGTCAACCCCTGTCAGTAGCCAATAAAGCTTCCTTGCCAATCGGAGCACTAGTCCACCCTCCAGGGCCTATTTCAACGTTCCTGCAGGCACGGACGTGCCTCGGGATGAAAAATCCGTGCTTTGAAAATCTAAAATCCGTGCTCTGCAAAAAGGTGTGTATATCTTTGTGAATCTGAGTGTGTACTTCTAAAATGTGCGATCACGCAATGAGCAAGTGCGCCATCAGCAGTCATTGTGATCTGTTAGTCAATTCTTTGGTATTAAAAGTGTAAGTAGTGTGATAATAATTCTGGAAGTTATTAGTTTACTTCTGGTGAGTTTTATCCGATTTTTTCGTTCATAGTTCATGATCTGTTTGGTCACAATTTCTGAAAGCTAAGGACTTACATTGAACTGATGACTGTCTACTCGGAAATGGTGTTTCTGGCGGTCGAATTTTGAACATTTTCTCGGAGCCGGGGGGAGCATACTCACCAGGACCCCCCCCCCCCAAAAAAAAAAAATATGCATTGACACGGAGACCGTGCTTCGTCAAATAATCCTTAAAATAGGCCCTGCCACCCCCGACATCTGACAAGGACCGAAGGGTTGAAAAGAAGGGGCCAGGGCGATAATTAGTTAGTAAAACAAGTTGGGGTCAGGCCCAATTTTAAATTAATACCAGAACTCCGACAACATGAGTTAGTTGGGACTACATCCTGAGTCCAGACCAGAGCGCCATTTAACCACCAGCTAGGACTCCCCCCAAGACAAGCTAACTAAGAAGTAATTATACAGCTAAATCTCCCCATTGCAGATCTTTCTTTAGGTTGGAAATATCATGTGATGTCTAATTAGAATAAGACTTTAATTAACTTATCAAGACCACAATGATCTCTCGAAGCCATCGCTAGCTCGTGATACTTACTGGATTAAGGTCCCATTTGCTTATTTCATTCGCTAAATTCTCGGTTCACAGTGGATCAATTTGACTGAAATTTTCAGAAAATGCCCTTAACGTTATGTAGTGATGAACCATTATAGTTAGAACTGCCAGCTCTTATCTAATCCCCCATAACGTATCTTCTTTAAATAAGGTATCTTTAACTAAGGAATCATTTAATCAATAACTAAGGAGTCGAGGTCGATCGAGAGAGAGCGGGAGGAGAAATGGGGTTTAACGTGCACTCGACACAAACTAGGTCATTTCGGGACTAACATACATGTATGGTTTAATTTTATTTCAATAATTCGCTTGTGCGTAGGGGTCTTTAGCAATAGGACACCGGAGTACCCGGAGAAAACCCACGATGTTGGACAGGCGACCATACTCCTTGCCGCGTACAACCAGGGATTCGAAACCACGCCAGTTGATTGAATGGCAGGCCGTATGATACAGTGCGCGTACGCTAACCATTCGGCCACCCAACCCCCAACTAAGGAGTCATTAACTAAAGAGACTTGTGCATTATATGTTTGGAAGAATAGGCCTAATAAAAGTATTATATGGCGTTGAAAAGAGTTGAGTCTTGAAGAAACAATACTGCAACAGACGATCTACATTCTATTGTTTGTTTTATTGTGTGTTTTTTCTTGGAGCGGGTTTGAGGGGGGAGGGGGTACTCTAGGTCCTCCTGTACCCCCTACTGCCAACGACTCCTTCGTACAAGTTCATTATTGAAATAAGATAGAACCATCATGTTAGTCTCGAAATGACTTAGTTTGTGTCGCATGGACTTCAAACATCATTCTTCTATACAGTGTAGGCTATTATTTGGGTAAAAAAAACGAGTTTCCGTAGATGAAAAAAAAGTTTGTAAAGTTTCTAAGAAATGCGTATTATATTACACACAGTGACGGTTGACATATTTTAACATATGGCCACAGATTACTAATTATTTCCCTATTGACTTCAATGTTAATTCTCGTCTCTTAGACCGGTTGTAACTTTTTCCCAAATATTCGTTGGGTAAAACGCTTTCTGCCACAGATGGAGCAACATGTGGCAAACTCTTGCCCAAAAGCATGTATGAGGTTCTTCATGAAAAACTTGAGATAGACAACCTGGAAGTAGAGACAGCTAACCTTGCAATTTTCGGCCCTCCCTTTCAACGTAAACAACCTCACAACTCTTGTATCCTTCCGCCTCAAAATCATGGATATTCACCAAAACCTTGCACAAAATGTATTTTCAAACCCTTTTCTTCAATTCTACACCAAAAACTCAACAAAATTCGCCATGCAAAAGAGGGAAAAAGGGAAAGGGAGAGAAAGACTAAAAATAACTTTCGCCCTTGGTGACGGCCCGGCCCATGAATATTTGGTGATCTGTGTCCATATAAGGATCTTCCTGATCGTGGATACAGAAGTACATCTAGACGAATTCCTTTAATAAGAAACAGTTTGGAAACATATAGGCCAGTTTCCATAGTAATATGCCAATTTTATTGTATTGTGATTTAATTGGTAGTTAGAGTTGATATGTAGGAGTGTATATCGCCGCATACCTTTGTAGATATTTCGGTCAGTATGCGCCATGTTAATATTATAGTGTTATGACACAACTTCACTCTGGGAGTTCTCTGTTATATGTCTCCACCTATTGGTGGCTGTCTCACAGAACTTTATGTAATCGTGGACGGACATGGCCCATATTTCACGAACCTGGGGCATGAGAGTTTTAATGTTCGGCAACGCGAACAGTTTGAATTTCGGCATCTGCCGTGTACCTTTCTCCCACTTTCACTTTCGATAGGACAAATATCAAAATGGCCGACTCAGTGCGTAGAAAACGACACAGTTTGTGTTATGTTGTATTTTGTACCACACATGCGTACGTGCTCGATGGCGCTTAGGGGGGCAGAACGCAAAATGCCCGAAAACATTTCGGGTTTACAGAGTGCAGTGTTGGTCTTCCTTGTGCCCCCCCCCCCTCAAGCCAAAAGAAAATTTTGGAATATTTGACGGCTGCAAACACGGCGGGACGATTTACCCAATACCATCCAATTCTACCCAATACTACCCAATACCACCCCAGTACTACCTCAAAATCACCACATACTACCAAATACTACAACATAATACTGCAAAATGTGCATATCAATTGAATTTTTTCAAAAATAACTAGTTATACCGTGGGAATTGTACTTCAAATGCGATTACAGATGTCTGGCTGTTCCTTTTGCCTCCCTATATCACCTAAAACAAGCAAAAACTAACCAAATACTATCAAATACTTATCACATACTACCCACTATCATCAAATAACAACCTTATGTTGTCAAATAGCAAAACATTAGTTTAATTACGGCGACGAATATTCAATAATTCGCAGAGAATGGAAATGAATGTGCAGTTATCTCCCTTTACAACCGATAACTAGATTTTAGATTGATTTTCGGATTAATCATCTTATTTTGCGTTGCGGTTGGTTTCCAAATCGACGAAATTTGAAAAACAAATTCCCACACTGAAAAAAAAACTTGTGTTGAAACAACACAAACTTGTGTTGTTTTCAACACAAGTTAGGTGTTACTATTTAACAACACAAGCTTGTGTTGAAACAACACAAACTTGTGTTAAATGTTGAAACAACACAAGGCTTGTGTTAAAATTTATCAAACAACACAAACTTGTGTTGAAACTTGTGTGAAAAGCTACACAATACTTGTGTTAGAATTTTTGAAACTTGTGTTGAAATTTCTGAAACTTGTGTTGAAATATTTGAAACTTGTGTTGAAATTTTTGGTTGAAATTTTTGAAACTTGTGTTGAAATTTTTGAAACTTGTGTGGTTTCATACAAACTTGTGTATCACCACCCAATTTGTATCCATTATAGCAACCTTTCCCATGCAGTACCCCCTCCCCCTTTTACTCTGTTTAACCTAACCTGTAATGTTTGATTAATGAGGTAACAATAATATTTTTTGTTTAATTGTTATTTATTCAAACATGATGGGAAAAAAGTAAATATATATTTGAATATTAACAGAAAAACAGAAAAATAATTATTATACTAACAAAATTGTGTTATATAATGACCCCCCCCCCCCACCTTTCCCAATCACAAAATATACAATAGTTATTTAAGTTTTTTTACACTAAAACAAGAAATGAGAATATAAAGATATGTACACAGTATTTCTACCCTAAACCTCAAAAATATATAATTCAAAAATATCTTAATTTAATAACATCCAAACCAATCACTAATGAGATTAATTATGCACTAATATGAGTTTTTTACATATATTAAATTACGTTATTATTATACTAACAAAATTGTGTTATATAATGACCCCCCCCCCCCCACCTTTCCCAATCACAAAATATACAATAGTTATTTAAGTTTTTTTTACACTAAAACAAGAAATGAGAATATAAAGATATGTACACAGTATTTCTACCCTAAACCTCAAAAATATATAATTCAAAAATATCTTAATTTAATAACATCCAAACCAATCACTAATGAGATTAATTATGCACTAATATGAGTTTTTTTACATATATTAAATTACGTTATTTTAAAGAAAGTTGCAAATACATGTATTAAATAATATGTACATAAGAAAGGGGGGCATAATAGTTCAGTGAGTATAAACGTTGGCCGAGAAATTTCAACTAGATGTCAGTAGTGAACGACAAAGCAAAGTATAATTGGGTACAAGCCCGGAATTGAACTATTTGAATCAATGACAAGACCTTCTGATCCAATGTGTGTGTGTTAACCATTTGCGCCCCCTCCCCGGGTACCCTTGACATTTGATATAAGAGTAGGTTAGTTGTAGCACAGAATCACCCTAATAACACAGAAAGGTAGAAAGGGAAAGTCATCTTAATGCAGGTCAAGGCTTTTTGTAATTCTTGGTATATTTGATCTATATTTGGTTTCTAGATAATGCCTGTTAAATACTTTATGATTTCCGACCATATTCTAAATGAGTTAGTTATATGTCCCTTTACTTTCTATACGATACATAAATTTCTAAAGAGAATTAAAATCTAATTGTGTTTCGGAGAACATTTAACATTAAAAACAAAAATAAATATATAAAAATTGGGTCAAATGCATTCTTTTCCAGAATTTTAAAATAGATTGATGCTTGGGTTCTCTCGTTGTTATCATACATCAAATACTCTTTCAGCCTAAAAAATAAAAAAATAGGCAATAAGAATACTTTTTTATGGTTCATAATGTTTAAATAAACAAATTATTTTGCCACATCGAGACTGGGTCTCTATTTTGTTTTAACTTTGCGTAACACTTATTATGTCTTGTCAAGTTACATACCCGGGGAGATTATTATGCTCAAATCAAATGGGTTAGATCTGAGATGTCAGAAAAAAGTCGGTAGATTTGGGACTGAAACCTCATAATAGGTCCACTATTCACACGGTTCGAACATGTATTGAGTTTCCAAATCCAAATTCTCTACTACATCAGGACAGCGACTATTTACTTGGCAATATCTAATTATTTGGGCCTATTCATATTGTATTTCCATTGGCAACAAATTGGATATTACCTTACAAAATCGTTTTGAAAAGTAAAATATTATCCAACATTTTTTTTACTGCTATTTATAGTAAAGATAGACATATCACAACTTGAAGATAATCTATGGATGTGATTGTTAAAAATCAAGCATGCCAAGTAGTTGAAATGGCAGAGCCCTAGGCATTGCCCCGAGAAGAATAACTAGATTACCAAGCAAGAGTATAGAACTAGTTCCTTGATTAAAAATACAAATATGTATGTTACTTACATTTTGCCTGACCGATCAAGCTTTGTGAGAAAACGTTTCCACAATATGAATAGCCATTTCAAACTGTCTTGATTTTTCTGATGTAGTTAACTGAGAAAAAAAATATACTATGTATTAGTCGACTTAAATTGGCTCAACAGTTATAAGATGAAAGCTTTAATTTAATTATATTGTATGTTAAATGTTTTAGTTAGCTTTGTCACAGATGAGACGAGATGACAAAATGGAATGAAATGGGGTTTAGCTTCCTACTGATCAGCTCCCACTTGGCTAATGAAGTTGGGCATATGCCATACAGTGTGCTATGAGGGACATTTTGCCAGGTACCGCGACCCTAAGGTCTACTCTTATATCAAATGTTAGTTACATTTTCCGGTTTATCAAGCTCTGTGAGAAAAGTTTCCACAATATGAGTAGCTATTTCCATCTCTCTTAATCCTTCTTCTCCCATAAATGCATCCTTGCATCTTAATTTCGTATGCATTAGAGACTTACCAATCTGATGATATGTTGAATTTCTCTCAGAGAAGAAAAACCTTGTTTTATTCATTTATGTCTGTTTCTAAATATATATGTACATGTAAGTACCATGGCACCAGAAATGTCTTTGAAACTTCTTTCTGTACAAACTAGATGGCTTGCTTTCACTTTTAACTGTAGTTCTTCGTTGTCAATTATGTCATATTATTCTTTATCATCTGGAATAAGCAGAAGAGAACTTTTCTACAACACTTGTTCTCGGTGCATCAAAGTGATCAAATGTGATTATTTATTATAAGCTTTTTTGCTTCATGCACTGCTAATTTATGTAAACTACAATTATAGTAGACACGTCAGCCAACTGTAGAATAAAGTTGTTGTGATCATCACTTAATAAAGCAAGTAGTGATATTTTAGTTATTATGCATTTAGGTAAAATCAACATACCAAGCATTATTTCTTGACAACTGAAAATCTAGTCATGTGTTGTATATCGCAAGCCCCTTGACAAATTGACATGTTTATCAATTAGTTCCACCAAGGCAGTTGGAAATACAATATTGCAAACAGTATTTTAATATATTATTTATATTTTAGCGCTTTTCAACAGATATAATCTAGTCCAACGCTAATTTTAATATATTCTACAGAACGCGGACATACCAGATTATTTTTAGTTCATCGTGTTAAAAAGCCCACGTCGTACACCCTGCTTGTCGTTCGACAGTCTAACTATTTAATGTCATTCACTGCATTTTATTGTTTAATGAAATAAATAGCAATAAATACTGTTATAAATTTCCAAGAGTTCATTTCACAAAGATTACGAACGTCGTGATATAGCTTTTTACATCACGTCACTTATCCACACGACCGGTGGTACTGTTAGAATTATCCCTGTTTCCTTCTTGATTTTTCAAAGCAATCGTTTAATTTCTGATTAAAATATATTTCATATAGGCAGAAATACGAATAATGCTAAGTATATTGTGACTTGTGAGGTATCGGTAGACTTGTGAGATATCGGTAAACTGATTATCAATGTCCAAAATGACGTGAGTCCCAAATGACGTGTAATCCTGCAACCTACATCCTAAACAACATTGGCGGGTGTATTTGTCAGATAATTATTAATTTCATTTCAAAGCTGGTCTGACGATGGTTGTTATGGTCATTCACATGTTATCAGACTGGTTGCCAGGACCATTCAGTTACTATCAGACTTGTTGCTATGACCATTCAGTTATTATCAGACTGGTTGCTATGACCATTCAGTTATTACCAGACTGGTTGGATTACTGGTTGCTATGACAATTCAGTTATTATCAGATAAGACTGGTTGCTATCACCATTCAGTTAAATTCCAAGACTGGTTAAAAAAAGGTAATACAAATGCTAACACTCACACTTCTAATCATAAATATCAGGATTTCGTCTCGGAATTTAAGTTGATACGGGGGAACACATGGAGGGCGAAGGGGTGTCGCCTAATTCAGTATTATAGCTGCCTCCTTAACAGTGATCATTTTCATTAAGTCAGATTCATTCTTTTCCTTATTCAATATCACATGTAAAAAAGTGTTAACATCTACTGTTTATCAGATAATTAAATATAGTAAAACATTATTTAACATCAACTGTTTATCAAACGATTAAATATATATAGTAAAATATTATTTTACATTAACTGTTTATCAGATGATTAAATATAATATATTACTATTTAACATCAACTGGTTATCATGTATCTATAAGAAAACATGTTCGCACAACGTAACGGTGACTTTCATAGAAATAGCTAAACAAACAATTTCTTTACATTTTATTATATTCATAAGAACTGATCTAATTGTATAAAAGGTAATATAGAAAATGCGGGTTAATGTATTGTGTATTTAAAATAAGCCATTAAATTGATTTTTTATCTGACAAGTTACCTCTACTGTTTGGTATCATGGAGTTACTCTATAGATATCAATAGATAGTAATATGAATTTATTCTATTGAAAGTTAAAATGAATAGTTGTTATTTTTCTAAGAGTCTTATTATTATTCTGCAGAAAACCTTTTTAAAAGTCGATTATATTGGTGTCTTGTACAGGGTGTTTTGTAATATGCGTTACAATTTCAAATACGGGAATATATGTTACTTGGTAACGAACAAACATGTTTTTGTATCACAACACTGGTAATACGTTGGTAAAGTGACATATCGGTTGGCATTATTAATGACTGTTTCTCGGTGTATTTTGGTGTTCTATCAGAGGATTATATTCAACTAAGATTTAAATTTCACTAACAACTGGTCAGCAAATCAATTAAATGTATGTATGATCTAATCATTATTTTAATATCTACCGGTACCTGGAATTCATACGGAGCGTCAAAGAAGCACGATAAATCAGTCGGCCTCGGGCCAAGGGACCGACGTTTGTGTCGAACACTGGTCTCAAATAACGTTTATATTGAGTCCCAAATGTCGTTTGTGTTGAGTCCCAAATGACGCCAATGAAGTCCCAAACGTCGTCAACTGGGTCCCAAATGTCGTTTGTGTTGAGTCCCAAATGACGTGAATCCCAAATGACGTGATACCTGTTGTGGTGGTCTGACTTTTTACTAAGTATTGTGGAGAGTATATATCCGTATGGTACTTACATAGCCTTTAACTGATTGGCAACCTCTGAGAAAAAAATTTCCACAGCCATTTCCAACTGTCCCTTTGGCGGTTGGTTACTGAAATAAATATGCTAGTTAGTAGTTGACATGAATCAACTTGACAGTTTTGATTTGATTATATTCACAATAATCCATGATCAGTTAAAACGTGTAAAATACAAGCCCAAAACCATAATCATATGCTATAATCATATGCTGATACGCTCACATTTTTGTTCTGTACACGCCCCATGAATGTTGTTTTTAGAGAATCCTATATTTTTGTAGTCAGATTTTTAAGTTTATACTTCCTTTATTATTATATGCAGAATATCATATTTGTAATGTCATACTTTTATCTTTTTTCTAACTTTTATTCAATCAGTAACAACCTTAGTCAGAAGATACAGTATTTAATTGTGGGATATTTATAGGCGAAGGGCATTCATTGTTAAAAATAATAATAATATAAAAATGTTACCAGTCGTTCTCTGCACATGTATTACGCCATTGACTGAAAAAAAAATAATCTATAGAAAAAAATAGTATCTAGTTTATGCACGAGTGAATTTTTATTTTGGCCAAATTTCCCAAATCAAAATGGCGGCGTAGAAAAAATTAAATTAAATGATTCTCCTGGAACGTACAAATTCAGAACAAATTCTTACCTACTGACCATAATCGAACGATGTAATTTTAAAGCGGAAATTTCATATTTTCTAAAAAAAAGTCAAAACATAATTATTTCTATGCCTTTTGCTCAAAAGGTTGTCAACTCACTATTATACGATCATGGACAATATTTCACAGGCATAAAAATCCCTGACACCGAATATAATAACACAATTACTTGAATTACCTCCCTTGTTTTCCCATTCCCCTCCATGCAATGGCGATCTTCAAGCGTTTGAATTTGAAGTTGAAAATGATATTTTTGCCAATTTCTCAACTGGCAATAGTGAATTATAGTATTAATAGGATTATTCTTTAACAAGGTAGGACTGTTTATAGATACAATCTATTTTAGGGCTTTATTTTAATATATTTTAAAAATATAACTAAAAAAAATGAAATTGCCGTTTTAAATATTTGGGCTTCTAGTGATAATCGTGTAAAATTTCAGAAAAACTAGATGGATAAAGTACATAAGATTACGGAATTAACCTACCTTTTCTCCCCCTTGCTTTGTCCGCCATTTTAGAAATACATGCGTTACTTCCGGTGGCGGTGTCCCATGGCTGTAGAAGTCGGCAAACATCGGTAGAAAATGGCCGATAGGATTCAGTGCAGCTAAACTGATCGTCGGTATTATATTGTAATCCAATACTTGCCAATAGTAGTAGCCGTCTGACTGTTTGACGCCTGCTTCCACAGAAAGAGTGTGTGAAATAGCTTTATTTAACGTCCGCTTCCACCGAGGTGATATCGCACAGAAAGATTTAACAAAGTATATTTAACTTAGAAAAGATACATTTGGTAATGATTTTTTAATTGGTGCATGAAAGAATAAATTTCATTGGTTATTTTTTAGTTAACCTATAATATTTAATTTCAATTTTAACAACCAATTAAATTAAATGAGACTTTAACTGTAAAAACACCAATGTACTAAAATCACGTTTACATTAAATATTCCTTTGATCTACCAGTTTATAGGGCCAATAAAAATCCGCAACTTGCAGACATGTTAACTACAGACATCTTAACACCAATTAACATCCAATTAATTCTGTCAAGCCATTGTCTGTGCAACAAATATCGAACTAAATAGTGGATATTGTCTTAATAATCTTTTGTTAAGTAACTAAAACATTTAAAAAACGAAAACAAAGAAATAATATAAGTTGACATAATTCGACCTCTTTATTTTAGTTTTCGTTTATAAAACAGTACCTTTTCAGTCGAAAAAAAAAAAAAAAAAAAAAAGTAGTCTACGATAATAATATCACCTTAGGTGGAAGTGGACGTTAAACTCCCAGTAACGAACGAACGAACCAGTCGAAAATTTAATGATACGTTAGAATTTTCTTCACAAAAGTTTGCTGTGAATATAAACAATACCTATTGCTTAATATGCAATTTTATATTTCACCTGTAATTAATAATAGATTAAAACACCACATTACTTGTGTTAATTATATGAAAACACACAAGATTAAATAAATCTACACAAGTTTGTGTTAATGCAATGCAAAGCAACACAAACTTGTGTAGATTAGTTTTAACACAAGTACTTGTGTTGAGATCCAACACAAGTTTATTTTCAGTGCACGGTATAACTAATTATTTTTGAAAAAATTCAATTGATATACACATTTTGCAGTATTATGTTGTAGTATTTGGTAGTATGTGGTGATTTTGAGGTAGTACTGGGGTGGTATTGGGTAGAATTGGGTAGTATTGGGTAAATCGTCCCACCCGCTGCAAACACGTTTCCCTGCTATTTCAGCCCATGAAGAAAGTAACTTCAAAGTGGTCTAATATAGCCTTTTTAAGGTGGCTGACGCGAATCCCAATCAATCGTTTACAGTCCATAAAGACGGGACCGTTGGGAGAAAATTTTGAAAATTTGACTGTCGCAAACGTGTCTAATAAAGCCTACCTGGCTGACCGGAATTCCAAACCACCAATCAATTGTCGCTGCGTTCGGCGGTATACCGTCCCAGAGAAAATTTTGAAAATTTAACCACCGCAAATGCGTTTTCTGCTATTCTAGAACGTGAAAACTACAAAAGTATCCAATGGTTTTGTAACCGAAATCCCACTCTGAATTCCAACCATCCAATCAGACTGTTTCAGCTGCATTCACAAATAATAATCGATGCCCGAAAAATGTCGCACAAAGTATAGTGGCTCCAGGCAACATTTTTTAGTCCATAGTCAACTCAGTACAAATTCGTGGTATTCAATTAAAAGAAAAGTAAAATAAGTGTTATATTTACAGACAACGGAACTGACCTTGTATGGACCCCTTAAGAAAATTTTGTAATATTTGACAGCCGCAAACGCGTTTTCCTGCTTTTCCAGCCCGTAATATTGATGTTTTATTAGATTTCGGGCACTTTATTTTGCCAAGTAGATGAAATAAATTTTTTTTTCACTTTACCCGTCGGCCCGAAAAGTCAGCTTGCCCGAAAGTTAGGGGGACAGCTGCCCCCCACTGTCCCCCTGGCTCGTACGCCTATGGTACCACAAATACTAAATCGTGCTTCAGCGGCATTCAGGGGCGGATCCAGGATTTTCGGAAAGGGGGGGGGGCGTGCTGCACCAAGTTGGGAGTGCGAAGCCCGGCCCGTGATTTTTGAGTGGACAAAAATGCCCACAAGGACTAATTTCATCCTAGTACTGTAATTATGATTTCCAACCTAAACTATTTTTGTTCTCGTTCCCCGCTAAAATTGTTCGCCCCCCCCCCCCCCTGGATCCGCGCCTGGTATTGTTTGTAGTTATCTATTGTTTATCAAATCTGTCACAATAGGATTAAAGTTCTTGTCAACACAATACAGTTGTGAGTTGAGCGTGAAGGCTGCTCCTCAGTATCTCTCTCCTATTCTTTTAGTTTCTCATTTTAATCAGTGTCCAAATCTAGCGTGATTTTACATGTGAATACATCAAGATATGGTGATCATATAGTGATAAGTACTTTTAAAAATTGGAATATTGTATCTTAACAATTTTAAATTAAAGATGTTATTGATATTAAATAGTGGCTAATGAAGCATGACATTGACTATATCAACAATCAGTGAACTGGCTGTGTTCTTAAGTGTGACCTTGATAATGACAAACAGTGTGAGATCCTCTCATCTTATTCAGTATACAAAATCTCAGCTACTACAACTTAAAGACAGTGTCCCTCTCAATGTCAACAAAAGGATCTATAAAGATCTAAAGGACACAGATAAGTACATTTTAATGAACAAACCAACTCAGCGAAAAACAAAACATCGTCACATCAAGTGCCTTATTACGAACCGTAATGATTCAGTTGCTACTTCAGTTATAAATCCTAAAAACCTAATTAAAATCAAAACTATTAATAAGTATAGAAACGATTCAGCCAATACAAAAATGTGTTTATTAAACTGTCGATCGGTTATGAATAAAACACAAGATATAAACACATTCATCTGTGATAACGATTTGGACATATTAGCTTTAACTGAAACGTGGTCGTCTGATAGTTCTGATTCATCAATTTGTGAATTGGTACCAACTGGCTTTTCTATAATTAATGTTCCTCGACACAAAAGGGGTGGAGGTGTTCCTTTAACTCATAAATCATCTATTTCTTTAAGTAATCTAACCGGTGAAAAATTTAACAGCTTTGAATACCTTGATTCCAATGTATCCATATCAAATAATTTAATTCGATGCATTATTATTTATCGTGCTCCATCAAAATCGGAACACGTCTTTTTTGATGAATTTTTTAATTTTCTGGAAAACATTAGTGGTACGAATGAACTATTAATTCTTGGAGATTTTAATTTCCATGTGGACAACTCATTAAGTGTCATTCCATGAGAAAACCATGCAGAATCGGGAAGGTGGGGGGTCGGCAGATCGAGTTCATCTTGTGGGGATTTTATGGACTCCTCAAGACTACTTCACAGCTAGAAGAACCGATCTCAAAATTTAACCGTTATTGAGATACAGCCTCGGGGTGATTTTTGGCCAATTTTGCCCCTTTTCAGGTCATTTTTGGTCAATTTTCAGCCACTTATCCTGGTGAGTCTAGGGTTTGGATGAAAATAGTGGTGGTTGGTGATGTTAGTGGCTGTCTTCCTGTGCCCCAATATACAGACCTTAAGGTCACATCTATTTTCTGGGAGTAATGGTCAGCAAAATTGTAACATATGGCGAATAAAGTAGAAAATATACACCTTCGAAGATTAGCCCTATTTTCTATGATGCGGGGGTAGGTCAAAATATCGAAATGGTTTTATGCACAGCTCGACCCCCTCTGTCGATATAAGAAATAAAATCTCTGTCGCCTCGTTTCATTCAATGCGAAATCATATGTCAAAGTTGGTGAATTTTCCCTATTGTAATCCCTGATTCTCTATGAAATGGTCAACTACTTTCATACAGGGTAAGTCAGCTTTCTCAAATTCTTTGCCAAATCATTCGCCCATGCTCGCTGGTAGCAGCAGTAAACCGGCTCGAGCAAAACTGGTCTATTTGATGAAGCTTGGTATCCAATGCAAGATGGCCGCGTCCGGGACCGCAGAAAATTGAGGTTTTTCTTCATTTTTGGCCATTGAATGTGGCACATATCCCACACATGAGAACTAAAATGACTTCATCCAATTGAAAGACTGTACTAAAAACATTTAAGTCCACTCTTTAGCACATTACGTAGCAATAAGTGATGTGAGAACCGAATTGGAACTGATTTCTTGCCGTATAGTGGAAATTTTGATCTTAATGTGCTGCCTATTGCTACCGCTTGGATTTTAAACGCAATATTCCCAAAGGACGTAAACATCCCCTGCATGGTACCACACCTAAGGTAAATACATAAAAAAAGATAGGCTGGCACTGCCAGGCAGGATACGCCCACATTTTCGAGAGATGGATAGAGAACAAGCAATACCGAAAGTGATTTTTCCTACATCATTAAGTTAGAATATGATATGTGCAAATATCGAAATGAATTAAGATCTTTGGGTTATAAAGGTGCATTTCAGTAGGCTTCAAATTCGACTGGGAATCATGTTGCTAAGTGGGTAAGATGCTGGCTCGGCAGCCTTGAGGTTGGGTGTTTGATCCCTGCATTGGGTGACAAAGTTCATCTAGATTTTCTGGCATGGTTTCCCCTTGTTAGTGATGAAGGATGGATGGCCTGACAAGACAGCTGTCAATTTTGGTTCAATTTTCACGAAATTCAACCTCAACCTTCATTACGATGTAACAGTGATATAATCAAACTGTTTTTTAAATGGGATAATAATTCTGACCGCAGAGGGACCACAAGCTAAAAAAAAAGGTCATTTTTCGGACAATCAGGGGCCATAATTCAGGAAGTTACGATCCAATGGGCGCAAATATCGAAAGGAACCAAGATCTTTGGGTTATAAACATGCATGTCAAGTTTCATCAAAATCGGTTCAAAATTGTGACCTCTATAGGGTCCACAATCTTGATATAACATATTTTCACACTAATCGCGTGCAAACGGCCGCCATTTTGTCTGTCAATTTTGAACTCAATCTGCATTACCATGTAACGGTGATATAATCAAACGTTTTTTTAAATCAGATAATAATTTTGACCTCCAGTGGGACCACAAGCTAAAAAGGGTGATTTTTCGTACAATCAGGGGCCATAATTCAGGAAGTTACGAACCAATGGGTGCAAATATCGAAAGGAACCAAGATCTTCGGGTTATAAACATGAATGTCAAGTTTCATCAAAATCAGTTCAAAATTGTGACCTCTATAGGGTCCACAACCTTGATATAACATATTTTCACACTGATCGCGTACAAACAGGGGCCATTTTGTCTGTCCATCAGGGTCCGATTTTCACAAAATTTGAACTCATCCTTCATTACCATGTAACGGTGATATAATCAAACGTTTTTTTAAATCGGATGATAATTTTGACCTCCAGAGCGACCACAAGCTAAAAAGGGCGATTTTTCGGACAATCAGGGGCCATAATTCAGGAAGTTACGATCCGATGGTCGTAAATATAGAAAGGAACCAAGATCTTTAGCTTATAAACATACATGTCAAGTTTCATCACAATCGGTTCAAAATTGTGACCTCTATAGGGTCCACAACCTTGAAATAACATATTTTCACACTATTCGCGTATAAACGGCGGCCATTTTGTATGTCAATTTTGGTCCGATTTTCACGAAATTTGAACTCATCCTTCATTACCATGTAACGGTGATATAATCAAACGGTTTTTTAAATCGGATGATAATTTTGACCTCCAGAGCGACCACAAGCTAAAAAGGGCGATTTTTCGGACAATCAGGGGCCATAATTCAGGAAGTTACGATACGATGGTCGCAAATATAGAAAGGAACCAAGATCTTTAGCTTATAAACATACATGTCAAGTTTCATCAAAATCGGTTCAAAATTGTAACCTCTATAGGGTCCACAACCTTGAAATAACATATTTTCACACTATTCGCGTACAAACAGCGGCCATTTTGTATGTCAATTTTGGTCCGATTTTCACGAAATTCGAACTCAACCTTCATTACCATGTAACGGTGATATAATCGAACGGTTTTTTAAATCGGATAATAATTTTGACCTCCAGACGCACCACAAGCTAAAAAGGGCGATTTTTCGGACAATCAGGGGCCATAATTCAGGAAGTTACGATCCGATGGGCGCAAATATCGAAAGGAACCAAGATCTTGGGGTTATAAACATGCATGTCAAGTTTCATCAAAATCGGTTCAAAATTGTGACCTCTATAGGGTCCACAAGCTAAAAACATGATATTTCGTACAATCAGGGGCCATAATCCATGAAGTTTCTATCCGATACATGCCAATATCGAAAGCAGCCGAGATCTTATGGGGATAAACCTATATTTCAAGTTTCGTCAAAATCGGATAAGAATTGTGACCTGTAGAGAGTCCACAAACAAATTGTGGACGGACGGACGGACGGACGGACGTCCGGACGGACAGGGGCGACGACATAATACGTCCACATGAAAATGTGGGCGTATAAAAACGTGCTGTGTCAGTTAGAATCAGCTAAGTGAAATAAAATACTATTGAACAAGCCAACAGTGAGGCTGATGTCCCCCGCCGAAATCCCAAAATAAATAGATGACACATATTAATTAATCGCACATTTATTTTTTTCAAACGTATCAAGCAATCAAACTGTACACGAAGTGTCATCCAACAGTGTTTTATAAAGAAAAATGCTAAAACCGATGAGAAAATGAAAATGTACCCTAGTTAGGGGGGCCCTAAAGGCAGACAAAAGGGCCCCTCTGGCCAAGAGAAAGGGCCCTCGTGTCTGAGTCAATCGTTTCTATACACTGTTACTGTCGAATCCATTACTGAATGAAAATGCAGTCATTGTATTGGCATAAAAATCATCAATCAAGATGAACCTAAGTTATCTTGTCCCAAAGTATCAACCAATCAAATTGCTTATCTGAGTTTCATTTTTAATTAACAAACATATGAATAAAAATGATATAAAATATTTGGCTAAAACTTTCTGAATTGGCTAATAAAATTTTGATTTGGCTAAAAATTTGGCTAATGGTTTTAAGGGTCTAGGGCGGTCACTGTTAGGGGGACCCTAAAGGCAGACAAAACGGGCCCTCTGGCCAAGGGAAAGGGCCCGCGTGTCCAAGTCAATCGTTTCTATACACTGTTACTGTCGAATCCATTACTAAATGAAAATGCAGTCATTGTATTGGCATAAAAATCATCAATCAAGATGAAGCTAAGTTATCTTGTCCCAAAGTATCAACCAATCAAATTGCTTATCTCTGCCTACCCCCAGCAGAAAATGCTCATCTTCGAACTCCATCAAGGCATTGACCTAATAAGCATCCACACCAATTTTGAACATTTTAACTCAATTAGAAGGAGAGTTATTGAGTTCCAAAGTCTCGGTAAATCAAATTGCTTATCGCTCTGCTTACCCTGAGCAGAAAATGCTCATTATCGATCTTAGTCAAGGCATTACTGTAATGAAACTATACACCAAGTTTCATCACTCTCACTTTATTACAACTAAAGTTATCGTGTCCCAAAGAATCAACCAATCAAATTGCTTATCTCTGCTTACCCTAAGCGGAAAATGTTCATCTTCGAACTCCATCAAGGCATTGAAATAATAAGCATATACACCAAGTTTGAACATTTTAACTCAATTAGAAGGAGAGTTATTTTGTTCCAATCAAATTTGTGTATCGCTCTGCTTACCCTGAGCAGAAAATGCTCATTATCGAACTTAGTCAAGGTATTACTGTAATGAAACTATACATCAAGTTTCATCACTCTCACTGAATTAGAACTAAAGTTATCGTGTCCCAAAGCATCAACCAATCAAATTGCTTATCCCTCCTTACCCTAAGCGGAAAATGCTCATCTTCGAACTCCATCAAGGCATTGACCTAATAAGCATATACACCAAGTTTGAACATTTTAACTCAATTAGAAGGAGAGTTATTGTGTTCCAAAGTCTCGACCAATCAAATTTGCGTATCGCTCTGCTTACCCTGAGCAGAAAATGCTCATTATCGAACTTAGTCAAGGTATTACTGTAATGAAACTATACACCAGGTTTCATCACTCTCACTTAATTAGAACTAAAGTTATCGTGTCCCAAAGCATCAACCAATCAAATTGCTTATCTCTGCTTACCCTAAGCGGAAAATGCTCATCTTCGAACTCCATCAAGGCATTGACCTAATAAGCATATACACCAAGTTTGAACATTTTAACTCAATTAGAAGGAGAGTTATTGTGTTCCAAAGTCTCGACCAATCAAATTTGCGTATCGCTCTGCTTACCCTGAGCAGAAAATGCTCATTATCGAACTTAGTCAAGGTATTACTGTAATGAAACTATACACCAAGTTTCATCACTCTTACTTAATTAGAACTAAAGTTATCGTGTCCCAAAGCATCAACCAATCAAATTGCTTATCTCTGCTTACCCTAAGCGGAAAATGCTCATCTTCGAACTCCATCAAGGCATTGACCTAATAAACACATACACCAAGTTTGAACATTCTAGCTCAATTAGGAAGAGAGTTGTTGTGTCCCAAAAAGTGTGACGGACAGACAGACACACAGACAGACGAACCCATTTTAATAGTCCCCCAACTTTCTTCGAAAGGCGGGGGACAAAAAAGGAAGGAATAGAATCGTGTCTTTGAAATGCTTGACCACAACTAATTTAGCAGAAAAGAGTTGTGCGGTATATACACAATTGGCCGAAAAGAGTTGTGTGGTGAACCTCGAGTTGACTGGGTAAAGCCATGGGCTTTAGAAGTCCTCAAACGTGCTGCCTTGAGTCTGATATAGCTGTAATGCCTTTACTGAAGGCGCTGGTTTTTTTTAACCTGGCAGCATTAAAAAATTCTTGTTAGTTTTAGATTTTTTTTCTTCTATTCTAGGTACATACCGGAAATGTTATACTGTCCATAATGAGGAAATGGACCGTGAAAAAAACCCAGGCTAGTTCTTCAAATAAATAATATTGCATGGGGTCCAAAATTCAACTTCATCATATGATCATTTTCAGAGCCCAAAATGGATCTTGCCAGACCTTGTAAAACTACATGTGTACATGAAGGGGAGTCAAAATGTTGTATCAAGCATATTTTGCAAAATTCACTGTTTTGCTTCGTCAGAATGAGAATTTTCTTGCGCATCTTTTCATCTGGTTGTCGTATTTCTAAGCCAATAAAAAGATGGTTTATAGATACTGTTTCAAAATGTCGTATATTGGGTGTTCCAAAACAAGAAATTATTAAGTGCGAAAATGTTGTATTTTCTTGAAAAAAATCAACTTTGTGTCGTACCTAAGCATTACAATCAAATGAAATATAGCCAGTAGTGTTTTATGATTAAATACCTATTATTGAAATTATTGTTGAGGCTTTACTTTGTGAAATCTATGAAATTGAAACAGGTAAAGGTGAATATTTTCCGGAGATACGTCTTTGCTGTATATAATTGCAAATAACGAGCTTTCACTTATTATTTCTGTACTAGATGTTGAGCTTGATATGTGCAGATAGTTGCATACTGTTTAAATGGCTACACATACATTTTGTAAATAAATATTTGAGAAAAGCTTCAGAAATATGACCTTTTACATACAACATTTTGGCGACGATTTTATAAGACATTTTGATTCTTATGCTTGTTCTGTGCTTGTTTGGGCTCTCCTGGACAATTTCCCAATATCCAGATACGACCTTTTGACTCCCCACCCACGATATTTCTATCAGGGGCCACCTCTCAAAATATCAACCGCAATGTATATTTGCCATTGAAAATTTTCTTGTATCTAGTCTCCGAATGATGGACTGGCTGGTAACAGGGACCAGGCTAGTTGATCAGTTGGACACTTGATTTGTAAAGAAAATTTTTCAAATTTTGATCCATGCAAATACCTAGAAAATAAATTTAGTAAATTATTTTATTTGGAATAAGTTTAGAAAATTGTTTTATATGGTTTGAAATTAGTGTTGGAACTGATGACACCCCTCCCACTTTCGGCAGTTCTATGTTCTAGTAGCTGTTACAGGAAGTGGAGGCGGTGTTTCAATTCTACTACCCATAGCGGCAGATGATGTAGTAGCAGTAGATTGATAATGGGTGTTAGAGGCACTACCAGTAGCTGCAGATGATGTAGCAGTAGGATGGATGTCATCAGTTCCCACAGTAATATCAAACCACGTGAAATAATTTAGTTTTAAAAGGCCTGTCAAGATCCATTTTGGGCTCTGGAAATATCACATGATGAAGTTGAATTTTTGACCTTATACCATATTATTTATTTGAAGAACTAACCTGGCTCTTTTTACAGTTCATTTCCTCATTATTGACATTGTAACATTTCCAGCATATACCTAGAACAGACGGAAAAAAATCTAAAATTAACAAGCTAACCTCCAGTAAAGGTATTACAGCTATATTAGACTCAATGCAGCTAGTTTCAGGACTTCTGAAGTCCATCGCTTAACTCAGTCAATTGTTGTCGATCACACATACAAGATTTTTTTATCGATATTTCACTTACCCCATGCAATAGGAATAAACAGATTCTAAGTGACACATCAAGGTCTTTGTATGGATTCCCCTTATTTAATATTCCGTTTGTAACCGAGGCGGTAGCGATGGGCAGCACATATCACCTTTCCATCTAAACTCGACGAATCAAGATATGAAAAATACACTTCGTCAAGAAATCAGCTCCCATTCGGTTGTCACATCACTTAATGCTATGTAATGACGTGGACCTTAATGTGATGTTCTTATATTAGTACACTCTTAGTACACAGCACAGTCTTTGTATGGATTCCCCATAGGTGTGGTACCATGCAGGGAATATTTACGTCCTTTTGCATTTGAGATCCAGGCCGTAGCGACTGGAAGCACAATAAGATCAAAATTTCCACTTCGTCAAGAAATCAGTTCATATTCGGTTCTCACATCTCTTATTTCTATGTAATGTGCTAAAGAGTGAACCTTAATGTTTTAAGTACAGTCTTTCAATTGTATGAAGTCATTTTAGTTCTCATATGTTGGGATATTTTCCACATTCAATGGCCAAAAATGAAAAAAAAATCCATCTTGGATTGAATACCAAGCCTCATCAAAGTGACCAGTTTTGCTCGAACCGATTTACTGCTGCTAGAGGCGAGCATGGGCGAATGATTTGGCGAAGAATTGGAGAAAGCTGGCTTACCCTGTATGAAAGTAGTTGGTCATTTCATAGAGAATCGGAGATTTATAATATGGGAAATTCACCAACTTTAACTCATGATTTCGCATTGAATGAAACGAGGTGACAGAGATTTTATTTCTTATATCGATAGAGGGGGTCGAGCTGTGCATAAAACCATTTCGATTTTGACCTACCCCCGCATCATAGAAAATAGGGCTAACCTCGAAGGTGTATATTTTCTATTTTGTTCGCCATATGTTACAATTTTGCTGACCGTTACTCCCAGAGAATAGATGCGATCATAAGGTCTTTACATTGGGGCACAGGAAGACCCCCACTAACATCACCAACCACCACTATTTTCATCCAAACCCTAGACTCACCAGAATAGGTGGCTGAAAAATGACGTGAAAAAGGGCAAAATTGGCCAAAAATCACCCCGAGGCTGTCCAAAAATCAATCTGAGGCTATATCTCAATAACGATTAAACTTTGAGATCGGCTGTTCTGGCTGTGAAGTAGTCCAGAGCAGTCGATAAAATCACCCAGAGATGAACTCAATCTGCCGACCCCCACCTTCCCACCTTCTGCATGGTTTTCTCGTGGAATGACTCTTAAGCACATCTGCTAATCAGTTTAAAGACCTATTAAATAACCATTCGTTTAAACAACATGTGCAAGTCCCAATTCATAATCGCGGACAGACACTAGACCTAGTGATAACAAGAGAGGGCAGTTCACTTGTGTTTGATGATCTTGACGTTTGTGATGAACTAATTTCTGATCATTTCCCAGTGAAATTTAAAATATCAATCCAAAAACCGGACTTTGAAACCAAATCAATAACTTTTAGGAAGCTCAAGAATGTAACGTCCGATCAAATTGTGAATGAACTTGATAACACCGAATTTTTTAATATTCATCTTCTAAGTGATGTTAATGCTAAAGCTCATAGCTATTTTACAATACTTCACCGAACTCTTGACAACCTTGCCCCGTTACAAACAAAAAGAATACAGTAAATTATTTAATACGCAAGGCTAAAAAGTCTTACTACTCGGATAAAATAGAAACTGGTCAAAACAAACAAAAGGAGTTATTCAGAGTAACAAATACACTTCTCGATCCACATTATGGCGTCACTAAGCTTCCAACAACAGTGCCTGTACAGGAACTCCCAGAGAAATTCTCTGCTTACTTTTCCCAGAAGATTGTAAAGATTCGTGAAGGATTGGTTACTGAGACCAGCGGACATGTACATCATAAAAATTTATCTTCCGATGTTCCAACTCTCTCTCATTTTCAACAGGTGTCTGTGTCCGAAGTGGCTAAAATCATAAAGCAATCGTCCTCAAAATCATGCTCACTTGACCCCCTCCCGACAATATTATTAAAAGAATGCCTACCAACCATTGTACCCATTATGACGGATATTTTAAACACTTGTATTTGTAAACAGACTGTTCCTGATGATTTCAAAACCGCAATCATCTTCCCACTAATAAAGAAATTCAACTTGGATCAGAATCTGGAGAAAAATTACAGACCGGTATCAAACCTGAGTTTCATATCTAAAACCTTAGAACGCGTAATAGCAAGCCAACTCACCTCCCATATCAGTGACAATAATCTAATGGAAGAGTTTCAGAGTTCTTACAGGAAGTTTCATAGCACCGAGACTGCTATTGTTCGGGTACACAATGATATCAACATGAGTTTAGACCGTCGTGAATGTGTGCTTTTAGTTCTCTTAGATTTATCCGCCGCTTTTGACACTGTAGACCACGATATCTTGCTTCACAGGCTACAATCTGATTTTGGTGTTACTGGAAACGCTCTGAGTCTGTTACGCTCTTATGTTGCTAACCGCTCACAAAGTGTTGTAGTGAACGGAATATCTTCTTGCCCTTCTGTTCTGGCTTCCGGTGTACCACAAGGGTCCGTCCTCGGGCCGATCTTGTTTAGTTTATACACTAAACCACTTGGCCTTATAGTAAGACGACATGGATTATTATTTCATCTATACGCAGATGATACACAATTATACATTTCGTTCAAACCGATTAAAAGTGACTTTGACATTTCCAAGCTGAGTATTGAAACTTGTATTGCGGACATTAAAGTCTGGATGAACAACAAGTTTTTGAAACTTAACGCAGATAAGACTGAATATTTAGTTATTGGGTCGTCTTTGAACAGAAAAAAGTTAAACTTTGATCTATCAATACAAGCAGGAGATAGCTGCATTGTCCCTTCCGAGTCAGCCCGAAATATTGGTGTAATTTTTAACTCAAATTTTTCTCTGGAAAATCACATAAACAATATATGTAAAATAAGTTATTTTAATTTAAGAAACATAGCTAAAATACGCAAATATCTGTCATTGGATGCCACAAAAACATTGATAAACTCATTAGTTATTGACTCTTTTAATTCTGTCCTGTATGGTGCACCCCTCAAATATCTAGAAAAACTGCAAAAATTACAAAATTCAGCTGCCCGCCTTATTTCGGGAACAGTATACAGGGATCACATAACCCCTATTCTATATAAATTGCACTGGCTTCCTATAATTTTTAGAATTGAATTTAAGATTTTATTATTAGTTTTTAAATGTATAAATAACATTGCACCTATTTATCTTAGTAATCTTTTATGTTTTTATGAACCTCGTCGACAATTACGGTCTTCCGGTGACAATCTGTTACTCATTGAGAAAAATGCTAATCTCATCAGTTTTGGCGAGAAGGCTTTTGAGGTTGCCGCCCCAAAACTATGGAATAAACTTCCTTATTCCATTCGGTCATCTACTTCTCTGTCAACATTTAAGATTTCTCTTAAAACCCACTTGTTTAATAGGGCTTTTAATTAATCATCTCTGTGATAATTATATCTATTATTTTATACATTACTTCTTTATACTCAACTTCTATGTATACTATACACCTTTTTTATGTTTTTCCTTTTTTTTAATTCTGTATTTGTTTTGTCAATATTTTTTATATCATATTATGTTTATTGTAAAGCGTCATTGAGCACTTTTGTGGAAATGGCGCTATATAAAAGCTTATAAATAATAATAATAATAATAAATAATAATACATGTACTTAGATTTTTACCCATTCACAGTCCCACCCCTGTTCTAAACTTAAAGTGCCCCTGTTATCCACTTAAAAGTCATCTGATCCAACCTTCAAGAAACAAAAATGGAAGAAGACGAGAAGATAAAACGTTTAGAAGAACAAAGTAAGAAAAGGACCTGGAAGAACAATTGGAAAATATGCTAAAAGAAAACAAGCAGTTAGTAAAGGAGAGCGCAGATATCAGCTCTAAATTCACCTTATTACTTGGCCTTATTCCACCTGAAAAACAAGAAGAAGCAAGACAAATCATCAAAGATAACGGAGGAGTAACCGGGAAAATTAACGAAAAGGGTAAGAAAGCAAGCTTTAAAAAACCTACAAATAAACAAATACTAAGGTCATGTCAAATAGCCACGAAAAAGAAATATCGTATGGTAGTTTATGGCTGTATCCACGGTTGACCTGTCTGCCCTTCAAAAGCTACACTTGTGGCGCTTGTGGAAGTCTGTGAACACCATAGAAGATAACAGTACCCGCTGTTATTTGTAATTTCTTATTATTATAAATAAAATAAAACCAAGAACAAACAATCCAAACCATTAGTCAAAATTCGAAGTCCAATAAAAACGGTCGAGGCAAAATAGTGTAATCAGCAAATGGATTGTTCATCGTATACGAAATACACCATTATACTATTCGTCATCTATTACAGGAGAGGATTTCCCCCTTCACCATGCTGCTGTTTATTGAAGAGATGGTGACGAATTTATGTCAATACTGGAGGAAAATCGAGATGATATACGTAAAGATGATAACAATGGCAAAAACCCACTTGAACTAGCACGCTGCTCAGAATTTATACCAATTGACAAAATAAGAATGATTGTATCTAAGGGTTTTACAGAGGATAAATTTAAAGCGCTTTTTGAAATATGCCAGTCTGCTCCAACTAACCTACTTGAGATGATTTTTGTTAATAATATACATGACCCAATGAATGAAGCGAACAGGGAAGAGATAAATACGTTGCGTAGTCTGGTTATAGACGGAGGGGGGGGGGTATTAATTGCAAAACCTTATTACACATAGCGTTTTTACACAGCAATATAAATGGTATAACATATTTATTAGACAAGGACTGTAGTATTTTGGTAAACAAAACAGAGGAGCCCCTTTTATTCATCTGCTGTAGATCATTGATCCAGTTGGACCTTAAAATAAAACTACTAAAATCGAAAGGGGCTGATTTAAAAATCAAGGATGCAAATTATAAATCCCTGTTACATGTGAACATGGCACGTTAGGTTGTGTGCAATACTTGCTTAGTGAAGGATTAAATTTACATACATGTACTAAAAAGGAGAAATATACACCATTAGACTTCTGTCTTATGACGGAAATACAATCACTTGATAAAATTAAGTTTTTGATGACGTATGATGATTTCCCTGTTCCATTTAGTAAGTTTCTCAATGCAGCGTGCCAATATAGTGATATTGGCGTGCTTGAATATATTTTAGATTTGGCTAAGGATCGTGGTTTAAATCTTAATTTTGAAGGTGAGGCGGGAAAAGCGTCAATATACTCCTGTTGTATTTCCAAGAAACAGCCTGTTCCAAAATTACAATTATTAGTATCCAAACAATCTTCTTTAGATGGCACATATCCCCGTGGTCAAACGCTCTTACACATAGCTTGTGAATATTCCGAGTACGAATGTATAGAATATCTATTAGATCAAGGACTTGATGTCAATTGTAAAGATAACGCGGGACATAAACCATTGTTTTATTGTATTAGAGCCAAAGATGAGTCGGATAAAAAGATGCAACTGTTGAGGCAACATGGCGCTGATTTTGATCTAGACGGAGAATAGACTGTCACTGAAGCTATAATGGATCATGACGATCTCAAATAAAACAAACCCATTAAAAATCAGTTGTTTTTACGTTTTCTTATCACTCTCACTATTGTGATTTTAGTGGGGTTTTTTGTTCTTGTAAACCTATTGCTATTGTTAATATTTTTGATGTTTGATTTATAACGTCACCTAGTAGACTGTCGTTAGGACCGGGCTCATATATTTTTCAATTGCTTATTTGTATTCAGTTTATTGCTCTGTTTTATAGAAATAAGGACTTACACCCTAACTTTGTAATTAATACACTTGAATTCTTTCGCACGCCTATAATGTTTTGATCCCCAGTTTTGACTACTACATAAAGCCATTTATTTGGCTTTTTACTACATTTCACGAAATGGTTATTTATTAAGGGTTTTCCTTCAACTTGCCTATATTTAGATTTCTTGTGGCACATAGCCGACCAAAATACATGATTCATAAACAGGAGTCTTGTGGAATTTTCACAATAAATTTTCAGTAGACCTAGAAAATGAGCCTCCGATTTTACCATTTTTAAAATTTTACTCTGCGGCAAGGAGCGAGAGAGCCAAACCGCCCACTTGGCTGTGACATATAGTATATATTTTATAAGATGTATTAATGTATTAAAACTAAAACTATATTAATATAATAAAGTATCCGTCTTTTCTTTTGCGTTTTGTGTATTTTCTATTCCTCTTCATATCAATCACTACTAAATTTAGTGGTCTTCATCCATATAAGATCTGCACTATAAAGGTTAACCTACCTTTAATTATTGACTGTTTGAAAGCCACGAATCTGATTCCGCTTCTTCCCTAAAGATGTTCAAACCCGACCGTATTCTCCTCATTCAAGATGACAGCCAGGAGAAAGTAGCGGGGCACAAATCCAATTTCGGCTAAACATTTTCTGGAAAATTTGGGGACAAGAGGTGGCGCCGAAACTATATTTTGAGTCGGGGAGGGGGGGGGTTGTATCCTAGAATCCAGAACTACGGGGTTACGTCGTAAGTATCGTTCGTCGCGGCACTAAAAAAACAGTTGTGACTCTATCTTGGCCACGGATCTTCAGAAAACGGATGGTGACACTTTGGTAACACGTATCTAATCAGGACTTCAAGTTGTGTACATTTTTAGTCCATGGTCAGGTAACTCTGGAACACGGTGTTATATACAGCTCACGATTCTATGGAATGCAATTACTGCTTATTTCCGTGTGACGTTTCGACTGGTATTCTCTCGTCATTATCAAGCCTAAAAAGCCCAATCGAAACGTCGCTCAGTAATAAGCAGTAATTCCATTCCATAGAATTGTGACCTGTATATTCCAGTTCAATACCACGGTTATAAACAGGAAACTGCACAGTTGCAGCATAAACTAAAGTTTACAAGACCGGATAATGTAGCTAGTGACCTAGTTATCCTCAAATGCTGACAGTCCACTCAATTGCCTTCTCATCAATTTTAGTGATTTTTTAGCTAAGTTTTCCTTCCTCTTCCACAATAATCTGTTTTCAGTAAAAATAAACTATAATCCTCCTGTCTGATATTTAAATAGTTGTCCGCCTCTGCCTTACAATATTAATGTTAACAAAAGCTGTCTAGTCGTTCGGATGGGACGAAAAAACCGAGGCCCCGTGTACACATTGGCGTGCATGTACACATTGACAGTTGAAATTTAATATATGGGTAAGCCACAGTGCCGAACAAAAATTTCCCTCGAAGCACACTGTATGACGTATACCCGTCTTCATTAGCTCAGTTCAGAGCGGAACAGTTGGACGTTAAACCCCAGTTGATATCATTTCATTTCGCGACAACTGATCGGACGACTTAGCTGCTGTGGGCGTATGTTTCATTGCCTGGCAACCTATCTTAGAATATTTATGTAGAATGTATTTTAGTTTAATCAATATCTACCAGCTATAAAACATGAACTTCTATATTAAATCAATCGTACAATCCGTTAAATGTAGAGAGAATAATTATTGACGATTGTTTTTTTTTGGTCTGGTTTGATGTTATTGTACTGAGTAACTTTAGATACATATGTAGTCTACTAGATTCAATGGCATACAGAGAGTAGGTGACGACACCGGCAGTGCCGTATTAAGGCTCTGCTGGCCCTAAGGCACATTTTGTAGAAAGAATAATTATTGACGATTGCTTTTATTTGGTCTGGTTTGATGTTATTGTACTGAATAACTTTAGATACATATATAGTCTACTAGATTCAATGGCGTACAGAGAGTAGGTGACGACACCGGCAGTGCCGGATTAAGGCTCTGCTGGCCCTAAGGCACATTTTGATAGGTGACCTGAAAATACAGATATGTTGGGCTCATTGACAAAAGGAATTAAGTGAAATTTATCAACAGAAAATTTATTACAAACAAATTCAGAACATTGACAGTACTGTATTTACTATAAAGTGCCTACATATTCCCATTTACTGCCTAGCTAGATTACGACCACAATGTGAGTGGAATGCAACCCAATATGACCCACTACAGGCCATTTTTTTTTGACTTTATTATTTTGTGGCCTGGTTTTTGGCTGGCCCTAAGCACGTGCATAATTTGCCTTATGGTTAATCCAGCACACCGGTCATCTATTTCATTAGAATACAACTGGTGGAGAGGGACAGAGACACTGAGAGAGACAGGGAGAGAGGGGTGGGGTGTAAAGCCACTCGACACAAACTAGGTGATGGTTCATTTTTCTTTCAATAATTCGCTTGTGCGTAGGGGTCTATTACGGTCGAAGGAAATCGGAGGACCCGGAGAAAATCCACGAGGTTTGACAGGCGACCCTAATCCTTGTCACGTACAATCAGGGAATCAAATCAACGCCAGTTGATTCAATGACAGACATTATGATACAACACGCACACGTACTAACCATTCGGCCATCTATCTATTTCCGTGTGTGGGGGGGGGGCAAGGGGAGGGGGCTCCAATCAAAATGTGAGACTAAAGAAACATTACAGATTAGATAGTTCCTTTAGAAACTGTCTTTGAGCGGACAATGTCCACCGACAGTTCCTATCCGGCCTTATATAGCTGCAATATGAAAATACCGTTCTTCCCCGCCTCTGTTCTATTTTTTTACCTTGATTCTACTTTATTCGCCAAAGGAATCATTTCTTGCCACAGGTGACATAAATTTATAAAGATTCAACACGTTTTTCAAGTAGAATTCTGTGATTAAAAACATACACCATTTACGTTTAAACTGAAGAGCCATTACGAGACCCGGACATGCGCTAACCGCATGTTTATTTCATCGATAAATTCTACTTGAAACTGGAGTTGAATTATTATAAATTTGTGTCAAATATAGTAAGAAATGATTCCTTTTGGTGGAAAATAAAGAATTGTGGTGACAAATAGACGGTAAGGGTTCTAAAATAGCCTGAGAAAAGAGGTGGGGAAGAGCGGTATTTTACCGTATTTTCATATTGCAGCTATAGAAGGCCGGATAGGAACTGTCCGCGGATATCGTTCGCTCAAAGACAGTCCAAAAGGAACTAGAGATTAGATAAAGAGTTGACTATTGTCGCTATAATAGTTTTAAATAAACAGATAATGTAAATAGAATAGGCTGAAAATGGCCCTACACTGAACCGAGCCGTCAGCTTTTGACTTTCAGGCCAACTTCGATCATCATTACTAAAGTCGATACGAAACTAAACGAAATCTTGATTATCCATTTCTGCGTTTAATTATTTTTCAAAAAATGAATTGTACTCTGCCAAATATCGCAGGCTAGCCCTGACATCGTAAGTTGATTATGGTCTGGATAAGTTAATAAATGTTTTATTTGCCTTTGCTACACTAGACTCTGGAAGAGTTGTTATATAAGCCGCAAAGAAATTTTGGTAAACAGCAACGCGGATTGATTTATCATAAGGTCAAAGGTCTGACGCTCGTATGACATCTGACACGACCTTCCATCGAAACTATAAGTATTAAAACAAACGAAACGAAATATATGTATTTTAATGAGACTGTTAAATAATCAATATGAATACATTTTAGCGTGGTTTAAGCCGTAAGAACAGTAGTGGCGCCAAGGGGGGGGGGGTGTAAGGGATGGCATTTGCCCCCACCCCATAAATCTGGTCTGCCCCCTGTTTCCTCTCTGGTCGGATAAACTAGTGATTTGGCGACAGGCAGTGTCTGTTAAGCTTTATTTATCTCGTAGATCAATGCCTGAAATACTACCAGACTGCATTTCGGGCAATCTACTTTTCAAATTATTGGGGACTTCGTTGAGGTTCGCAAGTCCATTCATTTGACACTTTACTCTCTGGAGTCGGAAAGACTAGTGATCAGGCCACAGACGGCATCCGATCAGCTCTATTTATCTCTACGATCAGTGCCTGAATGCTGTCAGACAGCATTTCCAACAGTCTATTTATCACAATGACTGGCAATCTCGTTCTCAGAGGCAGCCGCGGGGCCGGAGGCCTCTGGTTCATTTGACCCGCCATTTTTACCACTTTTTTTCAAACCTAAGCCCCGCCCATTCTGACCTCTGATTGGTCAATCTTTTTGGGTCGATTTCTCGAAAACTAGAGGTCGGATCGTCGTTTCGTTTGTTGTAAAATGATCCTTGAGTCAAAGTCAACTCGCTGACTAAACGTACAAATTCAAGTTTTTGTAAAGATCTATTTTTCTACGCGTGGGTATATTTTTCATTGATTCGGTCATCCAGGCACGTAAAATAAATACACGTCACGTGACAGTCATACATTCGTCACTTCTGGGGAAAATGGCTTCCCCGATTCACCAGAGAAATTTCTTCAAAAATTTTTTGGTTTCGAGATTAAATGACTGGGGGAGGTCCCCCATAGCCTCCATAAGGACTCCCTACTTTGGCTCTCGTGAGTGGGTTTCGTCGATGTTCGCTAGTCATTGCCTGAAATACTGCCAGACTGCATTTCCGGCAGCCTGTTTTTCAAAATTTTCTGGGGGAGGCGCTCCTGCCCCTAGTTGAAGCTCGTGCCTTTGCCCCCTTAACTTTGGACTTTGCCCCAGCTTTGCCCTTCAAACCCCTAGTTGCATTATATAAGACATGTAGGCCTATATCTGAGAAATTACCAATAAGATATTCTTATTATATATCTGATATAAAATAAAACCAAGTACGAACAATCCAAACCATTAGTCAAAATTCGAAGTCCAATAAAAACGGTCGAGGCAAAATAGTGTAATCAGCAAATGGGCTGTTCGCCGTGTACAAAATACACGACAAACAGTGGTAACAGGAGGCAGACCACCATTAAATTTTGCCTAAAAATCATGATAATTTGTCTGAAATTCTTCAGATTACCCCCAATAATGCTGTCAAAATTTTAATTATTCATCTGTTTTAAAATGAAACAAAATGTCTTGCATGTCTTTATTTCCATTGTTAAATAACTTGGAAAGGAGCCATGTGTTTGTCAGATATTGAAAAAGTATCTATGTTTTTGTTAGAAATTTAAAAATTAAGAAATTTTGTCTAATTATGTACTGCTGAGGCATGTTAGAATTTTCAAAACATGAGTGAACTGCATTTTGCTTGGGTGTTCCTCAGACTTAACACAATTTTAATCTTTTAAAACCTGCAATTGTTGCATTTCCCTTCTCGAGAAAGTAAAATCTATGTGTCTGCAGGGAAATTTCTCTGTCTTCATTTTATTTAGACTGGCTCAACCTCCCCAACCCACCCATTTTCTTGAACATGATATTTGGATATTCAATTGAAAATATATTGACTCCGAATTAACAGTAATTGGATTTTATGCTTGATTGTAACCGAACATTTTATTTTGCACAAACGAATAGTTACATAAAAGATTCCATGAATTTTTAAGACTTTTTGTTTATGGCCAAACATGTTATTCTATGACATTTTCCCCAAATGAGTCCACACCCCAAAATGGATATGTTGTAGATGTGTCTTTTGCAGCTTAATGTTTGACATCTTTGATGTAAATCTATTATTTGTGGTGATCTTTTAAAATGTGGTACTATACAGAGCAATGAAATATTAATTAATAGCCTTTTCATACTCCTTTTATGCAATGAATTATGTCATAACTCCCTTTTTCCATCTCATTTTGTCAGGAAATTGATGTAAAGATTAAAACAACTTGCTTCCACAAAATATTGACACTATGTAATTCCAAGGATACCTCTGATTGTTAAAGTGTTTTAAATACTGAAATATTCCCATTTTTTTAAAAAAAATAGTGCTTTGTGACCCTTTTGTTGGAGTGGCTGGTTGTCAACTAAATACAGCATTTATTTTACATTTATCAATCCATATTTTAATAAATGATTTATATTTCTTACAAGTACCTGTGTTTGTATGTATGTATACAAGCCAGGGATAGAAAAATGTGGCTTTTAGCCATATTCCATCAACAGTATTACTTATGTGGACACAGGTTGGATTTGTTACCACAGCAACTTTTTCAGGGGGTGGGCTTACAAGTTTCATTATAGTTCCTTACAGTTACCCTCAATGCAACCAGTTTGCAGCTTGTCTTCTTGTATACTGACCAAGGTTTCTAGAAATAAATGCCTTTCACCTCAGAGTTTCCAAGAAATAGGGAATTATTGGCATTTTGAGACATACAAAGTGTCAAAAAATGTGCCATTTTGTTAAAAAAGGTAAAATAAAGTCAATTTTTGAAAAATATCCCAATATTTTGAATATTTTTGATGAAACTTGTTTGAAACTCTTTAAATCTTTTTGCAAAACTCACATTTTGACAAAATTAAGAAAAAGTCTTCAATTCTAGAACAAAAGGCCCAAGGACCTGATCTGCAACCCAGCATACAAAACAGTACATAAATTTAAAGGGTCACCATTTCTTCTGCAATTAATTTTTTTTGATTCTGTATTATAATAATTTTGCAAAAATAAATGTGAAGCTATAAAGAAAAGAATTTTAATGATATATGAACTTTTAAAAACATATAGGAGGCAGACCACCATTAAATTTCACCATCTCGGTACCCACAAATTGTAGTTCGTCTATTTATAGCAGTTCTCTCTCTGTCTCTTTTCTCCCCTTTTGCATGCCCATTTTTGTTGATTTTTTGGCCTAGAATGGACTAAGAGGGTTTGAATTAATATTTTCTGCCAGGTTTTGGTAAATATTCATGATTTTGAGGCGGAAGGATAACAGCGTTATGAGGTTGGCTACGGTGATATGTACGGCAACTAGATACATGTTTTGAGTATGCTTCTTCAAGTTCGTGTATCTCAAAATTTTGGTGGTCAACCTCATAAAAATTTTAGTGCAAAGACATGGCCATTTGTTCCTCTGTCTGTAGTGAAAAGCATTTCGTCCAACGAAAATTTGGGGAAAAGTTGGAGGTGGGCAAAGAGTCCAGAATTAACATTGAAGTCAATGGGGAAATTAATGGTGGTCTGCCTCCAACAGGTGTCCGGAAGAGTAAGCTTACCCTGCCTGGCGCCACACCCGCCATCGCTGCATCCAAACTATTAGAAGAAATCTTAATGAAATAGCATGATTGGCCAATGGACTATCGGTATACAAAATGCACGTGATGAACAGTGTTAACGATGTAATAGACAGACATAATTAGGAAGATAATACTTTACGAGTCAATAAAATATATCTTGAATAATAGCCGAGAGAGACATGTTATATTTACCAATCAAGTCAATATGACGTCCATAAAACTTTTTAAAGGTTTTAATGAGTTTAGTGCGCAAGTATCCCTGTAGTTGAAGCCTAGATGACAAATGCCTCGATCTATTTAAAAAATCAGAATAAAAGGAACAAGCTCTCGTGTAACGGATTAGCTGAGACACAAACACTCCATATGCTGGTGATATTGGAATGTTACTACCAATAAATGGAAAGTAAACGATCGGAAAGTCAAAGTCATCACGTTTATCGTACAATTTAACACTAAGTTTATGGCTATTGTCAAAATAGAGACGCAGATCCAAGTAGGAAGCGTGATTGTCACTGTCAGTAGTGTTTTTAATTTCGAGCTCATCAGGATATATGAATTCTATGTAATCACTAAATTTTGGATTGTTCAGTGATAGAACATCATCGATATATCGATAAGTGAAATTAAAATGTCTGACTAATCGTTTATTAGTTTTTACTAGTGCCTGTATGTAAGAAATTACCAATAACATATTGTTATCAGTGTTGTAGCTAGTCATATATAGACCTACATGAAAACATCAAAGTTTGTTGGTATAATAAAACTTCATATACACAAGAATGGACTAAAAAGAAAATAGACTATACTAATATCGACCTCGATAATTAACCCAACCCTTTATTATAAATATAATAAACATTTCTTATTGAAATAAAATGAGGTCAATGTCCTACATTTTTATACTGATTGGGATAGTGAAGAAGAGAGAGAGAGAGAGAGAGAGAGAGAGAGAGAGAGAGAGAGAATAGGATTTAACGTCCACTCGACACACACTAGGTCATTTTGGGATTAACCCATGGTTCAATTTTATTTCAATAATTCACTAGCGCGTAGGGGTCTTTAGTAGTGGGAGGAAACCGGAGGACCCAGAGAAAACCCTCGAGGTTGGACAGGCGACCCTACCCCTTGTCACTTACATCCGGAGATTCGAAACCACGCCAGTTGAGTCAATGACAGGCTTTATGATACAACACGCACGTGCTCACCCCCCCCCCCCCCCCCCAATGAAGAAGGACATAGGCCATACGTCATACAGTGCTTTTATTTCGAATTTCAACTGTTTCGTTTACGTGCACGCCAGTGTGTATACGAGACTTCGATTTCCCGGTCCACCCCACTCGAATGAATAGTCATTAAAAACCGCCATGTAAAATCCCGAAGAATTTTTTCAGATCACACTTGGAGCGAACCTACGACCCCCTGTTTAACGAGCCAGTGTCTTACTCACTGAGAAACCACAGCCCCCGTCGTGATATCTCGCCATTACTGGCCTTTCTTTATGTTGGAAATATTATCTAATATCTAATTATAATAAGACTTTAATTAATTTATCGAGACCATAATGAACTCTCGATGCCATCGCTAGCCCGCGATATTTACTGGATTAAGGTCCCATTTGCTTATTTCATTCGCTAAATTCTCGGTTCACAGTGGATGAATTTGACTGAAATTTTCAGAAAATGCCCTTTACGTTATGTGGTGATGAACCATTATAGTTAGAACTGCCAGCTCTTATCTAATCCCCATAACGTATCTTTAAGTAAGGGAGAGAGAGAGAAATGGGATTTAACGTCCACTCGACACAAACTAGGTCATTTTGGGACTAACATATGGTTTCAATTTTATTTCAATAATTCGCATGCGCGTAGGGGTCTTTAGCAGTGGGAGGAAACCGGAGTGCCCGGAGGAAACCCACGAGGTTGAGAAGGCGCCCCTATCTCCATGCCACATACGCCCACGCCAGGGATCGAAACCACAGCCGCAAGCCAGAGGTGACCGGCCAGCCAGAGGTCGAAGAGCGCCACTAGGCCATCCCACCCACCACCCCTTTAAGTAAGGTATCTTTAACTAAGGAATCATTTAATCAATAACTAAGAGTCATTAAAGATACATTATGGGAGATTAGATAACGAGTTGGCAGTTCTCACAACAATAGTTAAAAACTAGCTAATATAAAGGCAATTTGCTGAAAATTTCAGTCAAATTGATCAACTATTAACTTAGAACTAAGCGAATGAAATTTCCGCTTAGCCTCGGTCATCATTACTAAAGTCGGTAAGAAATCACGAAAGAAAATATTTCAGCGAATCGAACTACAATCCAACAAAAATCTCATTCTAGCCTCGACATCGAGAGTTGATTATGGTCTGAAAAGGTTAATTAATGTCTAATTAATAGTTTTTATAACATTTCAGACCTAAAGAAAGACCTACAATATGTAGATTTTACTCTTGCATAATGCATGTTTAACTAAAGAGACTTATCCATTAAATGTATGGAAGAATAGGCCTAATGAAAATCTGTAACAGGCGATCTACATTCTACTGTTGTTTGTTTTATTGGGTTTTTCGTTTTGTTTTCCTTGTGTTTGTGGGGGGGGGGGGCACTCTCGGTCCTCCGGTCCCCCCCTTCTGCCAACGACTCCTTCGCACGAGTTCATTATTTAAATAAGATAGAACCATATGTTAGTCTCGAAATGACTTAGGTTTTGTCGTATGGACTTCAAACATCATTCCTCTATTGTCGGCTCCTATTTGAGTGACTTAAACGCGTTTCCGTAAAACAGTTTTTAAGAAACGCCTATTTCACATAATGACGCAATTAGTTTGACAATGACACACACCCCTGGTGAGTTGCCGGCAGGGTATAAAAAAAGTACACGGGTATTGAACATTATCTGGGGAAAGTACACCCATTAAACGAAATATCAAAAAACGAAAATCGCCTATAGAGGGCTTTTCCCATGGTGAGCCAATAACTATTTTCTTTAATTTTTTACAAGGATATAGCACATTAAACACGCTCGTTGTTTTTGTTGCATTTGAGAGACATAAAGTTTTCAGAGCAAAATATGTTAAATGGTCATTTTTGTCCAACTGTAGTTATATTAGGTCATTTATACAACCATATGTTTCAACAATTCTGACGTCATTCGCAGAAAGTCGTTCATTCAATTTCGTAAACATATTGATATCAAATAGACTAGAGCAATAAACAATTATTTGTGTACATGCTTGTAGTTTCGCTGCGTACTTTGAGTGCTTCGTGTCTCGTTTAAATTTGTAGCCCCTGTTCTGTCGTAGTGTCTTTAAGTTCCTGTGAACAGACTCGGAGGACTGTCCAGTGGCCAAGTTTGTCTCTCCACACACTGGTCGATATGATAAAATATAGCATGAACTTTTGTTCCTTACTGGAATTCCTACTTCGGACACCATTGAAAGGCCCACCATGCATTTCAGAGCGACGAAGGCTCAACGCATCAGCTCAAGCCTGGTCTGTAGGGATCGAGAGAATGCTGCATCTAGGTGTTCATGCCGACGGTTGAGAAGGAGATGCAGTTCCATCACCGGAATGAAATCAATCACAAGTGTCTCGTCTGAAAGGTGATAGACTTCATTCTGGTAATGAAACTACATCTCCTCACTGTAGAAAACCGTCGGTAGGATCACCTAGATGCAATGCACTATTCTCTTGATAAAAACGTCCAACTCACTTGTTTCGGCAACAAATTGGATGGTGGTTTCAAACAAGCGGTGAAGTCTTTCAAAAGTATATATAATGAGCTAGTAATTCTAGTGACGACCAAAAGTTCATGCTATGTTTGACCATATCGACCAGAGACGAACGCCTGAACCAAATCTCGATACCGGACTAAATCTCAATACCGGACTTTCCCAGAGCAAACAAAACACCATTCCGGAAACTTAGCCAATGTAGTGAACAGGCCTCACAGGGACTTAAAGGCACTCTGGGAGACCGAGGGCTCCAAACGAGCCACAAAGAACCTAGAATACGCAGCGAAACTACTAGCATGCACAATTCCATGGGACGAAAAACCGAGGTCCCGTAAAAGATCAGTTGGAATTCGACATAAGAGTAGGCCACAGTGCCGCTGTCTGGGCAAAATTTCCCCCCGAAGCACGCTGTATTGCGTATGCCCGTCTTAATTAACCGAGTCGGAACTGAACAGTAGCACATTAAACCCCCATTTCATTTCATTCATTCAGATTGCGACGAGCGTGTTTCATGTGCTAACCTTGTAAAAATTTAAGAACATAGTTATTGGCTCACCATGGAAAAAGCCCTCTATAGGCGATTTTCATTTTTTGATATTTTTGATGCCTAATAGGTGTACTTTCCCTAGATAATGTTCAATACCCGTGTACTTTTTTTATACCCTGCGAGCAACTCACCAGGGATGTGGACGGCTGATATATTTATAACTGTTCATTGACTTCCTTACACGGATCTTCCTGGTCGTGGATACAGAAGTACATCTAGACGAATTCCTTTCAGAAGAAACAGTTTGGAATATGTAGAAGGTCAGTTGCCATATATATACTATTCAAAAAAAGTAGGGGATATTTGATTTTGGGGGCATAATACTAAAATATGCAAATGACTACGAAAAAAGTCACTATAGAACCTAAAAGAAGGAACATTTCCAGTTACATGTGACGCCCAAACGCACCAATAGCTACCGCATGGAATGCAGGTGATGCTTGGGATCATCATGGGGGTCCAACCCAAGATTTGCACGACTCTGACTTTTAATGTTACAGTCATTGTGGCATTGAATTCCAGGGTGGAAACACCAGTTTAATTGTTTTAGTGACCAGAAAACATATTTTGATATGCGTCGCCTTACCCAAAATGAAAGGTTACGTGCCCTTGGCATGCTACAGATCGGCACAACACAGGCGGTTGTGGCGCGGACGATGAATGTTTCTCAGTCTGTCATAAGCAGGCTATGGTCCAGATACCTTGATACACAATCTGTACAGGACAGACCACGCTCAGGTCGACCAAGGGCGACAACTCAAGCCCAGGATCGATTTATCCGTACCTTGGCCTTGAGAAATCGTGTCATCACAGCAAATCTGATCAGCGCTCGTCTTCAAACAGACACTGGTGTGAGAGTGAGTGGCCAGACGATTCGGAATCGACTGCATAGGGGCCACCTTCGCGCCCGACGTCCTCGCGTGATCCCTTGTTTGAGAGATCATCACATTCAGGCAAGACGTCGTTGGTGTAGGGATCGTCAACACTGGGATAATCGACACTGGAGCAATGTGATGTTTTCAGATGAGTCAAGATTCACTGTTGATTTTTTTGGACAGACGTAGGAGGGTGTGGCGTCGTCGAAACGAGCGCTTCCAAGACGTTAACGGCATCAGACATGATCGATTTGGGGGTGCTTCTGTTATGGTGTGTGGAGGCATCACTGTTGCTGGAAGAACGGCTTTACATGTTGTTGCAGGGCGTGTTACAGGCCAGTACTACCAGGACAACATCTTGGCAGTCCATGTTGTGCCGTTCGCACGACGTCATGGCCGTCGTTTCATCTTCCAGGATGACAACGCAAGATGTCACAGGGCCAGGATCGTTACAGGTTACCTCCAACAACAGAACATCACAACATTACCTTGGCCAGCACTGAGTCCCGACCTCTCCCCCATCGAGCATGTCTGGGACATGCTTGGACAGAGGTTACGTCAACGTCAACAACGTCCTGCCAATGTCCAAGAACTTGCTGCTGCGTTGCAACAGGAATGGGACAATCTGGACCAAAATGACCTTAGACGTCTCATTAGGAGTATGCCACGTCGGATCAATGCTTGTTTGGCAAACAGAGGAGGATTTACCCGTTACTGACTTTGTTGTGATGCTGTGGTAACTTTGCTGTTTGACCCCGGGTATCATTTTACCCTTATAATGGTCAGTCTGTGCCTTACTTAGTCTAACGATCATTTGGAATAAATCGATGAATGTGAACTTCATTTCATTTTGTCATTTGTTTCTTCGTCAGTTTCATTAGGTGACTTTAATAACACTTAAAAATCAAATATCCCCTACTTTTTTTGAATAGTATAGTAATATGTCAATTTATTGTATTGTGATTTAATTGGTAGTTAGACTTGGTGTAATGTCGTCGCGTACCTTTGTAGATATTTAGATCAATATGCGCCAAGTTAATATTACAGTGTTATGACACAACTTCCGGTCTGGGAATTCCCTGTTATATATCTACACCGTTTGGTGGGTGTCTCACAGAACTCTTTGTACTAGCGGCCATGAACAATATTTCAGGAACCTGAAACACTGGGGCAAGGGGTGGAGGTGCACGGGGACGCGAACAATTTGAATTTTGGCATCTGCCGTGTACCTTTATCTCCATCTTTCACTTTCACTTTCGACAGGAAATAATATATCAAAATGGCCGACAGAGTTTGTGTTAGATTGTACCAATGAATTGTTCTAATTCATGCTTCAACTGTATTGTTTAATTGGAGTAAGTAATTATGTAGTTGTTTATCGTTTGACCAACCTATCACAATATACAGTTCTCAACCTAAATCAATTAACACTAGTAACTAGATTAACCACTGTCAAGACGCTTGTTCTGTGTGTCATATGTAGTAGGGTGTAATTTGGAAATGTTTTGTTGTTTATATGTAAATAAAGTTTATGTAATATATGGTGTTGTATCTGATGTCAGCTAGGTGTCTTGGAATCTAGCCAAGATGTAGTGTCCAGTGTGTGTGTGTGTTGTATTGTGTTTAGTGAGTTGTTTTAATGAGTTTACCTGGCTTGCACCTTGTTTCAAACTGCACTTTTCTCTTGACATGACCAATGACAAGACCTTTGTGTTCTCTTCAACTTCAGGTATTTTATATTTCTTGTTTTAGTAATTTTATAAGTTTAATTTATCAGTAAATATATTTAATAAAGTTTGGTTCTAAGTTGTTTAAATAAATAATTCTTGTAATAGGAGTTTCCCTAATCTATTACTTCATATCTTTAGTTTTCCCGCCATTTTCACCCCTTTTCCCAGTGGTCTGTAATAGTGTTTGTTTTATTTTACCTTGTGTAATATAGTTCAACCATATTGGTGTATATTATCTTGTGTAATTAAAACACCTTTCCCAGGGTATGTTTAGTTTCCTATTTTCTCTTCTATCTTTTTAAATGTTCATATTTCTATAAATGTATTTTAGTTCAAATTATGGTTTATCTTTCTTTTGTATATCAGGCGCGGATCTAGGATTTTTTGCAGGGGGTGGGGGTCTAGGTTTGATAATTGCGGTAGCCGCCAGCCCCGAAAGCGCTCAACCAATTAACGGGGGGTTTGGGGCCCCCCCCCCCAGAAAAATTTGGTAAATTAGATTCAATTTGGTGCATTCTGACGTATTTCCGGAAGGTAAATTCCAAAATTACAGGTCTAAAAATCGCCAATAAAATCGCATAAAAATTTTTCAAGTCTGAGCAAGGGAGGGGGGGGGGTCCGGACCCCTTGGACCCCCCCTCTGGATCTGCGCCTGTATATTTATTTCTACTTTGATTATGTTCCGTCCGCCTTGTTTGCATGTTTGTAATCTGTTTGTATTTATATTTTCAGTGTTTTTTTCCTTTTTGTTTTTTTGGTTTTCCTTTTTGGTGTCGTGTTTGTTAATAAACTGTTTAAACCAGAGCTGTTTCCTGTCCTCATTAACCCAAAATCCCCCGGAGATAAAGCTCCGACTACACATACAAAATGTGAAACAATATGAGCTAGAGAAGTGCCAGGCTAGTAGATTTTTACAAGTTGACAATTAATGATATAAGATTGTACAATTTCCTATAATTTGGTTCTAGAAATGTATTTAAATTCTGAATTATCGTAATATTTTCCTGAATGTTAAAACATTATTTCACGGTTGACTGATCTATCTCTACACGTATAGCCAGTTACTAAATAATGGGCAAGCCGACCTCCGAGTCAACCAAGCGTAAAAATAGCTCAACCTCAAGTGACGGGTTCTCACCCGCAAATCTGAAACCAGTAAAACCCACTGTGAAATCACTGCGACCACCAACAAAAAAAAACAAAATTAATTTACCAAATGTGGATAATATTATGGCTGAAGGTTCAGAATACTCGTTAGAAACCATAATGCAGGAAATTAAATAAATTGAATCGTCATACAATGGATAATATAATGAACGAGATCGTGAAAAGTGTAGAAGACCAGCTACTAAAATTACAACTCGAAATACAGAATCTGAAAGATGAAAATATAACTTTGAAAAACCTTCTTGAAGGACGAAGTGAAATTGAGCGTCGTCTCTAGTCGGAACTTAAGAACGCTAAAGGGATCGCTGCTGTTGCAACAAAAAGAGTCAATGACCTGGAACAGTGGACAAAGCGGTCAAGCATTAGAATATATGGCGTTACTGATAAGGACCCTACAGAAGATTTCAACGACTCGATAAATCTAGCAATTAAAGTGTTTAAATCTATAGGTATTGAAATTCCACCGCATCATATCGATATAGCACATAGACTTGGCAAATTTCAACATAAAAAACCCGGGGCATCATTGTGAAATTTCACTCCCGTAAGGACAAAATAGCAGTAATACGAAATCGTAAATTACTTAAAGGATCGAAGATTGTTATCAGGGAGGACTTAACTACCTTAAACGCTGATTTGTTATATAAAACTACAAATGCCCCCGGTCTTATCAGTGCTTGGTCAACTGAAGGTGTTATATGGGCCAAACTTTCAAACAATAAGATCACCAAAATCAGTCATCATATGGATCTAGATGATCTAACTGGGAACACTTTGGTACCCGATCTGTTTGCTGTAAGGTCGAAAACTAGCCAAGCACAGCTATCAACTGGGCCAATAATTGAAAAGTCATATAACAAGGAAGATGAACCCGATCAAGACATCTATTGCCGAAGATTCAACTAATGAGTCAAATTTCAATTCACAACCTGTCGACGTGAGACATAAAATGGGTGTTATAACAGAGTTTTATGGCCCTATAGGAAAAAGCACAACCAAAATATAATTGTAAAATTTCTTTGATTCCAATTCAATCATATGCACCTGTAATAAATTACAGGTGTCCATATGTTGAACGCTGATTGTTCAATCTGATTAAAATACAGATCTTTTTTTTCGTTTCGTTTTTATTCTTTCGATGGCCTCGCTACATATGTAGCACCATGGGTCTTTTCTGTCTGACGTGGAGAGCGTGTCTTGTAGGCCCGGTCGCCACATCCTACGTATGACCCATGCATCTTGTTTTTGCTACATATTACCGTTAGCCCTGTGATCGTCTAGGATTTATCTCTGATCGTCTTTTCTTCTCCTCCACGTTGTGTTTACTTCTTACTGGTTTCTTAAGACGTTTGTCTTCTTCAGTTATAACAATGCAACAGTTCGTTTTTACCTTTTATGTAGCATAGGTATACATACAAGCATATTACAATTACAGTCAATGCTAATTAAACTCTTCTCAACCTAGACACCTCGCGGTGTCTAGGACTCTTAGATGGTAACCCTCTGGAACCTAATCGAAGTCTGCCTTAATGACATAATATAGTTTCCTTTATAGCCGCAAGGGTATCACGCAGACCCATGTGTGTTCATGACCATGAACCTGTGAAATCGACGTAATGATTGGTTGAATTAAGCCAAATGATGCAATAACCCACCCTTATATGGTTATGGAAATTTACTCTAGAATTTGCGCATGAGATATCTGTTATCATGTTGTTGACATATAGAACCAGTATGTTTTGTTTCTATAACCTCTTTTCATATACCAATATGTCATTCAAATGTTAGTTGATTTCAGTACACACCTGCATATATGTGAATATGTTAGAAACATAAAACTATATCTTATCTCCCCATTCCTTGTCTATAATCTTTAAAAATAATGTCACCACGACTATATTGCTACACATATAACGAAAATTTGAACTATAGAGGGCGAAACGAAATGGGATGTGTTTTAATCAGATTGCAGGTTGCTATGAAAATGCAAAACTGGTATTTATCACATCGAATGTATATTTATTTTTATTTCTCATAAATATACTAATCAAATTGCAATCATGTTATCGTCCCCACAAACAACAACGGGTATATATATAAATCCGAAAAATCGATGCTAATTGATAGAACGATAACTAGTAATTCATAATAAAACACAACACAAGGTATATATGGATATAACTACTTCTCTAAAATTTAATAACGACGTTTCGTAACACATACAGGTCACGTTTTCATTAACTTGAAAACGTGACCTGTATGTGTTACGAAACGTCGTTATTAAATTTTAGAGAAGTAGTTATATCCATATATACTATGAATAGTGATCCGTGCTTCTAGATGTCATTTAAAGAATTGATACGTCATCACTATGGAGATGTGACACTACATTTGATCTCATTAACTTGAAAACGTGACCTGTATGTGTTACGAAACGTCGTTATTAAATTTTAGAGAAGTCGTTATATCCATATATACCTTGTGTTGTGTTTTATTATGAATAGTGATCCGTGCTTCTAGATGTCATTTAAAGAATTGATACGTCATCACTATGGAGATGTGACACTACATTTGATCATTAACTTGAAAACGTGACCTGTATGTGTTACGAAACGTCGTTAAATTTTAGAGAAGTAGTTATATCCATATATACCTTGTGTTGTGTTTTATTATGAATAGTGATCCGTGCTTCTAGATGTCATTTAAAGAATTGATAACTAGTAAGTTATGCATTTTTATATAAAGAAACATTGCACATCAAATTTTAAAAATTTATATCGTATTACTGATTCCATTGAAAAAATCTTGTAACAATTGAATTTAATCTTACCTACATCATTGATCTTGTTTTGAAAAATGTTTATAGTTTCGACAGAAAACGATATCGTGTTAATACCAGATTATTTCATTTCGAACATTGTTCTATTTGTACTGGCAACTTCTTCTAGTATAAACTTTAAACAGTATGTTTAATTATAAAAGTATACTTCTAAAATACAGTATATCTTTACACAGAATGACTAATCAAATATTTTATAGGTTTTCATTTTCAATTGTTGATTGTTTTAATGACTTTGTGTATTTAAAGCTTAGTGAGCATATTGTATGTTGTATTATAATACTATATTTAACTGCTACCATAAAATATGTAACAAAGAATGATGACTATATGAAACTGAAATTGATCATGTTCCTAATTCAAAGACAATTAACGTTAAGCGTTATAGTAGCTCTAGTATTACGTCTTATACAAATAGATATTCATCCCAATCCGGGCCCCGTTGATATTAATTCCAAACTTTCAGTTTGTCATTTAAATGTGAGATCAGTAAGGTCTAAAATAGAATTCATTACAAACGAATTATCAGATTTCAATATATTATGTTTTACTGAAACTCATTTGGAAAGTAACATCAACAATGAAGAAATAGATATAGCTGGATATAATTTGCCATACCGTAAAGATAGGAATAATCGTGGTGGGGGGATTTTAATTTACACTCAACATGATATTATATCATGCAGAGTACCTTCACTTGAATTCGATGCTGACATTATTTGGCTGAATATTGCAATTAATTCAATTAAATTGTTGTTATGTTGTGTTTATAGATCTGAACAATCGCCAGACAACTTTTGGCTTTTATTAGATGAATCAATCGAGAATGCTTTAGATATATCAAGTAGCATAATAATTTTGGGTGATTTGAACTGTGACCTTTTAAAATCAAATAATAAGTTACAATCATTGATTAATTCTTATGATTTAAAAAACGTTATAACTAAGCCCACCAGATTATCAAACACAAAATTTACATTAATAGACCCTATTATTATCCCATCGTTTATGACTTACGCTATAGCCGATACTTTAAACGTTCCCAGATTTGTATCTGATCACAGAGCAACATGTATCTATTTAAACCATAGTATGCCTTCTAAAAGATCTTTTAAAAGGAAAATTTATCTTTACAAAAGAGCAAATTTTACCGCCTTAAATAATGAAATAAACAGTTTCAATTGGCGTGAAATTATTAACGATTCATACCCAATTGATAATATCATTGATAAATTTGATGAGAAAATTGAACAACTAATATCTCAATATATTCCTACTAAAACAATTACTGTCCATCCTAATGATAAACCATGGTTCAATAAGACGACAAATTCGACAACGTGATATACTAAGAAAGAAAGCCTTAAAAACCAAAAGTGAATCGCATATTGCTCTCTTTAAAAAAGCGCGGAATAAAGTTAATAACATGAAACAATATGCCAAAACTCAGTATAATGAATCAGTTAATAGTAGAATAAAAAACCTGTCAAATCCATCCCAAAGGGATTACTGGAAAGCGATGAAACACTTCATTCCAACCTCTCAAAAAACATCAATTCCCCCTCTTAATAATACTTATGGTTTTTATGTAAACGAATCTAAATCGAAAGCTAATCTTTTGAACCAATATTTTACATCTATTTCAACAATACAGGAAGTGTTACCCGAATTCCCAACACGCTGTACAACAATATGCCCCCCGTATTCCTTTACTTTAACGGATATCAAAAATGTATTAAACTCACTAAACGAATCCAAAGCCAGCGGACCCGGGTCAGTTAATAATAAAGTATAAAATTTGTGAAACATAGTATTTGTAAACCACTGTATTTACTTTTCAAAGTAATTATAAAACAGAAAATATTTCCGAGTAAATGGAAACAAGCCAATGCTATCCCACTGTATAAAAAGGTGATAGGTCGTATCCAACAAATTATAGACCCATTTCCCTACTGAATAGTATATCTAAAGTCTTGGAACGATTGATTCATCAGAATCTTTTAAGTCATTTCTCAAAAAATGAACTTTTTAATAAGTACCAATCTGGGTTTTTACCAGGCATATCTACGGTACATCAACTCATAGAAATATATCAATACATTTGTAATTCTTTAGAAAAAAAAGAATATACGGGCTTAGTGTTCTGCGATATTTCCAAAGCGTTCGACAAAGTTTCGCATAAAGGATTGTTGCATAAGTTGAACAGTTATGGAATCCAAGATGACTGTCTCGAATTGATTTCAAATTATACTATTCAAAAAAAAGTAGGGGATATTTGATTTTTAAGTGTTATTAAAGTCACCTAATGAAACTGACGAAGAAACAAATGACAAAATGAAATGAAGTTCACATTCATCGATTTATTCCAAATGATCGTTAGACTAATTAAGGCACATACTGACCATTATAAGGGTAAAATGATACCCGGGGTCAAACAGCAAAGTTACCACAGCATCACAACAAAGTCAGTAACGGGTAAATCCTCCTCTGTTTGCCAAACAAGCATTGATCCGACGTGGCATACTCCTAATGAGACGTCTAAGGTCATTTTGGTCCAGATTGTCCCATTCCTGTTGCAACGCAGCAGCAAGTTCTTGGACATTGGCAGGACGTTGTTGACGTTGACGTAACCTCTGTCCAAGCATGTCCCAGACATACTCGATGGGGGAGAGGTCGGGACTCAGTGCTGGCCAAGGTAATGTGGTGATGTTCTGTTGTTGGAGGTAACCTGTAACGATCCTGGCCCTGTGACATCTTGCGTTGTCATCCTGGAAGATGAAACGGCGGCCATGACGTCGTGCGAACGGCACAACATGGACTGCCAAGATGTTGTCCCGGTAGTACTGGCCTGTAACACGCCCTGCAACAACATGTAAAGCCGTTCTTCCAGCAACAGTGATGCCTCCCCACACCATAACAGAACCACCCCCAAATCGATCATGTCTGAGGACGTTAACGTCTTGGAAGCGCTCGTTTCAACGACGCCACACCCTCCTACGTCTGTCCAAAAAATCAACAGTGAACCTTGACTCATCTGAAAACATCACATTGCTCCAGAGTCGATTGTCCCAGTGTTGACGATCCCTACACCAACGACGTCTTGCCTGAATGTGATGATCTCTCAAACAAGGGATCACGCGAGGACGTCGAGCGCGAAGGTGACCCCTATGCAGTCGATTCCGAATCGTCTGGCCACTCACTCTCACGTCAATGTCTGTTTGAAGACGAGCGCTGATCTGATTTGCTGTGACGACACGATTTCTCAATGCCAAGGTACGGATAAATCGATCCTGGGCTTGAGTTATCGCCCTTGGTCGACCTGAGCGTGGTCTGTCCTGTACAGATTGTGTATCACGGTATCTGGACCATAGCCTGCTTATGACAGACTGAGAAACATTCATCGTCCGCGCCACAACCGCCTGTGTTGTGCCGATCTGTAGCATGCCAAGGGCACGTTACCTTTCATTTTGGGTAAGCCGATGCATATCAAAATTTGTTTTCTGGTCACTAAAACAATTAAACTGATGTTTCCACCCTGGAATTCAATGCCACAATGACTGTAACATTCAAAGTCAGAGTCGTGCAAATCTTGGGTTGGACCCCCATGATGATCCCAAGCATCACCTGCATTCCAGGTGATTTATATAAACGATATATCTGATCAACTTAAAGGCTTAACGAGATTATTTGCTGATGACACAACGCTATGTTCCTCTTCAACAGATTTATCTAATGTTGAAGCTGCACTGAATTATGATTTAAACCAGTTGTGTATGTGGGCTAATAAATGGTTAATAACCTTTAATCCTGAAGAAACTAAATTAATGATCTTCACTAACAAAATTGTCATATTCCCTTTAAATATTAAATTTCAAAGCACGTATCTACATACAGCTTCCGTTCATAAACATCTAGGTGTATATATCCAAGATGACCTTAAATGAAATTATCATATTGAATCTATAATAAAACAAGCTTCGTTTAAACTAAACCACCTACGTAGAGCTAAATTTCAATTAACACAATCCAACCTAAATACATTATATAAATGTTATATCTTACCAATTCTTGAGTATGGCTGCGAAGTATGGGATAACTGTTCAAATTATAATTCTGAAAAACTTGAGAAATTACAGCTTAAAGCTGCCCGCACGGTAACAGGATGCACTATTTATGCATCTCGTGAATCGCTCTATTTTGAAACTGCTTGGTCTAAATTACACGATCGCAAAAAGATTAGACGATTATGTATATTACATAAGCTTATTCACAAAACAGGACCGTCTTATCTCCAAGAAATAATCGGTTATCATAACAATAATTATAATCTTAGGAACTGTAATGATCTAAAAGTACCACTTTGTCGTTTAACAGTAACAAAAAACTCCTTTTTCCCTAAAACCACCCAACAGTTCAATAGTTTACGCCCCGGTTTAAAATCCACAATATCTTTATCGGAGTTTAAAACCAATATAAAAACTAAAGTCAAACCTCCAAATTTAAGAAACATCGGCAACAGAAAATTATCAATTTACCATAACCGTATACGCCATACCTGTAGTGGTCTAAATTATGATCTTAATAAATCAAATATAGTTCAAAATCCATATTGCACATGTGACAATAAAAGCATTGAAAATTCATTTCATTTGACTGTCCAAAATATAAGCTACAGCGCCATCATTTATTCGATAAACTTGGCTTTATAGCCAAACTACCACGATCTGAATTGCATAAAATTTGCTTAGATGGCTCTACACTATTTCCAAATTCTTTTAATATCCATATATTTCACACCGTACAAAATTATATTAAAGAAACGAAAAGATTAACATGTACTTAGTAGCTAGCATTGTATTTCGACAGTGGTTTATCTCTATGAATATTCACTTAGTATGTAACGACATGGTCATATTATCCTAAGGTAGCATGTATATATGTTACAGCCAATGTCTATAATCAGGCAATGTGTATAATGCCTGAAATAACCAGTCAATATGTACATTGCCTAATGAGGCCAGTCATTGTGTACATTGCCTAAAATTTCCAGGCATTATGTACATTGCCTGATTAATTAGCCCAATTATTTTACACATTGACTGATTGTTGAAGAGCGATTATTGAGAAGACTAGATTACCACAGATTGTCACTAGAGTTGTTGTTTTTAACTAAATAATTGACAAATATCATACACACTTTGAAGGATGAATTGACTTTATTTCACACAGTATGAAAATGCATGAATTTCTGATTTCCCGATAGATACATATAATAGGATTGTCACTAGAGTTGTTTTTAACTAAATAAATGACAAATATCACACACACTGACTTCCCATAGAACACAAATAACATGATTGTCACTGGAGTTGTTTTTAACTAAATAAATGACAAATATCATACACACTTTTTGTTTTGACAATTGATGCTGTTGTGGCATCTGCTGTTACATAACAAACCCAAATGTCCAGAACCACACCCATAATTTTGCGTGCGTCACCCTTTCCACGATCAACCATGGGGATAGGGACGGTCACGTTGTCCCCAGGGTTAGCAGCAACATTGATTACCCGACTGCGCTTTATCATTATCTCAGCTTGCGCCAGGATACCATCAGCAGCTCTCTTCCGACATGACATCATATTGGAATGTTGTACATCAAGTTGCTGTGCTTCAGTCGGTGATGTTTCTGTAGATGCTGTCGCAGATGTGGATGAGGTCTCTGCTGAAGGAGCTTCGGGTGATGTCTCTGCAGATGCTGTCACAGCTTCGGGTGATGTCTCTGCAGATGCTGTCGCAGATGTGGATGAGGTCTCTGCTGAAGGAGCTTCGGGTGATGCCTCTGCAGATGCTGTGTCGCAGATGTGGATGAGGTCTCTGCAGATGCTGTCGCAGATGTGGATGAGGTCTTTGCTGAAGGAGCTTCGGGTGATGTCTCTGCAGATTGAAGTGCTTGGAAAAGATCCTCTTCTGACACAATTAATCTAACCTATGAACATAACCTCATTAAATGATAATTGAATTAATCTAAACTATTTCTATACATTATTATCCAGGTGTTCACAGAACGAAATTTGTCTTCTCTGTGATTGCTGTTCAACAATCAGTCAATGTAAACACTAGTTGGGTTAATTAATCAGGCAATGTACACGATGACTTTGTTTTCAAAGTAACTTTTTAAATTGAAATCGTTTTTTCATCAAAGTCATTTTTAATCAAGTCATTTTTTTTTATCAAAGTCATTTTTTTATCAAAGTTATTTTTGATCAAAGTAGTTTTTTTTCAAAGTCATTTTAAAAATCAAATGATTTTTTTAAACCTATTAAAGTATCTTTTATATGAAATGAAGCCTATGTGATCACAGAACGAAACCTGTGGTAATCTAGTCTTCTCAATAATCGCTCTTCAACAATCAGTCAATGTGTAAAATAATTGGGCTAATTAATCAGGCAATGTACATAATGCCTGGAAATTTTAGGCAATGTACACAATGACTGGCCTCATTAGGCAATGTACACATTGACTGGTTATTTCAGGCATTGTACACCTTGCCTGATTATAGACATTGACTGTAACATATATACTATTCCAAAAAAAGTAGGGGATATTTGATTTTGGGGGCATAATACTAAAATATGCAAATGACTACGAAAAAAGTCACTATAGAACCTAACAGAAGAAACATTTCCAGTTGCATGTGACGCCCAAACGCACCAATAGCTACCGCATGGAATACAGGTGATGCTTGGGATCACCATGGGGGTCCAACCCAAGATTTGCACGACTCTGACTTTGAATGTTACAGTCATTGTGGCATTGAATTCCAGGGTGGAAACATCAGTTTAATTGTTTTAGTGACCAGAAAACAAATTTTGATATGCGTCGGCTTACCCAAAATGAAAGGTTACGTGCCCTTGGCATGCTACAGATCGGCACAACACAGGCGGTTGTGGCGCGGACGATGAATGTTTCTCAGTCTGCCATAAGCATGCTATGGTCCAGATACCGTGATACACAATCTGTACAGGACAGACCACGCTCAGGTCGACAACTCAAGCCCGAATCGATTTATCCGTACCTTGGCCTTGAGAAATCGTGTCATCACAGCAAATCAGATCAGCGCTCGTCTTCAAACAGACACTGGTGTGAGAGTGAGTGGCCAGACGATTCGCGCCCGACGTCCTCGCGTGATCCCTTGTTTGAGAGATCATCACATTCAGGCAAGACGTCGTTGGTGTAGGGATCGTCAACACTGGGATAATCGACGCTGGAGCAATGTGATGTTTTCAAATGAGTCATGGTTCACTGTTGATTTTTTGGACAGACGTAGGAGGGTGTGGCGTCGTCGAAACGAGCGCTTCCAAGACGTTAACGTCATCAGACATGATCGATTTGAGGGTGGTTCTGTTATGGTGTGGGGAGGCATCACTGTTGCTGGAAGAACGGCTTTACATGTTGTTGCAGGGCGTGTTACGGGCCAGTACTACCGGGACAACATCTTGGCAGTCCATGTTGTGCCGTTCGCACGACGTCATGGCCGCCGTTTCATCTTCCAGGATGACAACGCAAGATGTCACAGGGCCAGGATCGTTACAGGTTACCTCCAACAACAGAACATCACCACATTACCTTGGCCAGCACTGAGTCCCGACCTCTCCCCCATCGAGCATGTCTGGGACATGCTTGGACAGAGGTTACGTCAACGTCAACAACGTACTGCCAATGTCCAAGAACTTGCTGCTGCGTTGCAACAGGAATGGGACAATCTGGGCCAAAATGACCTTAGACGTCTCATTAGGAGTATGCCACGTCGGATCAATGCGTGTTTGGCAAACAGAGGAGGATTTACCCGTTACTGACTTTGTTGTGATGCTGTGGTAACTTTGCTGTTTGACCCCGGGTATCATTTTACCCTTATAATGGTCAGTCTGTGCCTTACTTAGTCTAACGATCATTTGGAATAAATCGATGAATGTGAACTTCATTTCATTTTGTCATTTGTTTCTTCGTCAGTTTCATTAGGTGACTTTAATAACACTTAAAAATCAAATATCCCCTACTTTTTTTGAATATATATGTATATAACTATGTAGTAAATTAAATTTCAGTGGTATTTGTAAATATTTTACATTATACTGGGAGAAGATTCGTAAATTGTATAATTTGTTCTGATCCCGTTTGTATATACACATATACTTCTATGTATGTATTTGCAAATACATGTAAACTATTTACTATTAAAAACTTAACACTATACTTGTGCTCTTATCGGGGGGGGGGGGCTAGTGGTCTAGAGTGCCGCGCTTCGACCTCCAGCTTACCGGTCACCTCTGGCTTGCGGCTGTGGTTTCGATCCCTGGTGTGAGCGTATGTGTCATGGAGATAGGGGCGCTTTCTCAACCTCGTGGGTTTCCTCTGGGCATTCTGGTTTCCTCCCACTGCTAAAGACCCCAAAATAACCTAGTATGTGTCGAGTGGACGTTAAATCCCATCTCTCTCTCTCTCTCTCTCTCTCTCTCTCTCTCTCTCTCTCCGTGTTCTTACCCTTGCCCAAAGCGCATTAAAGTGAGCCTGGTCTACCCTTAAATTTTCCCTGTTCTACCCTTAAAGTGATTCTGTCATAGAGTGCCGCTATTCTAATCTTGATGTTATTCTCTTTTACCCTTCATGTGTCTCTGTTCATCTCTGTTCCGCCCCTAAGTGTCTCTGTTCCTCCCTTAAGTGTCTCTACCCTGTTCTACCCTTAAAGTACCACTGTACCACTGTTCTAATCTTAAAGTGCCATTATGGGAGATAAGATAAAGAGATGGCAGTTCTCACTATTATAGTTAAAAACTAGATAGAGTAAAGGTAATTTGCTGAAAATTTCCGTCAAATTTATCCACTATTAGCCGAGAAAAAAGCGTTTGAAATATTCACATATTCATCATTACTCAAATCATTAATATAAACAGCATAGTCTCGATTATCCACTTGATTGATTTAATTATCAACGGCCATTAAGCGGCATATAGGATTTTGATCCGCCAACATCGAAGGCTAGCCTTGACATCAAGAGTTTATTATGGTCTGGATATGTTAATTAATGTCTAATTGATTATTTAGATAACATTTCTGGCCTAAAGAAAGACCTGTTATAAGCAGATTTTGCTCTTGCATAATGCTTTTTTAAGTTACCACTGTTCTAATGTCGCTTCTCTGAAGTAAGTATTGTGTTGACCCATTTCATTCTGGTTTGTTAGAAAGCAATGGATCATATTTCTCTCTATTTCAGTTTCAGATCTACCCTTTATGTGGTCAGTGTTACAAGGATATGCCTAATACCGTAAGAACTGAACCATTATCTTCAGAATCTCCACAATTCAAGATATAGATGTATTAATTCCACAATTGGTACAATAATCGCCAGAAATTAACTTTAAAGCACAGCAGTCAAATATCATCTACTTCAGAAATGGCTGAAAGAGGAACCAGCTCCGCTATGGACAATCTCTCCGACCTTCTACAAGATACACCATCTCTCGCATTAACAGACTTTACAGAATTTGACACAGATCGTCCAAAATCCCCCTCCTCTCAAACAGAACTTGTTTCATTCGGCCATTCCTCAGGTAAATAGTCAAGTCCGCTTTTCAAAATTCAAATCTTTTAAAGCAGTTGATCGTCATTGTATAACTGTTTAATTACACCCACGCTAAAAAGAAACACCCCATAATTTAATCCACGCCATAAAAACCCCACCGCATAATTTAAACTCCATTTCATTTCATTTTCGTGATGATGTATCACCATTGTAATTTTTTTGATTTTTTTTTCTCAGATAATAAAGACCCAGATGTCATTGGCGTTGTATTGGTGGGTAAAACTGGCTCTGGCAAGAGCCATCTTGGTAATCACTTGTTACAGCAGGAATGGTTCCAACCCAGTAGTTCTCTTACCTCGTGTACATCTGAATGCCAGTCCGGTGAGCGGTCACTAAGTGGGGGCACTAAACTAAGAGTCATCGACACTCCTGGCTTGTTTGATACTGATGTCACAGTTTCAGAAAATATGAATAAAATATTGTCTTTGTTCGAATGTTTACATTGTGTGGACATTTTTCTTCTGGTCGTTAGAGTTGATGTCAGGTTTGGAAAAGAAGAAAAGGAGGCACTGCAGTGGTTAAAAGATCATTTCGGGGAAAATCTTAACGACTTTGCTGTTATCATCTTGAATAACCATAGCTGTAAACCTAAGGATAAAGAAAGCTTAATAGGGAAAGCCCCTGAAATCCTAAAAACAATCATTGCTGATTGTGATAATAGATGTGTTCTCCTGCAGTATAACGAAAGCAATGTGGTAGGTGAAAATAAAGATGTTGACGCCATCTTAGCAATAATCAACACAACAGTCAACAGGAATAATGGAAGTCGGTATACACACAAAATGCACGGAGTAGCAAAAATGGAATACGACAAGAAGGTGAAATGTTTAGAAGAACAAAGTAAGAAAAGGGAAAAGGCGCTGGAAGAACAATTGGAAAATATGCGAAAAGAAAACAACGAATACAAGCAGTTAGTAAAAGAAAAAGAAGATCACAGCTCTAAAATGAACTTATTACTAAGCCTTATTCCACCTGAAAAATTAGACGAAGCAAAACACATCATTAAAGATAATGAAAACGTAACAGGACAATTTAAAGAAAGGGGTAAGGAAGCAAACTTTTAAAATAAATAAACAAAATAAAATGAAATGGGATTTAACGTCCTACTGTTCAGCTCCGAACTGGGATAATGAAGACGGGCATATGCCATACAGTGTCCTATGAGGGAAATTTTGCCCGGGCAGCGGCGCTACGGCCTTCTTTTATATCGAATTCCAACTGCCAAGGGATCTTTTACGTGCACGCCAATGTGTACACGGGACGTCGTTTTGACTAGGCAGCTGTCCTTGTCAGGCCCTCCATTCTGCATCACTGACAAGGGGAAACCACGCCGGAAAATCGAGATAAACTTTCTCGGCCAATGCAGGGATCGAACACCCGACCTCCAGGCTAGCGATCCTTGTGATCCCCCAATAAATAAACAAATACTAAAGGCCCGGTCCCACTGCACTTACGGATGGAAAGGGGATGTAAAACGGGGGGGGGGGACGTGCCACGCATCCGTTGTTGCATACGTGTTTCATACGCTCTATCAATCGAGCATCCGTTCACTTTGATTTCACCCGCGCAAAAAGTTTTGAGCTGTACACGGCAGAAAGTTCATCTGTTATAAAAGTTTTGTGCAGCTCAAAAGTGAACGGATGCTCGAGGGATAGAGCGTATGAAACACGCGTGCAATGAGTACACAACGGATGCATGGCGTTTTCAAACGGAGGGCACGTTTTTCCCCGTTTTATATCCTCTTTACATCCGTAAGTGCAGTGAGACCGGGCCTTAGGGTTGTGACAGTATCCCCTGTTAATTGTAATTTTTATGCATGGACGTTCGTCTAGTAAATGTTTTATTCCCCTTGGTGGCTTGTATTTCCTCCATTCAAGATACATTATGGAAGATTAGTTAAAGATCTAACAATAATAGTTAAGAACTAGATAATGTAGAGGGAATTTGCTGAAAATTTCAGTCTAATTGATTTACTGAGAACCGAGATTTTAGCGATTATTTTCATGTGGGAGAAAAAAAAAACAAAGTTTCGATTATCCATTTCATTATTAAATCATGAATGAAAGTTGGATCCTAATCCAGTAAATACCACAGACTAGCGTTGACATCGAGAGTTGATTAAGGTTTGGATGGGTTAAATAATGTCTAATTAATAATTTAGATAAAAGGCCTAATATAAAGACCTGCATAATGTATGTTTAATTTCGTATTACATATATTACTTACTGATCCTTTTTCACAAGAGACAATGTGAGGACAATATTTATTATTTAAAAAAATATTTTTTTTTGTCTTTCAGGTGCAAAACCTAATATATTTATACCGGATATGGCTTGCAAAGTCAGGGGTAAAATATCTGATGATGATGAGGCGACGATCAGAAGCAATTGGACATATCTAATAGACAATATAAAAGACCACATTCAAATATTGATGGAACGTTTGTTCCAAAAAGAAGTTTTCGAACATGAAGACATGGAGAAAATAGAAAAGAAAATAAAAGATGAGGACAACAGAGCAGGTGCTGCCATGTTGTTGAAAACTATGATGAAATCCGGCCCATATGCTTATCAACGATTTGAAGAATGCTTGAAAGAAGCTGGCTTTACAGCAGTTGTTGACAGGTTACAAGGTACAGTTAACACTTAAGTTATTGCATACCAATCAAATGCATTTATTAAAAATAAACACATTTATATGGATATACTACTTTTGAATTTTATTAACATGCTGCGTTTCAATACACATACAGGTATCGTTGTCAAGAAAATAACGATATCTGTATGTATATTGAAACGTAGCATGAGAAGTAGTATATTCATATTAGTGTGTTTATTTTTAGTGAAATTTATTTCTATATGTCTCATAAGGATAATGTTTTTACTGTTTTATTAATACCAGTTATCTTTTATCAATTTAATAATTTTCATTTCCAAGTGAAGCGAAGTACTGCTCCTGTGAGTGACCACTCATCAATACAGCATTCACCTAAACTACCTAACAGTCCATCAACACCACAGATCTCAGAACTTCACCCATATGATATGAAGCGAAGTACTGCCCCTGTGAGTGACCACTCATCAATACAGCATTCACCTGAACTGCCTAACAGTCCGTCAACACCACAGCACCCAGAATCAAACGAAGAACCATCAGTTCAGACACCACTTCACCAATCTGGCATGACACAGGCGACAGTTCAGCAATCGTTTGACCAATCGTTACAAACCTTCCAAAATGGCCAACCAATACCTTTGCCATCATCTACCCGTTCCAGTGGACACCCTTCTTTTCTGATAAACCTGCTACCACAACAATCCACAGGCCATAGTCCAGAGTCTTGTTCAAAAGACGACAATGTGATTCATCCACAAACTGGATATGATGTATCCTCGAAGGGAACTCAGTCAATAACATTAAATGTAATATTTCATCCGCTACGAAACAATTCTTTTGAAATATCACCAGAAAGTCGAATCGGCCAAGTATCAAAAGAGGCCTATCAACCAAAGGAACACAATTTGACGCACCATTCACCAGGACAGTCCGATAACACACCATCACCAAATCCTTCCCTTAACCAACAGAGACCAGCATTAACAGTGGTCACACCAGAAAAGTATGACCACCCTTTGACGCAATGTCCACCAAAACAACCCAACAACGCAGTATCACCACATACTTCCCGTAACCAACGGAGACCAGTAGTTACAATGGCCACATCGGAAAAAGATTTACAAAAAGAGTATTCTGGACATAAAAGAACTCGTGCTACATCGATTGATCAAGGTAAGTTATTCAAATTGATTTTACGGGAATGGGTGACAGTTACTGGATCAACGAGGTGAAACGGGAAATATTTATCACACCTGTCTTCTGGTTTCTCTGAAGCAGGGTAGGCAGGTGGAAAATTTGCGGTTCGATGGTACACAAGAGTTCATTTGACGCATATCTGAGCCATAGTATACCATACTTTGACCTATGGTTGAGAGATTATGATCCAGTTCTGAAGATCTGAACATGGACATAGTTAGCACAATGACTAAACAACCTATGAGTATCGGAATACAGGCATCATAATATGATATATTTTTTTTTCAAAATTTTAAAAATTATACAGGCCCACGCGAACCCGTGTTCCTCCTATTCCAGCCCGTGAATACAGCTAAGTATTATTGACCGCGATAGTAACCGAACGAAACCAGTTGGCCGAGGGTTCGGTGCTGCACTGTTCGCCCAAGGCTATTTTAATACGGGACTATATGTGGAATTGTTACCATAAATGATAGCAAACAGCGCCCGTTTCGAAATCGAAACCTAAATCAGAAGTTATAGCATTAACTGTTGTATGCTTCAACAGTGTCTGAGAGGCAACCAACGGCGAGGAGTGATTGATGGTGCATGTGCGTACATTGAACATTGGTGTGGACATTGTTACACGCATATGGTGTAGGAATATACGGTCGCATTTCAGGTATATGGAAAGCGCAAACCGTCAAAAAGCTTACTACATCCGATTATTAGATATTCGTTATCTATTGCAGGAAAGAATTTTGAGAAAATGCTTAAAGATGCAGGAAAGAATTTTGCTGATTATATTTACTACAGACAAGGTGACAAATATGAGAAAATGCTTAAAGATGATTTCAATAATATGGTGGAGTCAGAACGTATTAATTCACATTTAATATCATCGTTAGGAAAAACAGTACCTATATCATTGTTAGAAGCTTATATGACGAACAACTTGTACATAATTATTAAGATATTCATATTAATAGCAGTAGTGTTTGTGTTACGGTCAATTTTAAAACCAAAAACAATGCGCCACATGCTCTTTAAATATATTAAAAAATTAGAAATAGTAGGAGCAGTGTTAAATATTTTATCAACAACTTATGTAGTGCACTATTTCTTCAGAAATAGTCAATTACCTATTAGCACACTATTTCTCCAAATACCTATTTTACTATTATCATTCGTTTTATGTGTAATATCAGAATTAAAAGAACTCCTTTTACTAGAGGAAGTCATTACTAACAAATATTTTGAAATATTAGCACCATTTCCACTATTGGCTTGGGAAATATGTATAGCGGAAACCTTGTACACATTATGCGTGCGTGGGGGTGACTTGGGTTTACAAATTGAGAAATATTTTGACATAATATTTTGATATTCCTTTGAGAACACATCACACATTTGAAAATTTTCGGTAAGTCCTTCAAAAATGATGAAGAACGGGTAACACCGTGTTATTGTAACACCGAGCCAAATTCAGCAACCACACCCGCAGGTGAGAATTGTTCAAAATCTTGATTTCCTAACTTTCCTATGCAAATTTGGTTGTAGAATAAATATGAGTTTAGTGCACGAACTAGGATACATTTTCATACGGTCGAATTCCGCAGTTTACCTGCATATGTTGCTTTTTTTCTCGGCGAAAAGTGTGAATAATTTCTTCAAATTACGTGTTTAAGTATTTCTATGGAATATTAAAGATACATTATGGGAGATCAGATAAAGAGCTGATAGTTCTTACTATAACCCGAAAACAATCTTGAAATGACAAAAAGATCATTTTGGTATTCGGCACCGTTCGTTTGGAATTCGCTACCCCAAAGCATTACACGGTCAAGCTCAATAACGTTTTTCAAAAAAGAAATGAAACATTATTATTAAATGAAACTTTCCCATACCAGAACTGAAACCTTTTGTGAAAGCGCAATAGAAATTTTAACAGAGTGTTTTTGCGCTATATAAATTCAGTGTTTATTATTATTATATTATTATTATAAAAGTTAAAAACTAGATAACGTAAAGAGGATTTGCTGTAAATTTGGGCCTAGTCTTGATAATCATTGCTAAAGTCAGTACGATAAAAAAAAACATAGTTTCGATTATCCATTTTTTGATTTAATCAACAGCCGCAGACCGGGTTCTAATCCAGTAAATATCGCAGACTAGCGATGACATCGAGAGTTTATTACGGTCTGTGGTGAACTCTTTAAATAGCAACGACACGTAACCTATATATATATATATATATATATATATCTTCAAAAGAAAGGCTGCCCAATGGGTAGCAAGATAAGCCCTACGTACGCTACATTAGCTTTGGGTTTTTTAGAAAACAATTGGTACAACCAAATATTAATCGATTTTGGACACGAGATGTATATATACATAAAACAAGCATGGAAAAGATTCCTGGACGACTGTTTTTTAATCCTAAAAGCAGCTCAGGAAGTAATCCATAAATTACATAGATCGCTTAACGAGCTAGATGAAAATATTTGCTTCACCATTGAAAATAGTAACATATCTTTAAACTTTTTAGATGTCACAGTTATAGTATCAAATAATGGCATAATACAAACTGACCTATATTACAAACCAACCGATACACACCAATATTTAAATTTTAATTCATGTCACCCTCCACACACTAAAAGAAATATACCCTTTAATCTAGCTAGAAGGGTCTGCACTATTGTATCTAATCCACAAACCAAATTAGTTAGATTAAACGAACTGAAACAATTTTTAGTTAAACAAAATTACCCCATAAAACTCATTCAGGAAGCTAATCGCAAAGCCTTAGAAATGGATCAAAAAGAGTTAAGAATCCCTAAGGATAGACATACGATTACAAACATAGAAGAAAATGTCTTAACATTAGTTTCAACTTATAATCCAACTCAAGAAAAAGCCAGGGATGTAATAAATAAACATACATATTTATTAAGAAATAGCAAAAAAATGTCCGAAATATGGGATACCACAAAAATTATCAATTCTTACAAACAACCCCCAAATTTACGACGAATACTTACGTCTTCAAAATTTGATTCTAAAGTCACAGAATCGAGTGTCACAAAGTGTGGTGACAATAGATGTAAAACATGTGACAACATTATTGAAGGTAAAGCAGTAAAAATTAATGGAAATGTACATTTTAAAGTAAAACAATCTATGAACTGTAAAAGTAATAATGTTATATATTTGATAATATGTCCAGGTTGTAATGAAGAATATATCGGCAAAACTGAATCACAACTAAACATAAGGATGAACCTACACAGATCCCACATTGCTAATCCCAAAAATAGAATGATCCCTTTAAGTGAACACTTAGATACATGTGGAAAGGGAAAATTTAGGGTATTCCCCTTATATAGACTCAACTGGTCGGATAATAATTTGCTAGAAAATAAAGAACGGCATTTTATTAACAAGTATCACCCTAAATTAAATGCTTCATAATTTTATATGATATCTTGATATTGTAAAATATTCATAATTTATATTATTATTGTCATGTACATTATGTATTTATAACGCCATGACGTCATATAATTGTATACTATCTCATTATTAAAAGCCTGACGATCCCCGTAGTGGGTGAAAGCGCTAGCTAAGATGAAATTATTAGTTTTTTCTTTCTAGAAACTTCATATTTCTATATACTTTTACCTGAGAGTAGAATCTTTTATTTATTCTATTTTATGTATATATATATATATATATATATATATATATATATATATATATATATATATATATATATATATATATATATATATATATATATATATATATATATATATATATATATATATATATAATATATATATATATATATATATATATATATAACACCATACCTAATAAGTATCATGTTATACATGTACTATGCATTTCAGTTTATTAAACATACATTATGCAAGAGCTAAATCTTCCTATTGCAGGCCTTTCTTTAGGCCTGAAATGTTATCTAAATTATTAATTAGACATTTATTAACTGATCCAGACCATTACCAACTCTCGATTGCGTCATTAGCCTGTGATATTTACTGGATTAGAATCATATCTGCTGCTTAACGTCCATTTAAAACTAAACAATCGAAAAGTGGATAATCGAGGCCATGTTTTTTTTTATCGTACTTTAGTAATGATGATCGAGACTAGGCTCAAAATTCAATCACCTAAGTCTCGGTTCAAATTGGATCAATTTAATTGAAATTTTCAGTAAATTGCCTTTACATTATCTAGATTTTAACTATCATAGTGAGAACTGCCAGCTCTTTATCTAATCTACTGTTATAATTAACTATCCATTATCTAGTTTTTAACTATTACAGTAAGAACTATTAGATCTTTATCTTATCTCCCATAATGTATTTAACTGTAATATGAAGACTCACATTTATCAATTTTGGTGAATTACATGTACATGTCATGCATATCTCAGCTCCATTATTTATAAGATCTATCAAGTGTAATGTTGTGAAATCTAATCTAGAAGCTATACACTTGCACAACATAATAAATCTAATCAATTATTTTGGAGTTTGACCCAGAAATAAAATTTACAAAATCTCACAAAATGTTAGCCGTTTCGTTTCGTTTTCTCCTGAAAAGTTTTTTTCAAGGGACTGGCAGCAGTAAAAGAGGGTACAATATTGTCATTAGGAATACGATGACATTGACGCAAGCGTTTCTATGGGAAATTGAGGTAACTCGTTTGACATCCGAGGGCATTTCTTTCAGAAATGTGAACACTCTTGTAAAAGAGAGGACACCCTCTATGCCCTGATAGGAAATCTCATCTGATTCAAGCGTTTCCGGTTTCTTTTGTTTTTGTGTCTATAAGGGCAAAACAGCCCAGCACACCCCTGCCGCAGATATATCTCGAGTCTCCCATCTACCTGCTCATCCTAAGGAAGCTCAAATACGAACGAACTATTTTTGTTTTGTTTTTTTTATATTTCCCATTTTTTTCTTTAGTATTTAATTTGAAAAATAATTTCTAATTTCTGTTTAATTTTCAATTTTGTAATCATTTTATTTCAAATTTTTATTTTTGTAAATTCATTTTCAATTTCGTAAATTCATTTTTAATTTAGTAAATTCATTTTTAATTTAGTAAATTCATTTTTAATTTAGTAAATTCATTTTTAATTTAGTAAATTTATTTTGATTTTGTAAATTCAATTTTGATTTTGTAAGTTCAATTTTTATTTTATAAATTCAGTTTTAATTTTGTGTTTAATTTTGTAAATTCAGTTTTAATTTTGTTCAATTCATTTTTAATTTTGTTAAATTCATTTTTAGATTTGTAGAATAATTTGTTTTTAATTTTGTAAAATAATTTTTTATTTTGTAGAATAATTTTGAATTTTGTAAATTTGTTTTCAATTTTGTAAATTTATTTTCAATTTTGTAAATTTGTTTTCAATTTTGTAAATTTGTTTTCAATTTTGTAAATTTGTTTTCAATTTTGTAAATTTGTTTTCAATGCCCTGGTTCACTCACACCTTTCACGGTGTTGACCGAGTAAGTCCACCGGTAACTGGGAATTGTATGGCCAAATGGTTAACGCGTGCGTGTTGAATCAGAAGGTTTGTCATTGAGACCTCTTGTTGAAATAAAACTGAACCATATGTTAGTCCCGAAATAACCTAGTTTGTGTCAAGTGAACGTTAAACCCCATGACTCTCTTATCGGTATAATGATTTCATTGTCCGTGATGCAGGGCGGGGGGCCTGACATAGACAGGTGTCTAGTCGTTCGGATGGAACGAAAAGGTCTCGTGAAGGCTACACATTGTCGAGCACGTACAAAAGACCCCTTGATAGTTTGGATTCCCCTCTATAAGCACAGTGAATGGCGTATGTCCGTCTTCATTTTTCCAATTATTAGCCCAGTCGGAGTAGAACACTGGGACGTTAAACCCCATTTCATTTCACGTTTCATGGTTTGAATATATTGATGTTGATGGTAAGGTGGAAGAAGCGCCAATAAGGTTTTGCTGTGCTTCCAACAAACAGCCTGTTCCTTATTAGCACCTAACATACGTGCAGGAGGACCGCACTACACGGAAAACAATAATCTACAAGATAAACCTGCGGACAAGACAGAAAACAGACATTGCACAAATGAACAGATATCAAATCAAGTGAATGGATCCGGCGGTCAGCTGTAAGCGTCCACTGCTCTGTACAGTCCCGGGTTTTTATGGTACAGGCTTCACTTAGAAATAATGCGACCAATCTTGACAGGATCAAGCTTAAGTAGCACAAATCGCTGTGGTCAAACGCTATTCTTACACGCAGTTTGTGGCCACAGCGAGTACGAATGCATCAATTTTAAAGATAACTTAGGCCTTAAACCATTGACCTTATTTATTGTTGTGATTCCCAAGATGAATTGAATAAAGATATGGCGCTGTGTTACGGAGTGAGAGAGTTCAAGTTAGTCAATACGCTGACCTACCACTGACCGTGCTTATAGTATAAAATCTATCAATGACAGCTGATTCATTGTGCAGTTCTTTATTTAATATCAATAATATATGTACACGCATACTTTAATTAACTTTACACGCCATCTAAGTTTAGTATAAATTAGCTGTGGTTGTTTAGACAAATGAGGGTCTAGAAGGGTCTCTCTGTTTCGAGAAGACGGAGAGCAGAGAGAGACGCACAGACAGGCGTATGGAGTAACCCGAGTTCAACGACTGCCTTTGCAGAGAGACGGAATGGTAGAGCTCATATAGTTATGTACCGTTCTGATGCGTTTCTTTATATATATAGTTTTAGTACCTGTATTGCTGTGGTAGTTATGTAGATGTGTTGTATTCTGTCCGGATGTAAATAAACTATATATTTATGAAACTGATTGCTGTAATCATTTACAAAAGTGTTACAGCTGATTTTGATCTCGAGGGAGAAAAAACTGGCACTTGAGCTTAAATCGATCATGACGATCTCAGGTGAAAAAAAAACCTCTCTTGTAAAGCTCTTGTTAGTGGTAACATTTTTGATGTTTGACTTATGACGACAAGTAGCTGTAGACTTGTGACGTCAAGTAGTAGACTGCCGCCTTTATGTAAGTTTTGTGGAATTTTCACAAAGATTCTTCGCTATATTTTCTTGGATATGACCTACTCAAAAATTAGCCTTAAATTTTTCTGAGCGAGAGAGAGAGTCAAACCACCCACTTGGCTGTGACATATAGTATATATTTTATAGGATGTATCAATGTATTTAAAACTAAAATAAAACTATATTATTATAATAAAGTGTATCCGTCTTTTCATCTGAGTTTTGTGTATTTTCTAATCCCCTTTTTATCAATCTCTACTAAATTTGGTGGTCTGCATCCATATTAGAGGTACTATATAAAGGGTAATTTCCCTTTAATTATTGACTGTTTGAAAACCGCGAATCTGATTCCGCTTCTTCCCTAAAGATGTTCAAACCCGACCGTATTCTCCTCATTCAAGATGGCAGCCAGGAAAAAGTAGCGGGGCACAAATCCAATTTCGGCTAATAATTTAGGTGGCGCCTAAACTATATTTTTAGACGGGAAGGGGGCCTCTGTATCCTAGAATCCTGAACTGTGGGGTTGCGTCGTGAGTATCGTTCGTCACGGCACTAAAAAAAAAACAGATGTGACTCTATTTTGGCCACGGATCTTCAGAAAACGGATGGTGACACTTTGGTGACACTTGTCTAATCTGGACTTCAAGTTCTCAATTGTCAGTTAACGCTGGAACACGGTGTTATATACAGGCTACGATTCTATGGAATGCAGTTACTGCTCATTTCCGTGTGACGTTTCGACTGGTATTCTCTCGTCATTATCAAGCCTAAAAAGCCTAATCGAAACGTCGCTCAGTAATAAGCAGTAATTCCATTCCATGGAATTGTGACCTGTATATTCCAGTTCAATACCACGGTTATAAACAGGAAACTACACAGTTGCAACATAAACTAAAGTTTACAAGACTGGATAATGTAGCCAGTGACCTAGTTATCCTCAAATGCTGACAGTCCACTCAATTGCCTACTCATCAATTTTAGTGATTTTTTAGCTAAGTTTTCCTCCTCTTCCACAATAATCTGTTTTCAGTGAAAATAAATTGTAATCTTCCTGTAACTGTTCAATACGTCCTGGTGCATCTGAACTCGTGTGTGATCAAATGGACGTCTGATATTTAAATAGTTGTCCGCCTCTGCCTTACAATATTTATGTTAACAAAAGCTGTCTAGTCGTTCGGGTGGGACGAAAAACCGAGGCCCCGTGTACACATTGGCGTGCATGTACACATTGACAGTTGAAATTCAAAATAAGAGTAAGCCACAGTGGCGAGCAAAAATTTCCCTCGAAGCACACACACTGTATGACGTATACCCGTTTTCATTAGCTCAGTTCAGAACGGAACAGTAGGACGTTAAACGCCAGTTGATATCATTTCATTTCGGGACAACTGATCGGACGACTTAGCTGCTGTGGGCGTATGTTTCTTTGCCTGGCAACCTATCTTTATGTAGAATGTATTTTAGTTTAATAAATATCAACCAGCTATAAAACATGAACTTCTATATTAAATCAATCGTACAATCCGTTAAATGTAGAGAGAGCGATTATTGACGATTGTTTTATTTGGTATTTTTTGATGTTATTGTACTGAGTAACTTTAGATACATATATATAGTCTACTAGATTCAATGGCGTACAGAGAGTAGGTGACGACACTGGCAGTGCCGGATTAAGGCTCTGCTGGCCCTAAGGTACATTTTGATAGGTGACCTGAAAATACATATATGTTGAGCTTATTGACAAAAGGAATTAAGTTAAATTTATCAACAGAAAATTTATTCAAATAAATTCAGAACATTGACAGTACTGTATTTACTATAAGTAGCCTACATATTCCCGTTTACTGCCTAACTAGATTACGACCACAATGTGAGTGGAATGCAACCCAATATGACACTACAGGCCATTTTTTTTTACTTTATTATTTTGTGGCCTGCATTTTTGGCTGGCCCTAAGGCATGTGCATAATTTGCCTTATGGTTAATCCAGCACTGGACACCGGTCTTCTATTTCATTAGAATACAAGAGGGGGAGGGGGACAGAGACACTGAGGGAGACAGGGAGAGGTGGATGGGGTGGGGGGTAAAGTCCACTCGACACAAACTAGTTCATGGTTCATTTTTCTTTCAATAATTCGCTTGTGCGTAGGGGTCTATTACGGTCGAAGGAAATCGGAGGACCCGGAGAAAATCCACGAGGTTTTACAGGCGACCCTAATCCTTGTCACGTACAACCAGGGAATCGAATCAACGCCAGTTGATTCAATGACAGACATTATGATACAACACGCACACGTACTAACCATTCGGCCATCTATCTATTTCCGTGTATGTGTGGGGGGTGGGGGTGGCAAGGGGAGGGGGCTCCAATCAAAATGTGAGACTAAAGAAACATTATGGGAGATTAGTGATAAGATAAAGAGTTGCCAGACCTCATTATAATAGTTTAAAAAAAAAACAGAAACCGTAAATAGAATATGCTGAAAATTGCTCTACACTGAACCGAGCCGTCAGCTTTTGACTTTTAGGCCAACTTCGATCATCATTACTAAAGTCGATACGAAACCAAACGAAGTCTTGATTACCGGTATCCATTTCTGCGTTTAATTATTTTTCAAAAAATAAATATGCCAAATATCGCAGGCTAGCCATGACATCGTAAGTTGATTATGGTCTTGATAAGTTGATAAATGTTTTATTTGTCTTTACTACACTAGGATCTGGAAGAGTTGTTATATAAGCCGCAAAGAAATTTTGGTAAACAGCAACGCGGATTGGTTTATCATAAGGTCAAAGGTCTGACGACATAGTGTCAAAAGTCGCTCGTATGACATCTGACACGACCTTCCATTACAACTGGTCAGATCTTTATGTAAGAAATCGAAAATATAAGTATTAAAACAAACGAAACGAAATATAGATATGTATTTTAATGAGACTGTTAAATAATCAATCTGAATACATTTTAGCGTGCCTTAAGCCGTGAGAACAGTGGTGGGGGGGGGGTGTAAGGGATGGCAGACCATAAGTCTGGTCTGCTCCCTGTTTCCTCTCTGGTCGAATAAACTAGTGATTTGGCGACAGGCAGTATCTGTTAAGCTCTATTTATCTTATCTCGACGATCAATGTCTGAAATACTGCCAGACTGCATTTCGGGCAATCTACTTTTCAAATTATTGGGGACTTCGTTGAGGTTCGCAAGTCCGTTCATTTGACACTTTCCTCTCTGGGGTCGGAAAGACTAGTGATCAGGCCACAGACGGCATCCGACCAGCTCTATTTATCTCTACGATCGGTGACTGAATACTGTCAGGCAGCATTTCCAACAGTCTATTTATCAAAATTACTAGAGGAGGTCCCCCATAGCCTCCATAAGGACTCCCTACTTTGGCTCTCGTGGGTGGGTTTCGCTAGTCATTGCCTGAAATCCTGCCAGGCTGCATTTCCGGCAGCCTGTTTTTCAAAATTTACTGGGGGAGGCGCTTCTACCCCTAGTTGAAGCTCGTGCCCCCCCCCCCCTTAACTTTGGACTTCTCAAGCTTTGCCCTTCAAACCCAGCTACCACCGCCACTGCGTGAGAAGTTTGATTTTTTTCCGAAAAATATAAATCACGCCTAGTTATATTATATAAGACATGTAGGCCTATATCTGAGAAATTACCAATAAGATATTCTTATCATATATCTGACAAATGACCAATAAGATAAGATATTCTTATCAGTGTTATATGGCGGGGTATCGGGTTCAAAATGCGATCTGCAGTAGAAAGTAGAAAATAAAAAACAAAAGAGAAAATTCTTATCCAAAATGGACATTTTCGTGTGGGAAACATATGCCGCTCGTGGTTTTCAACCTAATACGTCCACCTTTTCAACTTTAAGTCGTAAATATTCTACTTTCAACAACAAAATTTCTACTTTCAACAGCAGAATTTCTACTTTCAATAATCAACTTTTGACATTCGGACTTTCCACTTCAGATTTTCTACTCCAGATTTTCTGCTCGAGATTTTCTCCATGCATATTACGGAAATAAATTTGATCACGTGACTATTTTTGCATGTCATAAAAATACGGAAATTACCCCTAAGTTCCACAAGGATTTTAAGTTAGCAAACTCGGTGGATGGTTGGGTTAAAATTTGGGAATAGTTTGTCTGACTTAAATAAAAAACGCACTAACTCAAATTTCATTACATCGTTTTTTGTCTATTTAGTTTTTCCCACAAGCTCAAATCTGACAGTAGAAATCAAAACTTTATTGAAATTTTTCTTTAATAGCAATCCCCTAAACAACCTGTTGACTTCTCTTTGAGAGTAAGGTCATCAACTTCGGGTTAAGGGTCAACGACTGATGTCAGCAACTGAAAACAATGGCCGTGCTATAAACAGTTAGTGTTTAGTCTGTGTCCGATGCATAAAACTGAGGACAGCATAGTATCTAGTCGCTTCGGAATGAAAACAAAGATGTGGAGGGATTTATAGAGGAGTAGGCTGCATGTTCCACCACTGCTAAATAAAGTCACGCTTTACGTTTTCCTTGTCGTATTGAGCGACTCGGTTATTCGACTTGCTTTTTTGGCTGGATTATTCGACTGAATTATCTGCCTGTTGTTACAATGGTTTTTAATTTCATTTCAATAATTTGCTTGTGCGTAGGGGTCTTTATCATATACAGGTCACAATTTTATGGAATACAATTTCTGTTTATTACTGAGCGACGTTTCGACTGGGCTTTTCTAGTCATTATCAACCAATGAGACCAGCTTAGGAAGACTGTATATACTAGTGAGGGGGGGGGGGTGATTTATAGGAAGTTATAGGTTGTTTAATTGTTTCTGGGTTTTTTATTTGCTCCTGAAATAAAGTGTTGAAGATCCATTCCAATAATCTGTGTTCATCTAAGAGAACACACACCAGCGAGCTACATTCCCTGCAAGTCAAAATGTGTCATATTGTGGGGAAAGCGGTACAGCTAAGCGACATAAATTGTAATATTATATATTAAAGAAGGGATGAATATCAACTTTATTCATCATTCAGTATAGTAGTAGCAGTAATACGAAATCTGGATCAACTATCAGGGTCTTGAAAGAGGGGGCTTCTCGGAAAACTAATTATCCAGAACGGAAAAGAAATATCGTTCGTTTGCCCAAATACAAAGGGTTAGACAGAGACAGCTTGAATTTTTAGCAAAGATGGGTGCCCAAAAAGTACACGTTTCTGTGGCCTCCACTAAAAAGGGTGTGGGTTTTTTAAAATGTTCCGGATACGATGTATCTGTTTTTAACAACCTCGTGTGAATGGTGACAAGAGAAACAATATGTCATCCTGCCAATAGCCATGTTGAGGTTGCAGCAATGCAAGTTGTTGCAAGTTTTAGTCCAAAAAGCACCATTAGTCAAAACCCAAGATCATATTTACGTAGGCGTTTGTTCAGAAGATCCACCTGTACAAGTCCTTAGACATTTTAGGCCTTACAGGAATTATTTGTACAGAAATAAAAATTATTATCGTGAATATAGTTATAGATTATGTTATTTTGATTACTGGAAAAATAAGGATTTTGATTGTATTAATATTTAAAGCGAGAATTTCATATTTTCTAAGAAAGTCAAAACATAATTATTTCTGTGTCTTTTGCTCAATAGGTTTTCAACTCACTATTAAACGATCATAGGCATTATTCCCCACACTAATAAATCATTGACACGGGAAATAAAAACACAATTACCTCCCTTGTTTTTCCATTACCCCATGGTATAGTTATCTTCAAACGTTTGAATTTAAAGTTGAAAATGATATATTTGCCAATTTCTTAACTGGCAATAGTGAATTATTGGATTAATTTGATTTTTCTTTAACATGACAGGACTGTTTATAGATACCATCTATTTTAAGGTTTTATTTTAATATATTTTAAAAATATAACTTAAAAATATGAAATTGCAGCTTTAAAACATGTTTGAAGTAGGATGGATACATATGATTAATGTATAGGTAACATGTTACTTTATTATTGTTTAATTCTATTTTTAATTTCAAATCTATATTTTAATATACATCAATGCTTGGTAAGTCAGATGAAGCAGACAGCAATTGGTCACTCGATTTAAATTATGGCAACTAAAGTGGTTGATCTGATCAGTTAAATGGCTTTAGACTTAGTCCAAAAATTATAAACTATTCAAAAAAAGTAGAGGATATTTGATTTTTAAGTGTTATTAAAGTCACCTAATGAAACTGACGAAGAAACAAATGACAAAATGAAATGAAGTTCACATTCATCGATTTATTCCAAATGATCGTTAGACTAAGTAAGGCACAGACTGACCATTATAAGGGTAAAATGATACCCGGGGTCAAACAGCAAAGTTACCACAGCATCACAACAAAGTCAGTAACGGGTAAATCCTCCTCTGTTTGCCAAACAAGCATTGATCCGACGTGGCATACTCCTAATGAGACGTCTAAGGTCATTTTGGTCCAGATTGTCCCATTCCTGTTGCAACGCAGCAGCAAGTTCTTGGACATTGGCAGGACGTTGTTGACGTTGACGTAACCCCTGTCCAAGCATGTCCCAGACATGCTCGATGGGGGAGAGGTCGGGACTCAGTGCTGGTCAAGGTAATGTGGTGATGTTCTGTTGTTGGAGGTAACCTGTAACGATCCTGACCCTGTGACATCTTGCGTTGTCATCCTGGAAGATGAACCGGCGGCCATGACGTCGTGCGAACGGCACAACATGGACTGCCAAGATGTTGTCCCGGTAGTACTGGCCTGTAACACGCCCTGCAACAACATGTAAAGCCGTTCTTCCAGCAACAGTGATGCCCCCCCACACCATAACAGAACACCCCCAAATCGATCATGTCTGATGACGTTAACGTCTTGGAAGCGCTCGTTTCGACGACGCCACATCCTCCTACGTCTGTCTAAAAAATCAACAGTGAACCTTGACTCATCTGAAAACATCACATTGCTCCAGCGTCGATTATCCCAGTGTTGACGATCCCTACACCAACGACGTCTTGCCTGAATGTGATGATCTCTCAAACAAGGGATCACGCGAGGACGTCGGGCGCGAAGGTGACCCCTATGCAGTCGATTCCGAATCGTCTGGCCACTCACTCTCACACCAGTGTCTGTTTGAAGACGAGCGCTAATCTGATTTGCTGTGATGACACGATTTCTCAAGGCCAAGGTACGGATAAATCGATCCTGGGCTTGAGTTGTCGCCCTTGGTCGACCTGAGCGTGGTCTGTCCTGTACAGATTGTGTATCACGGTATCTGGACCATAGCCTGCTTATGACAGACTGAGAAACATTCATCGTCCCCGCCACAACCGCCTGTGCTGTGCCGATCTGTAGCATGCCAAGGGCACGTAACCTTTCATTTTGGGTAAGCCGACGCATATCAAAATTTGTTTTCTGGTCACTAAAACAATTAAACTGATGTTTCCACCCTGGAATTCAATGCCACAATGACTGTAACATTCAAAGTCAGAGTCGTGCAAATCTTGAGTTGGACCCCCATGATGATCCCAAGCATCACCTGCATTCCATGCGGTAGCTATTGGTGCGTTTGGGCGTCACATGTAACTGGAAATGTTTCTTCTGTTAGGTTCTATAGTGACTTTTTTCGTAGTCATTTGCATATTTTAGTATTATGCCCCCAAAATCAAATATCCCCTACTTTTTTTGAATAGTATATGTTTAAGTTAACACTTTCATAGTAACTAATAGTAAGTAACTAATTTATATAAAGAGCGAAATGTATGTACGATTAATAATAGTTGAGGAGACCAGCTTAGGGAACCTATATACTAGCTAGGGTCGATTTATAGGAAGTTATAAGTTGTTTACTTGTTGCTGTTATTGCTCCTGAAATAAAGTGTTGAAGATCTATTCCAAGAATCTGTATTCATTTCTAATACTTAAAGAACACACTCCACAAGATATAATCCTAGAAAGTGGAACCCTGTTATGAGCATGAAAGGGCTACTTAATGAAATTAAAGGTCTTAATGCTCTGCTCCAAACTAGGCTACTGGGCGAAATTTTCCCCGGACAGCGGCATCAAGCATCTTACCCACTTAGCCACTGTAATCCACCGCTACTTTATTAAATGTGGTTTAACATCCTACTGTTGTGCACCGACTGGGTTAATGAAGACGGGCATACGCCATACAGTGTGCTACGAGTGAAAGTTTGCCTGGGCAGCAGCGCTACAGCCTACTTATATATTGAATTCCAAATGACAGTGGATCTTTTACATGCGTGCAAATGTGTACATGAGACCTTGGTTTTTCGTCCTATCCAAACGACAAGACAGTTGTCCTTGTTGTCAGGCCCTACGTCCTACCTCACCAGCAAGGGGAAACCACCCGGAAAATCCTGAGGAACTGTCTCGAGCAATACCTGGAACGAACCCGCTACCTCCAGGCCAGCATGCCATCGTCTTACTCACTTAGCCACTCTTGCTCCAGTCTACTTATTGTTATCTTAGTTCACTCCCATTAGTGAGAGAGAGAGATATGGGTTTAACGTCCACTCGACACAAACTAGGTCATTTCGGGACTAACACGTGGTCTTTACAGTGGGAGGAAACCGGAGTACCCGGAGAAAACCCACAAGGTTGGACAGGCGACCCTAATCCTTGCTACGATGTATGTAAGATGAATTATAGTTGAGCTTGTGGGAAAAACTAAATAGACAAAAAACGATGTAATGAAATTTGATTTGGTGCGTTTTTTATTTAAGTCAAACAAACTATTCCCAAATTTTAACCCAACCATCGACCGAGTTTACTGACTGCAAATCCAGTGGTACCTAGGGGTAATTGCCGAGTTTTAATGACATGCAGAAATAGTCACGAGATCAAATTTATTTCCGTAATGTGCATGGAGAAAATCTCGAGCAGAAAATCTGGAGTAGAAAATCTGAAGTTGCAAGTCGAATGTCAAAAGTTGATTTTTGATAGTAGAAATTATGTTGTTGAAAGTAGAATATTTACGACTTAAAGTTGAAAAGGTGGACGTATTAGGTTGAAAAGCACGAGCGGCATATTATGTTTCCCACACGAAAATGTCCATTTTGGATTAGAATTTTCTCTTTTGCTTGTTATTTTCTACTTTCAACCACAGACCGCATTTTGAACCTGATGCAACTGTCCTTTAGCGAACGATATTCGCTGACAGTTGCTATCCGGCCTTCTATAGCTGCAGTTGGAAAATACCATTCTTCCCCACTTCTGTTCTATGGCTATTTTGGAATCCTTACCTACTATTTTTCACTTTAAACTGAAGAGGGATAACGAGACCCGGACATGCACAAACCGCATGTTTATTTCATCGCTAAATTCTACTTGAAAATCGAGTTGAATCATTATAAATTTGTGTCAAATATAGTGAGAAAGGGTACCTTTTGGTGGAAAAAAAAGAATTGTTGTGAAAAATAGACGGCAAAGGTTTCAAAACAGCCTGAGAATAGGGGTGGGGAATAGCGGTATTTTACTGCATTTTCATACTGCAGCTATAGAAGGCCGGATAGCAACTGTCAGCAAATATCGTTCGATAAAGGACTTGCAAAAGTAACTATGTTATAGCTAGTCATATATAGGCCTCCATGAAAACATCAAAGCTTGTTGGTATAATAAAACTTCAAATACACAAGAATGGTCTAAAACGAAAAATAGACTATACTAATATCGACCCAAACCTTTATTATAAATATAACCCAAACCTTTATTATAAATATAATAAACATTTCTTATTGACATAAAATGAGGTCAATGTCCTACATTTTTATACTGATTGGGATAATGAAGAGAGAGAGAGAGAGAGAGAGAGAGAGAGAGAGAATAGGCTTTAACGTCCACTCGACACAAACTAGGTCATTTCTGGATTAACCCCATACTCCGCGCAGTGTTGCGTTTGATTAGAGGTAATCCTACTACACACTGCTATTTTGAGTGGATATTGTTGTTCTAGATTTTGATTGGTCAGTAGTCCGTCTACCAACCAATCACTAGCTGCCCTACAAAAGCTTTACATTTAAAACGAGTGCCAATATTGGACCAAATATGTTTACATAACGTTACGTCATGACTCACAATTTTATTTATAAATTATGCCTAATTAACCCGTGCATAGCAGAATACTGCAGTAAAACTAATTGCGTGACAAACGAGGCTATCAAGTCGAATGAAATGTAAACAATACTGTTTGGAAACGAACATACTTTCACCGTTTTTAATACCTTAAATCACTGTCAAAAGTTTTAGGGGAGACCCAGATTAAACGAAGGACTGTCATGTTGCTGTACTTAAGTGATAGCTTTCATTGAACGGAAAGAATAGACACACTCCCGCATAAGTTCAAGAAACAGACGCTATTCCAACAATGGCCAGAGAGGGATTTCCCGGGCCATTGCTTCAGGAATATGGATTAACCCATGGTTCAATTTCATTTCAATAAGTCACTTGCGCGTAGGGGTCTTTCGTGGTGGAAGGAAACCGGAGGACCCGGAGAAAACCCTGGAGGTTAGACAGGCGACCCTACCCTTTGTCACGCACAACCGGGGATTCGAAACAACGCAAGTTGAATCAATGACAGGCTTTGTGATACAGCACACAGGTGCTAACCATTCGGCCACCCAACAACCTTAAAGAAGGACGTGCGCTATACGCCAAACGTCACAGTACTTTTATTTCGAATTTCAACTGTTTCGTTTACGTGCACGCCAGTGTGTACACGAGACTTCGGTTTTCCGTTCGTTCCACCTCACTCGAATGAATAGACATTAAAAACCGCCATGTAAAATCTCGAAGAATTTTTTCAGATCACACTTGGAGCGAACCTGTGACCCCCAGTTTAACGAGCCAGTATCTAACTCACTGAGTTATCACAGCTTTCCGTCATTGTATGAAGCTTGTTCATCTATGATGCGGTTATACATTAATTAATTTTAAAACTTACACGGTTAATCTTTTATGTGGTCGGATATAAAATGCTCGTGAGGTGAAGTTTGCCTGGGTAGTGGCAGAAGGAGGAGTGGTGATTGAGCAGTGGCAGGGGAGGGGGAGGTAGCCCCGGCAGTGGCAGAGAGGGGAACGGATGAAGTTTGCCCGCTTAGTGTCAGGGAGAGGGAGAGTTTGTCCCGGTCAATGACTGGGGGAAGGGGTGAATTTTGCCCTGGCAATGGAGGGGGTAGGGCGGGGCGAGGTGGTGGCAGGGACAGTTTGCCCGGGAAGTAGCAGGGACGCTAGGTGAGGGGGTGAGTTTGCGCGGTAAGTGGCGAGGGATGTGAGTGGGGGTGAAATGAGCCGGGGCAGTGGCACTCAGTTTCAATTTCAGTCTACAGTTCATCAAAAGTACGAAGCAGTCCTAAATTAAATGTGTTTTTAATAATGAGAACTCATGAGACGATGCGTGTTATCATCCACCAGTGCTAATTGGTAACATGATTGATTAATCAAAACTTTAATGAATATATTGACCGAGGGTTAAAATCTTAGTACACATTTTAGGTCTTGGCGACTTTCTTAGGTTTTTTTAGTTTAAAGATACATTATGGGAGATTAGATAAAGAGATGGTAGTTCTCACTATAATAGTTAAAAACAAGCCAATGTAAAGCGAATTTGCTGAAAAATTCTGTCAAATTGATCCACTCTGAGCCGAGATTTCAGCGATTGAATTTTCGGCCAAGCCTCGATCGTCGTTACTAAAATCAGTATGATAAAAAACATAGTCTCGATTATCCACTTCGTGTTTAAATCATGAATGACAGTTGAGCAGCAAATGGAATCCTAATATTGCAGGCTAGCGTTAAATTAACATTTCAGGCCTAAAGAAAAGCCCGCTTTTGGCAGATTTAAAGGAAATGAAATGAAATGGGTTTTAACGGCCAACTTGTCTGCTCCTTATCTGGGCTAATGAAGATGAGCATACTTCATATAGTGTGCATGAGGGAAATATTGCCAAAGCAGCGGCGCTACTCTTATATCGAATTCCAACTGCTAAGGGATCTTCTAAGTGCACGCCAATATGTACACGGGACTTCGGTTTTTTGTCCTTTCCCAATAATTAGACAGCCGCCATGTCAGGCCCTCCGTCCTGCATCACTGACAATGCAGGGTCGAACATCCGACCTCCAGGATAGCGAACCAGCGTCTTACCCACTTAGCCACGTGATCCCCAAGGCAGATGTAGCGCTTCGAGAAAAGGCGACAATATTTGAGAATAAAACTTGTTTAAAGCGAGAATTTCATATTTTCTAAGAAAGTCAAAACATAATTATTTCTATGTCTTAGCTCAATAGGTTGTCAACTCGCTATTATACGATCGTTGGCATTATTTCCCATAGTTAAAAATCTTTCACATAGGAAATAATAACATAATTACCCCCCCCCCTTGTTTTTCCATTCATCCAATGGTATAGCTATCTTTAAACGTTTGAATTTGAATTTAAAAATGATATTCTTGCTAATTTCTCAACTGACAAAAGTGAATTATAGGATTAATAGGATTATTATTTAACAAGGTAGGACTGTTTATAGATACCATATATTTTAAGGCTTTATCTAAACACATTTTAAAAATATAACTTAAAAATATAAAATAGTAGCTTTAATGTGCATGTGCATTGGGTGATAAATCGAAATGAAATGATATTGGATTTAAGGTGCGTAAATTGATAAATTAATGATAGGTATCTATATGACATGTTATTTATGATAAATAGTTGCGAAACGTTAACAACACTGACTCGACATTTCTATTATCTAACGCTATGATTTATAGACCAGATTAGCCCAGAGATAATAACGTGTTAAAAACTGTATATAACACTCAGAGAGAGGGAGGGAGAGAGAGAGGGGAGAGAGAGGAGGAGGAGGAGAGTAACGACCACTGGACACAAACTAGATCATCCGAAGAACAAGTAGAACACGCAAGAGAGTGAGAGACAGGGAGAGAGGGTGAGAGAGGGGGGGGCGTAGCGACCGCTGGACACAAAGTAGGTCATCCAAAGAATAAATAGAATAATAGAGAGTGAGGGGGGTCTAACGTCCAATTCGACACAAACTAGATCATTGTAGGACTAAAATATGGTTCAATTTGATATCAATAAATCGCAAGTGCACGTCGTAGGGATCTTAAACAGCGGAAGAAAACCAGAGAACTTGCAGACAGTTAAGCTACGAGGTTGAGCAGACTTTTCGTGTCACTGTTACAGTGTATCTTTGTATATATTTCATTACTATTTAATTTTAGTCTTGTAACCGGCTCGCCCTAGCGATACCTACATATATCTCGTTATTGCGGCCGCTGGCCTGATTTGGACACTCGTTTATTAAAAGTACAATGTTAACGATTTATCTGAGTTTTCGTCGTTAGTGTTGGAATAAGCTACAACCCCCCAGAAAATTAAACTTTGGCAACACGGACAAGTGTAGGAACGAAAACACGCTGTTTGACTCAATGACAGACTTTACGCGTTATCCCCACCCACCCCTCCCCACCCCACCCAACCCCACCCCACGTCGTTTATAACAGTAAATATGAACGTATTTGATGTGTGCTACACCTTTGTATGTTTAATTATTGCCGTGTACAAGTTTGTTCAAATTACATACATAGATAAACGAACACCGTCATACACATATAGATATGGTTGCATCAATTAGCTTAGAGTCACCTTGACAACCAAAAACAAATGGCCAAACAAACTGAAAAACGATATATGATCGGAATGATACGATATTCATTCTCTGTTGCGTGTCGTCGATGAGAGAGCATAACGGACATCTTTCTTTAATTTTTGGATCAATTACTTTACGTCTGTCCAATTAGCATCTCAGCTCATCGTAGACATGGGTTGTGCCGGAAGTAAGAGCACAGAGACAGCAGCTGCGGGAGATAGAAAGCCAGAAACGAAGCCAGAAACAAACCACGAACAGGAAACGGCTCCAGAAACAACAAACGCATCAGGAAAGACAGAGGCAACAGAAACCACGGACGCACAAAAAACAATTGACGCACCAGAGGAACCCGTCACACCTGTTCAGAATAACACAGAAGAACAAACAGGTAGATGGTGTATTTTATTATATATGTCCATATTCATTCACATGTTGTTATAAACTCGCGGGGCGGGAGGCGAATGTTCAGCACGTGTGCGCTGTTTCATAAGGTCTGTCATTCAGTCAACGGACGTCTTTTCGATTTTCCGGTTGTACGTGAAAAGGAATAGGGTCGCCTGTTCAACCTCGTGGGTTTTCTCCGAGTCCTCCAGTTTCCTCCCCTTATATGTGTCGATTGGGCGTTACCTCTCTGTCTCTCTGTCTCTCTCTCTCTCTTGCGGGTATGTCTTTAGGCCTGAAATGTTATCTAAATTATTAATTAGACACTAATTATCTTATCCAGACCGTAATCAACCATCGATGGCATCGCCAGCCTGCGATTTTAGTGGAATATGATCCGATTTACTGCATAACTTTCCTTCACAATTTAATGATTAAATGGATAATCGAGACTATGATTTTTGTCGTACCGACTTTAGTGATGATGATCGCTTATTTCTGGGTTCATAGTGGATCAATTTGAATGACATTTTCAGTAAATTGCGTTTAGTTTATTTAGTTTTTAACTAGTATAGTGAGAACTGCCAATTCGTCATCTAATCTCCCATAATGTATCTTTAATTTACATCACACACAAATATGAGAAAGTAAAATCCAGATATTCATAAAAGTAAATAAAAAGCAAATATCACAAAATATTTTTTAAATTTACACACTGATTATCTCATAGATATAATAATATGTTGCGCATAATTGCCAATAAATACAATTTCTCATGTTTGCGCACCAAATGTAATTTTATTTCAAAATATACCCCCACCCCCACGCAGAAATTTTAATACTGGTATACGTATAAATTTTTGCGATTCATGTATTTTTAAATGCCGGTTCGTGTGAAAAAAGTGCTCCGAATATTTCTAGAGATGGTGAAATAGACGTATTTCATGTCTCTGCATATGATTTTAAAAAGTTGCATTTTTTAATAGAAAGGCATTGTCATAGGCCTACATCTAGTGGAGGTTGGATGGCCGAATGTTTAGCGCGTGTGCCCTGTATCACGAGGTTTGTCAATGAGTCAATTTGTGTGGTTTCGATTCCCCGTTTGTACGTGACATGGAGTAGGTCGCCTGTCCAACCTTGTGAGTTTTCTCCGGGCCCTCCGAGTTCCTCCCACTGCTAAAGACCCCTACATGCAAGCGAATTATTGAAATAAAATTGAACCACGTCTTAGTCCCGAAATGACCTAGTTTGTGTGGAGTGGACATTAAACCCATTTCTCGCTCGCTCTCTGTCTTCACATCTAGTTCCACGGAAGTCGAACGGTTCGGGTAATCAAACATACCCTCAAATTAGCGTTTTATATGGCTACATGGCTACATTTAAATAACCAATCACCGAGTTAAGATTGAGATCTTTTGCCTTTTATGTCCGTTATAAAGCCTCTACGTTGCTAACAAGATTATATGACAAAGAATTCTTCCTTTCAATAAGAAAGTCAAAGGTTATGAATTCCAGCCTTGAAAAGTTGTAAGACTTCCAGAAGAAAGGGAACCCGTCTATTGATTATTGAAAAAATGTCGGACATCTATAGAATTCTTCGTTGTAATGATAAAGCCCATATATTTTGAAAGATTATTGACGTTTCTAGGATCGACAACCAAATCGACTTACATTTATTTCAGAAATGAAATGAAATGAAATGGGGTTTAACGTCCTACTCTTATGCACCTAACCTGGGCTAATGGAAGAAAGACGGGTTAATAAGGTTAAAAAAAGACTAAGTCTCTAACTCAATATCATCCAAAAGCTTCGACAGTGAAAACACGATTTATTTGTCAATTCAAATCAACATTGATAATTTGATGTTGTGATCTTAACGGGGGCTTCTGATATCCAATATTTAAGACAAAATAAACATTTTACCATTGGTACACGAATAGTGTACCATAGTACGTTTCAGCGTCATTTGTAACAAGTGACCAGAAAGAATGAGGCTAGACATATGCCACAACTCACGTCAAACGGTGATGTCATATTCTTATTTGGAGAGCACGCGCAATAAATACTAACGGTGTAGTCTGGAATAACCTGACGGTAGAGATTGCCATTCAATTACGAGTTCTGGCGTATTTCGGCAAACATAACGGATTAGAAATTATTGTAAGACAGAAACGATTGAATGTAAATCAGTATATATGCATTCATATTACATTATTATATGTGTTGCGACCCACTTGTGGCAATTTCTAGGTCACAATTATTAACGATTCAGCTCCTTTAAATTGAAGTGTTATAAGATAAGATAAGATTTTATTGTATCTAAACATTAGAGACAGCGTACAAATACAAACAAAATATAGGTTGAATTCTATCGATATAGGTATCACCTTTATTTCGTTATAAATACACTCTAAGACCATAATAAAATACAGTCTGATCAACTATATTTATTACTATATATCCCAAAAGGACAATGTGAAATGAAATGAAGTGGGGTTTAACGTCCTACTCTTCTGCACCTAACCTGGGCTAATGGAAGACGGGCATACGCCATACAGTGTGCTATGAGGGAAATTTTGCCCGGGCAGAGGCGCTACGGCCTACTCTTATATCGTATTCCAACTGCCAAGGGATGTTTTACGTGCACGCCAATGTGTACACGGGACCACGGTTTTTTTCCCATCCGAACGACTAGGCAGCTTTCCTTGTCAGGCCCTCCTTCTGCATCACTGACAAGGGAAACCGGAAAATCGAGATGAACTTTCTCGGCCAATACAGGGATCGAACACCCGAGAGAGAGAGACGGGGCAGGGGGTAACGCCCACTCGACACAAACTAGGTCATTTCGAGACTAACATATAGTTCAATTTTATTTCAATAATTCGCATGCGCGTAGGAGTCTTTAGCGGGGGGTGGGGGCGGGGACCCGGAGAAAACCCACGATATTGGACAGGCGATCCTACTCGTTGTGACGTACAACCGAGGAATCGAAACCACGCCAGCTGACTCAATGACAGACCTTATAATACAGCGCGCACGTGCTAACCATTCGGCCATCCAACCCCCACCACCAACCCCGAGAACAATATGATATTACCGAGTATTGTACTGATATGTTACATGTCAACAGCACCACATGATATTACCAAGTATTATATACGCCGTGTACTCACCTACATATAATTAACGTACTTAATAATTAATACAGTTATTTAACACTGGCATCGTGTGGGGTCATCTTTCTTTCTTTGATTCGTCGGGTGTGGCGCCACACATGGTAAGCTTACTCTCCCGGACACCTGTTACCACTGTTTGTCGTGTATTTTGTACACGGTGAACAGTCCATTTGCTGATTTCACTATTTTGCCTATACCGTTTTTTAGGACTTCGAATTTTGTCTAATGGTTTGGATTGTTCGTACTTGGTTTTATTTTATAAGTAATAAAATTGTTTCAATGGCATTTAGTAATTTGAACTGTTTTAGCACTATTATATTTATAGGGTGTGTCTGAATCGTTAGTATTAACCAACTATTGTTAGGTACGTGTCTCGATATATTTTATCATTGCTTATTAGTATACATTGTACATCAATGTTTAGTAGATACATGGACAGTATAATTATTTTCTTTAAAAATATAAATAAGATATTACGAATACACTTCCTTGTGATCAAATAACATCATTCTTATTGAATATGTTACTCTAGATAGTTTCTGGTCTACTGCATAAAATTGATTACCTTAAAATGAATTTAATGTTTATAAAAAAAAAAGTTTTTGAATTTTTAAGAATATCTAACTTTAGACATCGGACATCCAACATCCACTGCTCGGTGATTAAGACGGTAGACCTTAAAACAAATTTAATTTTTATTAAAAAAAAATGTTTTTTTTTTTAATTTTTAAGAAAATTTAACTTTAGACATCGGACCTCCGACACCCACTGGTCAGTGAGTAAGACGATAGACCTCGCATTGACAGGTGTCCAGTTGTTCCAGGATGGAAACAAAACGAAAGCCTTCGAACAAAAAATCCTCTGGCAGTTGGAATGTGATAATTACAAAAAATATAGACAATTTCATATTGTAATCAAACAATTGTAATCAAACAATTTCATATTGTAATCAAATAGTTTTATTTTGTAATCAAACAATTTCATATTGTAATCAAACAATTTCATATTGTAATCAAACAATTTCATATTGTAATCAAACAATTTCATATTGTAATCAAACAATTTCATATTGTAATCAAACAATTTTCATGTTGTAATCAAACGAATGAAATGAAATGAGATTGGATTTTATTACGGTTCTCGATGTATTGAAACTGTATGTGAGAAAGGTGAGAAAGGTGACATATTATAGAAGCTACTATAGAGGACTTTAAGTGGGTAAACATCTATAAAATCCTTGATGTCGCCTGTGTCAAGTCGGTCTGTAGCTAATTTAGTCGATAAGAAACTCTCAAGTTTAGAGTGTCAGGTCGGTCTGAAGCTAATTTAGTCGTTATGATCATCTCAAGTTTTATAAGTTTAGTGAGTAGTGACTTAAAATTATATAGCGACTAACACATATGCGGTACATTTTTTTTTCAACAACTCGGTTGTACGAATGTGTATTTGGACTATGGCGGCGAGGTAAGGCTTTGACGCGTGAGTCAAGTGGCGTGGTTTCAATTCCTCTCTTGTACTTGACAAGGAGTTGGGTCGCCCGTCCAACATCGTGGGATTTCTCCGGGTACTCCAATTTTCACCCACTACTAGAAGACCCCTACGCGCAAGTCAATTATTGAAATAAAATTAAACCATATGTTAGTTCCGAAATGACTTAGTTTGTGTCGAGTGGACGTTAAACCCCATCTCTCTCATACACTATTAGTATTTAAGATATTTATTTTCCCAGTTGGTGAGGGAGCCACGGTAGTCTGGACGTCGCGGGTTCACTCCCGGTGTTCGCCAGCTGCTCTTTCCCACCCTCTCTCTCTCTACCCCCTCTCTCTCTCCCTCTACCCTCTCTCTCTCTCCATCTCGATCAGTGTAACTAAACACAGCACTTGGGATCTATAGGGTATACGTTAGAACACTCGACAATCTAATGTCTTGACCACTACAGCTGACAAGTTAACCACTACAATTGACAAGTACACCACTACAATTGACAACCTAACCACTACAATTGACAAAATAACCACTACAAATGACAAGACCTCTTCTTATGTTTGAATTATTTGATAATAATAAACTTACAAGTAGTGTGTTATTAGTAAAGACGAAATACAATTACACTTGTACAGACTAGCATTGAGAAAATAGAAGATGGGATTAATCAAGGGTGGGGTGGGGCTCTCGTACAGACAAGCATTGAGAAAATACGAGATGGGGGTGCAGGAAGGGGGGGGGGGCGCGAACAGTGATCTCTGTTTCAATGGTCTGTGGGGCATACACCCCTTCCCTCCTCTCGTCAACCCACGGTGGCGTCAGAGACAATGGAGTATCTTGAGATCGGCGCTTTTAAATACTTATTAAATGAAATTACTTTAAATAAGGTTTAATGTCAAACCTTTTTTGCACCAACCGGGTTAAATAAAAAGAAATAGGAATTATCGTCCCTACTGTTCTGCTTCGACTAGTCTTATGAAGAAGGGTATGTACAATTCGGTGTGGTATGAGGGATATTTTTCCCGGACAGTGGCACTACGGCTTACTCTTATATCGAATTCTAATTGCCAAGGGATATTTTACCTGCACGTCAATGTGTACACGTCCCATTCGAAGGACTACACAAGGTGAAATCGCACCGGGGGCGATCCCGCGACTTCCAGGCTAGCTAGCCAGCGTCTTACTCCCTGAGCCACTGTGGCTCCCTCACCAACCGTGCAAATAAATATATGTTGAATACTAAAAGTGTGTGTGAGAGAGAGAGAAATAGGGTTTAACGTCCACTCAACACAAACTAGGTCATTTCGGGACATATGGTTCAAGTTTATTTCAATAATTCGCTTGGTGGAAGGAAACCCGGAGAATACCCACTCCTTGTCACGTACAACCGGGGAATCGACACCACGCCAGTTAACTCAATGACAGACATTATAATAGCATGTCCTTTTTTTTTCTTTTTATTTAAATCCAGTCACATAGATATAAGTGTGTACAAATAAAACATTAAAAAAAAATATATCACAGTCTGAATATAAACAATATGACTATAAATAAGTAAATAATAATTATATCACAATATTTTCACAATATTATTGTCTGGTACAACAGAAGGGATAAAGGATAAAAACTTTCCATGAAATTCCATAGGTTTAGATTTAAAATATGTTTGAACTTCTTCGGCCATCCAACCCCTGCTAATAGTGTAGTTAATGGTGTGTGATGAATATTTAACGATTCAACTACGGCATAGGTTGTGGCCTGGTAAGACAGACATTAAATATAAATAATAAATTTACATTTGTCTATTTATTATCTGAGTAACCAATAGCAACAGGGTTCTAAATTAACAACTTGATATATATCAACATTTCTAAGTTGACACAAGAATTCTACTGGAGCCATATTTGTTTTCTCCTTCGTTTGAGTGTTTACTCTATTTCATGTTCAATTTGCATTTATCAAAAAATATTAGATTCTTTATCACGGCTAAATCTACGCTAAAATGTACTCGGATTGATTTTTTGAAATTCGATTAGGAAAACAAAATCCCGCATAAAACCATATTAACAGTATGTTCGATCGCCTTCTGTCCCAGCCGGTTTAATGAGGATCACCTTACAGTCGGAAATCTGGCAGGGACATTTTCCCAGTATAAGAGCACTGTTACACAAATTTTGTATTTCATTAGGTCGTTAGAAAGAGAGAGATAAAGTATCAAACCCCATTTCATTTCGGGCATTACAATGCTTCCATATACAGTGGGCATTACAATTCTACTATATGGCCACAGATCACTTATTATTTCCCCATTGACTTTAATGTTAACCAAATATTCGTTGGTTAGAACGCTTTCTGCCACAGATGGAGCAACATGTGGCTGGCAAACTCTTGCCCAAAAGCATGTATGAGGTTCACCATGAAAAACTTGCGATACACAAGCTGGAAGTAGAGACAAATAAACATGCAATTTTCGGCCCTCCCTTTAAACGTATAACCAACCTCACAACTCTTGTATCCTTCCGCCTCAAAATCATGAGTATTCGCCAAAACCTGGCAGAAAATGTATTTTCAAACCCTTTTTTTATCGATTCTGCACCAAAAAGTCAACAAAAATCGCCATGCGAAAGGCGGAAAAGGCAAAGGGAGAGAAAAACTAAAAATAACTTTGGCCCTTGTGTATTACAGTCAATCTGTCTCTGGTCATCACTAATGGTTGCCTTTGTAAATATTGCGCAAAAAAACCATCTACACCGAGGTCCGTCTTAAGTTTTATGATGGCCAGTTTGTCGTATTGTGATTTAAAATAAAATTGGGGTTGACGCACTGTACAAACCATAGGCTATCGAAGAAGCGCAGTGTGTTTTGAGGGGATTTTGCCCGGGCAGTGGCGCTTCTGTCTACTTTGCATCGAATTCCAACTGTTGGGATGGGGACGTTACGTCCATGCCATTGTTTTTCGTTCGGCCCGAACTATATGACTCTTTGTCCTCGAAGTCCCCTGCATCAATGACAACCGGGACGCTCAAGTTATTGTCCCAATTGCCATACTCACCAATCGTCCGTAGTGCCCTACACATGTAGAGTTAAGATAACCTAGACTATCAATCTCAACAAACCACTATACCCCTCCCCCACCCCTACACTTAATGTTATAGTTACCATGACTACTATAAACATGGTTGATAAAACAGTTATTCTTCTTTAAATAAATATATTTTTTAAAGCTCACTACACAAGCTTAGACAATAAATATCTTCTCTACGGTGTACCAGTTATTTATTTTGAAAAATTAGCTTCGACTATTGTGACAACGAGGACGTATGTTTACAGCTGTTATTGGCAATCCAGATTTTACGATATATCAATATCTGATTAATCATCTTACAGTGTAAACCAACCTTAATTCTATTTTTTCTGATGTAACTTAATCAGTCTAAGTGCTAGCCCTTTAGTAAATATGTATTTTAGTTTCAAAAGGGGATAAGATAACCCTAATTCGTGTAACCGCAATACCCACGCGACGCTGTAACCATACGAAACTTACGTCGTCAGTCTACAATTAGTTCAGCTTGAAAAATGACTCGAAGCAAGTAGACCGATATTTTAATTCGTACATCGACGATTTTAGTCGAAAACACTTAGTTAGCTTTGCGTAATTGGAAAGTATTTAATCTGCTTCCAGCCTTCCATTCAGGGTCGTATGTAGGATTTTAAAAGTAGGGGTGCAGGAGTGGTGGGGCGCCATAGACTCTACGTAAGTGATATAAGAAAGCTTGGATCAGGGCAAACGAGCCCATTGGCGCGTGGGCGCCCTTAAAACCCACCAATCAGTGCATTGAGAGCATCACTGTGTGATCATAATCATGTGTATTATTTTATAATTGAAAGATTGTCGAATTATTTTTGGGATGGGGGTGGGGCGCCATTTGTCGGGGCTGGGGGTGCAATGTACCCCCTGCAACCCCGTTAGCTACGGCCCCGCTTCCATTTAATAAAATTGAAAATTTTGATTTAGTCCTTGTGTGTATGAAAGATGTAAAATGAATTAGAAACGGATTACTCATTTTTAAATATGGCGGCCATTCATCGCAGGGATCTAATCTCGAGGTTGGTAGATCTCTGTGTTCAGAATGCATAAAGTTGTAACCATAACATAAAATGATAAACTATGACATTCCTACTCAAAAGGTTGTAACGAATCTAAATATGTTTATTATTATATAAAATCACTTAATGTCACTCGACATTTTTTCATCCAATATCCATTACCATTATAATATTTGTCTACGTGTTTTCGTTGCTGTGTTCACCATTCAAAACGTATCGTATTGATTTTATGCGCATGTTTCTTAGACAACGCATTTCAAATGGGCCGACTGCGCTTTTTGTTTCGTAAAAAATCCATCAACGAATACTATTTATCTCGATGACTAATTATCTATATATTTCGGTAACTGTGCTCACAATTCAGAAAGGGTAGTTAGGCCAATCATGAATTAATTTGTGGTCTGCGTACACTGGATTTCAGCCCGGTCATGCATGCACAATCTCTCTTTTTCTCTTTCCCCCCTCAAGCGAATTATGAAATAAAATTAAAACCATATGATAGTCCCGAAATAACCTAGTTTGTACCGAGTAGACATTAAACCAAATACATGGGCCACTATGGAATACAATAACTGTTTATTTAAACCAAGATTCTCTATCAAGTACACTGATCACACACTTCTATGATTGAGGGGGGGGGGAGAAATTGGACCCCCCCCCCTCTGTCTCTCTCCCTCTCTCTCTCTCTCTCTCACTGGTTTAATATCTTGGCGTGTTTGATTAAAGGAGATCAAATTAAACTGATTGAGTTTGGTTTCGGTCGGTCGTGTAAAATCCATCTATAAACACAACTATGTTTAATATATCAGCGTGTTTAAATAAAGTGGATTTATTGATTTATTTTAGGAATTAACCGCTGTTAATATTTGATAAACACGACACCTCATAGTTTTATAATATCTGTCAATGTTATAAAAACACTGGTTAATGTCCCTGTTATTCGATTTTCTACAATATATTATTTATACAGAACGTACACTAACAATAATGTAGCGGGGCGTCCCGCTGCACACCGTTTACCATTCCATGACCTTTAGAAATACACAGGCAGTGGCGGATCCTGTTGAGAGGTGAGAGGGGGGGGGGCATCTCCTCCCATCCCCACCCCGCCCCAAATATCAGAATACAATATTCGTTCATTCTTCTATCAAATATGTAAATTAAGGTTTATGTTTAGGGTGAAGGAATTAAATGTTATTTTATTTGAGTCGGGATTTACGCCACACTATAAGCATACACTCCACACCAACCCCATTCCAACCCCACCCCAACCCCTTTACACAGGATACAGGATAATTAATGTTTATTACCGTTACGAATAATATTCTGTAGTCTGGGGTGTAAAGACCACTCGACACAGGCTAAGCCATCTCATGAACAAGTAGAATGACAGAATGGTGATTAGAGCTTGGGCTCGACTTCCTCGTCATTACCGGGGGTTGGGATGGCCTAGTGGTCTAGAGTGCCGCGCTTCGACCTCTAGCTGGCCGGTCACCTCTGGCTTGCGGCTGTGGTTTCGAGCCCTGGTGTGAGCGTATGTGGCATGAAGATAGGGGTGCCTTCTCAACCTCGTGGGTTTCCTCCGGGCACTCCGGTTTCCTCCCACTGCTAAAGACCCCTACGCGCAAGCGAATTATTGAAATAAAATTAAACCATATGTTAGTCCCAAAATGTCCTAGTTTGTGTCGAGTGGACGTTAAACCCCATTTCTCTCTCTCCTCGTCGTTACCAATGATACGAGTTTTACGCTATCAAATATTGCAACTGTGGTGCAAATTGAAATATATTAATTTATCTGAGATGCTCATACTACAATATTTATTGTGGCTGAAAATAGAACGTTTTTCTATTTTATTTGGTGGAGGGGATAACTTCCTGTTACGAATTGTGAAGGCTGTTGTGGAAATATCCGTGTTCATTATCCCAGAGCAGAACAGTAGGACGCTTAACCTCATTTTATTTGGTTTCCTGAAGGAAACGGTAACCAGAAAATTAATCCTTCCCTCAGAATTCGAAACCGGGAGTGTTTATCGTTTAACGTAATTTAAACTGTATATTCGTTGTGTTTTTCAGAACAAGTAACGGAAAATAGTCCAGCAGACGCACCGGTTGAGGCGGAAGAAACATAATGAAAATACAACGATACAGATAAAATTCGGAGAGGTGAGAATAATGAGACAATTAATGGGAATCAGTGCGTGTTGTAGGATTGTCGACTTTGACAATTTGCCAATCCCGCTTACGAATTAGACAGGCGAGGGTCCGTAGGTGTGTGAGTGTGCAGGGGCGGATCCAGGATTTTCAGAATGGGGGGGGGGGGCGTGCTGCCCCCACTTCGGAGTGCGAAGCCCGACCCGTGATTTTTGAGTGGACTAAAATGCCCACAAGGACTAATTTCATACTAGTACTGCAAATTACGATTTCCAACCTAAACTGTTTTTGTTCTCCTTTCCCGCGAGAATGTATGGAGCTAAAAATTGTTCGCCACCGCAAAAAAATAGAGGGGGCGTGCGCCGGGTGCCCCCCCCCCCCCTGTATCCGCGCCTGTATCCGCTTCGGTCAAAATGGGAAACGAAACAAAAAAAAAAAACCTTAGCTATGAATTACAATGGAGGCGAAAAAGAAATAATGCGTCGTCTGCTGAACGTTGGAAAGAGATCTTCTATATATATACTACAGGCGCATGTGGCATGAAATTCGCTTTTGGCGTAGTTTTACAAACTAGTTATATTTCGTGTGTACAATTTTCAAGATTTTTCAAGATTAAGTAAACGACGTTTTTAGAAATTTCTTTTCAAATACACGTATTTATCTTTTTTTATATATATAAATTTCAGATTGAGTGTGGATTGTATTTGGGACCAGATATCGCAATGACTCCTCATGAATAAAAACCAACTCGAAACAGAACCATTTTTATTTTCTATTTCAACCGCTGTTTTATTTATTTATGTTAATTTAGATATGTATTATGTAAGTGCTCAAACAGCCCAATGCAGCTTTTTTCTGGCTTTAGCTATAAATCAATAATTAGACTTTTATGAACACAAGCCCAGAGTAAACTCTCAAGATCATCAGATGGCAGAAATATTGTATGGGTTAGAACCTCGCACCATTTCAGGGGCGGATCCAGGAACTTTTGCAGGAGGGTGTTTCCTGTTAAAGAAATTTGACAGTTAACAATGCACGATGGCATCATTTTCTCTAAATTACGTAGGCATACAAACACACTGAGCGAAAGAGAGAAATCAAACATCCCGTTTGACGTCACATTGTGGTATCACACATGTCTATATCGTTATTTTGCGCGTTGAATGCCAATCCCATCCCACCATATTATGATTCAAGATAAAGCACACGACCGTTACACTTTTCTCATAAAGTATTGTTTTACAATTTTCTATGTAGCTGAGCAGGGTGGGGTTTGGACGACCCCCACCCCACCCCTCCTAATCCGCCCCTGCATTTCATAATTAAACGTTAAAATGTTTATAATCGTAGCCATGTTACCTTACAATCGGTCAGCTATTTATCGAAATCTTACATAATGCATTTTTAAGCTTGCAAACAAAACTGTGATATTTTATATTTAAAAAAAGCACCACGCACCTGCTATTTATGTATATTTTCTATGTTTGTTTTTTAAAGTTAAAAGCTCGTGAACAATATAGGGGGTTCTATGATTAATTTAAAGATTGTAAATTTATTGCCAGACTTTTAAATGTTTTTAAAAGACTTTGGATGTCGTGATACTTCTAAGATGGCGCTAATGACGTCATGTTCGGTTGCCTGTTGTTTTTTTTTTCTTCAAACTGCACCATCTCGACATTTATATAATCTTTAGGGCTTAAATTGTCACAAATTTTGATTTAAAAAAAAATTATTTAATCAGAATTCTTATATACAACGATGAAGGGAATAATAATATGATAAAATTGGATACAGTAATAAGCAACTCAATGCTTAGCCTATATATAAAACGGCTTCCAGTCACAACTTTTCACTGTCTTAGCCTCGTAGATTATCTCCGCCCCCCCCCCCTTCCCACTGTTGAACATTCACGTTACCAATATGTTAGTCACAGAATAACCAAACGTGAGTTAAGTGGGCGTAAATGAAAACCATATTTCAACTTGTACATATACATCATAAATACAATAATATTAGAAGTGTGTATTATATACTTTTGATCATCTATTATTAATATTATCTGGAAAAACTAGACTAACATCGGTAGTAGTGACACACATCCAGGTCAGTATTTTAAAGATTAGAAAACGAGGCTTAATAAACGGTAATCACATAGCAAAAAAAGAATGAATAACAGTATTACATACTTCTGATCAGCTATTCATATCTGGAAAAACTAGACCGATACCAGTAGTAGTCACAACCATCCAGTGAGGCTTCTGATCTGTAAATTATATCGATAGACAACAGGCCTGGAGTTCACAAAGCATTCTTAAGACTTAAGTTAAGAATTTACTCAAAAATTGTTTGCCTTATTTTAACTAAAATATAAACATTTAAAAAACTTTTGTTGTTTTAATATATGAAATACATCAATAAGAAACTATGTTCACAGTTATGTATTTGTGGATAAAATATATTTCTTATAAACAGTGATTTAAAGTTGAGTAAATTCTTCACTTAAGTCTGAGAATGCTTTGCGAACTTGGGGCCTGTATTGTACCTCTACAAGCAAGTATTATATTATCTTTGTAAACTAGATTAATAAATACCAGTATTAACCCTGTACAATTAAATCTTATATTTCAGAGATAAAAACAAAATATATATTTTTCACTTTATTTATAAAGTTTGTAAATATAATAAAATATAAACGAATCTTAATTTAAATGGACTTCTGGTATTTCGATTCCTTTCAAATTGAAATAAAATAAAATGGGGTTTAACGTCCTACTGTTCTGCTCCTAACCTGGGCTAATGAAGACGGGCATACGCCATACAGTATGCTATGGGAGAAATTTTGCTCGGACAGCGGCAGAACGGCCTACTCTTGCATAGAATTCCAACTGCCAAGGGATCTTTAACGTGCACGTCAATGTGTATACGGGACCTCAGTTTTTCGAACTATCCGAACAACTAGACAATTGTTCTGGTCAGACCCTCCGTCCTGCATCACTGATAAGGGGGAATCATGCCGGAAAATCTGGATGAACTTATTCGGCCAATATCGAGATCGAACACCCGACCTCCAGACTGGCGAGCCAGCGTCTTACCCATTTATGCACCGTAACCCCCGCTTCACATCGAGAACAAACGAATCTAGTGGACCGACATTTTAATTCCCATTCCGGAGATTTTAGCTTCGATAATTTTGATTTCCCATTTTCATACACTATTTATTGTTCACCATGAAAAGGATCCTCAATCAATCCAGTGGATAAATTGCCTTGAAAGAAAAGCCTGAAATGTCAGGTATCTTGGAAAATGATGGCCGTTTTGAAAATCCAAGTGGCTAACGTGATTTTCGTAATAAATGCTCTTTAACGGACAACCCCTATAAAATGCATCTTCAATAGAAGGCTTGATCGAGCATTAACTACGTACATCTTATTAAGGCCTTCACGTAATACCATGCATATGTCGGCGCTAATTTCGATTGGGTATTCACCCAGCTTGTGAGCCTATCAGATTCTTCGGTCGTCGCGAATACCAAGTCTCGCGATTCCAAGCTAAAATGTCTACTTGTGATAATCGAGTTTGTGAAGTAATCTAGCAACGTCCAGAGTGGTGTGTCTTTATACAGATATGACCGATTGTTACAGTTATGTAAGGCAGTGCATGGCACATATTCTGACAAGGGACAGCTTATAGTCCATCGGATTGTACAAAAAACATGCACGAATTCGATTCAGTATAAGAGCTTCCCTTAACGACGCTGTAAGGGCAAATTTTCCCTCAAAAACCGTGTATGGCGTATGTCCGTCTTCATTAGTCCAGTCGAGGCAGAGCAGTAGGACGTTAAACCACATATCATTTCATTTCACCATACGACAAGCCACATGTATATTTAGAAGACAAGGGATATAACTCTGGATATTTACCCTGAAAGTAATTGAATAAGCTTCTTTGTAGCCCGAGCGAAATATATTTGTCTTGTTGGTGTATATTTAAGAGAGAGAGAGAGAGAGAGAGAGAGAGAAATGCGGTTTAACGTCCACTCGACACAAACTAGGTCATTCCGGGACTAACAATTGGTTCAATTTTTTATTTCAATAATGCGCTTGCGCGTAGGGGTCTTTAACAGTGGCAGGAAACCGGAGTACCCGGAGAAAACCCACAAGGCTGGACAGGCGACCCTACTCCTTGCCACGTACAACCTGGGATCGAAACCACGGTTGACTCAATGGTAGACCGTATGATACAGCGTGCGCACGCTAACCATTCGGCCATCCACCCCCACCCCTCCTGTATATTTAAGAGATATGATGTTTTGTATGCGCCGGTGGTTGGGGGTAGTATAGCAGCGCTGTTGGAAATAACGAATTCAAACTGCCAAGGGATCTTTTACGAGCATTACAATGTATACACTGGACTTCGGTTTTTTGTCCCATTCGAAGGACTAGACAGCTGCCCTTGTCAGACCCTCGATCTGCACCACTGACAAGTGGAAACCACGTCGGAAAATCACGATGAACTTTCTCGGTCAATGTAGGGATTGGGCATTAATTAAAATGGCAAGACCATAATCTACTTTTAGTTTAGCCTCTGTTGTCGGTGTTATCGTTAATTAATTAAATCGAATCATTAAATGGCCGAAACGTTCTAATCGACTTAAAATCTTGAATTTCTCAAAACGCTCAAGGGTGACCGAGGTTCACCCGGCAGATTCTGAAAGTCGACACCCTAGGCTACTAAAAAAAACAAACTTTGTATATAGTTTCCAAGTTCACTCGAAAAATTGGGTTTGGCGACAGGAATATTCCTAATATTCCAGTCTGTGAATATAAAATTCAATGTGGTCTAATATAGCCTACCTTGTGCGGCTTACCCGAATCGCTACATCTACAAGGTGGAACAAACTAGCATTAAACCTTCACAGAAGTCCTACACTTAATAAATTGAAATCTAACTTGAAAACTTATAAGTTTAAATTATATTATTAGAGACTTGTGCATTATGCTCCGTGAGCACGTTTTGTGGATGTAGCGCTTTATGAATGGACATATTATTATTACTCCAAAATCCCCGAAGAAATTTTGAAAATGTAATGCGTTTTTCTGTTATTCTATGAGCAACTTCAAGGTTTCCAATCGGATTGCAACCGAAATCTCCAAATTCACAAAAGATAATCGATGCCCGAAAAATTTTGGACAAAGTAGAGTGGCTCCAGACAAAATGTTTCAGTCTAAAGTAAATTCGGTACAAATTCACGTTATTCAAACAAAAGAAAAAGAAACTTAGTGTTTTATTAGATTTCGGGATATTTATTTTTGCTAACTAGATGATTTTTTTTTTTTTTTTTTTAATGTAACCGTCTGCCTGAAAAATAAGATTGCCCGAACTTTGCACGCGGGGGGGGGGGGGGGCTCCACCACACTGATCAACAGTGAATATTCGCTAGGCCGCTACAGTCACTGATAAGGATGACATCAACGCGACTTAATTAGTCCCCCATATTAACTTTTTTCTTTCGACAAATTAAATTCTAAAACATGTATTGTATTATTAGAGAAATAAGTAAAGAAGTTTGAAGTAATTGTACTTAAAAAGTATTTCCTATTTAGTGTAAATGGGTAAAAAAATGAGTAAAAGGCATCATTTTGCCCGGGACAGACAGTTACGTCTTATGTAAACAGTGCCTTTGAGCCAATGATTGTCACCATGTGATGTCATTGCACGTGTTGAAGACAGTCAGCTGTGACAGAGATAATTCGTAAGTAATTCTCTGTGAAACAGAGCGAGTAAAGACAAGTAAAACGATATTTTGAAATATAAAAATGAAGAAACGAACTAGCATCTGTGTTTTAATCAGATTGGTGTTGCCCTTGGTTTGATAGCATTCTTGAATTCATAATTATAGGCCATTTTGATAGTTGTATTGTTTGATCCTGAAAAATTTATCTCATAGTTACGTACCTTGAATTAAGAAATTTTGTTAGGGGTGCTCTGGAGGTGTTGAATGTTGGGTTGTCATGTGAACAAATATCTAATAAATAATTTATATAGCATTTGAAGCCAATGTAAAGAGAGAGAGAGAGAGAGAGAGAGAGAGAGAGAGAGAGAGAGAGAGAGAGAGATGGGGTTTAACGTCCACTCGACACAAACTAGGTCATTTCGGGACCAACGTATGGTTCAATCTTTTATTTCAATAATTCGCTTGCGCGTTGGGATCTTTAGCAGTGGGGGGAAACCAGAGTATCCGTAGAAAACCCACGAGATTGGACAGGCGACTCTACTCCTTGCCACGTACAACCGGGGATTCGAAACCACACGAGTTGAATCAATGGCAGGCTGTATGATACATCGTGCACACGCTAACCATTCAGCCACCCTACCCCCCTCCAATGTAAAAGACCTGCAATAGGCAGGTTTAGCTTTTACAAAAATGCATCTTTAATATTTGTGAGAGGGAAGTAATGTTCATAACTGTAATAATGTAATAGTAAGTGAAGTGTGAATTTATCGCTGACAGTTTGTTTACTATTTTAAATTGTAACATGATATTGCCTATCTATTAGGTCAATTTTAAATTTCACACGAATCGCCCGAGCAGAGGAAGTAATAACAATAAGTATAAAAAATATTGGCTGTCTAAAAATAGAAATGCGACAGAAAAGCTACATGACCCGTTTTAATAACTTCCTAATAAACACGGATGGTTAGCAAGAAAAGATGTATGTAAAACAAGTTTTGATTGGAGAATTTGCAATTAGCCTACTAGTATGTAAAACAGTTTATGATTTGGGTGATGCTGTTTATCCGAGCTGGTATTGTTCTAAAAAGCAGACAGTCTGTATGTTATAATGGTTGTGTTTAAACGTATTTAAACGCAGTGTAGATGACGGTTAGCACGTTCAGCTGGTAATATAGTAAGTAATCTTAAATGTACTGTGATTTAAAGGATCCTTCCAGATAAGTTATGACGTCACTGTGGAATATGTCGAGTCTCGTTCTTTCTGGTCACTTGTTACAAATGGTTGTGTTTAAATGTATTTAAACGCATTGTAGCTGACGCTTATCACGTACTTGTGGTAGTATAAGTAATCTCAAATGAACTGTGATTTAAAGGGGCTCACCAGATAAGTTATGCCGTCGCTGTGGAATATGTCTAGTCTCGTTCTTGCTGGTCACTTGTTACACATAATGCTGTAACGCACTATGGTACAGCTTTGGTGACCATTGGTAAAATGTTTATTTTGTCTTAAATATTGGATATCAGAAGCCTACCTTTTCAAATAATTCGTGTGTTCAACGTGTAAGACTTTGGATTGATATTGAGTTAGTGACTTCGCTACTTTAACGTCCTAATGTTCTACGTCGACTAGGATAATGAAAACAGGATAAAAAAAAACAACCTATAACATCAGTCAGCTGGATCACCCGTTTTAATTTGTTTTTATTATAAGTGTGTTTCAAGGTTACTTTTTGATTTACAGGGACTTTTTTATTTTTGTGTTTTTACCAAATTGTCAACCCTTTAAGCGTAAATAATCTAATTAAATCAACTCGTCTATTATAGTGTTTTACCAAATTTTCGTCCATTATATCATATTGATTGTATTGGACGTTAAATCTGTAATAAAGAACAAGATCGACGGGAAATTCAATTCGTTAAATCTTCGTAAATACTGAACGACATTGAACGATTTATACTTAACAAGGGATGCTTAAAGGCTTAGAGTTGACGATTTAAGATAACGAATTCTTCTACAAGTGATGCTTAATTACCTAGTGCTGTTAAATGAATTACCAAATTAACAGCCAATAGTGTTGGGAATTTATCATTATCAACTATGTGGAATAAATAACATCGTGACAACTTAAGATAATATATTTTACTAAAACATCTTCAAAAATAAAAAAAAGAAAGTCGCGACATCTTTTACAAACAATCTCGCATGACAACCGAAGTCGTGACATCTTTTCAAACAATCTCGCATGACATTCCTGCAAAGTCGTGACATCTTTTATAACAAAACTATTGTATGTAAGAGGAAGAAACTTTACTATTTGATCTCCATAGTTGAAAGGGCAGATCACGATTTCCAGATGTACAGAAGCAAATCGAATAGAATCGAATACATGAAGATGGCAACCGCCGTTTTATATTAGGAACTGCACACATCGATGGATCGAACCCTATCTGGAGTGATATTACTATTACCAAGGGTTGCGTAAGCGCTAAAACAACACACATAGACTTTAATTTAAAGGAGCTACATCGCCATCATTTGGGACCTAGAAATTGACACAAATGAGTCGCAACGCATGTAATACTGTAATACGAATGTATATAAACTGATTTACATTCAATGGTTTCCGTTTTTACTCTAATTTCAAATCAGTTATGCTCCGCGAAATAAGCCAGCAGTGTCAATCGAATGCAAATTTCTAGCATCTGGTTATTCCAGTCTACATAAGCCGTTTGATTTGGTGCAATGTGTCTAGCCTCGTTCCCCCGAGTCTCGTGCTAGAATTGGGGCTGAAACGCATTATGGTACACGATTCGTGTACCAATGGTAAAATGTTTATTTTGTCCAGAAGCCCATCCTTTTCCGTTAAGATCACAGCATCAGTGTTGATTTAAATTGACAAATAATTCGTGTATGCAAAGTTGAAGATTTTGGATGATATTGAGCTTAGAAATGAAATGAAATGAAATGAAATGGGGTTTAACGTCCTACTCTTTTGCACCTAACCTGGGCTAATGGAAGACGGGCATATTGAGTTTAGAGATTTAGCTACTTTAAATATTTCAGATAATATTACAAGTTCCGCTACAAGATGGATCGATTCACATTATTGGTTACAAGAGTTCTTGTGCTGTTGTTAGCTTACGACATCGATGAATTGTCTATTCTTGTAATGGGACAGTCTCAAGAATTTGTCGTTTGCCAACAGGAGAAATGCCAACCCAAATCCAAGTATGAAGAAGCAGCGCCACTCTGGCAGTATTGTGCCGGCTGCTGTCAATACAACCCCCATGTTTTAACCAATCTTAACATCAACGAATCCTGTGAAATCAATTCTACCAGTTATTTCGTTTCGTCTAGGTCATCCGATACAAACTTTCGGGTTTCGCATCGACACAGCTGTTTGCCTTCAATTCCAGAAAATATCTGTGAATTTCCCAGGATACAGTATCTGGATCTTGAAAACAATTCTATAAGGGAAATGCCGAAGTTGTCTTGCTTGAGACAATTGGTATATTTAGATTTTAGTCGAAACCAAATTGGTATTTTGAAGACCGGGATATTTGATGGTTTGAATAAATTACGCTACATTGACTTGTCGAGAAATAAAATTCGTACGATAGAGATGGGAGTTTTTCATCCTGGATTAACGACAATAAAAATAGTGCTTCTGTATCACAATAATTTGATTGAAGCTGACGTAGTCTGGGTTCTCGGCATAACGCATATTTTCTGTTACTTTGATTTGAGCTACAACAAAATTACAAAACTTACGAATAAATCTAACTTCACAATGGATCCGAAAAAATCGTATGGGCCGGGTGAAATATCTCTTAAGAACAACCAACTGAGAATTTTGGACACAAAGATGTTAACGGCCATCCGACCTCCATTTCAGTCATTGGTCAGCACTTTACTGACATGGAGATTTAACTTGGACAATAATCCATGGCACTGCGATTGTCATTTACATCCAATGGCGGCTTTGTATTCAGATGTGGGCAAATTGAGGGCCGGAATTAGAGATGTTTTACTTGACATCACGTGCAGTACTCCGCCAAATTTAAAGGGCAAGTCCGCTTTTATACATAAGAATTTATCTGATTTTGTGTGCAACGTCACGGATTCTTGTCCTTCCACATGTTTATGCCAAGAACAACCGGAAGCTGATAGAATAGTCATTAATTGTCAGAATGCTGGACTTTCACAAATGCCGAAAAGTTTACCATTTCACGAGAACTTGTTTCTGAACTTTGAAAACAATTCCATAGAGGTCTTACCGCGACTTCCATATATGGACAGAATGATTCACCTGGATATGTCGAATAACAAATTAACAAAAATAGCACGGGATGTTTTTGCAAATCTTGGTAATAAATTGAAATATTTAAATCTTGCCAACAACAGAGTGAAATATCTTCCAGAAACTATCCAGAACTTACGATCAGCTGAGATTGATCTGTCTAATAATATGTTAATTTGTTCATGTGATAGTTTGTGGTTACTTGATTGGTTTGAATCCAAACCCCACATTATAAACAGATCTAATATAACTTGTTCTACAGCTGATGGCGATCAGAGAATAGCCATTGATAGTTCGCAACCAGATGAATTCAACTGTCGAGTTGTAAACTCGGTGACTATCAGCATCGTGTTGGCCATATTTGGCTTTCTGATCATTGTTTTAATTGTGATCGTTATCTACTTCCGGTTCGAGATAATTGTGATACTTCATACCCATCTACCGACAAACAGAAAACGGAAGTTAGACACGGGAAATGACCGAGGGCTTGATGTGTTCGTGCTTTTAAACGAGGCCTCAGATGCGGACAGGGTTTGGGTTATAGAAAATCTTATTCCGTATTTTGATCGAGCGGGTATAAAATCATATATCTCATTCCGAGACGGTATTATAGGGGAGGTAACTGCCGATGCCAATATTACCAATATACATAACAGTCGATCCGTCGTGGCCGTCATTTCAAAATCCATTTTTGAAGATCCGCTGAAACTTTTCGAATTAAACGAATGCTATTGTCATAAAGTCAAACAAGGAAATGGACAGTTAGTTCTGATTAAACTTGGAGAATTTTGTCCGTCACTTATTAACAATGGACATATACGTGCTATGTTCAAATTAAAACAGTTTATTAAAGTTGATGACGTCAACCTTTTTGAGAAAATCTCCTTGCAGATTCATATAGGTGCTGCGCTGCCACAGGGCTACGTCATATGAAATCACGCCTTCTGGTAAATTCACTAGTCGTCAATTGCAAAAGTGCCCCTTTCAATTGAAGTTACATGACGTCAACCAATCTGTTTCACAGAAAATTACTTACGAATTATCTCTGCCACAGATGTCTGGCTTCAACACGTGCATTGACTTCACGCGGCGTCAGTAATTGGTTCAATGACTTGTGCATTGTTTACATAAAACGTAACTGCTTCGGACAAAATGATGCCTTTTACTCATTTTAATATCCATTTACACTAAATAGGAAATATTTTCTAAATACAGATACTTCAAGCGTCTTTATTTATTTTTCTTATACTTCAAAAAAATGTTTTAGAATTTATTTTGTCGGAGTAAAAAAGTTAATATGCCGAACTCATTAAGTCTCGTCGATGTCATGCTTATCAGTGATTGTAACGGCCTAGTGAACAGTCACTGCTGATCAGTGTGGACGTTAACTGGCAGACTATCGCCATGGCATTGAAGAGACGGCCACTGTCAAGATTAGTTGCATTATTTCTGTTACGTCTTTTTTTGTTTGTAAATCATTTTTAGTGAATCCTGTACCATAACAGGCCCGGGACTGTACAGCACAGTGGACGCGTACGGCTGGCCCCGGACCCATTCACTTGATTTGATATTTGTTTATTTTTGGCAATATCTATTTTCTATCTTGTCCTCAGGTTTATCGTGTAGATTTTTGTTTTGCGTGTAGTGCGGTCCTCCTGCATTTACTAATAAAGACCTAAAAGATTTTCTTGCCGGTGAATGTCATAGAACTTGAATAAAATACACAGATATATTTCGATTCAGTTTTTTATTTTTTGATACTTTCCAGGGGCGGATTCAGGATTTTCAGAAAAGGGGGGCGTGCTGCACAAAGTTGGGAGTGCGCCGCCCGGCCCGTGATTTTTGAGTGGACAAAAATGCCCACAAGGACTAATTTCATACTAGTACTGTAAATTACGATTTCCAACCTAAACTGTTTTTGTTCTCCTTTCCCGCAAGAATATATGGAGCTAAAAATTGTTCGCCACCGCAAAAAATAGAGGGGGCGTGCGCCGGGTGCGCCCCCCCTCTGTATCCGCGCCTGCTTTCGATGGCCTATACACTATATGGAGATCTGGCAAGTTACAGCGGAAGTTCACGCCAGGGGTCAAACCAGCGGCTCTTGACCCTATGACTTCAGACATTGATGAATCAATTAGCGTTGACGTTTCTAGGGGTTTACCCACAGTTCCGCGCAGAGAACGCCAAGCAGTCGCCGTAACAGACCATTTCATTGGCTAATTCCCCACGTCAATAAGAACGCCCATTACATAGCAACTCTTCCAGATCCTAGGGTTGTAAAACGAAATTTGAACCATAAATAACGAAACGTAACGTTTTTTTTAACCTGGTCGTCCAACGAAAAAGGCCTAATTACCTGCTTTAACATGTCAAAGGAAAGATCCCCCATAGCGTTGGAACTTGTCTACATTATCACATTTGGTGGAAGTGGACGTTAAAATCCAGAAACGAACGAACCAGGCGTTGGTAAGCGTTACTCCTCCAGTCGCCCGCATTTTTATTAGATTTACCGAAATGTTATAGCTAAAAGCGAACGTCACGCCGAAAGCTATGGCCTGAATACTCCCTGGCTAAATACCCTACAATGAACAACGTTAATGTGATTCTTTATGTTCCTGGTGTAGTTTAGTTCCTGTTGTATTTATGTTCATGTTTAATTTATGTAGGTGGTGTAGTTTAGTTCCTGACCAATTTATATTTCTGTTATATGTATGTCGCTGTTTCATATTATGTTCCTGGTGTAAATAAATCCAAAAGGTACGAAAATGATCTCTGTTATCACTAATAGTGTTACATATTTTCAATCTAATATGTAATATATTATTCTATATCTAATATGTAATATACTATTCTATATCTAATATGTAAGATATTATTCTATATCTAATATTTTATTCTATATCTAATATATAATTCTATATCTTATATATTTTTCTATATCTAATATGTTATTTTGTATATAATATATTATTCTATATCTAATATGTAATATATTATTCTATATCTAATATGTAATATATTATTCTATATCTAATATTTTATTCTATATCTAATATATTATTCTATATCTTATATGTAATATTTTATTCTATATCTAATATATATTATTCTATATGTAATATCTTATTCTGTATCTAATATGTAATATCTTAGTTTGTATATAATATAGTATTATAAATCTAATATGTAATATATTATTCTATATCTAATATTTTATTCTATATCTAATATGTAATATATTATTCTATATCTTATATGTAATATATTATTCATTTATCTTATATGTAATATATCATTCTATATCTAATATGTAATATATTATTCTATATCTAATATTTTATTCTATGTCTAATATTTTATCCTATATCTAATATGTAATATATTATTCTATATCTAATATGTAATATATTATTCTATATCTAATATATTATTCTATATATCTTATATGTAATATATTATTCTATATCTAATATGTAATATATTATTCTATATCTAATATATTATTCTATATCTAATATATTATTCTATATCTAATATATTCTATATCTAATATTTTATTCTATATCTAATATGTAATATATTATTCTATATCTAATATATTACTATATATATTATATGTTATTCTATATCTAATATGTAATATATTATTCTATATCTAATATTTTATTCTATATCTAATATTTTATTCTGTATCTAATATTTTATTCTATATGTAATATATTATTCTATATGTAATATGTAATATATTATTCTATATCTAATATGTAATATATTATTCTATATCTAATATGTAATATATTATTCTATATCTTATATGTAATATATCATTATATATCTTATATGTAATATATTATTCTATATCTAATATGTAATATATTATTCTATATCTTATATGTAATATATTATTCTATATCTTATATGTAATATATTATTCTATATCTAATATGTATTATATTATTCTATATCTTATACCTCATACATTATTCTATATCTAATATGTAATATATTATTCTATATCTTATATGTAATATATTATTCTATATCTAATTTGTAATATATTATTCTATATCTAATATGTAATATATTATTCTATATCTAATATTTTATTCTATATCTTATATGTACTATATTATTCTATATCTAATATGTAATATATTATTCTATATCTAATTTGTAATATATTATTCTATATCTAATATATTATTCTATATCTAATATTTTATTCTATATCTTATATGTACTATATTATTCTATATCTAATATGTAATATATTATTCTATATCGTAATATATTATTCTATATCTAATACCTAATATATTATTCATAGTAGCACAACCCATTGTTGATTATTTTGTTACAGTAGCATAACCTAATCAGTAGCTTGTAGAAGGGTGGGGTGGGGTTGTATAACATACCTTAACCAATGGAATTTGTAGTATTGGTCAGTTTAAAGAAATATACATACCGGGTATCCTGAAAAATGTCTCCAATAGTTACCTACCTTGGATAAAGAAATTTTGTCGGTGGTGCTGGACAGCTGCCTAATCATTTGGATGGGACGGAAAATCGAGGCCCTGTGTACATACAGGCGTGCACTTATTAGTGAACACACATGTGCAAATTGTTTGGAGAATCTGGCTATAAATCGGGTTTAAAGTCCATTTCGGGACTAGAGAGAGAGAGAGAAATGGGGTTTAACGTCCACTCGACACAAACTAGGTCATTTCGGGACTAACATTTTGTTTAATTTTATTTCAATAATTCACTTGCGCGTAGGGGTCTTTAGCAGTGGGAGGAAACATGAGTGGGCGGAGGAAACCCACGGGGTTGAGAAGGCGCCCCTATCTCCATGCCACATACGCTCACACCATGGCTCGAAACCACAGCCGCAAGCCAGAGGTGACCAGCCAGCTAGAGGTCGAAGCGCGGCACTCTAGACCACTAGGCCATCCCAAACCCCCATTTCGGGACTAACACACGGTTTGATTCTATTTCAATAACTCGATTGCATGTAGAGATCTGTATCGGTGGGAGGATCCAGACAGACCCTAAGATTTAGCACGCATGTGGTGTTAAACCACTCACCCGCAGGATCATTGTGGCTAAGTGGGTAAGACGCTGCCTCGCTATCCTGGAGGTTGGATGTTTGATTTCTATTTAGGCCGAGAAAGTTCATCCAGATTTCCCAGGGTGGTTCCCAAATGTCAGTGATGCAGGACGGAGGGCCAGACAAGGACAGCTGTTTAGTAGTTCAGATGGGACAAAAAAGCAAGGTCCCGTGTACACGTTAGCACGTAAACAATCCCTTGACATTTGGAATTCAATATAAAAGTATTCCGAAATCCCGCTGTCGGGGCAAAATTTCCCACATAGCACACTGTATGGCGTACGTCCATGTTTATTAGCCCAGTTTAGGAGCAGAACAGTAGGACCTTAAACCCCATTTCATGTCAGTCAGTTCATTCACCCGCCCCCGCCCCCCCAAAACAAAGAACTACATGTAAACAAAGCTATTTATTGAAAGGAGAAATGGTTTTATTACAGATACAGCTGCCATATAACATCATCCAATACGTGGAATTCAAAAGACACTTCAAGAAGTAAGCATTGCTAGATTATATCTCATTTTATTGGCTAATATAAAAATATTATTTAATATTTTATAAACTAACCTAGAATAAATTTATATATAACAAAAACTAATTATATAAAACTTCAACCAATTAAACATTACAATTAGACAAGGATTATTGAGTAGTTTCCAATCACACAATTATAAAAACTCCATGTCGAAAGCTCCTGCCATATCAAACAATCATTTCTCTCACCCAAGAAGAGGGACAAAATATATATTTATATATATATGAGTGTCTGTAAAAGTAATGGTCTCATTGTAAATATGAAATTATTGGCTAATAGACCAGAACAGATTTATACTACCGCTAAATATCGGTAATTATTATGACTGTAAACAATAGAATTTGGTCGAGTTACTGGAGATCGCTGGTGTTTTTGAGTCACCTATGGTTTGGCACGTGTTCACGCGCGCTGGAGAAGGGTGCGCCTAAACCAGGCACTTTAATTTTTTTCCTGAAACCCCTCTGCCAAACTCGCTCTGCGCCTTATCTAAGCACCTCCCTTAGTTAAGCATGCCCCTAATACACCAGAAAAATAGGGTAAATGATATTTAGTTGTTTTAATCATATCTAGAATTATATTTAATACGGTCATTTTCCATAGCCATCGTTCCCGACGTGGAACCCATGGTTTCAATAAGTCCCACGTTTATTAACTCTTTATCTAAATACATAATGCATCATGTAAAAATTAAAATTCAAATTTGACAGTAATTACAAAACAATTCATCATTGACATCATTTAGAAACCTGCTAAATACAATTACTTAAAACCAATAATAATTGTATAGAGTATGTTTGTTACTCTATTTTTAACTCTCCCAAAAGTGCTATAGCTTCTATTTCAACTTTACCACTCTGGAAAAAAAATATAGGTTGCCAGTAGAATTACAAGACGGAATATTAATGCCAATGCTTATTGGGAGAGAGAATACCCAACCCTCATGCTTACAGGGAGAGAAACCATCCATTCCCGCCTGTTTATAGGGAGAGAGGCCATCCAACCTCCATGTTTATAGGAAGGGAGACCATCAAACCAAGTTTTTTGAGAGACCATGAATTTTGATAGGGGGGGAGAGACCACCCTAACCCCATGCGAGGAAGCGGGAAGCCCATCCAACCACCATGTTTGCAGAGAGAGAGGCCATCCAACCTCCATTATTATAATTATAGGGTGAGAGACCATCCAACCCTGATTCTTGACTCACGGTTGTGCTTGTCACTGCAAAGTATGTGGAACAATTCAAGGAACTACGACTCCACTATTGTAATACCTTAGTCCATTATATAATTACCTTGGATAGTGTTAGTCTATAGTGTAATTACCTTGGGTAAATAAGTCTGTACTATAATTGGGGGAAGGGCAGTGATGGCCGAATGATCAGCACGTGTGTGCTGCATCATAGAGTCAACTGGTGTGGTTTTGATTCCCCGGTTGTAGTTGACAAAGAGTAGGGTTGAATGTCAAACCTCGTGGGTTTGCTCCAGGTCCTCCAGTTTTCTCCAACTGCTAAAGACCTCTACTCGCAAGTGAATTATTGAAATAACCTAGTTTGTGTCGAGGGGACGTTAAACTCCCCCTCCTTCCCCCCCTCTCTCCTCCCCTCTCCATCTCTCTCTCTATCTCCCTCTCTCTCCTACTATAATTACCTTGGGTAACGCGGCAACTTGATAGGCAGCTCTGGCTGGTAAAGCTTGGTTAAAATCTATAATGATAAAAATAACATTAAGTTTCATAACAAATATACAGTCGACAGTCCTCCATATCTTGAATCAAGTACCGGATCGAGGAAGGGGAGGGGGTAAGATAGGGTCGGGTTCAGATCAAAGAGTTCCATTGGAGTGATTCTTGTGTTACTCGCCCAGAATGCACAAAATCCAACAGTTTTAAAATAATTCCAGTTTTGCACTGCACTGGCCCTCTCCCCCCTCACCAGGTTAATAATTCACTAATCAGAGTTAATTGAAATAAGATCATTTTGATACTAAGGAATGGTTCAATTTTATTTTAATAATTCACTTAAGTGTAAGGGTCTTTCTCAGTGGGAGGAAACCGGAGGTCCCCAAGAAAACCCACAAGATTTCACGTAACACCGGGGAATCAAAATCTCCACAAATGACTCATGACAGACCTTATGATACAGAGCGCACTTGCTAACCTTTCAGCTACCCAACCCCCTAGTTTGAATAGACTTGTAGAAATATTCAATTTTCAATATCTGTTTGATATAAGATTATAACATAACAAATATCTTTTGTTCTACTTACATTTTGCATAAACTTCATTAACTCGTGCGAAATCATTTATATCTTGAAGCAATACCGTGGTTTTCACAACTGAAGTATAAAAATAAAATATATTATGTGTACAATCATTCTAACCAAGTCTTGAAAAAAATTAGAGAAATATGTACATGTAGTTTACCTCCACCTGTTACAAACTAATTCGTTTCGAGACGAACGTATGGTTCAGCATTATTTTAATAATTCGCTTGCATGTAGGGGTCTTTAGCAAGGAAGGACGGAGAGGTTTCAAAAGGTATTTTCTGGTTTGTAATTTTGAATAACGACAGAATTTGTATTTTATAATTTTATAATCATTTGGTTTAATTTCATTTCAATAATTCACTTGCGCATAAGGGTCTTTAGCAGTGGGAGGAAACCGGAGGACCCGGAGAAAATGCTCGAGGTACGTACAACCGGGGATTCGAAACCACGGCAGTTGACGCAATGATGGCACGAGCTAACCATTCGGCCATCCAACCCCCCAGATCATAATCAACTCACAATGTCATCGCAAGCCTATGATATTTACTTGACTTTAGTAACGATGATTACGACTAGACCTAAAATTCAATAGCTAAATTCTCGGTTCAGAGTGGATCAATTTGATTGATATTTTCAGCAAATTCCCTTTACATTACCTAGTTTTTAATTATTATATTGAGGACTGCCAGCTCTTTATCTAATCTCCCATAATGTATTTTTAACGTGTAGCTTTAACTCTTGTTTGATGACATCTAGAAAAACAGTGTCGGATTTACCTATAGGCTTGACTTGACTTGACAGACTCAAGTCTAGGGCATTAAGATCTAGGGAGACTATACCCTAGGTGTATAATATTTTTTACACTGTCATAATTAAGCCTATGGAATACATAGACATGATTCTATAAATAAACTACTATTATTATAATTTACAAGGACACATAATACAAGGACAATTATTTGGAATACAATTTGAATTTCTGTTTATTGCTGAGTGATATTCAACTGCACTCCAGATGAAATGAAATGGTGTTTAACGTCCTACTGTTCTGCTCCAAACTGGGCTAATGAAAACGGGCTGTAGTGCCGCTATCCGGGCAAAATTTTCCTCATAGCACACTGTATGGGGTATGCCCGTCTTCATTAGCCCAGACGGAGCAAAAAGGGGACGTTTCCAAGAATAGAAATTTTGGTCCTTTCATCATTCTGATTGATGGACTATGCAAACTGTACAATTCAAAAATAATCCGGACACCATATAATACAGCTTGGGACATCAATCCCCATTTCCAGATGGAGACTGACAGGTTTAAGTTGTTTGAAAACGTATCACATATGATGAGTTAGTTGCTTGGCCTTAATGTCGAAGATTATAAGGGCTTTGAACATAAAATTAAGCAGTTTTATTCTCCAAAATATAATCGGGATTGGCCCTTTAACATTACATAAAGTACAATTCAAAAGTAATCCCTCACCATTGTTAAAAGTGGCTCCCGCCTCTTCTAGAATAGCACCCATATTCTTTAATGCCTTGAAGTATAAGTGAGAGATTATTAGAGAGTGCAGGGTGACGGCACTACACACAATTACTATTAGGGAGTGCAGGATGACGGCCCTACACACAAATAATACTATCAGACAAACCTACGGACAATGATTCACACAAATGAGACAGACCTGCAATAAAAGAGAGGGAGAGAGAAATGGGGTTTAACACCCACTAGACACAAACTAGGTTATTTTGCCGATAAACTTATGGTTCAATATTAATCTAATAATTTGGTTGCGCAATGCGCATAGGGGCCTTTAGCTGTGGGAGGAAAACAGAAAACACGCAAATTGGACAGGCAATCCTATTGCTTGGACGTATAAATGAAATGAAATGAAATGAAATGGGGTTTAACATCCTACTCTTCTGCACCTGACCCAGGCTAATGGAAGACGGGCATCGCCATACAGTGTAGTGTGCTATGAGGGAAATTTTGCCCGGGCAGCGGCGCTACGGCCTACTCTTATATCGAATTCCAACTGTCAAGGGATCTTTTACGTGCACTCCAATGTGTACACGGGACCTCGGTTTTTTGTCCCTTCCAAACGACTAGGCATCTGTCCTTGTCAGGCCCTCCTTCTGTATCACTGACAAGGGGAAACCACGCCACTTGGACGTATAAGTGGAGAATCAAAACAAAACGACTTGTCTCAATGATTGAACGTGTACATGTACACATTAACCCCTATATATATATATATACCGGTATATATGTTTTCTAAAACGGTTCAGTAAAAATTAACTAGCGAACTCACCTGATCTGCTTCTGCTTCTGGTCCTCCTGCAACAAGATTCATGGTTTCTGGATCTAAACCCAACTGACCAGAAATATAGAGAGTACGGTCAGCCACTACAGCCTGGCTGAAATTAAAAATAAATATCTCTTAAATAGAGTACAAATATAGGGTCCTTTATATAGCCAGTCATCCATAATTGATCTTGACATTTTTCGGGGTTGGTGAGCATGTGCACGCTGTATTATAAGGTCTGTCATTCAGGTCTGTCTAGCGCCATTTTGATTTCCTGGTTATACGCAGGATTTCTACAGATCCTCTGGTTTCCACTCTGTTAAAAACTCCTTTATGCAGGCGAATTATTGAAATAAATTTGAACTATGTGTTAGTCCCCAAATGACATACATATAGTTAGTCTTGAGTGGAGGTTAAACCCACATCTCTCTCTCTCTCTCTCTCTCTCTCTCTCTCTCTCTCTCTCTCCTTGTGGGTCACTCCTGCAGTACTATGAGCAATATATATTGACAAACAAATGCTTACATTTGTATGTGGTTTACACTGATTTGTTGGACCACAAATAAATAAGTTTAAAACAAAAAAATATCGAAAAAAATGTTGTTAAAACAAAAGGAATTTAATACTTAGTTTCAGGCACATCTCATAGACCTACCTCTGATTTTGAGCTGAAACTCTAGTTGGGTTGCAAAAAAAACATTAGTCAGTGGTCTGACATTATAAAGTCATTAGTTAACATATCAAGGGAGATAACAACAAATTTGTAGCCATACATATAAATACACGTGAACTGTTCATATTCGGTAATCTATTTTAACCCATGTGCAGGTCAGAGTTTCTGTGTGTAGGATTGACATACTGACCCAATATGTTATATAATATATGCTTCAAATAAAGTAACATAAATATTTTCATTTAGTATCCAGAACACTTTCCTATGCTATGCCATGGACTCGATTGACGGAGAAGATGCAGTACAGAGTATATTTATACATGCCTTGTTTGTTTTAATTTACATATTTCCAATATCGATACACATGGACCAAACGTTATCTACTCCTGAACTAAATTACAACACCATGTCGCGATCTCCATCGTTGTAAATATTGACAGATATCAACGGGTGTACAATCTAGAATTCAAGCCATTCCAAGTAAACTGTAAAGTAAGCAAGTTCCATTTCGTCCTCCAGAATTCTGCAGTTTTCTAGCTAGTAGCAAAATAAGTTATAGTTACCATAATTAGCCTACCTGTAGGGGCCGATGGCTTGGGGTGCTTTTTTTGTCTGTATAATTCGTTTCACTACCGCTGACATTTTGGTATTGTCTTGTATTAGACCAACTTTACTATTTTACACGGTCCGGCCCGCCGAGATCAAGCTAGCATACAATAGCGTACCAGACAATAAGACCTTCTACCAGACAATTAGGGACAATCAACTCAGCATGCAATAAGGAATTTGCTGGATGACCATGACTTCAGTGAAATCACGTGCTCCGTTCGGGCTAATCCGAGCCTTCGATAAATAAAATAAATTGAAAGTAGTCTATTTTTAGTAACTAGGTTATTGTTTGATGGCGACAAAATTTTAACTCAAAATAAAAAGGGTTTTATCTCTTCTAAAGTGTGTTATTATGAATGTGCCAGAAAATAACAAGTATATTCAAAGAGCCATTGAAACTTACTTTCCGGTGATGTATGACACGATAACTGGAATTTCGTATTAAGACCCTTAGTTTGACACCCCACCATTGAATACCCCCCCCACCCTTTATAATGGAGTTTTTCACCACCCAACTTTGATCGCTTATTAAGGTAAATAAATAAGAATGTGCCAGAAAATTATTTATATATTTGAAGAGAGCATTAAACATGCTTTTCAGTGATATGTAACATAATGGCGGGAATTTCGTACTAAGATCCGTATTTTGGCATTGAATACCCCCCCCCCCTTCATAATAAAGTTTTTTACCACCCAACTTTGATCGCTTATTAAGGTAAGTAAATATGAATGTGCCAGAAAATTAGTTATATATTTGAAGAGAGCATTAAACAAGCTTTTCAGTGATATATAACATAATGGCTGGAATTTCGTACTTAGAACCGTATTTTGGCATTGAATACCCCCCCCCTTCATAATAGAGTTTTTTTACCACCCAACTTTGATCGCTTATTAAGGTAAGTAAATATGAATGTGCCAGAAAATTATTTATATATTTGACGAGAGCATTAAACAAGCTTTTCAGTGATATATAACATAATGGCTGGAATTTCGTACTAAGAACCGTATTTTGGCATTAAATACCCCCCACCTTCATAATAGAGTTTTTTACCACCCAACTTTGATCGCTTATTAAGGTAAGTAAATATGAATGTGCCAGAAAATTATTTATATATTTGAAGAGAGCATTAAACAAGCTTTTCAGTGATATATAACATAATGGCTGGAATTTCGTACTAAGAACCGTATTTTGGCATTGAATCCCCCCCACCCCTCTTCATAATACAGTTTTTTACCCCCCCCCCCACTTTGATCGCTTATTAAGGTTAGTAAATATGAATGTGCCAGAAACTTATTTATATATCTGAAGAGATCATTAAACAAGCTTTTCAGTGATATATAACATAATGGCTGGAATTTCGTACTAAGAACCGTATTTTGGCATTGAATACCCCCCCTCCTTCATAATAGAGTTTTTTACCACCCAATTTTGATCGCTTATTAAGGTAAGTAAATATGAATGTGCCAGAAAATTAGTTATATATTTGAAGAGAACATTAAACAAGCTTTTCAGTGATATATAACATAATGGCTGGAATTTCGTACTAAGAACCGTATTTTGGCATTGAATACCCCCCCCCCCTCATAATACAGTTTTTCACCACCCAACTTTGATCGCTTATTAAGGTAAGTAAATATGAATGTGCCAGAAAATTATTTATATATTTAAAGACAGCATTAAACAAGCTTTTCATTGATATATAACATAATGGCTGGAATTTCGTACTAAGAACCGTATTTTGGCATTGAATACCCCCCCTCCTCCTTCATAATAGGGTATTTTACCCCCCTACTTTGATCGCTTATTAAGGTAAGTAAATATGAATGTGTCAGAAAATTATTTATATATTTGAAGAGAGCATTAAACAGGCTTTTCAGTGATATATAACATAATGGCTGGAATTTCGTACTAAGAACCGTATTTTGGCATTGAATACCCCCCCCCCTTCATCAGCGTTTTTTACCACCCAACTTTGATCGCTTATTAATGTAAGTAAATATGAATGTGCCAGAACATTATTTATATATTTGAAGAGAGCATTAAACAAGCTTTTCAGTGATATATAACATAATGGCTGGAATTTCGTACTAAGAACCGTATTTTGGCATTAAATACCCCCCCCCCTTCATAATAGAGTTTTTTACCCCCCCCCCCCCCCCCACTTTGATCGCTTATTATGGTAAGTAAATATGAATGTGCCAGAAAATTATTTATATATTTGAAGAGAGCATTAAACGAGCTTTTCAGTGATATATAACATAATGGCTCGAATTTCGTACTAAGAACCGTATTTTGGCATTGAATACCCCCCCCCCCTCCTTCATAATAGAGTTTTTTACTACCCAACTTTGATCGCTTATTAAGGTAAGTAAATATGAATGTGCCAGAAAATTATTTATATATTTGAAGAGATCATTAAACAAGCTTTTTAGTGATATATAACATAATGGCTGGAATTTCGTACTAAGAACCGTATTTTGGCATTGAATACCCCTCCTCCTTCATAATAGAGTTTTTTACCACCCAACTTTGATCGCTTATTAAGGTAAGTAAATATGAATGTGCCAGAAAATTATTTATATATTTGAAGAGAGCATTAAACAAGCTTTTCAGTGATATATAACATAATGGCTGGAATTTCGTACTAAGAACCGTATTTTGGCATTGAATCCCCCCCACCCCTCTTCATAATACAGTTTTTCACCACCCAGCTTTGATCGCTTATTAAGGTTAGTAAATATGAATGTGCCAGAAACTTATTTATATATCTGAAGAGATCATTAAACAAGCTTTTCAGTGATATATAACATAATGGCTGGAATTTCGTACTAAGAACCGTATTTTGGCATTGAATCCCCCCCCCCCCTCATAATACAGTTTTTCACCACCCAACTTTGATCGCTTATTAAGGTAAGTAAATATGAATGTGCCAGAAAATTATTTATATATTTAAAGACAGCATTAAACAAGCTTTTCATTGATATATAACATAATGGCTGGAATTTCGTACTAAGAACCGTATTTTGGCATTGAATACCCCCCTCCTCCTTCATAATAGGGTATTTTACCCCCTACTTTGATCGCTTATTAAGGTAAGTAAATATGAATGTGCCAGAAAATTATTTATATATTTGAAGAGAGCATTAAACAGGCTTTTCAGTGATATATAACATAATGGCTGGAATTTCGTACTAAGAACCGTATTTTGGCATTGAATACCCCCCCCCCTTCATCAGCGTTTTTTACCACCCAACTTTGATCGCTTATTAATGTAAGTAAATATGAATGTGCCAGAACATTATTTATATATTTGAAGAGAGCATTAAACAAGCTTTTCAGTGATATATAACATAATGGCTGGAATTTCGTACTAAGAACCGTATTTTGGCATTAAATACCCCCCCCCTTCATAATAGAGTTTTTTAACCCCCCCCCCCACTTTGATCGCTTATTATGGTAAGTAAATATGAATGTGCCAGAAAATTATTTATATATTTGAAGAGAGCATTAAACGAGCTTTTCAGTGATATATAACATAATGGCTCGAATTTCGTACTAAGAACCGTATTTTGGCATTGAATACCCCCCCCTCCTTCATAATAGAGTTTTTTACTACCCAACTTTGATCGCTTATTAAGGTAAGTAAATATGAATGTGCCAGAAAATTATTTATATATTTGGAGACAGCATTAAACAAGCTTTTCAGTGATATATAACATAATGGCTGGAATTTCGTACTAAGAAACGTATTTTAGCATTGAATACCCCCCCCCCTCATAATACAGTTTTTCACCACCCAACTTTGATCGCTTATTAAGGTAAGTAAATATGAATGTGCCAGAAAATTATTTATATATTTGAGGAGATCATTAAACGCGCATTTCAGTGATATATAACATAATGGCTGGAATTTCGTACTAAGAACCGTATTTTGGCATTGAATACCCCCCTCCCCTCCTTCATAATAGAGTTTTTTACCACCCAAATTTGATCGCTTATTAAGGTAAGTAAATATGAATGTGCCAGAAAATTATTTATATATTTGAAGAGATCATTAAACAAGCTTTTTAGTGATATATAACATAATGGCTGGAATTTCGTACTAAGAACCGTATTTTGGCATTGAACACCCCTCTCCCCCACCTTCATAAATATGAATGTGCCAAAAAATTATTTATATATTTGAAGAGAGCATTAAACGAGCTTTTCAGTGATATATAACATAATGGCTGGAATTTCGTACTAAGAACCGTATTTTGGCATTCAATACCCCCCCCTCCTTCATAATAGAGTTTTTTACCACCCAAATTTGATCGCTTATTAAGGTAAGTAAATATGAATGTGCCAGAAAATTAGTTATATATTTGAAGAGAGCATTAAACAAGCTTTTCAGTGATATATAACATAATGACTGGAATTTCGTACTAAGAACCGTATTTTGGCATTGAATACCCCCCCCCCTTCATAGTACAGTTTTTCACCACCCAATTTTGATCGCTTATTAAGGTAAGTAAATATGAATGTGCCAGAAAATTATTTATATATTTGAAGAGATCATTAAACGCGCATTTCAGTGATATATAACATAATGGCTGGAATTTCGTACTAAGAACCGTATTTTGGCATTGAATACCCCCTCCCCCCCCCTTCATAATAGAGTTTTTTACCACCCAACTTTGATCGCTTATTAAGGTAAGTAAATATGAATGTGCCAGAAAATTATTTATATATTTGAAGAGAGCATTAAACGAGCTTTTCAGTGATATATAACATAATGGCTGGAATTTCGTACTAAGAACCGTATTTTGGCATTGAATACTCCCCCCCCCTTCATAATACAGTTTTTTACCACCCAAATTTGATCGCTTATTAAGGTAAGTAAATATGAATGTGCCAGAAAATTATTTATATATTTGAAGAGAGCATTAAACGAGCTTTTCAGTGATATATAACATAATGGCTGGAATTTCGTACTAAGAACCGTATTTTGGCATTGAATACCCCCCTCCTTCATAATAGAATTTTTTCTTACCCCCCCCCCCCCTCCAACTTTGATCGCTTATTAAGGTAAGTAAATATGAATGTACCAGAAAATTATTTATATATTTAAAGACAGCATTAAACAAGCTTTTCAGTGATATATAAGATAATGGCTGGAATTTCTTACTAAGAACCGTATTTTGGCATTGAATAACCCCCTCCCCCTCATAGTACAGTTTTTCACCACCCAACTTTGATCGTTTATTAAGGTAAGTAAATATGAATGTGCCAGAAAATTATTTATGTATTTGAAGAGATCATTAAACAAGCTTTTCAGTGATATATAACATAATGGCTGGAATTTCGTACTAAGAACCGTATTATGGCATTGAATACTCCCCCCCCTTCATAATACAGTTTTTCACCACCCAACTTTGATCGATTATTAAGGTAAGTAAATATGAATTCCGTACTAAGAACCGTATTTTGGCATTGAACACCCCCTCCCCCTTCATAATAGAGTTTTTTACCCCCGTCCCCACTTTGATCGCTTATTAAGGTAAGTAAATATAAATATGCCAGAAAATTATTTATATATTTGAAGAGAGCATTAAACGAGCTTTTCAGTGATATATAACATAATGGCTGGAATTTCGTACTAAGAATCGTATTTTGGCATTCAATACCCCCCCCCCCCCCTCGCTTATTAAGGTAAGTAAATATGAATGTGCCAGAAAATTAGTTATATATTTGAAGAGAGCATTAAACAAGCTTTTCAGTGATATATAACATAATGGCTGGAATTTCGTACTAAGAACCGTATTTTGGCATTGAATACCCCCCCCCCCCATAATACAGTTTTTCACCACCCAACTTTGATCGCTTATTAAGGTAAGTAAATATGAATGTGCCAGAAAATTATTTATATATTTAAAGACAGCATTAAACAGGCTTTTCAGTGATATATAACATAATGGCTGGAATTTCGTACTAAGAACCGTATTTTGGCATTGAATACCCCCCTCCTCCTTCATAATAGGGTATTTTACCCCCCTACTTTGATCGCTTATTAAGGTAAGTAAATATGAATGTGTCAGAAAATTATTTATATATTTGAAGAGATCATTAAACAGGCTTTTCAGTGATATATAACATAATGGCTGGAATTTCGTACTAAGAACCGTATTTTGGCATTGAATACCCCCCTCCTTCATAATAGAGTTTTTTTACCCCCCCTCCCCCAAATTTGATCGCTTATTAATGTAAGTAAATATTAATGTGCCAGAAAATTATTTATATATTTGAAGAGAGCATTAAACAAGCTTTTCAGTGATATATAACATAATGACTGGAATTTCGTACTAAGAACCGTATTTTGGCATTAAATACCCCCCCCCCCTTCATAATAGAGTTTCCCCCCCCCCACTTTGATCGCTTATTATGGTAAGTAAATATGAATGTGCCAGAAAATTATTTATATATTTGCAGAGAGCATTAAACGAGCTTTTCAGTGATATATAACATAATGGCTGGAATTTCGTACTAAGAACCGTATTTTGGCATTGAATACCCCTCCCCCCCCTCCTTCATAATAGAGTTTTTTACCACTCAACTTTGATCGCTTATTAAGGTAAGTAAATATGAATGTGCCAGAAAATTATTTATATATTTGAAGAGAGCATTAAACGAGCTTTTCAGTGATATATAACATAATGGCTGGAATTTCGTACTAAGAACCGTATTTTGGCATTGAATACCCCCCCCCCCTTCATAATACAGTTTTTCACCACCCAACTTTGATCGCTTTTTAAGGTAAGTAAATATGAATGTGCCAGAAAATTATTTATATATTTGAAGAGAGCATTAAACGAGCTTTTCAGTGATATATAACATAATGGCTGGAATTTCGTACTAAGAACCGTATTTTGGCATTGAATACCCCCCCCCCTCCTTCATAATAGAGTTTTTTTTACCCCCCCCCCCCACATTTGATCGCTTATTAAGGTAAGTAAATATGAATGTACCAGCAAGCTTTTCAGTGATATATAAGATAATGGCTGAAATTTCTTACTAAGAACCGTATTTTGGCATTGAATAACCCCCTTCCCCTCATAGTACAGTTTTTCACCACCCAACTTTGATCGTTTATTAAGGTAAGTAAATATGAATATGCCAGAAAATTATTTATGTATTTGAAGAGATCATTAAACAAGCTTTTCAGTGATATATAACATAATGGCTGGAATTTCGTACTAAGAACCGTATTTTGGCATTGAATACTCCCCCCCCCCCTTCATAATACAGTTTTTCACCTCCCAACTTTGATCGATTATTAAGGTAAGTAAATATGAATGTGCCAGAAAATTATTTATATATTTGAAGAGAGCATTAAACAAGCTTTTCAGTGATATATAACATAATGGCTGGAATTTCGTACTAAGAACCGTATTTTGGCATTGAATACCCCCCCCCCTTCATAATACAGTTTTTCACCACCCAACTTTGATCGCTTATTAAGGTAAGTAAATATGAATGTGCCAGAAAATTATTTATATATTTGAAGAGATCATTAAACGAGCTTTTCAGTGATATATAACATAATGGCTGGAATTTCGTACTAAGAACCGTATTTTGGCATTGAATACCCCCCCCCCTCCTTCATAATAGAGTTTTTTTACCCTCACCCCCAAAATTTGATCGCTTATTAAGGTAAGTAAATATGAAGAGAGCATTAAACAAGCTTTTCAGTGATATATAAGATAATGGCTGGAATTTCGTACTAAGAACCGTATTTTGGCATTGAATACCCCCCCCCCCCTCCCTCTTCATAATACAGTTTTTCACCACCCAACTTTGATCGCTTATTAAGGTAAGTAAATGCCAAAATACGGTTCTTAGTACGAAATTCCAGCCATTATGTTATATATCACTGAAAAGCGCGTTTAATGATCTCTTCAAATATATAAATAATTTTCTGGCACATTCATATTTACTTACCTTAATAAGCGATCAAAGTTGGGTGGTGAAAAACTCTATTATGATGGGGGGGGGGGTATTCAATGCCAAAATACGGTTCTTAGTACGAAATTCCAGCCAGTATGTTATATATCAATGAAAAGCTTGTTTAATTCTCTCTTCACATTCGGATTTACTTACATTAATAAGCGATCAAAGTTGGGTGGTAAAAAACTATATTATATATCACTGAAAAGCTTGTTTAATGCTCTCTGCAAATATATAACTAATTTTCTGGCACATTCATATTTACTTACCTTAATAAGCGATCAAAGTTGGGTGGTAAAAAACTCTATTATGAAGGGGGGGGGGTATTCAATGCCAAAATACGGTTCTTAGTACGAAATTCCAGCCATTATGTTATATATCACTGAAAAGCTTGTTTAATTCTCTCTTCAAATATATAAATAATTTTCTGGCACATTCATATTTACTTACCTTAATAAGCGATCAAAGTTGGGTGGTAAAAAACTCTATTATGAAGGAGGGGGGTGGTATTCAATGCCAAAATACGGTTCTTAGTACGAAATTCCAGCCATTATGTTATATATCAATGAAAAGCTTGTTTAATTCTCTCTTCAAATATATAAATAATTTTCTGGCACATTCATATTTACTTACCTTAAAAAGCGATCAAAGTTGGGTGGTAAAAAACTCTATTATGAAGGAGGGGGGGGGGTATTGAATGCCAAAATACGGTTCTTAGTACGAAATTCCAGCCATTATGTTATATATCACTGAAAAGCCTGTTTAATGATCTCTTCAAATATATAAATAATTTTCTGGCACATTCATATTTACTTACCTTAATAAGCGATCAAAGTTGGGTGGTGAAAAACTGTATTATGAATGGGGGGGGGGGGTATTCAATGCCAAAATACGGTTCTTAGTACGAAATTCCAGCCATTATGTTATATATCACGGAAAAGTTTGTTTAATGCTCTCTTCAAAGATATAAATAATTTTCTGGCACATTCACATTTACTTACCTTAATAAGCGATCGAAGTTGGGTGGTGAAAAACTGTATTATGAACGGGGGGGGGGGTATTCAATGCCAAAATACGGTTCTTAGCACGAAATTCCAGCCATTATGTTATATATCACGGAAAAGTTTGTTTAATGCTCTCTTCAAAGATATAAATAATTTTCTGGCACATTCACATTTACTTACCTTAATAAGCGATCGAAGTTGGGTGGTGAAAAACTGTATTATGAACGGGGGGGGGGGTATTCAATGCCAAAATACGGTTCTTAGCACGAAATTCCAGCCATTATGTTATATATCACTGAAAAGCTTGTTTAATGCTCTCTGCAAATATATAACTAATTTTCTGGCACATTCATGTTTACTTACCTTAATAAGCGATCAAAGTTGGGTGGTAAAAAACTCTATTATGAAGGAGGGGGGAGGGGTATTCAATGCCAAAATACGGTTCTTAGTACGAAATTCCAGCCATTATGTTACATATCACTAAAAAGCTTGTTTAATGATCTCTTTAAATATATAAATAATTTTCTGGCACATTCATATTTACTTACCTTAATAAGCGATCAAAGTTGGGTGGTAAAAAACTCTATTATGAAGGGGGGGGGGGGGGGGTATTCAATGCCAAAATACGGTTCTTAGTACGAAATTCCAGCCATTATGTTATATATCACTAAAAAGCTTGTTTAATGATCTCTTCAAATATATAAATAATTTTCTGACACATTCATATTTACTTACCTTAATAAGCGATCAAAGTTGGGTGGTGAAAAACTGTATTATGAAGGGGGGTGGGGGTATTCAATGCCAAAATACGGTTCTTAGTACGAAATTCCAGCCATTATGTTATATATCACTGAAAAGCTTGTTTAATTCTCTCTTCAAATATATAAATAATTTTCTGGCACATTCATATTTACTTACCTTAATAAGCGATCAAAGTTGGGTGGTAAAAAACTTTATTATGAAGGAGGGGGGGGGGGGTATTCAATGCCAAAATACGGTTCTTAGTACGAAATTCCAGCCATTATGTTATATATCACTGAAAAGCTTGTTTAATGCTCTCTTCAAATATATAAATAATTTTCTGGCACATTCATATTTACTTACCTTAATAAGCGATCAAAGTTGGGTGGTAAAAAACTCTATTATGAAGGAGGGGGGTGGTATTCAATGCCAAAATACGGTTCTTAGTACGAAATTCCAGCCATTATGTTATATATCACTGAAAAGCATGTTTAATGCTCTCTTCAAATATATAAATAATTTTCTGGCACATTCATATTTACTTACCTTAATAAGCGATCAAAGTTGGGTGGTGAAAAACTGTATTATGAAGGGGGGGTGGGGGTATTCAATGGGGCGCTATTGCACTTTCGCACCTCTACCAGTTCCCGTGGTTGTAGAGACTTGAAATTTTCAGGGGATGTCAAGGGGGACTAGCGATGACCTCACGCCAAATTTCAACCGAATCGATCAATAACTTTTCATTTTACCGACCTTTTACGTTCTGTTTCACAGATAATCTTATCCGTTCGACGCCATTTTCTTTGTTGACTATTTAGACTCGAATAACAAGACACTCAGACGGACCCCGACACTCTGCGCTACACGCCTAACGATGCAGTTCATAATAATAATAATAATTTTGGTATATTTTAATTTTTGCGCTCAGCCACCATTTTCTGTAAATGACTATTTGGCATTGACCATTTGGATTGTCGTTTACGTGTGAATAACGTTGTGACCTTGATGCTGACCCTGACTTTAAATTTTCCATCGAGCTCGGGGCCTTTGCGTTTATGCTTGCTGTCCCCATACTTCTTGCTGTATTATCAAATTCAATGTTCGAGGTGAAAGAAGAGACGATGTCCTTCAAAAAAGGTAACAGGGTCAAAGTCGTGGGTCAAGGTCATACTACAGAAAACTGAACTGAAACTTTTCAAAGTCAGTTTTTGGACACTTGACCTTGGGGCACGACCTTCACCCAATACTATATTTTGAAGTTCACAATCTCGACTTGGACCACCGACCTTGACCTTGGTCTTGTCACACACTGCTTGGTCAGAAAACTGTCAAATGCCGAGGGTCCGTGACGAAAAGGAAGTCAATGGGCGTGGTCAATGTAGACGGTCGTGGTGACCTGCACTAGTCAAGGCTAACCAACCGTGACCTTGACTTTGACCTTGAGTCCAAACTTCCCATAGTTCTCGGAGCCTTTGCGTTTATGCTTGCCATGACCCTATTTCTCGCTGTATTATCAAAATCAATGTTCGAGGTGAAAGCAGAGACAACGTCCTTCAAAAAAGGTAACTGGGTCAAAGCCGTGGGTCAAGGTCATGTTACAGAAAACTGAACTTAGACTTTTCAAACTCAGTTTTAGGACACTTGACCTTGACTTACGACCTTCATCCAGTAAGCATTTTCAAAGGCCACAATCTGGACTTGGATCACCGACCTTGACCTTGGTCCTGTCACACACTGCTTGGTCAGAAAACTGTCAAATGCCGAGGGTCCGTGACGAAAAGGAAGTCAATGGGCGTGGTCAATGTAGATGGTCGTGGTGACCTGCACTAGTCAAGACTAACCATCCGTGACCTTGACTTTGACCTTGAGTCCAAACTCCCCATCGTTCTCGGGGCCTTTGCGTTTATGCTTGCCATGACCCTATTTCTCGCTGTATTACCAAAGTCAATGTTCGAAGTGAAAGCAGAGACAACGTCCTTCAAAAAAGGTAACTGGGTCAAAGCCGTGGGTCAAGGTCATGTTACAGAAAACTGAACTCAGACTTTTCAAACTCAGTTTTTGGACATTTGACCTTGACTTACGACCTTCATCCAGTAACCATTTTCAAAGGCCACAATTTTGAGCTTGAACAACCGACCTTGACCTTGGTCCTGTCACACACCGCTCAATCAGAAAACGGTCAAACGCAGAGGGTCCGTGACGAAAAGGAAGTCAATGGGATTGGTCAATGTAGACGGTCGTGGTGACTTGCACTAGTCAAGGCTAACGAACCGTGACCTTGACTTTGACCTTGAGTCCAAACTTCCCGTCGATCTCGGGGCCTTTCCGTTTATGCTTGCCATGACCCTATTTCTCGCTGTATTATCAAGTTCATTGTTCGAGGTGAAAGCAGAGACGATGACCTTCAAAAAAGGTAATTAGGTCAAAGCCGTGGGTCAAGGTCATGTTACAGTAAACTGAACTGAAACTTTTCAAAGTCAGTTTTTGGACATTTGACCTTGACTTACGACCTTTACCCAGTAACCTTTTTCAAAGGCCACAATCTTGGCTTGAACCACCGACCTTGACCTTGGTCCTGTCGCACACCGCTTGATCAGAAAACGATCAAACGCTGAGGGTCCGTGTCGGAAAGGAAGTCAATGGGTGTGGTCAATGTGAAAGGTGCATGTGACCTCCACAGGCCACGATATTTTTATTAGATGACTGTGACATGCCGGAGCCTTTGTGTTTAGAAAACATTAAGATCATAGGAATGTTACTGGGAAAATGTTATAGGCCAAGAAATATCGATTTTCCGCTAAAGTAAAACTGTAGAGAATTACCTGTCTTATCCCTAATATGTTAAACAGGAGTTACTTCCCTTAGACCTAAAACCTAAAATGTTAAACAAAGAAAATGGCGTCGACCAGATAAGACAATCTGGGAGCTGAACGTAAAAGGTCGGTAAAATGACAAGTTATTGATCGATTCTGCTGAAATTTGGTGTGGGGTCATCATTTGTCCTCCTGAACATCCCCTGAAAATTTCAAGTCGCTACGACCACGGGAACTGGTAGAGGTGCGAAAGTGCAATAGCGCCTTCAATGGTGGGGTGGGGCGAGTCATTAATGTCAAAATAAGGGTCTTAATACGAAATTCCAGTTATCGTGTCATACATCACCGGAAAGTAAGTTTCAATGGCTCTTTGAATATACTTGTTATTTTCTGGCACATTCATAATAACACACTTTAGAAGAGATAAAACCCTTTTTATTTTGAGCTAAAATTTCGTCGCCATCAAACAATAACCTAATTACTAAAAATAGACTACTTTCAATTTATTTTATTTATCGAAGGCTCGGATTAGCCCAAACGGAGCACGTGATTTCACTGAAGTCATGGTCATCCAGCAAATTCCTTATTGCATGCTGAGTTGATTGTCCCTAATTGTCTGGTAGAAGGTCTTATTGTCTGGTACGCTATTGTATGCTAGCTTGATCTCGGCGTCCGGCCCACCAATATCACAACTTGATCTCACTCGGCAAACCTCGGAAGATTTCGGACAAGCTAGATGTAGTTTACGGAATCAGCCGAGATTTGCCGAGTGAACTTGATCTGGCAACCGGGAAAAGGTATTCTTGACAACCGAGACTACCTGTTCCAGATTAAATCTTGCGGATTCCCATGAATGATGATGCAATCATTTCTACCACTTATGTACACCCCCCCCCCCCCTGGTCTCTGTTAAATGTCATTTGGTTTATAATAACCTATTTAGACAGTTTACCCAACGAGTCAAATTCTCAGCCTTGTATATAGTAATGATTATGAATTTTTAATCCAGGAAAATATCTCTCTCTCTCCTCTCGAAAAACGAAAAATTAAAAAGGGCGTTTTGAGTAAAAAAAAAAGTTGACGTTGCTACAAAAATGAGAGTGGATAAACCAAGGAGGTCTACGATATACGCACCTCTATGCAGTCTATTGCCACGACCCACGGGTTTAACTCGAGTTATCGAACATTCGGCTGACGCCGTCTATCTTAGGCCGAAGTCATGTGCGTGCCGAATGGCTCTAGTAGTCACAGTTTTCCAGAAAGTTCTGAACTTGATTACAAACATTCAATCACTCCATTATTACCGACATACAGAGTGCGGCGAGAACTTTGCCGATATGACATGTCCTCATATTTTCAAGCGTCCCCTCTAAGTCAAGTTTGGATGGTCGAATGGTTAGCGTGCGCGCGCTGTCAACTGGCGTGGTTTCAAATCCCCGGTTGTACGGATCAAGGAGAAGTGTCGCCTGTCCAACCTCGTGGGTTTTCCGCGGGTACTCCGGTTTCCTCCCACTGCTAAAGACCCCTACGCGCAAGCGGATTATTGAAATAAAATTAGACCACATGTTAGTCCCGAAATGACCTAGTTTGTGTCGTGTGGACGTTAAACACCATCTCTCTCTCTCTCTCTCTCTCTCTCTCTCTCTCCTCTCTCTCTCTCTCTCTCTCTCTCTCTCTCGTGATGTTACAGCCATTTAACATTGAAGTCAGTGGGCAAATAATAAATTTTAATTACTAGTCTGAGACCACTTGTGCTGATAAGAACATAATAATAAATATGCTTTCGTTGTATCTTTGAGCAGATTATCACACACACGCATCAATGGGTATGTGAGTTTTCACCCATCCCATACGCTGATGAATGCAGTTTTATCAAAGCAGCTTCTAGACATTATTACCTCACCTGATATTTCCATTCAGGCCGTCCTATTGAATCCTTGCCGAAAATGAAATCGGCCCAGTCAATTTTTCTTGGCAACTTTTTACTGCTCAACCTTGCTAGCGACAACATGTTGTTAAAAATATGCCCTCTTCAGCTAATTGAATTTTAGACCTAGTCTAGCTAATTGAATTTTAGACCTAGTCATCATTTAGACCGGTCACCATTACAAAAGTCGGTACGATAAAACAAAGTCTCGATTATCCAGTTTTACGTTTAATTATTTAAAAAAATGTATTCCAATCTGTTAAATATCACAGGCTAGCGATTGCATTAAGAATCTAATTAATAAGTGTGATAACATTTCAGGCCTAAAGAAAGACCTACAATATGCAGATGTAGCTATTGGATAATGTATGTATCAGGGTTCAATTTAAGCGGTATCGCATCGCAAAAAGCGACTCAAATCGCGGTAATGGCGATAGAATTATTTTATTCATTAGCTAAAATTTGCCTTCAAACTTGTGAAGTGCGATTCATTATATTTTGGATGAATGTGGAGTATATTTAGGCCTATCTTTAAAAATGTTTACCTGATTAAATATTCATGGACCTAACCGAAACAACCAATCAGGATGCAATTTAATCTCTTGTACATAATATACCATCTCAGCTTGTAACTTAATCAACCATAACGATCAGCGCAACCCTAACACGACATTCGTTGGAAAACATGGGCGGGCCCCTAGAGGGGTGTGTGCAGTCGATACATCGCCCCGGGCCCATGAAGCCCCTGGAGGCCCATAAAGATCTATTAAATTTTATTTACGTCGACATGGCCAGTATTTGTGCAGCAGAGCCCGCGATCCGATACCTGATGCCGTACTTTGAGAGGTGGGGGTAAAATTGTTCCTGCATCCGCACAGGAAAATTATTTCGGCGCCCCTAAGCATGAGTGTAGCACGTGAAACAAGAACCGCTTAAAGCGTTCTTTCATCCAAAATATTGCAAAAAATAAACCGACAAAGACAGCTATTATATATAGATAGCATATTATATGATATTCGAACTTTTAATAATATAAAAAATGATATATTTATGGATATTAAAATCTGAAGCAAGTAGTGTTATACCGACAGGCTGGATTCACAATCAATTGGGTTTGATCAATTTTAAGATACGCCAGGTACATTTATAGTTCAGAGGTAAGCACGATAATATGTAAAGACATTAAACCGACAAAAAGGACAAATATATGTATAAATAACCTCAGCCCGCCTACGGTACGAAGTATAAAACTCGCGGGTTTCAGAAAACAAATTTAAAACGTGGGTCGTTTGGTAGCGGTGTAGGAATATATTTCTGCATGGGGTTTATTTTAATGAAATTAGATTTGTTTTATTGAATAAAATGATTTACTTTGTTATTTATTCATGAACGGGGCCGCTCAAGCTTGTGGACGACTGTATCATCGTACTATTATATCCGGAAATTAAACTAAGTTGTGTGGACGACTCCACCAACGAGTGAGGATGATCACGCAGAACTCGGCACAAAAAAACGTATACTATTACTAATAAGGAAGGAATACCCATGTCGCGAAAGTAAACTATGTCGTGTGGACGACTTTACCAACGTATTATTATATCCCAAAATTAAACTAAGTCTTGTGGACGACTCCACCAACGAGTGTGGACGACTTAACCAGATTTTTCGTGTGGACGACTTTGCTTGGGGACGACTTGACTGGCATTCCTACGAAAGAATCAATTTATAAATGCAGGACTAACTTGTTCAATATTCCAAGTTGTGGTCGTGATTAATTTGAACCAGTTTTATATTTCAATATATCCGATAACTAGAAGACAATGCAGACCTTGTTTTTAATCACACGTGTTTACAAAGTGTTACTAAAAATAGAATAAAACAACGCTGTATAGTATGATTGGTTAACTTAAATTAACTGAAAACTAAAAGTAGTCATCTCGCGAGACGCGTGAAACAAGCCATTTTTGACGAATGTCTGAATATATTTGATGCTTATGGCATATTCTCGGGTTGATAATATTTTGAAGGCGGAGAGGGGATATTTAAATAAAGAAATAAACAAGCAAAGCCACGTCTACAAATATTTCGATTGGAATGGTTTAACATAAAGTACGTGTAGTTTTGTTTTAGACGATTAGTGTGTCCGGAATCGTGGAGAGACGGTAACTGAATTTTTTTATACGCCCACATTTTCATGTGGACGTATTATGTCGTCGCCCCTGTCCGTCCGTCCACAATTTGTTTGTGGACTCTCTACAGGTCACAATTCTTATCTGATTTTGACGAAACTTGAAATATAGGTTTATCCCCATAAGATCTCGGTTCCTTTCGATATTGGCATGTATCGGATCTGAACTTCATGGATTATGGCCCCTGATTGTACGAAATATCATGTTTTTAGCTTGTGGACCCTATAGAGGTCACAATTTTGAACCGATTGTGATGAAACTTGACATGCATGTTTATAACCCCAAAATCTTGGTTCCTTTCGATATTTGCGGCCATCGGATCGTATCTTCCTGAATTATGGCCCCTGATTGTCCGAAAAATCGCCCTTTTTAGCTTGTGGTCCCTCTGGAGGTCAAAATTATTATCCGATTTAAAAAACCGTTCGATTATATCACCGTTACATGGTAATGAAGGTTGAGTTCAAATTTCGTGAAAATCGGACCAAAATTGACAAACAAAATGGCCGCCGTTTGTACGCGAATAGTGTGAAAATATGTTATATCAAGGTTGTGGACCCTATAGAGGTCACAATTTTGAACCGATTTTGATGAAACTTGACATGTATGTTTATAGCCCAAAGATCTTGGTTCCTTTCGATATTTGCACCCATCGGATCGTAACTTCCTGAATTATGGCCCCTGATTGTCCGAAAAATCGCCCTTTTTAGCTTGTGGTCCCTCTGGAGGTCAAAATTATTATCCGATTTAAAAAACCGTTCGATTATATCACCATTACATGGTAATGAAGGCTCTGTTTGAATTTCGTGAAAATCAAACCAAAATTGAAGGACAAAATGGCCGCCGTTTGTACGCGAATAGTGTGAAAATATGTTATATCAAGGTTGTGGACCCTATAGAGGTCACAATTTTGAACCGATTTTGATGAAACTTGACATGCATGTTTATAACCCAATGATCTTGGTTCCTTTCGATATTTGCGCTCATTGATTCGTAACTTTCTGAATTATGGCCCCTGATTGTACGAAAAATCACCCTTTTTAGCTTGTGGTCCCACTGGAGGTCAAAATTATTATCCGATTTAATCACCGTTACATGGTAATGAAGATTGAGGTAAAATTTTGTGAAAATCGGACCAAAATTGACAGACAAAATGGCCGCCGTTTGTACGTGATTAGTGTGAAAATATGTTATATTAAGGTTGTGGACCCTATAGAGGTCACAATTTTGAACCGATTTTGATGAAACTTGACATGCATGTTTATAAGCCAAAGATCTTGGTTCCTTTCGATATTTGTGCATATCGGATTGTAACTTCCTGAATTATGGCCCCTGATTGTACGAAAAATGACCTTTTTTTTAGCTTTTGGCCCCTCTGGGGTCAGAATTATTATCCCATTTAAAAAAACGTTTGATTATATCACCGTTACATCGTAATGAAGGTTGAGGTCGAATTTCGTGAAAATCGGACCAAAATTGACAGACAAAATGGCGTCCGTTTGTACGCGATTAGTGTGAAAATATGTTATATCAAGGTTGTGGACCCTATAGAGGTCACAATTTTGAACCAATTTTTATGAAACTTGACATGCATGTTTATAACCCAAAGATCTTGGTTCCTTTCCATATTTGCGCCCATTGGATCGTAACTTCCTGAATTATGGCACCTGATTGTCCGAAAAATGACCTTTTTTTTTAGCTTGTGGTCCGTCTGCGGTCAGAATTATTATCCCATTTAAAAAACAGTTTGATTATATCACTGTTACATCGTAATGAAGGTTGAGGTCGAATTTCGTGAAAATTGAACCAAAATTGACAGCTGTCTTGTCAGGCCATCCATCCTTCATCACTAACAAGGGGAAACCATGCCAGAAAATCTAGATGAACTTTGTCACCCAATGCAGGGATCAAACACCCAACCTCAAGGCTGCCGAGCCAGCATCTTACCCACTTAGCAACATGATTCCCAGTCGAATTTGAAGCCTACTGAAATGCACCTTTATAACCCAAAGATCTTAATTCATTTCGATATTTGCACATATCATATTCTTACTTAATGATGTAGGAAAAATCACTTTCGGTATTGCTTGTTCTCTATCCATCTCTCGAAAATGTGGGCGTATCCTGCCTGGCAGTGCCAGCCTATCTTTAAACTATTATAGCGAGAACGACCAACTCTTTATCTAAATCTTACATAATGCATCTTTAAAAATGCAAAAAATGTTACTGACTGCAAATAATATATGGTAGACACACGTAATAGCTATAACATGTACAAAAATCGTGACATTTGGAATAAAATTGAGAAAGATATGAGCATTATTCCAAATGTTGCGATTTTTGTACAAGTTGTAGCTAGAACGTGTGTCTACCATATTATCTGCGGTCATTAGCATTTTTTGATTTTTAAGTAGGTATTATCTAAGGACGTCGTACAATACTTCAAGATTGTGCACAGTAAATGCTTATTTTGGTCAGCCCATTTTTGAGTTAGAAAATCAGGAAAAATGAAATGAAATGAGGTTTAACGTCCTGCTGTTTTGCTCCGAACTGGGCTAATGAAGACGGGCATACACCATACAGTGTGCTATGAGGGAAATTTTGCCCGGACAGCGGCACTACGGACTACTCTTATATCGAATTCCAACTGTCAAGGGATCTTTTACGTGCACGCCAATGTGTACACGGGACCTCGGTTTTCCGTCTCATCCGAATGACTAGACAGCTGTCCTTGTCAGGCCCTCCGTCCTGCATCACTGACAAGGGGAAACCATGTCGGAAAATCTGGATGACCTTTCTCGGCCAATGCAGGGATCGAACACTCGACCTCCAGGCTAGCGAGCCAGCACCTCACCCACTTAGCCACAACGATCCCCCAGGAAAATGAAGCCAATAAGTAATGGTTCTGACTCTGACTTATGTTAGGCCTGTTTAAATTTTGCTTTTTATACGCCCACATTTTCATGCGGACGTATTATGCCGTCGCCCCTGTCCTTCCGGACGTCTGGACGTCCGTTCACAATTTGTTTATGGACACTCTTCAGCTCACAATTCTTATCCGATTTTGACGAAACTTGAAATATAGGTTTATCTCCAAAAGATCTCAGCTGCTTTCGATATTGCCATGTATCTGTTCGATACTTCATGGATTATGGCCCCTGTTTGTACGAAGAATCACGTTTTTAGCTTGTGCACCCTATAGAGGTCACAATTTTTATCCGATTTTGTTGAAACTTGAAATGTAAGTTTATAACCCAAAGAACTTGGTTCCTTTCGATATTCGCACATATCGGACCATAACTTCCTGAATTATGGCCCCTGATTGTACGAAAAATCACGTTTTTAGCTTGTGGACCCTATAGAAGTCATAATTTTTATCCGATTTAAAAACCTGTATTATTATATCACCATTACACCCTAAGGACGACTGAGTTCGAATTTCGGGAAAATCGACCCAAAATTGACTGACAAAATGGCCGCCGTTCATTCCCAAAAAGCGTAAAAATATGGTATATCAAGGTTGTGGACCCTATAAAGGTCACAATTTTTATCCGATTTTGTTGAAACTTGAAATGTATGTTTATAACCCAAAGATTTAGGTTCCTTTCGATATTCGCGCATATTGAATTGTAATTTCCTGAATTATGGCCCTTGATAGTAGGAAAAATCACTTTCTTGTTAGCTTGTTCTCTATCCATCTCTCGAAAATGTGGGCGTATCCTGCCTGGCAGCCGCTGGTTTCATTCTACTCTACATGTATATCACATATAATTTTTCACAGTATTCATGTTACAAGTGCCTCGAAGATAAAAAGGATTAATGATCTTTCTGAGAAAGAATTTTCAGAATATATCAGAAAGGGTGAAGGTATTATTAATTAAAAAAAAAACCCGTCTGTTCTGAATGCATTTGCATTCACCGAATCTTTTGCCTGTTTGATGTTGAGAACCTGCGTTTTAATTTCAAATTATAATTGAATCCCCCAATTTGATTTAATTGTCCCCCACCTTTTGAAGAAATGGGTCTGCTGTCCATCAGTCTGTCTGTCCGTCACACTTTTTGGGACGCAATAACTAATTGAGTGTAGGTGTTCATTAGGTGCATGCCTTGACTGAGTTTGGTGATGAGCATTTTCTGCTTGGGTAAGTAGAGACTTCAATGAAACTTTGTGTATAGTTTCATTACATCAATACCTTGACTATGTTCGATGCAAATTTTCTGCTGAGGCTAAGTAATGATAAGCAATTTGACTGGTTCAAGACTTTGGAACATAACAACTCTGCTTTTAATTGAGGTAGAATATTCAAAATTTTGTGTAGATGTTTATTTAGTGAATGTCTTGAATGAGTTCACTGATTAACATTTTCCACTAAACAGAGCTAAGCAATATTATTGGTCGATGCTTTGGGACGCGATAACTTTGATTCTAATTGAGGGAGAGTGATGAAACTTGGTGTATAGTTTCACTACATCAAAACCTTGAATAAGTTCAATCATGAGCATTTTATGCTTAGACAAAGTATAGATAAGCAGTTTGGTTACTCGACGCTTTATAAAAAGATAAATGTGCAATTAATTAATGTGTCATCTATTTATTTTGGGATTTCGGCGGGGGACATCTGCCTCACTGTTGGCTTGTTTTCTTTATTTTATATTTGTTTTGGTTTGTTCTGTTTACCTTTTCAATATGCCAAAAAGTATTTGGCATGTCTTTCAATATTTAAAAAGGAACAAGACAGACAAATCAGTTGCAATAAACTAATTGAGGCGTTTTTCTCTTTAAATGAGACACAATAGTTAATTTAGAAAAATATTCTTGATCAATTTCTTGACTTCTTGTACATGTATAATCATGTGAGATTTTTTAATGATAATCCTGGTCTCAAATTTAAAAAAAAAAAAATAAATTTTTTTTACGGATGATCTGTCTTGTTCCTCTTGTTAGTGTTACCATATTTCATTTGGATGAAAGATAATTATCTGGGATGGGACATACAAATAAATTACCGGTAGTTGATAGTCACTATGTCACAGTAACGGTAGCCTATAGGGAGTTCAAATTTGCAAAGGTATTTCAAAATTGACATGACATGTATATTACAAGTCAAAATTTCATAGGAAATCGCAGCATTTTAGTGATACAAAGTAGAGCTGGAGTTTCTACCTCTCCACTTACTTAGTGGTAAATTCTGTTTATTTTCAGAAAAACTGAAGAAAACTAACAGACTAAGACATCTGTTAGTAAAATTCACCAGTGATGTTAGTTTAATCGAAATAAAGGATTTCAACAGCCAAGACTATTCAGATGAATTGGTTCAGAAAATTGAATGCAAGCCTTACAATAAATTATTTGCAACAGATGATGATGATGATGATTCACTACCACCCCCACAAGCTGAAGAGAGAGAGATCAAGCCCATTCCTCCATCTTCACAAACCAGGATGATTGATGATGATGATCCACTACCATCATCACAAACTAAAGTGACAGAGATCAAGCCCATTTCCCCATCATCACAAACTAGTGTGATTGATGATGATCCACTACCACCCTCACAAGAGCCCATTCCTCCATCGTCACAAACCAGGATGACTTATGATGATGATCCACTACCATCCTCACAAGTTAAACCGACAGAGGTCAAACCAATTCCTCCATCTTCCCAAACCAGAATGATTGCTGATGATGATGAAGAGGATGATCTACTTCCACCCTCTCAATCTAATCGGAGAGAGATAAAGACCATTCGTCCATCTTCACAAACCAGGTTGATGGATGATGAGGAATCACTACCACCTTCACAAGCTAAACCGACAGAGGTCAAACCCATTCCTCCATCTTCACAAACCTGGATGATTGATGATGATGATCCACTACCACCTTCACAAGCTAAACCGACAGAGGTCAAACCCATTCCTCCATCTTCACAAACCTGTATGATTGATGATGATGATCCACTACCACCTTCACAAGCTAAACCGACAGAGGTCAAACCCATTCCTCCATCTTCACAAACTAGTGTGATTGATCATGATGAAGAAGATGATCCACTACCACCCACACAAGCTAAACGAAGAGAGATCAAGGCCATTCCCTCATCTTCACAAACCTGGATGATTGATGATGATCCACTACCACCATCACAAGCTAAACGGAGAGTGATCAAGCGCATTCCTCCATCTTCACATACCTGGATGATTGATGATGATGATCCGCTACCACCATCACAAGCTAAACCGACAGAGGTCAAACCAATTCCTCCATCTTCACAAACTAGCATGATTGATCATGATGAAGAAGATAATACACTACAACCCACACAAGCTAAACGGAGAGGGATCAAGGCCATTCCCTCATCTTCACAAACCTGGATGATTGATCATGGTCAAGAGGATGATCCACTACCACCCACACAAGCTAAACGGAGAGGGATCAAGGCCATTCCCTCATCTTCACGAACCTGGATGATTGATGATGATCAAGAGGATGATCCACTACCACCCTCACAAGCTAAACGGAGAGCAATCAAGCCCATTCCTCCATATTCGCAAACTAGTGTGATTGATCATGATGAAAAAGATGATCCACTACCACCCACACCAGCTAAACGGAGAGGGATCAAGGCCATTCCTCCATCTTCACAAACCTGGATGATTGATGATCCACTACCACCCACACAAGCTAAACGGAGAGAGATCAAGGCAATTCCCTCATCTTCACAAACCTGGACGATTGATGATGATGATGAAGAGGATGATCCACTACCACCCTCACAAGCTAAACGGAGAGCGATCAAGCCCATTCCTCCATCTTCACAAACTAGTGTGATTGATCATGATGAAAAAGATGATCCACTACCACCCACACCAGCTAAACGGAGAGAGATCAAGGCAATTCCCTCATCTTCACAAACTAGTGTGATTGATCATGATGAAGAGGATGATCCACTACCACCCTCACAAGCTAAACGGAGAGCGATCAAGCCCATTCCTCCATCTTCACATACCTGGATGATTGATGATGATCCACTACCACCATCATCTTCACAAACCTGGATGATTGATGATGATGATGAAGAGGATTATCTACTACCACCCCCCTCACAAGCTAAACGGAGAGCAATCAAGCCCATTCTGCCATCTTCACAAACCTGGATGATTGATGATGATGATCCACTACTACCACCATCACAAGCTAAACCGACAGAGGTCAACCCAATTTCTCCATCTTCACAAACCTGGATGATTGATGATTATGATCCACTACCACCCACACAAGCTAAACGGAGAGAGATCAAGGCAATTCCCTCATCTTCACAAACTAGTGTGATTGATCATGATGAAGAAGATGATCCACTACCACCCTCACAAGCTAAACGGAGAGCGATCCAGCCCATTCCTCCATAAGCTAAACGGAGAGCAATCAAGCCCATTCCGCCATCTTCACAAACCTGGATGATTGATGATGATGATCCACTACCACCATCACAAGCTAAACCAACAGAGGTCAAACCAATTCCTCCATCTTCACAAACTAGCATGATTGATCATGATGAAGAAGATAATACACTACAACCCACACCAGCTAAACGGAGAGAGATCAAGGCAATTCCCTCATCTTCACAAACTAGTGTGATTGATCATGATGAAGAAGATGATCAACTACCACCCACACAAGCTAAACGGAGAGCGATCAAGCCCATTCCTCCATCTTCACAAACTAGTGTGATTGATCATGATGAAAAAGATGATCCACTACCACCCACACAAGCTAAACGGAGAGAGATCAAGGCAATTCCCTCATCTTCACAAACTAGTGTGATTGATCATGATGAAGAAGATGATCAACTACCACCCACACAAGCTAAACGGAGAGCGATCAAGCCCATTCCTCCATCTTCACAAACTAGTGTGATTGATCATGATGAAAAAGATGATCCACTACCACCCACACCAGCTAAACGGAGAGAAATCAAGGCTATTCCCTCATCTTCACAAACTAGTGTGATTGATCATGATGAAGAAGATGATCCACTACCACCCACACAGGCTAAACGGAGAGCGATCAAACCAGTTTCTCCATCTTCACAAACTAGTGTGATTGATCATGATGAAAAAGATGATCCACTACCACCCACACCAGCTAAACGGAGAGGGATCAAGGCCATTCCTCCATCTTCACAAACCTGGATGATTGATGATCCACTACCACCCACACAAGCTAAACGGAGAGAGATCAAGGCAATTCCCTCATCTTCACAAACCTGGACGATTGATGATGATGATGAAGAGGATGATCCACTACCACCCTCACAAGCTAAACGGAGAGCGATCAAGCCCATTCCTCCATCTTCACAAACTAGTGTGATTGATCATGATGAAAAAGATGATCCACTACCACCCACACAAGCTAAACGGAGAGAGATCAAGGCAATTCCCTCATCTTCACAAACCTGGATGATTGATGATGATCAAGAGGATGATCCACTACCACCCTCACAAGCTAAACGGAGAGCAATCAAGCCCATTCCGCCATCTTCACAAACCTGGATGATTGATGATGATGATCCACTACCACCATCACAAGCTAAACCGACAGAGGTCAAACCAATTTCTCCATCTTCACAAACCTGGATGATTGATGATTATGATCCACTACCACCCACACAAGCTAAACGGAGAGAGATCAAGGCAATTCCCTCATCTTCACAAACCTGGATGATTGATGATGATCAAGAGGATGATCCACTACCACCCTCACAAGCTAAACGGAGAGCAATCAAGCCCATTCCGCCATCTTCACAAACCTGGATGATTGATGATGATGATCCACTACCACCATCACAAGCTAAACCGACAGAGGTCAAACCAATTTCTCCATCTTCACAAACCTGGATGATTGATGATTATGATCCACTACCACCCACACAAGCTAAACGGAGAGAGATCAAGGCAATTCCCTCATCTTCACAAACCTGGATGATTGATGATGATCAAGAGGATGATGCACTACCACCCTCACAAGCTAAACGGAGAGCGATCAAGCCCATTCCTCCATCTTCACATACCTGGATGATTGATGATGATCCACTACCACCATCATCTTCACAAACCTGGATGATTGATGATGATGATGAAGAGGATGATCTACTACCACCACCCTCACAAGCTAAACGGAGAGCAATCAAGCCCATTCTGCCATCTTCACAAACCTGGATGATTGATGATGATGATCCACTACTACCACCATCACAAGCTAAACCGACAGAGGTCAACCCAATTTCTCCATCTTCACAAACCTGGATGATTGATGATTATGATCCACTACCACCCACACAAGCTAAACGGAGAGAGATCAAGGCAATTCCCTCATCTTCACAAACTAGTGTGATTGATCATGATGAAGAAGATGATCCACTACCACCCTCACAAGCTAAACGGAGAGCGATCAAGCCCATTCCTCCACAAGCTAAACGGAGAGCAATCAAGCCCATTCCGCCATCTTCACAAACCTGGATGATTGATGATGATGATCCACTACCACCATCACAAGCTAAACCGACAGAGGTCAAACCAATTTCTCCATCTTCACAAACCTGGATGATTGATGATTATGATCCACTACCACCCACACAAGCTAAACGGAGAGAGATCAAGCCCATTCCTCCACAAGCTAAACGGAGAGCAATCAAGCCCATTCCGCCATCTTCACAAACCTGGATGATTGATGATGATGATCCACTACCACCATCACAAGCTAAACAGAGAGAGATCAAACCAGTTTCTCCATCTTCACAAAACAGGCAGTTCTCTTCACTGCAATCTGAAATCCTAGATGATGATAAGGACTCTTTTATATCGGACGAAATGTTTGATGATTCACGGGACAGTGATTTTATTTTGAATTCCAATTCAGAGTCTGATTCTAGTGATGTTGTCCCAATAATTGACATAGGTGCTTTTAAAACTGTAAAAAATGATGAAAATGACAAGATATTCTTTATAGATATGCCCTTGGTTTACTTCAGAGGGATCCAAAGAACGAAAGTGGGTAAAAATGGACAAATTAAAAAAAGTGACCGCGTTTTTAGTAACAAGCATAGCTGTTTATATTGTGGAATTCTTGTTTGTAAACCAGTCGATCATATTGAGAGAAAACACGGTGATGAAAAAGACATAGCCGATCTTATTGAGTTAAAGCCAAAGAAAACTGACAGTTCTCAAGTGCGTAAGGAAAAAAATTCTGTTCGCCAAAAACAGCTTGAAATTTTACGTAATCGTGGAAATCATAGACATAACATGGAAGTCAAGCATTCAGGTGAGGGGGAGATAATACCATTAAGAAGACCACCAGGAAAAGGAGTATTTTATTTGTCTAGACTTGGGCCTTGTCCAAATTGTTATGGATGGATTAGTGACCAGTCAAAGCATCGATATCGCTGTGTGGCTAAGGGTAAAGATATCGAAAGTAAGAGTAGCTTGACTGTAAAAAGTAATCTACTTATGGGACTGTATGAAACAGCATCCACCACCCTTACAAAAGAAGTTTTACACACTATGGTAGTTGATGATTGCTCCAAAGTCGCCACAAGTGATCCTCTAATTATGGAATTGGGTGATGTGTGGTTGAGAAAGTCTTGCAAAAACAAACTGAGGCGTGCAAATTACACCAGCACAAGAATGAGAGCTGCAGCTCGTCTTTTAATGGGAAAACGGTGTCGATGAATTTTAACTACCATTTCTAGCAAAAAATTATAGTGGTAACAACTTTGTTCAGGATAAAGTAATTTGACTGAAATTTTCAATATATTCTTGTTACAGCATCTATTTTTGAACTGTTATAGCAAGAATGGCTAACTCCTTGTAAAAATCTCCCATAATGTATCTTTAACTACTTCTAGGTAAAGGAGCTGTACGTGCTTATGATGCGTTAGAGAATGTCTTGAGTGAATTAAAGCTAGAAAATGCTAGTTTTATCAAATCAACACTACTAAGGAAATACATTGCTACAACAACACAGGTAAGTCAGACCTGGAATCATATGTGTATCATATGAAATTTAAAGATGCATTCCCACAAAAGCATTTATCGGGTGGTTATTTCCAATAAAAGTATGGCAATTTTGGTATATCGAAAGTAGAGACACCCAATTTTACAAGAAAAATACTGGATTCCCTGAAATAAACAAATGGAGCGCGCACAGGACAAAAATAAGAGGGTGTCACTAAGTAACTGAGATTTTTTGTGTATCATATGACATTTAATAGAAGGGGCTGATCTCCGGTGTTCTTGGGCACATGGTTTGGACTTAAAAGTGAGCTCCTTCCATTCAAATACAGAATATTTCTATTTCGGTAAAATTCCCCCTATAGCCTTTGATCCAGTTTGATAAAATGTCATAATGATAACACTTAAGAAGTTTTTATTTTTATTGAATATTTGCAGGTGCTTAATATTTCTGAGAATCAACTTGGATGGATTACTAATCATTTAGGACACAACATCAACATACATAAAGATTTTTACCGAGTTATGTCTTCCACTATTGAAAAAACGAAAGTAGCAAAATTATTATTGCTGGCAGATAGTGGTTCAATAACCAATTATTATGGGAAGACGATTGACGAAATAGATTTTGAAAGCTCTGCTGGTGGTGAGTTTTAGTCTGTAGTACCTTGTTAATCTAGATCAAACAACCCTTAATACTGATAATTACATGAGCCGAGGTGGCTCAGTGAGTAAGACCCTGGTTCACTAACCAGGAGTTCTCAGGTTCTCTCCTGGTGTTGGCCGAGAAAGTTCCTTGGGATTTTCCGGCATGGTTTCCTCTTGTCAGTGGTTCAGGAGGGAGGGCCTGGCAACAAGGGGTCCAAGCAGATTCAATTGACCGACGTTAACTCCAATTAACAAAATGTTAAAGACCCATGCTGTGCACGTAAAAGAACCCCTGACAGTTGGAATTCGATATAAAAGTAGGCCGTAGCGCTGCTGTCCTGGCAAAATTTCACTCATAGCATGGCGTATGCCCATCTTCATTAGCCCAGTCGGTGCAGAAAAGTAGGACGTTAAACCCCATTTCATTTCACTGATAATTACTGGGTCGAGCCATGTAACCCAGCTCCTGTTTGACAATTAAACCAAGTCCATGGTGTAATGTTTGTATAGATTTTGTTGTATAAATGGTGGATTACATCTTGAAATTATGATTTAATATTTCTATTCTTTTTCAGACTTTCTTGTGAAAGATGATGAAGAACAAGATATTGTTGATGATGAGATTAATATTAATGATACATTACAGCCACTTGAGAAAAGAAAGAGTAGTAGTCTAGAAGTAGTTAAGAGAAAGAAACAAAAGAATGAAATTATTGAAGGTGAGAACAGAATTTAGATATTAATATCTGTGTCGCGAACTTTGATTCAAATGAAATTTTAAAAGATTTTATCTCTTGACTGACCCAGACAGTTTGACATCCAAACACCCATGTCATAACAATGACAGCATGGGTCTTTAACATTTTGTCGATTGGAGTTGACGTTGGTCAATTGAATCTGCTACGGACCGCTTGTTGGATATTCTCATGTAAACATTGTCCAGTTTGTCTAAAATCCTGAGACCATTTGACATGGTCCACAAATTTGTCATATAAATCATAATGTTTATGTTTGACTGTTATTATTTTGCCTTAGAACTTACAGTATGAAATGTTTATTGTCTTTTCATTCCAGGACCCACATGTAGTAACGATACACAGAGAAATATGTTGCAGATTTCAGATAATAGTAAGTAGTTTTATTCTCTTACGATGATTTCCTCTTTATGGTAAAATCATTCCATTCCTTCACCATAACTAAAAACAATGGTTACTCGTCTGGTGATACTGTGTGCATTCATTAACGAGGATATCCTCTTTAGGGTTCACTTCTTTCTATAAGGGCTCTCTCTTCCCCCCCCCCCTCCTCAACACTTTTTTATTATCTTATCAACAAATTGATAAGGGAATTGGGGAACAAGCAAGCTGCCTATGCTAAACCCTTATCCCTTAAAACCAGAAGAAAGCTCTTTATTGTGTAAAGTGCATACAGTCCTACCTACAGACATATCTTTGACTTCACAGGAAGTTGATCTTGAACTTAAAATAATTCCCCAAAATAGACGTATTTCGTCAGTTGTCCTTCTGCAAGACTGCTGGTTTGTGAGAATATCTGCTTTAGTTAGAATCCCATGAAGTTCTCATATGTAGAATATATTAATTTTACACAATGTCAGCACAACATCAGTAATGACTGGACAGGGACTTTAATTCAATTTATGGTACCAAATTTATTGTAGATGATGAGATTGGATCACAGCCACTTGAGAAAAGAAAGAGTAGTAGTAGTCCAGAAGTAGGTGAGAACATAACAGAATTAAAATAATACTGTGTTTTATTTTGTGTCTTTAAATCAAAGTATATTTTGAAAATCCTAATTTTGAGCTTTAAATGAGAGAAAATGTCAAATTGGGTCAAACAGTAGACTTTCTCTTAGCATTATATCAATTGGTTGTTATGTAAGTGATTAAATATGATTGGTTAAGTTCAAATAATAAACTGCAGGAAAATTAAAGGTCAAAGATCATCTTAAGACATTTAGAATATTGATTCAGAGAGTATTAAAGGCATCCCCCATCTTTAAACAAGTTGAATTGAATGCTTATTGCCTGTTCATTCCAGGAGGACCTACATGCAGTAACGATAAACAGACAAATAGGTTGGAGACTTCAGATAGTAGTAAGTAGTCTTATTCTCTTAGGATGATTTCCTCTATATTGTAAAATCATTCCATTCCTTCATCATAACTAAAAACAATGGTTACTCATCTGGTGATACTGTGTGCAATCATTAACGAGGATATCCTCTTTAGGGTTCTGGACTATGGATTTGGAGATGACTATGCACTATTTACTTTAGAGAATTTGCCTTTAAATCAATGTAATGTAACAAAAAATCACAGATTACCCCGTCTTCTTATGAATTTGTGAGGATTATTTTTACATTGTTGGTTCAGGGCTTTCTAGATATGATTCAAAACATCATTTTTTTTCTTTTAATATTTTGTTTGCAACCACACGACCAATTTCTAGTTTGGCTGAACAACACTCAAACTTAAAAGTCTACAATATATATACTTTTTTAATCCCCATGTTTTCCTATGGAGAAATTTGAAGAAATATGGATATTTCCTTTTGATAATACTTGATAAGGAACTGTTGTGTCAGTATTTGTTCATTTTTTTGATTTCAGATGTTTGGAACAAAGAAAAGAGAGGGGCCTATAATGAAGTGTTTTTTAAACTTGTCCAATTACGAGGAAAAATGCTGAAAAAAGAAGAAATAGTATCCCTCAAAAACAAGAACCCAATTTTAAAGAAAATGACCTATGACAAAATTAAAAATAAAATAAATGCAGATGTACAGAAAATAAGACGAAATAAAGACAAAAACTAAAAATAATTTGCAGATGTACAGAAAATAAGACCAAATAAAGACAAAAACTAAAAATATTTTTTTTTAAATTCTTTTGCTCTTATTCCCAAAGGTAATAGATCATGACAAAAAACGAATTTGGCTCATTAAAGAGATTAGGCTTTTAAAACTAATATGCAAAATATTTTTCTTGATGTCTTAAAATAAGTGAGAAAAACCTTTTGTAAATTTCCTATGCTAAAATATCAAAATCATATCTAGACCAAATTCTCCTATCTTATGCTCTATTACCTTATATGTCTCCATTCTAAACCGGGTCAGGGAAAGATGTCGCTTTATTTGGTAAAATATTTATTGTAATTACATAATGTTAAAAGATAGGTTTTCATGTCTGGCAAGCATTGAAATGGTTAAGAACACACTTTAACTAATGCATTGCAGTGATTCATGACAAGTCAAGTATAAACTTGCTGAAAATAGTCTCGATTTCCCGTAAGTTTGGACGCTTATTCCATCAAAATTTACTGTTTTCTACATACTTTTTTTCCCTAGGTTTATCACTACCCATTTTTATACGCCCACATTTTCATGTGGACGTATATTGTCGTCGCCCCTGTCCGTCCATGAAGAATTTAATTCTGATAATTACATGTAGATATATCATTTCCCAGGCCCAGGCAAGATTCTTTGAATGGACACAAATGATTACCAGCAACATATCTAGAGAAGCTGGTATAAAGGAATGATCTGTATTAAGTGGATATTGTGGGGGCAGGGGCGGCGGGTTGTTCATTAAAATATGGATCTGGTAAAAGATGGAATAATTGGGTATGAAATGCAGCCATTGACTGAATGGCAGTCTGAAAGGCAAAGCACATGGATGTGAGCCGAATGGTGTTTTGGGGGATTATCCTTATAACTTCCAGTTTTGCACTTAGACCGATTGTGAAAGTCAGCTCTTCAATTGAGGTCACAGGACATACGATTACATCATGTGTACCTACTTCAAGAATACACATGATGGCAAATGGCCGCCATTTAAAATACTACGCCCGCCTCTTAGAGACGATAACTTAACTCGCTATAAATTGTAAAAAAATTTACTTCGGCTAGAATTAAAAAACACCTAAGATTAACATTTGCTAAAAATTTCTAAAAAACAACCTAAATTTATGGAAATGGGGCCAAATCAAATCAGGCAAATTACATCAAATAGTCCATGTTAAACGTATAGCAAAAATTTTAAACTAACGCGAGCACGCGCGTTTCTAGACAACGCCATAGCGGGTCATAGCAACGAGTGAGTATAAATTGGAAATCCCCAATGACGTAGATATTATAAATTGGAAAGCCGAGTCTGTCTTAAAATAAGTAGTACCGTCAGTAAACAAGATGGAAGCCATCTGCTATCGTGTTTGATCATGGAGTAGGCAAGCACAGGTGTGTCGTATGGTCACAGGAGTGACAACCTAGATGAGCTGCACAAAATATGTGCAACATTTTCAACCAGCGGCTGCCAGGCAGGATACGCCCACATTTTCGAGAGATGGATAGAGAACAAGCTAAAAAGAAAGTGATTCTTCCTACAATCAAGGGCCATAATTGAGGAAATTACAATTCAATATGCGCAAATATCGATAGGAACCAAGATCTTTGGGTTATAAACTTACATTTCAAGTTTCAACAAAATCGGATAAAAATTGTGACCTCTATAGGGTCCACAACCTTGATATACCATATTTTTTCGCTATTTGAAAATGAGGGGCGGCCATTTTGTCTGTCAGTTTTTGGACGATTTTCACGAAATTCGAATATCGAAATGAACCGAGATCTTTGGGTTATAAACTTACATTTCAAGTTTCAACAAAATCGGATAAAAATTGTGACCTCTATAGGGTCCACAACCTTGATATACCATATTTTTACGCCATTTGAGAACGAACGGCGGCCATTTTGTCTGTCAATTTTGATCCGATTTTCACGAAATTCGAACTCAGTCGTCATTAGGGTGTAACAGTGATATAATAATACGTTTTTTTTTAAATCGGATCAAAATTATGACCTCTATAGGTTCCACAAGCTAAAAACGAGATTTTTCTTACAATCAGGGGCCACAATTCAGGAAGTTACGGTCCGATATGCTCGAATATCGACAGGAACCAAAATCTGTGGGTTATAAACTAACATTTCAAGTTTCAACAAAATCGGATAAAAATTGTGACCTCTATAGTGTCCACAACCTTGATATACCATATATTTACGCTATTTGAGAACGATCGGGGGCCATTTTGTCCGTCAATTTTGATCCGATTTTCACGATATGCGCGAATATCGAAAGGAACCGAGATCTTTAGGTTATAAACCTACATTTCAAGTTTCAACAAAATCGGATAAAAATTGTGACCTCTATAGGGTCCATAAGCTAAAACCGTGATTTTTCGTACAACCAGGGGCCATAATCCATGAAGTTTCGATCCGATACATGCCAATATCGAAAGCAGCCGAGATCTTTTGGAGATAAACCTATATTATTATTATTATTATTATTATTATTATTACAGCATATTTATAGTGCACCCTTTAATATAACATGTTCAAGGGCACTTTACAAAGTGACAATGTAAATCACACATAAACAACAAGATTATGGGCATGTTAACAATTATATACAGAGTCAGTTAAAAGCCTGATTAAATAAATGTGTTTTAAGTTGTTTTTTAAAAGAATATAGAGATGTAAAACATCTTAAACTAAATGGTAGATTATTCCATAAAACAGGTACTTGATAACTAAAAGAACGCTGACCATAAGAGACTAGTTGAACAGCTTTGGGCTTTATCTGATGTACTAATGTTCGGCCAGGTGTATAAAGTTCTAAAAGATCTGCGAGGTAAACAGGAGCTAAATTATTTAAACATTTAAAAGTAAGTAATAAAATCTTAAAATCAATTCGATATTTAACAGGTAACCAGTGTAAATTATATAAAACAGGAGTTGTGTGGTCACATTTCTTAGTTAAAGTAACAAGTCTAGCCGCAGTATTCTGTACTTTTTGTAATTCATCTATAAGCTTTAAAGGTAAACCAACTAAAAGTGAATTAAAGTTATCTAATCGAGAAGTGACCAGAGAATTAACAAGTGACTTAGTGGCCTCTACAGTTACACATTTACGTATTTTACCTATATTTCTAATATTAAAATAGCACAATTTACAAATATTATTTACTTGAGCTCCCATAAGCATAAAACTATCAAAGATAGCGCCAATATTACGAGCAGAATAAGATGAAAATATATCACAATTACCAATTACAACAGGGGGGTTATCTTGTGCAGATTTACTTAATTGATGCCTTGATGGCCTAATAACAAATATTCGGTTTTATCATCATTCAATTTTAGAAAGTTCTTTGACATCTATTTTCTAATTTCACTAATACAGTTCACAAGTTGCAATTTTGATAAATTGAAAGAAGATGGACAATTAGGTGTAAATGAAATATATAATTGAGTATCATCGGCATACAAATGAAAGCTGAGACCATATTTTCTGACAATATCTCCTAATGGTGACGTATATTTCAAGTTCCGTCAAAATCGGATAAGAATTGTGACCTCTAGAGTGTCCACAAACAATTTGTGGGCGGACGTCCGGACGGACATGGGCGACGGCATAATACGTCCACATGAAAATGTGGGCGTATAAAAACCTCATAAGGCTGTTTAAAGGCTTGCCTTTTGAAAGTCAGCTCTTCAACTGTGGTCAAAGGGGAGACAACCCATTTTTTCCTCTTAATGGATAGATGAGCTGCACAAAATGTGTGCAAACTGGAAATTTTTAAAAACCTCATAAGGCCGTTTGAAAGGCTTGCCTACATGAGGCTGTCCTCCTTAGTCAAATTCCTCATATGGGGGTCTCCTAACAAGGACCCTTCCTCAGATAGGTACACCCGTGGGTATGGGTGTGTGTGTGTGTCTGTGGTTCGCCTACAGGGCGCAATTCTTCATGGATTTTCTTCAAACTTGGTATACTTATTCCTTATACCCCAAGGAAGATCCCTATTGTTTTGGGGGCATGCCCGACCCCCAGGGGCCGAGCCACGCCCATTTCTAGTATTTGTTTGTTTGTCGTCTACAGGCCACATTTCTTAACTTATAATCTTGAAACTTTGCATACACATTCTTTGTACCCTAAGGAGCATCCCTATCATTTGGGGTGCATGCCCGACCCCCAGGGGCAGAGCCACGCCCATTTTCTTTTCTTGTGTCTTTGTGTCGCCTACAGGGCGCAATTCTTACTGGATTTTCTTCAAACTTGATATACTTATTCCTTATACTTGGTATACTTATTCCTTATACCCCAAGGAAGATCCCTATTGTTTTTGGTGCATGCCCGACCCCCAGGGGCATAGCCACGCCCATTTCTAGTATTTGTTTGTTTGTCGTCTACAAGCCACATTTGTTAACGTATAATCTTGAAACTTTGCATACACATTCTTTGTACCCTAAGAAACATCCCTATCGTTTGGGGTGCATGCCCAACCCCCAGGGGCAGAGCCACGCCCATTTTCTTTTCTTGCGTCTTTGTGTCGCCTACAGGGTGCAATTCTCACTGGATTTTCTTCAAACTTGGTATACTTATTCCTTATACTTGGTATACTTATTCCTTATACCCCAAGGAAGATCCCTATTGTTTTTGGTGCATGCCCGACCCCCAGGGGCATAGCCACGCCCATTTCTAGTATTTGTTTGTTTGTTGACTACAGGCCACATTTCTTAACTTATAATCTTGAAACTTTGCATACACATTCTTTGTACCCTAAGGAACATCCCTATCGTTTGGGTGCATGCCCAACCCCCAGGGGCAGAGCCACGCCCATTTTCTTTTCGTGTGTCTTTGTGTCGCCTACAGGGCGCAATTCTTACTGGATTTTCTTCAAACTTGGTATACTTACTCTTTATACTCTAAGGATGACCCCTATCGTTTGGGGTGCATGCCCAACCCCCAGGGGCAGAGCCACGCCCATTTTTTTTGTGTGTGTCTGTGTGTCGCCTACAGGCCGCAATTCTAACTGGATTTTCTTAAAACTTTGTATACTTACTCTTTACACCCTAAGGATGATCCCTATTGTTTTTTGGTGCATGCCCGACCCCCAATGGAAGAGCCACGCCCATTCCTTGTATTTATTTGTTTGTCGTCTACAAGCCACATTTGTTAACGTATCATCTTGAAACTTTGAATGCTTATTCTTTGTACCCTAAGGAACATTCCTATCATTTGGGGTGCATGCCCAACCCCCAGGGGCAGAGCCACGCCCATTTTCTTTTTGTGTGTCGCCTACAGGGCGCAATTCGTACTGGATTTTCTTCAAACTTTGTATACTTACTGTTTATACTCTAAGGATGATCCCTATCATTTGGGGTGCATGCCCAACTCCCAGGGGCAGAGCCACGCCTATTTTCTTTTTGTGTGTCTGTCGCCTACAGGCCGCAATTCTAACTGGATTTTCTTAAAACTTTGTATACTTACTCTTTACACCCTAAGGATGATCCCTATTGTTTTTTGGTGCATGTCCGACCCCCAATGGAAGAGCCACGCCCATTCCTTGTATTTATTTGTTTGTCGTCTACAAGCCACATTTCTTAACGTATCATCTTGAAACTTTGAATGCTTATTCTTTGTACCCTAAGGAACATTCCTATCATTTGGGGTGCATGCCCAACCCCCAGGGGCAGAGCCACGCCCATTTTCTTTTTGTGTGTCGCCTACAGGGCGCAATTCGTACTGGATTTTCTTCAAACTTTGTATACTTACTGTTTATACTCTAAGGATGATCCCTATCATTTGGGGTGCATGCCCAACTCCCAGGGGCAGAGCCACGCCTATTTTCTTTTTGTGTGTCTGTCGCCTACAGGCCGCAATTCTAACTGGATTTTCTTAAAACTTTGTATACTTACTCTTTACACCCTAAGGATGATCCCTATTGTTTTTTGGTGCATGTCCGACCCCCAATGGCAGAGCCACGCCCATTCCTTGTATTTATTTGTTTGTCGTCTACAAGCCACATTTCTTAACGTATCATCTTGAAACTTTGAATGCGTATTCTTTGTACCCTAAGGAACATTCCTATCATTTGGGGTGCATGCCCAACCCCCAGGGGCAGAGTCACGCCCATTTTCTTAATGTGTGTCGCCTACAGGCCACAATTCTTAATTGGTCATCTTGAAACTTAAAATACTTATTCCTTATACCCTAAGGATGATCCCTTTTGTTTTGGGTGCATGCCTGACCCCCGTGGGACAGCAACACCCATTTCTTGTATTTGTTTGTCTGTCGTCTACAGGCTGCATTTCTTAATGTATCATCTTGAAACTTTGAATGCTCATTCTTGGTACCTTAAGGACAGTGCCACGCCCATTTTCTTTTTGTCTGTCTGTGTGTCAGCTACAGGCCACAATTCTTAATCGATCGTCTTGAAAACTTTTTTTTATACTTATTCCTTATACCCTAAGGCTGACCACTATTGTTTTTGGTGCATGCCGTACCCCCTGGGACAGAGCCACGCCCAATGCTTTTGTGTCGTGTGTTCGCCTACAGGATGCAATTCTTAACAGATCCTTTTAAAACTTTACATACCTATTCCTTATACCCTAAAGATGACCCGTATTGTTTTTGGTGATTTCCTAACCCCCAGGGGCAGAGCCATGCCCATTTTTACTTCGTGTCTGTGTGTGTTGTCTACAGGCCACGATTCTTAATGGATCGTCTTTAAACTTGGGATATGTATTCCTTATAGCCTAAGGATGTCAACTGCATGTCCCGACTCCCACAGGCAAGACACGCCCAATTTTTGTGTTTGTCGTTTACAGGCCGCAATTCTGAATGAAGCAGCTTGGTACTTGTATTCCTTATAGCCTGAGGGCGTCCACTATTGATTTTGATGAATGTCCCGACCCCCAGGGGCAGGGCCACGCCCACTTTTTGCCTTTAGCGTTAGGAAGGCACAATTCTGAATGGATTATCTTGGTATACTTATTCCTTATACTCTAAGGACGGCAACTATTGATGTTGAGGCACGACCCTCAACGCTAAACAAACCAAACGCCTAGCCTTCTTGACAAAGTACCATATCAATCAAAGCACGAATGTGGACGTATATTGTAGCGTTAGCGTTATGTTTCAATTATTGCACCGTTACACCATATTTCCCGAAACTGGCCGACAAATTGACCACTCCAAGTACGAGAAAAGCGTAACATTATGTAATCCTAAGTCTTGTCTCTGACCGGACGGGGTCCGCTGACAGTTCCTATCGAGCCCTATATAGCTGCAATATGAAAGTACGGTGAAATACCTCCTCTCAGGCTATTTTGAAACCCTTACCTTCTATTTTTCACCGCGAATGTTTATTTTTCGCAAAAGGAATCATTTCCCGCCATATCTGATAATTCAACACTATGTTCAAGTAGAATTTAGCAATTAAATAAACATGTGATCTGCGCATGTTCGGGTCTCGTAATGGTTGGCCAGTTCAAACGTGTTTTGTGTATGTTTTCAATCGCAGAATTCTACTTGAAAATAGTGTTGAATTCTAATAACCGTGTGTCAACTGTGGCAAGAAATGATTCCTTTGGCAAACAAAGAAGAACCTGGGTGAAAAATAGTTGGTAAGGATTCAAAAATAGCCTTAGACCAGAGGTGGGAATGAGCGGTATATTACAGTTATATAGGACTCGATAGGAACTGTCAGCGGAGATGTCCGCTCAAAGACAGTTCCAAGGGGAACCATGGACCCTCTAGAGATGACAATTCTCTTCCAAATTTTGATGATATTTAAAAAATATATGTGTATATCCAAAAGATTTGCGCATATTGGACCGTTATTTCCTGGATTATGGCCCTTGATTCTACGAAAAATCGGTTTTGTACGATTTAAAAAAAAAACAAAACATTTCTATATATCAGAGTTACACCATCACGACGGTTGAGATTTCCAATCAATCATTCAGTTGGATAAAGTGTAAAGTGTCTTTCTGCAGTCACATCAAAATTATGATGTGCCTTTAAAATACACTTGTTACGTCATCCTTTGATGTTGCCGTTTCAATGTGCTAAGCGTAAATTATATTTACTAGTTGAAATATTGGACCCGCGTGACGTATTTCATTGAAATGCACGTGCTGGCCTCGTGCCAGACATTGCGTAATATATTAGATTTCGCCCTCGTGGCATTGCACTTGTACAATATCAATATATTAGGCCTTCTTAAAGCCTCGCACTTGACCATTAAATCACACATACAGATTGGAACCAACGGAATGTTGAGCAAAAAGCTACCGCCTAGCTGTGATGTTACCGCCATTCAACATTGAAGTCAACGGGCAAATAATTGCCAGGTTTTGGTAAATATTCATGATTTTGAGGCGGAAAAACAACAGAGTTATCAGGTTGGTTACGATGATATGTACGACAGCTAGTTACATGTTTTTGGTACGCTTCTTCAAGTTTGCGTATCTTAAAATTTTGGTCAACCTCATAAAAACTTCAGTGCAAAGACGTGACCATTTGTTCCGCAGCCCAACGAAAATTTGGGAAAATTTGAAGACGGGCAAAGAGGCAAGAATTAACATTGAAGTCAAGTGGGAAATTAAAGGTGGTCTGCTTCCAGACTAATCTTATCACGACTGTAATACCACCCCTTTGAAAGCTCTCTAGTGTTGTTAACTCCACTGTGTTTTAGTTTCACTTTCATTTTGTTGTACCAGTATCAGTGGGTAATTCCATTAAATCCATTAAAACTAAAGAATAAGACAACTGCTTAAAGTCTCTAACTCAATATCATTCAACATTGAAAACACGAATTATTTGTCAATTTAAATCAACATTGATGCTGTGATCTTACCGGGAAAAGATGGGCTTCTGATATCCAATATTTAAGAAAATAAAAACATTTTACCATGTACACGATTCGTGTACCATAATGCGTTTCAGCCCCAGTTCTAACAAGAGACTCGAGGAACGAGGCTATAAACATTGCACCAAATCAAACGGCATATGTAGACTGGAATAACCAGACGCTAAAAATTTGCATTCGATTGAGATTGCTGGCTTATTTCGCCGAATATAACTTATTTGAAATTAGAGTAAAAACGGAAACCACTGAATATAAACCAGTCTATATACATTCATATACAGCATTATATGCGTTTCCACCCACTTGTGTCAATTTCTCGGTCCCAAATGTTGGCGATTTAGCTCCTTGAAGAGGCGCCAATGCTCCGCTAAGCTGCTACAACGATTACATGCTAGGTGATCAAAGTCACCCGCTTGCCTATTAAAGTTAAAGAAGAATAAAGTGGGTCAGTTTCTTAAAATTACCACAACCCTACCTGCCAGGTAACGCCAGTCCAAGTTAAAGGGCTAATCCCTATAATTTTTTGGAGAATAAAACTGCTTATTTTGTGTTAGAATACTCTACCTAAGGACAGAGAAACTAACTCAGTATTTGTGATACGTTTGCAAACAACTTAAACCCGTCAATCTCCATCTGGAAAGGAAATCGGTGTCCCAAGCTGTATTCTGCGGTGTCTACATAACACCAGGCTTCTTTTAAAAAAAAATAATGTGTAGATGAAATTTACCTTTGGATATCAAGTACAGTACACTGGTCACTCACTATATAGACCTCTCAATAAACGGAAGTCGATTATCAGGCCATCAACAAAATAATAGGCCCGAATTCTTAAAAAGGGTTACGTGTCCGGATAAGCAGTTTTGACATTCACGCCAAAACGACTCAATATTTTGAGCTGAAATTTTGGGACAAGGTAAATACAGCCATCATGGATATTTCGGTGTTTAAATTTCATACGTACTCAGACTTTTATTTTTGAGATTCTGTTTAAAACGGGATTGTCCCTTTAATAAGCGAGGGTAATTGTGTTTTGCCTATATAATCTTACACAGTGGAAACACTGTGCCTGCCATACTTATATGGCGGGGTATCAGGTTCAAAATGCGATCTGCAGTTGAAAGTAGAAAATAAAAAGCAAAAGAGAAAATTCTAATCCAAAATGGACATTTTCGTGTGGGAAACATATACCGCTCGTGCTTTTCAACCTAATACGTCCACCTTTTCAACTTGAAGTCGTAAATATTCTACTTTCAACAGCAGAATTTCTACTTTCAATAATCAACTTTTGACATTCGGACTTTCAACTTCAGATTTTCTACTCCAGATTTTCTGCTAAAGATTTTCTCAATGCATATTACGGAAATAAATTTGATCACGTGACTATTTCTGCATGTCATTAAAATTCGGCAATTACCCTTAGGTACCACTGGATTTGCAGTCAGCAAACTCGGTCGATGGTTGGGTTATAATTTGGGAATAGTTTGTTTGACTTAAATAAAAAACGCACCAACTCAAATTTCATTACATCGTTTTTTGTCTATTTGGTATATTTTCCCCCAAGTTCAACTATAATTCATCTTACATACATCGTGGCAAGACTTAGGGTCGCCTGTCCAACCTTGTGGGTTTTCTCCGGTTTCCTCCCACTGTAAAGGCCATGTGTTAGTCCCGAAATGACCTAGTTTGTGTCGAGTGGACGTTAAACCTCTCTCTCTCTCTCTCTCTCTCTCTCTCTCTGCCTCTAAACAAGCATTCAAAAGCACTAATGGGAGTGAACTAAGATAACAATAAGTAGCCTGGAGCAAGAGTGGCTAAGTGAGTAAGACGCTGGCATGCTGGCCTGGAGGTAGTGGGTTCGTTCCCGGTATTGCTCGAGACAGTTCCTCAGGATGGATTTTCCGGGTGGTTTCCTCTTGCTGGTGAGGTAGGACGTAGGGCCTGACAACAAGGACAACTGTCTTGTCGTTTGGATAGGACGAAAAACCAAAGTCCCATGTACACATTTGCACGCATGTAAAAGATCCCCTGTCATCTGGAATTCAATATATAAGAAGGCTGTAGCGCTGCTGCACGGGCAAAATGACCCTCGTAGCACACTGTATGGCGTATGCCCGTCTTCATAATCCCAGTCGGTGCACAACAGTAGTATGTTAAACCAAATTTCATAAAGTAGCGGTGGATTACAGTGGCTAAGTGGGTAAGATGCTTGATACCGCTGTCCGGGGAAAATTTAACTCATTAGCCTAGTTTGGAGCAGAGCATTAAGACCTTTAATTTCATTAAGTAGCCCTTTCATGCTCATAACAGGGTTCCACTTTCTAGGATTATATGTTGTGGAGTGTGTTCTTTAAGCATTAGAAATGAATACAGAATCTTTGAATAGATCTTCAACACTTTATTTCAGGATTAATAACAGCAACAAGTAAACAACTTATAACTTCCTATAAATCGGCCCTTCAACTAGCTAGTATATAGGTTCCCTAAGCTGGTCTCCCCAACTATTATTAATCGTACATACATTTCTCTCTTTATAATAAATTAGTTACTTACTATTAGTTACTATGAAAGTGTTAAAGCCATTTAACTGATCAGATCAACCACTTTAGTTGCCATAATTTAAATCGAGTGACCAATTGCTGTCTGCTTCATCTGACTTACCAAGCATTAATGTATATTAAAATATAGATTTGAAATTAAAAATAGAATTAAACAATAATAAAGTAACATGTTACCTATACATTAATCATATGTATCCCCCCTACTTCAAACAAAAACATGTTTTAAATATTAATGCAAACAAAATCCTTATTTTTCCACTAATCAAAATAACATAATCTATAACAACTACTTTCACGATAATAATTTTTATTTCTGTACAAAGGATTCCTGTAAGGCCTAAAATGTCTAAGGACTTGTACAGGTGGATCTTCTGAACAAACGCCTACGTAATCTTGGGTCTTGACTGCTCGTTAGTATCCGGAACATTTTAAAAACCCACAACCTTTTCAGTGGAGGCCACAGAAACCTGTACTTTTTGGGCACCGATCTTTGCAAAAAATTCAAGCTGTCTCTGTCTAACCCTTTGTATTTGGGCAAACGAACGATATTTCTTTTCCGTTCTGGATAATCAGTTTACCGAGAAGCCCCCCCTTTCAAGACCCTGTGATAGTTGATCCAGATTTCGTATTACTGCTACTACTACTGAAGGAGGAATAAAGTTGATATTCATCCCTTCTTCTTTAATATATAATATGTACAATTTATGTCGCTTAGCTGCACCGCTTTCCCCACAATATAACACATTTTGACTTGCAGGGAATGTAGCTCGCCGGTGTGTGTTCTCTTAGATGAACACAGATTATTGGAATGGATCTTCAACACTTTATTTCAGGAGCAAATAAAAAACCCAGCAACAATTAAACAACCTATAACTTCCTATAAATCAAAACCCCAACTAGTATATACAGTCTTCCTAAGCTGGTCTCATTGGTTGATATTGACTAGAGAAGCCCAGTCGAAACGTCGCTCAGTAATAAACAGTAATTGTATTCCATAAAATTGTGACCTGTATATGCTAAAGACCCCTACGCGCAAGCGAATTATTGAAATAAAATTTAAAACCATATTTTAGTCCCGAAATTACCTAGTTTGTACATATTATATATTAAAGAAGAAGTTACTCAGTCGAACAAATCAGTCAATAAAATCAGTGAAATATCTTAGTCGAAAAAAAAAACCCAGGCAGATAATTCAATCGAATAATCCAGTCGAAAAATCAAGTCGAATAACCGAGTCGCTCAATGCGACAAGGAAAACGTAAAGCATGACTTTATTTAGCAGTGGTGGAACAAGCAGCCTACTCCTCTATAAATCCCTCCACATCTTTGTTTTCATTCCGAAGCGACTAGATACTATGCTGTCCTCAGTTTTATGCATCGGACACAAACTAAACACTAACTGTATAAACAGTTATTGTTTTCAGTCGCTGACATCAGTCGTTGACCCTTAACCCGAAATGACGACCTTACTCTCAAAGAGAAGTCAACAGGATGTTTAGGGGATTGCTATTAAAGAAAAATCTCTATAAAGTTTTGATTTCTAGAGAACTATTATAATTGGTGGTCTTAATCCTTTGAGATTAAAATAGTTATCTGCCGAATAAACAAAATGGAAGATATAAACAAGCATGCATCCCTTCCTTTGGACTTTCTTTGCGGTAATTATTAACTCATACGCCCTAATGATGGGCATAGTCATAAGTGCCACATTTCCATGTTTTATTATGACTATGAAACCATACTCATGTAGTTAATTGTTTCATTTCAGATATTATCATTCGTCATGTAGAATAAAATATAAAACTACGAAATACCCAAGGGTTATTCTCTATGATAACATCGCCTACGACATCCAGCCTAGTCAGAGATGCCTGCGATCAGCTGTCCATTCCCTAATTGCACATTCAAAACCCTTGATGTCGACTCACAGCTTGCTGTAGAACTCCTCAAGATCCATGGCCTCACACACGTGACCACCCACAGCACCACCGCTGCCAAAGTCGAGAAAATCAACCGACCAACCATTACTACATGTATCAGTCTGGCTGATTGGAACTATTTTCGGATAAGATGGAAGGACTATGTCGAGGCAACCGGCATAAGCGGCAAAACACTAAACGTCCAAATCCTCGAATGTTGCGACGAGCAGTTACGACGGGACCTCACACGTAACACAGTTGGCTCCCTTACAGACAGGACCATTGATGAAATACTAGACAGCATGAAACAACTCGCTGTCAGACTCGAGAGTCCAATGGTAGCCCGAGCTGAACTTCATGCTATGATCCAAGGTCACGACGAACCTATCCGTGCCTACTGCGCAAGAGTTCGTGGACAAGCCACCGTCTGCCAGTATACCGTTGATTGCCCCAATTGCACACATAATGTCGACTACACTGACCTTGTCATCAGAGACATCATGTGTCAAGGCCTATCAAACAAGGACATACAACTGGAACTATTAGGCGACAGTAACCAAACCCCTTCTTTGAAGGAAACACTACATTTCATTGAAAAGAAAGAATCTGGCAAGCGCTCTGCCACCCGCCTGTCAAACACGTCTCAGGCTACAGCCGCAAGCAGCTCATACCGACAAGCCCAGAATAAAGGCGCAAAGCCGCATAATACACCAACCGAAAATCGTCAAACTGAGTCACGAGATCTTTGCAGCTACTGTGGTCAACCAGGTCATGGAAAAAAGGCCCCATCTAGATTCCGCCGTTCGACATGCCCCGCATTTGGCCTTATCTGCGAGAAATGCTCCACCAAGAACCACCTTGCCTCTGTCTGCAGGGGTGGCCCTCGCCTCACGCGGGCAAGATCCAATGAACCATTACCAGAACATGAGAGTGCCATATTCGATGAACTTTGTACTATTAATGAGCATGTCCATGACTTCACAGAGCTCCCCATACGTCTGGATCATCACATACATAACAACCTCACAGACACGTGGCTTAAGCGACTTTCTATGCCTCAACCAGTGGTCGCCCTTTCAGCCAGCATAGACAAAAAGGACTACAGTGCATTGGGCTTTCTTAGAAACATCCACAATAAATGCATCACCATACAATGTGTAGCCGATACTGGTTGTCAGAGCTGTCTTTGGGGAATCAATGTCCTACCACTACTCGGTCTCTCCCGGTGCGACTTATTACCTGTCACTCTATCCATGCGTGCGGCAAATAGTGTCAGCATTAACATTATTGGAGCAATCATCGTCCGCATATCCGGCACCAATGGACCTCCGCGCCACACCAAGCAAATAGTATACATTACAGACTCCTCAGATAAATTTTATCTCAATCGTGAGGCCTGCCTGAGACTGGGCATCATTAGTTCGAACTTCCCAATAATTGGGGAACACTCGTCAGCAATCAACACAGCCATTCAGCCCTGCTCATGTCCAGCCCGACAGAAGCCACCCCCTAGGCCTACCAACCTCCCGTATCCACCCACCGAGGAGAACAGGGAACGCATTGAGAAGTGGCTACTCAACTACTACTGTTCATCCACATTCAACACGTGTGAACACACCCCACTACCTATGATGGATGGTCCCGCACTCCGCCTCATGATAGACCAAGACAAGGAGCCGGTGGCTCACCATACTCCCATTCCGGTCCCCATCCATTGGAAAGAGGAGGTGAAAGCAGGCCTTGACAGAGACGTAAATCTGGGTGTTATTGAACCCGTTCCCGTTGGCACGCCAGTCACCTACTGTCACCGAATGGTCATCTGTGCCAAAAAGAATGGCACACCGCGACGCACAGTGGACATGCAAGCCCTTAATGCTAACGCAACCAGGGAAACTCACCACACACCATCGCCATTCCATTTAGCCAGATCAGTTCCACCAAATACCAGAAAAACAGTAAGCGACGCTTGGAATGGCTACCACAGCGTTCCCTTACACGCGAGCGACCGCCACCTCACAACATTCATAACCCCTTGGGGGCGATACCGTTACAAAGTATGCCCACAAGGGTACATCGCATATGGTGACGCTTATACACGCCGTTTTGATGAGATTACGGCCGACATACCCAACAAAGCTAAATGTGTCGACGACACATTGTTATGGTCGAATTCAATCGAAGAAAGCTTCCACCAAGCGACTAAGTGGCTGGAGACATGCGCAAACGCTGGGATCACGCTAAACCCTGAGAAATTCCACTTTGCAGCTCACTCGGTGGAATTTGCCGGCTTCGAGATCTCCGACACCAAAGTTCGACCGAGTCCCAAATACTTAAAGGCCATCCACGACTTTCCAACACCTACTTCTGTTACCGATGTTCGATCATGGTTCGGCCTTGTTAATCAGGTATCCTACGCGTTTTCAATGGCAACGACAATGGCACCATTTCGCGAACTGCTAAAGCCAAGAAAACCTTTCTATTGGGACGACACACCAGATCAATTATTCAACACATCGAAACTGCACATCATAGATGAGATTTGTAAAGGTGTTCAGATTTTTGACAAAACGAAACCAACAAGCCTCATCACGGACTGGTCCAAAACCGGTATTGGATTCTGGCTACTTCAAAAGCATTGCAACTGTCCGGCTGTAGACACGAAGACACTTTTCTGTTGCCCAGACGGTTGGAAAATCACTTTAGTGGGCAGTCGTTTCACTCATCCCGCTGAGTCTCGTTACGCACCAATTGAGGGTGAGGCGCTTGCAGTCGCAGACGCACTTGATCGTGCCAGATACTTTGTCCTCGGATGCACCAATCTGTACGTAGCCGTAGACCATAAGCCCTTGCTGGGTATCTTCGGATCGCGAGCCTTGGACGATATCAGCAACCCTCGCCTCCGCAATCTCAAGGAAAAGACGCTGCGCTATCGTTTCCAACTGATACACATACCTGGAGTAAAAAACAGGGCCTCTGATTGCATGTCGCGCTCACCATCGGGCCCACGATCACCCAACAAGTATCACCTTATCGATGACAGCGGTGCGATTTCACATGGACATATCGGGTGTGAATCACTCTCTATGCTACGTATCCACTCGCCCACCACACACAGCATAGAGTCCGAACTTGAAGAAGTAGCCTCTACCTCACTGGAGGATTTTAACTCTATCACATGGGATCAAGTACGTGAGGCCACCAGCAGTGATCAAAACCTTGTGAACCTAATTAATCTCATCGAAGAAGGTAATATTCCACGGGCTTACGAGGAATGGCCGTTAGCCCTACACAATTACCACCGATTCCGAGATGACTTGTATACGTTAAATGGAGTACTTATGTATAAGGATAGGATAATCATCCCCGAATCCTTACGTGACCAGTGCATTGATGCCCTTCACTCAGCGCACCAGGGCACTTCAATGATGACAGCAAGAGCAGAATCATCCATTTTCTGGCCAGGCATCACTAATGACATTGCTCAGGCTAGATCACAGTGCTACCATTGTAACAGAATCGCACCTTCACAACCCAGTGCTCCACCTACCCCTTTAGTTGAACCACAATACCCATTTCAGTGTATATGTGCCGATTATTTCGAATACAAGGGACACAACTACCTCGTTATAGTTGACCGGTACTCTAATTGGCCGATCGTCGAACGCGCCTCTGAGGGAGCAAATGGTCTGGTCAATTGCCTTCGCCGAACCTTCGCAACATATGGTATTGCCGACGAATTATCATCCGACGGGGGACCTGAATTCACTTCCGCCACTACAAGAACCCTCCTTAAACAATGGGGTGTACATCATCGTCTATCATCTGTTGCCTTCCCACACAGTAATTGCCGCGCAGAAATAGGAGTTAAAACCATAAAGCGTCTCATCGCCAACAATTCAGGCCCTAGTGGTACTTTAGATACTAACACGTTCCAACGGGCAATCCTACAGTATCGTAACGCTCCAGACCCTACAACAAAGTTGTCACCATCTCAATGTGTGTTTGGCCGACCCACCAAGGACTTCATCCCCATACGTCCTGGTCGCTATCTCCCGCATCCTACATGGCGCTCCACTTTGGCGGCCCGCGAGGAAGCTTTGCGTAACCGACACATGCGCGACGCCGAACGTTGGTCAGAGCACACTCATCGCCTCCCACCACTGAAAGTAGGTGATACAGTTCGCATTCAAAACCAAACCGGTCCGTATCCAACAAAATGGGACAAAACTGGTACAATTATAGAGGTCCAACAATTTGACCAATATCTTGTCCGTGTTGATGGTTCCGGACGTTCTACTCTCCGCAACAGGAAATTCCTCAGAAAGTATGTACCTGTTAAGCAGCCACCCTCTCAACGGTCAATCTTAGACGACCTCCGGACCATCCCATATCACCCAACTGATCTCAGAGCCGATCTGCCTCACTTGGACGTAACACAGCTAGACAACCAACAAAGAGGATCTCGAACCACCACTCCACCATTGAAAGATCAACCTACCTGTTCCGTCTCCGACAGTCATTCCGTCCACCTCGCACGCAATATCCCCAGTGATACCACCTCAGCCTCCTTGTCAATTGCAGGACAATCCACTACCTCCAACATCCAATCCGACCACCACCGCTGGGCAAACTCAACCACCTCCACAGCTACGTCGATCCCTCCGTGCGCGAGGACCACCAGCTTGGTTAAACGATTACGCTAAATAGTGCAATCATAATACCTATTATATCAGTCCCAGTGCTATTATGGACAATATCTCATGGGACTTGGGGGGAGATAGAGAACTATTATAATTGGTGGTCTTAATCCTTTGAGATTAAAATAGAGTTATCTGCCGAATAAACAAAATGGAAGATATAAACAAGCATGCATCCCTTCCTTTGGACTTTCTTTGCGGTAATTATTAACTCATACGCCCTAATGATGGGCATAGTCATAAGTGCCACATTTCCATGTTTTATTATGACTATGAAACCATACTCATGTAGTTAATTGTTTCATTTCAGATATTATCATTCGTCATGTAGAATAAAATATAAAACTACGAAATACCCAAGGGTTATTCTCTAATTTCAACTGTCAGATTTGAGCTTGGGGTAAAAAACAAAATAGACAAAAAACGATGTAATGAAATTTGAGTTAGTGCGTTTTTTATTTAAGTCAAACAAACTATTCCCAAATGTTAACCCAACCATCCACCGAGTTTGCTCACTTGAAATCTTTGCGGTACTTAGGGGTAATTTCCGTATTTTAATGACATGCAAAAATAGTCACGTGATCAAATTTATTTCCGTAATATGCATTGAGAAAATCTCGAGCAGAAAATCTGGAGTTGAAAATCTGAAGTTGAAATTCCGAATGTCAAAAGTTGATTATTGAAAGTAGAAATTCTGTTGTTGAAAGTAGAATATTTACGACTTAAAGTTGAAAAGGTGGACGTATTAGGTTGAAAAGCACGAGCGGTATATGTTTCCCACACGAAAATGTCCATTTTGGATAAGAATTTTCTCTTTCGATTTTTATTTTCTACTTTCTACTGCAGATCGCATTTTGAACCCGATACCCCGCCATATACTTACATCTATAGGCAAGACGGTAATTCAGAAGAAAGTATACTCAAGCACCTTTTTCACGTTGTTCCGCAAAGCGTCAATCTCACCACTACCCGAAAAAGTCGTAATAGTTTATGTTGTTTCAATTTGGGATTTTTGACATTGTTCCTCCAAACAAGCCTTTCTTGATTTGTACTGACATATGGTCATGCTCCCTGACACGTGACTGTTTAGCAGTAAAATGTTGCCCAGTCGCCACGGATTCAAGAAAACGGTCCCTGGACGTAGAGGGCGAGTGTAGCTGAACTACACTTATAAACATACATTATGCAAGGGCTACATCTACCAATTGCAGGTCTTTCTTTTAGTCTGAAATATTATCTACACCGGAACTGGTGTTGGCGTTTATTCGCTTGTAAGGTTTTTTTTATTGCGGGACTATGATGAGCATGTATTCCCCTGAACTGGTGTTGGCGGTTTTCGCTTGTTAATGTTTTAATGTCACTATGATCTAAACCACGAAGTGCGCTACTTGTGAATGTGGTATTGTGTATATTGAATATTTGTCGTATATCAATACTGGCCTATAATACCCTACAGCCGGTGCATATCTATTTATAGGCATATACACAATCAAATCGCATAATGTCTTAAACACAATCCACACTAGCCATAAATAAAATGAATATTACGGGTTTACTGCTGTGGGCGCAACTTAAGTTTGATGATAGTCATTGTTATTCGTATAGCTATCAAATACAATTATTTTTCTATAAGTTATTGCATTACACATGCGGTGACTATAAGAAATATAATCTGAATTATTGGTAAGTATTGGGTGATACTACATGGTAGTAATTCAATACAGGTTAGAAATGAAATGAAATGGGGTTTAACGTACTACTGTTCTGCTCCGACTGTGCAAAGGAAGACGGGAGTTCAGGGGTCTGTTTCACGAAATTTTAACTAAGATAAAATCCTAATTTTAGTAATTTGATTGGATAATATTAGATTGATTTTAGTGCTTGGTCTATCAAAATTGAAGTATATACTAAAATTTGGATTTTATCTTTAGTTAAAATTTCGAGTAACAGGGCTCAGGTTTACTTAGTTTTTATTTTTTTATTAACAGGCAACATAACAATTAGGTAACAAACACTTGTTAAACAACATGGCGAATTGACCAACAGCTAAACAAGATGGACGCACAGAGGTTCTTATATTAAATAGAATCGGGCTTTAGAATCCAAATAAACCAAGTGTTGATACAGTGAATACCAGTGTTAACTAGGGTAAGAAATAGTTAGCCTATTGGCAATACGGTGAACACCAGTGTTAACTAGGGTAAGGTAGTTAGCCTATTGTAGATACGGAATAGTTAGCATGTTGTCAATACAGCGAACATCAAGATTACCTAGGGCAAGAAATGGTTAGTTCATTGTCAATACGGTGAACGTCGGGGTTTAATTACCTAAGGTAAGAAACAATTAATCCATTGTCAATACGGTGAATATCACGGTTAACTGGGGTAAGGAGCTAGTTAGCCTATGTAGATCCGATGAAAATCAAGGTTGCCTGGTGTAATTGTTCGTCTATTGTTAAAACAATTATGATGAATATTTTCTTAAAGGCACGACTAATTCAGGTGTAATTAGAAAATAACCGGCATTAACAATTAGAACCATATTCTTGATTAATCGGTTTTCGTGTGGACCTAGTGCCGTCGCCCATGACCGAAAATCACCTACGGTACACATAGCTCGTGGACACTCTGGGAGTCACGATGTTTTTACACCCAAAACCATCCTTTCTTGTGGCGTTCCGCAAGGATCAGTTCTGGGACCGATACTGTTTAGTCTTTATACTTCACCCATTGGAGACATAGTACGTAAGCATGGGCTGTGTTTTCAATTATACGCTGACGATACTCAGATTTATCTATCATGCAAACCCTCTGTTGACAATCATCTTACTTGAAGAATACATAGATGACACTAAAAATTGGATGACTTCAAACTTTCTTAAGTTAAACGATGACAAAACTGAATATCTACAAATTGGTTCTAAAAATGTGCTTAGTAAAGTTGACTCTGATCCTTCAATTCGTCTGTGTAAAACTGTTATATCCCCATCATTAACAGCAAAAAACATAGGAGCCATCTTTGACTCACATTTTACAATGGAAAATCATGTTAATAATATTTGTAAGAATGGCTATTATAATCTGCGCAATATCAGTAGAGTACGTAAATATTTATCTGTTGATGCCACTAGAACCTTAATTCGATCTCTTGTTATTGATTGTTTGAACTCCCTGTTAACTGGTCTACCGATTAAGCTACTTTGTAAACTACAAAAACAGCAAATTCCGCAGCACGTCTGGTTACTGGTGTGGGTTATCATGAGCATATAAATCCAATTCTTTACACCCTTTTTTGGCTTCCTGTATCATTCAGAATTGAATTTAAAATATTGTTAATCACATATAAATGTCTTAATGGTTTCGCACCCCCATACTTATCTGAATTGGTACAAATCCGCACTTTAGTGAGAAACATAGGGTCTTCTAGGGATGATTTACTGCTGATACAACCTCGAGTCAGACTAGCATCCTATGACGAGAGGGCCTTTTCATTTTATGCACCGTTACTTTGGAATAAATTACATTATTTTACTCGTTAATCACCCTCCATCATTACTGTACATTCAAATCGCACTTGAAAACTCATTTATTCCAACAGGCTTTCTACAGATTTTTACACATTTGACTGTTTTATGTGTAGTTTTAAAAATTTTTTATATCATTTTTACATTAGGAACTGTTTTAAGGAACTCCTTTTTCATTATAAATTGTATTTCTTAGGAACTGTATTTTATGAACTTCTTTCTTATGATAAATTGTATTTTTACTTTGTTATTGTTAAGCGCATCTGAACACTTCGGTGAAAGATGTGCTATATAAATGTATTACATAATCCCAACATTGCTTGTGAACACTCTACAATTATCAGTTGATCATTTTGAAGTTTATGTTTGTTGTTATATTAGAACAGCATCTTTTATTTATATTTTAGGACAATGTCGTCAAGACTATACGGCGCTATTGCACTTTCGCACCTCTACCAGTTACCGTTGTCCTAGAAACTTGAAATTTTCAGGGGATGTTAAGGGGGACTAGCGATGACCTCACGCCAAATTTCAACCGAATCGATCAATAACTTTTCATTTCACCTACCTTTTACGTTCTGCTTCACAGATAATCTTATCCGTTCGACGCCATTTTCTTTGTTGACTATTTAGACTCGAATAACAAGACACTCTGCACTACACGCCTAACGATGCAGTTCATAATAATAATAATAATAATTTTGGTATATTTTAATTTTTGCGCTAAGCCACCATTTTCTGTAAATGACTATTTGGCGTTGAACATTTGGATTGTCGTTTACGTGTGAATAACGTTGTGACCTTGATGCTGACCCTGACTTTAAATTTTCCATTGAGCTCGGGGCCTTTGCGTTTATGCTTGCTGTCCCCATACTTCTTGCTGTATTATCAAATTAAATGTTCGAGGTGAAAGAAGAGACGATGTCCTTCAAAAAAGGTAACCGGGTCAAAGTCGTGGGTCAAGGTCATGCTACAGAAAACTGAACTTAAACTTTTCAAAGTCAGTTTTTGGACACTTGACCTTGGGGCACGACCTTCACCCAATACTATATTTTGAAGTTCACAATCTGGACTTGGACCAACGACCTTGACCTTGGTCCTGTCACACACTGCTTGGTCAGAAAACTGTCAAATGCCGAGGGGCCGTGACGAAAAGGAAGTCAATGGGCGTGGTCAATGTAGACGGTCGTGGTGACCTGCACTAGTCAAGGCTAACCAGCCGTGACCTTGACTTTGACCTTGAGTCCAAACTTCCCGTAGTTCTCGGGGCCTTTGCGTTTATGCTTGTCATGACCCTATTTCTCGCTGTATTATCAAAGTCAATGTTCGAGGTGAAAGCAGAGACAACGTCCTTCAAAAAAGGTAACTGGGTCAAAGCCGTGGGTCAAGGTCATGCTACAGAAAACTGAATTCAGACTTTTCAAACTCAGTTTTTGGACATTTGACCTTGACTCACGACCTTCATCCAGTAACCATTTTCAAAGGCCACAATCTTAGCTTGAACCACCGACCTTGACCTTGGTCCTGTCACACACTGCTCAATCAGAAAATGGTCAAATGCCGAGGGTCCGTGGCGAAAAGGAAGTCAATGGGCGTGGTCAATGTAGACGGTCGTGGTGACCTGCACTAGTCAAGGCTAACCATCCGTGACCTTGACTTTGACCTCGAGTCCAAACCCCCCATCGTTCTCGGGGCCTTTGCGTTTATGCTTGCCATGACCCTATTTCTCGCTGTATTATCAAAGTCAATGTTCGAGGTGAAAGCAGAGACAACGTCCTTCAAAAAAGGTAACTGGGTCAAAGCCGTGGGTCAAGGTCATGCTACAGAAAACTGAATTCAGACTTTTCAAACTTTGTTTTTGGACATTTGACCTTGACTCACGACCTTCATCTAGTAACCATTTTCAAAGGCCACAATCTTAGCTTGAACCACCGACCTTGACCTTGGTCCTGTCACACACTGCTCAATCAGAAAATGGTCAAACGCAGAGGGTCCGTGACGAAAAGGAAGTCAATGGGCGTGACCAATGTAGACGGTCGTGGTGACTTGCACTAGTCAAGGCTATCGAACCGTGACCTTGACTTTGACCTTGAGTCCAAACTTCCCGTCGATCTCGGGGCCTTTCCGTTTATGCTTGCCATGACCCTATTTCTCGCTGTATTATCAAGTTCATTGTTCGGGGTGAAAGCAGAGACGATGAACTTCAAAAAAGGTTATTAGGTCAAAGCCGTGGGTCAAGGTCATGTTACAGTAATCTGAACTGAAACTTTTCAAAGTCAGTTTTTGGACATTTGACCTTGACTCGCGCCTTTACCCAGCAACCTTTTTCAAAGGCCACAATCTTGGCTTGAACCACCGACCTTGACCTTGGTCCTGTCGCACACCGCTTGATCAGAAAACGATCAAACGCTGAGGGTCCGTGTCGGTAAGGAAGTCAATGGGTGTGGTCAATGTGAAAGGTGCATGTGACCTCCACAGGCCACGATGTTTTTATTAGATGACTGTGACATGCCGGAGCCTTTGTGTTTAAAAGCATTAAGATCATAGGAATGTTACCGGAAAAATGTTATAGGCCAACAAATATCGATTTTCCGCTGAAGTAAAACTGTAGAGAATTACCTGTCTTATCCCTAATATGTTAAACAGGAGTTACGTCCCTTAGACCTAAACCTAAAATGTTAAACAAAGAAAATGGCGTCGACCGGATAAGACTATCTGGGAATCTGAACGTAAAAGGTCGGTAAAATGACAAGTTATTGCTCGATTCGACTGAAATTTGGTGTGGGGTCATCACTAGTCCTCCTGAACATCCCCTGAAAATTTCAAGTCGCTACGACCTCGAGAACTGGTAGAGGTGCGAAAGTGCAATAGCGCCGACTATACCAAGTTGTTTGGACAGAAATACAGGAGAAGTAATAGGAAGAATAGCATTAACAGATAAGTTGCAAAAGTTAGTTGTAGCTGCTAAAGAAGGATATTATCACGTTGTGATATATCTATTAGAACACGGTGTTAATGTACATTATGTTGATAGACACCAGAACAATCTAATAAACATACTTTTAGATACTTATGACAATACAGGTGCACACGATTTGTTATTACAATGTATAGTTAAATTGGTTGAATCTGGGGTAGACGCCAATCAGTTGAATGAATATAAAGAGGCACCTATATCTATAGCTGCTAGTAAAGGGTTGTATGAAGTTCTGATATATTTGTTAGAACAGGGTGTAGATGTACATAATGTTGATGTGCATTATGTGGATAGCCGCCACAATAACCTGATACACATACTTTTATATAGACATGATATACATGACAATACGGGTGCACGTGATTTATTGTTACAGTGTATAAAAAAATTAGTTGATGCTGATGTGGACGTCAACCAGGTGAATAAGAATAAAGAGACGCCGATATTTATAGCTGCCAGGAAAGGGCTGAATGACGTTGCGATATATCTGTTAGAACAGGGTGTTGTTGTTGATTATGTTGATGGTTTTAAATGCAACATTCTTCACTATGCTGTAGGTTCAATGTATTCCAGTGAGAAAGATGCAGAGAAATGTGTACGGCTCGTTAATAGTTTAATAAAGACAGGATTAGATATAAACCATACTAACTATAAAGGTAATACCCCATTGTTCTATGTCGGTATAAATAAACATTGCACTCAAAAAACCCCCCGTACTATCTGGGTAAACTATACGGAGAAAAAATGAAATGGAAGATAGGACATGATACCCATGTTCAATTGCAATGTAAATTGATCAAAATTTTATTAAAAGCTGGTTGTAGTGCGAATCATCAAAACAATGAAGGACTGACAGCTTTAATGCACCATATAAAACACCAAGCTGATATCAGCATATTAGAACTGTTGATTCCACATTCGGATCTAAGTTTGACTGATGATAATGATGATGCAGCATTGGGTTATTGTGTCCAATATCATATGACCAATTCTATAGCCGCCTTTACTCTTTTAGTAGATTCAGGTTCAGACATGATGACACGTAACACCAGAGTTAAGTTAGTTCATAAGATTTTAAGTTGTAAGAGGTTCGAGGTGTTCAATTATTACATTGGGCTAAAGTTGATTTCTGATGGTGTTACAGCGGAAGGAGAAAATATACTTCACCTGTTAGCTGGTCTTAACTATGACTATACGGTGAGAAAGTTTAAATGGTTGTTAAAAAACGAGCTAGACATCAACCACCCTTGTTCTAAAACCAATACACCTACTATGAAAGCTGCCCTTTTACTAAACATTGATTATTTAAAACTGTTGACACGTCATCCTAGACTAAACATCAATGCACAAAATAAAAAGGGTCATACAGCGCTTCACCTTTGTATCATTGGATTTACCATGGTTAAAGATGGCTTGAACAAAAGACAGATACATGATGTTGTTAAGAAGTATTGTAACAAGATATATCCAATATACATGGCCTGTATTGATAGTTTACTTGCTGTTGATGGAATAGATGTTAACATTCGGGATAATAAAGGTAGAACTAGTTTAATGATGGCTGCTATGAAGAACGACAGAGTTCTTACAAGGAAACTACTTCAAGCTGGTGCCATAGTTAACATGTTAGACAACGATGGAAGGTCTGCCCTACAATACCTTAATATTTACAAAAGTAAGTTTGATTTAACTTGTTTTAAATTACTTTTATCCAATGGTAGTACTGGTCTTTTCAATTCACCCTGTATTGATGGTAACACGATTATCCAAACAGCGCTAAGTTTTCCCTTCTTCTGGGAACCATGTCGTGTCGCTCGTTTTATCAGATACTTAGTTGCTGAAAACTGTTGCCTACAAACCATCGTTACGTCATCAGTTGAAAGTAGCTATAACCAAATTGATCTGAATGAACTAAGTATCCCAGAAAGACGTGAACTGAGAGAACTGCTATATCTTAGTGGTGCCCAAGAAGAGGAAGTGATGACCACTTTGAATTTTGATGAGGAAGATAAGGAGTGTAACGTACAAGACACTGTTCGCTCACGAGGCAGAGCAGAATTCATTAGCTTCTGTAATAAAATAGATATTTCGTCCCTGTGTAGAAGAATCGTCCGACAAAATCTTGGATTGGGAATAAAAGAGAAGGTCAGGGATATAGGACTGCCTTCTAAATTTCATGATTTTCTTCAATTAAAAGATATTCTTCTTCCTGAAGATTACAACTTAGACTACATTGATGATGGCTGTAATTATTTTGATGATGATGATGATTATGATGGTTATGATACAGATATAGATATAGATGATGATTACAGTCACTACAACTACTACCAGTACGTTACTCTTAATACGGATGATGAACACAGACAAGATTTCTTAAAGACCGTTATGTTTCCTTGCGGTGAGAATGGTTGGAATATTTTCATAGAAAACGATGCTTTGTTGTAATCAGTCCGCGGTGAGTGCATTTTCAATATATTTCGTGTCAACAGTCGGATGAGGTCACATGGGCAGCCATTTTTGAGATCAAATCAATAGATCAAATTTACCGTTTTTGCTCGAGGAAGATTTTACAGTAACTTGGACATGGAACGGCGGATGTATTCTACATTAAAGCTCGTGGAATATATATAGACAGGCTTCGTGACGTACGTAACTAACGTAGCGTGTCTCAGTTGTTCAGAATGGCTTCGTGATTGTCGTCTGTTACTCTTGTAGCAATATAGACAAGGAATGGGGAGATAAGATATAGTTTGATGTTTCTAAACATATTCACATATATGCAGGTGTGTACTGATATCAACTAACATTTGATTGACATATTGGTATATGAAAAAGGGTTACAGAAACATAATATACTGGTTATATCTTTCAACAAAATACATGTGGGTCGGAATATTCCTATTGCATCATTTGGCTTAATTTAACCAATCATTACGTCGATTGCACAGGTTCATGGTCATGAACACGCATGGGTCTGCGTGATACACTTGCGGCTATAAAGGAGCTATAGTATGTCTTTAAATCAGACTTCGATTAGGTTCCAGAGGGTTACCATCTAAGAGTCCTAGACACCGCGAGGTGTCTAGGTTGAGAAGAGTTTAGTTAGCATTGACTGTAATTGTAATATGCTTGTATGTATACCTATGCTACATAAAAGGGAAAAACGAACTGTTGCATTGTTATAACTGAAGAAGACAGACGTCTTAAGAAACCAGTAAGAAGTAAACACAACGTGAAGGAGAAGAAAAGACGATCCAAGATAAATCCTAGACGATCACAAGGCTAACGGTAATATGTAGCAAAAACAAGATGCATGGGTCATACGTAGGATGTGGCGACCGGACCGACAAGACACGCTCTCCACGTCAGACAAAAAGGCTCATGGTGCTACACTCTTCACCATTCTAACTTTTTGTCGTTCGTCTAGTTTAGAATGATCGTTAAACAGACATCTGTCAATAAATAAATCAGGATAACAAGGCGATTACACAAGGTTCCCACAAACACTGTGCCTTAACTCCTGGACAGATTCTAAAGTTTAGCCATAAACATACATTGTGCAAGTGCTAAGTCTGCCCATTGCAGGTCTTTCATTAGGCCGGAAATGTCTTCTAAATTATTAATTAGACATTAATTAACTTATCCAGACCATAATCAACTCTCGATGGCATGGACTTCAATTCGCAATTAAATCAAAAAACGGATAATCGAGACTATGTTTTTTTATCCTACCGACTTTAGTAATGTGGATCGAGGCTAGCCCCAATATTCAATCGCTGAAATCTCGGTTCATAGTGGATCAATTTGACTGAAATTTTCAACACGTTCCCATCACGTTATCTAGTTGTTAACTTTTATAGTGACAACTGCCAGCTCTTTATCTAATCTCTCATAATGTATCTTTAATCTGACTTGCAACCAACTGTAACAGGAAATGGGGGCGGTTACACAATGATCCCATCAAGACTGTGCCTTTTCGGGAGCAATACTTTATGTTCAGTGGAACTAATCTAAATCCTGTAGAGATTCTTAGGTTTAGCTTTAATCTGACTTGCGACCAACTGTAACAGGAAACTCGTACAATTACCTGGGAACTAGTGTATGTTATGTTTAAATTTATTAACAAGCGTCACAGTAATTAATTTCATATTTTTCAAACAACATCTGTTATTGGTATCGAAGAAACATGATGGGGCTGATTGAAATCCGATTGAAACTAACGCGGGAAGTTATCTAGCATTGATATTTTGATTTTGTTGTCTTAATATAATCTTTAATAATGAATCTGTGTACATATTAACTTGTATTAAGCCCTACGAAATTATTTATCCAGGCCCGTAGCTAGCGGAGGGGGGGGGGGGCAAGACGAGCGTGTTGGTTGTGCGTTTCGTACTGCATCCACTGGAGTAACCTAATCACCAATTCTTTCGGTGTCCGATTTGTTTGCGGGGTGGCAGCTGCTTCTCCCCCCCCCCCCCGCTAGCTGCGGGCCTGTTATTTTCTTTTAGCGTCTTTGAATGTTGAAACTTTTGTCCAAATTATGATTCAATTTTTATTAGTATTTACAAAGATGTGATGAATTAAAAAATTGTCAACATTCAGCATGCTCAGCGGTTCAAATAAGCCAGCCTTTGTATGGGCTATTTTTAATCCAATTGCATTCCAATCCATCCGAATATCTACTGTTGATATTTTAATTTTGTTTTCTTAAAAGAGCTAAGTCTCTAACTCAATATTTTCGATAATATTCGAAATTAAAAACACAAATTACAATTCAATATTGATAAACTTCAATCAATATTGAAACTATAGGACCCTAATATCCAATTTAAGACACAATTAAAATATTATAATCAGTACACGAGTCGTGCAACCTATGGTTTCGGGTGCTGTTTTGTAATGAACAACTAAAAACATATCCTACAATACAATGTGGAAGTAATCAGTAAAGACTGATTCACAAACGACAAAATAATAATTGACAAATACGTGTAAGATAGACTTAGCAGGCCTAAACGACTGCTGTTCTATTTGAACTGTTCGTGTATTTCGCCGAATATAACTGATTAGAAATTACAATATTATTTTAAAACATTGTGTATAAATCATTTTACATGCATTCATATTATATTCATATGTGATTTTAGAACCATTTTTGTCTGTTCTAAGGTTCCAAAAAATAGAGCGATGCGCCCCTTAATATATAAATCTGAGTATTTTAGCTAGAGTTAAATCGTGAAAACCAAGATATTGTCCGAAAATATGCAAACTTATATATTTTTTTACAGTTTATATTTTATTGATAAATTGAAAATATTTGTGTAATTTTCATTTAGTTTGATCTTAAAATTGGGATTTTTTTATTAATATTAAAGTTAATAGTTATTGCCTTATTAAAAAGCAAATACTAAATTTGTAAATGCGATTGTAGTTGTTTTGATTCCGAATGTGTGGGTGGGGCAGTCTCTCGATTTCCAAACCCAAACAAGCTCCGTATAAACTCTGGGAATTGAGACCCCAACACACACATACCCATCCTTACTAGCATTCAATGCAGTTTCCCTACATAACAATGATGTAGTTATCGGTCTGATACTTGTTGAAGCCAATGAAATAAAACAAATTGGAGTCTACTGTTCTGCTCCGAGGGGGCTAAGGAAAACAAGCTTACGTCATACAGTGTGCTGTGTGGGAAATTTTGCCTTGGCAGCGGCGCTAAAGCTTACTCTTATACCGAATTCCAACTGCCGTCGGGTCTTTTACGTATATGCAAATGTGTACACGGGACTTCGGTTTTTCGTCCCATCCAAATGAATATAGATCTGTTCCTGGCCAGAATGATAAGCAAGTAAGCGGGAGAGATAAGAGTGCTCATAGAAAACCAATGTTAGGCAGACAACCCTACCTTTTGGATCGAAATTACGCCAAGTGACTAAATGACAGAATCTATCACCTAGAGCACACACGGTTTGACATGAATTTAAGGATAACAAAATCACATCAGAATCACGCTATTTGACTCAGTGACAGACCTTATGAGCTAAAGAGCTAGACCTCAATAATTCGGTTGCGCGTTGGGGTCTATAGCAGTGGGAGGAAACTAAATGACCCGGAGAAAACCCACGGGGCTGGACAAGCGACCATACTCCGTGTCACGTACAAACGGAGATTCGAAACCGCGCCACTTGACTCTATGAAAGACCTTTTGATCACCTTCTGATGTATATATAATAAAAGAAAAGGGTGAGACGCTGTTCTATGTGGGGTACCCCGTCGTTATAGAACTGTCTTGCCTTACAAATCATCACTTGGTTCCTTTCGATAAAAACACATATTTTGATTTTTCAAAAAATGCTAATTCAGTTTATTAATCTTTTTACAATTCGTCTGTATCACTGACAAGAGGAACCACGCCGAAATATCTGGATAAACTTTCTCGGCCAATGCAGGGATCGAACACCCGACCTCCAGGCTAGCAAGCCAGCGTCTTACCCACTTAGCCACCGTGACTACCGCGTAGCCGTTCTACATGATATAGGGTGATAAATTTCCGTATAAAGAGAGAGAGAGAGGAATGGGGTTTAACGTCCACTCGACACAAACTAGGTCATTTTGGGACAACAACTATTACGGCAGATTCACGTCACACCACTCAGTCAGCAGACGGCTGTCTCCCTAGATAGTCTATTCCTTTGCTTCTTTGTATTCAGTTTTGTTTTTGTTTCTGTGACGGTTGCAATGTATGTCCTAAATGCATTTTATATACTTCAATCCTTTTATTGATTTAGTTTTGAACTAGGCCTACTTCTGATACATTTAACTATGTGGTTACTTGTGTAGCGGAATTTATACAACAATATGCTTGCATTCGTAATTCTTGCAACATATAATAGATCATGACTCATGCTGACACTATATAATTATTTCTTTGGGTTGCATTCCCAGTTGTTTTCTAATTGAGTGAAGTCTGTGTCACCACTGGCCCGGGACTTTACAGCGGAGTGGACGCTTACGGCTAGCCCCCGGATCCATTCAATCTCTTTGATTTGTTTATGTTTGTGGTCTTTGAGTATGATGTCTTGTCCATATATTTGTTTTTGTGAAGAATTGTGTGTGGTGCAGCCCTCCTGCACTTACTATATGGTTTCATTTTATTTCATTAATTCGCTTGCGCGTTGGGGTCTTTAGCAGTGGGAGGAAACCGGAGTGCCCGGAGGAAACCCACGAGGTTGAGAAGGCGCCCCTATCTACATGTCACATACGCTCACACCAGGGCTCGAAAACACAGCCGCAAGCCAGAGGTGACCGGCCAGCTACAGGTCGAAGCGCGGCACTCTAGACCATTAAAACTCCCAGTCAAATACTGTCCAACCCAGGGGCGGATTGGGCCGGTCGGACGATCGCTCGAAGGGCCGGTCGGACAAAAAATGAAAAAACTAATTTTGTCCAATTCGTCTTTAAAAAAAACTATTTCTGCTGAATATTATAGGGGGGGGGGGTATTGGACCGGCCATGGGGCGATGATGATCATGTTGTATGTGGCCGGTGGCTTTAACGGGCAGCCACTCCATCACTGGAGTCTGGAATGGGCTGGTATAATAGACTTTCTGGGTCGGGTGTGCTTGGTGTGGGACAGAATTTGGAATCCTGCAATGGGCATTCCGAATTTCATCCGAAAATTTCATCGGATTCACCCGACACTGTCGCCCGCACATTTACTAATTAATTCACCTGCACCCTGTTTGTGGGGATACTCCAGAATCCAAAATTCTAAAAACAGCTTGTATGAATTTCTCTTTCGTCTCTCTGTACCAATGTGTCTCGTGGCCTCCCATCACAGGAGGAATCAACTAGCGCCCTCGGCAACAAAAATGGGACATTTTTCAATAAAAATAGTCGTACTTATTCAATATTCCTAACTGGTTAATCAAATGGTCACAATTTGGGGTTCATTTCCAGGGGGAGAGACAACGTCGCCACCCCCCGAGTCCGGTCTCCGCGGTCAGTAAAAGGGGCCGCTCCGACACGGGAGCCCGGACCGGTTCCCTGTCCCAATCCGCCCCTGGTCCAACCTCGTGGGTTTTCTCCGGATACTTGAAATAAAATTAAACCATATGTTAGTCCTGAAATGACCTAGTTTGTGTCGAGAGGACGTTAAACTCCATTTCTGTCTCTGTCTCTCTCTCCCAGTCAAATACCATATACTTTATGAATTTAATTGAAAAAACACTCCTAAATCTTTCAAGTATTATAAAATGGCTCAACGTACAGCAAGGCAGGTTGGGTTCCATGTGTGATATACTGGGATATTTATGGGATGTATATGATAATATTCTTAATATACGTAAAACACTCACGCAAATATCTTATATTTTATGAATATGAATTCAAATCTAACACAATAAAAACCCTCAATGCACAGCGAGGCCGATTGAGTTCTATATGTGGTACAGGGTGGTGTTTCATTTGCAGCCTTTATAATCAAGACTATTAAATCTGTACATCCATAATATGTTTTCACTTCTTCCAGTGATTTTCCACAAGTAACATCTACAACTCATAGAGTAAGTTGTCGTCTTCCAATACAGCTTGTGTGTGTCGAGTGGACGTTAAACTCAATCTCTCTCTCTCTCTCTCACTCTCTCTCTCTCTCTCTCTCCAGCTTCTGGGTGTTCATGGAGGCCGCCATCTATACTTAGTTGAATCTAATATTGTTCGTCTTCAACTTTGTCCAGTGCCTCCCGTGTGCAACCTAGCCCAAAACGTGTGACCATCGTGGGGCGCCGGGGGAGGGGGTACAGTAGGACTTACACAGAGGAACATTTGTCTGACAGTTTGCACATTTCAGTTTGGTTACATTTCGAACACAATGTCCAAGGGGCCCAACATTAGCGGGTGCCTGGTGGGTCATTTACTGCGGAAAAAATCTGTCTGGCATTGTTCATTTTTATTTTGTTTCATGTAGTACCCTTAATGTTTTATCCATCCCAAAATTTGGGACGTCGAGTAAGAAAGGGGGAGGGGTATACAGGGAAAAAAATACAGGGAAAAATGTGTCTGGCGGAGCATGTTTTGTACTCAAAGCGATACACCTGTTCATTTCAATGTATTATTCAATCCATTTCGGGGCCTGGGTGCACACCGCAACTGGAGACGAAATATAGATCTGTATTTTGATCAGATTGGTGAGAAAGAGACAGAAATGGGGTTTAACGTCCACTCGACACAACTAGGTCATTTCGGGACTAACATATGGTTTAATTTTATTTCAATAATTCCCTTGCGCTTAGGGGTCTTTAGCAGTGGAGGAAATCGGAGTGCCCGGAGGAAACCCACGAGGTTGAGAAGGCGCTCCTATCTCCATACCACAAACGCTCACACCAGGGCTCGAAACCACAGCCGCAAGCCAGAGGTGACCGGCCAGCTAGAGGTCGAAGCGCGGCACTCTAGACCACTAGGCTATCCCAACCCCCCGATCAGATTGGTACTGCTGATCTATTAATGTAAGCTAAACAACTATACTTAAAGATACATTATGTAATAGCTGAGGTCTCGTGAAAAATGTATAATTCATAATTTATAAAACATTTTAAGTCCTAAAGAAATACCTGCAATAGTCATTTATCTCTTACATAATGCATCTTTTAACAGTGTTTCAGAAGAGAGGTTTTGAAAAGCCTTTAAAAGATGGTTTTTAAAAGGCACTTTAGCAGAGAGTTTTTGAAAAGTTCCTTGGATTTTTTTCAAAAAGAATGACACGACGGGATAAATTTAATCATTCAGTTGTATGCTATTATAAAATATTTAGACTGAAAATCCCAAAAAACTGCAGACGATACTGATTCGCATACATTTGTGGCGTGCCAATTTATTTGGCAATCTAGTCCAACTTGTTAAATTGAAGGCGAGACTGGTATGATAGAGACTACAGAAAATCGAGCGGCGGTAAGCACGTGGTCACCAAGTTAGTGACGAAATGTTTATTGAGATCGAAGCAACACGATTAAATCGTTCATCTGTTAGCTGTCTTGCTTCTTTGCCTGACAATTTGTGTTCGCCGTAATGAAATTGTTGTAGAAATAAACACCCAATAACAAGACACGAGGTAACTCTAACGGTAGACTCCAGCGCGCATTGCAATAGGGGTTTCAGGTCACGTGTCTTGAGTGTGAAATCGAACAGCAAATGGCTGAAATATTGCCAAGTTCAATCTACGATTCTGAATTATTATTTTATGTAAATGTATTACAAGCAATTGTATTGTAATAGTTTAATGTTAATCTCGATATCTGCAAAGATTTAGGCTAAAAAATTATCGAAATGTAAGCGAAATTACCGTTTGTTTACATGAGGCGCCAGCGGGAAAATCCCGCTCTGACGTCACGCGACCTAGAATTTTCCATTGCTACGACCCACTTTATTGGATTTCCGCACGTTAGTTTCCGGCCGATTTTCATATAGAACCAATCGAACGATAGATAACATTTTAGGGATTCTACCGATATCTGATACCACGTGATCTGAAAATAAGCACTGGAGAAAACAAGATTTATCTGTTTTGATGACTGAAATTTGCTAAATTTCGACTAAATATAGCCTAATTTTTTTGTGGTATGATCCAGATTATAAATAGTTGACATATTATCATTAAAATTATTACGATTTTAATAAATCTTAGCTGACAATAACATGCGGCTTTCAGTTCTAAAATTGGTACTAGCGATTCTGAAGGGAAAATTCCCATTATGACGTCACTCAGATATGACTGAAAAGCACTTATTTAGGTCCATTCCACGCATTGACTGGTATAGAGCGTTTTGATTACATTTTTGACGTCGATCTCGGATTTTAAAATTCCATAACTTCGGATCTAATTGGAATATTTTGATGAAATAAAAAAATTTGGGTAGCATTTTATGTATATTTTCACAAAATATTTTTAAAAAATTTTTTTCTGTCATTTGAAACTTTGACCTGAAACCCCTAATTGCAATGAATATTATGAAATTTATAATACAAAACTATTTTCAAATTATTTTGGATGGGGTTGTGGTATATATAATGATTATAAATGTTGGATGATGAAGATACCTTATTTGAAGACTTAGAACTAGAATCAAATTAGCAATCGATATGACACTGGCTCACTCAGTCACTGGGTGTGAAATTACTGAAAATATACATTATCCATTATTTTTTAGCCTCTTTTATAAAGTTGGCGTACAGTCACAGTCACAGTGCCCAGGTCTAGCCCTTTTTGGTAAGGGGCTAAGTCAAAGTGGGTAAGAGATAGTTTTTCCCGATTTTCTGGCATGTTTCCCCCGTATGGGTGATTCAGGAGAATGCCAGTCAAGTCGTCCACAAGCAAAGTCGTCCACACGAAAAACCTGGTTAAGTCGTCCACACCCGTTGGTGGAGTCGTCCACACCCGTTGGTGGAGTCGTCCACACTCGATTGGTTGAGTCGTCCACAAGACTTAGTTTAATTTTGAAGATATAGTAATACGTTGGTGGAGTCGTCCACACGACATAGTTTACATTCGGGATATGGGTATTCTTTCTATAATCCGGTAAAATATTCAAAACAAGCTTGTTGATTATTCATAAAAGGTGCATTAAATTAAAATAAGCCACGTGGTCATTGAAGGCAGTCTCGGCATGGTTTCAGAATTGCACGTCTTCCACGCTCTGTCCGTGTGAATTTCAGGTACCGATAGATATTAAAATAATAACCGGATAATACATTGATGGATTCACTGACCAGTTGTTAGGTAAATTTAAATCGTCATTAGATATAATTCCCTGATGGAACATCGAATACACGGAGAGAGAAACGGTGGATGTTTTTCCCGACAGAATCTCCATTGGATAATTCCAATGATACGTGACATATCGGTGGCATTATGCCAATAAAGCAGTTCTATATCGATTTTTTATTTCATACGCTATTGACAGGCAATCTGAACGACAGGCTCACCCTACCTATTACCATTTAATTTTCGTACGTTAGTTACGTACGTATTGACAGGGTGTTAATGTTAACAAATATTGTAGGCTATATCATCAGTCGTACAGAACTTTATTTTATAGCCATTTCAGTTATGGTTGTCACGTGATCATTGTCTATCATCGACGGATGATTAAAAACGTTTGCAAGTTACATGACTGTTACGCGAAGGACTACAAATTGTGTTATAAAGAAATACCACGGCATTTTCTGATTTTAACTTCGGCATTTTCTGATACTGACAATAAACACTAATCAAACAATCAAAATTGCTAAAATCATAACGCCAATTAACAAACAATACAAGAATACTTCATTAAAAAAACATCGGTGAACAACAAAACAATGGTCATACGATCAAACAAACAATACGATTAACATTAACTTCATTATAAAAACATCCCCCCATGCAATATGCAATTAATAAGATAGTTTTATTCGTGCATGCATGCTGTCATCCAATAGTAACTGTAAATTTTCCCGCGGTTAGACCGCCTCTGACCAATCAAAAAATTGTGGTTTTTATCACTTGCACCCTTCAATCGAGAAATCAAGCTTCTCGTGCGATTTTCTATAATTTAACTATAAGTGTGTGTTTTAATGCTTTCCAAATAAAAAAAGAATTTACATGTATGTAAATAGAAATAAATATGACACTACCGTTAAAGAAATATGTAGAATTCGGATTCAAAAGTATCGGTATAAAATTGAATATCAAACACGACGTCACACCTGTGCAGAGCCAGATGACAGCCGATCACGCCCCCCTCGAATTTCTTTCACACATTCGACTAATTTACGCTAACTTTATTACAAAACAAATCGTCAATACTAATCAAACAATCAACAATGACCATACGATTAACTTTAGTACAAAAACAACCGTAATTCGATCTGAAATCAAATAACAGAATAGTACTAGCTATTTCTTCCATACGATTAAATTGTGTACGAGTCTTATTCTTAGTTTTGGACGACATCACCAATGGTTGTGAATACGATTAAATTGTGTACGAGTCTTATTCTTAGTTGTGCACGAGTCTTATTCTTAGTTGTGGACGACATAACCAATAGTTGTGGACGACATCACCAATAGTTGTGGACGACTCCACCAACGGCTGTGGACGACTCCACCAACGGTTGTGGACGACTTCACTGTGGACGACTTTGCTTGTGGACGATTTGACTGGTACCCATTCAGGACAGACTACAGAGGGCCTGACAATTCGGCTGCTGTCTAATAGTAGTTTGGACGGATAGGATGACAAACTGAAGGCCCTGTGTACATATATTGCTGTGCTCGTAAAAGATCCTTTGGCAGTTGGAATACGATTTAAGAGTAGGCAGTCAGTAGCATCTCTGCTCAGGCAAAATATCCATCATAGTCATACTCTTAGCACATTGTATCAACTGTATGTACATGCTGATGTCCAAGCAGAACAGTATAGGACATTAAGCAGAACATAGGACAAAAAAAAAATGACAGGCCATTCCAATGACACCAAAATCACCTTTCTGCAATAAATAGCAAGAAAGTTAGAGCAATTTAAATGTTGCATAATTAGTCATTAACGCGTCAATTAATTTTGTAAGAAACAACAGCGCTCGCGAAATAACTTTGTGACCCAATTTAACACTTCACTAAATGTTTTGTAACTTTCTCAATTATTGTTCAATTTCAATAAACTTGGTATCATTGGAAAGCACAACAAAAGCCCCACAAGTCTAAAACATGATTAATTGCACAGGTCAATATCAGTTGTATTTATTATTAAATATATAGGCATAGTATTTGTTGTGCCAGACAATTCAGCCAATGGGTGCGCGGGAGGTCTCGTGACCAACAAAACTCAATGAAATACCGGAGGCGAAAACTGCACGAACAAATTCACTCACTTTTGATGACTTGAAAAATCGCAGAAAGTGTTGATCTTCGTGTTAAACTTCTACAAATCCAATCAGAAAAAAATCAAGACGAGTGTAATGACAGGCTTCTTATCTACGTTATCAAAATGTGTGTAGACCCCCCACTAATGTAAATAAACACCAAAACACCAATTTTATAAGTGGGGGGTACCAACGCTGTATTTCCAAGCAGTCCAAACGAAAACGAGGCTGTTGACAAAGTTTGCACTGTCGAGAAGCCAGAATTGTCACGTAGCTACATTAAACCCCATTTCATTTACAACATTTTCTGGCATGCAGTGCATTTTTCGATCTGTAGTAGGTCTGACAGTCAATGACTTATGTTTTATATGTTTATTTTGTAGTTAAGAGAACAAGCGATTAAAATGGCAGCCAATTGGTCGACTTCGTCAAACAGAAAGAGATCATCAGATGGACATCAACATGGTGTCAAGAAAAAAATCAAACCTAATAATAATGCACCATGGAACAAACATCTAGATACAAGTCTACCAAGAGGTGCGTATCTATTTTTATCAAGATACAATTCTACCTATATAGAGGTGGGTATCTTCATCTAGATACAAGTCTACCTAGATACAAGTCTACTTAGATGTGGGCATCTATTTGCTCCTAAAAGATTCATTGACATTTGGAATTCGATCTAAAGAGTAGACCATAGTGGCGCTGTCCAGGCAAAATTTTCATCGTAGCGAACTGTATAACGTATGTCTGTCTTATCCCAGTTTGGAGCAGCATCGTAGGACATTAAACCCTTCATTTCATTTAGATACAAGTCTAGGTAGAGGTGTATCTTGATCTAGGTACTGTCTACCTAGAAGTGCGTATCTAAGCACTATATGTGGCTGATTAATTGATCTGGTTGCCATGGATACAAAATCAAAACCATGACATCGTGAGGCAAATGAGAAAGAAATGTGGCAAACGTTTCTTTTTCTTTGTTTTTGACTCGAGCCATTGGGAATCCTTCATTGTTCTTGCAGATGCCATCTTATAAAGCTTGGTGGCCAGTTACAGCCCAACATCTTGTAAAGATCTCCCTAGGGGCCAATTCGATTATGCAGTCCGGACTCTCCACGTTCTCCAATCCGGATTGTCTGCGTTTACGGTGTAATCGAGTACAGGTGGAGAACCAAAATGGCGACTGTAACTCGAGTTTTGATTCTAGAGAATCTCCTGGATCCATCAAATTGCCAGCGAGAGCATGTCAAAAGAAGACGACGTATTGCTTTATTGTCAACATTGTAAGTCGGTTAAATTAATCATTTGGGGGTATAATAAATATCTGGATCTCCGGTTATGGGCTGTATTTTGAAGATAGGTAAAAAAATAAATTCAAAATCAAATTTAGTTCATGCCTGATTTTGAGACAGACAACTGTTTTTAGAAAACTAGATTCTATCCCTCGATCCGCCATCTTGTTACGTCACTCTCCGCAATCCCACCGGTCGAAAAATTGGAGAGGTTGGACGATCCGAACTCTCCAAAAATGGTCACGTGACCAATAAACGAATGGAAATGGAGAGTCCGGACTGCATAATCGAATTTACCCTAGACCACCAGTTTGAGTTTTATGACTCCATGATGAGCAAATGATGAAATCTACTTCTGACACCTCTTATGATAAACAATGAAATGTCATAGTAGTTTACTGATGTTTTTATGAGTGAATTATGTGTATATCAGACAAATCTGCTATGTGCTTATGTTTTGTGGCCTGGCAACCTATCTTTATCAATGAGTATCTAATATAATACTTAGGGCTGTCAAAAATAATTGCAATATCGATATATTGCAATACGACCTTCCCGCGATACACTGTATCGATACGTTTTTTTGGTATCGAAATTTTTCTACTTTCGTTTTATTTTTGCCGGTTGTCGTAAATCTTATTTAGAATGTTTTTAACGCCACGTTCGTACTTAGAATTCTTATTTTCTTTCCTATTTTAGACCATAGTCACTCGTTATAGCATTATATTGTACAAATCTCGGAAAAATGTACGACAGCCACGAATTACTATGATAAAAGTCGGCAAAACAAAGTAAAATTTAGTAAATGTTTTCATGAACAATAAAATGTCAGCGGAACATATTTTTGTAGTAGATAATGAGATAAGATAGCAATATTTTTACTTTCATTGGTTGATATTAGAAGCCAATAAATGCGACAAGTCATAAAAAGTTTGTTTTACCAACAAACTGCACGTGGAGAATTTTGGCACCATGATGGCAGGGAGCCAAGTCACGTAAATTGCGGCTACTCATTTTATCTGTCCAATTGTCATGAAATGTGCCATAGGCTAAGAAAATAATAATAATTAATATCTTATTCATCTGAATATATTCAAATTTCAAGTGATCTTGTCTTGCATCTATGTAAGCTATTCTAGATTACCGGTATTTCAAATTCGTTTTTCTTTTTCTTCATATATGCAACATTCATTAGACCTACGGTATTGTTAAAAATCGTCGACTAACGAATCACTTTATGTTACGGCAACCGGAAATTCACGTAAAATTGTTTCAAACAGCAAAGGAAAGTCCACAATTTCGGGACACTTTGGTTTTCGAGAAACTTAATAAAAGTTATGCGATTTCCCGAAAATATAAACCATTACTTACCAAGACAAATAACAACTATTAAAGTTAAACAACTATTAAAACTATTCAAAATAAAATGTGTATTATAATAAACGAAGCCTTTATTGAAAGTATTGCAATACTGCAATATATTGCAATACTTTTTTTCGCGTATCGCAATATATTGCAATACGATTTTTGGCCACAATACACAGCCCTAATAATACTATAATTTAAGATCACTGATGTGCTTTCACTATTAGAATCAAGAATAAATATAAACTTATTATTAACTGATACAATTACTGATATTGTATTCCACTTGTTTGCCTTAACTGATACCATATTCCACTAGTTAACTGATATCATTCTCTACTTTTTAATATGTACTGATATCATACTCGACTTGTTAATATTTACTGATATCATATTCCATTAGTTAACCTTTACTGATATCATTTTCCACTAGCTAACCTTTGATATCGTATTCTACTAGTTGACCTTTACTGATATCATATTCCACTAGCGAACTTTTACTAATATCATATTCCACTAGTTTACCTTTACTGATATCATATTCTACTAGTTGACCTTTACTGATATATTCTACTTGTTCACCATTACTGATATCCTTTTCGATGGCGGGTGTGGCGCCGGGCAGGGTAAGCTTACTCTTCCGGACACCTGTTACCACTGTTTGTCGGTGAACAGTCCATTTGCTGATTACACTATTTTGCCTTGACCGTTTTTATTGGACTTCGAGGACTTCGAATTTTGACTAATGGTTTGGATTGTTCGTACTTGGTTTTATTTTATTTCCACAAGTTAACCTTTATTGATATCATATTCTACTAGTTGACCTTTATTGATATCGTATTCTACTAGTTGACCTTTACTGATATCTTATTCCACTAGCTAACTTTTACTAATAACATATTCCACTAGTTAACCTTTACTGATATCATGTTCTACTAGTTGACCTTTACTGATATCCTTTTCCACAAGTTAACCTTTACTGATATCCTTTTCCACAAGTTAACCTTTATTGATATCATATTCTACTAGTTGACCTTTACGGATATCCTATTCCACTAGTTGACCTTTATTGATATCGTATTCTACTAGTTGACCTTTACTGATATCTTCTTCCACTAGCTAACTTTTACTAATAACATATTCCTCTAGTTAACCTTTACTGATATCATATTCTACTAGTTGACCTTTACGGATATCATATTCCACTAATTGACCTTTACTGATATCATATTCCACTAATTGACCTTTACTGATGTTATATTCCACTAGTTAACCTTTACTGATATCATATTCCATATCATTGTTGTAGTGCCTGTGATATGAATGCCGGGCCTTGTTTATATGGAAATAATGTGACATTAAAACAGATGATGAAATCTACTTCTGACACCTCTTATGATATATAATGAAATGTCATAGTAGTTAACTGATGTTAGCAAACCATTGAAACACCATTGAATGAGCTACACGTAACATGTGCTATTTTGGTCTCAAAATGTTATAACTTCATTCATTTTGGGGGGAGTGTGGATGGTCAAATGAATAGGGCGTCCGCATTGTATCATAAGGTCTGCCATTGAAACAACAGGGGAGACAAGTAGTAAGGGTGCCTGTCCAACCTAGTGGGTTTTCTCTGGGTCCTCCAGTTTCCTCCCACTGCTAAAGACCCCTACATGCATGCGAATTATTAAAATAAAATTGAACTATACTGAGCGCCATAGAAGTTCTTAGTTTTTATACGCCCACATAGAAATGTGGTCGTATATTGTCGTCGCCCCCGTCCGTCCGTCGGTCCGGCGTCCACAATTGCTTGTGGACGCTCTAGAGGCTAAAGTTAATATCCGATTGACTTTAAATTTATACACAGTGTTTAAGGTCATGAGACGAAGAAGCCTTTTGTTTTTCAGCGATTTCAGATAATAATTGCCAGAGTTATGGCCCTTGATCACTTCAAAAAATCTTGTGGACGCTCTAGAGGTCAAAGTTAATATCCGATTGGCTTTAAATTTATACACAGTGTTTAAGGTCATAAGACGAAGAAGCCTATTGATTTTCAGCGATTTCCGATAATTAGTGCCAGAGTTATGGCCCTTGATCACTTCAAAAAATCTTGTGGACGCTCTAAAAGGCAAAATTAATATCCGATTGACTTTAAATTTATACACAGTGTTTAAGGTCATAAGACGAAGAAGCCTATTGATTTTCAGCGATTTCCGATAATTAGTGCCAGAGTTATGGCCCTTGATCACTTCAAAAAATCTTGTGAATGCCCTAAAAGCCAAAGTTAATATCCGATTGACTTTAAATTTATACACAGTGTTTAAGGTCATAAGATGAAGAAGCTTATTGATTTTCAGCAATTTCCGATAATTAGTGCCAGAGTTATGGCCCTTGATCACTTCAAAAAATCTTGTGGACGCTCTAAAAGCCAAAGTTAATATCCGATTGACTTTAAATTTATACACAGTGTTTAAGGACATAAGACGAAGAAGCCTATTGATTTTCAGCGATTTCCGATAATTAGTGCCAAAGTTATCTCCTTTGATCACTTCAAAAAATCTTGTGGACGCTCTAAAAGCCAAAGTTAATATCCGATTGACTTTAAATTTATACACAGTGTTTAAGGTCATAAGACGAAGAAGCCTAATGATTTGCATCAATTCCCAATAATGAGTGCCAAAGTTATGGCCCTTGATCACATCAAAAAATCCTGTGGATACTCTAGAGGCCAAAGTTAATATCCGATTGACTTTAAATTTACACACACTGTTTAAGGTCCTGAGACAATGAAGCCTACTGATTTTCTTTGATTTCAAATAATTACTTCCAGAGTTATCTCCCTTGATCACATCAAAAAACCTTGTGGCGCTGTAGATGCCAAACTTATCATCCGATTGACTTCAGATTGATACACAGAGTTTAAGGTGTTGAAACGAACAAGTATTTTGATTTTCAATGAATTTTGATAACTGAACAGCTAAATCCATGATGTTAAATGTTTCCTATACTAATTGTTAGCTTAGGGCAAAACTTTATAAAAAGCAAACAAATTCTAATGATTTTCAGATAATTATATAAGGAGTTGTTACTCAGATTTTAGTGTATTAAAAATGTTTCATTACCAAAAAAAAGTAAAAATATGCGACAACCCTTGTTGACTGCCCGGACGATTTAGCTGCTGTGGGCGTATGTTTCGTTGCCTGGCAACCTATCTTTCGTATAACAAATTGATCCTGTAAACATATCTTATTTATTTTGCTTATTGTGAACAATATTCAAATGGGAACACATCAATAAGAACACATTTGTACACTTATGGATGTTTAATCTGTAATCAACGGTACAAAGTCAGAGGGGTCAAAACCAAAAGTATGACAAAGATGGTTAATTATGATGGTTAATTCACTGAAAGTAGAAAAGTTATTTTGCTCATGGACTTATTTGGGCATGTAAAGGAATATTAGTCTGTTTTTGTGAAATTTTTATTTGGATAATGCATGGCGATACGGACATATATTGTATCGTGCATCATGGATTTTTAAAATATTGCGATTCATCGTTACAGCCGTAAACCATACTCCTTGTTCCGTTCAAGCACGGAATCGAAATCACGCCGCACAGACCTTACATGTACATGTGCACTATGCTCTTGAAGTGTGTACCTCTTTTTTACCGATTATTTGAGAAGTCTATGGTGACGACTCAAGGCTCTGTGGAAGCTGACAAGTCCCCACGAACAAATCCAAGTTCAATGTTAAAACAGATGATGAAATCTACTTCTGACACCTCTTATGATAAACAATGAAATGTCATAGTAGTTTACTGATGTTTTTAGGATAACAGATCAATGATTGTCAAAATATTTGATTTTTATACGCCCACATTAAAATGGGGTCGTATATTGTCGTCGCCTCCATCCGGCGGTCGGTCCGGCATCCACAATTGCTTGTGGACGCTCTAGAGGCTAAAGGTAATATCCGATTGACTTTAAATTTATACACAGTGTTTAAGGTCATGAGACGAAGAAGCCTATTGTTTTTCAGCGATTTCCGATGATAAGTACCAGAGTTATGGCCCTTGATCACTTCAAAAAATCTTGTGGACACTCTAGAGGCCAAAGTTAATATCCGATTGGCTTTAAATTTATACACAGTGTTTAAGGTCATAAGACGAAGAAGCCTATTGATTTTCAGCGATTTCCGATAATTAGTGCCAGAGTTATGGCCCTTGATCATGTAAAAAAAATCTTGTGGGCGCTCTAGAGGCCAAAGTTAATATCCGATTGACTTCAAATTTATACACAGTGTTTAAGGGCATGAGACGAAGAAGCCTATTGATTTTCAGCGATTTCTGATAATTAGTGCCAGAGTTATGGCCCTTGATCACTTCAAAAAATCCTGTGGACGCTCTAGAGGCCTAAGTTGATACCCGATTGACTTTAGATACACACACACTGTTTAAGGTCATGAGACGAAGAAGCTTATTGATTTTGAGCGATTTCAAATAATTACTTCCAGAGTTGTCTCCGTTGATCACTTCAAAAAACCTTGTGACGCTATAGAGGCCAAACTTATCATCCGATTGACTTCAGATTGATACACAGAGTTTAAGGTGTTGAAACGAACAAGTATTTTGATTTTCAATGAATTTTGATAACTGAACAGCTAAATCCAGAATATTAAATGTTTCCTATACTAATTGTTAGCGTGGGGCAAAACTTTTCTAAAAAGCAAACAAATTCTAATGATTTTCAGATAATTACATAACGAGTTGTTACTCTTAATCAGATTTTAGTGTATTACAAATGTTTCATTACCAAAAAAAGTAAAAATACGCGACAACCCTTGTTGACTGCCGGACGATTTAGCTGCTGTGGACGTATGTTTCGTTGCCTGGCAACCTATCTTTTACTTCTCTAACATCGATATGTATTATTTACAAAACTTCATTTGTTTTACTTACAGAATTGAAAGCTTTCAAGTTTGCAGAAAGTCGTGCTGCAGAAATCAGTGCGCTAGCAAAGAATGTGGAACATAATGGTAGTTGTCGAGTTGTTTTCCAAAAATTACCCCGTCATTTACGTAGACGTGCTATGAGTCATAATATTAAACGTCTGCCTAGAAGAGTCCGGGAAGCTGCTAAGATTGAGGTAAATATTAGTCTTTGAATTCTTTGATGTTAATCATAAAGGACACCGGGAACAGCCCATTAGCTGGAACACTCGGCGCTTTCCGGATTTGTCATCATTAGAAAAGATGAAATCTCATGACAGCCAATCAAAAGGTCTTGATAACAAGATTCAAGTGGAAATGAGTAAGCTGTAGTGCTGTTGGGGAAAAATCCCCTCATATCACACACCCTCTTATGTGCCCGATTGTAGATTTAAACCCTATTGCATTTCGTTGATGGAATAGAATACAGAAGAGATGGAGATGATGTAGTTTAATGTCTGTGGTTGAATGTCCATTAAACACCAACAGACCTTATGATTGATCTGAAGCACATGTCTTTGGCCACCCATTTTCCCATCTGCTAATCTATTCATTTGAGAAATAATAGTAGTAGAATAACGCTAAATATTTATGTTAAAAGAAAAAATCACCCATCACTATTTTTGACCAAGTGGGCTGGCTCCTCATCTTGTTCTTTTGCGAGGATGTGAAAAGCCTAAGGGTCCGCCAATTCATGTGTGATGGATATGAAACTTAGGACGTATGTTCCTTGGACAGTTGCAAGATAGTGCCAACTAAACGCTCGGTTCATGGTCCATAGTAAACTTTTTAATACAATTTGTTTTTTCAGTATGAAATACGACCCCAAAATGGTGGGAAGAAACCAAGTAGAAAACATCGGAGAAGACCGAAGAATCTTTTAAATGATTATTGCAGACGACAGCGTAAAATAAAATGGCTGGAGACCCATATATGGCATGCCAAAAGATTCCATATGAAAGAGAATTGGGGTTATAGATTAGCTGTAAGACCTACTGATAGAAGCTATAGAGCTTGTTATAGAGCCTCTACTAATCACTGCCTACTACAGGTAACTATATAGTCTTGATATTCCAGCGGCTGATTAACACGTTGAGGATTGTTCAGGGTTTTCCATCATGGTTCATCATTTCAATGATTTGTTTGTGCTTAGGGGTCTTTAGCAGTGTGGAAAAAACGAAGACCCACCCCCTGCCGAACAAACAGCCTCTCAAAATTGAGGTCTTAACCAATAAAAAGGCAATGTTTTTTAAAAATATATTTTTCATGAACAAGATCCCTGGTCTGCTAGGCTCCATGTGTTTATTTAAACTTGTTAATGTTTTACAGGATGTGTCGTATGAATGTTGTATAGAAGTACTTGGTGATGTGGATTTAATAAAAACAACTTTTACACATCTCATGACAGTCGATACAGGTACCTTATTATTAAATCATTTTCATTTACCAAATTTCCTCAATCTTAGTTGGGGGGGTTGGGATGGCCTAGTGATCTAGAGTGCCGCGCTTCGACCTCTAGCTGGCCGATCACCTCTGGCTTGCGGCTGTGGTTTCGATCCCTGGTCTGAGCGTATGTGGCATGGAGATAGGGTTGCCTTCTCAACCTCGTGGGTTTCCTCTGGGCACTCCGGTTTCCTCTCACTGCTGAAGACCTCTACGAGCAAGCGAATTATTGAAATGAAATTGAAACCATATGTTAGTCCCAAAATGACCTAGTTTGTGTTGAGTGGACGTTAAACCCCATTTCTCTCAATCTTATTTGGAAACCAAATTAACATTTCCTTGCGCAAAGGGGGTGTATGGCCGAACGGTTAGCATGTGCGTTCTATATCTTAAGGTCAGTCATTGAGTCAACTGGCATGGTTTAGATTCCCTGGTTGTACCTGATGAGGAATAGCGTCACACTCGCAGGGTCAACTTCGTGGATTTTCTCCGGGTCCTACGGTTTCTTCCCACTGCTAAAGACCCCTACGCGCAGGCAAATTATTGATATAAAATTGAATCATATTTTAGTCCTGAAATTACATGGTTTGTATTGAGTACGCGTTAAGCCTTAGTTCTCTCTCCTTACAAACAGATAAACTGTGGGCAATGCTGAAATTTTTAACTGGACGATTTTCTAAATTAAAAAGTTATTCCATGTCTATGGGGCAAATAATTTTATAACTGACCATGTGTTATGTCAAATCAAGGCCCCGTGGAAGCTTACAAGGCCTCACGAACAAATCAAGGTCAAATGTTAAAACAAATGATGAAATCTACTTCTGACACCTCTTATGATAAACAATGAAATGTCATAGTAGTTTACTGATGTTTTATGAGTGAATTATGGGTATATCAGACGACTTATCTGCTGTCGGAGTATGTTTTAGAGCTTGGTAACTTATCTGTTTTGGACATATGTTTTAGGGCCTGGCAATTTTTTTTTATTAATAAATTTAAGAGTATCTAATGTACTGATAGTTGCCAGGCCCTAAATTGATCCCACCCTTTTTCGGCTGTTTATATATTACCCAATGAACTTGTACTTAGATGTGTAAGAATCATAATTTTCTACTGTCCACTGCCTTAATTCCAGGAACAACGGTTGGTGGCGCTGCTGTTATTAATGGTAATCGAATGGGTTATAATGTATTATATCATTACGACCAATACCCTTATAAGGCAATCGGTAAAGTTTGTTTTCTATGGAAACCCAATGATAACACCAAGAACGATGTGGATAGACAGTTGTGGATGTGGTGTCATCCTTCGTACTACCAAGAAACGTGGAAAGTAATAACCCAAGCTTTCAAAACAGAACATTTGGAATTGGAAAACAAAATGGTGGACGATTGTCCATTCGATCAGCAAGTTCAAGTTGGCAATGTTCAGATCACATCGTTAAAGGATAATTTGATAAAATTTCGATTAACAGGGGCATTGTCTCAGACGATTCTCATCGATACCTTAAAACCTGCAGACGTACAATCAAAAGAAGCGGTAAAATATTGGTGGCAGAAGTATTATAAAAGCGATATAAACTTCTCCCAGCATGAGCAACAGATTGCAGGTTGGACAGATTTAATGAGCTGTCAATCATCAGCAGAAGTGTCGCCAAATATGGTATTGTCACTAACAGTCAGAGATCCAAGACTTTCTATTCCAGATATAAAAACAAAAGTGAAACCAAACCTTGATGGTAAGTTCAACAGTATCGGATGGTCCCCTCTTTCACCTAATTCTAGGGAGCTAAATGTAAAATGATGGCTCAGTAAGACACTTGATTCTAAATAGGTCTCTGTTTAACTAAGGATTTTCCGTCATGGTTTCTTTTTGATGCAGGATGGAGGGTTGGCCTGACAAGGACAGTGTCTTGTCGTTCAGATAGGAAAAAAATGAAGATCTTGTGTAGACATTGATCAGCCCATAATTAAGAGCCCTTGACATTTGGAATTTGAAGTAAAAGTAGGCCGTAGCGGTGCTGTTCGGACAAAATTCTCTTCATATTCTTTCAAATGCTTTTAGGTTATCTACAGTTGAAAAATATTGGTTCCCTATTTCAAATGGTTTCAGGTTTACAATAGTTTAATATTTGTTCCCAGTTTCAAATGCTTTTAGGTAGTTTACTGTAGGATTATATTGGTTCCCTCTTCCAAATGGTTTTAGGTTGTCTACAGTAGGTTAATATTGGTACCCATTTTCAAATAGTTATAGGTTGTCTGCAGTAGGATATTATTGGTTCCCTCTTTCAAATGGGTTTAGGTTACTTACAGTGGGATAATTTGGGTTCCTTGTTTCAAATAGTTTTAGGTCATCTACAGTAGGATAATATTAGTTCCCTGTTTCAAATGGTTATAGGTTGTCTACAGTAGAATATTGGTTCCCTGTTTCAAATGGGTTTAGGTTAACTACATGAAAATATGAAAACTGGATAGCTCAGTGGGTAGAGCACTGACTAACAGGTCAGAGGCGCAGGTTCAATTCCTGCTCCAGTTCGTAATGAAGCTCGCACATGTATCAATCTAGATTTTCTTCAGTTATATATTTCAACGGACTCACTTTCAAAGAATCACTCATAGATTTTCTCTGATTTCCTCCCACTGCTAAAATAAAACTAAACCATATGTTAGTTCTGAAACAACCTAGTTTGTGTCCAGTGGAGTTAACCCCATTTCTCTCTCTCTCTCTCTCTCTCTCTCTCTCTCTCTCTCTTATATATAGATCCATATGTTTTCTACAGTATCTAATATTTTAAGAGTTTTGCAATTAATACATGTTACAATTTTATGGATACACGATTACTGAGTCTGATTCGACGAGGATACTCTCGTCTTTATCGAGCAAATGAGAATATCCTCGTCAAACCGTCGCTTAGTGTATCCAGTAATTGTGTATCCATAAAATTGTACCTTGTGTTGACATTTTCAATTACTAAATGCCAAAAAAGTCTTACAATTATTATTAGGTCTAACCACAACCGATACCAAAAGACTTGTACCATCGCCAGTAGTAGCACAATCTCCATTGTGGGATGTTTCTATAAGGAAAGATGTGAAATCTACCAAACTATCTGAAGCAGACTTAAACAAACTCCGATCAAACCAAGCTGTGCCAGGTATCATTGACAAGTTTCTTTACTTTAATTTTCTCTTTTAAAAAAAAAAAAAATGTTTGAAACGGTGTTCCTGGTTGGGCCATTTACAAATTTCTTTATTTTAACTTTCTTCGTTTTGAAAAGTGATTGTTTGAAACAATTTTTAAAATGAAGATCTGTCTCCCTCTAAAATTTTACATCCAAATCTAATATTTGTGACTGTTGTTTGTTTGTTAAGGGTTGGCGGCGGGTACACTAGGGCTGTCCGAGGCTGTAATTATGTGTTTAGGGGTAGCTCGGACTGGGTAGTAACACAAACCTTGTGGCAATGGAATACCACTTCTGGTTTTGGAGTTATGCCACTTCGGCTCCTGGCTTTACCCATGTTATGCCGGGTGAATCACTAGTCTATAGATAAAATGGGGTTTAACATCCTACTGTGTCAATACATAAAGTCGGTGTTATATAACAGTTTCTGTTTTCTCCTGGAGGTTGGATGGCTGAATGGTTAGCATGTGCGTGCTGTATCATAAAGGCTGTCATTGAGTCAACTGGCTTAGTTTGTGTCGAGTTGACGTTAAACCCCATCTCTCTCTCTCTCTTTCAGAAATTTAATCCTTAAAATCTTCCCCCCCTCCCCCATGTCATCAGATTAATGCAATTCAACACTTTATTTTGACCGTTATTATGGCATTCAAAATTCTTAGGAATTCAAATTGCCTGTTCCTCAATCCCTTTCAACATGTGAATAAGAAAGGAAAAAGTTGGAGATTAATTTTCGTCACAGCATAGCATACGCCCAGCTTCATTATCCCTATTTGTGAAGTCAAAAGTAAAATTATTTGGAATAAGTAAAGTATATTTTATGCGAGAAATCTGTATGTTTTTATAGGTACGCCGTTAATACTGGGTGATGCCGAGTCAAGAATACCAATTATACTGATACAGAGACCTGGACAACGAGATTCCTCTAGCCATAACATCTCTAGACATGGTTTCGGCAGCGGGTGGGATATTATTCTTCCGTCTGGATGGGGAATGGCCTTCCATATAGCATTTGTGTATCGGGGATGTCGAACTGGTGGCTTGCAGGAAGCGGAAAGTTTAGCTGCTGAAATGGGACACTTCTTCACACCAACAGACTTTCCAGATACAGTTGCTGGTCACGCAGAACAGGCAAAAGTTTCAGTTGAATTGGAAGAAAAACATAAACGTTATCCTCCCGACAAGAAACCTAACTTCGTCAAACTGGGAACTGCTTCTCCATTTTCTCCGCCGTTTGAAAGTTTAAACGAAGCTTGGAGAATTAAACATGAGAAGATCGTGGGAGTTGACTTAACGACGAATCGTGAACTCAATGTGTTGAGAAATAAACGTGTGTTAAGATTGATTACAAAGACGTTCGAACAAAAGTCGAAAATGTCAACATCAAAACCTATTGCTCAGAGTTTCAATGTATGCATGCAACAGTTTGAAAAAATTATCCAGGACAGCGTTAACACTTTAGTGCCTATACAAATAAAAATGGACTCTCGAGGCCTACCATTGCGGTGTGCTGGATTGTATATTCCAGATTCAGATGACTTGAGTAAAATTAAACAGAATCGAAAGTATGGTGGTCCGAAGGAAAAACCTCATCCAGATCCGAGCAAGAACAATTCTAAAGACAAAAAACAAAAAATCTGTGATTTTAAGGCATTGAAAGTTGGCCTGGATGAAAACGATCGCTCAGTGATTGGTTTCGTGAATTCTGGAAGATTTATCTTTGGGCAAGGTCAAGGTTCGGGAATTGCTTTCTGCTCTCTGATTGGTCTTTATCATTTAATAAAATCCATTCCACCGGGGGATAAATTAAGGGTGCTAGTTCGTAATCCTTCCTCACTTCAATACAGGTTTGCATCGATTGTTATTCTTGTCTAAGCTGCAAGTGTGCGCTGTATCGTAAGGTCTGTCATTGAGTCAAGCGACGAGGTTTTGATTCCCCAGTTGTACGTGACAAGAAGTAGGGTCGTCTGTCCAACCTCGTCTGTTGCTCCATATGTTAGTCCAGATATGACCTGGTTTGTATCGAGTGGACGTTAAACCCCATTTCTCTCTTTGTCTGAGCTGAAATGGTCATACCTGGACTCGAGACTGATAATAATTCTCATCAAAGGAATATGCAATAAACTTGTTTAAGTTGCCAAACCTGGCCCCAAGTTCACAAAGCATTCTTAGACTTAAGTTGAGAATTTACTCAACTTTCAATCACCTTTTATAAGAAATATCTTTGATCCAGTAACACAAAACTTTGCATATAGTTTCTTATTTAGGGTATTTGACACATTGAAACAACAAAAGTTTTATAAATGGCTATATTTCAGCTATACTAAGGCGAACAATTGTGAGTAAATTTTGGACTTAAGAGTCTGAGAATGCTTGTGAACTCGGGGCCAGATCATGCCTTTTTGTCAGACAAAATATAATTCTACACTACTTACTCCATATTGATTATTTATTATGTTTAGGACTAATGAAATATTTAAATGTTTAATTGTGGTTAGTATTAGATGTAAATGATATTCTTCTGATTAAAAAAAATGTTAAGAAATAAATGATTCTTTAGTCTTTGGTTGTTAAATGATGGTTATGTGATACTATACTTTCACTGGTTACCACAGAAAATCAGCTCATGGGGATGGTGTAATTGCACAGTTGTAACTCCTAAACAAGACATTTTCAACCTTTGTGTCTTCTCAAACAATCATTAACAATCATACTCGTTTAGTTGTTATTTATCATCCCCCACCATCTAAAAAGAATAAAACAACAAAAACACATACTTATGGAAAACAACTACTTGATAACCGAAACGTCACCTAAAATATACCATTGGCTGTTTTCCAGAAGTATGTGTTTTTGTTGTTGCTCTATCCAGTTACTAAATGTCATTTAAAGGACAAATGAACAGTTTATAACAGAATTTGAAACTTTTCTCTCTCAGATCTTAGTTTGTCACAGAGGCCTACGTATTTGTGGAGATTTTAACTTATATTTTGAAAACAGCAATGATTGAGTAGTTTCTAAATTCATGAATATTTTAACCACATATGAACTTCAGCAACATACACAAGTTCCTACGCACTGTAAGGGGCACATCTTAGATTATATAATAAGGAAACATAGTGATCCCATAATAAGCTATGTTTGTATTGTACAAGGTACAATCTCCGACCACTCGCCAATTGTATTTGACTTGGCATTAACTCCCGATGTTGCTATTCAAAAGACAATCGTCTCCAACACATCCCGGTGAACTTGTTGACCACTACCACTATAATACTGCGATTGCAACTACCCTTGATCGATTGGCTCCGCTTAAATCCTGGAAATCCAAAGTAAAGCACCCGAAACCGTGGTATATAACACCAGAGAGGAAATGGTTGAGGTCTGGCCTGGAAGTTGATAAGCAAATCTTCCCAGATACAACTGTTACACGTCCTGCATGCGAGAATGATCAAAAACTCTCTGGCCTGGAAGTTGATAAACAAATTTTCAAGAACCAGGCAGAAGATACAACAGTGCGAGAATAACCCCGTTAATTTTTTTGTAGTGTAAACGGGTCAAACACAAGCGTGCCGTACTGAGTGCCGTGCCAATCTGGCCCACTGAAATGAGGTGGTCTCGGAACCGTGCCAAGAACGGCACACTTCAAATTTTCGAAGTGTAAACGCTAACCGGTCTGAGCACGGATTACTGCGCATGCGCCAAATGAACCTTGACCTTATTTCCCCGCGAACATTGACAGTTCTGTCATCAGTTCTGTCAAATTGGCTAATACAAGCTTTGAGTAATACAATCTATTTACAAACGACATGATTATTCGCTTTCGCCGCCTCTGGTAGCATGATATCATTGAACAACTCGAAAAGACTGCTAACTCAATTGAAATAGGCATCAAGTCGGTTAAAAATTGACCATTCTTTCTTGATGTTTTTCGAACTCTCAATAACAGACAAAACAAAAAAAAAAGAAAGGGCCAAACGTATCAAAATCTACCGCCATAATTGTTTTCATCTGGGTAACTTGCATAGTGACTGAAAGTAACTTTTCAGTGAAGAGTTCCACATTTGGCGTGCTTGGCACGGTTCCGAGACGGGTAATGTAAACGGGGACATTTCTTGAAATTTATCGCGGCCTGGCACCGTGCCTAGTACGGCACGCTTATCGCGGCCAAGTGTAAACGGGGCTAATGATTAAAAACTCTGAAAACTTCAGTGACTTCTTCCTTGACGAGGTGTAAAGATAAGGCATGAACTGGACAAGGCCACCCCTAGTGTCAATCCATTTGTTACAGTTCATCTGGCGACTTCTAAGCTGAACTGCTTTCAACAGGTCCCTGAAAGTGAAGTTAGGTCCAAAACCGCCACACGTGGCCTAGATCCTTTTGCAGCAAGGAAAAACCTGTACGTGGGGCCTTGATTTCCTTAATTACTACTTTTATTAAACTTCCTTACAGTCAGCAATTGTTCCATCTTCATTAAAATGAGCAGTTGTGAAGCCGCTATTGAAGAATTCTACTCTGGACAAGGATGTATACTATTCAAAAAAATGTAGGGGATATTTTTTGATTTTGGGGGCATAATACTAAAATATGCAAATGACTACGAAAAAAGTCACTATAGAACCTAACAGAAGAAACATTTCCAGTTACATGCGACGGCCAAACGCACCAATAGCTACCGCATGGAATGCAGGTGATGCTTGGGATCATCATGGGGGTCTAACCCAAGAATTGCACGACTCTGACTTTGAATGTTACAGTCATTGTGGCATTGAATTCCAGGGTGGAAACATCAGTTTAATTGTTTTAGTGACCAGAAAACAAATTTTGATATGCGTCGGCTTACTCAAAATGAAAGGTTACGTGCCCTTGGCATGCTACAGATCGGCACAACACAGGCGGCTGTGGCGCGGACGATGAATGTTTCTCAGTCTGTCATAAGCAGGCTATGGTCCAGATACCGTGATACACAATCTGTATAGGACAGACCACGCTCAGGTCGACCAAGGGCGACAACTCAAGCCCAGGATCGATTTATCCGTACCTTGGCCTTGAGAAATCGTGTCATCACAGCAAATCAGATCAGCGCTCGTCTTCAAACAGACACTGGTGTGAGAGTGAGATGCCAGACGATTCGGAATCGACTGCATAGGGGTCACCTTCGCGCCCGACGTCCTCGCGTGATCCCTTGTTTGAGAGATCATCACATTCAGGCAAGACGTCGTTGGTGTAGGGATCGTCAACACTTGGATAATCGACGCTGGAGCAATGTGATGTTTTCAGATGAGTCAAGGTTCACTGTTGATTTTTTGGACAGACGTAGGAGGGTTTGGCGTCGTCGAAACGAGCGCCTCCAAGACGTTAACGTCATCAGACATGATCGATTTGGGGGTGGTTCTGTTATGGTGTGGGGAGGCATCACTGTTGCTAGAAGAACGGCTTTACATGTTGTTGCAGGGCGTGTTACAGGCCAGTACTACCGGGACAACATCTTGGCAGTCCATGTTGTGCCGTTCGCACGACGTCATGGCCGCCGTTTCATCTTCCAGGATGACAACGCAAGATGTCACAGAGCCAGGATCGTTACAGGTTACCTCCAACAACAGAACATCACCACATTACCTTGGCCAGCACTGAGTCCCGACCTCTCCCACATCGAGCATGTCTGGGACATGCTTGGACAGAGGTTACGTCAACGTCAACAACGTCCTGCCAATGTCCAAGAACTTGCTGCTGCGTTGCAACAGGAATAGGACAATCTGGACCAAAATGACCTTAGACGTCTCATTAGGAGTATGCCACGTCGGATCAATGCTTGTTTGGCAAACAGAGGAGGATTTACCCGTTACTGACTTTGTTGTGATGCTGTGGTAACTTTGCTGTTTGACCCCGGGTATCATTTTACCCTTATAATGGTCAGTCTGTGCCTTACTTAGTCTAACGATCAATCATTTGGAATAAATCGATGAATGTGAACTTCATTTCATTTTGTCATTTGTTTCTTCGTCAGTTTCATTAGGTGACTTTAATAACACTTAAAAATCAAATATCCCTTACTTTTTTTGAATAGTATATTTAAAAATTACAGACTAGCCACCAACTTAACCATTCCTTGAAAAGGTTGTCGCTTACGAACATACATCCTACCTGGCAGCTAATTGTTTACACGGGAACCTACAGTCAGCTTATAAAATTGGACACAGTACTGGAACGACCCTTCTGAAAATTAAATCAGACGTTGATGTTGCACTCGATAACAATCGTGGTGTCTTACTGTTACTCTTAGACTGAAGTGCAGCCTTCGATACAATTGATCATGCTATGCTTTTCGATTGGCTGGCATTCTAAGTTGGAATCACAGGATCAGCTTTAGCATGTATTAAATCTTACCGTTGCTACAAACCATGGTTAACTCAACCCTTGGACCGAGAATTCCACTTTCTGATGGTGTTCCACAAGGGTCAGTTTTGGACCCTTTGTTATTACACAATGACATATGTCATAGAAGCGTCCTGCCATATTAAAATACGTGTTAATGATTGTAACATAAACCTGTTGCTATCAAGACCCGGCTGGAGATCTTGGTAGTATTCCTTATGTCTTTGCGTAACTATAACTGTTGTTGGCATGTCTTATCTAACTTTCTTTGTCTGATAAACTATGTTGAATGTTAAACCTTCATATGATGCTTGATACATTAGGCAGGTGTCTAATGAGCCCCTTTGTCTTGGAATACGTTTATAAACTCAGAACAGAAACGAATCTTGAGTCAGGTCCAGGAGGCCATGCTAGGCGGGCCATGGGTGCCTTGGCCATGGGTGCCTTGGCACGAGACGAGACGAGACGAGAGCTTCTGGAGTTAGCACACTCGTGCTAAGCCAAGCTAATTAAGTCATGACTCCTTCCATATAGTTAGTTCTACGGTCGTTTACATTATGATGTTTGTACCTGATATGTAAGAAGAATAAAAATATTATATTTGAAGTCACACCAGTGTTGTCATCCAAGAAAATGATTAAAGAAGAAATACTGTCACATATTAATTGATGCCGTAGACCAGAGAAACGATTGAAGTCCTAACCACTAGAAGTTCACAGGTCACCAACGGGGTAAGTCTTTTCTAATCCTACCATGGCGAGGGTGGTAAAATGACATTAGTGCTATGTATTATAATTTAACTGGAAATCTGCAGTTTATCATCACGCGTCATTAAATATCATGGTGTAGTTACTAAATTTAATATATTGCCTTTCAAGCTAGTAGTGGAACAGGTAAATGGCTAAAACAAAATTGTATATATATTATTTGTTTTAAAATGCGTCATGTTGTTTTTAAAAGATTATGAATTATAATTGTTTGTTTTGAACACATATTTTGGCTTTTAAAGATAGTAGTAGCTAAGTATTATCAGGCTAATAACTGCGAAGTGAAATGTTTTATGATTGTTTAATTATCTGGACTAGAGTTAAGCGTATCCTTATTGAGAGATATAACTCTTTAAACATTCACACGGTATTAACGGTTTTGTCTCTTATAAGTTTTTTTTCTTGTTGTTTGTGTATATATATTTATGCCCCGAGGTTTACGGGATTATTATTTGTGATGTAGTGCCCCAAATATTTAATGGGAAAGACCCGATATTTACGGGTGAGATTTTTATTTGTAATACCCCAAATATTTAATGGGAAAGACCCGATATTTACGGGATTAAGATTTTTATTTGTAATACCCCAAAGTTTTAATGGTAAATGCCCCGATATGTAACGGGAGAAGTTTATGTTAAGTGGTTTAACCCCAGGAGGGTTGTGCTCGGATTTAGAGCGAACGTATTGTCTTGTTTTGTGTTGTTTAAAAATTATAGAGATAAACCGTTAGTTCTTTCAAAAATATCTTATTTAAGATTGGTTCAATGTGTTCAGATCATTCATTATTCTTGAGATAAAACAATATGACTCCCTAATTTCAATTGTAAATATCGTTAGATCGTTATCTAAAGTCAAGTCTGTTCCACTTGCTAATTTGATTAACTATTAATTAAGTTCACTCCATGATATGATACGCAGATGATCAAACTTCGGCACGGGGAGCAGTTATAATACTTTTCATAGCACGTCATAACACGCCGTTTTGCCAGACGGTATGGAAAATGAAAAGACTACCGGTCAACAACAATAGTTGAACTAAACGGAGCAGGGAAAATTCTGACCCCTCAACATTACTGGAACGAGGAAGGGCATCATATGTACCCCACCCCTACAGTTGGCTACGACAGTGCAGTAGCGGTCTAAGAAGATAATTACAGTAGTTTGTGTTTGCGATTCCACCAAATAATCGGTCTAAGAAGATAATTATAGTACTAGTAGTTTGTGTTCGCGATTCCACCATTTATATGAATAATAAGAGTAGTCTGTGTTTGTGATTCCAGGATCTCGTTTGTTTTTTTTTTTATTGACTCGCGTGTGTGACCGATTGTGTGTATATAACTTTTAAGTTCGTGTGTTTTTCATTGACCTTTTCTTTTTGTTTACAGACATTTTTGTATACGACATTTTACAAGTGTTGTTTGTATTTATATGTCTTTTCATTCTTATTGTTATTTTTATCTTTTAAGATTAGGGTAGATATTGTCGATCCCAGTTATATTCAAATTTGTAAAGGCTTTAAAAAAATATTTCATATTTTTTTCTAAAAAAGAGGGATAGGTATATTACACAATGACATATGTCATAGAAGCGTCCTGCCATATTAAAATACGTGTTAATGATTGTAACATAAACCTGTTGCTATCAAGACCCGGCTGGAGATCTTGGTAGTATTCCTTATGTCTTTGCGTAACTATAACTGTTGTTGGCATGTCTTATCTAACTTTCTTTGTCTGATAAACTATGTTGAATGTTAAACCTTCATATGATGCTTGATACATTAGGCAGGTGTCTAATGAGCCCCTTTGTCTTGGAATACGTTTATAAACTCAGAACAGAAACGAATCTTGAGTCAGGTCCAGGAGGCCATGCTAGGCGGGCCATGGGTGCCTTGGCCATGGGTGCCTTGGCACGAGACGAGACGAGACGAGAGCTTCTGGAGTTAGCACACTCGTGCTAAGCCAAGCTAATTAAGTCATGACTCCTTCCATATAGTTAGTTCTACGGTCGTTTACATCACGATGTTTGTACCTATTGTAAGAAGCAGAATAAAAGTATTATTAGAAGTATATACCAGTGTTGTCATCCAAGAACCCGATTAAAGAACTAATGTAATACTGTCACATTGTTCTTCTAGTTGCACTTTCCTCCACTTGGTCTAATTAGACGGAAACATGGAGTCAATAATCATGGTTTTGCTGGTGACACTGAAATTTATCACTATTTTCATTTTTCTGAAACATTCGCGGGTCAGGCTGTCTCCAAATTTAGAGAAATGACCGGATGATGTTCGTGTGTGGATGTGCCTAAACAAATTATAACTAAATGATGACAAAACCGAATTCCTTATCATAACCCATCAGTTCAACTAAAAGCGCCTAAAGATGATACCAAAACAATGAATAGAAAGTCCCATTCATTCAATTCATAAAAGCGAGAAATCTGGGTTATTTCATGGGTGACTCTATGTCTGCAACTCCACAAATAAACAATATTATTAGGAAAATGTACTTTAAAATGAAACCAAAAGCCAGTGACTTAGTTCGCTATTTCCCAACCCGACTAGGCAAATGCTCTTCTAGCTGGAGAACCTAATTTCTCTATGGATAGGTTTCAAGTTCAACACATATACTGTCAACTTATTACCGATGAAAGAATAATAATTTTATAGCTTACAGTATCTATTACTAATAATAAGAAGTACTCGAGGGCCGAACTATATACAGGGAAACAACATACCCCATAAGACACATTTGTGGACAGGACACACCACATAAACACTACAAGCAATAAACAACATGCATGTAGGTACAAATACCAAATCAAGTGATCCGGGTAACGCCAGAGATCGAAATAGGTTTAACGTTCCCTCAACACAAACTACATATAAGTCATTTCGCGACTAACAATTAGTTTAATTTTATTTTAATTATTCGCTTGTGTTTCGGATTCCGTTGCAGTGAGGGGGGGGGGGGGCTGGAGAAAACCTACGAGGTTTGGACAGCGACTCTGCAGTTTATCGCATCTCCCATGTGTGCTAGGTATTCGTATTCTACACATCCTGCCCGCTAATCTATCATAGTTGGGGCCGTGGCATTTTGAGCGTATCCGTTCATAATGTCCTGGTTGTTTCCCCGACATGTGAAGAACCAAATTTTAACAGATCTTTCCTCGTTAGAACAACATTTTAACAGATGTTCCTTGACAGAGCAATAGTTTAACAGATGCTCTCTGGCAGAGCAGTATTTTAACAGCTAGGCTGTTACCCGTTAGAGAAACAATTTAACGGCTGTGTCCTCAACAGAGCACCATTTTACCAGATGCAAATGAAATGAAATGGGGTCCATCGCAGGGGCGGATCTAGGAATTTTGAAAAGGGAAGGGGGCGCGCCGCAAAATGAGGGTACTGACCGTGGAGAAGGGGCACGCCACTGAGAGGGGGTGGGGCCCCAAGAAAATTATCCGTCATTTCCTTGCATCTGTAACCATTTCAAAAGCTATTTTCGTCTAAACGTTTGGAAATCGTATTAAAGAGCCTCAAAGTCAAGCAAAAAAGCTAGTTGAAAAGCACTTTCAGTAGTAAAAAAGGGCATCGTCTTACATTTCTGCTCCTCCTCTGGGGCTTTTACGGTCAGAAATACAAAATGGGGCGTGGGCGCCAGGCTCGTCTTGCACTAGACCTACCTTTGCAAAAGCACGTGGCTATTTTTATCAATGAATGAATGAATGAAATGGGGTTTAACGTCCTACTCTTATGCACCTAACCTGGGCTAATGGAAGACGGGCATCGCCATACAGTGTGCTTTGAGGGTAATTTTGCCCGGGCAGCGGCGCTACGGCCTACTTTTATATCGAATTCCAACTGCCAAGGGATCTTTTACGTGCACTCCAATGTTCACACGGGACCTCGGTTTTTCGTCCCATCCGAACGACTAGGCAGCTGTCCTTGTCATGCCCTCCTTCTGTATCACTGACAAGGGGAAATCACGCCGGAAAATCGAGATGAACTTTCTCGGCCAATGCAGGGATCGAACACCCGACCTCCAGGCTAGCGAACCAGTGCCTTATCCACTTAGCCACCGTGATTCCCCTTTTATCAATGAGAACTATAAGACAAATGTTAGGTCAATTATGTAGGGTATTGGGAGAACACCCTTTTCTCCATTTTTCAAGCCTATCTGTATTGAAGTTTTGCTGTAGAATTGGTGTAGAGGCATTGGATTTTGGCATTGGTGTCATATTTAGACTTCTATGGCGGGATAATAAAATGAATAAAAAGACTTTGTGTTGTTTCAAAATTTAAAGTTTTCACGGAAAACGCAATGGTCACACAATGTTACAATTGTTGTGGTGAAAAACAAGATTCTGAAGGGAATTAGACATGGCTTACAGCGTGTAGAACGTCTATGATTCAATGTGGAAATTAATAGTGGTCTATTTCCATACCTTTAAACCGCTGAGGTGGCCTCCCTTTATTATTTATGAACACAGGTGTCACTTTTTATCTGCGTACGCGTCAAATGTGTCACATGATCACTTATTAGTGGAGGCCATGTTGGATCTGCCTCTTAATGGACAGCTGGTTGTCGGCGAAAATATAGCGAAATATTTATTGACAATTAACAATATAATGTCCCATTGAATAGAGTAGCCCTTAAAGCAAATGCCATGGCGTTGAGAAAAGTGAAAGGTACCATTGACCGGGTAATGGATAAGAATTTGCAGGACCTTGTCAGAGGGATACGGAATCACAAAGATACGGAGGTATTAAAAACAAGCGTTTATTCTTATAATACATCAACAAGCATCATCTGTCATCCGTTTAGAGGGCGGGGCATTGTTTCAAGGCATTGACAGTGGCAATTTTTAATACATTTACACTGTTTGTCTGGGTATTTGTAGTCAAATATTCATATAATCAAATTGTTTCGGTATAAAATGATGAAGTCTGTTAGAGTTAATTAATCAATATCTAAAGACTGATTCTCCAATCCCAACCAGGAAATATGGAATCGTTGACAATGAATGTTATAACTGCCAGTGACAGTATACTATAAATTAATTAGCTGTGACTTGATTGGACATTACATTAATAGCACATAGACACGGCGTATGTTTACGAAATAGGCCTACTCTTCATTACTAGTCATTAGCGGTACCAGTCCAGACTTCAGTCGTGGAGTCCGAGTATTGGTAGCAATTAGAAGTGCAAATTGTGAGTTGTGAAAGATGTCAGACGCGCGGGGGTGGGGCCTCACTCCACTCTAATCATATGTATGCAACTGATTGAGCTGAAATATTGTTTCAGAGCTTATTTCACCAAATTCTTGAGTTATCTCCCGGACTTCACGCCACACTGGACATTGTCTCCACCTTTGATCCATTGCTCCTCCAATTCCTGAAAACGTCAGTGTCGATTTGATTTACTATTAAGCATATAAACTGAAAGTAAATAGATCATAATTAATTCAATGAAGTTTTACACTGTTTAGGGAGCTTTGGTAGCGTAATGCTCTGGGTTTATCCCTGTGAGGACTGAGATACATGTAATTCTTCATGTCAATTGTGCATGATGGATGGCCTGGCAAAAAACGAGATTTTGCGTGTACATAAGAACCTTTGACAACAGGTGTGCCATAGCACTGCTGCCTGGGCAAAATTTCCCTCGTTTGCCCATCTTCATTATAACATTCTAAATTGTTTTACTTTTTTTGTTTTAAACAACTTGAGTAGGTGTAGTTTTCATTCTCAATTTGTATGTATGTGACAAGGAGTAGGGTCACCTGTGAAACCTCATGGATCTTGTCCGGGTCCTCCGGTTTCCTACATGTAAACAAATTATTGAAATGTAATTGAACCATATATTAGACCCATAATGACCTAGAGATTGTGTGTGTGTGTAGTAAGGAGGTTATACCCTTCACTCACTCTCTCTGTCTCTCTCTGGTTAACCACAGGCAGTGACACTTTTTTTAACAGTAAAATTGCTTATTTTTGTGTCTTTGTTAATCTGGTTTTGTTGGTTAACTGATTGTAATAGATTTATCTTGGAAAATGTTAAGAATAAATGTACCTGGTGTAATTGGTACATGTAAATATGTTGATAACAATTGGAAATCATGCTAATTATAGGGCTTTATTTGTAGAAGTTTTAAAAAAAGATATCACCCCAATTTGATTACTTGAGTACTTGGACCCTGGTTGTTGTGACAAGGTGTCCTCTGGAATTCAATGAAGGGATTCAATGAAGGGATGCTGCTGTCTGAGCAAAATGTCCCTCATGGTTCAATCCTTGGTCTATGCCCGTCTTCATTCCCGGGCAAGTGCAGTCAAGTTAAACCCCATTTCATTTCTATTTCTGTGTTTTGTAACACCTGTAAAATATTGTTTACAAATATTTATGTTGGCCTAATTTAAGATTTGTGTGACTGGTGTATACTACACGTTTAGAAATGTTTATCAGAGAATTGAAGGCAATCAGTACAAGGCCATGAAAAAAAACTATCTGTGTCTACGCTGCAGGCGTGGAAATCAGTTTTAGATGAATCTGACAAAATGTCAGGCACTAATATAATGAAATAGTACCTGACATTTTCAACTTAATGCTGAACATGTATTAATAATATCAATAAAAAAGACAGATCAGTGCCAGACAAAATGACAGACACCAGAGGTGTTGTGTCTGAATCTGTACCTGACATAGTCAGTGACAGGTGCCTTATTTCCAGGCTTGAGTTTACAGTTACTGGGCCGCAAAAAAAGTGGGTCTATCGGAAAATCTTTTTATTTTCGTATGGCCTTTATATGATCTGTTTTTTGCCTTTCTAGCTTAATTACTGAGTAAGGTTGTTGAAAATTATACTGATATTTCCGTGTTGAAATGTGTCCAAGAGAAAATCACGGCAAGACAGACACAGTGGCCAGCAATGTTGATTTGAAAAATAGAATAGAGTTGACCATTTAACCATAAACAGTTATGTTTTATTTTGGCCTTGTCCATCAGTTACAGTATTATAATAATTTTATCAATCTAATTGTAGGATAAAAAGTTTGAGATAAGTTTTAAAAGTAAACAGATTTTAATCTTTGACTAGCCTTTGACAATCTTATTGATGAATATTGATTGGGTTAGGGCTATAGAAAGAGACTGTTACTTCGTAAAAAGAATCTTATTGATTTTTCTGCCGTGTTTGATAGATGTTAGTTCAACAAAACAGATGTGATGGACTATTATTTATTGATTTTTTAATCTCAGATTTGGGTCAATATTTAATATGATTGTAAAATAAATTCGGAAAAAAAAAAAATAGAATAGGGTTTGATGTCCTACCTTCAGCCGAAAACAAGCATAACACTACACAGGCATTCAGAGGGAACCCAAGATTGTTTGGTTAGAAAGGCAGTGTCTTAACTCACTTAGTCAGGAGCTTGTCCTTCTTGATGTTATAATTCAAAATTGTTATATTGAAAATTTCATTCAAATTACTTTATTCTAAGGGACGTTATGTCGTTATTACAATGTCGATACATGTAGCAATGTTACTTCTTAATAGCGACTCAACATCGCTTCTTCATTATTAAATTGAATCAAATCGGATTTTATTCTGTTTACATCTACGCCATCCAATGATCTAGACACTTGATTAGTCAGTAAATGCCAAAATAATAATTTATATAACATTTGAAGCCTAAATAAAAACCTGTAATAAGCAGATTTATCTCTTAGTTTTTTGGGGTAATGTATCTATAAGAATTGGATGTACAAAATCATATGTTGCCTTTAGATTAAATTAGTAAATAAAAAGTTCCATGTGTTGAAGATACCAGGATGTAAATTAGTAGGAGTTTCTTTGAATATTGTTGTTCGAACCAATTGTACAAGGAAAGTTAGAGTCTGGTACTTTTTGCGCTCATTCATTTTTTATGTACATGTACATAGATTATTTTTGTAAGTGTTGATCATTTTTCTTGCGGCATTAGTTTCATAGTTTTAAGATAATAAAAAAAGGTAAGACAGTGTTGCAATGTCATTACCCTGTTGTGATTGGATTGTCCAGTAGAATTGTTGTGATTGGATTGTCCAGTAGAATTATGGTCTGGACACTGAGCTTGAAACCATGTTATGTCATGTCTTGAATCCAGACAAGGGAAGACAGAAGCCTTCATTATTTATCTGTTATCAGATAGCACCTGCAGAAAATGTGTCAAGTCTTTCTGATTAAGGGGGGGGGTGGGATGGCCTAGTGGTCTAGAGTGCCGCGCTTCGACCTCTAGCTGGCCGGTCACCTCTGGCTTACGGCTGTGGTTTCGAGCCCTGGTGTGAGCGTATGTGGCATGGAGATAGGGGCACCTTCTTCACCTCGTGGGTTTCCTCCGGGCACTCCGGTTTCCTCCCACTGCTACAGACCCCTATGTGCAAGTGAATCATTGAAATAAAATGATACCATATGTTAGTCCCAAAATGACCTAGTTAGTGTTGAGTGGACGTTAAACCCCATTTCTCTCTCTCTCTTTCTGATTAAGGAAGAAGGGACTGGGAAGGGTGTGAGGGGAATAATCTACCAAGAAAAGTGTCTAGTCATTTGGATGGGATGTAAAAACAATGTTCAATGTATAAGCTACCAGTGCTCAGCTGGATATCGAAAAACGAGTTTATCGTTGTGCCATTCTTGGAAAGTTCTAACTTTTTGGGGGACTTCTGTTTTAAATATGAGTCAAGAATGCTCTGACCCAAGTTTATATGTTTTGTTTTTATTTTATATGTTGTGTTTTTATTGCAGCCCAAGTTTATCGCTGATTGTATAGATGAAATAAAACAGGAGTTAAAGCAGGAGAATTTAGCTGTAAAAGCAAATGCCGTCAGTAAGCTTAATTATGTAAGTTAATTATTTATTATTACTTAAATCTACAGTACATGTACAAAGTTGGATGGTCGAATGTTTGGCACGTGCATGCTGTATCATAAAGCCTGTGATTGAGTCAACTGGTGTGGTTTCGAATCCCCGGTTGTACGTGACAAGGAGTAGGTCGCCTGTCCAACCTTGGGGGTTTAAACCATGTGTTAGTCCTGAAATGCTCTAGTTTGTGTCGAGTGGACGTTAAACCCTGTTTCTCTCTCTCTCTCATTTCATTTCAGTTCATTTAATCAGTTACAGTACATGTACAAAGTTAAATCTAAACTCATTATTACCAGCCATTATAAAGCTGTTACCATATTTTAATGCTACATGAATTTCAATGAAATAAGATTGTGTAAATGATTGGCCCCGCTATATGTATGAATAGACGATTGTATATCTAATTATATTTAAAGCTTATCCAACCATTATAATACTTTTTTTGCTGTTATAGGTAATATTTTTAGAATCTTTTTTAAGTATTTTGGGTTGTTTTTTTTTCATTTCAGTTACTATAATCCGCCGCGGTTTATATATTTTCGCGGACTATAATCCGATGCGGTTTATATATTTCCGCTGTGTTTTTTCTGCTCAGAATGACGATATTTTCGCGGGCTGCAAATGAAAAAACGCCGCGATTCTTGAGCGGAAAAAACGCGGACCAGGGACTATTTTAATACCTGCACCTGACTAGTAGTGTACATGTACAAATGCTTAGCTTTGCAAAAAAGTTAGGTTATTTGAATTTTTTTTGTTTTCGGTTAATTGTACAAATGCTTAGCTAGTCAGGTTATTTGAATTTTATTTTTATAATGATATTCAATTTTTTTTTTTTCCAGTTACAAATGCTCGGCTATGACATCAGCTGGGCGGCATTTAATGTCATTGAGGTGATGAGCTCAACCAAATTTACTTATAAGGTAAAAAAAATTAAAATAAACATTTTTTAACAAGGGGGATAATCAACTGAATGGCGATAATAATAGGTGGAGTTAGCTCCTCAGAATTTCCATCTCAATATTTTCTAGTTGTTCAGGTGGCAGGAATCAAGTGGCTAAGTGGGTATGATGCAGGCTCGCTGTGTTCAATCCCTGCATTGGCCAAGAAAGTTCATCAAGATTTTCCCAGTTTGATTTCCTCTTGTCAGTGATGCAGGATGGAGGGCCTGACAAGGACAACTGTCTAGTTTGTCAGATGGGAGGAAAAACAAGGTCCTGTGTACACATTGCCATTGGTGTGCACGTAAAAGATCCCTTGGCAGATGGAATTCGATATAAGAGTAGACCGTAGCACTGCTCCCTGGGCAAAATTTCCCTCGTAACACACTGTATGGCCTTTGCCCGTCTTCATTAGCCTAGGTTAGGATCAGAACTTTAGGACGTTAAACTCCATTTCATTTCATTTGTTCAGGTGGTATAAAAAAAACCCCAGAGATTCTGTGTACTGGTACACGTAGGCGTCGACGGGCAAGTAAAAGAATCATTTGACATTTGGAATTCGTTGAGGCAGTGGGATGACATACATCTATCAATACTTTTAAATATATTTTTGAATTCGTTTCACCAGTCGTAAACGTTTCTCAGAGGATTTGCGGGGTGGATAGGCCGAATGGCAGGCGCATGCGCAATCTGATTAAAACACAGATCCAATTTCGTTTCGTTTTTTATAGTTCAAAATTTCGTTTTTACTTGTCTTTACTACTCTTGGATCTGGAGGACTTGTTATTTAACTTGTGTTCTGCCTAAAATGAGGGGTCAGCCAATCAAATGGTCTGTCGAATCGACCGTTTGACCTTTTCATGCGTGGAACTGTGGGTAGATATTACCAGTCAACGACGTCTATACTATAAACACCAGCTGATAGAAATCAAAACAAAACAAAAGTAGATTTTAAAAAGCATGGCGGTCGCTAATTAGTTAATCGAATGACTGACGTTATCGGGTCAAATGTCCCGTGCTTGATACTTGACGTCATAGAACGTGAGCTCCCACTATAACTTGTTAGATCTACATGAGTGTAGGCTATCGAAAGTATAAAAAACCGAAACGAAATATAGATCTATATTTTAATTAGATTGGCGCATTCGAGTTGTATCATAAGATCTTGCCATCGAGTCAACTGGTGTGGTTCCTATTCCCCGGTTGTAAGTGATTCCCCTGTTGTACGTGACAAGGAGTTGGGTGGCCTGTCCAACCTCATGTGTTTACTCGGGGTCCTCCAATTTCCTCCCACTGCTAAAGAGTCCTCTGAAATAAAAATTGAATCATATAATCGTATCGAAATTACTTAGTTTGTGTTGAGTGGACATTAAACTTAATTTCTTTCTCTCTCTCTCTTTTTTCAGAGGATCGGTTATTTAGCAGCATCCCAGAGCTTCCATGAAGGAACTGATGTTTTAATGTTGACAACAAATATGATAAGAAAGGTACAGTATATAAACTAACAAATACGTGAACATAGGGTACAATTTGATTGATATATGATTACTGAGTTTAATACTTGGCAACATTTCGAGGAGGATACTATCGTCTATATCAAGGAAATGATACGGGTATGTGAATGGTAGGCAAATATATACAGAATATGTAACAAAATAACAATCAAATACAATTAACATTGCTTAGCATTAAACTCAGTAATTGTGTATCCATAAGATACCTGTGTATTTAGCCTCAATTTCTTTCCCATTCATTCAATATGAAATCGGGGGGTTGTATGGCCGAATGGTTAGCGCGCACCCTGTATCATACGGCCTGCCATTGAGAACTGGCGTGGTTTTGAATCCCTGGTTGTACGTGGCAAGGAGTAGGGTCGCCTGTCCAGCCTCATGGGTTTTCTCCGGGTTCTCTGGTTTCCTCCCACCGCTAAAGGCCCCTACGCGTAAACCATATATTAAGATAAAATTAAACCATATGTTAGTCCCGAAATGACCTAGTTGTGTCGAGTGGACGTTAAACCCCATTTCTCTCTCTCTCTCAATATCAAATCTGTGTTGGAAATTTTTTAAAAATCGTCAAAAATGACACAAATCATTTAATTTGTACTTTACAGAAACTGTTATTCCATCAAAAAAATATTCATATATTCAAATAAAGATATAACATTAGACGTTCTAGTAGTCTCAATTTTAGGCAATAATACAAAGTGACAACAAAGTTATTCTTTATTTAAAATCAACAACTAGCCGTACCAGAATGTAAAACATACGAGTCACATGACTATCAGTCCCGAATGTTATTCAAAGTTTATATGAAAAATCGTGGAATTATCCATTTTGTTGATAATAGATTGGCACAGTTCAGATAACTGAGGGCCTGGCAAGAGACAACGTATAGTTGTTCGAATGGGACAAAAAACAGAGATCCCATGTATGCATTGGCATGCAATTAAACGATCCCTTGACCCCTTAAGAGTAGCGCAGTAGCACTGCTGTCAAGTACACTATATGTCTTTATTAGCCCAGTTTGTGCAGAACAGTAGGACGTTAAAATCCATTTCATTTCATTGTGCTCACAGAGGGTGAGGGGAGATGGATGGCCGAATGGTTATCGTGCGCATGCTGTATCATACGGTCTGCCATTGAGTCAACTGGTGTGGTTTCGAATCTCCAGTTGTACTTGACAAGGAGTAGTGTCGCCTGTCCAGCCTGGTTGGTTTTCTCCGGGTACTCCGGTTTCCTGCAACTGCTAAAGACCCCTACGTATTAGTGAATTATTGAAATAAAATTAAACCATATGTTAGTCCCGAAATGACCTAGTTTGTGTTTAGTGGGAGTTAAACCCCATTTCTCTCTCACAGAGAGTGATATCATAGACTGTAACATAATGTTTTTATTATTTCCAGGATTTAAGTAGTCAGAATATGTATGATGCTGGTGTGGCGTTAAATGGTTTATCGTGTTTTATAACTGTTGATTTAGCTCGAGATTTAGCTAATGATATAATGACATTAGTAAGTATTTTTATTATATTATTACTGTTACATTATGGGAGATTTAGATAAAGAGCTAGCCATTCTTGCTATAATAGTTCAAAAATAGATGGGGGGTTGGATGGCCGAATGGTTAGCATGTGCGTGCTGTATCATAAAGTCTGTCATTAAGTCAACTGGCATGGTTTCGAATCTCTGTTTGTACGTGACAAGGAGTAGGGTCGCCTGTCCATCCTCGTGGGTTTTCTGCGGATCCTCCAGTTTCCTCCTACTGCTGAAGACCTCTACTTCACGCAAGTGGATTATTGAAATAAAATTGAACCATATGTTAGTCCCGAAATGACCTAGTTTGTGTCAAATGGGCGTTAAACCCCATTTCTCTCTCCTAGTCAGATGTCTTGTCCCCAGGTTTGCCCATTTACTTGTGCTTGTTCAAATTTTAATTAAAAGGTCTTCTATTTGCAGATGACATCCTCGAGGCCGTATTTACGTAAAAAAGCAGTTCTCATCATGTATAAAGTTTTTCTCCGATTCCCTGAAGCATTACGTCCAGCCTTTCCTCGATTAAAAGAAAAATTAGAAGATCCTGATCCAGGTTTGTTTTTTGTGTTTCATAGTAAGACTACATCAAATTGAGGGCTGAAATACTGTGGCTCAGCAGGAGATCCTGGTTTCAAGTACATTGTCAGTAACATTCATCAAGTTTGCGTACTTGATAAGGAAGCCTACGCCACATTTCTTGATTCATTCAATATTTTTGATAGAACTTTGATTTTATTTACATAGATAGAATGACTACCTTCGATGCTGGATTACCTGATAATCAGGGGGATGTTTCACAAAATTTTAACCAAAGATAATTCAATTGGATAATATTAAATTGGTTTTAGTGTATAGCCAATCAAAATTGAAGTATCTACTAAAATTAGGATTTTATCTTTCGTTAAGATTTTGAGAAAACAGGAATCTGAACTGTAAGAAATTGGAGTATCTACTAAAATAAGGATTTTGTCTATAGTTAAGATTTCAAGAAACAGGGCCCCGAATTGTAAGAAATGTTAACAGAAATTTAAATCCAATGATTAAAATGTGTTTCGTTTTTCTGTTTATTTTAGGGGCCCAGTCCGCAGCTGTTAATGTGATATGTGAACTAGCCAGAAAAAATCCTAAAAATTATCTTTCATTAGCTCCACTTTTCTTTAAACTCATGACAAGTTCAACTAATAACTGGGTTCTCATCAAAATTATTAAATTGGTATGTTCATTTTTAATGTTTTTACTCAAAATGAAATGAAATGAAATGGGGTTTAACGTCCTACTCTTCTGCACCTGACCTGGGCTAATGGAAGACGGGCATACGCCATACAGTGTGAGGAGGGAAATTTTGCCCGGGCAGCGGCGCTACGCCCTACTCTTATATCGAATTCCAACTGCCAGGGGATCTTTTACGTGCACTCCAATGTGTACACGGGACCTCGGTTTTTCGTCCCATCCAAATGACTAGGCAGCTGTCCTTGTCAGGCCCTCCTTCTGCATCACTGACAAGGGGAAAACCACGCCGGAAAATCGAGATGAACTTTCTCGGCCAATGCAGGGATCGAACACCCGACCTCCAGGCTAGCGAGCCAGTGCCTTGCCCACTTAGCCACCCCTAACCCTGTCCAATCTCGTAACCTATCTCCGGGTCCTCCATTTTCCTCCCATTGCTGGTGGGTTGGATGGCCAAATAGTTAGCATGTACATGCTGTATCATAAGATCTGTCATTGAGTCAACTGGCGTGGTTTCGATTCCCTTGTTGTGCGTGATAAGCAGTAGGGTGGCCTATCCAAACTCATGGATTTTCTCCGGGTTGTCCGGTTTCCTGCCTCTGCCGAAGACCCCTACGCGCAAGCGAATTATTGAAATAAAATCCAACCATATGTTAGTCACAAAATGATGTAGTTTTTGTTGAGTGGACGTTAAACCCCACTTCTCTCTTTCTCTCTTTAAATCATATCCATAAATTACAATAATACAGTCAGCTGATCATTGAGAGTTTTGCTGTAGGTGGGATGTTGAGGCATTATAAAATAAAACCCTGATGAATTCAAAAGATGATCTCTAGTTGTAAGTTTGGTTAAAAAATCAATTTGAATGTGAATTTAGATATACATGTATCAGACACACAGATGATGAACAGAGGTTTTAATCACATGTATAAATTGAAAACATTTGACAGGATCTTTCATGTGAAAAGTACATGCTATTTGATTGATATTTGTAAATATTTTATTCAGTTTGGAGCATTAACGCCGTTAGAGCCAAGATTAGGAAAGAAATTGATAGAACCTTTAACCAATCTAATACACAGGTAGGTCATGTTTATATACCAGATTGAAATAAGGGGGACAGCCAGCCATGGGCAACCACTACAGGGGGTCACACGGTCATCCATTCAAAGCGTGATATTAAGGGACATAGTGTGGGCAATTTCCCCAGGCATCTATTTCAGGGGGTCGCCCACTGAGAGAGTGGTATTAGATATACATTATGGGAGATTAGATAAAGAGCTGGCAGTTCTCACTATAATAGTTAAAAACTATATAATGTAATGGAAATTTGCTGAAAATTTCAGTCAAATTGATCCGCTCTGAACCGAGAATTTAGCGATTGAATTTTTAAATAACCCCGATCATCATTATTAAAGTCTGTACGATAAAAAACATATCTTGATTATCCATTTCATGATTAATCCAGTAAATATCGATGACATTAAGAGTTGATTATGGTCTGGATAAGTTAATTAATGTCTAATTAATAATGTAGAAAACATTTCACGGATAAAGAAAGACCTGCAATAGGCAGATTTACCTCTTGCATAATGTATGTTTAAATTCATGTTTTTGGTATTTGAAGTTATCGCTGGTAACTGTATTGATGCCCTACTTTATTTATGTGTATTTCATTTGCTTTAATACGTTTAATATGTTTTCTTTTACATATTTTTCACTACACTCAAGTCTTGGTGGTATATGAACCAGGGGTTGATCCCATCTGCCACCGGGTTCTATACTGGAATCTTGGTGTTATACAGCCCAGGAGTTGGCAGCAAGCACCCGTGGGGCTCCTAGTGTAGAAAAGTGTGACATCAAGCCCATTTTATTTCCGTTCTTGAAACCCCAGTGATTCCCTTACTTGAACCCCTGTGATAATTATATTATTTGATATTTCAGTACTTCGGCCATGTCACTGTTGTATGAATGTATTAATACTGTGATAGCAGGTAAGTACTATTTTCTCTCTTCTATATACGTATTATCTTTTCCTTCCATTTATTTATCCTATTACCTTTAAGGACCATGTATACTGAGTGCGAACACAACTACTGAAACTTTCACCGTTCGAATAATCGTTTCTACTGAAAGCAGCCATGGATTCGAAAAAATCTAACGCATTGTCGATTATGTATGCCTTTGACCTTACATCTGATTCGTGGTTCGAAATCAATGTAGCATGCATTCGAAAAAATCAAAATAGAAACTAGTGCATTTGTTGATTATGTATGTACTGAAAGGTCACAATTGAAACTAGTGCATTGTCCTTTATGTATGCCTTTGATCATATGTTCTGATTGACTGGCAAAAAACATTTGCCTGGACTGTTCCTAATAATTCATTTGGGAGGTATTATCCCCATTTGGGATTTTTTGTGCACACCATATTTCGCTAGTGTTCACCCTTAGTATGAACGACTTGATTCAAATAGTAGTTAATCAATAGGATTCAATCGTGGAGTTTGGGGTTGTGTTCGCTCTCAGTGTAAACAAACCTTCCGTGATTTCTGTTATAAAGAGGTATTGGTTTATATCTTGCTTATATAAAACTTAATTTTGAATTTTACAACTTTTATAATGTTCATTTTACAAGTGTTCATGTATTTTACAAAATAAACTTAATGAGTTTAGAATTTTACGAAATAAACTGATGTTTAAATTTTTACAAAATTAATTGGTCTAGTTTGAATTTTTACAAAATTAACTAATCTAGTTTGATTTTTTATAATTTTCATTTTATGAGTGTTTATATATTTTTTACAAAATAAACTTATTTAGTTTAAATTTTTAAAATTTTTACAAATAACTATTAAATTTTCAGTTATTATTCTTAGTAAATTATGACAGGTTTTCATGTTTGATATCAGAGATGCTCTTTTTATATAATGACAACGTGTAGATCTAAGATTTGCTTTATTCACACAATGCAATATGATTCCTTCCCTTGATCTTAAGATACAGGTAAAGTGTAATTACCTCTCTATAGCCCGACTGCTTTAAATCTTAGAAAGACCTCCCCCCCCCCTCCCTCCTCCCCAACATCTTATTCTAACCATATTTATTTAGGTGCATAAAACCCCTGTCAGTACCAGTTTACAGCTAGGACGACCTTCGGTTGCACGTATTTTCGTACTATAGTCGAACCATCTGCATCCAAATGACATTTAGTTCAACCAGTGGTCGTGACCAGCCGTACCATTCGATAAAGCACGGTCGGGATAGTTCAAAGATGGCTGACAAAACTGACACGTGAGAAGATTTTCTAAAAAATATAATGAAATTGCCGATTGAAATTGAGTTATGTACACATTGGTCAGTATCATAGGGTCCATGTTAACACCTGAAAGTTAATGAATAGGCATTGGAGTATAGATCTTACATTTGATTTTTTTTCGTCTTTTTTTGATGAATTTGACAGATTAGGATCTTCTTATTCGAATATACATGTATATATATAGGCCCACGACGAAAAACTGTACTTGGGAAATGATCTTGGGTGACATAAATCCAATGAAAGAATTTATATATGATTTTGACTAATCCTATTTTGTAATCTATTTTAAGCTTGCTTTCATATCGCAGTATGGAAAATTAACCAGTTTTTAAAAATACATGAGTAAATAGCAGAAAATATAGCAGGGGGAATAACTGACATGGTTGCCACCATATTGAATAGTCAATGGCTAGGGCCATTTGCGTTCGGTTGCTGGTTCAGACTGTAGTTGCGACCATAGTCTACATCCGAAGGTCGCCCTGGTAGACTGGAATATGCCATCCTACAGCTGGCATATCCCACATAAATCTTACATTTTAATATTATTGATATTAAATGAAAAGATAAACTTTACTGGATAATCCTGCATTCCTGTAAACAACATGAGATTAATGTTACTGGATAATCATATATACTACAATATGATGAGATAAATGTTGTGTCTTGAAATGTGACATTTATGAGAAGTCAGCCAAGTAGTAATCTCTTGATAAAATAAAGACACAAAAATTAAAACCTCCCTCCCTCATCAGATTCTTGTTCAGGATTGTTTGAGAACCAGTATATATTTTTCTTGTGTGACCTATATTTGAGATAATCGTAATATAAAGTTTGGATTAGGACTATGAGTATGATTGTGACTGTCCACATGGCAGTTGTCCCAGTGACAATTTTCCAAGATCTGATGATTTTTAATGTAAAATAAATATAATTGTGTTATAACAATTGTCAAGCCGGCAGTTGTCCTGACAGCAGTTATCCTAGGTCCAGCTAATAATTGTTCTGCCGACTCTTCTCCTCACGGGCGACAATCAACCCAGCAGATTATGATTGTGTTGTAATAATTGTCGTGCCGGCAATTGTCCAAGATCGAACTAATAATTGTCCTGCAGGCTCTTCTCTCCACAGGCAATGATCCACCAAGCAGTTGTCCCTGACCCGACTAATAATTTCCAACAGGCTCTTCTCCTCAAGGGCAACTATCCACCGGGCAGTTGTCCCAGATCGAATTTTTAATGTGCCTAGATCCAACTAAAAATTGTCCTGCAGGCTCTTCTCCTCATGCACTACGATCCACCGGGCAGTTGTCCCACCGGGCAGTTGTCCCAGGTCGGATTTTATGATGTAAAATAAATATGATTGTATTATAATGATTGTCTAGCCAGCAATTATCGAAGAATTAACTAATAATTGTCCTGCAGGCTCTTCTCTTCACGGGAAATGATCCACCCAGCATTTGTCCCAGATCAGATTTTAAATGTGCCAAGATCCAACTAATAATTGTCCAGTAGGCTCTCTTCCTCATGGGCAACGATCCACCTGGCAGTTGTCCCAGCGACAGTTGTCCCAGTCCCAGCAGCAGTTGTCGTTGATCAGATTTTTAATGTAAAATAACCGTTATGATTGTGAACTAATAAATGTTGACATATGTTTCTCCTCTTACTTACAGTCCTCATTTCTATATCTTCAGGCATCCCAAACCACACCGCCTCCATTCAGGTACATATTCAAATATCTACATACTCTTTTATGATAGATACCTGGCTCATTAATACAAATTATTATATCCATTTAGTACTTAAAAACAACATCGCTTAAGAAATTAATAGTAAATGATTTGCATTGATTTTTTGGATTTTTAAAAAAATGTAAAGAAATAAAACAAATTGCAGAATATATTTTGATTTTAGTATCTACATGTATTGAATGTTCTGTTTTCAAAATTTAATCAAAAATTAGACATATTTTTATTTTTCAAAAAATAAAGAAGTTATTTCGAACATTTTATATATTATGATTTATGATTGATTGGATTAGTTATAAGTTTAAGAAAAAAAAAATGGATATTTTGATTTTTAATTCTGAGTGACGCATCTTGTTAAAAGAGTTTGTAGATAAAAGATATGCAGTTGATATATTTATATATTTATATTTGGTGATGGCCTTTTCATTCCCAATAGAATTATTTATCAGATATTTCCGATTTGATCCCCTTTTTCCTGTTTCTTTAAGGATGTAGTTTGTAAGATTTAGATAAAGAGCTTGTCGTTCTTGCGATAATAAATTGTTAAAAAGAAACCGGCATTATAAAGAGCTAAAGGTAACAGCTAAGTCTGTTTTTAATGTAGCTCTAGTTTCTAGCTTCAAATCTTATATAAATTGTATTGGCCTATTATTCACATGACAACCTGATAATCAAATCTCTAGACCATCGAATGGCCGTGATATTGAATAGCTTAAAACACCTGCTTCATTTAAAAATTAAAATGGTTATTTAAGACTTTGTATATTATCAAATTTATCGTACTTGGCAAAACTATAAATACTTGTAACTTTGCTCAGAATAAAGTAATTTGACCAAATTTTTCAGTACCGTATATTCATGTTTCATTATGTATTTTCAAACTATTATAGCAAGAACTGCCAGCTCTTTATCTAAATCTTACATAATATATCTTTAATATGGATTATTTTGTGAGTGATATTTGGAATGGAAGGGTTATAAGACCAACATCTGATTCTGGTTAGTTAGATACTTCTCTCTGTAATGGCTGCTTTCTGTTAAATCAAACAAATCCTGCTCGCTTCTGTTCTCAGCTTGTAGAGATAATGGAATGTCCCATTATACAATAGGTGTAATATGTTGCTAAATGTGTGTAATTGGTCATTAAATATGTGTTGTTTAGACAGAAAACACCCCGCTTTTTATAGTGGGAATGTCCTTGCTTGTGTTTCAATCAGTGTTTCAAAAGTACAATTAAATGAAATTTGTTTTAAATTAATTTTAAATCAAATTTATTCTTAGTCTTGTGGTATATTGCCATCACTCTGTCTGTCTGTCTATTTAGTGCGACAAACAAGTTTCATTTAAAAATACATTCCAACAAAAGTATTTATTGGGAAGTTATTTACAATAAAATAATTGCATATTTGAAATATATATAAATTTTGAGAACTTGGTGTTACTGGAACGGGCGACTTAGCTGCTTTGGGCATATGTTTTGTTGCCTGGCAACCTATCTCGTCCAATAGACAGAATTAATACAGTTATTAACCCACTAAAGATGAATGAATGCTTGGCACTGTCATGTACTAATACCCTTGACTGACAAGCATGAATTTTCTGCCTATATCTTTAAATACTGTTCTAGAGTTGGTATCATAAACAAATAGAAATATTATTTTAGTTTTTATAATTTGGTGGTGGTTTTTATTTATAAATAAGACAGACTACAAACTTGATTGATTATCTTAATTTAGATTCTGGTCGCTGTTCTCTATTCAGAATTCTCTCATAGCCATTCGATCAACAACAAGTATTGTCTCATCTGCACGGAAGTTAATAAAAAAAAAAACGGAGGACACCCAAAAAAATATGTAAGGGGGAACAGGGTAAGACCCAGCAATATGGAAGGGTGTATGGGAGAGACTCAACAATAATGAGGGGTGTGTGGGAGAGCCCCAACAATATTGTGGGGTGTTTGGGAGAGACCCAACAATATGGATGGATGTGTGGGAGAGACCCAACAATATGGAGAGCCCCAACAATATGGTGGGGTGTGTGGGAAAGACCCAACCGTATAGAGGGGTGTGTGGGAGAGACCCAACAATGTGGAAGGGTGTATGGGAGAGACCCGAAAGACCCAACAATAGGGAAGGGTGTGTGGGAGAGACACAACAAAACCCAACCAGATATAGGGGAAACCAGACAAGATATAGTGGAGTGTAGGGGTTAGACCTGACAATAAATAGGCAGTGCGGGAGTTAGACTGGTTAATATATAGGAACATGTAGGGATTAGACAATATACAGGGAAAGCAGGGTAAGACCTAACAATATATAGAGAGAGCAGGGTAAGACCCTATTATAGGTAAGAGAGCAGGGTTAAACCCCACCTTATGGAGGGTGAAGCAGAGCAAAACATGACCCAACACTCTACTGATAGAATTATATTGATATCAACAAGTCCTGCGCCCTTTGTAACATCTTGTGTGAGTGGGACACAGTTTGAAACCTGCTCTAGTCATGTAATGTACGTTTAATGTATGGTTTTGTATTTGTTGCTTTGGCTATCTGTTGTGGTTTGAATATTCTCCTGCTGCCGTCTGATTGCTTGTTAAATAAATTAGTATGATAAAAAAAAAGCCAGTGAAAAACCCACCTTCTAATGTCTGTTTATTATGCATTTGTTGACAACATCTGGACCCAAGTTCGTAAAGCATTCTCCGACTTAGGTTGAGAATTTACTCAACTTTCAATTACTGTTTATAAGAAATTTCTTTGATCCAGAAACACAAAACTTTGCACATAGTTTCTTATTAGGGTATTTGATACATTAAAACAAAAAAACTTTTATAAAGGGTTATATTTTAGTTACAATAAAGCAAACAATGTTGTGTAAATTCTTGACGTAAGTCTGAGAATGCTTTGTGAACTCGGGGCCTGGTCTAAATTATGTAATAAACAAATACGTAAAATCAGTTATAATGACTGCTTCATATATTTATATACCATGATTAATCAAGTATCTTGGCTCTATCAATTATGTTTTTAAATTCTAAATTATTATTGATTAGCCTACATTGTAATGAAAAAACTTGATATTGATGGGCTTGTAACTGTAAGGAAAGGGAATAAATCGTGAAATTCAATATTGAAAGAAAATACCTGATTTAGAAAATGATTTTAAAAGATAATAAATGCATCAGGTTATTGTGATAAATTAGTATCCCTAACGACCATCATTGTTTTCGGAATCAGGGAAGAGGGGGTGTTGGATGGCTGAATGGTTAGCATGTGTGCGCTTTATCATAAGGTCAGTCATTGTGTCAGCTGGTGTGGTTTCGGTTCTCATTGTTTTACATGACAAGGAGTAGGGTCGCCTGTCCAACCTCCAATAAGTCGAATGGGAAGAAAAACCAAGATTCTGTGTACACATTAGTATGCCCGTAAAGGAACCCTTGACAGTTGGAATTCAAAAATAAGAGTAGCCCAGACTGGGCAAAATTTTCTCATACCATACAATCTGAATTAATGCCACATCTTGTCAAAACTTCAAACAGTGATAAATTTGCTCAGAATAAAGTAATTTGAATGAAATTTTCACTATATTCATTTTGCATTATCTATTTTAGACGTATTATAGCAAAAACGACCAGCTCTCTATCTAAATCTAGCATACAGAAATCTTTAATATAGTTACAGATAAGATATCTTTGATGCATGATACGTCGTCGTACATCTGTTGTTGTACATCTGTTGTACACCGTGGATGTTGTCGTTGATGTTAGATCAGATTGTTAAATGAATTAGTTTGCGAATTAATATTTAAGACTTAAAAGCCCTCGAATTAAGGAATTTGTTTTGTTGAAAAGAAATATTAAATATGGAGGGTTTAGAAATGTCCATTTCATTCTTTCAGTTATGTGTTCAAAAGTTGCGTATACTTATAGAAGACTCAGACCAAAATTGTAAGTAAATTTGATAATTGTTGATTTTTTTTATCTATTTCTTTGACAGACTTGTATATTTTTTTTCCTGTTTACTAAAGGCTTGATATGTCAATTAGGGCTATAAAAATTCCTATAAACTACAATATCATGAAAGTTGAATCTGTAAAAGGAAATTTAGTTCAAAAATGGTTAGAATCTGTTCAGTATTTCCATAGTTATGATCAATTTTCATTTCTGAATTTCATCGATCTACATGTATGTTGCCAGAGCGTAAACAAGTGCCGCCATCTTTTATTGGTAGCTAAGGGGAGTTGGATGGCCGAATGGTTAGCACGTGTGCGTTGTATCATAAAGCCTGTCATTGAGTCAACTGGCATGGTTTCGAATCTCTGATTGTTTGTGACAAGGAGTAGGTCACCTGTCCAACCTCGTGGATTTTGTCCGGGTACTCCGGTTTCCTCCCCCTGCTGAAGACCCCTATGCGCAAGCGAATTACTGAAATAGAAAATTAAACCATATTTTAGTCCAGAAATGACCTAGTTTGTGTCGAGTGGACGTTAGAACTCCGTTTCTCTCTCTCTCTTTTATTAGTATCAAAGAAATCTGATTGAATCTAAGCCAGAAGATTATCTAGCCTTGGTATATTCGTTTGGTTTTCTGAATTAAAGTTCCAATTTCATATTTTCTAAGAAAGTCAAAACATAATTGTTTCTATGTCTTTTGCTCAAAAGGTTGTCAACTCACTATTATACGATCATGGGCAAAATTTTTGGGGCATTAAAAAGGGTGACACAGGCTGATTGAGAAAATAGTTACTCAATTACCTCCCTTGTTTTCCCATTCCTCTCCATGGACGGCCATCTTCAAACGTTTGAATTTGAAGTTGAAAATGATATTTTTGCCAATTCCTCAACTGGCAATAGTGAATTATAGGATTATTCTTTAACAAGGTAGGACTGTTTATAGATACCATCATCTATTTTAGGGCTTTATTTTAATACATTTTAAAAATATAACTTAAAAAAATGCTATTGGAACTTTAAGTAATCAATCTGAGTTCATTTTTAGCGTGTATTTCAGTTTCAGCTACTGCCACAACACGCAAATAGCCTCGTTATTCATTTCCTGAATAAAGACGAGTGTGAATGAATATTGTATTGTTTATTATGTTTTTATATTTCAGTAAAGTATTTAGGTTTGTTAGCCATGTCTCGTATTTTATCAACTCATCCTAAGAGTGTACAGTCACATAAAGACCTCATATTACAGTGTCTGGACGATAAAGATGAGTCTATTAGAATCCGAGCTCTCGATTTATTGTATGGTATGGTAAGTAAGGTTTTACACCTATAACTGCTTGGAGGGGGCGGGGAATGGTTAGCATGTGCGCGCTGTATCATAGGGTCTATCATTAAGTCCACTAGCGTGGTTTCGATTCCTCAGTTGTACGTGACAACGAAGAGAATCGTCTGTCCATTCCCGTGGGTTTTCTCAGGGTCCCCCTGTTTCCTCCCACTGCCAAAGACCCCTACATGCAAGCGAATTATTCAAATAAAATTGAACCATGTGTTAGTCACGAAATAACCCAGTATGTGTCGAGTGGACATTGAACCCTATTTCTCTCTCTCTCAGACGTGTTCAATTTCTTCGTCAATTAATTGATGTTAATTGACATCAATTAATTGATAAAGATTCGATTAATTGATGAAAAAATTCAATTTCTTCGTCAAAGGCTCCGAGTAGCATCTACATCACCGCAGAATTCATAATATGGAAAACAGAAACCATTATTAAAAATTCCTGAATGTGACCTACTTTAGGAATGCTCCAAACAACATGTTTTGGACATTAGGGCCTTTACAACTATTTCTGACCTCTCTCTCTCTCTCTCTCTTTTTTTCCCCCTCTCCTAGTTTCCCTCACTGTTTTATCATATGTTTATGTTTTGGTGTTATCGTTCAGGTATCTAAGAAGAATTTAATGGAAATAGTCAAGAAATTAATGGTACATATGGATAAAGCAGAAGGCTCTCATTACAGAGATGAGCTGCTATCAAAGATCATAGAAATATGTAGCCAGTCAAATTATCAATATATTACTAATTTTGAATGGTATGTTGAATTCTTATATGCCCATATAGAAATGCTGTCATATATTGTCATCTCTCTCGTTTGTCTGACCACTGTCCCCAACTTCTTGTGAACTGTCTGACCACTGTCCCCAACTTCTTGTGAACACTCTACGGAAGACTTTTATCATTCATTCTGTTTAAAAATTATATGTATATTCTTTACATAAGTGAAATGAAGAAGCCTATTGAATTTCAATCATCTGGGCAAAACTGCCATACTGTCTAAGTCATCCGGATGATATGAAAAATCGAGGTCACATAAATACATTGGCAGGCACGTAAAAAATCCCTTGGCAGTTGGAATTTGATATAAGAGTAGGCCATAGAGTGTAGATATACACTCAGTACACTATATTAATTTTGGAATTTTGAATATTATTCACCATGTCTTGATGTCCAATTGGGCATATTCCTGGTCAGACAATTTAGGAGTTTAGAAAAATAGCGTCGGACATGTCCGAAATATACAAGCGAAATCCCCTCACTGGTTAAACGTTGTTTTATTTCCTGTAGGTATGTTAGTATATTAGTGGAATTAACACGGATGGAAGGAACTCGACATGGTAAATTAATTGCCTCACAGATGTTAGATGTAGCTATACGGGTACAAGCTATTAGACATTTTGCCGTTACCCAGATGGTAAGTTTTGTTTTATATTAAGGTGAGGGGGGGGGGTCTAGTTGTATGTGCTTTAGATCATAGGGTCTGTCATGTGGCGTGGTTGTGATACCTGGTTTGTATGTGAAGTCTGGTAGGGTTGCCTGTGGTACCTGGTTGACTTTCTCTAAGTAATGAGTGCTAAAATAAAAGGTGGGGGCAGTGGTCTAGAGTGCCGCGCTTCGACCTCTCAGATGGCCGGTCACCTCTAGCTTGCGACTGTGGTTTCGATCTCTGGTGTGACCGTATGTGGCATGGAGATGGGGCGCCTTCTCAACCTCGTGGGTTTCCTCCGGGCACTCCGGTTTCCTCCCACTGCTAAAGACCCCTACGCGCAAGCGAATTATTGAAATAAAATTAAACCATATGTTAGTCCTGAAATGACCTGGTTTGTGTCGAGTGGACGTTAAACCCCATTTCTCTCTCTCTCGCTAAAATAAACCAATTCTCTTACAAATGGTTCAGTCACTGGTGCAGGATGGGAAGGACAACATATATTAGTTCGGGTGGTACAGAGTTCTAAGGTCCTGTATAGGCTTTGGTGTGCACATAATTTCCCCTGACAGTTGGATATTGATATGAGAAGTCTCTGGTGCCACTCTACTGGTTTTCTCCTCAGATTTCCTCCAAATTATTAAAAGAAATTTGGAAAATATAATATTTGAATTATTAGTTTAGTAAAAAAAAAATATTTATGTATTAAAATGAATTATTTATATGTCGTTGTAGGCTCTATTATTAGAAAACTCCCAAGCTTTAGTGAGTAATTCACAGAGAAATGGTATTTGTGAGGTGTTGTACGCAGCAGCATGGGTCTGTGGAGAATTTGCAGAGTAAGATTTTATTAACTGCCTTCGAAATCGAATAGTATGTGCATGAGAAAAATTATAAGAAGAATCTGGCTAGAATTGGGGGGGGGGGGCTGAATGGTTAGCCTGTGCACGCTGTATCATAAAGCCTGTCATTGAGTCAACTGGCATGGTTTCGATTCCCCGGTTGTACGTGACAAAGCGTAGGGTCGCCTGTCCAACCACATGGGTTTCTTCCAGGTCCTCCGGTTTCCTCCCACTGCTGAACACCCCTACATGCAAGCGAATTATTGAAATAAAATTGAACCATATGTTAGTCCCAAAATGACCTGGTTTGTGTCGAGTGGACATTAAATCCCGGATTGAATCTCGGAAAATGATAATTTTTGTAACTATTATACTGACAACTGCCAGCTCTTTATCTAATCTCCAGTAATGAACTTTTCTTTTCAGACATCTGTCCGATCCTCAGAGTACATTAGAATGTATGTTACGTCCTAAAATAACGATATTACCTGGTCACATACAGAGTGTCTACGTACAGAATATGTTAAAATTATACGGTAAAGTTATAAAACGAGCAGAGGATGAAGATAATGAACAAATGTTGAAGGATGTCAATGAATTACTAGCTGACAAACTGCCGATATTCGTACAGAGTGCCGATTTAGAAGTTCAAGAACGAGTAAGTCTAGTTATTAATCGTGGTTTGTGTTCCTGTCTTTCTTCTTCTTAAGTGGACCTTGTAATAACCATTAAACAACTTAAATACAGACACTCGCATGTGCTTTGCAATGAAATACGTCACACATGCCCAAAATTTCAACAAATGTAAATAATGATATGCCAACATCAAAGGATCAAGTCACATCTGTATTTTAAATGACCTTAATTAGTTTAAGTAGGAAACGTAAATAGAATATATATTGTTTTGTAATAGTTTTACTTCGGAGAAAGGGGGGCTAAGTGAGTAAGATGTTTGTGCTATTTACGGGCAAGGGACAAGGTATAGTCGTTTGAATTGGACTATGATGAAATCGATGTCCTGGGTATCCATTGCCATACACCTATAAGAACCCTTTGTTTGTGAAATTCGCTGTATGTCTTCATTAACCGAGTTGAAGCAAAACACCATGACCTGTTTTGTTGGGTCTTTTCGTTTCACAGTTATCCATAATAAAACGGTATGATGTATATTTTTTGTTTGTTTTTCTAGGCGTGTTGTATCTTACAAGTCGCTAAATATGTTGGTAAAATACACGAAAAAGGCGTTAAAATGGGAGAAGAATTAGAGCAACTATATGCTGGTGATTTAAATCCTGTTGCTATCAAAGCCCAGAAAAAAGTTCCAGTACCTGATGGGTAAGTTATATTTAGTGACAAGACTATGTAGGAAAACTAGGGGCTGTCTTGTAGTCTAATGGTCTAATATGACATTGAGTAGTGTACAACGGAGGGACAGAAAAACAGGTCCCATGTACACATTGGCATGCACATGAAAGATATCTTGACAGTTGGAATTCAATGTAAGAGTAGGCTGTATTGTTGCTGTCCAGGAAAATTTCCCTCATAGCACACTGTATTTAGTATACTGTCTTCATTAGCGTAGTATTATGTTAAACCCCATTTCATTTTCATTGCTTATGGAAATGCAAGTACCTTTTGGCTTGACTAATGCAACTGCTGCGTGAATAAGAATTAACTTAAGAAAAATAATTGTGTTCACACAGAACTTGTGCGTATGGGGCATAATTGTTTCCTGCCTCACTTCAGATAAATGTGTTATTAATTGATTAGAATTTAGATCACTTTTGTTATTGATTACAATTTACATAAATGATTACAATTTACATAATTAGTTACAATTTAGATAAATGTGTTAATGATTGCCGGTTAGATAAATGTGAAATAAATGTGTTATTTAATGATTTCAGGTTAGATTTAGATAAGTGGATAAACCCACCACCATCCGATAGTTCCGATGATGAAATACAAGGTCCATCTTTCTTTGCTATGGGAAAATCAGAGCATATGTAAGTTGAACCTTTCCGTTGTAAAATGTCTTGTAGAGTCATGTCTCATTCCTGGATTTTCTGGCGTGGTTTCCCCTTGTCAGTGATGCAGAAGGAGGGCCTGACAAGGACAGCTGCCTAGTCGTTCGGATGGGCCAAAAAACCAAGGTCCCATGTACACATTGGCGTGCACGTCAAAGATCCCTAATTCGATACAAGAGTAGGCTGTAGCGCCGCTGCCCGGGCAAAATTTCCCTCATAGCCCAGATCAGGTGCAGAAGAGTAGGACGTTAAACCCTATTTCATTTCATTTGAATAGTTTTCATTGGCAATCCAACAGAAATCTACAGATCTGTTTATTACTAAGTGAAGCTGTGATTAAGAAATGAAATGGAGTTTAACTTCCCACTGTTCTGCTCAGAACTGGGCTAATGGAGACAGGCATACACCATGCAGTGTGCTATGAGGGAAATTTCGCCTGGGCAGCGGCAATACTGTATTGTCAAGGGATCTTTACGTGCACGCCAAAATATACACAAGATCTCGGTTATATGTCTCATCCGAACGATTAAGACAGCTAACCTCCAGGTTAGCGAATAAGCATTTACCCACTTAGCCACCGTCTGTGACTCTTTGTGGTTTTCTTTATCAAGAATGATACAATCATCAGAAAATAATTGGTCATTATTGAGGTTTTTCTGGAGGAGGGGGGGGGGGATGTGGGGTTTTCTCTCATTGATAAAATTACTCTGGAAGAATTTTGTATATTGAATTATTTGATTGATATTTATTATTAGATGATGTGTTTCAGGTCCATGTATCAGTATGACAATGATGAAAGAAAACCAGCATATGAACCTACTGAAGAAGAACTCACGGTCGTAAGTTTTAGTTTTTGCCATGACAACCAGTGCCTTCTAATTGTAACTATGTATAAAAAGTTTTTGATAGATATTCAATAATAACAGTTGGGGTTTACCATGGCAACCAGATTAATCTATAATAATTAACCAATGAGAAATGGCGGCCAGAGCAAATGAGATATTTGATGTTTTAAAAATTGTTTCAGCCTTCAAAATGTGTTTCAGTTTTTTGTTCATTTGAAAACGTATGATCTATGTTTAAATTCTGTTACAGAGTAGAACGGCTCGTAAAATGGAACAGATGCACAATCCACATTATCTTAAAGATGATGGAAAGAGCAAGGTAACGTACAGTTCTACTTTCATTTTCCCTTTAAACATATATTATTCAAGAGGGGTTGGGATGGCCTAGTGGTCTAGAGTGCCGCGCTTCGACCTCTAGCTGGCCGGTCACCTCTGGCTTGCGGCCGTGGTTTCGTTCCCTGGTGTGAGCGTATGTGACATGGAGATAGGGGCGCCTTCTCAACCTCGTGGGTTTCCTCCGGGCACTCCGGTTTCCTCCCACTGCTAAAAACCCCTACGCACAAATGAATTATTGAAATAAAATTGAAACCATATGTTAGTCCCAAAATGACCTAGTTTGTGTCGAGTGGACGTTAAACCCCATTTCTCTCTCTCTCTCTCTCTCTATATATTATACAAGAGCTAAATCTGCATATTGCAGGTCTTTCTTTAGGCATGAAATGTTATCTAAATTATTAATTAGACATTTATTAACTTATCCAGACCATAATCACCGCTAGTCTGCGATATTTACTGGATTAGGATCCGATTTGTTGCTCAACTTTCATTCGTGATTTAATCATGAAATGGATAATCGAGACTATGTTTTTTATCTGCCGATTTTAGTAATAATGATCGAGGCTGGATTAATTCGCCTGTTACTCGGGTTTCAATTCTGTCAAATATTTGAAACATTCCAGGCTCTGTACATTATGATTGTTATGTAATTTATTTTTTTACAGAGGAGAAAAAATGATTTATTGAAATTAGATGACATTCCAGTGGCAGAAATTGATCTCTCTGTTCCGTTACACATACCAGGTAGATAAATAATTATAGTTGTTTTCTCGATAAAAAACAGGGCCATATAGTTAGCATGTGCAAGGCTGTCATTGAGTCAATTGAGAAGGAGTAGGCTCGCCTGTCAAACTTCGTGTGGGGGTATGGATGGCCTAGTGTTCTTGAATACCGCGCTTTGACTGCTAGCTGGCCGGTCACCTCTGGCTTGCAGCTGTGGTTTCGAGCCTTGGTGTGAGCGTATGTGGCATGGAGATAGGGGCGCCTTCTCAACCTCATGGATTTCCTCCGAGCACTCCAGTTTTCTCCCACGGCTAAAGACTCCTACGCGCAAGCTAATTATTGACATAAAATTGAAACCGTATGTTAGTCCCGAAATGACCTGGTTGTGTTGAGTGGACGTTAAACCCCATTTCTCTCTCTCTTTCCAACTTCGTGGGTTTTCTCCATGTCCTTTGGTTTCCTCTCACTGCTAAAGACCTCTACGCTCAAGGAAATTATTGAAATGAAATTGTACCATGTGTTAGCCCCGAAGTGACCTAGTTTGTGCTATGTTGATGTAAACCCTCTCTCACTCAGTGAGTATGACGTCGGCTCGCTAATCTGGAAGTCCCGTATTCGATCCAAGTTTCGACCGAGAAAGTTCATCAGGACCGTGGTTCCTCCTTGTCAGTGGTAAGGGACAACGTAAGGATGTTTTGATTAGACGAAAAACCAAGATCCCATTTACACGGTGGTGTGCATGTGAAAGATCCCTTGAAAGTTGGAATTCGATATACTGCCACTGTCCGGGCAAAATTTCACTCATAACACACTGTATGGTGTAAGCCCATCTTAGCCCAGGCGATGCAGAACCTTAGGATCATAAAGTCAATTTTAAATGTTCTTTTATTTATTATTTCAGGCTCTGATAAATACTCAAAACTATCCGCGTACCAAGTAGCAGATGGTAAAAATAAAAGTCGTAAGAAAGGTAAAAAGAAGAAACGACGACACGATGGTTCGGATTCTGATCCTGATGTTGAAGTCATGCATGCTGTTAGTACTGTCGTTGATATGCCAGAGGTAATGAATAATTTATATTAATGAGTTTTAACTGTAAACATTGGATTGATTGGCTTAACAGAGAAGGGAAAGCATTTTATTTAAGTCAAAACATAAATTATATGCCTTAAATCGAACTTTAATAATATCAAATTTAAAAAACTTGTTCAATTTAACTCCCTGAATGGATGCCTTGAGATATTACCCACTTTCCCCCTCCGTGCATGACCCCTGCTTGTGTAAGGATGGTTAAAGTTGTTGTTTTCCTGTCTTGTTGGTGTTATTTTCTGTACAAACAATGGCCTGTATGATGTTATTTGTATACAAGCCATGGCCTGGTTGTTGTTTGTATACAAGCCATGGCCTGGTTGTTGTTGTTTTTGTCCCCCGCCTTTCGGTTCGTCCGCCTGTCTGTCTGTCTCTGTCCGTCACACTTTTTGGGACACAATAACTCTCTTCCTAATTGAGCTAGAATGTTCAAACTTGGTGTATGTGTTTATTAGGTCAATGCCTTGATGGAGTTCGGAGATGAGCATTTTCCACTTAGGGTAAGCAGAGATAAGCAATGTGATTGGTTGATACTTTGGGACACGATAACTTTAGTTCTAATTAAGTGAGAGTGATGAAACTTGGTGTATAGTTTCATTACAGTAATACCTTGACTAAGTTCGATAATGAGCATTTTCTGCTCAGGGTAAGCAGAGCAATACGCAATTTTATTGGTCGAGACTTTGGAACACAACAACTCTCCTTCTAATTGAGTTAAAATGTTCAAACTTGGTGTATATGCTTATTAGGTCAATGCCTTGATGGAGTTCAGGGTAAGCAGAGCGATAAGCAATTGGATTTGCCGAGACTTTGGAACACAATAACTCTCCTTCAAATTGAGTTAAAATGTTCAAAATTGGTGTGTATGCTTATTAGGTCAATGCCTTGATGGAGTTTGAAGATGAGCATTTTCTTCTTAGGGTAGGCAGAGATAAGCAATTTGATTGGTTGATACTTTGGGACAAGATAACTTAGGTTCATCTTGATTGATGATTTTTATGCCAATACAATGACTGCATTCTCATTCAGTATAGACACGATTGACTCGGACACAAGGGCCCTTTTCCTTGGCCAGAGGGGCCCTTTTGTCAAACGTGGGGCCCCTTTTGTCTGCCTTTAGGGTCTCCCTACCTAGGGTACATTTTCATTTTTCTCGTCGGTTTTAGCATTTTTCTTTATAAAACACTTTTGGATGACACTTCGTGTACAGTTTGATTGCTCGATACGTTTGAAAAAAATAAATATGCGATTAATTAATATGTGTCATCCATTTATTTTGGGATTTCGGCGGGGGACATCAGCCTCACTGTTGGCTTGTTATACAAGGTATATTTTATTCTTACAGGGTGCCCATCTCTCAGATAAAGATGATGATGAAAATAGTAATGACTTGAACAAAAAATTGGATATGAATTTAGACGAGTAAGTATTTTCATATGTTATAAATTCTTAAATTAACAGACTGGTTTTATTCTAAAAGCATGACGTTTCGACAGTATCTTCATACCGTTATCAAGCACAATAATAGCCTTTAGTTTATGGGGATATCTAGATAATGTAACTCAACAAATATAAAAATAGATACTTTGAAGAAACTTGGTGCTTTTAGAATAAAACCAGTAAATGTTTCCCATAAACCTGTGTTCTGTTAATGTGTTTCCCACTCAGATATCCTGCATGAAGAGAACCGGACACTCATATAGTGGACACTTCTAAATCATGTCCGAAATCTATCTGCTTGTGTTCAAAAGTTAAATTACATAGAAATATATTCACTGAAATGCCATTTTTATTTGTAGACCATTGCGTGATGATGAACGTCTGCCAGTGCGTACCCACCATGTTGTTTTAAATAGCGAATCCCCGGAACATGAGACAACGGAAACTAACGATAAACCCAAGAAAAAACACAGAGTGAAAGACAAGAAGAAGGAAAGGGTGTGTTTATTGATTTTATTTTTTCACAAATTTTGTGCTTCTGTGAAATATAGGTTTTTTACCTTTCGACATTTGCATGTATCGGACCGTAACTTCACGGATTATGCCCGCTAATTGTATGAAAAATTTTGTGTCTGATAAGGATGAAACTTACTCAAAGATCTCAGTTCCTTTTGATATTGGCACATTGGGACTGTAACTTCTTGGTTTATGGCCTCTTATTGTATGAAAAGTCAAATTTTTAACTTGTTCTCTGTCCATCTCTTACAAAATAATAACAATATTGCTATTATAATTTTACAGTTAATTTCAATTGGGTTTTTTTTTTTTACATTTACAGAAAGAAAAAGACAAGAAAAAAGATAAAAAGAAATCAAAATCAAGTAATCACGAGGCACCAAGTTTATTGTTAGCTACAGAAGGGGATGACAAAAACGGGGATAATGGCGTCGTGAACGATGTGACTGATTTATCAGTTATTGAAAATACTACAGCTGTTAGTAAGGTAAGGGTTTTGAACACAAATCATATACCAGGCGCTGTGGTAGTTGTGTGGGTAGAGAATGACCTCTCGACCGAGTCATTTATACACCAATCAAATACCCGGCACTAGTTGAGTGGTCAGAACACACTGGCCTCTCAACTTGGATGTCTCTGATATTCCTATTACAGATTCATCTTTCACAATATTGAAGTTTACAAGGGATTCCTCTTTCCCTGAAATGAGATTCCGAGACTTTAACGTGACATATTTCTACATTATAGGCTGACGATATTGAGTATTGGTTATCGGAGAGTGCAGAGAATACCCCTTCACCAGCTAAAGCTAATACAACTTTAACTACAACTATCACGAACAACGGGACGGATAGCGCGTATAATATAGTTTTATCTACAGAAGATGATGAAGCCAATCAAGCAGGAGAGGTAAGTCTATGGTGTAACGGGGGTTTGGATGGCCGAATGGTTAGCATGTGAAAGTCTGTCACTGAGTGGTTTCAGTTCCTCGATTTTACGTGACCAAAAGTAGTGTTGTCTCTCCAACTTTGTAAGTTTTCTCCGGGTCTCCCTGTTTCCCCCCATTGCTAAATATAAGGACCAGTATGCGCAAGTGAATTATCAAAATAAAATTGAACCATATGTTAGTCCCGAAGTTACCTAGTCAACATTTAACCTCATCTATCTCTCAATTTAGAATTGTGATTTCAAACCCCAAATAAGAAAAAATAAATCTAGTGCTCATTTGACTTTAATCTTTAATTTTTATAACACAGAAACCCAAAAAGAAGAAAGAGAAGAAGAAAAAAGATAAGAAAGAGAAGAAGAAGAAAGATAAGTTAAAAAGAAGTGAATATATAGAAGCTGATGGTATTACAACACCATCTAAAGAGAATATAACCCTGTCTCAACAACCTACTCCATTAGATGTACAATTACCTGTAAGTATTATACTCATTATACACCATATACTCGTACATACTCTTATACAATTAACTGTAAGTATTATACTCATTATACAATTACCTGTAAGTATTATACTCATTATACAATTACCTTTGAGTACTATACTCATACAATTACCTGTGAGTACTATACTCATACAATTACCTGTAAGTATTATACTCGTTAAACAATTACCTGTGAGTATTATACTCGTTATACAATTACCTGTGAGTATTATACTCGTTATACAATTACCTGTGAGTATTATACTTGTTATACAATTACCTGTGAGTATCATACTCATACAATTACCTGTAAGCATTATACAATTACCTGTAGTTTAATACTCGTTATGCAATTACCTGCAAGTACAATGCTCATCATCACACATTACGCGGTGATATGCGTATAATAGGAATTCCTCAAACCATGAAAATTAAAAATATGCGACAACCCTTGTTGGCTGCCCAGACCATTTAGCTGCTGTGGTTGTATATTAAATTTATTGTATTTTTTGTGTATTTTACAGCCAATGTCAAGTTATATTTTATTAGCAGAAAATAAAACATTAAAAATGGTAAGATATTTTGTTAAATATTTTGTCCTAATAGTAAGTGCAGGAGGAAAGCACCACACGCAAAACAAAAATGTACAAGATAAACCTGCAGACAAGACATAAAATAGACATTGCACAAAATAAACAAATATCAAATCAAGTATGAAACTACTGCTACATTAAATGCCCGGGACTGTACATACACTTGTACATACTCCCCTAATCTATTCACTTGGTTTAATATTTGTGTTATTCATATTATTAACACTGATATAGCCATGAACCAGGTTCGAGCTACCCCAAATTTCAGCCTCGAGACAGTGTAACCACCTACCCTGAAAAGACAAACAGACGACAGTCATAAATATTAGTATAGATTTTGATATTGAAATTATTCATGTATTTGGAAATTTTGATTTAAAAAATTAGTAATATTTTTGTATTGAAATAAATAATGTAGACATTTTGATAATGAAATTTTTGTATGTGTTCAGACATGTGAAGTTCGTGCTAGCAATCTAAGAGGTGACCAAATAATTGTGTCTATAGTCTTTACCAACCAGTCCACCAACCATATAAAAGATTTGGAGTTTAACGTATTAGATACCTTAAACACGAAGTTGATTCGAGGGGTAAGTCAAAATATAAGGGGGTGGGCGATAGAGGGAGGGAACGGCCAACCCTAGAAAATAGGTAGTAGGGGTATATTGGGGCTGGGTGAGGGGGAGAGATACACATTTTAGTATGCTAGTCACAATGACATATCGGTAATGCTCTTCCGTAGTACTTTTGAGGAACTAGTTTGTTGGATATTAAGCCCTTTTTATACGCCCACATTGAAATGTGGTCGTATATTGTCGTCGCCCCCGTCCGTCCGTCCGTCCGTCCGTCCGTCCGTCCGTCCGTCCGTCCGTCCGTCCGTCCGTCCGTCCGTCGGTCCGGCGTCCACAATTGCTTGTGGACGCTCTAGAGGCTAAAGTTAATATCCGATTGACTTTAAATTTATACACAGTGTTTGAGGTCATGAGACGAAGAAGCCTATTGTTTTTCAGCGATTTCCGATAATAACTACCAGAGTTATGGCCCTTGATCACTTCAAAAAATCTTGTGGACGCTCTAGAGGCCAAAGTTAATATTCGATTGGCTTTAAATTTATACACAGTGTTTACGGTCATAAGACGAAGAAGCCTATCAATTTTCAGCGATTTCCGATAATTAGTGCCAGAGTTATGGCCCTTGATCACTTCAAAAAATCTTGTGGACGCTCTAAAAGCCAAAGTTAATATCCGATTGACCTTAAATTTATACACAGTGTTTAAGGTCATAAGAAGAAGAAGCCTATTGATTTTCAGCGATTTCCGATAATTAGTGCCAGAGTTATGGCCCTTGATCACTTCAAAAAATCTTGTGGACGCTCTTAAAGCCAAAGTTAATATCCGATTGACTTTAAATTTATACACAGTGTTTAAGGTCATAAGACGAAGAAGCCTATTGATTTTCAGCGATTTCCGATAATTAGTGCCAGAGTTATGGCCCTTGATCACTTCAAAAAATCTTGTGGACGCTCTAAAGCCAAAGTTAATATCCGATTGACTTTAAATTTATACACAGTGTTTAAGGTCATAAGACGAAGAAGCGTATTGATTTTCAGCGATTTCCGATAATTAGTGCCAGAGTTATGGCCCTTGATCACTTCAAAAAATCTTGTGAACGATCTAGAGGCCAAAGTTAATATCCGATTGACTTAAAATTCATACACAGTGTTTAAGGTCATAAGACGAAGAAGCCTATTGATTTTCAGCGATTTCCGATAATTAGTGCCAGAGTTATGGCCCTTGATCACATCAAAAAATCCTGTGGACGCTCTAGAGGCCAAAGTTAATATCTGATTGACTTTAAATTTACACACACTGTTTAAGGTCATGAGACGAAGAAGCCTACTGATTTTCATTGATTTCAAATAATTACTTCCAGAGTTATCTCCCTTGATCACTTCAAAAAACCTTGTGACGCTACAGATGCCAAACTTATCATCCGTTTGACTTCAGATTGATACACAGAGTTTAAGGTGTTGAAACGCACAAGTATTTTGATTTTCAATAAATTTTGATAACAGAACAGCTAAATCCATGATGTTAAATGTTTCCTATACTAATTGATAGCGTGGGGCAAAACTTTATAAAAAGCAAACAAATTCTAATGATTTTCAGATAATTGCATAATGAGTTGTTTCATTACCAAAAAAAGTAAAAATATGCGACAACCCTTGTTGACTGCCCGGACGATTTAGCTGCTGTGGGCGTATGTTTCGTTGCCTGGCAACCTATCTTTAAACAGATTATTATTATTAATGTCAATCTTTACACAATGATAAAAAGAGAGATTTGGGGTGGCGTATGGGACCCACCCCTGTGTTGTATACCACCAAGATTCAAATGTAGTGCATAGTACTGAGATGTGAGAATGAAAAACATGTTAAATGTGTCAAAGCGGATGAAATACATAAATAAAATACGGAAACTTGTATAACAAAGTTACCAGCGATAATTTCAAGTTTAGAAAAATGAATTTTATATCACTCTTTGAATGGATGCCTTCCTGAAATGGATGCCAAGCACCTTCAACCCCTCTGCCCTACAATAATAGATTTATATTAAGATATTTATGTGTATAACGGATATATTTTATTTGTTGTAGATGGGTCACAGTAATCAAGATGCCGTGAAAGTACCGTTTAATTTATTACCCGATAGCCAGAACGAAGGCCAGTTTGCATTTTCAGTTGAAAGCATAAACATGCCACAAAAATTACGAGGAACGATGACCTATATTCTTAAAGTAAGTTTGATTATTTACAGGAAGATGGTGGGTGGGAGGGGGAATGGTTTAAAGCTTGTGCTTTAGGTCATAAGGCCTGTCATAGAGTCAGGTCGCATGGTTTTGATTCTCTGCTTGTATGTGACAAGAAATAGTGTCGTCTGTCCCACCCCTGAATATTTCTCCGGGTCCCCAGGTTTCTTCCTACAAAGACCCCTAAGTACTAAAATCAATCTAATATTATCCAATCAAAATATTTGAGATAAAATTTCGTGAAACAGACCCCTATAATGGAATGAGATTACATGATGGTAATAATGATATTCATTTTTGTGTGTTTTTTTTTCTCTAGTCTGACGATGGTTCCAGTCATGAAAAATTAGATTTTAAATTAAATTTACCTTGTTCCTCGTATCTTGTGAGCACTCCATGTAAAAGGTAAACATTTACTTCTTGCAAACTGATGAAAACACAGATCCTATTTCGTTTGTTTTAGGGGGTTGGATGGCTGAATGGTTAGCACGTGCGTGCCGTATCATAGAGCCTGTCATTGAGTCAACTGGTGTGGTTTCGAATCCCCGGTTGTACATGACAAGGAGTAGGGTCGCCTGTCCATCCTCGTGGGTTTTCTCCGGGTCTTCCGGTTTCTTCCCACTGCTAAAGAGACCTATGGGCAAGTGAATTATAAAAATAAAATTAAAAACCATGTTAGTCCCAAAATGACCTAGTTTGTTTGAAGTTGACGTTAAAGCCCATTTCTCTCTCTCTCGTTTCGTTTTTACATTTCAAAATTTCGTTTTACTTGTCTTTACTACACTAGGATCTGGAAGAGTTGTTATCATTGACGTGTTCTGAATGATGTGAGAGATTAAGAAATGAAACAGTCTGTTAAAGCGACTTCTTGGCCTTTTAATGCATTGAACTGTGGGTAATCCACTAGAAATGTCAACGCTGATTGATTAATCAATGTTTGATGTCATAGGGTCAAAAGCCACTCTACAACCCCTAATGTGACCTTGCAGGACAACTTATCAGATCTTCATGTAGTGTAGATCTGTATTTTAATCAGATTGTAATTCTTGTAATCACAGATAAAAGCCTGTACCATCTGCAGATGAAATGAGTTTATTAGAAGTTATTTGAAGCTCTAAATTAAAAATATTGCTTGGAAATCATGAAACCATGGTCCTAATATCTTGTAAGGCACTGGCTTGGGTTCGCTTTCGGTGTTGACCGTGAAATGTCTTCATTAGATATCCCTTTGGCACTTGAGCAGGTACGAGGGTCTGGTAGATCGGACTTGGACTTAAAAAGAACATTTGTTGGTTAGAATTTTGAAATAAAATTGAAATGTTTGTATTTGTTTATTTTAGCTCAGAGTATACAAATTTTTTGTCCGGTGGTGAATTGTCAGCCAAATCTTCCCTGCAAGTAAATCCCACAGACTCCCAGTTATCCATTAGTTTAGCTAAAGTCTGTTTTTTCTTACATTTTAGAGGTAAATTCATTTTCTTATTCTTACTCTTTGTTTATAGTCATTCAGATGGCATGCATGTAAACATCCCCTGGCAGTTGGAATTCATAAAACGAGTGGGACATAGTGCTGCTGTCCAGGCAAACTTTCCCTCGTAGCACACTGTATGAAGTATGTCGGTCTTCACTAGCCCAGTCGGAGTAGGACGTTAAACCCCATTTCATTTCATTTCATTTCATTTCACAATATTATATTTTTCAAGTGAATCCAATGACACTAAAATGATGCATCAAGTCTTCAAGCAAGTGGACTGACCCCAGTTAGAGAAACACTGACTAACATCGTGTTATACAGCTCCTCAGAGATTTTGTTTCAGGAAATTGTCATTCAAAATTTTCTCTAAATCAACTAATTTGTACTTTTGTCCAATTTTAACTCATGTTGTCTAATTTTGATAATAACAACCGCCCAATTTATAACAGTTTAATTTTCTGGTTGTTATTTAATATTTCAGTTATTGAACAAGTTGATAATAGTGCTTCGTTATACAGTCGTTCCATTCAAGGTCATCCCGTTTGCTTACTAGTCAAAAAAGTGAGTATTAACATTAGATCAACTCGAACCGTATTGCACAGGTCTCTCTTCTGTGGGGTGAGGTGAGGTACTGGCTCGCTAGACGGGAGGTCGGGTGTTCAATCCCTGCATTGGCCGAAAAAGTCCATCCAAATTTTCCGGCACGTTTCCCCCTTGTCAGTGATGCAGGACAGAGGGCCTGGCAAGGAAAGCTGTTCAGTCGTTTGTATGGGACAAAAAAAAACCCCAAAGTCCTGTGTACACATTGGCATGGGCGTAAAAGATCCGTTGACAGTTGGAATTCGATATTAGTGTAGGCAAACGTTCCTTCCCTCGTAGCAGACTGTATGGCATATGCCTTTCTTCATTAGCCCAGTAGGAGCAGAACAGTAGGACGTTAAACCTCATTTAATTCTCATGTTTGTTTGTATTTTCAGACCAATGAACAATTAAATATAGATGGTAAAAGTACTGACGGTAATTTATTGTCGAATATTCTTGACGATGTTAGGAATCTGTTGACAACAACGGTGCCATCTTAACCCTGGCTATTCCATACATCATACTACAACACTGTATATAGAAATTATGTGATATCACTTTCAAATTAATAATAATACCAATCCATCAATATATTATAAACGCAATCATCATCCAAGGGGAAGTAAGCAACGTGTGGTATATGTATATTTATGTTCATAGTCGTGTGTCATATTAGGCCAAATAACAAAATATATTCTGGTTGTCTGGTACTGTCCCGTTGTTTAGAGATAACGGTGTCTAAGTGGGTAAGACGTTGGTCAGATGTTCAATCCCTGCATTGGTTTTGACATTTCATCCAGATTTTCCGACGTTCCCCCATGACCGTGATGCAGGGCGGGGGCCCGACAAGGACAACTGTCTAGTTGTTTGGATGGGATGGAAAACCGAGGTCCTGTGTATCCATTGGTGTGCACTTATAAAAAGATCTCTTGAATTCGATATAAGAGTAGGCTCTTGTGCCACTGTCCAGGCAAAATTTCCCTCACAGCACACAGTATGGCGTATGCTCGTCTTTAGAACAGTAGGACGTTGAACCCTATTTTATTTCATTTCATGTCCTGTTGCTTAAAAAGGGCTGTAAAACCTGTTTTAAATCTGGGCGGCTACTGGTAGCTCCCTCCCTTGTGAGATTGTTTCAAGGGATTGTCTTGAGAACTTCAAAAAATGGCTGTAAGACCTGTTTCGATTTTTCCTAAAAATGAAACTATTCTTATCAATTTCCTCCCTCCCTTGTGAAGGATTAAAATGTTTGAATGCCATTTAGCACCTCACAATTCTCTGGTTCCATGGAATATGATCAACAGAAATAAGCAGTAATTGTATTCCATAGAATTGTTGGAGGGGGGGGGGGCTTCATTGACCCAAGTGCCAAGAAGTAAGGTCGTCTGTCTGCATCCTGGTGTGTATATTTAGGGATATTATCTGAGAACTAGAAATGTTTTTGTTTATTTGACCCAATGTATCATCACCATGTACAGAAGGGAAAATACTTATAACTTATCATGTATAATTAAATATTGTCTAATTACAAATTTTACATTTCAACTATTTTATATTTATTGATTGATTATTGATTGATTATTGATAATGCAATGTAGAAAATTATGTAGAATCATCCAATTGTATCTCTTTGTAAAAAAACATGCAAATATTGTTAGCTGGGGACAATTCGTAAACTTGAGAGGTGGTATAAGGTGTTACACCCCATATCAGTTGAGCACATTAAGGGGGGAGGGGTGGTATGAGGTGTTACACCCCATATCAGATATGTACAGGAAGGAGGGCAGAAAGGGTGACAAGAGGACATTCGATCAAATTAGAATAAAAAGTTTATTTTATCAGTTTTTACACCTAAATTGTCTTTCTATCTGACAATTAGATCCCCCATACTTGAGTCTCTGTCACACCCCCCTCGTCAGTGCTCAAGAGTTGGCTGTGGGGCTATTGCACCAGTTATAAAACAAGCTATACATAAACTGGTTGGAGTGATCAGATTATAATCCAAAGGTGTTAATTATATAATATTTCAGATAATATGTAAACATCATCACATCAGATATATTTGCTTAATTTAATTAACAGTCACAAAAGAGTTCTATCATTATTTTCTTTGCTCAGAGATCAAACGTTATTTGGTTGTCTATGAACGTTATTTGGTTGTCTATGAACGGTACATGAATTCATATATTTCATTAAAAAGCTAAGTTTTCTTGACTTCGTACATGTTATTCAAAGTATTTTTCTATATAAATGTTTGTGAATAATTTGTTAATATAATAATTATTGAATGAAATATTAAGTATGCAAGTTTAAGTATATATATATAGTATTTGAGTAATATATTAATATATGTATCTTGTGAAATTTCTAGCTTTAAATCAGCCCGTTTATTGTCTTTTTGTGGAATTCAGGTAATCTCATCTGAATTTCTTCAATATTAGAGCTGGCAAAAATATTGATATAGCCAATAATCGTCGGTGACTACGGGGAAATAACTTGATTTTAATAGAAATTTATTTATTGTTATAAGCAGCCGAGGAAAACTGTCAACAGCCCAAAGCTGTGAATACTATTTTGTTAATGACACTATCAGATAATTTGTGAATGAAACAAACATTAAGAAATCATAGTATATTTAAAATCGGTATCGATTGCCAGCCCTAATTGGTATTAAAGGACAATATTGGTGCCAGTCATTATCACATATGTGATAGAGCTGGATAAACACATTCCAAATATACTTTTAACAGAGAGATCAATGCTACGATAGCTGAGTAATACAGGTTTCCCAAATCGGAAGTGACGAACGCCAAAGGAAAACACGAGTCACCGCTATGTATAACTGACTGAAGGGACGAGTGATAGCAGATACACGGCCGAATATCTGCTCACTAATAATTCCTTCAAAGACCAAAAGTTGTTAAATGGGACTGTAAGAGGATATCTGACAATTCAATAAAGTAATTGAATGTCATTAGATAAAAAAACACGAGAAAAATAGAAATAGTCCGTACATTCCCTTGTTTATATTCATTCTATACCTTATAAAAACATGGTAATGCACAGACTTTTTCTGTTTTTCTTTCGTGTTTTCTTATCTAGTGACAGTCAATTCTTTTTATGAATTGTCAGATATCCTCTCACAGTCTCACTCAGCAACTTTTGGTCTTCGAAGGAATTATTATTGAGTAGAAATTCAGCCGTGTATCTGTTATCACTCGTCGCTTCAGTCAGTTAAATAGACCGGTGACTCGTGTTTTCCTTTGGCGTTCGTCACTTCCGATTTGGGAAACCTGTATTACTCAGCTATCGGAGCATTGATCTCTCTGTTAAAAGTATATTTGGAATGTGTTTAACCAGCTCTATCATATATGTGATAATGACTGGCACCAATATTGTCCTTTAAAGCCAAGACATTAATGTTTATAGTTTTTTAGCATTTAGTGAACGATGATTAAGGAATAAAACGTTCTTCAGATATTTGTTTAACATTTGAAAACTTCAAAATTTGGAAGAACTCGTACAAACGTTTTTGTAGAACAGCCATTGGTTTTGAGGTTTTTAATTTTCTTTTTTTTTTTTCAAAAGTTTTAACATGTTTACCAAAGACCTAAAATTGGTGATGTGTAACTTTTTCCTGTATTATTCTGGGTTTCTGCGCAAAATATTAAACGTGAATTATATTCCAAAGATTAGCGAGATGTTATTTTATTGAAATCCATAAAGCAAGTATTCATGCGCCTACCGGTAATAGCTACATTCTACCGATATTACTTCCAGTGGCGGCAATCATTAATTACAAAGTCAAACATACATCATTCAAGAGTTAAATTCGCCTATTGTAGGCCTTTCTGTAGGCCTTAAATATTATATAAACTATTAATTAGACACCATAATCAATCTCTGTGCCATCGGATACTCGAGATTTTAACTAGATGAGAATAAGAATGGTTGACCATTTAAAATTTTCAAATAAAATTGTCACTGTCTTTCTAAAACCCAGAACTGGTTCAATTCATTTCGGGTACCGCTCAAACAAAAGATAAAAATTAGGTAACATCAGTTAAAGAACGATCAATCAATTTGAAACTTGGTTCTTTGGATGGTTGTGCATTAATTGACGAATGTTGAATTTTGATATGTCTCGGACGACCAGAACCTCCTACAATATTTGCTGGAATGAGAAAGAGACTAAATTTTGATACGCCACAATTCCAAAATGACTGCAGTGATGTTAAGTTCAGTTCCCAAGTCATATATTATAATTACGATCATGAATGTTTTGGTAATGTATGAGAGCGTTAGCCCGATTCTTGTTTCAATATATTACGCAATGTCTTAAGTTCAAGATTATTAAACAACTTAAAATACAGACACTATCTAGCATGTGCGTGCATTTCAATGCAATTATCACAGGAGTCCAATATTTCATCTAGTATAAATACTGTACGATCGTATTTTATTTATTGTTACAATAAGAGACACTATCCAGCACATGCGTGCATCTCAATATGTCACACGAGTCCAATATTTCATCTAGTATAAATAATGTACGCTTGTGTTTTAATTATTGTTACAATACGAGATTATTATATCTTAACGCAATATTTATTTATTTTGTTTTACAGACCATTTTAACGGATGTTTTTGTGAGACGTGGCTAATATTATATCTTATCTTGTTATCTATCCTGCTTTTATTGTCAAAAATGTTGATGGGTAGTTTATAAATATAAAATGCTTGTCCTTACATTCCCCAAAACATATTATCTCTCAAAACCGTGACTTTATTAACTGACACTATAATATGACTTTTATTAACTTGCAACCCAAAATCTATGGGTGATGACATTGTAATTTGACTTTATTAACTCACAACCCGAAATGTATGGGTGATGACATTATACTTTGACTTTATTAACTCGCAACCAAAAATCTATGAGTGATGCCAATATAATTTGACTTTAGTAACTCACAATCAGAAATCTATGAGTGAAGCCATTATAATTTGACCTTATTCACTCACAACCAGAAATTATGCAATATTTTATCTACACAAACTGGAGTCACAGTAAAGGGATAATAAATTTTAGAGAATAATCCTGACATGAATACGATTCAGTTTCCTGCATATTTTCACAAGAAACTTAAAGAATTGATATAAATTTTGTTAAGGTTTTTTTTTTTGTGCTGATTGTATTTTTTTCGATAGTTGTTTTTCTTGTATGTATATAAACAGGCCCCAAGTTCACAGAGCATTCTCAGACTTAAGTCAAGAATTTACTCAAAATTGTTCACCTTTGTTGTTTTGATATATCAAATAATACAATAACAAACTATATGTGCAAAGTTTTGTGTTTCTGGATCAAAGATATTCCTTATAAACAGTGATTGAAAGTTGAGTAAATTTTTTAACTAAGTCTGAGAATGTTTTGTGAACTTGGGGCCAGATTTACCAATCACACTTAATTATCAACGGATTTCAATGAGTTTCAACTTGATTATTTAAATGATGGTATTGATAATTGTTAATGATAAATTGATATATGTGAATATTTATTTATTGTATATATAAAATATGATGATCATCTAATAAAATATATATAATATTCATTGTTGTTCATTTGACCCCACGTGTTTGCTGTATCATAAAGCCTGTCATTGAGTCAACTGAGGTTATGCTGTGGAAAGGCCAAGGTTTTTCTTTAAAGGGTTTTTTCTGAAGTCTTTTTTCTCCAGCATAACCAAAGCGTCTATGTGTACATGTACATAAATGAGACTATCCCAGAATTCTTGTAAGAAAAACCTTATGTCATGTTTTCTCACGGAAAAAACCTACCTTCGAAGAATAAACTGCCACAATATTTCAATTAATTGATGATACAAATTTCATCTTAAAACACCAAATTTAAAAAATTGGAAAAAATCAACTGAATGATTTGAAAAGCCTTACGTAAACCTTTTCAAATGTGACTTGGATTTTAGAATATTTTCGAACACTCTGGACAGGTAAAATATGATGTAATGGATAATTTACACAACAGGTAGGACACATAAACATCTGTTACTTAGAATAAGATTATTATTTATTTTCTGGAACTGCCAAGCCAGCAAGAGAGTTATTGTCCCTTTAAAAATAAAAAAGAGATTTACCATTTATAAATACTATGGGGGTATTCGTTTAATCAAGGCCTGTAACCATGCAGTGAACTGTGAGAGAGAAATGGGGTTAAATGTCCACTTGCCAAAACCTAGGTCATTTTGGGACTAACATCATTTGATTTTATTTCAATAATTTGGTAGCTTGTATGGGTCTTTTCACAGTGAGAGGACTCGTAGAAAACCCACAAGGTTGGTCAGCTGACCCTGCTCCTTGCCACGTACAAGCAGGGAATGGAAATCATGTCACATGACTAAATGACAGCCCTTATGATCCACCGTTAACCATTTGGCCAGATGTGCAATAAATTCCACCTGTCATTGGTCCTTATGTAAACTCCGAGGTGTACAAGGGATCTCAATTTTTCCGTATCATCCAAACCTGTTCCTTTCCAGACCCTATGTCCTGGACCATTGATCAGGATAAACGTAGGACCTACAAGCCTCACCAGCTCCCATTTATTTGGTAGAAGAGCAGATAGGAACTCGACCATCAAAAAAACCGAGGGGATGGTGGTAGATGAAAGGACAAAGGGATGTTGACAAGACTGAAAATGCATCATTACCATGGTGTGAAAAAAAACTACCATAAATTTACAAATTTATTTTCAACAACAAAATATCAATTTTATATCTCTTAAGAGAATTGTAGGGCCATCTTAGACTGTGTTTCCCAAAATGGAGTCCACTTAGAAGATAAGTTTGTTGGGGTCTGTATGCATAGATGTACGAGCCAGGGGGGGCAGGGACGTTTCTTTGCCTCTCGGAGAAAACCAGCACCGCTGTCTGTAAACCCGAACTCTGCTTTGTGCGACATTTTTCGGGCATCGAGGTCAGGTGTTCGATCACTGCACCGGCTGAAGAAGTTCATCTAGATTTTTCGGCATGGTTTCTCCTTGTCAGTGTTGAAGAATGGAGGGCCTGACAAGGACAGCTGTCTAGTCGTTCCGATGGGACGAAACACTGAGGTCCAGTGTACACATTGGCGTGCACATAAAAAAGATCCCTTGGAATTTAGAATTGGATATAAGAGTAGGCTGTAGCGCCGCTGCCCGGGCAAAATTTCCCTCATAGTACACTGTATGGCGTATGCCACACTTCAATTAGCCCAGGTCAGGTGCAGAAGAGTAGGACGTTAAACCCTATTTCATTTAATAACTGGTTACAGTGGACAGAGCAATAAAAATTAACACAGACTTTTGTATAATTTTCTTTTGTTAATCAAATAAACAATATGAGTACATTTATGATATTGTCTGCAGAACGGAACTTTTACATATAACATAAACACATATACAATGAGGAATGCCTTGTTTACATTGCAGATGCGCAGGGGTTCTGGAACACCCCTGCTCAGGATAAATTTATGGGATCCAGGGTCCAAAATAGTCGGAAATGGCATTCCATTTTGCTCCTCGCGAATTCTCATTACAATACTTCAATATGAAGATCGTAAATTTTTGCCCCACCCCTGGCATTGATAATGAACACATGTATAGTTACTATATATAGACATGAGGTAATTACTAACACCACAGGAATAAACCAAAGATATATTATGTAAGATGTAAATACAGAGTTGGTCATTCTTGCTATAAAAGTCCAAAAATACATAATGAAAAATGAATAAATTGGAAATTTCAATCCATTTTTTTATCATGTATTTTTGAAGTTTTGAAAATAAAGTCTTGATAAAAGACTTTTTATAATCTACTTAATATCCTGATAATTTGATGATCTAGCGAGTAGACATTATCTTATCTACTTAATATCTCGTTCATTTGATGGTCTAAAGAGATGATATTATCTTATCTTCTCAATATCTCGATCATGTGATGTTCTAGAGAGTAGACATTACCCTATCTACTGAATATCTCAATCATTTGATGGTCTAGAGAGTTGACACTGGATGAAATAGTGGACCTGTGTGACATATATTTCATTGAAATGCACATGCTGGATAGTGTCTGTATTTTAAGTTACTTAATGGTCTCTTGCAAGACATTGGGTAATATGTGAGATATAGGCCTTATACAATATCAATATATTATTTAATGTCTGGCATTCAACCATTAAACATCAGTTAACTCCTACATAATACCTTCTTAATTGTTCTAACAAACTAAAGCATTTTATATACAAATGTCATCACCATAGTTACTGTATACTACATGTATAAAACTGTTCTTTTTCAACACTAGCCCTAACACTAGTACTTTGTATACAAATGTCATTACCACAGTTACAGTATACTACATGCATAAAACTGTTTTTTCAACCTTAACTCTAACCCTGGAATTTTATATACAAATGTCATCACCATAACTACTGCATACTACATGCATAAAACTGTCCAGCTAATAAGCACTGAAACTAAATTACAAATCTGATGTTATCGCTTGATATTGCCGTATGATTATGTCAAGGTATACATCTATATATATATATTCAATCTAATTTAAACACAGATGCTATTTTGTTTCTATTCTCATAGCTTAAAATTTTGTTTTACTTGTCTTTACTACACTAGGATCTGGAAGAGTTGTTATGTTACCAGCGTTCTGGTTGAAAATAGGGATTACAGGTAGTCAAAGAAACGGTCGGCTACAGCAACTTCTTGGTGTGCAATGCATGGAATTATGAGTAAACCACTAGAAACGTCAATGCTGATTGGTTAATCAAATGTCTGACGTCATAGGGTTAAAGGCTGCTCGTACGACCACTGACATGACCTCTCAGTACAACTGATCAGATCTTCATGTAGCAGAGATCAACAAAAGTGTTAAATAACGAAACGAAATATAGATCGGTATTTTAATCAGATTAAGTTGGAATCAGTTTTTATTGGTTTTCAAGGTGGTAAATAGAACGATCATACTAAATACGACACTTGAATTATTCTCTACACAATTATCTTCAAAATTAATTCCTTAGTTCCTTTAATTCACACCATATCATTTCTAACAGCAATGCACAGGAAAGTTCAATAGCTTTATAAATTTTGCGATGTACTGACCAAGTGGAAGCGTGTGTAACTATTTCAATACGAAACATTCACAAAATTCGTAAAATATCTAACTTTATGATATGTCATTTGACAGACAGGTCAAGTTCCATTGCTTAGCGACAAGAACAAACAAATATAATCAAACAAGGGCTCTGTTAAAAGATGCATTATGTAAGATTTAGATAAAGAGCTGACCTTTCTTACTATAACAGTTCAAAAATAGATAATGAATTAAAAATTTCATTTAATTTACTTTATTCCAAGCGTAGTTACATGTATGACTGCTGAAAGATATAGCGTAGATCGTTCATTATCGTCGCAACGTTACTCAACAACTGAGACCTAGCCTTGATTGTCCATTTTATTGTTCAATTTTCAAATATCGTTGATGTCTAAATCCATTGAAATCTCAGCCATCTGATATTCTAGAGAGTTGATTATAGGCGGGTCATGTGAAAATTGTCTAAATAATAATTTATATAACATTTAAAGCCAATATAAAGACCGGCAACAAACAGATTTAGCTCTTACATAATGCACCTTTAATACATCAATATGGTCACGTAACCAGACCAACAATTGTTAATACTAGTACACGAAACAAACATCATTTCACTAATGGTGTGCCTCCTTCATCCTCAATACACTTTTGCGACTTGTATTTTCTAACTTCCTCTAAATATTTCGACCAGGCATCTTTTTTACTATCATCCTAAAATTAAATAATTAAAATAATAAATGTCTAAACTTTGTATCATATATCAATGTTTAATGTCTATCTGAGGAGGAGGCTCTGGTCATTGAGTGGTCAGTTCAGGACACCAGATACATGTAGTCTTTTCAATCTCACGGATACGGCCTAGAAGCAACTGGATGTTAGTCAGGCTTCAGCTCCTTGTCACATTCTGAGAGGTCAGAACAGTTACACATTATTCTATAAAATGAAATGGGGTTTAATTAAAGAGACAATAACACTCTAGCTGGCTTGGCAGCTCTAGAAAATAAATGATAGTCTTATTTTAAGTACCAGATGTTTATGTGTCCTACCTGTCCTGTAAATTATCCATTACATCATATTTTACTTGTCCAGAGGGTTCAAAATTATTTTAAAATCCAAGTCACATTTGAAAATATTTACGTTAACATTTACAAATCATGTAGTTGGATTTTTCCAATTTATTAAATTAGGTGTGTTACGATGAAATTTGTATCATCAATTTATTTGAATATTGTAAAATAATACAATTTGTTGACCAGAATAAAGATTGGGACATGTTATTCAATTACAACAAGAGTGTTATTGGGGGTTTAATGTCCTACTGTTCTATTCCTAACCTGGGCTAATAAAGACGGGCATACGCCTTACAGTGTGTTACGAGGGAAATGTTGTCCGGACAGCGGCACTACTGCCCACTCTTATATTAAATTCCAGCTGTCAAGGGGTCTTTTACATGCATGCCAATTGGTACACGGAACATTATTTTTTGTCCCATCCAAATGACTAGACAGCTGTCCTTGTCAGGCCCTCCATCTGCATCACTGAGAAACCACGCCGGAAAATCGAGATGAACATTTTTTCGGCCAATACAGGGATTGAACACCCGACCTCCAAGCTAGCGAGCCAGTGCCTTGCCCACTTAGCCACCGTGATTCCCCTGCACTTATCAATAAGGACAATCCTATCGTAACGCATCACACAACAGTGGCAATCTAGCATACATGTAATATATACTGTACATTTTCATCCATTTTATTATATGTGTTCGTCATTTTAACTGTGTATACATGTACAAACACAATCGTTTGTTTGTATTAATATTATGTACTTGTATATATTATCCGGGAAGACAGGTTAAGCCTAGTCTCTAATCCCATTCAGATACATGTATGGTGATTATATTATAATGTTTATATCTACATTGTACGCCAGCCGAAGGCCTAGATGTGACTTTTTATCGGTAATTATTATGATAGTAAATGACTAAATGTTCAGAAGTTTGACCAAGTTACTGGAGATCGCAGGTGTAATAGATGCAAAAATCTTACCTTTCAGTGTTGCCCCCTTCAGGATACACACCAAACTTACATACTTGTATGTACCGGTACCTGTCATACCGTAGATATGCCACTGATTGTTGCCATCAGTCCTTGAAGATACCCGTTCGAGACCCTCCCTTCCCATAAAACAATGATTCCGAAATAATGAGCACACTTACTTCAGGTTCTTCCACTTTGACTTTCTTGGCAACCATACCAGTTTTCAGGATTTTTGAACCTCGCCTTTTGCCGACCTACGGAGAGAAGCACTAACAACATAAGTTGGAGGCGTGGGTACTACTGGTGCAAAATTTTATTCCCTTCCAAACAAGCAGTTTATCCTATAAATCAGATATTAGAATCGTTTACTCAAATATCAGGCGTTGAGATCTGAAAATCGCGCCTGTCAAATTTCAAATCTCTCCACACCAGCCACATACATGTATTGTGTGGTTCATAGATTTACAAACATTAACCCCAAACAACCCATAACAATATACGGGTTGTGTTGGGTAATTTTGGTTGTTTTGGGTAAATCTATGGACCCTGTATGGTGTAACTGTAAGGCTACACCTCCCTTGTATAAACATAGAGAGAAATTCAATCAAATGACTTAATAAGGTTTATAACATCCTCATCCTACTATTCTGCTCCAAGTGGGCTGATGGAGACAGGCATACACCTAGTTCAGAGCTGAACTAGCATATATACATGTACAGTGTGCTAAGGGGGAAATTTTGCCCAGTAATCGACACTACAGCCTACTCAGTGAGTGTGAGGAAATAGGCAAATGAATTCCTTTTCTAGTTGGCTTATTTATTGTTATTGACTTAATGATTGGCAAGGCGAAAGCATTGCAATTTAAGCATATTTCTTTTTGACGTGTCATCACGATTCTTACTATTGGAAAGTATGAAGTAGAACCAGTGGTTCCTGTTGACGTATCCGGATCTTTTTCAGCAGTTCTTTTACCGCCTTTCACACTAGTCTCGCTGCTGTCTTCTTCCGCTGTTTTCGCCGTGGTCTCAGTTTTTGTTTTGGTGGAATCAGTGGAATCACTGCTAGCGCTATTTGCTTTATCCTTTGTCTCGGCCATTTTTCGCCTAAACATTTCCATAAAACTGCCATCATTGGCAAATTTGTTCGGGGTTGTCATTTTTGAGGTAGATCTTTGGTTAATGTCAATTTTTCAGTCTATTTTTTAGTCTATTTCATGAACATTTATCGAAACACTACTCCTTCATCGCCATCTTGTATATGTCTTACTACTTTGTTATAAGCATTTTGATTGGGTCAGTGGACTCATGCTCCAATCAATGATTATTTTACAAGAACAACTTGCGCATGCGAATTAGATAGATAAAGTAAAAGTAGGTCAGAAAAGGTCACCATCATCGAGGTACATCATCGTTACCGTTTTGCCATAACTGCATCAGAATGTCTCAGGGAGGAGGAATCTTGAAGAAACTGTTTATGAACTATAAAGCCGTACTAAAAGGAGCAAGAACAAACGGCATACTGAAAGGAAGTGATCATTTTGGAAATAAATATTTTGAGAAAGTGTATAATGGTGGGTGAGGTCAATTTATGATTTATGATTCCATAATCGCCTTAAATCGGTACCATCATTAATGCCATCATGGGGTTTGAATCTCCGAAGTGTTAGGCTACCGTTAGCACGTGTGCGCTGTAACATAAGGTCTGTCATTGAGTCAACTGTGCATGGTTTTAATTGCCGGGTTGTACTTGAGAAGGAGTAAGGTCGCCTTTCCAACCTCGTGAGTTTTCTCTGTTTTTCTCCCAGTGCTAAAGACCCCCACGCACAAGCAAATTATTGAAATAGAATTGAACCATGAGTTAGTCCCCAAATGACCTACTTTCAGGGTTAGAGGCTAAACTCTGTCCCGAGACTGAAATGTGGTGTATAGAGCTGAGTCCGGGGTGTAACATGGGTTAGGTGGCGTTAAGAGTAGGCCTACTGCTTCTGGTTTGGGAGTGCCCCTAGGATCTGTCACTTAGTTTTAATTAATCCGTTTTTATTTTATCATAGATGAAAAACGACGACCATCTCGATGGATAGAAGCAGAAGACGAGGATCAATCTAAGATACCAGACGTACCAACAGAATGGGACGGTAAATATTAATGACATCATTTACACGTATGTCCAGCAAAGTTATGAATGTTTGAAGATTTAGCATAGATCGTTCAATACTTTCATTATCGTAGCAACGGTTGACAATCGAGACATTACCTCAAATATCTATTACTGTATATCGTTAAATAATTAAATCTTGCGGATGTTTAAATCCATTTAAATCTTAGCCATCCGATGGTCTAGAGAGTTGATGATAGGCTTGTCATGTTAATAAATGGCTAAATGATAATTTATATAACATTTAAAGCCAAAAGGCAATAAGCAGATTTAGGCCCATATCTATGGGATTCCCTGAATTAACATTTTTGCTTTTAATTAAAATGAATTATATTTGATATTCTTAGCATGGTTAAGATTAAAAAGACAGGAACCCCCCACACAACAGGTAAGGCTATTTAGAGTAAACAGCTCTCTAGTCATTTGGATGGAACAAAAAACTGATATCCCATGTATACATTAGTCAATAGTGTGCATGTAAAAGATCCCTCATGGTACACCGTATCATGCATGCCCATCTTCATAGCCCAGTCTGTGCAGAACAGTAGGACGTTAAACCCCAATTTATTTCTGTATAAATCAATGCTACCCCCTATGTAAATGGTAGACTTTACTTGTTTGGTTTTCTTCTTTTTAAAATAATATGCATGGGTCATTCCGTGTCAAATCACCCCAAAAAATGTAAAAATTACACCATACCCCTTTGATTTGGCTGAAATTTGGTCTATACTCTTTTATTTGGGCAGGAAAAACTGATACTCCAAATTTTAGCGTGACACTTCAAAATTCAACAATTTCAAAAATAAGGGCATATTTGGAATCCTTCTGGAATTCCAATTCCAGAAATACTTATTATAGCAACTTTGAATTATTGGTTGCTGAAGAATGGTCAAATAAATAATGGCAGCCAAATTGAGACAGCCATATCTCGACATTCATTGGTCGGATCAAGCTAAAATTTGAAATATCCTGTCCAATTAAGCATGTACACCAAATTTCAGCTGAAGCGAAGGGGGTACGGTTTAACTCATTAGGTGATTTGACACCGAATGACCCGCATATTCAATATTTTTGGCCCAGGAACTGGTCGCTAACCAAAATTCATTTTCTTCCTCCTGTCGATGGGGCAACGCTCTTCGAAAAAGCCTCCCATCTTCCATTAGCCCAGGTTAGGTGCAGAAGAGTAGGACGTTAAACCCCATTCCATTTCAAAAAGTCCTAAGGCTACGTCAGTACAAGTCCAAATGACATGAAAATTGGCATGCTTCTTCCTTGAACAATTCAGAACCGATTAGTTGAATTTGATTTTTGAATGTCATCCAACAACATGATCAGTTCCTGGTCCATAGTACGATCATACTTGAAGAGCACAGGGCAAAAATGATCTAAGTCACCTTTTCAACAAATCCCAGTTAATGGCACCATCTGGTATCAAATTGTATAAGCTTTCGGTGGAACAATCAATTTCAGGTGAAAACAATTGGAGTCACATCGAATCAAGGCCCTTCTGAAATCCCCCCCCCCCCGCCCGGACAAAGACGTCCATCGTAGCCTTTATTTGACCTTATTTTGCCTGAAAAGTTGAAATCAGTTGTTGTACTGGTATAATGATTCGTAATAAACATAGTTTTGAAGTTGTAATTAAACCTACTCGTTGTTCTGTTTGTGTCAAGCATTCTCATCCAAAAGTTTGTTTTGCCTTTTATGTGACTTAGATCGTTCTTCCCCTGTTTTATATTTGTTCATAATGTTTAAGGACAATTTGATAAAATATATTATATATTGAAGGAGATGGATAGAAATTATATGTTGATGCTTAGAACACAACGGAGAGCAGAAGATTTAAAAACTAAGGACTTGGTAAGGAAATTATTGAAATATCTTGGAAATCTGCCACAAATTAATATAACAGAACACTGTTTCCATTCTGAATTCAATATTTGCATTTGCCCCCCCCCCCCTCCACACTCCTATTGACATGGGATTGCCCACCTGTAACACTTATTTTAGGGTATCACGGTGGCTAAGTGGGTAAGATGCTGGTAGGATAGTCTGAGGTCGAGTGTTCGATCCTTGCACTGACAGAGAAAGTTCATCCAGATTTTCCGGCCTGGTTTCCCCTTGTCAGTGATGCAGGACAGAGGGCCTGACAAGGACAGCTGTCTATTCGTTCGGATGAGACAAGAAAAGCGAGGTCCTGTGTACACATTGGCATGCATGTAAAAGATCCCTTGACAGTTGGAATTCGATATAAGAGTAGGCTGTAGTGCCGGCGTCCGAACAAAATTTCCCCCATAGCACACTGTATGACGTATGCCTGTCTTCATTAGCCCAGTTCTGAGCAGAACAATAAGACGTTAAACTCCATTTTATTTCATTTCTGTAACACTTATTGGTACATGAAACAACATGTATGCTTTTATCTTGGGCTCGTGTAGATAAAACCCTTTTGATATTTGGGGGGTTGGGGTGGTCTAGAGTGGCACGCTTCAACATCTAGCTGGCCGGTCACCTCTGGTTCGCGGCTGTGGTTTCAATCCCTGGTGTGAGCGTATGTGGCATGGAGATAGGGGCGCCTTCTTGACCTTGTGGGTTTCCTCCGGGCACTCTGGTTTCCTGCCACCATATTGAAACCATATGTTAGTCCCAAAATGACCTAGTTTGTGTCGAGTGGACGTTAAACCCCATTTCTCTCGCTCTCTCTCTTTTGATATTTGGTACAGTACAGATGTTCATTAGATGAATGTCTTGACAGAGATCCATGATGAATATTTTCTGACAGAAATAAACAATTTCATTTGTTAATGTTTTGGAAAGAGAAGCCTAGGATCCAATCAAATTGTGTTTTAACCTGTTAAGTGCATAGGTCGTTCTATAACATCGTGGACAACTGCCACTCACTGTGTGAAGGGCGTAATAAAACGCCTTGGAGGCATTTTCCCCAACCTATTCTTAGATCATAGTTCTTCACTTGGGTCCCCCAGGATCGGCATTAAGTGCGTAGGGCGTTATATAACGTCCTGGACATCTGGCACTCACTGTGTGTAGGGCGTAATATAAGGCCTTGGAGGTATTTTCCCCAACCTATTCCCAAATCGGGAATAAAAAGGTCCAAAAATGATGTTTTTCGTCAAATTAATTAAACAATAGGGGGTAGTTACCTTTTCAAAAAGGTCACGCTTAATGGGTTAACATCTTACATTAGACTGGTTCCCCCCCCCCTTTAATAATAATAAAGAATCCATAAATTTGTATGTATTTTATAATTCAGGAAAGTCGTTTACCAGCAGCTGACGATGGCGAACAAAAACATATAACAACTAATGTTGAACCGGAACAAGATGGCAGTAAGTATTATCATTATCTATACAAAACTTCTTCTATTAGTGTTATCTTAGCACATGCAGGGGTCTTTTTCATGAGAATACACAGAGTAAAGGTTGAGAATGCACCTACGCTCACACCAGGGATTGAAAGCAAGACCACAAACCAGACGTGACGGGTCAGCTAGAGATCAAAGCGTGACACTCCAGACCACTAAGCCATCCTATCCCCCACCCTCGACAAATAAAACACCAATGGGATATAAGTATGTATACAGGGATGACTTCAGGAATTTGAGCAGCAGGGTCTCTGAGGTGGATACGTCAAGTTTGGCGAGACAGCGGCCTACTCTCACTTAGAATTTGAACCGTCAAGGGTTTTTTTACATTCAAGTTAATGTGAACACAGGACCTTGGTTTTTCATTACATATGAATGACTATACCTTGTCCGTGGCTTCCAACTTTCGGTGTACACCGGGATTGAACATTGGACCTCCAGGTTAGCGTGCCAACGTCTTACTCACTGATTTATCACGGACACCACACCCCCCTCCTCCCACAGTCTATCTATCAACAACTCTCCCTCAAAACAGTAATTTCTATTGTATTGGGAGAGAGAGAGAGAGAGAAATGGGGTTTAACGTCCACTCGACACAAACTAGGTCATTTTGGGACTAACATATGGTTTCAATTTTATTTCAATAATTCGCTTGCGCGTAGGGGTCTTCAGCAGTGGGAGAAAACTGGAGTGCCCAGAGGAAACCCACGAGGTTGATAAGGCGCCCCTATCTCCATGCCACATACGCTCACACCAGGGATCGAAACCACAGCCGCAAGCCAGAGGTGACCGGCCAGCTAGAGGTCGAAGCGCGGCACTCTAGATCACTAGGCCATCCCCCCCCCCCTATTGTAGTGGGGGTTGGTTGGATTAATAGCATGTGCGCATTATATCATAAGGTCTGTTATAGAGTCAACTGGCGTGGTTTCGATTCCTTGGTTGTCAGTGACAAGGAGTAGGATCACTTGTCCAATCTCGTAAGTTTTCCCCGGATCGTCCAGTTTCCTCCCACGCCTTGACGACCTGGAGAAAACCAACACGGATGGACAGGCGACCCTACTCTTTTTCATGTACATCCATGGAATCGAAACCACACCAGTTGACTAATTGACAGACCTTAATATATAACGTGCACATGGTAACCATTTGGCCACCCAACCCCCAAGTTCAGGAGACAACTTAGCTGATATGGCCATGTTTTGTTGCCTGGCAACCTATCAAAATGTTGGCTGAAGTAGTTTCTTGTATTTCTCTTTACAGCACAGTTTCCTACGTACGATGATTTAGAAGTAAAACCAGGCACCTTTAAAGATGGTGAAAACTAAGACTGTGATAGGACTGTGTAACGTTAACAGCGAGATCAATCATACCCCTGTGTAACGTTAAGTGGGATGAATCATACCCCTGTGTAACGTTAAGTGGGATGAATCATACCCCTGTGTGACTGTGTAACATCAACAGTGTGATGAATCATCAGACGCGGATCCAGAGGGGGTGCACCCGGCGCACGCCCCCTCTTTTTTTTTTTGAGGTGGCGAACAATTTTTAGCTCCATAATAATATATTCTCGCGAGAAAGGAGAACAAAAATAGTTTAGGTTGGAAATCGTAATTTACAGTACTAGTATGAAACTAGTCCTTGTGAGCATTTTTTCCACTCAAAAATCTCGGGCCGGGCTTCGCACTCCCAAGTGGGTACAGCACGCCCCCCCCCTTTCTGAAAATCCTGGATCCACCCCTGATCATACTATCATACCCCTGTGTAACATAACATCAACAGTGTGATGAATCATACCCCTGTGTAACATAACGTTAACAATGTGATGAATCAAGACACCTGTGTAATGTTAACATTATTGTTTTAAATTCCACAAGTTACTTTAGTAATGAGGCAATATAAAAACAAAACATCTAATCATCAGGATTCATGAGTTTGCCTTATCGAATCAGACAGAAACAAAATCCACCCGAACAATTGCTTTTCTAGGGGGGGGGGGGGCTCTGAATATACTTGGATCCTCTTCATAAAAATTCCCCAACTAAACTCTCTTTGTGGTGTTGTTCATAACTCAAGCGTAACATCCAATATGTATATGTAAAAGTCATGTGTGATGTTTTAGTTCAACCCAGTACAATATGCCAAAAGGGTGTCAACATTCTATATAATTTTATTTGCCCCCCCCACCCCCAATATATATTTCATGGCTATGCCTCTAGTAATTCATAGTTTGATGATATTATTTATATTGTAATTTATTATTTTAATAAATCTATTTTCCTTATTTTTTACAATTATCCTGTAGTTTTTTACATCATTGATTAGCTTATTGATCAGCTAGCTATATAATTAGCCAGCTCCTTCAATATGTCTGGGGGATCACATGGCTAAGTGGGTAAGGCGCTGGCTCGCTAGCCTGAAGGTCGGCTGTTTGGTCCCTGCAATGGCCGCGAAAGTTCATCTTGATTTTCCGATGTGGTTACCCCTTGTCAGCGATGCAGAACGAAGGGCCTGACAAAGACAGATGTTTAGCCGTTTGGATGGGACGAAAAACCGAGGTCCCGCGTACACATAGGCATGCACGTAAAAGAGATTCTTCGGCAGTTGGAATTCGATAGAAGAGTAGGCTGTAGCGCCGCTGCCCGGGCAAAATTTCCCTTATAACACACTGTATGGCGTACGCCCGTCTTCCATTAGCCCAGGTCAGTTGCAGAAGAGTAGGACAATAAACCCCATTTCATTTCATTTCATTTCAAATATCCATAACAACCATTAACAAAAATGTCCTATTCTGCTCAGAACTGCATGACAACCAAATCTTTAAATGACATCTAGAAGCACGGATTACTATCATAACAAAACACAACACAAGGTATATATGGATATAACTACTTCTCTATAATTTAATAACGATGTTTCGTAACATATACAGGTCACGTTTTCAAGTTGAAAACTTGGGCTAATGAAGAAGGTCATCACCGTCTTCATTAGCCCAGTCGAAATGAAATGAAATGAAATGAAATGGGGTTTATTGTCCTACTCTTCTGCACCTGACCTGGGCTAATGGAAGACGGGCCTACGCCATACAGTGTGCTATGAGGGAAATTTTGCCCGGGCAGCGGCGCTACGGCCTAATCTTATATCGAATTCCAACTGCCAAGGGATCTTTTATGTGCACTCCAATGTGTACACGGGACCTCAGTTTTCGTCCCATCCGAACAACTAAGCAGCTGTCCTTGTCAGGCCCTCCTTCTGCATCACTGACAAGGGGAAACCACGCCGGAAAATCGAGATGAACTTTCGCGTCCAATGCAGGGATCGAACACCCGACCTCCAGGCTAGCGAGCCAGCGCCTTGCCCACTTAGCCACTGTGATTCCCTAGCCCAGTCGAAGTAGCAGAGTAGAATATAAAGTTCATTCATCACAGTCTTTGGTTTATAAACAATAACAATCAACAAGTACATAAAGAAGCAATCTTAAATTTATAAAGTTAACAATAAATTATGTAAAATCTAGATAAGAGCAGGGCGCTGTTTCTCGAAATCATAGCTAAAGATAAAATCCAAGGTTTAGTAGACACATCAATTGTCTTGTTATAAATAGTTCAATAATAGATAATGAGATATAAATATATTGAAAATTGCAATCAAATTACTGTCTGTGCTGTTATGAGAAAATGTAGTGTAGATTGTTTAGCAACATGATTATCCATTATTTCGTCAAAACTCATAAATGGTGGCAGTGTTCTTATCAACTTAAAGCAGAGCCATCAGATGGCCTAAATAGTTGATTATGGTATTGTCATACGTTAATAAATGTCTAAATAATAATTTCTACAACATTTGAGGCCAACATAAACAACTGCAATAGGCAGATTCAGATTTTACGTAATGCATCTTTAGGCTTTGAAGAAAATATTTGTTCAAAAACAAATGAACACATTTCAGGCGAGACAACTACTGTACAACTCAGTAATTGTGTCTCCATATACAACTGGTAGTAGTTTTTTTCTTTGATGTCCATAGCAGTTATATCTTATAACAACCCCTCGTGACGTCATCAGAGGTTGATATATTCGGTTCATATCAACCGCTGATGACGTCCTGAGAGGTTGATATTTCATATCAACCGCTGATGACGTCATTACAGGTCGATATATTCGGCTCATATCAACCGCTCTTGACGTAGATGATCGAAATAATACAAAGAACACAGAATTAAAATTTTATTCTTTTGACAATGAAAAAAAAAAAATTGTTTTGGTACAGTTTATAGCATTCAGGACCTAAATAGACGGCGTACTTATCGGCTTATTTAAATCGGTTATCCACACTCCAGTCCATGTCTAAGATATCTTTCAGAATTTTCTTTCTGCCCAAATCATTTCTCCACACATCCCAAGACATGAAAGTATTTATCACCCAAGAGTTCCTTTGTAAAGTATTTTTGGCTACGGCTACAATCCACTCAAAACAGTCGGTCAAATCTTTCTCTGAACATACCGAAAAGTAACCTTCAGTCACGGTTCATTGTCAGAATTATCGGAAAAGATTGCCTTTTGATCCAAATTTTCTTCAGGCTTTGTATAGATCCTCATCATAGTTTCATTCACATCTATTCTATCGTCAATATGATGACTAAAAAGGATTGATTATTCGTCTGACTTCGTTTTACTATCCATAAAAAAACACGTCACATGCTGTCGAGCAATTAACCAATCACTGTTGCCTTTTTTTAGAAGAGTCCATTAAATTTAAGGGTGAACGTTGTATATGTCAGATATAAACCTACTCTCCCTCGGATTGATATGATAGAGAACACTTGGGCTGCGCCCGCGTGTTCTCTATCATATCAACCTCAGGTAGGTTAATATCCTATACATAAAATTGTACCTTGTACCAATGGTTATGTAAACCCTATTTACATCACAAATTTTGACCATGCCGGACATGGCACAGTCAATTTTCTTGTAGTTTAAACTGGTCAAACTTAAGTGTGCCATACTGAGTTTGGCCCACTGAAGTGAGGTGGTCTCAAGAATGAGAATGGTTCCCAGTATGGATTACTGCGCGTGATCAGTCAAAATGGCTGTCCAAACTAAATAAACCCTTCATAACTGCTTTCATCAGGGTAATGTGCACAGGGACTGAAATTAACTTTTCACATATGGTGTACCTGGCACAGTTCCAAGACTGGTTAGTGTAGAGTAATGTGAACGGGTCAATTTCTTGAAATTTATTGTGTCCTGTTACCGCGGCCAAGTGTAAAAGTGGCTATAGCCCAGCTTTATAAACCCCATTAGTGCAGAAAATTAGGCCTTAAACCCCATTTTATTTCAGAACAACAGCTGGGAGCCTATTTCTTTTTAGACGATATATTTTTACTTTCTGATTGCGTTTTTTAAAGTGGAGCCTATTTCTTTTTAGATGCCACATTTTTATTTTTTGATTTGGCTTGAGCTTCCTTGAAACTTTTGAACAAGTTTTCTTTTTTCGATAATTGTCTTTCGTATCTCGAGAGGTGATCCGACTCTTCTGAGTCGCTATCGCTACTTTCATCACTGCTGTCATTTTTATTGTCACTTGCAGCATTCATATTTGCGCCGCTGTCATTTTTCTTATTACGACTTTTGTCTTTGTTGCTCTCATCATTAACGTCATCACTTTCGTCATCACTTTTTAAAACATTTTTATTTTTGGATGAATTTAAACGTTTGAAAATCTGCGAATCCTCTTCATCACTATTTGAATCTTGGTCACATGGTATTACATCATCTAACTCGCGTTCATCGATAGCCAATGACTGAGCTGTATTTAATATCGTCTCATTATCTCCCTTATTTGAATTTTCGGTATCTGTTGGTTCTCTGGGGCCCCGATTTGTTTTTGATTCATCTTCTGAAGACGATGTCTCATATTTCAATCGCCTTCGTCTATTCTGAATTTTACTTACTTTGTTTTTCCGTTTCTTTTTAGCAGATCTCTGAAATAATTAGAAATGATGATTAAAATTTTATAAACTTAAAACTACTCACAATCCTTTTTTGAAAGTTTTTAAATTTAAAATGTATATACATGTAGTAGCAAAACCACCAGGCAATACATTCATCCGTCATAGTGGCAAGTACCCCTCCCAGATTTCTATTGTAAAGTTGATTTCGTTCGTTTGTAAATTCTTCTAGCTTAACTGACATTATCAAAATGTTTACTGGCAGTCTCTGAACTTCAACCACAATGACTTATGTCCTTTAAAGGGACAATAACACTCTTGCTGGCTTGGCAGCCCCAGAAAATAAATAATAGCCTTATTCTAAGTACCAGGGCCCTGTTTCACGAAATTTTAACTTAAGATAAAATCCAATTTTAGTAGATACTTCAATTTTGATTGGCTAAGCACTAAAATCAATCTAATATTATCCAATCAAATTACTAAAATTGGGATCTTATCTTAGTTAAAATTTCGTGAAATAGGCCCCAGATGTTTAAGTGTCCTACCTGTTGTGTAAATTATCCATTACGACCTATTTTACTTGTCCAGAGGGTTCGAAAATATTTTAAATCAAAGTCACATTTGAAAAAGTTTACGTTAGACTTTTCAAATCATTTAGTTGAATTTTTCCAATTTTTTAAATTAGGTGTGTTAAGATGAAATTTATATCATCAATTAATTGGAATATTGTAAAATAATACAATTTGTTGACCAGAATGAAGATTGGGACATATTATTTAGTTACAACAAGAGTGTTATTGGGGCTTTAAGACAGGTAACCAGGTGGGCGGAACTATTTGGAAAATTGGACTAGGTTATGGAACTGTATGCAAACACAAAGCCTGACCAGATGAGGCATCTAACACAATTCCTCATGTGCATTCATTTTATCTGGCATAGATTTTTCCTTTTTTATCATTTTAAAATATGACATTTACTCATTCATTAATTATTGCCGGGCTTGGGTTGTACTATCGTTAGAAATTGTTGTGGAATGGCCACGGCTAATATACAGGAATCCCCACTCCCGTTTTGTATACTTTTGACATAAATGGTAATGTGGTGTGATGCGTTAGGATAGGAGTGTCACTATTGAGTCTACAATCTGCTACATAAAGAATCATTCAGATAAGTTTCGATATCATCAACACCATTGCCACGACGGACCTCGATAGGATCACCATGTTTACTCTTGGGTTAAAACCACGATTTCAATTGTAACGCGCATCCTAATACGATCAACACCATTGCCACAACGGACCTCGATATATGATAAGACCAGGTAGGATAACCACGACTACTCCACGGTTAAAACCACGATTTCAAGGACAGTATAAATCCTGATAGTGAGAACCTAGCATTATGTCTTACCTCCCCCTGCCCAACCAAACTCACCTGCTCTTCCTCGTGACCAGAATCAGATGATGTTGTGGTATCTGATTCATCATCATCATCAATAAAATCATCGTTAAATATATCAATAGATTCAGCATTGTATCGATTGTGTCTGGAAAATAATCATAGCAGGTAGAAATTATCACATCTTCAAACTCCATGCAAAAAGGGGGGGTGGAGAGACGAAATGACATGAAAATGAAATGAAATGGGGTTTAACGTCCTACTCTTTTGCATCTGACCTGGGCTAATGGAAGACGGGTATACGCCATACAGTGTGCTATGGGGGAAATTTTTATTGAATTTCAACTGCCAAGGGATCTTTTATGAGCATGCCAATGTGTACACAGGACCTCGTTTTTTTTCTCATCAGAACGACTAGACAGCTGTCCTTGCCAGGCCCTCTTTCTGCATCACTGACAAGGAGAAACCACGCCGGAAAATCGAGATGAACTTTCTCGGCCAATGCAGGGATGGAACACCCAACCTCCAGGCTAACGAGCCAGTCCCTTACCCACTTAGCCACAGTGATTCCCTGGAGAAAGACGAGGAGAAATGGGGTTTAACATCCACTCAATACAAACTAGGGCCCAAAGTAAGTCTCTCCATGTAAGAAGGAAGAAAGGCAGAGTAAGAAAGAGAAGGTTTAACCTCCACACACAAGCTACAGCATTTCAGGACTTACATAGGGTTCAATTTTATTTCATCAATAATTTGCGTGTGAGTAGGGATCTATAGCAGTGGGAGGACATGGAGAAAACCTACGAGATTGGAAAGTCGACCCTACTTCATGTCAGGTACAGGCACTAGCCATGCGGCTATCCAGCCTCAACGCAGTGGTTAGGATCCAAATTGTAAAATACAGGCACAGGCAGAGAAAAATCTTCAAGATGTCTTCCTATTTTACAGAGATGGAGCACAATGGGCGGACAAAGAAATGTGTTTTGTCAGCGGGATGGGGCAAAAATCCAGGTTCTTTGTACAAATTCAAGTGCATGGAGGGCAAGCAAGTTGTGCAGGATGGAGGATCTACCTACCAAGGAGAATCTAGCTAACAAGTGGTGCAGGATGGAGGGCCTAGCAAGGACAAGTGGCGCAGGATGGAGGGCCTAGCAAGGACAAGTGGCGCAGGATGGAGGGCCTAGCAAGGACAAGTGGTGCATTTTAACCATAAAACACTTACACGCGCAGCATGTCATTGACTCTTTTGTTAGGTGAGATATTTGCTAAACGTTTTTCTGAAGATGAAGGGATTTTATTCCATATACTGTCTCTTGTTGGTTTCACATATGTTTTACTTTTACGTTCCTGAATACGACTCGAACTTCTTCCACTCATCACCTCAGATTTAATGTGTGTCACCTTCAAATAAAATAAATATAGTCATCTATGATAGCAGATGTGTGTGAGAGAGAGAGAGAGAGAGAAGAGAGAGAGTTTAATTTCACTCAGGACTAAAATGTGATTCACTTTTCCTTCAATTATTGCATAGTGGTCTTTAGCAATGGGAGGTTAGTTATAACTGGAAAAAAAAACGACTAGGTTTGACAGGGGGAATCTAAACTACAGACAGACCACAATATGATATAAAGCCTACATATTGAAGAAAACGAAATTACTGTCATGTCAAGGAAGAATTAATGTCAGATGTATTATTCACTGACAATGACAGATCTCACAAATGATGACTGTCCGATTGCAATCGCAATGTATGTTTCCATAAACAAATGCTTCCGTCTATTGTCTGAGTCATAGTAAATAATAAACGGATTTCTACGATTATGAACAAACTACTCTACTTTGGTTATTATAAACTTACCTGTGTGTTTGAAACGAGCTCCCGTTAAATAAAATCCACTATACAACTAAATATACCAACGGAAAAAAGGGGTTCTCTCTTGAAAAGTCAATGCTTTTGCTTGTTTTTTCGTCTGTGTCCATCACAACATTATACATGTGACGTTGTGGGCTAAACCATCGTAATTATGTTAAAGGGGGTAATTTTTGACAACCACGTGTGTTGCAGGCTAATCAAAACAGCACACGACCTTTTCGAGCGTTTGAGTTTGGGCAAGAAAATAGCAACTGGAGACAATGACATTAATTTTGAACCAATTGACGGTCAGTCTACTAAATTTTATTTACCGATTATACGAATACCCGTAAATACATGTATAATATTGCTTTTCATCTCATAATTTCACCCGTGTATATTATATATATTTTTATAAAACACATTACAGCCCAGTCAATTATAGTCAACTTTGTGGCTAACATATATAAATAAACACAATTATTTCATAATTTTAATTGATCATATTTCGTATGAAAAATGACCACCGCTTCTTAATTATTTCCATATTTTATTCACGTTCCGACTGTTCATACCATTAATGTTCCTGATTAAATTAATTTTTTGTTCATCGAAATCGAAACATTCTTGATAAGAACAGTTCGGGATGTCTAAACATCGTTTATCGTCTTCATAAAAATGTATTTAAAACAAAAAAATCACACGTCAGAAGGGCATCGCAGATTGCGTGTATTATTGGGGGAAATCGAACGCACCAACACAAAATTTGGATTGACGTAAAATAGCCTTGCTTTGACCCCCTTATAGACGAAATGATCTATTCCGATAAGTGACGTAATAAGCTTCCATTTTTTATTTCTCGATGTCAAAGTTTGTGAGAAGTTCAATTTTTCAAGAGAGAACCCCTTTTTTCCGTTGGTATATTTAGTTGTATAATGGATTTTATTTAACGGGAACTCGTTTGAAACACACAGGTAAGTTTATGATAACCAAAGTAGAGTAGTTTGTTCATAATCGTAGAAATCCGTTTATTATTTACTATGACTCAGACAATAGCGATTAAATTTTAATCAACAAATGCTTCTGTCTAGCGATTAACTAAGTACAGCAGGTCACCTCATCACCCGAAGGTTTTGGGGCTGATACAACATTATCATCACTCGACTCATCTGACGACTCGATTCTTCTTTTCTTTGCAGATGACTTCATTTTAATTATTATATGTAGATTTCTTGTTTGTTGATGCCGCCATTACATTAAAGGGGTATAACTCTATTCAATCCCTGGATGTAGACCACATATGTATACTATTCAAAAAAAGTAGGGGATATTTGATTTTGGGGGCATAATAAAATATGCAAATGACTACGAAAAAAGTCACTATAGAACCTAACAGAAGAAACATTTCCAGTTACATGTGACGCCCAAACGCACCAATAGCTACCGCATGGAATGCAGGTGATGCTTGGGATCATCATGGGGGTCCAACCCAAGATTGTGCTCTGACTTTGAATGTTACAGTCATTGTGGCATTGAATTCCAGGGTGGAAACATCAGTTTAATTGTTTTAGTGACCAGAAAACAAATTTTGATATGCGTCGGCTTACCCAAAATGAAAGGTTACGTGTCCTTGGCATGCTACAGATCGGCACAACACAGGCGGTTGTGGCGCGGACGATGAATGTTTCTCAGTCTGTCATAAGCAGGCTATGGTCCAGATACCGTGATACACAATCTGTACAGGACAGACCACGCTCAGGTCGACCAAGGGCGACAACTCAAGCCCAGGATGGATTTATCCGTACCTTGGCCTTGAGAAATCGTGTCATCACAGCAAATCAGATCAGCGCTCGTCTTCAAACAGACACTGGTGTGAGAGTGAGTGGCCAGACGATTCGGAATCGACTTCATAGGGGTCACCTTCGCGCCCGACGTCCTCGCGTGATCCCTTGTTTGAGAGGTCATCACATTCAGGCAAGACGTCGTTGGTGTAGGGATCGTCAACACTGGGATAATCGACGCTGGAGCAATGTGATGTTTTCAGATGAGTCAAGGTTCACTGTTGATTTTTTGGACAGACGTAGGAGGGTGTGGCGTCGTCGAAACGAGCGCTTCCAAGACGTTAACGTCATCAGACATGATCGATTTGTGGGTGGTTCTGTTATGGTGTGGGGAGGCATCACTGTTGCTGGAAGAACGGCTTTACATGTTGTTGCAGGGCGTGTTACAGGCCAGTACTACCGGGACAACATCTTGGCAGTCCATGTTGTGCCGTTCGCACGACGTCATGGCCGCCGTTTCATCTTCCAGGATGACAACGCAAGATGTCACAGGGCCAGGATCGTTACAGGTTACCCCCAACAACAGAACATTACCTTGGCCAGCACTGATTCTCGACCTTTCCCCCATCGAGCATGTCTGGGACATCCTTGGACAGAGGTTACGTCAACGTCAACAACGTCCTGCCAATGTCCAAGAACTTGCTGCTGCGTTGCAACAGGAATGGGACAATCTGGACCAAAATGACCTTAGACGTCTCATGAGGAGTATGCCACGTCGGATCAATGCTTGTTTGGCAAACAGAGGAGGATTTACCCGTTACTGACTTTGTTGTGATGCTGTGGTAACTTTGCTGTTTGACCCCGGGTATCTAACGATCATTTGGAATAAATCGATGAATGTGAACTTCATTTCATTTTGTCATTTGTTTCTTCGTCAGTTTCATTAGGTGACTTTAATAACACTTAAAAATCAAATATCCCCTACTTTTTTTGAAGAGTATATTTGCGGGCCGTAAAAGTGGTCTGTTCCAGAAAGCAAAATTGGATATTATTCCAATGAATTCTATATAAAATACTACATTCCTTATATTATAATTTCACCACATTTTTGGTGGGGGGGGGGGACTTCTGGTACCTAAATGGCTTAAACTACATCTAACCTCGGCATCATCCGGTACGACTGATCGCCTGGCATACCGACATCATTCTGAGTTCTAGACTTGTTTAATTCAGACTGTAGATATTATAATAACTCCTAATGTACATTCATAGATGTTGTAGTTTCCGGAGTTGGATATATATAGTGTTCCAGAGTCAAATGATCCTTGAACTAATACACAGCGTGAAAGTCGGGCAGTTTTCTGGAAGTAGTCACGTCTGTCCCCGTAGTGTCACATCTTTGGTTTCTTTAGTGCCGTACGTTACTTAACCCTGCCAAGAGGCAGCGTAAATAAATATCATCGAGATTCAAAGCCGGTTGTCGAACCATCAAATATATTAGACGCAGTTGGCAAGTCTTGTTTACACAATTGAACCATATGTTAGTCCCGAAATAACCCCATCTCTCTCTCTCTCTCTCTCTCTCTCTCAACCGCAACAGGTAGACAGACATTGACCGCGAGCACTGTGAAGGAGACACAGTTGGTTTAGAGTTTTATTCCCAATGAAAAGAATCATGTTTTTCTGATGCTCAACCAGTACAAAACATATATCATGTCTGAGATTTGTTACAAATCGCCTCGAGCATGTTCCGCATCATAACCCAACATTTGTCGACTTTACGTTCAATATACAAACGTCTACATTATTACAAAATGGTTTGTTTAGTCAAGTGAACCAAGAAAATTCATAAATATATGATCAAATTTGAATACTCGAAATGGAACAATAGAACAAGTTCACTTTGATGTTTACAATTACCTAAGACTATATCAGATGGTTTTTTTGTGATATTCAACCGAAAGTTTCTAAATATGCAACATAGATAATTAATATGTATATTCAAGTCAAACCAAGTGTATCTATTCATGTTAAGTTTTACGTCGAGTTGAACAAAGTACATGATTTATTGTCATTAAAACATCTATAGGTCATGGTGAACAGTGTGTAACTAAAAAATATAATTGGAAATGATATGAAATGGGGTTTAACGTCGTACTGTTCTGCTCCGAACTTGTTGAAATCTTATAAGAAACTAAGACTCCCGAGTTTAGAAGTTCTTTACGAATAAATAGTAATTTTAATTACAAGTCTCTTAATCGCTCTTCCGACGAGCTTGGTCCATGACTCACCGGAAGTAGTCACTGGTGGCAGAATTACTTTCACTATTAGCATAAATGAAATGAAATTGGGTTTAACGTCCTACTGTTCTGCTACTGAAGACGTGCATACTCCATACCATGTGCTATGAGGGTATTTTTGTCCGGGCAGCGGCGCTACGGCCTATTCTTATATCGAATTCCAATTACCCAGGGATTTTTTACGTGCACGCCGATGTGTACACGGGCCTCGGTTATTCGTCCCATCCGAACGACTATACAGCTGTTCTTGTCAGGTCCTCCGTCCTGCATCACTGACAAGGGGAAACCACGCCGGAAAATCTGGATGAACTTTCTCGGCCAATGCAGGTATCGAACAACCGACCACCATATTAGCGAACCAGCGTCTTACCTACTTGGACACGCGACACCCCACTGATAGCAGACGTCGTGGTAGAAGACGTTACAATAGCAATATGTTCACCAAAAATGAATTTAACCGATTTGAAACCCCAAACTTGACTTTTACTCTTTACCCAAAGTCCATAAAAGTAAACTGATACTGGAAGATCAAGAAACATCACAGGAAGTACATTAGGATAAAAAAAAATTCAAACCTATCGTCAATGGTTCCAATAGTGTCACACAAAAATTGATGAACGGTCTTGCAAATATGTAAAGACCTTTTTTGTCAATTAAAAAGATTTTGATTTTATTAATCTATACAATAATATCGATAAACACTTAGGACTAAAAACAATTAAATTGTAGATTTAAAAAAAAAAACCAGGTGTCCTAATTAAACCCTTTCAGAAATCATTTGCATTAAGTGCACTAGATCTTCTGATGTCCTGCAATATATTTTTTTAAACGATCATTTATACATTAATATCAAAGGTGTGGCTACGGGTACTAAAGTCGGCCAAACTATGGCTACGGTCACATTTGGGATATTTAGAGAAGGGATCCGGTAGATTTGACACAGCCTTTGGTGTTTACATCCAACAAAGATGGATTTAAATTTTGAAAGAATCCTCAATCAACTTCCTTGCTGAAACGTTGACCTCCGACTTTAGATTCCAGTATCTAATTCACTATTGAATAAGGTGAACTGTCTTTCTGAACATAACTATTGTGAACTGTCTTTCAGGACGCAACTATCATATTGTTCAATGATAGTTTGTTCCTTTTGGAAGTGTCCTTGAGCGAACGATATATTCGCTACACAGTTCCTATCCGACCTTCTATAACTGCAGTATGAAAATACCGTTCTTCCCCACTTCTGTTCTAAGGCTATTTTGGAATCCTTACCTACTATTTTTCATCTTGATTCTACTTTATTCGCCAAAGAATCATTTCTTGCCACAGCTGACACGAATTTATAAAGATTCAACGCTAATTCTGCGAACCAAATACGTTTAAACTGAAGAGACATTACGAGACCCGGACATGCGCAAACCACATGTTTATTTCATCGCTAAATTCTACTTGAAAATGGAGTTGCATTATTATAACTTTGTGTCAAATATAGTGAGAAAGGATTCCTTTTGGTGGAAAATAAAGATTTGTGTTGACAAATAAACGGTAAGGGTTCTAAAACAGCCCGAGAACAGGGGTGGGGAATAGCGGTATTTTACCATATTTTCATACTGCAGTTATAGAGGGCCGGATAAGAACTGTCAGCTAATGTTCGCTCAAAGACAGTTCTGAAAAGAACTAAATGATAGTCAAATTGAAACTGGTCTGTATTTTAAACCTACCTATCTGATTACAATACTGATCGAAATCTCGTTTCGTTTTTTATACTTTCTATGGCCAACACTACATAAAGATATAACAAGTTATAGTGGAAGTTCAAGTCAGGGGCAAAATGAGCGGCTTTTGACCTATGACGTCAACCATTGATTAATCAATCAGCGTTGACGTTTCTAGTGGTTTACCCACAGTTCCGTACATTAAAAGCACAAGAACTTGCCGTAACAGACCGTTTCATTGGCTAATCCCACAAATCATTCACAACACGTCAGTGATAACAGCTCTTTCAGATCCTAGTGAAGTAAAGACAAGTTAAACGAAATTTTGAACTATAAAAAACGAAACGAAATAGGATCTGCGCAGGCCTATTAATCAGATTGATAATGTATTAGAAATATAGGTATTATAATTAATTATGGCGGTATATTGTTGGGCCACTACCTCGCTAGACGCCTGTACATATAGCTTTTCTATCAGTCTCAACAACCCTCGCCGTCATGACAATAAAATATTATGATGTTGAACTTTAATAATTTAATGCTTTAATTGAAAAGAGCTTGTGGCTGATAAATGCATCACTTAATGTCTTAAAATATCATTCCGCTCGAGCTGACTAACTCACTAACAATAAAAGGTTGTCGCTTGTATCTGTGAAATATATTTCTATCAATTGTAATAACTAATTAATATTCTAATCTACTCACTATGTCGGCGGCGCTATGAATTTAAAGTGTCTGGTTATTCCAGTCTATTGCGCATGCTCTCGAGATAAGTTATGGCGTCGTCGTTTAACATGAGTTGTGGAATATGTCTAGCCTCGTTCTTTCTGGCCACTTGTTACAAATGATGCCGAAACGCACTATGGTGCACGCTTCTTTTACCAATGGCAAGATGTTTATTTTGTCATAAATAATGGATATCAGAAGCCTACCTTTTCAAGGTAAGATAACAACATCAATGTTGATTTGAACTGACAAATAATTCGTGTTTTCAACGTGTAAGATTTTGGATGATATTGAGTTAGGGATTTAGCTACTTTAATGAAGCATGAGGAATTCAGTGCAAATAGAGATACTATTATAAATCAACGCACACACACGGGGATTAAACTAATCGATGGAAATATTATAATGATAATAATGTTATAAACAGTGGTAAAACATAAGACAGCTATTAGCTTATATATAGATAGAAGTGATTAGTTATACTGATAAAAATGATAATATTTTAAACAGTGTTAAAAATCAAGACAGCTATTAGCTTATAGTAGTAAGTGGGCCTGTACAGCCATGCACGTGCGCGCATGCGCATTGCATGCATGTGCGTGCATGGGCGTGCACGTGACCTTGCACTGGATGACCCCTGGCACGTGCGTGACCCCTGGCACGTGCGTGACCCCTGCGTGACCTTGCACGTGCGTGACCTTGCACGTGAGATTGCACGTACGAAGAGAGGGGCGCGCGCGCGCGGGAAAAGAAAGAGAGAGAGAGAGAGAGAGAGAGAGAGAGAGAAGAAGAAGAAGAGAAAGAAGAAGAAGAAGGGGAAACAACTCTTTTACATTGATTAAGTTGGCCCTGAAAAGGGCCGTTGGTCCACACTCGAATGCGAGCACTAGAATGTGAGGGTACGACGCACTTTATGTCGGTTGCGTCTAATGGCCTCCACTAATTCGGGAGGAGGTCTTTTCCTGGGAGGTGTTTTTAATACCTCGTCAGGTAAGACAAAGATATCGTCAGGGGTAATCACGGCAAGCGTGTGACCCCTGAGATACATGAGAGTATCCGTGCTGTGGTTGTCTTCGATGCGTAACACCGGAGCATCCATTCTGATACTGACAGAGAGACAGATGTTGTATCGTTTTAAGACCGTAAGGACGAGTCCATTTGATATGACGTCACGGACGAGTCCATTCATGGGTGACGTCACGGACGAATCCATTTGAAGGGTATGACGTCATGGACGAGTCCATTCATGGTGACAGGAATAAAAAGAAGGGAGGCGACAGCTTCAGTCATTTTCAAGCGATCAGCGAGCGAAGCAAGATGAGTTATTCTTTACGACCCGTGGATAGACGATACAGCCGATTGTTTAGAACCGAATCACTGTGTGTGGAGATAGACTTTTTGGAAGATTGGTCCCACGTTCCAGCCAACGATGTACCACAACAATTACACGACACTTTTGAGGCCATCATCGAGGAAATACGCCGAACCTTGCACGCCAGAGAAAGTGACTATGTTAGAATTGCCATCAGTCACCCAGGACTCAAAACACCGATCTGGTTACCGTTCCGTGAGCATCGTTTGTTAAAAGCCGAAGACGTTTTGCAGAAAGTGGCTGCCGTGTTACAGAGTAACGAAGAATTTAGACTAGATCAAAGAATGTCCATGAGTATTTGTCACGTGTCCCCTCCCGATGGTAGAGGTAGTGGAACAAACGTGAAGAAGAGACACTGCGCAAATTTCGACGATTATTTAAAGAAAAAGCGATGCCTCGTCACCATAAAGAATGCCGACGACTTATGTTTTCAGCGAGCTATTGTCGTCGCCCGTCATTATGCCAACAAACAAGACACGCCTGAATGGGAAAGAGAACGGAAGAGATTAATCAACAATACAGGACCCCATTCGTGGCAGACGAAGAAAACCGAAGCCCTCATCGATGCCGTCGGTGGAGCCAGGCAAGCCTGCACGGGGATGGAAACCTGGGAACTGTACGCCAAGTATTTAGGACAGCAAGGTTATCAGCTCAACGTTTTCTCTCGGGCCATCTTTGGAAAGGCGATCTATCGGGGAACAAAACACGTCACAGGCACACCAAAACATCTCAACCTGTATTTACACGACAGGCATTATGACGTCATTACCTCCATGCCCGCCTTTGTAGAAAGGTCGTATTTTTGTGAGACCTGCCAAGTAGGATACAATGCTGCAGAGAATCATTCGTGTCACGTCATGTGTCATGGATGTAAGACAATGGGTCCACCCTGTCCACCCGATCCCAACACAAAGACGTGTTACCGATGTCATCGTGTGTTTGTGAGCCGCCAGTGTTTCGACAATCATCTCGCCACCCGTTCCAGAGCCAAATGCAGTGTATGTCATCGGTGGAAGAAATGTGAGAAATGTCAAAAAGAGTGGGACGTCATCAACGCCAAACGAAATTTGGAAGAACATCGATGCGGAGAATACGAGTGTTCCATCTGCCGAGAGTGGCACACGGCCGAGAAACAGTTTTGCTACATCCAACCACTGAAATCACCCATCAACATGAACAAAGACCGAAAGACCCAAATCGACAAACTACAACAGACAACATTAACCCGCTTCGTCTTCTTTGACTTTGAATGCCAGCAAGATACCGGTGAACACATTCCCAACCTATGTGTCCTGCAAACCTGCTGTCACTTTTGTATCGACAATCAAGATCCCTGCGAGCACTGTGACATGTACTGGAATCACCAACGAGAAATTGTGTTTAAAGGCCCAGACACACTGGACGATGTGGGAAAATGGTTTCTACAACTCGCTGCTCACGGTACGGTGGTAAATGGTCGGAAACATGACAGTCACGAATCGAGTCCCGTGATTGCCGTGGCTCACAACTTTAAAGGTTACGACGGCCTACTGATTTTACAGACGCTGCACAAACATTCCGTGGCGCAACCCGAAGTGATTATGAATGGTGGTAAAGCGATGACGATCACTGTCGGTACGGTAAAATTCATCGATTCCCTCAACTTTCTACCGATGGCTTTACGGGACATGCCCAAGACCTTTGGCCTGCAAGAACTCAAGAAAGGTTACTTCCCTCACCACTTTAACAGACCGGAGAACGAAGATTACGTGGGCGCCTATCCTCCCGACACCGATTACGATCCGGATGGCATGAGTGTATCGGAACGTGAAAAATTTCACGAGTGGTACGAGCAACACAGTCACGACGTCTTTGATTTTCGTCAGGAAATTCTCGCCTACTGTAAGAGTGACGTCGATGTCCTCCGCCGATGCTGTGGTGTGTTTCGCGAGATATTCCTCATGGACACGGGAATCGATCCCTTTGAAAAGAGTTTGACCCTGGCCTCTGCCTGCAGTCGCGTGTTACGCACGCACTACCTCACAAAAGACACCCTCGTCGTCATTCCTCGAGCTTTGATGCAACAGCCAAAACCTGGTAAGGACTGGCACCGCTTCCAGCCTCGACAACAGTCCAACAAAGCCCTTCGATGGTTGGAATGGGAACAACATCGACAGACCATGGCTGCATTCCGAAACCAGACGCCACTACCCAACATTCGACACGCCCGCAACGGTAATGAATGCCGAGTTGGCCCTTACAGTTTAGACGGTATGGACACGACCACGGGTACGGTGTACGAGTTTCACGGGTGTGCCTTTCACGGTTGTCCCAAATGTTATCCGGGCCCCGTCCAAGACCTTCAGCATAAACATCCCTACGATCCATCTCGCAGTATGAGGGACTTGTACCAGAAGACACAAGAACGTCACCGTCGACTCCAGGAACAGTACGGTATGAAGACCATCCGCGTCATGTGGGAATGTGAGATGGAGGAAGAACGACGCCACGATCCCGAGATGAACGAATTTTTACAAGGCTTGGAAGATCAGCAATGGCCCGCTCCCGAACCTCTGATGCCTCGCAACGCTTTCTTCGGCGGGCGAACCAATGCCATCCAACTGTTGGTGAACGAGTCGGTGGAAGACATGCGCTACATCGACGTGGTGTCCCTGTACCCCTACATTTGCAAGTACGGTACCTTTCCCATCAAGGAACCCACGATCGTCACACAGCCCGATCAAGACCAGTGGCAGCAGTACGAAGGATTGATCCAGTGTTCCGTCTTGCCGCCCCGTGGCCTGTTCCACCCGGTTCTCCCGTTTCGGCGCAAACAGAAATTGGTGTTTGCCCTGTGTCGAAGCTGCGTCGACGAACACATGCAACAAGGGGAGATTGCCGAATACCAATCGTGTGATCACACCGACGAACAGCGAGCCTGGGTGGGTACGTTTGTCACCCTGGAACTGAAGAAAGCGGTGGCCCTAGGATACAAAGTACTGAAAGTCTACGAAGTCTGGCACTGGAAAGAATTCAGCACCTACGATCCCGAGGCCAAAACGGGCGGTCTGTTTACGGGGTACATTAACCACTACCTCAAGAAGAAGATGGAAAGCAGCGGTTATCCCGACACCTGCCACACCGAAGAAGACAAGGCCCGCTTCGTCAACGACGTGTACGACACGGAAGGTATTCGTCTGGATCCCGCGTCGATAAAACCCAACAAAGGAATGCGGGCGTTTAGCAAGTTACAATTGAACACAGCATGGGGTAAATTCGGACAGAGAGACAACTTTCCCAAAACAGAGTACGTCACGGAGCCCAGCGTCTACTTTGAAAAAATGTTGGACGTGACCCAGACCGTACGAGATGTGCAGTTAGTCAACGACAATATGGTCTTGATGGAAACGCTGAAAAAAGAAGAACACGTGGCACCCTGTCCCATCACCAACGTGGTTATCGCTGCCTTTGTCACGGCCCAGGCCCGTTTAAAACTCTATTCCGTCTTGGAAAAGTTGGGAGAAAGGGTATGCTATTTTGACACCGATAGCGTCATCTACCAATACCACCCCACGTCATGGAATCCCCCAGAAGGTTCGAGTTTGGGCCAGTGGAAGAACGAGTTGCCCGAAGATGTCACCATTCGAGAATTTGTTAGCGGAGGACCAAAGAATTACGCATACCGCCAGAGCGATGGTAAAACTGTATGTAAAGTCCGGGGATTCACCTTGAATTATCGTGCCTCCCAACAGCTGAATTACGCCATCATGAAGGAGAATGTACGGCACGTCAATCAAAACGAGCCTCTGGTCATAGCCAATCCGTTCAAGATTACCAGAACACGTGACCGCCGTCTTTGGACACGCCCCGAGAACAAGCGGTATAAAATCGTGTATGACAAGCGGTTTGTTCAATTCAATGACGATGGCCAACCGAGCAACACTTACCCCTATGGATACTGACTTTCGGGTCTCAGGACGATGGCGATCAAACAAAGAAGATGACGAACCAGCAGAAAATACGGAGATGATCGAGAAACTTAGACGACGATGGCTCAACTTTCGAGTGTTGAAATGTTTCCTACCCATTATAGAAGAAAGGCAACACGAAGAGTGTATCGGCTGCAAGTACGAACATCCCAGTCAGAGATACCACTCGTGTCTGGGACTAGGCGTTTCTTCCATAACGGGTCAACCCTCACACCCCGTGGACGATTACAATCACTACCTCTGGGTGGACGAGCCGAAACTTCAAGACATCGATAGCGTGCTAGGCAGTATGATGGACGATCCACGGGATCAAGTCAAGACGTGGGAGGACGAACAACGATGGCGAGAAGACGTCGAGAAAGCCCTGAAAAAGTTCTGGACGGTGGTACCGGGCTTTAAGACCGCGTTGATCAAACGCAAAGACGAGTTCGTCGAACAGAAAGAAGACCCCATACGCCAGTGGATGGACGACTTGCCGAAGAAAAAGAAACGTTGGTCTCTGGATCAAATGGATATCAATGTCATGTCCGGTAAACTGGGAGAAGGCTGGGAATGTATTGGCAGACATCTGGGGATCAGAGAAGCGCGAATCAGTCAAGCCAAGATGAGTCATCCTAACAGTGCGCGCATGCAAATTTTCACCGTGTTCAACCATTGGCGCCAAAAACACGGTAATCGAGCCGACCTGATGACGTTTTTGGAAGCCTGTCACGTGAGTGAAGCCTTGGTCGATTGGGACGAAGTGAAAAAGTACGTGGAAAGCCTGGAAATCATAGACTAAACAACGAACCAATCAAAACGAAGGAAAAGAAAGAACCAATCAAAAGCGAGTGACGTCACGACCAGGACTATAAGAAGCGAAGTGTCCCACTGCAATTTCATTCTGCTCTCGATGGCTAGTCAAGCTTGTTTCTCCTGTAACAATGTCGGACACTGGTATAGAGACTGCCCTGCTCGTTCCCAACAACAACAGCAACGAAAACCAAGACAAGACAGACCAGCCTATGGTTCCTATGGAAATTGTTACCTCTGTGGAGAACCAGGACACTGGGCACCCCAGTGTGGAAAACGAACCGAAGCCCAAAAAGCGAAGAGTGATGAAGAAAGAAAAGAAACTGTCAAAAGAAAGTGTTATGGAATCAAGAGACCCACCGACGAAAATCACAAGTGCCTCAACTGTGGACAGCTCGGACACGGCCTGCTCGAGTGCCAAGAAGAAATCCAAACAGAAAACAACTTTGAAGCCGTTGCCGGTCGCATGTTCGACAACAACATCGACATGCCCAGAGACAACACCCGCAGTCAGCGATACTGGTACTGGTGTGGAGAAGCGTTCGAGCTCTACAGACGATACAAAGAGAAAAAGAAAACAGCCGACGAAGCTTTCCATCCCATCTCCTATTCTCCCAACTACCAGTGAAAATGGTGAAACCCCGGCTGTCCTCTTGTTGGCAGAGAAGGAAGCAGAAAGTTTTTCCCGAGCACTCATCCAATATGCGGGTCCGAGAGATATGACCGAAGTCTTGTCGTATCCCCCTTGTTTCGATATGAGTGAATGGATACCCGTCGTCGTCACGTTTGCTGAAGTGGAAGACTGGCACCCACACGACACGATGCAGAAGCTTTTGGGACATGTGTATTGGATTCCCCGCGTCCTGAGAAATGTACCCTGGGTGAGACAAGAGATCCTGAAGAGAGAACGCGATAACTAACAGTTTTTTCTTTTCCTTTGTATGATATGTTTTTTTGAATTGTTGTATTGAATGTTCTTTTTGTATTTTTTGTAAAATAAATTGTGTTCTAATTTCATTCCATGTCTGTTGTTCTGTCGCGAAGGTATAAAAGGCAGGGGGAAAAGGGAATGGGGGAAACAGTGCAAGATGGATGTGACGTTCAAACATCCCTTTACCATGTTAGTCAGTGGTCCAACGGGTGTTGGAAAGACGGTCTTTGTGCAGAAATTTCTTCAAGCGTCCCTGTTCGACGTCCCTCCCCAACGTATCGTGTGGGCTTATGGCGAATGGCAAGAGAGTTACGATCGCTTTCCCTACACTTATGTCAAAGGCTTGACGGATATTGACGACGTGATGGGTCAAGTCAAAGGTCCACAAGTCTTAGTCGTGGATGATTTGATGGGAGAAGACACGGAGATATTGCAAAAGTGGTTCACGAAAAAGAGTCATCACCACGACACGAGTGTCATTTACATTGTGCAAAACTTGTTTGACAAGCAACAGCGTACCATCAGTCTGAATGCCCATTACCTGGTCTTGTTCAAAAATCCCCGAGACGCCTCGCAAATTGGTGTGTTGGCCCGTCAGATGTACCCTTCCCGCTCCAAGTATATGCAAGAAGCTTATGAAGATGCGACGAGTACCCCTCGCAGTTACTTACTCGTTGATTTGAAGCCCGACACTCCCGAAACATTGCGACTGAGATCCAACATTTTACCCCAAGAGGAACCACCCATCGTCTACGTCCAAAAAGTATAAAAGGGGGGCCTGTACTTCGAAATGACTCTTGTTTGTCACGATGGCTCGCACGAAGAATACGCAGAGGAAACACCCACCTCCTACCCTTCCCAGGGCGACGTTCCCGACCCTGGCACCGGACCTTCGTGATCCCACGGTACGAAGTCAGACTCGCCCGAGAATGAGGGCCCCCAGAAGACAATGGTTACCCCCGTCGTTGACACCACCCACGAGTCCCATGTCTCCCTTACCGGCCACACCACCACGCCGTACCTTACCGGTTACACCTCCACGCCTCACCTTACCGGTCACACCTCCACGTCCCACGTCACCACCCTCCGCTTCTCGGTCTCCCTCTCCGATCTTTCGCAGACCACGAAGAGAAAAGAAGAATTCTATGAAAGGACTCAAGTCCTTCATTCGCAAATTACAACAGCTGACTCCCGATATGGCTTATGGACAGTTGGTCAAGAATACGGGCCGGGCACGTATTGGATTGTTGCAGTGGTTCAAGTTGGCGGCCAACCATTTGCTGAAGGGTAACATTCAACCACTACATGCCCAGCACAAGAAATGGGTGGAACGAAATCGACAAGTGTTGACCCAACTGACGGAGAGAAACATGCCGACGACCGAAAAACTCTCCCTGATCATGAAACCCGGGGGACGCGGGTTTTTTGGGGGTGTGCTGATTCGTATCTTGCTGCGATGGAAGGAAAGACTGCAAGAGGAAAGAAACAAGAAACGAAATCAATTCGTTCGACGGGCCGCTCAGCGCGGAAGGGGTCTGAGTACCGAAGAATTGAACCAGCATCGAGCGTTGCTTCGCAAACTGAGTAATCCACGAACATCCCCCAACGTCAAACGACGACTTGTCGATCAACAGGGTGGTGCCATCGGGGCATTGCTGGCCATGGCCCTCCCGGTTTTGGCCCCCTTGGTATCTAATCTATTGGGTGGACAAAAGGGTGGTAAACATCCCTTCCTTAGAAGGCGCGATAGAGCGAACGCTATGGCTGCCGAGCTATCTAAACTATTTGGTGGATAACCCCGTGGACAGAAAGGTATAAAAAGGGAACCGGAGAACGGCCCCGAGCTCAGTCATGGAGACACTGCGGTATCTATTGAACACTGCACCGAAAGACCGTCCTCTTTTACTCGAGACCCAACCCATCGTCGACGGTGTGTGTGAGTGTATTGGAAACCTGATTCGCGGCAACGTTCCTGTGACCGACAAAGAAGTCAAGCGCTTGAAAAAGGACGCCCCCTTGTTACGACGTTTGGGCACGTCTAAAACACCTTGGAAGACCCGTCGGCGACTTCTGAAGCAACAGAAAGGGGGATTCTATACCCGATTGTTTAGGTCCTTTCCCAAAGATGAAATTCGCCAAGAAAATGAAACTGGTACCCTTCGACGGACCCATCGACGTCAAACCCGTCGAAGTCATGCAAGTCGAACCCGCGTACGATCGAGATCCACTGCAGCAGGCCGTCGAGAATGTCCACCAAGACATGCAACACGTGTTAAACGATCACACCCTAACCGACGAAAATAAAATGCAGCGTTACGGACAGTTGTTACATCGTTATCAAACGATGCAAAAGAAAAGAAAACTGGTCATTCCCTTGTTGGACGAAAACATACCCGAGCCAAAAGAAGAAATTTCGGAGGCACCCATCCTGGAGTCGGTCCCCCGACCCTATCAACATCGAGCTCGCCTTTTGTTGAAACACATGAAAGAAAAGACACCTTGGTCGTGGAACGAGAACTTGGAATTGGTTCGGAATGGCTCACGCGTACCCAACACCAATGCCATTGACATTGTGAACGATTTGGTTCGTCGGCGAAAGAATACCCAGGCTCCCGTGGGATGGTTTGGCGTGATGCAAAGTTTGAAGGCCACGAACGTACCGCGCGAAGCCATTGGTAATCAAGAACGATGGAACGTGTTGTCCACGCCACCGACACGGACTCCGCCGCGACGCCCGAGAAAGAAGAAAATCTCCAGCACGGATACCCCTAGTGCATCTACCAGAAGATGGCTCTCCTTGCAAAAACTATAAATAGCCTGTTCATAGGGACACCTGCTGAAACATGGAACGAAAACTGAAGAAAGTGTATTACGACCCGAATCACCCGGCCGCTTTCGGTGGAGTCCTGGGCCTTCACAAAGCTACCGGTGTGTCCTTGGACAAAGTCAAGGCATGGTTGAAACAACAAAGGGCGTACACCTTGCACAAACCATTGAAAAAGAAATTCTCGCGGTCTCCCACGGTGGTGGCCGGCATAGATCATCAGTGGCAAGCCGATTTGAGCGATATGTCCGCCTTGGCCAAACAGAATGAAGGATACCGGTATTTGCTGTGCGTCATCGACGTGTTTTCCAAGTATGCTTGGGTGTTGCCCCTCAAAAACAAGACGGGGGACAGTTTGGTGGATGCCTTTCGTCAAATCTTTCAAAGTCGACAACCCCTGCGACTTCAAACGGACAAAGGTACCGAATTCCTCAATCGAAAAATGCAAGCGTACCTGAAGAAGAAAAAAATACATTTTTTCGTGACACACAACGTCGAAACCAAAGCCAGTGTGGTCGAAAGATTTCAAAGGACACTGAAAGAGCGCATGTGGCGTTACTTTACTCATCGACAAACACAACGGTACATCGACGTGCTAGACGACCTGGTTCGGGCTTACAATGCTAGACGACATCGGACCATCGGCATGGCGCCCAAAGATGTTCGCCCCGAACACGAATGGATGTTGACAACACCGCCTCCACGTCCCCGGAAAAAGAAAAAATCAATGAACATTGGTACGACCGTACGTTTGGCTTTACCGAAACATGGTGCCTTCGACAAAGGTTACTGGCCCAACTGGACTCTGGAAACGTTCAACGTCGCACCCAACGTCGGTCCCGGTTACAAACTGTTGGACGAAAGAGGTGAACCCATACAGGGCACCTTCTATCCCGAAGAATTGCAAGCGGTCCAAGTCAACGACGATGAGATCTTTCCCATCGAAAGAGTACTCGAAAGAAAAAAAGACAAAGTATTGGTGAAATGGTTGGGCTATCCGGCGAGTTTTAATTCGTGGATCGACAGGACCAGTCTCCAAAACGTATAAATAGGAGCGAGAGACGCCAACATCAGTCAACATGCAAGACGAAACCACGTCTACGTCCGCGAGTGCCCACAATTGGTCGCTCTTGGGAAAACGTGTGCCACAAGCGGAAATTGTCTTTTTCTGTCAAGTGATTTTAGTGTACGTCGTGGCGGGAGTTTCTTTGTCCCAACTGGCTTTCAAACCCGACGGATCGCAGACCACGTTGTGGACGGCCTTGCTCTCCAGTAGCTTGGGTTACCTGTTACCTTCTCCAACTTTGAAAACCAAACATAATGAACAACGACCGGCCCTTTTACCTCACGCTCCCTAGTGACAGTTCCATGTCGTGGTATCCCGACAACAAAGTCTCCACGTATCATACACATCTGGAACCGCCACTTCTCGTCGATCATCGGGAATGGGAAGTGGGTCTGTCCATGATCACGTTACCCGACCAATGGCAAAACATCGATCAACGAGACAACACACTCGGCTTACGCATTCATCCTTGGTCGCCCTCGAGCGACAAACCCGGAGTAAAGATATGCCGGGACCGCCACAGGATCGACCCGTCGAATTGTTTCAAAGGTGTAAAGGGTGGTGAGATCAAGGGATCGGTCGAAATGGAAACGCACATCAAGAGTGACGACTACGAGTCGCTGAGACACATCCTGGATGTCCTGAACACTAGACTGGATGATTTGTGGAACCTGTCTCCCATCTACAATCATTTGGCCCATAAACCCGTTCGCTTGGATCCCAATAACAAGGAAATGACCGACCACGAGAAGAAAGAGCAGAACGAGTACGAAACTCGAGAGGTGATGCGCCAAGGGGCCGTACAAAGAGGTTCCTTCGTGTCTTTCAAGAGAGACAACACCAACGATAGAGTGTATCTGAAGATCAATCACGTGCAGGCGCTTTTCTGGTTTGACGTGTTGCCGAAAATCGAACTTCGTCTGTGTGGACCCATCGTGGCCATGTTGGGATGGCCTGGAAACGAACTGTTGGTTACCCTGCAGTCAATCCAAATGACCGGCGAAGATGGCCAAAGTCTACGGTATTACTACGCCCACTACACCCCAAATCTTCAAATCCAGTACGATCTGTTTTACATCTACACGGACATTATCGAACCCCAGATCGTGGGCGACGTGAAGGCTACTTTGCTGGACGTGATTCCCAGTCGACGATTGTATCACCGTCCCGCCAGGATTCACTACTTACCTCTGAAGTACAGTCGACTAAACTCCATTGGTCTCTATATAAGGAACGGAATGGGGAAAGCCGTGCCATTTCTCGACGGTAAGGTGGTGGTCCAACTTCATTTTCGCCGCCGATGATGATTCGAGTGTACAAAGGTGGAGTGCTCAGACAGCGAGGGGCTGGCAATGGTCTGGTGGTGTACAAGGGGGGAATTCTGAGACAACAGGGTGCCGGTCGATGGTCGGGGTTATTGAATGCCGTCAAATCGGTCGGGAAGACCTTGTGGTCGGCCGGTAAAGCGGCCGTGAAAAAGAATGTGGCCCAAGTGTTACCCAAAGTGGGACAAAGCGTGCTCGACGCCGTCAGTGGTCGTGAAAAATGGAACTGGAAGAAAGTCGCCCAGGACACGCTTCGCCCCGCATTGTCAAACACGATGTCCGACACACTCAAGAACGTGGTCGCCCACCTGGAACCTATAAAAGACCCCTCACGAACCCCGTCCACTTCACATCGTCCGAAGAGGAAGAAGAAGACACAGGTCACTTCTCACAAACGACGTAAACTAGATATCTTCGACCATGGCTACGCAGGTAATGCGCAATGATTCCTGTCCCTGCGCGCGAGACGAATTGCAGGATTTGTTCAGTGTACCCGACACGCAGACGGCCATAAACAAGGTGACCAAAATCCGAAAGTATCCACTGACGCCCGACTTGAACCACGACGGACCCATCGAATTTTATATTTCCAATGCCACCACCGATTTCATCGATCTGGCCAACATGACACTGCACTTGGCCCTTAAGGTGACCAAGAACAACGGGGATGACCTGGATGCGGATAGTCAAGTCGCACCCATTAACAACCTGTTTCATTCGTTGTTTAAAGACGTCAAATTACGCCTGGGAAAGGATGCCGAAACCTTGGTCACCACCTCTCTGCCCACCTATCCCTACCGGGCTTACTTGGAGAATTTGTTGAGTTTCGGTAAGGGAGCCAAGAACGATCACCTGTCGAAACAAGTCTTGTGGGAAAAAGACACCGCCAGTCAGTTCAATTCCACGAAATCCGTCGCCACCGCCGGGGATGGTGGAGGACAGGCTCCGAATAACAAAGGATTGGAACAACGTCAGAAAACCATCGCTGAAAGTCGCACCTTTGAATTGCAGTCGCGTCTACACTTGGACATGTGTTTACAAGATCGGTATCTGTTGGACGGTGTGGACCTGCGATTGAAATTGGAAAAGCAATCCCCGAAATTTTTTCTGATGTACGGCGAAGGCAACGATGCAGAAGATTACAAAGTCGAGTTCACCAAAGCCTACCTGGATATCCCGTTCGTCACTCTGGCTCCCAGTACCTACACACGGGTAGCCGCGCAACTTCAATCGTCCAACGCCAAGTATCCCCTGAAGCGCGTGGTGGTCCGCGACATGGTCATTCCCGACAATCGCACCAGTCACGTCCTAGACAATCTGTTTGTCAACGAAAGCCTGCCCAATAGATTAATCGTGGGTATGGTACGTAACACGGCCTACGATGGAAGAAAAAACAGAAATCCCTTCGAATTCCAACACAATCAATTGGAAAACATCAAATTGACCAAGAACGGGGAAATTGTGGACGAATACGACGTCAACTTTCCCCAGCGACAAGCCATCGCACCTTACCTGGATTTGATGAAACGGGTGGCCGTCTTAAACACCCGAGAAGACCTGGACCTCCCTTTCCACGACTATATCAATGGGTACACTTTGTATTGTTTCGATTTGACCAACGACCACGGAGCCGACGGTAACTACTTTCATCCCAAAGCGGCGGGTAACCTGTCTTTGGAACTCAAGTTCGGTGCGGCCCCGACCAATCACCTCAGTCTTGTTCTGTTTGCCGAATACGACAATGTCTTGGAAATCGATGCCAACCGACAAGTCATCACAGATTGGTGAGGCTCTCTCCAACCGACAACTGACACGGGCTTTAGAAAAACATCTCCCCGCTAACGTATTCGGGGGCGTGTGGGCTCGTAATCATCTGGATATACTGCGCCCGACCTCGTACCCCAAAGCCTATGTCATCAACACGGACGACGAAGACCAACCCGGTAGACACTGGACCGTGTTTGTGTGCGAAGGACCAGATCACATTACCTTCTTCGATTCCTACGGGTGTCCCCCTGATGTCTACGGAGAAGCCTTTCGACGTTTCGTGCAAGATCTACATCTCCACTACCAACCCCGATGGATTCAGGGACTCGAGAGTGTCGTCTGCGGCCATTATTGTTTGTATTATTTGTGTCATCGTTTTCACGTCCCCTCCCCGCACGCCCTTTCTGTGTTCGGGCACGTGTATCGTGTGAACGATATACTCGTCGAACAATGGGCTAGGGATCATTTTCCCGACTTGCAAAAAGACCAGAAGAAGGGACAACGATGTCGATGCTTTTTTGCTCTGTAAATATGTTTTTTGTGTTCAATGTGTTCAAGTTCAATTTTGTGTTCAATTTTGTGTTGAATAATATGCTTTGTAAATGTGTTCATGTTCAATAAAATGTCGACAACATATCACGTGTCTGTTTTTTTGTGACGTCATGTGACGTCATGCTATTCTGATTGGTGGGAAATGGTATCGCCCCAACACCTTAGACTCGTCCCGTCCCTAGCCATAAATAGGAGTGTCGAAGCCAAAAGAAGTCACAAACAAAATGGATCGAAAAGACAAAAGGTTTTGTACGACTTGTGGGGGGTATTACCCTTTGTCTAAGGGGAACCGGCCAGAAGCAGATTACCTAGTCTGCTTCTGGTGTGGGGTAGATGTGTCCAACACCTACCATAGGCGGTCGAAGCATGCTGTCAAGTGTGAGAAGCGACCTGTACCACGGTACTCGGCAGAGCATCCAAGATGTTCCTGCTAACCCTCTCATTGAGAGGACCAACGGCCCTTTTCAGGGCCAACTTAATCAATGTAAAAGAGTTGTTTCCCCTTCTTCTTCTTCTTTCTCTTCTTCTTCTTCTCTCTCTCTCTCTCTCTCTCTCTCTCTTTCTTTTCCCGCGCGCGCGCGCCCCTCTCTTCGTACGTGCAATCTCACGTGCAAGGTCACGCACGTGCAAGGTCACGCAGGGGTCACGCACGTGCCAGGGGTCACGCACGTGCCAGGGGTCATCCAGTGCAAGGTCACGTGCACGCCCATGCACGCACATGCATGCAATGCGCATGCGCGCACGTGCATGGCTGTACAGGCCCACTTACTACTCTTATCGATAGACGAATACAAGTACTGTAATTAGTTATTTAGACACTATCATTAACAGAATATTTTCTAGCGCCCTGTGCATTCCCCCAGTGGATCATATTTTTTTTATTATTGTATTACTACATGAATTGGGGTTGATGATACCTCAATTCAATTGAAGAGACTGTGGTCATTGTGAAGCAATCGCTTTTACCAACAATTTAAAATGTCTTCATTTCGATTATTTTGTTTCTGCGTGCTACTTTCAATTTGTAGTTTCTTTATTTCATGTGGTGCGATAACGGGGGCATTTTGGATTAAACGTAAATTAACAGAAATAATAAAACCACGATATTATAAAAGTTTTGATGTGGATAGTGAAATACGATGCGGTGTTCTATGTTCTGAGTTGTATAATTGGCGCGAACTTTATTATAGAAGTAATGTATGCTACTGTTTGGCGCCAAATTATACGCCAGTATCCGAAACAATAGGAAATCTGACGGTCGATGTTGGTGATTTTATATATGAAATGTTCCGAGGTAAGTTTTTTTTCATTTCGATCCGGTGATGCCAACAATGATAGTACCTTGTTGTTTTTTTTGCCATCCAAAACACTCGTATCAGATTCTTTCCACTTCGATGATCGCTGTCCGAAAAAAGAATCAAAATCTAATTTTCACCATCGGCTTTGAAATGTCCACCATTTTCTTTTTCTTGATGCCAGTACTCCCGAATACTCCAATACAATACCGAAGCTCCCAATACTGTCATTTCTATTAATGGTATTTTTCAGACAGATCTGATTGTATATCAAGAAATTACGTCATGTTTTCTGGTACTAATTACTGTTTAAAACTGGTGACAACTCCTTTAAACTGGACGGATGCTGAACATTACTGCCAACAAGATGGCGGAAACCTGGTTTCTATAGAAACAACAGAAAAAAGGTCAAACGTATTACTTGTAAATGAAGGTAAGTTGATTTTAAAGTTAATCAATACTGGTGCCGACATGATGTGTGTAGACCTAAAATTAATCACCCGGTAAATTTCAAATTAATATTGTCGGAGTTAACCGGTTAGGCTTTTATGATGACGTATGACTTTTTACCTTTCAGGTAATTATTTTCTAGCAGGTGGTTTTCTACCTGTGGGTGCTGATAGGCAGGAACTAGAATATCGATGGATCAGCAATCGTAATGAACCCATCAACACCGCATTCTGGGGTTATAAAGAACCGACTTATGTGAACAAAGAGGGTCTGGTGGAGGTTGCCTTGGAAGTGTTCCCATATGGAAATTTAAACGACCTACCGCCATCTCTCATAAGGGCGTTTATGTGTGAAATTTTAACCATTAATTAATTATTGTTACATAGTTACATCTTCTTTCACAAGTCGTGGATTCTTGTTGTTTGAATCCTTAGTTGGATTGAACGACTGTTTTCTCTATTAAATTCCGTCTCTATCATACAGACAAACATACATCGAAGACTAGGAGGTTCTGGATGACCGAGTCTTTGTCAAATTATGATTGGTTAAAGCCCCAATAACACTCTTGTTGTAACTGAATAATATGTCCCAATCTTCATTCTGGTCAACAAATCGTATTATTTTAGAATATTCTAATTAATTGATGATATAAATTTCATCTTAACACACCTATTTTAAAAAATTGGAAAAATTCAACCAATTGATTTGAAAAGTCTAACGTAAACCTTTTCAAATGTGACTTGGATTTTAAAATATTTTCGAACCCTCTGGACAAGTAAAATAGGTTGTAATGGATAATTTACACAACAGGTAGGACACTTAAACATCTAGTACTTAGAATAAGGGTATTATTTATTTTCCGGAGCTGCCAAGCCAGCAAGAATGTTATTGTCCCTTTAACAAACGTGTTAGTAGCCAATCAAGGCTTTAATTGAATTTTACTGATTAGAGGGGTTAGTTAAGAAGACATGTACGTCATAGCACACTGTCTGGCGTATGCCCGTCTTCATCAGCCAAGTTCGGAGCAGAACAGTAGGACGTTAAACTCCATTTCATTTCATTTGTGACAAAAACAGGACATTGGGGTCTAAGGTCTTTTACACACACGTGAGGAATATTCCATTGCATATGGCTTAGTCACGTGGTTATTACGCAAAATTTGACCAATTAAATAATAGACTGCAAAAGTTAAGACATATAAAACATTCGATTTTAGACATCGTGTAGATTTGAAGAGACAAACACATTGTAGAAATTCGTTAAGACAGACCGCTGAGGTTCAAATGGCAAAACCTGGGTTGAGTGATCGAGAGAATGACTTTAATTTGATGTATGCTTGTACTCTATGTATCCAGCTTGATATAAAACTGTACAAATCGTGCGTTTGTTCCTGGCATACACTATTTTGGGACTGATAAAATGATATACACAACGTGAATTGTTAGCGAGACAACGCTAGACGATCACAAGGCTAATAAAATATGTAGGTCCTAGTAGAGGAGAGAGTATACGTCACACGTTGAATGTGGGGAGTTTTTGTAGCTATGCACCTTTCATATCTAACCAGCGACTCATATCACTGCATCCTATTTGATTTGGTTGCCGAACTGAGCATATTGACGCATAGTGCTACAGACACCGAGTTATCTACTGTTAAAAATTTGCACAAACTTTATTTGAATTGAACTGTTGCTCTATTGAACTTTTTATTCTTTACATATATAATGTGACAATTAATTGATACATCAGTGTGTTGTAAGGTGACAATGTATTCAAGGCCCAGTTTAGGCATGGGCCTAAGGGGCCCAGGGCCAGCGCCCCGCGGTTTAGGGGGCCCCGCGGTTCATGGCAAAAAGAGAAACAATCCAAATTTCAGGTGATAGTTTCACGGTAATAGATCTAGCCGCGCGAGGGTGGAGACTGGGCTAACCCTCAACCTTCTGTGTGAAGTTCAACTCGGTGTTGGCTTCTAGCGACGATTTCACTAGTTATAACAGTTTCCTGTCGTTATATGTCATTTCCGCGCATTGCATGCCATTCGGAATTGACAATACGTAATTTTTCATGTATTACAGACCATATAATTGTGTGTTACGTATGCGTGCCATTCAAAAGGAGATGAAACAATCTTTCGTCGCGTTAGGGGCCCCGCGATTCTACTCAGGCCCAGGGCCACGCTTCGGTTAAGCTGGGCTTTGAATGTATTGATACATCAATGTGTTGTATAGTTATAATGTATTGATACATCATTGTGTTGTATAGTTATAATGTATTGATACAAATAGTTTTCAAATTAACTAAATATCGCATGGTAACGATGGCATCGAGAGTTGATTATAGTCTTGTCAAGGTAATTAATGTCTAATTAATAATTTATATAACATTTCAGGTATAAAGAAAGACCTGCAATAGGCCGATTTAGCTCTTGCAGGTATTATAAAAGAGATTATATGTTTTTCCATTTGAAGACAAACAGTGGGGCTGATGTCACACGCCTCAATGTTAATAGATCAAGCTCGTTATTACTTGTGATCGTTTATCGATCCGCATAACCTAGTCAATTTATTTTAATTTTATTTTTATTTTATTTATGACGCCATTATGTCTTTAATAGGATATCTATGATTATGTCATTTAACGTCTCTATGATGTCATATCCAAAATGGCGCCATGACGATCGAGTTTCTATAAATAATCGAGATTTTCGAAGTTCTATAAAGAATCTAGATGTTCGTAGTATGATAGTCCTATTCAATACAAACTTTTAAAAAAAAACACGATAATGACGATAATCACACACGGTATCCATACTACACTTACTGTGGGCCTAGTGGAAGTACGATTCGTTAAGCGCATTGCAAAGATAGTGTGTCTTAGTCTTAGAGTCATTTTGATTTAAGCCTACACCACCTTCATAAGGGGATCACGTGGCTAAGTGGACAAGGCGCTGGCTCGCTAGCCTGGAGGTCGAGTGTTCGATCCATGTGTGGTGATCTGATACGCATATTCTTAGCCCGGTCCACGTCCTCAGTTTAGACGATCTCATCGCGCTGGTCTCAGTCATTGTTTATTGGTCACTGGGCGAGGAAGGTCGCTTCCGTCTCACTGTTAGTATTTAGTAATTAGTAATTATCTAATTTAATTGTACATTTTTAAGAACTTTAGCTTTGTTATTGTGTCGCCTATATTTTAATGCTTATGTATATTGTTAATTCAGTTTCGTAACTCCGTCCTTACACGCGCTGTCGTTGGCCCGCTTTCTATTGGTTGCACGTGCTTAGGATTGACAGCAACAGTAGGTGTGTCTTGTACCACGTGGTTACGTCACGTGATGTTTAGGGTATATTATACCTTGTCTGGCCCCGTAGCAGTGATTCTGGTTCGAGCTGTAGGAGAGGTAAAACAGAGACCATTTCTCTGGTCGATTTCGAGTCTGACCCCGACGTATAGGGAGCGATGGGAAGAGCCCGGTTAGGAACTATGGAGATAGCCCGACAAGGAGCGTTTTAGAGAGCCCGACAAGGAGCGTTAGAGTCTGACCCCGACGTATAGGGAGCGATAGAGAGAGCCCGGCAAGGAGCGATAGAGAGAGCCCTTCTAGGAGCGTTTCCGAGAGCCGATAACGAGCTATTAATAGAGCCCGATTAGGAACAGTATAGTACTGACGAGTGTTGGATGGAAATGAGTTATTTTTGTATTAGAATAATAATAAAGAGAGTTGCTGATTAATCTGGTGTTAGTCTTTCTGAGCCAGCTGCTTGGTTGGCTACTCCCACACCTCTACAGTAGTGAACCCTCCACGGAACAAATGGATAGAGCCGGGCCCACTCTACCACAGTAATCCGCTCTATCCGGAGATCCAGTTCACTACACCTGCATTGGCCGAGAAAGTTCATCTCGATTTTCCGGCGTGGTTTCCGCTTGTCAGTGATGCAGAACCGAGGTCCTAACAAGGACAGCTGTCTAGTAGTTCGGATAAGAGATAGAGAGAGAAATGGGGTTTAACGTCCACTCGACACAAACTAGGTCATAGGAATATGGAATTTTAAATTTCGCGCGAAGAGTTAGTCCTGAACTTGCCAACAGGCCACGTGATGACAACCAACCATACATGAAGGAAAAGCAAAGGTGTGAATTTTGTTAGAGTACTTTATATCCACAGGACACGCGATGACTCTGCAGCTCCAGCTCAAGACTGACTCGGGCAGACGCTTTATCGGACGCTATGATCTTTCGAAATTGACACCAGATGGTCACGTGATAACATAAATTTGGCTCTCATCGTAAAAAAAACCCCACTCGGTCATTCGTGAAAGGCATCTTAAGTCAACGTATGACCGTCTGTCAAGTGTTCCAGACTTCAAAAAATTGCCGAAAGACCTTGCGAAGGTTATTTTTCGTGTTCAATTGGTGTGTCAAGTTTGACCTTCAAGAGGACATTCCGAGGGCTTCCTAAGTCAATCGGGCCGACTCTTGTTTACTTCATTTTGTGTTCGTATGGACAACGAGCGGTCGCCACACGTATAGGCCACATTTTGCAAGGGATGGACGGTGTCAGAGGACAAGCTAAATAAGCGATTGTACGTACAACCAGGCACCATAATCCATGTACATGTAGTCTCTATCCTATCCCATTCGCTATATTATCCAGTCTTTTACATTATTACATACAAAGTCTAAGGTAGGCATATTCCTGAAGCAATGGCCGCGGAGTATGAAGGTAGGTAGCTAGTCCTAAAACAACATGTCGACATTCACGGTTCGGAAATTAGTTTAAAACATGCCCTTTCAGAAGTATCCAACACTCTTATTTTTTTTTTATTTTACAATTTCTCTTTGTGGGCCGTATCTATTTTTTTTTATTTGATCCTAATTCGTCATCACTACAGAAACATGTGAGGTATATAGGACTAAGACTAGTAATTATTTCCTCTTATTTTTTATCGATGAACGAATTTATTGCGAGTAATAAATAGACAATTTGTCCCTTAATTCCCCCCTCCCACTCTCTTCCTGGATTTTTGGGTTAACTTTTTGGTGTAGCATTGGAAAAAAAGGGATCAATTTTGCAATTTCATAGCAGTTTTTTTATAATACTGATGATATTACAGCGGAGGGATAGGGGGTGTAAAGTGTCTTTCTGCAGAGCAATCATTGCGTCGGAAGTGAGATATTCACCCCTTCAAATCCCCGTAGCAAAACGCCTTAAAGGGTCAACCCCCTACAAATTTATGATGAGGAGAATGCCAAGTGTGGTCCCCATTGTGCCTATACAGATTGGAAGCAACGGAATGTTGAGCCTGGCACCCTCTGATACACAAGAGTCAGCTCCCTTCTGCCATTCAGTGTCGGAAAATATTTTGAGATTACGATAACTGAATATGGTTAACAAGCGTGTCCGTTCCATTTGACGATTATCATGGCTAAAAATGCAGCTATGATAAAACCAGATTCATGTGATCGGATTTTTTGAGGCATAAATTGTCATTTCCAACAATACCAACGGGATTTGTGATTTTAAACATCGATGAACAATATGCACCTGAATGCGTTTTGAATTACGTGTGTAATGAATTCAATCTCAGGAGTACAAAAAAATAAACAAATGGAGATGGAAGTTTGAAAAGCGAGGAGAACGTGTTTTGTTATTTGTTTAATAATTAATTAGATTATTCCCGAATATGTGATTGTTTTAGTCCTGCGAACAACAATGAAAGTTGTTGCATTTTATATAACAATATATTCATGAAGATCAATATTTGCTAATAGTATTTGAATAAATGACGTGTGTTCAATAATTCACAATATAGTCCAGTTTGCTATGTACCTTAATATGGTTTCGTTCATAATTTTTGGGGATTTGTAAAACTATACATTTTTCGAAGCCTCATGACCCACTGAATCCAAAAAACAATGTTTACATTTTTACCCATAATCCTTTGGCCGCCATCTTGGATTTCAAAATGGCCGCCATGTAATTCATTGATATTGTAATATCTTGGCTTCTAATAACATTAGAAACATGTCTAAGGTATGGAAACATACATTTTAAAGGTCAACAAATCTAATGTGACATCTGTGATTTGGGCTGCCATCTTGGATTTCAAAATGGCGGCCATATTTTCTTTAGATTGTTAATATCTAGGTTTCTAATCATCATAGACACATGATTTTGGTATCTAAACATACATTTTTTGGCCAAAGATATCAAAATGACACCTTTTAAGAGGCTCGGGACAATACTACAGTAAATATCGTTTAAACCAAATATTTTATTGAACACTAAAACCAAAAAATAGGGGGAGATTAACCATCACTATCATCATCTGAATCTCGATTCTTGGTAAGTGTGTCTTCATCATTATCACAGTTTGTGCTGCATAGACACAGGTCGGTGCAAGGCACGTTCTTGCGTTTACAGGAGCATCTATTTGAAGTACAGTTGCTCTTGCACTGGCATCTTACGATCTCGACAATGGCCTCAGGTGCTGGTGGTAAATCGGTGGTCTTTGGTTGTAGCTTCATGTCGTCAAGTTTATAGTAACCATGGAGCATTGGGTCCAACCTTTCTTGCTGGGGAATACACGCTTGGCCCCATACTCTACCTTGAATTTGAGATCTCAAAATATGCTGTGATAGTGCTCCAACAGTAGGTGGAAGTCTGTCACTTTATGCCATATATTTGCAGAACAGATACCAACGCAGCTCTGGAATACGAGAGATGTGAATTCCTTTGGGACTGTATGCAGTACATACAAACTCTTCCAATCGCGACTGTACTTCTAATAGATGCTCCTGTAAACGCAAGAACTTGCCTTGCACTGACCTGTGTCTATGCAGCACAAACTGTGGTAATGATGACGACACACTTACCAAGAATCGTGATTCAGTTGATGATAGTGATGGTTAATCTCCCCCTATTTTTTGGTTTTAGTGTTCAATAAAATATTTGGTTTAATCGATATTTACTGTAGTATTGTCCCGAGCCTCTTTAAAGGTGTCATTTTGATATCTTTGGCCAAAAAATGTATGTTTAGATACCAAAATCATGTGTCTATGATGATTAGAAGCCTAGATATTAACAATCTAAAGAAAATATGGCCGCCATTTTGAAATCCAAGATGGCAGCCCAAATCACAGATGTCACATTAGATTTGTTGACCTTTAAAATGTATGTTAGACATATTTCTAATGTTATTAGAAGCCAAGATATTACAATATCAATGAATTACATGGCGGCCATTTTGAAATCCAAGATGGCGGCCAAAGGATTATGGGTAAAAATGTAAACATTGTTTTTGGATTCAGTGGGTCATGAGGCTTCGAAAAATGTATAGTTTTACAAATCCCCCAAAATTATGAACGAAATTACATAAGGAACTGGACTAATACCCAATCGGATTAAAATACACGGCCATGTTTCTCGACTTTTTAGTAGATACTTCAATTTTGATTGGCTAAGCACTAAAATCAATCTAATATTATCCAATCGAATTACAAAATTTGGATTTTATCTTAGTGAAAGTTTCGTGAAACAGGCCCCAGACGAAATCTTAACTAAAGATAAAATCCCAATTTTAGTAGATACCGGTACTTCAGTTTTGGTTGGCTAAGCATTAAAATCGATCTAATATTATCCAATCAAAATACTAAAATTAGGATTTTATTTTAGTTAAAATTTGTGAAACAGGCCCCCGTGCTATATTTCGTTTAATTTTTGTACACTTTCGATGGCCTACAATACATGAAGATCTGACAAGTTGTTGCAATTGGTCACGTCAGAGGTCATACAAGAGGCTTTGGACTCTATGACGCTATAGACATTTGTTTAACCACTGCTGAAGACCCGTCTGTACGCAAGCTAATAATTGAAATAAAATTACACCATGCGTTAGTCCCTAAATGACCGAGTTTGTGTCGAGTTGACGTTAAACCTTATTGTCTCTCTCCCCCTCTCTCTCTCCCTCCCCCCTCTCTATCTCTCTCTCTCTCTCTCTCTCTCTCTCTCTCTCTCTCTCTTACACATCACCTTTTTTGAGGAATGACTGCCACATCCTTATGGATGGGGAATAAATCATATTTTTATTTTAGACTGCTAAGAACCGCCCTTTCTTCGGTAATGTGTAAAAATGGATTGGACTATTGAAGAGAAATGAGCCGAGCTTAGCACTTTACTCCATAGATCTTGGTGAGTTAGTCCCCCAACTGTCGGGGGGGGGGGGTGTGAGATGGCTTAGTGGTATAGAGTGCCGCGCTTCGACCTCTAGCTGGTCGGTCACCTCTGGCTTGCGGCTGTGGTTTCGAGCCCTGGTGTGAGTGTATGTGGCATGGAGATAGGGGCGCCTTCTCAACCTCGTGGGTTTCCTCCGGGCACTCCGGTTTCCTCCCACTGCTAAAGACCCCTATTATTGAAATGAAATTAAACCATATGTTGGTCCCAGGGTGACCTAGTTTGTGTCGAGTGGACATTAAACCCCATTTCTCTCTCTCTGTCTCCCAACTGTCAAATAAACAAGGGGTTAGCCCCGACACAACTGAGGACTAATCTCGACCTATGCGCCTGACCAAATCTAGAGAACATCGCTTGTACGTGACAAGGAGTATGGTCGTCAATCCAATCTCGTTGTTTGTTTTAGCCCGGGTCCTCGGGTTTCCTCCCACGTTGTCTATTGCAAGGCCCCTGTCCTACACCACTGAGAAAAAAGGGATGGGGGCCATGTCGGAAAATACAGATGACCTTTCTCGACCAACACCCAGATTCAACAGGTTTGTGAGCCATCGTCAGAGGCGGATTCAATGGGCCCTAGTTTTCGACAGTGCCCTTTTTTACTGCTGCAAGTGTCTTTTCTCAGACCCAAATATGTCCGTTCCGAATGTTTACTTAGACGAAAATATCAGCCAAATAGTTCTTGGAATGACTACAGATGCAAGGAAATGACGGATAATTTTCTGCCCCCCCCCCTCAACCCCCTCTCAGCGGCGTGCCCCGTCTCCGCGGTCAGTGCCCTCATTTTGCGGCGCCCCCCCCCCCTAGATCCGCCCTTGATCGTGGCTCCCAATTATGAGATGAGGTTAACCATCCTACATTACTGCACCATCTGACGTAATTTCTGTCCTTTCAGCTGTTAATTCATATCAAAGTCGCAAGATTTGCACAAGGCGATGTGACTGGTTAATGCTTGCTTTCGTGTTGCAAGATCAAGATCATTTGTAAGGCTTCCCGGCTTTGTACAGTTCAACGTAAAGGCAAGAAATGAGGAAATTTTGCCTGTACATCGGCACTACGATCTACTCTTATTTTGAATACCAACTGTTCGGGGTTCTCCTTTATGTACGACGGAATGTTGTTGGTGGGGATCCCCACGTCACCCCAAGCAACAAAAAATTCAAATTTACAAGTTTGGCAGAAACACAATAATTAGTGAATTGCATACGGTATCAGATCAGATTGTCTGAGTGGCGGGCACGGGATCTATTGTTGGGTGTGGGATAGTTCTTTTCAGAACTGTCTTTTAGCGAACTTTCGCTGACAGTTCTTATCCAGCCTTCTACAACTGCAGTATGAAAATACGGTAAAATATCGCTATTCCCCACCCCTGTTCTCAGGCTGTTTTAGAACCTTTACCGTCTATTTGTCACCACAATTCTTTATTTTCCACCAAAAGGAATCTTTTCTCACTACATTTGACACAAATTTATAAAAATTCATCTCCTTGTTGAAGTAGAATTTTGCGATGAAATAAACATGTGGTTTGCGCATGTCCGGGTCTCGCAATGTCTCTCAGTTTAAACGTATTTGGTGTATGTTTATAATCGCAGAATTCTACTTGAAAATAGTGTTGAATCTTTATAAATGTGTGTCAGCTGTGGCAAGAAATGATTCCTTTGGAGAATAAAGTAGAATCAAGGTGAAAAATAGTAGGTAAGGATTCCAAAATAGCCTTAGAACAGAGGTGGGGAAGAACGGTATTTTCATGCTGCAGTAATAGAAGGCCGAATAGGAACTGTGTAGCGAATAATATATCGTTCGCTCAAGGACAGTTCAAATGGAACTAGGTGTGGGACACCTCACATCACCCCAAGCAACAAAAAAGTTAATGCCAGAGTTGAATCTGCCTAATGCAAGTCTTTATTTAGGCTTCAGATGTTATAGAAATTATTAATTAGACTTTTATTTACATGACAAGCTCAAAATCAATTCCGTAGACCCTCGGATGGCTTGGATACAGATTGGATTTAAACAGTCGTCCATTTAAAATTAAATCAATAAATGGTTGACCAAGCTAACGTTTTCCGTTAGTGCGTGGCGTCACTACCGGAAATTGGTGATGAAGGGCCTACCAAGCGAGAGTACCATTGCAATTGAAAATGTGACTTGATAATCGAGAATATGTAAGTGGATTTATCGTCTGTCAATCGAACGATTGGCAATTCTCGTTGACAGTGCAGACACAATTGATGCCTAGTTCTAGCCCAAACTTTCAAATGTGACAACTCCGTTCGGAATAAAGTAATTTGACTGACATGTTCAATATTTTCTTTATCTATTTTCGAGCAAGTATGGCCAACTCTTTATTAAACTCTTAACTAATGTATCTATATTTAATGTATTAACTATTCCCGTAGAGTTTCATTCAATGCCCGATATTTGCCAATCAATACAACATGTTAAAACTAGTTTGAAACCAATATAAGGTTTGGATCATAATATGGTTACACATTATAACTATACAACACACTGATGTATCAATACATTATAACTATACAACACATTGATGTATCAATACATTATAACTATACAACACATTGATGTATCAGTACATTATACATTACAACTATACAACACACTGATGTATCAATTAATTGTCACATTATATATCTAAGAATAATAAGTTCAATAGAACAAACGTTTTATTCAAATAAAGTTTATGCACACAAAAGTCAAAAAGGAAAGGTCAGAGTTCATAAGTCAAAGTTGAGAATACGACCCCTTTAACTGAGTTTTTGAGGGGATGTGTCTATTCTTCCCGTTCAATAAAATCTATCCCAAGTATAGCAACCTGACAACCCTTTTGTGACAGTATTTGTTTCTTTAAAACAACTTCTGGATGACAACACTGGTATATACTTCTAATAATGCTTTTATTCTGCTTCTTACAATATAGGTACAAACATCATAATGTAAACGACCGTAGAACTAACTTAAATGGAGGGAGTAGAATGTCTTAGCTTGGCTTAGCACGAGTGTGCTAACTCCAGAAGCTCTCGTCTCGTGCCAAGGCGCCCATGGCCTTCGCTCAGTCCTGGCCGGACCTAACTCCTAGCCCTGACTGGACCTCACTCCCAGCTCTGACTGGACCTCACTCCCAGCTCTGACTGGACCTCACTCCCAGCTCTGACTGGACCTCACTGAAGATTCGTTTCTGTTCTGAGTTTATAAACGTATTCAAGACAGAGGAGCTCATTAGACACCTGTCTAATGCATCAAGCATCATATCAGGTTTAACATTCAATATAGTTTATCAGACTAAGAAAGTTAGATAAGACATGCCAACAACAAGTTACACAATGACATAAGGGACGATACCAAGATCTCCAGCCGAGTGTTGATAGCAACAGGTTTATGTTACTATCACTAACACGTATTTTAATATTTCAGGACGCCTCTATGACATATGTCATTGTGTTATACTTTGTTTAATCTGGTTCTTCCTTAAAACTTTGGACAGTGATTTAAGGTATTAAAAATGGTGAAAGTATTGTGCATCTCCAAACCTTATCTTTTATATTGTATCACTTTTGATAGCCTCGTTTGTCACGCAATTACTTTTTTCGCAATATTCGGCTATGCACTCGTTAACTGGGCATAATAAGTCATGACGTAACGTTATGTAAACATAATTATTTGGTCCAATTTGGAGGTCTTACGCAGTTAGCTATTGGTTGTAAATCGGACTGTTAACCAGTCATAATTTGTCTTCATTACAGCAGTGTTAAGTGGGATAAGCTCTGATCAAACGAAACACTGCAAGGAGTATGAGAACCTTTCATTCTTCGATAAATGATTGTCTGCATGAAAGAAGCTGAATTTAACAGAGAAAATGGTCGTTCAGTCCAACACGGGATTATACTGAGTATTCAAACCAAAACGAATCCATGACTTGTGAAAGAAGATGTAACATTAATTAATTGTTAAAATTTCACACATAAAGGGCATATCGTAAGATGGTGGTATGTCATTTATATCCATATATCCGTTTTGGCGCATTTCAACGACATTCTCCTTCTCACTACCAAGGCCCACAAAAGAAGGTTCGCCAGGTCCCCAGAATGTGGTCTTGATGGGCTCATTACGGTTGCTGAACCATCGATATTTGAGTTTCAGCATAACAGCACCCACGGGTAGAAAACCACCTGCTAGAAAATAATTACCTGAAAGGTAAAAAGATATATCTTGATAAAACCCTAACAATTTTAATTTGAAGCTTACCGGGTGATTAATTTTAGATTTACCCTCCTCATGTCGGCATCAGTGTTGATTATACCCCATCAGACCGGAGTGGCGTCCTTATTGCGCTGCTTCGGCAACGGAAAATGGTCTCAGAGCGCATCAAGGTCTTCATTAGCGTGGTAAACGCGGGGTGGAAACGCCAGATATATTGATGTGGTCGCCATTAATCGCCGGGTCACGGCGTTTGTTTTGTTTGTTCAAAACAAAACGCTGTTGGTCTTTTTATCTGACCAGGAAAGCTGTGGGAAAACGACTTTTTCAAGTTTGTAATTTTTGGGGACATTTTCTCGCGTTTTGTTCACGTTTGTCGGCGATCTAGTGTGCGTCTGACGGGGGCTTAAAATTAAAACCAACCTACCTTCATTTACAAGTAATACGTTTGACCTTTTTTCTGTCGTTTCCACGGAAACCAGGTTTCCGCCATCTTGTTTACAGTAATGTTCAGCATCCGTCCAGTTTAAAGGAGTTGTCACCAGCTTTAAACAGTAATTAGTACCAGAAAACATGGTGTAATTTCTTGATACACAATCAGATCTTTCTGAAAAAATACCATTATTGGGCCAATCCCGATAATATTTTGGAGAATAAAACTGCTTAAAGGACACTATGTGATAGAACTGGTTAAACACTTTCCAAATATAATTCTAACACGGAGATCGTTGCTACGATAGATGACTAATAAAGGTTTCAACAATCAGTCAGTTATATAGAGGGATAACTCGTGTTTTCCTTTCGCGTTCTTCACTTCCGATAGTTGACAGCTTTATTAAACGTACATTATGCAAGAGCAAAATCTGATTATTTTAAGTCTTTATTTAGGCTTCAGATGTCATAGAAATTATATCTTTATTTACACAACAAGCACAAAATCATCTCTGTAGAACACGGATGGCTTGGATTGGGCTTGGATTTAAACAGGATTTCATTGATTAATTAAATTTTAAATGGCGTCGTGAGCGGAGATTAACCGTTACGATCGAGGCTAAATGATAGAGGGTACGAAGCGAGGCCGCTGTTGGGCGAGGTCATAACAAATGACATCTAAACTAAAGTACAATAAACTAAACACAGATAATGACAAATTATACAATTCCTGGAGACCGTGTGATGACTAATAATCGTACGAAAAACCAAGGTACATTGTATATCATTGTTGACAATTAAGTCTATCGAAATAAGACAATACAATTATATGATCGTCTTCGTCACCGTATCAAAATATGAAACGAAAGTAAAACTTACCTCGGAACATTTCATATATAAAATCGCCAACATCGATCGTCAGATTTCCTATTGTTTCGGATAATGGCGTATAATTTGGCGCCAAATAGTAGCATACATTACTTTTATAATAAATTTCTCGCCAATTATACAACTCAGAACATAGAACACCGCATCGTATTTCACTATCCACATCAAAACTTTTATAATATCGTGGTTTTATTATTTCTGTTAATTTACGTTTAATCCAAAATGCCCCTGTTATCGCACCACATCAAATAAAGAAACTACAAATAGAAAGTAGCACGCAGAAACAAACTAATCTAAATGAAGACATTTTGAATTGTTTGGTATTAATAATTATTTGCTTCATAGTCAACGTCGTTTCTCTGAATGAATTGAGGAATCATGGACAAGAGTTTATCTAGTTATGTTGTTTTATCGTGTTTATAATATTATCCCCATCAATTATTTATTGCCCAGGGGCCGGTTGCTCAAAACTAAGTTATTTCATTATTCGTTAGTTAACGGATTCATTAAAGTTAATCCTAGAGAAGGCTGTTTGTTCATTGGCTAAATTTTAAATTTACATATTTATAATGTGAGAGAGAGAGAGAGAAATGGGGATTAACGCCCACTTGACACAAACTAGGTCATTTCGGGACTAACATATGGTTTAATTTTATTTCAATAATTCGCTTGCGGGTAGGGGTCTTTAGCAGTGGGAGGAAACAGGAGTGCCCGGAGGAAACCCACGGGGTTGAGAAGGTATATATAATGTACATGTATATAACAACTTCATAGAAGTTATCAACAAGAAACTGAAGACAGTGGGACAGCTAACTGTGCAGTCTGTTCACAAAACTTGATTAAAGACAAAAAGATAATTTACTACAGAAAAAAAATATAGAATACTTTATTTTTTCTTTTAGAAATTTTAGCATAAATCTGTATAAAAAATTATGAGATTTTTACTACAGAATATTTGTGGCCATTATTTTCTAAAGACCCTAAAATTCTGCAGAATGCTATAGAATTTTATCATATAGAAATTGGAATAGCCCCCCATCGCCCAAACCTCTAAAACTAGATTGTTCTATAGAAAATTACAATAGTAATCTACATGTATGACTTATGCTACAGCCCACTAATGCCACCGTTAAACAGATAACGGAACCCAACACCTCCGTTAACTATAACGGCAAGTTAACGATACGTTAAAGTTAACGGAGCTTCCAGCAACAACTTTTCTCTCCGTTAAAGTTAACGATCCGTTAACTCCATGTTAACGGATCGTTAAAAGTTAACGGAGCTTTGAGCAACCGGACGCTGGTGTGTAATTATGCCTGGTAACGTTGGTTAAAGATACGACTAAACAGCAGTCCTTGTCCGACCTTCCGTCCTGCATCACTGACAAGGCGTAACCACACCGGAAACAATGAACAACAAGACTGTTAAATTCCAAGGGACTTTCAACCTGGATGAATCATGGTATAAAACAAAGTATTACAAACAACAATGTTTTCTCAAGTCAATTCTATAACCTGCTTCACGTCAAAGACAGGAGATCATTTCATAGAATTATCTTCAATGATTTCATTAAATGAGAATGATTAATATTTAATTTATTTATTGTCTTACTGAGTGAAGAAGCAGTGAATTGTTGTCAATATGTTCTGACACTTTTGTCTATAGTATCTAGGGTATTAAATTGTTGAAAGCGCATCGGGAATCCTTCATAAATCGCAACTTTCCGCCAATAAAAAAATGCCGTGACGTAATTTTAGTCCATAGGGAAATCTCTAACGTTGATATTTACCTATGACCGGTAACATTGACAATTGGAGAGAGAGAGAAATGGAGTTAAACGTTCACTCGACACAAACTAGGTCATTTCGGGACTAACACATGGTTCAATTTTATTTCAATAATTCGCTTGAGCGTAGGGGTCTTCGAGCATAATGACTAAAATTACGTCATTGGCGTAAAGTTGCGATTTATGAAGTTTTTCCCGTGCGCATTCAACAATTTCTTTAGGCCTGAAATGTTATCGAAATTATTAATTAGACATTAATAAACTTATCCAGGCCATAATCAACTCTCGATGTCAACACTGGCCTGCTATATTTACTGCATTATTAACCGATTTGCTGGTAGACTTTCATTCATGATTTAACCATAAAATGGATGATCGAGACTATGTTTTTATCGTACCGGTTCAGAGTGGACCAATTTGACTAAAATTTTCAGCTAATTTCCTTTATGTTGTCTAGTTTTTAACTAGTTTTTAACTATTATAGTGAGAACTGTCAGCTCTTTATGTAATTTCCCATAATGTATCTTTAACATAATTACGTGCATTATTTAAACGATTTATGAAATTTTTCCGGTTAGCGTTAAAATAGAGTAATAGGCCTAAACAAGATAATTTTTTTTTTTTTTAAACAATATTTATTTACAGTGTTTACAATATTTTTTATAGTTGAATTACAGTATATAGGATACGAAAACAAGCATGAAGATGCTTATATATATCGCTTCCCGAAAAAAATGTATTAATGATGAAGTGGATATGAAAGATATTTAGAATATACAAAAACAAATAAACAAAAATACAAAAAGATGGTGCAGGGTGATCATCTAGGAAAGTAGGCAGTAAGCATTTTACTATGGTTTAATTCTGGACAGGGATTACGTAAGGCGGCACTCACAATTTGAATCGCTTAGTTTGAATTATGAAGATTCGTAAGGTGTTGAATATTGAATGATTAATATCTGGGGGAACATTTTCAACTCCGAAGAGCAGTACTTTGCTGTTTTGATATTTTGGATCAAGTGTATATAATATTTTAGATCGTGGGTCGTTATATAGTGGACAATGAAAAAGGTAATGGTCACAGTTTTCAACTGATTTACCACAGGCACACATTGCATTATTTGATATGTGCATCAAGACCTTGTGGTGATTTAGGTCACTTTTACAATGCATCAATTTGCATTGAATTATTTCGAAAAATCAGTCACCGAAGTAAAATATGTCATTAGAAGGAGATGTATATTTTGATTTGATCTTTGATTTAAAATGTGATATAGACTCTGTATTTAAAATATCAGTTTCAAGGGTGTTCCAGAGTGAGATTGAAGAGGGAAAATATGACCTTTGATAATAGTTAGTTCTACACCTAAAGTTTTTAAGATATCTTGAGTTTCGCAGATGGTACCAGTTGTTATCTGATCCCTGTAAGGGTATCTTGTTTGAAAGAAATTCTGCAGCATCATTATGGATTATTTCATAAAATGTAATCAATTTATGTTGGGTTCGGCGATATTTCAAAGGACAAAATCCAGTCTCAGAGTAAAGAATTTCGTGAGAGGTCCCCCTTGGAAGGCAAGTTACAGTTCGTACGGCATCTTGCTGTAGTTTTTCTAGTTTATTAGCTTGTTCGTTTGTACAGTTATCCCACAAAACATCAGCATAATCAAATATAGGTAATATGAACGATTTGTAAACAGTTTCAAAAGTTTTGGGATTTAAGCGGTATTTTAAAGATTTCAGACAGCTTATCAGCTTACTTGTTTTTGAAGTTAGGTAATTAATATGTGACTCCCAATTTCCCTTTGAGTTGAAAATAACACCGAGGTGCTTATGGTTGCTACTATCACTAAAGTCTGAGGGTGATTTTTTTCTTGAGAAGGTCAAGCTAATAGTTTTTAACGGATTAAAATTTACTTTCCATTTTACGGACCACTGATAGATACGTTCAATGTCTCTATTTAAAATATCGCGTGTTTGGTCCGGTTTATTGATAACAAGAAAGAGAGACGTATCGTCTGCAAATAATCTCACGTTTGATTCGAGATCTTCAGATATGTCATTAATGAAGATTAAAAAAAAGCAAGGGACCTAATATTGAGCCTTGTGCAACACCGGATAAAATTTGTCTAGGACTTGACGAGCTACCAGCTACATTAACTCTTTGGAAGCGATTTGACAGATAACTTTTCAGAAGTTCCAATGTTTCGTTGCGAATACCAGAAGCGTTTAATTTATGAATTAGTCCGTCGTGCTATACTCTATGAAAGGCTTTACTTATGTCAAAAAATATTTTTTTACTTCACCACCGGTATCTAAGACCTGTCCAATAAAGTCATTAGTTGATATATGGCGCTATTTCCAGGTTGAAAGCCACATTGAAATTGACTAAGTAATTTAATTGAAAGAATAAAATTATAAATGTGATTATAAATTAATTTCTCGAAAACCTCGCCAAGAGAGGGCAACAACATGATTGGGCGATAATTTGAGCAGTGGTGTGCATCTCCTTTTTTGTAGACATGAACAACGTTTGCTATCTTCCAACAATTTGGGAAAACTTCAGACGAGACTAAGCTATCTATCAAACATTTGAGAGGAAAACTTAAGGACTTTGCAATAGATTTTAAGATTAAGTTGCTGATATTATCTGGACCACATGCTTTCTTTGTTTTCAAGGATAGTAAGATATTCTCGATTTGGATAACATTGATATAAGAATAAGATTAAGAATAGTTTATTCTGTAATATAGGTCCAAGACCAAAAGTTACAAATATAACATATATACAACAATATTTACTTCATAAATCATGAATTGGTGACATTGCTATTAGATTACATAGAAAATTGATAATAAATAATGTAAAATGTTAGAACAGGTCTGTTAGAGCAAACTTTTACGATAATTTGTAACCTTATAGATATACATAGAAATTGAGGACAAAATATGAGGATCACGGGTATTTGACAAGCTTAAATAATTATGTCGATTTACATAAAATAGATTAATAGTATCGAAAGAAACCGATCTTATATCTTTCGTTTTACAACATTCAAACATAAAATGGAATAAATCTTCTTCACATTGGTGACATAAGGGGCATGTCGAATCGACAGTTAGATTTTTCTTCAAAAGAAATGATTTTGTGGGTAAAAGATTCAATCTAAACTTTGTAATGTTACGTTTATGTTTAAAGGGAATATTACTTGATAAATAGTTCTCCTGGCTCAAATTGGTTTTAAAGTTAGAGTACCCCCTTAAAATTTCACTTTCTAGTAATTTTGCTGACCATTCTTGTAAATTAATATCTATTAATCTTACTTTAATTTGACTTAAAAACAAGTTTTTATTTCCAATACATTCACTGTCAAACGCAAAACCAAATCCTATAGAGTTTAAAATAGTTCTAACTCTAAACTCTAACATTGATATTTAGGTTTTGAAGGGAAGTTCCAAGAAATGCAATTGTTGGCAGAGTTTCACAATTGTCGCTTACTGAGCACTTGGAAACAAAGAATTCATTTACAGCTTCCGCTTTGTCATGATTATCAAAATATATTTTGCCTCCATGAGATAAAGGGGGTGGGGTGGGGTTTGGTAGATGAATTTCCACGTTTAAATGAAATATGCTTTATAAGAGACCACCATTTAGATTCGTTGAAATAATTTGAGAATCAATTTTATCTATATACGCCTTCCTGCTTTTTCTAATTTCCAATGTTACTTTATTTCTGAAAATTCGAAATTTACGCCATTGTTCAGGAATATTTGATAATTTTGCTTTCTTGTGAAGTCTGTTTTTCTTCTTAGTAGTTTTCTCAAGTGGCTGTTAAACCATTGTGGGTCTTTTGGCAGGATAGTTACGGTTTTATGGGGCACGAATGTTTTTATTCCATTAATGATTACCTCCGAAAAATTAGCAGCAAGATATTCAAGATCCTGTTTGTTTGAGAAGAGTTTTCCCCAGACATAATTCAAGATAAATGTATTGAGACCATCTACGTCTAGATTTTGATATTTCCAGATAGTTTGTTGTTAATTATGGAATTTCGGTTTGGAGGTATTAAGATACAAGATAATGGCTATCGATTAATTGAGAGAGTCATGTAGGATATAGGTGTTGTGAGCGAAGCAGTGTATGGTTTGACCTATTTGCGGATTTACTCGTGGGTGTCTTAATATCTAGGGGGGTCTCGAGATTTACCTATATTCTTGGGTAGATCTAGGGGGGGGGGGACCAAGTCAAAACGTATATTATTTTGATGAAACTCAAAAAATATGGTTCAACATATTGTAATAGCCTGGTGATCGTCTTGTTTTGTCTCTGGTTCTGTTTAAATTTTTTTATTCTAGGACTCGCCTTTAGCTTTAAACACTGAATCGATTCACTTGTTATTGAGTTTGTATTCTCTATGAGTAGGACGTATCTAAACTAAAGCCTCGATTTGACAGTCTCAATCTCCCAGAATCTTCCATATTTCTGAACCAATGGTCCGCGAAATCTCTGGCCGTTTCTGGATTGGCTTTTGATACTTGAGCTTTTGAGGGAGTGTCTATTCTTCCCATTCAATAAAATCTATCCCTAGTACCGCAACAAGGGAGCCCTTCGTTTAAATCTGGGTCTTCCATAAAACTTTGGACAATGATTTAAAGTAATAAAAACGGTGAAAGTATGTTCGTTTCCAAACAGTATTGTTTACATTGTATCCCTTTTGAAAGCCTCGTTTGTCACGCAATTCCTTTTTTTCTGGTTAATTGGGCCTAATAAAATCGTGACTCGTGACTTAACAATGTGTAAACATAATTATTTGGTCCAATTGGGTGTCTGTTTATGGCGTAATGATGTGGTTACGCAGTTAGCTATTGGTTGTTAATCGGACTATTGACCAGTCATAATTTCGAAGAGAAATTTGGTTTCATTTTAGCGGTGTTAAGTGGGATTAGCTCTAATCAAATGAATGTTTGTCTGTATGATCGAGACTGAGTTTAACAGAGAAAACAGTTGTTCAGTCCAACATGGGATTGTATTGAGGATTCAAACCAAAATGAATCCATGACTTGTGAAATTAAGATGCAACAGTAATTAATTAATGGTTAAAATTTCACACACAAAGGGTGGTAGGTCGTTAAATGGTGGTAGGTCGTTTATATGTCCGTTTGGGTTCATTTCAACGACATCCTCCTTCTGGCCTGAAGGGGTCTCATAAGTTGGTTCGCCAGGTTGCCAGAATTCGGTGTTTATTGGCTCATTACGGTTGCTGATCCATCGATATTCTAGTTTCTGTGTAGGAGCACCCACGGGTAGAAAACCACCTGCTAGAAAATAATTACCTGAAAGGTAAAACAATATAGGCCTATATCTGGATAAAACACTTACCACTTAACTCCGACAATATTAATGTGAAATTTACCGGGTGAATAATTTTAGGTCGACCCTCCTCGAGTCGGCACCATTATTGATTAATTTAAAATCAACTTACCTTCATTTACAAGTAATACGTTTGACCTTTTTTCTGTTGTTTCGATGGAAACCAGGTTTCCGCCATCTTGTTGGCAGTAATTTTCAGCATCCGTCCAGTTTAAAGGAGTTGTCACCAGCTTTAAACAGTAATTTGTTCCAGAAAACATGGTGTAATTTCTTGATACACAATCGGATCTGTCTGAAAAATACCGTTAATAGAAATGACCGTATTTGGAGCTTCGGTATTGTATTGGAGTGTTCGGGAGTACTGGCATCAAGAAAAAGAAAATGGTGGACATTTCAAAGCCGATGGTGAAAATTAGATTTTGATTCTTTTTTCGGACAGCGATCATCGAAGTGGAAAGAATCTGATACGAGTGTTTTGGATGGCAAAAAAAACAACAAGGTACTATCATTGTTGGCATCACCGGATCGAAATGAAAAAAAACTTACCTCGGAACATTTCATATATAAAATCACCAACATCAATCGTCAGATTTCCTATTGTTTCGGATAATGGCGTATAATTTGGCGCCAAACAGTAGCATACATTACTTTTATAATAAAGTTCGCGCCAATTATACAACTCAGAACATAGAACACCGCATCGTATTTCACTATCCACATCAAAACTTTTATAATATCGTGGTTTTATTATTTCTGTTAATTTACGTTTAATCCAAAATGCCCCTGTTATCGCACCACATGAAATAAAGAAACTACAAATTGAAAGTAGCACATAGAAACGAAATAATCTAAATGAAGACATTTTGAATTGTTTGGTATTAATAATTGCTTCATAGTCAACGACGTTTCTCTGAATGAATTGAGGAATCATGGACAATAGTTTATCTAGTTATGTTGTTTTATCGTGTTTATATTACCCCCATAAATTATTTATTCCCCAGGTGTGTAATTTTTTATGCCTGGTAACGTTGGTTAAAGATACGACTAAACAGCAGTCCTTGTCCGACCTTCCGTCCTGCATCACTGACAATGGGTAACCACACTGGAAACAATGAACAACAAGACTGTTAAATTCCAAGGGACTTTCAGCCTGAATGAATCATTGTATAAAACAAAGTACATGTATTACAAACAACAATGTTTTCTCAAGTCAATTCTATAGCCTGCTTCACGTCAAAGACAGGAGATCATTTTATAGAATTATCTTCAATGATTTCATTAAATGAGAATGATTAATATTTAATTTATTTATTGTCTTACTGAGTGAAGGAGCAGTGAATTGTTGTCAATATGTTCTGACACTTTTGTCTAAAGTATCTAGGGTATTAAATTGTTGAAAGGGCATCGGGAAACCTTCATAAATCGCAACTTTCCGCCAATAAAAAAATGCCGTAACGAAATTTTAGTCCATAGGGAAATCTCTAACGTTGATATTTACCTATGCCCGATAACATTGACAATTGGAGAGAGAGAGAAATGGAGTTAAACGTTCACTCGAAACAAACTAGGTCATTTCGGGACTAACACATGGTTCAATTTTATTTCAATAATTCGCTTGAGCGTAGGGGTCTTCGAGCATAATGACTAAAATTACGTCATTGGCGTTAAGTTGCGATTTATGAAGTTTTTCCGGTGCGCATTCAACAATTTCTTTAGGCCTGAAATGTTATCTAAATTATTAATTAGACATTAATAAACTTATCCAGGTCATAATCAACTCTCGATGTCAACACTGGCCTGCTATATTTTCTGCATTATTAACCGATTTGCTGGTGGACTTTCATTCATGATTTAACCATAAAATGGATGATCGAGACTATGTTTTTATCGTACCGGTTCAGAGTGGACCAATTTGACTAAAATTTTCAGCAAATTTCCTTTATGTTGTCTAGTTTTTATCTAGTTTTTAACTATCATAGTGAGAACTGTCAGCTCTTTATGTAATCTCCTATAATGTATCTTTAACATAATTACGTGCATTATTTAAACGATTTATGAAATTTTTCCGGTAAGCGTTAAAATAGAGTAATAGGCCTAAACAAGATGATTTTTTTTTTTTTTTTTAAACAATATTTATTTACAGTGTTTACAATATTTTTTATAGTTGAATTACAGTATATATGATACGAAAACAAGCATGAAGATGCTTATATATATCGCTTCCCGAAAAAAATGTATTAATGATGAAGTGGATATGAAAGATATTTAGAATATACAAAAACAAATAAACAAAAATACAAAAAGATGGTGCAGGGTGATCATCAGTGTCTAGGAAAGTATGCAGTAAGCATTTTACTATGGTTTAATTCTGGACAGGGATTATTAAGGCGGCACTCACAATTTGAATCGCTTAGTTTGAATTATGAAGATTCGTAAGGTGTTGAATATTGAATGATTAATATCTGGGGGAACATTTTCAACTCTGAAGAGCAGTACTTTGCTGTTTTGATATTTTGGATCAAGTGTATATAATATTTTAGATTGTGGGTCGTTATATAGTGGACAATGAAAAAGGTAATGGTCACAGTTTTCAACTGATTTACCACAGGCACACATTGCATTATTTGATATGTGCATCAAGACTTTGTGGTGATTAAGGTCACTTTTACAATGCTTCAGTTTGCATTGAATTATTTCGAAAGATCTGTCACCGAAGTAAAATATGTCATTAGAAGTAGGTGAATATATTGATTTGATCTTTGATTTAAAATGTGATATAGACTCTGTATTTAAAATATCAGTTTCAAGGGTGTTCCAGAGTGAGATTGAAGAGGGAAAATATGAGCTTTGATAATAATTAGTTCTACACCTAAAGTTTTTAAGATATCTTGCGTTTCGCAGATGGTACCAGTTGTTATCTGATCCCTGTAAGGGTATCTTGTTTGAAAGAAATTCTGGAGTATCATTATGGATTATTTTATAAAATGTAATAAATTTATGTTGGGTTCGGCGATATTTCAAAGGACAAAATCCAGTCTCAGAGTAAAGAATTTCGTGAGAGGTCCCCCTTGGAAGGCAAGTTACAGTTCGTAAGGCATCTTGCTGTAGCTTTTCTAGTTTATTAGCTTGTTCGTTTGTACAGTTATCCCACAAAACATCAGCATAATCAAATATAGGTAATATGAACGATTTGTAAACGGTTTCCAAAGTTTTGGGATTTAAGCGGTATTTTAAAAATCTCAGACAGCATATCAGCTTACTTGTTTTTGAAGTTAGGTAATTAATATGTGACTCCCAATTTCCCTTTGAGTTGAAAATAACACCGAGGTGCTTATGGTTGCTACTATCACTTATGGTTATATTATTAAAATCAAGACTAAAGTCTGAAGGGGATTTTTTTCTTGAGAAGGTCAAGCTAATAGTTTTTAACGGATTAAAATTTACTTTCCATTTTACGGACCACTGATAGATACGTTCAATGTCTATTTAAAATATCGCGTGTTTGGTCCGGTTTATTGATAACTAGAAAGAGAGACGTATCGTCTGCAAATAATCTCACGTTTGATTCGAGATCTTCAGATATGTCATTAATGAAGATTAAAAAAAAGCAAGGGACCTAATATTGAGACTTGTGCAACACCGGATAAAATTTGTCTAGGACTTGACGAGCTACCAGTTACATTAACTCTTTGGAAGCGATTTAAACTGGCCCAGTCTCTTCTATTTATTTTACATTTCGATTTATATAAAAGTATTAATTTTTAGTAAACCAACACTTTCGTTTCCATTTGTATACAAAAAAAAATTTGAGTAAACCTGTAACCAGCACCAGAGACTGGACAATTTGCGAGCTTCACAATAAAATGGGCGTTCCTGTCCTGTTTTACGTTGTTCCTTATTTGGAATGATTGACAGTTGTCAAGCAAGCCCCGAGTCACGTGACACGAATTTGTAAATAAAGTCTCGATTATCGCGGCTTCACACACACGCCGTTGTAATTGTGGAATCATGTCCGAATTAGCGTGTGTAATTATTTATGTTCATTCACCTCATCCCATACGTTGTATCCGTTCATTCGACAGATATTGTCCGTCAACAAAATTCTTAGATCGATTAAGTATCACTAAATAACAATAACTGTTATCCACAACAAACATCTCGCACCTACACCAGTTTGCCAGTTAGTCGACAGCCATGTTTATTATCACGTGATGTTACATATGTCGTGATCACGTGCACGACGTCACACGACCTACATAATGCAGATTGACCCACTAGATGAGAATGAAGCTCTATTTGCCCAGTCTCTAGAGATTACGTTTTTTTTCGGTTTTTTTTGAGAGGACTGGCCAATTTTTGGTGTGTGGAGAAGACTGGCCACCAGTCTAGAAGCGATTTGACATAACTTTTCAGAAGTTCCAATGTTTCGTTGCGAATACCAGAAGCGTTTAATTTATGAATTAGTCCGTCGTGCCATACTCTATCAAAGGCTTTACTTATGTCAAAACATATTATTTTTACTTCACCACCGGTATCTAAGACCTGTCCAATAAAGTCATACATATCGATTAGTTGATATATGGCGCTATTTCCAGGTTAAAAGCCACATTGAAATGGACTAAGTAATTTAATTGAAAGAATAAAATTATAAATGTGATTATAAATTAATTTCTCGAAGACCTTGCCAAGAGAGGACAACAATAAGATTGTGCGATAATTTGAGCAGTGGTGTGCATCTCCTTCTATTGGTTGTTAATCGGACTATTGACCAGTCATAATTTCGAAGAGAAATTTGGTTTCATTTTAGCGGTGTTAAGTGGGATTAGCTCTAATCAAATGAATGTTTGTCTGTATGATCGAGACTGAGTTTAACAGAGAAAACAGTTGTTCAGTCCAACATGGGATTATACTGAGGATTCAAACCAAAATGAATCAATGACTTGTGAAATTAAGATGCAACAGTAATTAATTAATGGTTAAAATTTCACACACAAACGGTCCATTGTAAAATGGTTGTACGTCGTTTATATATCCGTTTGGGCGCATTTCAACGACATTCTCCTTCAAATCAGAAGGGCTCACAAAAGACGGTTCATCAGTATCCCAGAATGTGGTGTTGATGGGGTCATTACGATTGCTGATCCATCGATATTCTATTTCCTGCATAACAGCACCCACGGGTAGAAAACCACCAGCTAGAACAGAATTACCTGAAAGGTAAAAAAAATATACATCTGGATAAAACCCTAACCGGTTAACTCCGACGATATTAATTTGAAGTTTACCGGGTGATTAATTTCATGTCGACCCACCTCATACAGGCACCAGTGTTGATTAATTTAAAATCAACTTACTTTGACTTACACATAGTACGTTTTCCCTTTTGTCTGTTGTTTCTATGGAAACCAGGTTTCCGCCATCTTGTTTACAGTAATGTTTAGCAGCCGTCCAGTTTAAAGGAGTTGTCACCAACCTCAAACAGTAATTAGTACCAGAAAACATGGTGTAATTTCTTGATATACAATCAGATCTGTCTGAAACGTACCATTAATTTTGTGTTAAAATCCATTAACATTCTCTGTCTTAGGGCCGAGCAGGCCGAGCAACTAAGTGAACATAAGTGATATGATTTCAGACAACTTAAAGATACATTATGGGAGATTTTTACAAGGAGTTAGCCATTCTTGCTATAACAGTTCAAAAATAGATGCTGAAACAAGAATATATTGAAAATTTCAGTCAAATTACTTTATCCTGAACAAAGTTGTTACCACTATAATTTTTTACTAGAAATAGGAGCTAAATTCATCGACACCCTTTTCCCATTGTGGCCGATTGTTGATTGACAGGCGTTAACTCCACCTATATAGTCTCGATTATCAAGTAATGTTTACAATGACTTGTACCGATAGCGTATTCGGTTTGAGACAGGACTGCAATTCAATTCGTATACATTTATTTTTTACTATAAATTAGAATTAAGACTTTTAATATATAGATAAGAAGAGAAAGTCTGCGATAGGATATTAAAGTTTGAAAGGAATGGGCCAAATCAACGAGGCAGTATTGTAAATAAATTATAATAAATAGCCGACTTCTTGCGTTGCCTGCGTGTACTCTTTTGTACTTCAGGTAGGCCTAAGCGACTCCCTAGGCAGACGAAGTGAAAACAGTCCGGAAGTATGATGACGTCAACGTCACGGAGAAGCCCCGCCCACGACGCCATAGTGATTAAATCAGTCAACGAAATCCTGTTTTAATCCGAGCCCAATCCAAGCCATCCGTGTGTCTACAGAGTTCAAATTAGGCTTGTTGTTTAAATAAAGATCTAATTTATAATTTCTATGACTTCTGAGGCCCAAAGGAAGACTGACAAAAGTCTGTTTTTGCTCTCCCATAATGTATGTTTAAACCCGTCAGTCTTCACCTGGCAATGAAGACCGGGACCGAACCTGTAATATACGGTGTCTGGATAAAACCAGACTTTTATTTTATGAAAATAATGTGTAGGTGAAATTTACCTTTTGTCACCAAGTACATCATGTGGGTCATCCATTGTATAGACCTCTAAAGGAACGGGAATCGATCATAGGGCCACCCAACGATAAAATTGACCCGAAATCGTAAAAGGGTTACGTATCCCGATAAGCAGTTTTTACCTGCATGTCCAAACGACTCAATATTTTGAGCTCAAATTTTGAGACAGGGTAAATACACCATTCCTCGGTATCTTGGCACTTAAATTTCATTCATACTCGGACTTTTATTTTTGAGACTCTGTACCTATTTAGAGCTTCGCGGAATTGTACTAGAGTATTCGAAAGTAAATTGGCAGCAAGTAAATGGAAATGGATGATGAAAATTGGATTCAGATTCTTTTTTCGTCAGCGGTCATCAAAATAATTGTACGAAAAACCAAGGTACCTTGTATATCATTGTTGACAATTAAGTCTATCGAAATAAGACAATACAATTATATGATCGTCTTCATCACCGTATCAAAATATGAAACGATAGTAAAACTTACCTCGGAACATTTCATATATAAAATCACCAACATCAATCGTCAGATGTCCTATTGTTTCTGATAATGGTGTATAATTTGGCGCCAAACAGTAGCATACATCACTTCTATAATAAAGTTCGCGCCAATTATACAACTCAGAACATAGAAGACCGCATCGTATTTCACTATCCACATCAAAACTTTTATAATATCGTGGTTTTATTATTTCTGTTAATTTACGTTTAATCCAAAATACCCCTGTTATCGCACCACATGAAGTAAAGAAACTACAACTTGAAAGTAGCACATAGAAACGAAATAATCGAAATGAAGACATTTTGAATTGTTTGGTATTAATAATTGCTTCATAGTCAACGTCGTTTCTCTGAATGAATTGAGGAATCGTGGACCAGAGTTTATCTAGTTATGCTGTTTTATCGTGTTTATAATATTATCCCCATTAATTATTTAATTCCCAGGTGTATATGGTGGTAAGCTTTTGTCGGGGTTGGACGTGTTTTGTGGACCTCTGCTCAAATCAAGCGTGACATTGTCCAAGGATATTTTATAGTGTTAAAGCAACTTTGCTTTAAAGTTTTAACCTATATCTAGATAAATATAGAAAGATCATCGAACATAATGGAACAGGAACCGCTTAACGAGGAATCTGCAGATGTTTTTGTCAGGGAAGTAATGATTAGCCAAAATGGCGCCCTCGAAAAGGTGTCTATCTCTCAAGAAAGAAAACGTGAAAGGTCAGATAATAATGAAGAAGATTTTTATAGTACTGACGATGATGATGTTGTGAAATTGAGAAATAGAAAGAAAAGCAGAAGTGTAGAGGAAGATAGTAGTGAGAAGTGTGGAATTTCTAGTGCTGATTTTAAAACATTTATGGATAGTATGATAGACTCGTTCAATAAACTGAACAAACGAATTGATACTTTGGAGGATAGTCTAGAGAATAAATTAGTGGAAAAGTTTACTAAGTCCATAGACGATAAAATTCATAAAGTTGTGAAGGAAGAAATAAGGAAGGAAGTAACAGTCTTAAAAGATGATTTTAGAAAAGAAATTCAGAATATTAACCAAAATACAGAACAAACAGAGCAGAACGACAGTGATAAGCGCAAGTTGAACATTGTGATTAAAAATCTACCACCCAGTGTCGCTGAATTGAATGATGAAGAGTTAACAGTGAATACAGTTGAGGATTTGTTAATCAATGGCCTGGGACTACGTGACATTGAAGTTACTGAAGCGAAACGCCTGACCAGCCGTGGTGACAATAAAATATCTCCTATAATTGCGAAGGTGTTAAACAGTGAGCAGAAAAAAAGGATTATGAATGTGAAATCGTGTCTCAAGAGAAGTGAACATTATTATCGAGTGTATGTGGAGAATGATGTTTCTAGAACCGAAAGAAATAATGACTACAATCTGAGAAACATTTTGAAAGTAGTTGGCAAAGAACGACACTTCAGAGTTGCTGGAGGCAGAATCCAGAGAAATGTGGGAGATAGGAATACGTCAGGCTTGGCACATGGAACGTTAATGGATGGTCACGTGACAAGTCATCTGAAAATTATTTAATCCGTGAAAGTGTTTTAAAATTTTTAGATGTTGATATATTGTCGGTTTGTGAAACTTTTTTAAAGTACGATGAATCTGTTGATGTCCCGGGTTTTACGTGGTTCGGTGTTAATAGGAAATACGTTCATAGATATGCTAAGAGGGGCTCTGGTGGAGTTGGATTTCTAATTAGGGATAAACTTTTTGGTACATATAATGTGGATATTTTGGATAACACAAAAGAGGATATTTTGTGGTTAAAGTTAGTTCATAAATCATCAACAGAAAATAACTTGTGCTTATGTGTTTGCTATTTGCCGCCAGAAGATTCGTCTAGGTGTAGAGATGCTGATGAATTCTTTAATGATCTACTTCAGCAAGTGTACTGCTCTCAAAATGAGGGAACTTTATTTATTTCCGGAGACTTCAACGCTAGGTGTGTTGACGAGCAGGACTTCATTGCAGGAGTAAATGTAAATGTAGCTTACGCTAAATTCTTAGACCTGATCAAAGATGAATTAAAGAAAAAGGTGCCACTATTGAAACCGTACACAGGACCAGGCACAAATAAACGAAAGAAAATATTATATAAACCTTATTGGAATGATGAACTAACAACTATGTGGAATAACGTCTGTTTTAGAGAAAAACTGTGGCTTAAGAGTTATTCTACAGTATCCAAACGTAAGCTGCGACATAAATTTTGTGAAGCAAGGAATCTGTTTGATAGGACAAATAGAAAATATAAACGCAAACATCAAGAATTTGAACAAAATAGACTTTTAGATTTATTTGATAGACCAAACAAACGTAACTTTTGGGAACAAATTGGTAAATTAGGAATAGCAAATGAACGTAAAACAATGATTCCAATGAAAGTTGAAACTAAAGATGGGTTCGCTACAGACGTGAAGAATGTTCTTGACAAATGGAAAGATGACTATCAAACTCTGTTAAATTGGGAAATGTCTGATAATTGGGATGACTCTCATTTGGATAAAATAAGACGTGAGGGGGTAGCATTTTCGAACCTAAACTGTGATTCTTTAAATTGTGACATAACATTTCAGGAAGTGCGTAATGCAGTTTTCAAGACTAAGTTAGGTAAATCACCTGGTGCGGACTTAATATGTAGCGAGTTCTTAAGAAATGATACTTGTGTTAAGCTTTTATATCAAATCATACAGTGCTGCTTTAATAACTCAGTTGTCCCGGGTCCATGGTTAAAAGGGATTATTAAACCCATTCCAAAGTCAGACGGGGGGAGCAGGTGGGACCCATTGTCTTACAGGGGCATAACACTGATAGCAATTCCTTGTAAAATATATGCTGAGGTACTGAACAGGCTTTCTACTTGGCTAGAAAATAATGACATTTTAGCAGAACAACAAAATGGTTTTCGCAAAGGGCGAAATTGTGTGGATCATATATATGTACTAAACAATATTATTAAGAACCGTAATAGTGCCAAAAAGGCAACCTTTGCTTGTTTTGTTGATGCTAGATGCGCTTTTGATTCTGTTAACAGAGAATGTCTCATGTATAAATTATCGTCAGTGGGGGTCTCCGGTAAATTTCTGAAAAGTATATCTTCATTATACGAAGATGTTACGTGCTCAGTCAGAGTGAATAAATACATGACTGAATGGTTTCCGGTTTCACAAGGTGTCAAACAAGGCTGTGTTCTTTCACCTACTTTGTTCTCAATATATGTCAATGATTTGGTAAATGTTCTAAATGATGCAAATTGTGGTATTAATATTGACGATACTATGATATCAGCATTACTCTATGCCGATGACATTGTTCTATTAGCTCCAGATGAAATTAAGCTACAAAAACTTTTAGATATTCTCAATGTTTGGTGTAGTAAATGGAGAATACTAATCAATCAAGCTAAAACGAAGGTTATTCATTTTAGAAACCCTGGCATCGGCTAGAGTAATGCTATCTTTACATGCGGTAATATTAAGTTGGATTACTGTAGTCATTACAAATATTTGGGAGTGTGGTTAAATGAACATTGTGACTATGCCTTCAGTGCAAAAGAATTGGCCAAGTCTGCTAATCGAGCTCTTGGGGTAATTAAAACAAAGTTTATAAAATGTGGAGGATTTAGTTATGAAGTATATACACATTTATATGACTCTCTTGTTAGGCCTATATTTACATATGCATCAGGAATTTGGGGCATTAATGTACATAAGTGCATCAATAACTTACATATCAATGCATGTAAATTTTTTATTGGATTAAGTAAAAGAAGTAGTAATATAGCCGCAAGGGGCGATATGGGCTGGCTCCAAGGGGACGACATAATTAAAATAGAACTCTTTAGATTGTGGAATAGAATCAAGTCTAATTCCAGCAATGCTTTGTGTAAAGTTGTCCATAAATGGTCAATAAAGCGGAAATCATCATGGGATTATCGGTAATAAACTTGGCATTCTACAAGATAAAGAAGATATTTGTAATATAACTAATCTATGGTGTTCAATCTGGGATAGAGCTAAGGACACGTGGAACTCGAATTTGTGGAATGACAAGAATAAAGTGAATGGAAATAAATTAAGGTCATATAGATTGTATAAAACCGAAATAGGCACTGAAAATTATGTGTGTAAAATTAGAAATACATCGCATAGGAAAGTACTGTCCATGCTAAGATGTGGATCATTACAATTGAGAATAGAGACTGGTAGATATCAAAAAAAAACCCGAAAAGGTATCTGAACGTATTTGTATTTACTGTGATAGAGGAGAAGTTGAGGACGAAGAACAATTTATTTTTAACTGCGATACATACTCACCAATTAGAAACGACTTTTGTGCCAAAGCCTATCATTAATTATAACCCTGATTTTAATCATGTATCAAACCAACATAAGCTTTTATTTTTAATGACAAATGAACAGATTTTACCCATTTTTGCCTCTTGTACTTTTAAGATGTTTGAATTGAGAAAGAGTTTGTTAGTGATGTGATATTTTAACTTCGTAATTTGGTATTTTTTTTTTTTATTTATAATTTATTTATTATATTAATGTGACAATTTTAACCGTGTCTCATAAGTCGACATCGGCTGGCATCTACTTTTTACTTTATGTAACTATATGTATCAATATTTTAAACCTTTGTATACATGTAGATGGTGAAACGCTAATAAAATATTTTTTTTTTTTTAACTGTAATATATATTATGCCTGGTAACGTTGGTTAAAGATACGACTAAACAACAGTCCTTGTCAGACCTTCCGTCCTGCGTCACTGACAAGGGGTAACCAAAGCCTTGTATATGGAAAGTTACGACAACTCATTTACAGGCGCCATTGTGGGTCCCAACTATGACGCCATAAAAACTATGACGTCATATAGCTTTACTAAACAAAACGTTTTATCTTTTTTTTGGGGTTACGTTTTACGGGCTACAATTTATAATAAACAAATTGGAAAAGAAACCAATGCTGTTTGTATTCTTTAAGAGGCATTTAGTAACTGGGCAGATAAATAAACTGAGAACATACTTATGGAAAAACAGCTACTGATTTATTTAGGCGACGTTTCGAAGAGTATTCTCTCAACGTTTTCAAGCTAATACAATATAACAAAAAGTGAAGCAACATATATAGACAAAATCAACAACAAGGTTGAAACCATACATAGAAACAACAAGATCAAAGGTCTATGACACAATGGGTTATGATATACTAAAACAAAATCAAAGGGACTAATTAACTTTCTTAAAGCCACTGAGTAGTGATGATGTGTACAAAATGATATATTAATGATGGGGATTATTGGTGTTTGAAGGATAATATATACACTTAATTAAAAGACTAAAACACAGACAAAAAAGCACAACTGATTAAGGACAGGGGCTGATGTATTGATGAAGCCAGATAATAATTCCACTATTGCTTAACACTGTTGACCATAGAGATTAATGGACCCAAAACTAGTAGAGAAAAAACTATGAATGAATAAAAATAACAAAGTAATTGAGTTTGTTGTTACGAACGATGTATGAGAAATCCCGGAATGGATTCTCAGGCTGGTCCCATAAACAACAGACTCATGGCTTCGAGTTACAATGGGTGAAAAAAAGAAACAAACACGATGTTGATGGTACGAACTCTTTAGTGCATGTCACATGCTTTATTTTGACTACATTTATATAAATAGCATGCATGTATTCATACGCCAATAAACGTAATTAACCAGTCACTATAAAAAAAAGATGATGAAAGTTTATTTCTAACATTTGTAGTAATTAGGAACTTAAAAGTTTAAATGTTTATGATTTGAGTATTTGGTCGTAGGCGCTAGGCAAAAATATGCCTATGTCACGGTTGAGATCTGGTGTGCTTCTTCTGATATGTATTGCCTCAATAAGTTTGCGTGTCTTTTCTACAGGAAGATTAACTGCCAGGGTTTTGTATGACTCAATTCTATGTCCTTGGTTAGATTGGAGATGTTGGGCTACAGCGGAATTGGTAGCGGTGGATTTCGATTTATGTTGACTAATTCTTTTATCCAGGGGTTGTCTCGTTTCTCCTATGTATTTCATATCACAGCTACATGCAATTTCATAAACACAGTCTTTTAGAAGGGGGAATTTTGTTAGGGGGGAGCTTCCCATTAGCCTTTAGGATGTCTTGCAGGGTTCGTTGTTTTTGATTTTGTCTATATATGTTGCTTCACTTTTTGTTATATTGTATTAGCTTGAAAACGTTGAGAGAATACTCTTCAAAACGTCGCCTAAATAAATCAGTAGCTGTTTTTCCATAAGTATGTTCTCAGTTTATCAATGCTGTTTGGTTCAATGATAAAAATTTCAGACAAATTCATACTCAAATCGGCCGAATTCGGCCAAGGAAAAAATGACGTAATTAACATAATTCAATACGGCGTCGCGTTCTCCGGGGATTATCGGAGAGCGATATCTCGTAATCAGTGTCTTTCAGTGGTGGGAGGATAAATAATTTCTTTTTAAATTCCTCAAACACAACCACCAGGACGGATCTGGGTCGTGGGCATCTAAACTGTAGTTCGGGTAGAGTCTCTAAACCATGACACTGAGACTCTAAACCATGATGTATCCTGTAGTTCGGACAGTCCCTAAGCCATGATCTACCAGGTAGTCTCCAAAACATGATGTACCCTGTAGTTGGGATAAAGTATAGTTTTGTAAATATGAATTGTAGCCTACGATATGTTAACCCAGAAATGATATAGTTACTCTAGTTACATGAATATATTGTTAACGCGCTTTAATTATCAGGATGCAATAGACTTGGTGTAGAAAATTCTAGGTACACACTGTTAACCACCCATAGATGTTTTAATGACAAAAATAATTAAGTACTGCAGGATCGCACTACACGCAAACCCAAGAAAATCTTAAAGATAAATCTGCGGACAATACAGGAAAATAGACATTGCAAAAAATAAACAAATCAAATAGTGGGAAAAATCATAATTTATTCAGCTCAACATAGAACACGTACAATGCCGTCTTGTTGCATATCATTTATATAGTTGAATCATATCATAAAAATATCTTATTTCATGTAGTCTTACGTATTTTTCAACATCTAGGTGAATTTGCTCTATTGCTCCATTAAGCCTATTCAGAATAGGTACTTAGAATAAGACTATTATTTATTTTCTAGAGCTGCCAAGCCAGCAAGAGTGTTATTGTCCCTTTAAATTTATTTAATACATAACGCTCTTATCAGTCTTATCTGGTGATCTTCTATTTTATTTTCTTATGAATAAGTTATTATATAACAATAATATACTCTTTGTGTTGTATAATAATAATGATAGTATGTTCAGCTATACTTTTCGTTTTAAAAATATATGTTTTATCTCCAATAGAATCTTTTTCGCAGAAATCTGACATATCTATCCACACCCTGTATGTCTGGGCAGCCAATTGCGACACAACAATAAAATAGGGAATACTATGAAATAGATAGTGCGTAGGTACTTGGGACCCAAGATGGCGTCTTTTTACACATAACGTCATATTTTCATGACGTCATGTGAATTTTCTGGCTTCACAGTTGTCGCAACTTTATCTATATACGGCTTTGGGGGTAACCACACCGGAAACAATGAACAACAAGACTGTTGAATTCCAAGGGACTTTCAACCTGGATGACATCGCGCCTGGTACGTTCGTGCATTTTTATGCGCGAACTCTTAGTTTTCCTATTACTGGCACGCGCACGGGCACTATTTCTTTTTCTTTTGCATGTACCAAAATCTGGGTTTTCGCGCGGAGGTACTTTTGAGGTATTAGCCTGAGAAGCATAACACTTGCCACTGTACCTGTATATCGCTAATTATAAATCGAGTGTGTGAAGACAGTTTATATAGATCACGCAAAAAATTTTCAGTACAGAGTTTATTCCCGCTCTATTTGCCGCTAAGCAAACCAATGGGACTATTTTCTCAACAGTGTATGAACTTATTCATAAGCGATAATATCCTTACACCGAGAGAAATTATCTAGTCTCGGTGAAAAACCATGATCATCTGGTAAAAAATTACTTTTCTATTTTTTGGAACGAAAAACAGTGTTTTTAAAAACAAACGAACCTGCCGCACATGAGGAAGTCATTATACTAATAATAACAGACGAGAACTCTTTTTGGGCACAGGCTTTCTTACTGAGTAGTAAATCGTCCACAAACAATCATGAAGGAACTATAGCATAGGAAGACTAGCGACGACTGTAGACAGTAAGTAGGTTATACACTATACTTTTGAGTCGAGATTACTCGCTTTGAGTCGAGATTACCAGCTTTCAGGTCACCGATAACCAATTATGTCAGAAATACCATACTGACATTCGGTTTTTTCAAGTTGTACGCGAACTAACAATCGGCGCCCTAACTGTCTTCGTCAGCTACTTTCAGTTTCACAATGGCGTACGACATTCGGTTTTTCAAGTTGTACGCGAACTAACAATCGACGCCCTAGCTGTTTCGTCAGCTATTTTCAGTTGCTGGCGTACGGCCAGTGCCGGTGGGAAAAGACAACATTAAAATCAGAAACCCAGTTGTTGACACCCATTAAATCACTCCTGTCTAACAAATCATAAAGCTGAGGTGTTACGGTAGCGGCATAGTATTTCACCGTAACACCACAGCCACTCTAACCATTCATAATACATCTAACTATCACTCCCTACACATTTCCCCTCGACCTACTTTCCCAAACGTCAACAACACATCTCATACATCAAGTTCACTGATTAACCCTTGTACCACGTCTACTGGTTGAATCATGGTATAAAACAAAGTATTACAAACAACAATGTTTTCTCAAGTCAATTCTATAACCTGCTTCACGTCAAAGGTAGGAGATCATTTCATAGAATTATCTTCAATGATTTCATTAAATAGGAATAATTAATATTTAATTTATTTATTGTCTTACTGAGTGAAGAAGCAGTGAATTGTTGTCAATATTTACTGAGACTTTTGTCTATAGTATCAGGAGTATTAAATTGTTGAAAGAGCATCGGGGAGCTTCATAAATCGCAACTTTCTGCCAATAAAAAAGTCGTGACGTAATTTTAGTCCCTTGGTTCATATTCTTGTTTATATTTCTACGAGCAGAATGACTGTTTTATTGGCGGAGAGTTACGACTACTCATAGTACGGGTGTTGTGCGCAGAGAAGGATATGCTTTGACCCAATTCCAGATTCACCTGTAGGTGTCTCTATATCTTGGGGATCTCAAGATTTACCTATATACTTGGGTAGTTCTATGGGCGCCCAAGTCATGGTGTATAATTATATGCCCACATTTTAAGTTGATGAAACATAAAATATCCCAAACGTCTTGGTTCCTTTTGATATTCGCCCCTGGTTGCATGAAAATCACATTTTTTGATTGTGGACCCTCTAGAGGTTACAATTTTTATCCGATTTTTTTTTTAAAATAAACTATTTAAATATATCGCCGTTACGTCATAATGGAGGTTTGAAGCACTATGTAGTTCGTAGAAATGGTTCCACTACCGATGTCTTCGGACTTACTCCAGCCACAGTAATTCCTTTGCGCAAGTTTTTTAGTCAAATGACTATAAAAAGATTACTGGCCTATAGCTCCCTTAATTTACACATAAACTGACCCCACATAGCTTAACATATAATAAATCAAATCCCAGTGAAATAAAAGTGAAGCCCAACTGCTACTAGAAATTTCAACTGGCCGGTGTCATGGCGGCTTGCGTAATACGTCATTAAGAGAAACATCGCTATGCAAATGTAGAACGCATTACTACAAAGAAAAACTGTTAGGTAGTTATTTCAGTGGTCCAGTCTTCACTATTTGTGATAAAATTACTTATTCCAAAACAAACTGTGATGATATGTAAGGAGTCTTAGACTGTATCAATTGCAACGTTAAACACACAGTTTAACGTTACAAGTACCGGTATAGTATCTATGTAGTTCGGTACCCATATCAAATATGTAGTGGTATACAGTGCTTTGAGTCGCTGGTTGGATGCGGTAAGGCAAGTTACCAAAAAGCTCCCCACATCCAACGTGTGACACAAACTCTCTCCCCTGCTACATATTGTAATAGCCTGGTGATCGTCTATTATTGTCTGGTTATTTTCGTTGTTCTTTACTCTAGGATACCCCCTTGGTTTTAAACATTGAATTGGGGGATCACGGTGGCTAAGAGGGTAAGAAGCTGGCTCGCTAGACTGGGGGTTAGGTGTATATTTTTTTTTACAAAACAACCCGAATAATCCGGAAACATAGCACGCTGTTTTATTTTGAACCTTTATTTAGAACCTAATACCGACCAAGACGTGAATTTGAAAGGGGCAATTAGTTCTAAATTTACCTTGGGCATTTTCCTTTACCCTGAAACCTAAACGCTACTTTCAATTTAGAAAGGTTTATACCGTAATTCATTTAACACAAATACATATACAGGCACATTACATTCATGTGCGAACAAAGTAGCTAAGTCTCTAACGCAATATCGTCCAAAGTCTTCGGCATTCAAAACACGAATTATTTGTCAATTTAAACCAACACTGATGTTGTCATTTTACGGGCAAAAGATGGACTTTTGATATCCAATATTTAAGACAAAATAAAAATTTTACCATTGGTACACGAATCGTGTTCCATAATGCGTTTCAGGCCCATTTTTAACAAGAGACCTGAAGAACGACGAGACTAATTCTGGCCCGGGGAGTATGCACAATAAATGCTATGTAGACTGGAATAACCATACACTCGAAATAGCCACTCGATTGTAACGTCTGGCGTATTTTGCCGAACATAACTGATTTGAAATTAAGAGTACAAACGAAAACGATTGAATGAAAATCAGTTTGTATACATTCATATTACATTGCTATGCGTTGCTACCCATTTATGGTAATTTCTTGGTCTCAAATATTAGCGATTTAACTCCATTAAGTCTTGAACCCCCTAAAGACGTCGAAATATATAATATCACAAAGAAAAATTCTTATTGTGTCAATGTTGGAGTTGGCTATGAAATTAGGGGGTATCAATTTCTAAAATTAAGGAATTAGTGTTTACAGGATATTATACATACGACACACCTGTGCTTGCCTACTCCATGATCAAACACGATAGCAGATGGCTTCCATCTTGTTTACTGACGGTACTACTTATTTTAAGACAGACTCGGCTTTCCAATTTATAATATCTACGTCATTGGGGATTTCCAATTTATACTCACTGGTTGCTATGACCCGCTATGGCGTTGTCTAGAAACGCGCGTGCTCGCGTTAGTTTAAAATTTTTGCTATACGTTTAACATGGACTATTTGATGTAATTTGCCTGATTTGATTTGGCCCCATTTCCATAAATTTAGGTTGTTTTTTAGAAATTTTTAGCAAATGTTAATCTTAGGTGTTTTTTAATTCTAGCCGAAGTAAATTTTTTTACAATTTATAGCGAGTTAAGTTATCGTCTCTAAGAGGCGGGCGTAGTATTTTAAATGGCGGCCATTTGCCATCATGTGTATTCTTGAAGTAGGTACACATGATGTAATCGTATGGATATTATAGTGCCATTGAACTAATAGTGGTCTGAAAATTAAAGGGAGATAACTCATTTACTACAATCTTCAATGGGTGAGGCCAGAGCTCTGGGTGAGGCTGTAATGGTCACTTTTACAAAGCGAATAAATGAGAGAGATAGAGAAATGGGGTTTAACGTCCACTCGACACAAACTAGGTCATTTCGGGACTAGCATATGGTTTAATTTTATTTCAATAATTCGCTTGTAGGGGTTTTTAGCAGTGGGAGGAAACCGGAGTGCCCAGAGGAAACCCACGAGGTTGAGAAGGCGCCCCATCTCCATGCCAAATACGCTCACACCAGGGATCTAAACCACAGCCGCAAGTCAGAGGTGACCGGCCATCTAGAGGTCGAAGCGCGGCAATCTAGACCACTAGACCACTACCCCCCCCCCCCCCCCCCCAAAAATAAATACAGTCCTACTCAGTACCAAACTGATCCCGCAGTGAATATTCGCTTGGCCGCTTCAATCACTGATAAGCATGACACCGACGAGACTTAAAGGACAATATTGGTGCCAGTCATTATCACATATATGATAGAGCTGGTTAAACACATTTCAAATATACTTTTAACAGAGAGATCAATGCTACGATAGCTGAGTAATACAGGTTTCCCAAATCGGAAGTGACGAACGCCAAAGGAAAACACGAGTCACCGGTCTATTTAACTGACAGAAGCGACGAGTCATAACAGATACACGGCCGAATTTCTACTCACTAATAATTCCTTCGAAGACCAAAAGTTGTTGTGTGAGACTGTGAGAGGATATCTGACAATTCATAAAAAGAATTGACTGTCACTAGATAAGAAAACACGAAAGAAGAACAGAAAAAGTCCGTGCATTACCATGTTTTTATAAGGTATAGAATGAATATAAACAAGGGAATGTACGGACTATTTCTATTTTTCTCGTGTTTTTTTTATCTAATGACATTCAATTACTTTATTGAATTGTCAGATATCCTCTTACAGTCCCATATAACAACTTTTGGTCTTCGAAGGATTTATTAGTGAGCAGATATTCGGCCGTGTATCTGTTATCACTCGTCGCTTTAGTCAGTTATATAAAGCGGTGACTCGTGTTTTCCTTTGGCGTTCGTCACTTCCGATTTGGGAAACATGTATTACTCAGCTATCGTAGCATTGATCTCTCTGTTAAAAGTATATTTGGAATGTGTTTAATCAGCTCTATCACATATGTGATAATGACTGGCACCAATATTGTCCTTTAATGAGTTCGGCATATTAGCCTACACTTTTTTACTCCGACAAATTAAATTCTCAAACATTTTTTTGAAGTATGAGAAAAAAAAATAAAGACGTTTGAAGTATTTGTAGTTAAAAAATATTTCTTATTTAGTGTAAATGTGTATTAAAATGAGTAAAATGTATCATTTTGCCCGAAGCAGTTAGGTGTTATGTAAACTATGCACGAGCCGTTGAGCCAATGACTGAAGCTATGGGGCGCCGATTGCGACATTATTGTCAACTCAAAATATATATTCTACACTCTATATATATATAGATAGATAGATAGATAGATAGATAGATAGATAGATAGATAGATAGATAGATAGATTTTATTACATAAAACACCCATTTCGGGCAGCATGTAAATAATACATATTATGCATGAAAACAGAAATACATAAAAAGTGAATGTAAAATAGTAAAAGAATGAAAAACATATAAAGTGGATGAAAATTACATAAAGATGAGATGTACATTTATATAGCTTGAAGTTAAAGTAAAGAGGTCTTTGAATTGTTGATTATTGTTATTATTATATTTTTTGTTTATATAGAAGTGGGTGCCACATCCCTTACTTTAAAAGCATGTTGCACAAAGGTGCACACTGCTTTTGCCACAGCAAATGGGGGTTAAACATGTTTTCAAAAGAAAATGGATAGTTTTGGATCTCAAATGCCCCAGAAACAATTGTCTTGCGTAGTTCCTCATACCGGTTGCACTCAATGAGAAAATGATACTCATTCTCAACTTGCTGTTGAGGGCATTTTGTGCAAAACCGCAGATGTGCAGGTATATCCTTGTATCGTCCTCTCTCTATTTCAAGGGAATGTGTGCTTAGTCTAAGGCGGGACATCGCGGTTTTAGTTTTAGGATTTTTAACAACTTGCAGGTATGGCACGGTAGCTTTGATATTATTTTTAAATCTGTAAAATGTTCTTAGTTTCTGGTGATCTGAAGCGCATAGATTGGCATAAACTTCGTTGAATTTTTCTTCTAGGCATTTAGTAATTTGATTTGTTGATGGACTAAGAGATGGTATATTAAAAGTATTTAACAATTTGGCAATGGCTGCGGTCCAAGAGAGTTTAGGGTTAATTGCTCCCAAAGTACTATCCTCTTTAAAGGAGGCAAAAAGAATTGGGTTATTAATACTAAGTTGTGGGTTGGATAGACGTTTAAAATATGACAGCATTCTCCGATATACATCAACTAGTAGCGGGAATATTTGAGCTCCGGCTAAGCAGCCAATATTTGATGCCTTTGTAGGTTGCGCTAAAATGGACTTACAAATTTTTATGGTAATTTTATTTGTCTAATTTATCCCATTTCTTTAGATCTGAATTTTTGCTGTGGACAATTTGAGAACCCCATATATCAGATGAATAAATGGCAATTTGTTTAACAATAGCATGGTACAATTTAGTCAAAATATCGGTTGGTTGGAAATTTTGAGTACACACTTTATATCTTTTTACTTAGATCAGAAATGGCAGCTTTAAATGAGTTGTTATTGGTTATGTAGATTCCAAGATACAGGTAGGATTTTACATATTCTAATACATGGTTGCCAAATTGAAATTGTGTAGGGTTTTTTAATTTGCTGCCATTGTTAAAAAACATGACTTTTGATTTTGTGGCGTTTATTGGTAGCTTTGAGTCGCTGGAGAACTGTGTTAAACAATTGATGCTATTTTGGAGACCATTTGCCGTAGTTGATGGCATTACAAGGTCGTCAGCAAAAGGTAAATGGGAGATTGGAGTATTATTTAACGTGGGAGAGTCTATGGGATTTGTGGAATATTTGAAGTAGTCTTGCAAGTCATTAATATATATATTGAAAAGCGTGGGACTTAGCACACATCCCTGTTTTACCCCTCGCACCGAATGTATTTTGTCAGAAAGATAGCCATTATTATTTTTAATTATATATGACGTTTTACTATACATGGAGGTTATTAGGTCTAAAACATTGCCATTTATATTGTGCTTCATCAACTTGAGAAATAGAGATTTTCTCCAAACACAATCAAAGGCCTTTTTAAAATCAATAAAGCACACATATAAATTTTGTTTTTTATTCTTGAATTTGTTAAGCAATGTTTTAAGAATAAAGATATTGTCCGAAGTTTTGCGATCTGCTCTAAAGCCACATTGTGATTGGTCAAGAAGGTTATTAGATTCTAAGTGCGAAACAATGCGATTATTGACAAGAAGCATTTACTCAGACAACTAGCAAGGGCTATTCCCCTGTAGTTATTGGGGTCATTTTTCGTTCCCTTCTTATAAATGGGGAAAATAAAAGAATCCTGCCATATTTCGGGAAATATACCGGAAGATAATATTAAATTAAACAGTTTTAAATACTGGTCGATCATGATTTCACGTGATGACATGAGCATTTCATTGAGAATAAGATCGGGTCCATTGGATTTACTCCGCTTGAGATTCTTAAATGCAAGGCGTAATTCCGATGCGGATATTTCTTTGTTAATTTCCTCATTTATACTAAATAATGAAGATTTCACAGAACGAGTTTCAGTTTCAATTTCATCGATGTCTGATTTTGGAATGGAAGTGTTATGAAATAAGTTCGTAAAATGGTTTTCCCAGCACTGATAAGAAATACAACCATTTTCATCTTTTACTTCGGGATTATCATTTACGACTGAGTTAACAAGTTTCCAATACTCTTTAGGATTGCGCGATTCTAACCCATCAAGTTGAAATAAAATGTCATTTTTCGCATGTCTACATTTAAATTTTGTTATTTTTTTGTATTCCTTTTTCCTTCCAAAATACATGGATCGAGCATGCTCGTTATTTGGATTCGCGGTGAGATTTCGACGCGCCGACATCAGGTCCCGTTTGAGTTGCGAGCAGTCTTTGTCAAACCATTTGTTTTTACGCTTTCGTTTCTTTTTTATTTCAACCAATCTTATGCTTGCCCTAGATGCGTCGATGAGTATTTCTGTCAGAAGCGAAGTAGCTCCATTTACATCATTTTCACTGAAATTGTCAAAATTGGTCATCATAAAGTTATTGAGAGCAGATGTATATTTAGCTTTTTGAAGTTCAGAGATAAATATAATATCAGAGTCAATTTTCCAAATAAATCTTTTTTGACGAGAACCAACTTTACCCTTCTTACAGTTATTTGAATTTTCACGCAACCGGTCTGCTAATTTGCAAAGGCGTTTTATAGCTGAGGCGCTGGAGGCGCCAGCCTCCTCGCGAAAAAAATCAAAGAAATTGGAAAAGTAAAACGGAAGAAAAATGCTAAAACCGATGAGAAAAATGAAAATGTACCCTAGTTAGGGGGCCCCTAAAGGCAGGCAAAAGGCCCCCACGTTTAACAAAAGGGCCCTTCTGGCCAAGGGAAAGGGACCCGAGTCCTAGTCTATCGTTTTCTATACAATGTTACTGTCGCGTCCATTACTGAATGCGAATGTAGTCATTGCATTGATATAAATCATCAACCAAGACGCCCCCACCCCCGCGAAAAGGGCCCTCAAAATAGTATAGCCTCCACCATGATAAACCTTAAAACGCCCCTGCTAATTTGGTATTGTCAGTACTCATTTGCACTTGTTCAGTCGGTAGTTGTATATTGCAAGACACCATACAGTGGTCAGTTATATCAGTTAGGGGGCTAACACGCATATAAGATATGTGAGGAAACAGAGAGAGACTGGTTAGAATATAATCTACAGTACTGCATCCGTTGTAATTAATACAGGTATGGGCACCCAAGAGATCACCAATACATCTGCCATTCAGAATACAGACGCTTGTACTGTTGCACAAGTTAATTAATTCATTCCCCCAGGTATTAACCTTTTTGTCCATATTATTGATTCTAGACTTAAAAATTTCCGTATTTACTGTATCTACAGGCAGTTCAGATATTAGATACGGATTGGGCCTATTTAGGGAGAGTGAGTCGGTCTCTGCATTGTCAGAAATAAGCACGTCCTTAAGTAATCGGGTTCGTGCATTGAAGTCCCCCCCTAAAATAACCTCACCTTTATGTTTATATTTCATTATATCATTTTCAATAACATCAAATGCGTTTGTGTTTTTAGATACCCAAATTGATGAATTTTGTGGTGGGATATATATTGAGGCAAGGAAAATATCTTGTGTGTGCTGTAGAATTACTTTTGAGATTTTTAGCCATATTATGTCCCCATCCTTAGAGTCTACCACTGTAATGCCCGCTGTAAACTTATTCCGAATATAGATTGCACCCCCCCCCCCCTTGGGACGTGGCAATCAGATCTCTGACCTGTCCTATTGAACATAAATCCATGAAATCCGGGAAAAATGTCATTAAACAGCTGCATATCGACCTGTTCTTGACTAAGCCAGGCTTCAGTAAGACACACAATATCTAAATGTTTAATTTGTCGGTATAAGTTTTCAAGTAATTTATCATTAGTGGCTTTTGTGTGAAGCCCATTTATATTCCAGAAACCTATCTTTAAACTCATGACAACAAATACAATGAAATTTACATTATCACCTATAAATATCAAAAACTATGCAATAAAAAGGATGGAATATGTATGCAGACATAGTGTGCATACACTACCACATGTATAATAAGAAAAATATAAAAAGGATGGAATATGGAAGCAGACATAGTATACCTACACTACTATAATAAGAAAAATATAAAAAGAACATATTTAATATTTACATATTATATACAGCTTAAAGTTTGTAAATGAGACATGCAGCATTATCACATTGGGTAAATATAATATGCCTGTGTGAAAGGACACAAATTACATACTGCACACTGTCCGCCTTAAGTGAGACATGAATTGTTTTTACAGTATATCTTTAATCCAAACACAAAAGTAAGCATAAAATAAAATCACAGATACCGCACATGCTCTAGTCCAGAGGCACAAATTATTTAAGTGAGGAAATGCTGGTTTGGATATATGCGGAACTTTCTAAATACATGCTAAGTTAGTCTCGGATTACCGGTCTTAGAAGTTTACTTTGTCTACGTCTTGTTATTCGAGTCTAGGGGTCGTTTCGCCCCAAAACTTGTAAGGCTTGACGTCATATAGAGATGACGGCAAGAGGTTATTGGATCTAAATTTAGTCTAGAGAGGGAGAGAGAAATTGGCTTTAACGTCCGCCCTCAGACAATTTTGAAAAATAACGTTTGGGGCGAAACGACTCTTTGACTCGAATAACAAGACGTAGAAAGTTCCGCATATATATATTTACTTTGTCACCTATAAAAGAAGAACGTCATGGATTTGGAGTTGACCATAAATATATATTTTGAGCTTAGCATCAAGTCTAAATTTACATGTCATATACATTTTGGGTTTAGCATCAATTTAAAGTTTACTAAAGAAACAAAACCAAGTTTGTCATATATATAGAGTGTAGAATATATATTTTGAGTTGACAATAAAGTCGCAATCGGCGCCCCATATTACGCCACGTGATGTCAATGCACTATTCGTTTCTTTATTATTATTATTATTCCAGTAGAAAGATGCACTACGTAAGAATTACTTAAAGATATAGATCTAGATAGTGAAAAATGAAAATATTAAAATTTCAGTCAAATTACTTATGGAAGGATCAGATAAAGAGCTTGTCAATTTTTGTATAATAATTCAAAAATAGAAAATGAAACAAAAATGAATACATACACACCCTAAAATCCAACAGAAGCTGCTCTTTGGTAAGATTATGGCCAGTTAAACGAAAACACTATTCAAAAGGAGTATGCGATCAACAATTAAAAGAAAACGTTTCTAAAAAGATGGGTTTTAAGATTCCTTTAAAAACTGTCAATGGATGCACAGTACTTGAGTTCTATGGGAACATCATTAGAATTCCCCAGTTCTGCTGCCGCAAAAGCAAAGGAGCGTCTACCGAAAGAAGAGTTTGCAGTTACTTTTTTTAATAAGGTACTAAGTTTCAGAACGAAGATTTCTGGTAGGATTGAATTAATTCTTTTAGTCAAAGAAGATGTAACAAAAATTAATTAATTTTTAAAATTTCACACATGCGCAATGGTTTGTGTCGACGCTCCAACGAAAAATAAATCTATTTAATTAATGGTTAAAATTTCACACATAAACGGCCAAAGATGGTGGTAGGTCGTGCATATTTCCATTTGGGTACATTCGCACGACATCCTCCTTCTGGCCTGAAGGGGTCACATAAGTTGGTTCGCCAGGTTGCCAGAATTCGGTGTTGATTGGCTCATTACGGTTGCTGATCCATCGATATTCTAGTTTCTGTGTAGGAGCACCCACGGGTAGAAAACCACCTGCTAGAAAATTACCTGAAAGGTAAAACAATATAGGCCTATATCTGGATAAAACACTAACCACTTAACTCCGACAATATTAATGTGAAATTTACCGGGTGAATAATTTTAGGTCGACCCTCCTCGAGTCGGCACCAGTATTGATTAATTTAAAATCAACTTACCTTCATTTACAAGTAATACGTTTGACCTTTTTTCTGTTGTTTCGATGGAAACCAGGTTTCCGCCATCTTGTTGGCAGTAATGTTCAGCATCCGTCCAGTTTACAGGTGTTGACACAGCTTTAAACAGTAATTAGTACCAGAAAACATGATGTAACCTCTGGATATACAATCAGATCTGTCTGAAAAATACCGTTAATAGAAATGACCGTTTTTGGAGATTCGGTATTGTATTGGAGTATGCGGGAGTACTGGCATCAAGAAAAAGAAAATGGTGGACATTTCAAAGCCGATGGTGAAAATTTGATTTTGATTCTTTTCTGGACAGCGATCATCGAAGTGGACAGAATCTGATACTAGTGTTTTGGATAGCACAATGATAATACTTTAATTAATAATATGACGATGTGATAATTTCAAAGGTTGATGGTTGTAAATTACTTGCAGGTCGGGGTTTTGGCCTAAGTTAATCAATTTATGAAATATATTATTTGACAGAGATTATAATCAGATATTGCTCCAAATCGCATATTTGGGGTTCATTTTTCAAAAATGTCCAGGGGGAGAGCCCCCGGACCCCACCCCCACCCCTCTGGGCTCCTCGGTCAGTAAAAAGGGGCGCTCCGACACGGGAGCCCGGGCCGGTTCCCGGCCCCAATTATATGATCGTCTTCATCAACGTATCAAAATATGAAACGAAAGTAAAACTTACCTCGGAACATTTCATATATAAAATCACCAACATCAATCGTCAGATTTCCTATTGTTTCTGATAATGGCGTATAATTTGGCGCCAAACAGTAGCATACATTACTTCTATAATAAAGTTCGCGACAATTATACAACTCAGAACATAGAACAACGCATCGGATTTCACTATCCACATCAAAACTTTTATAATATCGTGGTTTTATTATTTCTGTTAATTTACGTTTAATCCAAAATGCCCCTGTTATCGCATCACATGGAATAAAGAAACTACAAATTGAAAGTAGCACATAGGAACGAAATAATCGAAATGAAGACATTTTGAATTGCTTGATATTAGTTATTGCTTCACAGTAATGGTGTCTTTCTAACTGAAGTGACTGAACACAAACACAATTCATTAAAGGAGCTAAATCGCTTATTTTTAGGACCTAGAAATATACACCAATTGAACTACAGCGCATATAATATTGTAATCTGAATGTGTATAACTTGATTTACATTCAATCGTTTCCGTCTTTTTTTGTAATTTCTGATCAGTTATGTTCGACTTAACACACCAACAGTCTAAATCGATAGTATTTATTACGCATGCTCTCCAGATTAGAATATGGCTTCATCGCTTGACAAGACTTGTGGAATATGTCTAGTCTCGTTCTTCGAGCCACTTGTTACAAAATGACTTTGAAATGCATTATGATACACGATTCGTGTACCAATGGTAAAATATTTATTTTGTCTTAAGTATTAGATATATCCGAAGTAAGATCCCAACATCAATGTTGATTTAAATTGACAATTAATTCCTATTTTCAATGTCGAAAACTTTGGGTGATATTAAAGGGACAATAACACTCTTGCTGGCTTGCAGTTGGCATCTCCAGAAAATAAATAATAGCCTTATTCTAAGTACTAGATGTTTATTTGTCCTACCTGTTGTGTAAATTATCCATTACGACCTATTTTACTTGTCCAGAGGATTCGAAAATATTTTAAAATCCAAGTCACAGGTTAATGTTAGGCTTTTCAAATCATTTAGTTGAATTTTTCCATTTTTTTAAATTAGTTGTGTTAAAATGAAATTTGTATTATCAATTAATTGGAATATTGTAAAAAAAATACAATTTGTTGACCAGAATAAAGATTGGGACATATTATTCAGTTACAACAAGAGTGGTATTGAGCCTTTAAGGTACCCAAGTCTCTAACTCAATATCATCCAAAATCTTCAACTTTGAAAAAACGAATTATTTGTCAATTTAAATCAACTTTGATCTTACCGGAAAAAATGGACTCCAGATATCCAATATTTCAGACAAAATAAATATTTAACCATTGTTACACGAATCGTGTACCATAATGCGTTTCAGCCGCAGTTGTAGCAAGAGACTCGATGAACTAGGCTAGACACTTTGCACCAAGTCAAACGGCGTATGTAGACGCTTGAAATTTGCATTCGATTTAGACTACTGACTTATTTCGCGGAACATAACTGACATTGAATGTAAATCAGTTTATATACATTTATATTACAGTATTATGTGCGTTGCGACCCACTTCGGTCAATTTCTAGGTCCCAAATGTTAGCGATTTAGCTCCTTTAAGTTAGAGACCTAGCTCCTTTACGTAACGTTCCTCTATTGATTAGCTGTCTGGTGTTTTACAATGTTTACAATGTTACCATCATCATTAGTTAATTCCCATTTCCGTGGGGATACATATTAACACTAGTTAATACGCGGTTTTGTAAAAAAAAAAACAACACAGACACCCTTAGCAGCATTCGGATCGGAAATATAGTAGGTACTCGGTCTTCATCCGTTAGTTTAGTAAAAGAATCTGCACACTTCGTTTCCATCCTACAGGCCTGTTACCAAACTGATCCCGCAGTGAATATTCGCTTGGCCGCTACAATCACTGATAAGCATGACCTCGACGAGGCTTAATAAGTACGGCATATCAACTTTTTTACTCCGACAAATTAAATTCTCAAACATTTTTTTGAGGTAAAAGAAAAATAAATAAAGACATTTGAAGTATTTGTAGTTAAAAAATATTTCCTATTTAGGGTAAATGGGTATTAAAATGTGTAAAATGCATCATTTTGCCCGAAGCAGTTAGGTGTTATGTAAACATTGCACGAGCCGTTCAGCCAATGACTGAGGCCGCGTGCAGTCAACGCACTTGTTGTGGAGAGACATCTGTTACAGAGTTAATTCGTAAGTAATTCTCTGTGAAACAGATTGGCCTGTTACATGAACCTATATATTTTGTATCAATAATATTAAATTGTAGTTGCCATTACCCGTCATTCAGATAGCATCCACCATATTGTAGTTTTATAAGAAAATAAAGTTATTATTATTATTATTTAACATACTAAGAACCTATCTACATTTTGTGGGCACCAACCAACACCGCCCCCACCCCCCCAGTCAAACATTTCCCGTGCGCCTATGGCAGTAATAGGTCCAAAGTCACTGAAATAATTTGACTGAAATTTTCAAGATATTCCCTTTTCAATATCTAGTTTTGATCTATTGCAGTTTCATCTGCCAGGCTACAAGATTCGGGATTCAAAAGACGAATAACGAACCAGCTCGTTATTTGGGATTCGGCACTACTTTGCTTCCGACCACTTCCTCGCAACCTCCGACCATAGGGGTAAGTAAACGTTGGTTGGCCGACTAGCACGCCGACGATCGTTTGTCTTTACGGTCGGAGGTAGCGAGGAAATGGTTGGATGGAAGATAGGTCGGTCATTATTCGGAATTCGGCAATAACATAGGTGAGTGCGATGGAAGATTGCCACGTGCACGCCAACAAACCAGTCAACACCCTACTCGCTCCACAAACGGTCGGCCCTTTGCTAGTCGGTCACCCAACGGTCGGGGGAATCAGGGAAACTGCTCGGAAGGAACATAAGGGCGGGCTGTTTTAATGCCGAATCTCGAATTCGTCATGAGTGTCTTTCAGGGAATCCAGTGTTTTTCTAGTAAAATTGGATATTTCTACGTTTAATGGCAATACTTTTATTGGAAATAGCCACCAGATAAATACTTTTCTGGGAACCTATCTTTAACCTTAACTGACAATGAACAACATAACTGTACAGCGACTTTAACCAAGGATGAATCAAGTCCGTGATGAGATACGGCGTTGGGTGCCGAATGGTTAGCACGTGAGCACTGTATCATAAGGCGTGTCATTGAGTCAACAGGGGCCTATTTCACGAAATTTTAACTAAGATAAGATCCCAATTTTAGTAATTTGATTGGATAATATTAGATTGATTTTAGTGCTTAGCCAATCAAAATTGAAGTATCTACTAAAATTGGATTTTATCTTAAGTTAAAATTTCGTGAAACAGGGCCCTGGTCCACCGGGTCATCCGGTTTCTGACCCACTGCCAAAGACCCCTATGCGAAAGCGAATTATTGAAATAAAAAATTAAACCTTTGTTAGTCCCAAAATTACCTAGTTTGTGTCGAGTGGACGTTTCCACGAATTGTTCCCACTGCTACACGGGCAACCAAAATTGGAAATAAAATCGAATCACATGTTATTCCCGAAATCTCTCTCTCTCTCTCTCTCTCTCTCTCTCTCTCTCTCTCTCTCTCCGTGATGAGATATTAACAGAGGTCTCTCACTCTCTCTCCGGTGAAGAGATATTAAAAGAGGTTTCTGAGTTTGAAACAATGTTTTCTTAAGTCTATTCTTCAATTTCAGTTCATTTCAAAGACTCTTTGTCTCTACAGATATATAAAGATAATATGTTATGCCGCTATAATTATCTTCCATTGCAGGGGTTTATGATTTTATTCAATAGGAATGATTAATATTTAATCAATTTATTGTCTTACTCGGCGTGAAAGCAAGGAATTGTTGTCATTATGCATCAATAATTTCGTTAGGATATGTGGAGTATTATAGCTCACCGGAAAAGCTTCATTAATCGTAACTTTCTACCAAAAAGAGAGAGAAAGTGTGGGGGGAGGGGGAGAGAAATGGGGTTTAGCGTCCACTCGATACAGACTACGTCATTTCGGGACTAACTCATGGTTCAATTTTATTTCAATAATACGCCTGCGTGTAGGGGTCTTTAGCAGTGGGAGGAAACCGGAGGACAGGCGATCCTACTCCTTGCCACGTACAACCGGGGAATCGAAACCACGCCAGTTGACTGAATGATAGACCTATCATATAGCGCGCGTGCTATCCATTCGGTCATCCAACCCCAGACGCCTCATATTCTAGTCCATATTTCTATGTGCAGAAAGACTAAAAAATCTTCACAGCTTTTTCATTGGCGGAAAGTTACGACTTCTCACAGGCAACGTTTAAATTTACCCATGCCAGGTAACATTGACAATCGGGATATGGTAACACAAGTACTTGCATTATTTAAATATTTTATAGCTTTATTTTTTCAGAGAGCTTTTAAGGAAATTTAAATATTACACAAGATGATGACGATCGATGAATTTTGAGAGCGCGCAATGGGTGCTGTGTGCGAGGCAGGGTATGCTTTGACTCAATTCCAGATTTACCTGTAGGTGTCTCAATATCTTGGGGGTCTCGAGATTTACCTACATACTTGCGTAGTACTAGTAGGTGGGGTGGGGGGGGCAAGTCAAGGTGTATACTATTATATGCCCACATTTTAAAATGATGAAACTTTAAATTTTTTAAAAATATGTGTATATCCCAAACATTTTTTAAAAATATGTTTATATCCCAAACAATTTTAGCTGATTTTAAAAACCGTTTAAATATTACCGGTCCTTGTACGTAAATACTGTAAAAGTATATAATACGAAGGTTGTGGGCCATCCAGAGGTCACAATCCAAGTCTGATTTTGACGAAACTTAAAATATATCTTTATGTCCCATAGATTTTCGCGCATTTCAGACCATGATACGAAAAATCGCGGGTTTTTTTCAGATACAAAAGAAATGAATTGGGGTTTAACATCATACTGTTCTGCTCCGACGAGAACAGTTAGAGCAGTGGTTCTAAACCATTTTTTTGCCAATGGCACATCTTGGAACAAGTGATAAAATAGCGGCACCCCTGGCTAATAAATATATCAAAAAAACAATTTGAATTTTACAAAATAAAAACATGGCAAGTCATCTATAGACGGCATACAACTGTAGACAGAGACTAGTCATAGACATATAGAGTGACTCTAGAGCGGCTCACACACGCTCTATATAATTGTCAATATTACTGTCAATACTTGATATTGACAATCATATTGAGCGTGTGTATGCGATATTAAAGCTCGAAATAATTGATGACAATATGATTGAAGAAATCAAAATTCCGAAGATTTTTTATTGATGAACCGTCAATCTTTTGCAACAACAAACCGTGTGTGAGCGTCATCAATAATACTGAGGCAATATTTCGTTTTCACGAAGGTTTTGAAGTCAGTGTGTGTGCCCAAACTTCTCCCGCTGGGAGTACCACCGTTTTGACCGCTTCCCACGTCTTTCCCATTTCTTGGGACTTGGAACTGCCATAGCAAATGCTAAACAAATAATTCCGTCCATATTGGCTGCTTACCTCAGAATGAATATTGAAACAATATAATTGAACGTGTGTGTGGTAAACCGAAATTTGCTTCAATAAAATTGATATCAATAATATTGAGAATTATATTGAGCGTGTTGAGAATCAATGAGTTAGAGGATTATACGTAAGTTAAACATTCAGTGATATAAAATATACATTTAATTCCGTATTGGATAATGTCAGTGGATATATGGTTCTGGTTCCGCATGGGGGACATCAGGAGAACTGTGTTTAAAATTTAATGATGCGTTCATATGGTATGGGCATATAAACGTCTGGTTCACGATTCAGTTGCGGTTCATGTCCTCTAATGTTGATCGCCCCATGTATTCTTTCTCAATTTCTCTTGTTGTGGTGGTTTCACAGCTAACGTTTTTACTTTAGTCCAATCAGCTTGATGCCGTGGGTTTTCATTAAAGTGTTCGACAATAGTTGGTGGGGAATTTTGACATAATATGTTCTGTCAGTCGGAGATTTAGTGGTCTTTTGGATCCCCAATGTAACTTTCTGGACAATTACGGTTGATTTTGTAGACACAGCCTTTCGATTAGAAGGGTTTAGTGGGGTTTAACTTTCCATTCGCTTTTCCTAAGTCCTTTAGTTGTTTTTTTGGGCCTTTCGGTGGTTTCTGTATCTGCTTCAGTTTCAAATAACCTTCTGATTTGGAGGGAGATGTTGCCGTGGAGTGGTATATAGATTCTCAGGTTTATCAGGTTATGGTAGGTCGGATAGTGTGGCATTGATGAACTAATTGACCATTGTTCTGGATATCCGTTATGTTGGGTAGAGAATTCTTTTAAGTGTTGAATTTCTTGGCTCTTCGTGTTAGGGTGGTGATTATGCCTGCCTTTAAGCTGTTGGGAAGATAACAAGCCTCATCTATCAACCCTCCGTGTTTCGAGATAAGTGATGGTGCTATATAGTTCCACGTAGCAAAGCCAAACGCGAATCGCATCGGGTATCAGTGTCAAATAGGCCTTTAGCCTATCCATAAAAGTAGATGACGAACATGTATTTATAAGTACTTGAGGTGTTTATTCCGATCAACTGTCACAACACAAAATGATGTCCTTTCAGAATGAAACCCTCAAGTTAACTGGAGTACACTCTCTCACACATACATACAACCTTATATTAAAGGGACAACACAAATAGTATCATCATTACCATATGACATCAGTAATCTAAAATGGGAATATTTTTTTTTATCAAAACAACGATTGATTGTTATTTATAATATTTCTGCCACATCAAACTACAATTACACATACAATCCTACCTGAAACGGGTATAAATCAACGTATCTCAAATCGAAGCATTACTAAGAACGCCATGACGATGTATGTTGGACAAAAATAACGCTTCATTAATTTAAATGCTAATATTTGGAGTTAGGCGATAGTTGTGCCACTACATTGACCTCTATAAGTTTAATTGGTCATAATAGTATAAAATTATGTTATTTTAAGACGTTATGTGCAGTAATAAAGAAACTGGGTTTGCAACTTGGAACTAAAAAGCATCCAATCGTAGCTAGAAACAACACTCCGTACACCTCAGCGTTCTTAGCTACGTTCTTGTGGCTACACAAATCCTAGATTTTGATAAGAAAATATTGAACATTAAACTGACATTTACACATCTACACCAGTTTCATATTAAAGGGACAATAACACTCTTGCTGGCTTGGCAGCTCTAGAAAATAAATAATAGTCTTATTCTAAGTACCAGATGTTTATGTGTCCTACCTGTTGTGTAAATTATCCATTACATCATATTTTACTTGTCCAGAGGGTTCGAAAATATTTTAAAATCCAAGTCACATTTGAAAAGGATTACGTTAACCTTTTCAAATCATGTAGTTGAATTTTTCCAATTGTTTAAATTAGGTGTGTTACGATGAAATTTGTATCATCAATTTATTTGAATATTGTAAAATAATACAATTTGTTGACCAGAATAAAGATTGGGACATATTATTCAATTACAACAAGAGTGTTATTGGGGCTTTAAGGTGTCGTCTCATTTGTCAGCATATTCCAAACTTAGCTCGTCTGTTTACAGTTAGCACCGCTTGAGAATGAAGTTCGTGGATCTCTGTGCACAGTATGCCACCCATGTGGCCAGAAATGCCATAGCTTAGAATTCTAAGTTTTACTGTAAACAAAAAAGGGTAAAAAAAACCCCTTGAAATGTGCTAAAATAACTGTAACTATTTATATTGGTTAAAAATAACATTCTTAACTGTAATTCAACCATTTAACCCTGTCCATTTGCCTTTCACCTTTATTTGGGGGCATATCGTTTATTTATAGTAATTCTTTCTGTCTCTTTTCTCCCATATTGCATGCTCATTTTTGTTGATTTTTTGGTCTAGAATGGACGAAGAGGCTTTGAATTAACATTTTCTGCCAGGTTTTGATAAATATTCATGATTTTGGGGCGGAAGGGTAACGGGGTTATCAGATTGGCTACGTGATATGTACGGCAACTATATATATAGTCACATGTTTTAGTATGCTTTTTCAAGTTTGTGTATTTCAAAATTTTTGTGGTCAACCTCATAAAAAGTTTAGTGCAAAGACATGATCATTTGTTCCTGTCTGTAATGACAAGCATTCGGGCGAACGAAAATTTGGAGAAAAGTTGGAGGTGGGCAGAGTCCAGAATTAACATTGAAGTCAATGGAGAAATTACTGGTGGTCTGCATCCATTTATCCAGGTGAGTTATCCTTCTTCTTAGTTCTTTCACGTCCAAAGTGCAAATAGAGTGGTCTGTTACCAAATATGGCCGACGACGCTTTGTATTTTTGATTTAGTTTAATTATGTATTGAATTTAAGAATTAAGAGCAAGTATTTTATGATAGAAATGACGGAGGATTCATCGAATTCGGCATATCTGGAGAAAAAGCTGGTCATCGGCGTTCTGAAATATCTAGGTAACTAAATACACTGTAGAAACTGTCAATCAGACGAGTTAAAAAAAAGTAATAAAACAATACTAATACAATGAATCACACTACACTCTCGTCAACACAACCAGACTACAGTTACACTTATACACACTTGCAGTTGTAATAATAATATCGGTACCCACAATATGAAATAATGATAATAATCATGGCATAGAAGCCCCTTCTCATTTGTTAGTGGTTGGGAAACAAGACTACGCAAAAGATAATAGAAATAAGATAATAGATTCATGACCTGGTTCCAAATCAGAGGGGGTAGGGAGTAAGGGACTAGCTAGGAGTAGGAGGAGGGAGTAATGTAGGCGCTACACGCAAGTAAATTATTCAACCATGTTAGTTACGAAATTAAACCCCATTTCTCTCTCTCTTGAAAAGCTGATTATGACATGGTTAAACAGGCTACAAGATAATTTGGTTATTTATGGGCTGTACATCCGGCTATAGGCGTCATTACAAAAAAACAAATAAGTTCATGTCCATAGTGTTATCTAAAGAGCTCAATATCTTTTTTTTGTAAAGAAAGAAAAATTACGCTTTGAGTATTGTTTTCCAGAAAAAAAGAGAGGTGTATGTAAAATTGAATTAGCTGACATCAAGCCAGGAGATAGACACACAGTTCTTTCATGGGAACAGGTAGGTCAATGTCCACAAGGTTTGATTGAAATCACTACAATATATACAACAAGGCTTTGCTTAAATATACCTTTAACTTTATACTTGATTCCTTAATAATGTACCAGATATTACAAGTGCGAATTCACTACTGCACGATATATACTCTTACTTGGTTTGGGATTGTGGCCAACATTTGACTATGATTCCAAAATTATCTGAAGGGAAAGCAATGATATCATGGTCTGTAATATCACCCTTGGTGGGAGTGGACATTAAACCACACGGAATGGACGACCATCATTGTGGTACATGTATTCCTACAGGCAAAAAATATTTCAACCTTGGTGAAACTGGAAGTGGACGTTAAACCACATGAACGGATGACCATTATTGTGGTACATGTATTTCTATTGGCAAATAATATTTGTAATCGTATATATGATATTTATTTACTTTCAGAGAAATGCTTGTTTACTTCCAGAGGACTTGAAAAACTTTTACCTTTCAAGTAATGGCTTTGATCTTACCTGGTGTGTACAAATTGACAGTAAGTTAAACAATGGAAAATCATTTTAAACTGTAGATCAATCTCTCCAAATCAAAATATGGTATTTATTTAGCAGGTTTCAAATATACTCAAAATTTAACAAAGTGAAATGGAGTTGTTCTGCTCTGAACTGGGCTAATGAAGACAGATATACGTCATACAGTGTGCTATGAGGGAAATTTTGCCCGGACAGCGGCACTACGGCCTACTCTTATATCGAATTCCAACTGTCAACAGATCTTTTACATGCATCCCATTGTGTACACAGGACCTCAGTTTTTCATCCCATCCAAATGACTAGGCATCTGTCTTTGTCAGGTCCTCCATCCTGCATCACTGACAACAGGGAACCATCCCGGAAAATATGGATGAACTTTCTCAGACAATACAGGGATCAAACACCCAACCTCCAGGCTAGCAAGCCAGTGTCTTACCTACTTAGCCACCTTGACCCCCTCAAAATTTAACAATATCCATCTTCAGGAAATGATTGAAATCAGTCGTATTGAAATGGTTGACGTTTTCTTAATATTGAGTAACTGGTATTTAAAACATACATTATGCAAGAGATAAATCTGCCTATTCCAGATCTTTCGTCAGCCCTGAAATGTTACCTTTATTATTAATTAGACATTGATTAACTTATCCAGACCATAATCAACTCTCAATGTCAACAGTAGCATACAATGTTTATTGGATTTACTGCCCAAATTTCATTCATGATTTAATAATGAAATGGATAATCGAGACTATGTTTTTTTTTATCGTAACGACGTTAGTAATGATAATCGAGACTAGGCCAAAAATTCAACTAAATTGTCAGTTCAAAGTGGATCATTTTAACTGAAATGTTCAGCAAATCCCCTTTACATTATCTAGTTTATAACTATTACAGTGAGAACTTCAAATCTAATCTCCCATAAAGTATCTTTAATAATTATGTTTTTTAGATAATGAATTACCTGTGGGTAGAATGCACATACATCCTATAACGCAGGTTACTAAATTAAATGTTACTCCAAGTAATAGTCTTTTACATCCTTCGTTAGCTGATTTAGAAACAGAATCTGATGATGAAGAAATAAGTGGTAATTATTTTACTTGTCTGATTTCTACCTAATTTGAATTCTTTATATGAGATGAATTTGTTTATATAGGTCTCTGTAGTAAAGGTTGAATTTTTTATATGGGTCTCTGTTAGTAGAGGTGGAATTGTTTATATGAGTCTCTCTAGTAAAGGTGGATTTGTTTATATGGGTCTCTGTAGTAAAGGTGGATTTGTTTATATAGATCTTTGCAGAAAAAGGCTGGATCCCACATTTCTATGTTGTAAGGAATATTCACCAGCCTACCCTTTTGGAGCCTCTCCAGTTTCCACCCTAAGAGCAATGAGTGTATGCCAATTATTGGAGAGAAAAAGAAGAATCAACACCTTGTTATGTTGAGGAGACAATAAAATCCCCCTCTCTATTTCCCAGAGATGTTAAAACTAAATCTGTCAATCGTATTTTATTTGCTGCAGGTCGAGATAAACCAAGGTTATGTGGATCTAGTGGAATATTTGAATTAGATGATTGTGGAGGATATGGTAAAGTTTGTCTGGTTGTAAAGAAAAAAACAGGTGAGTTAATTGTGGTAGTTAAAATCGCTAGTGTTTTATTATACGCTAGCCTAGAGGTCGGATGTTTGATCCCTGCATTGGCCGAGAACGTTTATCCAGATTTTCTGTCGTGCTTTCCTTTTGTCAATGTTGGAGCTGTATATGTATGAAATATTAAATCACAAAAAAATGATATTATTAGAGTTTGAATGTCGTGAGAAATGTGATAACAACAGAGCTTGAATGTCACAAGAAATGTGACGAAATGTGTAGGTCAGTTACAGACTTGAATTAAACCATTTTTATATCAAAGATATTTTACAATATATAAATATATCCTGCTTATTTATTTCTACAAACATCAGCAAGTATTGAAAGTGAAAATCCATCAGATAATGAAGACGAGTTACCTACTAGAGATAGCTGTACTGGTAATCAAAGATAATGCCCTTCTTAACAACATCTTAACAATGACATGATGACACCTAGACTGTGTTAGCTGACTTTGATGTAGGCCTGGACTTCCTAACAACATCTTAACAATGACATGACCATACCTAGACTCTGTTAGCTACCTTTGCTGTAGACCTGGACTTCCTAACGACATCGTGACAATAACATGATGATACCCTACTGTGTTAGCTGTAGGCCTGGACTTCCTAACAATGACATGACGATACCTAGACTCTGTTAGCTGCCTTTGCTGTAGACCTGGACTTCCTTAGATAATGTCCTTTGAAATATATAAATTGCCAAACACCTTGATTTTACATTGGAGCGTATAAACAAGGAAAGGAAAAAGTGGCCTAGTCATTCGAATGGGATGAAAACTGAGGCTCATCCGTGTACGTTGGGTATGGCGCATTGGTTAGTGCATGTCATTGAGTCAACTAGTGGAGTTTTGATTCTCCGGTTGTAAAAGACAAGCGGTAGGTTCGCCTGTCCAACCTCTTGGGTTTTCTCTGTGTCCTTGAGGTTCCCTCCAAAGCAAGTTATTGAAATAAAATTGAACCACATGTCAGTCCCATAATGATCTAGTTTGTGTCTCTCCATTCCAAGCTGCATTTAGATAACTCCCATATTAAGAAGCCTGACAAGGACAGCTGTCAAGTTGTTTAGATGGGTCAAAAACCTGATGTCCCCTGTACAAATTGGCATGTACGTAAAAGATCCCTTGACAGTTCGATATAAGATTAGGCCTTAGTCCTGCTGTCTGGGTAAAATATCCCTCATGGCACACTGTACATGGTGTAAGTCCTGTACGGAGCAGAACAGTATGACATTTAAACCCTGTTTCTTTTCATTTCGTTTGACAAATCAAGATGAAGTCAGCTAAAGAAGTCTAGGTGTCTGACATGTTATGATAACATTGTGAGGATGATATTCCTGTATAATATCTTGTAACTCCTGAATATAATCTACAGCTAAAATAAACTTCTTTTATTCACAGGTGTATCCTGGCTCTGTTGTAACAAAACATTCTCACTTCTTTTATCCGCAGGTGTACCCTGGCGCTGTCATAACAATACTTTCTCACACTTTACTAAGAATTTACTCAAAATTTCCTCTCATCCTTTAGAATTTCTTGTTTGTCCAGTTCTTTGAATGGAACAGGAAAAAAAAACCAGTTGAAGTGTATAGATTAGTTGTGTACATAAAGAACCCAATGGCTGTTAGGAGGAATGGCTGGCCAAATGGTTAGCACATGCACACTGTATCATAAGGTCTGTCATTGAGTCGACCAGTGTGGTTTCGATTCCCCAGTTGCACATGACAAGGAGTAGGGCCGCCTATCCAACCTTGTGGGTTTTCTCCCTGTTCCCCAGTTTCCTCCCACTGCTCAAGACTCGTACGCGCAAGTGAATTATGGAAATAAAATTGAACCATGTGTTAGTCCTAAAATGACCTAGTTTGTGTTGAGTGGACGTTAAACCCATGTCTCTCTCTCTTTCTCCCCCTTACCTTGGATCTGTTAGGAAACAAATTAAATTTTAGTAAATTCTTAGTTAAGTATTTTTCTTTAGTTTGAATTAATGAGTAGTGATATAATATTTTATGTATTTATATATCATCCAAGGATTGTCAATTATATATCTAGGAAATAACAATTTTAGGATTGTTTTCAGTCTGCTCCCAAAAAGAATCGCTAATACCCCAAAACATTATCAACAAAATTATATTTTAATTACAAGTTAATATTTTTAAGGCGACTTTGGTGATCTGTTTCTATTTCCACAAAAATTTATTAAATATGATTATGCATTGATGGTCTTTTGTTATGCCTTAAATGTTATGTAAATTATTAGACATTTTGAGATGGATAATTAAACATAAAAATGGATAATTTTGAATTTGTTACTAATAGAGATGATGATCGAGGCTAGCCGAAAATTAAACCCCTAATATCTCCAGTGAAGCAATTTCCCTGAAATTGTCAGCATTTTCTGTCTTCTTTATCTATTTTTTAACTACCATCGCAAGAACTGTCATCTCTTTATCTAATCTAAGATAATGCTCGTTTAAACTAGAGGCCAGGAGATAAGTTTGTAAAACATATACCTGTATATATATTGACATTTTTAACCGGTTCCTGAATGGTTTATCATCTAAAAATTAATCCTTACATTTAGTTTAATTACTCGAATACAGCTTGATCCACATTCAGATCTTGTTAGTGGTTGTGCACTGGTTAGGCCAAAACAATTTACTGTTTTAGTTCTTTTGAGGTTCGTCAAGCATATTTAATATTTCAAAACTGAAAATCGATGCATAATTTCTTAAAGGTATTTTCAAGGAATAGAAATTCATATTGGTTTTTCCTTACTGTTAATTTTATGGTATTGTATTGATGTGGGAGGTTCTATATAGATGGCTGAATCGTTAGTGTGTGCCTTGTATTGTTGTAGATGGCTGAACGGGTTAGTGCATATCGTATTGATGTAGGGTTTTAGATTGCTGAATGGTTAGCATGTGCTACATATTGTATTGATGCAGGGGGGTTGAATGGCTGAATGGTAACGTGTGCTGTGTATTGTACTGATGTAGGAGATTAGATGGCTAAACAGTATAGCGCATATAGTATTGATGTACTGTAAACATGAGATCCATGTTTTTACTTCAGGACCCAGTATATATTATATTTTATCTTATTGAATGGTTTCTAGGTATAACTGAACCTAGAGTAGAAATCTGGTTTATGGATCGAAGTATAAGATGGCATTTTGTAGCCGATTCGTTCTGCGCATATTATAGATTAATGTTGATGCATCTTGGTCTTCCTCAATGGCAGTATGCATTCACTGATATAGGTCTAAGTTTACAAACAAAGGTATGTATATATGTGACAGGATGTGTCTGTTGGGAATCGAAGCTGCTATATTAAGCAATCAAGCATGGAATCTGAAATCCTCTTCCAAGATAGCTCAGGGATAGGCCCCCCCCCCTTCCGGGACTCGTACTGTAGGGAGCTCTTTCGTAAACCTTAATGTCAAATACCATTCTTGGGGGGGGGGGGGAATGGGGAGGAGGAATGTCCATATGGTTAGCATGTGCGCATTGTATCATAAGGTCTGTCATTGAGTCAACTGCTGTGGTTTCAATTTCCTGGTAATACGTGATAAGCAGTAGTGTTGCCTGTCAAACCTCGTGGGATTTCTCGGGACCTCTGGTTTCTTCTAACTGCTTAAGACCCATATGCGCACATGAATCTTTGAAATAAAACGAAACCATGTTAGTTTTTGTCAAGTGGACGTTAAAATACATTTTTCTTTCTCTCCCAAAACTTCGGAAATGTTTCCTATATTCTTTATGGAGCTTGAGTTGTGTTGCAGTAATTGAAACCACATTAACTTTTTGTTGAAATATAGCAATGGTTTAATATGTATGCTCCCATAAGACTAGAAGTTGATCTGGATGGTTTATATGAAATGAATTCACCCCGAGATCAAGATAATACATCATCTACAGGATCGCAACTTGATGTTAATAAAGTATTTAAAGGAAAAGGGGATAAAAAGTAAGTTTTACTGTTAAAGAGTTTGTATAGGTCATTTACATTAGAGCTGATTTACTAAGACCGAAACGAACTAAAATTTCTAGTTCTCAGACAATCCTTCCAAAAGCAGATGACTGAGCTAAATGACGTCTCAGGACCATTACATTTCAAGACTCAACATTTGTCTCATTTTTTTATACATGTTCCAGCTGTTTATGGAAATTGACAAATATCTAGTGTCATTTAACAGGAATTCATATGATAAATGAGCAGATAATACACTTTTGGTTCCTTTCTTAAATACAGTGTGTCGCAAAATCTGTGCAATTGGTATTTTTTTTATTAAGGACTAAAATTTACACATTTTATGACCTGCCTACCAATACTGTAAATTAATACTGCACAAGCATACAGGTAATGGCAGTGGTTTGCAGATTCATAACTTGAAGTACTTTATATTCTTATGGATTGTTTTTTAATTCTCTCTGTATATCTATATTTTGCGTTTTTTCTTCATAGGAAACAAGTTAGCCAGGCTCAAAGTCTAGCTCAAACCAAGAAAAAGGCAGCAGTGTCATCAGCCAGGTTATTATTTTAAATTCTGGTTCTGATGATTTTCCATTTACTGGTTATACTGGGAAGAGGAGGATAGGGGCGTGTTGGATGGCCGAATGGTTAGCATGTGCGTGCGATATCATAAAGCCTGTCATTGAGTCAAGTGGCATGTTGTTTCGAATCCCCGGTTGTACATGATATGGAGTAGGGTAGCCTGTCCAACCTTATGGGTTTTCAAGCGAATTATAGAAATAAACTTGAACCATCTGTTACTCCTGAAATGACCTAGTTTGTGTCAAGTGGATGTCAAACCCCTCTTTCTCCAAGTAGGGTTGTTTTTTTTTTTTATCCAATCCAATGAACTAATCACACATTCCTTGAAAATTCCTGAAGACCTCTCGGTCTGGAGGTTGCAGATTTCATCCCGGTATTGGCAGAGAAAGTTCATCACGATTTTCCGGCATGTGGCCCCCTTGTCAGTGGTGCCAGACAGAAGACCTGATAAGGACAGCTGTCTAGTTGTTAAGATGGGATGAAAAACCAAGGTCCTGTGTACATATTGGTGTGCAATTAAAAGATCCCTTGGCAGGTGGAATTTGATATAAGAGTGGGCCAGGGTTTTTTTTGTCTGCTTATAAAGTTACATATGTACTTACAGTAATACACATTAATATAGATACTTGCTTATTGAATCATTCTGATTTAAGTTATCTATTTTACTTTCAGATCTCTGAGTGCGTTACCTGGAAAATCAGCCAGTTCCTCATCACAATCGTCAATAAAAGCCACCAGATGATATTCAACTGGATGATATTTCTACATCAATTTGAACGTGTACCACAGTAGCTATCGTATTAAATATTAAATGGCAGCCGTCCATGAGTCATGACAAGTTACACGTTAATAATGTTAACATTTGTATAGCGCTATTCCACACTGGCAATATGCTCCTAGCACATGCAAAGAGTTGAGTTTTCTACGATTCTAGCAACATTTAAAACACAATTTTAAACACAGCGTTGAAACTTATAAGTCTTCAGTGATGATTTGAAAGTTGAAAGGGTTGGATGCTGTTTCAAATGAGTAGACAGATTATTCCAATGTGAAAAGGATTTTGCTCCAAAAGTTTTTAAATTGTGAGTTTGTAAATGTAGCTGAAAGTGATTTTTTGATCTTAGGTTCCTTGAGGGTAAATGCTCCTGTGGGTACATAGGTGCTATTTTGTGAAGTGCCTGATATGTTAAACACAGTAATTTGAATTCAATGCATTCATTTATGCAAAGCCAATGAATTGAGGATAAAACAGGTGAAATGTGTACCTGTGTTTATTTATCTAGAATCATCACACCTGTGTATCTCGATACCTAGGATCATCACAACTGTGCTCCTAAGAGTAAGATGAGACTTGGTTGAAAACTAAAGACTTGTTGATAATTAAAGTTATTTTATTCCTGGGTAACAAAACTAGTAAATCTATTTTTGTACAATTTATACAGAGATAGCACTTTAGATTTAAATAAAGTATATTTATCTATATTTGTCTTTGTTCATGTGAGACGTTTGTTTTGGACGATTTAAAGTTTTCAAGTATTCATCTCTATACATTGATAATACAATAACAGCACTATAAATACGGTGCCCATCCAATATACATTTGACATAAATTCTTCTCATCCGTGGCTTCCTGAATAAAAACAAAAACAGATGCAATACAGTAAAGCCACATACTAATTTGACTAAATAAATAGCAATAGCTACACAAATATTACACAAATTTTGAACAAAACTTCATTAAAATCAGATGCAAAAATGTGGACCCCAATGGTTTGTAGTGACTTGTTTTGGTGTTTTGGTGGTATTTATAGAACATTTGAAAACACAGCACAGGGGTGGGGCATGTGATGGTCGAATGGTTAACACGTGCTCACAGTTCATAGGGTCTGTGATTGAGTCATGTGTTAGTCCCAAAATGACCTAATTTGTATTGGGTGGATATTGAACCCCATGTCTCTCTTTACAAGAGCAATGCAGCATCATACGTCCACATTCCTACTTTGATTTGGTACTTTTTAAATTGAATAGAATATGAATGTGGAGGTATGAAAATGTCCCAGAAGATTTGAAAGGTTGTGAGGGGTAAGATCAAACTGTATCACAAAGAATTACGAATTATCTCTGTCACAGATGACTATCTTCAACAGGTGCAATGACATCACACGGGCGTCAATCATTGGCTCAATGGCACGTGCATTGTTTACATGAGACGTAACTGCTTTGGGCAAAATGCTGCTTCTAATACATACAAAAGATGGTTTAGAATTTAATTTGTCGGAAGAAAAAAGTTAATATGGGGGACTAATTAAGTCGTGTCGATGTCATCCTTATCAGTGACTGTAGCGGCCTAGCGAATATTCACTGCCATCAGTGTAGGGTAAGATGTGTGAAATCCTACCTGTATTAGATGATTAACATGACCTTCTATAGATAACGGTAATCCTCTAGGTTTCGTTTTATTCTTTAATATACCTTTTAAACGATGTTCTATATTCTGAACATGGTTCATAGCCTGTAATATAATTATATAAACTATCATTTACAACACAAATATAATGTCATGGTGCGTAGATCATGAAATGTTGGGAATCCAAAGTAAAATTTAACAAAGATAAATCTAATCAAGCTAAAATTGAAGCTAATAATATGCACTGCCTTAATCTCAAAATAAACAGAAAACACTCATTACCGGGAAGAACCTGCACATTTATTTTATAAAATTACAATTAAAGAATTGTGACATTAAAGATACATTATGTAAGATTTAGAAAAAGAGCTAGTCATTCTTGCTATAATAGTTCAAAAATAGATAACGCAAAATTAATATCAAGTATATTGAAAATTTCATTGAGTTGATTATAGTCTTGTCATGTTAATTAATGTTAACATTTAAGGCCTATAGAAAGACGTGTATAATTTATGTTTGTGTAGTCGTGACAACTAACCTGTTCATTTGATATTTCACCAGTATCTGTTGGATTAGATCTCTGACCTCGACTTGGTTTACTCCATTCTACTAACGGATCATATATAAACGGCCGTAATACACTGAAAATATAAATATATATATATTACAGACCGGTAACCATCATCATAGCGAAATCTTACATAAGTCCATTGTGCTTGATAACGATAGGAGGATACTTGTCGAAACGTCGTGCTTTTAGAATAAAACTAGTGATTGTATCCCATAAAAACTGTCTTCTGTTAATGTGTTTACCGATCTCTAAATGCCACTTCCAGATTAAGTCCATTAGGGCTGTTGATTCCCCAGTTTTACATGTACATTGACGTTTCTAGGGGTTTAGGGGGGTTGGGATGGCTTAGTGATCTAGAGTGCCACGCTTCGACTTCTAGCGGGCCGGTCACCTCTGGCTTGCATCTGTGGTTTCGAGCCCTGGTGTGAGCGTATGTGGCATGGAGATAGGGGCGTCTTCTCAAAATCATGGGTTTCCTCTGGGCACTCCAGTTTCCTCCCACTGCTAAAGACCCCTACGCGTAAGCGAATTATTGAAATAAAATTAAACCATATGTTAGTCCCGAAATGACCTAGTTGTGTCGAGTGGACGTTAAACCCCATTTCTCTCTCTCTCTCTTCTAGGGGTTTACTCCCAGTTCCGTGCAGAGCACACCAAGAACATCCTAACAGACAGATTCATTTGCTAATTACTCACATCAACTATAACGCCTGATCCTAGTGTAGTAAAGACAAGTAAAATGAAATTTTGAATTATAAAAAAACAAAACGAAAAAGGATCTGTGTTTGAATCAGATTGTTAAAAATTTGACAAATTTTTAGTTCTTCCTAGTGCTAACATAAATAACACATATATACCAGTTATCTGAGTTCTCAAAAATTATGGAAAGTATCCGCAATCAATTGTGGACACAAGCCTGGAAATAAGGCACCTGTCACTGACAATGTCAGACACAGATTCAGGCTTTATCAGGCACAAACCCTCTGGTGGCTGTCACTTTGTCCAGCACTGATTTGTCTTTTTATTGATATTATTAATACATGTCCAGCACTAAGTTGAAAATGTCAGGTACTACTTCATTAGTGTCTGACATTTTATCAGGTACATCTAAAACCGTTATTTCCAGGCCTGTGTGGACAATGGACCAGCAGACAGTGTTACCACAATATATAACAACTTTTAAATGTGGGTGAATAAAAGCTATATGATTCAACATATGTTTTTATTGATAAATCCAGTCTCGGGGGTTTTCTCCAGGTCCTCCAGTTTTCTCCCACTGCTAACAAACCTACGCGCAAATGAATTATTGAAATAAAATTAAACCATACATTAGTTCCGATATAACCTAGTATGTGTCAAGTGGACGTTAAACCCCATTTCTCTCTCTCGCTTTTTATTGTAAAAATTACCTCATTAATGTATCCATTTGATCTCTCATTACACGTAATGATACTTCACAAGCTCGTCTAAATATACCCTCAACTCCCATAGGTCCCTACAATACAAAATATTCTTAAATACACTCTCAAATAAATATCTTTTAAGCGGAAATTAAACAATGGGGGTCGATGGCCGAATGGTTAGCACATGAGTTCAATACCATAAGGTCAGTCATTGAGTCAATTGGTGTGGTTTAGATTCCCTGGATGTAGGGTCGCCTGTCCAACATCGTCGGTTTTCTCCTGGTCCCCCAGTTTCCTCCCACTGCTAAAGACCTCTAAGGCCAAGTGACATATTGAAATAAAATTGAATCATCATGTGGAGTTAAACAACTTTTCTCTCTAAGTGGTTTGCAAAATGTTCATTGGGTTACAGAAGAGATGTTTATTAGAAACATTATTTTAGTGTTTTCTCAAACGGATCTTTCAAAAAATCTGAACCATGCCTTGTAATGTAAACGGGGTTATTTTATTGAAATAATACATACCAAGACATCTATCATGTTTGGTGTCAGTCGAAAGGGGACCTTCTCAGCCCATTCAAATGTTTCACCCTGTTAAAAAAGATATTACACTATTTACATAAAGTACAATATAAGATATATCTAATATTATAACATAGTAATTATCAAAGCACCAAAATTATAACATACTTCTATAGCATTCTGTGGTCTAAGGGGAGATAAAAAAAATCATTACACTATTTACTTTCTAATGTTAAAACTTAAATTTCGTTTTAACATACATTAAGCAAGAAGAGACATAACACTATTTACATACAGTACAATAAAAACATAGTATCGCATTTGGCCACAGATCACTAATGATTTCCCCCATTGACTTTAGACCGGGAAGAATGCTTTCTACCACAGATGGAGCAACATGTGGCAAACTCTAGCCTGAAAGCATGCGTGTGACGGGGTAGGAATGATTGGGGTTTTGTGGTCTAAGGGGAGATAAAATGATCATAAGGTTGCTTGGAGGAGTTACTTCCCCTTGATCATTTTTTCTGCTTTCTGCATGTCTGTACAGAATAAAATTTCTAGAATTCCCCCGTTATACAACCAGTTATTTTGTAACATGAAGGTTATTACTATGGTAACTTACCTTGTTAAATAAACAATTAAAATCAACATGGACGGTATCACCAGTTTTAGAATCAAATAGAATATTTTCACCATGTCGATCCCCTAATCCTAGAATATACCCCACCACACTCATAACAGCTGATGTTCTAGCATACGCTAACCGTGCATTATACCTGAGAGAGAGATAGAGAGATTTGACATTTCGGGACTAACACATGGCTCAATTTTATTTCAATAATTCGCTTGCGCAGGCGGGTCTTTAGAAGTGGGAGGAAACAAAAGGACTCTGAGAAAACCTCACAAAGTTGAACAGGCATTCCTTCTCCTTGTCATGCAGAACTCATAACCACTTAAAACTAGGGAATCGAAACCAATCGAATCAATGACAGACCTTATGATACAGCGACAAAAGTCCTTTATAAACAAAAAATAAACATTTTAACATACCAGGAGGTTGGATCTGGAAAAGTTCTCAAAAACCACTCCTTAAATACTGGGGGATGTTTAGGTAAAAATTTGGTTTTAAATATTTGAAGTTTGGTACTGAAAAGAAACATTAATATTTACTTACTATTGAAGCATATAAATTGTGATATTCAAAATTAGATAAGTAAGATTTGAGATGTAAGCTATGGTGGGGTGGGGGTTGATCTTTAGTCTGGACTGCTCGGAATTGCAATAGTGTGACATGGAATTAAGTCCAGGCTCAACTTAGTCAAATTTTTGGTGATGTGGTGTGAGCAGAATCACTATGTAGTCCAACAGACACATTGGACATGTTTGAGTTTTGGCGCTTGGAGAAAAAGAGAAATAGAGTTTAATGTCAACTCATTTTGGGACCAACATATGGTTCAATTTTATTTCAATAATTCACTTGCACTTAGGGATCTTTCGCAGTGGAATGAAACTGGAAGACCCAGAGAAAACCCAAGAGGTTGGACAGGCGACCCTAATCCTTGTCACATACAACCAGGGAATCGAAACCATGCCAGTTGACTCAATAACAGACCTTATTTATAATGCCTATTGCAGGTCTTTCATTGGGCCTGAAAAGATCTAAATTATTAGACAGCAATTAACCTATCCAGACCATAATCAACTCTCGATGTCAATGCTAGCCTGTAATACTTGTTGGATTATGATCCGATTTGTTGGTCAACTTTCATTCACAATATAATCATGAAATGGATTATCAAGACTTTAGTAATGATGATCGCGGCTAGGCAGAAAATTCAATGGCTAAAATCTCAGTTCAGAGTGGATCAATTCGACTGAAATTTTCAGCAAATTCCCTTTACATTATCAAGTTTTTAACTATCAATATGAGAACTGCCAGCTCTTTATCTGATTTCCCATAATGTATGTTTAAATAAACTTACTCTACAGAAGAGTGTAAAGATGGCATCATGGCTTTAAGTTCTTTACCAGTTGTATATAGACCTTTCTCTTTATATAGTTTCATTAATATATATCTTAAACCACTTGTATTATTCACCCATTCTAATAAACCACATTCTTCATTTAATGGTACAACCGTCTAGATAAAACAATATCATAATATTTAATGGTACAACCGTCTAGATAAACCAATATCATACAATATTTAATGGTACAACCGTCTAGATAAAACAATATATAATATTTAATGGTACAACCGTCTAGATAAAATAATATATAATATTCAATGGTACAATCTTCTGGATAAAACGATATTATATAATATTTGATGTTTCTACAGTCTTGACAAAACAATATCATATTTAATGGTAGGCCTACTAGAAACAATATCATATTTAATGGTACTAGAAACAATATTATATTAATAAATCATTTTAATGCACACTCTAATTCCCAAATAATAATATAATAATAATAGTCTATATATATTGCGCAATATCTATGCATGAAGTGCAATCCAAAAATGACCCAACTGTCACAAAGTGAATGCTTTCTTAAACAAAAAGGTCTCAAGTCTGGATCTAAACACAGCAATATCTGGAGAGCTGTGTAGTAAAAAGTCCTTTGACCAAAACTGGCTGTTTCAGGCTTGGGCACTACAAGGAGTTTCTTATGTACTGATCTTATGGTCCTTGCAGGAGTATAGGATTGTAAGAGATCTTTCGGGTATTTTGGGGCAGTACCATTTAAACATTAAAATGTATAACACCGAATTTTAAATCTGATTCTTTAACTAACAGGAAGAAAATACACAAATCCTGTCTAATATTCGTTTTCACATATTTTTCCGTTACGGATATCAGCAACATTTTTGTCACCATCTTATATGCAACTAGAAGCTATTCTACTGGCATTTAGCAATTGAACGGAATAATTGTTATCCACTGAACTGTTGTGTTTATTTTAAAAGCTGTTCCTTGCCTGGGGAAAGCAAACAGGTAAATTCCGTATGAAATTCATGGCCAGCACCGTACTCCCAACAAACTGCCTAATTTTTTTTCAATCTATTTTACCCTTTGTTTACATTTACCAAAAAATAACAAATTTACGCAACAGAATGTGCAATATTTCTTCCCTTTATTTTACGATTTTTTTAAAAGCTAACATTTACAAACAAATAACACACTTACGTAAGTTCGAATATGGAGATTTCTTCGTCGTGACTCAGGATCTTTTCTGAGAAATTTATTGATAATTGTATTAAATTCCATTAATCTGCAATCTTTTCTCAGATCATCCTGGAAAACAAAAGAGGCATTTACAATTCATTATTAGTAGTATTACACCACTATGATCAGCAGTGAATATTTGCTAGCCTGCTAAAATCACTGATAAGGATGACATCGATGCGACTTAATGAGCAACAAATATTAACTTTTTTCCTCCGACAAATTAAATTCTATTAAAAATTTTTTTATGTATTGTAAAAATAAATAAAGACATTTGAAGTCTGCCTGAACCAGTAACATCTTATGTAAACAATGCACACTCCATTGCGCCAATGATTGACGTCTGGTGCTGTGACGTCACGTGTTGAAAGCAGTCATCTTTTACAGAGATATTAAAAGACTTTTAGTAATTCTCTGTAAAACAGATCGTTATTACACCAGAAAAATAACGATGCAGAGCAAGCTTTTTGATCATAAGTCATACACCATCTTCAGAACAAGTTTCTTGATTTAAATAACAGAAAGTTTCTACAACCAGAAGTTAAAGCAAGTTTCTGTATCAAAAGTCGCACGCCATATTTACAGATCTATTAGAAGCAGGAGAGACCAATCACATCACATGTATTACCTTAGGTTTACACATCATAACATATCTTTTACCATCACTTCCAATCATAGTTATCTTCTTAGGTTTCTGTAGAGATGCTAAAACTTCTATCTATAAATATAAACACAAGTAACAGAGTGGTGTTCCGATTATGGACAATTACATCTGTAACAATCAATATGTTTCCCTGCCAGCATCTGTTATCAGTAAAACTGATAGTACCTGTATCCGCAAGTCATAATAGATCAATCTAAAATAATTTTAACATGGATGAAGCCATGATAATTATTGTATAAAAAGCACCAATGATGATTAAGAGAGAGATTAATGCTCAACTCGACACAAACTAAGTCAGGTCATGACTAACATATGGTTCAATCATATTTCAATATTTCGCTTGGGGTGCACCCGGAGAAAACCCACCAGGTTGGACACACAACCCTACTCCTTGTCACATACAAGCAGGTAATAGAAACCACGCCACAAGATGTGTTAACCATTCCGTCTGCCAACCTCCCCGTTGGTTTAGAGCATGGGTTCCGCGTGGGCCGTATATGCCGGTCAAGACCTGGGGCTATGGAAAATGACCATTCCTGATTTACTTATAGTGGGGCTGATATGTGAAATGGGCGTGCACTTCCGGAAAGAAGCATCAAAATTTGGCCTAAGGGGTTTTTGGGTATGCTGATTTCAAAAATGGCGGGAGCCACGACGTCACTCCAGCCGTTCCCGCCAAAAATTGACAATTTCAAAATGGCCGCCGTAAAACACGTTCTGGCCCATAAAATTTCTGTAAATGCCCTGATTTCAATGATGATGCTGATTTCAAAAATGGCTGGAACCACGATGTCACTCCAGCCATTCCCGCCAAAAATTGAGAAATTCAAAATGACCACCATAAAACACGACCTTGTCGATAAAGTTTCTGTAAGTGCCCCGATTTCAATGATCTTGATGTCTGTACCTATGTTTTTAAGGACAATGAATCCAGTAAAGCACATACGAAGACTCATAGTGTTCTCCTTCATATAGTGTTTTCTAAACATGGTCATAATTCTAATCAAACGGGTGAATTATTTACATCTTCTTTTTTGCTGTACGGATATCAAGAATGCATTATGTTCCATTTCAGTGGAAACTAGCTATTACTCATCAAACAGTCCACATTTGATTTCAATCACCATGTTATATATGCACACGATAGTGTTATAAAAATATTCAATAAACGTCTAAACTTTCTTCATAAATCCGTTATATTCGGTGAAAATACATTTAATAAGGCATCAGTATCATTCAATTTTTCAGAAACAAGTGCTGCATGGTCATCTAGTCAATCACCTGCCGTGTCCAAAAGATTTAAACTTGCTCTTTGGGCATGTGCTATAGCTACATCTGTTCAACCGACCAACTGACCAACTGGGACATTTGTGCTCCTTGTCAAGCACATGGTGGAACACTCATAAATCCATCAGCAACAGGTTACTCGTCTCTGGCCACTAATTTATCAGCCTTTCATGAATTGACCAAAGTGTCCTGACTAGATGATGGTGATAGCATGGAATAAACGATGGTAAAGCAGAAATCTAGATGGAATAAAAGTTGTTACACCCTGTGTAATGCAACAAAAGTGGAGAGAGCCAGGAAGCTGCAAGAAAAAGCTTGTATGAACACAACCCAATCGCCGCATAAAAACACCTTCGTAGTTCAACCACTTCAGCATGTCCCGTGGATACAGTCGAGCCACATTAGTCAGCTTGTCCTTTCTGTGATGGAACCACGGGCGATTTTCACAAAGCAGAAACAATGTCCTTTGATACCCATGTTGTGACACCACCTAATCTTTGTAGTCTTTCACTATACAATGTCGTGAGATCAGCGTGTTTGAAAATATGACCCTGGTTCCCACCTAGGGCATATTCCGCAATATATGAAACCACCTCAGCAAATGCAAGTGCGTCTGCATTAATGCATTAATTTGGTGACACTTCCCAGTCGAATACCTTTGTTGAGATTTATGTTTGCTATAAAATGATGTCAAGCACTTGCATTGATACACAGCATCAATTGCTTTGTGAAAATCTCCTGTGGTTCCATCACAGAAACGACAAGCTGGCTAATGTGGCTCGACTGTGGCTCGACATGCTGAAGTGGTTGAACTACGAAGGTGTTTTTATACGGTGATTGGGTTGTGTTCATACAAACTTTTTCTTGCAGCTTCCTGGCTCTCTCCACTTTTGTTGCATTACACAGGGTGTAACAACTTTTATTCCATCTAGATTTCTGCTTTACCATCGTTTATTCCATGCTATCACCATCATCTAGTCAGGACACTTTGGTCAATTCATGAAAGGCTGATAAATTAGTGGCCAGAGACGAGTAACCTGTTGCTGATGGATTTATGAGTGTTCCACCATGTGCTTGACACGGAGCACAAATGTCCCAGTTGGTCGGTTGAACAGATGTAGCTGTAGGACATGCCCAAGGAACAAGTTTAAATCCTTTGGACATGGTAGGTGATTGACTAGATGAACATGACTTGTTTCTCAAAAATTGAATGATACTGATATCTTGTTAAATGTATTTTCACCGAATATATCGGATTTGTGTAGAAAGTTCAGACGTTTATTGAATATTTTCATAACACAATCGTGTGCATATATAACATGGTGATTGAAATCAAACGTGGACTGAAATGGAACATAATAGATTCTTGATATCCGTTTAGCAAAGGAGAAGATGTAAATAATTCACCCGTTTGATTAGAATTATGACCATGTTTAGAAAACACTATGAAGGAGAACATTATGAGTCTTCGTATGTGTTTTACTGGATTCCTTGACCTTAAAAACATAGGTATAGACATCAAGATCATTGAAATCGGGGCACTTACAGAAACTTTATGGACGAGAACGTGTTTTATGGTGGCCATTTTGAATTTCTCAATTTTTGGCGGGGAACGGCTGGAGTGACGTCGTGGTTCCCGCCATTTTTTAAATCAGAAAAATCATTGAAATTGGGGCACTTACAGAAATTTTATGGACGAAAACGTGATTTATGGTGGCCATTTTTGAATTTCTCAATTGTTAGCGGGAACGGCTGGAGTGACGTCGTGGCTCCCGCCATTTTTGAAATCAGCATACCTAAAACCCCCTTAGGCCAAATTTTCATGCTTCTTTCCGGAAGTGCACAACTCAGCCAAAAAATGTAACATATCAGCCCCACTATTAGTGGAAACATGATGATAATACTAGAAGATAAATTGTTTTATACAATCTGATTAAAATACAGATCTACATTTCATTTTGTTAGATTTTCCATGGCCTACACTACATGAAGATCTGACAAGTTAGTGGGAATTCGAGTCGGGGGGACAAACGAGCGGCTCTTGACCCTATGATTGATTAATCAATCAACGTTGCCGTTTCTAGTGGTTCACCCACCGTTTCGTGCATCAAAAGGTTAAAAACTTGACGTAACAGGCCACTTCGTTGGCTAATCCCTCATATCGACCAGAACACGTCAATGATAACAACTCTTCCAGATCCTAGTGTAGCTAAGACAAGTAAAACAAAATTTGGACAATATAAAAACGAAATAAGACCTGTGTTTAAATCAGGCCCCAAGTTCACAAAGCATTCTCAGACTTACGAATTTACTCAACTTTCAATCACTGTTTACAAGAAAAATCTTGGATTCAGAAACACAAAACTTTACATACGCCGGTAAAGTTTCTTATTGATGTATTTGATACATTAACACAACAAAAGTTTTATAATGGACTACATTTTAGTTAAAATAAGACAAACAATTCTTAAATTCTGAAAAGTCTGAGTTTTAGTTAAAATATGGCAAAAAATTCTGGGCAAATTCTTAAATTAAGTCTGAGAATGCTTTGTGAACTTAGGGGCCAGATTGAAGTTTACACTGCCGACTTACTGTGTCTTCAAACCCTTTGATATAGACAAGTCTATCAGGAAAAGGTCTGTGGAGAGTGGAATTGACAGGACCGCTAGGTAGAGTCACAGTCATAGCAGATTGTAACGGTAATATCATCGGACTAAAATCACTGGAAATAAACAAAATGTTACAAATTCTGTAAGATAGTTTCACAAATAAACAAAATGTTACAAGTTACTCTCCGTAAGATAGTCCCACATAAAGCAGTCTACATGAAATGAAATGGGGTTTAATGTCCTACTGTTCTGCTCCTAAACTGGACTAATGAAGACGGACAGTCTAAATACAAAAATCTAAACAAAAAAAGGAGCAGTCGTTTGTCAGCTCAGAACATTCAGAATTGACAGAAGATTTTGCTCTTGCATAATGTACGTTTAAGCTAGGAGCCATGATCAGTCTATAAGTTGTACATTCATAGTAACAAAGAAATGCTGAAAATGGAGTTACGGACACCCATGTTTAACGAAATCCAACAAAATAAACGAAATGACGACTGTAAAGAAAAGATATCTCACCTGTCTTCAAGCAGACGTTGTAATGGTCTGAAATGTTGGGTTATACTTAATGTAGCGGCATTACCAAAATTAGTTTCACTCAACTCCAGCAATCTCTCTGTAAGTTTGGTTGCATCCTGTTGAACAATTAATGGAGATTAGGGGTTAAAGAGAGAAATGGGGTTTAACGTCCACTCGACACTTACCAGTTTAATCATTTAAAAAATTTGCTTGGAAACCAGAGTTTTTAACAAGTGTGTGTGTGTGTGGGGGAACCAGAGTACAGTATCTGAAGGTGACCCTATACTCCATGACACCATGTTATACGCAAACAGAAAGTTGAACAGCTTGTAAACACCACTTCAACAACCGCTTGCCATGCAAGATATGTCCACATTTTGCAAGAGATGGACAGAGAAAAAGCTAAAAAAGCGATTTTCGTAAAATCAGGGGCTACTATCCAATATGTTATGATCCAACATGCTTCAATATAGAAAGGAACTGAGATCTTAGGGTTATAAACATAAATTTTAAGTTCCATCAAAATCAGATAAAAATTATGACTTCTGGAGTGTCCCCAAGCTAAAAACATACGATCTTTCATACATGCCAATATAAATAAGAACCAAGATCTTTGGGAGGTAAAACTATATTTCAAGTTTTGTCAAATTCGGATACAATTGTGACCAGTAGAGAGTCCACAATCAGAAAGTAAACGGCCAAAAGGGGGGGGGGGGGGGTGTTACGCGCAGGCAAAGCTCATAGTGCTGATTCAGTCTATGTTAGTAGTACTAACTTATTATGCTTAAATCGCCTGTAATATGTGCCACTCAGGTGGATAATCAGTATTGTTTTCTTTGTAACGTAAGATATTTAAATAGGCCTAGCCTATAGTCAATTCAGTTATAGATGCATCAACACTGTTATAAGTTTACGAGCATATATAATTATTATTTTACTATTAATATCATTATTATATATATATATAATGCTACCAAAAAGTCATAGTGATGACATTATCCAGCTTCAATTATTAAAAGTTTATCGGCTGTTCATTCATTGCCAGCCTTTCGGAAGTGTCAAATGGAGGCAAACCGCGTGCGTTCAATGTCATAAAATTAACGTGTGAAAACTACTTTACCCCGTTCCTAATTCAGCTTGTCAGTTTTCAATAATGCGTATTATTGTGCCCCACCTCATGGGCGAGGGGGACACATCAGCAGGATAGCTTGCCTATTAATATTTTACTCGTATTTTTCAAATATTCATCGGCTGTTTCTTCAGAGCTTCTTTCATCAACTCCTGCGTTTGACATTTTTTCACGCGCTTATGTTCCAGACGCTGTCATTGGCCGAGTTACTCGCGCTTTCGTTCTAATGAATCTGATTGGTTAGTTTACGCGAGCTAGCGTTCCAATCCCTCTGATTGGCGGAACGTTTAAATCTTAGCAGACGACAGTCTTGAGGCTCGGCACTTCGGTCTTTGGCTGCCACTGGGTGTAGTTCGTTTAGTGTAAAAGTCTTTATTACTTTTAAGGCCCATTTTGCCTTAGGAGAAACTAATGGATTCTTTGATGGTAGGTTAATAGCAGTCTAATTATGCCGATGGAAAACTCTAGACCTTTATGTAGGCTGGAGAATGTGTTTTTTTTTAAGTTAGGCCTTAGGCCTAGTTTCCCTCGTCAATCACTATGAGTGATTAGATTAGCATCATTCTTTTAGACTAGTCCTATATTTAATATTTTGTCCGGATTTCCTAACCTCCAGAACTGGCCTTTTTGTATAGGCCTATTACTACAGGTTGTTATTTTCAGCGTAATCATTCGTGGGAAAACCCCACACCCTACCTACCTTTGGGGAAAAATCCCCATTTTCATCAATTAGTGGGTAAATCCCCACTTTTATCATTTTTGGGGAAAAATCCCCATTTTCATCAACTAGTGGGTAAATCCCCACTTTTATCATTTTTGGGGAAAAATCCCCATTCTCATCAATTAGTGGGTAAATCCCCGCTTTTATCATTTTTGGGGAAAAATCCCCATTCTCACCAATTAGTGGGTAAATCCCCGCTTTTATCATTGTTGGGGAAAAACCCCCATTTTTACCAATTAGTGGGTAAATCCCCACTTTTATCATTTTTGGGGAAAAATCCCCATTCTCATCAATTAGTGGGTAAATCCCCGCTTTTATCATTTTTGGGGAAAAATCCCCATTCTCACCAATTAGTGGGTAAATCCCCACTTTTATCATTTTTGGGGAAAAATCCCCATTCTCATCAATTAGTGGGTAAATCCCCGCTTTTATCATTTTTGATGAAAATCCCCATTTTCATCAATTTGAATTACTGGGTAAATCCCAATTTGGTCGTTTTTGGGGAAATAATCCCTACTTTTTAGCACTTTTGGGGAAAAACTATAGGAATACAATCTTGCTTGCAGCAAGTGTAAGGGCGAAGGGTGGTAAAAAAAAGGGTCATTTATTTAACATATAATAGACCTATATAGTTATAGTAGTATTTAGTGTCTTATATTAAATTAACTTGATATTGTTGGCCTATTATATTATAATTTATGCAATTTGTCGCCTAATTTCTTCATTATACATTGCTGAAGACAGTAGAGTCTATAATCTATAGGCCTATAATAAATTAATTGTTTTTATATATGTAATAAAATTTATTAACTTTTAACTTTTGTTTGTCTTATTCTTTTGGTTTAGCACTAGGCTGGAGCGAACCCTATTTTATTTACGTTCTTTGTTAAGGGAATCGAGGAACCGTAACATTGGTGTCAGAAGTGGGATAAGACCACAAAATTCCCTTAATATTATTACAAACTCCAGTACTAGTAGTGTGCCAAAAGAATAAGTCAATAGTTAAATCATAATTAAAAAATATAATCAAACGCACCTGAAATAAAGAAAAACGTTTCAGTTTATTGTGATATAGTTAAACAAAAACCAAGAAAAAAAAAACAAAAAAAAACAAATCCCTGAATAATCAGGATCCTTCAAAATGGCAACTTTGGATGATACAGAAGTTATCATTAATAATAAAAATAGTGCTGTAGCAAACCCAACTAGTGAGGGCCAGAATGAAAGTGTACAAAGGGAGAATTTATCCCAAAATTTAAATGAATCACTGCAGTCTGTCGAAAGTGACCGTCCCAGTAGTTTGATAAATAACAGTACAATCTTAGATCAAATCAGCCAACAATTGGAATATCTAAGAAGCGAGAACCATAAAGGGTTGGTTGAAATGAAACAAGAAATAAATGTTATTAAGAAGGATTTCAATGCTTTGTCTTGTGAACTAAATGGGTTTCGTAAAAGTGCTAGACTTGAACCGAATGGCATAGTTAGGGATGTATTTCCTGAGGGTGATTTTCAAAGTAGTTCTCCCATTACGCAATCAAACCAAAATGATAATCATTTGAGTTATCCACGGTTTAATAGTAGAACTCATGAAAATAATCATTCTGTTAAAATGAGGCCCCATCAATATGATGGCTTAGAAGATTTTGAGGAGTACCTTTCGCAGTTTGAAATTGTTTCAAGCATAAATAGGTGGAGTTATAATGACAAATCCTTGTATTTAGCCAGCAGCTTAACTGGTAATGCCAGAGCTATTTTGACCGAACTCGGTCCGCTGGAAAGAAAAGACTTCAATACTCTTGTTAGGACTCTCAGTATTAGATTCGGCTCACTTGAACGGTCAGAAATGTATCGAGCCAGACTACAAACTCGTTGTAGAGGAAAGTCTGAAACTCTGCCTGAATTGGCCCAGGCCGTTCGTAAATTAACACGGCAGGCTTATCCTACAGCCGATTCATCGCTCACTAACATCTTGGCTCTCGATCATTTCGTTGATTCCATCCAAGACTCAGACATGAGGTTGAGAATACGAGAACTGCGTCCAAAAGATATTAATGAGGCTGAAACACATGCCATTCGGTTAGAAGCGCATAGACTCGCTGACAGGCAACGAGGACGTTCTGTGCATCAAATCAGTCCGGAGCCCGTTTCTGTGTGTCACTCTCAAAGCCAATCAGTGCCTGAAAGATATAGTGAGATAGATATCAGAACACTAAATAGATCAATCAATACGCTAGATAATACGACCAGACAGCTGGTTCAAACCTTAAGTAATAATAAATCATATTACCAGCCGCCTAGGCAAAGAAATGTTTGGAATGGGGGCAGTAGTAGCAATAACAATTATAATAAGCAATACCAGACAGGCACTGATAACAACAGAGGCAATAGTTATGTGCCACGGGATCAAAGGAGAGAAAATAATTGGGAAATAAGGGGAGGTAACTCCGGTGAACCCCACCGCCCACAAGATCAAAAGAGAAACTGGGAAAGACCTCAGTCACCTCAAAAGTCCCAGGACCAACGCAATAATTCAAGTAGGTCGGGAAACTAAATGTCGTTGGACTTGCGAGTCAAAGTTCAACGGTTGACATAGATGACTCACTTAATAATAAATCAAATGATATAGTGATTAGTAGCATTTCAAATGACCATAATGGCTTGTTTGTACATGCCAAAGTGGAAAACCTAGATGCCCCAATGTTAGTGGATACAGGGGCAAATATTAGCATACTTTGTGAAAAATCCATACAAAAGCTAAAAACTATGTGTGAAGTACATATTGAACCAGTACAACTAAACCTAATCACTGCTACGGGGGAAAGAGAACCGTTCTTAGGGAAATGCACTGCAAATGTGATTATTGGTGCACATAGTTTTAAACATGAATTTCTAATCGCAAAAATTACCAATTTTGGTATTATTGGAATCGATTTCTTGACAAAGCATAACATAGATATTTTAATTATGAAAAACTGTTTATCAATAAAGGGGGATGAAGTGCCATGTTATAGATATCAAAAGGGAGATAATCAATGTTGTTGCAGGGTCTCTGTGGCAGAAGATATAGTGATTCCTCCCAATAGTGAGATTATGATTATGGGTAGGGTGATAGATCCTATACCTCATGAGAGGACCACAATCATTGAACCTACTGAGAATTTTACGCAAAAACATGATATTTTAATGGCTAAAAGCATAGTAAATCCAAAGTGTGGGACTGTCCCAATCCGTTTACTTAATGTGAATGAGGCTGAACATAAGATTTATAAAAATTCAATTGTGGCGACCATGGAGGTCATTGATACATGTATGGATTGTCCGATTGATTGTAGTGTAAATGAAATATTAACAGATAAATCAAGTTTATCCGAAAATAATGACATACCTGAGCACCTGTTGGAATTGTACAATAAGTCTTCCGTTGATCTTGAGGAGAGCCAAAGGCTAGCCCTGAAAAATTTATTAATAAAATATAAAGATGTGTTCTCAAAGTCGTCAGGTGATCTAGGCTTGACTGATTTAGTTGAACATGAAATTGATACAGGACTTAATCCCCCAATTAAACAGCATCCCCGTAGGATCCCCATAGCTAAGGTTGAGGAGGTTGAAAAAGAGCTAGAGGATATGATTAGTAAGGGAATAATTGAGCCCTCATGTAGTCCATGGAGTAGTTGTGTAGTATTAGTCAAAAAGAAAGACAATAGTCTGCGTTTCTGTTTGGATTTCCGTCGTTTGAATGAGGTGACTGTGAAATGTAGCCATCCAATACCTAGAATAGATACAACACTTGACGCTCTATCTGGAAATTCTATATTTTCCACCATTGATTTGCGTTCAGGGTATTGGCAGTTAAAAATAGCGGAGAAAGACCGACCGAAAACGGCCTTCGCAATTCAAGGCGGTGGTTTATATCATTTCAATCGCATGGCGATGGGATTGTGTAATGCAGCAAGCACTTTTGTTCGTCTCATGGATAGAGTTTTATCTAAATTAACATGGAAAATTTGCATGGTCTATCTCGATGACATTATTGTTTTTGCGATGAACATGTGGAAAATTTAAACCTAGTGTTTCAAAGGTTAAAAGAAGCTAATTTAAAAATGAATCCCAATAAATGTGCAATGTTTAAGAAAGAGGTGTCTTTTCTGGGTCATGTGGTCAGTGAACATGGCATAGCCACTGATCCTGAGAAAACTCTTGCAGTTCAAAACTGGCCCATTCCTACTTCTGTGAAAGAAGTTAGATCATTTTTGGGGCTATGTTCGTATTATAGAAAATTTGTATCAAAATTTGCGGACATAGCAAAACCATTGCATAAACTCACTGAGAAAACCCAGAAATTCGTTTGGGGGGATGAAAGTCAGAAAGCATTTAATAATTTAAAAGATGCACTTACCAGTCCACCTATTCTGTCATTTCCACAGCCAGAGGGCTTGTTCATTATCGATTCTGATGCTTCAAATTTTGGGGCTGGGGCTGTTTTATCTCAGATTCAATGTGGCACTGAAAAAGTTATTTCATATTATAGCAAGGCATTCAGTAGAACAGAACGCAAATATTGTGTGACTAGAAGAGAGCTTTTGGCAATTGTGCTATCAATAAAACAATTTCACCATTATTTGTATGGGCAGTTTTTCAGAGTGCGCACAGATCACGGAGCTCTGACCTGGCTAATAAATTTCAAAAATCCTGAGGGTCAGTTGGCTAGATGGTTCGAGTTTTTATCATCATATCATTTCAAAACGGAGTATCGTGCAGGGCGTGTCCATAATAATGCAGATTCGCTTTCCAGGAGGCCATGTATCAAACAATGTGGGCACTGTACTCGAGCTGAGCAAAATTATACCCATGATGCTAACCCTGATAATCAAATTTCACCCTGTGATGTGTCTGTTAATGCCCTGTCTAATGCTGCAGAAAGCCAATGTGCCTTAAATAAGAATCCTCTCAATGTTCGCCCTGAAAGTAAAGATGTACAATTAGATATGTCGCAATTACTAGAGCCAGCGGGTCAAAATATTATCAATTTTCAAGAAAAAGACCCAATTATTCAAATAGTCAGTTTGTGGGTTAAGCAAAATAAAAGACCGCCTTGGGCTGATATTTCACTAGAAAGTGAGAGCTTGAAATATTACTGGATGCGCTTTGATTCTTTGGTATTCAAGGATAATATTCTTTGTTATGAGTGGGAACCAGATAAAGGGAGACAACCCCATTTTCAGATAATTTTGCCAGATTGTCTTAGGAAATTAGTCCTTGAAAACCTGCACAATGGGGTTTGTGGAGCACATTTAGGCAGAAAGAAAACTCTATCAAAAATAAAAGAGAGATTTATTTGGAATAATATGGGAATTGACATCAAGCATTGGATTAAAGCATGTGATTATTGTTCTGCTCGAAAATCCAAGGCTAAAACTGCTAAGGCCCCATTAAAAAAATATAATGTGGGTATTCCAATGGAGCGTTGGGCACTAGACGTCATTGGACCATTACCTGTGACTGAAAACGGAAACAAGTATATTTTAGTAATGGCAGACTATTTCACTAAGTGGGTCGATGCGGTACCGATGAAGGACCAAAAAGCGCACACTGTAGCCAATAAATTTATAGATCGGGTGGTCAGTATTTTCGGAGTGCCTATGGAGCTCCACTCCGATCAGGGGTCAAATTTTGAGTCACAAGTGTTTAAGGAAATGTGCACCATATTAGGTATTACGAAAACACGTACTACTGCCTACAGACCCCAATCAGATGGGATGATTGAGAGGGCAAACCGTACGATTGAAAACATGATATCTTGTTTCATTGCAGAAAACAAAAAAAACTGGGATAGCCACTTAAATTTGTTATTAACTGCCTATCGTTCTGCGGAACACGAGTCTACTGGCATTAGTCCAAATCATATGGTCCTCGGACGTAAAATAAACTTACCTGTCGATCTGGTTCTGGGTAGAGTTCCACCTGAAGTAAATCAAAACAAGTCAGAATATGCATATCAGTTGGCAGAAAGATTAAAAACAATTCATGAATTCGCACGTAAAAGATTAAAGATATCAGCGGATAATATGAAACGGAACCACGACCGTAATATTCTGGTTAATAAATATAAGGAAGGAGACCGTGTGTGGATTTATAATGCCCGATGTAAAGATGCAGGCAATAAATTAAGCCCTGCATGGGAGGGTCCTTGCGTTGTGTTAAAACCAATCAATGACGTACTGTATAAAATTCGAAAGTCTGTGACTTCCGTACCTAAGGTCATCCATCACAATTTGTTAAAACCATATGTGGGCAATTCTAATCAATTGGGATATAAACACTAAATAATAATAGTAATAAACAAACAAACCTTTGTAACAATCACTTTTTGAATAACGGTCATCTTCATTATGTATTTCAGATCACACGTTTTAATTGTGGTATTTGCAATGATAACCGAGAATATCTACGGATCAGCCATTGCGAAAGACACATTATCAGTAGCCATTCCGGCTTTGGGTACAAATGTAGCCAATGCAAGAATGTGACCAACCGTCCTGATATAAAACACCCTGGATGCCCACGTGCCACTATGGAGAGGGTGAAAAGAGCCAACATGCGGTATGGTGTTAAGGAAAAGGCAGAATACCAAGATTTTGTGAAGAACATGAGGAGTGATGTTAAATCTATTAGGCGTCAAGCCAGATCAGAGTCAGAGAGACGCGAGGCCAGAGCTGCGGCTGTGCCTGAAGTGGTACCTCCGAAAACCTCTGAGAATCCCAGTACTATTGTTCCCAAACCACTTTTTGTTTCTCCTATCCGCATAAACCGTAAGCGGTTGAGAACTGTTTCCTCTTCATCCTCATCTTCTTCGTCGTCGGCCCTGTCTGACGTGTCGTCGGCATCCATTCCAAGTCTGCGGGATAGTTCGGCACCACAAGAGGTACCCAAATCATCTAATAATAATGCTTCGACAGAATCCAGTTGTGTGTTAAAAGCTAATCATCAGCTAGAGAAGATGGCAGCTAATAAAGGCAAAACTGTTATTTTGGACGTGGGGGGGACTGTATTTAAAACTTCTATGGCAACGTTGAAGTCCCATCAGGAAACTCTCTTCTATCACTTGGTAAAGGAGGACGCCCCTATCAAGGCAGATAAGAAGGATGGTCATTTTTATTATTTCATTGACAGATCACCAAAGCATTTCGATCTTATTCTCACCTTTTTAAGAGGGGATGTTGGAGCCCCTGCCTCTAAAATGTCATTGCCATATAATTATCAATCCCTTTATGAATTGCTCAGTGAGGCCCAATTTTACGGAATTACTGACTTACAGTCTTTTATAAGTCAAAGATTGCAGGAGATTTAAGGCTTCCTGTCTGTGAATGTGATCGTACAATGAAGTCGACTTGTATGTTCTTGTTAATTAGTGCTGCTATTATTATATTATTCATTATTGTTCCTTGTTCACTAATTATCTTGCCTGCTCGCAGGAGTTCGCCTTTAAAGGTGGTTTTACGGTGTTTGCCGTCACATGCTTATCTGAAATGGAATTCATGTGTATAGTATATATATTGTTTAATATTTAAGTTACAAATGTCACTTTTAAGTGCAAAACTAGTAGAGGCGTTAGTCTTGCAAAATTTTCTGGTTATTCTGCCAGACTCAAGTTAAAACGATGCAGTACTCAACACTATAGCTTTGCCTTGGTTTAATTTACTCATTCGGGACGAATGTTTTTCAGGGGAGGGGGCAATGTTACGCGCAGGCAAAGCTCATAGTGCTGATTCAGTCTATGTTAGTAGTACTAACTTATTATGCTTAAATCGCCTGTAATATGTGCCACTCAGGTGGATAATCAGTATTGTTTTCTTTGTAACGTAAGATATTTAAATAGGCCTAGCCTATAGTCAATTCAGTTATAGATGCATCAACACTGTTATAAGTTTACGAGCATATATAATTATTATTTTACTATTAATATCATTATTATATATATATATAATGCTACCAAAAAGTCATAGTGATGACATTATCCAGCTTCAATTATTAAAAGTTTATCGGCTGTTCATTCATTGCCAGCCTTTCGGAAGTGTCAAATGGAGGCAAACCGCGTGCGTTCAATGTCATAAAATTAACGTGTGAAAACTACTTTACCCCGTTCCTAATTCAGCTTGTCAGTTTTCAATAATGCGTATTATTGTGCCCCACCTCATGGGCGAGGGGGACACATCAGCAGGATAGCTTGCCTATTAATATTTTACTCGTATTTTTCAAATATTCATCGGCTGTTTCTTCAGAGCTTCTTTCATCAACTCCTGCGTTTGACATTTTTTCACGCGCTTATGTTCCAGACGCTGTCATTGGCCGAGTTACTCGCGCTTTCGTTCTAATGAATCTGATTGGTTAGTTTACGCGAGCTAGCGTTCCAATCCCTCTGATTGGCGGAACGTTTAAATCTTAGCAGACGACAGTCTTGAGGCTCGGCACTTCGGTCTTTGGCTGCCACTGGGTGTAGTTCGTTTAGTGTAAAAGTCTTTATTACTTTTAAGGCCCATTTTGCCTTAGGAGAAACTAATGGATTCTTTGATGGTAGGTTAATAGCAGTCTAATTATGCCGATGGAAAACTCTAGACCTTTATGTAGGCTGGAGAATGTGTTTTTTTTTAAGTTAGGCCTTAGGCCTAGTTTCCCTCGTCAATCACTATGAGTGATTAGATTAGCATCATTCTTTTAGACTAGTCCTATATTTAATATTTTGTCCGGATTTCCTAACCTCCAGAACTGGCCTTTTTGTATAGGCCTATTACTACAGGTTGTTATTTTCAGCGTAATCATTCGTGGGAAAACCCCACACCCTACCTACCTTTGGGGAAAAATCCCCATTTTCATCAATTAGTGGGTAAATCCCCACTTTTATCATTTTTGGGGAAAAATCCCCATTTTCATCAACTAGTGGGTAAATCCCCACTTTTATCATTTTTGGGGAAAAATCCCCATTCTCATCAATTAGTGGGTAAATCCCCGCTTTTATCATTTTTGGGGAAAAATCCCCATTCTCACCAATTAGTGGGTAAATCCCCGCTTTTATCATTGTTGGGGAAAAACCCCCATTTTTACCAATTAGTGGGTAAATCCCCACTTTTATCATTTTTGGGGAAAAATCCCCATTCTCATCAATTAGTGGGTAAATCCCCGCTTTTATCATTTTTGGGGAAAAATCCCCATTCTCACCAATTAGTGGGTAAATCCCCACTTTTATCATTTTTGGGGAAAAATCCCCATTCTCATCAATTAGTGGGTAAATCCCCGCTTTTATCATTTTTGATGAAAATCCCCATTTTCATCAATTTGAATTACTGGGTAAATCCCAATTTGGTCGTTTTTGGGGAAATAATCCCTACTTTTTAGCACTTTTGGGGAAAAACTATAGGAATACAATCTTGCTTGCAGCAAGTGTAAGGGCGAAGGGTGGTAAAAAAAAGGGTCATTTATTTAACATATAATAGACCTATATAGTTATAGTAGTATTTAGTGTCTTATATTAAATTAACTTGATATTGTTGGCCTATTATATTATAATTTATGCAATTTGTCGCCTAATTTCTTCATTATACATTGCTGAAGACAGTAGAGTCTATAATCTATAGGCCTATAATAAATTAATTGTTTTTATATATGTAATAAAATTTATTAACTTTTAACTTTTGTTTGTCTTATTCTTTTGGTTTAGCACTAGGCTGGAGCGAACCCTATTTTATTTACGTTCTTTGTTAAGGGAATCGAGGAACCGTAACAGGGGGGGCATAATAAGTCCACATGTGAATGTGGACGAATAAAATATAATCAAGCTAAGTCAAAAAACAACTTTCTTTAGGATTACTTATTTTCTCCATCAGTGGACGAGATTTAGGAGCTTAGTTTTATTTTTAAAATTGCAAATAACTTACAGTACAGATAGGGGTACTTACTTGAATAAATTTGTGAAGATCTGGACTTGCAGCCCTGTAATAGTAATAGATATCAGGTTTAGAGAAAGAGAGAGAGAGAGAGAGAGGGAGGAAGGAGAAGATAGAGAGAGGGAAAGAGAGAGAGGAGAGAGAGTTTAAGGTCCTTTCAATACAAACTAGGTAGGTGACAGACCATTCGGCCACCCCCTACCCCCCCTTGACATGTTATCATTATCCAATTAACTGTGACAGTGGACGAAACATAGGAACGTGGGGCAGCAGAGCATGCATGGTTCCTTGTTAATTCAAAACAACCAAGAATCTCCCCAAAACTTACCTGGCTGTCGCAAATATCTCTTTACATCGTTTTACTCTCATTGGATACGAAGACTGTAATCATAAACAAATATATGAGATAGTAATAGGAAATAAAATGAATTGGGATATAACGTCAAGGGATCTTTTACACATGCATGCCAATGTGTACATGGAACTTCATTTTGTCGTCCCATCTGAATGATCACACAGCTGTCCTTGTCACACCAGATAACATAGTAATAGGTGTATATAAATTAAATAACAAGTTCAGATTAACAAATATTTAGTAATTTGTTTCCTAACTGATCCAAGGGAAGGGGGATAAAGAGAGAGAGAAATGGGGTTTAACATCCACTTGACATATACTATGTCATTTCTGGACTAACATATGGTTGAATTTTATTTCAATAACTTGATTGCATGCAGGGGGGCCCCACGAGGTTGGACAAGCAACCCTACTCTTTGTCACCCTACTCACGAAACTGTATTTAATATATCAAGGACTTCATTCACTCACCTTAGATACGGACATCAACATCCAGATTGCTTGTTTAGGAAAAGATACGAGTAATTTGGCAATAATATCCTGTTAACACAAAAACATTCTTAATAAGAAATCCATGTTGCTTTTCTCTACTGATTATATCTTGGATTGAATTAACTGATTGAACAATAGGTTAACCAACTAGTCATCACTAGTTTCAATCTCGATCCCAATGGGTGGGGGGGCGAAGCTAAGGAACTGATTTCATGCTGATGAATGGCCGGTGAGTTTTACCAAAGATTTTAGATTGAATTAACTGATTGAACAAAAGGTAAACCAATTAGTCATCACTAGTTTCTCAGTAATACCATGAAATGAAATAGATTTTCCTACTGTTCTGCTCCAAACTGGACTAATGAAGATGGGCATACATCATACAGTGTGCTATGAGGGAAATTTAAGATAAAGATATTTTAAAATTAAGATAAATTTATCATTACCTGTAACTGTTTAAAAACGTCTGGATGAGCATGACAGATACGAGATATAAGTTGTGGAAAGGCCGTAAAAAACTGATATTCCGCTAACTGTCTGATCAACCCTTCAATAGTCTAAAATACAATAGTTTAAAATCCAATAGTCTAAAATACAATGGTTTACAATTACAATAGTTTAAAATAAAATGGTCTGAAATACAATAGTCTAAAATCCAATAGTCTAAAATCCAATGATCTAAAATCCAAGAGTCTAAAATACAATAATCCACATAGCTTCTTCCTAGTGTTCCAGTAATCTCATGATAACTTAAGCATTTCGAGCAATTTTCATCTCCGGAACATAAACAATGTATCGATTACAAGGAGAAAGATACACAACACTTTCAAAACAAAGCCAGAAATTACCTTATTGAGCCTACTAAGTATAACATTATGGGCCTGAACTTTATGTTGCGATTTTCCTCGTTCTTTTCTCTCGGCTTCTACGACCGTTGTACCATAATCTAACCACAAACTAAGTAATCTCGGCATTGATTGGTAGATATACTGGCTTCCATATTGTAACGACTGACCGAAATACTTCACAACGTGTATAATAAATTCTCTGTAAAATATATAGAGAGAAATGGGGTTTAAAGTCCACTTGACACAAACTAGGTCGTTTCGGGACTATCTGTAACATAAATAATATAATAATAAACTGACCGTTATTTCACCAAGAATATCTTTTTTTCAAATGAAAAGGGGTTTAACAATTCACTGACATTCTGCTCTAATACTGGGCTAATGACGACAGCCATACGCCATACAGTGTGATCTGAGGGAAATTTTGCCTGAGCAGCAGCACTACGGCTACTCTTACATTGAATTCCAAATTATTAAGTTTTTGCATTTATTGTTAGTTCTTTATTAGGAAACTATACAGACAATACAAATAGTTTAACGTAAGTATTACTTGTACATGTTTATTATATCTACTGATTTATCCAGTTCATAAAAATATATCACATTTTGAAATATTATACAGAATTTTAGAATAAAAATGACCAGTATTTGTGAATTAATTTTTTACCCTTGTTTATCTGGCCTATCTTTATCATCTATTAAAGTTGTCATTATTTTATCGTAATAGTTGGCCAGATAGAAATGACCATCTTCCCAGTTTGGTAGAATATCGATGACATCTTTGTATCTTTTGACTATAGCATTACTCTCCATACTGGACGTCTCTTCACTGTATCTACCGTACAGTAGCAACACCTGAAATACACCAAACGTCCAGTTCTTCTTGTAGTCAAGGTGCCTGCTTAATTTGTCTGCCTATAGGTGAGCCGCTTTCTAGCAAAGAGCTTATAATATGCTGGTGCCCCCTTTGTTAAAATCGTCAAGACAGATTCGGGATGTCTTGTATTGGTGACTAATTTTGAAAAGGACACATTTACTTGGTGTTGGACATTTTCTTATTTAACTAAGAGAATAGTCGATTTTTATGTTTAGATATATTAATTACAACACATGTAGATACAAAATGACTTTATGGCTGCCCCCCCCCCATCTTCATTCTCCCCTGTGATTTTGCCCATTTTGCCCCTGTGTTACTATAGGTAGGTAAACACCAAGCTTGAAACATCTTCTTAACCACTGGTGGATCAAAACAAAATTAATCTATTAGACAAAAAAACAAACCTTAGCATAGACGGCACGTTTGGCCTTTCCTTCATCACTGACATCACTTTTCAAGTTAACAATATTACTAAAATGTTCGTTGATTCCTTTCTCGAGGCAGGTGAGAGCAGCATCATTATCTCCTTTCTCCCACAACCATTTGGCTTTCTCTAGAGCAAACTCTGGTAGATTAAACTCTCCAGCATGTAGTAGACAACTATACGCTGTTTGAAAATATCCAGCTCTATAAATGAAATGAAATAGGGTTTAGCGTCCCAATGTTCTGCCCCAAAACTGGGCTAATGAAGACGGGCATATGCCATACAGTGAGCTATGAGGGAAATTTGGCCCGGACAGCGGCGCTATGGTCTACTCTTATATCGAATTCCAACTGTCAAGGGATCTTTTACATGCACGCCAATGTGTACACAGGACCTCGGTTTTTTGACCCATCCAAGCAACTAGACAGCTGTTCTTGTCAGGCCCTCCGTCCTGCATCACTGACAAGAGGGAATCACACTGGAAAAACCGGATGAACTTTCTCGGCCAATACAGGGATCACTTTCAACGTCCTACACTACATGAAGATCTGACAAGATCACGTCTGGGGTCATATGAGAGGCTTTTGACCCTATGGATAAATGTTATCGAATGCATGACAATGATAGACAGTAGTATTGAAGGTTGGGACAAAATGACAAGTTTACGGAAGTTATGTCCAAGATTTAACGACGGCCAAATTTACCGATGCAAGTGCACCCAAGCGTAATATTCATTGATGTCAGTATGAAAAACATGAGATTTTATTAAAAGGCCACTCCCGTTAAGCGGTCAATCGTAAAAATTCCCACGGGTGGCTGCTTAATGCAGATTCTACTGTATATTGATTAATCAATTAGCGTTGACGTTTCTAGTGATTTAACAATGAGGTTGCTGTAACAGACCGTTTCATTCGCTAATCCCTCACTTCAACCAATATGTCGGTAATATAACAACTCTTCCAGATCCTAGTGTAATAAAGACAAGTAAAACGCAATTTTGAACAATAAAAAAACAAAACTAAATGGGATAAGTGTTTTAATCAGATTGAGTATGAGAAGAATAAAAACTTACTTTCTAGCAACTTTAGCACTTCTTAGCCACCATGTACCAATTTGTGTATCGATATTAGCTGGACGATCTACATCAACCAATGAGAACAATGTACGACGTAGAGTAAGAATTGGTTCTTGAGTTCGGAATGATGACTGAAACACAATACAGATCGTAAACATTTAAGTCTTAATGATACTATCAAATAAGGGAGGTCGGATGGTCGATTGGTTAGCACGTGCGCTGTATTATGTCTGTCATTATGTCAACTGGCATGGTTTTGATTCCCCGGTTGTACGTGACAAGGAGTAGGGTCATCTGTCCAACCCACTGTTTCCTCCCACTGTTAAAGACCCCTACAGAAATAAAATTGAATCGTATGTTAGTTCCTGGTTTGTTTCAAGTAAAGATGTCTGTGCATGCGTGTTCGTCCATCTCACTTTGTTGCGTTGGCAAAATACACCCCCACATGTGATATTAAATTAACAAACATGACCCCATGAATATCTTTGGCCATCATATTTGGCCCTGGACAAATTTGGGCCCCAGGCAAACTAGGGTCCCTGTGCAAATTTTGGCCTCGAACAAAGCCGGGTGGTATTCTGCTAGTATAATAACAATAAGTCAATTTATATTGTGTAAGATCCATATACCTGTGTAGTTAATAATCGTGATTCCCACTGACTGAGTAAACTGACTTGAGATTTTCTAGAACTTGGTTCACTATTATCGTCATTAGTTACAGGAAAATCAAACAGCACTTTCATAGATTCTTCTATTTCATTTAATATATGAAGACTGTAAAAACAACACACAAAGTGGAGTTTAATGTCTTACTGTTCTCACTTGGGACCGGGTATCGTCCAAATTTTACGAAAAAAGGAAAGAAACTACCCTTACCATTCAGAATCCAGTACACCAAATCCAGTAAATAGATTGCCGTCTAGAATGTGTTAAATGCCGTCAAGATTCATCAAAAACCGCCCAGTTTGTGCTACCGTGTAGATTTAGAAACACCGTTTACTTTCGACATCGATCGTCCACTTTACGACCGTTCAGTTTCTCTGGATTTTTTTAAAAAATGAACACTACCATTTACATTTGAAAGGGGTTTAATTTTTAGACAAAGCATTTTTCGTAAAATCTGGACGATACCCAGCCCCTAGTGTCTACATTATTGATCTTTTTGGCTGGCTTTGGATATATACAGGAGAATTTTGGGTTATTCTTGTAAAAGTTTTTCTTTACACCTGTAAAGCTCTTTTTTGGTCCTTTTTCATGAAATTCGAACTCATCCATCATTACAGTGTAACGGTGATATATGCAAATGTTTCTTTTTAAATAGGATAAAAATTGCTAACTCTAGAAGGACCACAACCTAAAAACGTGATTTTTCATACAATCAAGGGCAATAATTCAGGAAGTTACGATTTGATATGCGCAAATATCGAAAAGACCAAAATCTTTGGATTATAAACATGCATTTCAAGTGACCTGTAGAGTGTCTGCAGACAAATTTCTGGACAGACGGACGGACGGACTGTGGCAAAGACAATATACGTCCACATGAAAATTTGGGCGTATAAAAAACAGACTTCATATAATGTTACCGACCCAACAATATTTTCATATCCTCTATGATAAGATCCCGTCTCCATACTAGCAGCTGATAACGGTCCCATTTGTTCCTTCCGTACAATCTGTAGTTGTTGACAAAATTCTTCTTCATTCTGAAATATTCATCATCAAATATTCACCACTGTTAAACAAGTAATCCATTGGCCATATTTTAAAGCAGGGGACGATTCTTAGCAGTAGAAGATTAATACAGGAAAGTACCAAAGTGGTCAGCTGAACGAATCTCATTTCTTCGAGGGGGATCACGGTAGCTAAGTGGGTAAGACGCTGACTCGCTGATGTAGGAGGGAGAGTCTGACAAGGACAGCTGTCTAGTTGTTCAGATAAGACAAAAAAACAAGGTCCTGTCTACACATTAGTTTGCATGTAAAAGATCCCTTGATAGTTGGAATTCTATATAAGAGAAGGCTGTAGTGCCGCTGTCTGGGCAAAATTTCCCTCATAGCACACTGCAAGGCGTATGCCCGTCTTCATTAGCCTAGTTCAAAGCAGAACAGTAGGACATTCAACCACATTTCATTTCATTTCTTTAAGGGTTGAACATAAATTCTGTAATTTTCTGGATGTTGTTGTTATTTATTACAAATTTAACATCCAATACAATGAATAGGATATTATGGACTGGTTGATTTAATTGAATTATTTAAACTTAATGGATTGAAAATTGGTAAAACACAAAATAAAAAGGTTCTCGGATATCAACCTTACCCTATGTTTAGCAGCCAATAAAATTCTTCCAACACCAACAGGCCAATTTCTACTGTGTCTCTCCTGAAAAAGAATAGAATAACTTTAGTTTCAGCTAATTATGGTCCATTATTGAATAAACACTCCAGACACCTAGTCAAATAATTGGTGATAAGGTCATCACAGTGGGGTAGTGCGTGCTTGAGCGACAGCCCCGGATGTTCTGAAATGACATGAAATGAATTCCGGTAATAGTTCTTCTTCCAGGGATAACTAGTCATAACAAAACACTTCTCTATTATTTGATAATGACGTTTCATAACACATACAGGTCACATAACTTGAAAACATAGTAACTGGTCAAGATAATATATTCAGTGGTTGCATGAAAATCCTCATGCTTATTCTCTTGACACCATTTGAGGAATTGACAAACTTCAATCTCGAATGATCAAGTAATTCCAGATGCTAAAATTAAATTACTTTACCAACTTACCATCTTTTTAAATGTCTCTAGTTTATCCCAACTTCCCAATTTCCACGCAGCCTCCACTCTATACGCATTTAATTGTTGAGTCCAATTTGGTCTTAAAACATAGAATAACAGTATATCAGTGAGTCAGCATAAAAAAATACAATAGTAAACAGGCCTTATGCAAGATTAGGTAAAGAGCTGACAGTTCTCACAATAATAGTTAAAAACTAGATAATGTAAAAGGAATATGCTGAAAATTTCAGTCACATTGCTCCACTCTAAACCGAAATATTAGCGATTGAATTTTAGGCCTTGTCTCGATTATCCATTTTTGGATTTTAAGCTCAACTCCGGTTACAAAAATACCGAAATACTTTAATAAAAAAAAAAGGTAACGCCCCCAAGCCGCCATTCTTGTTTCGAGTTTGTGGAATAAATATGGTGGACATGGAGGCTTACGACCTGGAAAGGTTAGCCGATCTCACTTCCAGTTTGTTTATTGTCAGCTAGCTATACACAACCGGCCTTATTCTCTACACACGCTTCACTGATTACTCTATTTTTTTCCCAACAGTATAGCAAATTATTGAAGATTGCAAAGTTTGCATGCATGTGTTTTGTGATGTATGTGTATGCATGCGGACCTTAATGAAAGTTTTATCTTACCGTTCAGCTATAACACCAGTAGCGTGTAATAAGGCTTTATTATGTTGGGATAATTCCATTAAACTACGTAATAATCCCTGATGATGTCGAACTTCGTCTGGTTCTAATTGTACAGCTCGTTCATAACAAGCCTGGGCATCTTGCTGTTGTCCTGTATAAAATATACAGTAGAATCTGCATTAAGCAGCCACCCATGGGAATTTTTACGATTGACCGCTTAACGGGAGTGGCCTCTTAATAAAATCTCATGTTTTTTGTACTGACATCAATGAATATTACGCTTGGGTGCACTTGTATCGGTAAATTTGGCCGTCGCTAAATCTTGGACATAATTTCCGTAAACTTGTCATTTTGTCCCAACCTTCAATACTACTGTCTATCATTGTCATGCATTCGATAATATTTATCCATTTTTGTAAAATCTCATGTTTTTTTTGTGCTGACATCAATTAATATTACGCTTGAATGCATTGGAAGCAAACACCAATACTTCACTTGCATCGGTAAATTTTTGTGCTGACATCAATTAATATTACGCTTGAATGCATTGGAAGCAAACACCAATACTTCACTTGCATCGGTAAATTTGTCCGTCGCTGAATCTCGGACATAACTTCTGTAAACTTGTCATTTTGTACCAACCTTCAATACTACTGTCTATCATTGTGATGTATTCGATAATATTTATCCATTTTTGTGAAGAAAATCGATGAATTAATTTTATTTTATCACATAAGCACATGAACCAAAAACATCGCTGATTTTGCTACCGATTCACAGGGGGGGCGTCACTCTGTATGTAATATTACAGGTGGCGCTAAAAACGTCTATTTAACAACATCGCGGCTTTTAGTCGGTACTTTCAGTTTATTCAATCAGTATCAAATAATGTTCCGTTACTTGTGAAAACAATGATCAGGTTTGTCGTTTAATAAAACAATAGATTAATTAACAGATAATCCCGGGTTAATTGTTATTTTCACATTTCTTTTTACCTGATCAGTGGGAGTCCAGTTAATTGATTACTACTCACGGGATTAGCGGGGGTGTTACGAAGAATGACAAGATGGTATCATTCAACAATGGCCGTTGAATGGGCGATGTTTTGTTAAATTCATTAGCAAAATAGTGACCGCTGGCCGCGTTAGTGGAGTGACCGTTGAATAAAGAGATGAAACAATAGAATTTTTACGGGGGGAATTTATTGTGACCGCTTACAAGGAGATGTCGCTGAATAGGAGTGGCTGCTCATACGGATTCTACTGTACATTCATCAATAGATTACCTCTAGTTCTAAATCGTTTCAGATTTCTTGTAATTACACTAAAATAATACAAAGTTTAGGATATGCTCCCTTTTCTAGTTTTAAATCAACTCTCTTGATAGATTGTTTTTATTTTATGTGACAGCCATTTCACTGGCGGCAGTTTGATATTAGAGCAGAGACAATAAATCATGCCCCGAAAGCATTCTCAGACTTTAGTTAAGAATTTACTCAAAGTTGTTCCTTTCAATTATTTTTACTAAAGTACAACCATTTACAAAACTTTTGTTGTTGTAATGTATGAAATACATCAATAAGAAATTATGTGCAAAGTTTTGTGTTTCTGGATCAAAGCTATTTCTCATAAACAGTGAATGAAAGTTGAGTAAATTCTTAACTGAATGATCTGTGAATTCGCGGGCCAGTACTACAAGGTTAAGGAGTCAGGGCCATACCCACCATGGGATCCCAGATTTTTAATATCATACGTAGCTTTAAAACAAAGTTGCGTGAATTCTTAACTTAAGAATGCTTTGTGAACTTCGGGGCCATGATAGGTTAATCCAGCACTTACATTCTATAATGATTTCAACCAAATTAAAATATTTTTCATACCTAAACTTTCGTGTGTTCGAATTTCTTGAATTAACGTAGGTTTTTTCTGGCAGACGGCAGCCACTCCCAATACACCATCCTGTTCATCCATTGATACATACAATCTCTAGAATTAATATGGATCCTCAAATTACAATCTGATTCAAATACAAGTCTGAATCTCTAGAATTAAATGTCATTTACTTACTCCATGGATCCTCAAATTATAATCTGATAACAACAAGTTTTAATCATGCTGTGTTTTTGTTTAAATACTTTTGAAGGCCTGAACACAGAGAGAAGGATAGAGAAAGAGAGAGAGAGAGAGTGGGGGGAGAGTCCATATGGGATTCCTCCAAAGAATCCAAAAATGAAATTCGAAAGAAGATCTCTTGAGAAATAACCAAGCTATGAGTAATTTGAATTTTTTTTTGGTCCCATCTGTAAAACTTCATGTTTGTCAGTAATGACTCAATTCATACTTAACAAATAGAGGCCAACCAAATCTAAGTTGGCAGAATGTTTGCACCATTTACAGTTTTAGCGGCACAAATTGACTAAATCACCCAGAAAAGATTAAAATAAAAACATTTAAAGAAACAATACGTGTTTGCTGCACAACCCCACAATAGCTGTTTAGCAATGAGAAGTTCCCAAACGGATACATGCTATCCACAACTACGCAGCTATAGTTGATACTTGGATATCAGAAGCCAAAAAATACTCAGTAGAACTTTATATGACCTCTTACCTGCATGAAATCTAAGTGGTCTTGTAAATTTTGATCAGTGCTTGATAAATATTGTTCAAAATGCATGAGACCTCTTGTAAAGGCTTTACAATTAAAACATGCTTCTGCTAGTTCATCTTGTGGTATTCTCTCGAGAAAATTATCAACGGCTTGATAGCCAGGATCTTTTAAATACGCTGCCTCTATAAAATAAAAATCAAACATAAGGGCCTAAATATTCAGTCTACATACAAAAGGTTAGCAATACCACATGTTTATTCAATCAGCCATTACTGAGAAGAGATAGTAGATCATGTTAATACGGGAGATAGAAATGAGGTTTAACGTCCACTTGACACAAACTATGTCATTTTTGGACTAACATATATGGGGTCTTTAGCAGTGGGCAGAAAGCAGAGGACCCAGAGAAAACCCACAAGGTTGGACAGTCAACCTTATTCCTTGTCACATACAACCAGGGAATCGAAACTACTCAGTTGACTCAAAGACAGACCTTATGATACAGCACACACATGCTAGCTCCTAACACCCCTTATATTTAAGGACTACATACAGCTTGATATAACACTATCCTACAGTATAACTTACCTTTAGGATTGGGTTTTTCAGCAGCTTTTGTTTGAGCTCTGTGTCTACGCCATTTAGTGAGATAATCAATAACAGAAAATACCGTCTGTGCACTCATGTGGCGGAAATCAGAAGCACTACCATGTCTCGTATCAGGTTTCTTAACTTGAGTTAAAACTTCCATTATTTCGGCAAATACCTATCGAAATACAATTATAAATATATTTAAATACATGTTCAAATTCAATTAAATTCATAATTTTACTAATCTGAACAACACACATGAATTTATGCTGATTTGACTTTAAATTCTGTTTGATTGTTACTAGTATACCGACGAACAACAAAGACTAGTATACCCACCATAGAGCAGTCTACCCAGAAACAACAAAGACCAGAAAGTATACCCACAAACAACAAAGACGAGTTAGTATACCCACAAACAATGAAGACCAGTATACCCTCGAACAAAAAAGACCAGTAAACTATATCCATGAACAACAAAGACTTGTATACTATACCCTGGAATAACAAAGACTTGCATACCCACAAACAACAAAGACAAATATAACCACAAATAACAAAGACCAATATACCCACATACGAACAGTCTACTCACCTCATTAACATCTTCCTGAACACCATCTTGTAAAACTTGTACGGCAACATGAGGTAATATATATAACGCTACATGTGTATGATATTTGATAGTAGCGCTACACGTCTGAAATACTCGAAAAGCTTTCGGTTGTTTCACCTAAAATATAACAAATCATAGTAAACAAATAAAATATAACAAATCATAGTAAACAAATAAAATATAACAAAACATAGAACGATGAACAATTAAAACATAACAAATCATAATATGATGAACAATTAAAATATAACAAATCATAGCGTGATGAACAAATAAAATATAACAAATCATAGCATGATGACCAAATAAAATATAACAAATCACAGCACGATTAACAAATAAAATATAACAAATCATAGTATGATGAAAAAATAAAATATAACAAATCATAGCACGATGAACAATTAAAAAATAACAAATCACGACACGATGAACAAATAAAATCCCTCTTTTGAAAATAGGTATGTTTTCCCTATGTATATTTCTGCTTCAATTTTACATATTCTTTGAGATTATGTATCTGGCCCTGAGTTCACAAAGCATTCTAAGTCTGAGAATGCTTTGTGAACTTGGGGCCTGATTGTTATGTTGCCTTCCTGTACAAGAGTTGTGTATCCGTGTTGCATTGATACAAGAGTGGAATGGTCAATACAATACTTTGGTCATTTTCAGGCAAAAATTATTTTTATTTCTATTATAAACATTGGGACAAAGGGGATTTTTGCCAGGCAGCAGCTTTATCACCTACTCTGTCTTGAATTACTTGTGGGTAGGGGTCTTTATTAGCAGTGGGAGAAAACCAGAAAACATGGAGGAAACTCAAGAGGTTGGACAGGCGAACCAATTCTTTGTCACATACAACCAGGGATTCGAAACTACGGCAGTTGACTCAGTGACAGGCTTTATGATACAGCACGCACATGCTAAACATTTGGCCATCTACCCCCCCTCTCCTGAAAAAGAAGAGAGAGAGAGAGAGAAATGGGGTTTAACGTCCATTCGACACAAAGTAGGTCATTTCAGGACTAACATTTTATTTCAATAATTCGTTTGAGCGTAGGGATCTTTAGCAGTGGGAGGAAACCGGAGTACCTGGAGGAAACCCACGAGGTTGGACAGGCGACCTTACTCCTTGCCATGTACAACCGCGGGGATTCGAAACCACACCAGTTGACTGAAAAAGAGAGAGAGGGAGAGACAGAGAGTTGTTACAAAATACTATACAAACCTTTGATATCAGATATCCCGTCCAGTTACTGACCCACTCTTTAAAGTTATTCCCTTTTACGCTTCTATAAATAGGTTTAGGTAAATTAGACCAACCGGCCCCTGTATTCAATCGATACCTGTAATTAAACATACATCATACAAGAGCTAAATCTGCCTATGGAAACATCTTTCTTTAGGCCTTTTAAATGTTATCTAAATTATTAATTGGACATTAATTAACTTATCTGGACCATAATCAACTCTTGTTGGGATTAGATGCTGAGTCAAGACCAGAGCGCCAATTTAGCACCAGCTATGACTCCCAAGACAAGCTAACTAAGAAGTCATTAAACATAGACATTTTAATGATAATTTATCCCGACGATAATCAACTCTCAATGTCAATGCTAGCCTGCGATATTTACTGAATTAGGATCCAATTTGTTGCTCAACTTTTATTTCTGATTTAATCATGAACTGGATAATGGAGACTATGTTTTTTTTTTCATACAGACTTTAGGAATGATGATTGAGGCTAATATTTCTCTACTTACTTTGAATTCAGAAGTGGATTAAGTATTTCTTGAACATGAACAGGAAAACGTTTCCACAGTTTCCCAGGTGATATTTCTGTCTCTTTCTGTACAGCTATTTCATATTCCTGTATTAATTCCTGCAGAGCAAACGCAGAACAATCCTGAAACTTTGGTTCCGTGGCTTCAAGAAATGCTTTAACAATCTTATTGATCAGATCCACGGCAAAGTTATCATCGTCAATGGAAGCTTGAAATTTTGCCATCTCCTCTTTAGGGTTGTTTGTCATTAGATCTAATCTAAAAATACACATTGTAACAATAAATTAATGAAAGACATGCAGAAATTTGTAGAATTATAATTTTATCAATTTGACTTAAATTTTCAGCAAATTGCTTTTACATTATCTAGTTTTTAACTTTTATAGTGAGAACTGCCAATTCATCTCTAATAATGCATTTTTAAAATTCCTCTTTTTTTGTCTTGTAAGGGGGGTTGTATGGTCGAATGGTTAGCGTGCTCGCGCTATATCATAAGGCCTGTTATTGAGTCAACTGGCTTGGTTTCGAATCCCTGGTTGTACATGGCAAAGAGTAAGGTCGCCTGTCCAACCTCGTGGGTTTTCTCCAGGTACTCCAGTTTCCTCCCACTGCTAAAGACCCCTACCCGCAAGCGAATTATTGAAATAAAATTAAAACTATATGTTGGTTCCAAAATGACCTAGTTTGTGTTGAGTGGACGGTAAACCCCATCTCTCTGTCTCTTTTGTCTTGTAAGAATTTGAGTAATATTCTACGTACCTTCCTTGATCTATTGCTCCTACTTCACCTAAACACTGAGCATACAACATCTGTAACTTGGGATCCGAGTCACGACAACCAGACAATAACTAAAATATCATTTATATACATTATAAAAAAATATCAGAACATTCAAATAACCAATGTTTGTAGGCATAATCACCTTCTGTAACATGTTGATAACAGTGAGCGTATTACGTACACTCATTGAAACATTGCAGTTAAACATGCATTATGCAAGAGCTAAATCTGCCTGAAATCTTATCTTAATCATTGATTAGACATTAATTAATTTATCCAGACCATAATAAACTCTCGATGTCTAAGGTAGCCTTCGATTTGGCTGGATTAGTTTCCTAAATGCTATTGATAACTAAATTTAAAACATGGATAATCAAGACTATGCTGTTTATATTAATGATTTTAGTAATGATGACCGAGGCTAGGCAAAATTTCACCCGCTTCTTTACACTATTATCGAGTTTTTAACTATTACAGTGAGAACTGCCAACTCTTTATCCTATCTCCCATAATGTATCTTTAATACATAAACTTAATTCAAAATTTCGTTTTGTCTTTACTACACTATGATTTGGATGCGTTGTTATATAACCTGTGTTATAGATGATGTGAGGAATCAGCCACTGAAATAAAATGAAATGGGGTTTAACGTCCAACTGTTCTGCTCCGACTGGGCTAATAGAAGACGGGTTATACGCCATACAGTGTGCTATGACAGCAATTTCGCCAGAACAGCGTAACTACTGCCTACTCTTATATCGAATTCGAATTGTCAAGGGATCTTTTACCTACATGCTAATGTGCACAGGGGACCTCGATTTATTGTCCCATCCAAATGACTAGACAGCTATCCTTGTCCGGTCCTCCGCCCTATGGTTATTGTGTAATAAGAGAGTATTACTTACCACTGATAGAAGTTGTGATATTATAGGATCAGCTGTTTCACTTCCCATAACATATTCATATAGTACATCCTGTAATATATCAAATATATCTTATACGACTCCCGTAATATATTATATACCAATTTATTGTCCTATCTGTAGAACTATAAACATAATTTCTTTGTCAGAAACAGAGAGAGAGAGAAATGGGGCTGGCACAAACATGATCATAAAGGAAGAGAATATCACATGGTTAAATTTTATTTTTTTCATGATTCGCTTGCACGTAGGGGGCTTAATCTGTGGGAGGAAATCATAGGACCCGGAGAAAACCCACGAAATTGGACTGGCAACTCTATTCTTTGTCACATACAACTGAGGACTCAAAACCACTCCGGTTGACTCACTGACAGACCTTATGGTACAGCCCGCATATGCTAACCATTCGGCCATCCAATCCCCCTGCCTCAGGAACAAGTAGGAACCTGGTTTACATAGGTGTCCGGACCAAATATGATTAATCCTGTTCAAAAATTGACCTGAATTTATTGATAAATAGTGACTGAATAGTCTTCAATTGCACCCCAAATATAATTTCTAGAGGGGCTGCAGCCCTAATGGAATATTGTTACTTTACACCATGATTCTTAACACGGGACATGCCAAGTACAATCAGATCGGACCCAATCAACAGATCAAGAACACCTATAAATTTACCTTTTCTTCTTGTACAAGTTTACGTAATTTTGTTAAAGCATGACATCTGACATCTAAACTTTCATGTGCTATTCCTTTCAGTGAATGTTCTAGTTTCGTCTTCAAATCGGACTGACTAAAAAGAAAAATATTTGACAATTTATTCTCAGTCATACAATTGTCAATGAAAGGAAATGGGGTATATAACGTCCTACTGTTCAGCTCCGATTTGGGCAAATGAAGACAGACTGTTAATCAAAGGCTCCTGTTTGGGTTCTGATAATAAATCCTGCAAGATTCAATATTTATTTCAATTGTTGATAAAACTAATATGTTTACCTGTCACATAGACAGCCTGAGCGACCTTCGGATGTAGACTATGGTTGCGACGACAGTCTCAACTATCCTAACCATGCTCTATTGTATGGTATGGCTGGTCACAACCACAGGTTGAGTTGAAATATAGTACGAAAATTTGTACAGCCCATCTGCCAAACAGACCTAGAGTCAAACAGCCCACCTGTCAAACTATAGTTTACCTTGACGGACCCTCTGTATATTGTTTTAATAATATAGTTTACCTTGATGGACCCTCCGTATATTGTTTTAATATAGCTTACCTTGATGGACCTTCTGTATATTGTTATAATAATATAGTTTACCTTGATGGACCTTCTGTATATTGTTTTAATACAGCGTTAACTTCCATAAGTTCAGGTATATCAGGTACAAAATATACCTCATTAAAATGAGTATGTAAAACTTTCCTGAAATATAAGTAAATACATTGTGTAATGAAATGAAATAAAATGGAGTTTAACGTCCTACTCTTCTGCACCTAACCTGGGCTAATGGAAGACGGGCATACGCTATACAGTATGCTATGAGGGAAATTTTGCCCGGACAGCGGCACTACAGCCTACTCTAAAATCGAATTCCAACTGCCTGGGGATCTTTTGCATGCACGCCAATGTGTGCACAGGACCTTGTTTTTCGTCCCATCTGAATGACTAGACAGCTGTCCTTGTCAGGCCATCAGTTCTGTATCACTGACAAAAGGAAACCACACCCAAAAATCAAGATGATCTTTCTCATCCAATGCAGGGATCGAACACCCAACCTCCAGGCTAGCGAGCCAGCGCCTTAACGACTTAGCCATGTGATCCCCCAAATACATTACGTAAGATTCAGATAAAGAGCTGACCATTCTTGCTATAATAGCTCAAAAATAGATAAAGTAAAATGAAAATATCATTCAATTTATTTCATTCTGAGCCAAGTTATCACTGTTTGTAGTTTTGACAAGATGTGTTTATTATCGTAACCATGGCAACTGGTATATTCGATGACAGTGCCAGTCTATTTAAAATCTTGAATATCCAATGCCATCAAGAGTTGATTATGGTCTTATCATGTTAACAAATGTTTAATCAATAATTTATACAACATTTAATGCCTAAAGAAAGACCTACAATAGGTAGATTTAGCTCTTGCAGAATGTCTCTTTCAAAGCCTATGTAAAATCAACAGTGCTTCAATAATTACCTATTTTCTACTATCATGTAATTGAAGATGTCGGCCATCTGTCTGGGTAGCTGTTCTATCAATGGTAAAAGTGTAGCAGTTATCAAAGACAACATCTGCCCCAATAGATTCAAATCTAAACTGAAAAGTAAAAACAATCATAGATGGAGAATGTGAAACAATTACTTTAAATAAAACCAAACAGGATTTAAATTTCTTTTTTTCTTCACCAACAAGGCTAATGATGGCAGCAATTTCTTTAAAGGTATACAAAAGAGAGGGTTAGAGAAATGGGGTTAAACATTCACGACACAAACTAGGCTAATAAACCTATATAAGAGAGAGGGTAAGAGAAGGGGGTTTAACATCCATGATACAAAGGTCATTTTGGGAATAACATGTTTCAATTTTATTTCAATAGTTCGCTTGAGCGTAGGGGTCTTTAGCTGTGGGAGAAAACAAGAGGACCTGGAAAAAACCCACGAGGTTGGAAAGACGACCCTACTTCTTGTCACGTACAACCGGGATTCGAAACCACACCAGTTGACTCAATTACAGACCTTATAATACAACACGCACGCGTGAACCATTCGGACACCCAACCCCCCCTTTAAACCTACTCTATCATATTTTAACCATACAGGGTTCTTTTACATGTACTCGAGACTTGAGTTCTTCTATTATCTGAATGATGGTTAAAATATGATAAAGAGTAGGTTTACAGGGGGGGGGTTGGATCGAACCCAGGATTGGTTAATAAGTTAACAATCTGGTTACTGAGTGACTGTGACTCCCTAAAAGACTGTACTTGATGACATACCTTCTGATGAAACAATTCCATGCTCTACACGAATTCTCCACAAATGTTTTATCTTTGAACTGTAACCCAAGTCTGCCAATAAAGAAAAACAGAAATAACATCTGCTTAAATTTTTCTCAATTTTCGAATGCACCCACAGGGTATCGTGGCTTTTCATGTCGTCTTTATTAGCTCTGTACGTATATGTCAGAAATAGCAAGAAACAATCGGCATAAATCTTGAAAGGTTTTCTATGTACACATCAATGCTTAAACCACAGGCCCCCAGTTCACAAAACAGACTTAAGTTACGAGATATATCATTGATCTACAAACACAAAACCCTGCACATAGTATATTATAGATGTATTTGATACATCAAAACAACAACAGTTTTATAAAGGGCTATATATTAGTTACAATAAGGCGAACAATTTTGAGTAAATTCTTAACTGAAGTCTGAGAATGCTTTGTGAACTTGAGACCTCATCTATCCCCATCTCGACAATCGAGACCAACTTACCGAAGCGTATTTAATATTTTATATCTAATAGAACTGATGTGTTTCGGTCCCATTAATCTAATAATAGCTGTTAAACTTTCAAGGGCCTGAAAACACACAAATTTTATAGCTTCATTTTGTATTTATAGAATAATGGGGATCAATTTTAGATGTTTCATAATTAATTTTAAATATCCTCCATCAGGTTGATATTTCCATTCTACATTTTTTCACATACACTCCAGATGAGTAACAAAACTAAACAATGTATATAATTTGGCAGAATTTGGTTTCCGAGAGGCATGCATGGAATCTTTAAACATAGAAAAATATTTCGCATCTTTGGGATATAAACCTATATCTCAATTTTCATCGAAATTGGATACAAACTGTGACAAGTAGAGTGTCCACAAACAAAATATGAACGAACGGACAGACAGGGGCGACAACAGTATTTGGTATTATTATTGGACACCTCTAACATACCAGTCTCTTATCTTGTATAATAAAATAAGGGTTCATCAACTTGAAATCTAAATAAGCTAGAACACCCAGTAGTCTTGGTTCTAAATAATCTGCCTGGAATCAAAAATAAATGATGAATCCAATAAGTTTTAAGACAAAGAAAAACACAGGAGAAGTTCAAAAGGTTGCGAAGATTGCAAATCTAAATTTTCTTCCAAGAATTCTTAACACATACTAGGTCATTTCAGGATTGTCAAACGGTAAATTTTTCTCTCAATAATTTCGTGTTATGGGAGAGTGCAGGAAGGGTCATTAGCAGTGGGAGGGAATCAGAATCATACGGTTAGGCATAAACTAGGTCATTTCGAGTGTGTCATATGGGATATTTTCATTTCAATAATTTACTTATGTGTGTGTGTATCGAAGAAAATCAGAGAAAAAGCAGAAAACCTATAAGGTCAGACACATACACACCCGAGACCTAAAAGCACACCAATTGACTCACTGACAGAAATTATGATCTAAAGTGCATGTTTCCACCTAATTCCTAACTAACAACATGATCATAATCTTTGAGAGGCATTTAGTAACTGGATAGAGCAATACCCAAAAACACATACTTATGGAATAACAGCTACATAATTTATTTAGGCGACGTTTCGAAGTGTATTCTCTCAACGTTATCAAACTAATACAGTAAAACAAGAATTATGAGATCAATATATACAGAAAATCTATAACAACAATTCATGATCATAGTGAATTTCTATTGTAATAATTATTTACCATTTGCTCTTGTGTAACAATCGGTGGTCCAGTATATTGTTCATCATAGTCCGATAACATCTTTAACCCTACAAACACCTGTAGAACACAGAAACAATCGGATTTAAACACAGGGTTAATGAATCAAAACACAGTCCAGTTGATAAAGGGTTACTAAATCAAAATATATTTGGGTGGATAGAGGGTTAATAAATCAAATACATTTAGGTGGATAGAGGGTTATAAATCAAAATAACACTAGGGTGGATAAAGGGTTAATAAAATACATTTGGGTGGATATAGGGTAAATAAAATAGATGTGGGGGTTAAAGGGTTAATAATTCAAAATACATTTGGGGGGTTAAAGGGTTAATAATTCAAAATACATTTGGGGGGATAAAGAGTTAATAAATTAAAATACATTCTGGTGCCATTGAAACAGTTTACATTCTGGTGGAGTTGATTATTGGATTTATGTGAATAAATGTGTAGGAACAATAGTACAGCATTCTGATTAAAACACAGTTCCTATTTCCTTTTGTTTTTTATAGTTCAAAATTTCCCTTTACTTGTCTTTACTTGGCTAGGATCTGGAAGAGTTGTTATATAACACGCCTCCTGGATGATGTGCGGAATTAGCCACTGAAAGGGTCTGTTATGTCAAGATTTTGGCGTGAGCAGCACAGAACTGTGGGTAACCCACTAGAGACATCAACACTGATCTTTCACATGTGGGTAATTATATTTCAATATTTCGCAAGTTCCTGACCTACAGAAGACTTACCTCTTTATAATTGGTGCCAAGATGTAACAGTAAAACATTGTGAGCTCTCTGAAAGTCCATTCTCAGAAGACTACCAAGATCAAAGTTTGTTTCAGACTGAAAGCAAAATAAAACATGTGAAAAACTCATTTTAAACATCCTGTGAAGATATTGCATTTTGTAAAACATTCATGAATACAAGTTAACATCAAAAGGCAAAAATTAAACAAACAAAAAAAATATTGTAACTTCAAGGGACTTTAACAATATGCAAGAGCTAAATATGCCAATTGCAGGTCTTTCTTTAGGCCTTAAATGTTATACAAACTATTAATTAGACATTAATTAACTTATCCCAAGACAATAAACAACTTTCGATGCCATCGGATGGCTCTGATTTTAAGTAGATATAATACGTTTTGCGGTTGAAGATTTCCATAAAAATGGATAATTCCAAATTTTGATAGTGTTTTTTCTAAAAGACCAAACGAAAAATCGTGTGTATAAAAACATACATACCTGAAAATATGCTATAACTTTCTCCATGTCGGAATCTTGACAAAATCTTACAATGTGAGAGAAAATATATTTAGCATTGTGAATCATCATCATCTTCCGATTCTGAAAGAAAAATACATTTACAGTTAAAAATAAAATTATTTGCTGGTTTCAATTTTGTAAAGTAACACGAGTCAAATAATTATAGAGATGGCACGATATATATTATAGCGCTAGCGTGATATTTCTTAATTAACTCCCCTTCTTCAGATCACCATTAACTAAAACCCTAATATAGATAATCATTCTTATCTTATTAAATTGCCAGCTGATCTTTTAAAATGTTTATTCATATCACAGTTTTCTGGAAGCATTAAATTGCTTGTTACTGTATCCATTTTATTCCTATTACTCCCTTCATGGTTGTATATAAGAATTCTGAATAAATACTTTTTAAATCAATCATATGCTGACTAATTTATAAATGGACATTTATCATTTTAATCAAAACTTGAAAATGCGACCTGTATGTGTTACAAAACGTAAGTAAAGAACAGAGAAGTAGTTATATTCATATATCAAGCCTAGAAATAAGGCACCTGTCACTGACAATGTCAGGCCCAGATTCGGGCTTTGTCAGGGACAACACGTCTGGTGCCTGTCATTTCGTTTGGCACGGATTTGTCTTTTTTGCTCATATTATGTCCGACACTAAGTTGAAAATGTCAGGTAGTATTTCATTAGTGCTTGACATTTTGTCAGGTACATCTAAAACCATTTTTTCCAGGCCTGCCATATATCCATAGATAATGTATTATTTGTATAACTTACAGCTGTAGTAAGCGATGTAGCCAGTAGTTTAATTATACTAGAAGCTTCTGGTGTTGCCTTACTGACTAAGATAGGTAACATATACTTCTCACAATCCTACAACAAAAACAATTAAAGTCTTTCGTTAAAGGTGATTTATATTTCAATACCTTTAACCATTCAAAATACTACTACAGTAAACTTCGCATAATCCGATCTATGTGGACTGACAAATTTTATCTGAGTTAAGCAAAGATCCGAGTTAGCTAAAGACCGAAATACAATCTTAGCTCGATTTGAAATTAACTGCAAGAGACGGATAATAATGGATTCAAAGGTATTGAAATATACCTTTTGTTTGTATGTGCGATATCACTTCTGTGGAAACAGACATTAAAGCACCAGGTAGCAGTATGTGCGAGTAGATTTATATTTCATTACCTAACTCTTGGTTAAAACCATTCTAAATACTATTATCTACATCTCAGCTACTATCTACATTTTGATTGTCAAACATTCCGACTGAAAATATGCCATCTGGGACATAAGGCGAGAGAAAGGAATGGGGTTTAACATCTACTCGACACAAACTAGGTCATTTCGGGACTAACACATGGTTGGATTTTTACTTTTCAATAATCCACTTGCGCGTAGGGGTCTTTAGCGGTGGAAGGAAACCTGAGGACACAGAGAAAACCCACGCGGTTGGACAGGCAACCCTACATAATTACCTGAAGACATGTTTTTATATCTTGAAATCCGAGAGCTTCTGAAACTTTATTTAATATCTGTTCAGCGTTTCCACCTTCCGTCATCTGAGCTGTATGTAGAGCTTCAACCAAGAACTGAGACAAATACAAAATACAGTGTTAAAAGTTTTCTACAGTACCAAGCTTTTTGCTTCATAAAGTAGGGAGAACTCTTGTCCAAACGTCGCTGAAATAAATCCTTTTAAGTAACTTGTATTCCATATAATTGTGTCGTGTATTTCTCATTTAGTTCCTCAATTCTGCTTAAACAATTCAGTACCAAAAAGTTTATTAATATGACAGTCAAGATTTCGACTAAAATGCCTTGGAAAACAGAAGTGGGAGGCGACTGGTATTTGTGGACAGAGGTGAGATAGTTGTCCGCAGAAATAACTGGACGTCTTGGTCTGTCATTCTTTGGAGGCGACTAGTATTTGTGGACAGAGGTGAGATAGTTGTCCGCAGATACAACTGGAAGTCTTGGTCTGTCATTCTTTGGAAATGTGTCATTGTTGAGAGATCATGAGTAGCTCCTTTCCACAAGGTCAGCTCTGGACTGGTTTGATTCTACTGTATAATGGTTAACGATAGAACAAACACCTGCTTTTTGATTGGCAGATTATACTCTGGTAACGTTCGAGGCGTAAAATCTGAGTCGTTTCGGTAAAGGGTCAATGTCTCCCTCGGTAATGTTTGACTCTGGGTTCGGTTTATCATTTGAGGTGACTGAAGTTATAAAATTCTTAGATGGTAAGGTTTCTCCGCAGTGAAAACTGGTGAAATGTCTTTGGTCAGCGAGTTGAACAAGAAACCAGTAATAATAATTAAAGTAACATACCTTGCATATATCACCTTTATATCTACGAAATAAATTCTGGGGTGTACATTTTTTATGTTTGGCTATTTCTTGAAGCTGTCAACATAAAGAAATTTTCGAATATAATCAAATTTAAAAGTCTAGCTATAGGATGACTATCTATATTAACAAAACCTAAATACATCGATATGTATTTAAACAGGTGACAATTCCATGGAATACCACTACTGCTTATCACTAAGCGACGTTTCGACTACGCTTTTCTAGTCATAACGTCGTTCAGTAATAAGCAGTAATGGTATTCCATAGTCGAAATGTCGCTCAGTAATAAGCAGTACCGTTAATTGTATTGCATAGACTTGTCACCCGTTTAAATACAAATCGATTCGGCAAGGCGATAGAAAGGCCTCCAACAGATAGTTGATAAATTTGTTTTTAAATAAAGAGATTATTTACCTGTAAATATGCCACTGAAGATATTTGTGGTATTGGTGATAAGATGCTCTCTAATAAATACTTTAGTATCATCAATAACAGGTCATTCTCCGTCACTCTATTATATACACAAATAATTTAAACAATGGATAATAATTTAAACAAAAATAATTAAATTCTTATAAGAATAATAACAAGGCATTGACCTAATAAACACCTACACCAAGTCTGAACATTCTAGCTCAATTAAAAGGAAAGTTATTGCGTCCTAACTTGTGGTACAATTTTGTTTCAATAATTCGTTTGCGTGTAGTAGTCTTTAGCAGTGGGAGGAAACCGGAGGACCGACAGAAAACCGACGAGGATGGACAGGCAAACCTGATCCTTGTCACATACAACCGGGGAATCGAATCCACGCCAGTTGACTCAATGACAGACCTTATGATACAACACGCACACGGTAAACAGTCAGCCATCCAACCGCCTGACTTCTAGAGGCTCCACAACCTTAGTATGACATACTTTTACACTATTTGCATACAAAATGTGGGCGTATAAGAAGAGAGACAGAGAGAAATGGGGTTTAATGTCCACTCAACACAACCAGGTCATTTCGGTACAAACATACGGTTTCAATTTTATTTCAATAATTCGCTTGCGTGTAGGGGTCTTTAGCCGTGGGAGGAAACCAGAGAGCCCGGAGGAAACCCACGAGGTTGAGAAGGCGCGGCGTATAAGAAGGTGATAATAATGATTAAAGTATTTAATACATACCTGCCAAAATGTCCGATAGTTATCATGACCGTCTCCATGACAAGTATATTATTATCTGATTTAGCTTTGAGTAATACATCTTTTAAATGTTTAACAATAAGTTTGTTTATCTCACTCGGATTATCGGTATCGGGTTGTTTAGATTTATCCACCAAGTAACAAATAACTTCACTAAAAATAAAATTATAATCCAACTAAATCAGTTTATTTAAACATACATGATGCAAGAGCTAAATCTGTCCACTGCCTTTTTTTTTCTTTAGGCCTGCAATGTTACATGAACAATTAATTATACCTTTATTAACAAAACAAGAACATAACCAATCGTATAATTGAAATTTTAACTAGATTAGAACGGTTGGCCATTTGAAAATTAAATTATGAAGTAAAATGTTAGTATACCTGAATTCTCTTCGTACAAAATATGCTGTATCTTGTGTTAAATTGAGACATCTCCGTAACATGGCTAGATACGTCTTAGATTGACATGCTGTATCCATATGATTAAACAAAAACTTTAAACTACTCACAAATTCTGAAAAGAGAGAGAGAGAAATGGGGTTTAACTTCCACTAGACAAAAACTAGGTCATTTCGGGATTAACACATGGTTCAAATTTATTTCAATAATCCACTTGTATGTAGGGGTCTTTAGCAGTGAGAAGAAACTGGAGAACAAGCGACCATAATGATTGTCACACACCACCAAAGAATAAAAACCACACCAGTTGACTCAGGGACAGGCTTTATGATACAGCACACACACCATTCAGCCATCCACCCCCCTAAAATCTGAAGAATAAAAACTCCACAATTATCTTTAAAGCGTGAAGAAGAAAACTAGAGCATCGGTACACTGCAATATACGTCCACACTCCTGCTTTAATTGATATGGTACTTTTTAAAATGAAAAGAATGACATATCTCAAATGGCTGTAATATGGCAAGAGGCAGAGAAGGCTAGGTATAGGGTGTGCTTTGCCAACTTAAGAAACTAAATATCAACAAAAAAGTGGGCGTGACACTGCCCAGAGGATCGGGGCGCGCACTAAAATAAATAGTTGCTGGGTAACGTAACAAACATTTGAAACTCACCAATCTTTACAGCCGAGTTAGTAGACAATAAAGTTGATTCTAGCTGCATGAAAGGACTAAATATTGTTATATCAATAGGTTTGTTCTTCTCACTAGAATCCTTTTGTATTCCATCCGATCCTGTAATACACATAATACTCCTTCACTCAACCTGCTCCATTATTAGACTGAGATGCGAGAGAGAGAGAGAGAGAGAGAGAGAGAGAGAGGAGGTTTAACCTCCACTCAACACAAACTAGGTTCAATTTTATTTCAATAATTAGCTTGCGCTTAGGAATCTTTAGCAGTGGGAGGAAACAGGAGAATCAAGAGGAAACCCACGAGGTTGGACAGGCGACTCTTCTCCTTGTCACTCCAGTTTAAGAGCAGAACAATAGGACATTAAAACCGATTTTATTTCTTTTCCCCTAAACAACTCTTTCGACTCCCGCTATTTTCTCCCCTACTGTTACCCACCTCATCTCTAGCAGACGACAAGTTTAACAGATGAAGAGCACAGGGGAAAAACGATCCTAGTGAATTTTTCAATGAACGCCAGTTGATGGTGCCATCTGGTAGCAAATTGTATAAGCTTTCTGTGGAAAAATTAGTTTGGGTAAAAACGATCAGAGACACAACAAACCAAGACCCTTCTGAAATGACCTCGCGGACAAATACTTCAATTGTACCCTTTATTTGACCATAATTTGGCTGAAAAGCAGAAGTCAGTTGTTGTACTGGTATTATGATTCGTATTAAACATCATTTTGAAGTTGTAATTAAACCCACTCGTTGTTCTGTTCGCATCAAGCATTCTCGTCCAAAAGTTTGTTTTGTCGTTTATGCAAAAAGGCAAAAATGTGACTTAGATCGTTCTTCCCCTGGACTCTTCAGATATATTACAGAAGATTTTAGAATATTTTTAAACAATATTTATTTACAATTACTAGATGGGAAAACAGACAGAGGAGTAGCCGTAGCACTGCTGCCTGGGCCAAATTTCCCTCATAGCACACTGTACGGTGCAGGTTAGGTGCAGAAGAGTAGGGCGTTAAACCCCATTTCATCTAATTTCTAGATCGGAACAGACAGAAGCCTATATAGACCCCCTCTCCATTTTATAATGTACTTCTTCTTACCTTGTAGACTACAAATTGAGCAATGAACGGTTGAATGTTCATAAAACGGTGCACAACTTTGTCTGTATTTCTCACTTAAAAAACAAAAACAACAAAATAAGTTTTTTCTAGACCAATCACATTACATTTTGAATGCATTATTAAGTTTAAGGGGGTTAACACATTAGAAGTTCTGTCATTGATTTTGATTCCCCATTTGTATGTGACAAGCCTGACGTTCTATTCCCATACGATCAGGTGTGCAATGCTCGGGACGACGATTCAGCAAACTCCTGTATTGTAGGTTAGTTCTATGTTTAATTTATGTCACACAAAAAATCCCCAGAAAAAATGCCTGCTGCAGAGCCGAGATCAGAACATGAAAACAGCATGAAATATCAATAAGCCAATCAGACAGCCAGACAATTAATATGAATAGAGTAAAAGATATATAGCTACCATCTTACCAGATTCTAGACGTAGTTCGAGCAATAATACATGGTAAAAACTTTAAACTATAAACAATGCATGCTTGGATTTCAACTTCTCTAAAATTTAGTTGAGGACTGAAAGAGAAACGACAGTTGAGTTGATGGGCAGGAATATGATATAAAACCAGGAAGAATTTCATCTAAATACTAACAAAAATTAAATTGTCAAGAATTTCTACAAAATGCAATACCAAAAAATACAACTAACAAAGTTTTAAGATGTTTATTGTTACACTTTTGTCAGTCAGCTAATATATCTGATCTTCTGAGTGACATGTGCTACCTTTTTTCGCTGAATACTAGCCCTGTTTGTTACATACCAATGCTTTTTATCAAAGCGCAGAAACTTCTTGTAATTCTATATGCCTTAATATATTTGTTGATATTTGAAAGTATCTGATAGATAGACATTTGCCAGGAGTCTCAAACTAAATATTAACCTGTTAAGCATGACGTTTAAAAAACAATAACTACCCCCTATTGTGTAATTAATTCGACTAAAACATCATTTTTGGACCATTTTATTCCTGGGGAAAATACCTCCAAGGCATTATATATGACCTTCACGCAGTGAGTGGCAGTTGTCCAGGATGTTATATAATGCCATACGCACTTAACGTTAAAAAATAAACAGTTTATATTCTTACTGTAATAAATCTTGAATTAAATGTGTTCTATTTGCACCAAGTGTTTGAATTAACATCGGCAATCCTCTAATGGCCGCAAAGTGTATTTTACTTCCTCTTTCACTCTGAAATAATATCATATATTTATATATTTTTACACGAGAAATGGAAGCGAATCAATGTCACATCAAAGCAGACTATGTTATCTATGCCAAGTGGGGACCAAGGTGCCTAAGTGGGTAAGACGCTGGCTCACAAGTCAGAGATTGGGTATTCAATCACTGCATTGACCGAGAAAGTTCATCCTGATTTTCCGGCATGGTTTCCCTTTGTCAGTGATGCAGGATGATACGAAAAACCGAGGTCCCGTGTACACATTGGTATGCACGAAAAATATCCCTTGGCAGTTGAAATTCAATATAAGAGTAGGCTGTAACGTTGCTGCAAAGGCAAAATTTTAATCATAGCTCACTGTATGGCGTATGCCCGTCTTCATTAGCCCAGTTTGCAGTAGAACAGTAGGACGTTAAAGCCCATTTAATTTCTTTTCATTTCCCTCTTTACACATACGGAACAGGGCTTCTTTTTGAATCTATTTTTGCGTTCAAAGACTTAATATTCTATAAATGGAAATAAAAAAAAAAAATGTACCATAGCTTGTTCAAATACATGTATTCTCCATTGTGATGCTACTTCTTTTGGTAAAAGAGTTAAAATTGATAAACATCTACAAGTTACATCTTCACCTAAAAAAAACCCAGTCAAATATTGATATAATGTTTATACAATGGGAAGGCATCACAATTAAAGGCCTTTCTGTAGAGTTTGAGGGACAAAGGAACACGGAAGTGTGGAATCAAAACATTTAAGTGGGCATACATTCAACACAAACTAGGTCATTTCGAGACTAATATACGGTTATATTTTATTTCAATAATTTGCTTGCGTGTAGGGGACTTTAGGAATGGAATGAAAACGGATGACTCGAAGAATATTCATGAGGTTGGACAGGCGACCCTACTCCTTGCCATGTACAACCAGGGAAACGTAATCAAGCCAGTTGACTCAATGACAGACCTTATGATGCAGCATACACACACCAACAATTCAGCCATTCAACTCCCCCACTTTTAAAGTTAGTTGAACTTTAGCTGCACTATTAAATTAATTTATCATTAGAAGGACGTCAAACCCCACTTCATTCCATATTATCATTACAAGATACGAACCTAGTTTTTCAGATAATGTATAACTGATGTTGGCCACATCTTTTGGTCTCAATGGTCGTAAATCAAGCCATTTGGGATCATTCTACAAAATAAACAACATACCTAAATAACTTCTGAAAGAAAGCTTCAGAGCCGTTGTCTTAAAATTGTGAGCTTCGATTGGGACTACTTTACAATATGTTGTTAAAAAATCCTTATAATCATAAAAACAATCCCTATGAATTTGAAAAGAATCCTTAAAAAAACACACTTAATTTTATGAATTGTTCGTTTGTTTGTGATTTCTTTGTCTTGGGAGCTGCTTTTGAGATAACTCTGCAATAAAATGAAATGGGGTTTAACGTCCTACTCTTATGCACCTAACCTGGGCTAATGGAAGACGGGAACTCTGCAATATGTGGTTGAAAATTCCTGATGATCAAATCAACAATCCCAATGAATTAGAAAAGAATCCTTTAAGACACTTGTCCTTTAGAGTGAAATTCTCACCAGTCGACGGCTAAAAATATATTCCAAAACCTGTCTTCAGCATGCAATAAGTTGAAATCTACAATGGTCGTTGATAGAAAATAAAGAAGCCTAGTTGCAACGTCGCTTAATAGAACTTTGGAATATTAACACTTTATCACATCACTACTCAGTACCATGACTAACTCTAGCTAGGAAAGTTGTAGTTACAGTACAAGTTGGGAGTATTAATGCGTAGTGACACCTCAACTCAGTACCATGACTAAAACAAGCTAGGAAAGTTGCAGTTTGCAGTATGAGTTGGGAATCTTATATACTTACCGCTAACCATGGTAAGGATAGCATCCATGTCAATTCTTGTAAAATCTTATTGTCCATCAAATTACATTCTGAAATATAAAGATTCGTTAATGATTTTAATAGTATGACACAGCTTAGGAATTACCACTATTGTCTCTAACACAGGAGGGGAACAGTGGCTCAGTGGGTAGGACTCTGGCTTGCTAACCTGGATGTCCTGTGTTCCAAAGTTGGCCAGGAAAGTTCATCAGGATTTTCCGACATGATTTCTCCTTTCCAGTGGTGTAGAACCTAGGGCCTGGCAAAACTTAGTATATTCACTTTAATCAAACTGTTTATGTTATAAAGAGAAATATCACTTTAAAGAACGTGAATTAACCAAACAAATGAGATATAACCCAATGATATCAAGGCACCTAACAAAATTTCGCTTAATTAATAAAAAAAAAGAGAAATGGAATGGATTTTGAGGAAGGTTCCACTTTTCTGCACCTACTGGGCTAATGGCCGGGCTAATGAGAAATGGGGTTTAACATCCACTTGACACAAACTAGGTCATTTCGGAACTAAATGGGCTAATGAAAGCAGTAAAAGTAAGTTAACTACCATAAGGATATCAAGACCCCTATAGATATATTGTTAAAAGGGAAAGTGAACTGAATGGCATCAAAGCACCTATACAAACATAGATGTTTCTATATGTATGTTTGCCTCACACCTGTTTTACTGTATTAAGCTTGATAACGTTGAGAGAATATTCTAAGAAACGTCGCCTAAAATACTCCAGTAGCTGTTTTCCATAAGTATGTGTTTTAGTTGTTATACAAATATTGCTAGAAATAAAAAGAACTAACCTAGTGCTATCAAAGCACCAATAGAATCTGTTATAATAATCAAAATTTTATTTATATCAGGTAAACTTATATCTTCGATAGTTAGTTTCAGGTAATTCGACCAATAGTTGATTATATTCGTTAATAAATCCTGATTTAACATCTCACATACAACCTCACTGAAATACAAAAACAATCCTTTTTTATTCTACAAAGATGTTTTTATTCAGTTGGATGTCTTGTTCGAAAGTGTCACCTTAACTAGATATGGTTTTGAGTTTGCAAACATGGAGGAGGAGGAATTTTAACCATGTTCATAAACTGTTGATGACAATATGCTGCTGGGATTAAGAGTCCCACATGATTATTGTGGCAATATCCCTCCTTGGTATCCACAGTGCAACGATACGATAAATATCACGTTTAATAACCATATTTGTTTTGAATAAAAAAAAATATCAAAACAATTTACAAGTGTTTGTGTAGCTACGGACGTGTGTGACACTTATAAATAAAAGTGAAAAGTTATTTACTGAAGTTACTTACTGCAGGGGCAAAAACATGAAAAAGAATAGCTAGAATATAAATAGATTGTTAGGTTTGAATTGTTTCTTGGTTAGTAAAAACTTGGGATAAAACATATTTCTACCTTTTGTTGTTATTTTTTAAAGCTGCGGATGATCTGACGGCTACCTCTATTACAATATAACAGGCTTCTAGAGTTTCTAAACATGGCGTCTGTAATAAAACACAAGTATTATGGCAAACTATAATCTGATTTAAATACAAATCTATATTTCGTTTCGATTTTTTTACTTCCGATGGCCTACACTGATCAGTTGTACTGGGCGGTCGCGTCTGGGATCATACAAGTGGCTTTTGACCCTATGATATCACACATTGATTAATCAATCAGCGTAACAGACCGCCAGTTACATAACAACTCTTCCAGACCATATACAAGACAAGTAAAACGTAATTTTGAACTAAAAAAAAGAAACGAAATAGGATCTGTTGTTAAAATAAATAAAGAAATACAAGTAATGTGCAACTTTTTACCAATACATTGTAGTTCCGACTACATTGTTTACAAAAACTGTGGGAGATGGGTAGTCACAATATGATAATTAATTCTTTGTGGATGTTTAAAATAAATATTTTGTATTATGCTACTTTACCTCTGAGGAATTCAACAGAATAATTAGCCTATCTACAAGATGTCTGTACAGTTCTGTTACCCGACCAATACTACTTGATTCTCCATCAGGTGATTTCTTTCTGTAAACAGATACCATATGTGTGTAAAATGATAGTTGATCAAAGCTTTTTCTGTAAGCTTAGCAATTCTCGCGACAACAAAACTGGCCTTGGCAAAATGTAAATATGTCTTATACAATAATTATTGTTACAAGAGAGAGAGAGAGAAAGAAATGGTTGCAGAGAGAGAGAAATGGGGTTTAACTCGTCCACTCGACACAAACCAGGTCATTTCAAAAATAATCTAAGGTTGAATTTAATTTCATTAAATCACTTGCATGTAGGGGTCTTTAGCAGTGGGAGGAAACAGGAGGATACAGAGAAAATACACTATGTTGGACAGACGACCCTACTCCGTGTCACGTACAACCAGGGAATCAAAACCAGCCCAGTTGACTCATAACAGACCTTATGATCACAGCGCACACACGTTAACCATTCGTCAACCCAACCCTCGAAAACCCATGAGGAAGTCAGGGACGAAAACCTATCAATATCACCATTTTATGTCTTCCATTTGATGCGCTGACACTTTAAAAAGTTTTTATTTAAATAATAGCAAACAAAAATATTTAATATTGAAAATGGAAGCAAAGTCCACCAAATACTCTGTTCTTCGATTGATGCCCTACCTTTTCTTTTTAGCTGAATGTAAGGAGAGTTTCTTAGATGATTCACTATCAGTATCTTTATCAGACTCTATCCTTGTATTGTTACATCTAGTTAATTGTTGATATACCAATATAGACAGTACAGGTACTACAAACTACAATATAGACAGTACAGGTACTACAATATATACAGTACAGGTACTACAATATATACAGTAGAGATACTACAATATAGACAGTATAGGTACTACACACTACAATATAGAGAGATACTACAATATAGACAGTATAGGTACTACACACTACAATATAGACAGTACAAGTACTACAAACTACAATAAAGACAGTACAGGTACTACAAACTACAATATAGACAGTACAAGTACTACAAACTACAATATAGACAGTATGGGTACTACAAACTACAATATAAACAGTACAGGCACTACAAACCCCAATATAGACAGTGCAGGTACTACAATATAGACAAACTACAATTTAGACAGTACAGGTAGTGCAAACTACAATATAGACAGAATATTGAGGTACTTCAATGTACAGTACCAAAAGTTTATATGAACTATTATAGCAAGAAATATCAGCTCTTTATCTAAATCTTACATAATGCATCTTCATTACAAAATTACATCAAATAGAAGAGAATCTTTTACTCTGCTCTTCAAATTCCATCTGCAATGGGATCTTTATTGGACACTTATAGTATATTTACCTGAAAATCGTAAGCAGCACCAAGAGTTGAAACTAAACAATTGGTAATTCCATCAACAGCTGGAGCCAAGATTTTACCAACAATTAAAGTCTCCGGTAAAATATCCAAACAATAACACAACAATCTGGATAGAGACTGCTTGAAAGCCGAATCACGCAAGTTGATTAATCCATACTGATTAAAAATTTCTGATAATTTTATCAACATCTGTTGATGATGTCTTTGGGTCATATGAAAAGTTAAATGAGTTTTGGAATCTTGGATGATAATCTCTTTGATCAGATCAGCTGCTTTCGTCTCTATCAGATATATCTCTCTGAAATTACAAGATATAGAAACAACATTACTTATCATATGATTGGAGAGGGAGAGAGAGAGAGAGAGAGAGAGAGAGGGGTTTAACCTCCACTCGACACAAACTAGGTCATTTCGGGACTAATCTATGGTTCAATTTCATTTCAATAATTCGCTTGTGCAAAGGGGTCTTTAGCAGTGGGAGGAAATTGGAGGACCCGGAGAAAACCCACAAGGCTGGACAGGCAACCCACATGATTGGATTTAATTGACTTTCGTTTAAACAAACATTATGCAAGAGCTGAATCTGCCTATGACAGGTCTTTCTTTAAGCCTGAAATGTTATCTAAATTATTAATTAGACATTAATTAACTTATCCAGACCATAATCAACTTGCGATGACATCGCAAGCCTAAAATATTTACTGGATTAGGATCCGATCTGCTGCTCAACTTTCATTCAAAATTCAATCATGAAATGGATAATGGATCTACGTTTTTTATCGTACCGACTTTAGTAATGATGATCGAGGTTAGGCCGAAAATGCAATAGTAAAATTTTCAATTCAGAGTGGATCAATTTGAATGAAATTGTCAGCAAATCCCCTTTACATCATCTAGTTTTTAACAACTGTAATGAGAACGGCCAGCTCTCTATCTAATCTCTCATAATGTATCTTTAAAGATGTTACTATATCTTACTGTTTCTCTAGATTCTGACATCCAGACATAACAAGTTCTATAAGACCATGAACACATGCTATTAGATAGTCCAGTATCTCTGGTGGGGGTAATCCTAGTTCTTCCAGTAAATCTATACATACATTAACTGATGTCTGAAAGAAAAGTTCTATGATTTTATAAAACATCTAGTATCTTATTCCGTCTTGTGTAACAGTTTTGCAGTAGACGACCAATAATAATTGCAGATGAAATTTATTTTAAAGGGCACATAAAAATAAAATAAACATTATTAACACCCTAATAACAGCACATTTTGGGACTAACACATGGTTAAATTTTCATTTCAATAATTCGCTTGAACATAAAGGTCTTTAGCAGTAGGAGGAAACCGGATGACACAAAGAAAACCCTTGAGGCTGGACAGACGACCCTACTCCTTGACACGTACAAACGGGAAATCGAAATCACAACATTTGACTCAATGACAGACCTCATGATGCAACATGGTCACTTTAACCATTGGCCCTCAGCCCCCCATATACAAAGATTTGTAATGTACAAGCAGGGAATCGGAATTATGTCAGTTGACTCAATGACAGACCACAACGATGCAACAAAAAACATACTAACCATTGACCCCCTTAATCCCCTTCAGCCCAGTGTAAATAATCTATTATCAATCATTGATAACATTGTACTTCGGTACTGCACCACTTAACTCAAAGATAGACATAATGATGCAACACTAGTGCTGGCACGATAAATCGGTGAATCGATGTATCGCGATTCACCGTCTCACGATACCTGTATTGAATCGCGGGATGCCGAATCGATTTTTCATGATTCCTTTTTGCTTTTTATCAACTATATTATGAACTTTAAAAACTTTAAATTATATCCTCAACCCTAAACTTTATTTGAAACAATAACACTTCGCAAACGATGTCCAGTAGTCTTGACATGTGTGTTAATATAAATAGCCAATCTAATTAAAATATAGATCTATATTTCGTTTCGTTTTTTTATACTTTCGATGGCCTACACTCATGTAGATCTAACTAGTTATAGTGGAAGCTCACGTTCTATGACGTCAGGTATCAAGCACGGGACATTTGACCCGATAACGTCAGTCATTCGATTAACCAATCAGCGACCGCCATGCTTTTGTTATGATTTCTATCCGCTGGTGTTTATAGTATAGACGTCGTTGGCTGGTAATATCTACCCACAGTTCCACGCATGAAAAGGTCAAACGGTCGATTCGACAGACCATTTGGTTGGCTGACCCCTCATTTCAGCCAGAACACGGATTAAATAACAAGTCCTCCAGATCCAAGAGTAGTAAAGACAAGTAAAAATGAAATTTTGAACTATAAAAAACGAAACGAAATTGGATCTGTGTTTTAATCAGATTGTATAAATAGCGCAAGACCGTAATTACCGTTAGTTTCGTAGGTTAAGATTAACAACATTTTAACATCTTTTCGTTTTGTTTCCGAATTTTAAAGTTTGTTATAAGGCTTAGTTAATAAAACATACATATTTGAATACATAAAACAACATTTTACTCTCGAATTTTATAAATTGAGAACGTAAATATAATAGATAGTAGCTCTTGTAAAAATCAAAATGGCGGTAAAGACAGTCGCAATAACAAATGGGAACATTTTGTGTTTTTAAAGGGTGACACAACGAAAATTGTTTGTAGAATATGCAAAACTATTCTAAAATATTGTGGTAATGCAACCAATCTTATCACTCACTTGACAAGACACCATGGTGTCCATAGTGGCGACTGTCTTCTTGTCTAAGTTCGTCTGCTAGGATTAGAGTTTACTACTAAATAGTAGGCCTAATCAAGATTATTTATTTCCTGGTTTTAGTGACTTCATTAAAAACACAATCACATATTTAATTTGTTGTTTTATTGATAAATCTATGACCTAGTTGTGAATCGCGATACGTATCGTATCGTGGTACATGAATCGCAATACGTATCGTATCGTGACAGCAGTCGCAATACCCAGCACTATGCAACACGCACACGTTAACCATTAGGCCCCTAAATTCTCCTCAAGCCCAGTGTACAATAATCTATTATCAATCATTGAATCTACTTTGGTATCGATATTTATATAACAACACATACCACTTTAAGTTCTACATCGCCAAATTCTAGATGCCAGCACATACAACTCCACACTATATTGGTTTTCATGACATCAAACTGATTAATACTCTTGGCTAGTGGTAATAAAATCTTACTACAAAATAAAAATACCATAATACTTTTGTTGGGATTACTGATGATAAAACGCACGTTATTAGCAAGTCTCTACATATCACACAGAAGGATTCATTGTAACGCTGTTGTTGGGTCCACTGATAAAACCCATGTTAATGGCAAGTCTCTACATATCACCATGAAGGGCTTGATTATAACGCTGTTGTTGGGTCCACTGAGATATAGTCCTCGCTCAAAGCAAGTCCCTACATATCACGTCAAAGGGCTTCATTATAATAATGTTGTTGGGTCCACTGATAAAACCAAAGTCAATAGCAAATCCCTACATATCACACCTGTCCTTGTCAGGCCCTCCGTCCTGCATCACTGACAAGCGATAACCCCCTGAAAAATCTGGATAAACTTTCTCAGCAAATGCAGTGACCCCCACAGAGATATAGTCCAAGCGGAGATGTTATTTTAATGAAGTAAGTATCTTACGTAAGATTGAGTTGAATTCTTTCACAATAATGTACATCTGTTATATCAATATAAACATCACTTAGTTCAAACTCTAATTCTCCTACATCCTGTAACAAAAAACATATGTTATATTTATATAGCTATTGAATAACGACATGAATTGAAATGGGTTTAACGTCCCACTGTTCTACTCTGATCTGGGCTAATGAAGCCGGGCATACGCCATACAGTTTGCTATGAGGAAAGTTTTGCCATGACAGCGGCAATACTGCCTACATTATATCAAATTCCAACTGTCAAGGAATCTTATTTGTGCATGAAAATGTGTTCACAGGACCTTGTTGTTTCGTCTCAATGTAATGACACTTTGTTATTGGTCGATGTGGTCACTACCTTATGTGGTCAACTCTGGGCTATACTAACCACAGTTTCAGCACTTCCATGAAAATTTATGTTGTGCGTGATACTGACTGGGCCCCACATAATGGAGCCCTTGATGCATTAATATCTTGAACATGTGGCAGGTAATCAATCAATCAACAAAAATGTACCCAGAAAAATATTCATGATGGAGGCGTAATCTTGGGCAAGGGGTGCATGAGGGGGGCAACAACAAACAGTTCAAATTGAAATATAACAGCGTTTCAATAAGTTAAATCCAATAGAAATAGAATCTACTTACTTCTGACGGATCGTGTAAGCTTTGATGTATCATAGAATTTTTTACGAAGAATCTCTTCAAGCATTGAGGTTCACCAGTCGCATACAGTTTATCACTGATCTTAACAAGTTCTACAGTTTAAATAAACAAAATATAGGTTGCCAGCTAATGAAACACACACCCACAGCAGCTCAGATGTCTGGGCAGTCAACAAAGGTTGTCACATAAACAAAACATTATTTCCAACACCAATCATTAAAAACAGAATTGCTATTAAATTTCAATTTTCTGGTTTCCTAAGAACACATAACAGTTTCTTTCTTTTGGCAGCTTTAACATGCATTAAATACAACCAATTCTGATAGCAAGAAATCAAAAATGGATTTGGGCATTGTAGGGATTTTCTATCCGTGGCATTTTTCCCCACAATTGAATTTTGCAGGTTTTAAGACGGCAGAGGTCATTAGCACTGGGAGGAAACCGGAGGACCCATGGGAAAACCCCCGAGGATGGACAGATGACCCTAAACCATGTCATATGCAACCTGGGAATCGAAATTGTAACACCAGTTGACTCAAAGACAGACCTTATGATGCAGCGGACACCTAAAGTATTCGGCCACCCAACCCCATCCCAAAGCAGAAAAGAACTTTTAATTATAAACACGAACAACCAGAAAATCAAAACGATACTTAATGACAGACCTTATGCTACAGCACACATGCTAACCATTCGGCTACCCCCGCATTTACTAAAACAAAACCGAACCAACCTGCAATAGCAAACACCATTTCTCCAAGTAATTCCCTATATAAACAACAATCTTTTAGTTTAATCGTCTGCAGTAGGTGAATCAGATTGGAATTACATCTCTCTTGTAGACTAGAACAATTAGCTAAACCCAACAATCGTATTATTCTTCCCATTAGCCACAAACAAAATCCTGTAATATACATAGGTTAATCTTTATATTACATACAGAAGCAGAAAGAGATGGAGCTTTTCTGTTGCTGTTAAGACTTCTAAGCCAAGCAGCTAGAAATAGCCTGATTACCCCCAAAAATGAAATTTCCCTCATCGCAAAGTTCAAGGTTTGATTAATGTCAAAGTTTCTGGTAAAGGTCACTATGTCACAACCTCTGATTAGACTACTGTTAGTGTGTCTGTAGATAACGTAGTTTTAAGTTCAGGAATTGTGAAGTAATCTAGCAACGTCCAGCAGTTGATTCTAAGGCTGTGCAAAAATATCGATATAATCGATAATCGGTAGAAGTTATTTAGCGATACAATAATCGATGATGAAACTCAAATATCGATTATCGGTATATTTACATTCTGACGGCAAGTTACGGTCACTTTCACACGAATAAACTTGCCGTATTCTGTCATTAGCAGACGAATGAATGACTACACGACGTCAAGACAACAACTATTTTTCCCCTCTGCTTACAAACTGGCACATTTTAAATATATATTATTGTAAAAAACTAAACTTTAAGATTAAATACATTATTTTAATATTTTCGTTGTTTTGTTGTTTCTACTAGTTGAAACTAAAATAGGTCACGCACTTTGTGAACAATGACAATCGCACGTGATATAATAAAATTAGGATTATCTCCATTCTTTGCTCTTGATTGATTTGTAGAGAAATCGTCTGTTTTCACAATAAAACTAATTGTATTATTCATGATCAACTCGGCTTTAATTACTAAATCATGTCAGATACAGTCCATACACGTTTTTGACTTCCCGGGACAGGCAAAAAGCGACGTATGGAATTGTTTTGGTTTTTACGGAACCGACGACCGTAATATTGACCTAATACAGTTATCTACCTTCATGGACTCTCTAGTAATGAAGATAAATAACTTCAATTTACTTTCGTTCGTTTTTTTTTATTACGATTGAGTATTGACAGATTGTATCAGAATATTAATAAATATGATTTGTTTAAATAACAGTAATAAAGACTGAATATGTTTTCGAATATTTTTATTATACAATACTATTATTGAACATGACTGTTGAAGAACAAGTACAACAAAATAGTGGTAGCCTGTGTCGACTAACACAAGTAATAGGTCGGTGAAGTTTGGAATTTTTCAGGAAAAGTGATAATCGATTATTATCGATAATCGCTGAAAATTTCTTGCCGATAATCGATATTGAAATTTCATATCGATTCCCAGCCTTAGTTGATTCAGCAACAAGCAAATCAAACAGACAAAGAGAACTGAGCTGTGAACCTGGGACAACTGGAATATATTTGAGAAGTATTCAGAGACAGTGATCATAAATATAAATCTATGTTATTTAATACCTCTAGATAATTTAGCTTCAAGTGATATATCTTTATTTTTAACGGCTGATAAACCAGGTGTTGATGTAGACATTATTCGAGGTGAATAATGAAATGTGTCTGACTTGGTATCAAGACAATTAACGATCAACTGAAGCAGTAATAAACAATCACTCATTCCGTCTTCGTTACCACACGATTCTTCCACTGAAACATACAACAAGAACAATTTCTATCAGTTTTTCCATTTATCAATAAATAAATAGCTTTTAGTTGTCTGTGAGAGAGAGAGAGAGAGAGAGAGAGAGAGAGAGAGAGTTTAACAGAAAGTTTAACATCCACTGGATACAAACTAGGTCATGTTGGGACTAGCATATGGTTCAATTTTGTTTTAATGATTCACTTGCAAGTAATATACACTCAATACAAGCTTGGTCATGTTGGGACTAACATATGGTTCAATTTTATTTTAATGACTCACTTACGCGTAGGGGTCTTTAGCAGTGGGGGGGGGGGAAATCGGAGGACCCAGAGAAAACCAATGAGGTTTCACAGGTGTATACAACTCTTAGGAGATTCTGCAACCACGGAAGTAAGATCCATTTATTTACGGTCTATACATAACCAACAGAGTATTGTTCACTCTTTAAATACTTTGATTGTATCAAATTCTCACATTTGTAAATGAAATGAAATGGGGTTTAACAACCTATTAGTATTATTCTGCTCCGACTGAACTAATCACGACAGGCATATGCCATACAGTGTGCTATGAGGGAAATTTTGCCCGTACAGCAGGGCTACCGTCTACCCTCACATCGAATTTTAACTACCAAGGGATTTTATGTGCACAGGACCTCCGTTTTTTGCCCTATCCAAATGACTATGCATTATCCCTTGTCAGGCCCTTGGTCCTGCCACAACAGTAAAAAAAGAGAAGTATGTATTATGGAAGCATTCTTACCCTTTTTTAAATCAGTAAAGAAAGTTTCAACCATTCTACAGATACATGTTCTGTATTTATATATTTCCTGTATTCCACCTTCTCCTTTCTGTGCACTGAAATTAAAATAAATTATATTCAAATATGGCCTGAAGTATAGAGACTGATTGAGCAGTCTGAGAATGCTTTGTGAACTTGGGGTCAGGTCTAAGGAACCATATATTCTACCCTTAAATTGTTCTTTGAGCTCAAAATACATACGTATGGTCATGAAAACAAAACAAACATTAATACAGACTTACTTTGTGAGTAATTGTAAATAAACTGCCAAATTTTCTCTCTGCATTTTGATTTTTCTCGTAATTAATTCTAGATATCAGAAATTATACAACCATATATAATTATATCGAAGGTACATCCTACCAGACTCTGAAATAAGGACAATTAGAAATAAATCAAACCTTTTACCACTGGAGAATCATATGTGACAATGTTTACAAAGATTGAGTTGATAGATTGTGCTTATCATAAGTTTTTTGTATTAGTAATATATAATCTAAATCTTGATATTTTGTTGACTGTCCGGGGTCACGGTGGCTAAGTTGTTGGCTCGCTGGCATGGAGGTCTGGTGTTCGATACTTCGATCACTGCTTTGGTAAAGTCGTTGACTTAATTGCATTGGCAGAAAAAGTGCATCCAGATTTTTGGTAGTGGTTCCCCCTTGTCAGCTGTCTAGTCATCTGGATGGGACAACAAACCAAGTTGCTGTGTACATATTGGCATGCACGTAAAAGATCCCTTGACAGTTGGAATTCGATATCAAATTTCCCCTCTGGCACACTTTATTGCATATGCCCATTTGCCCAGATTGGAGAACTGTATAAGGTTAAACCCCATGGCCAGTTCATTTCATTTTTGTTGACTTCAAATTTAATGTAAATATTTAAATAAAATCAATTTAGTATGTCAAGTGGAAGTCGGGAGTTAAACGATTAATATATCTCAGTCAGGCTTATATAATTACGTCTGCCAGTTTTTATCCGAGTGTATAACTTCCAAGGTTTTTTTTAATTTTGCACATCTTCTTCAACAAGTTATAGTTCTTTCGCTTTAGCATTACCTTCAGGTTTGGCGCGAAAATAAGTTGTCGTGTTAATAGTTTATAAAACAAATCCAGCTTTCAACGATCCGGCATGATTTTAATATGAATGGGATACCTTCAAACATTTAAAACTTAAATATCCCAAATGAATAAATCAATGTTTATTCAAGATAGTAAAGTTTATTTCGGCTTCTATTTTCTCTATTATTATTTTTCAATTTCAATAGTCTGGTTAATCGTGACATAATAAGAGAGTTACCGCCCCTATTAAATAATCTAAAAATAGCCACGATGCAATATCCTGGCAATCTTTGGTGTAAGTAAATAAATAAGTTATGTCAGCATTACTTGGAGTCTGAAGAACTGGATATATAAAATGTATAATTAGGACATTAATCATTCATATCACAAGAGAACAACCAAATTCTTCTCGTATGATTGTGGGAGAATAATTATTATAATTATTCATAACTTCAATAATTTATAGACTGCATGTCAGAACTATAATTGTTATTGACTAAAAAATAAGATATTTATCATAGTCACAAACATGTCTGCTAAATCAAAGAATGCTAAGAGGATGAAAAATGTCAGATATGTGCCTTATGCAAGAGGATTCAAGATTCCGACAACAAAAGACCAGGTTCTGGCCTTAGGCTTAGGAGTTGGAAATAAACTGCCCATTCCCAAAGAATATACCGACTCAACATTTTCTGATGACAACCAATTTACATTCTTTAAGAATATCCAACAACCTACCTCCATAGATGATTGGTTGGCGCAGTATAATGAAGAAGGACAGACTTACTCTCAATACTTAAAACAGTGTCCATGGTTGTCCCCACGTAAAGTGAAAGGGATGCATGACAAATTTGTGTCTTCGGCTAAAACTTTATCTGGCAAATACCCAGGCAGTAAAATATATATTGTCCCGGTTGGAGAATTCAGTGAAGAGGATTATATTTCATTCAGCAATTTATTGGATTACTCCGAACGTTTCCTCTGCCTACCCATAGCAACTCTACCTCACTTCAAACTTCAGCAAAATGGTGATAAATTGTTTTGGGTCGATGAACCGTCAACTAAAACAACTGTACGCTCCAGTCCCAGAACAAGACTTACAGAACTTAAAAGCAGGTTCCATACTAAAACGGGAAATTTACAAGTTCAGATAACTCCATTACTGACAAAATTAAGGCAAAATTTACCTTGGGATGCCTTTTGTTTAATTGGATTGACACGACATGATCTTTATGCCGATGACAGCGATCTGTTTGTGGCGGGCATGGCAGCAGGAAATCACGGAGTAGCTGTATTCAGTCTCAACAGATACGATCCGAGTTTCAGTTTTTCTACTGAATTTTGGTATGAGAGATACAAAGTTCCTGGATATACGGCAGAAGAGCGACGTCTTTTAATCTTGCAGAGGTCGTGTAAACTAGTCGTGCATGAAATCTCTCATATATTAGGCTTAGATCACTGTATTTTTTTCGACTGTTGTATGAACGGATCGGGACATCTTGCCGAAGATTTTCGACAACCCATGCATCTGTGTCCAGTAGATTTACGTAAACTTCAAACATTGTGTGGCTTTAACACCATGAAAAGATATGAACAACTTCTGGAGTTTTATAAAAAATTCAAAATGGAATCTGAAACGGATTGGGTGGAAAGAAGAATTGCGTATTTGAAACAGAAATAAAAATGGACTACAAAATGCAGTTCGGACCACACAGATGATCATAAAAAAATTAGACACTTGTTGCTTTTCTTCACTATGCATACAACTTTTGTAATACTATTTCGTAATTTATGCAAAATTGTATTAGACGAATATAATTTGACCAGATTACAAGAGTTGTAATTTGATAAATACATGTTTTATTTCTATTCTCCATTGTCAGTATATTATTTATGGTATGAGTTTTTTTTAAAACGCAAATTAAATTGTTTATGAAATATTGTGAGAATAACTGGAAAAGGCTAAGGATAAATTCTTTGTCTAAAAGCACATGATAGTAAAGGTACCATTCCATATTTAGCATGATTTACCAATCACATGATTAATTACATCACAATTAGCCAATAGAATAATTAATGACTGAGAGTATATAATTAATATAATGTGCGTTCTACCGTAGACACCATGAAGATGTGAGAGAGGAGACAGCCATGTTGCTCTTAAAGTTTAAAGGAAGAATTGACTTGCTGAGTCTGCATGGGTCAGTTGTAGGATGTGGCAACCAGTTTTTAACATATGTTTGCTCTCCACGTCTGACAGACGACCAATGGTACTATACTTTGTATATCCATAATTTTGATAAATATTTTTAAGAGATATTATATGGGACAATTTTGTTAAAGATTGTTTGATTTTTAGTTGAAGCACATGAGAACTAAGATAAAATCCAAATTTTAGCAGTTTGATTGGACAATATTAGAATGATTTTAGTGCTTAGCCAATCAAAATTGAAGTATCTACTAAAGTTTGGATTTTATCTTTCGTTAAGATTTTGAGAAACAGGGCCCTGATTTATGTTTTAAGGGAACAAAATAATTTTTATTGAATTATGTCTTTTGCTTAGTTTAGAAAAACTTTAGAAAAGGCAAATGTTCAAGGTGTTGTTTCCTTTATGATTTTGATTTAACATTGAAATGATATCGTGAACATTCTTGTGGCTCTTTGATTCCAGATATTCTATACCCACTCCCAGGGAATATGTATATTTATACTGTTTGTAAGTACTATTGTACTACTTTTAGACTGTTATTGTTTACTATTATTAAATAAAATGCTCTAACATTTGGTTATTTTTAAGTTTGCAAAGTAAACGAGATGACATTTTCATGTTAAATCCTAATAAATTGTAAATAACTGTCCAGGCACATTTTTATACGCCCACATTTAAATGTGGTCGTATATACTATATTGTTATCGCCACCGTCTGTTCAGGGTCCCCAATAGCTTGTGGATGCTCTAGAGGCTAAACTGTTATACACAGTGTTTAAGGTCACTAGATGAAGAAGCGTATTGATTACTGCCAGAGTTCAATCTGATTAAAACACAGATCCAATTTCGTTTCGTTTTTTATAGTTCAAAATTTCGTTTTTACTTGTCTTCACTACTCTTGGATCTGGAGGACTTGTTATTTAACTGGTGTTCTGCCTGAAATGAGGGGTCAGCCAATCAAATGGTCTGTCGAATCGACCGTTTGACCTTTTCATGCGTGGAACTGTGGGTAGATATTACCAGCCAATGACGTCTATACTAACACCAGCGGATAGAAATCATAACAAAACAAAAGTGGATTTTGAAAAGCATGGCGATCGCTAATTGGTTAATCGAATGACTGACGTTATCGGGTCAAATGTCCCGTGCTTGATACCTGACGTCATAGAACGTGAGCGTCCACTATAACTAGTTAGATCTACATGAGTGTAGGCCATCGAAAGTATAAAAAACGAAACGAAATATAGATCTATATTTTAATTAGATTGTGCCAGAGTTATGGCCCTTGATCACTTTGAATAATCTTGTGGACTAAAGACGAAGTTAATATTCGGTTGACAAATTAGTAAACAGGACACGGTGTTGGCCGAGAAAGTTCATCAGGAATTTCAGATATAGTTCCCCCTTGTCAGTGGTACAGGACAGAGGGCCTGGTATGGACAATGTATAGGCCTAGTCATTCAGGTGGGATGGAGAACTGAGGTCCAAGCCTGGAAAAAGGGCACCTGTCATTGACAATGTCAGGCACAGATTCAGGCTTTGTCAGGCACAGAACCTCTGGTGTGTCATTTTGTCCGGCACTGATTTGTCTTTTTTAAGGATATTTTTAATACATGTCCGACACTAAGTTAAAAATGTCAGGTACTATTGCATTAGTGCCTGACATTTTGTCAGGTACAGGTACATCTAAAACTGTTATTTCCAGGCCTGCTGAGGTCCCTTGTACACATTGGAGTACACCTAACAGATCACTTGATAGTTGGCATTCGATATTAGAGTAGGCCTTTGTGTCGCTGTATGGGCTGAATGTCCTCACAGCACCCTGTATGGCTTATGCCCAACGGATTTACATTTAAAATCGGACTAAGAACAGTAGGACGTTTAAACTCCATTTCATTTCATCCCATTCAAGAGAGAGAGAGAGAGAGAAATGGGGTTTAACGTCCACTCGACACAAACTAGGTCATTTTGGGACTAACATATGGTTTCATTTTATTTCAATAATTAGCTTGCGCGTAGGGGTCTTTAGCAATGGGAGGAAACCCACAAGGTTGAGAAGGCGCCCCTATCTCCATGCCACATACGCTCACACCAGAGCTCGAAACCACAGCTGCAAGCCAGAGGTGACCGGCCAGCTAGAGGTCGGAGCGTGGCACTCTAGACCACTAAGCCATCCCAACCCCCCCATCCCATTCGAAGATTGATTCTTGCCCACCCTCAAATTTGAATCTGAGATATTCTGTGATGGATAAACTTCCTCAGCCACATTACTTCCTGTTCAATAAGACGATGTTGACGTATTCAAAATGAAAGATATGTTTACTTATAAATTTTATTTTTATTTTATCACAATTTTAATTTTTTAGCAGAGTTTTTATCTATAGCTTGGTTTTTCCTTTTCATTTTTTCAGCTTTTCTGGATAAAACTTGTGTTTTAACTTCCTCTTGTAACTGTTTGAAAAAACTTGTAGACGATGTCAAAGAAGATTTCTTTTTATCAGACTGAAATAAAAATACAAATTTATTTTAATTGAAAAGAGACATGGGATTTAACACAAACTAGGTCATTTTATAGCAATAATTTGCCTGCGTGTAGGGGTCTTCAGCAGTGAGAGAATAACGAGGTTGGACAGGCGGCTCTACTCCTTGTAACGTACAACTGGTGAATCAAATCCACGCCAGTTGACTCAATGACAGACCTTTTGATACAACGCACATAATTTAAGACACAGTGAAGTGACTCGATGAACCAGGCTAAACATATTCACAGGAAAACAAAACCATTAAATTTGGACTGTTCCCATATTTTGACGAACATAACTAAGCAGAAACAGATACAAGGTTGGACAGGCGACCCTACCCCTTATCACGTTCAAGTGGGAAATCGAAAACCAAGCCGCTTTACTCAACGACGGACATTGTTATTTCCTACGCATTATACCACTAGACCACCCAACCCCATGATAAGTTTAAGATGTCTTTGTTGACTGTTATTTAAATGTACACAGTTTATATATCTACATGCCTAGTTGCGCAAGCGTATTGTGTTCTTGGGTTATGGCGGTTTGTTAATATAGCGTGTTCGAAGACTGTTATTATATTGTGTAGAATTGGAGTTTAACACCCCACTCATGAATTAGGACTAGGTTTCCTACCTTAACTACAGTAACATCATTCTTTGTAATTTTACTACTTTTTTCTAAATCTCTGAGTGCACCCTCCTTGCTGTATTTATTTCCCAAACCAGGATTCATCTTATTCACTAATTTTTCTCTTTTCAGTTTTTCTTTATGTTTTGTTCTTTTTTCTGCTTTCTTCTTCCGCCTCTCTCGTTTTCTGTCTGTTTCTGATTTCTCCGTTGTTCCCTTTAATTCACCTTTAGATTTGGCCTGTAAATTAAAAATAGTAATTTATTGCTATTGTATATTTTGGATGGCTTCTAAGTTCTACCACATAACGATCTGAAAATGTGGGTTGAATAGAAAAAACAACTGACTATTAATCATTTGACCAAAATGACCAAAATAATTGCCGTTGTGACCAAATATTTTGGCCATCATGATCAAAATGTTTTGCCGTTATGACGAAATGATTGGGCCGTTTTGGTTTAGGGTCATAATGTCCATAACCTTTGGTAATGGTCAAGAACCATGGTGGATAAAAAAAATGGTTTTATTTTTCTACGGCTATGCTTGCATTGTGAGGAGGGGCAAGCTAGGCCAGAGCAACAAATGAGAAACTTACTTTAATTTCTTCTGGAGCTATCAATTGAGCATCACTTTTGCTGACTGGTGCCACTTCCTCAATGGTGATGGATGGTAGATTGGATATTACACGTAACTCTGGTTGAATCTGAAAATAAAGGCACACAGATATATAAAGGTATATCAACACGATTGACGGAAATAAAAACTTATTATTAGAATAATATATACAAATCAGTTGAATTGAAATAATTTAGTAGAATAGTGCGTTACATGAGAGAGGGGGGGGCCGTTGTGTTTAATGTCCACTCGACACAAGCTAGGTAATTTCAGGACTAACATTTGGTTTAATTTTATTTCAATAATTTGCTTGTGTGTAGGGGTCTTTAGCAGTCAGAGGACCCAGAGAAAACCCACGAGGTTGGACAGACGACCCTACTCCTTGTCACGTATAACCGGGGAATCAACTCAATGACAGACCTTATGATACAGCGCGCATGTGCTAAACATTTCATTGACGTTTCTAGTGGTTACCCGCATAAAAAGACCAAGAGCTTGCCGTAACAGACCACTCCATAGTCTAATCGCCCACACCATCTAGAACACACCAATGACAAAAACTCTTCCAGATCCTAGTGTAGTAAAGACAAGTAAAACAAAATTTTAAACTATAAAAACAGATGAAAAAGGATCTGTGTTTTAATCAGATTACTATGACAAGTACCTGTTTAGGTGTATAGTGGAAGTTAGATAAGTACCTGTTTCGGTGTGTAGTGGAAGTTAGATAAAGCATCTAATTTAATAAATAAAGACTGCATCATATTCTTGATATTTTCTCTTTCTGGATCTTTATCTTCTTCTACTTCTTCCTACAAAATAAAAATACAATTACTTTTTAATGATATCGAAATCGTGGCAAGGTTTTTATACGCCCACATTTTCATGTGGACGTATTATGTCGTCGCCCCTGTCCGTCCGGACGTCCGTCCGTCTGTCCGTCCGTCCGGACGTCTGTCCGTCCGTCCGGACGTCCGTCCGGACATCCGTCCGGACGTCCGTCCGTCCACAATTTGTTTGTGGACTCTCTACAGGTCACAATTCTTATCTGATTTTGACGAAACTTGAAATATAGGTTTATCCCCATAAGATCTCGGTTCCTTTCGATATTGGCATGTATCGGATCGGAACTTCATGGATTATGGCCCCTGATTGTACGAAATATCATGTTTTTAGCTTGTGGACCCTATAGAGGTCACAATTTTGAACCGATTGTGATGAAACTTGACATGCATGTTTATAACCCCAAAATCTTGGTTCCTTTCGATATTTGCGGCCATCGGATCGTAACTTCCTGAATTATGGCCCCTGATTGTCCGAAAAATCGCCCTTTTTAGCTTGTGGTCCCTCTGGAGGTCAAAATTATTATCCGATTTAAAAAACCGTTCGATTATATCACCGTTACATGGTAATGAAGGCTGAGTTCAAATTTCGTGAAAATCGGACCAAAATTGACAAACAAAATGGCCGCCGTTTGTACGCGAATAGTGTGAAAATATGTTATATCAAGGTTGTGGACCCTATAGAGGTCACAATTTTGAACCGATTTTGATGAAACTTGACATGTATGTTTATAACCCAAAGATCTTGGTTCCTTTCGATATTTGCACCCATCGGATCGTAACTTCCTGAATTATGGCCCCTGATTGTTCGAAAAATTGCCCTTTTTAGCTTGTGGTTCCTCTGGAGGTCAAAATTATTATCCGATTTAAAAAACCGTTCGACTATATCATCGTTACATGGTAATGAAGGTTGAGTTCAAATTTCGTGAAAATCGGACCAAAATTGACAAACAAAATGGCGGCCGTTTGTACGCGAATAGTGTGAAAATATGTTATATCAAGGTTGTGGACCCTGTAGAGGTCACAATTTTGAACCGATTTTGATGAAACTTGACATGTATGTTTATAACCCAAAGATCTTGGTTCCTTTCGATATTTGCACCCATCGGATCGTAACTTCCTGAATAATGGCCCCTGATTGTCCGAAAAATTGCCCTTTTTAGCTTGTGGTTCCTCTGGAGGTCAAAATTATTATCCGATTTAAAAAAACGTTTGATTATATCACCGTTACATAGTAATGAAGGCTCTGTTCGAATTTCGTGAAAATCAAACCAAAATTGACAAACAAAATGGCCGCCGTTTGTACGCGAATAGTGTGAAAATATGTTATATCAAGGTTGTGGACCCTATAGAGGTCACAATTTTGAACCGATTTTGATGAAACTTGACATGCATGTTTATAACCCGAAGATCTTGGTTCCTTTCGATATTTGCGCTCATTGATTCGTAACTTCCTGAATTATGGCCCCTGATTGTACGAAAAATCACCCTTTTTAGCTTGTGGTCCCACTGGAGGTCAAAATTATTATCCGATTTAAAAAAACGTTTGATTATATCACCGTTACATGGTAATGAAGATTGAGGTAAGATTTCGTGAAAATCGGACCAAAATTGACAGACAAAATGGCCGCCGTTTGTACGCGATTAGTGTGAAAATACGTTATATTAAGGTTGTGAACCCTATACAGGTCACAATTTTGAACCGATTTTGATGAAACTTGACATGGATGTTTATAACCCAAAGATCTTGGTTCCTTTCGATATTTGTGCATATCGGATTGTAACTTCCTGAATTATGGCCCCTGATTGTACGAAAAATGACCTTTTTTTTAGCTTTTGGCTCCTCTGGGGTCAGAATTATTATCCCATTTACCCACTTAGCAACATGATCCCCAGTCGAATTTGAAGCCTACTGAAATGAACCTTTATAACCCAAAGATCTTAATTCATTTCGATATTTGAAACATAGGATAAATCACTTTCGGTATTGCTTGTTCTCTATCCATCTCTCGAAAATGTGGGCGTATCCTGCCTGGCAGTGCCAGCCTATCTTTGTACATCACAATAATCATTGCATATATATATACATGTATGTTACCCAAGGAACCTTATCTGTTTCTTTATGTATCTCTGCTTAGCGTAAGCAGTATATGCTCATCAGACAGACAAGAGACTGACAGACAGATTTTTATAGTCATCTGCTTTCTTCAAAAGGTGTTGAAACCATATATATAGTACCTTATCTTTTTTTTGTTGTTTAATGTATTCCTCTTCGTATATCTGTGCTAAACTTTGTTTACTTTTCTCTTGATCCAACACTATCCGTTTCTTATATTCCATCGTATCTTCTGTTGGTTTTACTTTTCTCTCAACATCATCCCATGCCTTAAATATTACATATAATATTACACACAACATAAACAATATAAATTACACATAGTTTCCAGGAGCCACGGTGTCTAGGTGGGCAAGATGCTGGCTCGCTAGCCTGGAGGTCGCATGATTGATCCCTGCATTGGCTGAGAAAATTCATTGAGATTGTCTGATGTGATGCAGGACAAAGGGCCTGACAAGCACAGCTGTCTAGTTGTTTGAAAGGTGTTAAAAACCGAGGTCCTGATTAAACATTGCAGCACACGTAAAAGAACCTTTGGCAGTTGGAATTTGATAGCAGAGTAGGTTGCTGCCTGGACAAAATTTCCCTCATAGCACACTGTATGGCCTATGCCCATCTTCATTAGCTTAGTCAGGAGCAAAACACTGGATCTTTAACCTGCACACCATGGTGACATTGTATCTCGGTTTTCCGTACCATGCCAGGCCCTCGGTCCTGCACCACTGATTAGCGGCTACCACACCAGAAAATCATGCTGAGCTTTCTCGGCCAGCGCAGGGATTATATCGGAGAACAACTGACTAGAAACCCAAAGGACAAACACATAGTCAAGACAAAAACACAAATATTGTAAGCCAAAATAGGACTATCAAATCTCTGAAGACTTACCTTATCTTTAATTCTTTGAATAATAATATCTTCAACTTTCTGCGATGTTTCTTCTGTAATAACTGGTGCTGTAATAAAAGAAATGAATATATATATTCTAGGACAAGAACATCAAATCAAACTTTTAAACAGAAAACTTAAACAGAAGTGAGGGGAATAAAAAGCTATGGTTTAATACAGTTAGGGAATTTCTGATCCCCTCCCACAAATGAGAGCGAGAAATGAGGTTTATTGTCAACTCTACACAAACTACATCATTTGCGACTAACAAATGATTTAATTTTATTTCAAGAATTTGCTTGTGCATAGGGGTCTTTAGCAGTGGGAGGAAACCGGAGGATACAGAGAAAACCCACAAGGTTGCCAGTTGACTCGACGACAGACCTTATGATACACCATGTACATACTAACCATTACCAACCCCCCCATCCAACAAATGACATTCTTGTCAAGCATGGTTTATTAGGAATAGGTCTTGACTGAGATGAAATATTCTTCGAAACAAGTCCAAACTTACTCATTTTTGTTGTGTGATCAAATTGTAGATGTTCCTCTAATAAACTGTTCTCAGGTCTTAAAGTAGCCCCTACTTCTCCAGACATCTGCCATCCCTTCGATGCTAAATTTGAAATCTCTAATTTGTTGATCTGTTTTTTTAGCTTTAAAAAAAGACAGACTAACAATGAGAAATAAAGGTTTAAAGGAGCTAAATGAGAAATTTTTTGGATCTAGTAATTGACACAAATTGGTTGCAACGCATATAATAATGTCCGTTTTACTCTAATTTCAAATCACTTACGTTCTGAGAAATACACCAGAAGTTTCAATCGAATGGCAACCTCTAGTGTCTAGTTCTCTTTCATCTAACAAATAATTACAGCCATATGAGACAGAGAGAGAGACTAGGTCATTTCAGGACTAACATATGGTTCAATTTTTACTTTTAACAATTTGCTAGTGCGTAGGGGGTCTTTATCAGTGGGAGGAAACTGGGAGACACAGAGAAAACCCATGAGGTTAGCCAGGCAACCCTACTCCTTCTAACCTACAACTGTCAAGATGGGAAAATCTTTGTTGAAAAATCGCCAGAAATAATTGACAAGTTATACGTACTTTATCTTGTCTTATCTCGTATGATGACTTGACATCTTGTTTCTTTGCAGCACTACCACCGAGTATATCTGTTACATCTTCTCCATCACTGTCACCAGCTTTCAGTAGATCAACTTTACCTTTCGTTTTCATTAATTCTTCAAAGTCTTTTTCATCGTCATTATCATTTTCGTTAGTGTCGCTACCCTCCTCCTCAATTTCGTCTTCTTCCTCCTGATCACCATCATCATCATCTTCTTCTTCTTCCTCACTCCCATCATCATCTTCATCTTTTAATTCACTAAAATTTCAAGATCAAAATTTTGAAAACCATGAACTACACATGTGAGTTGCTCCCACATAACCAGGCTCTTGGTCATTTTTATAAAAATAGAACTGGCAGCATATTTGAATAGTCCACAACCTAAGCTTTCCAAAAATTCAATTATTTATAAATTTGTTGGTATCATCTGGAGTTGAGTTCGGCTCATTCACAGCAACAAGCAGGCATACAATTTTTGCTTGTGTGACAAGTGTTTGGTTTCGTGGGAGCGGGTCACATATAAGCAAACTATTAAGGTTAGCTGGGAAAGGATAAAATATTTTTTTTTGGTACTTTCATGCATAATCTTGAAATCATAAAAATATCACGAAATATGTATCACAGAAATATGTATCACAGAAATGTGTATGCAAGGAATGTGCATCATGCATGTGCATGATTAATAACATAATAATCTCACTCTTCTTGGTCATCTTTAAATCTAACTTGCTTGTTTTCCACCATACTTTCACCTTCAGCATCATCAAAAAATTCATCATACATAGCATTCCTAGCATCTTCCCCCTGAAAATAGTACAGTAAAAATAATATCATGGTATTATTCATGTATCCACAAGCCAAATCCCTACATGTATATTATTCTTATAATTACGGTATCCTTTTTAAAAGCTTGTCTAATGTGGACAAAGAATTGGCTATTTGCGTTGGTTAGTCATTTACATCTAAATATACCATAGATGTGGGTACTAAAATATGGGACAACTATCACCGTAATCCAGTTATTATTTAATCTTGTGTATCTAATACCAATTTCTTTAACGTTGGACAGGCGACCCTACTCCTTGCCACGTACAACCAGGGATTTGAACCAACTCCAGTTGACTCAATGGCAGGCTTTATGATACCATTCGGCCATCCAACCCCCCATTTGATAAATGACTGCAAAAATTAATCACTATACATATACATCAATAATCAATTGGGTTGTTTATATTTTAATAGTGATCGAGAAATTAAACTCTTGTAAATTTAATGGTCTGTTTTAACCTGGACACAAGTACAAGTTAGAGGATTTTGGGGTGATTTTAAAACGATTTTTACTAAATTTTAAACAAATATTTGATATGAAACTAATGTGAAAGAAATTAATGCTAAATGATACTTCGGTAACAGTGTATACACCAAAACTTGTCTTATAAATAACAATATTAATTTCATTATATGTACCTCCTCATCTTCAATATCTTGAAACATATCAATATCATCTTCGTCATCATCATCAACACCCCCATCTCTCATATCCTTCTTTCTTTTTCGTTCATCTCTATTTTCCTGTTCATTAAGAAACTCTTCCAATTGAGACAACTTAAAAAAGTTATCGTCAACCACACTAGATTTTTTTGAGGATTTGGATTTTGAAATTGGAGCGGAAGATTTATCTTTTTTGTCTTTTTCACCCTGTTTAAGAATATCCTCATCTGTTTCGCCCTCTTCACTTCCCATGTCAACATTATCAAAGTCAAAATCAATTTCATCTTCGGAATCAGAATTCTCTGCTCCATTTAACTGTGATTTATAATTCGTAATTTCTTTGTCTATTTCACTTTCTTCCGATTCTTCACTTTCGTGCGGATTATCGATATCTTCATTTTCTGAATCATCCGTATCTTCGAGTTCAATTTGTGTGTTTTCATCTTTTTGAACATTAAAATGTATCGAGTTTTTTCCAGCTACTAATTGTGAAACAGAAGATAATAAATTTGACACGTCTGGTTCATTGTTCAATTCTAATTCTTGCCAAATTTGTTCCTCATCAAAATCATCCACAATTAATTCAGACAGAACATTCTTCTTCTCAGTATTTTCACACAATATGTTCCAGTCATACAGTTGTTTTGCACATTTCTTAAATTTAACTGCTAATTTTTCTTGAGGACTAAAAAAAATATTAAAAATAGGTTTTTTAGTTCATAAGGAATCAACATAAAAGTGTGGACTAAAACTTTGGTAGAAGAAGTTTTAATATTTCTTGCCTGAGCCTTTTTGTCCCACACGAATACATGAATGACAGGGAAATCTACACTTAAAAATTCTGATGAACGTTATCGGCCAACACCAAGACGGATCTTGGAACCTCAGAGTTAATCATTGAGCAACTGTGGCCGCGTTAAAATTAGCATCAGATTAGTATACATGTATCAGATTCTTCTTAATCTTTCAAAACCAAAATCTGTTCAAAAAGCCAAAAGAAGTGGGCTAATGAAGAATCCTAGCGTATTCAATACCAGGCTAATTCATTACCGGTAAAATCGGCGTATTCAAGACCAGTATATTATAGGGTTGGTTGATCGGTATATAAAGGTGCCAAGTAGTACTCTGTCTATGGGTGTTAATTAATCAATTAATACAACACAATAGAAGGATTAACAAGGTATTTATTATATATTTTAAATAGTCAAAATACAAACAACAGTTGAAATATTTAATATTCGAAGACAATATTTATGTTTCCATTAGCTGATTGTTTCTGAAAAACACAATATATATATTCAAAGTAAATACACTAAATTATGTTTATTACATTCAATTGTTAAACACACAAAACAATATAATATATTCAATTGCGTAGAGTAAATACACTAAATATAAAATAATTACATACCCTGGGTCCTAAAGATGTAGGAGTATTTAAAATTTAGTGAATGGGTGAAATATTTTATGAATATATATATTATGATTTATTTCGATAATTATGATTTATTTCAATACTTATGATTTATTTCAAAACTAATGAAAGCAAGCAAAATCTGTGAAATTATAAATACATACCTGTACATTTTCTATGCTGCCATAGATTACACTCTTCACACTGAAGACCTTCTTGTCTTGGACGCACGGTCGAACGGCAAGCGATACAAGGATCCATTAGAATTAGGCTATACTTAACTTGATATGTATCTGAGATACCGATATCAAATGGTGAAAGTTTCATATTTTATTTGAAATATATACAAATTCCAAGCTTGCATCGGAATTGGTTTGATGTTTAGTAAAATACAAAATAACAAAGCCGGGATATACAATCTCAAGCTTAAGATTAAATAATTTAAATAACAACTCAATAATAAAAAAAACAATTTTAATACATCAAACACCAATCATTAATTAATAATTATCGTATAGGCTTCTATCCACACTGATGAGTACTAATTAGCACCTTTATTCACCGATGAACCAACCCTATAATATACTGGTCTTGAATACGCCGATTTTACCGGTAATGAATTAGCCTGGTATTGAATACGCCTGATACCCTAATGAAGACAGGCATAGGCCATCATACAGTGTACTACATGTATTGTATGAGGAAAATTTTACCCGGAATTCCAACAGTCACCTCAATGTGAACAAGCCAGTTGTAACAAGGGACCTCGGTTTTACATCTCATCCGAGAGACTAGACCGTACAGCTGTCTTTGTGTTGAAACTTTGTCACTGATGTCAGGACATTCGTCCTGCCACCGTAACCCCCAACCACCAAAAGAAATAAAATATCATTATTCAAATATAATACTTTATTTTCAAGCCTTGATTAAAATCAAAGATGATATATATGAAGCATAAATAACAAAAGGAAGCAGACTGCGAAAATAATTGATCAAGATTCAAATGAAAATGTCCTGTCTGGCTGGCTTATTTTGGAAATAGGTGTCAGTCAGTAAACAATACTTGTTTAGCATTTTCATTATTTATTCTTTACATGTATCTATAAAATTTCTGATGAAATATGACCAATATACCTTAAAAACTCCTCTAGTTTTTTAGTAGCATTAGAAAAGTCCGACAATGTGTTTTCCACGAGGAAATTTGCTGCCATTTTGTTTTTACAAATGCAAAATTTCACATTTTGCGGCTAACGAAATTATTGTGTGATATAAGACAATATCCTGCAGATCCGTGTGCTATGGTTATTTAATGAGTTTTGTATTAAATTCAAGACAGAGTATTTTAATATTTCTTATTTTATCAATTATTTATGCAGATTTACATTCGTATTTTTATCAAATATCAAATTTGCTTTCTCCAACAGCAACAGTGCCCTCTCGTGGTAGTTGATGTTGACTGGCCGCAAAAAATAAATATTGTTAACATTTTGGTGATCTGAATCGACTTCGATTCCATTTGAAGTCTTATTGACCGTGTAAGAATAATCTCTTTTTGTCTGTTGGAGACCGAATTACATTATGGTGTTCAATCAATCGTAATGCACGGGCTATATCGTACATATCTTGTCATTTGTTGGAGGGGGGGGGATGAAACCATCAAATAATAAATAAATAATTATTATATATTTGTAGATCTTGGACTTAGAACTTTAACTTTCAATATATTTTTGGTTGAAAGGCTGAAGTTTAAGTAAACAGGGATTAAGTTGGAAAAGTAAGGTTGTAAGAATTTTCCTAGTCCAAGTTTTTTACTTTTACTTTCTAATTCTTGATTGAATCAGATCAAACTGCTTATTACCAGTAAAAAAAAAACTGGAAATACCCAGATTTATCGTTGATCTTGCATAACCACACGCAATATAGAGTTTATAAGACAAATAAATAGGCTACAGAATCCAGAAAACTTTAATAGTTTGTCGGGATAGCACACTGGTATATTTAGCACCTCTTCGGGGCAGATTTTATTTTTCTTATTTTATCCTATGATAGATATTTTAAAATTTTAGTTTACATTTTACTTTTATTTTCTCTTGTTGGGACACACATTTATATTTAGATCCTCTTTAAAATCTGGAGACATTTATAGGTATTTGATATGTTTAACATTGTAAATTGCGTATCATTTAATCTTTAATGTGAAGCACTTGGACTTATTTCTTTCACATTCATTTAAATCGATATCGAATCCTTGTTTAAGAATTTGTAAAAAGCATATAAAATCACTCAAAAACTCAAAATCATCTAATTTGTGTCCAGTTAAAAGCTAACTGTTCAATTTTGATAATGGGTGTCAAATTTACAAGTATTTAATTTCCTGACCACTGTTCGAAAATTAATCATCATACATCAATGATCAATTGGGTTGTTTATTTTTTAACAGTGATGGAGAAATTAAACACTTGTAAATTTGTCACCCATGATTAAAATTGAATAGTCAAGTACAAATTAAATAATTTTGTGTGATTTCATACAATTTTTACAAATGTTTAAACAAAGATTTTATATTGAATGAATGTGAAAGATTAAATGATACCCAGATTACAGGGTAACATACATTATACATTTTATTAGTTTTAATTTCATGAGAATATAATCATGAAGCTTATTTCAAAAATTAAAACTGTGTCTTTGGTGATTAAAGTAGGCCTGTACATCAGATCGTTGCTTGTGATTTCAGAGTTTACATGAATATTGTTTTTATAAATAAACATTGTCTAATGTGTGTTTTAGAGTAAGCTTATGATTGACCTTATAGAGACAGGAACAGTTAGTTGATTATGGGAAATCACAGATGAATATTTATATATGATTATCTTTACAAATAAAATGTGACCCACTCCCACGAAACCAGACTCTTGTTGCACAGCTTCATTTTATTCTATGGGCACAAGAGCATAAACTGTATGCTTTCTTGTAGCTGTGAATGAGCCGAACTCAACTCCAGATGATACGACAAATTTTAAAAGAATTACATTTTTGGAAAGCTTAGGCTGTGGACTATTCAAATATGCCACCAGCTCTATTTTTATAAAAATGGCCAAGAGCCTGGTTTTGTGGGATCAGCTCGCATTTTTTAAATGGAAATTATATTACAAATATACAATGTAAGTATAACAACATGTCAACATTGCCATTTATCTTTTGCAGAATTTGTCAATGAAGATTAGCAGCCATAAAATTTCTTTATAACTGTGAACTCATCCTTAATCATAATGAGTATATTTGGAGGGGGAACATCATCTTTCGGTCAGAGTACTGTATTTGGACAAGGTACAACCCAGACAGCACAAAACATGAACCCTATGAAGGACTTTGAGGTAACGTAATAGTTAACAAAATTATATAATCATATTACATCAGTGAACTATTGTTTGAACATCTGTAATTCAGAAAAGATGACAGTTTTGTCCCAGTTGTTTAGAACTGCGGAAATCGATTTGCGTTTTTAGAGACAAATAAATGTAATCTATGCAATTCAGTGTTCTTAAAAGTCTAACACTGTGTGAAATGTTGAATTGATTTCAATCACCACCCTAGTGCATAAAATTTTTTAGAGCATTATAGAATATTTGTCAAACATGCCCACAATTCCCTATGGCACAAACACTCTCTGTTAAATAGTATTGTTCGTGACATTATACTTGTGACACTATGTGTGTGTGGAGGGGGGGGGAATCCAGTGGTTTAGCACGTGCGCATGAAACCATACACTCGAAGTGGTGTGGTTTCATTCCCGGTTGTGCATGATAAGAAGTATGGTCGCCCGTTCAACCTCATGGGTTTTCTCCAGGTTTCCCAGTTTCCTCCCACCCTTAAAGACCCAAAACGTGCAAGTGAATTATTGAAATGAAATTCAACAATATTTAGTCCCGAATTGACCTAGTTTGTGCCAAGTGGACGTTAAACCCAGTTTTTCTTCTCCCGATTAATAAGCTAGGTTGTGCTTCATTAAAGGAACAGATAAGATCCTTGAGTAACCTAGTTTGTGTTGAGTGGACGTTAAACCCCATCTCTCTCTCTCTCTCTGTTAAACTATAAGGTGTTTAAATGTTTATTTTGTAGGTGACATCTCCACCAGACGATAGTGTTAGCTGTTTAAAATTCAGTCCTGGCGTTTTACCATCAACATTTTTAATAGCTGGTAGCTGGGACAATAATGTTAGTACTTTTATTTTTAAAATATTTATATTTTGTTTGGGACCAGGATCTGGTCGCTAACCGCTGCTCGTCTTGTTGTTCTTTGTCAGTTTAAGTCCATGCAACATGAAGATTGGCATGCTTCTTGTTTGAACAATTCTGCATTGATTTGGTGAATTGAATTTTAAAATTTCATCAAACATGGTCAGTTCCTGCCTTGGATCGGGTGATCTCTCTCTGAATCAAGGGGCGTCCTTTTGATTCCTTACTTGTACATGACAAGGAATAGGGTCTGGTTTCCTCCCACTGCTTAAAACCCCTACACGCAAGCGAATTTTTAAAATAAAATTGAACCGTATGGTAGTCCCGAAATGACCTAGTTTTTGTTGAGTGGATGTTAAACCCCATTCTCTAACTCTCATATGTTTATGAGACCCACAGTCGCTCAGTGAGTAAGACATTGGCTCGCTAACCGGGAGGTCCCTTGTTTGGTCCCGGCGTTGGCCATTAAAAGTTCATCAGGATTTTCAAGTGTGGTTCCCGTTTTTCAGTGGTGTAGACAAAGGACAATGTATAGTTTTTCGGAAGGGATGAAGTCCTGTGTACAGATTGGCATGCACCTAAAAGAATCCTTGACAGTTGGAATTCGAAATAATGCAGTAGAGTCACTGTCCAGGCAAAATATCCATCATAGCAGACTGCAGAAAAATTAGAAAATCCCCCTCGTTTCATTCCATTTTATTTCTGTGTTACAGGTTCGATGTTGGGAAGTTCAACAGAATGGTCAGACAGTTCCAAAAGCTCAACAGACTCACACAGGACCTGTTTTAGATGTAGACTGGAGTGACGTTAGTATATCAATTCAACTCGTTGTAAATAATAGTAGTAGACTTGTTAGGCAGTAACTGAATGAGAATAGGCATGTGTAGACCATGCAATTTTGGGGGGGAGGATAATGAAAAAAAAATATTAATTAGGGTTGGATGATAATTAAAAAACAATTTCATGATAATATCTATTAAATATCACGATAAACGTTATTGTTTTGCTAAGTTATAATCGTCTTAAGAAGTCAGATTTTGAATACTTTGGCCGAAGATCGTCGCTTGATGTCAAATAATTGTGGCAAACATCGGTGATGATATAGCATATGTATCATCATCAATATTGGGACATGATAATTATCAAACTGCGATAATTTTTGTTGTCACGATTTTCTTTGTATTGCCCAACCCTACAATTTGTAATATCATGACTGTGTTGAGAGGACTGTTCGCTTTACAACACTTGTCGTCATTGTATGTAATTATGCAAAACCTCACAATAATCTGGTTCTACTGAAAGCGTTCGATCCCTGCTTTAGCCGAGAAAGTTCATCCAGATTTTCCAATGGTTTCCCCTTGTCAGTGATGCAGGACAGAGAGTCTGACAAGGACAGCTGTCTACCCATTTTAATGAGAGGAAAAACTGATGTTCCGTTTACACATTGGCATCCACGTAAAAGATCCCTTGGCAGTTGGAATTATATATGAGAGTAGGTTGTGGCGCCGCTGCACGAGCAAAATTTCCCTCATAGCACCCTCATAGCACACTGTATGGCGTGTGCCCGTCTTCATTATCCCTGCTTAGGGCTTAGAAGTAGAACAGTAGTATGTCAAACCCCATTTCGTTTCTACTGAAAGCAGCGCTGGTCAGTATTATTTATATCACATGAAATGACTGATCTGAATGACTAGCATGAATAAAGTTTTTAGCATGAATAAAGTTTTTATTTTGAATATGTATTTTAAAACAGGATGGTACCAAAGTTTTTACAGCGTCATGTGATAAAACAGCTAAGATGTGGGATCTTAACAGTAACCAGTGTACACAGGTGGCTCAGGTAAATTAATCATTTGGCTCATACAGATGAAATTGGCTGTGATGCCAGAATTTGTTAATTAATATAAAATAATTTAAAAATGAGTGAATGTGGTTGACCTGACTTTGGCAAAGTAATTTACTTGTGCATTTTAAAAAATACCCACACCCCAGAGAAATATTTCAGTCGATCAGACAATTACTCCAGCTATTGGACCTATAGTGTTATAAATATGTCTCGAGAAAGAGGAATGGATTTTAACATCCCCTCAACACAAACTAGTTCTTTTCGGGACTAACACATGGTTCAATTCTATTTCAATAATTCCCTTGCACGTAGGGGTCTTAGGAATGGGAGGGCACTGGAGGACCCAGAGGAAACCCACGAGGTTGGACAGGCGAACCTACTCTTTGTCACGTACAAGCGCAGAATCAAAACCATGCCAGTTGATCCAATGACATACTATGATACAACGAACACCCATTACCTATCCCCCCCCCCTAATATGTTGAACCTTGAAATCATTTATGCATTTCTTGTTTATTTACAGCATGATGCACCAATAAAAACAGTGAATTGGATAAAAGCTCCTAATTATAGTTGCCTCATGACTGGAAGTTGGGATAAAACGCTTAAGGTAAAGGGATTAAATTCAATGTCCACACCAACTGGGTTAATGGAGACGGAAATATGCCATAAAGTGCTCTCGTAATCTGGAAAAACCTAGCATGTCAACTTTTGGTGAAAATTGAGTTAGATACATAGTTGGACTTAGTGCACATGTATATAATAATAGGTTTTTTTCTCCTTCACTGAAAAGTCTTCTCATTATCTTCATCTAAAAAGACAAAATAAAATTGGTTTTATATTCAGTAGCTTAATTCTGAAACAAAACAGTTTTCCTTTGTTTTCTCAAATCTACATTCAACAGTGTTACTAGGTTTTTGCAGATTACGGGAGAATGTGCCATGAAGGAGATTGGGCCATGTGTGATTCTAATCAGTTTTGTATTCATACTGTCTGATTGCAGATCGATATGTACCTTAGTCCTGCTGGCACGATATATCGTTGAATCAATGTATTATGATTCGCGTATTGAATTGCGATCCTCTGAATCAAATTTTTTACGATTCTTTTTTCTTATTTTTTTTGTTTTGAGTCTCCTCAGTAACTAACCGTTCAATCTTAATTAAACACCTTTGAATTGTTTTGTTCCTTATTATGATCCATATGAATACCATAATATAAAGCAGTTTTATTTTTTTCTTGACTTTGGCAGGACTAAAAATTCTCGCCATTAAAATATCAATTATTAATTTATGCTGCTGTTAACTTGGTAAATATTGACCTGGTTATTAATCGTGATGGGAATCGTATCGTTGTACCTGAATCGCAATACACATCGTATGGTGACTGAACTAATACATAGTACTATCACTGATAGAACTCCCTTTTTTGTCCCTTCGAATTGGGTTCTAATTAAGTTAGAGATAAGCAGTTTCATTGGTCAATGCTTTGGGGCATGATAACTGGCTTCCTGTGAAATTTGTCTAACTGTCGGAGGTCTGAACTTAAGCAGGTCTGAGAGATAAGCAGTTTCATTGGTCGATGCTTTGGGGCATGATAACTGGCTGCCGGTGACCATTGTCTGGCTGTCATAGGTCTGAACATAAAACAGATACAAGTAATGGTGTGATCAATGACATCACGGCTGGAAATCCAACCTTTCGTGTACAATGGTTTAAAACAAATAACCAAAGAAAATTTATTTTATTTATCAAGTAATGTACATGTATATGATTTATTTTAGTTTTGGGATACAAGAACACCAAACCCTATCTTATCTATAACATTACCAGAAAGAGTTTATTGTGCTGACGTGGTAAGTATACAAACATATTAATTATTTTTATGAACAAAACCGATTATTTTAGAGTACATGGGTGCAAAATTTGTCCTAAAATACTAAAACTTATAACATTCTATATTTTCTTCATCAACCCCGCAAATGTGGATTATAACGTTGCCCCTCACATAATGCACAAGTAATTTATTACAATTAGCAAATAAACAAAGTAATGAATATCTACAAGAACTGAACGAAAACGGTAAAAGGTTTGGATTCACCGGATGTACGTGACAAGGATTAGGGCCAGACGCCTATCCAACCTCGTGGGTTTTCGCTGGTTTCAACCAACTGCCCTACGCCCAAGCAAATTTTTGAAATGTAAAATTGAACCATATATTATTCCCAAAATGACCTAGTTTGTGTTGAGTGGACGTAAAACCAAACCCCATTTCTGTCTCTTCCTCACCGTACAAGGTGCTCCTTCTAGTGAAAAGTTCAATGGACAGTATTTGTATTTTTTTCTCTGTGTGACAAGTTAAACATATCTGTTTGGGGTTTTTTTAGAAATACCCAATGGCTGTAGTCGGAACTTCTGGTCGAGGAATTATTATTTATCAGTTAGAAAACCAACCCCAAGAGTTCAAAAGAATGGAATCACCATTAAAATATCAGGTAATATTTCAGAAAATAATCTTTCCATTTGAAATATTGCTTGTGGAAGGTTAAAAACCGTCTGCATGTTTTCTACCTTTAAGGCACTTAGTGATCAGTCCAACAAGATTAGTAATACCTTCGACATATTACAATATAATAGTAAGCATTGTTGGTTTGAATTCCTGTGGGGTCATGACGGTTAAGTTAGTAAGACACTTGCTCGCTGGTCAAGAAAATTCATTCAGATTTTCTCCCCTGTCAGTGATGCAGGATGGAGAACCTGACAAGGACGTCTGTCTAATCAACTGGATGGGATGAAAAATCGAGGTACCATGTAAACAGTTGAAATTTGATATAAGAATAGACTGTAGTGACGCTGTCTGAGCCAAATTTCCCCATAGCACACTGTATGGTGAATGACTGTTGTCTTCAGCTGAGTTCAGAGCAGAACAGTAGGAAATTAAACTCCACTGCAGTTGGTGTTGACTAGAAATACATTTTCTCCGATAACTCCTCACTTACTTAAAGAAGTTAAATCTCTATTCTTTGAGACCTAGAAATGGGTTACAACGCATATAATAATGTAATATAAATTTATAAAAACTGTTTTTACTGTAATTTCTAATCATTATGTGAAAAATGCGAAGAGTTCAAATTGAATGGCATGATATTGATGATTGTGAATGATATTGAGTAAAAGACATCCCTCCTTTAAAATGTTTTATGATTTGTTGTTTCAGTCGAGATGTATGAGTATATTCCTAGATAAGAAGACCAGTGCTCCAACGGGTTTCGCTCTCGGCAGTATTGAAGGGAGAGTGGGGATACAGTATGTGAATCCCACAAATCCTAAAGATAATTTCACCTTTAAATGTCATAGGTCAAATGGATCTACTGGCGGTATGCAAGATATTTACCCTGTAAGTTGTAGTCACATTCACTAATATTGTTTTATTGTTAAAGGGGTGGTGGATGGCCGAATGGTTAGCACATGCCTGTTGTTTCATAAGGTCCGTCATTGAGTCAACTGGTGTGGTTTTCGATTTCCCAGTTGTATGTGACAAGGTGTTGGGTCGGCTGTCCAACATTGTGGGTTTTCTCCTGGTTTCCTCCCACTGCTAAAGACCCCTAAGCACAAGCGAATTATTGAAATGAAAAAATTGAACCATATGTTAGTCCTGAAATGATTTAGTTTATGTCAAGTGGACATTAAACCCCATTTCTCTCTCTCTTTACTGTGGAATGGAGCCACAATGAATAAGATGTTAGCTAGTTAACTTGGAGGCCCTGAATTGCTTCCTTCTTGTCAGTGGTGCAGGACTGAGGGCCTGGCAATGGACAGTGTATAGTCATTTGGATGGGATGAAAAACCGAGGTCCCGTGAACACATTGCTGTGCACTTAAAGATCCCTTGGCAGTTTGAATTTGATATAAGAGTAGACCGTAGTGCTGCTGTCCGGGCAAAATTTCCTTCATAGCACACTGTATGACGTATGCCCGTCTTCATTAGCCCAGTCAGAGCAGAACAGTAGGATGTTAAAACCCTTTCATTTCATTTCATTAATTAATGACTGTTGGTAATGACAGTTAAATATCACTTCTAGATAGTCCAAAATGTAAAGATCTTGTTCCAAAGCTGAAGACATAATTTCACTGTATGTCACCATTCATGAATTATTTAGTTTTGATTATAACCCCCCATGTTTTATATTCCAGGTGAATGACATTTCATTCCATCCAGTTCATGGTACCTTAGCAACAGTTGGCTCAGATGGACGATTCAGTTTTTGGGACAAAGATGCTCGAACTAAATTGAAGACGTCAGAAGTATTTGATCAGCCCATTACTTGTTGTAATTTCAATGCCCAAGGAAATATATTTGCATATGCATCTAGCTATGATTGGTCTAAGGTAACTAAATTTTGCTCAATGTTGATTCAGTTTTTGGATGGAGTTCAGAATGTATCCAAAAGGTTTACTAATGAAAATCTTGAGCACATGTATGTGTTGGGTTTAGATCTTTTAGTTGCAGGGGAGGTTGGATAGCCGAATGGTTAGCGTGCACGCGCTGTATCATACGGCCTGCCATTGAGTCAACTAGCGTGGTTTCAAATCCCCGGTTGTACGTGGCAAGGAGTAGGGTCGCCTGTCCAACCTTGGGGGTTTTCTCTGGGTTCTCCGATTTCCTCCCACTGCTAAAGACCCCTACGCACAAGCGAATTATTGAAATAAAATTAAACCATATGTCAGTCCCGAAATGACCTTGTTTGTGTCGAGATGTTAAACCCATTTCTCTATCTCTCTCACAGATATATTATTTTTTAACAGAATGAAAATATAAAGATAGGATATAATGGATTGTGTTTATTTTTTGGTTACAGGGACATGAAGGTTACGACCCACAGAAGATGAAACCACATGTGTTCCTGCGATCATGTTTCGAGGAATTAAAACCATCAACTAAGAGAGCTTAATGATATTTTGTATTGTATATAATCTGGATCAATATTATTGTTATATGAAATGTGCTTTATCTTTATTTTAAATCATGAACATGTAAAAAGACAATTGCTAAATGTATTAAAACATTTTTTTGTAGATCTACATTGTCTATAAACATGATTGGGTTTCCATCTTAAAGTTAAGAATAAAGCTATCGAAAAGTTGTAATTCCAGCAAAACCAGATGTTAAATCAGTGCAATTTCGATCAAGTTCATCCAGAAAAATATCGTTTTGAAGCAGTTAAACCCAAATTCATTTTGACAAAGCTCTTTATGTAGCATATTTTTTGAAAAACCTATTCATGCTTTGGTGGAATTAGTGGTTAAGTGTTATACAATTCTATATTGATTATTCCATTATTTCATCATAGTAAACAATTTCAAATACTTGATAGGTATTTTAGTTACTCTAATAATTAGAGATAAATATTTTCAATTAATCATAAATCACGATATTATGTATGTTTGTTCGTTTTGCAAACTATTTACCCATTGAATCATTTTGTAAATATATCAATATCATGTAAAAATATGTATTTTTGTTGACATTTTTTTTTTTCGAGCAATGTTCAGAGCAGGCCCCCGAGTTCACAAAGCATTCTTGGACTTAAGTTGAGAATTTACTCAATTTTCAATGACTGTTTATGAGGAATATATTTGATCCAGAAACACATAGTTTCTTATTAATGTATTTGATACATTAAAACAACAAATTTTTTATAAAGGGCTACATTTTAGTTAAAATAAGGAGAACAATTTTGAGTAAATTTTTAACTTAAATCTGAGGATGCTTTGTGAACTTGGGGCCTGATTAATAGATTTAAGTGATAACTCCCCATGACCCACTTCTGTCTTGAGTATCTGAAACTAAGTTTTCCATAACCAGCACAGAAATATTGAACGTGAGCCATTTTTCATTTCAAAAGTTAAAATATTTGCGATGTAAGTCACTGACAAATTTATCTCAAATTTCTTGCCATTGTTTGCTTGACTTTTAGCTACTGTTGGCACACGACAAAACTTCTTGCCACAATTTGCCTTGTCACAGATTTCTCGCACCTATTTGCCTTATCGCAGATTTCTCGCACCTATTTGCCTTATCGCAGACCTATACCCACTATTTGCCTTACCGCAGAACTATCCCCACTATTTGCCTTATTGCAGAATTATCGCCACTAATTGCCTTATCGCAGATTTATCGCTACTATTTGCCCATAACAGTTTTGTTGATAACAATGTCTGTTACGTAAGGTACAAACAAAAATCAGATGGTTCACTCTACAACTCTTCTGAGGAGCAAAGTACATGTAGTCAGAAATGTCCGTCACTGTTCTTGCGAAATTCTCCTCTCAGGTAGGACACTTGAAAGGGAGAAATGGGGTTTAACGTCCACTTGACACAAATTATGTCATTTCTGGACTAACATGGTTCTATAATAATTCGCTTGCGTGTAAGGGTCTTTAGCATTGGGAGAAAACCCACAAGGTTGGACAGGCGATTCTACTCCTTGTCATGTACAACCAGGGAATCAAAACCATGCCAGTTGACTCAATGACAGGACTTATGATACAATGGGGACACACACTTACATTAACAAATGAAAATTATCACGTTTGCCTCAAAATGACCCCTTTCTTTTTTACAAAATATTTGTGCAGCTAAGATCTATTTGTTAAATCGTATTTGAAATAATGACAAAATAACAAAACTCTATTTATTTTCGTAAATAATATCAAATATACATTAATAAAATTTAAAATATGAAATAGACAAAGAGTCTTAAAAGAGCTTGAAAAATCCTGCATAGTTTCAGGGCGCTGGTTGTAAGATAGTATAAGAAATAGAACTGATGGAAGAAACCTTGCAATTAATTATTTCTGAAATTATGTAATTGAGATTATGAAACAGAGAGCATCAATGTTTACAGAAGCCTTATGTGGGTATTACTTTCTCAGTTGATGACCATGTTATTGATCTTGTTTGTGTGGCTAAAACCCCTACACTTTCACATATCTTAAAATAACCTTTTCCTGGGGGTAAAATCAACACTTTAGATAATACTGTGATCGAAACTTATTACACAATCTTTGTGAATTACTAAGATTTCTGTGAATGGGGTGAACCAAATGATGGAATGTTCATCAGGCTCTCAGATCTTGCTAACAACACACAATGTTACACCCACCATTACCAACAGCATGCCAAAACAAGTTTCTATGGAAAAAAAAAATACATTATTGAAAACTTTAATGCTCCAAAATATTTCTATTTATGTAAATTGGTTCAAAACATGAACAGTCCCTGTCCTTTGCCTGAGAGTTGTCCAGTATGATGGAAATATGCTTTACTTCTCACAACTCAAATTAATTAGTTATTGGAACGGCTAATGACAAATCTACAAAGCAACATAAGACATTCAACAACTTGGGTTGTAGTATGGGGCTGAGGTAGTCTGGATAATCAACCACTAGAGAATGTCCCTAGTCCTAGAGAGAGTCATGTCTGCCCTAGCTAGCTTCAATCGGATTAAAACACAGATCCTATTTCATTTCATTTTTTATAGTTCAAGATGACGTCTTACTTGTCTTTAATACACAGGGATCTGGCAGAGTTGTTTTGGATGAAATGCGGGATTACCCAATCAAACGGTCTGTTACGGCAAGCTTTTGGTGTGAGGTGCACGGAAATGTGGTTAATCAAATGTCAGACGTCATTGGGTCAAGAGCCACTCGTATGAACCCTGAGTGACGCAACCTCCCTGTACAATTGGTCAGATCTTCATGTAGTGTATTTTAATCAGATTGCCCTAGCTATGTACCATATAAGGAAATAGGTCTTGCCTCTCACAACTATTTGTTTGATACTAACCCCTATTTGGTATTTTCTCGCCCAACAATCTGCTTGAAAGACTGGTGAAAATGAATGTCAAAGAATTAGTGATTGGAACAGCTAATGACAAATCTACAAGAGAAAATAACATAGACATCAACAACTTGGGTTAATATTAGGGTTGTGCGTACTCAACTACTAGGGTGCCTAGAAAGAACCTTAACGTTTGCCGTCTGCTTCCACCGAAGGTGATATCGCAGACAAGTCTTAATTTTCATTTTTTTATCTTAGTGCACATGCAGGTATCTTTCCTTTCCTGTGGGAGGAAACGGGAGTAACCGTAGTACACCCCTATCTTCATGCCACATATGCTCACACCAGGGATTGAAACCATTATTACATCATAATGAATACAAATTAAAATATCAATTATTCATTAATCCTGTGTTGCCTTGGTAAATATTGACTTGGTTATGAATCATGATATGAATCGCATCGTGGTACCTGAATCGTAATATGTATCGTATCGTGACTGCAATACCTAGCACTGCATGTACTTCATAATGAATTCAAATTAAAATGCTCTTGAAATTAGTGAAGGCAAAATTTATCTGACAGTGAGCCCATTTTCTCCAGAGTGTTTCCAGCCAACCCTTGTAATATAAATTTTCGGGTTGACTGTTGAAAAAAAGAAAAGCTTTTGTATACTTACCAGCGGATGATAGCGTGATGTAGTAAACAACGGATCCCGACTGATTAACAAGGAATGGAAGGAGATACTGAAATAGAAATTAGATCCTATACGCCAGTCTGGAGGTCGGGTGTTCGATCCCTGTATTGGCCGAGAAAGTTCATCCAGATTTTCCGGCGTGGTTTCACCTTGTCAGTGATGCAGAACGGAGGGCCCGACAAGGACAGCTGTCTAGTCATTTGGATGGGCTGAAAAACCAAAGTCCGGTATACATATTGGCGTGCACGTAAAAGATCCCTTGGTAGTTGGAATTCGATATAAGAGTAGGCCGTAGCGCCGCTGCCAGGGCAAAATTTCCCTCATAGCACACTGTATGGCGTATGCCCGTCTTCCATTAGCCCAGGTTAGGTGCAGAAGAGTAGGACGTTAAATCTCATTTCTTTTCATTTCATTTCCTATTTCGTTTCATTTTTTATAGTTCAAAACTTCTTTTTACTTGTCTTTACTGCACTTTGGGTAGTGTAGGCCATCAAAAGTATAGAAAAAACGAAACGAAATATAGATCTGTATTTTAATCAGATTGCATACTTACTTTCCAATTTGAAAAGAGAAAGATGAGTTCTGACAGGAACTGTTTTATAGGATTTTCATGTTTGATCTTTTCTATGCCTTGACTTCCTTTTTTGATAAACGGGTTTGTACCACCCCATAAAACAGCAACACAGACTAACCAAAAGGCATTTACTGAAATAAATTACAACAGATGGTTTGTTTACTTAAACTTAAATTATGATATTATCAATAACAATAATAAAATATTCTAAAGAATTTAATTGTCTTTTTGTGAAAAGAATATATTTATTGAATTTCTTTTTTTAACTGCATGCCATTTTTATAGTCTTTAAGTGACTGACTTGCACTAAAATTGCTTACTGGCTGGAAGGGGATTTGCTCCTAAGGTGATCATGCTTTAGTAATTCTTGAATTAGGCCGGGCGCTACAACACTGGACTGTGATCGCGAAAAACTGGTAATCACGGTTGTATACATTACTGGTACATAAAATAATCCTTGGCAGTTGAAATTAAAAATTGCAATTTATCCGAAAGGGAATTAAATTAAATATTACCATAGCTCTCACAACTTTGATTCAAAGATTGACTGAATATGATGATTAATGTTAGTGAATTATTATATTAAATATACCGCGGTAATAATTATATAATTCTCCAATGGATCTTAATCCCATCAAAGTCAGTCGGATTATTACGTGCACAATACATCTTTTATATTCTATATATCTAATTAATGCCCAAACTACCAGTACTTCACCTATATTGGTAGTTGTCTTAAATTTGCTTGCACTTGATTAACGATAATAAGGGACTTCCTCCACTACTTTCAGTTTCAGCATTGTAAATTAAATAAATACTCTGTGTAACAAGTAAAGTAGGCCTAATTATACAATGATTCAGATATGAAAACTGCAATAATACCTAACTGATCATTACTGTCATACATCCTATAATAATTTATGTACTGTAAAACAGATTTCTCATTTAAATTTGAAAAGAATGTGGAAAACACAAAATTTCTGAGAATGAGCAGACCATGTTTACATTTTACAGGTCACGTGTAAACATAGCTTCCTCGCACATTGCGCATGCGTACTTTACGTTTCCGTTATAAACAGCAAGTGCGCGTAGTTGAGATTCCTTCGGAAAATACACCTTATTAGTAAGTTTGAACTAATTTTCAGATATGATATATTATCAAATCCCCTGCCCTAATATTATTTATAGAATGAGCAATGTTTATATTGCAATATAAACGGCTTAAAGAGACGTATTATTGAAATTTGCTGCAACCACCTGTACAGGTATCTCAAGAGCTCGGTCTGCGGCGGTCAGATGAAACGAATGTCAAAATGAGTAACAAAGTTTTGGGTGTGTTTTTAAAGTAGGCCAAGTTGAAGTTATTAAAGTTATGAATTTATCCTTAAAAGTCCCTATTTTCATGTGCAATTTGTTTAGTAGGGTGACAAAAGACAGAGTGAGTGCTCTGGTTAGGTCACTATAGAGGGAGTGGTTTTCTCAGAGTATTGGGCTAAAATGTGACACTGACAGTGACAGTGTGACAGGTAAAATCAGTAGGGGGTTGAAAGCCTTACAATTTAATCATACCAAATAACCTAATAAAACAATACCAATTTCTTTAATCAACTGAATTAATTACTGGTACCTTTGCAGCAGAGCCTTTTAATAGGCCTATATATGAATAAACAATTAAAAAATGCTAAATTTACACCTTTGTAAATCAAATTGGTACTTTATATAATAATACGATCTATTCATGTACAGTCACAGTACATCATGTAGTGATGTGGTTTTTTTCCTGTGGAATTATTCATAGAATATTCTAATCATTATGACTGAGGTAAACATATCACACTTCCAAATCTTCGGCTGTAATTATCGTTTAGTAGAGTACAATATTAGTCAGTACATGTGTAATTTGTTTTTAAATACCGTATGACACTTCATTTTAATTAATGTGCTGCTTTTTTTAGTTGACTTTACAAACATTCATTAGAGATTAAAGTAGCTAAGTCTCTAACTCAATATCATCAAAAATCTTCGACAATGAAAACACAAATTATTTGTCAATTTAATTCAACATTGATGTTGTGATCTTACCGGGAAAAGATGGGCTTCTGATATCCAATATTTAAGACAAAATTAAAAAATTATCGTGTACCATAATCCGGTCGAGGCCAATTTTTAACAAGGGACTTGGAGAAGTTGGCTAGACGGTGGTGCATGGAGAACATACGCAATAATGTAGACTGGAATAACCAGATGCTAGAGATACATGTAGGCATGCTATTGAGACTTCAGGCATATTTCGCCAAACAAAAGTGATTTCAAATTATAGTAAAGACGGAAATGAATGAATGTAAATCAGTTTATATACATTCATATAAGATCATTTTATGCGTTGCGACCCATTTGGGTAAATTTCTAGTCCCCAAATATTAGCGATTTAGCTCCTTTAAGTAAAAACAGAAAATTGTAACCATTGGTGACTTAAAAAATCGTCATTTCTGTCTGACAATATTTAATTCAAATAACCCACCAAGTAACAGGTAGGCCCATCTATTTTTAACGGGACACGATGACACTTACTCTTTGAATTCATCAAACCTGGTCAGAAATAAAATTATCCCTGTCATTAGGTTTTAAATGTTAATAGCTAAAATTTTAGAAGAAGTAAAAAATAATAAAAAGCAGTCCAATTTAATAAATGCATAACTTTTTTTTTCAGATATTTTTTTTGCATTGGTGATGATGTTGATGACTTAGAGAAAAAAGATGTCTCTCGTTGCAGGTATGATTAATATATTTATGTCTATTCTTTATTGGAATTTTAACAATTTAATTAGAAATTGAATTGGATCTTTATTTTTGTTTTCACACTTGTTTTGTGATTTAATATATTAATCTCCTCGGTAATTAAACATACGCCTAGGGTACCTATTAATAGTAAATCCCTGGTTATACATGACAAGGAGTAGGGTCACATGTCCAACCTTGTGGGTTTTTTCCCGGTCCTCCTGTTTCCTCCCACTACTAAAGACCCCTACGCGCAAGGGAATTATTGAAATGAAATTGGGGGGGGGGGGGACGGCCTAGTGGTCTAGAGTGCTGTGGTTTCGAGCCCTGGTGTGAGCGTATGTGGCATGGAGATAGGGGCGCCTTCTCAACCTCGTGGGTTTCCTCCGGGCACTCCGGTTTCCTCCCACTGCTAAAGACCCCTACGCGCAAGCGAATTATTGAAATAAAATTAAAAACCATATGTTAGTCCCGAAATGACCTAGTTGTGTCGAGTGGACGTTAAACCCCATTTCTCTCTCTCTCTCTCTGAAATGAAATTGAACCATATTTTAGTCCTAAAATGACCTAGTTTGTGTTGAGTGGACGTTAATTAAACCCCATTTCTCTCTCTCTTTCTGATAATAAAGGAGTTATAAGCCACAATGATTAGATCAAGTAAATTAAAAATTAACATACAGTACATGTGGGTAGGAGGGTCGGCCTAGAAAAATACTTTAATTTTAAAGGAATATTACTGGTGTGAATTGATAAAAAGTATGAGTGGACAGTACTGACAGTAGTCTGAATGCTTTCATTCTGTTGTTTTTGACAACACATAATTTTATAGGAATATTACTGACATACATTGGAATACCACATGGGAATTGAGTTTGAAAAATAACGTGGTGCTCCTATTTTTATAAGCCCACATTGAAATTATTGCCAAGTTATGGCCCTTGATCACATCAAAAAATCCTGTGGACGCTCTGGAGGCCAAAGTTAATATCCGATTGACTTTAAATTTACACACACTGTTTAAGGTCATAAGACGAAGAAGCCTACTGATTTTCAGCGATTTCAAATAATTACTTTCAGAGTTATCTCCCTTGATCACTTCAAAAAACCTTGTGATGCTATAGATGCCAAACTTATCATCCGATTGACTTCAGATTGATACACAGAGTTTAAGGTGTTGAAACGAACAAGTATTTTGATTTTCAATGAATTTTGCTAACTGAACAGCTAAATCCATGATGTTAAATGTTTCCTATACTAATTGTTAGCGTGGGGCAAAACTTTATAAAAAGCAAACAAATTCTAATGATTTTCAGATAATTACATAATGAGTTGTTACTCTTAATCAGATTTTAGTGTATTACAAATGTTTCATTACCAAAAAAAGTAAAAATATGCGACAACCCTTGTTGACTGCCCGGACGATTTAGCTGCTGTGGGCGTATGTTTTGTTGCCTGGCAACCTATCTTTGATTACGTTCGAATTTGAATATCTTTTTGACACATGATTTTTGTTTGGGGGTCTAAAAACAGCCTGCTCAATAAGGATAAATGTTATGTCCCTTTAATTTCGGTAAAAATGTCTGACAAATATTTTGAAATCCCATCACATGTAATGACATAAACGAAATGTAAAGGAACAAATTCAGCAGATTCTTATGTATTGTTTAAAACTTGTGCACACATGGGTCACAAATCCCTACTCGAAACAATTTCCTGGAGTGTAGCCAAGACTTCAACTCAATATCCTCCACAGCCTTCAACAATGAAAACACGACTTATTGGTCAATGTAAATCAACAATGATGTTATTATTATCTTACCATGAAAAGATGGGCTTCTGATATCTAAAGACACAATGAGTGACTGGATGAACAAGGTGAAACATATCCCACCGGAGTATGCTGGAATGACCAGATGCCAAAGACTGACATTCAATTTGCACTCTTCGCATATTTCACCAAATAGAACTGATTAAAAAATTACAGTAAAAACAGAAACGATTGAATGTAAATCAATTTATATACATGTACATCCATCTTCCCGTACATGTACATTTTACATTTGTGTCCATTTCTCGGTGGGTGATTGGATGGCCGAATGGTTAGCCCGTGCACGCTGTATCATAAGGCCTGTCATTGAGTCAAGTGGCATGGAGCATGGGTTCCATTTCGGCCATATATGCCGGTCGGGACCTATGGCTTTGGAAAATGACCGAATCTGGATCAGACCTGTAGGTCATTTTGCACCCCGGAAAAGAAGCATATTTTGTGCTAAATCTGGGAGACGACGAAACTCAGTGTGTGGCGTGATGTAAACTATCGGGTATAATAAAATTAACAGTGTTCAGTAGCCCACGAATGGAAACCACTGCCAATCAATTATCTTTGTGTATATTGCTCTAATCACAATTAACAAAGGGGCTACATCAAACAGATTAAAAGCTCAACATTTAATCAATTTACTTAGTTGTGTTTTGTTTCATAATTAGTAATACTGTAAGCGAGATCATTCTTGAGTTGTTGTTACAGCATATTTACCGACTTTCATCATTCGTGCGGCAATTCACTGTTTGAACATCAAACAAATTAAAAACTTTTCTTTGATGTCTTCACTTGATCACAAGAGTTAATCATGTCAATCTTGCAAATGATATATATACAAGAATGTTAGCATTCTATATATCATTTCAAAATGTTGAAATTCCTCACCTCCCAGAATAACAAAAGAAAGCGAGATGATGATATTGCTGTCAATGAATCCGATCCCCCTTCTTCAACATCGAACCACGAGGATGACAGTTCCGCCCCGAAAAACAAAGTCAGCCGTAAATTCTTTACTAAATGGTCACAAATATTCCCATGGTTAAGATATGATATTCCCACACAAAAAGATGTATTCCTAGGTGTGTTTTTAATACATTTTTTCCTTTTATATAACAATTGATAGACGTCATTTGGTTAAAACAATGAGCTTTTACGATCGCCGCCATTTTGAAATATGTGCAAATGTATCTTTACATGTTATAGAGTTAAAATACTAGCACGATATTATTTGAGCTCTCAAAATATCAATACGAGTTAATAAATTGATAAGTTTAAGAATTATGTTAATTATTGTACATGTGTATGACTTTGAACTATTTACGTGTGCTAATCATTCGGAACTACTTTCTCCCCGTGTATGGAGAAAATAGTCAACCGCCGAATATGTCACGCACGCGCTGAGAACGGGGATTCTCGCACCAAAACATAATTAAAACCAAGTTACGATGTTCCTTGAGCATGAAAAATCTTGACGAATTAATGGGAATTTCTATGAAGGGGCCACCACTTGCAGAATTTCAACCGGCACGTGCTTTACAGAAATGGAAATCCTGTAAAAACCGACGAGTATATACGGGTGATGTCGTAAACAAATTAAGAAAATACATGTACTGTACTTTCGATAAATGAATGCATCTTGTTATTGTTACACTTTATGAATGTATAAATAACTAAATGATAATAATTGATTACATGTGTTCTTTTATTTATTAGGGGGATAGGTGGGTGGGTATGTAAATGTCGATGTGAGATTGACTTTTTGTGTGACTGTCCTTGACCCAATTAAAGTCGATCGACATTCCGATAGCATGTAGTTTTTGGCTTCTTATTATGTGCTTAAAATAGCACCACTTTCTCCGTGAGAAAAATGACCGTTTGGGAAAATTTTGAAGTGGAAGCCCTGGCATGGAGTCCAGTGGTTGTGTTGCATGTCCAACCTCATAGGTTTTCTCTGGGTCCTCCGGTTTTGTCTCACTGCTAAAGACCCCTATGCACAACAAAATTATTGAAATGAAGTTGAACTATATGTTAGTCCCTAAATGACCTATTTTGTGTTGAGTGGACGTTAAACCTCATTTCTCTCCCTCTCTCCATTTTGTATGTGCCAAAGAAAAGTGATTTAGCTCCTTTAGAATATTGCTTATTTTGCATCGAGTGCATGTTAAATCCTTTTTCTTTCCTCTTTCTCAAACAATTCCTCATATTTATCTAAGCCTTTTTAGATTTAAAAATTAGATCTTTTTGCGAATATAAAAGCCCCAGGTTCAGATTGCTTTTTTTGGAGATTGTTAATTATAACCTTGTTTTCAAACGTGAAATTTGGAAACAACATGCATCATCAGATGAACTGTCCAATAAGAAGTATCTTTTTGTCCGGTTAGAAAAAGAGAAAATGAGATTTTGGGAATGAAATCTGTACATTAGGTTGTGCCAATTGAAGGATTTAATTAGAGGGTATTGATTTTATCAGAGAGCAAGTGTTAATGGCATCCAAAGCTTTCAGAAATGAAAGCAATTTACAGGAAATTAGAGTTTCTGAAAGAAATGGAAATAACTGAACCAGAGGCGATTCTTTCCATTTAGCAAATAACATTTTGTGTGAAATGTACAATGATACTTTACTATATGGAAGACCAGTACTCAAGGTTGCTAACGTCTTATCATCTGTTAAATTTGAAATGAGTTAAATCGGCTAATCTAATTAATAACATACATGTAAGTCCAATTACCGGTAAAGCTGAAATGTGAAAAATCATCATATTTGAACAAAAAGGTGAAACGTAATTGTATAAATTTGATTTAGTTGGATGATATCTTTTATGTGTCCATGTACGAGTACGTCACAACACGAATATCTTGATATATTTTTTAAAGTGTGTCCTTATGGAGCAAATTTTAAACTTCATATCGATGTCATGGTTCAGAAAGGCGTTAAGTCTCAAAAATAGTTAGATTTAGTTTTTGAAATATGAGAGGAAAACCTATTCCAATCTTTATAAGGCAATTACATGTAGGATATCAACATTTTTAATAGCAATTTTTTCGTGGAACCATAGAGTTCTAAGATTTTGTATGGACCCCCCCCCCCCCAACGTGATTAGTGATCTTAAGCAGAAAAAAGGTCTTGGGTCAAAAATGGCACATACGACCTAACAGCGCTGTAGCCATCCTTACACTGTACATGTATATACCCTACTTTAATTAATTTCAAAAGTTTTGTTTAAATAGTAAAACATTATTTAGGCATGCTGACTGATTACCAAAATGAAATGAAATGGGGTTTAACGTCCTACTAGACTGGTTACCAATTTGTCTGACAAAATGAAAATTTAATTGTACAGATGTTTTGTTTCAACTTGTTCTGTTTCTTTTATTTTAAGTATTTTATAATTGTTCTGTTTTAAATTTTTAAGTCTGTTATAATTGTTCTGTTTTATTTTAAGTCTGTTTCTTTAAGTCGTTTTTAATTGTTCTGGTTTTTTTAGTCTTTAATGTTTGTTCTCTTTCTTTAAGTCTTTTATAATTGTTCTGGTTTTTTTAATCTTTAATATTTGTTCTCTTTCTTTAGTCTTCTAGAATTGTTCTGTTTCTTTTTAGTCTTTAATATTTGTTCTGGTTTTTTTTTTCTATTTTAGACAGTGAACAAGCTGCTGATATTGTAGATCGGCTACAAGCTCGCTTACAAGAACAGGGTGAATTTTCTCGAGACGAGGAACTGTCATCGGTTATTTGCATGCTGGAGAGTCCATTGTTTCACCAACTTCTAACTTTACAAGAATCTATTCAAGAGCTGAAGAATATATCTGATAATGAGCCCCTAACTGAGGATAGTTTTGATTTCTCCTCGTCTGGAAAACTTCATCTTCAACCCAGTCATGGTCACATGCGGGATGTGGGTCATATGAGATATGATGAGGACGAAGCTTTAAGTGATACGGCAACCTTAGATTTGCGAAAAACATATTTGAACAATGCAATATCAACACACAACTATAAAATTGAATTTCAAAAAGCCATACAAAATTCAGCTCACTCCAGAACAGTTGAAACAATTAAGTTGTTCAAGCCTGACAATAGTTCGTTGGGTTTCAGTGTGGTTGGTTTGAAGAGTGAAAATCATGGTGAACTGGGTATTTTTGTACAAGATATCCAACCCGGAGGAATAGCAGCCAAGTAAGTACAGTTCCTACCAAATTTTTGAGACCAGAATCGCGCCGACACGGCGAAAAAAAACACTCCGAATTCTCTTAGATTTCACGGTGAAATTTCGCTTAATTCCGCGGCGATTTTTCTCTAATATTCGCCGTGTTTCTCTAGGAATTCGCCGTGTTTCTCTAGGAATTCGCCGTGTTTCTCTAGGAATTCACCGTGTTTCTCTAGGAATTCACCGTGTTTCGATAAAAGTACATCGTGTTTTGCCGTGCTTCCCGCCAGGAATTTGAGAGTCTACCTTAAGCTAGGGTCGAACTAATATTGTCTATAATACATTTGTAAATTGAAGGAGTTATAATATAGTAATGCTCCCGGGAAAACGTGTACATATATACATGTATATGTATAAAGTACAGGCCGGTTTGAATAACAAATGAGTTAGGTAATCTCGGGGAGACATTTACCGGCATTCTGTATCGGTTAGGAATTTTTTTCCTAACGCGCGGACATGCATAACGTCGGCCAAAATGTATGCAACAATGAACAACTTACAATGTTTTAAACGTATCATTACATGTTCGTCTGTAACTTAGATGTAATGCATCAATTATTGGCTGCTATCAAATCCAAACTTTAAATTATATTCGATGAGCTTTTACACATTATTGTACAGCTTCAATCAATCTAAAACAATCATACATAAATCACTCCGCGCCATAAATCACTCCGAATGGGACTATATTTTTTACGCTTTGTTACTATGCGGAAAATCTCCGCTGTGACAATATACATCTACTTTATGTCGCCCAATTAATTTCTGTGTAAGCGGACATTGAATAATGCCATTTCAGACACACATACGTGTACATTCCAAGCGCATGTCATATATTTATACAATGTCCACGAGTATGTTAATTCTCGTCTTCACGCCGTTATAATTTGCTTATTTTTAGTACACTTTCTGAATGATTCCATTCTGTTGTACGTTCAACATCCCGATTTCCTACTGCATATTGCAATCTATAAGATTATACATTCATGTATATGTTTACGTTTAAACTCAGGATATCAGAAGCTGTAAAGTTATACTAGACGGTGAGCACCCAGGTCTCGTGATTGAACCTGCATAGATATTGCATAATATCGGACCCATATTTATCTTTTCTACTTGTACCAACCGAAAGGACCGTTCGGACCAATTAAATTACATTATAAGACTTGACTTAATCATTTTAAAAATATAATACAGATAATATGTTTTTTATGATTAAATCACAATACAAAGATGCGAATAATTTATAGGTGAGTATATACATATCTTAAGAATATCCGTTGCCGGTAAGTACATATTACCAAATATCTATCTTTATTACATCAACAATTTAATTGTTTTTCTTTGATATTCTCTATGATGAAACAATACCGCGGGTAAATGCATAAGGCTTTATTATTTCAAAGAAAACAGATGCATATTAAAACAAACACAATTATCAATTATTAAAACAACACTTTATTATTGGTTCGAGCAGTCCAGTACCGATACATACGAATTAATCACTACTCAGTTATCGTTGTTTTAACTGATTTTCTTTGATGTGCTTCATAATGAAAAAATACGACGGGTAAGTACATAACACTTTATTATTTCAAAGAAAACAGATGCATATTAAAACAAACACAATTATCGAACGATTAAAACAACAATTAAAACAACATTTTATTATTGATTCGAGTAGTCATATTAATACAAACGCAATTTTTAAAACAACAATTTATTTTTGGTCTGAGTAGTCTTTTTGTTTCGTTCGATTGGTCATGCATGCGTACAAAAGAATGGAATTATTCAGAAAGTGTACTCAAAATGAGAAAATCATAACTGAGTGAAGGCGAGAATTAACATACTCGTGGACATTGTATAACTATATGACATGCGCTTGGCATGTACACGTATGTGTGTGTGAAACGGCTTTATTCAATATCCGCTTCCACCGAAATAGATTGGGCCATACGAAGTAGATGTATATTGTCACAGCGGAGATTATTCTACGGCTGCGCAAAATCCCGTAAGAACATTCCTTGGTTGTGTGCATGAAAATGTACAGTGTTTGTAAAATAACATAAACACTGAGCTGTGACTTTAGTGATACTCATAGTGTATCGCCCGCCATTGATATCGTTTAAATGCGTCATAACTCATTATTATCATATACCGGTGACAGTCAAGATCTGCTAAAAGAAATTTCGCCAAATAACACAGCGTAATAATAATATAGTCCTAATATTTTGGCGCGTTTCTGACCACGTGACTTACCGAAAGTGATTTACTGCACTGTGGTGTCGTGTGATGTATGGAAAATTGATTTAGATTATCTGAAGCTGCGAGTAATTAAGTAATGTGTAAAAGCTCATCGTATATAATTTAAAGTTTGGATTTGATAGCAGCCAATAATTGATGGATGAGATCTAAGTTATAGACGAAAATGTAATGGTACGTTTAAAATTTTTTTAAGTTGTTCAGTGTTGCATACATTTTGATACGTAGCTGCCTCGCCAACGGTTAATAAGCAGCCAATAAGATGAAATGATACGTTGTAAGTTATTCATTGTTTGCATACACGTACATTGTGGTACCGCGTTATACATGTGCAGTGTGTTAGAAATAAAAAAAAATACGACCGTAGCTGCCTCGCCAACGGTTAACATATCTTGTATTCAACTTAAATAAATTACATTTTCCGTCAACATGCTTACATCCGGATGATATCGGCACTCAAGCGATTCACCGTGTTCCACCGCGAAACACTAAATAATTCACCGTGAAACACCCTATTTCGCCGTGATTTGGCAAGCTGCCGTTTCGCTAGCGATTCTCCGAGATTCCACCGTGAAATAGAGTGTTTTTCCACGGTGTTCGGTGTTTCTAGTCTCAAACTCCAGACACGTAGTGTAGTTTATTAAAATCGTTAGACATTGTTGATTCGAGTACAATATATATGAAAGCGGTGTTTTAATTAAATTTGTCAACATGAAGTTTTTAGGCCTTCAAATACATGTAGAACCAATGTTTAGGTTTAGCTTATTTTCTGTACACCAGTTTCAGCCAAAAATAAAATTTAAACTATTTATCAAACCAACTTGGGGTGAATATTTCCCGAAATGAAAATTTAATCGTATCAATGTTGTCGCTAATTATTTAGTAGTCAGTCGAATTCAACTCTCTACTCGTAATTTTGACTTACGGTAAATCAAAGAGGTGTACGGCTTTAAAAAAAAGAATTTTTAGACATGTACATGTACATGTATCAAGTACTACATATTTGATAACTCAATGTCGATATGCTGATATACATTGTAAGAGCAGGAAGATTGCATCACATACGTCAATCTTTTTTCTTAGTTTTCAGGTCCTAATGTTTTAAATAGTCCAATCTGATTAAAACACAGATCCTATTTTGTTTAATTTTTATAGTTCAAACTAGGATCTGTAAGAGTTCTTATATTACTGGCGTTTTGGTTGAGATCAGGGATTGACAATAAAACTGTCTGTTAGCACAACTTATTGGTGTGTCATGCACAGAACTGTATGTAAACCACTAGAAAAGTCAACGCTCATTAATCAATGTCAAGGGTCAAAAGCCACTTGTACGACCCCTGACACGACCTTATCAATGTATGTTCTATAAAGTTTATTTGCTTTATTTACAATCTGTTGCATGTGATCGCCTTTGAAGGTTTGACAAGACGTGTGCAATAAATCAAAATATGGCTGAACCGTTCCAATTTTATTTAATATCATAGAAATCTGATGCCATCGAGAGTTGATCAGTTAATAAATGTCCGATTAATAATGTAGATAACATTTCAGCCTTAAGGTCTAAAGAAAGACCTGCAATAGGCAGATTTAGCTCTTGCATAATGTATACATGTATTTAAACAATTTTGACACAAATAAAAAATGTTAATTCAGTCTAAAGAAAGACCTGTGATAGGCAGATTTAGCTCTTGCATAATGTATGGTTAACCATACAGTTTGTTCCAATTTTAATCCCATCATAGAATGATAAAAAAAAGTCCTCTAGATTATATTATTATAATGGCATGTCAAACACATATTTATTGTTAACGAGAAGAAACGGAAACCAGACTCTCTTCCTTCTTGGATTATATCCAAAATTTATTTGAAGTCCAAGAGGCCATGACATAGAAATTTCCCCACTGGAAGGTTAATGGAGTAATTGTGAGAAAAGTATAGCCCAAAGCAAAGAAAGTGAGTCAGACGTAGTCGAAGATTGGTGATTTGAAGCCCTCTAATAGAGATATTGACCATAATGGGAACCAAAATCAATTTCTTGCTTCATTGAGTGTACAGAGTAGAGATCTCCCACACAAGGGAGATAATCCTTACCAGCTTAGAGTAGAAGGTTCTTTTCTCAATTGATTTTATATTGGATGTCTAAATTATCCATTTAATAACATCTTTCAGAGATGTCTTATCTTTGCTATTGAGTACAAAATTCAGTTACTATTATAAGTACACTAGTACATTTTAACAAACACGGATTTAAGTTAGCCACCTGTCGGCATACAAGATGTTTTTTTTTGTGGACACAATTTGCCTATTATCTCTGTAATGAGTTTGATAGATTAAAGATACTTGGTCCTGAAAGTATTTATTGAGTGGTTACTTCCAATAAAAGCACGGCAAATTTAATATATACATTTTACATTTATATGTATGGAAAGTATCAATTTTACTAGAAAAGTATTGGATTCTCCGAAAAACACCTATGGGGTTGGGGCAAGCACTGGGCATAAAGGTCAGGGTGTCACTAAGTAACGAAAAATACATTCTGAAAAATGGACCCTCCCACAATGAATGTACATGTAAGTTGACAGACAAGGCGTCTAAAGACAGTTTATTTATTGGTATCCCTGGCGAATACAAAGTTTTTAGAGGGAATCGAAGGGAATTTTTGATACATTGATTAGTTTGAATATGTTTTTAGTCGAAATATGCATGTATGTCATCAATTCACACTGTTTATGTGTGGGAACGTATCTTTAAATAAAGTTAATAGATTCTGTAGAGTGAGAGGAAATAAAAATTTATCACGTAATTCATCTCAACGTTACGATGACATAAAAACACAACAAAGTTTGAAGCTTTTTATATAATTTCGTTTAATTTCCTAATATTCGTCTGCCATATTTCTTTCACACAAAATGATTAATTTTCACAGCAATGAATTTTTTAACCGTCCCCTAAAATGATTAGGGCAAAAGATGTCATAATTCCATTGCTTTGGATTTTTTTTCGGGGGATAAATTGCTTTGTTGGATGACAATCAAAATTTTTCATCCGTAGGGAAAGCCAATGTTGAAATGGAATGGGGTTTGATACTCTACTGCTCTGCTCCTAAACTGGGCTAATGAAGACAGGCATACACCATACAGTGTGCTATGAGGGAAATTTTTGCCAGGGCAGCGGTGCTACAGCCTACTCTTACTGTATATCGAATTCCAACTGTCAAGGTATCTTTTACGTGCACGCCAAGTCAATGTGTACAGAGGGCCTCTGTTTTTTATACTATCTGAAGGACTAGACAGCTGTCCTTTTCAGGCCCTGTCTTGCATCACTGACAAAGGGGGGAAATACACCAGAAAATCTGTATAAACTTTCTCGGCCAATGCAGACATTGAACACTTGACCCCCAGACTAGCGTGCCAGCGTCAAACCCACTTATTCACCGTGATCCGCAACGTTGAAACAATTGGTTATGTATTCTGACGTCAACACCAAAAGAAAAAAATGAAATAATAGAAGTAAAACTAGACAAGTTGCCGTTCGCTTATGGTAATCTTTCCAAACAAGAAATTTATCGGGGAGATTTTTCCCGATTTCTAATTGAAATAACAAATCAAAACAAATCAGCCTTTTGCCGATAGTTTATTTTGATCTGAATCAAAAAGCTTTAGTTCCGTCTGGTTTTCAAGAAATAAATACTGGTGAATTATGTATATTGTACACCCACAATCTTTATGGGTTTTAAAATGATAGAAATGTCAGCATTTGCAAATTGGCTAGGTTTTTTTGATATGAATGCGGAATGCCACAAGCCAGCTGATTCATGGATTTTAACTTTGAAAGATAATTTGTAAGGAATTTCATCTAAGAAATATTTACATAGATAATAAAATTGTACAGGTTGAAATATGTTTTTAGATCATGGGACACAATATATAGACTCTACAAATTTTATAAACTCTAAAAGGATTTTATTGTACATTCGGGGGGTTGGATGGCCGATGGTTAGTACGTGCGCACTGTATCATACAGCCTGTCATAGAGTCAACTGGCATTGTTTCGAAGGAGTAGGGTCGCCTGTCCAACCTCGTGGGTTTTCTCCGGTTTCCTCCCACAGCTAAAGACCCCTATGCGCAAGCGAATTATTGAAATAAAATTAAAACCATATGTTAGTCCCAAAATGACCTAGTTTGTGGCGAGTGGACGTTAAACCACATTTTCCTCTCTATTGTACATCTTCCTGTACCTTTGCACCATTCAGTCAAAAATAAACTACTTTTGTTACAAGTAGGCTGTTTCTTTTTAATAGATGAAAAATTTATACATGTATATACAATGTATACTTTACAAAAACTTGAACTGAAATGAATATCTTTATAGTGTCATTTCGCATGTTCCAATTTTCTCAAGATATTAGATTTTTTTTGCAGACGGTTTCTGAAGGAGTTATTATTATGAAGTTTTGAAATGTCAGACATCCCGCAAGTAATTTTCTCATCAAATAGTCTGATAATCTATCATATAATGCAGTTTATCATGAACCTTCAGATAACCAATATCACAGTTTGTGCTAGACTTAATTAATCTATCGTCCCAACATCTTATTCGTAGATTTAGAATCAGCCCAAAAAGCATAGATTGGCTTTCATCTTTGCTAGCCAACAATTGAAGTTCAAGTAAATTGAGGGAATTCATGCCTAGTCAGATACCGCAAATTGCCCTGCTAATAACAATGAATAAATGAATGAATGCAGTATTAGCGTTATTTAACAGACTCGCTATTTCTGTAATTATTCTAGTTAACCGTTAGTTTTGTATTTTTGTTACTCCTGTCATCTTAAACTTGTATCAACGACGATATGAAGAGTGTCTATCGTCGATGTTGTTGACTAGTACTTGGAAACGGTTTGACTTGGTTTTACCGGTTCACTTTTGTTAGACTAATTATTGGTCATTAACTGGACACAAGATACCATGAGATTTTCGTCTGATGAATCCTTGTAATATTTGTTTATGCCCAGGTTGTAACATGGCTGTATATATGGCCACAGATAGTCACTTTAAAGGATATAGTCTTGGATTTGTCGGTTGATTTTTGTAAAACTAATAATTGGTCTTAAATTGAGCAAGGCGTTGTAGGATATTTATTCTTCCTTTAAAGATACATTATGGGAGATTAGATAAAGAGCTGGCAGTTCTCACTAAAATACATGTAGTTAAAAAATAGTTGATTTTTGTAAAACTAATAATTGGTCTTAAATTGAGCAAGGCGTTGTAGGATATTTATTCTTCCTTTAAAGATACATTATGGGAGATTAGATAAAGAGCTGGCAGTTCTCACTAAAATAGTTAAAAAATAGATAATGTAAAGGAGTTTGAAAATTTCAGTCAAATTGCTCTGCTCTGAACCGAGAATTTAGCGATTGAATTTTCAGCCTAGCTTCGATCATCATGGTCAGTTCAAAGGATACAGTTGACTTGGATTTGTCAGTTGATTTTCGTAAAACGAATAATTGGTCTTAAACTGAACAAGGTGTTGTAAGGTATTCTTCCTTTATATCCTTTAATACATGTATGTGTCCAGTTTCTAAAATAGCTTTAAGAGATTGTAACGAATAATAAAATGATTCAGATATCCTTTATTTTGTATCTGTTAAAGGGATATTCAAATATGTACAGGAATAGATACATGTAATATAAAAAAACATACATTTTAACATTGTACATGTAGATGTATGTATAAACAAAAGAATGCAGAGGAATAGTCAAGTTTCAATTTACAAATGGAAAGGGAAGCATTCAAAAGTTAGGCTGTTTTTAGACGACGTTACATGTACATGTAGTTGTACTTCCAGGGGCAATTTTTCCATTCTTTTGATTCTGCATACGCAAAAGATTTCTCACGATTATTTGAATTACAAAAAACAACAACTGTTTATATGTTTATCTTAGACAATTTATTTAGATCAGATACATGTATTATAAAACAGAGGTTTGTTTAAATACCATAGTTGTATGTTTTATAGAGTTTATTTTCACAGATGCTAAATCTTCCTTGGCTCCAGTAAACCTTTGAGGCTTCGCTATTCTCTAAAAATTATATCGCAATTTGTGACTATTTTCTTATTATCCAGTCAAGCTCAATTATACAATGGGAATTAAAGCCATAACATATTATAATTGAACACATATTTTGTTCGATATCTTGGGTTTAAGGAGAAAATTACCTTAAGTTTGAATTTGATGATTATGAGTTTTGACTGGTCATTGCTATAGTTAAAACTAAATGTTTCGTTCGCTCTGACGAGGATTTTTGGTCTACTGGATATAAGATATAACCATTTCTTTATTGGTTATTTCTTGTCTATGATTGTCTATAAACTATTATCACCACAAAAAGGCATTAATTGGAGTTTATGGATTGATAAACTCTGATTCTGCTCTAATCCTATAATTAAAATTAAATCTTAAGTTTGTTCTTACTGGGAATTTTGGTCTACTGGATATAAGATCTAACGATTTCTTTATTGGTTCTTTATTGTCTGTGATTGTCTAATTATGGCCTTGAAAATACATCAGTTTTTTAAGGGGTTAATTGGAGTTTATCGACTGATAAACCCTGAATCGTCTTCTTGAGTCTGTGTGGATATTATGCAGTAAACAATGATTACATTAAGGCCAGGTGAAAAATAAAGTGTTCGTGTGGAATTAATGGTGAAGCTTCCCAAGAAAGATAACCTAATTTGGAGATGTCGAAAGACTTTAAGTAAAACAAATGTAAAAATCAATTGAATATCAGGTTACTAGACGATGAATAATTCAACAAACTTTGTGGAATAATGATGTCTAATCTGTGAAATAACACGCCTTTCAACAATCTTGCTTCTACTTAAATTAAAAAACTGTTTCTGAAAATTTATTTTTCCCTCAATACACCAGACAGTTTAAGATTCTGAATCTAAACTGTGGCTCCTGTTTGCAATGAATATTGGGGGGTTAGGGTGGCCTAGTGGTCTAGAGTGCCACGTTTCGACCTCTAGCTGTGGTTTCGATCCCTGGTGTGAGCGTATGTGGCATGGAGATAGGGGCGCCTTCTCAACCTCGTGGGTTTCCTCCGGGCACTCCGGTTTCCTCCCACTGCTGACGATCCCTTCCCCATTTTCTCTCTTTCTCTCTCGCAATGAATATTGACTGGCCATATCAAGGCAAGATATACATGTATGCCTAGTATATCTCAAACAACCGATACCACTTTTTAAAATATGAGAAATATTTCCATTGTATCATTATCATTATAAAGCTAGTTTATAGATACATTGTAACAAACCCTCCATGCTTTAGTCGCCATTTACATTCTCCCTTTCAAGACTTCAAAAGAAGACTTGATCTTGCTTTAACTAATTTTAATCAGCTTGTGAGCCTATCAGAGTTCTCGATCATATCAAAGGCCTTTTTACTCATTATTATTTTCCTGGTTACAGGCCTCGAAATGTTTGAAAAAAGCTACAGTACACGTCAGGCGGAAGTATGAAAATCCTCCGTGGTCCGACCTGGGCGGAATTGAAAAATCGCGGGCTACAGGCTATTAATCCGCTCAGGTCCCGCTGTAAATTCCGCTCTAAATTTCCGCCGCGAATTTGAGTAAACCGCCGACCACCGCGGATTTGTTAAACCACCGACTTCCGCGGAATTGTTAAACCACCGACCCCAGCGCGAAATTTAATATTATGAAATTATTGTTACACGTATGCTTTACATTGTATTCGTATCCATAATTCAGTAGTCCAATCCCGAAAACCACATTATCGGCATGCTTTTAAAACTCTGAAATAAAATATTTGCCTATATTATCGATGTCGGCATCGACGTATAATTTACAACATCGCATACTCGTTTGTTACATGTACGGCATATATAACAAACCTTACAAAAAAACATATGGACGAATATTCGTAAATAGGTATTATTCGGCTTTATTTAACGTCCGCTTGACTGTCCATTAATTTACACACATGTGCGTAGTCTGTATTCTGTTACTGTGTTTTTGTTTTGGATTTTGTTTTAAAACAACAATGTGCTTCGAAAGCCGTTTACCTTTTATGAATGTGTTTACCTTTTATGAATGTCGGCAAAAAATAAAGCAAAGTGAGTACACTCATTGTTACAAAGCCGTGGTTTCAATCCGAAACGTGTTGACATTGTTATTACAAGTGGTTCAAGAGCCTCCATTCAAATAATTAAAAAAAAGTGAGCAACACTCTCACTTTCAAAGCCGTGGTTTCAATCCGAAACGTGTTGGTTTGGTAAGTGTTTATTCTTTTAAAATATTTTTTTATTAGACATAACAATAAATCACAAAAATGGAATATTAAAAACAGGCAAATATGCGATACAAGGATGCTGGTCAGTTCATCCCATGACCGGGCTGTTTCATCCCAACCTAATTTATTATAGGGATGTTTCATCCAGGTCTGTTTCACCCCCTTGTTATTAGAATAGCAGTTTATTAACTGAGTTGTACTTGTTGTTAAATAAACTGTTAAACACTTACTTATTGTTAAATAAACATTACTTCATTATTTATTGTTAAATAAACATAACTTTATTATTTATTGTTAAATAAACATTACTTTATTATTTATTGTTAAATAAACACGTAATTAATTATTATGGATTAGTAATAAAAACATGCGGCGGGGGTTGAGTTGTATTTACACATTTGTAAGAAGACCGATAAATTAACAATTTTGGCTCAAAGCCGACACCGTCACAAGTCAATGTTTCCGTTATAAACATTGAAAAAAATTCAGAATGTCCGAAAATTTGGTCAACAGAGGTATTTCACACACATAATTTTTAGCGTAAATTAGTCGGAATGTGAGAAAGGAATTCCTGGGGCGTGATCAGCTGACCTCTGCAGTGATTAGAATAGTGTCAAGTTAAAGTACGACGCCGTGTTTGATATTCAATTTTATACCGATATTATACAATCCGAATTCTACATATTTCTTGAACGGTAGTGTCATATTTATATCTGTATATTTAAACGGTCGTGGAATGAAACGACCTGCTCCCTGATACAACACTTTTAGCCAAGTATGCCTCTATAGATACATTACTTCATTAATATGTTCGATATTTTTAAAACTTGCATCGTTCGACTATTTCAAACACATTCAAATTGCGAAAATTTCAAAATTTACACACATAAATGCTGGCCTTACCTTGGACGAAAGTGTTGTTTATTAATAAGGCCATTTCCATTCTAACAAATAAGTTACAAAATGCATTTTAAATCGGTAAATCACACCTCAAGTAATATCTTCGGATTTAATTCCCAAATGAATGAAATGCCTCAATCTCATGTTTTTAAGCACACATCGCCAAAAGTCACAATCAACCTTACTGAACACATGTACATTAAAACTATCAGTCGGATAATACTGTGATGACCTTTTCATTTCGGCACCAAGGAGTCTGAGTCAATGCATACTGTCAATCAAGTTTCCAAATTAGGTGAATTCACACGTGCCATCAAAAGGATTTGATAATTGACTATAATAGATTCCCCTTTAACAACAAATTGTTACCATGTCGTGGTCTTGTAAACAATATTAGGGTTCGGGTTCATTGGTCCACCGATATCTATTATATTAGGGTTAGGGTTTATTCAAGTTTATTGATACCCACATTTATAGTATTTCTTATAGCGGCAGACAAGTGCACCCGCGGACGAGTGAGACGCTCTCAGTGTATTTTTTTAATTTGGCACAAAAATCATCCCTCATATCGCACCAAGCCCCTTTAACTAATGCATGCTTTTGTTGTGAGGCATTTTCCTTTGTACTCTCTTTGATGCGACAATTAATTACTATTAATTTTAGTTCCGTCCGGACAAGACTCGATTCATAAGATCTGGTTCTTCGGTGTTTTATTGAAAGCTTCATCGATATGTTCACTGGAAAAATGAAATTTAATATTTGTTTCTGTGATATTTATTGGAAAGAAACCGAACCGGATTATTATTTAGGATATTTATCGTCAACTGTATAAATACGGTAAGCAGTTTGTGTGTTGCTTTTATAAGTTAAAGTATAAAAATAAATATATACAAAACACTTAAATTACTCTCCGTACTTAAAGCTAAGGGTGCGAATTGCTACTTCCTGAATAATTTTTCAGAACCAGAATTCATAAATTGTCGATGTCGACACGTAATGTACTAAACATTACTGGATAACCTTAAATCAATTAAACACGGGTAAAACTGCATGCTTTCTGATATGGTTGGATTATGCCTACGTGTGAATATGGGTGTATGCGTTTCTTTGATCTGTTATATCACGGGATAAGCCTGTTATTGAAACCCAACTGCTTGGAGATGGTTTTCATTTGTAACCGATATCCTATACATTTAGTGAAATGCTGAAGCAATTATAGTTTAAATATAACCTTTGTGTGTAAAGTATTACTATTGGACAGACTGTTGTATTATCAATATGGAAATTTCTATCTTACGTGACGCGTTTTTCATCTTCTTTTTAATATTTTAACAGACTTATTCATGTAATTTGTTAGTAAATCATCTTAGCCAGTTCTCGTTTGTCAGCCATTTTTATAAATTTAGCGCAGTATTTGATTTGATCAAATCGTTTAATTATGTTTCAACTTATTAGGAAAAGGAGACTAATCATATTCCAATTCCGCTACATGAAGTTTTTGCGGGCCGACTATACATGTATATTTATTTGGGACTATAATCCGCCGCGGTTTTTATACTTTCGCGGACTATAATCCGCCGCGGTTTATGTATTTTCGCGGACTATAATCCGCCGCGGTTTATATATTTCCGCCGCGTTTTTTCCGCTCAGAATGACGATATTTTCGAGGACTGCAAATGAAAAAACACCGCGATTCTTGAGCGGAAAAATCGCGGACCAAGGACTATTTTAATACCTCCACCTGACTAGTAGTGCTGTCGCGAGCGACAGGTAGCTTTTCATCATACCTGTCGCTTCAGTACATAACCTGTCACTCTCAATTGTCAAACCCAAAGACTAAGTAATATAGTATAGTATTACACATATCCATACATGTAGGTACACACACGTTTGTTTAGGTATTGACGTACATTGCTTCATATAAATATGGTAGTATGAAACCTTTTTATTTCTTCGACATCGGAAGGCCTAAAAGTTCTTGAAAGTCAGCGAATCTGCGTTGGCCTAGCGACTCGAAGATTCGTACAACTACAATTCTATCATCCGTAGCCACGTGGATTCCGCAAATTATCATGGTATCACACCTCCGAGCCCAATCGAATAGTTCGACGTTGAGGTGTAGAATTCAAATTTTAAAATATCCGTATTGAATTGAATATCAAATCACACCTGTGCATCGCACAGGAAGAAATATGCCGCGTGCAAAAGACAGGTAGCGCCACCTGGAATTCCCGTCTCACATACAATGTATCGGGACTATATTTACGCTACAAATTATATTAATATTCGAGATATTTTTCCGACCTGATTATTTGATTTTGTCGAATTGTCTTGTAAATTATTTAAATGATTAGATACACGAACTTACGAAACATCGATCTATCAAGTCGTGTGTATTTCCCTTCCACTCCACAGCCACTTTCTAATATTTGCTGCCTGTGTGGTGTACCTCGTTACAGTAGAATTATTTCAGGTGACGTTTTAATTTACTTAGACATAATACTCCATAATGCTATAAACTAGTGCCAAGTAGATGAAAACAAGGGTAGAAGGTGTGAAATTCATTGTTATAAAATTGTCTACTTCCAACATGAGTACCTGTAACCGGCGACAGAGCGAAATGTAAACAATGCAAATGGCGGCTTTTCGCCGTATTTCCGTGCTGAATTCTTGCATTTAGAAACGACTCTACGAATAAATAAATACGGCCTACATGTACATGACGTGGACGTGAGTATTGTGGTCGTGAGTATTGTGGTCAATTTACTGAACATCAAGTAAAATTTAGTCCACCTGTCGCAAGCGACAGGTAGTTTTATTTGCTACCTGTCGGACGAAAAAATCGCCTCTCGGCGACAAGTAGACAGGTGAACATTTCGAGCCATGCTGGTTATACATGTAAGTGACAAAGATATGTCGAACAGTGACATTTCTGTCTTCCATATGAAATATATTTTTTCATTGTCTAAGTAATGAAGTAAGTTCTACATGTATACACAATGCTATTACAATATAATTCGTTATTCATATACAAATTATGAATGTTTTCAAAACAATCGTAAGTAAAAATCATTCAATGATATCAATTATAGATCAGCAGATGGTCATTGATTATCAATACATGAAACTGTGTAATTACTGTTGTAATATATCTGAAAGTCACCAAGAAACTCTCTCCAAACTTTCAGTCTTATGATCAAAATCTCTATAGCCTCATACATTCACCTTTAAAAAATTAGGAACATTTTCTTTGTCGCTTGAATTCATGTTTGCATACATTTACCAACTCGATTGTGATTGTACATCTATAGTTTATCAAAACGTAATTTATTATGTACATGTATACGAGAAAGAATTGCAACATGAATTACTGTTAAGACTTTCGCAGTTTCCAAAAAGTGCTCCTAAGAAGAAAATGACATAGAAGATTAAGAATCATTAGAGTATTAGGCCACCTACGTATAAAAGATCGTCTGTACTATTCATTCTATTGGGAATCTGTACAGTAAATTAGATAAAATAGTAAGATTGCATTCGTGCAGCACGGAAATCTAATTTGTAAGATCTTTTGACCTTTATCCAACTGTTCTTAACTTGAAATAACATTTTTTTCTGTCATATTTTTTTTGGAATATTTAAAATGAATAAATGGTAGTTATTTAATTTGATTGTTGTATAATCTGATATAATACAGGATGAATTCAGCAAATACCCTGCATAACGATTTCTGATTATAAATGATAACTTACAGGTCAACAGCTGCATTCACCGATTTTACGTTAATGGTTCAAGAGAGAGAAATGGGGTTTAACATCCACTCGACACAATCTAGGTCATTTTGGGACTAACATGGTTTCAATTTTATTTCAATAATTCGCTTGCGTGTAGGGGTCTTTAGCAGTGGGAGGAAACCGGAGTGCCCGGAGGAAACCCACGAGGTTGAGAAGGCGCCCCTATCTCCATGCCACATACGCTCACACCAGGGATCGAAACCTCATCCACAAGCCAGAGTTGACCGTCCAGCTAGAAGTCGAAGTGCGGCACTCTAGACTACTAGGCCACCCCAACCCCCTTTAATGGTTAAAAAATTTAAAATTAGATATTACGATAGAGATTTTTGCTAGGGTTAGGGAAGGAGGGGTAGGGTCTAGTGGTTTAAGTGGCATGGTTTTGATTGTCCACTTCTGACCACTTAATTGTGCCTCATCTCCCCCAAGTTCACAAACATTCTCAGAATTTACTCAACTTTCAGTCACTGATCATGAGAAATATCTTTGATCCAGAAACACAAAAATTTGCCCTTTAGTATTTGATACATGTACATGTACATTAAAACAACAAAAGTTTTATAAAGGGCTATAATTAAGTTAAAATAAGGAGAACAATTTGAGTGAATTCTTAACTTACATTTAAGTCTGGGAATGTTTTGTGAACTCAGGTACTGTACTGTTATTACACCTACCGCTAATGTATTTGTCTAAGAGAGGTGAGATAACACTTATATATACATGTAGTCATCATCAATATAATTTATAAACTTCAAATAAACTGAAATAATTTTTGATAAATTAAATTTGAATGTGCGTATGTCTTAAACTGTACAATTACATTATTCTAACTTTATTAATACTTTAGTTAGATTGCACATAAAAGATCCCTTCTTAGCAGTTGGAATTTGATATAAGTAGAAATAGATTTGTAATATCTTAAAATCACCAAAAATACCCCCAAAATATTAGTGGATACAAAACAAAAGTGGATATTAATATTTATTTTCAACTACAAAACCTCTCTTGGGCATAAAACGATAGAAAAGTGTGACACTGACATGCATTGATCTATATTGTGATGTGTTTGTCTTCTTAAAATATTAATCTATTCTGTATTGATACAAACCAAACGGAAATAAAGAAATAAATTATCTGTTGATATTGAACACGTGCAGACATTACATGTACATTATTGTAATAAAACAAAAAAAATGACAGGTTTCATTGTGTCTGGCTAATAAAATAAATAACTGAATTATTAAATATTTATCTTCATCATCTCATTGATATACTGTATACAGAGAGAACGTAAATAAATATTAAATTATTTAAATCTAATATCACCTGATATGAAACATATTGCTTGGATGCTATGTTATATTATTATATGGGAAGCAAGGAGAAGTCAGGGAGGCTTTGTTGTGTTTAGTATTGATTATTGTTTAAACGTGTATCTTCAGAAGTGAAGGCCATATTTCCTTCACACTCGCTACTAATTTCCACTTTTCCTTCACAATACCAAAACCTCTGATTATTATGGGATAAATATGGAGATGAGATGAACTGAAGCATGGTAAATGTTCAATAGTGGGTTTGCACTATGGTGAGTTTTAATTGAGTCTAAGCTTACAGGGTCAGACTATTGTCTTGTCGTTGGTTGCTGTCAGGTATTCGGCAATAAGCTTCTGTTCTTTTATATCTTGGCTCGAGGAGAAAGTTATTTAATTAGTGCTAGAAATAACCTTAGTCTGAGACATCAACGTTTGGCTGGCTGGTGTGTTGTAGAAATTGTATCGATGTTGGTTGTTGGGATGATCTGTTCTAATGGCAGCCGTCGTGTTATAACTTGACAGAACTACTAGAGATGGCACTACAGTAGCATACCTTCTGGGCATGTGCGGATATTGAAACGATTGTCATCGGTAGTATTTATTGGAGAAATTCAGCATGATTCTAGTGACTTGGATACGGAAACGGAATATTTGTGATTTTCCTGGTTATAACAACTTATAGGCCAGGTTGGTTATTTTTGCATCATTTAATGTGTTATTGTTGCTCATAATACTACCGTGTTTTAATTATAGATTTTTTGCACGGTTGAATCTCACAGCATGTCTCGAATTATTGACTCGATACTGACAAGTGTAATGTTAGAATCAATCGCAACCTGATTTACGTTAATGTGAACCTGTGTTTTGAAATTAATCGTTGTAGTATTAATGAGATTGGTTTATGCTAGCAATTCCTGTTTACAAATTATTATCTCGGTTTGTTTGTCTATTTTTAACATAAAAATTGGAACTGATAATTATAATAGCCACAAACCTTTGTTGTTTGTTTAATGCATGTATTCTGAAGATATGTTTAGTTTTAACATAGAAATTGGAACTGATAATAGCCACAAACCTTTGTTGTTTGTTTATTACATGTATTTCGAAGATATTAATGTTCGAAATATTGTTAATAATTTTCAGGTAATTTAGTAGTAACGTTTGAATTTCAGATTAAGCATTTATTCTAATTTCAATTCAAACCTTTTGTTTTTATTTCTCATTAATTGCCAACCTCGTGGGTTTTCTCTGGGTCCTCCGGTTTCCTCCCACTGCTAAAGACCCCAACACGCAAGCGAATTATTGAAATAAGATTTAAAAAACATAAGTTTGTCCCATAATGACCCAGTTTGTGTCAAGTGGATGTTAAACCCCATTTCTCTCTCTCTCAGTAATTGTTTAGTGAGAATTTTTACTGGTATTAGTGATTTGTGTTTGGTGTAGTTGTAATTGAAGGTACACACTGAGTAGCGTTATAACTATTGATCAAAGTATCTTAAGATTATCAAATTAGACATACATGTAGAAATGGAGACATAATTAATATTTTGAGAGAGAGAGAGAGATAAAGAGAGTGAGAGAGACAGGGAGAGAAATGGGTTTTAACCTACACTCCACATAAACTAGGTCATTTCAGGAATAACATGATTCAATTTTGTTTCAATAATTCGCTTCTGCGTATGGATCTTTGTACAATGGTGGGTTTCCTCCGGGCACTCCGGTTTCCTCCCACTGCTAAAGACCCCTACGCATAAGCGAATTATTGAAATAAAACTAAACCATGTGTTAGTCCCGAAATGACCTGGTTTGTGTCGTGGACGTTAAACCCCATTTGTCTCTCTCTCTTTGTACAGTGGATGGTCATTTCTGCCTCTTTCTGCCTGTCTAATAAAGACAGCTGTATGGCATGCAGGGTCCTATGAGCAGTTTTGCTGTGATCTTAAACCAACTAATATGTTATACACAGGGCCTGTTTTTCATTCCATTCAAACAACTAGACACAGTATGGAGAATATACAGGAATCACGGTGGCTTAGAGTGGATAAGATGTTAAATCGCTAGCCTCGAGGTCTGGTGTTCCTTCCCTGCATTGGCCAAAAAAGTTCATCCAGATTTACCTGGAGTGGTTTCCCCTTGTCAGTGATGCAGGACGGACGGACTGACAAGGACAGCTGTCTAGTCATTTGGATATGACAAAAACCAGGCAGTTGGAATTTGATATAAGAGTTGCCCGTAGTGCCGCTTTCTGGGCAAAATGTCCCTCATTTTTAGAACACTGTATGTCGTATGCCAGTCTTCATTAGCCCAGTTCAGGAGCAGAACAGCAGGACGTTAAACCTTGTTTCATTTCATGCGTGGATATTTTAATGATAAGGGAGTAATATTTTTGATTGATCGTGCATGGTATCTGTTGAGGAGATCAGATATCTTGATATTGTTCTGGACTATGTATGTAATTATAGAGACGGTTGATTATACTATGGATCTCTGGTTGTTAATATCATTATTGATATAGTGACACTATATAATTTATCATGGATTTTAATAGGGATCTTGTCATGGTATCAAGGGTTTGTCATAATATCTCGCCTGTCCAACCACGTGGGTTTACTTTACTCCGTGTACTGCGGTTTCCTCCCACTACTAAAAGACCCCTACGCGCAAGCGGAATTATTGAAATAAAATTAAACCATATGTTAGTCCCGAAATGACCTGGTGTGTGTCGCGTGGACATTAAACCCCATTTCTCTCTCTCTTGTCATAATATCGTCATATTGTCATAAGGTCTGTCATTAGGTCACAAGGGGAGATGGATGGCTGAATGGTTAGCATGTGCTCACTGTGTATCATAAGGTCTGTCATTGAGTCAACTGACATACCTTTGATTCCACCGTTATGCGTGACAAGGAGTAGGGTCGTCTGTCCAACTTTAATGGGTTTTCTCCAGGTCCTCCGGTTTCCTCCCACTGCTAAAGACCCCTACGCGCAAGCGAATTATTGAAATAAAATCAGCCATATGTTAGTCCCAAAATGACCTATTTTATGTCGGATTGAGGTTGAACTCTCTCTCCCTCTAAATGAAAATAAAATGAAATAAAGTTTAACATCCTACTTTCTGCACCATCTGAGCTAATAAAGACGCTATTCCATGTTCTTTGAGGGCAATTCTGCCCGGACAGTGGCGATATAATATATTCCAACTGTCAAAAGTCAAGGAGCGAACCTGAAACCTCCGAGCTAACAAGGTAGTGTCAGGCTAACAAGGTAGTGTCGTACTCATTGAGCCTTAATGGTAAGCAATGTACATAGATATTAACAAGACCCACAGGCTAACGAGCTAGTGTCGTACTCACTGAGCCTTAAATGCTAAGTGATGTACGTAGATATTAACGAGACCCCCAGGCTAACGAGCTAGTGTCGTACTCACTGACGCTTAATGTTAAGCGACGTACATGCATGTTAATAAGTGTACATGTAATAAATATAATGTTTCATTGATTTAAGCCAGGAGGTATGTATGTGAGAATGTAATGATGAACATTGTGAATTATTGATTTTAATACCTTGTCATCTACTGCTATATACCAATGATAATTATTTATAAAATCAATTAAACCATCATCATATCAGATCATTTGGTGTAACAAGAGTTCAGATTTGTGAAAATAATTTATTTTTAACATAATTTGTCCACCTAGAATCAGTAATTATTGGCATTTAAGAAAAAGAAAGATGTCAACTTCGAATAAGATAAAATTGAACTAAATGTTATTCCCGAAATGACATAGTTTGTGTTGAGTGGATATTAAAACTCATGAGTCGAGTTGATATTAAAACTCATTTGTCGAGTGAATGTTAAACCTCATTTCTCTCTGTCTCTCTCTCTGTACGTGGGGGGGGGGGTGCAATGGCCTCGTGGTCTAGAGTGCTGTGCTTCGACCTCTAGCTGGTCGGTCACCTCTGGCTTGCAGCTGTGGTTTCGATCCTGGGTGTGAGCGTATGTGGCATGGAGATAGGGGCGCCTTCTCAACCTTGTGGGTTTCCTCCAGGCACTCCGGTTTCCTCCCACTGCTAAAGACCCCTACGCGCAAGCGAATTATTTAAATGAAATTGAAACCATGTTAGTCCCAAAATAACCTAGTTTGTGTCGAGTGGACGTTAAACCTCATTTCTCTCTGTTTCTCTCTCTCTACATGGAAACACCATGTGTATCCTTAATGAGCCAGTTATAATAATCTTGTCTACTTCTGCCAGCCTCATTCATCTCTACTGAGTCAGTTATGATAACCTTGTCTACTTCCAAATAAAAATCAAGGGTGGAGCAAAAAATGCAAAGCTGCTAATTCCTTTGATTAAATCCTGTCATGAGTTGTAAATTTACTTGGAGCTATAGTGTCTAAGTGAGTAAGACGTTGGCTCGCTAACCCAGAGTTCCATTGTTTGATTCCATCATTGGCCAAGAAAGTTCATCATGTCCCTTCTTGTCAGTGGTGCAGGACAGAAGGCCTGGCAAGGGAAAAGGTATTGTTGTTCGGATTGGACAAAAAAACAATGTCTCATGTACACTTTGGCGTCAATTAAAAAATCCCTTGACAGTTGAAATTTGATATAAGACTGGAAGTAGTGCTGCTCTCCAGGCACAATTTCCCTCATAGCACACTGTCTGGCGTATGCCCGTCTTCACAAGCCCAGTTGGAGCAGAACAGTAGGACGTTAAACACCATTTCATTTCATTGATTCTTACTCAAGGTTGCGCAAATGCATGTGCAAAATTGAATATGAAAGCAAATCTAGTCTATAGGATAGTACTGAAAATTGAGTGAGGTCCATATGTCGACACAAAACAATCTCTTACAATTGGAATTTGCATTACACACTCAATCATTGACATGAAAAATCGCCTCTCAAAATAATCGAGCTTAAAGCATTTTCTCATTATTTGTGAAAGTAGTAGAATAATAGGAAACTGTCTTGGCCACCTGTTCTTTGCATTTTAACTCTAGGTTATAGCGTTTGTTGTAAATATATTGTTGCATAACATATCTAAGAATAGTATTACAGAAATAACTGATAGCACACTTGATTCCACACTCGATTCCACAGATAATGTATGTATCTATGTATGTTTACCTGGTATTATTAGAAGTTGATTACAGGTAGAAGTGTTTGACAGTGTCAATAGGAATACTTACTTACCTACAAGATATACAATTGGATAGGTTAAGTAGGAGTTGAGATCAGAATGGCTCGGCATTAATGCTAGGAAGTATAGAAAGGATATTGGATAAGTGTATTAATGTATAACACCTTGCGAAAAAAACAAATCTTTGTTCCGTAATTCTACTGGTGTAGATAGATCTACCATGATATAGAAGTGTAAAGGTGCTAACTATGATAGCTGAGATCAGAAGAGCTTGACATAGAATCTAGTACCTTTATACAAGTGATATTGAATAAACAAGTCTTTGTAATTTCTATTGGTGTTAATAGATCTAACACAATATAGAAGTGTGGATGGGCTACCTATGATAGTCGAGATCAGAATATCTTGACATAGGATATGGTACCATAATACAAGTGATATTGAATAAGTATATCAAAAACTATTGACAAATATAAAGAGTCTTTGTACCTGCTACTGGAAGTTAGTACTTACTGTTAATAAACGTAGATATTTAGGCCTACTTTAACTTACGTACTAGATATAGAGTTGGATAAGTTAGTACTTACGGTAGAATACTGTTAATAGATACATACATTGTACAAGATACAGAATTGAGTAAGTTCGGATATTGAGATCAGAACGACTTGTCCTAGAATCTAGGAATTAGGAGAGGATATTGGAGATATATCGGATAAATCTACATGTTAGAAGAAGTTGAGTACATGTATTTGATGCTAATGTACCTGATATAGAACTTTATTGGATATATATAAGATAATAGCTGGGTATAGAAACCAGGGAAACAGAATGATATTGAATATTGTATGCAACATGTAGAACAATTCTTATTGAATGTTATAGTTGATCTATTGTCTGTGATCATTCAGGTAAGATATTGGGTTTATTGTTGACATTAGTCATATGTATTGACGTCGATTGCATTGTAAAGCAACTTCCTGCAGCATAATCCATCAATGATTCATTAGATACCTGCCATAGGGTTTACCACCCATTGTTCTTAAACTAAGCCTGCAAAAACAAAACTAGTAAACACATACAGTTCGGGTGGGGTTCGATGGTTGAATGGTTAGCTTGTGCGTGCTGTATCATAAGTTCATTGAGTGCACTGGCATGGTTTCGATTCCCTGGTTGTACGTGACAAGGAGTAGGGTCGCCTGTCCAATCTCGTAGGTTTTCTCCGGTTTCCTCCTACTGCTGAAGACCCCCACGCGCTATTGAAGGGTGATATAGGTGTGGTGACCAGGTTAAGTTGAGGTCCCAGTCTGAAGCCTTAAATAAATGTCAACTCTGTAATTGCATTATAATAAAGGCATTGTTTTACAAAATTATAATCTATTGTGCAGTTATTGTTCGTCCAATCTTACACCCCCAACTAGATGTAGATTGAACATACAACCCATCGTCTAAGGTTGGACTAATGAGCTAGTCCATAAACCCCAGTTAAGATAGGTATGAAACAGAGGTTAGACTTAGAAATACTATGATGAATTAATGAATTAAGTATGAGTGATTAAGTACTTAGTGATCTGTAGTACTAGTTTATTACTTACTTGAATCCAGCTGGGGTAATAACAACATAATAATCTATGTTACACAAGTGTAGCACTAAATTGTAACATGTTTCTGTATGTATGATGTATGATAACTTCCAAGCCGTGAAATAACTGTTTTAGTTGTACATGAAGAGTACAGGGGAAGAACGATTTAAGTCATATTTTTTGTCTTTTTGCATAAAAGGCAAAACAAACTTTTGGACGAGGATGCTTGACGCGAACAGAACAACGCGTGGGTTTAATTACAACTTCAAAATGATGTTTAATATGAATCATAATACAAGTACAACAACTGACTTCCACTTTTCAGCCAAATTAAGGTCAAATAAAGGGTATGATGGACGTATTTGTCCGGGAGGTCATTTCAGAGGGGCCTTGGTTCAATGTGACTCTGATCGTTTTTACCTGACTTATTCAATTTGCTACCAGATGGCACCATTAACTAGGGTTCGTTGAAAAAGTGACTTAAGATCGTTCTTCCCCTGTACTCTTCACTTAAAAAAGTCAGACACTAAATGAAGATGTAACTAATATTTTTAACTTTGCCTCTGACATTCATTGAAAATATAAATAAAACATAGAAATGAGGAAAGGAGTTATAAATAGCTCTTCCTCGAGTCTGTTCGCTGGCATGTACTTAAAAGTTAAAATAAAATAATAAAATTTGTATATACTCTAGAATCAGTGATACATGGATCATTTCAAGACTTGATGACAGTTTAATGAGAATTGTTTCAGTAAGGGGCTTTTCAGTTGCAAGTTCAATGAATATTGTCAAGTTTCTGAAATACAAGGAATTAGATAAGGCCCTAAGGGATGTAGTCTCTCAACCCACAGTTATCTCAAATATCAGACATATTTCAACGTCTTTAGCCCCAATCTTGTAGCTACTAAGTATTAAACATCTTTTATGTTTGTTTGTAAGTCTTTGTTTTGGCCGAAAGGTTGGTTAACACATGCACGTTATATCATAAGGTATTTCATTTAGTCAGGTGGCGTTGTTTCGATTCCCCATTGTAAGTGAAAAGGAGTCGGATAGCCTGTCCAACCTTGTGGGTTTTCTCTGGGTCTTCCAGTTTCCTCTATGCTAAAAACCCCAATGCGCAAACTATTATTGAAATAAAATTGAACCATATGTTAGTCCCGAAATGAACTAGTTTGTGTTGAGAAGAAGATAAACCCATCTCTTCTGTGTCTTTGTTTTAGTAAGCCATATTCCTGTTCCATTAATTAATTAGACATATTTTATTACATGTAAAAACCTATAAATTATGCCTGTCCAACCTCGTGGGTTTTCTCTGGGTCCTCCGGTTTCCTCCCACTGCTAAAGACCCCTATGCGCAAGCGAAGTATTGAAATAAAATTGAACCACACGTTAGTCACGAAATGACCTAGTTTGTGTCGAGTGGGCGTTAAACTCCATTTCTCTCTCTCTCCCTAGCTTGTTACAGTATTTCTATGACCACCTGTTTCCATGCTCATAATACAGCTTTAAATGACATCTACACTGTGTACATGAAGCTTTTAACTTCAGAATTGTTAGCGGAATGAGAACCTGTGTTATAAATGAGTGTCTGCATTAAATAATAAACTCTCCCTTGATACATCAAATATTTATCAAGCATAAAATTGTGAAAAGTGCTTTAAAAACATATTGATTAAATTTTTGTTGTGGTAGTCTTAAATTGGTGAATTTCAGTCTGCTTTGGTGGTTTGTAAACAGTTCACTGAAACTTTAATTCTAAAGTGGTATTGGAACTTTTGGAAGATCTTTGGTGGTCCATAAACAGTTCATTGGATTTTTGTTGTGGGAGTCTTAAATTGATGAATTTCAGTCTGCTTTGTATTTTGCTTTATACAAGGTAAAACTAAGCTTGACATTTAACTCTTATCTACATGTACATTACTTAAATTTCAATTTTAAAGGAGAATTAAAACCTTATAGATCTTTGGTGGTCTGTAAACAGTTCACTGAAACTTTAATTTTAACGGGGTATTGGAACTTTGGAAGATCTTTGGTGATCCATAAACTATTCATTGAATTTGAACTCTTGACTACATCACTAAAACTTTCATTTTAAAGGGGAACTGGAAACTTGGAAGTACTTTGGTCGTCAGTTATTCTAAAAGATATATTTTATTTTACTATAAAATGATGATACTGACATCAGGCGTGTTCAAGTTTGAGACTATCCATCGGCAAGATATATAACTTCACACTAAAGGCAGTCATCTGTAACAGAGATATTAGAAGACTTTTGTAATCCTCTATGAAACAGATTGACATAACTTGGTGAAGATGAGCATTCCCCTTTAATCTGACCAATGTCAGGTTACATTCCTCAGATAAAATCATTTCCATCACTTCTTTTTGCACTTGTGTGTTTGGTAGAAAACAGATTATTTTCATTAATTCACATTTCCATACTATTTAAAAATAAATTTGTTTTTGCATTACTCAAAGATTGCAGATATTTCTTCTAATCCATACAAATTCCTACGCCGGTAAATACTGGTAAGATCAATTAAGACAAAAACATTATGGCGAGAGAAAGCGGACCATTTGTTAGTAATTATCTAATTTATCTATATTGATAATGTATAGGTTCTTCGGGTACTAAATCATGTAATATGTTTATGATAATTTTCAACACCTTGTTTTGTGGTTTGACTTGGTACCTGATTTGATTCAGTACCTTCTTTAATTACATGGAGGTAATATAAGTAAACTTGTGCATGATATTTTGCAAATATTCTAATTGGTAGGTTCACATGATATACAATACAGGACTTGGTAAAGAAGAAATACAAATATATTCGTTACACTGAACAAGATGGTTAATATACCAGATAATGCATAGATAGATATACTAAAATGAAATAAAATCGGGTTTAATGGCCTGCTGTTCTCCTTCTGCTGGGCAAATGAAGAGAGGCATATGTCATCGAGTCTGCTATGAGGTATGGTATATTTTGCCTGGGCAGTGGCACTATGGACTCCAACATCCAGGGGAGCTTTTATGTGCACGCCAATGTATACACAGGTTTTAGGTTTGTTTGATTTTTCGTACCATCCAAACGAGAAAACAACTAGACAGCTGTCTTTGTCTGGTCCTGCACAAATGGCAATCGAGACCATGCCCGAAAATCCTGATGAACAGTCTCAGTCAATGCAAGGATCGAATATGCAACCTCCAGTCTAGCGAGCCAGCGTCTTACCCACTTAGCCACCGTGGCTCCCCAGATTGACACATCTAACCAACTAGTCCCATGTAGAAGGAACCAAGTCAAACTGGGTACCAAGTCAACCTGCTATATCAGTGTACACCATATGTTACACTTACAGAATTATTAATAGGCCAAATGATGTACAGATATTTCCCTAACCTTAAATGTGTTATATTTTATTGTAAAGAATGTGAAGATTGTTGGAATTAGCAACACTACAGCAGCAAGTAGGCCAATCAACATTTTACTGATAAATAAAATTAATAAATTAAAAAATTCTTTATATAAAAATGTTGTATACAGACCATAATTTCAGTCATGAGTTAGCGAATTATAGAAGTACAGAATTGCCGTGTCCGTCCCAGAGTGTCCTAGTTTGTTGATGTTAAACATGCATTATCCAAGAGCTAAATCTAACTGTTGCAAGTCTTTCTTTAGGCCTGAAATGTTATCTTATTATTAATTAGACCATAATAAACTCTCAATGTCATCTTTATTTACTGGATTAGCAACCGATTTGCTGCTCAACTTTCATTCATGATTTAATCATGAAATGCACAATAGAGACTATGTTTTTTATCATACCGACTTTAGTAATAATGATCGAGGTGAGGCTGAAAATTAAATCGCTAAAATCTCGACAGAAATTTTCAGCAAATTCCCTTTACATTATCTAGTTTTTTACTACTATAGTAAGAAGTCCCAGCTCTTTTTCTAATCTCCCACAACTTATCTTTAATTCATTGACCATGTTTTTCTGTGAAGAAATTCATTTGCTTTATTAAAAAAACATTTAATCCTTCTTTCTACTGCAATTTCTTCAGGGCCCACGATGTCTGCTTCATGCAAGAAATAATAACTTGATATTGAAATTGAAATCTTCCCTCGGGAGGGAGCTCTGATCTCCCCATTTACTCTTATCAAATATTTCTGACATTAAAAAAACAACATCTAATCTTCATTCCTACAAATATTTCGTTTGGACACGCTACGTGTGTTTCCTCTCAAGAAATAACAAGACAAAATTTTCCCTTAGGAAGGTTCTGTGATCTCTTCCACTTAGTGTGATCGACTAGTGTTGATGTGTAGTTGACTGAAACTGATTCTCCTTGCTTAAACTTCCATATTGAAGGAGCTAATTCTCTTGATTTGAGTCCAAATATTTGTTGATTTGAAATGGGGTTTAACGTCCTACTATTCTGCTCCTAAACTGGGATAATACACAATACAGTGTGTTATGAGATTGAGGAAAATTTTGCCCCAGCAGCGGCGCTAAGCATCGGCTCTATGGCCTACTTATATCAAATTCCAACACGGAAATAAAATTGAACCATATGTTAGTCTCAAAATGACATAGTTTGTGTCAGGTAGACCCAACATCTCTTTCTCTCAGCATGGGTTCCATCTGTGCCCCTAAAATGTTAAATTTAAGACAGATACTTGCTCCTTGGAACAAATCAATACACCAAGTTTGATTAAATAGACATTCACATTTTTTATTTTACTGAAATCAAAGAGATGTAGTCACTTCAAAGTCAAGTTATGTGAAGTAAAACAGTACAGCAGCCAATCCTTGCTTCTATTTCAGACTATCACAGCTTGTATCTCTAATGATTTATATTGACATTTTAAAGCTTGTTTAATGTCATTAGTTTCAACAAAATCTAGAATAATATTATTCTTACAGTCTTCCTTCCTTTTAGAAGACAGTATATAAAGAGTTCTTATGCTTTGACTCGGCTATACAGGGATCACGGTGGCTAATTAACTAGGTAAGATGCTTGCTTGCTAGTCTGGAGGTCTGGTGTTTGATCCCTTAATTGGCTGAGAAAGTTCATCTAGATTTTCCAGCAGGGTTTCCCATTGTCAGTAATGCAGAGGGCTTGACAGTTTTGATTTAATAGAAGTATAGGTCATATTGCGGCTGTTTGGGCTAAAATTTCCCTCATAGCACACTGCATGGCATATGCCCTTCTTCATTAGCCCAGTTCGGAGCAGAACAGTAGGACGTTAAACTCCATTACATTTCATTTCATTTCATTGATTCAGCTATACACTGTGGAGGGCCTTGATCATAGCCCTTAAAGCCCAAGTCACAGCCCATTATAACTTGAAGCAAACCGACCACCTAAACAGACCATAAACAATTTAGGTACCTTTCTTTATGTATTGAAATTTGAAATTGGATTGTTGTTGTCAAATTTATGTTTAAACATGTTGACTGAATGTAGCTGACACTAAATTTTATCAACTTTTAATAAATTTTGTCAAGTGTTCAGTAAAAAGAAGAATTTTACATGGGTGGTTTTGTTTCTGATAAGTTTTTTTCAGGAGGGATTTTTTTATGGTCCCATTCGAGCAACTATGCAACCGACCGAACCTTGTTAGCCCCACTTTCATTTCCTCAAACAAGTGGGATCAATCCGAAATGAACTGCTTGGCCTACAATGAAATTCAAATGAAAGATGTTATAATGATAATCAAGATCCAGTCCTACAACCTCCTGATCAATTTAAATTGTTTTGGAGGATGTATAGTTAAAGAGTTTAAACTCTAATTATTGGAATGTAGCAGATGGATGATAAGATACTTTCACTGTTTACATTACAATCAATGGTAACAGGCTTAATGGTGAATCTCTCTCTCTCTTGCTCTCTCTCTCTCTATCTCTCTCATACCTTCATTATTTACATTACAATCAATGGTAACAGGCTTAACCGTAAATCTCTCTCTGTGCATAAAAGCATTTGCTGGTGCCTTACTCTCTCTCTCGCCATTTTCTATGAGCAAATTTTGCCCGGACTTCACTTTTTACAATCAATTGTAACAGGTTAAAGAGTGAATCTTGTGTTTTGATTGTAACAGGATTGTGCGCCCTGTATCAGAAAGCCTGTCATTGAGTAAACTGGCGTGATTTCGAAGCCCCGGGTGTACCTCAAAAGAAGTAGGATCGCCTGTTCAACCTCGTGGGGTTTCTCCGGCTTCCTCCCACTGGATTGTGACTTGTTCTGAGATAGTAACATCAACATGTCCCCTGCATCTTGCTTGTGTCCTAATGATTTTAAGACACGTCTATTGCACAATAACACCCCTCCAAATACCAAAACAGGAAGTGTTTATCTCCTGAATAAAGGATAGATATTGATCTTCTTACATCCATATTGTTAACATGATCTAACCTTATCTTTGTTGAACTAGTATTCATCAATACCTACAACACTGCTATCAACAGTAGGGTGCCCCACGTGCCAACTGAAAAGTTGTTCTTGACACGTTGATCCTGCACGTTTTAGTTGAAAAACTTACTACTGATTTCTAACAGTCTCGCACACTCGTTGAGGCTATAAATAGCAACAGCATGCGGAAATGTTCAAAACACCAAACACTACTACAGCCGTAAAAAATCTATTGTTGACGATTCTGAATAGCAATAATATTTAACTTTTTGGTTATTACGGCATCTTTAGAAATTACGCTCGTTTTATTTTTTAAATTGCCTTATAATTAGCTGTACCATTAGAAGCTACATATTTTGGTTAAGTACAAATAATATCTCTGACTCAATGCCGTACAGCAAGAATATGATACTAGCAGTAGTTTCATTTTACTTTTACAAGGTTCTTAAAAATATTGTTGAGTTGCCTGATGTTGGTGCTTCTAAATTCAATTTCTTGTTCCATGTTTCGTAAAAAAAGTAGTCTTGATTATCCCGACCCGTCAATTAGACGTAGAATGATCGGTAGACAAGTTAAGCGAGACTAATTTCAAAACAAGGGCACGTAACCTATCTTTTACTCAAAAGTGTCTCGATGTTATGGACGCCACTCCAAACCATTTTTCAGTATTACTTATGTATGGTTTAATGATCATAGCTTATGAAGTACAGCATGGTCGTTTATTTAGTGACTATAAATGTGTGAAACAGATTTAAGGCTTTCTAAATATATTAGTATTGTGGTGTAATTGTCGAGATATTTGGAGATATTCATTTAGGGTGGGGCACCCTATCAACAGTCAAATTATTCGTTAAATTTGTACATGGATTTTAACGCTTAACAACAGAATGGCTGCATGAATGATACTTGATACAACTGGGACAAAATGATTTTGAATAGCAAGAAATTTTATCTATTTCATTTTGAAAAATTTAGTTATAATGTATGAGTACCAATTACGATACTTCTTTACAACAAGACAATACAATGAAAATAAGTTTGCAATATTCATCAGTTTATGATATCAGGACCAAATGATTCTGTATAACTTATTGTTAAGCTGTTACACCGAATCGGTTTGGTAACTGTTGGATTTTGTAAACTGAGGCCCCTGTATATACATTGGCAGTTCGAGTTCAATATAAGAGTAGGCCAAAGTGCCGTTGCCCGGGCAAAATTTCACTCTTAGCACACTACGCCTTCATTAATCCAGTCGGAGCAGAACAGCAGGACGTTAAACCGCATATCATTTCACCTGAAATTAAATGGCCCGATGTAAGGCTATTATTAATGATTATCGTGGTACATGTACCACGTTAGTCCAATACTAGATCATGCATGGCATACTGTACAATCACTGATGCTATTTTTAATCATTTATAATATTGATGATATAAGGCTATAATTGATCAGTATTCATGTGCCATTTTAAACCAATAATTGATCCTGAAATCCATCTCGATTCTGAGCCCGTAACAGTGGTTTATGCTGTATTCTGTGCAATCAGTGAGGCTAAATAAGTATTGTTATTGTTAGCACAGTATTAGTTCTAACTGAACACTTTCAATCTCCAGCCTAGATGATAATAATAATAGTACTTAGTGTTTGTAGACTTTATGTTTCGTGACAAGTATTCCACGATCGTGATTGTGTGTGTAAGCTTTGTTTCTATATTCTCTATTGTTTGACTGGATCAGGGTATAAGTGGTAATAATACTAGTCATAAATACAGAATAAGGTATACCTAAGCTCCTAATGTATATCATATTATGTATCTTCTGATACTAATAGACGTGGGGATTGGATGGACGAATGGTTAGCATGTGCATGCTTTATCATTGCATTGAGTCAGCTGGTGTGGTTACGAATCCCCAGTTTTACGTGACTAGGAGTAGGGTCGCCTGTCCAACCTCGTGCGTCTTCTCAGGTTCCTCAGTTCTTTTCCCCACTCCTAAAGACCCCATACGTGCAAGGGAATTATTGAAATAAAAATTTAAACCATGTGTTTGTACCAAAATGACCTAGTTTGTGCCGAGTGGACATTAAACCCCATCTCGCTCTCTCTCTCTCTTTCTACATTAAACCCCATCTCGCTCTCTCTCTCTCTTTCTGTCTCTCCATATTAAATAGATTAGATTCACAAACAAAAGGATTTTTTAATGTCGAGCTAAGTCATATGCCTGTAGTTACAGCCAATGATATTTATATTTTAAGCTGACATTTATGTATCTAATTTAAACACAGCATGTAATTATTAAGACAGGGCTTTAGATTTACATTATTTTCTCATTATTATAACAACAGCGTGTGTCTTGGTCAGCTCTCTAATGGCCAATTTTCCACTCTCGTTCAAAAATATTGTGAAACATGTTCGTATGTCTATGATTATCTTCAAGTGGCCATTCTATGTAAGATTTTCACTGAAGGGCAATAAATAAGGGGTTACAACATACATCTACAACAATGAACGTGGAAAGCCACAGAATGTGTTGAAATTCAGATCTCAGCTGTCGAAAGATTTTAAAACTGATGTATAAATCTCAGAAGTATTTTGTTCAATTTTATTGAAAATTTAATTTGTTTGACTGATTCGACAGATCTGTGTGTTGTGGTTGAGCATAGATCTTGTAGATTTAATGAATTTCTGGCAAATTTGAGTTTTAATGTCTTCATGAAACCAAGGTTATTTGCCATGTTTTCCCCCCCGAAGTAACAATGTCTAATGAAATCTCCTGAGATGACTTGAGTTATAAACGAGTTTTATAGCACACGCTGATCAATTTGGTTGAAACGCTGGTTTTAATGTAAATCTAGTTTTTTGGGGGGTAACGAGAAGTTTGTGAAATGTTTGCTAAAGCATCTCTTGAGTCGTTTGGAAATTATCACTAGAGTTGCCTAACACTATAAGGGTTTACATAACCCATTAATTTAAGAACTAGGGCTGCATGGTAGATTAATCAAAGAACTGGGCTGCAGAGTCCATTATTTGAAGAACTGAGCTGCAGAGACAGAGAGAAAAATGGGGTTTAACACAAACTAGGTTATTTTGAGACTAACAAATGGTTCAATTTTATTTCAATAATTCACTTGCTCGTAGGGGTCTTTAGCTGTTTGAGGAAACCGTAGGACCTATAGAAAACCCATGAGGATGGACAGGTGACCCTTCACCTTGTCACCTACAATTTGCTCTTGTATCAACATAAGCAATTTAGAAACCTTAGTTAAGCTGTTTTGAACAACACCAGGGATTATGATTCCATCTGAAATGCAAAGTTGGAACAAAATAACCAAGTTTAAAACCCCTACTTGCTATCTTCAAGAATTTGCTGGTGGGGGGGTGGTATCTTAACTACCAGATTGGATACATGTACGTCTGACCTTGACTGTAATCTCTGACCTTGACTGTATCCTATGGCCATAACAGTAGCCTCTGACCTTGACTGTAACCTCTGCCCTTGACTGTATCCTATGGCTATGACTGTAACCTCTGACCTTGACTGTCAGAACAGCGAACCTTGCTTTGCTTATGTGTGAATATTGAAACTTTCGGCTCAACTATCGCTGATATCTATAAACCAGTTTAACTTCAACCATCTGTCCAGCATATCAGCGTTTCAAGACATGTGACCTTATTAGATAGCAATTTCCGTAAATGAATTTTGAAGATGATGAAAGTCAACATTAGCGGAGAACAATATCAACAACTCCTCGTTATAACATCATGAAGAATAAACTTTCAGTAAAAAACAACGAATATTTTTGTTCATCAGAATTTGTTGATTTTTCATTTAAGAAATATTCGGGTTTCAGATTTGGCAAGCATGCGTAGGAGTAGTTGTTGACACAGTGTTTCTTACTATTTAATTTCTCACCAGTTAAATGATCTTTTTGCTGGGAATAAATTTGGTTCATTTAATCAAGTTGTTTTGCAAACTTAAGTGGTTTCGGGTAACGAACCAAAGTATAGTGTGCTGCCAATGTAGAGTTTGTTTTACATGTAAATACATTTATCTGTTTGTTCCCAGTCTAGTCATTCTACAGGATTAAGAGCCAGTGTCTAGTTTTTTGGATGGGGGGAAAAAATAAAGTACATGTAAATGAACCCTTGCAATTGGAATTAGACAAAGACAAGGCAGAAATAGAATTACTGTCCTTTAAAGCCTCAATACCACTCTTGTTGTAATTGAATAATATGTCCCAATCTTTATTCTGGTCAACAAATTGTATTATTTTACAATATTCAAATAAATTGATTATACAAATTTCATCGTAACTCACCTAATTTAAAAAAATGGAAAAATTCAACTACATGATTTGAAAAGGTTAACGTAAACCTTTTTAAATGTGACTTGGATTTTAAAATATTTTCGAACCCTCTGGACAAGTAAAATATGTTGTAATGGATAATTTACACAACAGGTAGGACACATAAACATCTGGTACTTAGAATAAGACTATTATTTATTTTCTGGAGCTGCCAAGCCAGCAAGAGTGTTATTGTCCCTTTAAAATATTTATGGATGTGTGTGAATCTCATTAAAATACAGATCTATATTTCGTTTTATTTTTTTATACTTTCGATGACAAGTTGTACTGGAAGGTAGTTTGAGGGGTTGTACAAGCGGCTTTTGACCCTAGACAAGAACTCGCTGTAACAGACTGTTTCATTGGCTAATCCCTCACTTCAACCAAAACGCCAGTAATATAACAACTATTCCAGATTCTAGTGTAGTAAAGACAAGTAAAACGAAATTTTGAACTATAAAAAACGAAACGAAATAGGATCTGTGTTTAAATCCGATTGTGTGAAATAGCTTAATTTAATGTCTGCTTCCATTGACGTGATATCGCAGACTTTTTGAATGTACAAATCAGTATTTATGATATGATAAAATGGGGTTTTAAAAACCTACTGTTCTGCTCCGACTGGATAAGAATAACACATAACACAATTATAAAGAATACAAGTTACTTGAAAGACTTATTTCAGCGATGTTTCATTAAGGGTTCTCTCGTCTTAATTAAGCTCAAAGACAGGTATAATAAAATGGTGTCTTAGGAATTTACATGTAGCAATACACCAACTAAAAACAATTAAAGATGTCAACTGCTAACCATCTGTCATTGGAGTAGAAGCTTAACCTCTAATTAATAATGAAGGATTAATAGAAACATAAGAATAATAGAAATGGTTAATTGAATGAATGGGTAATGAATGAATGAATTATTAAAAGGAAATGAAATACAATTCACAAATTTATATATATATCAACATTATCATACCAATCTCTGTCATATGTCTCATGCCTACACAGATACTGGATTGTAAGTTACATCTACTATTATCTTATATAATTGTTACAAAATTTAAGTGTCCATTTTATCTGTAGATAACTTGATATGCTCCACACTACTTTGAAACATACATGTACACACAAATAGTTTGGATGCTTATATAGAGCAGATGAATACACCATACCACTGCTAGAATTAGCCAAAAAGTTTATATTCGTGCAATTCGGTTTGTTATTGAATATACAATAATTGCACATACTTGAGAAAAACTGCCTCCACAGTGGTGGCCGTGGTTCAAAATTATAATACCAATATTTTTCATATGTCTAATGCCTACACAGATACTGTATTATTGTAAGTTAAATCTACTATTATTATTATGCACAAGGTACGTTACCCTAGGGCTCAGAAACTAACGAGAGTCTTGGGGCTTTTTTCTAGAAAAATATCACGTCTAAGTTGAATTAATGTCGAAATTATTTTTTTATTGTGAGTCTGATAGAAAATATAATCGTCTTATCTTCAGAAGTCGTGGCAGATTACCATACTGTTTTCTATAAATCAAATGATGTAGAGTTGATGTTAATATGGTGATAAACTGTGACAAGATTTACATTTTGTCACAGAACACTGTTCGAACTCCGATATGAGAAAACATAGATAATCCATTTTTAAACTTACATTAATGCAACATCTAAATCTGCCCATTGCAGGTATTTCTTTTTGCCTGAAAAAGTCGCTCGGGTGGGACAAAAAACCAAAGAGCCATTGACAGTTGGAATATGATAGTAGGTTGTAATGCCACTGTCAAGGTAAAATTTCCGTCATATACCACGCTGTATAGCACAAGCCTGTGTCCATGAACCGAGTTCAGAAATATAGTACTTTAAACCCTATTTCTGAGTTTCTTAACCTTACAAATACTGTGGCATAAAGGGGAGGGGGGGAATTTAGCACGTGCACGCTCATAAGGACTGGACTGTGATCGAATCAACTGGCATGGTTTCTATTCCCACTGCTAAAGATTGGTACGTGCAAGCGAATTATTGAAATAAAATTGAATGATGTGTTTATCCTGAAATAGCCTACTTTTTGTCAAGTCCAGGCTAAATTATCATCATATACCACATCGTTTAGCATAAGCCTGTCTCCATTAGTCGAGTTGAGAAAAGTAGGACGTTAAACCCCATCTCATTTCATTTCCGAGTTTCTTAAGCACACAAATACTGTGGTATGGGTTAAACTAACGGATATGTAACTCAGACTGTAAATACTGAGAACAAAAACACAGTGACTGGTTTACCTTCAGTAAGAAATCGGGCATGTCTATTACAAGACCAAGATAGACAGTGACTGGTTTGCCTCCCAGTAAGAAATCGGGCATGTCTATTAGAGGACCAAGATAAACAGGAATTTTAGCCTGGAGTAGAATGTACAATAGAAGTGAAGAGATTTATATAGCATCAATACGAGAGCTTCTAGTTATTCCTAGCTTATATACACATAATTCTACAGTTTCTTCTTGTCCTCGAAGTCTTTTAATCTATACAGAATTCCACAGATAAGTTAGATTATTGTGTTTTTACCACTCCTAGCAATTGATTTAAAAAGAGGAATTGAGTTCACCTAATGTTTTATTTCAATAAGAGAGAATCCGTGTACAAATAGCGTATCATTTATTTTGCAGAGTTTTTGGCTTGATTGAAGTGGCACTTTTTCTTTGGTTTAGGTCTTGAATAATCTTGTTGATTTGATTGCATTTGAAGTGTTGATTTGTTTTTGTAAGATGGCAGGTCTTCTTGGTTGATCATTTTGTGTGTTTAACAGGTTAACGAGTAATAAAACTAAAATAAATAAAAAGAACAACTTCCTCTCGATCTTTCAAAATCAACCGAATCCAGAACTTTATTTTGTCTGTAAGCTCATCAAGGTTCAGATCAACCGAATTCAGTACTTGATTTTTGACCTTAAACATGCATTATGCAAGAGCAAAATCTGCCTGTTGTAGGTCTTTCTTTAGGGCTGAAATGTTATAAAAACTATTAATTAGAAATTAATTAACTTATTCAGACCATAATTAACTCTTGATGTCGAGGCTAGCATGAGATTTTTGTTGGATTGCAGTTCGATTCGCTGAAATATTTTCCTTCATGATTTACCAATAAAAATGGATAACCGCGACTACTGGTTTTGTCTTACCGACTTTTTTAGTAATGATGACCGAGGCTAAGCAGAACTTTCAATTGCTTAGTTCTAAGTTAATAGTGGATCAATTTGTTGACTCGCGATATAAATTTGAGTCAACAAGTACAAGCTTGGTTTGAGCTAAATATTAAGGCCACCTGCAGAATTTGTAAAAATCACAAGATATAAACAGGGATAGCGCTAATTCTAACCCTAACCCAAGACTTATTGGTTTTTGTCCCATTTAAACGTCTAGACAGCTTTCCTTGTCAAGTCCTCCGTCCTGCACCACGGACAAGGTGAAATCACATCTAAAAATCTAGGTGAACTTTCTCAGCCAATGCAGGGATCGAACACCCGACCTCCAGGCCATTTATATACAATATTTACATATACATGTACCAGAACTTTATATGTTATTGGGCTTTAACACGATATGTGATATATTACTTACATAGTCTTTCAGCCATTTTAATGGTTTCATTATCTTGCGATGGCAGCATCATTCATGATATTTCATCTTTTGATGAAGCTGTCTCCCTGTGCTATATAAGGTTATGATGTGTGCACTGTCTCGACGATTAATAAAACATTTCATTGGTTTTACTTCATGTTCAATACGTGGGGATGGATGGCCGCATGGTTAGCGTGTTTATCAAAAGGTCTGTCATTGAGTCAACTGGCGTGGTTTCGATTCCCCGGTTGTACATGACAAGGAGTAGGGCCCCAGTCCAACCTCTTGGGTTTTCTCTGGGTGCTCTTGTTATCATCCCACTGCTAAAGAATTCTACGCGCACGCGAATTATTAAAATGAAATTAAATGAATGGTTGTTGAGTGGTTAAGATATCGAGGTTAGAATATGAACGATATATACACATTCTCTCTTACTTTATTTATGAAAAAAACCAATTTACGTTTATTTGGATACAGTTCTTTAAATAAGCCTCGAATTTAAAAACATCATATTTTGCCTAACATTTGATTCATGTGAAGTTATATGAAGAATAAAACCATCACTGTTGTTTTTAAATCGTAGTTATTTGACCTTTAGAATAAATGACAATACTAATAACATAGCATTAAAAAGAGATTTTTTGAGCTTCTGAGATTTTTTTAAAGCTTTTGATATTTATGTTTTAAACGTATTGTGTCATGATTGCGACCAGAAAATCAGATAATTGCTTTGGGGATTTTTCAGAGGTGAACAAATTCATACACGGACATTAAGCAAAACATAGTCATTAAAGCACAGGATATTTTATCTTCAATTAGACGATTGCTTTGAGGATTTTCTTGAAATGGATACGAATTTCAAATTCGAAAGCAGTGGGGACTTTTGCAGAGGTTTAGAAATTCATACATAGGAACTGAGCGAAATGTTATCATTAAAGCACAAGATATTTTAACTTAAATTAGACATTGCTTAAAGGATTTTCTAGAAATGTATCCAAATTTAAATGCGAAAACTAAGTGAAAATGAATTGTTAAAACATAGGCTATTTTTAGTTAGGTAACTATTATCATAATTTCCTAAAGAATTTTCTAGCATTATGTCTTCAAATTCAAATGTGAACGTTAAGTGAAAATAATTATTATTAAAACACAGGATATGTTAAAGGAGCTAAATCGCTAATATTTGGGGCTTAGAAATTTACCCAAATGGGTCGCAACGCGTAAAATAATCTTATATGAATGTATATAAACTGATTTACATTCGTTCATTTCCGTCTTTACTCTAATTTCAAATCACTTATGTTCGGCGAAATACGCCTGAAGTATCAATAGCATGCTAATCTCTAGCGTCTGGTTATTCCAGTCTACATTATTGCGTACGCTCTCCATGCACCACCGTCTAGCCTTGTTCTCCAAGTCCCTTGCTAAAATGGGCCTAAAATGGATTATGGTACACGATTCGTGTACCAGCCACTGATGATTATTTTATTTTGTCTTATATATTGGACATCAGAAGCCCATCTTTTCCCGGTAAGATCACAACATCAATGTTGAATTACATTGACAAATAATTTGTGTTTTCATTGTCGAAGATTTTGGACGATATTGAGTTAGAGACTTAGCTACTTTAAGTTATCAATGTGTCAGGAATTTTCTAGAAATGTACAAACATGGAATTAGAAGTTAAGTTAAAATAGATTATAAAAGCAGATGATATTTTAAGATAATTGCTTTAGGAATTTTTAAGGATCATGGATATTTGATTAATTTAAGTTGAATTTCCGAAAAAAAGTTAATTTGTTCGAAGATCATGATATCTTAATTGATGATCCCAGGTGGGAACGATATTAGAAGAATAGGGTCTGTGTACTTTTGGCACGCACGTAAAAGATCCCCTGACAATTAGAATTCAATAGAAGAGTAGGTTGTAGTGCCACTGTCTGGGCAAAATTTCCCTAATAGCACACTATATGCTGTATGCCCGCCTTCATTATCCCAGTTCAGAGTATTTCATGAAGATAGAAGGAAGGCGAAACTGTTGGGGAAGATATAATTCCATTTACCAAAAAAAATGTTTTCCCTAAACCATGGACATATGCTTTGACAAACAAATATTCCAAAGTGATACTTGAAAGATTCCCAAAATTTTCTAGTTTCCCACATTTGTTTTTAGTAACCAATGGAAATAGTGGTAAAAGTACAAGGTAGCTGCATAGGGCATTACCAATATAACAAACTGATAATCTTCTCTCATATAATAAATATATTGAATCATATTTCAGTCTGAAAATATGATTAAAGGACGGAAGTCAAATTTGGCTGTGCCAGTCTGAGTTGTGAAGGCTGCCTTGATGGATTTAAGTGGATATTAAACCATCATTTCACCCTTTACTCTTTGCGTGTACTATAGCAGTTGAGATGGAGAGACATTATTTACTATGCTAGGGACACATTCCTTGTATTGCAAATAGAACTGGAATTGACAGGCCAGGTCCTTGGGGAGTTAAGCTGTTAAGTCCACCTTGGTCTTGGTAGAATGGCACATTGTTCGTTGAATAGTTTCAACAAGATTTTGTTTAGTTGTTGAGTCTAGACGTGTAGCATACTAGTATCAAGTTAATCTAATTATCTTTAATTTGTTAAATCTGATTTCGTTGTTCGTTTAAGAATAGTTTCCAGATGCAAGTTCCTGTACTTGATGTAACTTGCTTCAGATCATTATCAGGGGGTAAATTCAGTAAAGGAACCAATGTAGGGGTTTGTATTCTTTGGAGTTTCATCGGAATTATGGTTGTTTTTTTAAAGAGGTATTATCAGTCTCAGGTGTCAATTTAGTAGGGGAACCAATTTTGGGGTTTGTATGGGAATTCTCCTGAGTTTCATCTGAAGCATGATTATCTTTTTAAAGATGTTTTACCAGTCCCACCAAAATCATGTAAATGTATTTACAATAAAATCATGTTCAAAAATACCCTACATTCCACAGACCATAATTCCTTAAACACCAACAAGCAGTCAAACAAATGAACTTTCTCTTTTATATGGATAAAATTATTTTCAAACTCTGAATATAAATTAAAATTTTTATTTTTATTAGCATTTGTTAAAAACGAAACAAAAATTTTTTTCTTTATATGGATGGAAATATTTCCAAACTCTGAATATAAATTAAAATTCTTTATTACGGGACGTTTGAAATAACCTTATCAAGATGGTCGACTTTTTCTCTTTTGTATGGATGAAATTATTTTCAAACTCTGGATATAAATTAGAATTCTTGTTTTATGGAACATTTGAAACAGTTGATCAAGATGGCCGACTCTTTCAACTTGGCCTTGAAACATGATAAAAACAATCTCCGTATGAAATCTGTCGAACAATATATCGTATGTAACTGGAACTGATTTGAAGAGATTAATCAGCATGTGAGAATAATGAATTCTATAATGATTATTGGAAGGGTTTATGGATAAATTTTATTGATATCTTTCATATGGTCATTGGATTATTGATTCTCGTCGTTAGCAAGTTGTTCCCTCGACTCAATCAACCTCTATCTCTGATGAAGTGCATGTATGTAACAACTCTTTTATTGTTCAAATCAGACTTTCTTAGATTGAACATACCGTTACTCATTAAGTATTCCTCAATAGTTGTTATTGTTCTTAGTGTGTAATGTCCTCTTCCACTCAAGGTGATACCTCAGACAAGTCCTATTTTTATTATCTTAGTTCACGCATAGGGGTCTTTAGTGTTGGTGGAAACTGGAGTGAACACAAGAGGTTGAGAAAGCGCCCTTATCTCTAAGCCACAAATGCTTACCCCAGGGATCAAATCCACAACTGCAAGCCAGAGGTGACGGACCAGTTAGAGGACGAAGAGTGACACTCTAGGCCATCCCAATGGTAGTTGTGTGGTTAAGACTTGTGACTCAAAACCAGATGGTCCAAGGGTTGAAACCTGGCAACTGGCAAGGGCTTATAAGATTCTTCAGAATTTTTGAAAGTGTGATGCGTAGTCGTTCAGATGAAGTAAAAATATGGGAAATATCCCACATATTTAGTACTGCATGCATAAGTCCTCTTGGCAGTTGGAATTCAAAAAAAAGTTTTGTAGGTGAAATTCACCCAAAAATATTGCTTATGTACTAATAAAATACTGTTTGTTGGTCATAATATATCACCTGGATAAGAAACTCAATATCATCCAGTCTTTGACATGACAAACGTGACTTATTGGTCAATTTAAATCAACATTGATGTTGTTATCTTACCGTAAAAAAATGGGCTTCTGATATCCAGTATTTAAGATAAAATGACAATTTTAAAATTGGCTCACTAATCGCTTGCTGTAATACTTAAAGCTCCTTTTGTATGAAGCGATTCGATAAACAAGGCCAAACATGCCCCATGTACATGTAGGAGAATACTACCAGTGGGTGTAGACTGGAATAACCAGATGTCTAAGACTGCCATTCAGTTTGGACTCAGTGTGTATTGCACCGAACATAACTTAAAGATAATATTCCTTTCACAAACCCAGCCTAAAATCTATATGTGCACTACTGGGTATTGCTGTTAATAAGCGTTGTCAATCTGACAAATTTATAACCATTTAGATGTGTCGTAGCAGTAATCCCTGCATGTGCTGCTTGTCACAAGAAAATCATTATGGTTTTAGAGGCCCAGGGACAACCTGTCATCGAAAACTGACTCAAAGATAAATCCTAATGGCACAGTAAGATTACATTTGGGACCAGCATACACCATTAATACTTTGATAATTTATTTCTTTTTGCAATGATTCACGAGACTCTGTTAAAAAGAAACCAAGCTGAGTTATTATTGCTGGATTAAAAAAAAAAACAAGTTGAGTTATTATTTCTAGATATGTGATTTATTTGAATGAGTTTGATTGCCTTACTCCTTCTTATGATCATTTTGAGAAATGTTTTTCTATTAATTCTATAACCATTAATGTGATATAAGGATCGTCGGAAGTAAGATCAGACCAACGCTATTGATCTCACAGTTACATCAAGCATAGTAGGATTATAGAAAAACTACCTTATATTATCAATTTTTGGGGGCGATTGAATGCAAAATACTATAAAGAAATCTTCGAACCGCAGACCAGATAAGGTGCTATATATTGATCCTTGTGTATAGACTTATTGTTACACATCCTCCTGGTTTGGGTCTAAAGACAGAGAGAGAGAGAGAAATGGGGATTAACGTCCACTCGACACAATCTAGGTCATTTTGAGACTAACATATGGATTATTTTTATTTCAATAATTTGCTTGCGCTTATGGGTCTTTAGCAGTGGGAGGAAACCGGAGGACCAAGAGAAAACCCACAAGGTTGGACAGGTGACTCTACTCCTTGTCACGTGCAACCAGGGATTCAAAAACACGCCAGTAGACTCAATGGCTTTATGATACAACGCGCACGTGTTAATCAATCGGCCATCCAACCCCCCCTGTTTGTTAGGGTCTAGAGATTGATCATGGAAGATGAATGGTATCCGGTTCAATGATACACGTTACCTGCCACGATGTACACATTGTCGTAGCTAAATACACCAATCCTTGTCACTATTGTCGACAGAGACAGGTGTTAATGAGTCCTGGCAGGGGATGGAGCAGTAGGTGAGCGGAAGGTCATATGAATGATTAACGACTACGTTATCCCGTGTTCGAGCAGGGTGTATGGTCTAGTTGTTGTTTAACGCGTGTGCGTGCAATCACAAAGTCTGTCATTGAGTCAAGTAGTGTAGTTTCCATGCCTGACTTGAATGTGACAATAAAGTAGGGTTGCCTGTCCAGCGTCGTGCTCGTGGGTTTTCGGCAGGTTCTCTGGTTTCCTCCCACTGCTAAAGACCTCTACAGCAAGCAATTTGTTGAAATGAAATTGAACTATGTGTTAGTCCCAAAATGACCTAGTTTGTGTTGAATAGATGTTAAACTCTCTCTCTCTCTTTCTTTCTCTCTCTTTCTCTCTCTCTCTCTTGCTGCTCAAGCAATGTGTGAGTGGAACCATGTTTTTTACTCCCAATTTAAACCAAACAAATCTCGGTGCCAGAGCTGAATTTCATGATATAATTGAAGTGGGTTGTAAAGGGAACTGAATCAGTAATGACCATGTACGAGGATTTCAATTTACCTTAAAACATGCATTTAAAGAGCACCTGAGATTGACAGGCATCCATATTGATATGCTATTTAATTCAATACATTCCAACAAATTAGTCCAACTGAGTTGATCTTGGGATAAATTTCAGGTGCATTTCGTTCAATTATGATGGTTGAATGACAATAAATATTGATTTTGATTCTCCAAGGAAGAAATTAGTTTAGAAATAGTTCACTTTATTTTTGTTTTACATCACTTTTCTTTGTTGAACGGGACAGCATGACAAATTATATTGAAATTAAGGGTTAAAAAAGTATAGATTTTTTGTAAATTATGGGAAGTATCAAGTTTCAAATGGTATAAAAAAGTGGCACATCTGTTAGAATTTGAACGAATCAATGCATATTTGTCAAATATCTAATCCATCAGTAACGCACAATTAATGATTGTTTTATATTTAATTCATCTTGTTAAGGAAGTAGGATTGGATGGCTGAATGGTTAGTATGTGTGCACTGTATCATTAGGTCTCTCATTGAGTCAGCTGGCATGGTTTTGATTCCCTGGTTGTACATGACAAGGAGAAGGGTTGCATGTCAAACCTCGTGGGTTTTCACCAGGTCCCCTGGTTTCTTCCCACCGCTAATGACCTGTAAAGCGAATTTTTGAAATATATGTTAGTCCCAAAATGACCTAGTTTGTGTCGAGTTGAGGTTAAGCCCCATTTCTCTCTCTCTCTGTTAAGGAAGAAATGTTTAATGATAGAATGATTTTTGTAGCTGTATGTTACATTGAATAATTAGATTGTGGAATTGACAAAATGTCTAATAGAAATACCATCAGGAAGTCAAACCTGTTAATAAGTGTCTTTTGAGATTGAAACCAGAATTGACTCGAGGTGGATTTTTAAATTAAAAATCTTGAATCGTGATCAATATGACCTTTCCGTCGTAGTTAATGTCTTTTTGAAAGAGCTAGAGAGTGTGGTGATACGTGTACCAGGATAAGATAAAGACGGACCAGTGTATGTCGATCTCCAAAGTAAACTGACAATAATTGTCAATGTACAGGCCCTTACGGAATGCACAATTCATTAACGACTAAAAAAACGGCAGCGTGGATAATGCTTAAAGACTTTTTGTATTATATATAAATGGCTTGTTGCAACCCTCTCTCAAGGTTATCTATGCTTGGCCAATTAGGAGAGCCGACAGATTTAGTCATGTGACACGCTAACTATCCAGAAACAAGAACACTATTTGTTGCCTTCGGTGGTAAGTGATCATATCAAATTGGCTTGTCATAGCAATAAAAATAGAAAAAAATGCATTTTTTGACCATTTTTAACATGACACAAAAGGTGGTTACTACATTTTAAATTTTAAGCCAATTTAATATCAGATGATTGTGTAAGTAAAGTATTCCGAATTTGAGGTTACTACCATAGCAACCATGGTGATTTCTTTTTTTTCAAAAAGCATATTTTTCCAATAATTTTGACACCAATATTGGTTATTGTATTATTTTAAAGAGCTTCAAAGGGGATCACTTTTCAAAAACATTCCTCAGCAGCAAATTGCCCATTTTTATTCCATTATTGAGACATAATTAAACTATGATGGAATTGTGATCTTGAAGTGAAATTTTGTGATTTTTTAAAATAACATACCTATAACTTAATATTTGGTTTAATACGATTTTCAATGGCGTTAACTATCTCAAAACAAGAGCAACCACCACGTTTTAAAGTAAGCATTTTAGCAAATGTTGTTTCAAATGTTACAAATTGTACAATTTTAAGTAAAATATTGAAAACTTTAGATGGTTGCCATAGCGACTACATTGTTTTAAAAATAAGATATAAGTCAAAGTGTGTTTCACTCTCATTGTTCTCATCATTTATTGCTTGTACATGTTATAAGAAGAATTCTACCTTATTTTCTAGTCGAAAGATCACAACATTAACCAATAAAAATAAATTATTTTTGTTGTGCTTTTATGTAATTGATTCTCCTAAAGAGCAGAACAGTAGTAGGACGTTTAACACCATTTCAATTCATTTTATTCCTCTAAAAAATAGGCTACCGGTAGGCAAAGTTAATAAAAAAAAAAACAATGATAAAATATTATCATTCACTGTCCTGTGCATGACAATTGTTGCAACTATTAAATCAGGGCTTTGTGAATTACAAGAAAATACACCCCATTTATAGGACTGTCTCTTTCAACTCTTGCTAATGGGTTTCATGATGCCATGGGTTGTATTATAAGAAAATGCACCTCATTACAAGAAAATGCACCCCATTAATTTGACTATCTCATAATGATTTTCATGATGCCATGGGTTGCATTATATTCTCTGGACTCTGATGGGGAAATATTCACTGTCCTGTGCTTGACACCTACAGGCTTTGTGAATCACCCGAAAATACCCCCCAGTTATTTGACCATATCTTGACTCTTCCTAACAGTGTTCTTGATGCCTCTAGTTGTGTTATGTCCTCTATTATGACATGTTAGTTAATGGTCACAAGATTTATGATCGGACAGGGAGACGAAAACAATCAAGATTGATTTCTATCTCATTTTATTATAAATTGGCTAAGTCATGTCGTTAATGATAGGCACCATTAATCTCTTGGTAAATTAGGGACTGTATGTGTATCAGATTTACAATTGTCTTCATCATTTAAACGCCTACCTTGATTGAATTTAGACGACCAGAGGAGGTAATATTGCGAAATGTAATCATTAGAACTGTTTCCTCACTTTTATCAATGCAATTTGTTACTAAAAGTCGTTAATAACCATTACCCATCATGTCAAAAGAAATTATTTACTGTTGATTTGAATTTTAAAAAATGAGGTGATACATGAATCGATATCCAGAAAATTGGAACGATTGACACTTTTACGTACACCGACATGTGCACAGGACTTTGGTTTTTAATCCCATCCAAATAACTAGATTTTGTTCTTTGACAAGCCATCCATTCATCCTCATTGATAAGGGAAAACCATGAAGGCAAATCGTGAGGAACTTTATCGGCCACCGCTGATAGAGAACTTTCGGTTGGGTGGCAGAATGGTTAGCATGTGTGTCATCCTTGCTGTATCATTAAAGGGACAATAACACTCTTGCTGGCTTGGCAGTTCTAGAAAATAAAAAATAGTCTTTATGTGTCCTACCTGTTGTGTAAATTATCCATTACATCCTATTTTACTTGTCCAGAGGTTTCGAAAATATTTTAAAATCCAAGTCACATTTGAAAAGGTTTACGTTAACCTTTTCAAATCATGTAGTTGAATTTTTCCAATTTTTATACGCCCACATTGAAATGTGGTCGTATATTGTCGTCGCCCCCGTCCGTCCGTCGGTCCGGCGTCCACAATTGCTTGTGGACGCTCTAGAGGCTAAAGTTAATATCCGATTGACTTTAAATTTATACACAGTGTTTAAGGTCATGAGACGAAGAAGCCTATTGTTTTTCAGCGATTTCCGATAATAACTATCAGAGTTATGGCCCTTGACGACTTCAAAAAATCTTGTGGACGCTCTAGAGGCCAAAGTTAAAATCCGATTGGCTTTAAATTTATACACAGTGGTTAAGGTCATACAACGAAGAAGCCTATTGATTTTCAGTGATTTCCGATAATTAGTGCCAGAGTTATGGCCCTTGATCACTTCAAAAAATCTTGTGGACGCTCTAAAAGCCAAAGTTAATATCCGATTGACTTTAAATTTATACACAGTGTTTAAGGTCATAAGACGAAGAATCCTATTGATTTTCAGCGATTTACGATAATTATTGCCAGAGTTATGGCCCTTGATCACTTCAAAAAATCTTGTGAACGCTCTAAAAGCCAAAGTTAATATCCGATTGACTTTAAATTTATACACAGTGTTTAAGGTCATAAGACGAAGAAGCTTATTGATTTTCAGCAATTTCCGATAATTAGTGCCAGAGTTATGGCCCTTGATCACTTCAAAAAATCTTGTGGACGCTCTAAAAGCCAAAGTTAATATCCGATTGACTTTAAATTTATACACATTGTTTAAGGTCATAAGACGAAGAAGCCTATTGATTTTCAGCGATTTCCGATAATTAGTGCCAGTGTTATCTCCCTTGATCATATCAAAAAATTTGTTGAAGGCTCTAAAAGCCAAAGTTAATATCCGATTGACTTTAAATTTATACACAGTGTTTAAGGTCATAAGACGAAGAAGCCTATTGATTTGCATCAATTTCCGATAATTAGTGCCAGAGTTATGGCCCTTGATCACATCAAAAAATCCTGTGGACGCTCTAGAGGCCAAAGTTAATATCCGATTGACTTTAAATTTACACACACTGTTTAAGGTCCTGAGACGAAGAAGCCTACTGATTTTCATCGATTTCAAATAATTACTTCCAGAGTTATCTCCCTTGATCACTTCAAAAAAAAACTTGTGACGCTGTAGATGCCAAACTTATCATCCGATTGACTTCAGATTGATACACAGAGTTTAAGGTGTTGAAACGAACAAGTATTTTGATTTAAATGAATTTTGATAACTGAACAGCTAAATCCATGATGTTAAATGTTTCCTATACTAATTGTTAGCTTGGGGCAAAACTTTATAAAAAGCAAACAAATTCTAATGATTTTCAGATAATTACTTAATGAGTTGTTACTCAGATTTTAGTGTATTACAAATGTTTCATTACCAAAAAAAAGTAAAAATATGCGACAACCCTTGTTGACTGCCCGGACGATTTAGCTGCTGTAGGCGTATGTTTCGTTGCCTGGCAACCTATCTTTTAAATTAGGTGTGTTACGATGAAATTTGTATCATCAATTTATTGGAATATTGTAAAATATTACAATTTGTTGACCAGAATAAAGATTGGGATATATTATTCAATTACAACAAGAGTGTTATTGGGGCTTTTAGTCTGTCATTGAGTCAACCGACGTTAGTTTGATTCTCCAGTTGTACGTGACCAGGAGTAGGGTTGACAAGGGGGAACCATACAGGCAATTCATAAGGAAACTTTCTAGGCCAACACAGATATGGAACCTGAGACCCTGGTCAGCAAACTAGTTAATTATAGCTACGTACATTGAAAGAGAAAGATCACGTAAATGCTTTATTTTAAAATAACATAAATCTTGCATGTTGAAAGCAGTTTGCTTTGTACGGGTTTACGGGATTTGGAGGGTACAGATTACAATTCTGGGTCCTGTTTCTCAAAATCTTAACTAAAGATAAAATCCAAATTTTAGTAGATACTTCAATTTTGATTGGCTAAGCACTAAAATCAGTCCTAATATTATCCAATCAAATTACTAAAATTTTGATTTTATCTTGATTAAAACTTCGTGAAACCAGCAGCAAATAAATAAATGTATTACCTTAAATAATAGATATGGTACCTTTGAGAGAAATATTGGATGTTTGTATTACTGTTGTAATGTTTAGTCAGTAATTGGAATCATTACACAACGGCCCCATAAACACATGAATAATTATGAATACATATTGGGACTTTAAGACTTATCTTATCATTTCGTCTGCTGTGTTTCTGATGATGGGGGGATTGGATGGCCGAATGGTTAGCACGTGACTGCTGTATCATGAAGCCTGTCATTGAGTCAACTGGCATGGTTGCGAATCCCCGGTTATACGTGGCAAGGAGTAGGGTCGCCTGTCCATCCATGTGTGTTTTCTCCAGGTCCTCTGGTTCCTCCCACTGCTAAAGACCCCTGCGCGCAAGCGAATTATTGAAATGAAATTAAACCATAAGTTAGTACCCAAATTACCTAGTTTGGGTTGAGTGGATGTTAAACCCTCTCTCTAGTTTCTAATGAAAAATCATGATATAAATATTATGTGACCTTTGACCTTCTATCAGATGAATGTGTATATATTTGACATGGATACAGACCATTAATGCTCCAGACAGGATCCTTTCCTACTAAAATTATGTGGTATTACAAGAGATTAGACACTGAATGGGTTAGGTTTCAATTGTTAATAGCTGATAATCTGAACTAGTATCAGGTATGTGGAAGTGATGGTGATTCTTTTGACATCTACTTTCACTTGATCTTGTAAAGATAGATAAGTATATGATAATTGATATTCACAATTATATCCCTTAGGGATCTGAAAGGTTAGCACGTGCGAATTGTATCATAAGGTCTGTCATTGAGTCAACTGATGTGGTTTCTTGATTCTTTAAACACCTACTTTCACTTGATCTTGTAAAAATAGATAATGGTCATGCTTGATCTTGGAACTATTCACAATTATATTACTTGGGTGTCCATTGTCGGGGGGTTGAATGGCCAAATGATTGGCATGTGCGCGCTTTATCATATGGCCTGCCATTGAGTCAACTGGCATAGTTTCGAATCCTCGGTTGTACGTGACAAGGAGAAGGGTCGCCTGTCCAGCCTCGTGGTTTTTCTACGGGTACTCCGGTTTCCTCAGCAACCAATGACCATCCCCTACAGATGATTTCGGCATGGTTCCCCTTGTCAGTGATGCCTAACAAGGACAGTTGTCTAGTCGTTCGGATGGGACGAAAAAAGAGGTCCTGTGTACAAATTGGCATACACTTAAAAGATCCCTTGACAGTTGGAATTCGATATAAGAGTAGTGCCGCTGCCCAGGCAAAATTTCAAAGCACACTGTAAGGCGTAAGCCCATCTTCGTTACCCCAGTTTAAGAGCAGAACAGTAGCACATTAAACCCCATTTCATCTTGTGAATAGAGGATTATTCTATGTTGATAATTGACGAGAATTATTGAAAATGTTATAGAACAATGAGAACACATTTCAATACATCTTCTTATTGTCTGTTTGTCAAAAGAATTTTCTAGAACAAAGTCGTTACGATACTTTTATGGACACAGGCGATGTAAAAGATATTAATTTGATATGATAGAGCAGTCAACAACAAAGAACAGTTGTTTGTAATTTCAGCTATCATATTAGTGAAATAGCAAAGAAATGACATGAATTCTTAGCAGCTTCAGGAAAATAATTCCAATGCTGTTTATTAGCAATATTGATAATCAGCACGTCGTACAGGTACAAGGCGACTTTGTAAATGTTTTCTTTAATGATGTCATTCCAGGGGTCGGTAATGCTAATTGTGAAGTTTGTCATTCGTTTTGCTTTCATATCCATATATTAAAGATACATTATGTAAGATTTCGATAAAGAGCTGACCATTCTTGCTAATGTAAAGTGAATAATTTGAAGATATTAGTCTTTGAAGGTTTGACAAGAAGTGTGCATTAATTTCAACCACTGTCTGGTTGTTCGAAGCTTGTCTCGCTCCTCCATTTTTAGATTAAATCAAAATATGGCTGAACCATTCTAATCTATTCAATATCCCAGAAAATCTGATGCCATTGAGATTTGATTATGGCCTGGATAAGTTAATTAATGTCTTATTAATAACTTAGATAGCATTTCAGGCCTAAAGGAAGACCTGCAATAGGCAGGTTTAGCTCTTGCATAATGCATGTTGAACTGAGGGTGGGACAATAGAAAAATTCAATGAATAGATTTGCAAATAAAATTGATTATAGTATTTGTAAGTGACCTACTAATTGAATGATTGATGATGAAATTGTCTTATTTGAAACACAAGTGACAATAGGCCTTTAATGAATATAGATAACTGATATGATGGGAAAGCGAATTATTGATAATAATAATAAAACGAATAGCTGGTTATATAGCTGGCCAGTCAATAAAAGGATTGACCCTGATCTTTCAAGGTGTAATGGGTTCTCTTGAGTTGTTTTTCTCATGTTTTCCACGTAATTATGATGATTGTGATTTATGTGAAAATGGTGGTGAATTAACGCTTACAAAACAGAATTATATGTCTGAGTGCTATCAAGTAGCTTTTAGCGACTGATGGACATATTTCGAATTCGTGCTCTAATTAGTGGTATGTAATAACTATAGTGCTGTTATCATTCATGGGGGTCACGGTGGCTAAGTGGGTAAGAAGCTGGCTCGCTAGCCTTGAGGCCCGGCATTTGATCCCTGCATTTTCTGAGAAAGTACATCCAGATTTACCAACGTGGTCAGTGATACAGGATGGGAGGCCTTAACAAGGACATGTGTCTACTCGTTTGGATGGCTTGCACGTAAAAGATCCGTTGACTGTTGAAATTCAATATTAGAGTAGGCTGTGGTGCCGCTGTGTGGATAAAATTTTTCTCATAGCACACTGTATGACACTAACCCGTCTTCATTATCCCAGTTCGGAGGAGAAAAGTAGGACGTTAAACCCCTTTTCATTATTATTCATGGATGGGGAGGTGTGGGGTGGCCAAATGATCTGTCATTGAGACAAGTGGCATGGTTTTGAATCCCCGCTTGCACATAAAGAGAAGTATGGTTTCTGTCAAACCTTGTGGGCTAATCAAATGTCTGACATCATAGGGTCAAAAGCCACCCGTATGACCCTCTGACGCGACCTTCCACTGTAACTGGCCAGATCTTCATGTAGTAGAGGCCATCAAAAATATAAAAAAACAAAACGAAAGATAGATCTGTATTTAATCAGATTGTGTAAAATGAAGCCTTCACACTTTCAAATTTTACATTTCGACAACAGGTGAACAAGCAAGAGATTGATTGAGAGGAAATTTTCGCATTTTCTCTTGTACTTTTGTAAATATGCTTTAGAACATTTCATCAGATCATATTGACCTTCACAATCGGAATCCGATACAGTTCAAACAAATTTTGAAGGTTTCAATCTCATCAAAAATGAAAATTGTGAAACACTTTTTGATCTGAAACAAACAAATCTGATCTCAAAAATAGCAGAAACTAAAATTTTTAAAATTTGTGATAAATTTACAAATTGAAAAATAAAGAAAGTTTTCAGGCAGATAATGTAATTGTGTATAAATGATGTTTGCTTGACAATTCATTTTAATTTCACGGGACAAAAATGTCAGGATGTTGTATTGATTTTATTTGATTTACTTTTTATACGCCTGCATTGAATTGGCATCATATATTGTCATCGCCCCCATTTGTTGGTCCGTCCGTCGGTGTTAACTGGCCTGGTTTCGATTCCCTAGTTGTATGCGACACGGAGTAGGGTCAGCTCTCCAAACCTTGTGTGTTTACTGCGAGTCCTCAGGTTTCCTTCCACTGCTAAAGACCTCTACGCACAAGCAAATTATTGAATTAAAATTCAACAAAAGTTGTTCCCTCTCTAAAGGTCACAATTTTTACCCTATTTTGATGAAACTTAAATTAGGTGTTTATAAGATCTCGGTTCCTATTGATATTAGCTCACATTAGATCGTAACATCCGGGATTATGACCCCTGATTGAGCGAAAAATTGCATTTTTAGCTGCTGAAGCCTTCAGAAGTCACAATCTGGATGGTAACATTCTGGAATTATGGCACCTAATTGTACGAAAAATCTCTGTCCATCTCTTGCAAAATGGGGCGCATCTCGCATGGCAATCGTTTGTTTATTAGATATTTGATTTTTTGTCCTTTTCAATAACGTTACAAAAATATGTGATTAAATTTGATTTGTAATGAATATATTTTATCGTTATTGATTTTTATTCTGCATTTGCAAATATACACGTAGTTGAGTAGATCGGAATAGAAAAGGATCCTTTTCGAAGGTTGGAGTTGATTTTTTTGCGAGGGCAGAATTAAAGAGATCTACTGCTGTGATGTACGGCTATTAGTGTAATTGATTATCGTTGGGACGGGTCGATGGACTTGTGATCTTATTCTCAACAGTTATCTGTCTTGGTGCGTAAAAAAACGCGAAACTCATTTGATGTTTCGTAAGACATTGGTTTCTTTTCAGGTTCTTACCATAATTGATCAGCGTGGAATTTAATAGGACATTGGAAATAAATCCAGTGATGCACAAACAATTGGGGATTTGCTTGACTCTAGAATAGAATTCGGTGTTCAGAGGAACTGTTTGATGGTCTGGGGTATTAATTAATCTCTTCCGTTCTCCGACATCAAATCAAATATGATTTCTGCTTTTGTAATTGGTAACATTTATCCAGTTGTTGAAATTTTCATGTTGTTAAAGTACAAGTATCGGCAAGAAACCATTTAGTTGCGAGTCTTTATGATCAGAAAACATTGTAATAACGACAGCCATTAACAAAAACACACAATTTTACTTATTGAACTTATTAATAGGAATACAGAATCGTTGGACAAATCGCAATACTTACATTAGGAATTTTCAGACTTTAAAGCCTTAATTGCAGCTGAACCTAAAATTCTGAAGTTTAACCAAAAATAAAATGAATATTAACAAGGAGATTTAATATGATTTCCAATAATTTATGAAGTTACGGTCTGATATCTGCCAATATAGAAAGGATATTAGAGTAGGCTGTAGCACCACTGCCCGGGCAAATTTCCCTCATAGCACAATGTATGGTGTATGCCTGTCTTTATTGGCCCAGTTTAGGAGCAAAACAGGAGGATGTTAAACCCCATTTCATTTCATCTCCGATATATGCTAATATCGAAAGAATCTGAGATCTTTGGGATATACATGTACCGGCGGCATGGCATTAGATATAACTTCCTGAAGTAGTTTATGTATCGGCCATAATTTGAATATTTATTGACAAAAACGGTAATTCCAGTTTTTGCCAGATAAAAGCCAATGTGCAGTATTTGTAACTTGAGAAGGCAATACTACTAGAAGTAGTAAATGAATTTTAGATTAGTTATTTCAGCCTATAAGGAAGAAAATAAAACGGAGAAGAATTTTATCCTAAAGGGGAATAAAGTTTGATCGATTAATATTTTTACTTTGATAGATATTGTCTGTGCTGTAAATGTCACTGGTGATTTTGTTTTTATTAACTGTTTACTCGTAAAGAGTCGTTTTAACATTGCATTAAATTGAACGCATGGTTATCACCTTCTCCATATTGCTGCCTTATCCAATAAAATCTTGAGTAAATAATTCGCTCGGGACGACGATGGTTCCATAAATTTGAGAAGCCCCCTACTAACCATAGTAATTGGTATTTTCTAATAGGTCGATTGGTTTATAAGTCTACTCATTAATGGATTGGCAGATCGAACGAAAAAGCTAATGCTCTGCTAAGAGCCTACTCTCCCATCAAATCAGTTGAAATCCTTATTTAGATTTGAAAAAGACCATTTTCATGTCTTCCTCGTTTGGTATTTGTCTTACCGCGCGGAGCCAGAAACATTACTGAAATTATACCCGGTCTTGTTACGTTTGTTGCGGATTAAATAGCTACTTTGATATTGTTTCTTTTTTGTGATAACCATTTATGGTTGCCTGCTGTTTTCGATTTACAAAAATAGGATGAAGCCATAAGAACAGTGGCAGAGGGAAAGAATTTAATTGATTAAAGTGATTTGTCGTGTTTTTTTGTGTTCGGTTTTGGTATCATTTCATCTTTCAATATCGTTTAGATAATAACAAAAAGATAAAAATGTTATTTTTTTGTCTCTTTCACGAGAATTGGGATATTCTTGTTTTTTAATGAGTTTTAAAATCGTTTCATCATGGTTATAGACTGAAAAATGCATTTATGTTAAACATACACTATGAAAGAGATAATCGGCCTATTGCAGGTCTCTCTTTAGGCCTGAAATATTATCTACATCATAAATTCGACACTAATTAACTTATCCAGCCCATAATCGACTCTCGAGGCCATTGCTAGTCTGTGATATTCAGCAAATTGGACTTGGAATACATTTTATTGAAAAATGATTAAATGTAAAAAGTGGATAATCAAGACTTTTGTTTTTTTATCTTACTGACTTTAGTAAGCTAATGCCTCGGTTCAGAGTGGGGCAATTTCACTGAAATGATCAGCATATTCTATTAACGTTATCTATTTTAAACTATACAGCAAGAACTGTCAAATCTCCAATATTCCTCATTGAAATGAAACGTAAAAATGGATAATTGAGACTTTTTTTTTCGTACCGACTTTATTAAGCTAATATCTTGGTCCAGAGTCGTGTCAAGGGTCATACATGCAGCTTTTGACCCTATATCATCGGACATTTGATAACAAAGGGTGGGGGGGGATCAAAACCACACCACTTGACTCAATGACAGCCCTAATGATGCAACCATTCGGATCTAAGGGTTTTATAGAACTTCACTAAAATTACACTGGACTCTTTTCTACGAAATACATACAATTATAGTTACTATCATTTAGAGAGTGAAGTTGGTTACTGGTGTGTTTGTCAAGCCAATCAAAGTTTGATTATTTCTGGGTTGTTACTCTTTTTCAGTGTTGGTGTCTTGTAAATGTTCCTGTGACCTACAAAAAAAATAAATATGAGATGAGCTTTTGGGGCTGCTGTGGACCTATGTGTTATTTTCTGGTAAGGTGTCTTTACATGAAATTTTAAGCTGACTGTTTTAAATAGTTCTTGTTTTTATCTTTTCAGAGATGGAAGACTACAGGAAAGGGATCAAATATTGGCAATAGATGGTCAGCCATTAGATATCTCCCATCAAGAGGCCATTCGTATTTTGCAATCTGCCCAGGGGTTGGTAGATTTAGTTGTAGCCCGTGGTCCAATCCCTGAATTCGACGAACCACAGGCTGTCACTGAACCACAACTTGAAGAAGTTGATGCCGAGGAAAATTTCGCAATCCCCAATTACGTTGAAAAGCCAAGTGACGACAGCTCTGATAAAACAGCCGACATGGTGGTAAGTACATGATTATATAAAAGATTAAATATTAACGATACATTATGTAAGATTTAGATAAAGAGCAAACCATTTTTGCTATAATAATAGTTAAAAAAAATAGATATTATAAAACGAAAATATTGAAAATTTTATCCAAATTACTTCATTCTGAGTCAAGTTATCTTTCTTTGTAGTTTTGAGGAGATGTGCACGTACATGGGGGTAATCAGGGCACTGCTATTTTGGAGACTTAGTCATGCTTTAGCATTTTTAAATTTAATTTTTAAATGTCTAATTAATAATTTAGATAACATTTCAGGCCCCAAAAAAGGCCTACAAAAGGCAGATTTGGTTCTTACAATATGTATGTTTAATGTAGAAAGTATATAAATAGTAAATTATTATATTTATGTCATTTAAAAGTGTCACATCATAAGAGGCATGGAATGATTTGATGCAGATATACAAACTATGACATAAATATCCGGGGGTTGGATGGCCGAATCGTTAGCATGTGTGCTGTATCATAAGGTCTGTCATTGAGTCAACTGGCATGGTTTCGATTTCCCGATTGTACGTCACAAGTAGTAAGGTCGTCTGTCCAATCTTGTGGGTTTTCTCTCGGTCCTGCTTTTAGTATTCAGGCGAGTTTTAGTGAGAGCGACCAAGGGATCACCTTTTTCAGCAATGTCTGACCTTAACTGTGCTGGTTTATGTTTAATCTGGATGGAAAAGACAAAAACATAAATTTAAAGATACGTTCTACAAAAAATATTAACATTTAAAACATTCCCTCATATAATACGTTCTACAAAAAATATTAACATTTAAAACATTCCCTCATATAATAATGTAAAAAAAAAAAAAGCTACATGCATCAATATTCTAACACCAGGCTATGGTGTGTTTCAAGGTTCTAATGTGACCTTGGAGGTAGGAAAACAATTTGGAACTCCAGGAATTAATTTAGAAAATGTCTATCTGTTGACAAGCTGTAAAAACTGTAATTCCTGTTCTTGACAACTCTTTTCTGGTTAAATCCACATTTCGGTCACTTTACAAGAAAAGGAAATATAGAATTGACTATAGAATTCGCTGAAAGTATGAATTCTATATTGAATTATCGTAAATCTTATTTAACAGTGATAATGAGGTGAACAGTTCCAGCAAATTTGATAAATGAACACCAAAACTCAATTTTGGTTTGTGGCAAGTATTTGAATTCTATTATACCAGGATTCGAGAGGTTCGTTTATTTGCTCTTTGTGTATGAATTCATTGACTTTTTATTCCCGCGTCTACTGAATACCGATATGATCACGATTTTCGCTTATTTGTTTTGTTTATTTGCTTTGAAGGTTTTGACAAGGGGGGGTGGGTGGCGGAACAGTTAACGCGTACAGCTTGGATTAGGTCTGACATTAAGTCAGTTGGCGTGGTTTGATTCTCCGCTTATTCGTGACAAGGAGTAGTGTTGCCTGTCCAACCCTCTGGACTTTATCCAGGTCTTCTCATTTCCTCCCAACGTTAAAGACCCTTGTGCACGAAGGAATTATTGGAATAAGATTTACAAAAAAAACATGTTAGTCCCAAAATGACCTAGTTTGTTTGGAATGGACGTTAAACACCCCCCTCTCTCTCTCTCTCTCTCACCTAACATGATAAGAATTGATATGTGAGGTTCCTTTAAAACAATGACAACATAAATTCAAAAGCATACCTAGTTTTACTCGAACAAAAAGCAGTAAATCGTTGTAAAATTTGCCTTTGACAGAAAGCAAACAATGACTCATACCCTGTGATAATATGTTTTGTTTGGTTTTTGTGTCAATGGCAATCGATTCCATATTTTGATTCAAGTCAGTTTGTTTAGTTTGGTTTCATCTAATGCAATTTTGAGTTTGAATAACAGAGCAGCTCAGCTAAAAAAAAAAAAAAAAAAAAAGGCTAAACAAAAATTTCTGTCTCATTCCTTAAATAACCTGAAGAACTTGATTGATTGGTTCACCTGTACGTGAAGACGTCAATTTCATATCTTATATCTCATTGAAACTAATGCGATCACTAGTGGCAGCACTTGTTCCTCTTATAGAAATCCACTTGTTCTGGTTCAAGTTTTAGTCAAGATGACATTGGGTTTGTTCAGCCTTTATTTTGTCATGTATATGAAATATTAAAATGAAGATATATATATATATACCAAAATGTTGATGAATAATCATGTGATCTCAACTTAAAACTGCGATTTCACAAGTCATGTCAAACGGGGATGCCATATTCTTATCTGGAGAGCATGCGCAATTGTCGGTGTAGACTGGAATAACCAGACACTACAGACTTCTGGCGTATTTTGCTGAACATAGCTGATAAGAATGAGAGTAAAAACAGAAACAATTGAATGTAAATCAGTTTATTTATATACTTTCATATTACATTATGATATGCGTTGCAACCCATTTGTGTCAATTTCTAGGATCCAAATAGTAGCGATTTAGCTCCTTTAAAACCGTGGAGATCTATGTTCTGAGGATTGGCATCTCTTGGTACATTGGTAAAAGTTGCATGACAGCAAGACCTTGTAAATGAAAATTCTTCACCGCAATTTTCTGATATAATTTCTGTAATCCTGTCAGTTTGGTTTATCATTTCATCTCAGGACGTCAAACTGTGATTTCATAGACATTTACGTTCAGCAGGCAGGTGCATTATGTAAGATTTTGATAAAGAGATGGACGTCCTTGAAAAATAGATAATGAAAAAAGAATATATTGAAAATTTCAATCAGCCAAGTTATTCTGAGCCAAGTTGTGACTCTTTGAAGATATACATGTAGCTTAGATCATTCAAATATGATTGTCCTAGCTGAGAGTTGAATGTAGGCTTGTGTTAATAAATGTCTAAATACAAATTTATATAACTTTTGAAGTCAAAAGAAAGACGTGCATCAAAAAAATTTAGCTCTTAACTTTCGATGCCATCAGATGCCTTTGATGATAGGTATAATGAAAACGCGTGGCTAAGACACGAAAGTCTAGTACAGTGTTTACTATCATTGCACACATCTTGTCAAAACTACAATTTTGATAACTTTGTTCAAAATATAGAAATTAAAATGAATTTTTCAATATATCCATTTTGCATCTGTTTGTGAAATATAATTGCGAGAATGGTCAGCTCTTTATCTAAATCTAACATAATGTCCCTTTAAATCAGGGGGGGTGGCCTAGTGGTCTAGAGTGCTGCGCTTTGGCCTCTAGCTGGCCGGTCACCTCTGGCTTGCGACTGTGGTTTCGATCCCCGGTGTGAGCGTATGTGGCATGGAGATAGGGGCGCCTTCTCAGCCTCGTGGGTTTCCTCCGGGCACTCCGGTTTCCTCCCACTGCTAAAGACCCCTACGTGCAAGCGAATTATTGAAATAAAATTGAAACCATATGTTAGTCCCAAAATGACCTAGTGTGTGTTGAGTGGACGTTAAACCCCATTTCTCTCTCTCTCTCTCTCTCTCCCTTTAAATCATGCATAATGTCCGGACCCGTTATTAATAGCTTAACTGAAAGCGGGGAGTCAGCTATTTAACCAAATATTGTGAGTGGCTTTAATAAGCCAGGATAGACTCGAAGTGTTTTTTCTACCAGACAATATATTTTTACATTGGGAATCATTAATATTCCAACGACAAGCCAAATACTTACCAGATTAATTCCGGTCGCCCAGTTACTTAGATACCGTCGTCAAGTGTTCACACTTCATGCGTGCTAATTTATCTGTCTTTACCGCTTCAGACAGTTTTTTTTATTAAACTCGGAAATGTTTCATTCCCTTGGTTAGATTTGAATTTATTTAATTTTCTTCACGGTTGAACTGTCGTCTGGGGATTAAACATAATGTTATTGTATTTGAGCTCCCGTGGGATTATGAATTGTTTGAAGCAGTATGATGGACAGATGTTCATGATGAAATCTGTGTGATATATTAGAATTGTGGAGTTCCTAAATTGCTGGTCAGGAACGGAACCACAGTGGATAAGTGGGTAAGATGCTGGCTTTCTAGCATGGAAGTCGTGTGTTCCATCCCTGCATTGGCAGAGAAAGTTCATCGTGATATTCTGGCGTGGTTTCCCCTTGTTAATGGTGATTTAGATCTGAGGGCTTTACGAGGACAGCCGTCTAGTTTTTCAGATTGAAGGAAAAACTGAGGTCCCGTGTATATATTGGCCTGCACGTAAAAGATCTCTTTGCAGTTGGCTCTCACTAACCAGAAAGTCACATGTTTCTTTGGAATTCCAGCTAGGTTTCCCTTTGCCAGTGGTGTAGAACAGATCGCCTGGCAAGAAAAATGTCTAGTGATGTCGATGACATTCATGTTTTAGGCAGAGGTGATTTGCTGTCTGGCGAAAATTCCCCTCATTGCATGCCACTCGTCCATCTCCACACAGTAACCCAGGTATCATTTAATGTTATTCTCCAGCACTAATTTCTTTCACATTCCCCCCGTCTTTTTTAGCCCAGTAAAGGAGCAGAACATAAGACAATAAACCCCTATTTCATTTCATTTGCGTTCCATACTGGAACGATAAATCAACTGACCCCTGGAGAAGTTTTTATAGATGCATCCATTATACCCAACCTACCAAGATATTGTTTTATTGGAATGTAATTTCATTTGATTGATGCCAGTTGGAATCTTGTCTGACATTTTTTCAACACCAATAGATCCATTTATGAGTAACTTATGGCATTTAATGACTGGATGGAGTAAAAACAGAAACACATACGTAAGGAAAATAGCTCCAAGGGTATATGGCATATTGTTATATAAAATCACATGCTCATCATTTAACAAATAATCCAGATCCAAAAACCACAACAATATTGCTGAACAAGCGGTGAGGTGTTGGATGGCCGAATGGTTAGCATGTGCACGCTATGTCATAAGGTCATTCAAATGATCCAAAACCATAACAGTATTGCCTGACCAAGAAATGGCCACACATTGGTCAATCATTTGGTAGACTGAAACGCCGCCCACAATTTATATTCTCAATTGTTAAGTACAATTTCCATGGTAATGATTATTAAACGAGGGGGAGGATGGCTCTATATCATTAGGTCTGTCATTAAGTCAACTGGCATGGTTTCGATTCCTATGGTGTACGTGACAAGGAGTGAGTCACCTATTCAACCTCATGGGTTTTCTCCAGGTCCTCCCGTTTCCCCCCAATGCTAAAGATTTCTATGCGAAAGTGAATTATTGAAATAAAATATTGAACCATGTGTTAGTCCCAAAATGGCCTAATTTGTGTCATGTGGACATTAAATCCCATTTCTCTCTCTCTCTCTCTCTCTCTCTCTCTCTCTCTCTCTCTCTCTCTCTCTCTCTCGCTTTCTTTGCTGACCAAGCAGAGCTTAGACCTCTCGATTCCTAAAGTCCATGTCTAGAACTCCATAGAATTTAATTTGATATTGATAAGCTTATAAATTTATATAGATTTTTTATATTAGAAATTTAAAATTTGAGGGTGGTCTGTTACATTTCACGTCTCCATGGTGAATTTAAACTATTGTAATTAAAGGGAGATAATCAAGTTTCTCAATCTTGATCTGACACAGATTTTCTTAGACAACAAAATTGCAGGTTAGTGTTAATATTCCAAGTATAAGTCACGTACATAAAACTAATCATTTGTTCAAGCATGCAGTGTAAAGGGCAGGGGGTCTGGAACTTGTAGCCTTGTATGGATACAGCTACATGCTTGTTTGGGTGATCGTTATTGAAATTTGAAAGTGCATACACCTTAAAGATTTATTATAGGAGAGTAAATAAAGAGCTGGTAGTTCTCACTATAATAGTTAAAAACTAGATAATGTAAAGGGAATTTGCTGAAAATGTCAGTCAAAGTGAGCCACTCTGAACCAAGAATTTAGGGATTGACTTTGCTTCGATCATCATTATTAAAGTTGGTGCAGTCTAAAACATTGTCTTGATTATCCTAATCCAGTAAATATTGTAGGCTAGCGGTGACATCGAGAGTTGATTATAGTCTGGATAAATTAATGTCTTATTAATAATTTAGATAATTTTCAGGCCTAAAGAAAGACCAGCAATACGCAGATTTAGCTCTTGCATAATGTATGTTTAATTACACAGTCCGGCTTCCGGTAGATTATCCTCAATTATTGTAAAACAGAGCAGTTAAAAGGCAATTTTAGGATTAAACCTGACAAATTGTCCAGTGCAAATTTAGGAAAGTTTCTCACTAAAGAAGTCATTCTATTAGTAAGTGCAGGAGGACCGCACTACACGAAAAACAAAAACCTGCAGAAAATATCAAATCAAGTGAATGGATCCGGGGGGCCAGCCGTAAGCGTCCACTGCGCTGTACAGTCCCGGGCCTGTTATGGTACAGGCTTCACTAAAAATGATTTAAAAAAAAGAGGTAAAAGAAATAATGCGACCGATCTTGACAATGGTCGTCTCTTCAATGGCGATATTCTGCCAGTTGGCGTCAGATGTTAGAACGTCAAACAATTTCAACAATAAGGGCGATAATCCGGATAGAATCTCGGAAAACGCTAAACTAATAAGTGTAGTGAGCAAACAGGAGCAAAACCCGACGAGAACATTCTGCAGTACGAAGGGCTAAAACTCTACTCTAATAGTAAGTGCAGGAGGACCGCACTACACGAAAAACAAAAACCTGCGGAAAATATCAAATCAAGTGAATGGATCCGGGGGCCAGCCGTAAGCGTCCACTGCGCTGTACAGTCCCGGGCCTGTTATGGTACAGGCTTCACTAAAAATGATTTAAAAAAAAGAGGTAAAAGAAATAATGCGACCGATCTTGACAATGGTCGTCTCTTCAATGGCGATATTCTGCCAGTTGGCGTCAGATGTTAGAACGTCAAACAATTTAAACAATAAGGGCGATAATCCGGATAGAATCTCGGAAAACGCTAAACTAATAACTACGACTCTGTTGTCTGCCGTCTATGACTTGCCATGTTTTTAGTTTGCAGATTTAAATATTCTTCCTATATGTTATCTAGACAGGTGTGCCATTATTTTTTCATGTGTTCCAAGGTGTGTTATAGGCAATAAAATGTCGAGAATTCTGATTTATTACATGTGGATGAGTAACAGAAGGTTAACAAATTGACATGAATGAATTCCCCGTTTTCTCATCTTTAATCTGATCTCGTAAGTCAGTACTGTAGCAATACTAAAGAGATTTTCTGGATTAGGTCTGTATAAGATAAGACGTATTGACATAGAATTGAATTACTGAGCTACGTTTCAATTAGGATATTCTAATGATTTATTTTCCTGATATACTAATGAAATAAAAACAATGTTTAACCAACATTCCACAAAGGTAATGAAGACAGGTCAGGCATACACCATACAGTGTGCTAAAAGGGTAATGAAAACAGGCATATGCCATACATTGTGCTAAGAGGGTAATGAAAACAGGCATACACCATGCAGTGTGCTAAAAGGGTAATGAGAGATTTTTGTTCACCAACTCTATACATGTACTCCCAATCGCTAAACATTGTTCATTGCAAAGCCCTCCAAACTGCACCACTGACAAGGTGAAGTCATCTGCAGATTTTGTTAAGGTCACAAGATTTAACAGGGTTAGCGCTAAACTTAACCCAAGACCTAGCCCTAACCCAAGCCCACACTCTTTGGCAATAATCATGTGCCCTAACCCTTGGCGAAATGGATTTAACTGAGACCATGTGGTTAGTGAGCCAAGTGCTGCCCTTATCAGTCCCCATGCTTGAGAATCTTGGTCGAAATGTCACTCAGTAAATAGCGTAGAATGGTATCCGGTCATTTTCAGGCCAAATATTAAATGCTATTGAAACAATATATGTCTGAATATGAAACAAAATAAGATGATCTGCTAGGAATTCTGAAAATAAGACAGTGATTTCAGTTGAACTATTTGTATGGGAATTATGTAAGTCTATCAGGAACTTGAAACTCTTACATACGATACGCCACATAACACATTAACAGAGTTTCATTAAAATCAATTCAACGAATGTACACACATTCTCGTAACGCTTCTCAATTTCTACTCAGTGGATGTTTGATAGACATTCCAGTCAGCTTTATTAACAATGAAGAAATCGCTGTGAAAGGGTCCAAACCATTTCATCCGTCATCTGAAGCACTTTGACAGTGTTTCATATCGCTACATCTAAATGACTCTTCAAAACTTTTGCTACTATTTCTGTATCGATCGAAACTCGGGAGACATTCGGACCTAGAGGCTGTTTCATCTATACATGTCTAGTGTATCAGAATGTCCGTATAACTATTACAGTAATTGTATTGTCCGATGTTTTAATCAATACAACATATCGGCATCTCTTAAAACATCTCCGTGGAATGTAGATTGGGCACGGAAACGCTTCAACTTTTTACGTCTAACATATCCAACGCTGATGTCTGGTAAAGACATTTTATCCGAAATTCAAAATTGTACAATCAATGCAACTCCCGGCTGAAAACTGAGTGTGACAGGCTGATGTCTGGGATCGTGGAAGGTTAATAGAATGTTTTAGCATAAAGAATAACCCATGACAGACGCTTTAAATTATCATTGATTTTTACTGTCCTACTGTTTCTCACCATAACAGGAAATCAAAAGAAATGGAGTTTAACGCCACACGGTTCTACTCCGATCTCGGTATACACCATACAATTCCAACTGTCCTGGGATTTTTTAAGTGCACGCCAATGTGTACACGGAACCTTGGTTTTTCATCCAATCCAAACGACTAGACAGCTGTGCTTGTCAGGCCCTCTGTCCTGCATCTCTGAGTAGGGGGAACCACGCCGTAAAATCTGGATGAACTTTCTTGGCAAATGCAGGGATCGAACACCTGACCTCCACCAAGTGAACTAGTGCCTTACCCACTTAGCCCCAGTGACACCATACCATAACATTAAGAACAGACCAATCCTGAATGTGTTCCTAAGTTTAATGACAAGTCTAGCTATCGGTGGTGTGCTGTATTTTGTTTGTTAAACCCCATCTCTCTCTCTCTCTCTCTCTCTCTCTCTCTCTCTCTCTTATTGAAAGCAAACAAATATATCTAAATATCAAATCTTCTAAGAATCAGACGATTCATTAATTATTAAAGCCATTGATCATCATTCGTTTACAATTTTTACACATTGATACATACTTAGAGAATTGATTATTTAAGATTTGATTACAAAAAACCAAAATGCAAATATCGATAGATAATATCCTTGATTAGATTCACTTGGATTTTAAAATCAAATGTGTTTTAACATCCTACTGGTCTGCTCCAACTGGGCTAACCAAAGATTGGGATAGGCCATACAGTATGCTGTGATTGAAATTTTGCTTGGATAGCGTCACTATGGTTACTCTTATATCCTATTCCAACTCTCAATGGATCTTTCTTGTGCATGCCAATATGTTCACAGAACCTCCATTTTTTGTCCCATCCAAATGACTAGATGGCTGTCCGTGTCAGGTCCTCCATTCTGCGCCTCTAAATAGAGGGAACCATGTGGGAAAATCGCAATAAACTTTATAGGCCAACACCACTTTCATTTATGATACAGCACGTATGTGCTGTATCATAAAGCCTGTCATTGAGTCAACTGGCGCGGTTTTGAATTCTTGGTTGTACGTGACAAGGAGTAGGGTTGCCTGTCCAACCTCTGGTTTCCCCCCACTGCTAAAGACCACTACACACAAGCGAATTATTGAAATAAAATTAAACCATGTGTTAGTCCTGAAATGACCTAGTTTGTGTCTGATGTGTCGAGTGGGTGTTAAACCTCATTTCTCTCTCTCTTTCTTTTATCTAGTCTTCCACAATTCCCCTTTAAATACATCTATTGGTCACATACCTAATTTATTTTTGAAGTCTGGTATATCTTGTGGAATTGCCTACATATATAGAACTATGGATATCAAGATTGTATGAAGTCCTGTTATCATTCGAGATTTATTTCACTTCCCATCTATAATAATTTGTGGGATAGTTGATAGCTGCCGATCGAAGATTAGTTTAATGTATAGTTGTGTGTGTTTACTCGGCAAACATCGTCAACGATTCTGTACACCACGAGTACACAACTTACTTTCATTCGTTGACATCATCGAGAACAGTTTCATTGCTTCCAGTCTCTAAGAGCGGGCTGGGTTAAGACACGCCGCAGTCATTCTGCAGTTTGTCAAAGTCAGTTATTTTGAGGAATGAGATTATTCCGATTCTAGAAAGAAGAAATTATCGGGTAAATAAACATGATGATCAATTAGGTTTCACATTTCTGCTTTATTTCCATAATTGCCAATACCTTTAAGATTTTTTTACAAATAAAACTTAGATGATTTAGATTCTTTTTTCTTCTGTTGAAAATGTTTTCAAGAGGTTTTGGAAATTTTATCAAGGAAATAGATATAATTAATTTCATATGAGATCATATTTCCTCTCTTAGTGGTGCTGGACGGAGTCTTAATGTTAAGATGGGATGAAAAACCAAGGTCCCATGTACACATTGGTGTGCACTTGAAAGAGTAGGCCGTAGTGCTGTGCCAAGACGAAATATCCATCATAGGACAGCTTTCTAGTTGTATGGATGGTATGAAAAACCAAGGTCCCATGTCAAAAATGGTGTGCACATAAAAGATCCCCTGAAAGTTGAAATCCAATATAAGAGTAGGCCGTAGTGCTGATGCCCGGACAAAATATCCCTCATAGGACAGCTGTCTAGTTGTATGGATGGTATGAAAAACCAAGGTCCCATGTCAAAAATGGTGTGCACATAAATGATCCCCTGAAAGTTAAAATTCACTATCTGAGTAGGCCGTAGTGCAGCTGTCTGTGCAAAATCCCCCACCCCAACCATCCCCATGGAAGTTCTTTCACATAAAATAAAAGATTATTATTTTTTGATTACACATGTCACGTTAAATGAACAATAGCAGGACGTATTTTATCTCCTAGTTATGTTTGAGAATATCCAGACATTATTGAACACCAAAAAGTTTTACAAGACATAAGGAAATTTAGTATGCATTAACCAATTTCAAATACTCGGTCCTCCTCTCAATAAGAATATGACAGTTTTTGTCTACAACAAGCGCTTCAAGTATCAGATTACATTGCAGTTACATTGGTGCTTGACAGTTCTTTCATAAACTGGAATTGAGTACAGACTGTAAAAGTAGCTTCATCAATACCAAGTGTTCTGTCTTGAAGGCAATTTCCTGTCTGGCAGACTGTCTGTTGTAGAATTCTATGAAATGAAATGAAGTGAAATGGGGTTTAACGTCCGACTGTTCTGCTCCTACATGACTATAATGGAGACGGGTATATGCCATGCAGTGTGCTACATGTATGAGTGAAATTTTGCCAGGACAGCCCCGCTATAGCCTACTCTTATCACACAAGGCTTTAGTTTTCTGCCCCATCTAAAAGACTAGACAGCTTCTCAGGCCCTCCGTCCTGCACCTCTGAAAAGGGGAAACCACTTGGGGAAAATCCCAATAAACTTTCTTAGCCAACATTTGGGTCGAACCCTGGACCTCCAGCTTGGCTAGCCAACATCTTACTCACCGAGCCACCATGGCTCATGTGATTTGAACAAGAATAACATAATTTTACCAATAAAAGACTTAATGCTTGTATTGACATTTAAAAGTGCTAAACACTTGTGTATAAAGTGCTAAAGACATGCTCCAACCTCCTGGATTTTCTCCGGGTCCTCCGGTTTCCTCCCATTTCTAAAGACCCCTACGCCCAAGCAAATTAATGCAATAAAATTGAGCCATAGGTGATATGTTGTTCCCAAAATGACCTAGTTTGTGTCCAGAGGATGTTAAACCCTCTCTCTCTCTCTCTCTCTCTCTCTCTCTCTTATCTAAATGTCAATTAGTAGAGTAGTGTAAAATTGATTTTACCAACTGGTTGTCCAAGTCTAAGACTACCACTTTAAAATCATCATATCTGTCTGACGTTTGACCTTTTCTCTAGAATCTTCGAAAACATCAAAATGAAAAAAACGAAAGAATATTCAAAGCCATGAATAAAGGATGCAAGCAATCCATGTTTAAATGGCGACCTGAAAAGCAAATTATTGACATTTTAAAGACGGAGTAGAAAACAGTTATTTTTACCAAAGATCTAACAACTCTGAAATCATCGTTGTCAATTCAAAAAATTTCTGATATTTTTCTCAAGATCAATTTTGGCAGGAGTTTATTAAAGATGGAATAATTTATGGATTTGACGGACTCGATAGAAAAGATGTATGAAAGAATTGTCCTAAGATATTGATGGAATTCCTTATTGTGTGTGTAGTCTTTCTTTGTATTGGACATCAAATGAAGAATATGCAAAAGTTGACTTGACCTTTGTCTGTCTTCTCTCATGTTAGTTAGACCAATTCTTGCTTGTATACAGGTCGGGGGGTTTGGATGGCCTAGTGGTTTAGAGTGTCGCGATTCCACCTCTAGCTGGCCGGTCACCTCTGGCTTGCGGCTGTGGTTTCGAGCCCTGGTGTGAGCGTATGTGGCATGGAGTTAGGAGCGCCTTCTCAACCTCGTGGGTTTCCTCTGGGCACTCCAGTTTCCTCCCACTGCTAAAGACCCCTACGCGCAATCGAGTTATTGAAATAAAATGAAACCATATGTTAGTCCCAAAATGACCTAGTTTGTGTCGAGTGGACGTTAAACCCCATTTCTCTCTTTATATATATATATACAGGTCACAATTCCATGGAATACAATTACTGCTTACTGTATCATAAGGTCTGTCATTGAGTCAACTGGCGTGGTATCTATTCCCTGGTTGCTGTCCACCCTTGTCAGTTTTCTCCAGGTTCACTGGATTCTTCCCACTTCCAAAGACCCCTCCGTGCAAGTGAATTATTAAAATAAAGTTGAACCATATGTTAGTCTCACAATGACCTAGTTAGTGTCGAGTGGACATGAAACCCCATTTTTCTATCTCTCTTTTTCCCCCTCCCTTTGCAATTTACTTTACATTTGATGTTCACAAATAACTCAACTCAAAATAATGTTTGGAAAAGATACTACTGAATAGAACCTGGCTGTCCACAACTGAGTCAAATTCCATTCAGAGTAGAATTAATGTTGGTACAGATGGCACACATGACGTCTTGTTAAAATGGTTGTTACATATGGAGAATTAGATTAGGTGTGTCATAATAGATCGTAGTTATTGGATTATAGGTTCTGGCCAGAGAATGTTAACCGCCTGCCCTCGCTTTAATGGTTTCTGGTCGGAAACCGTTTTCATAAACGGCGCTCCATTCTGTGTTAGTTAGCATATATATATAGTGTTTTCACAGTAGGCTTTATAAGTTCCGTCTGGATATTATTTCTATAATTTGGATCAATAGCAATAATAACCAGCCTTATTGAATGAAATATTGTTTGTTATAAAAATATTAAAGGGTCTTGCATCTTGATGTGTCAATTTGAAAATATAATTGGAAACTCGGTCTTGAAAGCTGTGATGGGTTTGCACATCATAGATCCATGAAAAGAAATTCTTCTCTTTATGTTTTGATGGATTATGAGAAAATTGAAAATGTCAAGATTTGACCTTTGAGTTATTATGTATGCCATGGTGTCTAACCCTTATACAATGTGGTAGTTCTACAAGAATAAAGTCGAGACCAGATTCACAAATAAACCACCTGCCTCAGAATATGTCGAGCTCTATTTCTCTCGTACCCGGGGGGGTTGGATGGCCGAATGGTTATTGCGTGCCTGTTGTATCATCAGGGCTGTCATTGAGTCAACTGGCGTGGTTTAAATTCCTTCGTTGTACGTGACAAGGAGTAGGGTTGCTGGTCCAACCTTTGGTTTCCTCCCACTGCTAAAGACCCCTACGTGCAAGCGAATTATGTTGGTCCCGAAATGGCCTAGTGTGTGTTGAGTGGATGTTAAACCCTCCCTCTCTCTCCTGCTAGTTTTGAAATGATTGCTATTTTCTCAATCTAGTTAAAATACAGTCCTTTTCTTGTTTTTGACCAGAACTCAGTGAATTGATAATTAACATAAATTTTATCATGATTTGGATCAATTACTATAATTTCGTGGGGGGGGTGGATGGCTGAATGGTTAGCGTGCGCGCGCTGTATTATAAAGTCTGTCATTGAGTCAACTGGCGTGGTTTTGATTCCCCGATTGTACATGACAAGGAGTAGGGTCGCCTGTCCAACCTCGTGGGTTTTCTCTGGGTCCTCCGGTTTCCTCCCACTGCTAAAGAACCCTACGCGAAAGCAAATTATTGAAATAAAATCAAACCATATTTTAGTCCCGAGTGGACGTTAAACTCTCATTCAAAATTTATCTGGTTTTATTAAATACAGTCCTTTTCTTGTTTTTGACTAAAATTATTTGAAACTATTCAATTATTATAATTTGTTGGTTGTTCCACTGAATTTTTTTTAAAAATATTAGCCGCCCTTCAATTCCATTGACAGTTGTGTGTTTTTATGGGTTGTTCGTACAATATATATGATTAGTGAAAAACATGGGAACATGTAGAGTGGCACACTGTTACTTCAACAATTATTGATCAGGAATAGAGGAAATGTTCCCAGTAGAAGTGTTACTATATTTGGGTTCAAATAAGGGAAAATTGTTTTAATTTATTATCAACAATTGTACGTAATTATGAAGGAGACTACATGTAGTCGTAAAGTGGACTATTAACCGACGCTGGTTCGTCAGGAGCTAGAGTTGTATGTAAATGTGTTGTTATGTTTCTCGAATCGTCTCTCTTGTTGATACACTGTATGTCGACTTCATTCATTTATTAGATTTTCATGGTGTTTGCCTGATAGCCAGTCGTTGATTCAGCTCGTATGAGCATTGGAAAGCAAAGATCAGCCTTAATACAATTAGTGCATTGAAATGGCTATTGGAGAATAATTGCACCAGTACTCTCAAATCATCAGTTCATTTTCGACGTATTGGAATTTCTTGATTCTGGCTTGAACACTTCAAGAGATGAAGGCTCGTGGATGACTGGCCACAATCAGCCATAGGCCGATTGCTAATATGAAGAAAAATGGTTTAGGATAGCGAATTTGTTGTGTAGAGTCTAGAATATGGTCATGTAATGGAGAAAATGTGAAAAATAATTACACAGAATAAAGGGGATTTCGTTGTTATTGGTCATCGGCAGTATCGTGTCGTAAATGGGAGCTGTTGGATGTTAAAAGTGAATTATTTGAAGAGATAATTCTTGTTTTTTTTTATATAATTGAAGAGAGTATGTGAAAAACAACAGAATAACAGTTTGTACATGTATTGAATTAGACAGAAAGCTTGTCTCTGATTACACTTACATCGTTTCGACATTATCTTTAATCTGATAGCTGTTTGTTGATTTGTTCCAGTAACACATGGATAGTGTTGTTAGTTACGTTAAGGTCGATGTTGACTTTATTTAAATATACTTGATGACATTCTGTTTGTTGATGGAATCTTTCTATGTATTGCTACACATGAAGGTATTTTTTTTTTTGTTTCGCTGTAACCTGTGATTAGATCCCTTTCATCTAACAATGTTTATGACTCAAATAGTTTCAAGGCAATACGAGTATAGAGATATAAGAATTGTGTAGTGTGTAGCGACGGTGACGTGTGTCACTGTTGATGGGTTTAATTAATTCCACTGTTTACTGGAATCTGTATTGATTTAAATCTCTTGGTTGACAATCCACATGCAGCTGAATGTTCTACCTATTAAAGTCTGCATGCATTAGTTTACCTGTGAATTACAATTTGATTTGGTGTTTTCATCAAATCGTTTACAGTTGGATAAAAATGTATTGAGATTTTGAAAGTTTCTGTATATAAGTGTAATCCTGCTGTTCACGATTGCGTTTGTGGATTCTGGGATTTACGATGTTTTGTTTACGGTACTAAAAATGTGTCAAGATTTGTAAAGTTTGCCAGGTCGTGATGTCTTTAAATGGAGCAAGTTGGACGTTCATACCACGATGTAATATGTGGGGCACTTGTTGCGGCCATGTGTTATTTGAAGTCAAGACAACACGCTGTAACCTATCCACAACTTCCAATCTGTAAAGCTGAACCGGTATATAGTTTATATTACTTGTTTTACATTTGAATGTTTGCCGTCTGCCTTATGAGGCTTGTTTTCCATGTTTGCGTTTCTGCATGCACCATCACCAGGGGAAAAGTCTGTCTAATGTAGATATAATGAGACCGTTTCCATGTATCTGGTGAAAACGCAGGTAGAAAGATGTCCATGGAAAACTGACTTAATACGTGAGTTTCTTATTTGGGGGAGGGGTTGGGTGGAGTTGGGTGGCTGTATGGTTAGCATGTGCATGCTGTAATATGAGGTCTGTAATTGGGTCAACTGGCATGATTTCAATTCCCTGTTTACGCCGACTGCTAAAGACTCCTACGCACAAGCAAGTTATTGAGAAAAAAAAAATCGAATCATGTGTTAGTCCCGAAATAACCTAGTTTGTGTCGAGTGAACATTAATCCCCATTTATCTCTCTCTCTCATTTTGGACATTACTTTATCGATTAATCATTGGCCAATACACAAAGTGCCATAGAAACTGTGCAATACCTTGATCTGTAGGTTGTTTTTTTCACTTTGAAACCCTTCATTTATGACCCCTACTGAATAAGTAATGTTCGGCATTCATTAACACATATAAAACAGGTATACAGCTAGTATATATTGTATTTGCATGTGCATTTGTATAAGATTATCTTTGAGACGATCCATTAGGCAGACGAGACAACTCAATTTGTAATGTACACCAAATTATTCCAAATCTATTGACCCATATGACACTAGTAACGATTGACGAGAGTAGAATATTGATTGGCCGACTTGGCTTCGTTAAGATTTCCCCTTTTTTTCCTCTTTTCTTTCAATATTTAAATATTGTGTCCTCTAACATTAGAGCTAAGGTCATAAAAATCTGATGTCACCGTCTGTGTTTATTTTGATTATTTGAAGATTGTACTTTTTGAGATTCGTGCGACACAGACGTTAATTGTCGCGCGACAGAAAGAGAAATTTGGATTGACCACCACCTGACACAGATTAGATAATGTTGGGACTAACATGTTAATTGTAGCGAGAGAAAGAGAGACGTGGAGATTTACGTCCCCTCGACACGAACTAGATCATATTGGGTCTAACATATAGTTGAAATGGGGTGTAATGTCCACTAATATATGATCCAAATTTATTGTAATAAATCGCTTTCACATAGAGGTCTAACCCATGAGGTTGGACAGGTGACCCTACTCCTTGTCACATACAACTGGGAATCGTTGAAACCACGCCACTTGATCGACTCAATGACAGACCTTATAAGAATTAAAACATATTCTGTGGCCTTTAATGAGAGGTAGTTAGATGGCGGATTAGTTTAAAGGGACAATAACACTCTTGCTGGCTTGACAGCTCTAGAAAATAAATAATAGCTGTTTAAGTGTCCTACCTGTTGTGTAAATTATCCATTAAATCCTATTTTACTTGTTCAGAGGGTTCGAAAATATTTTTAAATCCAGTTACATTTGAAAAGGTTTACGTTAGACTTTTCAAACCATTTAGTTGAATTTTTCCAATTTTTAAAATTAGGTGTTTTAAGATGAAATTTGTATCATCAATTAATTGGAATTTTGCAAAAAAGTACAATTTGTTGACCAGAATAAAGATTTGGGCATATTATTCAGTTACAACAAGAGTGGTATTGAGCCTTTAACATGGTATTGATTCTCCGCTTGTATGTGACATGACAAGGATTAGGGTCACCAGTCCAACATGTGGGGTTTTCTCGGTGTGCTCTCTTTTACTCCCATTACACACAAGTGAATTGTTGTTAAAAAAAATATGAATCATATTTTTAGTGGATGTTAAACCCAATCTCTCTCTCTACGTGCAAGCGAATTACTGAATTAAAATTGAACCATATGTTAGTCCCAAAATGACATGGTTTGTGTCGAGTGGAAGTAAAAGACCATCTCTCTCTCTCTCTCTCTCCCTCCCTCCCTCCCTCTCTCTCTTGTTACTGTAATAAAATTGAACCATCATAAATTAGTCCTGAAATGACATGGTTTGTGTCAGTGGAATTTCTCTCTCTCTCTCTCTCTCTCTCTCTCTCTCTCTCTCTCTCTCTCTCTCTCTCTCTCTCTCTCTCTCTCTTTACTGTAATAAAATTGAACCATCATAAATTAGTCCCGAAATGACATGGTTTGTGTCAGTGGAATTTCTCTCTCTCTCTCTCTCTCTCTCTCTCTCTCTCTTTACTGTAATAAAATTGAACCATCATAAATTAGTCCCGAAATGACATGCTTTGTGTCAGTGGAATCTCTCTCTCTCTCTCTCTCTCTCTCTCTCTCTCTCTGTCTCTCTCTCTCTCTCTCTCTCTCTCTCTCATTTCATTAGCTCCTTTACTCATATTTCCATCTGCTGTTTCTAAACACATGTATGTCAGTTAGATTTTAATATCTGTTAAAATACTATTTTATTACAGTTTCCATGACAACATACGAGAATATTGATACATATCGCAATTTATTTTTTAATATACATATCGTGACTAGAATCGGATGTTTGGCTTGAAATTGCATGAAATTGAGAAAATGCGACCTGATCCGAAGGGTTAATGGATTGTGGGATATGATAGAGTGAGGTTTATTAACCTCGATTCATTCTCTCGATATCAGATCATTGAATTACAGATCGTTTATCAAAAAAATTCTCATGAATCCTTCATGAATTCTTTCTGCTGTATTGCACAATTATTTAAAACTCTGCTTGTTTTTTATGATAGAAGTTTTAAGTCACTCTTAATAATCAATAGATAATAATGTAACCCAAAAACATATTTCTCGTGTGTTAGTTAATCATCAATCTAATTTTAACACAGATCCTATTTCGTTTCGTTTTTTATAGTTTAAACTTTTCGTTTTACTTGTCTTTACTACACTAGGATCTGGTAGAGTTGTTATATAACAGATGTTTTAGTTGATGTGAGGGATTAGCCAATGAAATTGTCTGTTACAGGGATGGCCTAGTGGTCTAGAGTGCCGCGCTTCGACCTCTAGCTGGCCGGTCACCTCTGGCTTGCGGCTGTGGTTTCGACCCTGTTGTGAGCGTATGTGGCATGGAGATAGGGGCGCCTTCTCAACCTCGTGGGTTTCCTCCGGGCACTCCGGTTTCCTCCCAATGCTAAAGAACCCTACGCGCAAGCGAATTATTGAAATAAAATTAAAAACCATATGTTAGTCCCGAAATGACCTAGTTGTGTCGAGTGGACGTTAAACCCCATTTCTCTCTCTCTCTCTCTTGCTTGTATTGCACAGAGCTGTGGGTATACAAATAGAAACATCAACGCTGATTGAATAATCAAAAGTCTGACATCATAGGGTCAAATATCGCTCGTGTGACCCTTGATTCCACATCCCACTACAACTGGGATTTCTCGGACCGTTGCTTCAGGAATATGATTATACGTGGTAATTTTGATGTAGTTTTATTTTGAAAAGTTTGATGCATCTGGTAGACCAAGATAAGGTGCTATAGACAGCAGAGATGTGATTTAATGTCATTGAAGACAGTGATTGTATAATGTGAAATATTGTCCGAGGGTTGAGACAAGGGGATAGGCAGCAGAGATGTGATTTAATGTTATTGAAGACAGTGATTGTATTAGATTAACAAACATGCTAGGATGATATAATCTGAAATATTGTCCGCGGGTCGAGAGAGGGGGATAGTAGCTATAAATCAATGTCAATTCTCAGAGTAGGTTAATAACGCGTTTGAGACACAATTTGTTTTCATAGACATGCTAGTTATTATATTTTCTGCTGATTTATGGTGATTCGCAAACAAATCAACATACTGATTAATTGACATTAGCAGGGGTAGACTTATCTTAGAGGGGGATAGGGGGGATGACTGTGCGCTGTATCGTAAGGTCTGTCATTGAGTCAACTAGCACTGTTTCGATTCCCCAGTTGTACATGACAAGAAGAAGGGTCGTCTGTCCAAGCTTGTTGTGGGGTTTTCCGGGTCCTCCGGTTTCCTCCCACTGCTAAAGAACCCTTCTTGCAAGGCAATTATTGAAATAAAAATTTAACCATGTGTTAGCCCCGAAGTGATTTTGTTTTTGTCAAGTGGATGTTAAACCCCATTTCTCTCTCTCTCTCTCTCTCTCTGTATCTTAGAGGGGCAGTGATAGTTGAGCTGTGAGACAATGTGCTCTTAAAGAAGTATCATGTAGGATTTAGATAAAGAGCTGACAGTTCTCACTATGATAGTTAAAAAATTGATAATTACTTAATTTTGAGTCGAGTTATTGCCATAATAAGAACAGTGTAGCCTCGATTGTTATTGCTACTTTTGTATAGATAATAAACAAAGTCTTGATTAACCATTTTTGAATTAGGTCAAGTTAAAAATGCTAATCATATTTAAACCTGTTGAAAATCTTGAGTATCTAATGGCATCGAGTGTTGAATTTGGCCTTGACAAATTGATATAATTATTTCAATATGTCTAAATAAGATTTATAATAACATTTGGAGTATTGCAGGGGATGTGATACTCTGAGAATACTTGTTTATTGAATGTGGCTATATTTATATATTTTCAACTGAGTACAGAATAACGTAATTGTTTATATATTACAGCTGATGAGTACAGAATAATTGTTTATTAGTTGTCATTATATTTTAATTGTCATATATATTTGTTTATATTATTAAGTTGTCGTTAAAATTGTTTATTAATTGTCGTTATATATTTGGTTATATTATTGATTGTTATATATTTGTTTATATTATTAATTGTTGTTATCAATTTGTTTATTTTATAGTTGAGTACAGAATGGACACAGATAGAGGTTATTGATCTAATTAATGATGGTACTGGATTAGGATTTGGTATTATTGGTGGTAGAAGTACAGGTGTGGTGGTTAAAACAATATTACCTGGCGGTATAGCTGATAATGTAAGTACATGCTTCTCTAAAATACAACCCACCCAACACTGAATCACTCTACTGATCATTACAAACACATGTCTATACAACACCAAACTTGATTCGGGGGTCACGGTGGCTAAGTGGATAAGGCGCTGGTTCGCTAGCCTGGAGGTCGGGTGTTTGATCCCTGCATTGGCCGAGAAAGTTCATCTCGATTTTCCGGCGTGATTTCCTCTTGTCAGTGATGCAGAAGGAGGGCCTGACAAGGACAGCTGCCTAGTCATTCAGATGGGACAAAAAAATGAGGTCCCGTGTACACATTGGAGTGCACGTAAAAGATCCCTTGGCAGTTGGAATTCGATATAAGATTAGGCCGTAGCGGGCAAAATTTCCCTCATAGCACACTGTATGGCGTATGCCCGTCTTCCATTAGCCCAGGTTAGGTGCAAAAGAGTAGGACGTAAAACCCCATTTCATTTCATTTCATTTCCAAACTTGATTCTTAAAAGGACTGTCCCGATTTGAATGGAGTCTCAAATATGAAAGTCTGAGTACATATGAAATTCAAGCGTCAAAATATAGAGGAATGGTGCATTTACCTCGTCTCGAAATTTCAGCTCAAAATATTGAGTTGTTTGGACGTGAACGTCAAAACTGCTTATCCGGACATGTAACCCTTTTAAGATATGTTGAGTTAGTTGCTCGGTACTAAGGTAGAGGATTTTAACACAAAATTAAGCAGTTTTATTCTCCAACATATTATTATCGGGATTGGCCCTTTAATAAGAATAATAGTGTAAAATCGATCAGATCCACCCCCCTCATCTCAGATATGCTGTACATGTGAAGTATCCCAGGTAGTTGAACTATCAGTATAGCATAAGCCAAAATGATACTGTTTATAATGTCTATCAGCTTTCAGAGGAATGTACCTATTTAGTAGACACCCATAGTAAAAATGGACCAAAATATTTTTGTGTAATATTATAGATATGGAACTTGGGCTAGATTTCCAAGCAGCTGGTGCCTGTTCAGTACTTACAAACTGCTTGGGCCAGTCTTTCGCCCACTCAGTTCCAGTCTTTCAGCCACTTAAGTTCAAAGGGTTAAAGATATCTGGTACTAATTCGGTGTAATTTTTATTTCCAGACCTGGTTAAAATGTTATTGTTTTTTTTACTCATATAGGATGGACGATTACGCAGTGGGGATCACATTCTCCAGATTGGCGATGTCAATGTTCGTGGGATGAGCTCAGAACAGGTGGCATTAGTGTTACGCCAGAGTGGCAGCCATGTTAGACTGATCGTGGCCCGATCGATCTTAGAGCCGCCACCGTACCAGGTTCCTCATGCCCCGATCATCGCTACCCATGCCTTAGACGAACACCTGATGCAAATCAACGAGATAATGGCCATGGATAACCAGGAGAGCATTGACCAGGGAATGGCCGACGAACAGAACGAATATAATCGACGGGGAGATGCCGAGAGAGATGCAGCCATAGATCGAGAGATGCAGAGAGATAGAGATATGCAGGGACAAGTTCAAGTTCATCCTGTAAGTTCAATTTTAGAATCTTGCCACAAAATTGCCCCATTTATAATGTAACCCTTAAGGGACATGATGTATTTGGAGGTTTTATTTTAGGTAAGGTCGTACTTTATTGAATCCTCCTTGTGAGCGTTGCAGGACAGAGTATAGTCGTATAGTCGTTCGGATGGGACAAAAAACGAGGTACCAGGTATACATTGGCATACATCTAAAAGATCCATTGGCAATAATGTATATACATGTATAGTCATTAGGATGGGATGAAAAACCAAGGTACCTTTGCACGTAAAAGATCCCTTGGCAGTTGGAATTCAGTAGGCGATAGTGCCGCTGTCCAGGCAAAATTTCTGTTGTAACACACTGTAATACACCATTGCGTATACTTTATTGATATATTGAATAATTAGTTTTAAGTATGCAATGGTTTAAGTACATTTTGGCGTCTTGGCCAAACTCATGGGGTTTCTCTGGGTCCTCCAGTTTCGCCCCACTGCTAAAGACCCATACACTCAAGCGAAATATTGAAATAAAAGTAAAACATATGTTAGTCACGAAATGACCTAGTTTGTGTTGAGTGAACGTTAAACCCCATTCCACTTTCTCTCTCACACATTTTGGCGTGGATTAAGTCCTGAAAAATGGAATAATGTGAAAAAAATTATAACGGCCATCATTGTCTTCAACAAATAGTTCTGATGGTACAATATATTAAAAGTGATTATTTTGTATTTTTTTATATCTGTAGTATTTGGAATTACAGCAACCGACGTATGAAATAAACGAAGATTTGGACGGTGCGGAAGTATTTGATGTTGATTTAGTTAAAGATCATCAAGGCGTTGGTATAACTATAGCTGGGTATATAGGTGGAGAGGAGACCCCAGGAACAGGTAGGATAAAATTCCTTTTATTCAGGGATGCGATGGCCTTGGGCACTGGGAAAATAATAATCCTTATTTTGTGGGTTCAGTTTGAGCTCTTTGGCTTCTACCCAATATAAAGATCCATTTTTGTGAGTCAGTCAAATAATAAAGCCTTAGCATATGTTAGTCCCAGAATGACCAAGTTGTTTTATGCCAACTATACATCCTTAATGTATCTGTCTCTTCCGTCTTCCATCCTATGCCGTAGTGGATGGCTGAATGGTTAGCACGTGTGCGCTGTATCATAAGGTCTGTCATTCCCCGGTTGTATGTGACAAGGAGTAGGGTCGCCTGTCCAACCTCTTGTGAGCTTTCTCTGGGTCCTCCATTTTACTTCCATTGCTAAAGACCACTATGCGTAAGCGAATTATTGAAATAAAATTAAACCATGTGTTAGTCCCGAAATGACCTAGTTTGTTTCAGGTGGATGTTAAACACCATTTCAATCTCTCCTTCCATTTTCTCAGCATCAAAAATAAGAGATAATTCTTCGGCTTGAACGAATTAAAGAGGAGCTTAAGAAAGCTTTCCAAAAGCCTTCTAATCCAGTGTTTACAATAAAGGTGTTAAAGAAGTCGTTATCTCTCTTTTGCATGACCTGGCTCCAAGGTGGTATCAGTAGTATAATGTGGGACTCAAGTCCAATTACTACAGCACATCATAAAAATCATAGGCTGTGATTGAATCAAGCTGGAGATTACCATTGCCAATAGCAGTTATACATCCATAGCAGCATTAGTCATTTTACGTGCATGCCATTGAGTAAATGTGACTTTCAGTTTTCGTGCTATCAGAAGAACTAGGCCCCCTGCACTGCACTGCACCACTGACTGACAAGGAGGAACTATGTCCGAAAATTCAGATGAACTTTCTCGACGCCCAGGTTAACGAGCCAATGTTTTACTCACTGGGCCATTGAGTCAACTGGCATGGTTTTGATACCCTGGTTGTATGTGACAAGGAGTAGGGTCGCCTGTCCAATCTCGTAGGTTTCCTCCGGATTCTCTGGTTTCCTCAAGGTTCTATGTCAGTCCCAAAATGACCTATGTTGTGTCGAATGGATGTTGAACCCAATCTCTCTTCTCCCTCCTTTGCTCGATGTCTTGTCGTAAAGTTCAATCCTCAAATTCATCCTGTATTTGTATCACTAGTATTATTGTTTGTGTTTTTGCAGAAGACATATCAGGTATTTTCGTTAAAAGTATAGCAGACGGATCCGCTGCAGCAAAAGATGGTAGAATTCAAGTTAATGATCAAATTATCGAGGTAAATTATTTGACAAAATTTTTTTTCTAATTTTTTTTTGTGTTTGTTTGTTTAATGACATTCTCCATGGAATTTTTCAAAACTGATTTGGATTACTTGGTCGGATTTGTTGGTTTTGGTTTTAGACTTTGCTTTAAAAGGGGTTTAATGTATAACACCTCTAGTACAAGGCTTGATCTCGCTTAAACTAATATCTTATGAAACCTTCATGTTTTGGCACTAATTTCAATTGGTTCCTGACCTAGCTGTGAACCTCTCCCAATCCTTGATAGAAAATATCATTGCGAATACCAAGTCACAAGTTTTCCAACTGAAATGTCAAGCTGTGATAATTGAGTTGCAAAGTTCAAGGTTAATTCAATGTCAAGGTTGCTTGACCTATCCACTTTTCGGCTATGGTTATCCTATGACCGACTTGTTCTTCCATCATGCTAGTAAGGTTATTTTCTTTAGTAGTCAGTGAGTTTTTCAAGTGAGAAAAAAAGCTTTCTTTCAATGGCTGAAATGAATCTATTCCTTTATGTGTGATAACCTACCTAAAAATTTGGGAATTTCATCTAATCTAGCAATGGCTAGAAGTTATTAAACTTCAGGAAGATGAAAAGGTCCGGACAAAATCCCTGCTATGTTTAAAGATGATTCCTATCAGGCCTGGAAATAGGTATTTAGATGAACCTGACAAAATGTCAGGCACTGATGAAATAATACCTGATATCTTCTACTTATTGCCGGACATGTATTAATAATATCAATAAAAAACACAAAATCAGTGCCAAACAAAAGGACAGGTACCAGAGGTATTGTGCCTGACAAAGCCTGAATCTGTGCCTAACATTGTCTAGGACAGGTGCTTTATTTCCAGGCTTGATTTCCATTATAGTTTTAGTTTTCCCGATGTAACATCCTTTTAAGATATATACGTTATTTACACAGGTTGATGGATTATCTCTACATGGTTACACGAATCATCAAGCAGTGGAAGTTCTACGTAATATTGGACAAGTTGTTAATTTAAAACTTGTTAGATATAATCACGGTCCAAAATACGAAAAACTACAACAATACTTAGGTAAGTGTATATAATATATTATTTTAACAATGCATAGTTCTCCTGCGACTGGGCTAATGAAGACGAGCACACACCATACAGTGTACGGTGGAGGAAGTTTTGCTCGGGTAGCTGCACTATTGGCCTCCTCTTATATAAAATTCCAACTGTCAAGGGATAATTTACATGCATGCCAATGTATACACTGGACCTCAATTTTTTGTCCCTTCCAAATGACTGGACAGATGTCCTTATCAGGCCCTTCTTCATGCACCACTGATAAGGGATCGAACACCCGACCTCCAGGTTAGCATGTCAGCATTGTACACACTCCATCAAAGGAAAGCAATAACTGTTACAAGATAATACTAGCAGGTGGTAAATAAGATGATATATTTTATTTCAGTACAAGCGAATCAGATGGTGATTACGACTCCTGTTACTAGTAGTACACCATCTATAACAATAGAAGATAAAGAAGAAATAGAACTAGATGATGTTAACGTTGAGGAGGATTATAGTAAGTCTCATTCATTCATGCAGTGTAGGATAAAGCACGAGACTGAGGTAATGCTCGGGAGGGAAAGATTTGCGAAAATAACCAGAGAAAAATGTAAAATTGAGGCCTGTAGGTCAAGGTTTTTCTGTTGAGGGTTTTTTCTGCCGTCTTTCTTCCTCACCATAACTGAAGTCGATGACTTTATCTTGCTTATAAACCGTATGTGTTTACATGTATGTAAAATGAGAGTATCCCAGAATTCCTGCAAGAAAAACTGTATATCATGTTTTCTCATGGAAAAAAAACCCCTACTCTAGAAGAATAACCTGCTACAGCTTTCAAGAAAAACTTTCAGAAGAAAGCACCCGACTTTTAGACTGCAAGTTATTCCGGGCATAGATAGAGTATGCACCAAAGATCAATGAGATTATGATCTAGGGTTATCATTCACTTTATTAAACAATCATGAGCCATCAAACAGTCCGGGCACTAATCTTTCAACTGGAATATATATCGGTGGGTTCAGGCCAGGTTGAATGGGAGAAATACCTTGTTCTTTGGGTGGTACAAAGAAATGTGGTCTCCATACGAAAATATTAGCATGAGAAGCCTCGATACTTGGAAAATGTTTTACCATTTGTCTCCATGATGGACTTTACAATGTAAAGCACTCATGTACCCCCCTTCACCCCTTTCCCTACAGTTTAGATATTACTGTGTAACCAAACTTACTAAATATATATATATATATAGGCAGACAGGTAGGTAGAAAGAAAAACATGTCACATTGAATGAAATCAGTAAATATACCAAATAAGGCTGACCTTAAAAATATCTTTGTTTCACCAAACCCGACCCACAATTGAGGAGAAGGGTCGGTAGGTCGTTTTTTTTTTTTAGATTTTTTTTTTAAGTCAGAGAAGCCCATACAGAAAATGGATAACTTACTTATAAGCTGTAAACAAATCAATATTGAATGACATCGCATCGGGATTTTAAATTTTAGTGATGCACGACTCGCACACGATTTGCTCCGAAATTGAAGTGTGAATTTTCTTCAACACGTTTTTAACGATCGTTCGGGTTGTGCCTTCATTTTTCTCTAACGGATATTGAAAATATCGTCGTCAAGTTTAAAACGACGCTCCACAGACAAAGGCAGAATCATTTCGTAGGGATGGACATGCTTTCGTCTGCAACCATTTTGTTGAGAAGCGACACCTATGACGCTTTCGTCTTGATCAACCAGTTTCAATAATGAATCAAACGCATCAAACCATAGCCATAGTAAAGGGAAATAACTCCCGTGATATATTTCAGGTTGACACACAAAATAAAATAAAAAGATCGCGGAAAAGTGCAATAAAATAATTTGGGTCGGGGGTGGTTTTAGTTAGTCGGTCGGGTTAGGCGAAACAAAGATATTTTTAAGGTCAGCCTAAGGATTGGTCATGGTCCATGGGAAGATAACTCTTCAGTACCTACCTATAAAAATATTCAGTATTCTCTATTATAACATTAAACTATAACCCATACGTATGGACATACAGCTACTTCTTTATTTGGGCAATGTTTCGAAGAGTATACTCTCTAAATGTTGAGAGAATACTCTTCAAACGACACACAAATATAACACATACTTATGGAAAAACTGCTACTACTTTATTTGTGCTACGTTTCGAAGAGTGTTCTCTCAACGTTGAGATAATACTCTTCGAAACATCACATAAGTATGTGTTATAGTTTATTGCTCTATCCAGTTACTGAATGCCTCTCAAAGATTATTATAACATTGATGGTTAAAGTATAGCGAGTACATGCAGTTCCTTGTTCATGTAAAACTTGAATCAATCTAAAAATCTGTTGTAGGCTACAATAGGCACTTGGCTACAATACAGAGTTGTAGTGGTAACAGTGAATATTGATTTTAGGATTCAACTTATGATGATAATAATTTTTAATAGAGAGAGATGAGGTTTAAAATCCACTCAACACAAACTAGGTCATTTCGGGAGAAACATGGTTTAGTTTTATTTCAATAATTTGCTTGCACGTAGGAGTCTTTAGCAGTAGGAGGTAACCGGTGAAAATCCACAAGTTTGGACAGGCGACTCTACTCCTTCTCCCTTAAAACTAGGGAATCGAGACCACAAAAGTTGACTCAATGACAGACATTATGATACAGCGTGCATGTTCTAACCATTCGGCCATCCAACTCCCAAATAAATTATAAAGTGCTTGATATCCAACTAGAGAATTGATCAGGAGCATTCTCTTCATAAAAATTTGAAAAATGAAATAACGAAATCAAGGAATACAAAAATGCGAAGTTTGGACTGATATATAAATAACAGTAATCATTACCATCATTTAAACGGATATCGAAAAACAAATACCAAAAATTAAATACATAAAAATTGGAATAATTTATGATTTACATAAAATCAGATTTTAGTGTATTTTAAAAAGTTAAAGATTAATCCCCCCAAATAACAAAACACAAAACTTTCTTGTCGAAAAAGTTCCTGTTAGAAAAAAATAATCAAAGTTAGAATATGAAAAAAGGCAATGTAGTCTTAAGAACCCTTTTGAAAATCAATGGCCTAAAACCTTGTTGTAAATGATAGAAGAAAATAATTGGCCTAGTCCTCTACTGTCTAAATAAACCTATGGCCATTAATTACTTGGATTTAAAATCATTGTTTAATAAGATGAAGTGCGAGAAAAGAAAGCTGATTGGTATTGGAAGGGGGCTTATTGATTAATTGAAGCAGGAAAAAAAAACCCAAGAACATGATGGTCTAGTTCCTTGGTTAATGTATCTACCTCGTCCATTATATATATCATTGATTTATATCGGACCACAGTAAATAATAGAAGAGGTCCTCTAACATAGAAAGGTTGAATGGTTGAATGGTTAACTTGTGCGCGTTGGATCAAAAGAAGGTCTGTCATTGAGTCATGTGACGTGGTTTCTAATTCTCCCCTTGTACGTGACAAGGAATAGGGTCGCATGTCCAACCTTGTGGGTTTTGTAAGGGTCCTCTATTTTCGTATTACCTCTAAAGACACCGGGGGGGGGGGATGGCCTAGTGGTCTAGCGTGCCGCGCTTCGACCTCTAGCTGGCCGGTCACCTCAGGCTTGCGGCTGTGGTTTCGAGCCCTGGTGTGAGCGTATGTGGCATGGAGATAGGGGCGCCTTCTCACCTTCGTGGGTTTCCTCCGGGCACTCCGGTTTCCTCCCACTGCTAAAGACCCCTACGCGCAAGCGAATTATTGAAATAAAATTAATAACCATATGTTAGTCCCGAAATGACCTAGTTGTGTCGAGTGGACGTTAAACCCCATTTCTCTCTCTCTCTCTCTAAAGACACTAATGTTGGTCCCAAAATGACCCATTTTGAGTGGGTGTTAAACCCCATTTCTCTCTCTCTATTTTAAAGATACAATGCAGAGTCAAACTTTGTGAGTTCTCTCCGATTTGCTTCCACCACGAAAGACCCCTAAGTGCAAGTGAATTATTGAATTAAAATTGTGTATTGAATGGCAAGACTCCAATGTATCACGATTCTTCTTTATCTTTTTTGTGTCGCTTCAGTAAGTAGTCACCTGTAACTCTTAATTATCGACGTCACACATTATCCATAGATACAAAAACAATATCGTGATACAAAACAATTTGATTTTTTTGACATCAGCAGGACTAAAAATATCAATTGTTCATTAATCCTATTGTTTTCTTTGGTAAATATTGACCTGTTTATGAATCGTGATACAAATCGTTTCTCGTAGCATCTCGTAGTGTATTGTGCCTGCTGTGGCAATACCCAGCACTTCTCTCCGAGGACAAAACTAGAAATTGCAACATAGCCAAAAAGACCACCTCTAACTACAGTGTGTCAAAACCTCCTTCGTCTGAGTTTAAATTGAAACTTTTAATTTCTTCGGCAAACTTTCAAATTAATATTTCCCTTCCATTTCTACAGCCAACTTTTATAATAATATTTTGCTTCCATTTCTTCAACAAACTTTTAAAATAATAAATTTTTTCTATTTCATCAACAAACTTTCATAATAATATTTCTGTTCAATTTCTTCAGCTAACTTTCGTTATAATATTTTTCTTCCGGTATGAAATTGATAAAAAATCGTATGATCCGTTTAGACGAAGAAATGTTATATAATTGATTTCTTAGATATCTGTCCCCATCTTTCACAAGAAATTAAATAAATGGTTCAGCCAATTTTTTTTAATAATATTTTTTTCCCGTGTAATATTGACACTAAAGGAAATCAATTAAGTGACTTCAAAAGATAATGGGTTGCATGTTCGATTCTCACGGCTGCCCGTCTTATCTTGATGTCCTTGAATAAGACGGTAGTTTTTCTCTGCATTCCAGCTTTACCGATGGCACTGTCTTGAAAATTATTTTGCATTAATATGATTGTTCCAGTAAACAATAATGACATCTCAGGAATGTATAAAATGCCTATTGTATCCTAGAATTAAATTCACCATTCTGCCGTGAATGAGATTTGGTCTTTGTAATAATAATAATAGTGCACTCTTAACGCGCTATACTCCATACACCAAGTATATGCTCATAGCAATACAAAAATTCTAATGACAGTATGGATTTGTGCTGTAACAGTTTTATGTCTCACAGCATTCTTTAAACAGGTGTGTTTTTTAAATAAACCCTTGAATTGCAAAAAGGTTCATGTATCTTTAACTTCTGATGATAGTTTATTCCAAAATTTTGATGAGTTATGCTGGAAAGATCACTGTCCAAATAATCTTAATTTGACTTTTGGAACACAAACTAAGTTTTCCATCTTTGCTAATGGAAAATTATTTTGGATTAATTGGACTGTTGCAGTAAAACACCTATTATATCCTAGCAAATAGTGCCAGCATTTTACCTTGGTTTGAAAATGATTTGTGGTTGTCACAGGCAGAAGAATTTAAAGTGTTAATTAAACCATAGTAAAATGCCTGCGTTCCTCCGCACTTCTGACTACCCTGCACCATCTTTTTTGTAATTTTTGTTTATTAGTTTTCATATCCGCCTCATTATTAATACATTTGGTTCAGGAAGCGATATTTATAAACTTCATCACGTTTGTTTTTGTAATCTACATACCGTAATTCCACTTTAAAAATCGTAAACACTACAAATAAATATTGTTTAAACCAAAATGTTAATACCATAATTCCCTGTTTTATGTATATCACGCTGTAGATATTTCATCCATACGTTCGCTGTATCTATTTATGGTATAATGACGTATCACCATTATTTAAAATCACGACAGTATATTATGTTTCACTTTTGTTTGGAAAAATAAACCATAGATGTCTACTAATCATGTTGCCTGCATTGTAAATTTGTACATAAAAACACTCACATTACCATAAAATATAGCTGTGACCTATCATGGGATTTTAAGTTATAATCTTTGGTTTAAAGGCTCAATACCACTCTTGTTGTAACTGAATAATATGTCCCAATCTTTATTCTGGTCAACAAATTGTATTATTTTACAATATTCCCATTAATTGATGATACAAATTTCATCTTAACATACCTAATTTAAAAAATTGGAAAAATTCAACTGAATAGTTCGATAAGTCTAACGTAAACCTTTTAAAATGTGACTTGGAATTTAAAATATTTTCGAACCCTCTGGACAAGTAAAATAGGATTTAATTGATAATTTACACAACAGGTAGGACACTTAAACATCTAGTATTCAGAATAAGGCTAGTATTTATTTTCTTGAGCTGTCAAGTCTGCGAGAGTGTTATTGTCCCTTTAAAGCAGAGTGGGATGGCTCAATGTTTCGTGCGTGCGCATTGTATCATTAATTCTTTCATTGAGTCAACTGGTGTGGTTTCGTTTTCCCGATTGTACCCACTACCACAAGACCCCTACGCACAAGCGATTTTTATTGAAATGAAATTGAACCATGTGTTAGTCAAGAAATGACCTAGTTTGTGTCTGGTGGACTTAAACTCTCTCTCTCTCTCTCTCTCTCTCTCTCTCTCTCTCTCTCTCTCTCTCTGTATTGTTGTTTATTCTGGTTACAGGACCTGTATCATATAAATCAACACAAGTTGATCATTTTCTTTGCCCTAAAATATGCCAACACATAGACAGATTTGGTCTACTTTGATAAAATTTGTGGTATTACCTTTATATAGGTGTGTGATTAGGTTAACTGATTAAATAGGTCATAAAACTCTTGGTTAATAGATATATATTTAAAGATACATTATGAGAGATTAGATAAACAGCTGACAGTTCTCACTATAAAAGTTAAAAACTAGATAATGTAAGGGGAATTTAATTGATCCACTCTGATTGAATTTTCGGTGTAGCCACGATCATCATTATTAAAGTAAGTACATAAAGAACAGCGAATGGGAACCTAATCCAGTAAATATCACAGGCTTGCGATAACATCCCGAGTTGATTACGGTCTGGATAAGTTAATTAATGTCTAATTAATAGTTTAGATAACATTTCAGGCCTAATAATAGACCTGCAATAGGTAGATTTAACTGACTAAGTAGGTCATAAAACTTATGGATAATAAATATATATTAAAATCTTGTAACATATTTTACCATCAGCCATGTTTTTCTAATTCTCACTTTTATTTTGTTAACTTTTCTCTGATCAATGGTTTGACAAATAACGAAAGAATTTTATTTATTCTAATGATTTTAGGTCCCTTTTCAGATATTAATTTTGACAAACAGTGATGAGGAAAAACCCAATCAAAATTGACATTTTCCATATGAAGGTTAAAGAAGCGTCATCATGTTCAACATGAAAAGAAATGACATGATTTTGAAAAGAATAACCTGAGACTAATGATGTTGTAGAAAATCCTAGCACTGATTATTATTTCATAGAGTAAAAGTATTTTTTCGAAAGCCTTGGTTAAACCCCTAAAGAATTTGCACCATTCATATAAGTTACCGGTACTAAAATGTTGATATCTCATGAAATAAGTAACTCGGAGCCATAGTGGCAAAGTGAGTACGACGCGGGTTTGATCTGAGTGTTGCCGGAGAAAGTTTATTAGGATTTTCTGGACGTGGACCCCCTTTGTCAGGGGTGTAGGACAAAGGGCCTGATAAGGACTGCTGTCTTGGTCTAGTTATTTGGATGGTACAAACAATTGAGGCCCCATGTACACATTGGCGGGGAATGTAAAAGTTCCCTTGGCTGTTTGAATTCGATGTTAACAGTAGACCATAGTGCAGCTGTAATGGAAAAATTTCCCTCATAGCACACTGCATATCATACGTTCGTCTTCATTAGCCCAGTTGGAGCAGAACAGTAGGAGGACGATAAACCCCTGCTTCATTTCAAATAATTAAGTCAGTCTAATAGAAAATTATAGTTTAATGGACCATGACTGTCTTCATTAGCACAGTAGGAGCAGAACACTAGGACATTAAACCCTATTTTATTTCATTTCACTATATATATGTTATATTTGATTATTTTTATGGTAAATAGACAGCATGTAAATAAATTAAATCTGAGTTAATATACACACTACACATGGGATCATTTATATAAAGTTTGTGTTGGGCTCCAACCCCTTTAAGATTTAATAATATTAAATCTGAGTTCTGTAAACATGGGATCATATATATAAAGTTTGTGTCAGGCTCCAACCCCTTTAAGATATAATAATATTAAATCCGAGTGCTGTAAACATTGGACTATATATATAAAGTTTGTGTTGGGACTCCAACCACTTTAAAATATAATATTAAATCTGAGTGCTGTAAACATTGGATCATATATATAAAATTTGTGTCGGGCTTCAACCCCTTTAAAATATAATAATATTAAATCTGAGTTCTGTAAACATGGGATTATATATATAAAGTTTGTGACAGGCTCCAACCCCTTTAAAATATAATAATATTAAAACTGAGTGCTGTAAACATTGGATAATATGTATAAAGTTTGTGTCGGGCTTCAACCCCTTTAAAATATAATAATATTAGATCTTGAGTGCTGTAAACCTGTATTCAGTTATAATAATACTGTAATGGTCTGACTACAGGTTACCCTACTCTTATAGATAGGTATATACGCGAAGTGCATCAAGCGTAGCAATGGATATCATGTTGTGAAGTAGACATTATGTTTAAAAGGCTTCTTATTGGACTGTTGGACTGTGTTCAAATCTTTCTTTCCTTATAAATGATTAGTAGACTGATAGGCTGAGTTTTATAATGTCAACAGTTTGCTATAGGTAGTAGTAGATGAACAACGTGTCCTACTACAGTGTATATAGCTTACTATTGACGTTAGTGGGATTAGAGTTCGTTAGTGAGGTACATGACCATATCTATTATCTGTGATATTACCGGTAGTTTAACAAACTTAATAACATACATCTATAAGACATAAAGTTTGGAGAGATATGTGGAATTAAGAAATTGATTGGGATTCTTAATTGTAACTTTATGATTTATTCGATCTGCAATTTGTTGTACAGTTACACCCAGTCTTTGAAAGACTTCTTGGAATTGGATACTCAATATTTTTCCTGATTGATTGGAGTATATTTTGTTTTGTTTATGCAGTTTTCCAACATTTCCTGTAAGAATTCATATTGTCGTCAATTTTTTTTGTGATTGTTTGATTGGAGTATATTTTGTGTTTGTTTGATCTGGGATTTGTTCTGAAGTTTTCCTACATTTTCTGTGAGAATAGGTATGTTTAATTTGAGTTTTGTTACACAGTTTTCCTACATTTTCTATGAAAATTCATATGTTTGATTGGATTATATTTTGTGTTCGTTTTTGGTTTGTTTATTCTGTGATCTGTTCTGCAGTTTTCCTATATTTTCTGTGAGAATTCGTATGTTTAATCTTGAGTTTTGTTACACAGTTTTCCTACATTTTCAGTGAGAATTCATATTGTTGACATCAAGTTGTATAAGTAAAAACAAATGTGAAAGTTGTTTTTCCTGTTGCATCTGTGTTGCTAATTTACTCCAGTTGAAGGAAGTGCCATGCTCACACTATTTGGTGTTTCATTCAGGGTCATGACTCGGAATAATAGTAGTAAGTGTGTGACAGTTGGTTACTATAGTTATGAGCAGAGTGAGACAGTAGTAATTGTATTAACGATGACTCCTCCGAATAATATTAGAAAATGTGTGACAGTTGGTTACTATTATGAGCAGAGTGAGGTAGTTATAATTGTATTAATGCTGACCTTGGTTATTCTATCTGTTGAAATTATTCAGTGTTTGTTTATTTTCAAATGATTTGTGACCCAATGTGGAGTTTACAGTGTGACAGTTAAAAAGGTTTTTGTCCCTATACAATTGGTGGTGGTTGGGTTTTTATAAAACAGGATTGAATGTTAGGAAAACTTTAAATCTGATTCGATTGCCCTGTATACGTGACAAGGAGTAGGATCGCCTGTCCAACCTTGTGGGGTTTTTCAGGGTCCTCCGGTTTCCTCCCACTGCTAAAAATCCCTACCCGTAATCAAATAATTGGAATTAAATTGAACCATATGTTAGTCCCGAAATGACCTTGTTTGTATCGAGTGGACGTTAAACTCTCTCTCTCTCTCAAATCTATTACTTAGTCCCGAAATGACCTTGTTTGTGTTGAGTGGAGGTTAAACCCCATTTCTCTCTCTCTCTCTCTCTCTCTCTCTCTCTCTCTCTCTCAAATCCATTAAAACTTGTGCATTACTAGTTTTATATAATAGCATATTCAAATAACGTAAAACTTATCGAAAATCCATACACTTAGCGTTTAGTATAAAGTTTTCATGAGCGTTGAGTAAATTGTTTATTGTTCTGAGCAAGAAAATGAATGTGTTATTAAATGTGATATAATAACATGTTTGAAATAACCAGAGACTTATTAAAAACCCATACTCTGACTTTCTAATGTGATACATTTTATTATGAGTACTTGTTAAGTTCCTTGCAATAAACTAATAAATTTATTACAATTCATAAAATTAAAATTCAACTTGTGTTTATCTTGGCAGTGTCTATATACAGATTTCGTTTAAATAAATATCGAAAACCCATAAAAAACCTCTTTTGAAATTACCTTGATTTCATGATTTACGATTTCATGTTATTCCCCGCTAGGGAGATTAATTTTCTAATGGGTCCTAAATCAGTTAAAGGCCCATTACTGGCTTGATGTTATTTAATGACTAAAAAGGTTTCAAATGTTAGTTTAATATGTAATCTGTGGACGATAAATGAATGATTTGATTGGGTTGATAATAGAGTAGGTCAGCAACTCAATCACTCGGTCTCCATTACTTAGTTTGACCTCGTGCCGAAACAATATATAAATCAAAGAGAAGAAAGACTAACAAGTTTTAAGGTCCAGCGATTATTTGGCTAAGGTTTCAGTTAATTTGAGGTTTATTTAGCTAGCACATGACTATTTATTTTACCCTATTTTTTTTTTAAGATAATGTAATAGGATCACTATCGATGTCTTCTAGATGACGGGGCTCTCTTTTCATTCAGGTTAGCATGTGCACACTGTATAATAAAGCCTGTCATTGAGTCAGCTGGCATGGTTTCGATTCCCTGGTACGTGACAAGGAGTAGGGTCGCCTGTCCAACCTCGTGAGTTTTCTACGCATCCTCCGGTTTCCTCCCACTGCTAAAGACCCCTATCCACAAGTGAATTATTAAAATAACATTAAACCATATGTTAGTCCCCAAATTACCTAGTCTGTGTCTAGTAGATGTTAAACACCATTTCTCTCTCTCTATATATATATGATTTCCAATAATACATGAAATAAAGTTGAACCACATGTTAGTCCCAAAAAGACCTGGTGTGTGTCAAGTGGACATTAAGCCCCATTTCTCTCTCTCTCTCTGAAACTCTCTTTGAATTTCTGCTCTCGGAAGTAATTTGACTCTAATAAGAGGAAATGTGTATAGTTTATTGCTGATGTTTGGCAATTATTTGCTTCAAGTGAACTCGTTGAGACATGCCACATACCATTTCAATTTGATTTTTTTTTCTTTTAAGTGTACGGTAAATTAAAACGTCAGCACCTGTGAAAATTACAGATCTGTTGATTTTGGCTAAGGTTGATTAACGGTGATTACATGAAACAAATTTTCTGAAATATCAAAAACATATCGAATAACGTCCAAGATGGCTGATAATGATAACAGACTGCAGATATTAAGATGAGATAATACTTGGTTAAAGATAATATTTGGTATTTCTGAATCACGATAACCTTGCAAAGTTTATATCCCACTTGGCTTTGATCAATCAGGGTTTTTGTTCTGGGAATATTTATCAGTCTGTTCCAACCTTGTGGGTTTTCTCCAGGCCCTCTGGTTTCCGCTCAGTACATGCAAGCGAATTATTGAAATAAAATTGAACCATATGTTAGTCCCAAAATGACCTAGTCAGTGCAAGGGTATTGTTGATCTTTCTTTTGACCTCAAATGATGTGATATACATCATTAAACATGCATTATGCAAGAGCTAAATCGGCCTATTGCAGGTCTTTCTTTAGGCCTGCAATGTTATAAAAACTATTAATTAGACATTAATTAACTTATTCAGACCATAATCTTAACTCTCGATGTCGAAGCTAGCATGAGATTTTTGTTGGATTGTAGTTCGATTCGCTTAAATATTTTTCTTCGTGATTTACCAATAAAAATGGATAACCGAGACTACTGGTTTTGTCTTACCGACTTGAGTAATGATGACCTAGGCTAAGTAGAAATTTCAATCGCTTAGTTTTAAGTTAATAATGTATCAATTTGACTTAGATTTTCAGCAAATTGCCTTTACATTATCTAGTTTTTAACTGTTATAGTGAGAACTGACAACTCGTTATCTAATCTCCCATAATGTATCTTTAAATAGGTAATTATTAGCATGTCAAGAGCCTATTCAACTCTCCAGACCATTGAATGCTCGCAAGAGAAGTAAAGTTTATTCTTTGGAACATTTTGGGGGCAATTATTGTATACATTTTTAATGAGGTCTATTGTATTATGTGTACTTGATTGACCTTGTTTGACCTTTTCAGAGCATGGTGGTCACTTTTTTGCAAACAGTTGAAACAATATATTCATTAATTTTTAACGAGGGATGATTAGTGAGGGCTGAGTTTGTATTTCATGTATAGGTTTTTATGAGTTCTCCAGTTTCCTCTGACTGCTAAAAGAACTTAAAAACTACATGGCTTTATGATAGTAAACACCACTTAAAAACTACGTGGTTTTAAATAGTAAACACTACTTAAAAACTTTATGGTTTTAAGTAGTAAACACCACTTAAAAACTACATGGTTTTAAATTGTAAACACCACTTTAGATAATAAACACCACTTAAAAACTACATGGCTTTAAATAGTTAACACCACTTTAGAACTACGTGGCTTTATGATAGTAAACACCACTTTAGAACTTTGTGGCTTTATGATAGTAAACAACACTTGAAAACTTTGTGGCTTTATGATAGTAACACCACTTTAGAACTACATGGCTTTATGATAGTAAACACCACTTTAGAACTACATGGCTTTATGATAATAGACTCCACTTTAGAACTACATGGCTTTATGATAGTAAACACCACTTTAGAACTACATGGCTTTATGATAGTAAAAACCACTTTAGAACTACATGGCTTTATGATAGTAGACTCCACTTTAGAACTATATGGCTTTATGATAGTAAAAACCACTTTAGAACTACATGGCTTTATGATACTAGACTCCACTTTAGAACTATATGGCTTTATGATAGTAGACTCCACTTTAGAACTATATGGTACTACTTTAAAACTACATGACTGATGTGGATATTGTGTGACATGACATAGCAGCATGTAGGCGTTAGATGTTATTTAAAGGTCCTCATTAAACCGTGTCCCTATTAAATAGACCAGATTATATATTTGTCATAAGTATATCTTTTCAGATAAACAACCCGATAACAAAAGCTTAAACTAAAAAACTAAAGTAGACTTCCTGTTCGAGATTCTATCCAATTATATTTGATTGTTGAATGAATATAACAGTGATATATCAACAGTTTTATACACAAACATGACACAATTCACAAAACAGAAATTAAATATAAAATACCTAAAAAGCCAGATCATTCACAGCATGTTTTAAAACCAAAAAATATTTATAATTTGAATGTTAAATCTGTCATTATGTAATTAAATTGCCGATATCGGAATAATTTAAAAAATTAACTTTTTTGTTATGAAATGAAATATAAGATACTTAATAAGTCAGATCATTCACAGCATGTTTTAAAACTAAAAAATTATTTATTATTTGAATGTTAAATCTGTCATATTATGTAGATATAATTGCCTATATCGGAATAATTTTAAAAGAAATTTAAAAATTTATTTTATTTGACTCATTTAGATTATGTAATATACTAAAAAATAAATCTGATAATTTACGATACAAAGGTTTTTCCCCATTTGAGAAATTATAAATATTTTTTTTGGATGATGTTGTAAATGTTTTATTTTAACCATCGTAAAGTAGGAAAACCTTTTATTTTCACAACTAACTATATATGGTTTATTTTTAGTTTTTTATTTGTCAATAAAAATGAAGTAAAGAGATTGCAAATTTAATTTACCAATTTTTATGATAGAGTTTTCTATGCTTGGGTGTAATAAGGTATGAATTGTGATCGTTTATTATTGATTTCGTATCCATCGAACTATGAGGTGAGACTAACATGATACTAGGTAGTTAATTATTCATCTTCAAGTCAGTACGTTTTATTCATGCCATATTAGGTAATTGCTGCTGATACGAATTAAAGATACCTTCCCGCGTGTAGAAACTGGGTGATTTGATATATTGGGACTAAAAACATATTCAAACTAATTGATCTATCCCAATTGCACTTCAAATCAAATCCTTTTTGTGAATGAATACCCCTGCTACAAAAGAATCTTTTAAAAGTAGTTATGTTTGTGTCAAGTGACTTTGCTGACAATTTATTGTATATACAAGACAATGTTGTGTTTAATTGCTGTCCGTTTATCATAAATATAGAAGCCTAATTAAATTCTTGGATTATCCACTACCTACACCTTTTTCCATGTTTTTTATCTCAGAATCTGTTGTATGTTTAAGCTTTTCATCAAGTATATCCAGCGCTCACTAACACTGGGAAATTAGTCACTCTTCGCGTGCTACCATTGACGTCACACCAGCAGACGTTCCTATTCCTCATTATCGGGTTGCCAGTTAGAGAAACTCTTACACTTTTGTCTTGTATATGCTTCATTGGGTGTTTTCTAGGAAATCCAGTATTTTTTTAGGAAGATTGGATGTCTAAACTTTCCATATACCAAATTTGTCTTACTTTTATAGGAAATAACCACCGGATAAATACTTTTCTGGAAAAGTATCTTTAACCCGATAAATATTTTTCTGGGAATGCATCCTTAACTTGATAATATGTTTTTAGCCATCGATTTATGTACACAGATTTTTATTTTTTTTAACTACATCAAAAGATGTGATTAAAGATGGATGCTTTATTAGTGTAATCTGATAGTTTTGATGTGATGATCTTCTGTTTTATTCAGATGATATTAGGTGATAGCTTATTCGACGCATTAACTTCGTATTATTTCTTTATCCATCGATTTATCTACGCAGATCTTCTTCTTTATTTTTTAAATACATCAAAAGATAATATTATACTTAAAGATACATTATGGGTGATAAAATAAAGAGTTGACAGTTCTCACTATAAAGGTTAAAAACTAGATGATGTAAAAGGAATTTGCTAAAAATTTCAGTCAAATTGTTCCACTATGAACCGAGATTGAAGCGACTGACATTTCTGCCTGCCACGATTATCATTACTAAAGTCAGTACGATAATTAGCATAGTCTCAATCAAAAGATATTATTAAAGATATAGCCAGTTAAGATGCTTATACTTAAACTACTGGTAGTTCAAAATCGCCATCTGAATGAATGACCGAATGGTGCAACAAAAGGTCTGTCATTGAGCCATTTGGCGTGATTTTGATTCCCCAGTTGTATGTGATATCCTCGTGGGTTTTCCTCCAGGTCTTCTGATTTCCTCCCACTGCTAAATATAACTGAAATATAACTGAAGCATATGTTTGTCCCGAAATGATCTAGTTTGTGTCGAGTGGCATTAAACCCCTTTTCTCTCTCTCTCTTTGATACATTACAACAAAAGTTTTATAAAGGGCTATACAATATTTTCAGACCCAATCCGCCACTGGCATTGCATACTGGTAGTTCATTCAATTAACCTCCTCTATGCAGGTAATGTTGTCCTGGTATCCATCGTGACATTTTACCTGGATATCATAAAGATCCAAGTCAGTACTCTATAACTACCTGTTGCCTTGTAGTCTAGGATATTCTATTATAACCCTTTACAAAGTAATAATGTACAAAAGATTAGCTATGAGTTTAATTAGGATTTTCATTGAAGCTTTCCAATCCGTTCCTTTCATCAAGGCTTACTGCTCACAGAACAAAAACCGGCAATTGTTTTATAGGATATTAAACGTGTTAAGATGGATATTTGTCTCAATACCGTGCAGATTGATTTTTGTACGACAAGGAAACGCTATACTATACAACACCCGATGCAATGTGTAGTTAGGTTGATTATCTTTGTGCATGGAATTATGAATTGTCATTTATATTTATTGAATCAGTCATTTTCGAGTCACTCTGCTCTTTGCTTCATTTATTTATGATGTGGGTGGGTTTTTTTGTATGTTAGTGTTACAGTTATTTCAATCTTTCATTTATGATATGGTATTTTTGTGACAGTCAATGAATTGAACACTTATTTATGTTGTTTTCAAGTTATACTGCTCCTTTCTTCCTTCATTGGATTTTTGTGCATTATGATGATTTCTGACAATTATTTCCGTCTCTCATTTATCTTTTTATGATATAATAGTTTTGTTACAGAATTTTGAATAGAACGCTATTACTGGCTCCGCATTGGGTTGTTTTTGGGGTGTTAGATTATTTTGACCCATCGTTTATGTATTTAGAATATAGTATTTTTGTTACAGAAAGAGAATAGATTGCTAATACTGACTTCGTAACTAACCTTGTTTAACGATTAAAAGATTGTGATATCTAGAAACATTGGAGTGTTTAACAAACAAGCGGTCGCGGTGTTGTGTAAACTGATAGTCATACGGCAGTTATTCTAGTAATTACCGATTAACGATCATAGAATATTAATCAGTATTACATGTACGGTATTATACCAGTTATTTACTCTGGCGCCATGGATTATAGCAGACGACAGTTGTGACATATAGCTGTCTCATCGGTGGATGTCTGTCTTAGTGTTTGGTGAGAGGTAGCAGATAAGTCGCTTGTTCCAGAATGAAATTTGTGACGCAGCGTCATATAAGAAGTAACCAGGATATTATTTGGAGTAAGTCAAACAGGTTATTTAAACGTAAAACCACTCTGTTATATCTCTAATGTATGTTCAACAGGTTATTTTCACTTTAAACTGGCCTGTTATAGCTCTTGAAGAGTTTATGGATTAACATTATTATTTATTATAGGGTAGTGTGTGTTTATTGCAAACACAGATCATATTATTGTAACTTCTGAATTTCAGTGCAGCTATATTTATGTGTATGTCAATACACTGTAAAAAATATCTTTTAGATTGGTGATTGTAATGCTGTTAAAAAATATTGCAATTTAGTGTGATTTATACACTATTCTTAGGCATAAATGAGTCACAACGTACACTACTAGTCAGGTGGAGGTATTAAAATAGTCCTTGGTCCGCGATTTTTCCGCTCAAGAATCGCGGTGTTTTTTCATTTGCAGTCCGCGAAAATATCGTCATTCTGAGCGGAAAAAACGCGGCGGAAATATATAAACCGCGGCGGATTATAGTCCGCGAAAATACATAAACCTCGGCGGATTATAGTTCGCGAAAGTATAAAAACCGCGGCGGATTATAGTCCCAAATAAATATAGTCGGCCCGCAAAAACTTCATGTAGCGGAATTGGAATATGATTAGTCTCCTTTTCCTAATAAGTTGAAACATAATTAAACGATTTGATCAAATCAAATACTGCGCTAAATTTATAAAAATGGCTGACAAACGAGAACTGGCTAAGATGATTTACTAACAAATTACATGAATAAGTCTGTTAAAATATTAAAAAGAAGATGAAAAACGCGTCACGTAAGATAGAAATTTCCATATTGATAATACAACAGTCTGTCCAATAGTAATACTTTACACACAAAGGTTATATTTAAAAAACTATAATTGCTTCAGCATTTCACTAAATGTATAGGATATCGGTTACAAATGAAAACCATCTCCAAGCAGTTGGGTATCAATAACAGGCTTATCCCGTGATATAACAGATCAAAGAAACGCATACACCCATATTCACACGTAGGCATAATCCAACCATATCAGAAAGCATGCAGTTTTACCCGCGTTCAATTGATTTAAGGTTATTCAGTAATGTTTAGTACATTACGTGTCGACATCGACAATTTATGAATTCTGGTTCTGAAAAATTATTCAGGAAGTAGCAATTCGCACCCTTAGCTTTAAGTACGGAGAGTAATTTAAGCGTTTTGTATATATTTATTTTTATACTTTAATAACTTATAAAAGCAACACACAAACTGCTTACCGTATTTATACAGTTGACGATAAATATCCTAAATAATAATCCGGTTCGGTTTCTTTCCAATAATTATCACAGAAACAAATATTAAATTTCATTTTTCCAGTGAACATATCGATGAAGCTTTCAATAAAACACCTAAGAACCAGATCTTATGAATCGAGTCTTGTCCGGACGGAACGAAAATTAATAGTAATTAATTGTCGCATCAAAGAGAGTACAAAGGAAAATGCCTCACAGCAAAAGCATGCATTAGTTAAAGGGGCTTGGTGCGATATGAGGGATGATTTTTGTGCCAAATTAAAAAAATACACTGAGAGCGTCTCACTCGTCCGCGGGTGCACTAGTCTGCCGCTATAAGAAATACTATAAATGTGGGTATCAATAAACTTGAATAAACCTAGTTCAGCTCTGAACGTAGGTCTCATTACACTCGCCATTACTACGTTCAGATCCCGTGCCATTCAACCAATGTCGAAACTATAATCTGTCCCAGTCAATTTTACTGGGCAACTTTTCACGGCTAAACGGTCGCGTGTCAGTCCCCGTGAACGCCTGAACAATGTAAATGAACATTTTAGTGAGAAAATAAGACCTTGCTTACCTAGCTAAAACCAGTATGACCAACACAACACGCTTTTAAAAAATACGTCTCCGTCTGCTAGACGACTTGGCCGATGCCATTGATAGGGTAACGCACAAATTTACGAACTCAGCAATATAAGATGAAACGAAATTTTGGTAAGCCTGGGTGGGAAAATTAAAATCTTTGAAAAGCCGAAAATCTTCAGCCATTTATTGCTTTCTTTATTTCAATTACAATAATTTACAATTATTTTTTTTCAAAAATCCCAATTTTTCTCCCCAGGCTTACCAAAATTTCGTTTCATCTTATATGGCCGAGTTCGTAAATTTGTGTGTTACCCTATCAATGGCATCGTCCAAGTCGTCTAGCAGACGGAGACGTATTTTTTAAAAGCCTGTTGTGTCGGTCATATTGGTTTTAGCTAGGTAAGCAATGTCTTATTTTGTCACTAAGATGTTCATTTACATTGTTCAGGCGTTCACGGGGACTGACACGCGACCGTTTAGCCGTGAAAAGTTGCCCAGTAAAATTGACTGGGACAGATTATAGTTTCGACATTGGTTGAATGGCACGGGATCTGAACGTAGTAATGGCGAGTGTAATGAGACCTACGTTCAGAGCTGAACTAGAATAAACCCTAACCCTAATATAATAGATATCGGTGGACCAATGAACCCTAACCCTAATATTGTTTACAAGACCACGACATGGTAACAATTTGTTGTTAAAGGGGAATCTATTATAGTCAATTATCAAATCCTTTTGATGGCACGTGTGAATTCACCTAATTTGGAAACTTTATTGACAGTATGCATTGACTCAGACTCCTTGGTGCCGAAATGAAAAGGTCATCACAGTATTATCCGACTGATAGTTTTAATGTACATGTGTTCAGTAAGGTTGATTGTGACTTTTGGCGATGTGTGCTTAAAAGCATGAGATTGAGGCATTTCATTCATTTGGGAATTAAATCCGAAGATATTACTTGAGGTGTGATTTACCGATTTAAAATGCATTTTGTAACTTATTTGTTAGAATGGAAATGGCCTTATTAATAAACAACACTTTCGTCCAAGGTAAGGCCGGCATTTATGTGTGTAAATTTTGAAATTTTCGCAATTTGAATGTGTTTGAAATAGTCGAACGATGCAAGTTTTAAAAATATCGAACATATTAATGAAGTAATGTATCTACAGAGGCATACTTGGTTAAAAGTGTTGTATCAGGGAGCAGGTCGTTTCATTCCACGACCGTTTAAATATACAGATATAAATATGGCACTACCGTTCAAGAAATATGTAGAATTCGGATTGTATAATATCGGTATAAAATTGAATATCAAACACGGCGTCGTACTTTAACTTAACACTATTCTAATCACTGCAGAGGTCAGCTGATCACGCCCCAGGAATTCCTTTCTCAAATTCCGACTAATTTACGCTAAAAATTATGTGTGTGAAATACCTCTGTTGACCAAATTTTCGGACATTGTTCTGAATTTTTTTCAATGTTTATAACGGAAACATTGACTTGTTACGGTGTCGGCTTTGAGCCAAAATTGTTAATTTATCTGTCTTCTTACAAATGTGTAAATACAACTCAACCCCCGCCGCATGTTTTTATTACTAATCCATAATAATTAATTACGTGTTTATTTAACAATAAATAATAAAGTAATGTTTATTTAACAATAAATAATGAAGTAATGTTTATTTAACAATAAGTAATGTTTATTTAACAATAAGTAAATGTTTAACAGTTTATTTAACAACAAGTACAACTCAGTTAATAAACTGCTATTCTAATAACAAGGGGGTGAAACAGACCTGGATGAAACATCTCTATAATAAATTAGGTTAGGATGAAACAGCCCGGTCATGGGATGAACTGACCAGCATCCTTGTATCGCATATTTGCCTGTTTTTAATATTCCATTTTTGTGATTTATTGTTATGTCTAATAAAACAATATTTTAATAGAATAAACACTTACCATACCAACACGTTTCGGATTGAAACCACGGCTTTAAAAGTGAGAGTGTTGCTCCCTTTTTTTTAATTATTTGAATGGAGGCTCTTGAACCACTTGTAATAACAATGTCAACACGTTTCGGATTGAAACCACAGCTTTGTAACAATGAGTGTACTCACTTTGCTTTATTTTTTGCCGACATTCATAAAAGGTAAACGGCTTTCGAAGCACATTGTTGTTTTAAAACAAAATCCAAAACAAAAACACAGTAACAGAATACAGACTACGCACATGTGTGTAAATTAATGGACAGTCAAGCGGACGTTAAATAAAGCCGAATAATACCTATTTACGAATATTCGTCCATATGTTTTTTTGTAAGGTTTGTTATATATGCCGTACATGTAACAAACGAGTATGCGATGTTGTAAATTATACGTCGATGCCGACATCGATAATATAGGCAAATATTTTATTTCAGAGTTTTAAAAGCATGCCGATAATGTTGTTTTCGGGATTGGACTACTGAATTATGGATACGAATACAATGTAAAGCATACGTGTAACAATAATTTCATAATATTAAATTTCGCGCTGGGGTCGGTGGTTTAACAATTCCGCGGAAGTCGGTGGTTTAACAAATCCGCGGTGGTCGGCGGTTTACTCAAATTCGCGGCGGAAATTTAGAGCGGAATTTACAGCGGGACCTGAGCGGATTAATAGCCTGTAGCCCGCGATTTTTCAATTCCGCCCAGGTCGGACCACGGAGGATTTTCATACTTCCGCCTGACGTGTACTGTACATAATAATGTAATATGAATGTATATAAACTGATTTACATTCAATTGTTCCTGTTTTACTGTAATTTCTAATCAATTATGTTCGGCGAAATATGCGAATAGCCCAAATTGAACGGCAGTATTTGATGTCAGGATATTCCAGTCTACATCAGTAATTTTCTATTGGGGCATTTGTTTAGTCATTTCATGCAACTGGCACTTGAAAGCATTCTGGCACTTGATTCGTGTGCCAATTTAAAATTATCATTTTGTCTTAAATATTGGATATCAAAAGGCCATATCTCCACAGTAAGATACATGTAACAACATCAATGTTGATTTAAATTGACCAATAATTCGTGTTTACAATGTCAAAGACTGAATGTATTGAGTTAGCTACTTTAAGTATATTATGATGAACATTGAAATTTTATATCTTTTCATTCTATTTATTCAGAGCGGCTATTGTTCGAAAGGCTGACAATGACTGCATTATGCATGTGACTGGAGTGATTTTATTCATAGATAACTGATTTTAGCTGTTTGTATACATTAGAATTTTATTTTGTCCGTATTAAAAATACACCAACCATCATTTCAATTTATTCAAAACTATTGGATTGTTTCTCTGTTGACCATTTTCAGATAATTTAATGTTTGAATCGTTATATCAAAAGCCCAAAAATTCCAGGATAAAATTTATTTAGACTGAGCATAATATTGAATATAATTATATTTTAAAACAATAATTATTCTATATTTTTTACAAGCCAGCTGACACATAGTGACTTTTTTTTATTAATTAATGACAATAATTACAACAATGCTTGCATTGTTTTGGGTTTTTTTAAACAAATGAAAACAATCTTGTGCCTTTAATTATTTGAGATAATGAGCTTCATGAACAAAGATAAGTGGGGAAAAATTGATGAATTTTGGTTAATGTGCGCGCACATTATCAATGGATTATATTGAACAACTTAGTGTGGAGTTCGATAAGAAGGTTTCAGTGAGAGGACAACAAAAGGATGGAAATGCAGCTCTCCTCTTCACATATTTCCAATCTTACTGAAGTCTTTGAACTGGTCGTTACATGATACTTGAAATTGTTTTCATTTTGGTATCAACGAATCTGCTCAGATGTTGAGTGTCTTACTCGTCATGGTGTTTAAATTGATGATCAGCCAAAACTAATCAATCAATTCTAAATCTTTTCTTTCAATTGTCAGATTTCTCTTAAAAGCTTTGCCAATTAAACAAACACACACCTAAAAAAAACAACATCTGACGAGAATTTGAGGTTTAAGAAATCTTTTCCTTCCTTTATTCCGGAATTTTAACCATTGCTTAATCTTTAGGGAGATTACTAATTAAACAGGCACTTGAAAACAAACAACCAGCCAACAAAATGTTCTAGTATGAAATCTGTGGTCTTCCTCCAACCAGCCAACAAAATGTTATGGTATAGAATATATATTCTTCCTCCATTCATGAATTATAATCATTTTGATTGGGGGTTGGGTTTCCTTCAAATGCTAAAGACCCCTACGTGCAAGCGAATTATTGAAATAAAATTAAACAATATGTTAGTCCCAAAATAACCTAGATGGTGTCAAGTGGATGTTAAACACCATTTATCTCTCTCTGTATAATCGTTTTGAAATCTTTGTTTTTTTATCATCTTCTTGAGACAAGGAATAAGGATGAAAATGATTTCACTGACCGTTGTTGGATAATTTGCAGTTAAATACAAAAATACTGGTTCTTGCATACCATGAATACAAGGGTAAACATCCTTATACAAACTTTGGAAGTTGGGTGGCCAAATGCATCCTGAGATCTGTCATTGAGTCAAGTGTGATGGGTTTGATTTCCCTGCTTGTACGTGACAAGGAGAAGGGTTGCCTGTCCAACCTCATGGTTTCCTCCCACTGCTAATGACCCCCACATGCAACTGAATTATTGAAGTAAAATTGATCCATGTGTGAGCCCTGAAATGACCTAGTTGTATTGAGTGGATGTTAAAAACTTCTCTTCCTCTCTCTCTCCCTCTCTCTCTGACATATCCCTTTATCTTTTACCCAGATAAAGAGGGTTAATATGACAGTCCATAACCAATTTAAACAGTTATTTTAACTTCTGTCTTACAGTCTACCCTATGCCAATTAACTCTTTGCCGGGTTCGGTATTACCTTAGCCTACAGTCAAACATATGTACCACAATCAGGTGGTGCCTTTAAATCACTTCTGTCATGTGACTTATATTTTAAACCAACGTACATGACATATGGAACTATTTTTAGTTTGAATGGACATTTTTCTGCTGTATTTGGCCTCCTCCTATTCATTACAGTGAGTTGATGTCAATTATCCTGTATTACAGGTACATCTGTCTACTCCCTTAATTACTTGATGTTTCAAGCCACCTTCCCACTTGTCTGGCCATACAGCTGATGAGATAGAATAATATATTACACATGGAGGGATTGGCTCTCTGAATTGTTTAACACGTGCATGTTAAATTATAAGGTCTATCACTGAGTCAAGTGGCATAATTTTAATTCTCCCCTTGTACGTGACACGGAGGAGGGTCGTCTGTCTGGGTTCTCCGGTTTCCTCCCATGATAAAAAACCAATAATTGCAAGCAAACTATTGAAATAAAATTGAACTATTTGTAAGTCCGGAAGTGACAGACTTTATTTGAGTGGATGCCTCTCTCTCTCTCTCTCTCTCTCTCTCTCTCTTTCTTTCTTTCTCTCTATATATATATATTGTACAACTAAAGAATCATTGCAATAAAATTGAACAATGTTAGTCCCGAATTGCCCTACTTTGTGTCAAGTGGATGTTAAACCCCTCTCTCCTGATCAAATTTCTCAGCCAATGCAGGGATCGGACACATGACTTCCAGAGTAACAAGCAAACTTCTTACTCACTGAGCCACTGCGGCTCTCCTTGTCATATAATACCCACTCTTGACATTTAAACTTGAATAACAACAACCCATTATTAGTGGTTACCTATACGTTGCTTGACGTCAGAATCATTGTATCTTGTTATGGCATTCTTTAATTACTACAAGTATCAGAGTACATCCACATAAAGCCTATATGCACTTGATTTATTCACAAGGTTACAGAAATATTTAAAGTAACTAGATATAGACGTCTTTGATTTGGGTTTAATAAAAATATAAAAGTGCCGGTTTAATCAGATCTGTAATTTTTGGTCCTCAGAAAGAGCTAATGTCATAATATTCATCAGATTTTTTTTGTCCCTTGTCAGATTTTGCTTTTTATGTGGATGTATATTGTCGTCGCCCCTGTCCGTCCGTTCTCAATTGTTTTTGAACACTCTACAGGTCACAATTTTTATCCGATATTGGCATGTATTGGACTATGACTGTGCATAGTTGTAGGGTCAAATGTCTTACAGTGTTAGTGTAAAGGAAAAGTTCTATCTCTTCCCTACAAGCCAGTCAGATGTACTTTAAGATTGCATATTTTAAAATCTATAATGTGCCTTTAAGTTTTATAGGCGCTTTTTTTTTAAACCAGTTTAAAATCGCCAGGGTTTTTAAGACAGCATTTTGTTGCGTTCACACATACTATAAGTCAAACCAGTTTAAATATTCTGACTTCTTTGGACGTAGGTTAGAGTTAACTACGCATGGGTAACTTCATATTCTTTTTTCAGTTCTTGCATGCTTTATCGATAACAAGGCCTGACCCCGAAATTTAACTATCCCCAGGGTTTTTAAACCAGTTCAACTTAAGCGTCTGAACGGGCTATAAGTATGTCTCGTTAGTTCTGACTTGAACTACGATTGTACAGACGATGTCCAATTTGCATTTCAGTAACGAAATTGATTCCTTGTGATACCATAGTAACCAAACATCTAACGATTATGATGAAGATGGTACTTAAATTATATCCGATAATATCAGAGGGGCATTATTATCGAGTTCCTTATCATTATCATCCATAGATTAAAAACACTTTCATTTGGAGTACATTTCAAAAGCAAACCATCAGGAATTAATTGTCGTCTATTCATATTTTTCCTGATTTATTTCAAGTGTCAAGCTTTCTATTAAGTTCAACTAATGTCCAGGGTATGTAAATTGGATAAGTGCCAAATTAATCAAAGAGATATTGCGCTTCAGGTAGTCTCAAGAACATTTCTTATTTCCGTAGTAACGTATATATCGAGTTGTTTTTATGAACAGATGGAGTACGTTTTAAGAGCAAGCATTAATGAGGCTAGATGTAATGACACTCAAGGGTACCATTTCCTGATTCTGGTAATAATCATAATGAATCCATATACCTACCTACCTATCTTTCATTTAACAGCCTCGTGGGTTTTCTCCGGGTACTCCGGTTTCCTCCCAACCATATGTTAGTCCCAAAATGTCCTAGTTTGTTTGGAGTTGACCCCCATTTCTCTCTCTCTCTCTCTCTCTCTCTCTCATTTAAATACTTCAAATATTATTTGTCCAGCTTAGAGCTGTCCCTTCTTTGTATAATAATACTTTAAAAATAGATTATGAAACATAAAATTAAAATTAAAGACTTATTATGGGAGATTAGATAAAGAGCTTGCAGTTCTTACTATAATAGTGATAAACTAAATAATGTATAGGGAATTGGCTGAGAATTTCAGACTAACTAATTAACCCACTCTGAACTGAACTGAGATTTTAGCGATTGAATTCTTGGCCTTGCCTCGACCATCATATTTTAAGTCGGTAGAAAAACTGTTTTGATTATCCATTTCATGATTAAATCAGATCCTAATCCAGTAAATATCGCAGGCTAGTATTGACATTGAGAGTTGATTATGGTCTGGATAAGTTAATTTATGTCTAATTAATAATTTAGATAACATTTCAGGCCTAAAGAAAGACCTGCTGCAATAGGCAGATTTAGCCCTTGCATAATGCATGGTTGAATTATATTATATTACTCTGTTCTCATCGAAGTTATGACAAAAAATAATATTTGAGACCAGAAGAAAGCCCGGCAATATGCAGATTTATTTAGCTCTTACATTGTATATCTTTCCTGGTCGTACTTGACAAGGAGAATGGTCGCCTGTCCAACCTGGTGGATTTTCGCAGTGTTCTCCGGTTTCCTCCCACTGCTAAATATCACTACGCACAAGCAAATTATTGAAATAAAAAAGAACCATATGTTAGTCCTGAAAAGACCTAGTTTGTGTCGAGTGGAGGTTAAACTCTCTCTTTTTCTCTCCTACTCTCTTCTAAACATTTCTCACCCCAAGCAATTTATTTATATTAAAATACCCCATGTAAATCCCCCACTGACCAAGAATTAGGTAAATAGAGTTAAAACCTCGAACACCATTAATCTTAATATTCTTCATTGCTTTTTATGACAAGCTCTGTCGAAGGTCGTTTATTGAAGACGGAAAAAAATCTTTAAATAATTTAAAAATGGACCCCAGTGTATTAACTGATAATAAAAGAAAGTCCGCTATGATTAATTTGAATTATCGTGGTAGATTCAATTGTCTCGGCAAATACATTCGAAAAACCCAAGCGATCAATGTAGGCTCTACAGTCTGACCAAACAGATAAGTGGTCCCATTTTCTTTAACCCAACATCATTGGCAGCTACGCATTGATGTTGGAAATCTCGGAGCCAAAGTCTTTGGTCTTCTAATCAATTTAATGAAATAAAAAGTATAGGCTTATTGTTGCCGCTTGCTCCCTTTCATCGTAGAAAAATCAAGGATTTATTTGATGAATGAGTGCGTATGACATAACTGTCTGGCTATTGGTAATAAGGAAGTCGAGAGGCATAGCCGAACAGAGGCAAGAGTCAAGGCTAACCAGTGATAACTGATAAAGTCACAGGATAAAGACGTATTTTCATATGTATGCGAACCCAGACAAAGCTGCAAGGTTATGGGAGAAACGGGTGTTGCTGGTCAGTAGGCATAATGAGAAAAAAGGCCTTGAGTTTACAAAACATTCTTAAATTTAAGTTAAAAATTTGTTCGAACTTGTTCACCTTATTTTTACTAAAATATAACCCTTTAGAAAAATTTTGTTGTGCTCATGTATCAAATACATAAATGAGAAACTATGTGCAAAGTTTTGTGTTTCTTGATCAAAGATATTTCTTATAAACAGTGAATGAAAGTTGAGTCAAGTCTTAACTTAAGCCTGAGAATGTTTTGTGATCTTGGGGCCAATGCGTATAACAGACTGTATACGTTGTATAGCCGTTGCTATAGTGACGTGATACTGATAGAAATATTTGTTTTTAATTTAGTCGTTTTTGAATTACAGGTGGTGATTTAACAGCAGACGAAGAGGCTGCGTTAAAATCGTGTTGGTCGTCAATTGTTGGACCAGACTTCGATGTTGTTGTAAGTATTCTCAACTTAACTAATCTCTTCAAAATAAATGAAATGGGTTTAACGTCCTACTGTTCTGCTCTGAACTGGGATAATGAAGATGAGCACCAGTAAATAAGCAACCAGTTCAACTATGTGGTTTTTATTGCGAGAATTCACTTTTCGACATGAAGCAAACAGATTATTTTTCCCCCACATGTTTTTTTCTCTCCGCACTGCTAAAGACCCCTACATACAAGCAAATTATTGAAATACAATTCATCCCTATTCAAGTCCCGAAATGACCTAATTTGTGTCAGTGGCTCTCTCTCTCTCTCTCTCTCTCTCAAACACACCTTATAGGTAAGGCTTTGGTTTTAATCATATTTTCTTGTTCAAAAAGATTAACGATTAGATTGGAAGAAAATACCTGCAGACATTTTATCTGCAAAAAACCTACTCCTAAATGTCATAAATACATTTGTAACACGGATGGGAGATCTTCCTTTGTTCTTTTCCTTGAGTAAGCAGATTGTTTTACCTCTGCTAAACTAGATATATTCAATATGTTATTGCACACTTTTGATGGCTTACGCTAATTTTAGTAGAAACCTGTTAATTCCTGAATGCCTTGCTATAAATATAACTTGTAGTTTTCTGGACAAATTGATTTCGAATAATACTACAGGAATCAAAAACGTTATTTTTAGGAATTTTGACATATATCTGTAGGCATGATAAATGTTTCCATTGCTCGGTAAAAGATATTACAAGTAATTATTTGAATCATGAATCTTATTTTGTCTAGCATCAAGTTAATCCCCGTAATATGTAGTCAGCTCAACTTTGTCATCCATCAAGGAGACTGTGTCATCCAGCCGTGTAATATGTAGTCAGCTGAACATTCCCATTCATCAAGGAGACTGTGCCATACAGTCTTTTTTACTATAACTAATACAAATACAAGCAAATATCATTGAATACAGCCATTGAATAACCTTGGACATGTACTACTTAAAATTGTCCAGAATGACGTCACTTTTAGAATTACGTCAAGATTCTAATGACGTCACCACTAGCAAACATCATTTTTGTAAAAAAAGAAATAAAAAAAAGGGAGGAACCTATGATGAATTTTATCGTTATTGGTGATTTTATTTTTGATAATCTGGATAGTACAGTGTATTTTGGAATTAAATGTAGTTACATACAGGGATACATTCTCTTGAACCATTGAATAACCCGAGCGGTATTCAATGGTCATTGAGTTCTATCTATGTATTTCCAGCAAATCAATGTGACCGTGTGATGTAATACGTATAATGATGTAATTTATTGGGTTGATTTGAGTTGTCCTATCCTGTATGATTAATCTAGTATTTACTTCGGCTAATGTCAACATAAGTCCCGCAACAAATTATCGGAAATTTATACATATTGTGAGCCGTGTAACAACTGATATATCGTGTTTGCATTGCTGTTCATATTCAAGAAGCAAAGATAGTGTGAGTGGGTTTTTCTAGCGTGGATGAATATTTTATGCCGGATACTGATACACTATTTGAAATCAGCATGTAACATTTATTTTATCTGTGATATTCAAATTTTAAAGACACTGCTAGAGCAGACGCCATTACAGGTCTCATTTCATTTGTCAATTATACATGTACTCCAGGCTTTAACAAGCATTTATCACTCTAAACAAAGAAAAATTATCTCATAGAGAGATACAGAGAGCACTTGACACAAACTAGGTCATTTTGAAATGTGACAAGGAGTAGGGTAGTCTATCCAACTTTGTGGGTTTCTTTGGGTCCACCAAATTCCTCCCACAGCTAAAGTCCCCTACATACAAGCAAATTATTGAAATAAAACTAAACCATATGTTAGTCCCGAAATGACCTAGTTGGTGTCAAGTTGATGTTAAACCCAATTTCTCTCTCTCAATGTTGTAGAGTAGAAAGGAAAGCAGTACTTCTTCTTGTGCATTGCGTGGTTTCCCCTTGTTAGTGATGCACAGGGCCTGACAAGGACAGCTGTCTAATTGTTCGGATGGGACTAAAAACAGCTGAGGTGCCATGTCCACCATGGAGTGCACATAAAAGATCCCTTGTCAGTTGGAATTCAATGTTAGAGTAGGACGTAGCACTGCTGCCAAGGCAAAATTTCCCTCGTAGCTCACTGTACGGCGCATGCCCGTTTTCATTAGCCCAGGTTAGGAGCAAAAAAATAGGATGTTAACCTCAATTTCATTTCATTTCTTCTTGTGCACAAATCTCAGACATAGACGCGTTCATTAGAATTTTTACTGCAACCCTACATGTGCATCATTGATTAATGGAGAAAAACCTCCTTAAAGTTTTTGAGAACTTCAGTTCGAAATCGATTCTGAAATCACAAGAGATAACTTTTTCTGTGGATACACAATTTTTGATGCATGCCAAATGTCACATGAAAATGCCTAATTTACAATTGGAGAATGTGAATTGATTATTTTATTTTCCGAACCGTGGTGACTTAGACAGAAAATGTAACGATTATCGTTAAAGATTTATTAATTTTTTTTGTGTTTTTCAGGTTGCTAAGTTATCTAAGTTTAAAGAGGGTGGAGGATTGGGTATAAGCTTAGAAGGAACAGTGGATGTTGAGAATGGTGTCGAAGTACGACCTCATCATTACATTCGTTCTATTCTACCGGAAGGTCCAGTCGGCCAAAATGGAAAATGCAAAAGTGGTGATGAACTTCTAGAGGTAATGAATAAATGAATGACCCCGAAAAATTTAAAGTCTGTGTTTTGAAAAATATTGAGAATATTGGAACCAAAAGGCTTTTGTCAGAAAGGTCAAAGTTTGATTTTCAAAAACTGTCTTGAAGCAAAACATTCAGTCTTCCTATTTGTGATAAGGTTTGTCGTTGAGTTAATTAGCTTAGTTTAGATTCCCCAGTTGTACGTGACCAGGAGTAGGGTCGCCTGCCAAACCTTTCTCTAGGGCCTCCAGCTTCCTCCCATCGCTAAATATAATTGAAAGATGTTAGTCCCATAATGACCTCGTTGGTGCTGAGTGGGCATTAAACCCCATTTGTCTCTCTCTCCCTATTTGTGATAACAGGCAAATGGAAACAATATTTATTTTTATACGCCCACATTGAAATGTGGTCGTATATTGTCGTCGCCCCTGTCCGTCCGTCCGTCCGTCCGTCCACAGTTGCTTGTGGACGCTCTAGAGGCTAAAGTTAATATCCGATTGACTTTAAATTTATACAGTGTTTGAGGTCATGAGACGAAGAAGCCTATTGTTTTTCAGCGATTTCCGATAATAACTACCAGAGTTATGGCCCTTGATCACTTCAAAAAATCTTGTGGACGCTCTAGAGGCCAAAGTTAATATTCGATTGGCTTTAAATTTATACACAGTGTTTACGGTCATAAGACGAAGAAGCCTATCGATTTTCAGCGATTTCCGATAATTAGTGCCAGAGTTATGGCCCTTGATCACTTCAAAAAATCTTGTGGACGCTCTGAAAGCCAAAGTTAATATCCGATTGACCTTAAATTTATACACAGTGTTTAAGGTCATAAGACAAAGAAGCCTATTGATTTTCAGTGATTTCCGATAATTAGTGCCAGAGTTATGGCCCTTGATCACTTCAAAAAATCTTGTGGACGCTCTAAAAGCCAAAGTTAATATCCGATTGACTTTAGATTTATACACAGTGTTTAAGGTCATAAGACGAAGAAGCCTATTGATTTTCAGCAATTTCCGATAATTAGTGCCAGAGTTATGGCCCTTGATCACTTCAAAAAATCTTGTGGACGCTCTAAAAGCCAAAGTTAATATCCGATTGACTTTAAATTTATACACAGTGTTTAAGGTCATAAGACGAAGAAGCGTATTGATTTTCAGCGATTTCCGATAATTATTGCCAGAGTTATGGCCCTTGATCACTTCAAAAAATCTTGTGAACGATCTAGAGGCCAAAGTTAATATCCGATTGACTTAAAATTCATACACAGTGTTTAAGGTCATAAGACGAAGAAGCCTATTGATTTTCAGCGATTTCCGATAATTAGTGCCAGAGTTATGGCCCTTGATCACTTCAAAAAATCTTGTGGATGCTCTAGAGGCCAAAGTTGATATCCGATTGACTTTAAATTTATACACAGTGTTTAAGGTTATGAGACGAAGAAGCCTATTGATTTTCAGCGATCTCTGATAATTATTGCCAGAGTTATGGCCCTTGATCACATCAAAAAATCCTGTGGACGCTCTAGAGGCCAAAGTTAATATCTGATTGACTTTAAATTTACACACACTGTTTAAGGTCATGAGACGAAGAAGCCTACTGATTTTCATTGATTTCAAATAATTACTTCCAGAGTTATATCCCTTGATCACTTCAAAAAACCTTGTGACGCTACAGATGCCAAACTTATCATCCGTTTGACTTCAGATTGATACACAGAGTTTAAGGTGTTGAAACGCACAAGTATTTTGATTTTCAATGAATTTTGATAACAGAACAGCTAAATCCATGATGTTAAATGTTTCCTATATTAATTGATAGCGTGGGGCAAAACTTTATAAAAAGCAAACAAATTCTAATGATTTTCAGATAATTACATAATGAGTTGTTTCATTACCAAAAAAAGTAAAAATATGCGACAACCCTTGTTGACTGCCCGGACGATTTAGCTGCTGTGGGCGTATGTTTCGTTGCCTGGCAACCTATCTTTTTAAGTGGTTAAAATATAAATATTTAAAGATAACAATACTATTGGCAATTTATTTTATGTCTTTAGAAAACATTGATAAGTTCGTAAAGGAGTAAATAATGAAATGACTAAATTTCAGTAATTCTGCTAGACTTTTCTTATCTGTGGAAAACGACATGCTTTTAGTGTTAAATCCTTATCATGAGACTAAAAACACATTAGAATAGAAGAGATAACTGTCGTATTTATGTAGAATCAGTTGGAAAAAAGAAAGCTTATGGCCTTCTGCTTAACACACACAGAAACTGATATCGCAGTCTGTGAAATAAAACAACATTCCAGTGATTAATTGGGTTTGTGGCTGATTGATCTAACGTAAGCATTGAACATCATAAGGCCTGTAAATCTGTGCATGAGTTTAATTGGTGCTCATTTGCCACAAAATGGAAATGAATTAGATCCCTGTCGAAACCTAGAAGTTTTCTTCTGTTGCTTTGGTATACTTTCACTATAAACGAGAGTAAAATTGGGTTTTAATGTCTAATCGACACAACTAGGTAATTTTAGAACTAACACAATTCAATTTTATTTCATTAATTCACTTGCGTCTCTCTGTCTCTCTCTCTCTCTTTATCTCCCTCTCTCTTTCTCTCTCTCACAGATAATGGATTTTCCAGAATGTCATCTAAAGTGTAAAAATGTTTCACAGTTAATCTTTATATTTATCACCTCTACACGACAACATTCTTAAAGTCACACCCAGTCACTGATCTCTTGTCCGAAGGCAACAGCTAAATGTTTTTGACTGTATACTATAATACTCAGTGATTTATCGTTAATTATTAAAATAATACTTATAAGGAGTATAGAGGTAGAGGCTGAATCATACTGCCTGCCATTGAGTCAACCAACTGGCTTGGTCTCGAATCCCCGGTTGTATGTGGCAAGAAGTAGGGTTGCCTGTTCAGCCTCATGGGTTTTCTCCGGGTACTCAGGTTTCCTCCTACTGCTAAAAACCCCTACACACAAGCGAATTATTGAAATAGAATGAAACCATATGTTAGTCCCGATATGACCTAGTTTGTGTCGAGTGGACGTTAAACCCCATTTCTCTCTCTCTCTCTATATGGATATACTACTTCTGAATTTATTAACATACTACATTTCAATACACATACAGGTATTATTAAAATGTTTTTCTGTTTTAATATTTAAGAACTTCAGTGACTATTTATTGAGTTATTGCCCTTGCCTCAATTTTTGTGTAAAAGCAAACACTAAGGCTGATTTTTTTGAATATTTGTGGAATTATTGTCCTTTCTTCAAATATTTTGTAAACGAAAAAAGTTTTTGATCCACTAAAGCTTTGACAAGAATTGATTCCTTTGCTTCAGAAATTCTCTTCAAACCGGAAAAGTTTTCATTATCTTTTTAAGTAATTATAAGTTTTGCTGTATTTGCGCTTGGGAACTCATTGATTTTTTTAACAAATTTGCCATTTAAGTTGCATGTATGAATACAAATGACTATCATGTAACTACACTTGTCGATCTCTCGGACAATTAGGCTCCAAACGGGCGTATCTTGTAGAAATTGATGTTAGAATTGAAGTATGATATTTATGTATTAAAGATACATTATGGGAAATTAGATAAAGAGTTGGCAGTTCTCACTGTAATAATTAAAAACTAGATAATGTAAAGGTAATTTGCTGAAAATTTTAGTCAAATTGATCCACTATGAACTGAGATTAAAGCGATTAGAATTTCTGCGTAGCCTCGATCGTCATTACTAAAGTCATAGAATAAAAAGAATAGTCTTGATTATCCATTTCTTGATTTAATTATCAAGCGTTAAGCAGCATGTATGATTCTAATCCAGTCAATATTGAAGGCTAGCTATGACATTGAGATTTGATTATCGTCTGGATAAGTTAAAAAATGTCTAATTAATAATTTAGATAAAATTTAAACCCTAAAGAAAGACCTGTAATAGGCAGATTTAGCTCTTGTTTAATGTGTGATTAAAATTGTTTTTCTTTAACAGGTTAATGGACGAAGACTGTTAGGATTAAACCATGTCGATGTTGTTGGTATCCTTAAAGATCTACCACAACATGTCCGTCTGGTGTGTGCCAGACGCAAAAATCCACCAGCCACAGAAATCTATGCACAACAGGAAGATGTAGACTACACGAGTCCAGCGTTTAATACAGGTGTCAAAGAAAACCTGCCTTTATCCAACAGAATGGTGAAAGCTAAATCAGACCTGGCCATATCGTCAGTTGAAAGCACAGCCTTACAAAACTCTTTAAATAAGTCCAAATCGCGGTCATTGGAGCCTCTGAGTAGTCTGGCCATGTGGAGTAATGAACCAGTCGTCATTGAGTTAATTAAAGGTGATAATGGCCTCGGATTCAGTATATTAGATTATCAGGTAAGTCGACATATCTAATTAATAAATTAATTAACGTTTTATCATCAACCAGGTGAGGTGTTTATTGCTCTCGTCGTATTTAATTATGATTTATTGGCAGAAATTGTGAGTTAATTATAGAACAAAATGCACATGTTTTTTTTCCTCTGTTAACACTACCATAAAACAGTTTTTAGCAACATTTCTTGTTAATTAACTTGTTCACCTGCTGAGTGAGATGGTTATACTGTTTTCTAATTAATATTATTATATTGATCAATAGTTCCAAAATGACCTGGTTTGTGTCGAGTGGACATTAAACCCCATTTCTCTCTCTGTCTCTATATTGATGAATAATAAAAACTACTCACAAACTAATCATATTTTATTTCTCTTGTTGTTGGTGTGCATTAAAAAGAACCCTTGGCCATTCAAAATGTGAAAAAAGGTAGGGGGAATCTGTCTGTCTGGACCAAATTCCCTCCCCTTGCACTTCATGTGAAATGTAAATTATCATACGTTAATTCCAAAATGACCAAGGTATGTTGTAGCAACAATTTTAAACCATAGGTTCAACCTTGATCAGTATTAATTACTTGATGCTCGTATTCTACCTGGGGAGTTCGATGGCTGAATGGTTGGGCCGAAAAAAACAACTTCCTGTGTACACATTGGCGTGCATGTAAAAGATCACTTGGCAATAGGAATTCGATATGAGATTAGGCCGGAGTGCCGCTATCTGGGTAAAATTTCTGCATAGCACACTGTATGGCGTATGTCCATCAACTTCAGCCGTGTTTGAAACAGAACCTTATGGACTTTAAACCCCATTTCATTCAGAAGCCATAACAATGATTATTGTTGTTGTTATTGTCATCAAAAGAGGAATATATATTAATATATTATCTTGTTTGTTAATGGCTATTCTGATATAAAACAATTAAAGTTAATCGTGATATGAGAGTCTTACCAAATGACGACAATAGGTCCATGGTTAACCAGTTTCTATTTGAGCACGGGGGGTTGGGATGGCCTAGTGGTCTAGAGTGCCGCGCTTCGACCTCTAGCTGGCCGGTCACCTCTGGTTTGCGGCTGTGGTTTCGAGCCCTGGTGTGAGCGTATGTGGCATGGAGATAGGGGCGCCTTTTCAACCTCGTGGGTTTCCTCCGGGCACTCCGGTTTCCTCCCACTGCTAAAGACCCCTACGCGCAAGCGAATTATTGAAATAGAATTAAATCATTTGTTAGTCCCAAAATGACCTAGTTTGTGTCGAGTGGACGTTAAACCACATTTCTCTCTCTCTCTCTCTCTCTGTATGAGCACCTTTGAATTGTCCATGTATCAAAAGAATGTTCTAGAACAAAGCCGCTACAGCTGTATGCCTGTATCATTATCATATACAGCTTTATAGATATTAATGAAATCATGGGAAATAAAAGCAATCAGGCATAAACCACTGCTTGTCGAATTCAACTATCATATTAAAAATAGGAAACCATGCTTGAATATCTTGATCTCCTTGTACGGAATAAACATACATTATGCAAGAGCTAAATCTGCTTATGGTAGGTCTTTCTTTAGGCCTGAAATGTTATATGATTATTAATTAGACATTAATTAACATATCCAGACCATAATCAACTCTTGATGCAATAGCTAAAAATAAAAAACGGATGATAGAGGCTATGATTTTTATCGCACCGACCTTAGTAATGATGATCAACACTAACCTAAGTCTCAGTTCAGAGTGGATCAATTTGACTGAAATTTTCAGCATATTCCCTTTACATGATCTAGTTTTCATCTCTTAAAGTGCAAACTGCCAGCTCTTTATGTAATCTTCCATAATGGCCGTTAAATATAGTGATAGAACTGTACCACTGTTGAGTCCAGTTGTGTTCTTGTTTTTATTCTCTGTGTTTGTGTGTGTTTTTGTGCTATTAACCATTGCAGGTGCTTGATATATATATATATTGCAATTATGGTTTCAATTTTAATCGCACCTATTAATATATATTATATTATTTATTGATCGTATTACAGGATCCAGTGAATCCTAATGAAACAGTTATTGTGATACAAAGTTTGGTACCAGGTGGCGTCGCTCAACAAGATGGACGCCTAGTGCCAGGCGATCGACTCATATTCGTCAATGATGTAAACGTAGAAAATGCTACACTTGATGAAACAGCTCAGGCGTTGAAAGGAGCTCAAAAAGGAATTGTCCAAATTGGTGTTGCCAAGCCTTTACTTTTATCGGAAAATTTAAATGAAGAGGTAATTATGTCACTGTTTATTGCACTTGTCTGTATGTGTGTGTTTATTTTTATTTGTCTAGATCTGTTTTATGTCCTGGGGTATTTTAATTCAATACAGTTGTCTGTCATTGTCTTCTATATTTCGGGGGTTGGGATGGCCTAGTGGTCTAGAGTGCCGCGCTTCGACCTCTAGCTGGCCGGTCACTTCTGGCTTGCGGCTGTGGTTTCGAGCCCTGGTGTGAGCGTATGTGGCATGGAGATAGAGGCGCCTTCTCAATCTTGTGGGTTTTCTCCGGTTTCCTCCCACTGCTAAAGACCCCTACGTGCAAGCGAATTATTGAAATAAAATTAAACCATATGTTAGTCCCAAAATGACCTAGTTTGTGTTGAGTGGACGTTAAACCCCATTTCTCTCTCTCTCTGTCAATGTCTTCTATATGTCACAGTTCTTCTTTCATTCATGGGGGGTTGGATGGCGGGCTGTATCATAAGGTCAACTGACGTGGCTTCAATTCCCAAGTTGTACGTGACAAGGAATAGGGTCGCCTGTCAAACCTCATGGGTTTTCTCTGTGTCCTCCGGTTTCCTCCTACTGCTAAAGAGTAAAGACCCCTACACGCAATTGAAATAAACATGTTAGTCTC